>CM056197.1:25992324-28963574 GCA_029692085.1 Gymnothorax javanicus | reverse complement strand
TAATTACATAAATATAGGCAATAGGCATTCACTTTTTCATTATCATTTTCTTATTATAGGTCATGTATTGCTCTTAGTTGTTCAGTCGATTTTATTTGATTGTTAATCAAGCGAACTAAAACAAGAACAGCTTGAGGGCAATTGAGTGGTAAAGGGTGCAGTTACTGAGGGCCCTCAGAACACCTGATGGCACGCCGCTGATCAGGATGTACTAGATGCCTCATGCTACTCATTTATTAGTACCTATATCTATTAGCCAGCATGTAAATGTTGTGAACTACGAGGTCGCATGACCACCAAGTCATCACATTCATCTGGGTGTCAATAGGATGATATAACTGTGTTACAAACACAATTCTTTTTTGTTATTCATTGTCACAGTGGTGATACACTAATCGTTACTGTAGAGGTAAGAAAGAAACACAAGGCACGCTCATCTCAATGACTTCTTTTTTATTTTATTTTTTATTAAACCTGGAAAAGTCCTGTTGAGATTGAAATCTCTTTTTCGAGGGAGGTTGAGGTGGAGAGGGAGAGGACAAGTTGCATAGCCAATTAGATCTGGGGATGATTAGGCGGCAGGTTGAAAGAGCCAGGTTGGGAATTTAGCCATGACACCAGGGAACCCCCTACTCTTGTGGAATATAAGATCTTTGTTATAAGATCTTTAATGACCAAAGTGAGTGGGGACCTCTGTTTAATGTCTCATCCAAAAGACGGCATCTCCTTCAGTACGGTGTCCCCATAACTGCACTGGGGCATTGGGAATTATTCCACCAGAGGGAAGATCACAACCTACTGGCCCACCAACACCTCTTCCAGCAGCAACTTGTTTTCCCAGGTGGTCTCCCATCCAAGTACTAACCAAGCCCACAACTGCTTAGCTTCAGCCACACGGTTTTTTGCGAAAGTCTGATGCATCCGCATGATTTTTTGCAGTTCTGGGAAATGTTGCGTGCTGTATGTACTGAGGCAGTTCAGCTCCCACTTGTACTGGCTCAGACAAAATTGCTGTGTTACTTTTGTCCCATGTAACTTTCATACTGGCTCTCCCCTAAATCCTGTCCTGTGTAACGTGTTACCAAAATGCATTTCCAAAATTTACAAAAAACATAATTTTGTAATGCTTCGATGAAGTAAAAAACGGCTTGTATGGCCAGGGCAGTTGTTATTTTTTTATCGCTTGGATGACATGTCTACAGCACTCCTCCTCAGAACACTGACTAAAAATGTGTCTGGCTCTGAGCAATTATTTAGCCTACTCTGCACTCTGTCAATCTAATACAAATGTACGCTACAGTACACATTCCGCACACCAAAAATTACTCTTTCAAATTGGGTGGGTAGAAGAAATAAACGCAAGAAAACATAATTTTTGAGCCAAATGTTTTTTCAAAATGTTATTCAACTATACCTTTATATAAACCTGCAGTATGATGAAGTTGGCTGTGAGAAATATCATACGGTTTCCACGGTTACGTTAAATTACAATTAATGCCAAATGTGCCTGCCAGCCATTAATGCAAATTAATGGTAGGCCTACAATTTATACTATTTCTGTTAAAAACTGACAAATTATTCTGTCTGTCAGCACCTTCTGGTGAAATTAGGAGTAGGTTGCGCTTCAGTTTAGACATGACTCTGGCAGGTCATGCATTTTGCTTTATGTATCAGAAAGACACCACAAGTTGCTTAGCGCTACCTTATCTAAATAAAAAACTCCAACTGGTGTCATAATTTTACATGGATAACACCCCCTGCAATATAACTTCACCCTCGATATTAATTGATTGATTCTTTATTGTTGAATGATACTTTCAGCAATTTTTCAGCTATCTCATGTCGAATCTCTCTGCCCTGATGCGTATAGCTCGAGGAAAAGCACCAGTAATCTCTCCGCCCTGATCCGCATAGCTGGAGAGAAAGCACCAGTTTTTCTTTGTAGCTGGATGAAAATGGGATCAAGCGTAGCAATCTGTCTGTACGTGTATCGTCCGATGAAGCGCATGCAAAGAGAGCTCTGCTCTAATATTTTCTCTTTTTAGAAAACACTCTTAATATTTTTCTTATTTATTATTTGAGCCCCTCAGAACAATAGTGGTCTAACTCCGATTTTCTCATTTTCCGAGTTAGACCCATATTTTTCATGCTAAAGGTAAAATCTATTCATGCAATAATGGGCCAGAAGATTGTTAGTTCCACCTCTGAAATAAAGATAGTGCAAGAGTGGTCTAACTCCAAAATTCTTTGTTATTTTTGCATGTTTCGCTTAAAAACTAAGATCGTCAATGTTGACAACAAAATACTTTCTGACCTTGAAAGCGAAGATTCAAAGGATGTCACTTCAAGACAGGTCTAAATACTTACTGGCATGCTGAATTTGACAATGTCGAAACTTTGGAAGCTGTTTTCTCAAAATGATAAAAAATGGAGTTAGACCACTATTGTTCTGAGGGGCTCATTTCACCCACCCACAACCCACCTGCTTTTAATCAGGTGCAAGTTCAACTCAAGTCAAGTAGCAAAGGGTTTCAAGGGGACAGAGATGATGGAGGGTCCGCAGTGGGAGTTTGATGATTCGTTCCACCTAACCAGCCAATCAAGGGCTGCCAAAGATCATGCCCCAGTAAAGAAAAAAGTGTGCTTCTTTCTCCTCACCCCTTTTGACTTGTTTGTGTGTGGCAGTCAAAGAGTTTCTGAAGCAGTCAAATACAAGACAGTAGCATGAGAAAATTGCAAGAGTATGTCAAACTAAAGGCAGATCATAAACAAAATATAAATAAGCTATGGTTTTTTTTTTTTTTTTCTATGTTGTTGCTTACCTGGCGAAACAAGAAATGGACCCTCTCAGTTGTTACTAACCTTTAGGAAAGGGAGTTGCATATTGTGTCTCACAGTCGATGAAGTTGAGGCTTATTTTATGTGTTGTATCCTTCGCTGTTGAACAGACCACACAATGCATATGATTGCTGCCATTTGCTTCAATATGATTCTAATGCATGTTGCCTCATGAACTGGAAAATTAAAAAACAAAAAATATGTTTCTTTTGTATTTCCATTTCCAGTGTATGTTCATTGAAATATTAAGGCTATATGAAGCAATTTAATATATTCAGTCATAATGGAATTTGTACATGAAATATGACTTGCTTATGTCGCTCCTCAGAAAATAAAAGAAATCTATGCAATGGAAAAAAAAAACGCACTTTTAGGAGCAAAACATTCTGGGCTGAAGTCAAAACATTCTGGGCTGAAGTCAAAACATTCTGGGCTGAAGCATTGATTGTTTTGGGCTAGTAATGTCCACGCCATCTCCCCATCTGAGTTGTGCCCATGTTGATGGCACTTGCCGAAAGATTTGCACCCTACATTCTATACACGTGGTTTCTTTTAATATCCCCACTTCTGGTTGTTAATTTTTATTGGCAGCGGGGATGCATTTTATCGCTGCTTCTGACAAAACTGAATTAAAGTGGTCATGCCACTAGTTTTAAAATTGCCAGAAGCAGTTGTTTCAGCATATTTGAATAAAATGTGAACCAAATGGACCATTATTTAATTTGTTCAGTTTTTTAATGAGCAACAATTATGAATGAAAAAAAAAAATGCTGAAATATTAAGTCTCTCTCATGCATCTTGAATTTGGCTGACTGCGCTGTTAAATTGCGTAACATCATCACCTGAGATTTCTAAATTTCACAATGGTGGAGACTAGCTTTTCTTAGGACGAGAGCAAGGAATTATTAAATGTATGTGTCTCAGAGAGGCGATATGAAACTGAAGCCTCGAAAAGTGAAGCAAAGATAAAGAATAAACAGAATATTTGCTGTACCGGTATGAGCCAATCTTTCTGAAATGGAAGATGAAAGCTCCAGTGAAGACGAAAACAGTGAAGAGGATGGCCAGTACCATTGGATATACAGCATTAGAACTCCATTGGGAAAGAATTCCGCATCCAACCGCCACTTTTTTCCGCTTTTTAATTGCCAGAACGATTTTAAAAGGTGGCGCCAATGTAATTGGGGGGGTTTATTATTGAGAAGGGGGTTTAGAATTTAATATTAATATTTAATACCGCAAATTCATATGCTGTACATGCCATAACAACCCGGTGTATCACCAGTAACATGGTTGTCGCCGTTATATGCTATTACCACGTCTGGCAGAACTAAAATTAAACAAAATTTCTTGAGTGGATGTATGCTTGACGTTTTCACTCACCCGAATGTTTTTCTGGGTACCTGAAAAAGCTATAAAAGTACTGATTTCATTCGATATTGGTGGAGGTTGAATACGAACTTCTTCCCCTATGTTGAATGGTTGGCATTTTGTTATACAGAAACAAAATACATCTGAATGGGCAAGCCATATTTCTATTCACCAGAGGGGACATTTCGGTATGGGTCCCATCTCCTTAACCAGAAATGTCTTCATTTTAAAGCATTCTCGTTCTAAATGTTCACTGCACAACTCCGATCCTGGCTTTGCTTGCCACTTGTCCCATTACCATTGCTCTTGTTTTTCCCATTGCCTAAACAGAACAGGATCTTTAGGAAAGGTAAATAAAGTCCCACCATCCTTGTGGGATTGGGAAAGACCACAAGCCACACATCTGCGCAGCATTTGGCCTCTGTTGAAGAAAAATCACATCAAAATGCCTAAACCGCCATTGTTTTTATTTTGCTTCCCCAGGCAGGGCTTTCCGGCAATGAAGCCTTACCCGCCTTCTTTTCAGGTGCACTCAAGTGAGTTGGTTACTTTTGGCTGAGTTGAGTTGGTTGGTTGGTCAAATGGTTACTTTCAAAACATGATGAAATTGTCTGTCTGTGCATGTTTGTGGAGGTTTCTTTGTATTCTATGCGTTCAAATGCATCTAATTTCGATAAAGGGAACATGACGTGCCATGACCGTTTTAAATAAGTGGATTTTGTGTACTTGACAGTAGATGACATAATGTTGCCACTCAAGATTGTCAATATCAAATAGATGCACAGATCGTCCCAAGAGGAGTGATTCACAAAATGCTAGTACCCATCCATCAAACTATCACTGTAAGCTTCAGTGGCAGCTCGATTACAGCAGCTCACACTTTGAGCGATAGGCCATGGTTAATCAGCTTTTGCCGTTTGTCCCAATCATAATCAACCGTTTCTCACGTAGACAGTAGGGAATAGCGAGCATTTACTCTCACTAGCTTGCATCACTAAAAGGGGGCAACAATGCATCACAAAATACACTGAAGAAGCCCAGTAATGAAAGCAAGGAGATGAATGGCGGGCATCACATTGTGTTGCCCAGTAAATCTGTACCTATGGATGCAGGACCAACAGAGGTGCAAGCAGATGTTAAATCTGAATCGTTTGTACTGTCCCGCCCTTGTCCTGCGTGGAGTTTGTATTGCTCCTGATTGCATTTCTAAATGGACAGAGGGGTGTGCATAGCTGATTATTAACGAGGATGTAGCGCAGTTGCTACACCATTCCCATTTGAGTGAAATTTCTTATCAACTTGCGACTTAAATGTTGAAATTATGTCCTGATCGTTGCGATATGTTTCAAGGACAAACTGAACCTGAAAATGATAAGCTAGATCAACAAATTCTCCTTCATCAGCTTTGAACAGTCTATTCAGCTCAAATAATCTCCCAGCAAAATTATTTTATTTATTTTCCCCTGGTTGATCTTCCGTGGAACATTAATGTGCTTCGCTTAAAGAGTTTTCCCTTGTTCAAAAGAGAAGTGACTACAAAATCCTTTGAGATTTGTTCATTTGGCTGATCAAGAAGACTTCAAGTATTTCTCTTGTATTTCAGATTTTCTTTGCAGCCTTGAGGCTGCTACTGCATAGTTAAAGTTGTGTGAGCTGTACACCAAGATGGTTCCACATCCATGTGTAGTGTTCCATACTTAATGTTGCATAATATGTTCGGATCACCTTAGATGATGTTCAGTAAGTTAAATCACTTATTTCAGAGGCCTGTCAGCCCTTTGGCAAATACATGATTGCGGAGTTGATCTTTGAATAAATCACCATTATTTTTTCAGTGATTTTATTACTGCGCAGTTGACAATTCAAATTACACGTGAAGAGTTTTTTGGTGCCGACATGAAAATTCTATGTGGGAAAATGCATCCCCCCCTTTTCCTTTTTTGCCCCATAGTTGGCTTGTGCATATATTTTGTTAAAACTAATATTGCCTCACCATTGCGGTCTCAAATTCATAATTGACCAAAGTCATTATAGCCAAGAGAAGGTATTGTAATTCAGGGAGAAATTGGCAGAGACCAATCGCTACTACGAATCTGATGTAAAAGCTGGCTCTAACAAACAACCAGCCACTAAGGTCTCAATAGAGACTGAGGAATCAAAAAAGCAAAAACAAAGAATTACTCCCAAGTGAATAACCCTCCCACTTGACACCAAAATCGGGTGCACAAAAAGGGAGAAAGTAAGAATAACTCTTGCAAAATTTCTTCTAAGATCCTTTCTCAATATTAAACACAAAGACTTTGCAAACAAACTGAGAGCTAATACTATCTAGCTGTTACCGGCTCTCATGTATAGAGGACAATCAAGCAGGGTGCGAGTACCACTTCGCATATATATAGACTGAATGCAGGTGCTGCGAATCATCAATTAACCAGCTTTGGTAAGGCAGACACCTGGAAAGGAATTCCATAGCTGAGTGGCCAAAACCAATCAGCTACACCAAAAATGAGTGAAAATAGAAGTGCACCCCTCACAGAACAAATAAATAAAACAATCTGCCAAAACTCATGACAGTTATTGTATTTATGCGATATAGTTATCATTATAGTCACAATTATATCAGTACTTTGAACTCTGGCAGTGCTCTGCCGCTTAGAGAACTCAGAATGGCAGATTGCACGAGTGTGCTTAAATGCATAAGACTTAAGTCCATTTGGACAAAATGAGCTTAATGATTGATCCAATTTAGTAATTACGAGCCGTAAATTCTGCACAATCCAATATAACACTGTGTCCTCCACAAGAAATCTACTTTACAGGAAGCTTGCAGTCTTAAATCGGTGAGAGTTGAAAGACTGCAAACATTGCTAAAAGCTCAGGAATTTATAGCATTTTATTTATACAGTCTTGTCATCCCTGACCCCAATCAAAACCAACTGTAAGGGTGCCAGAAAATTGAGGCAATGTACGAGAAGGTGGAAAGAGGTAATCACACAGTGTTCCTCATTTAGCATGACAATAATGATAAAATACTTTTTTTATCAGTATTCTTTGTGGTGTACGAACACCAATGCATATTTTGTGAGATGTTATAATCGTATTTCATCACGTATTAGCTTGACCCAGATGGATTCTTTATTTGTTTGGAAGAAGCAAGCCTCACTCTAGGGTAACTCTCATAGCTTTTTAGTATTAAACCATCCACACAAGAATGGTTACTATAATCCATACAGCACAGCCTCCTACAAGGTAGTGGATGATTATGTTCAAGCGAAACGACACAGTCTAATCCTACTGGCAAAATATAAAATGATTAGTCACAGAAAGGCATGTATATAAGAATGTCATGTATATAAATACAGTAGATGTGAAACTGCAGCTTACTGCTATGGTAGAAAAAAAAGGTAGTTTCCAAAACTTACAACCCCAATTCCAAAATAGTTGGGACAAAGTGTAAATTGTGAATAAAATCAAAACGCAATGACTTTCAAATCACACCAGCCAGTATTTTATTCACAATAGAACAGAGATAACATAGCAAATGTTGAAACTGAGAAATTTTACAATTTTATCCACAAAATAAGCTCATTTCAAATTTGTTGGCTGCTACAGGTCTCAAAAAAGTTGGGACAGGGGCCTGTTTACCATGGTGTAGCATTCCCTCTTCTTTTTAACACAGAGTGGAGGCGTCTGGGCGTTAAGGAGACAAGTTTCTTGAGTTTAGCCATTGGAATTTGATCCCACCCTTGTTTAATATAGGTTTCCAGCTGCTGGAGAGTTTTGGGTCTCCTTTGACGGACTTTTTGTTTAATTATGCACCAAATGTTCTCAATTGGTGAAAGATCAGGACTGCAGGCAGGCCAGTTTAGCACACGGACTCTTTCACTACGAAGCCATGCTGTTGTAATAGCTGCATCATGTGGTTTTGCATTGTCCTGCTGAAATACACAAGGCCTTCCTTGGAATAGATGTCATCTGAAGGGGAGCATATGTTGCACTAAAACCTTTATATACCTTTCAGCGTTCATGGTGCTTTTTAAAACATGCAAGTGTCCCACACCATATGCACTAATGCATCCCCATACCACCAGAGATGCTGGCTTTTGAACTGAACGCTGATAACAGGAGGGGTAGTCTTTCTCCTCTTTAGCCCGGAGGACACGACGCCCATGATTTCCAACAAGAATGTCAAATTTGGACTCGTCTGATCACAGGACACTTTGCCACTTTGCTACAGTCCATTTGAAATGAGCCTTGGCCCACAGAACACAATGGCGCTTCTGGATCATGGCCAAAAATGGCTTCCTTTTTGCATGATAGAGTTTTAGGTGGCACCTGTGGATGGCATGGCAGACTGTGTTTACTGACAGTGGTTTCTTGAAGTATTCCTGGGCCCATTTAGTAATGTCAATGACAGAATCATGCTGGTGAGTGATGCAGTGGCGTCTGAGGGCCCGAAGATCACGGGTATCCAGTAATGGTCTTTGGCCTTGTCCCTTACACGCAGAGATTTTTCCAGTTTCTCGAAATCTTTGATGATGTTTTGCACTGTTGATGATGAGACCTTCAAAGCCTTTGCAATTTGACGTTGAGGAACATTGTTTTTAACGTATTCCACAATTTTTTTTACGCAAGCCTTCACAGGTTGGAGAACCTCTGGCCATCTTTACTTCTGAGAAACTCAGCCTCTCTAAGACATCCCTTTTATAGCCAATCATGTTACACACTTGATGCCAGTTAACTTAATTACTTGCTGAATATTCTTTCAGCTGATTCTCTTATATATATTAATTGATTTTTCACCCCTTTTTTGCCTGTCTCAACTTTTTTGAGACCTGCTGCAGCCAGAAAATTTGAAATAAGCTCATTTTGTGGATAAAAATGTAAAATCTCTGTTTCAAGATTTAAAATGTTAACTATGTTCTATTGTAAATAACATATTGGCTCATGTGATCTGAAAGTCATTGCATTTTGATTTTATTCACAATTTACACTTTGTCCCAACTATTTCGGAATTGGGGTTGTGTGTATATATATATATATATATATATATATATATATATAAAACGGGTGCTTCCCGTCCTTAAATGTGATTGGCTGAGCCGCGTTCCATGCCGGTATAAAATCAATGTAACCCACTGTATTCTGAGGCAGACTGCAGCACAAAATATCCCTGCGCGCCTGGCCTAGCAACCAACTACTCTGCGCTCAACTGACTCTTTTGGTTACGTTTGTTTCAAGACGTTTAGCTCGCTATTTCAGTGTTAGCGAAGTTTAGCCTTTTAACCCCCTAGCCAGTTGGCTATCTACCTAGCTAGCTATAGCATTATAGAGTTTGATGTCACTTTAGCTTGCTAGCTATGTTGCTAACTAGCTCGCTATTTCAGTATCAGCGATAAATTGTTGATTTTTTTTCTTGTATGTTTATTTTATGGGCTATGTGTAGGGTAACCACATCCATTGTAGTGAACGCTAGCTAGTTGACAAGCTGGTTAGCAAACTAATGCACAATTCAACATATTTTCCTGGACACCGGCAAGTGTGGAGGACAAAAGTCAATCTTGTTCCCTACTTTCGCTGCTGGTTGTAATGATATGGCCGATCGGCGCAAGTTGAGAACAAGGAAACTCGAAAACTGAAACGAACGTAAAATTATTTAACGGGGCCTTCGGGAGACCGAAGGAGACATTCCAAATAGCCTGCTTTCATAGTATATCTACATTAACAAGCCCAAATAGCCTGATGTGACATGATAATGGCGCTAGATGAAAAAGCAATCTTAGCGTCTGTGTTGCTTGCCAACCATTCTGTCCACTAGATCTTGCTTGGTGGAAGAACGAATAGTTCTCAATTTTATTGTTGCATTATTACCAATAAATTGTTGATTTTTTTCTTGTGTGTTTATTGAATGGGCTATATGTAGGGTAACCGTTTTATAAAAGCAATAAGCCCCTTGAAGCAGTGGGTTACAGAGATTTTATAACGGCCGAGGGCACAAGAACGCCCCTCCGCCGTTATAAAATCACTGTAACCCACTGCTGGCTTATTCCTTTAATATATATGTGCAGTTTTTAAATGATCATTTAATTTATTCAGGGAAAAAAAGCTATCCAAACCTACCTGGCCCTAAGTGAAAAAAGTAATTGCCTCCCCCGCCTTGTTAAATCATGAATTAACTGTGATTAACCACATTTGTTGAGTTCAATATCACTAGCCACACTCAGGCCTGATTACTGCCAGACCTGTTGAATCAAGAAATCACTTAAATAGAACCTGTCTGACAAACCGAAGTAGGCTAAAAGATTTCAAAAAGCAACACATCATGCCGCGAATTTAAGAAATTCAAGAAGAGATGAGAAACAAAGTCATTGACATCTAACAGTCTCTAAAGGGGTACAAAGCCATTTCTAAGGCTTTGGGACTCCAGCGAACCACGATGAGAGCCATTATCCACAAATGGAGACAACTTGGAACAGTGGTGAACCTTCCCAGGAGTGGCCAACCTTCCAAAATTACTCCAAGAGCGCATCAACGACTCATCCAGGAGGTCATGAAAGAACCCAGAACAACATCTAAAGAACTGCAGACCTCACTAGCCTCAGTTAAAGTCAGTGTTCATGATTCAACAATAAGAAAGAGACTCGGCAAAAAAAGCATCCATGGAAGAGTTCCAAGGCAAAAACCACTGCTGACCAAAAAGAACACATGGCTCGTCTCACATTTTGGAAGGTGCGTCCCATTACATCAGGTGTAAAGCTAACACAGCATTTCATAAAAAAGAACCTCATACCAACAGTCAAACATGGCGGTGGTAGTGTGATGATCCGGGGCTGCTTTGCTGCTTCAGGACCTGGACGACTTGTCGTAACTGATGGAACCATGAATTCTGCTCTCAACCAGAAATCCTGAAGGAGAATGTCCAACCATCAGTTTGCGACCTTAAGCTCAAGCGCACTTCGGTTATGCAGCAGGACAATGATCCAAAACACACCAGCAATTCAACCTCTGAATTGGCTTTAAAAATTAAATAATAAAATGGAGGTTTTGAAGTAGCCGAGTCAAAGTCCGGACTTAAATCCGATTGAGATGCTGTGGCATGACCTTAAACAGGCTGTTCATGCTCGAAAACCCTCCAATTTGGCCTGATTAAAACAATTCTGCAAAGAAGAGTCGGCCAAAATTCCCCCACAGCGATGTGAAAGACTGATAGCCAGTTATCGCAAACACTTGATTGCAGTTTTTGTCGCCGAGGGTGGCACAACCAGCGATTAGGTTTCAGGGGCAATTACTTTTTCACATAGGGCCAGGTAGGTTTGGATAGCTTTTTTCCCTTAAATGAAATTATCATTGAAAAACTGCATTTTGTATTTATTCGTGTTATCTTTGTCTAATATTAAAATTTATTTGATGATCTGAAACATTTAAGTGTGACAAATATGGAAAAAAAATAGGAAATCAGAAAGGGGTCAAATACTTTTTCACAGCACTATATATATATATATATATATGTGTGTGTGTGTGTGTGTGTGTGTGTGTGTGTGTGTGTGTGTGTGTGTGTGTGAGCGTGAGATTTTGACTGATTTGACATGCAACAACAGGGAGCAGGTACAGCTGTCATGTTATTTTCATCTAAACACGTTATCTCCTTGGAAAGAAGATTTGCAAGAGTGCTTGAATACAAATGGTCTGGCTGTCCAGTCACAGAGGGGTGGAGATATCAATCACAGTCCAAGATGGAACACAAGTCATTCATACTCTGATCAAACAATGTGAGACACACATTCTCAAAAGTTGGCAAACACAAATATAACAGATTCAGGTGAATTCAAGTGAAATTTTACAAAAACTGACAAAGCGTAACTTGTTCCAGCCACTCTGCAGCTTAACTGGAGTAATGAGAATGTTCTTTCATCTGTTTGTAATTTGTGATTCAGCGGTGGCCCCTTTGACATAAATTTCTGTATGTCTTGGGGGTCGGGGGGAGAGTGTGCTTGGGGTTGTAAGAGTAGAATGTGTGTCCCCTTAATTGGAATCTTATGTTCACACTACATTACATTGTTATGCACCAGAAGTAATGTTTAGGATCTGTAATCCTTAGATGCTTGTGACAGCCCTTTTGTTGGAATGAGAACATGTGTTCCATCTAGAATGCAAGCATGTCTGGAATGCAGTGTAAGCTAAATTAAATATGCATGGCACGCAATTCCCAGTATAGCTTTATAAGACACTGCAAATTTACAAAACTGTATCAGCTATTGTTATTTTCATTTTAAACTTGACTCTCTTGACTGGATAATTGTATTGCAAATACAATGGCAGCATATTGACACCCTGGGTAAATAAGAACAAAACTGGTTCCTAATTAAAGCCTTTATTGTTCATCTTGATATTTAATTAAACATATTGGCAAAAATAGAGCCTATAATTCATGAGCAGTGATTGTTTAAAAAAAAGGTGTTATCATGAACAAATATTTTTCTCAAAAATATGTGCCAGCATTACTGAAACACCTTCATTTAATACTTTTGCAGCTTCCCTTTTTCAGAGATGGCAGTTTAGCGTTTACTCCCATAGCATGCAATGAAGTTGGTGATCTGAGACCATTATTCCATTTTGGATCTATTCTCGTCCTTCAAATTCCTGGCGTGGCATTTACGGTCTCTTCTCTTCCGCTTGTCCCACAGATTTCTGGGATAGCCATAGCTATGGTCGGTGAGCAGTTTTATGTTAAAGCTGATGCTTGCATTGGATCATTGACAAGTTGGTTGTTATAGCCACAGCTAAATTTAAGCTTTCTGGCAGTGGCAGTCAGGTTGTTGTCAAATATCTCATGGTACTTAATGAGATCCCTGATGACATTAATCTGAACAAGTTTTTCCACCATCAGACTTCACAGTGGGGACGAGTTTCTTTTCCGAATGGCTATCCTTGTTTTTACACCTGACTCATCCCTGGTGTCTACAGCCAAACAGCCCTACTTTAACCGCATTTGACCTTAGATCCCAGTGTTATTGGAAATTCAAATACCATTTGGCAGACTAGGCATACAAGTTCGTTTTTGATAACAACAGAGACTTTTGTTGGCAATCAACCCAAAACTTTTACTGTCCTGTAGATGACATCTTATCATAGTTTTTGAGACTTTCTGACCCCAAGAGCTAATATCAACAATTCTCCAACTATACCATTTGAGTTTCCTTGACCACTTGAACCATCCGACTCACAGTGTGTACACATCCTCTTCTGGGCAGATTTAACATTGCCCTATTCCTTGAGCATTGTAATTATTGCCATGGTAGTTGAAATGGGTATTTTCAACTTCTTAGCAAAATTCCGATCGCAATTTCCACATTTGTGAAGCACAAAAACTTTCTGACTCATCATTTCAGCATTCTAATGTCTTATACTTGGTAAAAGATGAAAAAGGGAAATTGGCCTTTGTATTCCCTCAGATTCATATTCTAGGGAAATAGTGGCCATGGGTAACAGGTTTTTCCAAATCATTCTAGTTAAACTATGAAAAGTAGCCAAACACAGCATTAGTCGTACAAAGGTGCTCAGGAACAACCAAGTAGCGACAAAAGATGTTTAATGCATACTCATTAGGCTGAACACTCAGGTACATCATGAAGCGTTTTACCCAAGTCTTCATCAGGCAATTCAGAGACATCTTTCATTATTACTTGGCTGCTCCTGATTCTTTTTTACTTTAAAAAGTAAAATATGAATGGGAATATGCCTCAGTCAGATTTTTCTTATAAGATTTTCTGGAGGCATCGATGATTGAGCCGCACATGCTATATGGAAAATAGTCATTTTAGGAATGTTTTTCTGCATTCATTGTGTTTAAATTCATTGTTAGATTTTCATTGACATTTTCAGTGCAAATGAGTTTTATTTTTTCTGACAATTGCCATTTTAGTAGTATATAGTCAGTTCAAAGAAATGTTTGCAGCTGCTGTCAGCAAAACTGGATGTTTATACAATAATTTGAGTGTCTGGCCTAGTTTATAATTTTTATTTTTTCATTTGTGTGTTCTGACAGAGCGTGATCTTCTGAAAAAGGAATCACAAGACAGTATGTTCATAGAGAAAATCAGACCTCGTTAGACCAAATATGTGCGTATACCCTTCAAAAAAGGTTGGGGATATGGAACTTCAAGGTTTATCACAAAATAATGATTGGGTTTCAGATACAATAACTGCAATAAAGATAACATGAACTGCTCTTAAACAGAGCAGCAAAATGCAGCCAATGGTGTGCACGTGCAGGACGCGGAAAATCCCGAACATGTGGCCATATTTGAACTTGATACTTCGGAGAAAGGTCATTTACTCCCTTGTGATCGAGATTTCTTTCATTCTGATAGACTCTGATTGTAATCCTTTGTTGATTTTGTTTATCTGAGACATCCTTTGATTGTTTTTTTTTTTCTTTTGCAATGCGACATCTCCTATGTGCTGAGCGTCTAAGACCAATTGGTATGCTTGAAACTGGCAGCTGTCAGTCTGAGGTTGCCAATTTCTTCAATGTTTCCCAGTCTGTGATTATCAGATTATGGAACAGGTATCAGCAAACCCATCACGTTGATGATCGACATCTTTCAGGGCATCCACGATCAACAACAACAGCCCAGGATAGGTTGATTCGTACCCAGGCTCTGAGAAATTGCACTCAAACAGCAAATCAGATCAGTGCAAACCTACACCAGGCTACTGCTGTCCGAGTGACAGGTCAGACGATTAGAAATCATCTACATGATGCCCCGTCTTCATGCTAGACGGCCTCGTATAGTGCTGCCATTGTCAAAAGACGCAAATGGTGTACACAATGCAAGAGCTGGGGAAATCGTCGGTGGTTACGTGTAAACTCAGATGAGTCACGGTACACTTTTTTGATAGGCATGGTCACATTTAGCAACATCGTAACAAATGCCATGCCAATGTTAACCTGAGGCAGCATGACAGATTTGGTGGTGGGTCTGTTATGGTGTGGGGTGGGATCACTATGACTAACTGAACCCAAACTCCATACCGTGCAAGGAAGAGTCACTGGCCAGTACTGTTGGGGCAACATGCTGACATCCTATGTTGGCCCATTTGTACGACGTGAGGGGAGGCGTTTTGTTTTTCAGGATGACCTCACCCATGCTCACGATGCAAGAATAGTCAATAACCACCTTCAACGGCACAATATCCATAGGATACCCTGGCCTGCAATAAGCCCTGAACTTTCCCCCATTGAAAATGTCTGGGACATCTTGGGCCGACGTGTGCATCAACATGAAAGGCCACCAGCCATGCTAGATGAACTTGGCCTGGCGTTGGTGGAAGAATTCATACCCATTCCTTCTTTCACGGACCATGACAGCAAAAGAAACCGTTTAGGTAATGAAATATCGAGTGAATTGTTTACTCATGTCCTTCTTTGTTACAATACAATTAGGGACCAATTATTCTCTATCATTAGTTTGTTATTGACCTTGCAATTTCAATGTCCCCTGTTTTTTTTTTTTTTTTGAAGAGTTATATTTCAAGGTTTGTAAAGCTTAGAAATTAGCAATACACATTCAGAGTTATTTTATATGGTAATTATGAAATTGCTACATTCTCCAGTGAAAGGAAATATTTCTCAATGAAGGGCTGGAAGGGCACCTGCATATGCAGTCTCATAAATGATCTGTGAACCTTGGCTGTAAACTAAGGCACCGTATTCCAGTTGTGAAATAAGCAAAAAAGAAAAATGTTGACCACATGACTTTGTAAGGAGCTTTTCTCTGTGCCCTGCGTAAGGACTCCTATAAGATGTTATCTTTCATATGGGGCTCATCTGGGCTAGATTGAATATACAGGTGGTCCTTACAGTTGATTTATTTGGTTATGTTACATTCTGGTGTGAGATTATACATGGATACTGTATATGTCAGTGAAGAAAAGTTTTGTAATAAAAGCAATTCAACCTGATCTCTTTCCTCCTAACATAAAGTGTCAGCAGATTGTGCTGAAATCCCACAAAATAGCAAATTCGATGCATGAATAACAGCAAAGTGGTTTTCTCAGGAACTGAGAAAAAAAATGCCTTTTGCAGGGTAATCATTTGAAGTGACACTTTCCATCTGAAGACGAGCAATAAAGGTGTTGTCCTCTGTACTCACAGCCAAACACACTGTGTTTTCATGCTAACTTCTCCTTCTGCGTTGGGTCATGTTGATCATATCCAGCTGTGTTGCAATGTCTATTTCATTTGGAGTCTGAGTGTCACTTCCTCCAGGACAGAATGAGATTTATGTCTCCCTCTAGGATACCAAGGGATGCACTCCAGCCATATTTCTGAGCATGTGTGGGTGCCCTAAATACAGAATGCTCCATTACAATCCCCCTGGTGCCATCTCATGCACTGCTGCTTTCTTTTATGGATGACAGAACAACAGTCTTGCGACAAAAGTGACAAACAACAACTCCAACCACAGACAGCTGCCACAGAGATGATAGAAATACTGATATAACCTTGATATCTTCCCAAGGGAAAATTAGTTCATCAGGCTAAGATAATAATAATAATAATAATAATGATGATGATGGATTATCACACAATGGTCCTATACACAAAAAAACACGCAAACAAGCAAAAAACAAGCAAACAAGTATCTTTCCAGGCTTGTGATTTCATAGGAAAAGACTATCAAATTATAATCAATTTTAATTATTTAGTTTCATTTCAGTATTACAGAACGTGCGTAGAAACATGCTGATTTCTTGGATATGCACAGCTCTTTGTGTGCAGCTATGTCTAATCATGATTCAGAGCATGCCATTAATAGCCTGAGGGGTTGCGAGTTTGGATCAAGGAAGCATTGCTCTTTTGGCACACTGCACCATTAGGGTTTCAAATTCCTCGAGCAAAAACCTGCTTATTATGATAGATTACATGTGTTATGTATGTGACATATATGTGCATCAGATACAAAATTACAAGGAATATGCACAGCATGAATTACACCAAACATATTTGATCTGCGTTCACGTGAGCGTTAGTGGAGATCTGTGCGATTGGTTCTAATTTCAGGCAGTGTGTTTGTGTGTGAGAGTTTGTGAGGTGCATGCAAAGGCAATGGAGTGAACTTAAGTGAACACTCAGTATCAACCCGTCTCCAGTCTAGGATTAAAGGGCAATCATCCCCTTTACATTTCTATACAAAACTTGTGAACATGTAATACCAAGCAAAGCTGAGTGCTTCCTTTTACAAAAATAAAATTTTCAGATCCTCTCAGCTCGGCATCAGAGCTGGTCACTTCGCAGAAATAACCTTTTGCTTAGTCATTGAAGCACTGCAGTCAGCTAAACCATCTTCTCTCTTGTTGTAATCTTTCTGAGCTCTTTTGCTGCTCTTGATACTGTTGACCACATCCTCAATCCTCTTCAGCACTCTGACCTCAATCTGTATCTCAGTCATAGCCCTGAAGTGGACTTGATCCCATATTTCTGGATGGACCTTTGCTGCTGTAGAAAAGGTTATGTTGCCAAAGACCAACGACTGACGTATCTCCAAAGAATCAGGCTTTAATATTTCTTTGTACGTTGCCTGTGTCCTTATGACCAGAACCTTTCTGAGCTGTGAAAAAGCACGCCCCTTCCCAATTTCTTCTATTCACACTAAAAGCAGCTGTCATTTTTGCTTGCCTTTCTTCAGTCTTCTACTGTGTGTGTGTGTGTGTGTGTGTGTGTGTGTGTGTGTGTGTGTGTGTTTTTTTTTTTTGTGTACGGAGGGATGGGAAACTCCCTAATTTCAAGCTGTTGTTTCTCTGGCATTTAAGCTTCTCCAGAAACCGGATGCAGACAATGGTCATGACCAAGGAAGAACGCATGAGCGTAGGGGAGGGTCTGAACAGCATGAGCACAAGATTTTCACTGCACTAGACACTTCTCCAAGATCTCATTGGTTCATTTTGCTTGGGCATGGTGGATTCTTGCAAATGGCATTAGAAGCACTGGGAGGAGTCAAATGTGCCTTATTTATTCTTTTTTTTTAAACAGATTACCTGTCTCATGTCAGTATAGTGACAGTTTCAGCAAATATGAAAAAATTTATGTTTTCTAAGAGTTACCTACTGCAGCAGTAAATGTTATAGATCATCAAAATAATTTTAATATTTATCAAAGATAACCCGAGTAAACACGATATGCAGTTTTGTAAAGCTTATTTCATTTATTGAAGGGAAAAAAACCTACCCAACCTTTCCTGACCTCATGTGAAAAAGGGATTTCCCCTTAGGTACTAAATCAACCAATTAAACACATTTAATCAATAATTAGGTTCAATTTCACTAAATGCACCTAGGCGTGATTACTGCCAACCCTGTTTAATCTAAACAGCTTAAATAGAACCTGTCTGGCACTGTGAAACAGGCAAATAGCAGCACATGATGCTGCAATGTAAAAAAAAAAAAAAATCAAAAATAGATGAGAAACAAAATCGTTGAAATCAATCCAGTCTGAAAAGGGTTAAAAATCGAATTTCAATGCGCTAGGGCTCTAAACCGCGGTGAGAGCCTTTATCAACAAATAGAGAAAACTTAGAGCAGTGATGATTATTTCCAGGAATGGCCAACCAAAGTTCCGCCAGGAGGCCATCAATGACTCATCCAGGAGGTTGCAAAAAACCCTGACTAATATCCAAAGACCTGCAGGCCTCACTTGCATCAGTCTCGGTCAGCATTCAGAATTCCACTGTAAGGAAGAGACTTGGCAAGAATGGCATTCACGGGAGAGTTGCAAGTCAAAAACCACTGCTGACCAAAAAGAACATAAAGACTCGTCTCATGTTTGCAAAATAAATACATAAATAAGTAAATAAATAAAGCCTGATGATCCCCTACACTTTTGGAAAAATATTCTGTGGACTGATGAGTTTTGGAACATATGGCTCTGTTACATCTGGCTTAAAGTGAAAACTGCATTCCACAATAAGAGCATCAAACCAACAGGCAAACATGGTGATGGCAGTGTGATGATCTGGGGCTGCTTTGCAGATTCAGGGCCTGTGCAACTTGCCATAATTGATGGAACCATGAATTCTACTCATTACCAGAAAATCCTGAAGGAGAATGCCCAACCATCAATTTGTGATCTTAACCTCAAGGTATGCAGCAGGACAATGATCCGAAGTGCACAAGAAATTCCACCGCTGAATGGCTTAAAAAAACAGCATGAAGGTTTTGGAGCTGCCTACTCAAAGTCCTGACTTGATTCCAATTGAGGTGCTGTGGCATGAACTTAAACAGGCCGTTCATGCTGGAAAGCCCTTTATTGTGGCTGAATTAAAACAACTGTGCAAAGAGGAATGGACCAAAATTCCTCCAAAGCAATATAAAAGACTGCAATAAGCTAAACCAGTTAACCAGACTTGTGAGTTATTGCACATGTTTGATTTCAGTTGTCACTGCCAGGAGTGGCACAACCAGTTATTTGGTTCAGGGGAGCACTTTTTTTTCACCTGGATGATATAGGCTTTGAATAACTCTATAACTCCAGTAAATGAAATGATCATTTAAAGCTGTATTTTGCGCTTACTCACATCATCTTTGCCTGATAATAAAATTCATTGGATGATTTGAAACCTTTAAATATAACAAATTAGCAAAAATTGATGAAATTGGGAAGGGGGCAATTCTTTTCTGCGGTACAGTAGTAAAGGAACACCACAGATTGTTGACTTAGATGGCCGATCTTTTCGCCCCTGCAATTTCACAGTTTATGATGAACAGCTTTTCCACTCGTTCCCATCATCTGACACCTAGGCCTACAGGTCATGTCATGTGATGTTTGATGGTAGGCTCTCAACCTAGATAAGACTGAGCAGCTGTGCTTTCCCTCCCTCATAAAGACTGGACCTCATATTCAAAACATATTTAATGGTACAGCTTCTTCTCTGCAAAAAGCCATCACCCAAGATGGCCAATGCTTTCTGTCTCATCTGAGGTAAAGAGCAGGTTCAGTTACATTGGCTGCATCTTTGGCTCTTTCACTCTTGTATCAAACCTTTGACAAAAGCAAAGTATCGCCCAATGTGCATTCACAAACTGAACAATGCAAAACTGCCACAATGCAAAGTGATTCCGGACAACATGCTTCAACTGTTCATGGTATGCTATATCAACACATGGGCTTGCATTCTGCTATTTTAGCCTGTCAGTCACTGAAAAAAAGAAAAGCTCTCTTAATGCCTTTCCTGCTAAATCATTCATTTGCAGCAGCATCCTCTTCCATTTTAACAAATTAGCGGTAATTTCTGATTTACTCATTAAGTCTGACATATTCTTCCTGTTAAATTGAGGACTTCATTAATCACACAGTACTGCTGGCTCCTGTGAACTCACACAAGAATCATTTTAACGTGTATTTAAAATAAGTGCTCTTCAAGCCAGTTATTTAATGACACTGAAGAGAGAACTCCTTGCACACGTATCTACTGCTGTGAGAATGGATCGATTAATTTATTTGCGGGAGCCTAAACAAACTGATCTCTTTGGCTATCCATTCTCATCCATTCATGAGAAAATGAATCCAGTGAATCAATAGAAGAAAAGTAAATCAACACAACCAGCTAAGCACTCACAAGAGTGACAAAATTATAGGGGCCATGTTTTGCTTTTTTGAATCTTTTCCTCTGCTTTAGTGAATTATATTGCTTTTTATTCATCCAGACTGTCTGCAAAGTTACTGAGCCCAATATTAACGCCAGAAGGGGTTATTCTCTTTGACAGAAAACACATGACTTTGATCATGTGACTTTTGGTTGTCATGTGACTTTGTTTACAATCAGGTGGTTTCCTCATCACAGTAAGCTGTGGGGAATCACAACCCCTTTACATAATACTGGGTTCCAAGGGTTAAGTGAACTGTACTTCCACACATTGATGATGCTTCCATTGTTTTTATTCAATCACCCGTTACAGATCACAATACGGTACTGTTTCGCATATACTTCACCTTGATCTGACTTCTTGTTTAGTGCTGACAGTTCCCATATATATGAAACCATTGTTACAATACTTCTTTCAAGCTGCACATACTGCTGCTGTATACATCTCAGGTGAACAAGTCAAGCTGCCTGCCAGATTCACACCTCAGACAGCAGATGGTAGCGAATTACGCTGGGAAGAAAGAAGAACTAATGTTGAATCAGTTGAAGCTCTGAACTGTGCAAATGTGACACAGTTGCACATAGCGTGTATCTAAATGAGCTTCTTTGCACTGCAATCAATCCAACAGCACATTATAATGTCAGTATGCATTTACTCTTCCAGAATTGTTTAGTAGCATCAAACGGAGTTTAGCTGCATTCTTTTTAGCAGCTGGTTTAACGGGGTGTGTCTGTGTTGCCACAGATGATGTTCTCTATAATTTTCTGATTAATGCTCGAAAGCTTTATGATCGTGACTGATGTGCCCCCTTTGGTGATATTTTTAATTGAAGAACAACAACATATCTGTTTGCTCTTGCCCTATAGTAATAACAATAGTAATAAACACACAATCATCTGTGTGCCCTACAGCTCAATGAGCTTTCTCAGATTGAATATTGTGTGTTTTTTATTTACATGTTATATATTTTTTTTTCATTCACTTGGCCTCTGCCATTAATTTCCATTTTCTCTCATATTCTTCCAGTTGCACCTGTTCCTGTGCCGAAGAATCTTTGATGAAGCAATTGTGTGAAGGATAACCTGAACACCAAAATAAATTAGCTTGGTATTCAGTGCACGCTGTATACCCAAACAATTCATTCCTCATGGGAAAGCATTTATTTATTAATTTAATTATATCCCTGAATGTTTGCCAGGTGCTCCAGGCCTCAAATTAGGAACTGCGGGAAAGTTTTAACTGAGATCAACTAAAGTATCCAAAGATAAAATCAATAAATTTTTTACATCCTGCACACAATCTCTATCAAGACCTTCTATAATGGCAAAGCATGTACAACATGAATGAGTGGACACATTAATGAAGTCTTTTACAGGCCTAATTTCTGAAATCAAATAGTCAACCTGTTACTACATTTGTTTTACTGCCCATCAGTCAATGATGCTGACCAGGCTGCTGGCAAATTGGACGCATTGTGACACAAGCCAGGACATAATTATGTTTGCTGTCTGTTTAAAGGTGAATGGGATCTGTGAGCTACAACCCCATTTCCAGAAAAGTTGGGACGCTGTGTAAAATGTGAATAAAAACAGAATTCCATGATTTGAAAATAATTTAAACCCTTTATTTAATTGAAAACAGTGCAAAGACAAAATATCAAATGTTGAAACTGAGAAGTTTTATTTATTTCTGAAAAATATTTGCTCATTTTGAATTTTATGACAGCCACATGTTTCAAGAAAGCGTCCATAATTTCCCAAAAATCATTTCACATTTTTGATTGGTTAGATCACAGGACAGTTTCCCACTTCGCCTCAGTCCATCTGTAATGAGCTTTGGCCCAGCGAAGGCCGTAGCATTTCTGGATCTTGGTTTAATATTTGCATGGCAGAGTTTTAACTGGCATTTGTGGATAAAGCGTCAAATGGTGTTCACTTAAAATGGTTGACAGAAGTCTTACTGAGCCAATGCAGTGATTTCTACTTCAGAATCCTGTCTGTTTTTAAGACAGAGCCTGAAGATCAAGGCCACTGAATATTGGTTTTTGGTCTTGTCCCATGTGTACATAGATTTCTCTGAATGCTCTGAACCTTTTGATAATATTATGTACAGTTAAGGATGATATTCCCAAATTCTTTGCAATTTTACATTGAGAAATGTTACTTTATATTGTTGAACTATTTGCCCATGCAGCCTTTCCCTGAGTGGTGAAGCCATTGCCATCTTTATGTTTGAAAGACTTTTTATACCCAATCATGTTACTGACCTGTTGCCATTAACCTTACTTGTCGTGAGATGTTCAACCAGGTATATTTTTTTGGTATCATTCAACTTCTCCAATCTTTTGTGCCCTCTGTCCCAACTTTTTTTGATATGTGTTGCTGGCATCAAATTCAAAATGAGCAGGTGTTTTTCAAAAAACATTAAAAACGTAAAAAATTTCTCAGGTTCAACATATGTTGTCTTTGTACGGTTTTCAGTTAAATATAGAGTTTAAATGATTTGCAAATCATTGCATTCTGTTTTTATTTACATTTACACACTGTCCCAACTTTTCTGGAAATGGGGTTGTATAAGGCATTACATAAAATTTAAAGGCATTGTAAATAAATAAATAATACTTTCATGGGTAAAGACTGGGCAGGAAATCGCAGTGATGTGTCAGTTGGAACAATAGTCCCCGTTTTGAGTCACAGTTGATTGGCTCCAGTTGGACCTGTCCCATAGTTCCTCCAGATACCACACTGGAGTGATGGGATGAATATAGACAGCTTTGCACACAGCAATCACAGTAACAATTTGAGCCCACATGAGCCTTTTCAGAAATCTGACCTGTCTGTCATGCATGTAAAATTACACTATTCAAAAGCCCTGAGGAATCCGCCGAAAACATAAGTGCTCAGTCGCCGCTCAGTTGCTTGGACCACACATGTATTATAGATGCATTAAAAGGTCTTGTGGAGTGCTTGATGTGACCAACTGGACCCATTTCCTCAGGAACATTTTCTGGTTTTCTTTTTTCTCTTTTTTTTCTGGAAGATGCATTTATTGCAGTGCCAAAACATAATGCTAGTGGTCACATTAAAATCTTTTGCATTACAGCGGATCACAGCAATAAACTGGGCTGCTTGTCAACAAAGATTTGTGGCAGTATGTTAGGATTTGCCAATATGGATTACTGTCACTTCCTTACAGTGCAGCCATGTAAACACCACAGGGAATGATAGAGGCAGAGTCATTCTTGGCCCCATTTGCCTTCTCTCCTTTTTAATTTCTGAGTAAGTATCATTTTTAAAACTGGCTGCTCAACATCTTGTGAAATTATCGAAAATATTAGCAATCTGCCAGGGGGCAAACGCAGTTGACTTAGAGGGAATGAAAAATCACATTATGATTGGCTTAGTTACGCCTAAAACACATCCATTGATTATATAAGCGGCATAGTCCAGCCCTTTTGATACCTGCGCCAGAATTTGCATTTAAGATCTGTGCTGTTGAACTACTGTGTGTTTGACCCACCGCTAAAGCATTTCGCACGATGCATCATTGATTCTGAACTCTGACAACGAAGATACAGCCCTGAAGTAGTAATACAAGGTATTTGTATGCTTCCGCATTTATTTTTTAATGCATCATTTTATTTAGCTGATGTAAGGCCTTTGTGCAAAGCACAAACTGCTAACTTTCCCGAGTGGACTCTTTTATCACTTGTGCTGTTGGCATTTCAGTCACTCAAAGCTGCTCAAACTGCAGACTGCAAACTCAAAGGGTGCCACCTTCATGACTGAGAGGTAACACAGGCTGGCCTCCGAATATCACATTCTCACAAAACACAGTACTTGCTGAAACACTGGGCTGAGATGTGCGGACACTGCTGATCACAGTCTGATGGAATCCAGGCCTCTGAGCTCTCTAATAAAAGGATTCTCGAAGGCGCTGTCAGTCTTTGCTCACAATGCCATCACAGCTTTACATTATTTATGTGATTGAATAGCTTTTTTTTTTTCAGGGATGTATACCACTTCCAACTTTTGTCTCTCCATGGCTTTTGGAGCTGGATGTTAGAGAGCAATTCAGGTGATATTCTTTAGAGAAAAGCAACTTGTGGATGTAATTCACAGGGCTTTGTGCATCACACTTATACGTAAACCTTGATGAACAAAAAGCAGAAATCATGGATGCATAATAGTTCTTTTTTTTCCCTCCCATGATCGTCAAAGTTATCTGTCCTCCACAGAAGTTATACAAGACATTCTGAGTGCTTCTATACTGTTAATTTGCTGGAATTTCCTAATACATGCGTGAATTGTCATGAAGAGAGATGGACAGCTCTTTTTTTAGTCAAAATGCAGAACACATTCCATAGCCAAAAGGCACACTTTTCATTTGAATCTTTCAAAGCAAATTTAACTACCAAATAGCCATGGCAGCGGCTGGGTTAAGTGCAGGATATACACATGCTACATGACAAGCATGAAAGTCTCATCTACTTATTAGTGGGTAGTCCTACAGCCTGCGTGGCACCAATTAGATGCCAACTGTAAGATCCATATTCAACTCATTCCTTCCAGTCAAGGGGGCCAATTACTGCTGGATTGTGTGCTTGACAGTTTATCTCGCTGAGACGCACTGCGCTTTTCTTATCCCTCTTTGTTTTCCAGCGGCCTAATTGCACTCATAATGAATAACTGTCGATACAAAGAGCTGGGGCTTCATTGCTCACACCAGTAGAGAGACTTCATTGCTTAGCAACCACTGTGCAGGTGAGTGTAGCCCAGCTTTTGCCTATCCTTAAGCTATACTTCAATACTTCTAACGGTAATGAGGCTTCGCGTCAGTGTGCTCATATCATATCTCCAGGTCACACCTGATGGCCGACTGAGTTTGAGAAGAAGACAGCAAGCAATGTCAAGATACCCCCCCCACCCACCCCAATGGGGAAATTTAGAGCCCACAGGTAGATGCAAGGCTGGAGATGGAATGTGAACTAGCAAGAAACAACATATCTGCTCACAATGCACTCAGATCCATATTTGGACAGTGACATCGTGCTTATAATGTCCGCAATTTTAGTTTTGTACATCACCACAATGGATTTAGAAGAAGAATATGTTCTCAGTGACAATCTCCCACCACTATGGAATCTCCTTTTTGAAACTAATGAAGATCGTGATTAGCAGCGTATGCACACAAAATTTCATTCATCACGGTCAATACTTGCTGAGATAGCGTAATAGGAGGTAAAGAAGAACTATTTCTATTTCATCTTGGATATCAAGTCTCCATTTCTGGGTAGCCAGGGGGCATCCCATAGATACCACTCAGAAACAACATTTCCTTGTCGCCTTGTATTGCAAACTAGCTATGTTTCCCACTGTGGAAATTGAACCCCAAAATACAGGTATGTGTGCAGAGGATGTTGTGGATGCCCCAAAATATGTGTGCAGAGGATGTTGTGGACAAAGACACATTTTTACAGAACACTAGCTGGATAATATTCCTTCTATAACATTAGCCCTTTGATCTGTTTGCGGTAGTAGTGGGCTGGAGCAAGCTAGCATCTAGAAAATTTTACCAGCCATTTTGGCAATATACCTCAATGTTTTGGCACGGTCAGCTTCATGTCTGTGCAGTGTTAACTTAGTCAACGAAAATACTGACGATAAGTTTTTATTGACGGCCTTTATTTCCATGACTAAATAGAGACGATGACGTAATTTGTAAAGAAACTGACAACAAAAACTGTGGTGAAATCTCTATTTACAATGCCTTAACGAAAAATGACAAAGCAAAATAGTCGGCTCTCTTCAGGCGGACAGTCAACTCCGTTTACTGTTGTTCTACTTTTTACTGCAACAAGTGCTCCATGGATACAGCCCTCACTGCCTTAAAGCATCTTATAATGTCATTGGATGATCCCCCCTCCGATGTATGCCAGTAATAAATCCAAACCATATTATCATATGGCCGATGAAGCTACTGCGGGCTGCTGGCATCTCTCAAAATGAGTGCCCTATTACAACCAGCAGCCTGTACAGTGGGAAGGAAGTAAAGAGATGACCTGTGGGCACATTTTTCTTCTGACAACATCGAGCACAAGACTGAGTGCATCGTTCTCAATGAGGATTGAGTGCCATGCGGGCACAAGATGGGTAGAAAAAACACCACAAATTTGAAAAGACACTTGAAGATGAAGCACCCCGCAGTTTTTAACCAGGTAAATAACTGTGACGTATGTTGATTCAGTGACATGAATGTTAACTCAGAATTTAATATTCAAAAAACTGTGTTTTGGTGTATTCAGTCCTTTGCTATCAATTCACCCAATGGTACCATTTTTCATCAAGGTAGCACAGCACACCAGAATACCGGTTAGCATTAGCATGCTATGCTCAACTGACCAAAAGTTTAATTTAGCCGAGCTAAGTTACGGTAAATAGAAAGAGTTTCATATGCAACCTCCACTTTTTCAGCTTTTCATTTCCCAGAACGACTTTAAAAGGGGGAACAGATATATACGGGGGGTTTTATTAGTGAGAATGGGGTTTAGAATTTAATATTAATATTTAATATTGCGAATGCATATGCTCTGCATGTCCAAGCAACCCGGAGTGTCTCCGGTAATATGGCTGCCGCTGTCATTTGCTATTAGCATATATAGTTGCACTAGAAATTAAACTCCACATTTTCTTGACTGGATGAACACTAGACATTTTTATACAGCCAAATGTTTCTCTGGGTACCCAAACATTAAGATAAGCCAAAAACTTTAGATTTCATTCGATATTGGTGGCGGTTGAAAATGGTACTCTTTTCCCACTTAATATTTATTCTAGCTTGATTTATTTTAGCTCCATGAAGTGAATTGTGAATTTGTGTTGTTGAATGAAATGTGCATCTGCCTGGAAGACGCAGTTAACACATTTTTAACTGCATCTTTATGAAATAGGAGCTCTGCTGAGCTACACATGATGCCAAATTTAGTAGAAAGTTATAAAAATATATAAAAATATTAAAATGTCTATTTTAAAAGTTTTAGACATGATCATTATGTGATATGTTTTATCGAATGACACTCTGCTACTATGGTTAATTGGAGGGACGTTGCTGCGTGGCTGGGTTTACACACGCACACACACACGCACATGCACACGCACACACATATTAAATAATATTGTTTGATCTGCTTTAAATGCAAAGGGATAGACACGGCATGTTTGAAAGTCTGTTTTCTTTGGTTCTGCAAGTGATTATTGTATTATGGGGCTTAAGGGTTTATATGTTGTAGGAATCCCTCTCAGAATGCTGTAAATCTAATGTACAACACTTATTTTTATAATCATTCAGATTCCAGAGACTGTACCTGTGCATTAAAAATCATGCACTGAAACAGTGAAACAACAGACAACCATTCCAAATATACTGTCATTGGGATCAACATACTAAAGAGAGGGCTATTGCGATGTGGATAGGTCACACTGGTCTGCTTGCCCGGACAGTGGAGGACAGTGATTTTATTAAAATGATGGAAGTAGTTGACAAGAGGTTGGCCATACCGAAGAAAACTAAAATCAGTAACCTCATTGAAAGCATTCATAATGATGAAAAAAAAAAATTTAAGAGAAACTGGCCACTGCACGGAAAATAACAATTGGACTTCACATTAGGACAACCAAAGAACTAAATTTTTCCGTTCTGGCTATGAGTGCGTGCTATTTTTGCACTGCAGAAAACCAACCTGAGGATATATTACTCAGCCTGGAGCAGATCTCACATCCCCATACTGCCAAGTCTATCAAAGCTCCTGTGGACCGTTGCACCAAAATATGGGGAATACCAGAAAACAAGATGGTCACTGTCATGACTTCTGTGACCTTGAAGCCTTTAGCCTTGGATTTACTTGCAATGCCTGCATAACATGCTTTTGTCGAGCAGGTGTTTAGTATAACAGGAGATCTTACAAGGGCCTGTCGCAACAGGGCAAGGGTCATCTTGGAGAGAAGTGCTTTCTTGAAACTTGACAAAGACAAGTAAATTGTGTCATGTACACTAAAAGGTAGACACAGATAGGCCTGATTCCTAGGCTGATGTTTCACTGACTTATTCTTTTGCTTTTTCAACAAAGTAAGTAGTATTAGTTTGCATTACAGTTTATTTACCGTCTGTTATATGAAGAGGCTACATTCTGTGCGGAAGAGGTTACTTTTCTCTGTTGAAGAGGTTAAGTTATAAAAGTTTGGGGGGGTCTGTTATTTCTTGACAGTTTAGTTTGATCAAGGGACCTTGCTGACTCACTTTTCAGAAATTGAATTGAAATGTGCATTCAGTTAAGTTTTTTATTCAAAGTTTGTGGGAAGTTGGACTCCTATTACCTTTATAAACAAATGGTTAAAATGCATACCTTTTAAAAAATGTGTCACCCAGTTAGCAGCCAAAAAGATTGCTGTTTACTGTAAATGCAGTTTAAAATAAATAAAACCTGAAAAGGAAATATTATTGTATTGCACCTCAAGTTAAAATATCTAGGTATGTATTTTATATTATTGGAATGTATGGTACGAAACAAATTTTCAGTTCAGATGTCTAAACATCGTCAGGTATTCTTTTCTCTAGAACTTTCATTTAGGGAAGGTATATTTCTTTAAAACCTATTAAACTAAGCATTAAAATGTCTGAGGACACTGTGACTTAAATATTGACTAAAATTAGACTAAAATGAGATGAAAATGAAAATTAAGTTCCTCTGACTAAATCTTGACTAAAACAACACAAAACACAAAGACTAAAAGAAGGCTAAAATTAACCAAAAATTTCTGAAAATGACTAAGACTAAAACTAAATTAAAAATTCTTGTCAAAATTACCACTGCGTCTGTGAAGTTACGTTAATATTCACATATGGTTGTAACGTTAGTTGGCTGGAGCTCGCTAGCAAGTAAAATATTTTGCCGGTCATGAAAATTTTGCCAATCATCACATTGACAAAAGAGAATAGCTACCACGCTAGCTTACTTTACCTGACTCTATTGGTCATCCTCTTTTCTCCAGCTGGGGCTTCAAGGGCAAAAGTGAGACTCGATTGATTAATTGCTTGGGTCAGAAAATGGACAGTTTGGCTGTATTATTCAGAACTTGTTTGAGAGGACAACCCAGGAACCCAGGAGAGCTCTCTCGTAGTCCTCAAGAAGAAAATGCTCCTTTCAAACTTTAACGTTGGTATACTTACTTGCTAACATGTCTACTTTATAATGCGTGTTAGCAATAGCTCATTACAATTTTATCACCTGTACAGTATTTGCAGGTAAAGAGGGAAAACTTACACCTCAGGCTTTGGCCTTTTTTGTAGCCCATGCACCCGGACACAGAACGAATTGCTAGCACTGCCAGTCCTGTTTGCAGTAAAGTGGACTGTGCTTCAATCCGATGCTTTGACAGCTGTATGCCATAGGTCCACATGGAGTTGAGGGCTTGGAGTAGTGAGCTCGTGCAATGCAATGTGGTAGTTGTTGGCTTTACAGCAAATAAACACGGATGCCATGTGTAATGTGCGTGGTTTGTCTCCAACTTATTTACACAGGGCCTATACTTTGAAACAATGAATGTTTTATTGACAAATTGCCCCTTTAATAGTTGAGCATTTCGTTTAATTACTAATTTTGTGAATTGACTGACCAAAATGATCAAGACATCAGCTTGATCTTTATAGCCGCAGATGAACGCAATGAAACACACTTTACTGGAGTTGAAAAGTGATGTGGGATGTAAGTATATCTGTGCTGTTCTTCAATGTTCCAAATGCTTTATTTGTAACAGCATTTGCTCCATAATAAGATAAGGATAAGCAGAGCTATCTTGTCATGTTTTATTACCCAGATTTCAAAAACGAGAAGTGGCACTTGCAACAAACAAAAGCACCTGCCACAATGTACTGAAAGAGATAGCAGACTTGTTAGTTGATGTATTTTGCCATTAGCACCGTTGAGTATGAGAAAAAAGTGCAAATTCAGCATACCTTCAGCAGTGGAAGAGTATCTTTTTCAGATCTGGATATGTGACTCATTAAGAAACTTTGACCTCACCATAATTAAGTCTCAACGGCCCGTTAATGGTGTTAAACCTTTCCAACTCCTCTTCCCATTTCTCATTTGGTTAAAGTGCACCTACTATATGACTTTTCATTGGTCATTCTTGTATTCTTGAAGTCTACTAAAAAAGGTTAAAATGCGTCATTGTTTAAAAAAAAAAAAAAAAAAAACACTCTTGAGTTTTCTGATGCTGGCCATTTCTGTAGTACCTGTCTGTGAAATGCTCCATTGAAAGTCCTGCCCCCGCCCTCTCGAAAACCCCAGTGTGCTGTGATTGGTCAACTTGATCACTCACTTGTAATTGGTCCACCATTCGTGCGTGTGTTGGGAAATGTCACGCCCCTTACCATAAATGGATTTCCACTCCAGAGTGTAAATGAGCTTTAGAAACAAATACCAGTGTAGCCTTGTGGGTGAAACCCACTTCACGGGCGTGCCAAGGGCGTGCCAAACTATCTGCTTGGCATGAAAATTCAAATGGTGACATCACCAACTGATGGAAAAGATGGCCATAAGCTATTGGGGCATTTCAGTCAGCTCTGAAGCAGTGTGTTTTGCGGCAGAGATCGCTTCTTCTGGAGGTGACTTCGATTTGTTTTCCGGCGCAGATCTTTTGAATGCACATAAAAACAATATGATTTACACTACGACATTAAAATAATGAAAAACCATAATAGGTGCACTTTAATATAATCTTATTTAGTCGCGCTCTTAACCTGAGTATTTGTAATGCACAGCTTTCGTTGGTTATTTCCTGAAAACACAACTGAAATTCTCAGGGGGATGCTCAAGCTGAAAAAGGGAAAAGGTATTGAGAAAGTACTTGATAAATACTAAGGCCAAAATAGCCCCTTGATCTCAGCTTTTCAGATCAGCTCATATATTATACACCCAAACAATGAGTCAAGGCTTTGTTCAATCTATCCACCCAGCCATTTGTCTGTAACTTTGACTGACAAAATCCATCATCCCCCTCCCTGCTTCATTGCTTCGGTAACATTAGGGGGGAAAGCTGTCTGTTTTGTCTTGAGAGTTTAAATGCCTCCTGCACGGCCATGGCCTAAAATAACACTGGGAACACTTAGAGAAAATGTGCTTAGTCTCACAATGGGTGGCAGAGTTGACACCGCATGTATTTGACTCGAGAACCACTCTGTCTTCCGCCCACTGATTTCTCCATTCATTATAATATGTGCTCAGTTATTTTAGATAATGTATGCAATGAACTTGGAATCAATTATCTGCCTGTGGCGACAGATGAAGTATTCACATTTTAGCTGAGAGCATTTTTGACAGAAAGTTATGTTGAGCCCTATTCTCCCTTTCCCAAAGGGGGGGGATTTATATATATATATATATATATATATACACACACCACAAAAAATGTAGGAATGCTCCCATTTTTCAAAGCACTTTTGCAAAGAACGGCAGTGTACTCAGGGCATATATATTATGGCAAGCCGTTTAGGAAATTATTATATATATATAGATTGAAACTCTGAATATATGGAATGAAAGTCTGAATATATGGAATGAAACTTGAATATATGGATTGGAACTTGAATAAATGGAATGAAAGTTTGAATAAATAGAATAGAACTTTGAATACATGGAATGAAAGTCTGAATATATATAATGGAACTTTGAATTTATGGAATGCAACTTTGAATATATGGAATGACACTTTGAATATATGGAATGAAACTCTGAATATATGGAATGAAAGTTTGAATACATGGAATGAAACGTGAGAATATTGAATGGAAACTGAAGTCACCATCTTGTGTTTTGAGACGATTAATTATCGCTGTTCCTGCAAAAGTGAGTGCGACATTATAAGTGAGTCAGCACGAAATCTGGTCTCAGCAATATTAAGTAATGAAGATATAATTAGCACTTCAGCGAACGCATGTATGGCCCATAACACCCATAACCGAATCCAATTTTGTTCTACTGACGAAGAAATTTATTCACTCTTTCATAATGCAGGGAGCGCCACAGGCCACAGTGCCGCATGTCAGGCAATTCAGGCCAACGTTAATCCTGGAAGAAACACGCCTTCACCCTCGCAGGTGCACTGCGGTCAAGCTATCACCAGGACGTCACCCATTGGTTTCAGCATACCATAAAGGAAGCCTCGATTTTGGCAATTTGAATTGCGCCATGTTGTCATTTTGAAACCAGATGTGATTTCTATCGGACGAGAGCGTGTATTGAAGATCCGGGGAGGACCATGGCTCTGGATCTGAACCATATCGGACGAGGACCAGTGGATAGCCACGCCCTAAAGCATATTCTGGCTTTATCCTTTATTCTAGTCTATATGGGACTATAATTTACAAAAATGAACATCATGATATATCGAAAGAGACTTGAAACTTGCTATAGCTACCATAAAATAATGTGAAAAATCATTATTTAAATAAAAATCAGGTGGGAAAGTAGGGTCATTTTCTCATGGACTTCTATAGCATTGAACTTCTTTCTGCAACCACCGACGTCGCCATCTGCTGGCCATTAAATAGAATGCCATTTTACGGTACTTCCGCATGGGCTTCATTTTTCAGACTAGGGTTCTGCGTCGGTCGAACTATCATCACATAAAAATGATGCGCAAATACAGCGGATAGCACAGTAGTAAAGTCATGTGATGCAACTGCTGTCAAGAGCCATCTTGTGGAAAGAAATAACGAGGTTTATTCAACGAAAGTATGTGTGTATTTTGTTCAGAAAAAAAACCGTGAACAACTTCCATAATTTGGTTTTAAAATGATTTTTATTTATTTCTTTTTTTACTAAATAGTTGACACGTTGTACAAATTGAAACGTAAGATTTTGGTGAAGTGCCATAACTCCAGATCACAAACAATTGCATCTCACATTGCCAATGTTCTACTATATCCACAAATTGATAAGGCAGTGGATCTGCAGTCATGTGAATATACAGGAACCTACTCATTCCGCTATGGAGGATTTCTTTCAATCATGCTATAAAACTTGTCTATAACGTTGAATTATTTAGCTTGAGGTGAGTTTCTTTAAATATTGATGTTTCTCATAGATATTTGGACATATTGACAGCAGATTACGGCATGCTGCATTCCATATATTCAGAGATTAATTCAATATATTCAGACTTTCATACATAAATTCAGACTTTCATTCCATATTTTTAGACTTTCATTCCATATATTCAAGTTTCATTCTATATATTCAGGCTTTCATTCCATATATTCAGACTTTCATTCCATATTTTCAGACTTTCATTACATATATTCAGACTTTCATCCACATTTTCAGACTTTCATTCCATATATTCAGACTTTCATTCAATATATTCAAGTTTCATTCCATATATTCAGACTTTCATTCAATATATTCAGAGTTTACTCTATATATTCAAACTTTCATTCTATATATATAATAATAATTTCCTAAACGGCTTGCCATTATATGTATATATATATATGTAGAGGTTTGGGTTGTGGCTGTGGGGGAAACACTATACAAGTTGGTGAAGGAGGTGTGATTTCAGACAAGCAGTGACTGCACTGCAAAGGGGAACCTTTAGTCAGGCTGGTGCAGTAGGTTTGCTGTTTTGTCCATATAAACAGTGGCTGCAGCAGGTCAACTGAACACTGAGTAGTGAATTGACATTCACTGCTGGGTGCTTGCATCACAAAAGCATGGCGACCCAAGTCAACAGTAGACTTTGCAGTGAACGCACTCCTAAAAGAAGCACTGGAGAGAAATGTCTTGCAATTGTAAGAGTTCTGCCTCTTCCGATGCTTCCATGTGCCAAACGACATTCACCAAGGGCCGTTAATAGTAACTGGAAAGTGTGAAGCATAGAACATGCATGTTCTCACCATCACCCACGTGTATTTTCAGCACAGCCAATATTGTTGTGTGAGAAATGACAGGGGCATGATACTGTTATTATTTAGGATTAATATAGTACATTTGAGCCGATTGCAAGTGATCAGATTGCGTCAAGATATGAATGTGAACAATTATAAAAAGAAAGTTATAAATAAATTATGCAATCAATGGAAAAAATATTTTATTGCTAATTGATTCCTCAATGCAGAAAATAACATATTCCCCACAAGTTTATGTTGTAAATGTTACACTATTCATAATTCATATTTATACCATTATTAATGCACTGCCTGATTAAAGAAACACAATCACTGCTGATTGATGCTACTAATAAATGCAACAAACATTATCCCTGTTCCTTCAAGCTTTACAGCTCCATACTTCAATTTCACTTCCATATATTAGTACAATTAATTTACAATTAGTGATTTTTCTCCCTGTAGTTGAAGGGAGGGGGTTTATGGGAGAACTGTATCTACTTCGGTCCATAAATATGTAGACAAAGACACCATCTTTTATTGTTTAAGTTTTGTATGCTATACCACAATGGATTTGAAAAGAAACATCAAGGTGTGCTTGAAGTCCAGAATGTCAGCTTTAGTTAAAGGGTTGTGTCAAAAATATTTTCTGAACCATGTATGAATTACACCGATTATATGCACAGCTCTCTCAGTTTTAGGGGCTCAAAAGTACTTAGACAAACTGACATAATCAGTAGATTATGTAGTCATTGTTTTAGTACTAGGCGGCAAAATCTTTGCAGTCAATGGCTGTCAGTAGTGTGAAATCCATAAACATCATCAAACACTGGGTTTCTTCCTTTGTGATGCTCTGTCTGGCCTTCACTGCAGCTGCCTTCAGTTCCTGCCTTGTTTTTGTTGTTTGTGCCTTTAGCAAGTGTAGTGCGCGCTCGAGTGGATTTTGATCAAATGATTAACTTGTCGACAGTGGATGTTCCACTTCTTTATGTAAAAATTTTTGGGTTGCTTTTGGAGTTTGCTCCCAAGTTACCATTTATCTGTACTGTATGGCATTTTGCAATTAGTTCTGATGCATTTGGCTGAATAAAACATAAAATATAGCCCAATATAATGCAGCTTTTATCTTCCAGCTTTTGTCAAGTGTCATCACCAGTAGATACAATGTAACTAACTCGAATAGCAGCCATACATGCCCATACAACACCGCTCTTCACAGTTGAGGTGGTATGCCACAGATCATGAGCAGTTCCTTCCCTTCTCCATGTCCTCCTTAGTAAACATTGATCTCTGGCTCAGTCCATAGGATATTGGTCCAGAAATAAGTTCAGTTAGCTGCAACTAACGGTTTCTCTTTTTCTCTGGTGGGTTTGTTTTGATTTTTCTGCCTAATGATGGCTTGCTTTACTGGCACTGATGGCTCTTTGGATTTCTTTTTGAGAGTTAACAGCAACAGATTTCAAATGAAAATATAACTCTTGAAATCAACTGTAGACCTTTTATGTGTTCACTTTTAAATGTAATTATAAGGGAATAAAACACACCAAACCATGGAACAGCTGATCCCTTAAAAAGAGAGAACCTCTTAAAGAATGGTGCAATTCCTGCACCATCCACCTAATTTCTGATGCGTGAACCCTCAAACTGAATCAGAATGTCCTCACTTTGAACTCATATTATGTAAATTCAACTCCAATATACTATGATTGACAGGTAAAATAATAATGTCAATGCCCAAATATATAGGGACCTACCTATATCTATATATTTTTTTCTGCACATAATAATTATAATAATAAGAATAAGAATAGTAATAATTTTACAGGGTGGTGATAAAGGTGAGATTACTGATATTCATATTCATATTCATTTAGTAAGTTTTTTTGTTTGAGGTCTTGCTCACCTCTAGACAGCTGCTGCTAAACAGTGCAGATAGGTCATACAAAATACTGTGAAAAGGATACCGAGTGACCCTCCTCTTGGCACTCGACATCCAAGTGATGTATTGTTGGTAATGTCTCTATGAAAGATTGGTGTGTGGTGCAGGTGCTGTGTTTATACATCATGTCCCTTTGCAGAAATTGGGATAAGCTATGGCCTTGTGCAGCCCTGGCTTTCAGCTTCAAAACCTACCTGAATTATTGCTCAACTTTGTCAAGCGGTTAAGCCAAAGAAATTCACACCAATAACATCATTATAACTGTGATATATGTGCATTTATGATTAAGTTATATAGGTGTCTTTGCAAATAGAAAAAAGTTTCTAAAATAAAAAAACAGACTAAAGCACATAAGAAAAACACAATATAAAAATAAAATGCTAAATAAAAATCTATTCTCTCTTATAATTTCCTTCTAGTTTCTGAAATCCAGTGTTATCCTTCCAAGAGCCTACAGCTTCATTCAAATCATTAATTTTAATATTCTCCTCATATCTTGAATTATTTATGTGTCATTCATGTTAGTATTCCTGCTGTTCATTCAATGAGCAATTTGCGCTTTTCCGTTAATCACTTCATGTCTTTTTCAAATTGACTTGCCCCAAGTGGTGAAATACAAAGAAATAAAAAAAATAAATAAAAATCTGTCCAAATAGCAGCCAGTGTGTTTCTTGCTACCCCTATCCCCAGGAGACAAATGAGCGATTTTTGTAAGCATGACACATGCGGTGCTTTCCCTCCGACAGGCCTCCTGACAGTCAGAGTCAACAACAGAACCAGTTTGGCCAAATTAAATGATGGTCCATGTGAATTCCTCCGTGGAATGAAGCGGTGGAACAGAAAAATCTTAGAGCAAATACATCCGCCTGCTTCGTTTCCCAGCAACTCGACCTCTGCTCTGGAGGTGCTGTGACTTCCTTTGACAATCCAACCCCATGTTCAGTCACTGTAGCATTTGCAAGCATCGCTTCCTGAGTTGAATAGCCATGCAGTGAAGATGTAATTACAGTTTTGTTTCACCCCAGTGTAACTCACCAACCTAGTGTTATTCGTGGGATCACAGTGCAACTATTGGTTCACTTAAAGCTCTCTATTAATTATTTTCTTCTGATTTGTTATCTCCATTATGCACAAACACCAACCATTATGTACTCAGTAGACAGTGCAATACAATACCATGGCACTGAAAATTAATGAGAGAAATATGTGAATTTGAGTATGAATACCTAAAATGCACATACCTGTTGCAACATAAGACTGACTCACTCTTCTACCTATATAGACTCTCAATTTCATATCTAAATTATCAAAGCAAAATAATATCATCATATCAACTTTCATTCTAAACTGTAAAACTAAAAGACACAAGTGGTGGCAGGTACAACCTACCCCACTTGCAATTTTTGCCTTTTGGTGACTTTATCCTTGACCTTGACCCAGTTAGGTCAAACATTTAATTGAATGATCCTTATATGCACTGCACACCTTCCCAAAAAATTTTTGTACTTTGCTTAAACTATTTTTGAGCTAGACTGTTGACAAACACACAAGCAGTCAGACAAACAAAGGCCACTGAAAACAATACCCACTGCCTTTTTGGCGGGGGAAAAAAAGCTCTTGCACGAAGCTTTGTCCAGCTTTGATCCATGAAGTGTACTTCCTTGGGACCTGCTTTGTCAGTACATCCCTTGCATATATGTCAACAAATGTTTTGCTCAAGAGGTTTTGAGTGAGGTGTGCTGTTTTACATTGTGCTGCTGAGAATGGAATTTGGCTAGGATTCACAACAAAGATAGAGAAAAAACATCGCAATTGATTAGCATCCCCCTTTTCGGAATGAGAGGTAGTGTCTGCCCTGTGGGGGGTGAAACACATTTCCTGATGAAAGGGCTTCATTTGGCTTTGTGAGGGAAACAGATAAATAAAAGCGCATGAATAAACATAAGTGGATGATTAAAAAGAAAAAAATGTGGCCATTGCGTAACTGAATGAAAAATTAAAAGCAATGTTTGAGACACTGAATGTCTATTACAGTATTTATCATTTCATTAAAGAGCTTGTTCAATCAACGACAATTTGAGGCTGCTCCAAGTTGGCATGTAAAAATTTCCTAAAATTAACGATTGGAGTGGTTTGCTTTCTACAAGGTCTTTGTGTGAAGCTAATGGAATTTGCGTGACAACTGTACCATGCCTGATTTAAATGTGAATGTAATGGTCAATCTGAAACTCGAGATCTGCCATACTATTACAGCAACTAATTTGTTAGTTTCCGGCTCTGACATAAAGCTGTCTGGGTTTGACTAGGTTGACCAGTGCATTAGGATATGTCAGTGCATCAAGCTAGCGCTATGTAGGTTTTCTGCCACTGACTACGACTTCATTTGGGCTAACTCTGACCACAACTCAAATGCTGTCACTGTGTGGTAGTTGTATGGGACTGAATCCCAGCCAGCAGACCTGTGTGCAAATTAACACATATCATGCATACCGCTCTTCTTCCCTCTTTATTTTTCATTTTCTTTAGGTAGGCTACCCTATGAATAATACAAGAAAAATGATGGCGGGATCTCAAGGGAAGGGGACAGTGAGGAGCCATTTTTACACGTGTAAATTTTCCTTGTGTGGGGGAAATACAAATACAACCCTAAATCAGAAAAATGTTGGACAGTATATCAGATTGAAATTAACGCTAAAAGTATTGCTTTGTTAATCACCATTGACCTGCATTTTTGTTGAAAACAATATGACAGCACGTTATGCGATGTTTTGTGACATCAACTAGACAGATAGTTTCAAAATAAATCTTTATTTCAATTTTTGCTACATATTTCAAAAAAAAGTTGGGACAGTAAAGTATTCACGTCTATGTAATGTTGTCATTGCTTGTGACAACAGTGAATAAACATTTAGTGACTGAAGACACAAAGTGAATCAGTGTCTCAGATCTAATTTTGTCCCATTCTTCCAGCAAATGAGGTATGCAACAGTAGGAGGTCTTTGGTGTCTCATTTAATGTTCCAAAGTGCACCACAAATTCTCTATTGGGGACAAGTTAGGACTGCAGACAAGCCAATGTAGCACCTGAACCCTCTTCTCATGAAGCCATGCCTTTGTAATGCGAGTAGCAGCAGGTATCTTCCCTACTTCTTCCAGCACCTCTTCGGTTATCAGTCAAGCAACCTACTGCTAGGCTACCCTGTCGCTTGATGGCAAATTTCAGTGCTCTTTTTCAGCTCTTGCACAGAAGTGCGAGTTACCCTCATCAAGGACACTGACACACCCTCCTACCATGACAGAGCATGGCCATTGGACTTGTTGTTGTTACAGCCCCCTGCTCTGCTTGCATCTGATGCTCACTTGCAGGTGCCTGGTGGGTAGAGCCAGGGGTCACTGACACAACAGAGAGCATGTGTCTCGTTCACTGAGTGAATAAAATATGCTCATTCCCCATCCTGGAGAGCTTTTTCTCCCTTTTTACTTTGCAATGAGTTGGTTCTTTTTGGTTAGATTGCATACAACACTGCTTTACTATGCACTTTGCACACAACCACTCACTTACATTACAGACAATACTGACTTTCACACCCCATATTTTCATTGTCTTTTTGTTTAACTTGGTTTTCTGCAATAAATTGAATTTTGATTTTTAAATGCATTAGTGTGCATCTCCCAAATCATTTTTGAGCCATGTCTTAACAATCTTAAACCCTAGTCACACAAGAGGCAGAATGAGCCGGAATGCCATCGGAATGAAAATTCTTTGTATATTCCTGGATATTCAAAGTGCGTTCTAAAAATTCTGACTGCATTTTGAGTGCATTCCAAATATTCGGGCCCATTCTTGTGGCCGGCCTGAATGTTTTGCTCATGCTCAAAACTTTTCAGGTGCATTCGAAGTGGAGAAATATCGAACGGCATTCGAAGTGTACTCTAACTGCGCTCTGACTGCATTATAAATATTCTTACGGCATTCCAACAGCATTCAAAACATTCTGATTGCATTCGAGGGAGAATCGAAACAGCAAGCCATGTCAAATCCTGCCAGAATGTCCTGAATGCACCTCGAATGAGCCAGAATGCACCTCGAATGCATCTCGATCACTACCGGAATCTATTTCAATATTAAAACAATTCAGCTTAAATACGCTTCGAATGCCGTTGGAATCTTTCAATCGCCGCTGGAATCAGTGGTGAACTGGCGATAGGGGAGGCTGAAACCCATCCTTTAAAAATAATGATTGGTTATGACCTGTTTTCAATCATTCATTTAAATTACCATTACAGAAACTCAGAAAACTCTCAACATTATCAGGTGTTGCCGTTAATAGAGCATATCTGTTAACTCTCACGCATTCTGCGTCAGTTTTAGTGGCATATTTACGTTCCCCTGCTGTAGTCAGCAATTACTCAATCAACGCAAATGGGACACTCATGTTACATTCAAAGTACACTCTGAGTGTTCGAGCTGCATTCTGTTTGAATTCTTGAACGTTCCAACCATATTCGGCGGCCATTCCGGGACCGTTCTGACTGCATTCGAGGTAAATTCATACATCATTCGAGGCACCTTCCAACCAGACTTTGGGTGGTGTTCAGGCAGCAATTGAACCGCACTCGTACGGCATTCGAAGTGCATTCTAAATATTCAGACTGCATTCTAACAGCATTCTAAATATTCCTACTGCATTCCAACTACATTCAAGCTGCATTCGAGAGCTAATACACCCAGAACGTGCAAGAATCATTTGAGGCGGGTTCGAAGCGCATTCTAAGTATTTGAACGGCATTCTTTCAAAGCTGTTAGAAATTTGGCCAATTTGAAATTCCCGCCGGAATGTTGCACGAATTTAGAAAATTCTACATTCCGGCTGGTTCTGCTTGATTCCTGCTGATTTTGAATAAGTGTGACGGGGGCATTAATACTAGTCTGGCTGGCCCTTCTCCTCCTTGGTCCATAGTACATGGCATCCATTTCTTCCAACAGAAAACCTGACATTGATTTTTTTAGACCAAAATACAAGTTTCCACTGTGAGACAGCCCATCACAAAGGCCTCCCAGCCCGTGTTGCTACCAAGCCCAGAGAAGTATTTAACTCAGGCTTATGAACTTGCCCTGTATGCACATAGATGCCTTGAATCTTAAAGATGTTATGCAACATAGAAGGTAAGATATCCATATCCCTTCATATCTTTCTTTGAGAGACACTGCCTTTAAAACTTTCAGTAATTTTCGAATGTATTTGCCGGCAAATTGGCAATTCTTGGCTTATTTTTGCTCCTGAAGGACTATGCCTTCCCTGAACACTGCTTTTGAACCAAATCATGATTGCAATCACCTGCTGACATCAGCCTTTCCAAGTCACAATATTATGCTATTTTTCCTCCCCATTGCTTGTCCTAAATTGCCCTATATTGCCATTACTTGTCCTTAAATGAAGTTGTACAGAAAAAAACAACTCTCTGCAATGAAATACAAGTCAAAGTAGAATTCGAAATTTGTTCATGCATTTTCCATATTGTCCTTTTTTTCTGAATTAGGATGGTAACTAACTTCAGACGTGCCCTTATTTTAATAAGAGTGCTGTTTTGTATACGGTTTAAATTGCCTGCATTCATACAAAAAGCACTGACACAGATTTTTGCTTTCCTTTCCTTACATCATTGAACTGCTTACTACATTACAGCGCAGTTCTCAGAGGATTCAAGCAGGCGACACAGACACTGACAAATTTGCCAGTTCACTATGGAGTTCCCATACAGATTTTAAATGGAATGACAGTGGCTCATCTGATTGGCCAAGATGAAACAAAACCCCCACAACACGTACAGGTCATTAATTTGTCTAAGGCAAACCCTTTTGACTACAGTGCCACAGGTGCTCAATCACCTCTTGTCATGAAATTACCAGAATGGAGTTTGACATGCCCAGTTTTGATCGGTAGTGCCATTAGCACTTGCATTTGCCAACTGCTTCAGGTCGCCAAGTTAGGGCCCTCTGTATTTCATTTTATTTAATCGGCAGGCGGATTGGTGCATCATCTGTGGTGAAGCAGGTGTTGCACCGGTTTGTTGTGGTAAAGAAGGAGCTGAGCTTAAAGGCGAAGCTCTGGATTTACTGGTCAATCTATGTTCCAACCCTCACCTGTGATCACAAGCACTGGGTAGGGACGGAAAGAACAAGATCGTGAATACAAGCAGCCGAAATGAGCTTTTTCCATAGGGTGGCTGGACTGACTCTATGGGATAGGGTGAGGAGCTTGGATGTCCAGGAGAGGCTCAGAGTAGAACCGCTGCTCCTCCGTGTTGAGAGGAGTCAGTTGAGGTGGTTTGAGCATCTGGTTCGAATGCCTCCTGAAGGCCTCCCTTTAGAGGTTTTCCAGGAATGTCCAATTGAGAGGTGGCCCTGAGGCAGGCCCAGGACGCGCTAGAGGGACCATATCACCTGGCTGGCTTGGGAGTGGCCTGGGGTTCCTCAGGAAGAGTTGGAGGAAGTAGCTGGGGAGGGGGACGCCTGGGCCTCTCTACTCGGTCTGCTACCCCTGCGATCTGGCTCCAGATAAGCAGCAGAAAATGGATGAATGGATGGATGGATATTGCATGAGGAGCGCACAGATGATTCATTTTTATGTATGCGCTGCATTGTAAACACGTCACTGTTGTCCATATAAATTATACCCAGCATGATGAATTTCACTTTGGTACCGTCCAACTAAACTGGTCTCTGGAGCACAAGCTTTTGTTCAGTCACTTAGCGACTTGATTCAGCTAGTCACCATTTAGATCAAAGCATTTCATCTGCTCTCCCTGTTTCTCAGAGATTTATTGGCTTAAAAAGACTAGACAGATGCAATCCTCAATGGGTCGTTTTCTTTTCACTTTCCTCTACTGATGCGATCGACCTACTCTGTTTGATTTCCGTCACCTCACTCCAAAGGGCCTCCCAGGACAGGACTGATTTCTTGCTTGTGGTCTACCTGGAGAATGTTTGTGATATTGACAACAATGCAAGATTCTGGAGCATGTGAGATGGAAAACCAGTAACCTGTTTCAGTAGATCTAGTCCAGTCTTTTAAAGGGGACCCATTATGCTGATCCTTCTTTAAATACATATTAGTAATGTTATAATGTTGGATGTCCAAACTCAACCTCTGAAAAGTATCTAAGCATAAGATACAGAGGTTTTGCCATAATCCAAGAACATGATTTTGTGAACGTGATTTCCTCTTTGAACAGCTCGTCCTGAGATCTTCACGAGATCTGGGCAAAACCTGCTGTCAGGTTGTGCTGTCCAGTTAATACAGACCTAGCCAGAGCCAATCACGGCACTAGACCTGCCCACACCGGAAACTATTCTAGCAAGCACAAACAACCGCGGATCATACTATGCCTTAGTAGCGTCTACACTTTTGGAAATGCAAAAGAAGAACCGCAGATCATTTGAGGTGCAGTTTTGTCAGTATCTCTCCCAAAGCTGCTTGTCCGTTTACTTTTGGACGTGAAGGAAAGCACCTATTTCTCTTCCAAAAGACGATGCCACCAGAAATCAGTGGGTAGCTTTATTGTTTGCTGGCAGCAAACAGCCAAGGCCAAAGGAAACGTTAGCTGTTTGTGCTGAGCATTTCACCAAAGACAGCTTTGTCAATAAAGGATAATTCGACGCTGGATAAGCGTTTCAGCTGCTTCTCAAACCTGAGGCAATTGCATCAATCAAGCGCTCGGAGCCACAAGCTGTAAGTAATGATATAACAGCAAATAATGTAGTGAAGCTAAAGTGTTACAGGCGGCTAGCAGGACCGCTAACAATAGTTAGCACTAACAACTGGCCTCAAACGCAGGCTTTGTAAAATATCTGAAGATAAAGCCTGGATCGGTCGCGACTGTCCGTGACTCACAGACGCAGAAGCTGCAACTGCATAAGCCCACCTAACGTGATAGCCTGTTGATTGTGGCTGTAGCACAGCGGCTAACGTAGCCAGGTTACTGTTGCTAATGTTTGTGTCCTAAATATGCAAGTGTAATATCAGGGGAAATGCAACAGAAGGTGTGTGAACATAAATCTCATTTTAAGCTAACTTTTTATACTTGTTTGTAATTTGGATGCTTGGTACAACTGTCCGCGGTAACGGAACTTGCTGTCTGTAAAACCTGTTTTGCAAGGGTTTGTCTCTGTGGTTGTAATGAATGTTCGGTTACCAGCTACTGCATGTTGGTTTGCGTGCCGTGCATATTAAAAATGCTCCCGGTTAACTTATATGCAGTAATTCTGATCGGTATGCTTGTGTAAGCATCATTGTGGCAGTTTCATCATAACGTCGCCCGATTGTGGCCACTACAGTTGAAGCTAACCGGAGAGGTGTTGTATGTGTCTGCAAAGTTGGGTGGAAAAGGCTGCAGTTTGATCAGATGTAGGTTTTGCAGAGCTTGGGATACGTGTTTGGGTTTGTTTACGGCTGCTTGTGATCGCTTCACTTATTCATGACCGAGGTCAGCTGGATACTTCACCAATATCTGGCTCGCTCTCTGATGCTACCGTGAAAGCAATCGCGAAACGCACAAGCTCTAACGTGTCTGGTATAACAAACAATTTCTCTGCATTGCCATGGCATAATTTCATCCCCCTTTAGAAATTTTTCTGGCTAATAAAAAGCTGAAAAAGGCGGAGATTGAATAGGAAATTCTTTCCTGTCGAAGTGATCAACTCGCTAGCTCCACATATGCAACTGTCCATGCTAAAGGAACTTACGGTCCGTAAAACCTGTATTATGTTCATAACATAACCAGAGCTCTCTCTAGCTGTCGCGTACTATCCATAAAGCTGCTTTCACATTGGACGCGAAACGAATTTTTCTCACGACAGATTACATTCAAAGTCAATGCAAAGATGCGAATACACGCATTATGGGCGCGTTAAGCTGCTTTTACACCGGACGCGAAACGAATTTTTCGCGCAACAGATTACATTCAAAGCCAATGCAAAGACGCGAGTACATGCATTATGGGCGCGTTAAGCCGCTTTCACACCGGACGCGAAAACGAAAACTTCGCGCGACAGATTACATTCAAAGTCAATGCATTGACTTTGAATGTAATCTGTCGCACGAAAATTCGTTTTGCGCCCAGTGTGAAAGCGGCTTATCGCGCCCATTTTCCATGAGCAAACGCTGGTCATTCCGACGCAATAAGTAAACCATTACCATGGGCAATGTCCAAAAAGGCCGTTTAGCCTGGAGCTTTCGCCCCTCCATCATATACCAGCGCAGAAGCTGTTCTTTACTCCACACTAAAGACACACCACAGTTATGCACACAAACCAGCAGGTCCTTATAATACACACCTAAGCAGTCCATAAATTGTTGGTCCACTTTTTGCTGCTCCTCACTGTCCATGTTTCCCTCTAAACTCAGACCCACCGGATTTCTACGGTCTCTGGTCTACACTTGGGTATGTCGCCCCGTTCTACAAATGTGTCTGTATGGGGTGGATTCTAGCTTTCCTTCAATCCTAGCAATAGAGTAGAAACACCAGTGTACCATAGTAGCTGTAGGTAGATTGCAAATTCGAGCTTGAGCTGACAGACTTTCGCACTGCGTCCTCCACTTTCGCTGCTGCGTTTATTAGAACAAGTTCATTTCATTAGATCTATACAAATGGACTGCGTTTGATTGCGGAATTTCCCCGCTGATTCCTTAGTTCAGATGGCAGACGCGTCTCACGTTTCACACTAGGGAGGCGGACCCGGAAAACTGCGTTCTGCCGAGTCCCGCCCAGCTCCGCCCTCCACAGAGCTGGCCAATCAGAAGAAAGTGGGCACATGGGGAGGGGGGGCCATAGCGGAAGAGCCACCCAAACGAGGCATTTCAGGCAGAGACTACAATGGACTACAAATGGGTTTTTTTTAGGATGGCAGTATGAGCTAAATAAGGACGCTTTTTTGGACTTTGAACAATCAGGAGTACTCTAGGGGAGTCTAAGATCAAAATATAAACTTGGAAATGTACAACCCCAATTCCGAAATAGTTGGGATAATGTGTAAATTGTGAATAACATCAAAATGCAATGACTTTCAGATCACATGAGCCAATATGTTATTTACAATAGAACATAGATATTATTTCAAATGTTGAAACTGAGACATTTTACATTTTTATCCACAAAATGAGCTTATTTCAAATTTTCTGGCTGCAACAGGTCTCAAAGAAGTTGGGACACAGGCAAAAAAGGGCTGAAAAAGCAATTACTATATTAGAGAATCAGCTGAAAGAACATTTAGCAAGTAATTAACTTAACTGGCATCAGGTGTATAACATGATTGGCTCTAAAAGGGATGTCTTAGAGAGGCTGAGTCTCTCAGAAGTAAAGGTGGCCAGAGGCTCTCCAACCTGTGAAGGCTTGCGTAAAAAAATTGTGGAATACTTTAAAAACAATGTTCCTCAACGTCAAATTGCAAAGGCTTTGAAGGTCTCATCATCGACAGTGCATAACATCATCAAAAGATTCAGAGAAACTGGAAAAATCTCTGTGCGTTAGGGACAAGGCCAAAGACCTTTACTGGATGCCCGTGATATTTGGGCCCTCAGACGCCACTGCATCACTCACTGGCAATATTCTGTCGTTGACATTACTAAATGGGCCCAGGATTTCTTCAAGAAACCACTGTCTATTCACACAGTCCGCCGTGACATTCCACAGATGCCACCTAAAACTCTATCATGCAAAAAGGAAGCCATTGTTGAGCATGATTCAGAAGCAACGCCGTGTTCTGTGGGCCAAGGCTCATTTAAAATGGACTGTAGCAAAGTGGCAAAGTGTCCTGTGGTTAGACGAGTCCAAATTTGACATTCTTGTTGGAAATCATGGGCATCGTGTCCTCCAGGCTAAAGAGGAGAAAGACCACCCCTCCTGTTATCAGCATTCAGTTCAAAAGCCAGCATATCTGATGGTATGGGGATGCATTAGTGCATATGATGTAGGACACTTGCATGTTTTAAAAAGCACCATGAATGCTGAAAGGTATATAAAGGTTTTAGAGCAACATTGCTTCCCTCCAGACGACGTCTATTCAAGGGAAGGCCTTATGTTTTTCAGCAGGACAATACAAAACCACATACTGCAGCTATTACAACAGCATGGCTTCGTTGTAGAAGAGTCTGCGTGCTGAACTGGCCTGCCTGCATTCCTGATCTTTTGCCCATTGAGAACATTTGGCGCATAATTAAATGAAAAGTCTGTCAAAGGAGACCCAAAACTCTCCAGCAGCTGGAAGCCTGTATTAAACAAGAGTGGGATCTGATTCCAATGGCTAAACTCAAGAAACTTGTCTCCTCAATGCCCAGACACCTCCACTCTGTGTTAAAAATAAGAGGGGATGCTACACCATGGTAAACAGCCCCCTGTCCCAACTTTTTTGAGACCTTTAGCAGCCATCAAATTTGAAATGAGCTCATTTTGTGGATAAAATTGTAAAATTTCTCAGTTTCAACATTTGCTATGTTATCTCTGTTCTATTGTGCATAAAATATTGGCTGGTGTGATTTGAAAGTCATTGCATTTTGATTTTATTCGTAATTTACACTTTGTCCCGACTTTTTCAGAATTGGGGTTGCAGCATAATAGGTCCCCTTTATAGTTTCTCAACCTAAATTACTTACAAATCTTCCAATGTCTCAAACCCCATTCCTGAACTAGTTGTGCTATAAAACATTTAAGCTGAAGAAAGTTTTTGTTTTTTTAAAGAATAATGCCACCCTGACACTTGCACAACTTTTATCCCCGCAATGCCGCGCAATGCGTCGTTGCAAGGCGTGCCATTTTGGTGGTACGCAGCGGAGCCTTGTTTGCGCCCTGTTCGCGCACTGTCCACGCGTAAGTTACTGTCTACGCAATGCGCGGCCAAAAATATGAACTATGTGTGAACAATGCGTGAACACTTCGTCAGAAGTTCCCGCCATGCGCAAATGGTTCGTGACGTGCACGAACTATGCATGAGCTGGTCGTGCCATGATCACGTGAACAACTCGTGACAACACCCTAACACGGCATGCATTGACACACATTGACATGCACCATTGGCAGTGTTCGCGCCAAGTTCACGTAGTGTTCACGCATGGTTCACGCAAGTGGAACGCACATGGCACGAGCATTGCGTGCCGAATTTTTGAACATTTCAAAATTCTCTCTACGACATGGCACGCATCCCCACACCCTTCACACACTCCTCATGCTCGTTCCCAAAGACTTTAATCATTGCCACGACGCGTTGCATGGCATTGCGGGAACAAAAATGGTACAAGTGTCAGGGTGGCATAAGATCAGGTTCTCAGTCTCAGTGAATTCAGGGCAGAAAATTTGCCCGTGAGAAGCACCATTCCACTGTTCACTTTGAAGTTTGCAATACAGTAGAGAAAGCTGTGTGGTGGCTAACTAAGTTAAGGCACCATGTTGAAATGCATGAGTGAGCCCCACAATCCTGAATAGTCTAGCCCCCTCCAGCACCAATGATACCCAGTGGGTCACAATGCACCATTGCAGATGTGGGATGATTCAGTTGGTTTGGTTGCTATCTATAAATCCATGGCAATTGACTGGGGGCCTGTAGACTACGTAAGTAGTTGGTTTTAAGGTCTTCCTTTGACTTCACTCTATGTGAGCTTGGCTGTAGTCAGCAGTCTGAAAATAAGACGACAGCTTATGCTCCGTGGGGGACCAGGTGTGTTGACTCTCCCGAATCAGCAACGAAATTTGTTTGTACATGGAAGTGTATGTAGTTGCACCAAGTTTGACATCTCAAATCATGGTGGGGATCAAAATTGAGGTTTGAATGTTCAGCTGCAAACACTGGGCTGCAAACATTTATTTATCCATTTATTTATATGCCCCGTTCAGTAATATGAAAAGCTATTTTTCATTTCGATAATCCTTGCCAAAATATTCACGGCCACAAATATAGGTATGTTTCTTCGTGATGAGCCCATGAGTGTGACAAATACGGCATTGTGAGAAATTATGGTTCTATTACTCGGTCGAAAAAAACAGCCGTTGCCAAGAATTAGGTGAGACTCCTCATACTGGCAGCAGTCCACTGGGCATTCTACAGTCTCATGAAACAAGACAGAAAAATCTTTTTGTACTCCAAACAAAAGCTGCTGTGGAGTCTGCCTGGGCTTAGCCCCAATTTTACACTGAAACACAATAAAGCTAAAAAAAAATGTACTGCAGCTTAGCTTCATCTCCTGCTGCAGTGCACATCTGTTCTTTCTGCTTACTCTGTCCATCCGCCAACAGTCACGCCATTACGCCATAGCCATTTTGTCTTAATGACAGACTTCACCTTAAAAATGGGATCTACAAATGTGCCACCTAAATAGTTTCCCCGCTAGATGGTGAAACCTGGATTATAGATATGAGAACACCACGTGCCAACAGCAATGTGTTCTGCAGGTTTTTCATGGGAGGGAATTCCAGAGCTGGTCCTGAAAAATGAATTGCATGCATGATGCACACAGAGCAATTTCAATGCGCTGCATTACTTAACAAAATCCACACAGTAATATGCTCAGAGTTAATTTGACTCTTACAGAGTGGAATAAAGAGTCTATTTGAGCTCACGCTTTCTAAAGTTGAACCAAATAGACTCTTTAAGAGTTGATTTAACTCTGAACATTTTGCTGTGCAGTATGGAGTGTTTTTAAGCTTTTCAGATGGTTCATTAACGGTGCAAAAATGCTGTCCAACCCAAGCTCAAATATTATGATAACTTGTTTTAGTTAAACCGACATCACGGATTTGTTTAACAAAAAAAGAATGGGGTCCATATGGCCAGCGATACGTTTCAGGATTGCTGCTAAATCAGGGCCACAACTGTCAGAACAGCAGCTTGTTCCAACTTAACATGAAGCATGCTTTGCGTTAATGGACTTAAACATGTCAAAACTCATTTCCGCAAATCCCCACCAAGGGCTAAACGTGTGAGTGTAGCCTGACGTGGGCGTGCGAGCGTCACTCACCAAGTCACTGCAACAGCTTTGCTCTGCTGTTGTTCTTGCTAGTTCTTGATTACTGCTGCAGTTTGTGATTGCTGGTTGTAAGCACTTTTACTCAGTTCCCATTGTCATGGTACTTGAAGAGAACAGCAGCATGGATTCAATCTGAATGTACCCTTAACTCTCAATTAAACTCAAGAGGCACTATTTTAGGTCAGACACAATGATGCTGAGCTCACCAATCTGTCTGTAAGTAGAGGGAAAAAACTCTCGCATTTATTTGTAGATCAAAGTTAAGGACAAATGTTGACTCAGATCTGAGTTGTGTCTATCTCAGCATACAAGGAGTTTTGGCCTGGTTTCCTGAAACAGTTTTGTTTACCACAAATTTGACTATAAAGTTCCACTTATTGCCAGATCTCATGTTTCCCATTTTGAATATAAATAAATATATAAAAAAGTTATTTATTGGAATAATAACAGTTAATTAACCCAATAGCACTTGGACTGACCGATACTGCCTTAAACTTCTGTTCCCTAGACCGCCTCAAACCGTCCGTGTCATATGATTGCCTAGGGTTACACATTGGACTATGTCATCAGCTTGAAATGGCTGAAATCGGCAAGAGGGATTCCCCAGTGACCTAAATTCAAGATAAAACATAGGGGTCGTTATTTCGCTATTTATTGTTCAATCAGTGGTAGAATTCCTAATCTTAGTAAAGTTCATTCATTTTTCTCAAGACAATTTCCATATTACATTGTGCCAAAAACTATGCTTCTGAGTCATGTATCAGACGTTTGTTGTTGTTTGTTACCAAATTCATTATTTTTGTATTATCCATGCACAAAATGCTCACTTTCTGTTATTTTTAGAATATATTTTATATATCATATTATATTCAGAGTGTTTGTTATTCATTTGCTTACTTGTTTCCTTCAGAAACACATTCAGAAATTGACAATAATTCTGAGTCCATGTAACTCCAAAATCCAATGTCAAAAATTCAGAAATTACCCGGATTTTCCAGGGAACAGAGGTAATCTATATATAATGTGTAATGATACGCTCAGAGGAACCAGTCGCAACTCAGGGATAATCCAAAAATCGTAAGCCTTTATTGCAAAAAGGGTCAGGACCAGAAGACACAAGGATTGCCAAGCCAAAAACAATGTCCAGAAAGCAAAGTCGACTGGACAAGCAGGAGTCAAAACCAGTAAGGCAGATGTGCAACGGTACATAGACAGTAAGCCAAAACTCGTGGTCGAAATCCAGAAAGGTAGGTCATACACAGGGCATCCAAAACAGAAATCGTGGTCGTACAAAAACAGGTCAAAATCCAAAAAGGCAAAACAGGAATAGAAGGACAATGGCAAACTCGAGGTCGGGCAAAACAGTTGTGAAGAAGCAATAAACAAAAGGCATTCGAGGAGCTGTGCACAGATGTAAATTGATCAACGTTCTGACAAGGAATGAGCTGCAGTGAAGACTTTAAATAGACAAGAGGGAAGTCACATGCTATGCAGGGAACAGGTGAATTGGATAAGACTAATTACAGAGGTAAGCACACATGGGGAAGTCCTAAACCACAAACAATTGGCAAAAACCAAAATGCGGACAGGATCAACACAGACAACCTATGACAGATAAACAGCTCTGGTCAAGGAGTACTAAGTGCACAGTTAAGATTCCAGGACAGAGAGAGAAGCGCACCTGAGGTGCGTAAGCTGAAATCAAAGCAGAGTACAGGGAAAGCAAAAGGGGCGGAGTTACAGAACAGAGCAGAGCAGGGCAGAGTTAGTTATATTAGTAAACAGTGATATCTACACACCTAATCAAAATACGTGAATGTTAGTTGGTTAGTTTATGTACAGACAAAGGGATTAGTATACAGTAAAATTACCAGTACTAACTAAGCAGCCTAGCGGTTAATTAATATGGTAATTTCAGAACAGAGGGAAGAAAGGTGAAACGAGACTTAAAGGAAGTTCGTAAATTCCGGAAAACTTCCGAAATCACCCGAAGCGTGTCTGCACGCAGACAGGGGAGTGCACTGGCATGATAACACAAATCGCATCAGACATTACAGGGGAGACAATGTGCAATGCAATAAAGGAATAATAAATAAAAATGAAAAATAATAAATACAAAACCAGACAGATACAGATCATAACAGTACCCCCCCCCTACGAAACGCCTCTCAGCGTTATAACAGGTGGAACAGGATGTGTGGAATGAAAGTCTCTGATTAAACTTTTGTCCAGGATGAAACGAGCAGGGATCCAACTTCTTTCTTCGGGGCCATAGCCCTCCCAGTCAATAAGGTACTGAAGGCCACGACCCCAACGACGACAGTCCAGAATTTCACGAACCGTGAAAGTATTCCCACCATCAATATTACAAGGGGGGGGGTTGGTACAGGAGGAGCACAAAGCGGGTGGTTGACAGAGGGTTTGATTTTGGAAACATGGAATGTGGGATGCACTTTACGCATGGAAGCAGGTAACAAAAGTCTGACAGCAGAAGGGCTAATCACCTTTGAAATGGTAAATGGTCCAATGAACCGTGGTGCCAACTTACGGGGGCCGCCTCTGAGGGGAATGTCCTTAGTAGACAACCAAACCCTTTGTCCCACAGGGTAGACAGGAGCCAGAATGCGCCTCCTGTCGGCCAACTCCTTCATGCGGGAAGCAGCTTTGCGAAGGTTGAGCCGCGTGGTTCTCCAAGTGCGCCTGCACCGGCGAATGAAGGACCGCGCAGACGGGACAGCTACCTCTTCCTCCTGGCTAGGGAACAGCGGAGGTTGGTATCCCAGGCAGCACTCAAACGGGGAGAGTTTCGAGGAAGCAGACGTGTGGCTGTTAATAGCATATTATGCCCACGGAAGCTGTATACTCCAGGACGCAGGATTCTGGGAACATAAACATCTCAGTACAGTCTCAATGCATTGGTTGGCCGGCTCGGTCTGGCTGTTGGACTGTGGGTGAAAACCAGAGGATAAACTAACTGAAGTGCCTAGGAGTGTGCAAAAAGCTTTCCAGAATCTGGCAGTGAATTGGGGACCACGGTCAGTGACGATGTCAGTGGGGATGCCGTGCAATCTGACTACATGTTGGATGAGGAGAGTGGCGGTTTCTTGAGCAGAAGGGAGCTTGGTGAGGGGAACGAAGTGTTCTGCTTTGGAGAAGCGATCAACAATGGTAAGTATGACAGTGTTGTGATTGGAGGGGGGAAGACCGGTGATGAAATCTAGGGAAATGTGTGACCAGGGGCGATGAGGTGTGGGAAGTGATTGTAAAAGGCCTTGTAGGGGTTGGTGAGTTACCTTACACTGAGCACAGACCGAGCAGGCAGAGACGTAGTTGCGTATATCTTGGTGCTAAGTTCTGGAGGCCACCAGAACTTGCGCTTGATAAAGTTCAGTGTGCAGCTGACGCCAGGATGGCACGAGAGATTGGATGCATCAATCCAGGACCTGAGGACACACAGCTTCGGGCACAAAGAGGCGATTGTCAGGACAGGCGCTGGGAGCAGCGTTGTCAGCTAGGGCTTCTTTAACAGTGTCTTTGATAGGCAGATTGATAGCGTTAATGAAGATTTCTGGGCGGAGAATGGTATCAGGACAGGGATCTTTGGCAGGCGTGTCGAAGCATCTGGACAGGGCGTCAGGTTTAATGTTCTTGGATCCGGGTCGGTAGGAGAGGTGGAAGTTGAACCTTGAAAAGAAGAAGGCCCATCTGGTTTGGCAAGAGTTGAGGCGCTTGGCAGACTGTAAGTATTTGAGATTTTTGTGATCAGTCCACACCAAGAATGGAACTTGAACGCCCTCTAGCCATTGCCTCCATTCTTCTAACGCAAGTTTTATGGCAAGCAGCTCTCAATTTCCCACGTCATTATTTTGTTCAGTAGGAGATAGCAGGTGAGAATAGAAGGAACAGGGGTGAACTTCATTGTCCTTAGCAGATCTCTGTGACAGAACGGCTCCCACTTCAATATTGGAAGCATCTACCTCCACAATGAACTGCGCCTCAGGGTCAGGATGAATGAGGATAGGTGCACTGGTGAATAGGGCTTTGAGTTTTATGAAGGCGGCTTCAGCTTTCTCACTCCAGGTAAACTTGATCCGGATGGACGTCAGGGCAGTGAGTGGGGCTGCGATGGTGCTGTAGCCCCTGATGAACCGCCTGTAGAAATTGGCGAAGCCCAGGAAACGTTGTAGAGCTTTCCTGTCTTCAGGACGGTCCCGCTCAGTCACTGCTTTAACCTTGGCCGGATCCATGCTTAGACTTCTCGTGGAGATGATGAAGCCCAAGAACGAGGTGGTGGAGCAGGAGAACTCGCACTTCTCAGCCTTCACAAAGAGTCGATTTTCCAGAAGTCTCTTGAGAACAAGGCGGACATGTTTGGTGTGTTCTTCTTTGGAACTAGAGAAGATCAGGATATCGTCCAGGTAGACAAAAACAAACTTGTTGATCATGTCTCTGAGGACATCATTGTCAAGTCCCTGGAACACTGCGGGGGCGTGAGCCCGAACGGCATGACGAGGTACTCCCAGTGACCAGTAGGGGTGTTGAACGCAGTCTTCCACTCGTCTCCCTCCTTGATCCGGATGAGATTGTAGGCGTTTCTCAGATCGAGCTCAGATCGATAACATAATGAGACTAAGTGCTATTGGGTTAACACATGATGACTGTGGCAATTCAATCCAAATATTATTGTATCACATAGAAGTTTTGCTAAAAAAAAATCAATTTTTTTTTAAATAAAAAGAGTTCTCTGCCTGAATAATTACCTCCAGCAAGGAGTTTATGCTTACGGTTCGCTTTTTAGTTTGTTTGTCTGTTTGACAGCCGGACTTCAGAAAAACTACTGGCCCAAATTTTAAGTAATCTTGTTCAAAGGGTGTCGTAGTAAGGACCAAGGAAGAACCATTACATTTTGGAGTGGATCTGAATCACAGGGTGAATACACAAATTATTTTTTACTTTCCTTAACAAGGCACGGTAAGGCATTTGAGCTCAGTGGAGGTCAGTGCTCCCTGATTGCCCTACTAGTTTCCCATGTTTTTGAGGGGACTGCCGTTGTATTCCCATTTTTATACACAACTGGGCACAAACACCAGTGGCACGCCATCAAAAGTATAAAAGCCCTACAGCAACCTCACCTTTCAAGGCATGATTACTCTCAACATGTTCCTATTTTCATTTGCTTGATAAACTATCAAACAATAATTTACTGAATAAGACTAATTTGTAGCATATAATGTTAAAGAAATGTTAATGACAAACAGAAATTGTAAGCCTACAGTAAGCCTGGGCAAACACTATTTTGTTTCATTCACTCATTTCAGAGTCTTCAAAAGGCATATTGAGGTGTTATTTCTTCATTATGACTTCATTCACGTTGATAGGACAATGCCTCATAACTGTGTAATGCAATGATTAATATAATTATCTAATAGTAACTTGGCCAGTCATTTTACCCAATAGCTTTAAAACTGAGCGAATCCATGTCTGCTCACTGAATAAACAAAGTAAATAGGAACAAGTTCAGACTAATAATGTGTTATTGCAGAATTATTATACCTGTGACGGCTCTTCACTCAAAGTAACAAAGTTGTTGTATTGTTTATTGTATCCCCAGATGACAAGTCAGGGATACTGTGGATCAGCAATCATTACACCGTGTCCGCCACCACCAAATCCATAGAGATTTCTTGTGAGCGCTCGGTAGATCACAGTTCTTTATGGATGGAGCACATATTTTGCATGGACCTAGTGTGCGGTAAGGTCATGAAGCCTATCGATTTTAGGACTGAGTGCTTTAAGGCGTCCCGGGATACGTGTCAACCTGCCGGCAGCCGACTGTCTAGTTAATGTATTAAACTCAGCCTTCCCATCTATTAAGACAATTGGTCAATGTGATTGCTCCTGTTTAACTCTTTGTTGCATAGTGGTTACGAAAGCACCTAAACACACGCACCACCCTTATTAGGCAAAGAGGAAAAAAGCATTCTTTATGGTGCAATGGTTGTTAATGGCTTGATTCAATCATTTGAATGCTACGTAATTTAATATTTGTGGTTATGAAAATTATTTCTTTCTTAAGGCTGCATTAGAATAACTATTTCCGTGTTAGTTTCCAGGCATAATAAGTGAATTCAAATTGTACTGGGCGCTCTACCAAGTAGCCTGCAGTTGATAGTGAGCCATCCTCTGTTCGTTGTTCATTTCAGCCTCACTATTTTCCCATTTCATTTCATTTTCATCTAATTGTTCACTGTTAGATATCTACCATTCTACTCAACAGCTCAGAAAAATAGGGAAAATAGCGATATACAAGAAATGTAACAATTTTGCGCTTGATGTAATTGACTGCTTGAGCATAACATTGGTTCTTCATCATTATTTTCATTCAGAAAACTATACCCATGATAGCAACAAAAGCATGGCCGTAATTAAATTTAAGATTAAGATTTACACTCACCACTGACTCTGTTCAGTAGAGACTGGAATTATTTAAATTTTCACAGAAACTGCTTTCCATTCTAGAAGATTTGATCCTGTGTTTAACAATGTGCTTTTATGTAATGTATTTATTTAGGTGAAATAGAACAGTTTCTTGCATTCTTATTTGCATTTCCAGACGTCAGACATGGCAAAGTGCCTATTTGGCCAGAATTTTCAAACATAATCTCAGAGAAAGAATACATATATCTGTTTGTCAGCAGTTCTTGGCTGAAAATGTGCACAGTCACAACAGCGCTTGATGGCAAATGCATTTATTTTTCATGCAGCAGGGTGCAAGAAGCAATAAGTGATGCTATAATTTCCTGGGCTCCAGTGCTGAGATTTCAAACATCAGTTTGCCTGCTTATATTTCACTAACTGCACTGAGGAAGTCTAAAGAAAGAGCAAAACAATGTTTTATTAAAACAATATTAATCTCTGGACAATAAGATATACAGTGGTTATTACCAGTTTCAATTGTACGGCAACTGGAAGGACACTTGATAAAGCGCATATCTCTGCCACACCGTGTCAGAATTATTGGCTCTTCTGGATCTAGAATCCAGAATATGTTCTGGATCACTTCCAAAATTGAAGAAACTCATCCTTGGACTACCACCAATCATCACGCCAAATTATGTGCCAATCTGTTCATAACTTTTTGAGTTATGCTGTTGACAGACAAACAAACAAGCAAGGAAACAGGGGTGAAAACATAACCTCCTCGGCGGAGGTAATTAAAATACAAAACAGCTTTTTTCTGTGTCATTTTGAAAATGTGAAATATTCAGTTTGCCAACAAATGCTACAAATGAATAAATATTTGGCACCCAAAAATGAGCACATTGTCCATTTTTTAATGAAGGAATGAATCACCATATCTCCAGACATACACATGAAAAAAAGCAATGATTCATCCTCGGTAATTTATAGAGGATTTAAATTACTTGTATCTGGTAAGTAACAATAATGCAGTAACTGGTTTCTGTCATCAAAGCCAAGGAGCACAACATAGGAAGATCCAGACAAAGGGGCAGGGTGTCAGGACTGTGTGTGTGTTTTTTTTCTTTTTACTTGCTACACAGTGAGGATTGGAAAACTTTTTTTCCCTAAAGAGCGGGGACATTATTGGGAAGTGAAGATAGTTTCTCCTGTCCTCACAGCTATTAAGGGAAATTGTGACTTATTAGTTAAGGTCAGGGGTAAGGTTAGAATTAGGGTTAGGTTACGATACAGTAATGGTTTGGGTTTGGCATGTGTTGTTTATTGTTAGATTAGGGAAAGGCTGCACAGGCACAAAAATAATAAATGGAATTCAATGTAATGCCCTCACAAGGATGGAAGTACAAGGATGTATGAGTTTGTGTGCTCAACCCAACCTCATCCTTCCACCCTTCCTCTTTTTCTTTTTTGTCCATTTTCACCAAACAAGCTTTCCCTTTGGTCAAATTTGGGAAATGTGTAGTGCACCGGTGCACTGATAAACAGGCAGCCTGCTGGCCTCTGCGCAGTGAGGAGTGTGGCAGTGTGTCAAAGGCTTCTGAATAGAGCTTTACTTTCTTGAAAGAAAAATCTTAGCTTTTTTCTCAGTTGTCGTCCTCCCCCCAGGATGTCAGATAGGACCCCAACTATGCCAGCCCCTCGGGTGAATAATGTCAGCTCGCGAAAAACCCAGACGATAGCCTCTAATGAACCCGGTGAATGCCCGGGTGCACACGCTCACTCCTGGATGCCGACTCTTGTGAAAGTTTATGTGAAATCACATGCTTTCAGTCCCTGGCCATATGTCCCTTACCACGCAGGATCAAGGATCATTCTTATTTCGAAGCACAACTCCTGACAAATTAATCTATCGTATACCTTACCAGTCCTCTTGAGGCCAATTGGAATATATTGTTCTCTTTTCTTGCTCCTCGTAATGTTATGTCTGGGAAATTGAAGCAGTTAGTTTGTGACTATTTTCAGAATATTCAGGTAAGTTTAAACCTCATTTCTGGAAAATTGTTTTGTAGTATGCTCCAATACAGCCTCCAGGGGCATATGATACAAGGTGGTTCAGAGCAAGAGGCATCCATTTCATCTCTTTAAACCACAAGCCATTGTAGAGGTCTGCATCAGATTAGAATGAGGCCTGAGCTGGGTGTATTACCTGACCTGAACCAGCCTGAAAAATTCTAAAAATATTTTGAGCCTGAATGGGATATTGGTGAAATAAAAAAAACGGCAGCACCATCCAATTTGATGCAATATAAATGCAGTGCTTCCCACAGAAGGTGCTTGACTGTCTGAAATTGGGAGAGAGTAACAGGTTCAGTATTAACAGCTGAAAGAATTGGTGCCATGCTTCTATTTATAAACTTTCAGCTAGGCAGTGGGCCCATACAGTACATGTTCTGACCCAATGTCACAGAGTGGGCCAAGTCCTATCATTTTCAGATAAAGATGAAGGTACTATGTATGTTAGACAAGCTGTAAAGTTGGCATTTTTTTCTTTATATTTCCAGAAAAGTTGGGATGGTGTGTAAAAACAGAATGCAATGATTTGCAAATAATTTCAACCCAATATATTTATTGGAAAATTGTGCAAAGACAACATATTTGATGTTGAAACTGAGAAATTTAGTTGTTTTTTAGAAAACATCTGCTCATTTTGAATTTGAGGCCAACAACACATTTCAAAAAAGTTGGGACAGAGGCCAAAAAGACTGAAAAAGTTGATCGATGCGAAAAAATACACATGGTGGAACATCTCTATGCAAATAAGGTTAATTGACAACAGGTCAGTAACATGATTGGGTATAAAAAGTCTTTCAAACATGAAGATGGCAATGAGACTCACCACTCAAGGAGACACGTGCATGGGCAAATAGTTCAACAGTTCAAAATAAAATTTCTCAATGTAAACTTGCAAAGAATTTGGAGATTTAATCTTTGACAGAATGTAATATTATCAAAAGATTCAGAGCATCCAGAGAAATCTCTGTGCACAAGAGACAAGACCGATAACCAGTACTGAATGGCCATGATCTTCAGGCCCTCAGGCAGCACTGCCTTAAAAACAGACAGGATTCTTAAGTTTAAATCATTGCATTTGTTCAGTAACACTTATGTAAATCATTGTTAGTGATGACCATTAGTTGCTGTATCCACAAATGCAAGTTAAAACTCTACCATGCAAAAATTAAATTGAGATCCAGAAATGCTACGGCATGTGGTGGGCCCAAGCTCATTTAAGATGGACTTGAGGTAAAGCGGGAAACTGTCCAGTGGTTTGACCGATCAAAAATGTATAATTCGGGTTCGATCCCCGCTTCCTACCAGCCGGCAGTGGTCGGCAGCTTTTTCAGAGTAGCGCACAATTGGCTTTTGCGCTACAGGGTTGCAAATTGGGAAGGGACTGCTGGGAAGGGAAAATAATAGTTGCCTTGTTCGTTGCTCAAGTGCCTCCTGTTGGCCAGACGGGCGCTCGTCAGGAAGATTCTAAGTCTGTTAATGGTCAGGTATCCTCCGCCCTCGTTCTGAACTTGTGAAGATTCAACCAATGAGTGTATTAAAAGCGGTGGCTGACAGGCGCGTGCTTCGGAGGAGAGCCGCGAACTGTCTACACTCTCCTGAATTGGCAGCAAGGGGTCGCATACGAGCAAGCCTTGTACATAGTTCATCAATTAGGCATTCCAGATTCGGGTGGGATTGGAGATGCCAAATTTAAAAAAAAAAAAGTAAAATTATTTTGGGAAATTATGGACGCCGCATCCTCTAGGCTAAAGAAGAGAGGGACCATCCAGCTGGTTATCAGTGCACAATTCAAAAGCCAGCATTCATCATAGTATGGGGGTGCATTATTGCACATGACATGGGTAACTTGCACATCTGTGAAGATAACATGAACGTTAAGCAATATATAAAGGTTCTGGAGTTTCATATACTGCCATCCAGACATCTTTGACATGGAAGGCCTTGTTTATTTCAGCAAAACAATGCCAAATGGCTCTGTAGCATGGCTCTGTAGTAAAAGAGCCTGGGAGCTAAACTGGCCTGTCACCCACTGAAAATATTTGGGGCATTATGAAAATAAATATGACAAAGGAGTCTGCAAAGTGTTTATCAGATGAAAGCCAATATCAAGCCAGAATAGGAAAACATTTTGCTTCCAAAACTATAGCAGTTGGTCAGCTCAGTTCCCAAACACTTTCATAGTATTGTTAAAAGAACAGTGCTAAATATTGCCTCTGTCCCAATTTTTTTTTTTTTTTTTAATTTGGCATCTCCATTCCAACCTGAATCTGGAATGCCCAATTTGAGAACTATGTACAAGCCTTGCTCGTATCAGACCCCTTGTTGCCAGCTCAGGAGAGAGAGACAGTTCGTAGCTCTCCTCCGAAGCATGCACCTGTCAGCCCCTGCATCTTTACACTCATTGGTTGAAACTTTCACAAGTTCAGAACAAGGGCGGAGGATACCTGAACATGAGCAAGCTTAGAATCTCACTGACGAGCACCCGGCTGGCCAACAGGAGGCGCTTGAACAACGAACAAGGCAACCATTTTTAATATCCCTTCCTAACAGTCCCTTCCCATTTTGCATCCCTGCAGCACTTTAGCCAATCGTGCGCTGTTCTGTAAAAGCTGCCGACCACTGCCGGTTGGTACAACCGGGGATTGAACCCGTGCCGAGGTAGTCACTACTGCTCTGCAAATGCGGCGCCTTAACCGAGTGAGCTAACCCGGCAGCCCAATTTTCTTGAAACATGCTGCTGTCGTAAAATTCTAAATGAGCAAATATTAAAAAAAAAAAAAAACATCTCCCAGTTTCAACATTTAATATGTTGTCTTTGCATTATTTTCAATTGAATACAGGGTTTAAACGATTTGCAAATCATTGCATTCTGTTTTTTTTTTTCACATTTTAAACATCGTCCTAACTTTTTTGGAAATGCTGGAAATGTATGTGTGTATATATATATATATATATATATATATACACACACACACACACACACACACATACACTACTGAAAAAATTTCCTGCCTGATCCAAACATGATGCACGTAAAAACGGGAATAACATCTAATAGTCCAGAAATATGAACTGTTGCTTTAATGAATAGACTGCGAAAGAGAAGAGACGGAGGGAGAAGACAGAGATGATCACTGACCTCATTCACAGCAGCCACTACTGAATGCTGGCTTTCAGTTCCAATTTGTTTGAGGAGATTCGCTGCTTCATCACACTCAAAGTGTGCGGACTAAACTCAGAAACAAGGCAAGCCTCATCAAAAATGTTGAGTCAGTTCATTTAAAGTTCTGAAATGAACATGTTATGTAAGCCTTATTTTAGGCACTTTGGCAGCATGAAACCAGGTCAGCAATGTAAACAGGAGCACTAATTCAATACTGGAATAGTAAACGATAAAGTTGAAGCCCAGGGAATAAATAATCAAACAATTTAAATACTGGAACAGTAAACGATCGAACCATTTATAAAGTAATGAAAACTACAGAAGAAAGCACAGTACAAAGGGCCCTCACAATCATCAAATGTGGTCATGACCCCATTGTATTGCCCCAATAACAAAGTCCATAAGTTGATTCCATGTCTTGTTGAATATGTAACCAGGTGATAAATAATACAGTATATTCAAAAACAATTCAATGAACAATTAGTAGTAATGGCTCAAGATATAATAAAAATGTTAAATACATCCAAATTCTAGTTGAATTTTTGTTGTTCACTAGGTTAATACATCAATACTGCTTCTCTCATGACATAAGTATGATTAATTTTAGGGTTACAGGAATCATTTGCATTTGCTACCTACTGGAGTGTGCGCCGATATTGTATTAATGTCTCATTAAAAATGAAAATTAATTATTAACAATTAAAATCTAAACCTTTTAGCTTAGCAGCAATCCATTCACAGTCAATATATTATACACATTAAGGCAGCTACCACAGCGAAGTTACAAATCAGCAAATTTGGTATCTCAGTAGACAGGCCCATGTTTAGGGATGTACACAAAGGAGCGAAAAAGTAATGGGGAAAAAAAACAAAATGAAATTGACAAACAACACCCGTACATGTGGGAATGAGGTCATTTTACTCGTTGAGAAAGAAATAACCCTCAAAAAACAGATTCCAGAGTCTAGTGAGGCTCACCATCAATGTATGTAAACACTGCCCAGGCACATGCCCCACTTGTAAAACAATGCAGCAAATAATCCAAGTTAAAGTGAGATTCTAAATTACCACAAATTGCATCACCCTTTTAAAATTACAATTTGCGTAGGCGGTTATACTCAATGTGTAATCAGTTCTGTTGACCAATTCTGTTGAAGTTTGTCACTTGGCATCATGCAGTTAATTTTGTATGAGACATAAACAACTCATGAAAAAAGCAGAAAAATCTGACTAAAATTGAATCAAAACTACCCTCCCAAAATCTACTTTATGTAACATATAAATGTCTTGAACCAGCACAAGCGAGAGACAAGCATTCTGAAGATGGAAAAAACTGGCTTATAAAACAACTGCGAACAATAATTGGGAGAAATTTTATGTTAAATAGGCTAAAACACTCTTTGATACCAACGAAAAATGTTTCCATTTACAAAAACGCATGAGTTGGGTTTTGAACCAGAATAGTCCTAGAAAATAGTCTTTGCCCCATCCTAATTTCTTCTATTTTTGCTCATTTTTTATTTTAAATGTTTTCAATCATCCAACCAATTTTAATACAATACAAAGACAATGAGACCATACTCAAACTGCTACTTTTAAATGACCATTCAATTCATTGAAACAAAAGCGTATTCAAAGCCTATCTCATCCACGTGAAAGAAAAAAAAAAATTACTGCTTGTGCCACCCTTGGAAGCGACAAATGCAATCAAACATTTGCAATGTATAGTCTTTTACATCACTTTGGAGACATTTTGGCCCACTCTTCTTTGTTGCAGAATTGTTTTCATTCAGCCACATTGAAGGTTTTTGAGCATCCACTGCCTGTTTAAGGTCACGCCACAACATCTCAAATGGAGTACTTTGACTAGGCTCCTCCAGAACCCTCATTCTGTTTCTTTTGAGCCATTGAGAGGTGGACTTGTTTGCGGGTCACTGTCCTGCTCTTTATCCCAACTGTACTTGAGCTTTGGGTCAGGAACTAAGAACAGAATTCATGATTCCGTCGATTGTGGCAAGTCGCCTAGGCCCTGAACCAGCGAAGCAGCCCCAGACCGTCACATTACCACCACTGTGTTTGACTGTTGGTATCATGTTCTTTTTGTGGAATGCTATGTTATCCTTACATCAGATGTAATGGGGCCCATGTCTTCCAAAAAATTCCATTTTTAACCCATCTGTCCCCACGATTTCGGTAAGTTGGCCACTTTTTGAAAGGGAAATTCCTGTTCAAAGTTTCTTCCATTCGTAGATAATGGCTCTCATTATGGTTCACTGGAGACCCAGAGCCTAGAAATGGCTTTTAACCCTTTCTAAATTGATAGATGTAAAAATGTAGATTTCTTAAGATCGTGGCATCATGTGATGCTTTTTGCCCACTTCCCATTGCCAGACAGGTTTTGGTCGAGTAGTGTTTAGATTTACGACACGGGCTGGCAGTAATCATGTTGGAGTGTCTCTAGTGAAATTGACCGCAATTATCAATTAAAAGTGTTTAATTAGTTGATTTCGTAACTGAGGGGGCAATTACTTTCTCACATAGGGCCAGGTAGGGTTGCAGAGCTTTTTACCTTCAATAAATGACATCATCATTTAAAAACTGCATTTTTCATGTAATTGGGTTATCTTTGTCTAATATTAAAATTAATCTGAAACATTTAAGTGTGACAAATATGCAAATGAATAGAAAAAAATCAGGAAGGAGTCAAATACTTTTTCACTGCACTGTACAATAGAAAGGAAGATCCAACAATCAGCAAGCTGAAAGTAATTACAACACTAATTTGATACCACTGGTAGCTTAAGGTCACAGCAAATTGCTTTGTGGTTGGTAAAAAACTGCTATAGTTTGAACTCACCCATTCAGATATTGAAATATACAGTAAGTGCTCACAACATAGTAATTCATCACCTCATTGGCTCAGTTCCAATATAAAACCAGACCTTCTTTTGATGCAATGCATATCACTATTAGTCAGTTAGATGTTAGTATTGCACTAATTTCCCTGTGTTGTCATTGCATGTACAGTGACTGTCAACTTTCTTTATTTGCGGATGAACTTGTCTGTGGGATTGCATTGTCAAAATTCAAAGTGAGGGTAGAATTAATGGGTGCATAAAAAATAGAGCCCCCAAACGAGTCGCAGAAGACCAATCACAAGCTACTGCAACATGTGCTTCCTCTCTCCCATCAATGGCATTGCATGATTATTTTTAAGGATTGATCTGAGTACGAGCTTATTCCTTTTAAAAATGAAATGGCGAATTGTGAATTTGCCTTTCCGACAAAATCGTTATCTCTGGGCCAGCAGAATGATCGTTTGCATAATTTTCCAGGAGCCATCTTTGTCAATAACGGGATACATCGGAGTACTCAGCAGGAGCAAAAACAAACATGCAAATCAGGATGGACCTTCAAACAAAGACAATCTGCCCAAGTCTCAGAGGAAGTCTGTTGCAGATATACACGGGATAAATGTTTTACTCAATGGCTCATTGTAAATCAGACATAAAACATATAAATAAGTAAGGGAAACAATAAAAACACAATCTGCTGGCCTCTCACTGTGTTATTTATTTGTTGTGTTTTATGTACTGAGATAAGGCAGAGAAGGATTTCAGACTGAAGCCTGTGCCCTTGAGACCAGGGCTGGTGTTCCGCATTTGTCTTTGGTTTACCGAACACATGAGTTTGGCTTGAGAAATCCAGCTACATCCTGATTTTGTAGAATGATGAATGTGAATAGTACGTGAGATTTGAGAATCTTCTTGAAAAAAAAAAGAAGGAAAAAAATGTTATATCATATTTTATATCAAATTTATCATATCTTATATGACTCTGTATTCAATCAGCTGAGAAATAGGTAGTACACAAGGCACTGGTAGTATCATATTTAATCGAGAAATACTGAAAGTATTTTGACAGCCAGCTTACTATTTGGTTGATAAGGTGTCACCAGTTTGTCGTACAATGAACATTCAATGTATGCACACAGCCTGCATGAAATACAATTATGAAACGATATTATTATTATTATTATTGATGTGAAGTTAGGACGAACACCAATGAGCCAAAGAATCAAAACCACTCCCAGATGAAGCAAATAATGTTGATTATCTCGTAACAATAGCGCATGTCGAGCAGTGGCGTGCACAGACATTTTGGGGGGCAGGTGCTCAGTGAAAAATAAGGGCACTTCGGTGTCACAGACGAGGGAAGCAATGTGTGGTGGCAGACCACAGCGGGGTAAATGCTTTTTATTTTGTTGAGCGGGGGGGCTGCTGCTTCTTATTTTGTTGAGCGGGAGGTTGCTGCTTCTTATTGTGCACATTCCGCGTTTTCCAGTACTTTTAATTTTGCCGTTTTTTTTTCTCGCACTAAAACACATAGAGATAGCCATAGAGAAATCATAGAAAAATTTTAAAAAACAACCAAATTTTCAAAAGGCCACTTGCTTGGTCCAGAGGGCAAAGGGCAGGTGCTACAGAATCACCTAGAGTCTAACTGTGCACGCCACTGATGTTGAGGTCTGGAGGCGCACTTAATATCGTATTCTATAAAACCTCCGAAGTGTCAAGGCTTCTGAGGTGCTCCCAGTCAGCAGTGGTGAGTATCTATTGACAGTGATCCAAGGAGGGACAAACCATGAACAGGGCAACAGTGTGTTAGGTGTCCAAGGATCATCAATGCATAAGGGCAGTGAAGACATTCTCTTCTGGTCCAAACTGACAGACAGGCAACTGTGGCACAAGTTGCAGAGAATTTTCATGACGCGCACTTATGTGAGGAATGTTTCACAACACAGTGGATCGCACCCTGCTGGGTATTGCATTTTGTAGCTGCTAACTAGTTGGAGTGCCCATTCTACACCCAGCTCTTTGCCTGAAGTGCCTACAAAGGGCATGAGAGCTTGGAGTAATTTAAATTGGTTGCTTGGTCAAGTGAGCCCTGTTCTTTTTCATCATGTGCGTTGGCCAGGTACCTGTGTACCGTTTACCTGGGAAAGAGATGGCACCAGAACGCACAGTGGGAAGAGGACAAGCTGTTGGAGGTGTTGTGATTCTCCAGGAAATGTTCTGCGGGGAAAATCCGGTTCTGGGAACTTAAATGGGAGTCAGTTTGACAGAGCTGCCTTGGGAGCACCTACAGAGAAGTAGGCAGGTGGTTTTAATGTTGTGGCTGATCGTTTTATAGTGAGCAGTGACAATTATGTGAGCGTGGCGATAAGCATCTGTTAAAGATAGGCAGTAATGTTACATTTGATGGAGCCCCACAGAAATGCTAGAGGCAATCATGTTTGAAATGACTGATTTATATCCCAGGCTTCTTTTGTGAGACACAGATCTCTGTTCCCTCCCGTCGCCTGTGCTTACACATATGGAAGCCCAGTTCATTGCCGGAAAATGTTGCCTCAAAATATGGGCCACCAACTGCCGTGATTTGAACCCATACTCAATCGCTGTTTCTGAGAATACTCACCAGAGACTAAATGCCCGCACCTTGATCTCTATCATTGTGACACTGGTTGAATTTAAAGGTGACTGACTGTATTAGGTGACTGACTGCAGGCCAGAGATGCACAATAGTGCATGACATTGTGTCTACCACAGTGTACTGAGGGAGTGCTGACTGTGTGCTCCCTTTGCTTTGCATGTGGAAACAATAACGTATCCAAGAACTTATGATCTTCTGTGAATTATTATTGTTATTATTATTACTACATATTCTGAGTTGGAAATATTAACTTTTGAACACTGTTTTTTCTCCTGCTGGACTACATCATAATGATGGTGATGATGATGTTGAGGAATGTTGTGACAATAATGATGACTAAGGTGATTACAGTGGTGATGTTGATGATGATTATGACAGAAATTATGATGATAAAGGTGATGATGTTGATGAATATGGTGACCATTAAGATGTTGCTATTTTTATGTATTGTGATTGAGCTGCTAACTCTGTCAAATGATAGTAATGCAGCAAAATGTATTTTGTAGTTACATGTGTTGTGTGGTCGTGTGGGGTCACAACTAAAGCTATAATTACGCAGATGTCTAAAAATACTGGCTCATATCCTCCACCCTTTTGGCCCTGAACTGAAACGCACATGCCCTCCGTGACCTCATTGGAGAGTCACCATTTTCTCCCCGGCAAAAGGTCCAGGGTCAGAAATAATGAGCTGTGCCCTCACAATCAGCGGAAAGTTCACTGAAATGTCCTCAAGTTCGTAAATAAAATTGTTTGGCCTCTGGAGATGTAGGGTTCTGTTAGTAGCATAGCAGAAATGGCTTTTCTACCCTTGAGTGGGATTATACACAAAGCCCTAAATATCAACTCAAAATAAAAGAAGATTTATGCTAAATGTTTCACTGACACTGCCATGAATGTGTCTGTTAGCATGTGCTTGTGCTTCAAACTTCACCCACATGCACTCATACTAGTGGAAATCCATTACGCACAATCACTTTCGCATTTCCATTACTGAGTGCCCACAAATATACATTAGCCTACGTTTAGGTAAATGCTGCCCGTGGCACCCATCTGGTGTTTTGTCGCTCATGCCCTCTACTCAGTATGCCCTGATGTAAAGGCCAGAGCTCTAATCGCGGCCCATGCAAGATTATTACTGAATTAGCAATAATGATTTCACCCCTCCTGCACATGAACACTTCTGTCTGAGGTCGCAGTTCAAATGTTACATCTGCAGTGTTGTCGTCCCAGTGGGTGTTCATAAATTCTGCTCACATTCCGTCTCATTGCTGGATCTACCGCATTTTACGAACTGGCTTCATCTCATTTCATTTATTTATTTATTTTATTTCCACCAGAGGAGAAACTGAGACAGAGCACACTTAATGAAAACCCATGAGAAATATGAATCAAATAGCCGGCTTAAGAAAACCCTACTGCATACAATCATTTGCTATGTTATGCTTTGGCAGTTTGTGAATCTGGTGATAGTCTGGACAGGTTTATATATCCATATATGTGTATGCGTGGATGTTCCTCTGTGCTTGTGTGCATGTATAAATGTGTGTTTATTGGATTTTCTCACATTTTTTACATGTGCATGGCAGTTAAATTGATAAATAAAAGCTGGTCCCACACTACCCACCCCTCAGGAAAAGGAAGAGGTGCAGAGCGGACAGGCTGTGTCTGCAGAATGGCCTCCTAGATAACGCCCGCTGGTTAATCTCATGTTGACTGAGCCTGCCAAACCAGCCTACCGGGATGCGGAGAACGTGACCTGGCCACCATTGACAGGAAGACTGGCCCCCACAAGACAGGGGTGGGAACAAGACTGGTGTTGTGGGTGGGGCCAGGACAGCTACACAGAGGAAGCCAGGTGTTGAATGCGAGCCGTGTGCAGCAGGCGGGCCATCAAAGGTAACCCTGAACACAAAAAGGCACTTGGTACCGCTTTAGGCTGGCATACAATTAAGGGCCCCGCAGGGGTCTGGCTTTATTCCATAGTATTGTGAGCACTATCATGAATCCTAATGGGTAGGTTACACTGTCATTTGAGAACAAAGGCCCTTTATGCTGTGAAAAATCACTGCAGCGCCCATGCATGGCCATATTGCTGCCCTGTAGCCATCGATCCCTCAATCTTCCAACCCACACTCCATTTTCTACCTCCCTTGAATCCAAAAGACTCATATAAAAGCAAAGCTCTGCGTCTGAGTTTTGCGAAAGAAAGAAAAGAACTGTTCAGTCCTCCCACTACGGGTGTTTGTCAATCTCTCATGGTAATCCAGGGTTCATTGGCTTAGATCTCCCAGCAGAACCATATGGCAGCAGACAGTATTTATTCCTAAAGGTTTTCAAAAAGCTGATCAAAGTCTTTTTTTATATAGTAATTTCCCATTATTTCTCTTCTCTGGCGGCAGCTGCTCTTATGTGGGAGAGCAGACGCGACTTGTGAGGTGCCTCACTGTCCCAGGCTGTTTCGGAGGCAGCGAAACATTTCAGCAGCCGAAGAAGGCTCAATGCTAATACCCTTATCACACTTTACTCCCTAACACTTCTGTAAAATGAAGCGCATTGTGCTGACTCAAGAGCTCAGAGAGGGGAGGGAGGGAGGTCAAATTTTAATCAGGTGTTGAAATTAAATAGGAGCCGTTGAGATAACTTCATAAATATTCATCCCATGGCATTGTGAAAATGAAACTTTTGTTAAACCATTGTGAAAGGAAGCTTCAACATTAAACTTAGCGGAATATACCCAAAGGCTGCTCAGGCATTTCTCTCTCTCAGCACCTGAATGCTTTTGTTCAATCCGTACAGTAATTCATGTCCTCCAGTTGGTGCTTTACAACGTAAAGAACTGCAAGTTGATTGAATAATGATTTATGTAGATCTCAATACTGTTCTGTAATGGTCGCCTGAGATGGTATGCCAGGGTATAAGGCTTAATAGTACCTCAAACTGCCCTTCATTTAGCTCCTGGGCTGATTTATTCAGGGAATATTTGTTCACCCTTAACTGGATAGCCAATAAATACCAGGCTACATATCTCAAGTCCCAGGATGACCGGTCTAGAAGCTTCTGGGGCGGCAGTGAAAGCCAAATTGGCTCATCTAAGAAAAAACAATGATCTGACTCAGGTGTTTCAGCACCTGGATGGCGAGAATGTCTGCCTACCCTAATCCCCCTAAGGACCAAGGACCAATAAGTAGCAAATCAAAAGCAGAGTGCCGACTAAAGAGGAGAATCCCATTGCTCTCGTTGAGGGCATGCTGAGATGTGAGCTCCTTTAGTCTCAAGTGGCTTGAGTGCTGGTTGGATACTACAGAGGCAGCCAAGCACAGGCAGGACTTTGGACAGGATAGCTAATCACAGTGTGAGTTTATGGCAGCAACAAATGGCCACCAATCAATGCAGTGCAACCTCATTGGGTCAAAGTAAAACCTTGAAAGCTTTATATTTCCTGAAAATCTCTACGGTTTGCAGTGATTACTTAGTCAAACAGAATTGATACTAGATAGGTGAGTGGTTTTTTTTTTCAACCGTACCAGTATTAATTTGCTTATGCTGAATTTGTTTCAGTATGAAGAGGGTTCAGGTTTCAGATGGTTCAATAAATGTACCAGAAGCCCTCAAGAAATCGTTAATTCACTATTATTTTTTTTTTGTTTGCTTATTTATTTATTTATGCTGGTGGATTTATCATCATTATCATCATCCATTTAAAGAGTAAAGTGTCTCGCTTTTCACACATAGTACAGTTACACAGGGGTCAATGACGTGACATGCAGATTTTTGTGTCCGAGTGCACTACTATGGTTTAAAATAATTTTAAATGATTCATAATAAGCATAATTTTATTCTATAAGTCCTGTTTAATTTGAACATATTTCCAGTTTAACATAGAAATGATAAATATTTTATGTTTTGCCATCTCAAACCCTCAAAATGTCTGGTGGCGCAACCGTCCGAGCAAGTTAACACTATGTGAAATGTATTAAATATGTAATTTAAAATATGAATTAATATAATATAATATGGGGGCATAATCTTACATTGAAAACCTTTCAAATAAACAAAGTTTAATAGTTTAATTTTTCTTAAATTGTTTGGAAAACCATTTTCCCCGCCCCCTAAAATAAAGAATCCATAAGTTACTTTTAATACCCAGTTCAACTACAAAATAGTAATGTTTTAGGCAGAGTAGACACTCTCAGGTATACTTACTAAAACAAGTGCGAAGTGACTGAACCTGCGTCGCTGCGCGGGTGTTATGTAGAAGTATGCTTTGGTAAATAAAATTTGCCTTGATTGAGTGATGGTGAATTGTTATGATGATGATGATGATGATGATGATGATGATGATGATGATGACGACGATGTTGATGATAGATAGATGCAGCCATATGGAAAAGATAAACTGGAAAGGATTTTGGCGTAGCACACTCATCTTCAATAATTACCTGCCTTGGGTCAGCCACGTATTTTGCGAGTTATCTCGATAACGTCGTTTGGTGGCCATCTTGGACGTTGATTTTGTGATATCATTTTCAATAAGAACATGCAATAGGTCAAGATGCACCACCATACCAAATTAAAAGTTCCTAGGCCCCTTATTTTTGGAGTGATTGTGATGACGCTGTTCCGGCAGATCCGTGGCCGTGGCCATCTAGGATTTTGATACAGCACACTCATTTTAAATAGCGACCTGCCTTAGGTCAAGACACATCAGCATACCAATTTATAACGTCCTACGACACTTATTTTTTGCGTGACCTCAATAATGTCATTTTTACAAAAATGGCGGTGGCCATCTTGGATTTTGACGCAGCATGCCCATTTTCAATAGCAACCTGCCTTAGGTAAAGATACATCAGCATACCAAATAAGAACTTCCTAAGACACTTATTTTTTGCGTTATCTCGATAATGTATTTTTTATAAAAACAGCAGCGGCCATCTTGGATTTTGACGCAGCGTGCCCATTTTCAAAAGCAATCTGCCATAGGTCAAGATACATCAGCATACCAAATCAGAACTTCCTACGACACTTATTTTTCACGTTATCTCGATAACGTTGTTTTTACAAAAACAGCAGCGGCCATCTTTGGATTTTAAGGCAGCGCTGCCATTTTCAATATCGACCTGTCTTGGGTCAAGATACATCAGCACACCAAATCAGAACTTCCTACGACACATATTTTTAGCGTTATCTCGATAGCGTTGTTTTTACAAAAATGGCGCCAGCCATCTTGGATTTTGACGCAGCGTGCCTATTTGCAACAGCAAGCTGCCTTAGGCGAAGATACATCAGCAACCAAATTATAACTTCCTAGGACACTTCTTTTTCGCGTTATCTTGTTAACGTTGTTTTTACAAAAACGGCGGCAACCATCTTGGATTTTGACGCAGCGCGCCCATTTTCAATAGCGACCTGCCTGAGGTCAAGATACATCATCATACCAAATTACAACTACCTGGGCCAATTATTTTTTGAGTTATCTCGATAACGTTGTTACTTTGGACGGATGGACGGAATGACGGACGGACAATGGACGACAAAATTTCACCCGCTCTATTTGATGAGTTTGCCGCTCTCCCAAGAGATTTTTTTTCCTCCGAGCATTTTTCAGAGTTTGGGTCTGGAAGTGAAAAGCCATTCCTAGACCTGCTGCCTTCGACAACGCAGGAAGAAATCACTTAGAAAAAAAAGAGGGAAGTGTGTTTTTTTTCAAGAAACTTTTGGTTGCGCCCCCTGACATTTTTTGGCTGGTGAAATTGCAAATACAGTCTAAAACTGTACTAAAACCCTGTAAATGTTGTGCAACCAGTAAGACTTGTTTAAACACACTCTTCCAACTTCAAATATATGTATTCTGTACATTTTTAAAGATTTATTTAAAAAAAAAAACATTTTTAAAAGGCTTATTTGTCATTGACCCACGATATTTTCTGAAAAAAGAAAGTTTTTACTAACTCAATCCAGGATGCCAAGACAGAGCTTAAATCTAGTTTTCAACCTGCAACGTATAGGGCAAAAGCCAAATTCCACAAGCCACTGAGGCTTGAAAGACCATAAGAGACAGAACCTCCAGATTTCTTTCCTCAACCTCTTGATCAGTTATGACTGTCTGAAGAGTCAGACATAGAGAGCCAGAATTCTATTTCCCTGAAGAAATAGAAAGATAAATGGCAGCAGACAGGTGACTGCATGCACAAAAAGAGCGGTAACAGTAAAAACGTTCCCATATGATGTACAACAGTGAGTGGTAACCCAGACAACCATAAGATGTTGCCGATGCGAGAGCAGGCAATTGCTCACTAGCCCTGTGTCAGCTTAAAAGGGCTTTCTAGAAGGGTCCACTCTGGTTTTCCCTATTAAAATATATATGAGCCAAAAAATGGAAGAAAATCATGTCACATCATTCCATTAAGGGGTTATCATGGATGTCATCCTTCCCAGAATTCCTTTCCATACTCTTGTATAACACATCTTCATGCGCTCAGAAGAAATGCAGCATGTCCGAGTAACTTGTCTGTGGGGTATTACATCACAATGTCTGATAAAGAATCATCATATAAGTATTTCTTTACTTTACCAGGAGGAACCAACACATTCTTATTCAAAGGAGATGTGACTCAGATAATAGAAAAAAGAACAACTATCTCTTGTCCCATGCCAAGTAATACAACCCACATAACTCAGTCTTTTTCGGTCAAAGAATACTATAATATTCAAAGCTGAGTAAACAACATAATATTACCCAAAAACAACATTATCATTCTTTTAAAGATGTTTGCGGTATGCAGTTTTATAAGTTAGACGAGAAAGACACACACACACACACACACACATTTCAGATGGTGCCAATGCACAATATATCAAGGTTCAGCACAGCAAAAATGTATTTTTTTTTTTAAATATTCAAAAGCATACTTCATCAAGGAGAGATATCATTGGATGTCAGGTTGGCTGTTTATCAACAGTTAGAGGTTGTTAAAGGCCTTTGAGTCCTTCACAAATGAAGGACAGTCTCCTGCTAAATTCCATTGTCAGATCTCAGGTCATTATCTGAGTCAATTACATGTGTGCAAGACCTTGGATTTGAAGTCTGTCATTTATTTCTGCTTTGAGGCAATTAGCCTTGAGTGTGATCTCCGAGTGACTGAAAGGCACTCCAAGCCATCAAACATGACTGGCGTTTCCTGACGTACACCTTGCGTCAATCAGTGTGCTGAAAAACAGTGTTGAAATATTCAATTATTTTTTTCTCCTGACTAAGAATCAAACACTTATTTGTCGAGATATCAAAACCAGTGTAAAGCCTATAATGATTACGAAATGTTAATGACAAAGTGATTGCCTAATGACAAAATTTATATCATGGATATGATATTTTCATGGACGCCAATAGTCTGCCAAAATGAAAAAAAAAAAAAAATTTTGATTTCCAACTCAATTTTAGTCATTTTTCGGCAGCGTAATTAGTCATGGGATGATGCTGTTTTTCTTCAGAATGTTAAGAGCAGTCAAAAGAATACAAGCAAAGAGATGAAAGCTGAGGCATATCAAACCAGACAGAATTTTCAGGCAAAAAGCTTGAATTACTATAAGCCTCACAAACAAATTTACACAAATCTGTGCTGTTTCATGAGCTACATGAGTTCTGAATCTTTGAAAGACATATCTACATTTTACCTCGTCATTTATGTACATGAGGAAATGCCTCACAACCTTGTGATGCATAAAACAATAATGTTATCAAAAAGAAATTGGCCAGTCATTCTGCCAATTAGTCTTAGCACTTGCTTATTAGGCAAACTGTGACAGGTTTACTGTAATTAACCGCTGAGAGGTTCTGTAATTGTAGGCCTTTCATATCACTGGCGACACACCACTGAGATTCTGAGATCCTATTGATTTCATAAGCACTTTGAGCAAAGGCACTGAAATATCTGTTATTTTTCTTACGTGATTCAATATGTAGTTATGGGAAACCAAGGGAACAGAAAACATTCATCAGCTACTGCTCTGGTTCACGGAGCTTATTGTGGGGGTAAACTGCACATAAGCGTGAACACTCCTCAAACTGATTGTGTTGCTTAGGGGCATTGTAACTATGAGGCTTACTAATGCCATGTCCTGAGGCTGTAACTTATCCTCTGCAAACATGTAGCAGTTATTCCCAGCTTCATAAAAGATGGTAATGATGCATGGTAATGACAGAAGTACCACTGACCATTATGAGGACCAAGGAAGCACAATGTATAAATGTATTTATGATGTGGTATGAGAACCCAGAACACTGTGGTCAATGAAGACATGCACACGCACACGCACACACACAAATGCACACGCACACGCATACACGATACGTGCACAAGCACAAACGCACACAGGCACATATAAACTCACTATTTCTTAGAATGGGAGTGAGTGTACATCAGTTTTTGTTGACTCACAGATTCAAGAACTAAGGGCGAAGGATTAAGTAACAAGAACGTAATATCCACAGTCCATTATATCTGTTTGTAATGTTAATATAACAGAACATAAATTCCAAAGAAAAATACAGACTACAGGCACTTCTGGTTTGAATTTATTTTGCCATTTTGCTTATGTACTGCCAAACCGAAAGACAGACTGCCAGCAACTCAACATCTTTATTAACTTCCCCACAGTCGATCTATAATATTGCAATTTAAGGGGCGATGGGGTGTCGCAACTTCGCCAGAAATTCAGTGACCCCTAGCGTCTGTTCTGCCACAATGTTGCTCAATCCTTAGCTCCGCAGACAGATGATATGATGATTCGCTCTGCATGCCAAAGAGGGTATACATCCATTATTTATTTAATAATCTATCTTTGCTCGAGCTGCCAGTCAAAACAACTTCCTGGTGAAGCTCGCGCAGGGAAAGGCACAAATGTGTCGGCAGTGAGGCAGAGCCTGTAAAGTTCTGTGTTCCCAGATAACAAACTCCTCTGTAACAATAAGAAGGCACCTCTTACCTTCTGCTTCAGATCTCGCTCTCACCCTGCACATCCCAGATATTTTTCAGTGAACAACTTCCATCAGCGAGCGACTTCCGTGACACCTACCAGCAGCGTCTATGACAGCTGCATTAGATGTGAGTTTGAAGTTCTCTCTCTCCTTCACACTATCCAACAATCCGCACTCCCCTAATCCCCCCCCTCCCCCCTACCCCCGGACCCCCGATGTCCCTCCCACTAGCTAACAGCATCCATAATTAAGAGTCACTTACTTTGATTGAATTCCTGTCAGTCGAGTAGAGTTCACACCAGTTTAATCCAAACGGTTAATGGCAGCGGCACGAGAACTATCCCGAACGCGATGCGCGGAGCCCGTGAAGCAAGCGACTCGTCTCCTCTAAGCCTCTCTCTTCTCTCGCTCCGGTTTCCCCTTCTCTCTCCACCTCTCACACCCCCTCCCTCTCACTCATTCTACGCCTGTCTTAATTCCTCCCCTCCCCTCACTCTTTAAGTCCCAGACTCTTTTATCCGCTTTTTGCCTTTTTCCTCTGTCACGCTTTTCTCTCTTCTGCACTCGCACTTTTTTCCCTATACCCGTCCTGCTGCTGTCTCATGGTTCTTTTTGTCTCACTCTCCCTCCCTATCCATCTCTCTCCCTCTCTCTCTCTCTCTCACTCACTCACTGCCTGCTTTGCATTGCGTGAGTGTGGTAGCTAGAGCTGGGCAGTTGCAGTAGTGAGTACCTACAGAGACACAGTAGCAGCATGTGTCCCTGCAGTGTCAGGGTAAAGTGTCTGTCTGGCGCGCGGCACATGGCGCAGAGCAGGAGGGGGAAGGGCTGGGTGGCATGGAGGACGTCCACAGTGTTCCCCTTGCGTTGCAATCCTCATCAACCCGATTAACATAGAGTGCCCCCCCCCCCCCACGCAGCCAGAGATGTGATCCCTGCTCAGCTGAGCGATCTGTACTGACATGGAACTGCTCGTCTGCAGCAGGGCTGAGATATTTGTGTGTGTTTGTGTGTGTGTGTGTGTTTTTGAGAGAATGGAGCGAAAAAGAGAGAGCAAGTGAGTGAGATAGTATAGTCTGTTTTACATATGTGTGTTACAAACGTGTGCTCTCTGTATGTGCATATATTGAAAAAAATATATAGATATATATATATATATATATATATATATATGAGTGTCTGTGTGTGTGTGTGTGTGTGCGTGTGCGCGCATGTGCAGTATGTGTTTTTATGATATAATGTGAGTGTGAGTTCACTGGAATGCTTGTGCGTGTGAAACTATTCATTCTGATATGTGTGTAAAAAAAATGTGTGAGAGATAAGGTGTCTGCATATGTGAAAAAAGAGTGGGTTTGTGCATGTGCATGTTTAAAATATTCAGTGTTTTTACTGCTTTATCCAAGCAACAGCGTGATGCCCATACTGCCTTTTCGACAGGGATAAACCCTCACACAATGAGTACACACTCCTCTTCAGTTTTAGCAGAAATGCTTGAGTGGTTTTAATATTTAATATCTTTTGAAGTGTGAAGTCCTTGTTATGGGGTGACCTATTTTAGGAATCTACACATTTTGAATCCTTCACTTTGCTGGCACCTTCGACTCCTAGTCTCACTTCATCTCTGTGTGTGAAAGCAGTGTGTACAATCTCCATCACAAAAGAGGAAGCTGGAAAGGTAACCTTTTAAATGGGATTTTTTTTATGTGAAATGAATGACTAAGTAGGACACACATTTATCATCTGAAAGGTTACTGACATGTTACAATTACAAACATATAATTCATCCCAAACCCCAGAAGAGTGTAGTAATATTGTTCTTATGGATGGTCTTCTTCCTGTTCAAAAATCTCATATCTTTTGATTTATGAGTTTCAATGAATTTTTGACACGAGTATTCAGCTGATTCTAATGCTATGATGCAATGTAAGATATCAAAAATGAATACCATTCAAGCATATAATTGATACTCAATTGGATATTGCAACAGTGTGGATGCATGGACATTGTCTTCTAGAAAATAAAATAAAGTGGAAACCACAATTGCAAATTAACATGTCTCCAAGGAATTCACTGAAGTTCCTAATTAAATTGTCCCAGTGAAGTGCTGTCCCCTGGAATCATGACACAGTTCACAAATATACTCCACAGGTTTAAATGAATTAATTATTTGGTAACACTTGGCTTTTAAATGGCTTGGATAATTAATATTTTCAAAAATGATTTTTCAAATGAGTAGATTATAATTTTTTTTTTTTTTTGAGTGACTCAAGTATCATTTGATTAAGAGTAACTACATTCCAGTCCTTTAAATTTGAATTTGAATATTTGTGCTACACAGTTTTGTTATGACAGTTGTAAAAATGCCCAATTTTATTCTAATTAGTGGGTGTAATTCTATCGCTTTAAAATTAATAGTACAGGAGTTTTAATGGCAAATTGCAGCAATCACTCCTTTTGTTCACTTCAATGATTATCTATCAGCAGAAGATCAAGACGTAATTGGAATGAATGTGCAAGAGAAAAAATCTTTCAAAATGACTGTTGCATGAAATTTGCCTCCCAACAATTTGAGTTGCAAGACAGAGCCATCATATCGTTATCATAACACATGCAACCACGCACGAATAAACACACACACACACACACATACTCATACACACAGGACCACACGCACGTGCACAAGCACTTACCATTTGCACAAACATAATAACATGCACAGACAACCTCACAAACATTGGCTCAACAAACAGACGTGCTGGTTAACACCTTTATTCAGGCGAGATAATGGTAGGTGTACAGTTTCTTAAAATATGCCTGGAGGAGTTATCACATTTGAAATGAGCGCACAGAATCAGACGTGCTGAGTAAAGGTTGTTTTATTTATTTTTATTTTTTTTCTAACACGGGATGACAGTAGCTGTTAATAACTCGACTGACACTTTGTGCTAAACACTTTAATTCTGTTGTCCTCTATTTCGTGCCCCAGAAAGGCCTAGTTTGGCTCAAGGCATCAGATTAATCTGCTCAGCACATATCCTAATGTACTGCATGTTTATTTATTCATTTATTTATTAATTTACCGAACCATATGCAGCATCTCATCCGCTTCTAACTATTTCTGTTGCCAAAGATAGATAGATTGATCAGTACATTATCATAATACATTTCCTCATACTGTACACTCACCCATACAGGATCAAATGTCTTGCAGGGCTGAGGTGGAAGCTCCACCACCATCACCATCTAGCAATATCTGGATGATGCAGTCCTATCTAATTGCTGTGCCATGCTGCTTCCAAATGGCTTTCTTTGAACTTTATTCTACCGGCAGCCTGAGGAGTAAAGGACCTAAATATGTAAATATTCACTAGTGTGCAGTGATGATAATACACCACCACTTTCGGCCAAAGGGGTGTCCTAATATATTACTTCTCCATAATTTTTGGGTGAAAACATATTGAAAAATACTATCCTAGGCAATGATGACCAAAAAAAAAAAAAAAAAAAAAAATCACTCAGTTGTTCCAGTATATACAGTGAGAAGAACTTAGAGCAGTGTCACAGTGTTAAACACGATGGCACGACAGAAGAAGCTGATTGTTCGTAGTCACATTGTGGCCTTACATGATGGTGCTTGGTCACTTAGAAAAAATTCTGAAGACGTTAAATAGTGCCATGGCACTGTAAGAAACACCATCCAGTGTTTCAAAGAGGCCAGTTTGCCGAAAACTAGTGGCAACAGCAGCAGCCCTGGATTTCCGCGCGTGAGACGCGCGTCTCATGCATCCTGTGTGGCCGCTCTCATCTGTTAACATGGACGCCGAAATGAAAAGCGAGAGGTAACACGACGCAACAGCGCCACTCACACAGGCAGTGTGGCCCAGGCCTAAACCAATTGAGCTAATCTGTTGAAACATCAAAAAAATATCTTTAGAATGATATTCAAACCATATGGAACGGTTAAGCGAGTGAGGGAATAAAAATATGTGAACACTATGCCTGAAAGATTATTTGCTGTAATCATATATATATATATATATATATATATATATAAAAAACCTCAATTCCGAAATAGTTGGGACAAAGTGTAAATTGTGAATAAAATCAAAACGTAATGACTTTCAAATCACACCAGCCAGTATTTTATTCACAATAGAACAGAGATAACATAGCAAATGTTTAAACTGAGAAATGTTGCAATTCTATCCACAAAATGAGCTCATTTCAAATTTGATGGCTGCTACAGGTCTCAAAAAAGTTGCGACAGGGGCCTGTTTACCATGGTGTAGCATCCTCCTACTCTTGTTTAATACAGGCTTCCAGCTGCTGGAGAGTTTTGGGTCTCCTTTGACGGACTTTTCGTTTAATTATGCGCCAAATGTTCTCAATCGGTGAAAGATCAGGACTGCAGGCAGGCCAGTTCAGCACGAGGACTCTTCTACTACGAAGCCATGCTGTTGTAATAGATGCAGTACGTGGTTTTGCATTGTCCTGCTGAAATACACAAGGCCTTCCCTGGAATAGATGTCATCTGATGGGGAGCATACGCTGCTCTAAAACCTTTATATACCTTTCAGCATTCATGGTGCTTTTTAAAACATGCAAGTGTCCCACACCATATGCACTAATGCATCCCCATACCATCAGAGATGCTGGCTTTTGAACTGAACGCTGATAATAGGAGGGGTGGTCTTTCTCCTCTTTAGCCCGGAGGACACGACGCCCATGATTTCCAACAAGAATGTCAAATTTGGACTTGTCTGACCACAGGACAGTTTGCCACTTTGCTATAGTCCATTTTAAATGAGCCTTAGCCCACAGAACACGGCGGCGCTTCTGGATCATGCTCAACGATGGCTTCCTTTTTGCATGATAGAGTTTTAGGTGGCATCTGTGGATGGCACGGCAGACTGTGTTTGCAGACAGTGGTTTCTTGAAGTATTCCCGGGCCCATTTAGTGATGTCAATGACAGAATCATGCCGGCGAGTGATGCAGTGGCGTCTGAGAGCCCGAAGTTCATGGGCATCCAGTAAAGGTCTTTGGCCTTGTCCCTTACGCACAGAGATTTTTCCGGTTTCGCTTAATCTTCTGATGATGTTATGCACTGTCGATGATGAGACCCTCAAAGCCTTTGCAATTTGACGTTGAGGAACATTGTTTTTAAAGTATTCCACATTTTTTTTTTACGCAAGCCTTCACAGGTTGGAGAGCCTCTGGCCATCTTTACTTCTGAGAGACTCAGCCTCTTTAAGACATCCCTTTTATAGCCAATCATGTTACACACCTGATGCCAGTTAATGTAATTACTTGCTAAATGTCCTTTCAGCTGATTCTCTTATATATTGATTGCTTTTTCAGCCCTTTTTTTGCCTGTGTCCCAACTTTTCTGAGACCTGTTGCAGCCAGAAAATTTGAAATTAGCTCATTTTGTGGATAAAAATGTAAAATATCTCAGTTTCAACATTTGAAATGTTATCTATGTTCTATTTTAAATAACATATTGGCTCATTTGATCTGAAAGTCATTGCCTTTTGATTTTATTCACAATTTACACTTTGTCCCAACTATTTTGGAATTGGGGTTTTATATATATATATATATATATATATATATATACAGTGCCATGAAAAAGTATTTGCCCCCTTCCTAATTTCTTATTTTTTTGCATATTTTTCACTCTTAAATATTTCAGATCATCAAACAAATCTCAATATTAGACAAAGATAACCCGATTAAATACAAAATGCAGTTCTTCAATTATGATTTCATTTATTGAGGGGGAAAAAAGCTATCCAAACCTACCCGGGCTCATGTGAAAAAGTAATTCCCCCCCTGTTAAATCATGAATTAACTGATTAACCGCATTTTTTAGTTCAGTTTTACTAACCACACTCAGGCCTGATTACTGCCAGACCTGTTGAATCAAAAAAATCACCTAAATAAAAATTGTCTGACAAAGTGAAGTAGGCTAATGGATCTCAAAAAGCAATACATAATGCCGCAATCTAAAGAAAATTCAAGAACAGATGAGAAACAAAGTCATTGACATCTATCAGTCTGGAAAGGGTTACAAAGCCATTTCTAAGGCTTTGGGACTCCAGTGAACCATGGTGAGGGCCATTATTCACAAATGAAGAAAATTTAGAACAGTGCTGAACCTTCCCAGGAGTGGTCGGCCTACCAAAATTACTCCAAGAGCGCATCGACTACTCATCCAGGAGGTCACAAAAGAACCCAGAACAACATCTAAAGAACTGCAGGCCTTACTTGCCTTAGTTAAAGTCAGTGTTCATGATTCAATAATTAGAAAGAGACTGGGCAAAAATGGCATCCATGGGAGAGTTCCAAGGCGAAAACCACCGCTGACCAAAAAGAACACAAAGGCTTGTCTCACATTTGCCAAAAAAACATCTTGATGATCCCCAAGACTTTTGGGAAGATATTCTGTGAACTGATGAGACAAAAGTTGAACTTTTTGGAAGGTATGCGTCCCGATACATCTGGCGTAAAACTAACACAGCATTTCATGAAGAGAACATCATACCAACAGTCAAACATGGTGGTGGTAGTGTGATGGTCTGTTCCTGCTTTGCTGCTTCAGGACCTGGACGACTTGCCATAATTGATGGCACCATGAATTCTACGCTCTCGCAGAAAATCCTGAAGGAGAATGTCCTACCATCAGTTTGTGACCTCAAGCTCAAGCGCACTTGGGTGATGCAGCAGGACAATAATTCGAAACACACCAGCAAGTCCACCTCTGAATGGCTTAAAAAAAAAAATGAAGGTTTTGGAGTGGCCTAGTCAAAGTCCGGACTTAAATCCAATTGAGATGCTGTGGCATGACCTTAAACAGACCGTTCATGCTCGAAAAACCTCCAAGGTGGCTAAATTAAAACAATTCTGCAAAGAAGAGTGGGCCAAAATTCCTCCACAGCAAGGCGAAAGACTCATTGCCAGTTATTGCAAACGGTTGATTGCAGTTGTTGTCGCCGAGGGTAGGTTTAGGTTCAGGGGGCAATTACCTTTTCACATAGGGCCAGGTCGGTTTGGATAGCTTTTTTACCTTAACTAATGAAATCATCATTTAAAAACTGCATTTTGTATTTACTCAGGTTATCTCTGTCAAATATAAAAATTTGTTTTAATGATCTGAAACATTTAAGTGAGAAATATGCAAAAAAAAAAAAAAGAAATCGGGAAGGGGGCAAATACTTTTTCATGGCACTGTGTATATATATATATATATATATATATATATATTTAATAAACTACTATTTGGTAGTGCATAATGACATCAGCTTACTAGTAAAACTGCGTATCTAGAATAAAGTTCTCTCACGAGCTCCTGCTGCACATTAATTAGGGCTTGTGGGCATACAGTCAACCTGCAGGGGTCAGTAGCATGAGTTTGGACACTCTTATCCCAGCTGCCCAAAACCTTCCCACCCCACTGAGGGACTGCAGCACTGACACTGGCCATAGGGCTGATCTAAGCTAGGAAAGTGTATTAACCCTTTGAGCGCCGAATACATTCTTAAGGAATTAAAAATGTAGTTATCCTGAGCTGTTGAAAACCTATCATGTGGCAACTTGTTTAAAAGAGCTCCCGCGGGAGCTCTTTTAAACAAGTTGCCACATGATAGGTTTTCAACAGCATCTGACTTTGATATCTTACATCATTGGGCAACTAAAGTTGCCCACGGCGCTGAAAGGGTTAACAGGTTGAGTCAAACAGAGTCTCCTGTGTTAGGAGGCTTCGGATGACTCTTTCAGCTCAAACCCTCCCTGGCTAATGCTGTGGCCCAATTATGTCCTTTGAGAGCCAAAATAAATGCTGAATAGGTCTACATCCCACATGAGACAAAACCCTCGCCACAATCCCTAATTGCAAATTTCGGTCATTTGTATCTACAGCGCAGATGGCTCTGGCCAATCACCGCAATGGACGTGTGGCATAATTATATTTTGGCAGTGAAGTTAATAATTTAATTATCACAGAACATTTGAATACACATATTTTCCCCTCCTGCTCGTGTTGTACAGCCATGAAGGTTTTATGATTATACATGAATAAAATATGACCATCTCTGCAGGGGACAAGAAATTTTGGCCTATTTATTATTTAGTGTTTATAACGTATTATTATATATTGCAGACACACGCAAGGACACTTACACACTCTCGCACACAGACATGTACGACAAACAGTGCTCACACACACATACACACAGTAAAAGTCCAAAGTATAGACAAACCCACAATTTTACAAACAATTAATAGCAGGGAACTAAACATGTTTTATTATGCAAAAAAATAAACAAAATCTTCCATCCATCAAACTAACCATTTGTAACCAAAACCATAATGAATGCAGAGTATACTCATATTAAATATATATCGTGGCAAACCAGGGCGTGGCCATGCCCCTCGACCATGTCAACACGACTGTACCAGCCAATTCTCCTCCCCCTCGCTCCCGCCGCGGAGCATAACTTCAGCACCATGGACACCCTGGGAGAGCCAACGCCCATTCAGCACTCCCTAGACTCACATGTAGCTGGACAGTTCCCACCAGCAGTGACTTGTAAGGATTGGCGGGTCTGGAGAAAATGCAAAGAAGGTAACACAGTTGTGTGCCATGATAATCAGAGCCGACCGCTGCTTAAAAGGGAGAACCAGGCAGTTGTGAGGAGGCCAGTGAAGAATGGGGACGTAAAACTTCTAATGGTTTCTCTCCCCTAAGATTCCGATGGTGGGGAGACTGGGGATTCGGACAGTGTCCCGCAAAGCCTGAATGCAATGGGAGCACTTTGAAAAAACCCTAGAAAAGCATCATCCAGTTGGCGCTGAAAAGATACGGCGCCTGAACCACAAAGTCCCGACTAAGGAGGCTTTGCCTGCTCTACAGAGAGCTATTTTCCTTGTGTTTACTAAGTGTTAATGCTATCATTGCGCCTTTCTGTTTTGAATGTTTAATAAAATTACTGCCCAGTAGGCCGGTTTTAACCCAGTCTCCCACTTAGTCAGCTCTGAGTTTTCCAGTGTCTCGCTACAGTATACTGTATTTTATTCTTGATCATCGTTCTGCAATTCCCGCAAGGTAAGACGTTACTGACTGCTATTCTCATGACTTTTCCGCATAATTTATGTAATTGATCTCATATTTTAGGTTTATAACGCGATTTCTTATCATGCAGTGACTGATTCATTCATACGCATTTCTTGTTCACCGTAATCCATTGTGGTGAAAGTTATGCTTCAGAATGAGATTTTCCGCTAAAATACTGCATGAGTTCATTGGACAGGTGACGTTACCTGAAAGCAGTGATGACAACTTCTGAAATTCATGAATGAATGAATCGGCATTTTCTTTCTTGTTTCACGGTCTCACTTTTTTTTTTTTTACCCAGAATGTCATGGTTTGTGAGGTGTGCGTGTTGTTTGAACTTTTCTTTGCGGCTCTCGTCCCGGGACGATATCGAATTCTTGGGCCATCGAATTCTTTACCCATCCGTTGATTGAGCTGGGGCGGCGCTTTCCCAGAATCTATATAAGCAAGGAGTCCGGCACGCCTCCTTCGCTAGAGTGTCTGTGTTTAGCTTCGCACTATAGCCGAAGATATCTGTAGTCAGGTTTTGTATGACTTTCTATCTTCTAATTATTGGAGTTTCTTCTGCCTTTTTCTATCTCGCTTAGCTTCCGTGGTTCGGACTATTATACGTCCTTTGGAAGCGCGAGTACTTGCGTTTGGTCTATATTATTTTCTGTGTTTGTACTGTGTTCGTGCTACTCTCTTTCTGTCTGTCGTTGTGCTTGGCCTCTGTATACTACCGGCCATTACACAGTATCGTGAAAAGACACACACACACGCGCGCACACACACGCACACACACACACACACATACACATACATGTTTCACACACACACACAGTTTAGCTTCCCTTCTGTTTATTTTCTAACATATCGGGTGTAAACGAATATTACGGATGATGAAGTCAGTACTGTTACCATGAGTGTTGGTCCCTTTACAGTACCCATGGCCAGATGTAGCAGCGCACAAAGTTTGCGCAAGCGAAACATATGTTAAAAATAAATAAATAAAAAACCGAACTGAAATATACTGAGAGTCCTGCTCTAAAATTAAATAGTTTAACCTTACTTTTGAAAAACAAATTAACAAATTCCTCCAGCGGGCAACTTGAAAAAAAATGGCCAATTTTTCTGAGGATTTTTATGCATGCCAGTGGCATAGCTAGAACTGATTATTTGATGGGCACAGAACATCCCTTTAAAGCCATTATTAGTCCTGACTTGTCCTCAATCAGTTTTTTTTCAATTAGTAATATGTTCACTTTGAAAACACTCCACACTATTTGGCGTTGCTAATTCTCCTCGATAGGGCAAGAGGACAACCATTCATTTGGACATGCAATATGGTGCATTTCGATTTTCCTTATTCATATTGTGTAAAGTTGTTTCAAATCTTAGTCTTTGATTTTTCTTTGATCAACAATGAAGAGGCGCAGGTTAGGGTGTGTGCCCAAAAGGTTGTGTGGAAGTTCCAGAGCCGTTGAACTTTCGTAAACAAAGGCCGACTTATGAGTAACTTATTTTTCTGAAAAGAATGTAGCCTTCTATTGTGCTGCCCTTTGATCATGCCAAGAAAGAAGCTGTGTCTTCAATTGCCAATAGATTATTGCCTATTGCGGCTCGCAGGATTATCAGGAACAATTTTGATGAAACCTTTTGTAGAGGTAATACTGTATATGCCAATAGAAAGTGATGATTAGATTTTTACTGGTCAATGTCAAATATCAAGGTCAATATCAAAGAAACGGTACAAAAGAAAAAAAATGGTTCAATCGATTTTTCATTTCAATCAATCAATCAATAACCTTTATTGCAGGGAAGTCCCACTGAGACAGAGGTCTCTTTTGCAGGGGAGCCCTGATTACAATAAAACAATTACAATGGAAGGTTAAAGACTAACAGCACACATAAAATGCACAAAAGTCACAAACAACAATTTCAGATTAAAGGAATAACACGTTTTAAACTGGAATAAAACATAATAAAAATTAATTAAAAAAAATATATATATATATATATATATATATATATATATATATATACATACATACACACATACACATATAAATAAACATATAAGAACATAGGTCATTTCCTGAGCATTAATGTGCTAATCAAATCAAATCACCACTTGACCATTATTCCTGCACCTCTCTGCACTGTTATCCACATCGTAGTGCTAAACACACACAGACACACACGCACACACGCGCACACACGCATGCACGCACACGTACACACACACTCACTCACACACAAGTACAACTTTTTTCTTATTTTTATTGTTTTGATGGAAAATAAATGCTGCATAATACAACCCCATTTCCAAAAATGCTGAAATGCTTTGTAAAATGTTGCAGATAAACAGAGTACAATGATTTGCAAATCATTTAAACTTTACAGTTATCAACAATAGTACAAAGACAACGTATATGTCAAATGTTCAAACAGCATTTTTTTTGAAAGTAGGAACAGGGGCATATTTACAGCTGTTCTGCATCACCTCTTCTTTCACCAACACTCTGTAAGTGTTTGGAACCAGAAAAGACCAACTGCTGTAGTTTTGAAAACAATATTTTTTCCCATTCTTGCTTGATGTATGATTTCAGCTGCTCAACACTTTGTGGCCTCCTTTGTTATACATCTCATTTCATAATGCAGAAAATATTTCAATTGATCGACAGGTCTGGGCTGCAGGCAGGCCAGTTTAGCACCCAGGTTTTTTGGAGCCATATTGTTGTAATACGTGCACAATGTGGTGTTCGGTAAGGCCTTCCATGCAAAATAAATCTGGATGGCAGTATATGATACTCCAACACCTGTATATATCATACAGCATTAATGGCGTCATCATAGATGTGCAAGTTACCCAAGGCATAGTGGCGACTGGTCATTAGGGGTCACCAGAAAGGACTGTAGGCAAATTACATTATTAATTCTCAAACTTGATCGTATTATCTGATTAAATGTATTGTCTATAAATTTAGCATTTTCCTAAATTGCATGGAATTTGTGTTTGGATTCAAGTTCATGTTTATTGGTCTCTGTTTTGCTGCTTCAGACCGATCTCCTGATCCATGTCCGCATGAATGGGGCTAGCCCCCCTTCCGCAATGCAATGTTTACGAGACGTGTGAGAATATAAGTACGCATGCTCAGAGTGTTGGATGTATTAGTGGAGGTAGCACGAATTTGTTGGCATGTGGGGCTGACAGCCCCAAGCCCCACTACAGCGTCATTTCATCAGGCATCGTAAACATATACGTAGACGTCGCATGAGTGGTGGAGAGGCATGCCTACCAGGTGACCATGTTAGTGCAGGGTAAGAAGTATCAAACAATTTCTACAAATCATTACTCGCTGAATTTTCGACTGACTTCCAAGCGGTTTGATTTGTTATATGCGTAACGCATTTCGCTACGATCCAGGATGCCCTGATACTCTAAAATGCCGGTTTTATTTCACAACAGTCAAGCGCTTAAACTTAAATCTACACCAAAGATGCCGGATTTTTGCGCAGCATATGGATGCTGAACGAGATATCAACACCAGATCCTGTGGAATTACCTTTTTCTGGTAAGATTTAACGATAGATTTTGGATGTATTTGTCTATTATAACATTATGTTGAGAGCTACTGTAACTGTTTGTCCACCAGCGAAATGCTAACGTAGTTGGCTAGACTAGCCCTAGTCATGGAAGCTGAGGCTTTATAACAAATAAATCATAATTATAATGTATGGCTATCCGGGTATTTCTCCACACCGCCCAATTTTATTACAATCCTATTTTCTTCTGAACGACTAACAAAGAGGATGTGATTGCATTTCAAAGCTGGTTACTAAGGCTGCCAGGTCAGATCCTAACGTTAGTATTAAGTTTACAAGATTGTTGTTGGCCCAGGTATTTTATACCGGTTGGATACAAAGAAATGCACTTTCTTTTCACAATTTCTCTATCATTTTTGTAATATTAAAAAGGCCTGAATCTACTATCATTTTTAAATTATATTAAAAAGACTTGAAAAAATATGTTGCAGTTCATAGCCATTTCTCATATGTATTTTATACATATTTCAATATGTTGCAACATTATGACAGTAAGACAACGGTATACTAATGTATAATATATTGTTATGCTGGATCGAGGCTAAATGGTGATGACAGTGTGTCACATATATGCTTAAGGACAAGGTTGTTGTCATAATGCTGTCATAGAGTGGATCGATCCTAATAAGTTTTCTTTGCGCGCGGTTTGCTGGGGCACTTAGTGGTGTTGAGCGCTCTACTTTGTTTATGGTCTTGTAGGCCCTGAGCGTTGTGGAGCAACGGTGGCATATGGCTTTTAAACAAACGTCGATCCTCGTATTGGCGAATGGCAGGCGCCTCTCTCTCACTCACTCACTCGCGTGTGCTCTCTCTCTCTCTCCCTCGTCTCCTCCATGTGTGTGCGTGTGTGCGATAATGTTGACTTTTCACTAAAAGCTTGTAAGGTAAAACAGCTGCAGACAAACAAATTTATCACAAATTGTTGTATAGAAATCACCCCATACCCCTCGTTTACTGTGCCCCCCCACCCCCAGACCTGAAATACATTCTTGCCCTACCAAGTTTTTACACTTAAAAACACCACTGCCAAGGCATATGCACTAATGCACCCCCATGCTATCATGAATGTTGGCTTTTGAACAGTGCTTAGAAAACAAACTGGATGGTCCATTTCCTCTTCAACCTAGAGGATGCGGCCTTCATGATTTCCAAAATGAATTAAATGTCTTGATTGGTCAGACCACAGGACAGTTTTCGGCTTTGCTTCAGTCCACCTTCAATAATTTTTCGCCCTGAGAAAGCAACACCATTTCCGGATCTTCTTAATATATGGTTTTATCTTTAAATGGTAGAGTTTTAGCTTGCATTTGTGGATGCAGCAACAAACTGTGTTCATTGACAGTGGTTTACAGAAGTGTTCCTGAGCTCACGCAGTAATATCCACGACCGAATCCTGTCTTGAATGAATTTTGAATGCAGTGCTGCCTGAGGGCCTGATGATCATGGCCATTCAGTATTGGTTTCTGACTTTGTCCCTCGCGTACAAAGATTTCTCTGGATTCTTTTAAACTTTTAGTGATATTATGTACCGTAGATGAGGAAATCCCCAAATTCTTTGCAATTTTACATTGAGAAACATTATTCATTCAGGCAGTCAATTACATAGTGTTAAAGCCCTCGCTATCTTTACTTCTGAAAGAGTGGGCCTCTCTGGGATGCTCTTTTTATGCCAAATCATTTAACTGACATGTTGCCATAAATCTAATTTGCTATGAGATGTTTCACCAGAGGTAGTTTTTCGGTATCATTCAACTTCTCCAGTGCTTTGTTGCACCCTCCTAACTTTTTTGAATCCTGTTGCAAGCATCAAATTCAAAATGACCAGATTTTTTTTTTCCCAACATAACGGTAAAATTTTGCAGCTTCAACATTTGATGTTTTGTTTTTACTATTTTCAATGAAATATAGTGTTTTTATTTACATTTTAAGCAGCATCCTACCTTTTTTTGGAAATGTCAAATTTAACTTTATTTATATGGCACATTTAAACTAACTGCAGTTAACCAAAGTGCTATACAAATAGGGATTAAAATAATTAAAATAGACTGAAAAATCAGCACAATAAATAAAACAATAAATTAATACAGGCAAACCACACAAATAACATCAGCACAACATAAAACTAAATAAATAAAGCGAAGAGAGTAAAAAGAAGTGTCTTTTCTCAGTTAAATGCCATCGAGAAGAGGTGAGTTTTCTTCCAAAATTTGGAGGTTTCAAGTGTACTAGCAGTTCATATATTTAAGGGTAGTGAGTTTGGCAGAATTGGTGCGGCAACTGCAAAGGCTTGATCACCTATTTTTTTGCTTGGACCTACCTTGGAGCATCCAGGGCCATCTGATTGAGGCCATCTAACCTCAGAGCTTTGAAAGGCTGGTGAACATGAATCAGTTCAGATAAATACGCTGGGGCCAACCCATTTAAAGCCTTAAAAACAAATAAAAGAATCTTTAAACAATCCTGAATCAGACAGGAAGCCAGTGAAGAGTGGAGAGTACAGACGTTATGTGTGCAAGCTTCTTTATACCAGTTACAGGGTGTGCAGCTGCATTTTGGACTAACTGGAGGCGGTTTAGAGCTGACTCTTCAATACCCAGATACAGAGAATTACAGCAGTCTAAATGTGAAGTAATATAAAACATGGATAACTGTCTCAAAGTCTTTCTGGCACAAGTAAGGCTTGACCTTAGCCAGGAGTCTCAGCTGAAAAAAGCTGGTTTTTACAACAGAACTGATGCAAGAGGGCCGAGGATGCCTGAGAGATCCTGTACCTGATCCGGATGTCCAAATGAAATCACCTCTGTCGTATTCTCATTTAAATGAAGGAAGGTGAGGTCCACCCAAGTTTTTATATCTTTTAAGCAGTTAAGCAAGGGCTGCAGGGGGTCTTTACTACCTCTTTTTAAGGGTTAGTACACTTGCACATCATCAGCAAAGCAGTGGAAGGAAATATTATGCTTCCTTAAGGGGTGATCTGGGGTTAAATGAAAAATGCCTCCAGGAAACAACTCAGAATTAATCTAAAGAGGTATATGTAATAACCACCTAAAAAGATACAAGTTGGCATTTTTCTGTTTATGCGGTTGCCATGGTAACCGAGCAAGCTCATTAAATATGCAGAAAACTTCTGGCACCAATTCCTCTTTAACTCTGTGATAGAATTCAGTTTTTCTTTCAACATTTAAAAGCTATTGCTTATCCAAATGCAATGACATAGCCATTCTTTTCCCAATTTATCAGTTTTGTGATTTTGGGGCATTTTACTCAAATTTTGAAATTATTTTGCGCAGAATCTGATGAATACATAAAATATTCCAAGTATGTAACAGATAGGCAAAATTTCCCTATGCCATTGCATTTCAAATGAAGTAAAGTACCTGCAGCCCAAATTTCATTGATTTACAATGACAAATAAAAAAGTTATGGCTGCCACAAACATGAGAAATGTGGAAAAAGTAATACCTTAGGAAATCAATGGAAAATGCATTAGACTGCATTGAAAAGTGTAATTCAGTTTTTAATCCTTGTAGCAATTAGTGATTATTAAAGGTGGGTTATAGAATATTTTTATTCAAAAAAATTTTTTGGAAAAATAATCAAATTTTGCCCATTTATCCCCAGATCACCCCTTAAGATTGATCACATGGGTAGCATGTACAAGGAGAACAGTAGGGGGGCAAAATTGACCCCTGAGGGACCCCATAAGAAAGTAGAGCAGCTGAAGAGGAGTATTGCCCTAAATGAACAGAGAAGGTTCAAGCAGACAAATAAGATGGAAACTATTTTAAGGCAGTACCTTTGATGCCTACACACTACTCTACTTGCGATAAAAGGATATGATGATCCACAGCCTTGAAAGCTGCTGGCAGATCTAGGAGAACTAAAATAGCACAGTTTCCAGAGTCAACAGGGAGGAAAAGATCATTAAATACTTTCAAGAGAGCAGATTCAGTACTGTGGAGAGGCTTAAAACCAGATTGAAACTTTTCACATATTTCAAAATTTTAAAAAGTTTGCAGTTGATTAAAAATGTCCTTCTCCAATATCTTGGAGTTTAGAGATCTGCCTAAACTTGGCAAGAACTGAAAGGTCTAAGTTTTTCTTTTTATAAGAGGCTGCACCAAAGCATGTTTAAATGAGGATGCTACACACCCAGAGCGGAGACATAAATTTATCAGATTTAGGACACTTGACTCAACTAAGTTAATAGGGTTGTACGTACAATCCCAATTCCAATAAAGTCTGAATGCTGTGTAAAATGTAAATAAAAACAGAATGCAATGATTTGTAAATCTCATAAACTGACACTTTTGTGAGGATTACGCCAGGAACCAGAAGCGAGAACCAGTGAATGCAAAAATGGAGGCTTTATTTCTGAAGGGGGGAAACCCCCAACGGAGCAGGCAACGGTACAATGTCCACAATCCAAAAATCAGAATCCAAAGGGCAAAATCCAGAACCGTAAACAGGGCACCAATAACAAAAATCGTAGTCAGACAAAAGAGGTTCGATACACTGAGAATGTGGCAAAGTACAGGGAATAGGCAAAAATGGAAAATCAGGGACGGTCCAGTCAGAAAGGTTATCACTATGAAAACAAGGCGAAAGAAGCGTGGCACAAGCAGACAAAGGAGAACGTTCTGACAAAGAACTGCTGTGAGAAGACTCCTAATAAACACTCATGGGAAGTCACATGCTTAACAAGACACAAGTGCAAGAAGACAGACTGATTACAAAGGAGGGAACATGAGGGAGAACCTAATCACATGAAATAGGCAACTGCCAAAACGCGGACAGGGATCACGAGACAATCCTATGACAAAACATACAGCTCCGGTTAGGGAGTTCTAACGTGCACAGATAATGAGAAGCAGGACAGAGTGGAGCAGGTGCGGAGGATCCGCTGAATTGCAGCAAAGACTAAGAGAAGGCAAGAGGCGGAGACTAGAATAGGGCGAGTGCTGAGAGCTTGTTAATCAATTAGTAAGTGCAGCGATACAATCCCTGGTGCTCGTTAGTAAGTTAGTATTATATACAATGTTAGGTTGGTTAGTATCTTAACAAAATAATAAACTGTTAGTATGGGTTAGTAAAATAGCAAAGTAAGGTGAAGGAAGCAAACGAGACTAGAAGGAATGGTGGAAACCCAGAAACCATTAAATCACCTAAGCATGTGACACGCAGGACTGGGGAATGAGCTGTAGTAACAAAAGACCAGACAGGGGAGACAAAGTGCAAAGAAGGGCATGGTGGAAAACATGAACCGGACTATATACAGAAATATGGGTAATGGCAAAACATGGCAGAAACAAAACATGGCATGGAACAAACTAAACGGAACATGGCAAAACAGAACAGACATGGCAAACTGACAGAATCATAACAACTTTATTCACAATAGAACATAGACAAGATGTCAGATGTTAAAAGTGAGACATTTTACCATTTCGAGAAAAATATTTGCTCATTTTGAATTCTAAGAATTTTTGAGACTTTTTTCTCACCCCGCCTAAATCTATAACCCAGAAAAACTCAAATGTTTCCATTATTAAATGCTTTTATGTAAACGTATAATCTCCAGGTCAGTGTCCTCTCTGTCTTCGAACAAAAACCAGATGCTAGTTGGTGCTCACATTCAGTTGCCGATTGTCAAGCACCAGTGAAATGGTCAAGCTAAAAACAATAAATCAGTGTAATGTAGCCCAAAAAAGTCATTTTGCTGCACTTTGATATGAAAAAAGTCCTCAACTTTTGGGAGCTTCACCCTCGCCTCATCTTCCTCTCTACTTTTTTCCCATTTGTGTGATTTTTCTTTGACTGCATTTTCAGTGATGTTAAGATGTTGAGAAAGGCTGCTATAGCTAATCAATATAGCTTACTTGGACATTGGATTGGTCATAATTTTTCCCACAAATCTCAACAAAAAGAAAGCAAAATATTTTCAGTCACATCAAGAGAAAGTATGCGGCCTAACCACCAATTATAATTTTTTTTTTAAATTCAATTATCTAAAGTAGATCTTACGGATTGTTAAAAATTGATAGATCAACATGTAAAGAATGTTACTTCCTATGACTGAGATTTGTTTGGCTTTGCTGTCGTTTATACTACAAAAACACATGCTGCTGCACCCTGCAAAGCACAGCGCTATTTTAATCAATTCACTCCCCGGTTATAATTGTCTTTCTTTCTTAAGACTTAAGCACCTTTCACACTGGACGCGAAACGAATTTTTCGCACGACAGACTACATTCAAAGTCAATGCAAAGACGCGAATACACACAAAACACGTGTATTCGCTCTTTGCATTGACTTTGAATGTAATCTATCGTGCAAAAAATTTGTTTCGCATCCAGTGTGAAAGCGGCTGTTGACAACCAGACTGGTCATTTTTCCACAGCCTTGGATGCAATTTGACCATGAATACCCAGCACATGCAGGCTCTCGAATGCCACTGTACACCTGATAGTTGACCATGCCTGCTACAGAGGAATTGTTTTCCTCATGGGCTTGGAAGGTATATTATGAGCACAATACTCAAGAGCAAATGCCATTGTTGAATACAATGAATGCCTCTTGCCAGAACATTGTCAGAGGATTGTCAGGGATGGTTCCAGCATTCAAAAAGATTGTATCCTGTTGTTTGGCTAGGGAGAACATAAGGTGTAATGTTAATGAGACCATTTAGTCTAATTTGAAGGACCAGATGGACTAGAACAGATATAAATGAACTCTTCTTTTACTGTATGTTCAGGTACAGTGTGTTTTTTCCCCTATAACTGAGCATTGAAATTGACATATCATTTGCGTTTCATTGCATGTTTAGATTTTATGTTGGAATTTTTGACATTCAGCAGTAACACTTGCAAAAAATAATGCGTGTTAACAAATACTGGGACAATATTCACTTATTCAATTAATTTATTACACTGCATACAATACAGTGCAATTCTTATTATTTTGAACTGGAATTATGTACATTACATTGTTGTCATTTAGCAGTGACATTCATCTATACAGTAACAACATACAACACTGAGTGCATTTGAAGAGATAAGATCTGCAGAGAATCCTAGAGGGAATCAATATGTCCAATCCCAGTAGAGCCAATACATATAAAGGACTTTGCTCAGTGAACTACCTGTGGAGAATAAATAAATAAATAAATAAATAAATAAAAAAATAAAACCATTTTTTAAGCCAAAATACCATTCAATTAATGACTAAACCTAGTACTATGTACAACATTAGGTGGGGGGGAAAGGAGAAGTATGAAGAGGTGAGGCAATCTGACATCGCCCCTGGTCTGACCTCGGCAGGAAGGTCATTCCACCAAGTAGGAGCCAGAACAGACAAGAGACATGACTGGTCAGTGACGGGAAAGCACCAGTCGACCAGCGGTGTGAAAATGGAGAATTCTAGCAGGTGTATAGGGTCAAGTGATCTCATAAAGATAGGCTGTGGCTATCCCCTTAGTGACCTGGTATGCTGGAAGCACTGTTTGAAACGTGACGTGAACTATGATAGGTAACCACTGGCAGGTGATGAGAAGGGGAGTGATGTGGGAGTGCCAAGGGAGGATATAAATCAGTGAGCTGCAGCATTCTGGATCAGCTGCAGGGGTCTGGGTCCCTAAGGCTAGTGAAAATCAAGTTGCAGTGGTCACAGGCAGGACAGTGCCAATGCCTGGGCCACAAGCTGGGATGACAAGGTGATGAGAAAGGGTTGGATTCTCCTGATGCTATATAGAAATAGCTGATAGCTGATTCACTAAAGAATCAGCATTTCTGGGGAATCTGGGGTTGTGAAAAGAAATAATGTCACGAAATGATGCACTTTGTAATGCCACTTGTGGTTAGTGTTTTTTATGTCATTCTGTTCAGTGTGATGAAGAGACCTTGTTGGCGCACTAGTGTTGTGGTGCATTGAATTGTTTTTGAGATGTAAGATGTGTTTTGGTTGTCTTGGTAAATTTTGTGTGCAAGATTAATTGGTGTGTCAAGTTACATGTTGGTAAAGGGGACAAGATAAACTAATCCTGTATTTTGGCCCCTTTCACTACGGTGTGTTTGGAATAAAAATAATGTGTTTCCCTTACCAAGTTTGAATAAGATTCTAAAACCTTAATTCAAGGTTTAAGTGATCCATTTGGAATTTTAAAATGCCAAAACGTAAGGAAGGAATACTAATACTAACACTAATACCAATACTTAAACTGCTACTAGTACTACTACTACTACTAATAATGATAATGATAAAATGCATCAGGTAATAAATTTAAAAAGACCTTACATTAGAGCAGGCTGTGTGTGATAGATTGCTGAGGGCAGTGAAAACACAAGGTAATTAGTTGTGATTGATTGGATGAGAGAGATGAGGGAGGAGCAGGGGACAGCAGAACAGAGAGACAGATGGAAATGCAAATTTGGATTTTTGACCCCTCCAGAGCCACGCCCCCTGCCCCTGCTCTGATCCCAGGGAGGAGACATTCCTGTATTTCTGTGGTGAATCACTCAGTGATGACTCTTCTCTGGTAGAATAATCTTTATTCAGAGCATTTTGACTCTCTCTGCTTCATACTTATTGCCACTGAAACATTCTGGCGAAATGCAATTCAGCGATTCACTTCCTCAGTAAATGGTTATAGACTTTTTTTTAAAACATTTATTCAACCGGGGAAAGTTCCATCGAGAACATGTTTCTTTTTTTAAGGTCCTGGGAGAAACGCCAGATAGAACACTTGCAAATGAGGAGGGACAGAGACAAAGAGGGGTAAAGCCCCTTGAGCAGTTTTGGGGTTAAGGGCCTTAGTCAAGGGCCCAACGGCAGAGTTCTTCCCAACTTTATCTATTCAGATCAAGTGAGAAGTCTAAGATGTACTCGGGGAATGAACCAGCAACTGATCGGTTATCAGGTAAGTAACCTACCACTAGACCACCCAGCTGCGTTGGTTGACTCTCATTAAACATGGAGGTCCTCAGCTTTCGAAGACCACTACCGAAAACAAGTAAAAATTAATAAATGATAATCAGAAAACCAGACAAAGTCTTGTTATGTAATATGGCAAAACGTATGCGAACTGGGGTTGTTTTTCATCGTTCAGATTACGTCTCCTTGTTCCCATGAAGGAAAGTTTTTAAATGCATCCAATCACATTCTGGAAACCTCCGTGTGTACCAATTTTGTGTTTGAGGAGGCTTGGCCATCTGAAGTGGGGTGAAAATCACAATAGCCCCAAGGTAAATGCATGGATTGTGGAACAGAGGCCTGACATCAACCCCACTAAACATTGTTAGGATCAACTGGAAAGCAGATTTTAAGATTGACTGGCCAAAGCAAAATCATTGCAGCTATGTTTTAACAACTAATGGAATGCTTTCCATCGAGAGAAGAGATTGTTATAATGGATTGATCAGTAGGCATCACCATTGACCAGTTACTCTTTATTTGGTTTTGGCAAGTAAATTCCCTTGATGCATCATTTTGTTTTCTCTTATCTTTTTGCTTCTTAATTTCATTTTCAGTTTCAGATCATTCTCAGTGAACATCCTCATGTTTGAATGATGACTGAAAAAGGCTGCTGTAATTTTCAGCGAGCTGTGAAAAAGATTTTCTGAGCAGACTAGCAAACCATTTAAGGAATTGACTTTAGTTCGGTTTTGAGGGCCAGGATTTGAAATATTTTGAGATAGCTTATTACTGAATCACTTTATTTAGGACTGATAGCAGTGCCATGCATAGAGATATCTTTCAGGCTTGCCTAAATAGTGTCAATGGGCTCTAAATTCGTTGACCAAGCGCAGGCGCTGCGAATGGGGGGAGCGCCGCGCAAACGGGGTGTATCCAGGCGTATTTTGCAATTTCGTGCCCGGCGCAAGTACTCCTCTGTCCTGCCTCTGTCCCTCCTGCCGGCGCAGGTGGCAAAGAGGGAGGAGAGAAGGCATGAGAGGGGTTTAACACAGCCGAGTCAAATCTTCACCAATCAAATGAGCTCCTCTCCTCAACTTTAAAGTGTTGGAATAAAGAAGCCTCTGTCCTATATCTGCATGATGCGTTAATGTTGCATTTTACTTTGCTGCTTCAGGAATGTTTTCTGCACCGCTTAAGTCTATATTAAGCATTACGAATACGAGTTAGCTGGCTAGCTAGGGCATTCGCAAATTATTACCATTACTGAATTTGAATGGAATTTCAAAACGGAACTACCTCAGATCATTCAAACTTATGAAGTTGGAATGAAATACGACGGTTGCTCATTTATTTTTTCTGCCTGCATCATTGGGAAGAGAAACGATGGATAGCGTGTTCCTATTATTACATCCTGTTGCTGCTTAAAATTTTGGAATTAATATGCATGGACAACAATGCAAGATACATTACACATTTTTTTTCAATATGTGATCTTAACTCAGTATGAGATCATAGCAATCAAGCTGTATTCCTTCCCCCACTAAAAACAATAAAACCTAAGTGACAATAATAGTATTAAGCCGCTTGCACACTGGACGTGAAACGAATTTTTTGCACGACAGATTACATTCAAAGTCAATGCAAAGATGCAAATGTACGCGTGTGTTCGCGTCTTTGCATTGACTTTGAATGTAATCAGTCGTGCGAAAAATTTGTTTCGCGTCTGGTGTGAAAGCAGCTGAAGGACACATACCCACATAGCCTACACACGCACTCACGTGCCCATATGCACACACATCTCTCTCTCTCTCTCACTCTCACCCTCTCTCTCGTACGTTGCAGACAGGGGTATTTGCGGTCAAAGTCACTGCCGCAAAAAAGTGGCTATGGCGCTCAAAGTAATTTAATATCAATACTCACGTTTTATAACAGAAGTTCAAAACTTTGATATAACATAGAAAACACATATTTAGAAAAAGTCATGGACGGATGGACTCATATCTTTTACTGACATGAAATACCATGCATTTCTAACATCAGTGCCACGGTTCTAGTGTTAAGGGCAGAGCTGTGCAGCCAGGTGGTCTCTCCTCTCCCCTGCACGCTACTGCTCTCCCTGCTGCTACGGCACATGCAGTTCGGCCTCTCTCTGTCTCAAGTCCTGTAATGTCTCCAGCGTGAGGTCAAAGTGACATCCATGGCGTACAGCTATGTTGTGTAGCATGCAACATGCCACAGAGAATGCACTGACACTCTGAGGGCTTTCAGGTCGAGTTTCCATTAAGCGTGCCAACAGCCTTTGATCTGACATCTGGACAATCAATATAGACACTATAATTTATGTGCTGATTCAGATAGTTACATTAAATAGTGGTTGCTGTAATTATTTATTGCATTGAAATGTGTCTGACATTCTGGAAACCTGCCTGCGAGGTTTCGGTAACGTGTGCGCACTGTGCGCCGGTCAGCCAAATTACCACTGCACAGAAAGTAAACCAGGTTGGAGCTGGTGAGCTCTCTCCGCACTTTCGGCGGAGCCTTTATCCACAAAATTGTCACTGCGTCATGATGAATATGTGACACCTCCCCCAACTACGCCGCCACACCCATCTCTGCACACGTCCATCTACCAAATTGCCAAAGTGGCGGTGCACGGTGTTGCACCGCACGAAATTACCACTGCGCAGGCTGCTCGGGACGAAATTACCACTGCGTGAGCTACGCCACGCTGCGCCACCCTGCGCTGCGCCAAGAAATTAGAGCCCTAAGCCTTGCAGACCCATTTATTTTATTTTGTGTAATTTAAATACCTACGTAAATCTCCTTGGGTGAAAAACAGGAGAATATTTGTTTATTTATTTATTTATTCATTTATTAGTCATTTTTATTTATTTTTTTTTTTTTTTTTCACATTCGAACAGGCATTTATTGGTTGTCATCAGACAACTTATTTTTTACTTATAACCTCAATTCCAGAGGAACTGGGACAGTATATATATATATATATATATATATATATATATATATAAAAATAAAATAACAACAAGCATTTGTTTGAAATCAATTTTAAACTGTGTTCAATTGACAATACCACAAATAAAAATACAAACATTAACCATTGTTTTTTTCTTTTTTTTTTTTTTGGATGATAGCTATTTTGAAATGTGATATCTGAAAAACATTTCAGTGCAGTCAGATCAGGTGCATGTTCACCACAGTGTAATATCAAGCTTCCTTTAAAAGGTGACATATTATACTCTTTTTCAACAAGTTTAAATAAAGGTGACCTATTATGCTATTTTTCCAAGTTCATATTTTGGTCTTTGACTCCCCTAGAGTACTCCTGATCGCACAAAGTAAAAAAAGGGTACTTATTTCGCTCATACTGCTCATGGACTACCATTTGTAGTCCATAGTAGTCTCTGCCTGAAACACCTCATTGGGGTGGCTCTTCCGCTATGGCCCCCACTCCCTGTGTGCCCACTTTCTTCTGACTGGCCAGCTCTGTGGAGGGCGGATCTAGGCGGGACGAGGCAGCAGAGCGCAGTTTTCCGGGTCTGGCTCCTCAGAGTGAAACTGACGCGTCTCCCAAAGGAATCGATGGGCATATTCTGCAATCATACGCAGTACATGTGTATAGATATAATGAAATTAACTTGTTCTAATAAACGCAACAGCGAAAGTGGAGGACGCAGTGCAAATGCCTGGCAGGTCAAGCTCGAATTTGCTGTCTACCTACGGCTACTATGGTGAGTACACCGGTGTTTCTACTCTAGCTAGGATTGAGGGAAAGCTAGAATCCACCCCATATAGACACATTTGTAGAACCAGTTGACAAACCCAAGTGCAGACCGGAAACCGTAGAAATCCGGTGGGTCTGAGTAAAGATGGAAACATGGACAATGAGGAGCAGCTAAAAGTGGACCAACAACTTATGGACTGCCTAGGTGTGTATTAGGACCTGCTGGTTCGTGTGTATAGCTGTGGTGTGTCGTTAGCGTAGAGTAACGAACAGCTTCTGTGCTGCTGTATGACGAAGGGGCGAAAGCTCCAGGCTAAACGGCCTTTTCGGAAATTGTCCGTAGTAATGGTTTACTTATTGCGTCGTAATGACCAGCGTTTGCTCGCAGAACATGGGCGCGATAAGTTGCTTTCACACCAGACGCGAAATGAATTTTCCCGCGACAGATTACATTCAAAGTCAATGCATTGTCTTTCCATTTACTTTGAATGTAATCTCTCGCGCAAAAAATTTGTTTCGCGTCCGGTGTGAAAGCTGCTTAACGCGCCCATTACGCGTGTATTCGCATCTTTGCATTGACTTTGAATGTAGCTAATATGTCGCGCGATAGTTTCGCATTCGGTGTGAAAGCTGCTTAACGCGCCCATAACGCGTATATTCGCGTCTTTGCATTGACTTTGAATGCAGCTAATCTGTCCCGCGAAAAATTTGTTTCGCGTCCCATGTGAAAGCGGCTTGACATGCCCATAACTCGTGTATTCGAGTCTTAGCATTGACTTGAATGTAATCTGTGCCACAAAAAATTTGTTTCGCGTCCGGTGTGAAAGCGGCTTGACATGCCCATAACTCGTGTATTCGAGTCTTTGCATTGACTTTTGAATGTAATCTGTTAGTTTCAAGGTCCGTGTGAAAGCTGCTTAATGCGCCCATAACTCGTGTATTCAAGTCTTTGCATTGACTTTGAATGTAATCTGTTAGTTTCGCGTCCGGTGTGAAAGCTGCTAAACACACCCATAACTCGTGTATTCAAGTCTTTGCATTGACTTTGAATTTAATCTGTCCCGCGAAAAATTCGTTTCGCGTACGATGTGAAAGCAGCTTTATGGATAGTACGCGACAGCGAGAGAGAGCTCGGTTATGTTATGAACATAATACAGGTTTTGCAGACCGTAAGTTCTGTTAGCGTGGACAAGTTGGTCATGTGGAGCCAGCAAATCAATCACTTCTACAGGAAAGAATTTCCTATTTAATCTCCGCCTTTTTCGGCTTTTTATTACCCACAACAATTTCTAAAGGGGGATTAAATCATGGCACGGCAGTGCAGAGAAATCCTTTGTTATACCAGACACATTAGAGCTTCTGCATTTCGCGATTGCTTTCACGGTAGAATCAGAGAGCTAACCCAGATATTTGTGATAGGGATCCGGCTGATCCCGGTCATGGATAAGTGAAGCAATCACAAGCAGCCGCTTCAACTGTAGTGGCTACAATCGGGCAACGTTATGATGAAACTGCCACATTGATGCTTACCGAAGTAACAAGCACACCGATCAGAATTACTGCATATAAGTTAACCAGGAGCATTTTTAAGTAGCATGGCAGTGCGCAAACTAACATGCAGCTGGTGACCGAGCGGTCATAACCACGGAGGCAAACCCTTGCAATACAGGTTTTACAAACAGCAAGTTCCGTTACCGTGGACAGTTGTACCAAGCATCCAAATTACAAACAAGTATTAAAAGTTAGCTTCAAATGAGGTTTATGTTCACACACCTTCTGTAGAATTTCCCCTGATATTACTCTTGCATATTTAGAACACAAACATTAGCAACAGTAACTTGGCCACGTTAGGCGCAGTGCTACAGCCACAATCAACTGGCTATCACATCAGGTTGGCTTATGCAGTAAAGCAACTTACAGATTCTGTGTCTGTGAGTCACGGACAGTTGCGACCGATACAGGCTTTATCTTCAGATATTTTACAAAGCCTGCGTTTGAGGCCAGTTGTTAGTGCTAACTATCGCTAGCGGTCCTGCTAGCCACCCGTAACACGTTAGCTTCACTTACATTATTTGCTGTTATATCGTTACTTACAGCTTGTGGCTCCGAGCGCTTGATCAATGCAGCTGCTTCAGGTTTGAGAAGCAGCTGAAACGCTTCTTGTGTCGAATTATCCTTTATTTATAAAGCTGTCTTTGGTGAAATGCTGAGCACAAGCAGCTAACGTTCCCTTTGGCCGTGGCTATTTGCTGCCAGAAAACAAAAAAAGCTACCCACTGATTTCTGGTGGCATCCTCTTTTGGAAGAGAAATAAGTGTTTTGCTTTGCGTCCAAAAGTAAATGGACAACAGCTTTGGGGGAGATACTGACAAAACTGCACCTCAAATGATCTGCGGTTCTTCTTTTGTATTTCCAAAAGTGTCAATGCTACTAAGGCATAGTATGATCTGCCGTTGTTAATGCCTGCTAGAATAGTTTCCGGTGTGGGCAGGTCCAGCGCCGTGATTGGCTCTGGCTAGGTCTGTACTAATTGGACGGCACAACCTGACGTCAGGTTTTGCCCAGATCTCGCGAAGATCTCAGGAGGAGCTGTTCAGAGAGGAAATCGCGTTCACGAAATCAAGTTCTTGTATTACGGCAAAACCCCTGTATCTTATGTTTAGAAACTTTTCAGAGGTTGAGTATGGACAACTAACATTATAACATTACTAATATGTATTAAAAGAAGGATCAGCATAATAGGTCCCCTTTAAATAAATCTTAAAGGCCCCCAGGACATGTCTGTGAAGTTTTTTGCTAAAACTCTACTCTGACCCTGCATTTCAGCCTGCCTCTAGAACCCTCTGTTTCAGTCCTACTCAGAGCTGGCTGTTTCATTGTCTGTCGCTTTAAATGCAAAGGAGTTATATGAGACAACACCCCTCCATGGCTCCCGACCAATTGGTTGGCCGCTTGTTCCGCCGATCTTTTCCGCAGGGTGTGCCGATGGCTTTGATTTTTTCCTGTGTCGTTCCCATCCTCCAAAAAGAAATATTGCGTACCACCAATGCGAGTAGTAGTTCCCAGTTTGCGTTTCGGTCACCTCTCCATCTATATGTAGCAGTGAAATATTTTGTTTATTATTTTCTTTAATTTTATTGGTGAATTTCATCAAATCTTTGCACATTTTATTTGATTTTATGTATATAGAAATTATTACCATATTAATATTGTGTGCATTAGAGCTGCGTGATGTTGCTAAGCAACCAGTGTTCACGGGTTTCCCCAGTTGCAAAGTGGATGGCGTAAGGGGTAAGCCGCTAAACTTTTCCCTCTCGTTCAAACGCCATTAATTATTTATTTCAGAATACAGTTCTTGAATGGAAAACACTTGAAAACAGTAACTTGATCTCTTATGAGTATTTTATGATGACTTGTAACTTTGTCTTAGCGAATATTTAACAGAAATCTGTATCTTTAGCCATATAGTGTTATCTTCTTTACCGTCATTTCATGTAAACGGTGAACCCTTGATGTAATGTTATTGTGCCTTGCGATGAATGGGAACGATGTCATACCTTTTCTAGTACTGTATGTATGTTAGTGTGTATGTTAATATGAAGTTTTAAGGTTATTTAATAGTTTTATCGTTATAAGCGGTTCACTTAATATTTACCGTTATTTAATAGTTTTATCGTTATAAGCGGTTCACTTAATATTTACCGTTACTGTGTAGGAATGGGAGAGAGAGAGCCTGCCTGTGCGTGTGCGCGTGCTTAACTGCCCCATTCTGTGTTCAGGTATGAAACGGTCATAACGATTCTTTTTAAAATAAAAGTGGGTTCTGTCAATAACATGTCATGATCACAGATCAATTTACATCTTAACCTATGTCGGTGTATCCACCGTTAGGCCTAAAAGACAGTTGTTACTATCTTAAGGCACAGTGTTACTCTGTATGGCTACAATGTATTGTTATGCTACTCTTTATCACACTGTAACAGATTCCTGTAGCCTGTACTGATTTGATGAGCCTGTTTGCACTTATTATGCTATAACTTGTATTTATGTCATTCATGATCTATTTATTACTAATACTATGTGTACTATTTCAAATGTATTATTTGTTATGATTATTATTGATGTAACTTATGTAATGAATGTGACCCGAGTTGCAAAGTGGATGGCGTAAGGGGAATGGGAGAGAGAGAGCCTGCCTGTGCGTGTGCGCGTGCTTAACTGCCCCATTCTGTGTTCAGTAAACAGAACTGCAGATACCCCATCCTTCTGTGTCAGTGTGCATCATTCCATCCTGCCCTGTCCGTCCAGTCTACATCTGCTACATATATATTATTACTGAGTTGGCGATTTGCGTAATTTCACACATCTCCTCCAAAACCACTATGTGTAATGAGACTGTTTTCCGCATACACCAGTTTTACTGTGTGACAAAGACGATGCGCCAGGTTTCAAACTTAGTTATGAAGTGAAAACTGCATTTTGAAGCCGTCTTTGTAAGTAAAACCGGCCAATTCAATCAGCTGTCATCTTGCCTGCGACTAGTGGTAACTTAACATATATCAGGGACCTAGCCTTGCATTCCCATACACACAAACTGAAAACTGATGCCATTTAAAAAATAAAAATTAAGAGCTTTTCGGAAAACATTACAGGCAAAAGTACAACGTGCCGACCGTTGAGCAATAGCTAGCTAGCTAGCATATGCATTCGCAATTTTAATAATTATTCCATTTTAACCCACTTCTTACTAATAAAACTACCAAAAATACATTCATCGTTCCGGCGAATGAAAAGCCAAAGAAACTGAACATTGGATGTGAAACTCTTTCCAAATACTACTGGAACGGTTTGCATAGCTTCACCTGTGGCATAGTTTTATATTAATGTTAACGTGATATAGGTTTTGAACTACTCTCTCTTTGCAATAAATGAAATGATGATATAAAAGCTGCATTTTGTGCTCACTCAGGTTGTCTTTGTCTACAATATTTAACAAAAACCTTAGTGCTAAAAGTATATAGGTCACAAAATGTACATTTTGGGAAAATCGAGGCAGTGCACTTAGGTGACGATCAAAGACATTTTCCCATCCTTATCTCACAGTGTGTGAAAATGTGACTTAAGTACTTTGAGCTCTTGGCTCTTCAATGAATGGAATGATCTGAAACACGTACTATAACAAATAAGCAAAAATAGAAAAAATCAGGATGGGGCAAACACTTTTTTCACAGCACAAATGGAGAGAAGTTAGAAACCTTAATGTGCCAGAGTACACAAAATGTGCTGGATTGGCTGAGGAGGGAGGGCTCAGAGATTTCATTGGGCCAGCCCAGCGTCAGTGTAGAAAATTAACCAATGGGCTGCTTTCCGTGTTTTAAAGGCTGGCGCAGTCATTAAAAATTATTTATATTATCATAATTTTATAAACTATGATTGCATCGACTCAAAATGTGTAATGGCCGGTAGAATTAAGAGGCCAAGAGCAACGACCAGAGAGAAAGTGAGCAGCACGGACACAGTACAAACAGAGAATAATACAGGCCAAACGAAAGTACTCGCGCTTTCAAAGGACGTATAATAGTCCGAAACACGGAAGCAAAGCGAGATAGCAAAAGGGAGAAGAAACTCCAAAAATCAGAAGATAGAAAGTCATACAAAACCTGACTACAGATATCTTCGGCTATAGTGCGAAGCTAAAAAAAGACACTCTAGCGAAGGAGGCGTGCTGGACTTCCTGCTTATATAGAATCCGGGAAGGCGCCGCCCCAGCTCAATCAACCAGCTGGGTAAAGAATCCGATAGCCAAGGAATTCAATATCGTCCCAGGACGAGAGCCGCAAAGAAAAGTCCAAACCACACGCACACCTCACAAACCATGACAAAATGTGCATCGGCCCACCCGGCATTGCCTGGTATGCCAGATTACCAGTCCAGCCCTGCAATAAACACAGGACACAGCTGATAATGGAAAATTACGTATTACTTTGGCACATTTCCTATTTACACTACATTGCATTGTCACCTCTAATTTAGAGTGCAAGTCATGTAACCTCTAGTCATTGCATTTGCTATACTGAGGCATGCACTTGGTTGCGTCTTTTTAATAATCAGCAGAACATAAGTCGCAAGGCAAATGAAGGAAAAAAAAAACACATTTGTCTCTCTCTGTTTGATTCATGTCTTTCCCTTGTATTTTGTCATTTTCCCTTTCCCATTGTTCTCTGACCTTTTTTTGGGGTAAATATCTGATAATATCCTCCACTTATTCTTCTCCTTGTTACTCTGTGTGATGATGGTCTGAGTGTGACCAAAACGTTTGTTTCTTTATTTTCTTTTTTGTGCGCTTGGACCTTTTTGTGCACTTATATTTTTCTGTGAGCTGGAATAAACCTAGAGCTTTACAGGTCAGACCAATGTTTTTTTTTTATTTATTTATTTTTTCAGTGCCTGCTAAAATAACATGTTTATCTTAAAAACTAAGCAATAAAGGGTTTTTGGTATGATTTTTTTTTCCGCAAAAAGTACCTATTTCCAGCCATTTTGTCACAAAAAGTACCTAAGTCCAAAACTACTTTTCTCGATTTCTCAGTGAGAAAGGAGAATCATTCCACAAAGAGCGGTAACTAACCATGTTTAGCCCCCAGAACTACAGGGTGTATCAAAAAAAAGTTGACTCTCCGAAAAGTACCCACCAAATTTCCAATTGAACATTTTCATGAAATTTCTTTGTTTGCATATGTTGGTATGGAGATCCTGCTTCGGTCCATACCAAAATTAATTGCATAATTTCATGCATGACTGAACACAGGCCCGTTTTCCGGTGGGCAATAAAATGTCCTTCCTCCAAAAAATTAAAGGGTTAAAATTGGATGAAAAGTCTTGAACTGTAATGCAAAATGTGAATTTTTGTTTTTCTACGCCGCGATACTCAAATTAACCCTTTGTTTGCTGCTTTTTGCACTGGGGTAATGGATGTATGGGAATGAGTCGGAGGGCCGCATCTTGCAAAAGAGTGAAGCCAATGGCCCTACCCAATTTTTATCCACAGCTGAATGAAAGGAGTTGCGTAAAAATGTCAGAGGGATTAAGCCTTTGCTGTAACTACCCTGACATCACAATCACTTTTATTCAGGTGCAAAGAATTTGTGGAGATCACTTTAATTGTAGGCCTGTGTTGAGTTGGTTACGCAATCAATCTGACCCCGATGTCAGACCTCGTACAAGTGATCAGGTGTAAAAACCTGCCGTGCCCCTCTGGCATGTTTGATTACAAGCACATGAAAGGCTATCCATTGCCCCAGTGCAAAAAGCAGCAAACAAAGGGTTAATTTGAGTATCGTGGCGTAGAAAAACAAAAATTCACATTTTGCATGAGAGTTTAAGACTTTTCATCCAATTTTAACCCTTTAATTTTTTGGAGTAGGGACATTTTATTGCCCACCGTAAAACGGGCCTGTGTTCACTCATGAAATTATGCAATTAATTTTGGTATGGACCGAAGCAGGATCTCCATACCAACATATGCAAACGAAGAAATTTCATGAAAAATGTTCAGTTGTTAATTTGGTGGGTTCTTTTCGGAGAGTCTACTTTTTTTTGATACACCCTGTAGTGCACAAGTCCATAATAAGCTACCTGAAAAAAAAAAAATTATCTGCAGCATGTTTTGAAAACTTTTTGTTTTTTGATGTTTTGAACATCAATATCTCAAAACTGACATTTTGTGACTTAAGTTCTTCCTGCACGCAGGTCTTCAATTTCACATCCCTTGACTTTTATTTCCCCCAGGACCTCAAGAGCAGTCAACTTCTTGAAGGCTTAAACTGGACTTCGCAAAAAATTAGTTATGAAAGTTAAAATATCTGAATTCATCAAAGATCTCCCAGCTTCATTTTGATTGAGGTCAATCTGTGATGGAAGGAGTTCTGCAAAATAGCAAAATTTTTGAGGGGCAGTGAAAGAATCATCTTCAACCATGATAGATTTCACAATTTCCTCTAATTAATTTGTCCAAATCAATAGTGATGTGATTGAATTATCCATCATAGTTTGCATAATCTTTGGTGATGCAATTGAATTTGTATAGTAAACTATGCTGTGTAAGTATTTAGATGTCTTATGTAAAGTGATTCTTACATTTTTGTGTGTGGTTTTACATTCATTTTCACAGCTGGGTTCACAGAAGCAGTTCAGATTAAGAAACCTTATGGCCTTAAGGATACAGACGTGTAAGACTTAGGAGTCAAACCAGAAATGTTCAGAAGTTCTGGTCCATAACCATTATAGAATACTTTTCCATTCTAAGATTCGGGAGAGAAATTGCCTCGCCAGAGAAATATGGTTATCTAATATGTATAAAATGCTCCCTTATCCCAGTTCCTGTCCTTTTCAATCCTTTGCTTTTCTCTCTCCTTCTTTGTGGTTGAAAGGATCAAGGTGAGGCCCCTGGGGCTAGTAATATTGAACTCGGACCCCAAACTCTGGAAGGAATGGACCTTGCTATTGTGCTTCTTTTCAATGAAATCCTAGCACAATGCATATATCTACCTCTTCATGCTTCTTGCTGGGAATATTAATGCTTGCATTATGACCATTTCTTATCACCTCAGCTATTCGGAAGGCAGGCAATTGTCTTTCAATGAAAGTTTGCACAAAGAGATCATGGTTTCCCGTTCTACTGTTAATGTATTGGCATTGCTCTGTGTCCAGTACTCTCCACTTAGCAGGGATGCCCCTTTATCGTAATTGAACTGTGTGAAAAGCATTACGGCCAAAAAAGATATCCCTGAGAATTTTATGTCTTCCATGGCTGAGACAAATCCGGAAAAAAAATTGGCCTGCAGCATTGCTATGATCTGTGTTGCATAATGTTGAATTATGGCTACACCACTGCATGACATTTGACAACGCAAGCAATGTTTCCAATATTAACACCCAAACCATTAACAAATGAGATAGCTGGCGTCATCAGGGTTTAATTAAGCACCCAGCCAGCATGAGCGCAGTGCGTGCTAATTGATCAGCAGATTGTCAGGGTGACATTATTCTCCCTTTCCTCACTGTTCCACAGTTTGCTGATGCCTAGGACGTGAAATTATTGTAAATGTGAGGACTTGATTAGATTGTGCTGCAATGCAGACACGCACAATCCCTCACTGAAATGCTACTGTCCTGATAGCAGATGGTATGGCAGGCGCTCACAAAAATACAGTTTTAATCTTCTCAGCTGAAGGTACAGGCAGAGTGACAGAGGTAGGTAACTTTGAGATTTCAACTGTAAGAAATTCAAAAACAAATACATGTATCACTCCTGGCAGAGTTTACCTTTGGATAAACCTGTGTAAATTGTTTGCAGATCATTTGTTTTCCATAATTAGATGACACATTGCTTGCATAACATTTACATCACATTGTAATAACAATGTAATGGGTGTAATTGAACACATCCTCAGCAATTAACCTCACCACTGCCCCAGTTGCACTGCCCATGGCAGGTCAGCTATTTAAATTATATAGATGAGCTGCCTTAGCACCCAATTCATTGTCACTTGGAAGAGGCAGGCGGTATTTACCTTGCGTGAACTCCCTTCAAATGACATGACCAGACTGTGCATTGAAAATATCCCCTCAGCCCCTGTGTCCACTTTTGTATGGACATCATGATCCCTGTTTCTTAGTAATTAGCTTGAGGCCAGTGACCTCAACTCAGACTTCTGGGGTGCTCCATGTCTGCAGATGTGATTATCTACTGAGATTGCTCCAACGAGGTACAACCCATGAACCAGTGATAAGGTTGTGGGTGCCCAAGGCTCATCGATGCACAAGGGCTATGATGGCGATGCCGTCTGGCCCAGACTGAAAGATGGACAATAGTGGCATAAGTTGCTGAGGATTTCAATCATATTTACATAAGTAATGTGTCACCATACACAGTGCATCATACCCTGCTGTGTTTTGCACTTTTTAGCTTGCAGACCAGTCAAAGTGCCCGTTCTAACCCCAGTCCACCTCTACAAGCACCCCCAGTGGGCACCTGAGCTTCAGGTGGGTATGTGTGCACCTTTTATCTTGGAAGCAATGGGATCAGGATGACCTGTGGGAAGAAGACAAGCTGGTGGAGGGAGTGTGATACTCTGGGAAATGTTCTACTGAGAAACCCTGAGTTTGGGAATTCAAGTGACATCAGTTTGATGGAGCTGTTTTGGCAGCACAAGAGGTAACTTCACTATATTAGGCAGGTGATTTTAATACTGCAGCTGATCTGTGTATATTAACATCCTAAACTCCAACGTCCCATTAGCTGTAACGCTGGCGCTATAGGATTGTCAGTGGCGTGCCGTGAGCCTCTGACCCTTAAATGCATAATTGCTTTCAAGCTGTTGCTGTTTAAGATTGCTTGCCTAGTAATCACACAATTTATTTACTGAATAATCAAGACCAATATATAAGCCTGAAGTTATTAAGAAATGATTCAGAAATGACAGCTATCACTTGATGGGCTACACTGACTGCATACTAAATTGTGATATTGTAGGGATGGACAAAAAAAAAAAAACTTAATTGATCCAATACTTTCTCTGAATTCCATCTCCTGTTTGATCAATTTTTTTTTAGCTATGAAACCTAATTTATTTTAAGATTAGACTTGATCAAAATGTTTTCAGTGTTCAAAAGAATAGGCTACATTTGTGAGGAAACGTTTTTGCACACAGGTTGCTGTGATGTGACAGTAATTAATTTATTAATTTACCAACTCTTCTAACCTGAAACGTTGGTAATTGAATATTTTAGTAAATTGGTTATTAGTATGTTGTGAAAGTTCGATACATGGCATGCATTTAAAATCATTTAAAATGCATGCCAGGTGTCAAATTTTCATTGTAGCAAAATCTTTAATGAGGCCTTTATAGTCTAGCATCTGGGAAAGTTGCAGGAAGGCTACAGTATCAGATTGTATGAATGGAAATTATCTAATTAATTTATTAGAAATGAAACCTAAACCGTATCTGAATACAATCTTCAGCAGTACTTACTACAAAACATTCTACTTAAAGATGGAATTTCAAGAAATTTCAACTGAGTGCCGTCCATGCAATCTCATACTGAGCCGTCCTCTTTGATGCAAAGCTACAGTATATGACTATATCATTAATAGCAACGCAGATTATTGGTAGCCTACTTGCTCAGTAAATTAATTCAATGAAATGTCTGATTCTTAATCTGAAACAAGTTGAGAGTTAACCTACAGTATAGTGATGTCACTGGTTGTAGAGTGAGTTTTATTTTTACATAAACAAATTTAACACGCGGACCTGAGTTGGCAAAAATTAAAAAAAAAAAAAATTCAAAGGCGTATCAAGCTGATCAGACACTGATACAGAAACAAAAAATAAATATATATATACAGTTGCAATAAAAATTATTCAACCCCCATTGCAAATTTGGCTTACTGGCAAAATTTACAAACTTTCAGCTGCTTGCAATGAACAAATCAAACAAGAACAATTTAAATAGCTCAACAAAACAAATATTACATGTGGCTTCTCCAAATTCAACACAAAATGCCACTTCTAATGACTACTGCACGCTCAAAATTATTCAACCCCTTCATGACAAGCATCTTTAATACTTAGTAGAGCACCCTTTTGCCGCTTTGACCTACTGGAAATGTGATCCATATGCAGACAACAGCTTTTGGCAGCATTCCCAAGGAATCTTAGCCCGGTCTCCATGGACAATGGCCTCCAGTTCACTAATATTCTAGGTTTTGCACGCTGCAACTCTCTTCTTCAAATCCTACCAGAGATTTTTTCTGCGGTTCTAGTGAGGCGACTGTGATGGGCACTCTAGAATCTTCCCAGACTTCCTCTGAAACCAAACCTTGGTGGATGTTGAGGTACACTTAGGATCATTGTCCTGTTGGAAGGTCCAATGATGCCCAAGCGTCAGCTTCCCTGCAGACGGCATGACATTTTCTTCTTGGATATCCTGGTACTTGACTGAATCCATCTTGCCTTCCACACTTTGCAGGTTTCCAGTGCCAGAGGAAGCAAGGCAGCCGCAGAGCATCAAAAAGCCCCCACAATTCTTCACTGTAGGCAGGGTGTACTTTTCAGCATATGCTTCTTTATTCCTTCTGCTGACATACCACTGATTCATAAGCCTGAAATATTCCAGTTTTGTTTCATCACTCCACAGAACAATATCCCCAAACTTCTTTGGCTTATTTATACGGTTTTGAGCATATTGGAGCTTGTGCTTTTGGATCAGCTGTGGTGTATGTCTTGTATGTCATGGAGACCTTCAATGTTTAGCATGCGCCCTACTGTGCGAACTGGAACCTCAGTGCCTCCGGCCTCCAAGTCTTGCTGCGGGTCTCCTGCAGTCACTCAAGGGTTTTTGACCACCTGTCTCCTCAGGAATCTGGTGACAGTCATCGATAGCTTCCTCTTTCTACCACATCCTGGTACTGTAGCCACTTTTATTTTAACTCTGAACTTGCAAACTATGCTTCCAACTGTATCTCTATGAACATTCAGTGCCTGTGCTACCTTTTTGTATCTTTTTTCTTGTTTGTGCCAGGCTATTAGCTTTTTGGACAATTCTCTTGACAGCCATGTTTCTAATGTGCAATCAAAAGTCACTGTCAACAAATCCCTAGGAAGTGTAAGTATTTGATGTGTTCTATCTCAAGCAAAGCTGATGCAACTAATGAAGCTCTTGATTAGCTGCATTATGTGTGGTTGAGAGAACACCTGATTTGCAAATGTGTTCTTATGACGGATTCTATTTAGAGGGTTGAATAATTTTGAGACTGCAGTAGTCATTAAAAGTGGCATTTTGTGTTAAATTTGGAGAAACCACTTGTAATATTAGTTGTGGTCAGCTATTTAAAAACTTTATGTTTAATCTGTTTATCACTAACAGCTGAAAGTTTGTAAATTTTGCCAGTAAACCCAGTTTGCAATGGGGGTCGAATAATTTTGATTGCAATTGTGTGTATACACAAACCCCAATTCCAATGAAGTTGGGACGTTGTGTAAAATATGAATAAAAACAGAATAAAATGATTTGCAAATCTTATAAACCCACGTTTTATTCACAATACAACAAAGACAACATATCAAAAGTGAGAAAGTGAGAAAGAAAAATGTTGAAAGTGAGACATTTTACCATTTCATGAAAAATATTAGCTCATTTTGAATTTTAATGGCAGCAACACATCTCAGAAAAGTTGGGACAGGGCCATGTTTTCCATTGTGTAGCATCCCCTCTTCTTTTAACAACAGCCTGTAAACATCTGGGAAGTGAGGAGACCAGCTGCTAGAGTTTTGAGAGAGAAATGTTGACCCACTGTTGTCAGATGTAGGATTCTGGCTGCTCAACAGTCCTGGGTCTTCTTTACCGGATTTTTCATTTTATGATGCACCAAATGTTTTCTGTCGGTGAAAGGTCTGGACTGCAGGCAGGTGAGCTGAGCACCCACACTCTTCTACTGTGAAGCCATGCTGTTGTGATGGATGCAGTATGTGGTTTGGCATTGTCTTGCTGAAATAGGCAAGGCCTTCCCTGAAAGAAACGCTGTCTGGATGGGAGCATATGTTGTTGTTAAACCTCTTTATACTTTTCAGCATTGCTTGTGCCTTTCCAGATTTGTAAGCTGCCCACGCCATAGGCACTAATGTAACCCCATACCATCAGGATTTTGAACTGTACGCTTATAACAATTTGGATGGTCCCTCTCCTCTTTAGTCCGAGCAACTTGGAGTGGTTTCCAAAAACAATGTCAAATTTTGATTCATCTGACCACAGGACAGTTTTCCACTATGCCTCAGTCCATTATAAATGAGCTTTGGCCCAGAAAAGACACAAGCGTTTTAGCATCGTATTCAAATACGGCTTCTTCTTTGCATGATACAGCTTTAGCTTGCATTTGTAGATTGCATGGTGAACTGTGTTCACAGACAATGATTTCTGGAAGTGCTCCAGAGCCCTTGCAGTGTATTCCAGTGCAGAATGTTTTTAATGCAGTGCTGCCTGAGGGCCTGAAGATCATGAGCATCCAATATTGACCTTTGGCCTTGTCCCTTGCACGCAGAGATTTCTCCAGATTCTATTAATTTTTTGAGGGTATTATTTACTGTAGATGGTGGGATATTCAAATTCCTTGCAATTTCACATTGAGGAACAATTTATGAAATTGCGGCACAATTTTTAGATGCAGTTTTTCACAGATTGGTGAACCTCTGCCCATCCTTACTTCAGAGAGACTCTGCCTCTCTAAAATGCTCTTTTTATACCCAGTCATGTTACTGACCTGAAGCCGATTAACCTAATTTGTTGCAAAATGCTCCTCCTGCTGTTGTTTGTTAGTACCATTTACTTTTCCAGCCTTTTGTTGCCCCGTCCCAACTTTTTTGAAATGTGTTGCTGCCATCAAATTCAAAATGAGCTTATATATTTCATGAAATGGTAGAATGTCTCACTTTCAACATCTGATATGTTGTCTATGTTCTATTGTGAAAAAATGTGGGTTTATGAGATTTGCAAATCATGGTATTCTGTTTTTATTCACGTTGTACACAAGGTCCCAACTTCATTGGATTTGGGGTTTGTATATTGTTTGGTAAACTACAGGAATACAGAAGTTTCACAAGACATTGATGTTTTATGTCACCACTAATGTGGATAGGAAAAGCTTGATAACTATTTCAATGAACAGTAATGCAAACTAAGGGGAAATGAACAGTAATTAATTGATCCTTGTAACTGAATGTATTAGAGGAAACATAAATTGGAACAGGTTTGGAGTAGAAATGCGCTTTAAGGTGAGGTGAGACCAGGACTATAATCCCTCCGATGGCAAGTCCAGGGTGGAAGAGGTTAAATTGCAGTTTACCCAAATGTGGTATATCCTCAATCACTCTCCATCGCATTATTGATCTGTCTACAGTGATCTGTCATCGTGCTGCTGTGGTTGCTTGTCCACCTGGGCAGTTGCTATCACAGAGGGCAACTTTACTTTGTCATATTTGGCAGATATTTACCTACACATGTCAAGCTTGGCTCCTCTTGCCACCAAGCTGATAATTAGAGTTGTGGCATCGCACAAACAGGATGCTTTAGAGAATAAGACTACAATCATAGAGAATAAAAACAACTGCTGTGTCTGAAATCACACACTTATGTGTTCAGCACTTCTGTGCTCCCGAATGCACACTCCAGTCATGGCCAAGGAGTGAGGACTCAGGAGTGGGAAAGTGTGGTAACACAGTAAGTTGTGGGAATAATGGGATGCGCTCACACTTTGTGGTGACATCTGACCCATTACCATTTACATTTGTAACATCTGATTTATTCTTTTTTTTGATATTCCTCTTGTAAAGCTGAGAGAAAGCAGTTAGATCGCTGTGAAATTATTTGGTAATTGTTGGTAAAATTAGTCTAAGGATTCATCTCTGAGCACCGACGTTGTGCACAGAGATCAAGGATTGTGGACTCCAGGTATGAAGATGGATCTGGTATTTATTATGCCTCCACTGGCACAGCAGAAAGGCACAGCAAAACACAATACAAAAGAACACGGAATCGAGATTCTGGGATAACAGTATTAGTAATACATACAATTGAGACTACAGCTACAGTACTATGTATTACAAACAGAAAGGTACACAGAATCGGGGTTACGGGATATTAATTACGGCACTGAACATAAATAGCAACAGTGCGGAAGTTTAAGTTGCACACGAATGCGGAAGATAAGTCTAAACAAGACTAGAGAGTAAACGCAGGCTTGTGAGGCTTACACAGCTTACGAGACTTCGCACCGAATGAGTGCGAAAGTCTCTCTTAAATAGGGAACACTATTGTGTGCACGCAATAGGGAACAGCTGAAGGTAATGAGTGTGGACTGAGGAATGAGGTCCAGGTCTTAATGGGCTGAGGATTAAGGGCGCCGAGGGTGTGGCGTTACAATTAGCTTTTATAGCCAGGCACTTGAGTTGAAATCTAATTTTTGATTCCGTTCAGCAGTTGAAAGGGAATAAATAGGTTTTCAGTGAACAAGAGGCATAATAAAGCAATATAATTTCTTTGTAAACAATAGTGTTTGTGCAAGGTATTTTCCAGCTGTCGACTTGCAGTTATACATCTAATGTGGAACTGGTCATTTTTGCTGTCGCTATGCTGATAACAAATGAATCCATGGTATAGACTGACAATTGCGTGCTATTTTTTGCTCTGACCAATGCCAAAATATCACTCAACGAAAATGGAAATGTTTCTTGAATTGTAGCTTTAGTAAACAATGACAGGAATCAGCAAATTTGCCATTGGTTATGATGGGAAATTTTGTCGCCATGGAAACCGGAAGTGAGTGAATGGATTTCCTCAATATTTTATGGATACTAAGAGATCCCTGATAAAATGGCATGTATCAAATTTGGACATAATTTGATGAATACTGATGATTTCATGGATATTTTAACTTTTTGCCTGAACCCCATGCAGTGATTCTAACTCCCTATCACTAAGAGTGGAGTGACCCTTCTGATATTGATTTTTACATAATACAATTCAGCATTGAAAGGACAATCAAATGGGTTTAGTTTACAGTTAAGCTGTCCATTTTGAGGCAAGCTATTGCAAAAAAAAGAAAAAAAAACCTTTTTGCAAAACCTTTGACTAACTGAACAAAAATCCAAGGCCTTCATGAATGTGATGTTTTGTGAGGGTCAGGATTAAACTGAAAGCTATTGCATTCAAGCAAGCAAGAAAACAAACTCAACTGACTAATGCACTGAACAATTCAGCAAGCAACAAATGCCATCAAAAACAATACCTTTCCCCCTTCAGTCAGGGTAATTGGCAGATGGTGCACTACAAGTATTCCACATAAAGTTTTTAGTGATGCAAATTTCACATAATTATCACATTTATCAAGCCTCACCATCCAAGTCTCATTTACAGCTTTACAGACTCATTGAACCATGGCATCTATCTGGGAGTTTTCTGTCATAGAAAGATTAAACAATAGTTACCCAAAAGTTTGCCAATACAGCAGCAAAAACAATGGGCCTCATGCAAGAAGCGATATAAGAACACATTTTCTCTTATCTTTGTTCGTATGCCCGATTTTTTCTTATTTTGTTCTTACCCATTGATTTCTGGGATGCACCAAAGTATTCTTATTTTTGCGCTTCTCTTAGGTAAGAGAAAATTTTACGAGTGGTCGCGAGCACTCTTACCGATATAAGAGAAAACAGAAAACTGTTATTTCTGTCCACAAATTGCTTGTCCAGTGCACGGCAACACAAGTTTTAAAACCTAAACATTAAAAATGCATCATGTAATCACATTTTGATTGTTTTATGTTTTTGAGAAATTATAATGATTCTATTATTTAATTCTTTGGCTGAAGAGTTTGGCCAGTTGATCCTAATCAGGACGAAGCTATAAAAACCCTTGGATACTTGCATGCATTCTGCTTCTGAATGGCTTACCTATTGCAGTTGGACGCTTTGGCCATCCAGGCCTTGCGCAGACAGCGGGTCTTTAGAGATTGGGCAGATCTGTTTGCTGAGACAGATGAATGGCTGCTCGAACCAAATGAGAAAGCAACCGTACTTGAGCACGGAGGATTACTGTTGTGTGTTACGGCTCTCCTGTTCAAACAAATGCACTGGCGAAATCCATTCATACGAAGAAATTCAATGCTTGCTCGAAATGTAGGCGGACGAAAACATACAATCACAACGGGATACTACATGCAAAAATTTGGAGATTTATGAAATAATTCGTGAGTAGTTACATTCGCTTGGTTATCACAGAATAATACATCAGTGCCATGATAAACTAAAGGAAATGCGGCACCGATATTTCAAAGTGCAGGACCCTGTGCGAAAGTCTGGCAGCTCAAATTATGAGACACGCAGCATATGCATTCGCAATATTAATATTCTAAACCCCCTTCTCAATAATAAAACCCCCCAAAATATATTGGCACCTCCTTTTCAAAATCGTTCCCCATTTAAAACCACCTAGGTGCATAATGCAACGCGCTGAATCGGAAGTTTGAGATCTATGCGAGCAGGTATGTTACGATATTACCAGTCTGAAAGCTGACCAGCGGGGGGGAGAGGGGAGGGGGGGACAATCGTACCAAGTGTGAAAGTGATCTCGAGCAGCCACGAGCAGTCTGCTCTTTGCACACGGCACGTCACCTACCCTTATATGGTGTTTAGTGGGTGTCATATTATGCTAATTTGAAACAACCGGGCACGCAGCTTCCAATTTACGATCAAGTGGGGTTCAACATTCTGCTCATCTGGGTAAGAGCAGATTTGGTCGGTAAGAGCATTTGGTGCATACAGAGTATATTTCTCTTATTTTTTCTCTTAGCAAAAAAATAAGAGTAAATATAAGAGAAATTTAAGAGAATGTTGCTGCATGAGGCCCATTGTCTACTGAACCAAAAATAAAATTGAAATAGTGGATATATTGCTCATTATGGCCTGTATTGTCAGAACTGGAACTCAAAATGAAAATTAATTGGAAGCTCTAGAGGCTGGTGCTATTCTTTAAAGAGTACATCTCATGCACTTTAATGTAAGGGTCTATGGGTGTTATGTGATGCAGTGATTTACCAAGGTGCTAATAGCTGCCCATTGCCCATGTTTTCCCACTGGTGGAAAACCTTTATAATGTACAAAAAGGATATTATAGGGTATTAGTGTCTCAGTGGGCTGTACTTGCTGCTTACAGCACATGAACAGTGCATACTGAAATTGCTGTGAGCTGGTAAGCGACAGCAAAGCACATTTACAGAAAAGGGGCAATCTAGGTTTTATCATCTAGCTGCCCCATCTTTCTGGGAAGTTACATTTTTGTAAGACATACGAAATAAAACATATTTTTGACATAGATTTGTCAAAATTATCTGGCACACCACTTTTAATGAAGGGCAAAGAAATAAATATTGAACAGAAAATGTTAGTGTTAGAAGACTCTCAGGCTGTGGAAACCAAGAGCTAATAGCAGGTTAAGAAGATGCAGACAGGCACTTTCATGCATGGTCAAAGAGAAAGGTTGACATGATAAGCAGAGCTTACAAGGCTGATAATGGTTGGAGGAATGGCAGGGGCCAGGAACATGCAGGATAGGCAGGGCAAGGATGAACAGGCAGGCAATGGTCAAAGCAAAGCAAAGTCAATCCAAAGGAGGGCAGGAGACGAGTAGGGCAAGGGCAAAGCAGGAGCAGGATAAATGAAGATAAAGGAGTGAGGACTAAAGGAGCAGACAAGCAGGAACAGATTGGCAGGAACCTGGCATGGGAACTTGGAAATAGGCACCGGAAATAAACAGAAAGCAAGGCGACCATTACAAGGCAGACACAAGACAATCTGACAAACAACCAGGTCAACTTGACGTACATAAAAAAGGGCAGGCAAAATTATACAGACATGACAAGGGAACAATGGTAATCAACAATGGGAAACAAGAAACAAGTGCCAAAGACAACACAGAAAACAAACAGTTAATGAAAAAAATCAACATGGGACAAAAATACAAAGAAAACAGCAAAACAGAAAAAGTGATATTGCAAGCATTTTGTTTCCCATGCCCATGAGGACTGGTTAAAGTAACATATAATTTTGTGTTTATTTGATACTTTTAACAAATATCATGCTGTAGCTATGCAGTAACAAACATGCTAGGTGATGTATGTTCATCATAAGAAACCTATTTGCCTAGCTACATGTTAACATTGAGGCTACCCTCCACAGATGGAAAGTAATGGAGCACCAAAATTGCTATTCTGCTTTTCTCCCTGCTCTGCCGAGGTAATGATTACACATTTTTTTTTATTTGACTGAATATAAATAGCAAAATTTTTTAAACACACCACAGGAAATATCATTCCAGAACAAGTATTCACAGATAGCTTTTGCAGTCCACTAAATAGGGGTTGGGGTTCAGGGGCATTACTGCCTGTTCTGCCTCATAAGGAGTAAGTGAAATTGGGTGTCATACAAGTGCATTTGTAATGTCCTTCACATTATTGTAGACCACGTCTGTTTTACTGATGTGGTTTGACCTACGAAGTACTGTAGGACTGAGCAAGCAGCCTGGTATCTCTTGTAATTTTTCAGTACCGTCACCTCTTACCATTGATTTTGCATGCCTCCTGAAACAGCTGTAGCTGATGCCAGAGGTGTTCATGCACACCTGAAAATTTCAAGCTGCCAGACCTAATTTTACTCAGATTTTAATCATATTTGCTCCCCCTTGAAAATGCGCCAATTCCCAAACGTATGGAGCAGATGCAATTAGAGCAACTGAATCCTTTTTAGGAGCGAGATTATGTAGGGGAGCAGAAGACATTAATTTTTTATAAATACCTGCCGGGATATTTGGAAGGTGCCATCAACGCCTGTGAGCTTTGGCAGGGAGCTGTTGAACATGGTGATTCATTAAATAAAACTAAGCAGTCAGGAAACTCTGCTTGAAGTGAAACGTAATCTGCCTTTTCCAGGGATGGGGGTAAAATCCAATCTGTTTCTGTTTCCAGGGAAGGTAAAAATCCATCTCGCATCCCACAGACCATTCACAGTAACTTAAATTGTTCACATCTTAGTGTTTCACTACTTTAACCCCAGCCCTGGTACAGGCTGATTCTGAAGTGGGTGTGATGGAAATAAATAAATGCCCCATTTTTTTTTTTTTTTCTAAAGTTGTTTGTTTGCTGTCCTGGAACGCATCCTTAAGTGGTCCCAAAGTGTTTCTAAGTTTGTTTGTTTTTTTTTTTTTCTTAAATTAAAAAGAAATGTTTTATTTGTCCACAAATCAGACTGGGCAGCTTGCAAGGCCACTTCAGTGTGCAGACTTACCAGGGCTTCAGCCCGGGCTCTACTAAGATCAACGGCCTATCGCGAGCTGATATATCTATTTTGAAACAGCACATTGTTTTGCAAATTGACTAATTCTCTGTCCATCACTTGATATTCATTTTTGTGGCTGCTGACTGGCCCGATTTACAAGTAACAGATGCAACAGCCTGTCAGAATGCAGAGTAATAGTTTTGTTATGTAACGAGGGCAACAATAAGGAAATGCATGTTAGAAGTGAAGGGAGCAGGGCAGATTCCAGAATGCTCTGACGGGGGGGACAATCAGAGATTTGGGGGTCGGGGACTTTTCATTCTTATCACAGTATGCTATACTAAGTCCACATGCCGTTTTCCTGTTGAAAATGTCAGACTACAGCTGTCAGATAGCTCACTCGGTTAAAGCACCGCCAGTGGCGTGCACAGACATTTTGGGGGGCAGGTACTCAGTGAAGAATAAGGGCACTTCAGTGTTTCCCATAGACAGTGAAGCAATGTGTGGTGGCAGACCGGGGGGGATAAATACTTTTTCATTTGTTGAGCGGGGGTCGGGGGGGGCGGTGTTTGGCAGAAGTCACTGTCACAGCGCGGGTTCGAGCTCCGGTCGTACCAACCGGCAGTGGTCGGCAGCTTTTCCAAAGTAGCGCACAATTGGCCATTGCGCTACAGGGATGCAAACTGGGAAGGGTCTGCCGGGAAGGGAATTATAAAAAAAAACAGTTGATTTGTTTGTTGCTGAAGCGCCTCCTGTTGGCCAGCTGGGCGCTCGTCAGGAAAATTCTAAGCTTGTTCATGTTCAGGTATCCTCCCGCCCTCGTTCTGAACTTGGGACGATTCAACCAATGAGTGTAAAGAAGAAGTAGTTGAAGGGCACGTGCTTCGGAGGAGAGCCGTGAACCGTCCCTCTCTCCTGAATTGGCAATAAGGGCTCACATACGAGCAAGCCTTGTACATAGTTCCCAAGTTGGGCATTCCAGATTCGGGTGGGATTGGAGATGCGAAATTAAAAAAAAAAAAAATGTCAGACTACTATACCTGTTATTTTACATATTGCATATTCAGCTACATAGGGTGAAGTCAGGTAAATTGGGCCACCAGTTAAAATGGGCTCGATAAAGTTGGAGTGTCATGTCTCTTTAACTCTTAATAACCACCCACTGTTACTAAATTCAAATAAAATCGTTAGTTGGATAATGAGGGGAACAAAAAAACATGCTAATCCTGTTGCATGCACAGACCAACTACTTACAGCATGAGCCTTCTTCCAGCAAAAACCCTGACAAAATCACCCATATCTGTAGTATATGCCATTGGTAATTTATTTATTTACGTTGTATTTTTGCATAAAAATGACAAAATTCCTTTCCCTCTCATGTTGTATGATTCAAAGGAATAATTCAGGACTTGAGACAAAGCCAGGAAAGAACTTCGCACAATGTTCAGGATACCCCAATCACCAATGTAGTCACATAAGCTCATGTGGGCTAGGTAGTGCAAAAGGGTATTTCAATCAGGGCCAGGACCAACACCAGCTCAGACTAAATGAGCAAGCCATTCAGCTAAATATTTGCTTAGAAAATAATTTTAAATAAGTGGAGAAGATGCACAGTTTTTTGTATCACAAGTCTGGGGAAAGTGTGCCCTTGAACTGGGCACTTGATGCTAAGGAGCATCTGAATGGGAGCTAACAGCAGCTGTAACAGCACTGGTGGTTCTGGGCTATGTTTCGGAACCAAAAATGGTGCATAATAATTATTCACTATAACGTTACGTGTCAAGACACATTGACCACCTATCCTTTAAGAAAAAATTTAATTAACCAACTGACTGCTACTGGTGGTTGGTGCTGTCATTATGTACTACATATTGAGATAGGGTTTCCACCTTTGAAAACTAAAAAGAAAGTTTGGGGGTGAAGGGGGGGGGGAAGCATACTTTAAAATAATTTGACATCCTAATTAACTAATGTGCTTTTTATCACTTTGTCATATTTGCTTTTATATTTTGGTGTGGTGTATTTTGGTTTGGTATGGTGGTGCAGTTGGTGGCGCTGTTGCCTCACAGCAAAAAATATGTTAGTTTGAATCAGGCCTTAGACCTTCCTATGTGGAGTTTACGTGTGCTCCTTGTGTTCATGTGGATACTCCAGTTTCCTGTAAAGTAGATAAAACCCGCACACTGTCTCATCTTAAGACTTCTTTATTTAACAAATAAACAAACAAACAATGTTTCGATCTCAATGATCTTCATCAGGTTTCAAGTTCAATAGTGGGTACGTCCCTTAACCCTTTAACTGCCTGCTCCCTTTTGGTCAAGCACAGTTTGAGTCGCTGTATTAAATTGAAAGATGTGTTGAACTTAGCCTGATGAAGCCTTCTCCAATAATCATTTGCAGTCTGTAATGCTGAAAAAAATCTGATCTGTTAAGTTCAACGCATCTTTCAATTAGAAATAGTGACTCAAAATGTTCTCCGCCAAAAGGTTGAGCAGGCAGTTAAAGGGTTAAAAAAAGATAATAGGGGGTGTGGCAGGGCACTCTCCTAGTGCGTTTCTCTAATTACCCAGGTATGGAGTCCATGTTTTAAGGGAACATAACACCCATTTAAAAAAAAAAACAAAAAAACAATGGCAAGTGAATGAATATAGATAAAATAGGATTCAATACAACAAATAAAATCACAGACACAATACCAAAAACAATACAAAACCATTCAATGGTGTAGAGAGACTCCTTCATGCTCTAAACCCATATAGATAGACATCTGCAGAATATGGTTGAGATTGAAGCCCTTCTGAACTGTAGCCTATTCTACCCCAACCTAGGCATGTATATTAGATGATGTTATAGGCCTAGGCAATAAAACAATAAACAATTAACAATAAACAATTCCTTCCACAATTATAGCCATTGTTAAATGTTTTAGAGATTTGGACAAAATAAAACTTTTTTAATTTCAAAGTATAACATTTTTAACCTTTTAACACTGGTAAAATTTGCCTAAAATGCCTATCCAAGGCGTACCCAAAGTAAATTGAAGCCTGTTCTTGAACCGTTGGGAGAATATGGTTGGTTTTGGTCTCTTTCGACAGGAAACGCTCTGAAGTTTTTCCCCCAAATGAAAGAATCACTGTAAGTGCTACTGTCATTGAGTAATCTAAGTTGGAACACACTGAAGTAGAAGGTTTTTATTCTCGTCTGAAATTTTTTTTTTTTTTTTTGCAAAAAGATGCCTGCAGATCAGTGTAGCTGGGACTTATGAGCTGAAAAAACACAATTGGACCACAGCATGAAGCTGTGACACAGGCGTTGATTAAAGCTGCTGTGATGATTATATTTTGAAATGGTTGGCATCAATTGAATCATAAGAATCTTAGCTTTCCGAAGATATGTGGCGTGAGTATCGCACGTTACATACAAGCTGTGTAAATGACAGTTTGTTTTTAACTTCCCTTCCGTGGACGGGCCGTCGGATTGACAAGGGGTTAAATAACATTTTTAGTAGACTATTTTATAACATTTTAATTCATTTTAAAACACATTCTAAAGGAATAAAACGTACAAAAAGTTAAGACTTATCGAAATCCCTTTATTGGGCTATCCTCCCACAGCCGAGAAGCCTGCCTACTAAGTTAATTTGTATGAATTGTGTGTGAACCCAGCGACAGACTGGTGATGTGTCCAGGGTGTGTTCCTGCTTTTCGGCCACAGTAGTTGGCTGTTGTAGGCTCCAGCTTTCCCACAACCTTGATGAGGAAGAAGAGGTTCTGATGGATATCAGGCCAATATTATGTGTGTCCAGCAGGCCAAACAAATCAGAGTAAACACCTGCCCACTTTTACCCTCATATATGTTTATATATATAGATAATATATATATATATATATATGTGTGTATGTGTGTGTGTGTGTGTGTGTTTGTGTGGACGGTATGAGTTATTAAGTTCTCTTACAGGTTAAAAAAATCCAGGTCACCATAGTCCCTCTTATTTGAACAGCATGCCTCTATCCCACAGCATGCTGCTTGATGTCACAAACACTTCCATGCATGACAGAAAATTCTCCACAGCACACTTTACAGAACCTCTGTCTTAAACACTTTACAGTGTGCTGAGCAGGCATCTCCTGCAACGGACTGCAACCACTAATATTGTTTCATCTATTCATGGCAATACGTTTGTAGGAGGATCTAAGGTAAACAATGAAGCCGTTTCTGTCTTGCACAACAGTCATCTCGGACTACTTGGCTCACGCAATAGGCATCTAAGCACCTAATACCTGACACACACACACAGACAAACACACACACACACACACACACACACACACTCACAGGCAGCTCTAGAGGCTGTGAGGGCCCCAGGCAAAAAAATTCATGTAGCCCTTCCGACACCCCTACACCCCTACCCTTTCACCCTGAGATGCTCGACAAACACATTACATGATGATGCTGGCAAACACCATACAAATACTCTTATGTGTAATCATTTTTGTTGTGCAATTTGTGTTTCAATTTGGAGAGGTCGGGCTGTGGATTTGCACTGAAAACGCCATCTGCCCCCCTCTGTGAGTCACCATTCCCACAACTCCAACATGAATATCCTCTGATTGCTATTTGGAATCAAGCTCCACGTCTTTCATACTGAAAGTACATTTGTAGACCCCTGTGTGAACATAAATTTGAAATTTAAAGTACAGGTATGAACAAAACAATGGTCTCGACCAGGGATCTTCAAATCTGGACCTCGAACCCAAATTCAGTCCAGGTTTTCTGTTATCCCAGCCAAGCAAATGAACACTTTGTGACTCTCATTGGCCAGACTGTCTTCTCACCTGACTCCCAGGTAAAGGGTGGGTGGAAAACCAGCAGGTATCGGACCTCGAGGACCGTGATTTGAGGACCAGGAGTCTATACTGAGTTTTTAGCTTACCGGCCCTATGAGCCGATAAGCTATTGTCGTGGTGTGGCGTCCGTCGTTAGTCGTCCGGCGTCTGTCGTCAGTCGTCCATCGTCCGGAACATTTTTTATCTTTTTTTCGGCCTGATGAATTTTTCTGTAAATTTGCCATAAAATACTACTAGGCCATATCTCCAGACTTTTTTTTTCAGATTTTTGATTGAGTCATTTTTGTCCGTTTTATGGGCCCTTGAAATTTTGGCTCCAATGTTAAAGATAGGCCTGAGAAATTTTAAAAAATTATTTCTCAAAAACAGCGTGATAAATTTTTTTCTAAATCAGGCACTCAACTTCCCTTGGTACCATCAATGTACGGTGCGAGCGCCATTTTGATTGAATGAACGGAAGTGGGTCTAGTGGGGGCGCTGTACTTTATGAATCAGCAAGATCGCCTGTGGAGGCCAAATGGTTGCAGATAGAGGTTAAGTTTGTATTATCGACATATAGGAAGTCATATATGATCTATATATTGGCTATGTTAAAATCGACCTCAGATGACCTTGAAAGGTCAAACTTGAGGTCAAAGCAAAATGTTACAATTTCCAAAGGCTTCTAGGCTTGAAAATATTGAAGATTGGGAACATACGTGTATTAAACACTTAAAGGAGCATAAATGAAATTTCTTTTGGTGGCCTTGAACTTGACCTTGGGTGACCTTTGAAGGTCAAACTTCACATAGCAAAATTATAATGACTTCATCACCAAAACTATTATAGATAGAGCTTTATGAGCATATAGGATGAGCGTATAGGAAGTCATGTATGAAGTTTAATTTGGTGACCTTGAACTTGACCTTCAGTGACCTTCAACGGCCAAACTTTACATTGAAATTTCAATGAGTTATATCATCAAAATCTTTACAGATAGGGTGTAGGTTTGTATTGGAGACATATCGGAAGTCAAATATGAACTTTGAAGGTCAGACTTTGAAGGTCAGACTTGACCAAGTGAAAATTCTATGACTTCTATCACTAAAAAGGTCATCGATAGAGCCTAAGCTTGTATCGCTGACTTAAAGGAAGTCACACATTAACTTTAATTTGGTGACATTCAACTTGACTTGGCGACCTTTGAAGGTCAAACTTGACATAATGCAATTACAATGACTTGTATTTCCAAAACGATCACAGATGGAGCCTAGGTTTGTATTAGAGATGTATAGGAAGTCATATATGACCTTTCATTTGGTGACCTTCATATTGACCTTCGAAGGTCAAATGTGACCTATTCCGTGACTTGTATCACTAAAATGGTCACAGATGGAGCCTAGGTTTGTGTTACTGACATCTAGGAAGTCACATATGAACTTTCATTTGGTGACATTCAACTTGACTGTCAGTGACCTTGGAGGTTCAAACTGGACAGTGAAATAACAATGACTTCTATCACCAAAATGGTCACAGATTGAGCCAAGGTTTGTGTAGAGACATTTAGGAAGTCGTATGACCTATACTTTACCTTCTGTGACCTTTAAAGTTCACAATTGACATATTGAATTTTCAATTACTTGTATCACCAAAACTGATTCAGAGCTTAGGATTATATTTAGGTCTTATAAATGTTGTGAACTTTTATTTGGTGACCTTGGCATTGACTTTTAATGATTCGAATGTCAAACTTCACATGAAATTGTCATAACTTGTATCATCACTATAAGATTACTTGCCGGTAAGCTACAGGACCCTTAGTCCTATTTTTTTTGTTGTTATTTTTGTGAGTTTCCCTGAACATAAAACCAGAAAACAATCACTTGGGAAAGGCCTTCAGGTTTTGGCATGAAAAATGCAGAAGAAGAAAAAAACCATCAGGGCAAACAGTCACTAAACCAATCAAAAAGTATTTTAAAGAATGAAAAAAATTGTATTTTCACAAAAAAAAAATCAAAAAAATGGAAATATCCATTGTTTGTCAACTGAGTGAAATGATAAACCGTACGTTCAGTTCTTGTCGCATTTAATGAACTAGACAGTCCGGTCACCCACAGCTGCACGTAGCCCCCGAAAACCCGCTTCTCTCCTTTTTTGCGCATTATTCAGCCTATAGTGTCGCCAAGGCAACAAAATCGATAGGTGTCATGAATGAAGCATAACCCATGTCCATACTAAATATGAAAGTAATCGGTCAAAAAATTACAGCCTGTACAGTGTACAAAAGGAAGTGTCTATGAACGTGGAATCAGCGGCAGCGGCAGAGACGACAGTGTCTATGGATGTGGACGAGGCAGTGTCAGGGGAGACGACAAGCATGAATCCATTTTAGCTTCCCGACTTTGTCCGGGTGTTTCAAATATATTCATTATAAAAAGTCAAGTCAACCAGCCAATTTGCGAGGGTAACGGCTTCAAAAAATAGTGTAGCCTCAAGTGACCAGCTTTATAGCCAAAGCTGACTAGCTATATATTGATACTTTATCAATGGCAAAGGTTATATGTCTGGCCTACCTGCTACCATAATTACATCTTGTGGCATTGGGTAAAAAAAGCAAATATGCAAAAGTTTTATATTTTCGCTACTACGATCTGCAAATAGTCCAAAAGCTGAGAAGATGTGGATAACTGCTGGCAAAATTACAAATTCTGCGAAAAGACAGCTTGAGCTAGAAGCTAAATTATTCATATTGTTCCACGTCAAAATTGTGTGCCAATTCCTACAGCAAGCTTGCAGCTTGGTTACTATCTACAGAAGAGCAGTCTAGCTTGTGTTGAGCTACATTACAGCAATATTGCTCAATTAATTTGCCAATATCTGCACCACTAACCACTGTCATGTTTTTTTTTTCCTTTTGTTGAATTTTCCTCCTCTTTTGAGACTCAGATGGATATTTATTCTTCATTGCATTGTCAATTATGCACGGAAAGCCACAACATAAACTCGGGTGTAGCTCTGGCAATACACCACTGTCAAGCCCACTGTCCCAGGATTGAATAGGGGCACCGGGTAAGTGAGATAAAAACGGAGGACCCAAGTCCAGGGTATGGAATTTTATTAACTAAACAAAGTGCAAAACAGAAATAATAAACTAAACAAGGGATAAAACTAAAGAACAGAACAGGAGTGCTCTAAACTAAAATGTAACTATGTGAGGCTACCTGCCTGTGAAGGGGAAAACAAAGGTATGAATAGAGTTGGAGACAATTAACTTAATTAAAACCAGGTGTAAGCATGAACAAAGAGAGAGCAGAGGATAATCAGGTAACGGCAGGTAGCCGAGGAACCCGCAATGCTTGAGGGGGGAGGGCATTACGACTACATTCGCACCTTGAACGGTGGACCCCCTTAAAGTTTGGGTCCCTGATTTGCTTGTCCTTCATATTCACCGCTGGTCATGCACGCAGAGGCTAAGCAGAGGAAAATTCATTTCATTTTGCGTGAAATTTAATTCATTTAACTAACTTCCACTCTTGTTTGGTTGTTCATAAAGAAAATCAGTTTGAACACTGCTTGTTCATTGTTATAAATATCATTACTCGCACATAAAATACGTAAAAGAACGTAACAGATTCTCAGTGACAGGATGATTTCATAAATTACAAAAGAGGTAGCGACCTGATATCGAATTGTGTGACATAGTGGTTTTGCAAATGTGCAGACCCAAAATCTTGGGCTCTGGGGTCATACTCATATCTTAAATATCATCAAATATATTCAAAATACTTTTTTGTTGTGCCTTTCAAGCAGTTAGCATAAGCCTATAAATATTTGCATGTACTGACTAAGCTTGCTGGAAAATGTACAATAAGACAATAATGGCATCCAGCATTTTATCTTTAAACAAACGTTGTTAGCTCCATGTATAACATGAGCGTGTCTATAACAAGTCAACAAATATCAAAGTCTGTCATGTAGGCTGATTCATGCTGTAATATTAATTTCTTTGCGCTGTGGTAGCATTTCTCAGCAAGGAAGCATAAATTGACAACACCACCTGAGCTTGTTAGCTAAAGTCAGCCATGTTGCTGGATTGTTCGTATGGTTTCCAGCCCAAAACTGATTCAGAATCCCCCCAACTTTACATAAATCACCCAACATAACACTTATCAAAACTTATGCTATTAATCTACTTATACGTTAATTTGTGCCTAAATAATAAATAACAGTTAACCTTGAGCTAGCACATATCAGCAAGTGAATGCAATAAATTCTTGCAAGCAATGGAAGCAATGAAATTGCATAAAGACATTTCAAATGATCTTATTTTATTTAAACAATTTAAATGATCATGAAACACATGCATTGCTTCCAACATGCATTGAGTAAACAAAAGCGTGAGAAGTCCGGAGTCTTAATCGGTTTCCAATTACTAGTGGCACATGAAACTGATAAACCTCCATGCACAAGGACTTCAATTCCGCGCGAGAATCTCTCACATATGCGTTGATTGAAAAATTGCTGACTACAGCAGGGGAACGTAAAAATGCCTCTGAAACTGACGCCGGATGCGTGGCAGTTGACAGATGTGCGTTATTAATGAAAACTGACTACAACTGATAATGTTGAGAGTTTTTGGAGTTTCTGTAATGGTAATTTAAATGAATGACTGAAAACAGGTCATGACCAATCATTATGTTTAAGGAATGGGTTTGAGCTTCCCCTGTTGGCAGTTCACCAGCTGCCACTGGTGCCCTGTATCGGAGTGCCACAGGTGCAGGCAGCTGTCATGGTTACTTCAGATGGCGGCACGTTCATAAGCCCCAAACTACGCTTGATTAAAAGAAAAATCAGGCAGTGTACGTCCATGTGGCTCCGGAAATAAGGCCCCATGTTGGCATGCGCCGCCATCAAGCAATTTCCATTGAAATGAATAGGGGACCATTTTGGCATGCAGTATCCAGTTCTTATAAAACATCCATGAGCTCCTCTCAAAGAGAGTGGCCAAAATGTATGGCAGTCAATATTTTAGAAATCAAAAAAAGGTTTGAATAAATACAGTACCACAATCATAGTCCGACTAGTTGCAGACTTAACAGATGCAAATTATGGAGTTAAAACTGCCCAGTTCATCTTAAACCAGCCCAAACTTCGTCCACTCGCCCCTGATTACTTCTGCTCGCGTAATCCAATTGAGTACCACCTCAGGTAACACCAACCTAATTGGTTAAAATAATAAATTTAACACAAGCAGAGCTTCTAATTTAGTACAACTCTGAAACAAACATTTACAATAATTGCATGAAAATTTAATCACATACAGTATATGCCATGAAGAATAAAAAATCATATCCACATTGAGATACACTACAGGCCAAAATTTTAGAAGCGAGATCAAATTTGTACAAAAAAAAAATCCGTTTCATTTGCATACTTTGCAACAAAATAAACGTGATTATTATATAAAGAGTCACTTATCAGAATACATTTTTACTCAAATTATTGGGCCCATATTACTAGGCCCATGGTCCTAGTGCCCGCCGGATTGCCGTTGGCATTCGGTGGGCTGTAAACCATGACATAAAGTGAATAATGCAAACTGTGATTAGTTTTTTTACTTTTTCACTGAAGTTGTGACTCTTGCAAGTCTTCTCAACCCAAAAACTAAGCCCCTCCTTTCTTTTGTTAACATTTATTCAGCAATGGTCTGGTAACATCAATGTATACAGTACCTAAAAGTAAATAGAGGAAAATGGTGCATATCAATGAAAGAAAAGTCTAATCATGCAGTAAATCCATCCCAAAATCCATATATTTCATACAGGTTTTTAAGAAAGGCATTGTGAACAGAAACTTGAAGTTGCTTCCAAATTTTTGACCTGTATTGGCCTTGTTTCCACACTTCTGGCCTGTAGTGTAGATGAACAGGTTTAATTACCAAAAATTTTTAAATCATATTTCACATACAATCCAAGATTTTCTGAGCTAATCTCTCTAGCCACGAAAGACCCCCGGCAAAAATAGTTCACAAAATATTCATGAACTTGAACAAGTTCAAGACATTGGTGCTGGCTTATCAGGCAGTCAAAGGAACAGCTCCAGTATACATCCAGAAACTGTTCAGACCAAACACGCCTGCTAAGCACTCCGCTCTGCCACTTCTGGTCGCTTGGCTCCACCTCCTCTCCGCTCCTGCTCATCCTGCTCAAGACTGCTGTCTGTCCTGGCTCCCCGTTGGTGGAATGATCTTCCCGTCGAGGTCAGTATGTCAGAGTCCTTGAGCATCTTCAAGCGCAGCCTGAAAACCTACCTCTTCAGGCTCCACCTTCATCCTACTTCACTGGCCTCAGTTTGACTCTCCTGACGCCACATCCACATTCCTTGACTCATTTAGCTCTCTTTTTAACTTTACTGGTCTCTTTTGTTGTCTACTGTTTGTCTATTGTCACTTATTTCATTAAGCGGTCTTTGTCACTTGAACTATTGGCACTTAACTTGTCCCCTAGGAGCTCTGCACTTTTGTACTGAACTTTTGCACTTTTGTATGTCGCTCTGGAAAAGGGCATCAGCTAAGTCCCTGTAATGTAATGAAACTGACCGCCTATTACCACAAAAAGTTCCTCACGTGTTCTTCAAGTGTTTATGAACTTACAACGGGAAAAATAAGTATTGTACGCAACAACATTTTTCTCAGTAAGTATTTTTCTAATGGGGCTATGGACATGAAATTTTCACCAGATGTCGGTAACAACCCAAGTAATCCACAGTAATTCAGGCTACAGAAACTGAGGTTAAAGGTCCCCTATTATGCTGTATTTAGTTGTTCAAAATATGTCCAATGGGTCTTTAAAATAATGTTAAGAAAAAAACCACACACATCCAGGCCTAGTGAGACCTCTTCTCTCACCTAGTCTGTGCCAGCCTGAAACACAAGCCATTTTGAGGGGGCGGGGAGGCTCTGCTAATGAGGGGCTGCTCTGATTGGCTGCCTGGCTGCTTCGATTCCGGGGGAGGGTGTAGACCCGAAAAACCAGGAAACCAAGATGGCAGGTATTTCAGGACAGCTTTCTGCAGCATCTATTGCTGTAAGACCGTACATGTTTGATCCCGAATCCGACCCCGAATGGGAGAAGGATGCTATTGAAGTGTTGCAGCAATGTTAAGCTGGAAGTCAGTGAGTGGTAAATTGAAATTTTAGTATTTTGCTCATACTGTCTGGCCTTGTATGCCTGTGGTTGTAGCTGTATTGTTATGTAGTCATGTTATATACCCACTCCTCCGGAAGAAACTTTGCTAAAAGCTCCTGATGACCATTTCCACCAAAACAAAACACATTAGCCAGAACAATTTTTAAAGGGGAATGAAATTCCGCTGCAGCAATGCAGAGAAATCGTTTGTTATACCAGACACATTACAGCTTGTGCGTTTTGTGATTGCTTTCACCATGGTAGCATCAGAGAGCTAGCCCACACACTGGCAAAGTATCCAGCTGACCCCTGTCATGGATAAGTAAAACGATCATTTCACAGCAGCTGTAAACAAACCCAAACACGTACCCTAAGCTCTGCAAAGCTTACGTCTGGTGCAGCCTTATCAACCCAACTTTGCAGACACGCACAACACCTCTCCGGTTAGCTTCAACTGTACCAGCTACGGTCAGGTAACATTTTGATGAAACTACCACCTTGATGCTAACCAAAGTAAGGGAGTTTGTCAATATACTGAACGCATTCAAATTTGAACAGGCATTCAAAAATGAACAAGTCTCCGTTCCTGTTCAGCTAAAAAACGAACGGCAGAGTGCTCAAAAATGAACAAGCATGCGTTCATTTTGCGTTCAAAAATGAACAAGCATGCGTTCATTTTTGACCGGGCGGCATCCAAAAATGTAGCAGTTTCCCTCTCTCGCGTTACAAAATGAATCTGCTGTCCACTTCGCAAAATTTACACCAACATGCGTAAATATTTCCTTCTTACGAGAAAAAAATTCCCCGTCTCCCATCCTGCATAATTTAGAAGTATATTGTAAGGTACATGCCTATTAAACTACAGTTTTCACGTCCACTAAAAAATCCTACCAAATCTCCAGTTTCGAGATGATATCTTTACCGATCGTCAATCTCCCGCTATACGCTTACACTTTTCATCGAGTTTGATAAGATGCTTTAACACACTCAAGACCGGAGATAAATTGTGATTCAATGGTACCAGGGTACGTTCAGTCAGCCAAAGCATTCAAATGTTGCCGTGTGAATACTTTACTGGAATGAACATTGCTTCCATGTGCTGTCAGTGTGCCACTTTTTCCTTCTTATATAAAAAAGCATTTTAGAATTCCAAATCATGATGTGACCGCGAGGCAATTTGTTTGCAAAAGATTGTAAATAAATTAAATACATCAAAATTATAGTTTACGCATTGTATCACATCATCTGCACGACAGCCCAAGTTTAATTTTACTATTCTATGAGTATAAGAACTAGGATGACTTAGTCCCGCTCATATCAAATTGCAAAATTATCCGCGATATTAATCCTTTCTTTTTAAACCAGTGAAAGTGCAAGCCAAAAAAAAAAAAGCCACACTTTACAGCCCACTACATACATGATGAGTTCTGCAATGATATTCAGATTTTATTCCATTGATTGTCACAGATTTTGTAGGCTACAATTTGTCATATTATATATTGTTCCAATTTATTGTACAGTATTTTTTTCAGATTGAAGTCATAATACATGAAACCGCCGCTCTGTGGGAGCTGCCGACGACAAGTCCAGATCTAGACAAGCAGATGAGCAAAGTAAAACCTCTGCATGTGCACAGTATTATAAAATCAGCATGTCTGAATGTTAATAAATATTCATCCCCCCCCCTCCCCCTTTATGAATATAACCCTTATTATAAGGGTGTTATCAGTTCAATAAATGAATAAGCTTGATTTCAAGATAAATGACAAAGTAGCCTAGTCTTGTGTTACCATGGGGATTAGCTGGTTCAGGGATACGAGATCACGGAGTGAGACCTGAATTCATGTGACACGCTGGAATACCGGTGACAAGACTTTTGGATGATGCGCACGATTAATACTCAATTTGTTCAGTCGACTAAGTTTAATTTGTTTTTGTTTAGATAACAGGAGTAGATCGCATATAATCCCATTCCTGAAGCGTCACCTAAATTGGCAAATGATTTTTAGCAGGCGGATGATACCTAGTAAATGAAAAAAAAAAAACTAGCCAAACAATGACAATGAGAACTATTTCACTTTAAGGAACTTAGAATTTAAAATGGGCCTGTACAAGCGTTCATACAAACCATCATCCATATTCAGTCGTCGTTCACAAAAGAATATCCGCGCCCATAATCTAAAAGCTCACTTAACACACGTTAGCGCCAAATCGCAGAAATCAGCATAGTCTATACAAAAGATAAGATAGTTTCTTATAAAACTAAAGGAGTCAGCAGTGCCGGGAAGACCTGGGATCAAATTACCTCACTGAATGACTTTCTACCTTTTTTTATTTCAGAAAGATGCCTCGAAATTACAAACGAATAACAAAACGTGGCAATGCCATTAGAGAATGACTCAAGAGGATCTTTACAGTAGCTTCGTGGGATAATAGTAGTAAGGCATCCCCCTTAACTTGCCTACTTAAGTGGGAAACACGTCTCACTTAATAAGCAAATTCTTAGTGTAACAAAATGCCCCACAACCTGTAGAAAACTACCCCTCCGGTAACAAACTACTCCATATATGGGGTAGTTTGTTACAGGTGACGGGGGGCTATTTTTTCCTCACCAGCATCACGCACGCGCAGAATATAGGGGTTGCTGCAGATCAGTCATGTAGTTTAATAAACTTTCTATCTGTACAGTGCATATTGGTAACAAAAACCTGATAATGTCAATTCTACAGCTGTTAGAAGAAAAAGTGTAACAACTAGACCCGGTCTCCCCTATAGCTGATTATTTTCAGTCATAATGGCAAATTTATTGTTCTCGACACCCTTAAAATCTTGCTTTAAATGTTTATCGTTGGGTGATATTTTTTATTGCATTAAGTAACTTTAGCCGACGAAGAAAAAATCAGATAGGCATATAGAAAAACACAACCGCGAGACCACGAAGACGACGGTGGGCAAAGGGTAACATACATGCACGTTTTGCGTTTTCCAAATTCTGGTACCACGTCGCCAGTCAAATGTAGGCCTACATTTCAGAAAAAGAAATGAGTGACGACAATATTTTATATCACTGATGCATGAAACAGAAAGAAGACTCCAGCAGTAACACCGATAATTTCTATCTATAAAATCTATCTATAGTAAATGACGGAAAATGAGGAGATGGCGTTAACTGCATAAACTGTCACATACATCGACAAAATCTGCAATAAAAAACTCAGAACAGTCGACTGCAAACAATTTATAATTAACAGAGTTAAGTTTTATATGAATGGCGTTCAGTTTTAGATGAACGCATCAGGCCTTAGGCAGGCATCGGGAAATGAACGCATCAGAAAATGAACAGAAGGGTGTTCATTATCGAACGCAGTGACCAGGTTTGCAGCCTTGAATGCATCCAAAAATGAACAGGTGTCCATTCAAAAATGAACGCGTTCACTGTTCAGAATATTGACAAGCTCCAAAACATAAGCATACCAATCCGAAGTACTGCATATAAATTAACCAGGAGCGTTTTTAAATAGCACAAAACGTGAACTAACATACGGTAGTAACAGAGTAGTCATCATAATGACAGAAACAAACGTTACCCTACAATACAGGTTTTACACACAGCAAGTTCCGTTACCGTGAACAATTGTACCAAGGATCCAAATTACAAACAAGTATGAAAAGTTAGCTTCAAATGAGGTTTATGTTCACACACCTTCTGTTGACTGTCCCCTGATATTACTCATATTTGCATATTTAGGACACAAACATTAGCAACAGTAATAGCTAGGTTAGCTGCAGCACTACAGCCATATTCAACAGGCTATCATGTTAGGTAGGTTTATGCAGTAGAGCAACACAAAATGGTAAAACTTACTGCTTCCATGTCTACAAGTCACGGACAGTTACTAGCGATCCAGGCTTTATCTTCAGATATTTTACAAAGCCTGCGTTTGAGGCCAGTTGTTAGTGCTAACTATCGTTAGCGGTCCTGCTAGCCACCCATAACACGTTAACTTCACTTACATTATTTGCTGTCATATCGTTACTTACAGCTTGTGGCTCCGAGCGCTTGATCGATGCAACTGCTCCAGGTTTGAGAAGCAGCTGAGACGCATATCCAGCGTCGAATTATCCTTCATTGACAAAGCTGTCTTCGGGGAAATGCCGAGCACAAACAGCTAACGTTCCCTTTGAGTGTGGCTGTTTGCCGCCAGCAAACAAAAAACCGACCCACTGATTTCTGGTGGCATTGTCTTTTGGAAGAGAAAATAGTTGCGCTTTTTTCACATCCAAAAAAACACATACGAACAGCTTTGGGAGTCATACTGATAAATTTATACGTTAAATGATTTGGGCTCATTTGTGTCTGATAGAATCAATTCCAGGTTGGGCAGGTCCAGTGCTATGATTGGCTCTGGCCAGGTCTGTCCTGATTGGACGCAACAACCTGACGTCAGGTTTTGCCCAGATCTCGTGAAGATTTTGGGACGAGCTGTTCAGAGAGGAAATCACGTTCTCGGATTACGGCAAAACCCCTATATCTTTAGTTTAGAAACTTTGCAGAGGTTGAGTATGGACATCCAACATTGTAACATTACTTGTATGTATTAAAAGAAGGATCAACTTAATAGGGGACCTTTAAGCACTGGCCTGATGAGCCACCTCCCAGCAAAAATAGTTCACAATCTATTTGTAGTTCATAGACAGTTCACCAATTAATAAAAAAGTTCCTGACACGTTCTTCAAGTGTTCATGAGCTTGAACAATTTTCCCAAAAAGTTCATGAACTTATTTTCATGAATGTAGATGTTCATGAACTGTTCCCCAGCAAACACTAAACGTTTCTTCCACATGTAAATCATATGAGAAACAATTTTTTTACACGTCATAAGATACGTGTAATTAATGTGTAAAAATATGAAATTAAGCATATTCCAAACCATACGTGTAAAACATGTTGATTGCAAATAGCCGTTCTACTTAAATGCGCGCCACGCAGCGGTGAACAACTGGCTTTTTCTATCCAATAACGATAGATAATAATGGAATAATTGATCTTGTTTGGTGAATACTTGTAAATGAATATGCAATTAAACCAACTTTTGGTTGAATCAATTTATTTTGTTCTTAAGTCCTTGAGTATATTTCAACTTTGATACTGTCTAACCAACGAATCAGAATTGCAAGCTGCCGAGGCCAAAGGGACAGAGAAACTATTTGATTTATTGTTCATATGTTGTTATTCCTGGTGTCTCAACAGACAGGTTCGCATTAGGTTAACTATGTATGTGGAATTAAAGTCCCATGCATCTTCATGGTTTTATAATTATGTAGTCTACTCTTTTGCTGTTGGCTACGTATGTGGTTGTTGTAAATAGTGAATAGATTGGCTTCTGTGTTTATGCTGAAGAAGGCATAAGTGATTTGGCCATCTGTCAGTATAGATATTGTTGTGTTTTCTGGCTCAGAGAGGGACAAGACAACTTCATATCCCCCAAAACAGATTAGGGGATGGGGGGGGTTCTACAAAGTTTCTCAGCCTCAGGACCTTGCGGCAGGAAGGCAGGGCTGGCAGTGTGGCATAGCCCATGAGAATTTTTTTTCCTCTCAACTTACCTGTATTTTATACACACACAAGTAAGCAAAAACAACTGCATAACACACAGTACTCAAATAGTGAACAGCTTAAAAAAATTATGGGGGGACAGATACGAAAAAAAAATCATATATAGACGGAAAAAAACTACAGAAGGAATAAGAATGCAGGGTAGCAGGCATTTAAAATCACCCTGAAGCAATAATGGCACTGACAGTGAAGGAACAAATTATTTACACGTCATTTTTTAAAAACACTATACATCTCAACACAGTATTCAGCGGGTGATAAATTTTGAGTCTGTTATCTTTGCACCCATCAAGTCATTCAACCATTTGAATTGTTTCAAAATGTATAACAGAAAAGTTGTTTCCTGTTGCTCACTTCCATGCACCTTCATGTTTGACTTCAATGTTTATTATAATTGAGGTGTTATAAAGAGTGTTTTTATTTTGTTCGGGCTTTTATAATACATTGGAATGTTAAGCTCCATGCAAATGAACCTTGCATAACATAACCATCATCAGCAGCATTAATGTTTGGGGTTTTCATTGCCATATATGTTGCTTCATGATGCACCATACATTTTCAGTCTGAGACTTTCAGGCTCAGGACTGCAGGTGGTCTCTGCTTATACAATTATGCACTTGTAATCCATGTGATTAGGCGCTGTCTTGCAGGCAAATTCAGACGTTCCCTGGAACATACAGTTTAAATGGCAGTATATGTTGCTCCAAAATTCATACATATCTTTCTGCATTAATGTGGCCCTTGAAAATGTGCCAGTCACCTATGCCAAATGCGCTGACATACCCCCTTGCCACGCTAGATTCTGGCTTTTGGACCTGCAAAGTCAACAGCCTAGCATGTCCCTGTCATTTTCGGTCTGGAGACTGTAGCGGTTGTTTTTTGTTTTTTTTTGCCCCCCAAAAATCACTTGAACTTTTGATTCATCAGACCAAAAAATATGCTTCCACTGTGCTGCAGTCCATATCCAATGACACCAAGTCCAGAGAAGTTGGTGGTGTTTACGGACATTGTCGATGGTTTTAACTTTGCATATTATAGCCTTAATTTGCCTCCATGGATGCCGCAGCAAATGGTTTTGACAGATTGGTTTAAAGTATTTCTGAGCTCATGTCATAACATCCATTACAGTCACATGACATTGAGATCTTACATGCATTCAGAAGTACTTTTCGGCCCTGGACTTCAAGCACTAAGATCTGACCCAATTCCTACCACCGTTTAATTACATAATGCAACTGTAAAGGGTGAAATACCTAAATCCAACTGATATGACTTTGAGGCACTTTTATAAGCTAAGGCATATCTCCCAGAATAGACCCTTTCTGTTGAAGGGCGTGTAAAAGCAAGATTTGGAGAGTTTGTGAGCACTGGACATTGTATGGCAGAAGAAAAACTGGAGACCATTAACAAACCTGCAGTCAGCGAGAGAAGAGCAATCTCTCGACTTAGTTTGTGAATCAAGACAGATATCCAGAGATTTGGATGTACCATACTCAAAGCTCAAAAAGGGAGAATATGTTGAAGCAATAATTGAAAAACATCTGCAGTCAAAATAAACATTTGCATACGACAGGCTAACCACCCCCATTTACAGCCCACTCTCTCAACTACCACAATAATTGGGTCACTTAAAACATTCAAAAACTATGTTGACATGGTTTTAATTTCAGCTGTTTCAGCACATATTTTGCAATAATCATTTGGTTCTCTTGTGATTTCAATTACATAATTACTTCCAATATATATATATATATATATATATACAAAACCCAAAACCAGTGAAGTTGGCACGTTGTGTAAATCGTAAATAAAAACAGAATACAATGATTTGCAAATCCTTTTCAACCTATATTCAATTGAATACACTGCAAAGACAAGTTACTTAATGTTCGAACAGGTAAACTTTGTAATTTTTTGCAAATATTAGCTCATTTGGAGTTTGATGCCTGCAACATGTTTCAAAAAAGCTGGCACAAGTGGCAAAAAAGACTGAGAGAGTTGAGGAATGCTCATCAAACACTTATTTGGAACATCCCACAGGTGAACGGGCTAATTGGGAACAGGTGGGTGCCATGATTGGGTATAAAAGCAGCTTCCCTGAAATGCTCAGTCATTCACAAACAAGGATGGGGCGAGGGTCACCACTTAGTGAACAAATGCGTGAGCTGATTGTCGAACAGTTTAAAAACAACATTCCTCAACGAGCTATTGCAAGAAATTTAGGGATTTCATCATCTACGGTCCGTAATATTGTCAAAAGGTTCAGAGAATCTGGAGAAATCACTGCACGTAAGCGACAAGGCCGAAGCCAACATTGAATGCCCGTGACCTTCGATCCCTCAGGCGGTACTGCATCAAAAACCGACATCAGTGTGTAAAGGACATCACATGGGCTCAGGAACACTTCAGAAAACCACTGTCAGTAACTACAGTTAAATCGCTACATCTGCAAGTGCAAGTTAAAACTCTACAATGCAAAGCGAAAGCCATTTATCAACAGCACCCAGAAACGCCGCCGGCTTCGCTGGGCCCAAGCTCATCTAAGATGGACTGATGCAAAGTGGAAAAGTGTTCTGTGGTCTGACGAGTCCACATTTCAAATTGTTTTTGGAAACTGTGGACGTCGTGTCCTCCAGACCAAAGAGGAAAAGAACCATCCGGACTGTAATAGGCGCAAAGTTCAAAAGCCAGCATCTGTGATGGTATGGGGGTGTATTAGTGCCCAAGGCATGGGCAACTTACACATATGTGAAGGCACCATTAATGCTGAAAGGTACATACAGGTTTTGGAGCAACATATGTTGCCATCCAAGCAACGTCTTTTTCATGGACGCCCTGCTTATTTCAGCAAGACAATGCCAAGCCACATTCTGCACGTGTTACAACAGCATGGCTCCGTAGTAAAAGAGTGCGGGTACTAGACTGGCCTGCCTGTAGTCCAGACCTGTCTCCCATTGAAAATGTGTGGCGCATTATGAAGCGTAAAATATGACAACGGAGACCCCGGACTGTTGAACAACTTAAGCTGTACATCAAGCAAGAATGGGAAAGAGTTCCACCTGAAAAAAGCTTCAAAATTGGTCTCCTCAGTTCCCAAACGTTTACTGAGTGTCGTTAAAAGGAAAGGTGATGTAACACAGTGGTAAAAAGGCCCCTGTGCCAACTTTTTTGCAATGTGTTTCTGCCTTTAAATTCTAAGTTAATGATTATTTGCAAAAAAAAAATAAAGTTTCTCAGTTTGAACATTAAACATCTTGTCTTTGCAGTGTATTCAATTGAATATAAGTTGAAAAGGATTTGCAAATCATTGTATTCTGTTTTTATCTACGATTTACATAACGTGCCAACTTCACTGGTTTTGTATATAGCCAACAAAGTTGGATTTGCCTGCCAGTTAGTTTTGTGGACATGAATTAGCATTAATGTCATTAACACCACAATGATTGGGTCCCACGCTGTCAGTAACAGTACGCTCAGAGGAACCAATCGCAACTCAGGGATAATCCAAAAATCGTAAGTCTTTATTGCAAAAAGGGTCAGGACCAGAAGACACAAGAATTGCCAAGCCAAAAACAATGTCCAAAAAGCGAAGTCGACTAGACAGGCAGGGGTCAAAGCCAGTAAGGCAGATGTGCAGCGGTACATAGACAGTAAGCCAAAACGTAGTCGAAATCCAGAAAGGTAGGTCATACACAGGGCATCCAAAACAGAAAACGTAGTCATACAAAAACAGGTCAAAATCCAAAATGACAAAACAGGAACAGAAGGGCAATAGCAATCTCGAGGTCGGGCAAAACAGTCGTGAAGAAGCAATAAACAAAAGGCATACGAGGAGCTCTGCACAGATGTAAATTGATCGACGTTCTGACAAGGAATGAACTGCAGTGAAGACTTTAAATAGACAAGAGGGAAGTCACATGCTATGCAGGGAACAGGTGAATTGGAGAAGACTAATTACAGAGGTAAGCACACATGGGGAAGTCCTAAACCACAAACAATTGGCAAAAACCAAAACGCGGACAGGATCAACGCAGACAACCTATGACAGATAAACAGCTCCCGTCAAGGAGTTCTAAGTGCACAGTTAAGATTCCAGGACCGAGAGAGAAGCGCACCTGAGGTGCGTAAGCTGAAATCAAAGCAGAGTACAGGGAAAGCAAAAGAGGCGGAGTTACAGAACAGAGCAGAGCAGGGCAGAGTTAGTTATATTAGTAAACAGTGATATCTACACACCTAATCAAAATACGTGAATGTTAGTTGGTTAGTTTATGTACAGACAAAGGGATTAGTATACAGTAAAATTACCAGTACTAACTAAGCAACCTAGCAGTTCATTAATATGGTAATTTCAGAAAAGCGGGAAGGAAGGTAAAACGAGACTTGAAGGAAGTTTGTGAAATACCGGAAAACTTCCGAAACACCCAAAGCGTGTCTGCACGCAGACAGGGGAGTGCACTGGCATGATAACACAAATCACATCAGACATTACAGGGGAGACAATGTGCAATGCAAAAAAGGAATGGACGAATAAACATGAAAAATAATAAATACAGAAACAGACAGATACAGATCATAACAGTAAGTTAGCTAATAGCTACAGTGGTTAGGGTTGCCACCTGTCCCGGTTTTACTGGGATTGTCCTTCTTTCTTGTAGCCTGTCCCGATGAATTTCTAAATTCTCCCGGGACGCAGAATGTCCTGGTTTTTCATGGGCATCGTCAACACGAACATTTCTGATCACATCGTATTTTTTTTCTGTGCGTTCATACACTCAAAATGTGTGTTGTTTATCTCATTGTGCTCGGAGCGGTGTCTCTCTCGTGCGCAGACTGCACTGCCACTGGCTCAGTAGGGGTGTGGCGTAGCCTATATCGCGCATCAACTAGTGGGTTGCCAGTTCCGTGGTTTTGAGCTACTTTTGAGGTGGTGCCGCAGGTATATTTTTTTTGTCTGCGGGTTGAGAGAACCTATTCTTCATTTGAAGTAAATTATCAATAAAATTCATATCATAAATAAACTTTTTTGTTAACGCTCAAATCCAAAAAATTGACAAGCCGGTACACATAGAATATGTCACAAAACAAAATACACATGTACATACAAACAAACACATACCCTCTGTGCTGACCCACACACCTACACACACAAAGGCAGTGCCACAAACCCCGCCCCTGCTTACTTGTGCTGGCTTCCTTGGCCACTGGGCTAGTTTTGGGCTGGTTTTGATTGGTCATTGGGCTTGTTTTGTCGCACAGACCTGTCAACCCTGCGTGAGCCCTACTGGCTGGTGTAGCAGAGGAGATTGAAATGCTTGCTGAACGTTTAGTTATCTAGTTCTTCTAAATATTAACAGCTAACGTTGACATGGGTGGGGAGACAGAGTACGAGGATGGGACCATGGAGACTGACAGGCTAGTTAAAAAGAAAATGAAATGTAACACTTTTTTTAAAATAATAACTGGATGAAAAATGAAAAATACTCCACATGGCTAAAGCCTACCCCAGGCGATCCACTTTCTGCTGCATGCCCCCTATGCTCAGTAAAGATTCTCGTTAAGCATGAAGGGAAAACAGCTTTAGATGACCATGCTAAAACAAAAAAACATCAGAATCGTGTTCAAGTCACCAAATAAACCAAGGCAATTTCATCATTCATGATCACGAAAAGTTCAGCAGACAAAGTTACTGTCACTGAATTAACAGTTACTTATCACAGCGTGCAACATGGTCACAGCTACCTGTCGACTGACTGTGGAAACAAGGTCAGTGCAAAAATATTCAGTGACTCAGATATTGCAACTAAGATGTCCTGTGGCAAAACTAAGAGTGAGGCCTCAGTCGAGAATACGTTGGCTCCATTTAGTCAGCGAAGACTAGCAGTAGAGGTGCAGAGAGCACACTACTTTTCAGTATGTTGTGACGCATCCAACTCTGGACATACAAAATTGTTTCCCTACATGGTCCAGTATTTCTGTGCATCCGAAGGTGTCAAGTATGGCTTGTTAGATTTCTATGATGATCCCGACAAATCTAGTGAAACCATATATAAACAGATAGTGACTATTACTGAGAGCAATGGACTTTCAATCAACCAAATCAGTGCCTATGGGGCAGATAATGCATCAGATAATTATGGGCGGCACAACTCCATCTTTCAGAAACTCAGAGATGCCAACCCACGCATTGTGAGGGGCAATTGCAAGTGTCATATCCTTAACAACACCGTGAAAATGGCCAGTCGCGTCTTCAGCGCTGGAGAGTGTGACGTGGAGGCCTTTGTGCTGAAGGTGTATAGTGAATTCAGTTGTTCTGCTAAAAAAGTGGAAATGCCTAAGGATTTCTGTGAATTTACAAATACAAAATACAGGGAAATTCTGAGACATGTCCCCACAGGTTGGCTGTCTTTGTTGCCAGCAATTCAGAGGATTTTGGAGTGTTGGCCAGCTCTAAAGTCTTATTCTGGTCCCATGGACAGAAGGACTGCCTAAGTATCATCTGGGCATTTGTTTGTGGTGCAACTGATGCAGAAAAGGTGGATTGTACTGTTGCTGAATGCATCCTGGCATTCATGCACAATGTGATGCGAGAATCTGACGCATTTTGTAGAATCCTAGAAAATTACATTACAACTGTCATTGAAGTGCACTCTGTGATGAACCGTTTTCGCAGTCAGCTGACTGCAAGACGCAAAGACTAATTCTAAGCCAAGCAAACACTGAGGAATCTTTTACCCCAGCAACAGGAGCAGTTCAAAAGTCTGGTCGACAGATTTTTTGAGAAAGCAGTGCTATATCTTGAGGAAAACTTTGACTTCAATGACCAGATTCTTGCACATATTGGCTCTGTCAGCCTTAATGAAGGACAATCACTCCAGTCGTCTGAGTTGGATCTTTTAGTGGAGTACTTGCCCTGGATGTTGATGAAGACAAGCTGTACAGTCATCCTGAATGAGGTGTTAGACACTATTCCAAAAGATCTAACATCAGACAGAAAGTGGGCCTATTTTTTCAGCAAGGCACTGAATCTACTGAGCTGTTGAAAGTAGTTGCTTTTGTTTTTTCAATACCTGTTGGCAAATGCCTATGCAGAGCAAGTTTTCAGTTATGTGGATGTTTGGTCTGATAAGAGAAACAGACTGTCAGTGGCAATGGTGAAGGCTGAGCTTCAGGTCAGATAGAATTTTAAAATACCATGCATTGAATTCAAGATGTTCAATGAAGAAGAGAGGTCACTGATAACTGCAGCAAAGAAAAACACAAAGTGCAAGAGGCTCCTCAGAGCCTGTACTTGGGCCGGGTCTACGCCCGGGCAAATCACGAAACCGCGCGCGCATGAGCAGGACAATCGCTACCCCGAAAAAAAACAAGAGGCTCTTCAGAGCCTGGGGGGTATACTACGAAGCAAGATAAGTGGGTTAGCGTGGTATGTCGAGCTTAAACCTAGGCTTTTCAATGTCACGAAGGTGTCTGTCTTTTAACAAGGCTAGATTAGCATGGTAACTTATGCTGCGAACTTAACCTGGTCGGGAGCAGGTTATGTGCCGAGTTTCGGCTGTAATCGACTATACATGTGCTGCTATATCAGTAAACACCTCCTTTGAAGTTGGCATCACCTTTCTTGAATAATCCTGTGGAGTTTGGTGCCCGAAACGTAGGTGGTTCTCTTCGAAGGGAGACTGCCATGACCTGTTCGCTTTTTCTGACGATATTCTGTATGAACGCTACAGATTCTCCGCTGAGGGAATTTGTTACTTATGCGATCTACTGGAGCCACATATTGGCAATGTAGCAAAGGAAGGCACTTAAGTTGCACGAACAGTATGCATAACGTTGCTTTTTTTTTTTTTTTTTTGCCACGGGAACCGACAACATTCAGGTGGTGATGCAGAAAATCTGAGCAAGAATATTTTATGCTGCACTAAACATTTTACACAGCATACCATGAAAATAATTTTAAAAATTATTAAAGCAAAGCAGCATAGGGTGTACTACTTTGAAAAATGTTCTCATGCTTTGTTTTAACTTGCTGCCATGTCCTCTTGACAGTGCTGGTACTGCAACTATTAAATATGAAATAGTATTTTATGCCACAGGACTACTATAAATTTGCAATGGTGCAACTGGTTAGGGTTAGTGGTGGAATATGATTTTATGAAAATCATGCTGTTTAAAAGAAAAGCAATGGAAAAAAGACTTTAAACCAAAAACGAAGAAATTATTAAAATGGAGTTTATTATTGGTATTTCTCAGTCAGATAATACTCACTCTATAGTGTAATTTCACTTTGTTTCATTTGGCCGAGAAACTAAAGTGATTTCCACTAGTACTTCATCAGAGGACTTACACATTTACATGGTGAGCAATTTTCCTGCAGAATTCCTCCCTGGCCTTATTACAACCAACAAGAATACATATACTAACATAAACCTCAATGACAATTACCCAAGAGTCTATGCGCATGCATAATCGTGCAATCTTTCAAAGTGTCCAACCAATCAGTGTAAAAATTCATATATCTCCCATTAAGCCGCTGGAGCGCCCCCTGGTGCCGCAGGGGGAGATATCCCGCTATCTTTCTGATCCTGGATCAGGGATAGCTTCCTCGGAGGAACATTCAGCACGTGATTGTTCATTTTATGGAGGGAAATACGGAAAATTGACGCACGGAACTTTGTGCAAAAAAGCACAAAGCCGAGGTTAACAAAGAAAAATTATAACCACCGTTATGATACCAATTATCAGTGATTGCGAGGTCAGGGTTTGTTGAACCGGCTTACTGAAATAAAGGCTGTCTATGCTTAACTTGCTTCGTAGTACACCCCCCTCCCCCCCCGTACTCGGGCTGGGTCTGGGCCTGGGCCAATCGCGACCCCGAGGAAAAAAAAAAGAAAAAAAAAGAAGATCCAGAGCCGAAACTTAGACTCGTGGCCTACCGGGCCGAGTAATAAAAGGAAGACTAGGTAAAAAAAGCCCTGTTGTTATGATTACATTCAGTATCTGACTGATACATTAAAGGAGCTGTATGTAAGTTTGTGGCCAAAACTGGTACTGCAATCACATTCAAAATACCGCAGAGCGCAGTATCCCCTCCCCCTCTCCCCTAGACGAGAGGTTGCCAGCTAGGTTGCCAGATCCAGCAAGAACGTCTACTACAAGGAGCTACCATGGCCACGTTTCAATATCACCAGTGATTTGCTCTCACAGGGTTGTGTTCAGTTCAGAAAAGATTGAGACTAATGACTAACTTTAGCAATGGTCATATTGGTCAACTTGCTCGTCACTCTTCTGTGTGGATAGTCCACTAAAGTCCATACTATAATATGCGTAAAGAATGAATGAGGACTCATTTGACCGATGTACTGTCTCAATTACATTTCATATTGCTATAATGGCTGTGCTAATGTTGGAACGGTTTCCACAGTGTCTCAGCATAATGCCAGAGAAACTGACTCTAATAATGCATTGCCAATGTTGGCAATGACGAGTCACGGTTTTTATCTCTCAAACAATTTGTTACCTAGTCAATTCGATGACCCACCTGCATACGCACTAACGTACCATGAACGAACATACATAATGTTATTCGACTGTAGAGAATATTTGAAATGTCCGTGCCTACATTAAATAGAATTAAGTTAGCCAAACTTAGCTGACTCTTACCTGTCCAGGAGAAAATTAGCAACTTCGGCGTCAGTCTTCAAATTCTTCTCCGCTTTCAGCCGTCTCCATCTATCAAAGGCATGTCCTATACAGATCCTTGTTTTGTTTCTGACTTTGTCACAACGTATTTCAGAATCATAACGAGGCCTTTTAGGGTTAGTAACGTCAGACATTTGTGCTCCGAAACGCTGGTAGCTGCAGCTCAGTGGTAACTGGCATCCTGGATGCCGAAATGCTACTGACTTCGTGATTGGGAGATAGGTGGAGGGTGGCGTCACAGGCCAAAACACAAAATGACAACATTAACATTAGTTGTGGGCTGCAACTTCGCTTTTGTAATGAGAATATTCTGGGTGGACTAATGTTGTCAGTGATAGAAGTATTTGAAATTAACATCATTCCTTAATGTCTGGTGATATATCAGGGCCATTTCATGGTTTATCAACATACATTTCTTACATACTGCTCATTTAAGTGTAAGTGGCTATAGGTGAGGCCAAAGCAGTGTATGTTAATTGCAACTCTAATGTCATCCCTCAACTCATATGTTTAGTCAAGAGGGAGAGAAGGCAAGCACAAGCAAAACACACACCAGTATCTAAGCAATCAGGTAAGCTGTTTCCTCTCATGAGAATACTTAAGATGTTGAAAATATTCAGTGCTTAGGCACAATCTGCACAGACGACAATTCTGTCGCATCGGTCTGATGCCTAAGGGACATTTTTGTTCATGCAGGTGGGTCATGGTATGTCGTGTCATCGATATGTCCAGGTTTTTTGTCAGACACAGGTGGCAACCCTAACAGTGTGCCTGTGACGAATTCGCACTGTTCAAAAACAACCGGCAAGCACACATGATCCTAACCTCTTCTCAACATAAGTGCGCAGGCACACATGTAAAATACAAGACCAAGACATACCGAAACAACAGCGTCATTACTGCTTGACAACATGCGACAGATTTGATTTCGGATTCTCATTTGCACTGAAAACAAGGATTTACCTTGACAATATTGTAGCCTGTGGGCCATGTTGAGAATGGGGCCTTATAGTGTCTGCTATTTTACTAATTCTTGTGGGGTGCTCTCTCTCTCTCGCTCTCTTTATCACCCTCTCGCTTGCTCGTTCACTCTAGCTCATTTAATTTTGCCCTGGTCACGTTAGTTATTGAGAATTGGGACAGGCACTGATTAGGCCACCTAAAGATCATGCAATCAGGAGCACGTAAAAGGCACTTGGGGTCCTCGTGGCAGCAGGGTTTTTTGTGACAACGCTGGCGTTGGAGTAGCGGTGTTTGAATGGATGTTTGCTGCTCTCAGGTACATCATAAGTTTTTCTTCATCTTCCATTTTAATTGGTGACTAGTGGGTTAAGTAGGTGTTTGTTTGAATAGTGAATGGGGGAGCAGGCGCTGTCAGAGCTACGTTGAACCCACTTTGTTTGGAACCGGCGTGCGATCAGTGGGGATTGCTGGTAGCCGTGGTCGTATTGCAAGCAACGCGTCTTCAAGCCTAACTTCTGGCGTACACTGAGAAATACTGGGACAGGTATGTGGTGTTAATCCCGCATATAATTCAATGGTGTGTCGGGTTATTACGAGTGGCCTGCTTTGCGCTTTACCATGTCCGTGTTGTATGGTGTTTGCTCGGTGTTGAATATTGCATTGAAGTTTTAAGTAACCGTTCGCATGTACTAATTGCTCGAGCTGTTTTAAATTGTTTGTATATTACTTGGATGAACTCACATATACAATTGTGCGTTTGTCTGATTTTATAGATCCGTGTGGCAGTTTTGCATGGCTAGCTGCTGTCCTCTTTACCGTGTGAATGTGGTGCTGCTCATAGCTTAGGCCTATTTGTTTCCCTTTTTTTTTGTTTTGTTTTGTTTTTGTGTGTAGGCTATTTTGTTTTCCTCTAGCCTGTGCGCTGTAGTGTAAGTGTTACATAGTCTACTGTATGCACCGTACGCCGCAGGCTAGAGTGGGTTTATTCATTTTTAAATTTTAATGTCTTATGTTTATTGTCTTGTCTTTTTGCCCCCCCCTCCTCCTATCTAACCTAGGGTACTGGTCACAAGAGGGTAACCTTAGTGTGCGTGGGAAACTACACTGGAAAGCTGGGTCCCTTAGCCTCTTTTTGTTTTCTTTGCTAATGACTGAAAGTTTTGCAGTGCTATATAGCGTGAAGCTCTTTGTCTTTATCACTTAGGTACCTGAGTATTGCGAGGTTTGCAGTGGATATTGAAGTCGAGTGTATATCTGAATAAGTGTGTTTGCACAGGCATGTATGGTTTTGAAACCTGGGCCTTCCATTAGTGTTTTTTTTTTCCTTTGGCTAAATTGGCCCCTGTACCAATGTCTTGGTGATTTGTCTGTTTTGTTTTCTTTTTCCCTTTTGTTTATTGCCCATTCCCGCCATCTATGAAGTGACCCATTTAATTGGCGATTAAGTCATTCACAGGAGGTTATTTATTACTAAAGATTGTATTTTTTAATATCTTTTTAAAATCTGTGTCTGTCCCTCTTATTAGAGAATCGGTCCCTTTGCTTTGACACTCACAGTAGTTGGTGCACTGCAAGGGGTGGCGTAGTTGGCATACATTAAGGGGGCGCCACAATATCTTACTGATATATCCTTTCAAGTCTACATTGCGCAGAAGGAGTCAATGGTATTAGTTTGTAGGAGAAGACTAATGGTGCTTAGTCCACATTGTCAGGGGGAAAGAATTTTGTATCCACCTCCACGTTCTTCTTACTTGCCAGAACTATTTGAAAAGGGGGCGCCAATTTATTTTTGGGGGGTTTTATTAGTGAGAAGGGGGTTTAGAATTTAATATCAATCAGTGGTATGCCATCAGATGTTAAGAAGGCCTTTGGTAAGATCACCCTTTACCGCATTATTGCTCTCAAGCTGTTTGCAGTCAAGTTTGCCTGATTAACAATCAAACAATTGATTGACTGAACAAGCACGACCAATGCATGACTCATAATGATTAAGAGTACTAATGACAAAGCGATTGCCTATTGGCTATGTTGATATAACTGATGTGGCATTGCAGGGATGACAATAACTGCAAAAAATCTAGAACTTTCACCATTTTTCATCTCTCTTGGATTTTTTTTCATTTACTCAGATTATTACAGACTTATGAAAAATGACTATAGTTCCAAGCTATAGTTATCCTATAGGAAGTGGATATTATTTTTGCCACCATGGTGTAGTATTACTGTAGTGATACTATAGTTATTCAAACTACAGCAATACAGTTGTGTTGACTAGAGTAATATCATTGTACCGTTGACTGTGGTAATACTATAGTTATAATGTAATGGTAATACTACTATTCTAGTTATACTATATGCAAACTATAGTACTACTATTGCTATGCCATAAATACTATAGTATTACTTAGAAATAGCTATAGGATATTCTCATAAGGGCACTGTCACTCCACTGTGCGTTGTGCCTCACAGTGCCCTTTACCCACGACAATATTCAGAATATCGAATGAATTCTTCTACATTATTGCTTAATAATTTAGGCAAATCTGAGCCATTTTGTGAGCTAATGTTACATGACTTCAGAATATACTTAGACATTTTACGTTGTCATTTAAAAGTAGAGGAAAACTTCATAAAATAAAGCAATAAATTTGACAGTCATCCTACCGATTCGTTTTAGCAACTGTTGCTAATTAGGCAAAGTAAATTGCAGAGGATTAGGCAATTAAACATTGAAAGGTGAGGTTACAGAAGGCCATTGTGACCGCCAATGGACCGCTACTGATTTCAATATTTAGTATCGCGAATGCATGCTGTGCATGCCCAAGCAACTCAGTGTGTCATCAGTAACATGGCTGCCACAGTTGAGTGCTACCACCACACATAGCAGCACTAGAAATTAAGCTCTCAATGTTCTTGACTGGATGTACGCTTGACGTTTTTACACACCAAAATGTTTCTCTGGGTTCCCAAACCTCCAGTTAAGCCGAAAAGTACTGATTTCATTTGATGTTGGTGGAGGTTGAATACAGAATTCTTTCCTCATTAGGGTCTACAAAATCGGCCATCCGAACACAAAATGTGTACTGCACACGCAAGAATGATCCTTGGGAACAAATATTCTTCCTGTTTTTCACCCAAATCCACGCTGTTTGCTGCCTTTTACCACAGAAAATGTGAAAGAATTTCATATTATCCCCTTTTTCAATACGATTTGTACATCTTCTGCCATACGTAGTCTGCAAAGAGCATGCGCGCGACCCAAATCTCACTTAAGCCAAACTGGTCTATTGGTCTGGTCAGACTGGTCTAGCTTCAACCCATCTTTACACTTGCAGGACCAAGCATTTTTAAAAGCTGATTTTTATACTTCAACACAATGTGCTGAAAAAGTGCAACATCACTTTCACTGGAGTCAACACTCACTTCCTTGACAATGGTTCACACTCTCAGCATAGCAACACATTCACTCGTACACTTAACACACGGCACAAAATGCCTAATATTTGATGATGAAAATATACTGAGAAATGCTATCTGTTCTTTTCGAATGAGCATATTTTGGGTTTAAGATAGCTGAAAGTAAAGCATAATTCCATACATAGACACAAGGGCCACAGCGATAAACACTGTGCAACATGCTGTGCAAATTGTTTGGTTCGTTTGGCATGAACCAGTTGCCATGGCTGCGGCAGGTTGACCTCGGAGTGACGTCACGACTTTGGCAGCGCATTAGCTCACCTGTTTAGCAGTATTTGTTTCACATGAGATTATTGTAACCGGTCACATCATTATTATTTCTAAATTTCCCCTTTGCCAACTTTTTCAGTCTCTTGCTGTCATCAGATTTGAAATAAGGGTGTGCAGTATTTTTAATAAACATTCAAATCATCAAATAATACGTTGTCTTAGTGTTTTTTGGTAGAGATGAGGATACATTTTCCCTGTTTTATTTGCATTTTCTGTAGTGTGCCAACTTGTTTTTTTTTTCCCCCAAACAGGTACATTCCCAAAAGAACAACAAAAAAAAAAAATTACTCCACTGAAGCTTCCCCTATCTGTGGACAATGTGGCTTACTTCCCTTCCCCATTGATAGAAATCAAACCACAGGGGGTGACAATATCTCATCTGATAACACGCGCTACATACAGAAGCACAAGTGCATCATCTTATGTGGTTAAGGCGAAAAGTATGGCAAATTTTTTATATGCATTTGCCTGGATATAGCAGTATTCACAGTAACAATCTCTTGCAGAACGTGAGGGGGCCAAGAGTCATGAACCAATTTCAAAGAAACTGTGAAAAACAGAGCAGAGCTACAGAGGCTCCTTTGTGTTATCTGACCCAAGACATCTGCTGAGCTTCATTAAAGGAGCAGTCATTCCACCACTGCACAAGCCCCCCACAGACACACTCCTGATAAAACAATGCAGGCGACTGTACTCACATGCTCGCATGAAGGAGGCGATAAGTGTCAGTGAGTGATGGAGTTCGGTATCAATGCAGCTTTATAAACAGGGGATCCAGTTATTTGTCAAAGAGCAATTATTCTTTGTGCAATGAACAAATAATAGCGTTTGATAAGAATAAGATGTTAAAAAAGAGTTCAGTGTTGATGTGAGATTAAGTCGAGGAAAGATTTGTCATTTTATAGGTATGAAAAGTGAAAAATGGGACCGTATATACATCTTTTCCCCATCATAATTTTCTTAACTTCCCCCAAACCTTTCCTACAGCCCCATCCTTCTTCTCTCATTCTACTGTTTCCATCCTTTCTACCTTATCTTGTTTCTTCAGTTTTACTGTACTTTTTTCTCTCTGCACCCCCAACACTGACATTGAGCGCTGTTTCTTTTTTTCCCTTTGCTTCTCTTTGTTATTTGTTCTCTGCCTCGGGACTCCGCAGGTATACGCGCACTCCATCGTGTACGCACGCACAGACACACACACGCACACACACACAGGCACACAATCCCTCTGTCCCTCTCCTGGAGGATGGGCTCCCATTTGTATTTTTCTCTTCACACCTCACCGGGGGGCTAATGGACTGAGATCGATCTGGGCATCTTGTAGATCACCTTTAGACAGTTCTCCCTCGCCTTATTCATGTCAGAAAGACAGGGCCCTGTGATTCTCATTCCTGATTACACAGTATTGGTGCCTCTTTCTATGCATGGAAACAGCCTGTACTGAAAGCTACCTCAGATTCTACGCCCTGGCAAAACAACTCCAGTCCTCAATCCTAGACCTTACCTCAACCCTCCACCCCCATCATCACTCAGGCTAAGGGGCTGTGGATCAGACTATGGAGGCATTTTTCGCTTGGCCAGCATGTAAGTTCTCCTCGGCTAATTGGTTTAATGAGCTTGTTAGCAATGTTGTTGCTGCCCTCATGGTCAGCTCAAATGAGGCTGTATGCTGTTCCATCGCCGAGGCTGATGGGGGCCACTGGCGCTACAGCGGCAGAGGTCGCAGGTCTGAACCTGCCTCCGGGCTGTGAGCTAACCTGTACAGCCACGGCGGTCTGTCCAGCGGTCTCTGCTGTTTAGCCGTGCGGCCTTAGGCAGTTGAGAGGCGAAACAGTGAGAGAGAGAACATGAGAGAGAAAGAAGAGGGACAATTTCCATCTGAATATTTCGTGACTGTTCACTGAATTTCCTTTTTGGGGCTCACTTAAGCACAGTGGTCTAGGTCCCTGCTACAGTGTGTCATCATGTATTAAAGAAAAAAATATCTCACCCCACTGCATCTTCCCTTAACTCACTTTTCTACCTTAGCCAAGCTTTAAAACCTTTTTTATTTAATCTTTTTTTTTTTTTTTTTATTTCAGCATTATGAATTCCAGGTTCTTCTGGTTCACTAGTATGCAATTTCAAACAGACTAGACAGTGCGGGATGGAAACTACAGAATGGATAAAGAGGGAGAGTTTATACTTTATGAAAGGCTGAGCCAGTTTCCTGAAACATAAATACACGATCTAACAAATGTAAAAGTTACCCCAATACCTCTGTATGCTTCTCTAATGGGAAGAACATACTATTCAAGTAAAAGGAGAATGCTGTGCTAGCCTTGGCAACACAATGTGTTTCTTCCTGAAACAGTCCCAATATAATGTCTAAAATTGGGAAAAAAATCACTGCAAGGTTATCATTCATTGTGTAAGTGGACCAAATTATTGCTGGTAATGTGGACATCACTATGTTTTCATGTATTTTTTATGCAAGGGAAAGTGGAGCGGACCGAGGCAATTCCACTTACTCTGCAGTAATTGCAATAAGAACAGGGTTTATTATGTTAATATGGCACACAATCCTATTTTTCATTACTGCTGAAATCTTGATTTTGCAAAAAGGCTGCTTGTTCAGCATTTTCCTGTGACTGTTAATTTATGTTTTGGCAGACATACCCATTATTGCTTTCATTTGTCAAGCCAATAGAACATTTGAATTGAGATGAGAGAGGGAGATAAGTAGTGAAGACAGAAAAAAGAGAGGAAAAAATTATTGACAGTGTCAGAAGCTGACAGGCAGGAATGGATGAAACAAAAAAGAGGAGAGAGAGGACAGAGGCATGCTGAGAGATGTGTAGACAGTGACAAATGACAAGTGAAAGAAGTCTGACAACCAAAAAAAAAAAAAAAAGCATTAGCATAAATAGACAAGTGATATTAATAGATACAAATACAGAGATGGCAAGGAAAGAGTGGATGGTGGGAAAACAAGGAATGGAAGAGGAAAAGACAGAGAGAAGGAGTGAAATAGGTGGCTAAGCAGCAAAGGAATCACCAGCAATACGAATGCAAGTAAGGACCAAATGCATCGGTCTAGTGAGAGGTTTTAATTTGGAAGGCCACTCCTGAGCTGTTCACGTCAGAGCTGGTAGCCTCTCAATACATGCCATGATAAAAGCACAACGAGCATCGTTTCAGGAGCCCCAGTCACACAAGGTAGGAAAAAAGGATGGGGGTCTTGCGCAGGGGGACCATTAAAGTTTTATTACTGCATTGCGTGCAGCCCCAGAAACAGCCGAGAAGAGTCTAGACAAGAAACTGGCTCATGTATTGAGAGGAAAATTAGAGTGCTAACATATCTTAAGATGAGGGCTTGTTAGTCGCCTCTGTGGTGCAGCCTGTAGAGCAATCTCCTCATGCCCATTTTGCGCTGCAGCATTGGTGGTTGGAATCCAGCTGCCAGAAGAATTAATTGCTTGTCTCTCCATGTTTCTCAAATTCCCCATTCTTCCTGTCTCCCTAAACTATCCCTATCCTCACCAGTAAAAAAGAAAAAAAATTGTAAAGCTGTTATACGTGTATACTACATACGTATATACACTGCCCATTCAAAAAGAGAAGTTGCACACTAAAATGTTTTGGTGGGCCACCTTTGGCTTTGATCATGGCGCACATTCGTTGAGGTATTGCTTTGACAATCTTATAAAATGTCACAACATTTATTTACGACCAGATTTGCATTCATTTTTGGCCAAGATGTATTGATGATAGGTGAGTCAAATCACTTTGATAAGCCTTCTCCAGCAGACTTTCAAATCCTTTAAATCCAAACGTGTCGTCGCCGACACAAGTGCACAACTCATGTTGTAGATGAACCACTTTCTCACAATTTTTTCCTAATGAGTCTTAGCATTATCATCCTGGAATATGCCTGTGCCATCAGGGATTAAAAAGTCCACTGATTTTGTTACTGGTCTACAATAATATGCCCATCTTGATACACAGTAACATCTTTTCAACAACCATGAGATACATCTTCCAACATGCTAGTTTCAAAAACAGGAAGTTACGCACTGAATCAGCCGGGATTGAAAGAATTATTGCCAACTGAAACATATTTCATCACTGCAATAATGATTCAATCATAGGCTCTTGAGTATTTGCTCATTTAAATCCAAACAGCGACTTCTTTTATGGATGGGCAGTACATACAGTGCTGCAGTTGCAGTTTTATTTGCTAACAAAACTGTTTCTACAATACTGCTCAAATATATTTGATATTTGTCAATGTTTAGAATGTTTGTTGGTTTTGTGGGCAGTATCAGAGCTGCAGTCTTCCACGCTAACAACTCATGTTAACACTTCTTGAATGATAATGAATAGATAAATAAAAGAGAGCTGAAGGTCATATGTGCCATCGCTCCAAAAGTGTGTACCTGGCTTATTTGTCCCTAGTAATCACAACTGTGCTCTCATGCTGGAGGTCAGACTGCCTCTGCATGCCCGACAAGCTTTCTGATAGCACAGCACACTCACCTGCACCTTTTCCCTCAATGCACCACTTCTTTTAGTTGGTCCAAGGCAATAGAATAGCTCTGCTGCTTTGAATGTGCCCCACAGATTTGAACTATGCAGAGTTCAGATTTTCTGACTCTGACCTTCCCATGTGATGTTTTTTTAATGCAATATGCTCCATTGTCAATCAATTTTTCCTATATTTATTACGGGGATGTTAACCGTCTTAATTTCATGAAGACCTGCATATTAGTCAATCCTTTCAAGGGGATATCAGCTTTCTTTTTTTTTTAACATTTTTGAAAATTCCACTCTCGCAATTCTGCCGGAATAAATACAGCATATAACTAAAACCGAAAGCTATAGTCCAAGAATGCAAATAGGATATTTCTGATTTATTTATTAATTTGCCGGCATATTTTCCCCTACTATATCTTTTCTCTCATGCACTCCTCCTTAATCATTTTTCTCCGAGGCCACTGTGTCCCTTTTTATATATTGTCCCAATAACTTCAATCACTTTTCAGGGATAAATTTATTGTTATGATTCTGCCTCATGTGTGCTGTCTTGTCATTGTGCTTATTAATTTTATATTTTTGCTTCTGCTTTTTCTCCCGTGCCTTACTCTTGTTTTATTTTTCAGCTTTCTTTCCGCCGTCTGACAATTGAATCACTCTTGCCCAAACTCCTGTGATGTCATGTGACAGCCTTCAGCTTGCCTGCGTCTTGTTGTCCAATCACGTTTCCTCATTTGGAATCGGCTGTGGTATTTCATTCATTACTTCCACCTGTGCTTAATTCTGGGTCTCGCTAAACTCTGAGTGAATGCGTTCTCTGATAGGTTCATTACTAACCGTACTAACCAACACTTATTTGAGGGTGATTGTATATATTTCGTCATGTAGTATTAACCTAATTACCTCATTAGCGTGTGCGAGCGTTTCTAGCTTTTGTAATTCCTTCCTAAGCTTTCCCTGCTTAACTACGTTAATAGCTATGCTTTCCTTTGCTTCTCTCATGCTGCTTTTTTACTCGTCACATTTAGATTACCTCAATCTAAACCGTCTAGCTTGATTGATTGTCTCAGCGTCTTGTCTCGAGTCATTATTGTTAACCCGGTTCTCGTGAATTTGTTTATTAATCCCATGTGTTTCTGTTTCCTCCTCCCTTGTGTATTTCAGTGGGGAGAGCGAAGCTATCGTCAGAGGGAACTTTGTATTGGCTATGCGCTACATTGTGAAATCTCAGCTCCTGTGCCTTCCCGAGTATTTCCTTTGTGCGATTCCCGAGCCTTGTGTTTTGCTGCGCCCACGTCTAGTCTGCTTTTTGTCTAAGTCTCTCAGTGTTTCCGTCAGTTTAGTTAGGTCCAGTTTTTGTTTTTCTAGTCTGGCTGCTCTTGGAGTGTGTACTTCTGTTTCCCCCTGCCTTGGGCAGTGTACCTTAGTTTTCCCATTCGTTCAGTGCATGTGCTTTCTCCTTTAGTGTTTGGTGTTTTGTTTTAATAAAAACTTTTGGATCCTGCATCTGGTGTCCCCCCGACCTCTTCACACTTATTGTAAAAGTATACTCTGACTTATATACACAGGCACTTTAATGCAAATAGCCAGCTTCTACATAAGCTAACCAAGTCACTGAAATTTATTTTATAAAGCATTCAAACATGGAGAAGTTTGTAAATCAGAAACCCTCTCCTGGATCCTTCACACCAAAGTCAGTCACTGTTCTGTAGAGAAGAGGTTAGGTTTTTTGTGTGACAAAATATTAGTGAGCAATATGTGCGATATAAATAACTTTGACCATGGTATAATTGTTATTATACCATGGTCTGGGTGAATACTCTTCTGATTGGCTGGCAGGTATGCGTTAAAACCGTGGAACACACAGGTAGTTTGGCTACGGTAGTTTCACTGTTCGAAATTCATCCGCTAACAACCTGTAACCATACCAACGTTAGAAAGCGTCGCTGTCAAACTGTCAACTGTCGAGAGCAGAGCACAACAAAACACAAAAAGGATGATTTGTTATCCGCTGTTCTTTGAAATAAAAGATGAACCAATTAAATTGGTGAATGAAAGTTTAGTTATCTGCTATTCTGTATTTGAAATTTAAAAAATTTAAATGGCTCTCTGCACCCTGGCCAACTATGGCTAATTGACATGGTTGTAAAAAGGACTAGAATTATTCCTCGTAGTGACGACAGTAAGCTCTTGCTTCATAAACTTTAGATTTTAAGTGTAAAACTTTCACCAAAAATTTCTGAAGGCTTTGATTTGATATTGCTGGCAAATGACCTTGGTATAAGTGGGATAATCAACTCATAATTGTGCATTACACAGTTTTAAGGCACTTCTTGGAGGCAACCACCCTCCGCTTTGTGTCGGGTGGTTATTCGCCTCCGCATCGTGCCTTAAAACCGTGTGATGCACACCTACAAGTTGATTATCCCTTAGGTGCCTGATCAATTGGTTTTCACAGAATAGCTCGATTAACAGCCCAGCATACAATAGGCAAGAGTTTTGTCAATCCATCACTGGGATACACACCATTAACTCACACTTATGCAGGATTTAAAGTCTCCTATCAGCCTTACATGCATATACCTGGGCTGCGAGAGGAAAGTGGAGTACCTAGAGAACTCACTTAAAGGGGGGGGTTAAGAAATAACAGAGTTCACCATAGGCCTACAATGATGACATACTTTATAGTGGTATTGCAGGGATGGGGGAAAAAAATTTATGTCTAATTAATCCAGTACTTTCCCTGAATTCCATGTCCCATTTGAGCATTTTTTTTTCAGTGATGCAACCTAATTTGCTCTAAGATTGCACTTCAACAAAATGTTTTCAGCGTTGAAAAGAAAAGGCAACATTTGCAGGGAAGTGCAGTTGCGCACTGGTTGCCATGATGCTATCATTATTTATTTTTTTAATTACCAATCCTTCTTACATCAAAGTGTTGGTAATTTAATAATATAGTAAGTTGATTATTAGTGCATTGCGAAAGTTGGACACATGGCCTGCATTTAAAATCACTTGAAATGCGTGCTATGTGTCAGACATTCATGATGGCAAAATTATCTCAGAGGTCTTCATAGTCCAGCTTCCGGAAAAGTTGTAGGAAGGCTACATTATGAGATTTTATGAACGACAATTATCTAATTAATTAGAAACAAAATCTAAACATTATCTAAATACCATCTGCAGCAGCATTTACAACAAAGCATTCTACTTCAAGATGGAATTTCGAGAAATATGAGTTCATTGCCATCCATGCAATCTCCTATTACATATCAGGACTCTTCGTCCCCGGATTTTTTGTTCCCAGACATTTCGTCCCCATGGACTTTCCGTCCCCGTACTCTTCATCCCCCTGGACTTTCATCCCTGACTTTTTGTACCTGCATTTTTCATCCCACAATGATAAAACAAGTGCCACCATTGTTGACAGATGGATGGATGAACGTATGATGGACTGATCACCATGATATAAGGATTAGGGTTAAGGATAGTGTTATAATGCAGGCAGACGGGAACAAATTATTGGGGATGAACCATCCAGGGACGAGGAGTCGGGGGGCGAAAAGTTCATCGGGACAAAAAGTCCCCAAAAAGTCCTAGAACCCTCATATTGTAGCCTTCCTCTTTGATGCAAATATGTTTGTCTTAATCTTAATAGCAACACTGCTTATTGGTTGCCCATTTTGTCAGAAAATTAATTCAATTAATTGTCCGATTCTTAACTGGAAACAGGAAGAGAATTAACCTGCATAATGGTAATGGAATGGTTTCCTGAGGAAAATGGTTAAAGGCGGATATGAGCGCAAAAATGCACCCAGCAGGAAAAAAGAGGGTAATGTTCATGTGGACGGAGAGGTGGACTGGAGCTTCAAAACATCGAACCAAAGGCTGCATGAAATCACAAACAGACTACCTGTGCGTGATTTTTGCCATCCCATTTTTGCAATGGGAAATCCACGGTCAGCAATTATGAGCAGTTTATTCATGGAAGACCTGGAAACCAGCGCCATAAACACAGCACCCACACAATGCAAACCCACTCTCTGGAAAAGATATGTTGATGACATCCTGGAAAAATAAAAGTTGGACACACACAAGAGCTCACAGACCATCTAAACGCCATGGACAGGACTGGAAACATAAAAATCACACACAAAGATGATGGTAGCATAAAAATCACAGTATACAGAAAACCAACACACACGGATCAGTATTTACTCTGGACCTCTGAGCACCCCACAGCACACAAACTGCCAGTAGTCAGAACTTTATATGAAAGGGCCAGTATCATCACCGATGAAGCAGATAAACAGGAGGAGGAAAAACACATACAAAATGCACTTACACTCAGCCAATACCCCAAATGGGCCATAAACAAAGGAAAACAGCAAGTCAAGAGCAAAGAAAACAAACGAAAAAAACGAAAAAGAAATCACACACAGAAAACTGAGAACAACAAAAAAGATTTAGTAACCATACCTTACATCTGGGGGATAAAAGAAAGAATACAAAGAGTTATGAAAAAACACTGAATAAACACAGCAGTCGAACCACATATAAAGCTACGCCAAATTCTAGTTCACCCCAAAGACAAACTAAAACAGGACAAGAAATGCAACGTAATACACCAAATACCATGCAAATTATGTGACAAAACATACATAGGAGAACAGAAAGAACATTCAGTACAAGGAAAAATGAACATCAAAAACAATGTGTAAAGGAAACAGCAGGGCGGCTCACAAGAACACGACAAGAAAAGGCAGAGTAAGAAAATCTAAAATCAGTCCTATCAGATCACTGCAAAAGGAACAATCACATCATGGACTAGAACAACGCAAGGACCATAGGATCGGAAAGTAACAAATACAAACGCTGGATCAAGGAGGCCATTGAAATCAGCAAGCGAGCCCAGGACACTGGGATGAGGGGGCATTCATGCTCTCCCACACCTTGGATTTTCTTCTCCAGAGACCATGGAATGGCAGGGGGCGTGACCGGCCTGGTGGATCTGACAGGTTCACCAGGCCGGTCATGCCTACAGCGGAAAACAGCTGATAATGTGACGCGCTAAAGCGTTTCAGATAACGCTTCCGAGGGAGACTGCAGACGACAGTTGAAACATGTCAAGGTAAGAGAAACATCTCAACCCTCTGTCTGAAGTAAAAGAAAACAACATTTTGTTAACAAACAGAAGACAGAATGAATCTCTTTGAATGTTCATATTGACTTGTTGGCATTTGTGCCAATGGCAGGGAAACCAAATGATTCAATAAAAGAAAGATGCGGTAAGTTGGTTCATGAAAAAAAAATTCTTAAAGTGACCATTCTGCAAGAAAATTGACTTATCTGTTAGTATTTGAATATGATAGGTCCATAATCAGTTTGTGACATGTCGTGGTTCTTGAACTCCAACACCACTTGAAGGACTGATTTTTGCGAATAAAAGGAAATAGGCAGAGAATTTACACCAATGAGAAACGTGTTGCGGTGTTTCGTTACGAAACTTTCGTAACACCGCAAATCGAATATTCATGTTCTCGCCGGTTCTCGCCCACTCTGGAGTATAACCGCCCACACAAAGATTCGAGCAACGTGCGAACTGTCAGTGTCAACCACATTCTATGGTGTCAACTCTGTGAATGTACTTGAATTCCAATTGATTGTATTAAGATACAGGTGACTTATTGGCAATTGCAAATGATGAGACATCTGTCTCGTTGCGTTTTCATTTTGGCAAGGTGAGGTGATGCATTGGGGCTCGATGCATAGGCTAGTGACACGAAAGCCCATTCGGGAAGGGTAGGCTATTCCGAGAGTTAGGCCACTTTTCGAATGGTTTAAAAAATCAATAGCATAATTGCAGGGCTGCCAACTTTCTACACATTCTCACGCATACAGCGTAGGTCTCACGCATTTTCGAGGCATATTCACCGAAGTCAGCAATTGTTCAACCAGCGTGTATATTAATGAGATTCTTATGTGTAATTAAAGTCCTTGTGCATGGCAGTTTCACTTTCGTAACGGTGGATTTCACCACTAGTAAAAACGGAAAGCGATAATGACTCTGGACCTCTTGCGCTTTTTTTTACTTGGGGATTGAAAGCAATGCATATGTTTCATAATCGTTTCAATTGTTTAAGTGGAATAAGATAATTTGAAATGTCTTTATACAATTCCATTGCTTTTAATTCCCGAGTAAAGACAAGCGTGAGCATTCCAGAGTCATAATCGATTTCCATGTCACTAGTGGGGAAATGAACCGTAATGCACGTGAAACTGATAAACTTTCATGCACAACGACTTAAATTCTGCAAGAGAATGTCTTAAATGCACATTAATTGAATAATTGGTAAGAGGCGTGACACTCGCGCCGAATGCGTGAGAGTTGGCACCTCTGTAATCGAGAGGGCTGTGAGACATTTACTCTAATTTGTTAGATAGACTAGTAAAATTACCACTCTGAAATGTCCATTGTTAGAGGTGTTGGTGGCATTTCCTGCATTGCATCGGCCTCCTCTTCAGATTCAGGGTCATACATATAAGGCAATATTTGTGAACATTGTGTAGCCATTGCTTTGCTGAAGTCTTACTATGATACCTGTAAAATCTGTTGACTTTCACTGTCTACGGTTGTAGCTAGCTAGGCTCTTGGCCAGTCGGGCGTTGGGGCTGTTTACACATTAAATATTCACAAATGTAGCTGAACAATCAGTGCAAAGCTCATGTAAATGCCGGATATTCATGAGGGAACTCACCCGTCTTCTCACACTGCCTTTCAGTGATGCTAAAAAGGTAATCAAATAAGCGATCCAAGGCACTTTTCCCACAAATAATGGTCTGAATACAATGGCAGGGCATAGGGGATTAACACAAAATGTAGGGATATGTGTGGAATGGGCACTTGATAGGATCACCCAATCTCCAATACCACTGGTAAAAGGACAAAAAACACTGCCATAACTCACCTGTACCTTAATTATTAAGCAACTCATGGGCATTTTTCAGTCTAAAAAGGGGAAATCCTGGGCTATAATTTCTATGGTTTTCATTTAAAAAAAAAAAGTGATGAAAATGCAATAAATGAACAATGAAAATGATCTAAAATGACTACAACTTCCTTAACTCAATTAAAATTAATGAAAATTTCAACAAATATGAAACAATGTGCGATCTCTCGACTGGACCCAAAGATTTAAGCTTTCAGTAATCAATTGATTCAGAAAGGATGCTGCCGCTACCATTTTTTCAGAAGTTAGTTTGTTCCTTTTGCAACAACCAGTTTGAACAAAACTTTGTCCAATATTGCTCAGCTACCCAATCAACATTTTATACACAAATGTAGATTTGGACATTTTTCCCTACTGCAAACAGCTTGAGGGCAAACTTCAGGCCAGGAATGATTGCATGTTTAGTAATAATATACTGACCTGAATTGAAAACACACCAAGCCTAAATTCAAGGCCAAAATACAAATTATGCATGTTTGTGATGTGTAATTGTTATCCAAGTGTATTGTGCCTTCTGACAGACAAAAAAATACAAAATCAGGTCTTTAGCGCGATTTAATACCATTTCAGACAGGAAAGAGCTAAAATCAAGATTCTTGCCGCCCGGGGCAAAATGCAATAACGTCTTCGGTCTGTTCACAAAATCTGGTCTTTAAAAAGGTGGCATGGCAAAAGCCACCCTAAGGCAGTAGATAAATATCACCATTTGATGGCTAATGAGGTGAGAACTTGATGAAAATGAATAGAAACACACCCTTAGAATGTTGCAAGCGTGCATATTCATGTGTTCCCTTGCTACCTGGCAGCATTGTCATTATTCCGTCACTGGGAAGATTCACCAAAAGTTTGGGGGTATTTGTCTAGTGCCTGACTGTCCACAGTTTGCCAGCTACAGTGTAGATTAGAATCGGGATCTTCAAATTGACTCAAACAGCTCACCAAGGTAATGTCAAAGGGGTTTAGTGTCCGAAACCACAGTCACAAGTCACCTAACAGCTGCAAAGATGGCGAGGTAACCCCTCTCTTGAGCCCATTTTCACCAAAGACACCACTGTAGTACTGTTTAAAAGCAATGATTCCTCCAAACTAGAGGCAAGAAATCTAAATCTAAATCATTTGGTTTGTGTCCAGTTTGATCATAAGAAACACCAATCTGATTTTGTTTTTTCTAAAATATCATAAACATACACGATTTGTATCTTAGCCATGAAATTAAGGTGGTGCATTCTCAATGCTGGTTAGTATATACAGTATTATACAGTTAGTATAATATTGTTGGATATATTGCAAAACTGGCACTTTACATCTTGATCTTCCCCAGAGCTGAGCACTACTGTACATCTAACTGTAAATGAAGGGGTCTCTGTCTATTTGTCCTTATGTTTGTTTGTTTGTTTATGTACGTTTGTATGTATGTATCAGGGATGGCAGATCAATAGAGGGCGCTAGAGCGCCGCCCCACCATTCACACCACATGAAAAAAAAAAAAATCACGTAGTTGTCATGGTTTGTGAGGTGTGCGTGTTGTTTAGACTTTTCTTTGCGGCTCTCGTCCCGAGACGATATCGAATTCCTGGGCCATCGAATTCTTTACCCAGCTGGTTGATTGAGCTGGGGCGGCGCTTTCCCAGAATCTATATAAGTAGGAAGTCCGGCACGCCTCCTTCGCTAGAGTGTCTGTGTTTAGCTTCGCACTATAGCCGAAGATATCTGTAGTCAGGTTTTGTATGACTTTCTATCTTCTAATTGTTGGAGTTTCTTCTCCCTTTTCCTATCTCGCTTTGCTTCCATGGTTCGGACTATTATACGTCCTTTGAAAGCGCGAGTACTTGCGTTTGGTCTATATTATTCTCTGTGTTTGTACTGTGTTCATGCTACTCTCTTTCTCTCTGTCGTTGCGCTTGGCCTCCGTATACAACCAGCCATTACAGAACACTCGAGCCAACATGGAGTCGTCAGCAACGGCTGCGTTAGAGAAAGTTGTGGCTAACCAACAAGCTGCTCTCTCTGGTTATGGCAAGGGTCTTGCTAGCCTGAACAATCAACAGGCAGAGTTGGCGGAAAGAGTCCGCCTTCAGGCGAATGCCACGGAGAGACAGGAGAACGTTCTGTTAACTCTCACTGAGAGTATTAGATCCTTGTCCACGCAAATCACACAAAATGTTGCACAAGCACAGTCCGTACATCTTCCCCGACACAGTGGGTTTTAACCATTGAAAAGTCAGAAAAAATTCTAATGGCATGAAGATAAGATAAGATAAGATAAGACACACTTTATTGAACCCCGTGGGGTAATTTGTCCTTTGCATTTGACCCATCCTATAGTTAGGAGCAGTGGGCAGCCACAGAGCAGCGCCCAGGGACCAACTCCAGTTCTACTCCAGTGCCTTGGTCATGGGTACTGGCAGGAGTGTTCCTATGATGTATGTTTTAGTGGGTGGGGGAAACCGGAGTACCCAGAGAAAACCCACGCAAACACAGGAAGAACACGCAAACTCCACACAGAAAGGCCCCAGGCCGGAATTGAACCCACGACCTTCTTGCTGTAAGGCAACAGTGCTTACCACTATGCCACCGTGCCTCTGGCTAGGGCACGGGGCCGCAGAGAGCTGTAGGGAGGCGTCTGTCATCAACATCATGCTCAGATATCAGATCATGGATGGCAGAGATAACGTGGGGCTTGTTTACGATGGAATAGCTTCCTTTTCGGAAACAGAGAATACAAACTTTCGTGCGGGCTGTGCAGTGGTCCATATTTGCTGTCAGCCCCTTGCATGTCTCAGGGAAAAGGACAGAATTCAGGGACAATGCACAATATAAGGAGGGCCTAGCTTTGTGAATGTAGGCAAGTCTGATGTAATCAATGATGATATAATAAATGTTACCCATCCCCAGTCATAATTAGGCTTATTGTAAAATTGTGCAATGACCTATGGCCCATGAAATGTGACATAACCATTGTGGAATCAATAGTGAAGAGACTACGCCCACGAATGACCCTTCGATGTCTCATTTTCGGGGGTTTTTAACACTTTTTTGAATTTCTCAAAGTTCAAAAATTGCAATTTCTGAAAAACACGTTTTTCTCAAAAATTGCCCAACGGATTTTTTCATATATGTATTCTACGCCATGTTCTGGAGTACATATCATTGGTTTCATGCCATTAGAATTTTTTCTGACTTTTTTATGGTTAAAACCCACTGTGCCGAGAGCCAAAGCTTCAATTACCCCCAAGATATGGTGGCGAGGCAGGAAGATGTAAAGATTTCATTGCTGAATGTGAGATATTTTTTAAAACGCAGCCTTCACGGTTCGTGAATGAAGAGTCTCGGGTTTCATTTATTTTATCCCTGTTAACCGACACAGCACTCACTTGAGTCGGCCCACTTATTTGATATAATTCACCGGTAGTGAATACTGTGGAGACTCTCGTTAGAGAAATGGTATCGGTGTTTGATCAGGATGTTTGTGGCCAGGACGCGGCTACGCGTTTAATGCATCTAAGGCAGGGCTCTGAGAGCGTCGCTGCGTTTTCAATCACATTTCGCTCCTTGGCTAAAGAGACAGGCTGGCCAGAAGCGCCTCTTATGACAGTGTTCGTTCACGCTTTGGCTGAGGAGGTTAAGGACGCTCTGGCTACATTGGAGCCTTGTTTGTCTCTAGATTCGTTGGTTTGCACTGCTGTGCGAATTAATAATGGCATCCGTGAACGTAACAGGGAGAAACGTACTGCATTGACTCTTGCTGGCAACGGGGCTAATGCTACTTGCAGCATGCATACAGCTCCCATTCCGCCCACTGAAAATTCCACTCCTGGTGAGCCTATGCAGGTTGATGGCTCACATGAGAGCCGGGCTCGTAAGCCCGTTCGGAGACGTATAATCTGCTATAATTGTAACAAACCGGGACATATTCGTCCACACTGCCCTGAGCTTCAGGGAAACGGGAAGTCCCACTAGTGGTATGGGGGGGCGCTTGAGGGACAGACCCAATTTCCCTTCTGAACTTTAATCCCTGTAGAATTGACTGTGGGGAGACAGAGAATATTTAGCAAAGCTTTTGTGGACTCTGGCGCCGTGGATTGTTTTATGGATGCAGAGTGGGCTAGGAAACATTCCATTCCTATCCGCCCTCTTTTACATTCACGCTATGTTAGATCTTTGGACAGTCGCCTGCTGGGAACTGGATTTATAACTGAAATTTCTGAATCATTGACTATGTTCATCTCTTATGGTGGCCATTCTGAGGAGGTCCGGTTTTTTATTATCAGTTCTCCTGTTTTCCCTGTCGTTTTAGGACACTCTTGGCTACGGAAATATAGGCCTCATATCATTTGGGGAAGTCAAAATAACCTTATCGTCCAGTGGGGCACTGATGGTAGGTCCCACTGTTGGGAGAGTTTGGCGTGTCATCCCAGGCATCGACCTATGGGGGAGGCTGACGCCTGGAGTGATTCTGAGGAGTTTGCCTCATACAGCCCTCCTAATCTACAGAAAGGGACGGAGGAGGGGTTGGAGTGGGATCCTCAATTTGACTGGCGGCAGCCGGAGGAGGATTGCGATTCAGAGAATTTCTCTGACTCGGAATCTGACTTAGATGGGGCAGGTTCCAAACAGGGTGAGAATTTGTGGGCTGCTCTGAACTTTTGTCTGCCTCCTAATATTCCGGACGATTATGTTGATCTTGCGGAGGTTTTTAGCAAGCAACGGCCTTCAACTTTACCTCCTCATCGCATGTTCGATTGCGAGATCAATTTCCACCTGGGTACCACTCCCCCCAGGGGTTCACTATACTCACTGTCAGGGCCTGAGCGGAAGGCTATGCGAGAATATATTCAGGAGGCTCTGGCTAATGGATTTATTCGGCCCTCCACGTCTCCTGCTGGGGCATGGTTCTTTTTTGTGGGCAAAAAAGATGGTGGCCTGAGGTCCTGTAGTGATTACAGGGCTTGAATAATATCACTATTAAAAACCGATACCCACTTCCGTTGATGAACTCCGCGTTTGAACGGCTGCAGGAGGCGTCATTTTTTTACTAAGCTAGACCTCCGGAATGCTTATAACTTGGTTCGGATCCGTGAGGGGGACGAGTGGAAAACGGCATTTAATACGCATGACGGGTACTACGAATATTTGGTCATGCCGTTTGGATTGGTTAACGCCCCCTCTGTGTTCCAGGCACTCGTTAATGACGTCCTCCGAGAGATGTTGGAGAGATTTGTCTTTGTCTACCTTGATGACATTCTGATTTTCTCTTCAACTCTCTCGGAGCATAAACAACACGTCAGACAAGTGCTTGAGGCCCTCGTCAAAGCCAAGCTTTTTGTCAAGGCTGAGAAATGCGTTTTTCATGCCAAGACAGTTTCGTTTCTTGGCTTCATTGTTTCAGAAGGGTCGGTCCACATGGATCCTGACAAAGTGGCAGCGGTCAGGGATTGGCCTGCCTCTCAAAACGTTAAGGAAGTGCAACGGTTTTTGAGGTTTGCTAATTTTTATTGGAGGTTTATCCGTAATTTTAGCGCAGTAGCTGCTCCCATTATCGCGCTCACTAAGAAGAATACCTCCTCGTCGTTTGCTTGGTCTCCAGCAGCTGAGGCTGCTTTTCAGGAGTTAAAGAAACGATTTAGAACCCATTCTCGTTTTGCCCGACCCCTCCCTCCCATTTGCTTTGGAGGTGGATGCGCCGGAAGTCGAGGTAGGTGCCATTTTGTCCCAGCGCCCCCTTCGGGACAAAAAGACTTCTCCCGGTTGTTGTCGGCGGCCAAACGGAATTCCAGCATTGGTGACCGGGAGTTGTTGGCCGTCAAGTTGGCGTTTGAAGAGTGGCACCATTGGTTAGAGGGGGCTGAACAGCCATTTGTGGTTTGGACGGATCATAAAAATCTCCAATACATCCAACAGACTAGATAACATTATTCTCGGCAGGCGTGGTGGTCGTTGTTTTTCAACCGCTTTAACTTTACGTTAACCTATCGCCCGGGGTCGAAAAACATCAAGGCCGACGCTTTGTCGCGGATTCACAACCGCTCCGGTCGCGACCCCATTCCTGAGCCAGTTATCCCGGAAGCTCAGATTGTGGCTCCCATTCAGTGGGAAGTTGAGTCTGTTGTGCGGGAGGTGTTGAAAAATGATCCCGGTCCTGGTTTATTTGTTCCTTTGGCAGTGCGGTCCCAAGTTCTCCAGTGGGGGCACTCTTCCCGTCTGGCTGGTCACTCGGGGGTTCATCGGAACAAGCAGTTCTTGGCCCGACGTTTTTGGTGGCCCAGCATGATGGAGGACATCCGGGAGTTTGCAGTGGAATGCTGTATTTGCGCTAGGAACAAGACTTCCCACCTTCCCCCCCGGTCTGCTGCGGCCATTGCCTGTTCTTAAGCGCCCGTGGAGCCATATTGCTCTTGATTTTGTAATGGGGCTGCCTTTTTCAGAAGGCAACACGGTCATCCTGGTCGTGGTTGACTGTTTTTCTAAGGCCGCCCACTTTATTGTGCTGCCAAAGCTGCCTTCGGCGTGGGAGACGGCCGTTCTTGTTATGGACCATGTTTTCCAGCTGCATGGCATCCCTCAAGATGTGGTTTCTGACCAGGGCCCTCAATTTAAGGCCAAATTTTGGCGTGCGTTTTGTAACCAGTTGGGGGCGCCCGTGAGCCTTTCCTCTGGTTTCCACCCAGAAACTAACAGGCAGACAGAGCAATCCAACCAGTCTTTGGAGAATACTCTTCGATGTTTGGCGGCTGACAACCCATCTTCGTGGAGTCGATTTTTAGCATGGGCCGAATACTCCCACAATTCACTGGGTAACTCCTCCACAGGCCTTTCCTCGTTTGAGGCTTAGTTGGGTTATCAGCCTCCGCTGTTTCCTGAGACTGACAGGGATTCAGAGGTTCTTTCAGTTAATCACTTTTTTCAGCGTTCTCAGTCAGTTTGGGCCAGGGTCCGTTCCTCCTTGTTGTGCTCTGGACAGAAACAAAAGACCGCTGCAGATAGAAGGCGCCGTTCAGCTCCATCTTATGGGGTTGGCCAAAGGGTCTGGCTTTCCACGCGGGACCTACTCTTGAGAGTGGAGTCAGGGAAATTGGCTCCCCGCTTTATTGGTCCTTTTAAGATGTGTGAAGGATCAATCCTGTCACAGTCCGATGAAAGCTCCCTAGATCCTTAGGGATCCACCCCTCTTTTCATGTCTCCAGGCTCAAACCGGTTAGCACGTGCGTCCTGGCTCCGGTCGACAAACCCCCGCCGCCGCTGCGGATGATTGAGGGGGGGCCGGTTTACACTGCGTGTCTTATTTTTGCCGAGAGGCGTGTGGGTCGTGGAGCTCAGTTTTTAGTAGATTGGGAAGGTTATGGTCCTGAGGAGCGGTGCTGGGACCCTTCTCGGGATATCCTGGATCCTTCCCTTATTTCTGAATTCCGTGCACGGGGCCCACTGGGAACTTCTGGGGCTGTTCCTTAGAGGGTGGAGGTTCTGTCATGGTTTGTGAGGTGTGCGTGTTGTTTGGACTTTTCTTTGCGGCTCTCGTCCCGGGACAATTTCGAATTCCTGGGCCATCGAATTCTTTACCCAGCTGGTTGATTGAGCTGGGGCGGCGCTTTCCCAGAATCTATAGAAGTAGGAAGTCCGGCAAGCCTCCTTTGCTAGAGTGTCTGTGTTTAGCTTCGCACTACAGCCAAAGATATCTGTAGTCAGGTTTTGTATGACTTTCTATCTTCTAATTGTTGGAGTTTCTTCTCCCTTTTTCTATCTCGCTTTGCTGCCGTGGTTCGGACTATCATACGTCCTTTGGAAGTGCGAGTACTTGCGTTTGGTCTATATTTTAATCTGTGTTTGTACTGTGTTTGTGCTACTCTCTTTCTCTCTGTCGCTGCGCTTGGCCTCCGTATACAACCAGCCATTACAGTAGAACTTGAAAAATTACTTTACAGACTTCTGGTATGGCCCTCGCACAGTGAAGATGTCTACTGGAGCCTCTCCGTGCTTTTTCCAAGTTAAAACTCCTAAAGAGGAATCTGTTCAGCACCAAGATGACAAGCCGACCGTCGACCCGTTACCGGAACCCAGACATACCTTCAGATGGCAAAAAATTGGCACAAAATACAACGAAGGACAAAACTACCAGCGAACTGGTCGCTGACGAGGGGGAAAACATGGCGCAGCCTGCTAGTGCTTGCATTGACTCCTCTGAGCTAGCAAACTCACAGCTAGAAAAGGCGTTAATTACAACCATCCGCAGGGAAATATCCGCCCTGAAAAGCGAACTTGTCTCCGAACTTCGTGCATCAATCTCTGAAGTGAAATCTGTTATCGCAACACACACGACTCAGATAGCTGATCTTGAAACCTCACTCACTTATGTGGATAAGAGACTCCAGGGGCTTGAGCACGAATGTTCCCACTTGGAAGCCTCAAATTCTTCTTTACGATTAAAACTGAATGACCACGAGAACAGAGGAAGAAGGAAAAACCTGAGGGTCATCGGAATTCTGGAGGATTCGGAAAGGGGACGCCCTTCGGAGTTCATGTCCACTTTCTTCAAAGCGGTTTTTGGCGTTGCAAAGCTGTCCCGCACTCCAGTTATCAAGAGGGCTCATTGCTCCCTGGCCCTGAAACCACAACCTAACCAGCGGCCCCGCCCGATGATAGACCGACTCCACCACTTTCTAATTAAAGAAGAGATCCTCCGGCATTCCCGTAGCCAAACCCAGCTGTGCTACAAAGGCTCCCCAATTCGCATCTACCCAGACCTATCAGCGGACCTGGCCCCTCAAAACGGGGAGTTCGGAGGAGTGAAATCCCAACTTTTCAAAGCTGGAGTGAAGTTTCGCAACTTGTACCCAAACAGGTTGATCATAATCTTCCAAGGAGCAAAACGTGAATTTGCTTCCCCGGCAGAGGCGAACCGCTTCTTACACGAGCAGATACAACCTACGCTGGACCCTAACAGAGCTGCATTGGCTGGTGATGTGTAGCAGGCCGCCACATAACTGTTAAAGCATTTAGCTGTTCTCCGAGTGTGAAACACCTATACGAATACACTGACACAAGGAAGTTTTCTTAGCCGCCTTCGCTCTGAGGAGTGCTGAGGTCTTTTGTAAGCACTGGACAATGCGGGACTGCACGATATTTTTTTTCATTTCTTCTTTTTTTTTCTCTACCCACTGCCTGGATTCTCTTCACATGACAGTAAGATTGACAATTCAGAATTGGTTACTCATTTTTTGAAACAGCTTCATTATATTTTTCTGAAGGTAACCCACTAATTTCTATAATTGTCCTAATGGTTCGATTGTATTTCAGTTTTTACGTTTTTCTGCAGTCCGATTTGATATCTGCCAATTTAGTTATTGCATATCCATTATTCTATAATTAAGAAAGTTACGTCTTCGTTCATACAGGCTGTCGGGTCCTACACTGCTGTGTAAATACTCATTCTGGCTTTCATTCACAGAGATACAGAGTTTTCAATCTTGAGAACTATGAGATTGAGGTACGTATTTGCGTTAGAAAAGGGAAGGATAATACAGTTCTTGCCTGATCCTTTTTCATTCATTGCAAAGGTTCATTCGCTTGCCCATACTCCTACCTTATGGTTGATACTCTAGCCTAGATGTTTACGTTTAACTCTTTGTTGGGCCCCTTTTTATGTTCTTATCTCAGACTTTTTTGTTATTTCTGTTCGGTTTACATATGAATGCTTCACATGGTAGCAATCCTAGAGGGGAGATTAAGTGCATTAGTCTAAATGTAAAGGTCTCAACAGTGGTATAAAATGTACCTGCATTTTCTCGCATCTGATACAATTTAATCCAAACTTATTGTTTCTGCAGGAGACGCACCTTAGAGTACGCAATCACGTGCGTATCTGGAAGCATTGGATAAGGCACACTTTTCATTCTACCTTCCAAGGTAACACGAGAGGGGTGGCGATATTGATCTCCAAGAATATTGACTTCTCTCCTTCCCAAGTCATACCCAATCCCAATGGTAGATACATAATTATCTCAGGTTCTTTGTATAACACTAATGTGGTCTTAGCCAATGTGTATGCCCCGAATATAGACGACCATCATTTTATTTCTAAATTATTCACTCTCTTCCCAGACCTCAGCCATCATTACCTAATTTTAGGGGGGGACTTTAACTGCACCCTGAATCCCAAATTAGACCGCTCCTCTACTAATCCAGCTCCTCGCTCTCTCACTGCCGAAATTCTTAAATCACATATAACTGATTTTGGCCTGTCCGATGAGTGGCGTTTCTTCAACCCTAACGGACGCCAATACTCCTTCTTCTCTCCAGTCCATCATTCTTTTTTGAGGATTGATTTTTTTTTTTGATAATAGGTTATTGCCATATGTTAAATCTGTTTCGTATGGTAGTATTGCCATTTCAGATCACGCACCTTTATTAATGAATCTGCTTTTTGCTGGTAGGCCGGCTGCTGCTCCGACTTGGAGGCTAAACACCCGGTTAATAGCTGACAAAAATTATGCTCTGTCAATTTCATCCGAAATTAATTTCTTTTTGGAAGTCAATAAAACCCCAGGAATGGCCTCCTCGTCAATATGGGAAGCTCTAAAGGCTAAGTTAAGAGGCACTTTTATCTTGCGCTCTAGTTATCTCAATAGAACACGCAAATCTAGGCTCCTTGAAATAGCCAATGCAATCTTAGACATCGATAAATCCTATACTTCTCTCCCTACCCCTGAGCTCTATAAAAAGAGGCTCAAACTGCAAACTGAATTCAATTTACTTACCACCATAAAAGCAGAGAATATGCTCCGCAGGACCAGACAGTCATACTTTGAATTCGGCGGCAAGCCTAGCAGGATGCTGGCTCTGCAGCTAAGACACCAATCTACAAAAAATAATATTCGTCAAATCCGCTCTTCCTCCGGTTCTATCCTAACTGACCCCATTGAGATAAATGCATGTTTCGCTCAATTCTATATCTCCCTTTATCACTCTGAACATCGTTATGATCTGTCTCTCATTAACAAGTTTTTTGACAACCTCCCCCTCCCAACTATAGATTTGGCCACCCAAAATAAACTTGATGCTCCCCTTACTTTAGAGGAAGTTAAAAAGGCCATTAATTCGATGCATAATGGCAAAAGTCCAGGTCCGGACGGGATGCCCACAGAGCTCTATAAGACCTTCGCTGATGAACTAGTGCCTCCCCTTCTGGAATTGTTCAATGACGCCCTACACAATCATATACTTCCGCTCTCTCTCAGACAGGCATCAATTTCTTTAATCTTAAAGAAAGACAAGGACCCACTTGACTGCAGTTCCTTTCGACCCATCAGCCTCTTAGGGGCTGACGTTAAAGTCCTGGCTAAGGCTCTTGTGCATAGACTCGAGACTGTTCTACCCCAAATTATACATATTGACCAAACGCGCTTTATTAAGGGGAGATTGTCATTTTTTAACATCAGAAGATTGATGGATATAATTTATTCCCCTTCCGAGTTAAAAGACCCTGAGATCCTCTTACTCTTAGACGCCGAAAAGGCATTTGACCGCGTAGAGTGATCTTACCTCCTCCATACCCTTGGCAGATTTGGCTTTGGTGATAATTTTATTGGCTGGGTAAAACTACTTTACACATCCCCATTAGCATCTGTCAACACAAATGGCGTTTCCTCCCCTTATTTTCCCTTGAAACGTGGCACAAGACAGGTGTGCACGTTGTCGCCACTCCTTTTCGCGCTGGCAATTGAGCCGCTGGCTATTGCCATGCGAAATAATGATAATATACAGGGCATTGTTCGTGGGGGGGGTGGAACAAAAAATTGCATTATCCGCAGATGACCTTGTTTTGTTTGTCTCTTGACCAATTTCTTCCTTACCACAGATTTTGGCTCTGATTAATAAATATAGTGCCATCTCAGGTTACAAGCTCAACGTCAATAAGAGCAAACTGTTCCCAATTAACATTAGGGCGGCAGACCTCCCACTTTCAGCATCTTCATTTCAAAAATCTCCGGAAAAGTTTAAATATTTAGGGGTAAATATTTTTAAACGACTGCCTGATCTGTTCAAATTAAACTTCTCCCCTTTATTGGCTCAGACCAAAAAGGATTTTACCAGATGGTCTTCCCTACCACTTTCGCTCATTGGTCATATTAATTCCATTAAAACAAGCAAACTACCTAAATTTCTTTATTTATTTCAAAGCATCCCAATCTTTATTCCAAAATATTTTTTCAGACTACTGGACAAACACATAATTTCATTTATCTGGGGCAACCGACCTGCCAGAATTAGTAATACACTCCTTCAAAAACCCAAAACTGCAGCTGGCTTGGCGCTCCCTAACTTTCTCACTTATCATTGGTCAGCCAACATTCATAGCCTCCTTCATTTGTTTCAGGGACATTTTGGTCTTTGTGACTGGACTTCGGCGTGGATCAGAATTGAACACGCTTCTTGCAAACCTGCCTGTCTCCCAGCTATTGTAGCCTCTTCCACCAAGTTCAGACCCAATCTTAAAACAATCTCTCTGGATATGGAGCCAGCTTAGGAGACATTTCGGTCTTCAAGCCCCATCAATTCATTTAACAGTACTTAAAAACCCGCTATTCCCTCCTTCCCTGTTAGATGATGGGTTTGTAAACTGGCACAGAGTGGGGATTAAAACACTTAAGGACCTATATGTAGACAATATATTTGGATCTTTTTCCCAACTCTCACAGAGGTATAACCTTCCACAGTCACACCTCTTCAGATACTTCCAAGTCCGTCATTTTGTGAGAAGTATCTACCCCTACTTTCCACACCTCCCCCCAAAATCAAATTTAGATCACATCTTGGAGGTCAACATTAGCAATAGGGGCACTATCTCGCGTTTATATAACCTGATCAATTCTCTCACCAACCCTCCCGCTTTATCTTCTAAAGTACACTGGGAGGACGATCTCAACCACAAATTCACCGATGCAGAATGGGATGAAGTTCTCCGCAAGACATATACCTCATCTATTTACGCTCGCCTTAACCTTATCCAATTAAAACTTGTCCATCGAGTTTACTGGACCAAGATGAGACTGTCTAAAATAAAACCTGAAGTTAACCCTATCTGTGATAGGTGTCACCAAGACAATGCCGCATTAATCCATATGTTTTGGCTTTGCCCGGCGTTGAAACAGTTTTGGCAATCAATTTTCACAACTTTTTCTTTTGTTTCAAATCTACAGGTTAATCCCTGCCCCCTAGTGGCACTTTTTGGTATTATACCCAATGGTTCCCCAATCCCACGCAGGTTGGGTAGTGCTGTAGCCTTTACAACTTTATTGGCCAGACGCCTTATCCTCCAAAATTGGAAACAGCAGAACTCCCCCACTGCTATTCAAAGGATGAGAGATTTAATGTACTTTTTGCATTTAGAGGAAATTAGATACGCTAAGATGAACGATTTGGGGCAATTTGGAAAAATATGGGAACCCCTCTGGTCACACTTTATTTCCTTAAGACCTGGTGAGTTCTTCCCTCTAGTATAAGACTGTTGTACACATGTATATTGCCTATGTAATATTTTTAACATGAAATGCCAATCCTGAGATACGGACTTCATTTTTTTTTTTTTTTTTTTTTTATTTTCCTGGCTCTTTCTGTGCAACCATACTAACTATTTTGGGCCTGTACATGGAGGGACCATGGGTTCACAAATGGTCCTGGGGATGCGTATGTGCATTGTGGACATTTGGGTGGGTGGACTGGAGGGTGGGTGGGGGGATGAGTGGGTAGGTGGGAGGGACGAGGGAAGTAAGTGGATGTGTATTTTTTCATTTTCTATTTATTATTCTGCATCATTTGTACCTGTTACTCTGCATCACGTGTTAAAAACCAATAAAAAGATTAATTTAAAAAAAATTATTTTACAATATATATTTTTTAAAGGAACAAGAAAAATGCTAGATTCTTCGTGAGTAAATTGAATAATCTACAATAAATATGTACATGCAAAATATAGAACATTATTTAAATCAACTGATATGTCATGCATTTCCTGCCCATCAAAATACACTGCTCAAAAAAATAAAGGGAACACTAAAATAACACATCCTAGATCTGAATGAATGAAATATTCTTATTAAATACTTTGTTCTTTACATAGTTGAATGTGCTGACAACAAAATCACACAAAAATTATCAATGGAAATCAAATTTATTAACCCATGGAGGTCTGGATTTGGAGTCACACTCAAAATTAAAGTCGAAAAACACACTACAGGCTGATCCAACTTTGATGTAATGTCCTTAAAACAAGTCAAAATGAGGCTCAGTAGTGTGTGTGGCCTCCACGTGCCTGTATGACCTCCCTACAACGCCTGGGCATGCTCCTGATGAGGTGGCGGATGGTCTCCTGAGGGATCTCCTCCCAGACCTGGACTAAAGCATCCGCCAACTCCTGGACAGTCTGTGGTGCAACGTGGCGTTGGTGGATGGAGCGAGACATGATGTCCCAGATGTGCTCAATTGGATTCAGGTCTGGGGAATGGGCGGGCCAGTCCATAGCATCAATGCCTTCGTCTTGCAGGAACTGCTGACACACTCCAGCCACATGAGGTCTAGCATTATCTTGCATTAGGAGGAACCCAGGGCCAACCGCACCAGCATATGGTCTCACAAGGGGTCTGAGGATCTCATCTCGGTACCTAATGGCAGTCAGGCTACCTCTGGCGAGCACATGGAGGGCTGTGCGGCCCCCCAAAGAAATGCCACCCCACATCATTACTGACCCACTGCCAAACCAGTCATGCTGGAGGATGTTGCAGGCAGCAGAACGTTCTCCACGGTGTCTCCAGACTCTGTCACGTCTGTCACATGCTCAGTGTGAACCTGCTTTCATCTGTGAAGAGCACACGGCGCCAGTGGCAAATTTGCCAATCTTGGTGTTCTCTGGCAAATGCCAAACGTCCTGCACAGTGTTGGGCTGTAAGCACAACCCCCACCTGTGGACGTCGGGCCCTCATACCATCCTCATGGAGTCGGTTTCTGACCGTTTGAGCAGACACGTGCACATTTGTGGCCTGCTGGAGGTCATTTTGTAGGGCTCTGGCAGTGCTCCTCCTGTTCCTCCTTGCACAAAGGCGGAGGTAGCGGTCCTGCTGCTGGGTTGTTGCCCTCCTACGGCCTCCTTCACGTCTCCTGATGTACTGGCCTGTCTCCTGGTAGCGCCTCCATGCTCTGGACACTACGCTGACAGACACAGCGAACCTTCTTGCCACAGCTCGCATTGATATGCCATCCTGGATGAGCTGCACTACCTGAGCCACTTGTGTGGGTTGTAGAGTCCATCTCATGCTACCACTAGAATGAAAGCACCGCCAGCATTCAAAAGTGACCAAAACATCAGCCAGAAAGCACAGGAACTGAGAAGTGGTCTGTGGTCACCACCTGCAGAACCACTCCTTTATTGGGGGTGTCTTGCTAATTGCCTATAATTTCTACCTTTTGTCTATTCCATTTGCACAACAGCATGTGAAATTGATTGTCAATCAGTGTTGCTTCCTAAGTGGACAGTTTGATTTCACAGAATTGTGACTGACTTGGAGTTACATTGTGTTGTTTAAGTGTTTCCTTTATTTTTTTGAGCAGTGTGTTTGCCCATTGACTCTCGCCGTAAGTTGTACAGGCGCAGTTCTTTCCTCTACAAGAGATGGGACCTCCCTGGGAGCATTTTTGCTGTGCCCAAAGGCATATCGTTGATATACACACTACCACCCAGCTGGTGGAAGCAGCAAGTGAGATTTCGAGCCTGGGCTGGTGGACACATTTTGTGCTGGTTTGGGGTATTCTACTGTACATCCATCATTTGTATTAGAATGATTATACATGTCAGTGAATTCATTAGAACATACATTAACATGTGAAATGCCGATTGACATGCATTGTGGCCACTGTCATTGAGCGGAAGTGTATTTGGGCCATGTGTCCTATCTACAGCTTGCATAGGTTAAGTGAGTTCATGTCCTCCCCGGCTGCCCAAAGTCATGTTTTCCAACACTGGACCACCGGTATAATAGCTATTAGCATATTCTTTCCAAAGATGCAAAAGTGGGGAGAAAAAAAAATGACATGCCATGCGGGAGAATTAATGCTGATTTAAAGCAATACACACTTGTCTGTCAACGCAGTCGAATGTAAAGCTCAGAAAGCTATTGATTTGTCAGTGCCTGAAGATTCAATCAAAAAACATAACACTTGTTTTATTAAAGGTATGCTGAGTAGGATCCTCCAATAAAACGAAGTAAAGACTCATACAAAAACAATCCTCAATGGTCGCTTGTGACCCACAAGGAGTCTGCGGTGGTATCTACAGCAGTGTGCATTGCTGATTATACACGTGACAAAATGAAGATAAATCAGAAACCAAGTATTATTCAAATACTCATTTCATGTAATATTGGATCATAGAGATGAAAATAATAACAATATATAGTAAAAACAAAAATAATAATGTGTCTTTAGGAGGGAAAAATTCAATATCTCGTGTGACCACCCTTGGCTTTGATTACAACATTTAATATTTCAGGCATAGTTTTCACATATTTTTTTATGGCCTCACTCACTAAACCATTCTTCATGGTTTGAATTCCGAAGAGATTCTTTTGATGTTGCAACAGATTTGCTCAATCGGATTGAGGTCTGGACTTTGAGCGGGCCAAGTCCAACAGAAATAATTCTTGCACAACTTAGAAGTGCGTTTAGGGTCATTATCTTTTTGAAAATAAAATCCCCAAACAATCAGTCTCTTTCTAGATGGCAATGTGTGCCTCACAAAGATGCTGTGATACTACTTTAGATCCATGATTCTGTCAATTTTTATGAGATCGCCCGCTCCTTTCAAGCAGACTTAAACCAAACCATGATATTACCACCTCCATGTTTTATTAAAGGGGTTATGCAGTCATTTTTGAAATACACTCTAGTTCTACGGCGCAAATAAGTAGTGTGCTTGGGTGAGAAAATATTGAATGTTCATGCATCGGTCCAAAAGAATTGTTCCCAGTCCATTGGTGTCCGATCTTTGAATTTCTTGGCAAACTCAAGTCTTTTTTGATGTTGCCTGCTCTTGGCTGCAACACGACCAATCAGATCATTTTTACACAGGTGTCTGGAAATACATTGTAGAAGAGCTTGATACCTTTATCTCTTCACTTCTGGCGCTATTAGTGTCAACACCGAGTTGTCATGCTGTCAACTGCTGATGTTTTTTTGCTTGTCATACACAGATAACAAACATCAGAAACTTTCGTTTTGGACCTCTATTGCCACTAGTTTTCCACACAGTGACCTCTTTGAAATGCTTAATGGTGTTTCTTACAGTGCCATGGCAGCATTTAATGTCCTCAGCATCACGTTAAGCCACAGTGCGGCTATGAAGAATCTCAGAGAGCTCCTTCCATCGTGCCATCGGGCTCTAATTTCTTGGCGCAGCGCAGGGTGGCGCAGCGTAGCACAGCCCACGCAGTGGTAATTTCGTCCAGTGCAGCCCGCGCAGTGGTAATTTCGTGCGATGCAACACCGTGCGCAGCCACTTGGGCAATTTGGTAGATGGACGCACGCCGAGATGGGTGTGGCGGCGTAGTAGGGGGAGGTGTCACATATTCATCGTGACGCAGTGACAATTTCGTGGATAAAGGCTCTGCCGAAAGTGCGCAGAGAACTCGCCAGCTCCAACCTGGTTTACTTTCTGTGCAGTGGTAATTTGGCTGACCGGCGCACAGTGCGCACACGTCACCGAAACCTCACAGGCAGGTTTCCAGAATGTCAGGCACATTTCAATGCAATAAATAATTACAGCAACCACTATTTAATGTAACTATCTGAATCAGGACATAAATTATACTATCTATATCGATTGTCCTGATGTCAAAGGCGGTTGGCACGCGGAATTGAAACTCGACCTGGCTTAATCAACACAGCTGAATCTGTGATGCAAACTGTGATGCCTCGGCATCAGGCAGTGTGTATGGCTCATGAAATGTGCGCCAACCCCCCCGCCCCGAGTACTGAAAAATAATGAAAGTACCCATAGAGCTTAGCTGTGAGTGGTTTTTAATCTATAGATGTTGTGGGATCATATTCCCAAAAGCCGTGCGGCAACGTTTTCATATTTTTAGTGGTACCTGGTCAAAGTTGGGTCCCTCAACTCATTTTTTGGGCCGGGTTTCTGCCTTAGTTTCAAGACATGCATACCTTCTAAAGCCTCATAAATGCACAGATACAGCTATATCTTCTCAAAATGCCCTGATATGTACAGAAGGATAGTATAGCTGATGGAAAAATGGTATATAGGTAATATGCTGTTGGGATTGTCAACCCTGCCATGGCCCTGAAGTCGGGGTACGTTTTGCGTGCGGCTGCAAAATTGCTGCGCGAGTGCAAACTGCTCTCTAACACAATGTGTAAAATTAATTCAGGCAACCCTATGCTCTCAGTGGTAATTGTATGTGATAAAGGTATATGTCTGCTCTCTGAATACCAAATATCATGGTCATTGGTGGAATATTTGGTGAGTCATACGCATTTCCCTATACCCTTGCTCGTCTAAGTCAGAAACACGAAAACCTACTGTTTGCCTATAATCCATCCAGAGGCCTATAGTGATAATAAAGTTATTTAAGCCTCCAATCAGTGCTATAATTGTATAAAAGTGATGTCCAGATGTATATCACGTGAAATTAGAAACCCTACAGTGATTTTTTTCCCTCGGGATCCCGTCGCTGCTGAAAAAAAGAAATTCTGGTCTGCAAATACCTGAAAAATGTTATAAAAACCTATATCAAAACTCAAAAATCTCCTAGAAACACTCCTTATGGCTTAAAAGTATGTAGCCTAGGCAATACCAAGCCAGAACAGGTGTCTATTAGCTCAAAATATTGGTATATCGGTCAGAAACCGAATCTAAGTCAGAAACCGCAACTAAGTCAGAAACCCGTCAAAGTGAACCAAACTCAACCCAACTGACTTGCTATTGCCATAATACTTAACTAATAGATAGAATAGGAGTCTCAAGTAGGTAATTGATCACATACCAATGGAAGATGCCACTTGTAGGCTGGTGGACAGGCTGCTTGACAGTTCTTTTTTTTTAAATTTTGGGTCCTAGGTTCCCCTAGCCTGAGCCCCGGGAGTTTTTAACGATGATTGCATGTTTCTGTCTTTTAGTTATTGTTGTTTTGTTGCAGGTGTTGTCTGGTGTCCTAGACCACCTATGCATGTTATTTGAACAAGTTTAAGACTGATTGGCCACCGATTACGGCCACAGTGGCCGCCACGCCCCACGTTAGTTTCTGCCTGAGATCCCGGTTTCTGACTGAGAGCATGGGCCGATGCCACCGATATTTTTCGACTAAATCTTCAAAAGTACAAGTCGACACATTTAGAAAACACAATATATCATGTCCCCGACCACCCGTGCATGTTATTTGACCAAGTTAATGACTGATTGGCCACCGATTGCGGCCACAGCGGCTGCCCACACCCTGCGTCAGTTTCTGCCAATATGTTATTTACAATAGAACATAGATAACATTTCAAAAGTTGAAACTGAGACATTTTGAGCTCATTTTGTGGAAAAAATTGTAAAATTTATCAGTTTCAACATTTGCTATGTTATCTCTGTTCTATTGTGAATAAACTACTGGCTGGTGTGATTTGAAAGTCATTGCATTTTGATTTTATTCACAATTTACACTTTGTCCCAACTATTTTGGAATTGAGGTTGTATTTTCGATCAAATCGGCTAAAATACATGTTAAAATCTCAAACCAACATGGAATATCGTGTCCCTGACCACCTGTGTAACGAGTGGGGCCACATTTGGCCGAATACACCCGGTTTCTGCCTGAGATGCCCGGGTTTCTGACTTAGAAATCTAAGGCAGAAACCCTAAGTCAGAAACCGACCAAAATGCTTCGCGCGCTGTAGCTATGTCGTTATTCAATAAAAAATTGACCAAAATAGTGATTTCCACTTTGATTTAGGTCAACAACAATACCTGAATTGGATTTGGCTATATCTTTTACAGTTTTTTAAAAATATATCTAAGTCAGAAACTTTTCTAAAAAAGGTCATTTTTTGGGGGACACAAAAATCCCACTCAATCCCTGTAGGTTGGAGGTTTTTTTTTTGCCCTAATGCACCATATATTTTCTTCATCCTGAAGGATTATTAGGGTGTAGGGACCTTTTTTTATTTTTCTAGAGTGCTAAATGTAAAATCTAAGTCAGAAACCAGTACCTTGTGGACAATTTATTAAATGTCACTGCAATACACAAAACGACGATAGGGGCGTATGCCGACTGTCAGACATAGCCTACACATGTCTATTATGCACAGAAAAAAAAAATAGAACAGACTTAAATATAAAAAAACAAAAAGTGAACTATTTCACTTTTTACATGGACATCAAAAAAGTGCCATTTTTGGCCACTTTTCCAACTTTAAGGGCAAAAAAGACAGGGAAATATTTATCGCAGACCGACAAAAGTGGGATGTTCCAAGTTGCTCTCGGTGAACTCTATCCAAAATTATTCAACCCCCGTTGCAAATTAGGTTTACTGGCAAAATTTACAAACTTTCAGCTGTTTGCAATGAACAAATCAAACAAGAACAATTTAAATGGCTCAACACAACAAATATTACAAGTGTCTTCTTCAAATTCAACACAAAATGCCACTTTTAATGACTATTGCAGGCTCAGAATTATTCAACCCCTTCATGACAAGCATCTTTAATAATTAGTAGAAAACCCTTTTGCTACAATGACCTGCTGGAAATGTGATGCATAGGCAGATGTCAGCTTTTGGCAGCATTCCCAAGGAATCTTAGCCCAGTCCTCATGGACAATGGCCTCCAGTTCACTAATATTCTAGGGTTTGTATGCTGCAACTGTGTTCTTCAAATCCTACCAGAGATTTTTTATGGGGTTCAAGTGAGGCAACTGTGATGGGCACTTTCAGAATCTTCCCAGACTTCCTCTGAAACCAAACCTTGGTGGATGTTGAGGTATGCTTAGGATCATTGTCCTTTTGGAAGGTCCAATGATGCCCAAGCGTCAGCTTCCCTACAGACGGCATGACATTTTCTCCTTGGATATCCTGGTACTTGACTGAATCCATCTTGCCCTCCACACTTTGCAGATTTCCAGTGCCAGAGGAAGCAAGGCAGCCGCAGAGCATCAAAAAGCCCCCACAATTCTTCACTGTAGGCAGGGTGTACTTTTCAGCATATGCTTCTTTATTCCTTCTGCTGACATACCACTGATTCATAAGCCCGAAATATTCCAGTTTTGTTTCATCACTCCACAGAACAGTATCCACAAACTTCTGTGGCTTATTTATATGGTTTTGAGCATATTGGAGCTTGCGCTTTTGAATCAGTTGTGGTGTATGTCTTGTATGTCTTGGAGACCTTCAACATTTAGTATGCACCCTTCTGTGCAAACTGAAACCTCAGTGCCTCCTGCCTCCAAGTCTTGCTGCGGGTCTCCTGCAGTCACTCAAGGGTTTTTGACCACCCGTCTCCTTAGGAATCTGGTGACAGCCATTGATACCTTCCTCTTTCTGCCACATCCTGGTACTGTTGCCACTCTTCCTTTAACTCTGAAGTTGCAAACTATGCTTCCAACTTTATCTCTATGAAAATTCAGTGCCTGTGCTACCTTTTCGTATCCTTTTCCATGTTTGTGCCTGGCAATGATCTCCTCTAACAGCTTTTTGGACAATTCTTTTGACAGCCATATTTCTAATATGCAATCAAATGTCACTGTCAACAAACCCCTAGTGAGTGCAAGTATTTGATGTGTTCTATCTCAGCCAAACCTAATGCATCTAATTAAGCTCTTGATAAGCTGAATTAGGTGTGCTTGAGACAACACCTGATTTGCAAATATGCTGTTATGAGGGATTCTATTCGGGGGGTTGAATAATTTTGAGACTGCAGCAGTCATTAAAAATGGCATTTTGTGTTAAATTTGGAGAAACTACTTGTAATATTAGTTATGTTGAGCTATTTAAAATGTTCTTGTTTAATCTGTTTATCACAAACAGCTGAAAGTTTGTAAATTTTGCTATTAAACCCAATTTGCAATGGGGGTTGAATAATTTTGATTGCAACTGTATATACACTACCGCTCAAAAGTTTGGGAATCACTTGCAAATTTCTTTGTTTTCCAAAGAAAAATACATTTTCATGCATTTCACAAACATTTTTTTTTCCATTTCACAAACATTTTTGTCCATTTCACAAACGATTAAAATTAATCAGATTATTTTCAAAGAATGATTACATTTTTGCATAGAGGCCTATTATCAGCAACTGTCAGTCCTCTGCATCAATCTCCTGGTGTGGCTGCTAATCCAAGTTCAGCATTTTATAAGGCTAATTGATTATTAGAAAACCCTTCTGCAAATGTGTTGCACAGCTGAAAACCGTTGAACTAATAAGGGAGCGCAAAAGGGAGCATGGCATTCTTGAGGTTGGTTTAGTACCTGAAGCATCAGCAGTTGTTTGTTTGTTTACAGGCTCAAGGTGGCCAGAAAGAAAGAACTTCCTTTAGAGACCCATCAGTCTATTGTTGTGCTTAGAAAAGAAGGCTATTCAATGCGAGAAATTGAAAACTTAACTTAAAACTTACCATGCTGTCAACTACTCCCTTCAGAGAGAAGCACAAACTGGCACTAACAAGGACAGAAAAAAGGAGTGGGAGGCCCCGATGCACAACTGTGCAAGAAGACAAATATCTGAGAGTGTGTAGTTTAAGACAAAGATGCCTCACAGGTTGTCAACTAGCAGCTGTGCTAAATTGTTCCCGTCAAACACCAGTTTCAGTATCAACAGTGAAGGTGGTTTTTTTTTTGATGAAGGCAAAGTTTGAAGTACATATTCATCATTTTCCATTAAAATCATTATTTCTAACTCAGACAATGTCAGCATGTTCTGTTCATTTGCTATATTTCCTATTCAGACTAATTTCATGTATGTTTCCATGGAAAACAAGAAAATTTCCAAGTGATCCCAAACTTTTGAGCGGTAGTGTATATATATATATATGTTTGCTTGCGTTCTATGCTCAGTAAAGCCGCTTGCACACTGGACGTGAAACAAATTTTTCGCACGACTGATTACATTCAAAGTCAACGCAAAGACGCGAATACACGCGTGTATTCGTGTCTTTGCATTGACTTTGAATGTAATCTGTCGAGCGAAAAATTCATTTCGCGTCCAGTGTGCAAGCGGCTTAATACTACTATTATTGTCACTTAAGTTTTATCGTTTTTGGTGGGGGAAAGGAATACGGCCTGATTGCTATGATCTCGTACTGAATTAAGATCCCATATTGAAAATAAATGTGTAATGTATCTTGCATTGTTGTCCATGCATGTTAATCCCAAAATTTTAAGCAGCAACAGGGTGTAATAATAGGAACACGCTATCCATCGTTTCTCTTCCCAATGATGCAGGCAGAAGAAATAAACGAGCAACCGTCGTATTTCATTCCAACTTCATAAGTTTGAATGATCTGACGTAGTTTCGTTTTGAAATTCCATTCAAATTCCATTCCATTCATTGTGTTCCTAAAACCAGTCCTGAACCATTTTTGCAGTGTAGCAGGGCGCATTGGAACTTGAAGCAATTCAGGCAGCATTATTTTTTCCCAACAAGGCCGTGGAAATCTCTGGCGGATGGAGGGACCGCATTTGAAAAATGATGCTGTTCTATATGGTTAATTCGAGAATTGCACGTTGGGCTTTGTGCTGAGCCGATTCCGGAGCCCTTTCTCAGTCATAGCTGTTTAAGCCGAGCATTAACGGAGTTCACTACCCAGCGCCTGAAGAGGGATCTCAGAACTTGGATCCAAACGGGAGACAGACTGGCTACCTGCATGAACTGGACTCTCCAACATGTGCTACAGATGTGACACAATTGTGATCGTAGTTCACGGTACTTCTTGCCCTTTCATGGTCTAAATACAAATTTTGTCTCATCTCGTGATACACTCAGGAAAACAAGTATACATTGTTCGCCTGTTCTGAACTGAACGATCCGGCCTTTGCAGCGCTCCGGTTTTTGTTGTCTTGTTATTTGTCTTTTCCTTTTTTTTTTGAAGAGTAAACAATAATGTTTTTAAACATTGTGTTTTAGGTTTAGTCTTTGCTGAACATAACTAAAAATGTAAAACATTTCACTTAGAAGTAGGTTGGATTCCCTGGAAGTTAGCCTAGCCTGCTGGTTGGCTTTATTTCTTTCACTGAAATTCAAGCAGCTCGCGCAGTAAATCGAAAAGCTGATTTATTTTTTGGGTATGCTTTGAGCGATTTTAATTGTATTGAACTTGCATGCCGATTTGTTATTGTCTTAGCAAAGTTACGGATTTTTAATTGTGCATCTTTTCTGGTCTGGAGGAAAGAGAAGTTTGACTTGAATGGGCATACAACACCAGGTTATGGTTTTATTTAAACTCTAATTCCTGGGTATCGTATCGCAAATATTTCAAATATTGTTTGGTCTGTTTATTACATATTCTCAGCTTTCTTGCTGAAATCATGCCTCCAAAGAAAAACAATCCCGAGGATGAATTTGTATCACTGTCTGTGTTACATGAGCTTCTTGACCAAAAAAAATTTTTTTATAAAGACCTATTAGAACAACAGGAAAAATCCTACAAATCATTTGTTCAGATGATAATGGAGTCCACTAATAAACGAATTGATAGCTTAAGTAATGAAGTCGGAAAAATTACTCAGAGCCTGGAATATTCACAGGCTGAAATTGAAGATTTGAAGGTGGGATACAGTACCTCATTGGAATGCTGTAAATCAGTTAGTAATGATCTGGCTAATATTCAATCTACTACAAATGATCTGACTTCCAAAATGGACTATCTGGATAATCAGTCCAGACGTAATAATCTCTTATTTGATGGTATCCCAGACTCCAAATCTGAAACTTGGCAAGAATTTGCGACTAAGGTTCAAAAACTTTTGTCAGAGCATCTAAGGTTGGATCCTACGCTCATTGAGCTGGAGCGGGCCCACAGATCTGGGAAGTTTGAAGCTGAAGAATGACCCAGGTCTGTGGTGGTTAAACTCCTCAGGTACGAAGATAAAGAGGAAATACTCAAAAAAGCCAAAAACCTGAAAGGCACCAAATTCTATATCAACGAGGATTACCCAGAAAAAATACGTCTTAAAAGGAAAAATCTTCTTCCCCAACTCAGAGAGGCACGGATTCAAGGAAACATAGCGTACCTAAAATATGACCAGTTGGTTGTGCATCCTTCCTGCCCTGCTCTATCTGATACATAGATCATTTGTATGCTAAGTTTACTGTATTTTGATCTTTTACTGCTCTAAATTATGGACTCAGGTACTTCTTGTTATCACGAGTTTAAAGGTACTGGTTTGTCTCTGGATGATAAGTATTTTCTGCCATTTTGTAATTCTGATCCTGATTTAAACTTCACTGATTTTAAACATGGTCCTATTCCCTGTAATTACTTTTCTGAAGACTCCTTTAAGTCTCTTTGTGTGGATAGAAAGATTACTAATGTCAACTGTTTCTCGCTGTTTCACCTTCATACTCGTAGTCTTCCAAAACAGTTTGATAATCTTCTTGAGTATTTTACCATGCTCCCTCTAAGTTTTTCGGTGATTGGTTTGACTGAAACTTGGCTGAATAGCCAGAAAGTGTCTTTGTTTTCTATCAATCGTTATAATCACTATTCTTGCTATAGATCAAATCGTAGTGGAGGTGGGGTGTCTCTTTTTGTTCAGACGAACATTCAGTCTTGTATTCGCAGTGATCTTGTTGCTTTAGTTGGAGATGAAGCCGAGGCTGTTTTTCTGGAGCTTATTGAGTCATTCTCCAACAAGAAGGTTATTGTTGGCTGTATTTATAGACCACCAAATTCCAATATAAATTGCTTCACAGATTGTTTTTATCACACTTTAGGCAAGATTTTGGATGAGAAAAAAACCCTGCTATATTATGGGTGATTTTAATATCAACCTTATAAATAGCCAATCATCCCAATTTATTGACCATCTTAATGCCTTGTCTTTCTTCCCGCTTATAACTAGGGCTACAAGAATAACTGCCAAAAATGGTTCACCAATTGATAATATATTAACAAATTCTTATTGTGTTGCTGGAGTTTCTGGTATTTTGTTCTGCGACTTATCAGACCATCTTCCTGTATTTTATTCGGCACCCCAAATTGCCAAAGTTAGTTCAGTTAATGAGGTTTTTATCCGAAATTTTAATTACGGAAATCCTAATAAATTCACTAACAGATTGGCTACAGTTTCTTGGTCTGTGGTCGAAGACAAATATGATACCCAATTTGCATATGAAACTTTTCGTGATGTATTTTTTAAGATCTTTGATGAGGCTTTTCCATATCAAAGAAAAAAAGCCCCCAACTCATGCAAATCTTGGCTAACCAATGGTTTGAAGTGCTCTATTGCCAAGAAGAATAAATTGTATAGGGATTACCTTACTTATCCTTGTCCATTATTTTTGAACCGATATAAAACGTACAAAAATAAATTGAATCATTTGTTGCGATCATCTAAAGGGAAGTTCTATGAGAAGAAATTTTGTGATGCTCAAAAAGATATTAAAACTACATGGAAGATCATTTATGAAATTATGAATAAAAATGCTGCTTGCACTAACTTTCAAAGAGAATTCAAGGAGGGTAAAAAAAAATTTCTGATCCTTTTGAAATAGCTAATCAATTTAATAATTTCTTTGTGAATATTGGTCCATTGCTCGCAGACAAAATACCACAGACTCCTTTGTCTTTTTCTGGTTTGAAAAGACCTTCTTCTCCTGTTTTATTTTCAACTATTAGTGAGCTTGAATTTGTGGATGCGGTTAATAAACTAAAATCATCTGCACCAGGTCTTGATGAAGTAAAATCTGCAATTCTTAAAAAATGCCTTCCATACATCTCCAAACCACTCCTTCATATTTTCAATCTCTCCCTTAAAACTGGTGTATTTCCTGATCAGTTAAAATGGGCTAGAGTTATTGCACTCTTTAAATCCGATGATCCATCCCTATTTTCCAATTACAGACCAATCTCTATTCTTTCATGCTTTTCAAAAATACTAGAAAAACTTGTTCATAACCGTTTGTTTAAATATTTTAATGAAAATAATGTTCTTTATACCCATCAGTATGGATTCAGAGAAAATCATTCAACTTCAATGGCCCTTACCCAGTTCTTTGACAATATTACTAGAGCCCCTGATATAAAGAAATTACACTTGGAGTGTTTGTTGATTTATCAAAGGCATTCGATACAGTAAATCATGATATTTTATTACGAAAACTTTCTATTTATGGTTTAGATGGTACAAATTTATTATGGTTTAAAAGCTACTTGTCAAACAGAAAGCAATTTGTTTCTTGGAATAATACATTGTCAGATTTCAGGTTGATTTCTTGTGGTGTTCCACAAGGATCAGTCCTTGGACCTTTACTATTTCTTATTTATATCAACGATTTATATTTGACTTCATCCGAAGCATTTTTCATTCTTTTCGCTGATGATTCTAATATATTTTTTTTCTGATAGGGATGGGTAAAAATTAGTGTCTAAAATGAATACTGAATTAAGTAAAGTTGATACCTGGCTTAAGGCAAATAAATTATCAATTAACATAAAAAAAGTTCATTCATGATGTTTACACCTAGAAATTTGCAAATTCAAAAACCTCTTCCTAATTTACATATTGCCAATAATAATTTAGAAAGAGTCACAGTCACTAAATTTCTTGGAATCCTCATTAATCAAAATCTCACCTGGAAAACTCACATAACGTTTATTTCTGGCAAAATAGCAAAAAATATTGGAGTTATTAGTAGAATTAGGCATTTGGTATCAAGAAAAATTCTTCTCAATCTTTATTATACAATGATTTGTCCATGTATTTCCTATTGTAACATTGTTTGGGCTAGCAACTTTAACAGTAATCTCAACTGTATTTTTTTTACTGCAAAAATTTTTCATTAGAATGATCATATTCTCCAACAGATTCACAAGTTCTACTCCTTTGTTTCAGTCTCTACGTATACTTCCTATTTTTGATGTAAATAAGAATCAACTCTGTTTTTTTGTTTTTAAATCTATTAACAATTTGCTCCCGCTCTGTTTTCAAAATGTATTTTTGTTTAATTCTCAAATTCATCAATACAATACTCGGTCTGCAAATAATCTTCATCCAGTCTTTTTCAGGACAACTTTCAATTTTCCATTAGATTCCGCAGTCCTCAGTGCTGGAATAATTTACCTAGTCATATTATAAACTGTATACATATTAACTTATTCAAGAAACAAACTATACAGTTTTTGTTAGACAAATTAAGCAGTGAATCATAATTATTCTGTGCCATAATTTATTTTTTCTATTTATTTTTCTCATACTTCATTTTTATACCTTAATATGTTTTTCTCTTTAGCTGTGTTGTGTGGGTTTGTACTATTTTAATTGATTATTTCTTGTGTCAATGAATTTAGGAGGGCCTCTCGATAAGCCCTTACAGGTTTTTTTTGGCTTCTCCTGCACATCTTTTTTTTCATTATGCTGTTTATTTTTTGAATTCTCATGACACATGATCTTTTTTGGTTTTAACGACATGTTATTGTCTTTGCTATGTGCAATAAACAATACAATACAATACAAAGTTTGCTAATGGTAATAATTCGCGAATGCCCTAGCTAGCCAGCTAACTCATATTCGTAATGCTTAATATAGACGTAAGCGGTGCAGAAAACATACCTGAAGCAGCAAAGTAAAATGCAACATTAACGCATCATGCAGATATAAGACAGAGGCTTCTTTATTCCAACATTTTAAAGGTCAGGAGAGGAGCTCATTTGATTGGTGAAGATTCGACTCGGCTGTGTTAAACCCACTCACGCCTTCTCTCCTCCCTCTTTGTCACTTGCGCCGGCAGGAGGGACAGGGGTGGGACAGAGGAGTACTTGCGCCGGGCACGAAATTGCAAAATACGCCTGGATGTCCCTTGGCGCGGCGCGCCTGGTCAACGAATTTAGAGCCCATCGTGTTTAACACTGTGACACTGCTCAAAGTTCATTTTACCTTCTTTACTGGGACAATTGACCATCAGAGGTAATTTTTCAGAATAATTTTGCCTCAAACCAGTTTAAACAAATTTTTTAAAATCAGGAATCATGGGACATGCATTCATCAGGTTATGCTCTAGTCAAGAAAATAAAATTTTTGACACCTTTCATTTGTTATAAAAAAAAATTTATGTTTTCAGTGTTTTTGTGCATAACCCATTTTTTGCCTCAGTATACTTGTGGGAATTTTGTTTGTTTAAATTGAATAAGCGAGCACTCTATAAAAAAGTAACAATGTCTCTTATCGGGTGCACGGTCAGGGCAGACATATAGCAAAAAAAATTAATCCAGCACTCACGGATCAAAGTAAAGAAACTTTCTTTCGGCACGGGCAGAAATACATGAACGTTTCAGCCTACTGGCTACTGGCTACTGGCTGAACACGCTGAAGAAAGCCAGTAGGCTGAAACGTTCGTGTATTTTTGCCCGTGCCGAAATAAAGTTTCTTTACTTTGATCCGTGAGTGCTGGAATTTTGTTTGTTCTCATATTATTTTTCAATACATTTTCACCAAAAAAATTACAGAGAAGTTATATATTAGACCTCTTTTAGACAAAAGTGATGGCGTATTATCATCACTGCACACAACTGTTTTTCTACCGGAACCCTGCCATCAGTCTGTGTTTTCTTATTTTTCTTTGTAAGGAACATTTCTGGGCGTCTAGCCTTTCATTAGTGGAGGTGTCAACCCCAGCTAATAACAGCAAGCAAGGTGTGTGAGTGGGACATTGTGCTGTGCTACACCGTACTGCTTCTGGTTTCGCTGAGCCAGTGGGGAGGGGGTAAATTTTAATGTTATATTTACAAGCTGCAACTGATAAATACCACTCAGTTTTCTTTTAAATAGGGGGCGAGTTGAAACTGCACTCATTATGTGGGTAATACTATCGCCATTTATTTGCTTTTGATTGCAGTGATTACTTTTTTTTCCTCATGTGTGTGTCATCATTTAGGCCCACTTCTGACACTCTGAACAGCCCTCGTAATTTTTTCGCCCTTGACAGGGCAACTTTAGCTAGTTACAACTGAATTTTCTCCTCACAAAACCCTGTAATGTATTTCATGCATTTGCAGATTATTTGAGCTATCTTATGGTGAACTGTTGAAAGTGTGTATTACCCCTTGACCACCACAAACTGCTAACCCAGAGATTTGCCACCCTGGGTTAAGCTTTTTCTGCCTCGGAGCTCGTTAACCCAGAGTTGTGTTCCCATGACTACTTATTAATCCAGAGTTTCACCCAGTCTGGAGCAAGCTTTACCCCTGGTCGCTGGCAGGGTTTACGAACCAATTTTTTTTTGCGTTAACCCGGGGCAGCTAAAGAGTAGTGTGAACGCTTGCGCTGCGCCAGGGTATCTCGGGGTTAAGCCTTGTCGTTTCCCCCAAGATAACCCAGAGATTTGGTAGTGGGAAAGGTCTACATGATGAGTTTAAATTGCTTGGATAATAAATCAATGGACCTTTCTGACTAACTTCCACCAGCTCCACCCCCCTTAGTTACACTTGCTAAGCCCCCCACAACTATGCAGCACAGTTCATCATTAACAACAGCTCAGCAGAAGTTCGAGCACCACTCTCTGGCGCAGATTCCCAAAAATATTGTGGTTTATTTTGTACCAAATTCATCCAACTTCTCTGGCAAAGTCTTCCAGAGAGGCCTTAGCAATTTCACACAAGGATATACCCATGACATCAAAATTTTTAACGGAACAGGTGGAGATAGAAAAGTAACCGCGAAGTGTTGGCGATCAATGCAGAAATACTGAGTACATTGAAATCAAACCAGGCAAAATAGAGGAATCATACTGCACGTGTAAAGCAGGGTAAGTAGTTTTCATAAGTTTGTTGCCACACTGTAAAAAAAAGTAGAAGTTGACAGAACTCAAAATGTTAATGCAACATGATGTCAGTCCTTTTTTGAGTTTTGTCAACTTAAATTCACAGCTGCTTACTCAACAAACATTTTTGAGTTCTATCAGCCAATTTTTTCGAGTCCTACCAACTCAAGTTTTTATGTTCTACCCCTCCTAATCCTCCCTTCAGCATGTATATTACATATTATATTGTATTTGCTATACTAATATTTAGTAAATGTTCTATGCACTGTATATATGTAATAAAGACATGCCACAAATAATCTTAACATACAGAATATATTTATTCTTGCAGAAAATGCATTACATTATGATGAAGACCTGAGTGTAAACACAAACAGTGCAGCCTTCTGTTGTATGCATCAACACAGCACAAAACTCTACTAATGCCAATTTTCAGGCAATAGGTCCCAACCTGGACTCAAAGTACCCCCTATTTGGAGTATATACACATACACAATATGTACACCTGGACTGGAATTACAAAGAGCACTAATTTCCCATCTTTTGAACCTGGGTGAAAAGAAACATTCTGCTCTAGTACTGCCCATTTTAAGGCAACAGGTCCTAACCCCAACCCCCCACCCCCACACACAGTAGAATGAATGCAGGTTAAGTGCCATTAAGTACAAAAAAAAAAAACACAATACAAACTGTACAATGTGTTGTGTGCATCATCAACATAGAAAACTCTACTAATGCCAACTGGTGTAAACCTTGACTCAAAGTACACTCAAAGAGCACTTATTTCCCATCATTTCAACCTAGTTGAAAACAGACACCTTCTACTCTCCTACACATTCTAATGCCAATTTTGAGGCAACAGGTCCCCGCCCAATCCCCCCAGGTCTCCACCGTAGAATGAACACAGGATTAACACCAAGTGCCGTCACGTAAACAGTGCAACTTATACAATGTGTTGTGTTTCAACACAGCACAAAACTTGACTAATGCCCATTTTGAGGCAACAGGTCCCAACCCCCACCACACCCACACAGTAGAATTAATACAGGGTTCAAACCAAGTGCTATCACGTCAAAAAATAAAATGAAAACAAAAAAGCACTGTGGCCTGTATAATGTGCTGCATGCATCAACACATTACAAATTTCTACTAATGCCCATTTTCAGGAACCCCCCCGTGTACATGACAAGTCAGTCCTTCCACAGGTGAACAGAGTCTGCTCTGGATGTACGAATGGTGACAGGCAGTCCATGGACCACTGCTTCTTCAGGAACAGTGTTCTGAGGAGAAGGTAAACATACATAGTACAATTCATATTAGTTACAGACGCACTAACAGTTGCCATCACCTGTTAGGTTGTTGAAGGTCTTTTGGCAAACAAGTATATTTTAGTTCAACACTACTAGCCAACAATGGTGTCTCATAAGATGATTGAGGTGGTGTTACAACTCTAATCATTACACAAAATTTTGACTTACCAAACATTCAAAAGCTTGGTTTTCAAAGATCGTGTGCGCTGTGATCAACGGCCACCAAGATCGAAGAAGATGGTCTGGATGGCTTCAAACGTGTATCTCATCTGCTCTGGGTAGTTGATGTTTATAGCATAGAGAAGGCCAAACAAGTAGACCAAGGCTGCAGCAAGGTCTGGTAGATCATGAATTATAACAGCCCCTTCCAAGACAACAGCGATGTTGGTCACTGATGGTGGTGATGTGGGGGTCATCTTCAAAGACTGTCAGAATTGCGACGGGCACTCCGCGGACCACTGTTTCCTCATGATCATTGTTCTGAGGAGAAAGCAAACATTGTACAATTCATATTAGTAATAGACAAACTGTAACATTCTCATGAGAATAGAGGAAGTGCTGCAACCATGGGCAAATTCATCTAGGCAGACTTACCAAACACTTCAGGTAAAACTCCGACGCATCTTCATGTACAAACAACAGCAGGCTTCTCAATGCTGTAGTCTTTCGGTGAGACACAATGTTGCTTGTCTACAGAACATTCACACAGGAGTACAAACGCACACAATAAGATGGAGGAAGACCACAATCTCTCTCAAGGGCAGTTTTATGGGAAAAGTTGCAAAATAGTCTCACATTGATTAAAAATTGAAATATAGTTTTCAAACAAATTAACTAGCTTATTTTGTACCATAGACATACCAGATCTCAAAAATATACATTTCGGACCTTATCGATGTCCTTATTTTTTGTAATCTACCCTCAACAGTAACGTTAAACAGAGTGTCCTTTCCTGAACATGTCAACTGACAGCAGTTGGTACTTGCAAATCAAGCATGTTGACTTCATAATGCAGTATTATAATGTACAGCTCTTACAAAATTGCCAAAATGATTCAAAGTACACCCTGGCCGTTTCTCAAAGCATAGGCTGCGTCCTTCAAAGGCTACATTTTTAGGCTGGCTCGTCATCCCAAGCTGTACCGTTGTAAACGCGCTTTCAGATTCAACCGCGAAGAGCAGCATTCATCTGGCTTGATATCAGACAAAATTGTCTGCTCGTTTATACTTCATTTCCAAGTCGACAATTGAATTTGCTTTCAGGAAAAATGAAAGCTGTATTTCTCTGTTAAATTCGAACGCGCGCTCACAACGGAATATCTTGTGATGACGTAGCAGCCTAAAAATGCAGCCTACACTTTGAGATGTGTTGCTATCACCATCGTTACTGCGACACGTGTTCTTTCCCTTTACACATGCATAGTACAGATATTTATGCATCCTAACATAACACGAATCAGTACCGTCCCAGGTGCGCGTACATAACTTCTCTGTACATAGCGTCATTGACCTGGATAACTTATGGTGTCTAACTGTGCATAAAATAGCTAGAACTACCACTTATCAAATTTAGCCTAAACTTAACCGACCCTTGCAAAAACAGTTAACAACGTTGGTCCGTGATTTCTGTTCAAATAGATTCAAAATGAGATTCTGGTTACAGCACAGAATATCTCTCTTTTCATTCCATTGTTCAAATCCACTCTAGCACATCTAAATTTTGGAGAAATATTGATAATAACCTGATGCGACAAGCTGGAACCCATTTACTGCTTCTCAGATCTCAAGGAAATGGCCGTGCCCTTGTGCTGAGATGAGGAAACCCCATAGAAAACAACAGTGCGCATGCCCACGGGATCTAGTTGGGGAAACTCACATTTTTAAGTTATGGTGCCATGAAATTCCTTGTGATTTCCTGGATAAACCATATTTAGAGAATATGTGTTGTGCTGACTTGTATTTATTAGTTACTGGAGTGAATCTCATTTCTGGGTTATATTAATATTTTTTTTAATTAGAACAAGAATTACCATTTCTCTTTTTTTACAGTGCATCACTGAGCTAAAAATAACACTGGATCCAGTATGCTGTCTAACATCAGTTGGCCATGAGTTAGGCAATACACTAGCTAGACTTTGTAATAAGTCATGACGTAATGCAGCTTACCCTTAAACTATCTACATTTTGAGTTATTAATGTAATGTTCATTATGTTGGCGTTTTCCTCCAAAACAATTCCGATGACAAGCTAATTTTACTTATTTCAGCTAAGCGACTGACGTTCTGAATCCAATTGTAGCTAGTTAGCTGGCTAGCTACCTAGCCAGTATTTCTCACGTTAAAGTTTCCAAGCGGATTATATCATGCCATGACAAAATCCTTCACCATCTGGCTAATTTTATATGATCTCGTGTTGAGACTGCCTGTACTAATCATGTACTAAGCAGAAAACTGGTTTGTTGCCACATCTAATATTGCGTGTAATGTCCACTGGGGAGTAACAATGCAACAATACTAGGTTAACGTATACATCAACGATGCCGTTGGAGTAATCCTGTCTTCTCAGCAAAAACATATGCATAGATTGTTAACTAGGGAAGGCGAAATGGAAAAACATTTCACTTGCTTACCTTCGAGCAAACAGCCTTGTGTTATTCACATTGAGTTGCAAGTGAGAATTTCCACATCCTTTAATCTATCACAAACACTTTCTCAACTGTGTTTTGGCTTTGGAAAAGGATTAATTGAGCTCTCTGTAGCCAGGCCGGGTATCTTTCGTTTGTATTTTACGTTCCCCGAGTATATCTAAGAACTGTTTTCGAAAAAGTCAGACACCTTGCCCATTAAACACAGCTAATGACTGCATTTCATGTGGGAAAAAATGGCGGTGCTGTCGGGGCAGGCAGGACCTTAGTAAGATAAGGCAATCTGTTTGGTAGTTATTAAGCGCTTGATTGGCAGGTCGGAAAGGACCATTGATAAATAGTCTAACGTTTCATATGTGGTACTGGTGAATCTTTTACAGACCAGGAAACCATATGAGCAATATGAAGATAGCACTTTGGGCTCTGGGAAATTACAATGTGTACTTTTTCAAGTGTATATTTGCATAATTCTTGAGTTTTTAATGAGGGTTAAGGGGGAAGTGATGTGATTTTCATGGGGTAATTATACTTTTCTGGGGAAAACATACCTATCAGATACTCAAAAGGAAAAGAAGACTATTTTTATTTTCCCGTATTTTATTACACTGGCTGCAAATACACTAAAATAAGTGAAATGCTGCTTCCGAGCAAAAATCCCAAAAGTGACTGTTGTATTGCACCCGACTGGTGATAAGAGGTCATGGTGTATCTTTTACTGTGTATTCGGGCCTGTGTTCCTGCGTTACTGACACACTTGTTTGTTACAATCCCCCTTCAAAAAAAAAAAAGGTGCGCCGCCCATCAAATTTTTTTGCCATTCACGAATAGTACGTATATATGTATGTATGCATGCATGCATGTGTTCCAATTCTCCTTAAATTCGTTTTATGACTGACTCTCACTTGACAGGTGTACAGCTGAAGGAACAAAAGAAGTGCCTGGTCGAGCGGAAAGTTGTTGTTGAGAATTTTCTAGCTAGCTGGAAGCAGCAATACTGGAGACCATTGTTCCAGACAGGCGTGTTTTGAATGGGCAGTGCACTAATTTCTGCAATTCCCATTGTTCTATGCAATGCAGAGTTTGCTAGACAGCTATTTATAAGCCAATGACACAATGGGTGGTGGTGCTGACAATAAAATCAAAGCTTATTTATTGTATCAATAAAGATAGTTATAACCAAACTATAGATTAGTCTTTGGACTGCTGCATGTTTTCCCAAATACAACTCTGGGGTACTAATGTGGGGAATGTGTGCTCTGAGGTAGTGAGCGTATTTCAAAACATATTTTTATTTTTTTCAACTAGAATGTGTGTTGTGGTTTAATGCCCTATAACTACATAAGAAGTTCTATCGAGAGGAAAAAAAAGTCTGGAAACTCCACCGGTTTCAAACCAGTTTGGCCCAGCCAAGGGAAAGGAAATGGCCTGTTTGAAAAGCGACTTGTCCAGTATGAGCTATACAAGAGCACGTCTGCAAGGGGCAGGGACATTGAGATGTGTGTTTGTGTGTGTGTGCTTGTGTGTGTGTGTGTGTGTGTGTGTGTGTGTGTGTGTGTGTGTTGGGATCACACTGGTTTTGAAAAGCCTGAGGCATGAGGCAGACAAGTGGGTGTATATCTCTAGTATTTTTATTAAAGCTATTAAGCAGACTCGAGAGCGGACATGACATTTTTGCACACAGCCATCAGTGTCATGCGCCTGCTGTAGAATGCTGATCCTGAGTTCACAGGAGGCGAAAAATCACATTTCTAAAATGTTTGCTCTTCATTCTCAATTACTGCAGTAACAAACAATGGATTGTGTATTTTTGGATGGAAAAAAGACTACAATTTTAATCTAATAATTACATATATATATATATATATATATACAGTACTGTGCAAAATTATTAGGCACATTTAAAGCAATTTTGTACGGCAAATATGCTTGCAAAAATGATGAAATTAGAAGTTTATAATAACTGAGAGATGTACTAAACAGAGCTGTAACCTGATAAAAACTAAATCAAATCAATATTTGATGTAAGTACCCTTTGCCAAAAAATTTGGGACACTGTCCAATTGTGGTATAGTTTTATAAGATGATTGGCTTTTTGCTTGTTCCAAGCAGAGAGGAAACCTCGCCACCCTTCTTCTGCAGACTGACTGTCTCACTTGTGTCTGTCCCTCCATGAAATTAGACAGCCATGATTATGTTGACATCAGGGCTTTATGAAAACAATATGTTGACTGTTTTTAAATGAAATATAAGCATTTATTTATAAAACTTTTCCTTAAATTAGCATTTGGAATTTCAAATTTACCTTTTATCTTCAGCAACTTTAATGTGGAAAACAAAAAGTAAGCATCTAAAGCAGATTTAAATTTTAAAAAGTGCTGAGTGCCTGAGACTTTTGCACAGTGGTGTCTATATATATGCGGCAGGCCAAAGGAGGGCCCGGGCAGGGGATTGAACCCCAGACTCTCAGGTAAGAGTCACATACGCTGACCACATCGCCAAAGAGCCAGGCTATATATACACTCACGCATGCATGCACAGTATACCTGTATATCCACACAGAGATACATTTGTCCCAGTATCTAATACATTCAATGTCAGTTTGTTTTTTTTTCATTACATTTTAAAAATGTATTTCTCATATGGTGCGATGCAGCATCTGTCAACCAATGCTGCTGACTAACAGTAGTAAGGCTACTATTGATCTATTTGGGAAATTCCTTTTTACTGCGGAAACAATTAAAGCTAAATATTTGTAGCTGTACAGTTTGAACAGTAGACATACTTATGTGCTGTACAGAAATATGCAGTAACACTGTATTCTTTTACATAAACAGAGCACTGTTAACAGGGTGAAGAATCATACGGGTTGTCATTTTGCACCAGGAGGCTCCAAATGATTTATGTTTACTCTTTTCCTCTTGAGTAAATCATGGCATGTCAAAAGACAGTGGGACATTGAAAATGCATGGCTGATATCTCACATCTGTGACTGCCAGTGTTGTAGGAGATTTGAATGTTATTGAGCCACAGTCACAAATCAGGGCTGAGATTTATACCCCAGGGCGCAGACTGTACATAATTACATAGCAGCTCTTTTGATATAAATAAACTTTACAGCCATTGCTGCAGTGGTGATATTTCAGAGCAGCAGTGCACATTAGATATACATTTTGATAGCTTATTCCTAATGACTAAATAAATACATAGAATATACACTGGTACAGCTCATGGAGCACATCTTTGCATGTGTATAGTGTCCTCTACTAATATTGGCACCAAGGGCATAGGTTTAATGTGAGAGTTGGTTGGGACATATGCTGTATGTAATGCGACGCGCATAGGGGGAAATAATCTGAGTGCAAATGCTGCCTTCTCTGCATAGATTGTTTCTTTGTTTTTTTTTATGATGCTGAGCAAGGTCCCACCATAATTTTCATAAATAGATGCCGTATTCATAAGCTTTTTTTTCTATTTCGTGTCCAAATACTTTTGATTCGATTTCTGAATACAAGTTCACAACTGTTATTTGTGTTATAAACATTTATTACAAAGCTTACCAATATCAAGCAATTGAAATACTCCTGCAAATTTTCAAGGTACTTTGTTACATGATGGTATGGTGTATTCGAAGCGAACGGTACAATCATACAGTAATTTATTTCCTCGCTATAGCTCGCAAGCCAGTTTGCTCGCTGATGATCCAACATCAGTTAGGTTCTGATGCCAGGCACACAATTCACAGCTGTACAAATCTGACTTGTAAATGCCTAGCTCGGTTACTGCGTAGCCTAAACATCCCTTATCATTACACTTACAGACAGTTAGATTAGTTTTAACACTAGGATAATTTTGAAGAAGAAGAACCATTATTTGGCATTTTTAGACCATCCCAATTTAATTGTTTCAAGCAAAATACTAATGTTTTTCATCATTAAACACATTCTTGCAGCCTAGATCTTAAATCTGCACTTCAGTGTCAATTTTAACTTCAGACAAAAGCTGGTGCTTGCTAGGTACTCACATCCTGTTGCCGACTGTCTTGCATAGGCAAAATTGTCTAGCTGGAAACAAAACCAGCTGCATGTAAAATAAAGTCTCATGCCAAGGGACAGGAGTAGCAGTAGGTTATTTAGCAAGCAAGCCAAATAGCATCGTGGCTAGCTAGGGTAACACCATGTGATATTATATATACCATCAGATAGTTTAGCTACATCTCTCATTTTGTGATAATCTTCAGTGAATTGCGAAAACATCACCTTGTTACGTCCACTGACTTCTTCCAACCTCTTTGTTGTTGGAAGAGAGCTCTCTCTCTCTCTCTCTCTCCCTCTCTTTTTCTGCCCATGTCTCAGGTCTGCCATGCCCCTCTGACTTGCTGATCATCACCACCCGCGGCTGATCCCTGGTCATCAGTGGAGCTGTACTTAAAACCAGCAGAATGCGGTGCTCCTTGCCATTTGGCCAGAGAGCTGCTTGTTGGGCCGGTGCTGCCATGTCGAGCCTGTGCTTGCCCTGTTCTTGAAACTTTGTGATCACACCTTGATACAGTTCTGTCTGTTTTATCTATTTAACTTTGTTGAACAAGTTTGTGTAATGGTGTGTTGAGCATGTGCTTCTCCTGTTCCTGAAACTCTTGATTTTCATGGCACCCTGACTCAGCTCTGGGGCGCGTTTCCCAAAAGCGTAGCTGCTAACAAAGTTAGCTACTTACATAGTTTGTCCATTCATTGTCAATGGGCCCAACAATGTAAGTTAGCATCTGTGATTTCGGGAAACGCACCCCTATCTGATTTATCCATTTAACTTTCCTAAACTAGTTTGTATAATGGTAAGAAGGAAGCTTTGTAGGGGTTCTCTGCCATTTTCTTTGTTCTGTTTTTCTCCTGTTCTGTTGATGTTGAGGACCTTAGCACTGTTTTTCTGTTTGCCACTTTAGATTGAGTGGTTTTTGTTTTCTAGTTGGTGTTTGTGTGGGTTCTTGTCAATGTTGGCCTTTGAGACCCTGACACCTTTTTTGCTTCTCTTTTAGTGTGCTTATATTTTATTCACCTAATTATCACCTGTAGATGACATTTCACTGTCCACCTAAGAGTTTGGACAGTCTTTCTTCACTGGCCTTTTTTTTTAAGTTAACCAGTTATGTTACTTCCTGTAGTCCTCTCGACACTAGACAAGGTCGTAACGGCCCTTGTATGATGACAAAATTCTAAATAGATTTTTTTTGGTTGCCTTGGATATTCCCCGACCTGTGTATGTTGGCTACTTTCACAAAATAAGATAAAATAACAATTTTGATAGTGCTGTGTTCAATTTCAAAAATAAAGGGTATTTTGATCTCTTGAAAAATAGCCATTTTGGATACATCAACAGTTATTAGACAAAACATATTTCTGATTACTGCAATGCCCCCAAGTGCACAAATGACACAAACTAGTTTGTACCTTGTAGACATTGCATATTTCATTTTACAAAAGATTGTTCCATTCCCAAACCAGTAAAATTCATCTGTGCCTTTGGGTTGGGTTCTGAGCGGCACCTCTGTAAGATCTGCAAACGCTGATGCGTGGGGAGCCCAGCGACTGTATGCGACAAATGGCTGATAAGCTCAGTCCAGAGCCATGCCAGATAGCAGTAAAACTTTAGTGGACTTCCAGGAGGTGGCAATGGTCTCGCCACGGGGAGGTTGTTGCAGGGCTCTGGCTGACACAATGCCCCTGTGCGAGTCATATTACTGGCCTAAGTCTTAAGTTAAAGTCCGGTTATATTAATCTGTTTCAAATAATGTAAACCTCTGGGAAGTGCATAATATGCTAATATGTTAAATCTCCTTCTAAGAAATCACTTATATACTTATAACCCAATTTACCTATATATTAATTCATCTTAAGACTTTTTCATGACAACTGCATCATATTAGTACATATTCATATCATGTTTGGTCTTGTTATTCTCGGGGGAATCAAAGGAGTTGAATGGAGTATGTTTCATTCCCATTGAAATTATGGTTCATTCCCTTTTGGAAACTCCTGAGAATTTGGTCAGAATATTCTCTGGTAATCACCCTATTCTCCTCTCTCTGCTGAAGTGTTTTATTACATCCTCCCAATGGTGGAAACCCAAAAACCGGATTCGACCCCCCCTTCCAGGTGTTTATGGCCATGCCGCCTGGATCAAAGGCGTGATTTGGCTTAAAGCAAAGAGAAACAATCCATTCTGGGAAGATCGTATCCGATCTGTCCCCGCGTACGTAAGTGCGTGAGTAGCCATTTTCTATGCCGTATGTAGCCAATCTATATAGTCAGGGAAGATCGTATCCGATCTCTCCCCGCGCACGTAAGTGCGTGAGTAGACTCTCTAGCTATGGCGGATCGTCTCTGATTTCGCACTCACCCAACTCTGTGTGTGTAGCTGTCGCCAGGTATGACTTTTACATTGGTCTAAATTCGTGGTAACTGATATTTGGTCTGTTGATTTAAGCTCTTGCCTACCTGGTGAATAAATTATTGTTATTCCTTTAAACTTGCGTGGTCTCTGTGACTCTTAATCCTTTTATTCTTTCTAGCAGCGTTACGTGACGGATACCTAGGGGTATAATCCCGACCGAGGTACGACTGGCCAGCGGCCTGGTCTGGAGATTGGTTTTATTAAGTTGGAGAGACAACCATGATCTACTTACATAAAGGGTTTATGTATTGCGGTTCTGGGATTTTAGCCTAAAAGAAACCCATGGACGAAAAGTCGGTTATCTGTTAAAATTCCTGAAGGAACCCATGGGCGTGCATAGATCTGGGTTCGCTGTATTCACGCCAAAAAGATGCTGTTGCAGTGATGGCTGACTTCCAACCTCTAATCTAATCAACGAACCTAGGATCCGGTAACAGTACTAAAAACCCGGGAGTACATGTTAGTGACAGCGGTAGTCTCCTAAGAGTTTGAGGTGTAGTCACTTCGAGACCCACGCAGGTTTCTCTAGATTATGGTTTCTAATTCTAATTCTAATTGGAGTCAGATATTTAATGAGGGTATAACTAAATTCATTATTATAAATTTACTATGGAGTCAGATTAATTGTAACCGTTGTGCTTTTGTGCCCCATCCTTCGAACGGAGAAAATATATCTATTTAAAGCGATTCACACCAGCCAGGAGGTCACGCGTGCTAATACCAGCCAAAAGAACACGTTGAACCTTCGCCCTGCAATTTCCGTCGTTGGTTATTGTTTTGTGGGTTTTACAACCTCAAAATGGTGTAACAAGTGCATGTACAAAGTATATTGGAGTTTATCAATTACATCACAGTTATTTTCCAATTTTCACCAAAATTGTCACATGATAAGACCAAGCCTCAATTCTTGGACTGATTTATGATTTCCGAAGCGTTCTCTCATCGTAACCTATTGAAATCTTCAATGAAGCTGACAAACAGGAATGGACATTCTCAGCAACGCTTTCATGCCATTACATGAATTAGGTTGACATGACAAGTCGCCATGCCCTGGCCTTGGGGCCATCCACAGTATTACCATAATTATTTATTCATCAGTTATCAGTCAAAACAGATTTTTACTCATTGCAGTGTCCCCTAGTGGTCTAATGACTTTTTTTAATGCTTCCTCAAAATGGGGCTTCATATTCCAAGGCTGCATCCAACTAGTCAAAAAATTACGTCCTGACCACTATTCTTTCACCTTTGTGGAAAACGTCATGGGGTAAAGGAAAGGCATAAAGGGGAATTCCTTACAACCGAGGAGGACAACTGCACTGCAAAGAGAATCCGAATGCACTTACGCTAGGAAACATGATCAGGTGTCCCCTGCCCGTCATGTACATTTCACGATTGGTTGGATGAATGGTCATCGCTTTAAATATTGCTACCAAGCGGAAGTGTGGGATAGAGTTATCTCCTGTCTTGTCGAAACAGATGGTTCTGCGTACCCTATGCTAAAGGAGGCAAACTAGGATGCACAGAGTCACCCTTCCTTAACATTTGAATAATTCGAATGCACTTACCATGGCTACCACGTAATTATTTCCAGATCATTTTTTAAGAGTTAGGAACTTTCCTAAGCAAAAAAGACTATTCGGACGCAGCCCAAGGTTTGTTTTGATGCTGAGGTATGACCTCACTTCCTGCTTGGCAGCTTTCCCGACGATTTTGATAAGCTGTGATGGGCAATCGCTTTGGAAAATCAAAATCCATCAGATAACTTTTGTGCAGCGTGGTCTGAAGATCATCCATGCCCATGTTGGTGAAAACTGGAAAAAATGTGCCCTGCAAAAATAAATAAATAATGATAATAATTTTGTTTAAAGAAAAACCCAATATGACAGAAAATCCAATATGACAGAAATTAACATCATGTGATGAAGTTGTCTTGATCAAGAAATAGGACAGTACCTCATTTTTGAGATTCAGGCATGCAGCTGAAAAGTTGGGTGCATAAATGCATCTCCAAATTTGACCAATTGGTGGCGCTAGAATGCTTAGCAAGGAGAAAGATTTGGTGAAAAAGAATTGAGGACTGTCCCCAATCATTGCACCACATTTCAGAAGTTTTCACCAAATGGCTCAAGAGGATGCCATAGACACCCTAGCCAATGAAGTTAAAGGAACAGGAAGAAACACAATAGGGTGCCTATACAGCTCACTGCTTGACTCCCAATAAAGGCATTAATTCATAGCCACTTTTGCGCATATCTCCCAAGGGTGCCATTATTAGTTGAGGGCACTGTAAGTCAATGTCCTGCTGACTGGTGCTGAAAAAAAAGCCCAAGCTTCCTGCGAATAGTCAGCCATAATTCATGGGCTGAACATGAATAAACATCATCCATCCATCATTTCCAACCGAAGAGCAGCTGACAACGTATCCACTTGCTTTCCATAGACTGCTTGAGCCCAAAACCTCATCCAAAGGGTTGTGAATTTTTCCTCACCTTGTTTCAGACCATATGCCTTTCCCCATGGACTTGGTTATGGGCTAGGTCCCACCAGTAGACCTGAGCAGTTATTTTGGAGGTGATAGTATTTTCTTTCTTTTTTTCGGAAAGGGAATTCATATTATGTATTCTTCTGCACCAGTGTGGATGAATGGCATGCAGAGCAGGTGTATCTAATTTACTGTGCGAGGCTGATTCCCTGTAAGAAATGAACTATTAAAACTATTTTTCAAAATCTGAGAAAATCCCTAATATGAGTGGAAAGCTCAGAACTGATTCACTGACAGTCACCTCATTACAGGAAAAAGTGAAAACTTTTACAAGATCTGCTGCAAACTAAGTAATGGGGTTAGGTGTGGTGGTAGAAATGATGGCAGACATACTATATTAAAGTATAGAATGGTGCCACGTCTTTACTGCTGCACTGGCGAAGAAGCATGGACATCAGGAATAATTGCATGAAGTACATGCTAACTGTTGATTTTGATATGCCACATATTATGGTTATGTTTGTACTTGATTTACTGATTGATTTCCCATTTGGAGCTGATGTCGAGAGACACAAATACTTTACAAATATACAAACCAACTGCAATTAACCGTAGAAATTTCAGCTTTTGCGTGCATGAATAAATGATGCAAAACATATCAGCTGTATGAGAAAAAAGCTGAGTTGCAAATAGTCAAATTACCATTGGTCCCCTAAAATGAAAATGAATAGTAATTTAGATCTAACAGTATGACTGCAGCTTCATACATCCATTTTCATTTCTTTTTCATCCAATATGCTGGAGTACTCCATCAGAGAAACACAACTCATGAATGTATGTGCCCCTTCCTGATTTTCGTCCATTTTTGCACATTTGTCTCAGTTGACTATACCAGATCTTTGGACTTAATTTAACCTGAGTTAACCAAAAATATGGTTCATAAATGATTATTTGATTTATTGAAGGAAGTTATCTGCCATCAACTGGCCTTGAGTAAGAAAGTTAACCTCAACTTTACTCAAACAGCAAGTAAAAAAACATAATAATAAAAAGATATATCATAATAATAATTGAGTAAAGTCAGGTTAGAGACACCCAGGCTTGATTACTTTCAACAATACTGAATCTAAACACAACATACGCTTCATAGAACCTTTTCAGTGTAAAGTAGGCTAAAAGGTCTCACACTGTGAAACAATCAAAAGAAATTCAGCATAAGATGTGAAAGTTATTCAAATAATATATATCATTTAGGCGAAGGTTACAAAGCCATTTCTAAGGCTCTGGCAATCCAGCCACTAACAATGAGAGTCATTATCTCCAAATAGAGAAAACTCCAAACAGTGATGAATCTTTTTGAGAGGCTTGGTTACCAAAATTACCACAATTTCTTCAAGAGAGCATCAACAACCCATCTGAGAGGGCACAAAAGAATCCAGACAAACATATGACAAATGCCAGACCTTGCTTCCCTCAGAGAAGTGTTCAATAATGATTCCACCATTAGAAAGGCTCAATTCCTTTACTAGGACAGATATGACCCAGCATCTCGGCCATGGCGAACTAGGTAGCATCGAGCTAGGATGGCGTGTTTCAGCAAACAGGCTCCATTCGGCCCGCCCATTTGGCCCGCCTCAGCTCCAGCAACGGTCCACCTTTTTTGCCCATTTTTGGATTAGCCGGGAGGTAGGCGGAGTCAATTAAGTGCCAAAATGGTGACCAAATGAGCTACAGAATGGATATTCAGAAACCTACGGGTGATGTCACGGAGGCTAAGTCCATGTTTTATACAGTCAATGGTGAAGACAAAGTTAAGATTCCGTGTGGCCTAGTCAAGTCCTACTTGAACCGCTTTGAGATGCTGTGATTGGATTTCAACATGCCTATCATGCTGGAAAGCTCTTTGGCCAAATTAAAGCAATTCTGTAATGGAGGGTGTTCCAGAATTCATCCACAAACTGATCTGTGGGGATTGGATTCTTTCGGTTCTAGTTGTTGCTGATGAAGGAGGCAAAACCAGTTAAGTTTCTGAGGGTGATGGCTTTTAGACATGGGAAATAAGGGTGTTGGACAGCCTTTTTGCTTGAAAAAAAAATAAAGATTTAAAATCAGCATTTTGTGTTTCCTCGTGTTCTTTATGCTTTGTTTTTCATTTTTGTATGAACATATTTAACCATTCAGTGTGAAAAATAAGCAAAAATAGAATGGGGGGTAATTACTTCTTCAAGGCACTATATGCATACATTTCATGAGAATATATTCCAAGACTTGCACGGTCAGGAAAAATGAATACTGGTCTGTGATGTACAATTTCAATTAATGATCCCCATTGGGTCAAATTTCTACCTTATGATGCAAATATAAAAGGACACAGTGAGTGTACCTTTGTGCACACATTAATGTTTCAAGCCATTGTGCGGTAAAAAATAAAATTTTTTTGCACTTTTTCTTCAGGGCGATTCTGAGAGTTCACAACTGTTAAATACAGGCAGCCTAAATACAGACTGTTGATTCTGGATTAGCCAAATACTGACCAAATTCTGACTTTCTTTGGAATGCAGAAAAAATAGAGTGGATATGATGCAAGCAGTCTCCCAATTATTCCACTCCTATGATAAATTCAAATGTACCCACCCATATTCATGAACAATAAAAATTAATAACACAGTCCATGGTCATGGATGTTAAGGTAACAAATGTACAATCAACTAAAATGTAAACGCACCCTCCAGCCTTGCATATGCTGGGAAAAACCTCAGATCTGTATAAATGCTGCCCTATTTATTGAATCGATATTCCCCTAGTGTGCAACATGACATTTGAACTTGTATTTTAACAATCCCTCTGCAGGTAAAATCCATTACCTGAGCCATTACTCACAGTGAAAGAGCCTTTCAGAGATATAAGATTGAAGTGAGTCAGATTTGAGTCAGTAAATTACATGTGCAGCATGGAAAAGGAGAGAGACTAAGGTCCAGGTTGCAGTTGCACTCCTGCTCAGAGAAGGAGCCTCACCCTGGACGCTCATGAACAGTAACATTGTAGTGGTGCAGTACTGCCGACCAGACGGAGGCAGATAATTAAATAATGGGAGCAAGCACCACTAAAATTACACCATTCAGGCTCACCGCTTCCAGCACTCACCCTGGGTCTGTGGCTGGACAATCAATATTATACTCGCTCGCAAGTTGACTTAACCAAACACTGGGACGGTTTGTGCTGATGTCCCTAAAGGAGCTTTGAAAATAGCTTTAACGCTCCCCTGATACACACATGAAGAACCACAGTAGCCCCCTTTGGAATGAATTCATCGAACGTACAATGGGGGAAACAAGTATTGAACATGTCAACATTTTTCTCAGTAAATATATTTATAATGGGGCTATTGACATGAAATTTTCACCAGTTGTTGGAAACAACCCAAGTAATTCACACATACAAAGAAATCAAAACAAATAAGTCCATAAATTATTATTTTCCTTACCAATGCTTTCTAAATTAAAAGACCACTCATTTCAGGGGACCAAAATGTTTATGAAAAATAACTTTGCGGGTGTTTCTGATCCAGCAGCTGTATTCTGTTGCCTCCTTATTGTGGATTCACCAGTGATTCCAAAGTTCTGAGCAGTAGTGTAAATTTTTCTCATGAAATTGAATGAAAATTGAACACTGAGATGACAGGTGCAAATATTTTCTGAATATGATTTTTATTTATTTATTTATTTATTTATTTATTTATTTATAAGGAAATGCACTTATGCTCTCAGGCACTTCTTTAAGGAAATTGTTCCAGTTTCTAATAATACAGTACAGGGAGGAGCCACCATTACCTAACTTGGCTAGTCAAATATTAGTTTTTTTCGCAACCCACTTTCCACAATGCACAGTATTCAAGGCTCCCACTTTCATAATTAAAAAAAGTCCTAAGTAAAGTTGATTCAACACCATGTCTGCAGTTTTTCTTCTCTTCGGACAGGGGTGATGTGGTTGCTTATGGATGGGACAGATTCATCCCTCGAAAAAACACGTACCTTGACATGTTTGTCAAAAACAGTAACATAAGGCCACAAAGTATCATTCTCAACTATTTTTCCTCCAAAGCCGCCAGTAATTCTGTTAAAAAATAAGTCAGATCTTCTCCCCTTCAATAACTTCAGTAAAATTAGCTCTCCAGAAACTGATTTTGTCACAGCGCGCTCTCTCTCTCTCTCTCTCATCAAAATTGCTGTCTACATCGACAGCTTCCCACTGTTAGCCAGCTATAACCTCTCAGTGTTCGATCTGAGATGTATGTCCTTACAATAAAAGAGAACTTGAGTACATCCTCCCATGTCACACTGATAACACTACCAGACCTCGCCCCACAATCTTAATTATGACAGGCTTTTGTGGAACAAATGTTCAGTCAGTTTTCAATCTTGACGTACAGTATGTCATATTGCAGGGATTTATGAGAATATAGGATCTGAAGAGAAACCAACTTAAAATACTCTGCTTTCACAGCACAATATAAGTAAAGTGCAGTGCTATTCTGTGAGGAACAAGAAAAAATCCCCACTTACAATTTTTACAGCTTCAGATAGCTTAATCTAATAATTTTTCTATGCTCATGGCACGGAATTTGCTTGTGTCAGCAAAATGAGCTAAACATTGTCTTCTGATGTTTCATTCATCAAAATCAAACCTTTCTCTCCTTTCTGTCTTTGTGAAAATCACAGCATGTGTTATTAAGATGAATAACTTAATCCACTTTCCCTTGTATCGCAGACAGTTATTATGGCAGTAATGGAAACCAAAAGCTTATTTCTGCTTCTGCAACAAAGCGTAAGCCTATTGCAATTTGTTCCCAGCAAAAAAAAAAAAAAAAAAAATTAAAACCAAAAAAAAGATGCACTGTACACGGTTACATGGTTTTGACATAAAGACAACTTCTGGGTGTCACTGATGGATTTTTTTTTTTTTTTTTTTTTTGGTATTTGGAGATCAAATATGTCATAACAGATGCACAGCTTTGATTGTTTAGCTGAAATTTATTGAGAATGGTAGCCATGGCATCAATCCCAATTTGCTACAAGTCTACTTTTTATGAATGAAGATACTTTGCTTAAATGTTTAAATTTCTAGCTGGAAAAGTAGATAGGTCTGCGGGGAAGTTGGTCGACTGATTAATTAAATTGCCTTTGGAGAAATTACAGTTAGCATACAGCTCCATTGGGAAAGTCTTTGTTACTAAGGCATAAATGAGCCTAAATACATTTGATACATTTGGATCTGTATGAAAGTACAAATGTCTCACTGTTCTGTTGACTCTCAATTGTGATTGGTCGAAGGATGTTCTAAGGATGTTATGTGTGCATTATTATCCTGTGAACCACATACCTATGAAGTAGTTCAAAATATTTTGTGCTGGGTTCAGACTACAAAATACTTGTCTCTTGGCCACTGTGTCAGATTGAGGGATTACAGAGTCATAATTTCTTGTAGCCATTTGCCTGAAAGACACGACTGATTATAAACTGATGACCGACAACACGTTGGTCCTCGACCAATCACTGGTTGCCGTCTTTCATGTGTGAAGTTTCAGGTCGGAGTTGCTAGGATCCAGGTTCCAGAAACAAGAATGTAAAAAAACAAAGGCAACTTCCGCAGTGTGTACGATACGGGCTGTCTGGTGTTTGAAAACCTGTTAAAAAATAAATAAACAAGTAGACATGGTCAACAACATCCCCCGCCAAAATGTCTTCTTTCAAGATACTATGACCAAACCATCAAAAGGCACCAGCTCACCACTAGACTGATATGCATGTGAAGTTTCATGGAGAAATCTTTAACGGTTTTCGAGTTGTGGTCCGGAAACGAAGCGTGACGGACGGACGGACGGACAGCACCCATTCCTTTATCCCCCTTCCACTTTGTGGCGGGGGATAATAAACATAAATAAATAAGAAAGACTGTGGGTCTTGGGTTGCACAGAGGGCAGTAGTCAATCCTGTTAAAAAGGATTCAAATTAAAAATAAATTAAGTTTTAAGCCTGTTGGGAAACCAAATTATAGCTGGGTAGCGAGCCACCACAGGGTCTTTTACAAAACAGAATGTGAAAGCCAGTATCTTAGCTAACTTTTGCCATCAGTCAACAAAATGAAGGTAAAAGTGTTGTGCTGTGAAAAACGAAGTGTTCTGTCCAACCAGTAATCAGAAATTTGACAGATTTTGCCAGCAACTGATGGCCCAGGCCCACTCATTGAGCAAGGTAGGCAAGCTCAATATTATGCCTTGTGTAAGTGCATGTGTGTGTGCACGCACCAATGTGGGGAGATGATCCATAGGCTTTCAGTTCAGGCTTTGTTCTGCCGTAATGGGTGATTTGTTCTCTCGTATTGTGGTTACTCTGCCCACCCCCCACCCTCGTAAAAAAAAAAAAAAATCAATCACATGGAATCGACAACGCTTTTCATACGCAAATGCATTCAGTTTTACAGTTCCTCATATTGGAGTGATGTATGTATACCTAATACTCACACTGGTAAAATTAGCACACCAGCGCTCCAGTACAGTCTCTGGATCTAGGCAAATGTGTGCGGTTTCTCTAATCCTTGCATGAGAGTGACTTTGAGCACACTTTAAAAAGCAGACTTGGTACTTTAGTATGTCTTCTAGATTAATTATGCAGTGAATTTCAAGTGTGTGGCCTGGAATGAGGTCTTAGGTGAATAAACTCTGTAGATCTCAGTCACCTCATTCTGACATCCAGACTGCTATTGACTGCCGGGTCTAATGAAACCTGTCATATGGATAACAGACCCAAAAGAGCTTTAGCTGAGCCTAGTGGATTAAAGTCATAGTGATTTCCCTCTCTCAATCTCTGTCACTGACACACTGTCTCTTCCACACAGCCACACACACATAAACACATACATGCACAAAAGTGCGCGCACACACACAAACACACGCACACACACCCAAATGCAAGAACATGGAGACTCGTGCATGCTGGCATGGAATGTTGCAATCAGACTTGAAACTAGGACCGCACCCTCTCCCTTTTTTATTTCTAGCATATGAAAACGTACTTTCTGCTCATATTTTCCTAGTATTTTGAGATGCTGTTTTCCTTGTCTTTCTGCATCTATCTTTTTTTTTTTTTTACTACCTATCTGTCAGAGGTATTGCTTACTTTTCAGTTATAGGTGTGCTGCTTGGCCTAGATGTGACAATGATGTGACAACATACACCTCGCTCTCAAAGGGTCTGTATGGAAATTACCAGGCCGTGGGGGAACTGGGGCGTCAGAGAGTGGGGAGGAGCATTAAATTAGAGTATCACAAAAATCTTGTCTTTTATTTATTTATTTATTTATTTGCAGTATTTATTTATTTATTTATTTTTTTTGTGTTTTTGCGCAAGTTACTGGTGAGCCATTAGTATATTATCAGTGACTGCATGAATATAAGAACCACCAAAGTCATAGTGCTTTTTTATAGGGGTTGTTATGACACTGACAGGAATAAAGGAGACATAATCACTAATCCCCTGCATCAAAGCCATTTACCATGGAATGTAACAATGATGTTGTAGAGGAGCGCGAAACGTGATCTTAATAACTTTTTCATTTTTGACGATTCAAGTCAAAGTGCCTTTGATGGAAAACAGAGGAGAGTCGGTGAATTATTCAGTTGGCTCATTGCAAAAGAGAGGAATAACCAGAGATGAACATATTTTATTCATAAATGTGCTCATGATCAAGTTTTTTTTTTTTTTAATGTTTGTGTCTTTTGTCTTTCTTACCACAAATACCTCCAAAATTGTGCAGATAGATTGGTACGAGAGAGACAAATACTGAAATGTTTTAAATTTAAACTTGCTTACAATGGATAAACAATTCCAAGCTTTGAAGGCTCAGCAGAAAACTAAACACTGATCTTGAAGGAGTGCTTCAGAATAGCATAGTGCAGTTAATGAGTAGACTCATCAATGCAAAACAAACCTTTGAAGTTCTGAAATGGCATGTTAGCTGTGTAACAAGCCATATGATGTGACTAAAGTGGATGAAAGACCCATAAATTCAAACACAGAGTATGGTTACAAACAGCTGAATTATCATACATGCAGTTGATAAACATAGAGGCCAAACTGCAAAATTGACTTAAAGATCTTAGGACATGCACTGAGCAAGTTTATGAATATAAAAGGGTACAATTAAAAGAATTCCCATCGTCTGCCTAAAAAAAAAATGTAGAAAATGATTTTTAACAAAAATTGCAATTTTTTGTTCTTGCCCCGTCCCCCTCATTAACAAACATTCTGAGCAACACAGAAAAGCAATTCTGGCACTCCCCTGTGTGGTCACGTCATAAGTAGCACACAGTGGGCGATTGTGCGTCCAACATTGGGATCCGAGTCCGATTCTGATAGTTCCTCAGAATTTTCAATTGAATCTGTCCATTTTGATGAAGAAGAGTACTTTTTTATGGAAGATGAGGAAACTCAACATAAAGCTGCTTTCACACCGGACGCGAAACAATTTTTTTCGCATGACACATTACATTCAAAGTCAATGCAAAGACGCAAATACGTTTCGCGTGTATTCGCGTCTTTGCATTGACTTTGAATGTAATCTGTCGTGCAAAAAAATTTGTTTTGCGTCCGGTGTGAAAGCAGCTTAACACGGGATTCAGAACCATAAAACCATACAGATTCCAGCCTGAGTACTCGAGCAATGAAGACAGCTAATTGTCAGTGTCTCCGTCTGTCCCGAACTGTACAACGCTAACCAGCCAAGTAGCGGAATGATTATTATTCCGGTTCTACAATTGTTTCTGTGCACTGCGTGTTGGATAACCAGCCTACTCACTTTCAACCTTAAGTGAGTTCAATTGACCTGACGTTTGGTTACCTAACCTAACAAGACCATAATATATTAGGCTAAGTGGTGGTTGAACTCACGCCTGATCTAGCCAGTAGTGAAATGATAACGCTCGCGGCTCTACTCATTTCTGTGCACTGTTTCATGAGCTCTCGAAACAATGCGTGTAAGCCGTACGTACCTCGCAGCTTGCTGTTATTAGCTAGTTAGCGAGCGACCACGCAGTGCGCAGAAATATAGAGCTGTGAATGATATCACAGCATGTGTAAACCATATCTTGCAGCTTGCTATTATTAGGTAGTAAGCTAGCAAGCACACAGTGCTCAGAAATAAATAGAGCGCCGTGAATAGTATCATTTCACTACTTAGCTGGCTAGATCACACTGAACAGCGAGTTGGCTGCCTATTGAACAGGCGGTGCAGAGAAACGATGTGGGTTCCGCAAATAATAATAACGATATGTCAAACATGAATACTCGAAATGTTGGCGCCCATCGTAGGTTTCAGTGACCCGGGCTTGCCTGGGCAAGCGAAGTCGGCACTAGTACGTTGCACTTGTTTTGTCCATATTCTCGATATCTCTGCATCTTTTGGCCACAGAAACATTCCATGACCATACATATGTGTTGCACTGCATCCCCACACTATACATCGTTTTCCGTTCACTCTCAGTGATTTTTGTTGGTCCATTTTTTAAGATATTCTCCGTCCAGACCAGAGTCGTAAACCACGGCTAACCAACTAGACACAATTCGTGTACAACTTATGATGTCACGCGGCTGAGCTGGCCCAGCGCAAATGTTCTTGATTGAGGCAAAGGGGACGTTCCCTGAAGTGGATAATTTAGCAGATAAAATGCGGTTTTTTAAACATTGCGTAAAGTACGCGATATTAAAACCATCACTAATTGTTCAAGATAGGTACTTTGTAGCATTTTATCACATTAAAAGCAGAGCTGAATTTCGTGTCTTAAGCTCTTTAATACACGGCTGCCCGTTGTGCACATCTCGATCAGTCAAGTATATCATTATCAGAGGATAAGACTGAGTGGTAATCCTTGAAATAATAACCTCAAAATACCATCAGATGAAGCATCAAGATGTTATCAATTAATCTTTGCAAGTGGGCAAAGTAATGTTTGATTCATAATTAGGAAAAGTCAATGGGAACCAGTTTGGAGTAATCGGGCATTATAGGGGCAGGTCACTAAAGGGTTTTTATACGTCCAATGGGAAGTCATTGAAGGTCCTGGATATAAGAGGTTAAGCCATATTTGCTCCCCCCTCTCCTTCATACTCCAAGCTTGCACATGTCTGAATCTGGAGCAGACAGCTCATTGCTTATTTTAATACACATAACTTTCATGTGTGCCTGTGTTACAGAACCAGACTCAGGTTTTCTAATATTCAGTATAATCACCTTTGTGGTCTTCCACACCTTGGGGGCTGAGCCTCAGTAGTAGTAGATTGTTCGGCTTTGATGTTCAGAGGGTGAAATGCCTGGCATGTTCTTCTAACCACCTGAACTTTGCCGATATGCAAGCAGACCTGAGTAGCATTAGCTCATGCTTCATTTAGAGACTAAGATGACTTATATCATTTCCAAAGGCACATTCACTTCGGGTCCCCCAATCGTTCCTTATGAGCATTGCAGCTCATTTCATTTGAAAGATCATCCATAATTAATTGCACTTACCTCATATCTAACAGCTAAATCCATTTCAACATGGTGTGAAGGCTTCTGAAGGGCAACGGTGTAATGAGGGAGGTCAGCAGCAAAGCCACATTTGTGTAATATAACGAGACCTTTCTGGAAGGCTCCAGGCAAGGTCTACCGTGACGATTCAAGGACTCATTTGGCCAAATGCGAGTTAGTGCTCTGGCTCCCGCAACAAATTCTCCATAAAAAAGTGAAATGAACTATCCTACTGTGCAAATGTCTTAAAGCTTAATGAAAAAAAATAAATATGCAAAATATGTGCAGAACGAAAATATAAGTGCAACAGGTTAATCATCTCAGTATTCGGAAAAAATAATTTCTGGCTTGGTAGGGTTTACTAATGTGAATAAGGTTGTGTACTACTGGTCTGTGTGCATTTGGGTCATCTTCAACAATTTGAGAACAATCTCACCGTTGCTGAAGCCCGTCAAGAGGAACTCGAGCTGTGTTCCAAAAGAACTTTTCATTCATAAAGTCAAGGAAACAACCAAAGAACGTACTGATGAATTGATTTGCATCTCGCGAAGAAGAAGTTGAATGTCGACGTCAAGCCGGAGAACACTGATAGATTGCACAGAATTGGTGAACGAGGAAAAAGCAACAAAAAGGGACGTCCTTTTCAAGGCCCGATCATCGCAAAGTTCTCTAGGTATGGACTGAGGTCGTTGATCTACACGACAAGGTCGAAACTGGAGTCGACCGGCATCTACATTCATGAGAATCTGACAAATGAAAGATAGAGTTTGCTGAGGAAAGTCAAGGTCAAATGCACTCATCCAGATCAAGATGTAAAAATTAAAATCAAAACTGCTAATAGATTGTTTACCAGCATCAAAGATTGACTGGAAAGAACACTGCGATCTCTTTCTAAAGTAATTTGCGATCATTTTTAGGTACACCTTACTGGCTTAGTTAAGTTTAATTTATTCTTCGTAAACATATGTTGTGGGACACTTGCGTGTTTTAAAAAGCACTGTGAATGCTGAAAGGTATATAAAGGTTTTAAAGCAACATATGCTCCCCGCCAGACGACATCTATTCCAGGGAAAGCCTTGTGTATTTCAGCAGGACAATGCAAAACCACATACTGCAGCTATTATAACAGCATGGCTTCGTAGTAGATGAGTCCGTGTGCCAAACTGGCCTGCCTACAGTCCTGATCTTTCGCCGATTGAGAACATTTGGCGCATAATTAACCCATTTAAACCGGACAGCATGTGCGCATTTTAAGAACGTGTTGTTGCCGACACAGATATGTGCGTAATTTTGAAAGTACCGTAATTACTGTAAGTTTTACGCAATAGAAAAAAATTCCAACTGTTCCTGAAAGCTGAGAAGCTGTGCTTCAGCCCAAATACAGGTTACTATGGTAAACATGGCAGCATGATTCTCTGCTGGGATTTTTGCATTAGGCCTTAAAGGGTTAAACAAAAAGTCCATCAAAGGAGACCCAAAACTCTCCAGCAGCTGGAAGCCTGTATCAAACAAGAGTGGGATCAAATTCCAATGGCTAAACTCAAGAAACTTGTCTCCTCAATGCCCAGATGCCTCCACTCTGTGTTGAAGAGGGGATGCTACACCATGGTAAACAGGCCCCTGTCCCAACTTTTTTGAGACCTGTAGCAGCCATCAAATTTTAATTGAGCTCATTTTGTGGAAAAAAAAATAGTAAAATTTCTCAGTTTCAACATTTGCTATGTTATCTCTGTTCTATTGTGAATAAAATACTGGCTAGTGTGATCTGAAAGTCATTGCGTTTTGATTTTATTTACAATTTACACTTTGTCTCAACTGTTTCGGAATTGGGGTTGTATTATACCTGGTATGCTTTTTTCTGATATAACAGATCATTTACCGATCTTTCATATAACAAAATAGCATTATGCTCAAGATATTCACTGTTATGAAAAACCTTGTAAGGAAGCCTTGAAAAAAAGAAATGATCAACTATCTTTTGTGTGGATTGTCTTCCATCAACCGGTCATGTATTGAAAGATTTAAAGACCCTTATAATGCGTGTAAAGCATTTCTGGACATGTTGAAACCCATGTGTAGCAAGCACACAGTAGAGTGGAACATTACAAATTGGGGAAAGAAATACAATCCTGGAAAACCATGTCCCCTCTGACAGAAATGAGATGATGTATAAATGCTAAAGAAATAAGCTTCATAGTATCATTCTATCACGTAAGCAAGAATATTTTCATGTATAAGACAACAAAATAAATGTGATATGTAAAACCTGGAGAACTGTCAGTGACATTATGGGAAGGCAAAATATATCAAAACTACCACAGTTCATTCAGAAAGGTCATAAACAAATTGATGATGAAAAGATGATTGCTAATATATTTAATTCTTATTTTGCATGCATAGGTGCTTCCACTTCAAAAAAAGTTAAGAAATCGTCTAAACATTTTGCAGATTACTCAGGTAATTGGACAATGAAAGCTATATTTTTCCTTCCCACAAATGAAAATGAAATTAAGAAGGTTGTTAAACAGTTACGAAATACTTAGTTGGCTGGACATGATAACATAAGTGTTACATTCATTAAGAAAATAATTTATCCAATTGCCAAACCTCTTTCATGAATATTTAATCCGTCTATAACTACAGGTATTGTACCAGACCCACTTAAATTAGCGAAAGTTATTAATAATCGTCCCATATCCATTTTGCCCACATTTTCAAAAATCCTTGAACACATTATTAATACTAGACTATACAAACACCTGCTCCAGAACAAAAGTTTAGTAAATTAACAATTTGGATTCCGACCAAAGAGTCCGTACTTTTGTACGGAGCCCCCGAGGGGACATCAAAAAAAAAAAAAAAAAACGTACGTACGTCCTAAAGGTACGTACCTTTGCGAGATCTTGCAAAACTTTTGCGAGATCCTGCAAAACTTTTATTTATTCATTTTAGGTTCATGGTCCATACTGGGCTCCCTTCTGCCTGTTGGCTACTGGAAAGGGACACAAGGTGGTGCTGTAGGCTAACTCCGGTCAGAGCCAGTATTAGATCTGCAAGCAGATCGCGCAGAGTTTAAGTGTAGGAATTTGCCACTCGTATTACTGTTCCTAAAAGCTGCGTTTTGTGTGATTTGAGGTGAGTTTCTGACCAGGAAAGGAAGCCCAATTAACTTGTTGGTAACCTTGACGTGTTCAAGTAGATTTATTACACTGTTAAATGCATAATTGTGTTAGTTTCAGTTCAAAGTGAGGTTAGCTAGCTTGGAGCCTGTAACTAGCTATCATAGCTGATAAACGTGAGTGTTGGTGTGTGGTCAACCACGAGCGAAATCATTATTTTAGAGCATTTTTGCAATGCAATCAGTTAAGGTATTAGATCTGCAAGCAGATCGCACAGAGTTACAAAAGTGTACAGGAATTTGCCACTCGTATTTACTGTTCCGAGCTGCGTTTTGTGTGATTTCAGAATAAAAAATTATATGTGGCACTGAAGACTTGTCTCGTATACGCGCGCAACATCATCATTCAAAACGTATACACAACAGAAGATTGTTGCCTCTGTCTGCTGCGCCTTTGCTGCTACTGCAGTGCAGTTCCATAGTGGGGCAGAGCGCTACAGCAGATAAGCTATTGTCATTATGTGTAGAATTTGCTTATAATAAGGATCGGTGAAGGCCAATAGTTTTCCCATACAAAATTAGCCTATGATTGCTCTCTGATAACAGTTGCGCTTTGTGGGCTTTCTGGAAATCGGCTGTAGATAACAGAAAGACAGCAGTTCTGTCGCAGCGCCTCCTCATTCGCAGAACTGCATGGCAGCAGCCAACGGGCAGAACGGAGCCCAGTATGAGCCATGAACCTAAATGATCTCGCAAAGATATAGCCTACCTTTATGACTTTTTTTTTCCTACATTTTTTTTTTTTTTGATGTCCCCTTGGGGGCTCAGTACTTTTGTATACCATGGAACAAATTCTTACTTCGCTTGATGATAAAGAATCTTTAATAGCCCTACACACTGATCTTAGCAAAACATTCGACTTGCTTGACCACAATGTCTTGTTGTATAAACTTGAACACTTGGTGTATGAGGTTTACCTTTCAATTGTTTCAAGAACTACCTCACGGATTGCAAACAATATACAAGTGTTTTGTTATCTGCAGGAATTGAGGGAGACCCCAAGTGCAGAGTAGTAGGCAAAATGACTGGTTTATTAGACAATGCGCAAAGTACACAATGAGCACACAAGTAAAAGGAAAAATGGTAATGAGGATAACAAAATAGATAAAGGTCCCCAATTATGCCATATTAATCATTTAAAATATGTCCAATGGGTCTTTAAAATAATGTTAAGAATTCAGTTACAAAATAAAACCACACGCATCGAGGTCTAGTGAGACCTCTGGGCCTGCCTGAAACACGAGCCGTTTTGAAATGGGTGGGGAGGCTATGCTAATGAGGCGCTGCTCTGATTGGCTGCCTGGCCGCTTTGATTCCGGGGGAAGGTTCAGGCCCAAAAAACCAGGAAACCAAGATGGCAGGTATTTCAGGACAGCTTTCCGCAGCATCTATTGCTGTAAGACTGTGCAAGTTTGATCCTAAATCTGACCCCAAATGGAAGGAAGATGCTATTGAAGTGTTGCAGCAACATTAAGCAGGATGTCAATGAGTGGTAAGTCGAAATTTTGTGTTTTGCTCGTACTGTCTCGCCTTGCATGCGTGTGGTAGTAGCTGTATCGTTATGTAGTCTTGTTATATACCAACTTATCCGGTAGAAACTTTGCTAAAAGCTCCTGATGACTATTTCTTCCAAAACAAAAGACAATTCCGACACCAAGCCATTGAATGAGCTTGTAGCAAAACACACACAAACAGCGTTAGCATTGCTTATGTGGAGCCAGCAAATCGATAAGAATTTAAATAAATAAAATAAAACAGAATGCTGGATGGTCCCTCTCCTCTTTAGACCACACGAGACGGCATCTGTGGTTTCCAAATAGCATTTCAAATTTTGATTCATCTGACCACAGAACAGTTTTCCATTCTGCCTCAGTCCATTTTAAATGAGCTTTGGCCCAGAGAAGATGGTGACGTTTCTGGATCGTGTTCACATATGGCTTCTTCTTTGCATGATACAGCTTTAGCTTGCATTTGTAGATTGCATGGTGAACTGTGTTCACAGACAATGATTTCTGGAAGTGTTCCTGAGCCCTTGCAGTGTATTCCAGTGCAGAATCATGCCTGTTTTTAATGCAGTGCTGCTTGAGGGCCTGAAGATAATGAGCATCCAGTATTGACCTTCGGACATGTCCCTTGCACACAGAGACTTCTCCAGATTCTCAGAGTCTTTTGATGATATTATGTACTGTAGATTCAAAGTCTTCGCAATTTTACATTGAGGAACATTTTTCTGAAATTGTTTCACAGTTTTTAGATGCAGTTTTTTGCAGATTGATGAATCTCTGTCCATCTTTACTTCTGGGAGACTATGCCTCTCTAAAATGCTCTTTTTATACCCAGTCATGTTACTGACCTGCTGCCAATTAACCTAATCAGTTGCAAAATGCTCCTCCAGCTGTGTTTTATTAGTACCACTTACTTTTCCAGCCTTTTGTTGCCCCTCCCCCAACTTCTTTGAGATGTGTAGCTGCCATAAAATTCAAAATGAGCTAATATTTTTCATGAAATGGTAAAATGGCTCACTTTCAACATCTTATTTGTTGTCTATGTTCTATTGTGAATAAAATGTGGGTTTATGAGATCTGCAAATCGTTGCATTCTGGTTTTATTTACCATTTACACGGCATCCCAAACTTTTTTTGAATTGGGGTTGTGGATGAAAATAAGTAAACACATAATTTATTGTAAAAACAAAAATAATATCTTTTTGAGAGAAAAAGCCAAAATCTATGCTGGCCACCAGGCCTCAAATTAAGTTATTTTTTTTTTGGGCAAGGCCAGTTGGCCTTTTAAAATTGGGGCATCTCAGCAAAAATGTAGGGCACCAAGGCCAAAACCAAATTAATGAATTTTGCAAGAAAAAATGTGATAATGACATTGTATGAAGATAAACAGTATAAATAATTAGGAGCCAAACAGTATCTTAAAAACGAATATTTTATTAATTTTTTTTTAATTGTTACATTTTTTTATTCAACTTTCAGCAATTTATCGACTGAACAATCAAGACCAATACATGATCCATAAATAGCAGAGGAGGCGCCAGAACTGGAAATTTTGGGGGTTACAGAACATCCCTCTAAAACAATTATTAGTCCTGACTTGTTCTGTCATTTTCATAATTAACAATAAATTCACTCTGAGAGCACTCCAGGTGCTGCTAATTCCCCCCATTTAGGTGTGATGACAACATGCGCTCGGGAAGATGTTTCAATTGGGGGGGCTGCCAACTGAAAGTAAAAGTGTGACGTCATTTTTTTTAAGCGCAGCACGAGGGCATTATGATAACACTGGTCTTTGCGACAGCGTCATAGCAGCTAAGGGTGCAAACGAGTACTAGAATAAAACAAACTCACTGAATAAATCAAAATCAATTACAAAAAATTATAATTCATTATTGTTTCATGGTCCTTGGGCCTATATTTTTTTTACATTTTATCCAAGTAAGTTCCTTTGTAATGTACGCCTGTGTGTGTCATTTAAAAAGCTATCATGTTTGTTTCTTCATTTGTTTCAACCTCCTCAACCCCAACTCCTGGTAATGCTGCCGTTAAGGGATTTGCCTTTCACCCCTCCCAGTTTGAGATAGCCTGATTCACAATCAAACAATTGTTATTTGAATTAACAAGACTAATACAAAATTGTATTGTGATAAAGAAATTATCACTGAGGAAATGACCAAGAAACCACCGATAGGCTACATTAAAAATGCACACATAATACACACGATATTGTAGGAATGACAAGTATGCACATAACTAATTAATTCAAAACCTTCTTTGGAAAGAATTCTGTATTCAACTTCCACCAATATTGAATGAAATTAGTACTTTTTTCGGCTTCACTTGATATTTAGGTACCCAGAGAAACATTTGGTTGTTTAAAACTGTTAAGCTTACATCCAGTCAAGAAAATTTTGAGTTTAATTTCTACTGCCGCTATATGTGGTAATGCAATATAACGGCACCAGCCATGTTACTGATTACCCATCGGAATGCTAGGGCATGCAAGCATATGCATTCACAATATTATATATTAATATTGAATTCTAAACCCCCTTCTCACTAAAAAACCTCCCAAAGTATATCGCTGCCCCCTTTTAATATCATTCATGCAAATAAAAAGCCGAAAAAAGTGGAGGTTCGATACGGAATTCTCTCCCTTTCTCTGAATTCCATCTCCTATTTCAGCATTTTTTACATTTAGAACAGAACACCTTCCTGTCACGCCCTAGCAAACATTGGCGCAGAAGGACGTCACTAAGCCGAGCCGTTTTATGAGCTTCAGGTCATCAGCCCCAAAAATAAACAAATAATCCTCAGACAAAATCCTCAGTTTGAATATAGTAATTCATGGCATGAAATGGTTTCAACAAGCTTTAATGACTGTTGATTGTCAGTTTCGCCGACATAAATACATCCAGGCAGCAGGCTAATCCCATAAAAGACATAAAATAATGATATCCTTATAATCGTTCCCTTTGGGATCATCATCAGCTTCTTAAAATGCTCCCAAACTGGCGATTTTTTTTTACATCTTTTTACTGCGGGTACGTGAAAGCCATTCTCGAGCTTTCGGTAATTAGTGCATTCTCTCAAACATAAGCTGCTGCAGTACGTGTCGAGATGACTGTGCCCTCTGGGTGGTATTCCTTCACAGCCCAGGAATTTAACGGATCTGAATAAATATTACAACACTGTCCTTGCATTATGTTGATTCCTAGCAGCAAACTTCGACAGCATAGCACTGATTGGAGTTACTTAAAGCATAGCTAACACACTAAATGGATCAGAGTGCAGGTCTGACAACTCATGCTGACCAGCTTTTTCTTTTACCTTTTCCCACAGTTGCTAAATTCCCCCCCATTAGCAAATGAACTGTCTCTGTGGTTGTGCAGATAAAGCAAAGAATGCTGTCGGTTTCCTTACCAAAAGTGCAACCATCGCTGTTTTTTCAAACAAACATCGTTGAAAAGATCTGTCAAATCACACCGTGCTGAATTTTCTTCCAGGAAATTTGATGCTTGGTTGGAGGGATCCTGAGTGCACGGCAGTGCTGAAGTTAGTGACCCACTGCTGATGCTCTCTACCGTAGCGACACGCCAGCTGGTGCTAGGTGCTAGCTATTGCGGTGATAGTAATGTTGTCACCATCATCTGTACTTTTATTTGCATCACTGTCTTCGCGTCCACGATTAACGTAAGTGTTTGTATCATTTACTTTAGTTTTCTTTGAAATTATTGTTTGGACGGAAAAAAAAATCTTATATCCCTGTCTGCTTACTGTCATTCGCAGTTTTTACTTTCAAATGCATTTGTGTCGGCGCCTTCTGCTTCTTTGAGAAAGCGTCTCCTTAAACCAAGTTACTGCTACATCCAAGATGCTGTAGCCTGTAGCCGCCACCAGGAAGGGCTGCAAAGCCCCCCCCCTTCCCACGCCCTTGGACGACAATCATTCATTTGGACTCTCACGCATATTTCATGAGTCTGACACTTTTTCGTGGCATGCGACAGATTCCACAGAAAGTGTGACCAATTGACAACTTCTATTTTTGAACCAACATAAAATGTACCATGTCTCTGTATTTTCAATAAAATATGTCAACAGAATAAAGAATAATTGTTTTACCTGTAAAAGCATGGCTATTGTTGTTCTTTTGTTACTTTTCTCTAAAAAGATGACTTTATTCTGGAATTGGGCGATATCAGGACGGAAAATTGTCCCAGTCACTGAATCCAATGCATTTACCCAGTTGCGAACGTTACTTCATGTTTTGTCCAGTCCCATAACGCTAGCAACTGGGCCACCGTGAAAAGAACAGTACATCTACTATTGAAGGTCTAGCCAGGAATTTGTTCCCCATTCTTTATTTTACCAAGCGAGATACTGTTTTGAAATATCCTGAGATAAGTGGGAGTAAATCTCCGTTGCTATGGATGACGTCAATTCTCATGCACGAGTCTTGGGACAATGCACACGGTGATCGGTTGTTTGGTGACAGGGCAGTCCATTGAAAAAAATATCCCACATACAACCCACGGAGGAAAAAATGAGGAAATAGTCCAAGCGGCTGGTTTGTCCCATAAAATAATAACATGTTGAGCACTCCTGAAAATGCACTATACGCAGTCCCCATATATCACGCTCTAGGCAAATAAACATACATAGGAAAGAGATAGTTGTAAAAACGCCAATAGCATAAAACGAGTCAATAATAAAACGTGTCATTTTCCCCAATAATTGGCCACTTATTACCCAATGAGAATATGTTGCGATCATTTAATGTCGAGCCATTCAAGTTTGTTTGCCCTAAACTGTCATGGATGACAGTTCAAAAAGGACTCGAAAGCCCAAACTGGAGCTATGACCAGTTACTGCTGCTGGCCCAGTTGGTGCTGGAGCGAAAGCGTGTAACCAAAGGGAAATTTGGCTCGAGGGTGAACAGCAAATCCTCGGACAACAGACGACTACGAGAAGCGGTGGTATGGGCTGCAATCGCAGGGGAGCTCCGAGATTGCAGCCTATAAACGGGCTATCGTTTGAACAGGAAAGCATACTAAGCTTGGTTTGTAATTTATAGCTTACAATTTAAATATGTATACAAAATATGACAGAGGCTGGTATTATTATGATGATCTATTAAATGTAACCTTCGCTCAACAGCGTAATAAAATCATTCATGCATAGCAGGAGGAGGGTACAGCACCAAAGCCACTGTTCCCAAGCAAGTGACATCCCACAGGCACATAATGCCTGTCAAATAATTGGCATAAGGTGTTTTCCATTAAAATGCGAGTCGTGCGTGGATCCAGGCCATTTCGCAACAATGTCCAAAATATTATATTCGGCATCAAAAACTATCTGGGTGTTGATGGAATTAAATTTTTTTTTCTATTTACAAATACCTCTTCATCTTGGGTCGCAGAAATAATTCAAATATGGGTCTCGTCAATAGCACCAATGATACCGGGCATACCTGAGATGTGCATGAATTCAAGTTTGATTCTGTGTTGTTGGCGAATGTCCACTGGAAACCGGATAAACTGTCAGATGATATGGGGTTCACTGAGCGCAATGATTGTTCGTGAATTGAGCGACTGACAGATGACTGTGATATCCCTAAATTTTCCGCGTTGGAAAGTTGCATTTTTCCAGTGGCCAAGTAATGAAGTGTTGTCAAACATTTTATTACGGGGCTTATTGGGTTGTTTCTCATGGTTGGAGACGTAATTCTCTCCCTCACCAAGTCAACAACAAATAAAATCCCTTCACGGTCAATCCGATATCTTTTCAACAACTGCACATCATTCAGAATTTCCAAGTCATTCTGTCTTTCAACAGCAGCAGCCATGTTCCGATTCTTTGTGAATAGGTTTTAGCGGGTTAGGAGTCCTCTTGAGTACTTTTAAGCTCTCCCAGACTTAGGAGCTACTTTTAGGCCTAAAATGCTTTGTGAATAACACTTAGTAAAAATAATTAGGAGTCCTAAATTTACGACTGACACGCTCTTTTTTTTTGGGAGTTTCTCCTAAATCCGGCAATTAGGACCTACTTTTAGCGCTAAGATGCTTTGTGAATACGGGCCCAGGTCTAAAACTTCCTGTAAACATTTGTTTTTATGTTATCAATGAAATAAACCACATATATACCATTAATTTATTATTTCATCCTGTTCAGTACAGTGGGACCTGTTGGTCACACTTTCTGTGGAATCTGTCATATCATTTTCTCACACTGTAGTCTGCAATCTTGCACTTAAAGGCCCAATATGTAAAATTTCCCAATTCAAAGATCTATAAAATATATAGATATGTTATATATGTTTTGGTGTTGTGTACTTACATTATCCGTGATGTATACAATGATTATCAAAGACAGAGATATCTGTATTATCAATGAAGGGACCCGGGCCGTTTCTTTTCGTCGCATATTTGACGTCACTCCCAACACAAAGAGTGCACGAGACTGAGCAAATCACCCTCCACTCACGTATGCTTCGCCGTTGCCAAAGAGTTTCAAGCCAAGATGGTAACATAAACACAACGTTACTCCACTTCAAAACATTTTTCTTGTGATGCCTCATGACAAACAGAAAGCTGATGTGTACGGCACATCGTTTGTGCGTTATGAGAAGTCAGTGTTACGTTAGCTACATTACTTGCAGTTAGAACACGGCTCCCTTGAATACTCGATTCAGTTGTCTATCAGCGTTCTCGACAGATAACCACTGGCCAGCTGGTCTGTTGAGCACATCGTTGCTAAGGAAGCTATAGCAATAGCGGCAGGAGCAACTGAAAGCGTACATTGCCAGCTGACAGTGGCATTTCCTCGATATCTGTTACCTTTAGCATTTGCATTCAGCAACAGAGTGTTCACATCTGCTATTATTCTCTCCAAAGATGGGCAACATGAGCCGGCCCCACCCCCTTATCTCAGCCTCTGACCTGCAGCACATTATAAGCGCTGTAAACGGCCGACTTATCATTATCCCTTACATTTTTTTTAACTGAATGAAATAAAATGAAGTTATATAAAAGTAAAGAAATATAACCTCACCTTGTCCATGTACATGGTTTTGCCACTCCTGTTTGAGTCACGTCGGAGAATTTAGCTGTCAGTGGTGTGTGTAAATTGATGAAGACAACAACTCCCATGATTCCACGCGATCCCTTTGCGTCATCAAACTCGGCCTCTTGTTATTGTTTGGTTAAGCGCCCTCTAGCGGCAGAGAATTACACATTGGGCCTTTAATAACAAAAGAGAAGATTAAAAAACTTGGCAAACAATATTATATTTAAAGGATCCATAACCTGGAAAACAAATTTTTCCTAGTTACTGCATGTATACATTAGTCATCCCTCACTCTAACGAAATCAGAGATGTTTTAGAGTAAAAGCAGCTTCCTTCCTTCCTTTTTTCCTCATCAACTCCAGAGGCATGAAAAATGGAGATTTCAGGTACTGATACTGATGACGTGTACCTAAGCTAGGAAAGAGTCGAGGTGTGGCTAGGGAGTGGCAAACCGCGCCCACTGTTTTGAAGAAACGCACCGAAGAAAAATGTCGGAGAACACAAGAGCTACAGGTTCAGGTACACACAAATGCTCTGTTGTTGGCTGCCAAAATCCACAAAAAAACGTTTCAAACATTCCATCAGGCAGTGAATCGCAGAGGAACAAGTGGACTGAATTTATTTTTGCCGACAATGTTCCTATGGCCCCTGCCACAAACCTATTTGGCATTTCACGTCGGACTCTTTCTCCAACTTAGGCCAGTACAATGCTGGCTTAGCTAGAAACATGCGCTTCTAGAAGAGTGTTGTTCCAACACTACGGAACCCACCACTTTTTTTTTAATATTGTTTGTAAATATCAACTTTGGCATTAGCTGACAACTTTATTCCCCCAACTTCAATGCTATCATTACATTACCGTAAGCTATTGCATGGAGTGTGGTATAATTCAAAAGAATCTTGGCAGTATACCCAATACGTAAACGTTACCCTCACAGCCGAGAGTTTGCCGACATGCCATATTTCAGAGGCTGTCGTGGGCTCACTTTCAGCTAAAGTGAAGATACACACATCACATGAAACTAGACAAGAATCAATAGATGCCAAAAATGCTGTGGTATGATGTCGGTAAGCAGGCAAAATAATGCTGCAAACATACGTTAAATTTCCGCTGGCTAAAAGCTAACATTAGCAGGCAAAGTTAATTTAGGCCAGCATTAATTGCGCACATTCTGTTAATTTGTTGATGGATTGCTGTCGCTATATTGCTGTCTTTTTATGCTGCCCAAATGTAGTGTGTTATTCTTGATTATATGATCATGGAACTTAGAAATATTAACGTTAGGTTGTACCAAATACATAAATGTTACCCTCACAGCCCTAGGGTTCGCCCGACATGCTGTATTTCCGAGGCTGTAGCGAGCTCAATTTCAGCTAAAGTGAAGATACACACATCGCATGAAACTAGACAACCTAAGGAATCTATAGATGCCAAAAACGCTACGCTTTGATGTCAGTAAGCAGGCGAAATCATGCTCTCAACATACACTAAATTTCTGCCAGCAAAAAGCTAATGTTGGCAAGCTCAGTTAATTTAGGCCAGCAATAACCGTGCACATTGTTAATTCCTTGATGGATGGCTGTTTATTATTGTCTTTTTATGCTGTCCAAACACAACGTGTTATTCATGATTATATGATCATGGAACTTAGATGTCCCAACATTAGGTTGCATGTAACATATATATATACTGTATATATTCCCCCTGCTTTTAGGCTATTTCGCTAGTACATCTCACGCAGGGCTCAGTGCATCGCACTCAGACGGCAGGACATCTAAGCCACCCTGAATGGTCGATAGTTTCAGCCATGGTGAGGTCACACGTTGTGTTACTTTGCACGCGTTGCTATGGCTGTGTTTTCAAGCCACTCCCCCCTCCTCCCTTGCACCACCATCTCCGCCCAGCCATGTCTCTATCCTCTGGCAGAGTCAAAATCTCAAAATTTTCTCAAGAGAGCAAGATGGGCTTGATAAAAAGGGCAAAATAAATGTGAATGTTGCATAATTTTTGCAAAATACCGCAAAACATTGTTTTAGACCCAAATTACTTTTTTTTAACAGGTGTAAATACCAGGTTCCTTTAATTGCCCAGTCCCAATTTTTAATCAACCCACTCTGCACTGAGAGTGAAAGGCAATATTTCATCAGAACGCAGATCAATCATAATTCAATCAATGCCTATTTAAGAGATTCTCACGTAGAAGTGAAGTCTTTAAGCATGGAAGTTTTTTGGTTTTTAAACAATGAATTTAAACGATCATGAAGGGCAAGTTAAATCGTTTGATTTGCAGAAAAGGTCACGCGGAAGTTTCAGAGCCGTTTGTCTTTCATAAAGCACAGGCGTATTTATGAGTAAATATATTTTTCTGTACTGAATTTAGCCCATTATTTTGTTGCTGTTAGATTGCATGGGGAGAGAAGCCGTGTCTTCAATTGCCAATGGATTATTGCCATAATTGGAAAACGCATCAAATACAGGAATATGATTGAGAACTAGCCAGGACAAACTGATGTTATAAAGGAATGTACTACAACCCCAAAATTTCCAGTTCTGGCACTGCCAAAGATATGAAGAAATGATAATAAAAAAGTGAATGCCTTCTTCTTACATTTATATAATTGATTTGGCATTGTAAGGATGGCAAAATAAATGCAAAAATCCAAAACTTTTGCTGACTTAGCAACATTTATTTTCGCCATCCTCACAATTGTCACTCAGTTGTGCATCCTGCCTACAACGCCCTTTAGCCGTGACTACATTCAGAATATAGAACAGATTCTCGTGGCTTATTGCTTCATGAGCCTCACAAACTAATTTACACAAATCTGTGCTGTTTCACGTGCTACACAAGTGCAGAAATTATAAAGATATATTGATATTTTATGTCGTCATTTATGTGCAGAAGAAAATGCCTCAATTTTCTGGTGCAATGTGTATAACAATGCTATCAAGAGTAAAGTAGACTTGTCGGTTCTACCAGTTAGTCCAAGCAAATGTTGCTAACGGGGAAAAGTAAACTACGAGAGGTTTTGGTTATTAAGCATTGAGAGGTGAGGTTTCCGAAGGCCTTTGTTACTGCCGATAGCCCGTTCCTGCTGAGCATTCACTGGCACAGCACTGAACGCACTGCACCGGCTAGCACTGTTAGCAAATGCTCTCTCCAGCTCACTCTCAAAGTTTCGTTTCTACCAAGGAAAGTTATATGACCTTCATTTTCACCCAGCCCTGAAACACATCTATACTTACACCTACAGTATTCAACTGCCTGTGCATAAAACATAATGTGAGCTGATGTTTCTAATGCTGGAAGGATTTATGGTTGTAGGATACCAACCTCACAACGTTGTATTCTTGAGTGAGTGGGAGTGTCGTTGGTTGCACAAAGTGCAGAAAAGTCCAGCGCTGCGGGATGACGGAAGCTGCACAGCTCAGTGGCTGTGTTGTGTCGAAAATTGCCACTTTGGGTAATTTTTGGCACCACAGCCACTTGAAAAAAGGGCAAGCCAAACTGGCCGTTTGAGTAGTAGGGCATTACAGCCACACAGGTGGGCAAACACAGCAATTGCCGCTTGGCCGTGGTATAATTCATGCGCTGGTGGCCACCCTTTGCCATCCTTTTCATCTCATCTTTCAAACATAGTTTTCACTTTTTTATTTCCTCACTTGCTGAACCATTCCCTGTGGTTTGAAGTTCATTCCAAAAAGATTCTTTATATATTATATTTATTTATTTCGAGTAAAAAAACTGTACATCAATAATACATATCGGGTTATTTTTACCAGCCTCGAGGTTTACCCCAAGACATTGAATGTCTGTCGCCCTCGGTTTATTTTATACTGTATATACACAAGATATATCATATCGGGGGTGGTGTAAACACCACCCAAATCTGATGTTACAACAGATTTGCTCAATCGAATTAAGGTCTGGACTATGAGCAGATCAAGTCATAACTTTTATGTCACCAGATTGTTTTTTTCCGACTAAGACAACTTAGAAGTGTGTTTAGGGTCATCATCTTGTTGAAAATAAGATCTCTGAATAGTGTCTTTCCAGATGGCAATGCATGCCTCGCAAGGATGTTGTGATACTTCTCATTAAATCAATGGAATCATGGATCAAAAGATCACCAGCTCCCTTCGAGCAGACTGAACCCAAAAACCATAATATTTACTACCTCCATGTTTTACTGAAAGGGTGAAACAGTCATTTTTCAAACGTTCTCCAACTCCACGGCACACATAAGTTCTGCATTTGGGTGAGAAAATTTTGATTTATCTGTTCAAAGGACTTGTTCCCAGTCCATTGGTGTCCAATCTTTGAATTTCTTGGCAAAATTAAGTCTTTTTTTGATGCTTCCAGCTCTTGGCAGCACCACGACCAATCAGATCATTTTTATGCAGGCATTTGGAAATAGTTGATCTTGATACTTTTGTCTCTTCACTTCTGCTATTAATATCATCATTAATATCACAAGTTGTTGTGCTGTCAACTGCCAATATTTTTTTAATTGTCATACAGAGATAGCGAGAATCAGAGGCACTTAACTTCCATTTTGCACCTCTATTGCCACTTGTTTTCAGCTAACTGGTCTCTTTTAAATGCTCGATGGTGTTTCTTACAGTTCCATGCCAGCATTTAACGTTTTCAGCATCATGTAAGGCCACACTGCGGCTACGAACAATCTCAAAGAGCTCCTTCCGTCGTGCCATCGTGTTTAACACTGTGACACTGCTCAAATTGTATGTCACCTAATTAGGTCTTGGACTTTAACGCGTTAATTGCGATGAATAAATTACAGAAAAAATAACACGTTAAAAAAATTACGCATTTAATCGCACCTTCCTCAGTACCCTAATTTCTGGCACGCCGGTAACACTAATGCACACACTTCAGCCCGGAAGGTGGCGGTAATGCACCTAAAGTCATACAATGTTGACAATAATGGGTATAATTGCACTCTGAGTTTGCACTAATCTGTGAATGTAGTAGACAGATGAAAAATGCACGGATAAATATAGATGAAAAATAAATATTTTTGTTGTTTAAGCTCACGTACATGTCTATTCATTGATTCAGTTGTCAACCAAAATTTATTTGAATTGAAAAACTTTGCTTATTGTGTCAAATATTGTTATTTGATAAAAATGCGATTAATCGAGATTAATTAATTACAAAGCCTCTAATTAATTAGATTTTTTTTTTTTTATCGCGTCCCAACACTACACCTAATATACAGGAACAACTGACTATCAGAGGTAATTTTGCAGAATAATGCCCCCCCAAACCAGTTTAAACAAAATCTTTTAGCATCAATAATCATGGAATGAGCCTTCAAACACGGATTCCAGCTGTAGTGTAAAAAAAAGATTTGCGACACCTTTCAAGTCTAATAAAAAATTAATGTTCAGTGTTTTTGTTTATTACCCATATTTTTACTTCTATATACTTTTGGAAATTATTTTTTTTTCTCATTGCCTACGATAATATTTTTCAATGCATTTTCATCAATAAAGTATTGAGAAGTAAGCAACCCTGCCCATTATGAGAGCATGTGAATGTGAGAAACAGAACATTTGGATGGGCTTCTGCCAAAGACTCCCTTAAATGTGAATCCAAGGTCACTGTCATGTCAAAGCAAGCAGGATGCATTGTGAGTTACTTCTTTTATCCCAAATACAGCAGATTCTGACTGTGAAATGTCTTGCTTGCCCTCTTATTTTCTTGTTATTTGATTGTTTAAAATTATTTATTTTCTTTAACCTGTGTTCCCACATCTGTTGTTGCCCACGCTACACTGATTCGATAATCTCTAGGTGACCTTCAATGTTGAATCAAGGACTGCATCTGTTATGTTCTTGCACGGCAGCTGTTTTCTGTGATATGGCCCTGACCTCTGTCATGGCTTTCTGCTTTCATTTACCTACTTTCTTCACAATTTTTTTGAAACACTGAATTGTGAGGTTTATCTTTTCCACAGCCCAATGAAAACCTGATACAAATATTATCAGAAAGATTTAAAATAAATCAATAAACATCTCAAACTAGTACTCTGAAGCCATATATCCTGTATTTTATATTGTGATCCCAAATTCCATGAAGAATCTTGCACATTTTTCATGTAGCTTGTTCCTCGCCATTATTAACCTGCCAAAACATGTTTTAAAAAAATTATCCGAATTTGTTGTAACTAAAGATTAGTTTTGATTATTTTTTATTTATTTAACCCTTATTTAACCAGGGAAGTCCCGTTGAGATTGAAATCTCTTTTTCAAGGGAGCCCTGGGGGTTGAGGTGGGGAGGGAGAGGGAAATTTGCACAGCCAATTAGATCAGGGGATGATAAGGTGGCAGGTCGAAAGAGCCAGGTTGGGACTTTAGCCATGACACCGGGGAACCCCCTACTCTTATCGAAGAGTGTCATAGGATCTTTAATGACCACAGTGAGTCAGGACCTCGGTTTAACGTCTCATCCGAAAGACGGCGTCTCCTTCAGTACTGTGTCCCCGTCACTGCACTGGGGCATTGGGGATTATTCCACCAGAGGGAAGATCACAACCTACTGGCCACCAACACCTCTTCCAGCAGCAACTTGGTTTTCCCAGGTGGTCTCCCATCCAAGTACTAACCAAGCCCACACCTGCTTAGCTTCAGCCACGCGGCTGGAGCAGATGGAATAGTGGTATGGCTGCTGGTTTTGATTATGGTTTTGATTATAGTTTTGATTATGAACCAAGGTACTGAGCCTAAAATGTTTCACTTGTAGAATTTTGCTCGGAACAAGACATTCTTCTAAATATTGTGAAGCACAGAAAAGGGAGAGGGGAGGAAGAGGAGGAATAGGATGAATAAGAACTAAGGACAAAAAGTAAAAAATAGAAAGAAGAGAAAAAAGAAGACAGAAGGAAATAGAAGGAAGAGGAAGAAGAAAAAGAAACAGACAGAGCAAGAAGTTAAAATTTCCTTTATTGTCACATTGCTAGGCTGATGGAGGAAGAAGAAGAAGAAGAATTTGACTTATTTGTCTGTATTATTTTTGTAAATGAGCTGGGGCAGTTACAAAAAAATCAGCAATTGATTCATGTCCTTTCAAACAGCAATCAAACCTTTGTTGTATAACTCGAACTGTTTTCAAGTTCTGCTTTGGAGACTGCAGAAATTCAATGGCACCACGAAGTGCCAAGTTGTACTTGGACACGAATTCACCATACTTCTTTCCATTGTTGCCAAACACTCACCCATGACTGGTGCCACTATGGCCACAATCTTCATAATTAGCCAACATTCATGCACATTTTGCAGGTGTAGAATCTGGAAATATAAGTGACAAATGGCTGATAAGCTCGGTCCAGAGCCAGGCCAAATGGCAATAGAACTGTAGACATTGCATATTTCATTTTACAAAAGATTGTTCCATTTCTAAACCAGTAAAATTCGTCTGTGCCTTTGGGTTGGGTTCTGAGCGGCACCTCTGTAAGATCTGCAAACGCTGATGCGTGGGGAGCCCAGCGACTGTATGCGACAAATGGCTGATAAGCTTAGTCCAGAGCCATGCCAGATAGCAATAAAACTTTTGTGGACTTCAGGAGGTGACAATGGTCTCACCACGGGGGGGTTGTTGCAGGGCTCTGGCTGACACAATGCCCCTGTGCGGAGTCATATTACTGGCCTAAGTCTTACGTTAAAGTCCAGTTATATTAATCTGTTTCAAATAATCTAAACCTCTGAGAAGAGCATAATATGTTTATATGTTCAATATCCTGTTAAGAAATCACTTATATACTTATAACCCAATTAAACTATATATTAATTCATCTTAAGACTTTTTCATGACAACTGCATCATATTAGTACATATTCATGTCATGTTTGGTCTTGTTATTCTCGGGGGAATCCAAGGAGTTGAATGGAGTATGTTTCATTCCCATTGAAATTATGGTTCATTCCCTTTGGAAACTCCTGAGAATTCGGTCAGAATCCTCTCTGGTAATCACCTTATTCTCCTCTCTCTGCTGAAGTGTTTTATTACATCCTCCCAATGGTGGAAACCCAAAAACCGGATTCGACCCCCCTTCCAGGTGTTTATGGCCATGCCGCCTGGATCAAAGACGTGGTTTGGCTTAAAGCAAAGAGAAACAATCCTTTCGGGAAAGATCGTATCCGATCTCTCCCCGCCGCGTTAGTCGTGAGTAGCCTTTTTCAATGATGTAACATCGTATTTGAACTTCCCGCGCCGCGTTAGTGCGTGTATCCTTTCCTCCAGGTATGACTTTATTCTCCTCTTCTAAATTATGCGTAACTTGTAATTGCTTAATGTGGATTTGTTTGATTTAAGCTTTTGCCTACCTGGTGAATAAATTGTTGTCATTCCTTTAAGCTTGCGTGGTCTCCGTGACTCCTAATCCTTTTATTCTTTCTAGCCACGTTACGACCGGTACTTAGGGGGCGAGTCCTTACATTCCAGACTAGCTAGCTGATGTTTTAAAGGTAGTGATGGGTTTTAAGTTGGATTGCAGATTACGGTCTACTTATATAAAGGGTTTATGTAGTATCGGTCCTGGGGATTTGGCCCTAAGGGCACCCTTGGGCTTGTAAGCCGGTGCCTGGCCGATCCCCTTAAGGGGCCCTGTGGTGCACATAAATCTGGGTTCATGATATGTTTATGCCAAAGTTGCTACTATCATGGTAATTTCTTCCATCCTCTAGAACTCTCACCGAACTAAGATCCGGCAACTGCGCTATTACCCGAGGGCGTCGGTTGAGTAACTGGTTTTCACGGATGAGTCTGGCGACGTAGCTGCCCCAAGATTCACGCATGTGTCCCTAAACTATAAATTCTAATTCTAATTGGGAGTCAGATATTTAACGAGGGTATAACTAAATTTGGTATTCTAAATTTATTATGGAGTCAGATTAATTGTAACCGTTGTGCTTTTGTGCCCCGTCCTTCGAACGGAGAAAATATATCCATTTTATTGTGATTCGCACCAGCCAGGACGTTGCGCGTGCTAATACTAGGAATCCATACGCATAAACCTTCAACCCGGGCTCTTCCTCCCTTGGTCGAGCTGCGTGGGTCTTACACAGGCGAACCCTGACGATAATATTTTCGCCCTCTGTGGCCCTCATATCCAACATCACCAACACTGTCTTCGTCCTGTCTTCTTCTTGGTGACAGCTGCTTTAAAGTGAAAATTACACACATATATTTTTTTTTTTTTCAGTATTTGGTTCTATCATATGTGTAAAAAAAAAAAAAAAAAAAAGCTCTGACATTAAAACACTTCTAAAATATAATTGAGCCCATTTTTTTGCATTCAAAAGTACCATGATTATGACTTGATATTTATCGCAAGAATGCATGGCCAAAAAAGTCACATGATTTGTGAGGTCGGTAGAATTGACAAAGAACAAAACATGGGGGAAAGCAAAAGGAAGGCAGTGAAGAAAGGAGGCTGATATTGTGTGGCTGGAGCACCAAACACCCAGAGTTGTACAGATGTGTTTCACACATTGGGCATATCGATGCATGTGTCTCCCTCAGATCACACTTTGAAGGAAAAATGGGTTAAGTTCTTTCAGTGCCATTTAGGCATTAAGGTACCCAGTCTCAGGGACAATTTTAGGGGGAAAATCTGTGTATTTTGAGTGGCAGAAAGCTGCAATTTTTTCTTTGTCATTTCTAAAAAAAAAAGTTTTTGTTAATTGCATATATCAAACAACCAAAAACAATTTCAAAAAATGTCATCATTATATATAGTGTAAGCAAATAAAATTTATTATTTTCTGCTGTAAATGCTGATAATCATGTAAAACCGAAATACAGTGTCACAACCCAAGATCCAACTGCATTAGAAAAAGCAGGTGTACAACTGTGGTGGTAACATGAAGCCATTTCAGTGATAACCATAACTACAATGAAAACCAGTGGGATGATGGAACCCATTCCAGTGTTGGTCGTCCTATCCTTGGTAGATATGATGGAACTGAGGTAGTCCTTAACTGTAATTATAACGTGTTTGATTCCGAAGTATTTTCTATTTATGAGTAATGCAATGACAACTAGCAGGGATCTCGGAGGGTGCATTAATTCCACCACTGAAATTTATTGGCGGAGGAATTATCACTGTACAAGAGCGTTAAACGCATCTCAACAGTGTTGTCTTTACACAATTAAAAATCATTTTGGATCCTGGGTATGAATCAACTCTTCCCCAACATGTAGTCAATTCTTCTACAGCACACTGTCTGCCAACACACAAAATTTCATTGACATCCATCCGTAACGTCTTGAGATATACTGCTAACTGAAAAATGAACCAAAAAACTAACAAACAAACACATGCTGGTGAAAACATCACCTCCTGGCAGAGTTTTTATCATACAGCTCATTACCAGGTTATAGACAAAGTAAAAGTAAAGGATTTTTTTGGGTGAAGTCAAGGCTTGAATGCAGAAAAGCAATGGACAGATGGTGAGGGCTTGTTTCCAGTTGGTGGACTGATGGATGAGGGACTGAATGGTGGACAGTGGCAGTAAATACACACAGGCAGTCTCTGATTTACAAAGGCAGTCTGGTGTTTAAAAAAAGAGATGGGCATAAGTATTCACAATGGCATATATTTCAGAGTGCACAGCTCCATGGCAAACCCTGAATCTTCAGAACAGGCATCCTTCATATGGTAATCCCCTCAATCTTCACAGGTGTTTTTAACATGGTATACCTTCTGAAGTGACTCTTCAGACAGTTGTATGTGTTTTAGGATCACTGCAAAACAAAACCATGACATCTTTATCTCCAACTGAAGAAGAGAGAAAAAAAACAAGCATGGCAGTACAAAAATCCACACAAATGCAGAGCATGAAAACACTGGGATGTAAGTCGGAAGTGTGAAATAAGTGAATACAACATAACACACACCAAAGTTTGGTTTTTTTTTTTTTTTTTTTTTTTGTTTTTACAGCTTAATAACAGCTTATTCAGAAATTCACGTCGAATTCTTGAAACATAGTTAAAAGATGGATATTTTTTGAGTAATTGATCAATGTTCAGGAGAAAAAATTGTGCGTCTCATTGTTTATGTAGTGGGAGGAATTCTTTTAAAGGATATAAATGTGGGGGGGATCACTGAATACATCATAACCGTAAGCAGGTGACAGTATTATTTATTTATTTTTTCATTTTAATATTTCATTTCCTTTATGCAATTTAGCATTTCTTTCTTTTAAAGGGAGTAATGACATTTTTAATTGCAGTTTCACTGTCAGTGTCTCTGAGTTTTGAAGATGACAGTAGGAGGCATTGACTCAATAAGCATTCTCCATGATTAGGTTACTGTCAGAAAACCAGAGCTGCGGGGGAAAATTATTTATGGGGATCTTTAAAATCTAATGAAGTGCAACGATCAAGAAGCCTGAAAGAAACACAGGCCTTTTTTACTCCCCCTGTATGCTAATATCAGTGCAGTCTCCTTGCTTTCATCTCAGTCACTATTAAATATCTATCCATCCATGAGTCATGATCCTCTGGAGAGCTGAAGCCATGAACATGAGTCCTGGACCATCGTGCAACCTTACACTTAATAACACATGAACTGAAGGCAAATCGCTGACCTCCATCTCACTTCTACAGTAAGAGTTGAGAGGGACCGTCACTTGCATCTCCATTATTGACCAAGTGGACCACGACCCAAACCTTGCATAAGCACAACCCGGACAATCTACGATGGACCACAGCTCGCGCCCAGATACATGCACGTGTCTGGAGAAACTGGGCTTTTCCCATTGACACAAAAGTATACATAAATGCATGAGACAGTCAGCCCTTTGGCACTGCTTCTATCGGGACAGGCAGGCGCACAAGGCAGGATGTAAGATCTCACGGGGCCCCTGATATTGAGATCATTGAGCACAGCCACTGGGTGTCAGTGGTAAGCGAGGCCTCCAGCGTTTGTCCTCCTTTAAAGCACCTGTTCATCACAGGCTCTGCTCAGAGTGCCAGAATACCCCCACAGCCTCTTCTTTATTTTCTTCTGTGTAAACTTTTTTTTTTTGGTTTCAGCCTTTTTTTCAGGGTTAACCATTTCATTTTATTAGCTTTAGGTCCGTGCTGCTCATGCTGGAAGTTTCCATGTTTGATGTCGTGGGGTGCCTATGTGTTTGCTTGTACCTGACTGTTATGATCCAGACAGAGAACCAGGTGAAGACGTATATAATCCAGTCAGGGGTATTTTTTTCACAGGAATACGGTACTACAGAGCAACTGGGCCGTAGCCTCAGTGGCAGGGGAGCAGATTAGCTCAGATGTATTAAAGCAGCCTGGGTACGGGGGTACAGCTTGCTCCGAGCCAGTGGCTTCACGGGGCTGCAACCAGGTTGTTAGGCTGCTTGACGGACGAAGTAGGAGGTTTAGCAGGTTTGCTCTCCCAAACCTGGAGACTGCTGATGGCTTGGGAGGTGTTCCTATTAAACTGAGCAGAGAAGCACACCGGTGCAGGAGGTCAGTGGAAACTCTGTCTCCATCCTGGAGACTGGTGGAAAGGCTTGGGAGCTTGTCTCTATTAACTAAGCTACAAAGATCATTTACGTTTTCAAATTTCATAAAGATACGCTAAATTTCTAAGATGAACAATACACAATAGCCAGAAGACCAAATGACTGGTAGCTTAGTGGGAAAATACCTGACAATCCAGCAATTTGCCCAAACATAACTGAGGCTTACATCCGCTACACACTCACAGGGGGAGAAAGGGAAAAAACTCATAACACCTGGAGGGGGAGGCATTCTAGACTTCAAACCAATGAAAGGAGACAATATGTCTAAAAGTACCGCACATTGCTGAAAATGGGGCGGAAACACGTACTGAGAAACGTGGGTTGTGACACTGACATCATGCCACATAGATGATCATTGAAGATTTAGAGGTGAGGATAATGTATTTTTTTCAACAATGCTTTCCCTATTTCTACAACACTGCAACTTTGAATTATCCATTGCTGATTACAGAAAGCCCGTCCTTCCAATCATAATCCTGCTTCAGGGCACACTGCTGTTTCTGACCAATGAAATGCCTTTCTCAGCTCTAAAACAAAACAAAGATTGTAAAATTTGGCGCAGCCATTCCCTTCCTACGGGAGACTTGCACAGTGCATGGTCACTACTGCGCCTTAGTCCTCAAGCTGAACCCAGAATTTATTTCTTCCATAAAAGGAAAATAAAGTTGTTCCATTTCATTTTTCGAAGATCATCTGCTTACAACATTTTACGACAATCAATTGTAAGCTTGTTTGCTGCTCATAAAATTTAAGTAATGATTTCCTTTGAAGCATTCCATTATGAAGAATTGCAGTAAAGGTACAACACTATTTGCAGATTCAAACACCCCATTAACACAGTATGAAGAGAAGATTGAAAAGTCACATTTTAAGGATAATATAATTCATTATTCCTTTTTATGGGCCATGTTTATAATAGAACTTGCAAAAGGCTTTTGCATACTGAGCACTGTATTATGACCAATGCATTTATTATTTCATTTCTCACTTCATATAAAATGCAAAAATGTCACTCAGAGTCTTTGGGGGATTTGAGCAAATGAGATAGCACTGCAGCATGACATTATGATGTGTTCTGTCCTGAATCATACAGGGTATTATACTATGTAGCTTTTCTTTCGGGCCTGCCCCTAACCACGCCCTAGTGCAATGCCATTGAGCTTTATGTATGTCCCTGGGCATAAAAAACGATCGTATAAATAATTCAATCACAATGGATATAGGGACAGGCCATTTGTGAGCCAGTCCCCAATGGGCTAATTTATTAGATGAGTGCACTGACTTGATTAGAAAAAGACACCTCCTTAATGCATGGCATTTTATATCATACCTGGAAGAATAAATATGCTCTGTATTTATGCGCTCTGGGTGCCATTAAAAGAGTTGGCTCATGATTTATATGGGGTATGGATGTGATTGAATGGGAAGCCACTCAATACCTATCTACTTCATACAATGGGCCTTCTTTAGGAAACCACTAAGTCAGTGTGCTGGTTTAGGTCCGTTTTGCCTGCCTAGACCATAGCCTAAACTTACTCAGAAATAAGGAAAAAAATCCAAGGTCAGCATACCCCTTTTTAAATTACTTTACAAATGTGGACCAATGTGGCCAATGATGGCTTGCGTATAAGAAAACATTCAGTAATTCAGTGCTGTTAAGTATTTTTCAATTATATTACAGGCCAGATAAAGAACAACCACAAGGAAGATTCACTAAAACACAAATTTTATTTATGTTTCCATATTGTTTGTTCTCTCTCTAATTGTAGAATCAACTTGATTTCATTTGTTCATCATGTGGCTGTAAGGACAGATGCTGCTATTGATACATTATGCATGTTCACTTTGAGCCTTTACCTGTTCCTAAGCAACAGCAATTAATGGACGGCCCGTGTAAAATCAAACACGCTTTATTCAGGTCCATGGCCAAATGATGGTGTGAGGCATATGCTTGAAATGTGCACACCATGTGTACCAAAAGGTAATCTTGATGAATGATGGTTGTATTGCAGTAACACGGCACCTAAAGGATAAGTGCAGTCTTTGTGACATTCACACTTACCTGTAAATACGAAACATCATTTTCTGGGACAAAAGAAAAGTGTCATTTTGCTAACGTTAGAGTGCCTTCCCACTCGCACAAATGTACGCTCATGCATGCGCGCGCACACACACACACACACATTATGGGGGTGATCATGATGGACTACCCGCATGTACATACAGTCGTTTGATCATCTACTTAAAGTCCAACGTGAGCGTATGTACATGTGTCTGTGAGCAGGGCTGGACTGGGACAAAAAAACGGCCCTGGCATTTTCGGCCATGGCGGCCCAACCTGATTGTGACGTGACGGCCCGCCACACATGCACACTACGCTGTTACCAAAAGTTAAAATTAAGCTCACTCATAGCCTACATGCCCTGGAACTCCACACCGAAAGGCCCTAGGCTAGAATCGAACCCACAACCCTCTTGCTGTGTGGTGGCAGTGCTAATCACTGCACCGTCATGACAAAGAAGAAGTTATTATTACCCCGCCCCACCCGAAGGGTGAGGGAAGGGGTATTGTTTTTGGTTCGGTTTGTTTCTGTGTTTGTTAACACTCTAGTGGCTAAACTAATGGCCAGATTCACCTCAAATTCGGTATAGGGATTGCCACTGACCCAGAATAGATCCCTATTGAATTTTGTACAAGTAGGTGAAAATATGAGGGGCAGGGTTTGTTGTGCCTGGCACCACTTGTTATTATTAATATTATATATTTACATGAATGAATGTGAAAAAGAAACGTGACTTTGGGGCCATTTGTAATTTTTCAATAAGACTATTGCACGATTTGGATTGATTCATACATAACCTATTTAAATAACCTTACATATCTTACACACTCAACAGGGCATTGAATAGCTCACTAGCTTCAGAACCGCAGTCTTCGCTGGTTGCAAGTTTACTGGCAGGTGATTCTAAACGTCAAGACAGGGTTTTAAATAGGAATATTTGAAAGTCTTCCTTGCTGCATTCCAGGACAAATTTTATTTGCCACCAATATGCATCAAATAGTAGGTTATTAACAGCTGGTCCATCAGTGGGGGCCTTTTGTAAGCACAAGCAAATTTTAACTGGATACATACTTGCGATAGCCTATTGATTTAACGTCAGTCTTACCGCTTTCCGTGTCCCCCTCCAAATGAAAACTGCTTGCTACATGAGGATCATCATGGCCAAACAGCAAGTCAATTTTTTTGCGTTTGAAAGTCTGAGGCTCCAAGGTCTGTTTACTCTATTCTCGAAGCTTTTCCGCCTCTCCACTGCTTTCTGACATTTTTGTCTGATCTCGTAGTCATTGAAGCGCGTTTTTAGACTGTTAACACAACTGGGGACAAGCAAGCCCATTGGTCAAACAAATTTCCCAGCAAGCCTGCCTTCTTAAACTTTTAGGACGAAAACAACATTAAATAAACTGTATATGGCTTAAGCCTATGAATCGTTTTTTATCAGCAAGAATACACTTTTTCGGTAATTCCTATATCATAAAACAAACAGATAAATAGATACTGAAAAATGGCCAAGATGCAAGATAACCAGAATATTGAAGTAGAACAATAAAAAGTGGTATATAAAGCATGTGTCACCTCATGATCATTATGTTGAAAATCTCAGGGAGAACTTCCTAAATAATATGCTTAAAGAATAGGTATTGATTGAATGAGCAGTAATTGAGGTCATCTTGCTGTTTGCTCACCATGATGTGGGCCACTGGCTACCAGCGGGCCGTACGCAATTGCTTGTTTTTTTCCCGAGGAGGGAGGGCTCAGAGATTTCATTGCGCCAGCCCTGTGTCAGTGTAGAAAATGAACCAATGGGCCGCTTTTTTCTTTTGTTTTAAAGGCCGGCGCGGTCATTCAAAATTATCAATGTTATTACAATTTTATGAAATGAAGCTTAGCGAAAGTTCAGTCAGGAAGACTCTCTCTTTCGCGCTCGTCAACCCTGTCTATTTATTCATGCATGTTCATTCGTGATTCTCTGCAGTCAATGTCCGGGGCTGTCAATTGAGCTGTCAGCTGGCATAACAGCTGATCTCTTCTATCCAACCGGGGCACACCTCAGTCGCGTCGCTAGCCAATCATTCTGCTGCTGTCTTTTTTAAAAATGTCATTTTCTCCGCCCTAGTTCACCCATGCTGCCGCTCGCTGACCCTCCTCCGCCCCAACACCACCTTACTCATCGGACCTCCCGTTCTGCCACTCCAGCTCCACCAGCCGTCAGCCACCATCGCCACCAGTGTCTGGACTCTTCGGGGGATTTCCTGCTGCTGCTCAGAGCAGTGCTCCTGCTCTACGAGTCTCCCGAAGAGTCCAAGCGCCAAAGACTCGTTTTGATTCTAAGCGTTACCCCTTTATGCTCAAAGCATAATAAATATTTTCTTGAATTCACTCGAGTCTCTCCTGATTGAACTATGATTGCACTGGCCCAAAATGTGCGTCGGCTCACCGGGCATTGCCCGGTACGCCAGATTACCAGTCCAGCCTTGTCTGTGAGTGATTAGTTTAACTCAGTCTACAGATGCACGTGTATATGCTCGTGACTCGGAACACACTGGCATCACGAATGTCTGTGTGTGCATCCTGAGACTGCACTTGCACATGCATGCGCGTATGATATAAAAATGACCACAATTTAATATCAGCAGTATTGAGATTAAAATCAAGTTTCGATGATAAACGCAAAACAAATGCCCATGTACAACACTTACCATGTGTTTTTGAATGTTTTGTTTGCCAAGAACTCTGTGCTATAATGATAACTTGAACTGTGATGCAGTGACACAACATAAGAGGGACTAGACTGGGATTAACACTAGAAGTATCAACATTCCATATTTGTTGTAAGTGGTCATTCTAATTCCAAAACTATAATTCCAAACATAACATATCTCATAATAAATAATATTGAATTGAAAGATCAATTTACTTATTTTGTTATAAACACTGAACAAAAAAAGACTCCCGCACACGGTCTTCTCACTTGCAATAAATTTATTAGTCGACGTTTCGGTCAACCGACCTTGTCTTGAAGAAGGTCGGTTGACCGAAACGTCGACTAATAAATTTATTGCAAATGAGAAGACCGTGTGCGGGAGTCTTTTTTTGTTACTTTAGTCCTTAGTTGGCCTTACTCCTATGCACCTGTCGGCTTACCGGTGTGCAAAACTTTTTCTCGTTAATAACACTTAAAAAATAAAACAAAAATGTAGTTGGGTGAAGTCAAGTAATTTGGGATATCAAGTAAAATGGGACAAATTAGGTCTTTTAAATATTTACTGAATAAATATTGGCAGCCTATAACCAGACATGTTACAGCATTGTTGCTATAAATGTCCCTCTCACAAACTTTCATTGTGTGTAAAAATGAATGAATAATCAATTTATTGTATTGGTTATTGTTTTCAGGCTTTTTAGCTGATGTTGACCATTGCTTTTTTTTGCCCTCCACTTTTTTCATTAACATAACTTATATTAGGGATATGATATGGTACATGCACATATGCACACACACACACACGCGCGCGCACACACGCACACACACAGTGCATTGAGAAAGTATTTAGAGCTCCTCACTTTCACATTTGCTATGTTGCAGCATTATGCTTGCAATAGTTTCAATTATTTCCCCCTCATAATGACCAAGCGAAAACAGAATTTTAGATTTTTTTTTTGCAAATTTATTAAAAAGGAAAACTAAATTATCACATTAACATCATCTGTTCGGCTGAGGGTCCCGATGTGGGTTCCTACAGGCGGCAGACATCCTCTTCCAATTTTCTCGGTCCTGTGCAGCAGCCTCCAACTCTGATATCGATGGTGGTGTGTCCTTGTTTATGAGGGCTCCAATATATTGGTGGTAGAGGCAGGTCTGAATCCCTCTGGATGTTTTGCCACGTGATGGGGAGAATAAGGCATATTGCCGAACTGGCTCGTCAGCGTTCCGGCGTAGACAGTGGCTAATGAATTTGAGCTGACGTTCTTGGATGGTGAACCTTAATGGTTGTTCCCCGACCTGGGAATATACCGTATCATTGGATATACGGTCTTCTCGTTTGTACCCCAGCATGATACGGTAGCATGATGTTGCAAATGCGTCTGTCTTTTTGAAGAGCGCCTCTGTAAGAACCCATGGTTCACTACCGTACAAGAACACGCTCAGGACTGAGGCTTTAAAGAGTTTGATCTTTATAGATGATGGGGTCTTCAACTTCCCCAGCTTTTCAAGAGTCCAGAAAGCATTCCACGCTTTAGCCTTCCTTACTTTGAAGTCCCGCTCGGTGGTGGAGATGTATGAGCCAAGGTATTTAAAGGCGTCCACCTTCTTGATGTTAGTATTGTTGACTTTGATGCAGGCAGTTTCCTTGCTGATGTTGTGAGTAATGAATTCTGTCTTCTTGGTACTTATTTTTAGACCCACTGTCCCAGAGATATGGTTGAGGTTTGCAATTTGGTGCTGGGCCCCGTGAATAGAGTCGGCCAGCAGGCAGATGTCGTCTGCAAATTCCAAGTCGGCTAATTTAGCGGCCGGGTGTCTATGTGACTGTCTTGGCTTGGTAGTAAAACCATCACTGTCAACTGAGGAGTGGCATAGAATCCAGTCGATGACTATAATAAACAGAAAAGGGGCTAGTACATCGCCTTGTAGGACCCCAGCGTTGACTGGGAAGCTGGTGCTACTTTGCCAGTCTAGCAGAACAGAGGATTTGGTGTTATTGTAGAGAGCAGTCATTGCATTTACTATTTTCTCTGGGATGCCATAGTTCCAAAGTATCAGGAACATCTTCTGACGATAAATAGAGTCGAATGCTTTGGAGTAATCGACAAAGGTGGCCATGATTGGAAGGTTGTTGCGACAAGCCCCTTCGAGGAGTCTCCTTACTATGTGAATTTGCTCTACACTACTTCTGTTCTTTCTGAAACCAGCTTGATTGTTTCTCAGCACGGCATCAACTTTATCACGTATTCGGTTTAAGATCATACGGTTATAGAGTTTGGCTCCAGAGGACATCAGTGTGATGCCTCTATAGTTGGTCGTCTGGCAAGGGTCGCCCTTCTTGGCAAGTGGAATGATGAGGTTACTAGTCCATTGCGAGGGTGGGACACCACTAGCGTATACACTGTTGCAGATGTCAAGCAATTTACCGTAGGCAACATCACCGCAGTGCTTTAGCCCTTCAGCAGTGATGGCACTGTCACTCCCAGGTGACTTGTTGTTAAGTTGGCTAGCCGCTTGCTTAAGTTCATCAAGGGAGAAGTTGTTTGTGATAATATCAAGATCTTCTTCTGCAGGTGGTATGTCGACATAGTCTTGGTTTGCTACTTTACTTGCATTTAGAAGCTGGTTAAAGTATGCTCCCCATTCAGCTAGGAGTTGATCCTGGGACTGGATACAAGATCCATCTTGAGCCTTGACTCTGCTTGCAGGGTTGATCTTACTTTTGCCTCTAATCTCATTGATAATCTGCCAGGTTTTCCTGACTGCATGGACACGGTCTGCTTCCAGAAGGTCTTTGAGCTTGTCTTCAAAATAGGCTAATTCGTCAGATTCATAAGAGGAGTGGACAAGTTGAGCCAAGTGGCGCCATTTATCACGATGATAAGGTTTCTTTGACTGTTGCCACTTCGATTTAGCCCTGTTCCGCTGTTTCACCAGGTTCAGTGTTTTTTGGCTGATTGTAAAATGGGATTTCTGTCTCTTAGGTTTTTTACCAACAACAGCTTCTGCAGCTACATTAACAAACACAGTGTATACTGTATATATTTAGCACCATTAAAAATGCACGTGTGTGGTATGTACTGTATTTGTTGTAAATTGAAGAAAATAGTTTTTCCAGTGTGATATGAGTGAATTAATGAAAACCGTATGGTATTGTAATCCTGAAGCGTACCACGTGTATGCGCCGAACACTTTTGTCATAATGAAAATTGAGTTGTTTGTCATGTATACAGTGACGCTTCACTTGTTCTTTTGGGTGTAGTCAATAGCCCAGATAAAGCCAACAAAAAATGCTACAGCTTCAAGGAAACGGCAGGGCTTATGATGCACTGTCACTGATCAGCAATCAGTTGGCTTTGTGTCCGAGAACGGGGAACAGGCACTGCAGCGGACCGACCCTGCCCACAGCAACCACGAGGTAGATACCGCAAGCATGCATTTTTAATGACGCTAAAATACCTCATGTGTACGTTCTTAATGGCACTAAGCATAATGGTTGTGGTTGCCTCAAGTTTCTTGGTGATGTTCACTCATTTACAAATTAAGCAACTGAAATGCTGAAATTAATAATAGTTTAGATGAAATTGTGCCCTTGACTTTATTTTGTCAATTTTATTGCAACATTTAATCACCCATAAGTTCTGTGGATGTTATAATTAACATTCTGGCTCATTAGACTACTTTGGTCATTTGAAAAACATGGGTTATCTCATTATGCAATGAATATTGTTTAATACTAATATCACACCACCCAAACATTTTCTTCAAATAGCCATTTTGAGTGGCATTTAAGACTGATATGTTCAATAGAAATGTGATTATAAGACACACAAGAAAGTTTTCCCTGTTGACGGCTTGAGGTATAGCCTTCAGAGACCATTGGCAGTTCTAGTCTTAAAATTGTTTGAATTTGCATTTTGGTGTTATTTCATTTTTAAATTTAAAAACTGGGCCAAGTGACCGCTCACGTAAATTCTGGTACTCATGGGATTCTGCCACAAGTTTTAATTCCAGGTCATTCCCCCTTGCTTAACATTGCGACTAAAGTTCACAATTATTATCATGGCGCAGAATTCTTGACCAGCAAAGAAAATTCTCAAATGGTTAAAAAGCATTGTGTATAGGTGTTTGGAAAGGATTTGTTGCTTCTGAAATAATGTTATGGTCATTTTTAAGTAACACGTGCGCATGCATGTGCGTGTGCAAGTTCAGTTTCAGGATGCGCACATAGACGCACAGACACATGCACTTCTGTGTGTTCAGAGTCACATCTGTGCACGCATGTACATATGCTAGACATAGTTCCATTAATCACTCACAGTTGCATCCAGGTACACTTGTCTGGGACCTCAGAAATCAGACCAGTGCACGTACAACTGGGTAGTCCTCTGACCCCATACGTGCACACACTCAAAAACTTTTTAGAAAACCACATTCAAACCAAGTGTGAATGAAAATAACACCCCTCCCCCCCACCTGACTAATCCCACCTAGAGCATTGTAAATGTTTGCTGTGTAAAGGCAATAAATCCTGAATGGTAGTTGAAGTAATTTTGCACATCTAACAACTGAAGGTTAAGTTGCGTGGGGCACAGAGCACAAATTTGATGCCAAGTAAATTTGATGGCAAGCGGAAAAGACAGTTGATGATTAAAGCTGTGCACAGCTTACTGCAGTTGTTCACAGAATAGTGACATCCTCCAATCAATGACAGTGTCATTCGTACAAGCCAGCCCAAACTCATTTGGCTTTCCGTGGACATGACTGGTGGCTGGGTGACACTCTTAAAAGAAAAAAAAAAATACGGCGCAAATATGTTGGTGTGGTGCAAAACACAGTCGGCCATATTTAATATGCATGCAAACAAATCAAACATTTCCTATTTGTAAAAAAAAAAAAAAAAAAAAAAAAGTGTCTATTTTAGGATAGGTCTGTTAAACTGTATTCATATCATGCATGCCATCAGACTGGACTGTGCAACCATTTAGAGATTTCCCAACATTTGTTGTAATTGTAAAAACACACTCTATTTAATTTAAGAATTGGTAGGGAAACGTACTGCGGGTGCAAATTTTTGCTATAGTTTTAGTGCAAATGCTGCCTTTTCTGTTTACAGAGATTATCCTGATGAGTGTTTCTTTGATGTTTTTACTATGGTGCTAAGCGAGGTGCCTCCGTAGTATTTCATAGATGACATATTCATAAACTTGTTTTTGTATTTTGTATCGAAATAGGCCTCCTTTTTGTTTGATTTTTGAATACAAGTTCACAACTGTTATCTATGTAATGAACATGTACTATCAAGCTTAACCTTATCAAACAATTGATGAAACTTTTCAGAATTTATAAGTTACTTCAGGGGCGTAGGAAGCAAATTCATATTGGTCCGGCAGACGGCGCCGGCGGGATGGTATGCATTAGAAAATTTTTTGAAACTGGGGATTGATTTGGTTAGCTGTGGTTGCATTGAGACTCATCTTTAGCCTCAACAGTTTCAACTTTTGGGTGGTGTTTCTTCATGTTCACAACAGCAGATAAGTTCAGTCTGTGGTCTATAGTATGCACTTTCCAGCATTAGCAGTTTGAAGCACTTCATCCATGAACTTGATATAAACCTTTGAGACAGTGTTCAAGCAATGAATTGGAGGCTAATAGAATACCTTATAAACTGAGATATATAAAAGAAGGTGACGTCCAGAGTAGTGGTGTCAGGGTTATCCACCCACAGAAACTGACTGTCAGTTTCCTTATTTTCTTTTTGTCCCTTGCTTTTTTACATTTATTGATTTATCTGATTTATCTTATTTATTTCATTCCATATAATACAATTAGGCCACCTATCTAAGAAAAAAAAAATACTAAAACACTGACACAAGATTGCCAAGAACGGGTAAATCCCGTCATTGGCTAATTCAGATATCATATGTGGACATGCAATACGCACGCAGGTAACTAACCCCTCGCTCTATAAATATGAAGTAAAAACACAAGCTGCATTAATATTTTGCAGATTGAAATCTTACCGGGAATGCAGGGGCATAAACCAGGGCGTGCACCTGATGATAACTATATGAACTCGGAGGGTGGATACCCACAAACACAGTGTGAACTGTTTAAAACGTGTTAGCAACAATTAGTTTTTAACCTAGTTAACGAAAAGAGACAGGATTCCGTGAACTTTCTTAGACGCACTTAGAATACACTGCTTCCGCACATAATCCCCATCTCACTCACCCCCTCCACCAAGCTTGGGGTCGCATAAAAAAAATAATTTCTTTTGGACACGTGGTCCTTCTAAAAGCACGGCGCGCCTCCAAAGCATTCGGTTTTCTGTGCGCACCCGTGATTGCCAGCAATTTGAAAAGATCTGAGCGGCATACGCCAAACACAGATGCCAGTTGGCGTTTGGTGGAAGATTTGTCATAAAAAAAACAATTGAAATTAAAAAAATTGAAAGGGAGCTCTTCATACAACGAAGTGCATCCAGATCAAGCAGTTAAATGCAAATATGGGGATAACGATAGTTTGCGCTGCTTAGGTCTGGTAAATAATCCATTACATTCAAATTAAAATAACGTTGCACTCTGTGATTGTCTGTTGCAATGTGAGGATGGCAGTTTAGCAATTTTAGGTGGTCCCCGAGAAACTGACAGCCCTTCAAGCATAGTCCTCACGGGCAAAACTGTCTAGATAAATGAGTAAACCATCGCTCTCAATGCAAATTGTACGTATTAAACAAGCGTGTGAGGTCACCAACAATAGCCCTGTAATGCTAAAATCGCGCGTAAATTAAAAACGAATTATAAATAAGAAAGTTTTTTGCACTGGATCATAATTTATGAGAGTATGCAGTATCGCTGACGAACGCTAATGACACTGGTCTCGCGGCAGTGCATTAATCTGATAGGTAATAAGCAGCTGGGATTGGCGAGACAGTCTAAGGTGACATGAGGGAGAGGGGAGGGGGAGGGGCGTATTCGGGAAAATATTGGTCCGGCGATTGCCGGGTCTGCCGGGCTGGTACCTACGCCCATGTACTTAATTACATGATGGTATTTTGCATTATTAGCGAATGTCACAATCATTACACGGTCATTTATAAGTTAGCTGGATAATTTGCTCGCAAGCTAGCCAGCAAGTGATCAAGCAACAGTTTGATGCTAGCCACGCGATTAACGGCTTTTCAAATCAGACTTTGAAATGCCTAACTTAGTTCCTGCATAGTCCAACATCCCACTCGTATCCCACAAAAGTTATACGACAGTTTTAACACTCTGAATTTTTGAATAAGAACCAATATTTGGCATACCCAGATCCATCTGATTTCAGTAGAAAAGCAAAACTAAAATTTTTTCATTATTCAAAACATTATTGTAAGTGTAAAATCTCCAATTCAGTGCCCACTTGAGCTTCAAACAAAAACTGTGGGCTACCAAGGTACTCACATCCAGTTGCTGACTGTCTTGCATGGCTGAAATGGTTGAGCTGCAAGCAATGAACTGGTGACATGTAAAAAAGTCCTTTCCCAGAGGACAGGAGTTGATCTCAGTAACCAGTTAATTAGCTAGCTTGACAGCTAGTGCCATGGTAACGCTGTCTGTTTTTCCTTTGGGCATTCTACTGTTGCACATCGCATGAGGAGGCAAAATAGGAACCTTCTTTAGGCAGATCTCACTCTTGCCTCATTTTCCTTTCTACTTTTGTGTTTGTTCTTTGATGACTGCACTTTCAGAGAAGTCACTGAGAAAGGCATGCTTGCTTGTCAATAAAGCCTATTTACACATTTGATTGGTCATTATATTTCCCGTAAATCTCCACAAAAAGAAAGCAAGAGAAAGGATATTTTCTTTAAAGTAAACAGAAAATATGCAGCCTGACCACCATCAATTTCAATAAAAAATTCAATTACCAAGCCTATAGCATGGGTCTAACGGAAGCCCCTACATATTCACAGGATAAGTAAACACTGACAAATTGAAACCTTAAAAATTTTCCTCGCCACAAATGTGATTTGTGTGGCTTTGTTGTCATTTATAATGCTGAAAAACATGTTAAACTTGCCAGACTTTAGCCAGAAATGGTCAAGCCAATTCATGAACCACATTGCTTGAGTGTTATGGAAAAATCTAACAAGTCTAATTTTTTTGTCGAAACTAAGTTAGGACCATTTTTGTACTTATTACGCTTTGCCTCATCATATACAGTAAGATACATGAAAAATAATCCTTAATTTTCTATGTTTTCCTGTGGCAAAACCAAGCAAATCATCAGTATTTAATCAGTTGTGAAGTAAAAATCAAGCAAGTTGATCTTCCTTAGTTCTTCCACATAAAATTTTTGATTTTTTAATGATAAAACCTGATCAGAGAATTAGCTAGTTATGAAGCAGCATACCTATATCATCTGATCTGTGAGGTAAGTCCCTGTGCAGAGCATTGGATGTGCAGGACATTCATGGTCAGAATGCGTAATTCACGCAAGTCACGTCCTAATAACGACTGAAAAATGGCTTGAAGAGGGAAGCAGATGGTGGAGTTAACACTGAAAAACTGTCAAATGCCACTGCAGCTGCATAATCTTTAGGTTTTTGTCCATCATTTTGAGATTTGACATTTTATATTTTCAGATGGAAAAATTTCTTCAGTCATACTGCCAGGGATACTAATAAAAAAGAAAAAAAATCCTCCATAAATATCTCTTATTAGGTAATGAACAAATAACTACCATGTCAGTTTCATTGTCGGACAAGAGCTTAACCCCAGAGGGATACAGTTTTCTGTCTTTTTCTTGGAATCAGCTTTTTGTTACTTACTAGGTTTTTCCATAACACTCAAGATTGGACTCAAGGGGTGGGACTCATAACCATAACACTTCATTCTTTGCCTGGCAAGGATGTCAACAAGACACTAGACTATTATTGGCAGTAGGGCTGACGATAAACGGAACCGTGGTTATCGCAAGTGCAATAAAAGTTACTGCCACTATGAGGCAGACAGACGAGCTTGCTTATTACCTTTTCTATGACACATACCAAATGTGGTTATTTGAAATGCTTCCGGGAAGAAAACTGTGATTTGAAGTCCGCTAATTACCAGCGAGGTTGGACAGCATCCATCGCCTTGGCATAATTATCTTATCTTAAATCAATTCCCTTGTACTTTGCCTAACTTGCAATCAAGCCATTTACGCAGCCAACTGACTGATCAAAACCAAAATATGGCCAATAATGATTAAGAAGAGATAATGAGAAGCAGACGGACCTAACCAGGCTGCCGTGTTAGATTGAAAGAATGTCAATAATCTGAATAAATAGCAGACCTCTGAATTCAACCTCTCGTAGAATTTTTACATATCATGAAAAAGATTTATTAAAAATAAACCATTTCAAGATGGCCTTGGTTTTAAACCGTTTCAAAACATGCACGGAGTGGATAACATTTTGTGAAGCATCTGGAGCATGAAAGTGAGAGAAATTATATTTTCGCATTGCACGCAGTAGACAAATACAGCGAAGACTTTTCTTTTCAGTGGTGTGACACGCCCTTTTCCCATCACCAGGGTGACATGGATGTTGTTCCTTTCATTTACAAGCCTCAAATAGGAAGCCGTTCCATAGCCTTGGTCACTGGCATCTGCAAAATGGTGTAATTGTGCGTGCATTACTGACCCGAATCCTATTGCCATCAAGCAGCGTTGCACTTTGAAGTCTGACATCTGAGGAAAGCCAGCTGACCATTTTGCCCATTGTTCCTGAATGTAAAGGGGTACTTCTTCGTCCCAGCCTAGGTTCATCTCGCAGAGCTCCTGCAACAAGAGTTTTGCTGTTAGTGTAAAAGGGGTTAGGAAACCAAGGGGGTCATAGATTGAACAGACCATTGATAGCATTCCTCTTCTTGTGAGTGGCTGTGGTTTTGGCTGTACGTTAAAGGTAAAGTTGTCACTCTCAATGCACCATTGCAGGCCTAAGGCCCTCTCCGTTGGGAGTTTATCTCTGTCAAGATTGAGCTCCATCATTTCCTTGACTCGGTTTTCCACACGGATAGAAGCCAGCATCTCTCTGCTGTACGTGGCCCATTTTGAGAGATGGAAGCCTCCTCTGTGGCAGAGCGCTGTGACGTCTGTAATGAGCCGTTTTGCTGCCTCTGCAGTAGACACAGATTTCAAAAGATCATCAACATAAAAATGATGCAGAACTGTATCTATTACCTCAGACAGGAAGTGTTCTTTGTTGTCTTTAGCTGTTCTCCTGAGTGCTCGCACAGCTGGGGGATGACGTTGCCCCAAAGAGATGAACAGTCATCCTGTGTTCCACAGGAGGTTGCGATGCGTCCCCCCCGGCCACCACAGAAACCTCAGGAAGTCAGCATCACTGTCTTGGACCTTCACTTGATGGAACATGGCAGTGATGTCTGCCATCAGTCCGACTGGCTCCTGGCGGAATCTGTTGAGCACATCTAAAAGGCTTTTGGTCAAATCAGGTCCTTTAAGCAATTCTAAATTGAATGCCTTTCCACGAAAAGATGCTCCACAATCAAAAACCACTTAATTTTCTTTTCTTTGGGTGATAAACCCCATGGTGGGGCAGATACCACACCTTACCATCCATTCCTGTCAGCTGCCCTTCTGGCACTGTTTCAGCATATCCTTTGGTGATCATGTCAGTCATAAAAGTGACATATTCCTCTTTAAATGCTTTGTTCCTGTTGAATTTCTTTTTTTAGGCTCTGCAGACGTTGCTCTGCAATGCAGCGGTTATTGGGGAGTGCAGAATCATCTTCTCTGAATGGTAATTTTAGACTGTAATGTCCATCCACAATTTTGGCAGAATTGTTGGCAATTTTCAGAAAACGTTTGTCCTCAATAGACATTTCTTTTACTTCCTCAGAAGCCTTTTCACTGAAGTCAGTGTTATATTGAGCAATTAACATCTCATGCAGATTTTGAACTGAGATCCTGTTGACTCTGTGAGAATGAATGTTACTTTGAGTTCCTGCTCTCAATGGACCATTACCTACCCATCCTAACAATGTTCTCACAGCGTATGGGCCTTCTTCTTGATCATTTATAATTTGCCAAGGCTGAATTGCTTTAGGAGCGTTCGTTCCGATGAGAAGGCCTATGTCTGTGTCGATGGTGGAGATTTTGATGTCCTTGATGTAAGGCCACTTTGACAAATCATTTTGATTTGGGATATTTTTCTTTGTCACTGGTATTCTCGCTTGGGTGTAAACTTCTGGCAAGGCTATGAACACATTGTCATGGAGTCCACTCACTTCTAACCCGGTGATGACATTAGTGGACACAGTCCTCTCCTGTCCCAATGTATGCAACAGGATGTTTGTTTTCTTTCCATGTAAATTTAGCTGGCACATTAATTTACCAGTACAAAATGTGGCTGTGCTGCCAGAGTCAAGAAATGCATACAGGGGCGCCCTGGTGGCTCATCGGTCTAAGCGCGCGTACCATAAAGGCTTTGTCCTTCTCGCAGCAACCTGGGTTCGATTCCAGCACAGGTAATTTGCTGCATGTCTTCCCCCATTCTTCTCCCCAACTTTCCTGTCTCTCTACTCTGTATAACTGTCAAATAAAGGAAAAATTCCCAAAAAAATAATCTTTAAAAAAAAAAAAAAAAAATGCATACATTTGTATTATTTTGTTGCCTTTGTTTGATTTTACCTGCACTGGTACTATGGACAAGACATAGTGCTCATCGCCGGCCCCTATACGCCCACATGCAGTGAGGGAGGCTGGCTTGGTGCTTACCACTGGCTCTTCAGTTCCTTCCTGTTTTTCTGGTCCTTTGTTTTGTTCCACTTTTCCTATGTGCAGTGCTGTAGGATGCAGCTTTCCACAGACAGTGCATGACTCGCGCTGGGTACAGTCTTTACTCATGTGGCCGAAACAAAACATGCAAAACAAATACCTCTTTCTTTCAAAAATGAGATTTTCTCAGTATACCGTTTCTGTTTGAATTGAGAGCAGGCGCCCAGTAGATGTTCTCCTGAGCAGAACAGGCAGAAGGGTTTACCTTGGATGGCTTGGGCTCCGCTACGCTGTTTTCGAGAGAAAAGATTAACATCAACAGTTGCAGCATTGGTGAAGTTAAATTTTGACACAGCTCTTGAATGCGTGGACTTCACACTCTGACCACTGGGTGACAGATTTTGAGTATCACCAAAGATGGGGTCTGTAAGGATTTTAACTTGTCTTTCAATAAACTCAACTAAGCTTTTGAATGTGGCTCTGTGTTTGGTTAATTCCTGAAGATTGCATGTTTCAACTCTCCGTCTCTCTCTCATTTTGTAAGGCAATTTGCTGATCAGCAGTTTAAGATTAGAGGATAAGTCTAATTCATCCATATAGGCAATTTCCTCCATAGCATTTAAGCAACCTCTGAGATACAGGGCATGAGATTTGAGAGTTTGTGAATCTTCAGCTTTAATGGGGGTCCATGATAGAGCTTTACCAATATATGCACTGGAGATTTGAAATTCATTTCCAAAATGCTCTTGGAGTAATTATTTAGCCCTTGCTAAGCCTCTCGCTGGTTCTAGGAAGAGACATGTTCTAACCAGCTCTTTAGACTGACCTGAGGTATATTGCTCCAGATAATACAGTTTATCCTTTGCATTCTCAATTTTGCTTTCTATGATATGTTCAAATGAGCTGATAAATGACCTGTACTCAATTGGATCATTATTGAATACCTTTATCTCCTTTCGTGGAATGGATGACTTATCCTGCTGTCTTATCAGAGAAGCTGTGATGTCATTTTGCCTCTGAAGAGTGTCGTAGAGCTGAACATCTTGTGAGGCCCCTACAGGCGGTCCGGCAGGTGTATCACCTTGAGGCTGTGGATGGTAAAGCCGGGATGGGCCTTGAGTACGTTGGGTGGTACGAGAGGATTGCATAAGACGAGATGACACAGAGGGCCTTGAAGGCTCATAGATCTGGCTACTAATGGGCTGTGGATGAGGGAAGGTTTGCATTGGTTGTGTAGAGGGCATGTGTCGCGATTGATCTGGCCAGATAGGGGGCTGCAAAGTTGGAAGGAAATGCGGCTGCTCCTTTAGGGCATGAAGGTGCACAGGAAGAGGAGGGAGGGCATGAGCTTTAGGTATAACACTAAAATCTTGAATGCCTTCGGCATGTTCATGTAAATTTTCCAGCTTTAATTTATCAGGTTCCTTTCCAATGGATTCCTTTGACTCCTGCAATTTTAGTGTTTTCTCTAACTGCTCATGCATGCCATCCGCTGCTGAGACTTTACTTCTAGTTCTGACAACTCAGTGACTTTGGCATTTGCTGCATCCAATTCGCTTGTGAGGGTTAACATTTCCTTTTGTTTCCTCAGTTTTTCCTGTTTTTTTAACCAATTCTTCCTCTTCACGTTCAATGGCATGTTTTTTTTTTTAGTGCCGCTAATTTAACCTCCAGCGCAGCTTTCTCCGCGGCTGCGCGCCTTAAAGCAGAGGAGGTTTGGGAAACCTTAGATCCTACATCGAGTGCATTCTTGTTAGAGGCACTGTCACTTGGGGTTATGTCATTTTCTTTGTGTGCATCTAGCCACTGGTCTACCTCATTCACAAATGCTTGATAAGCCTCTCTTTTAGGCGCATACCGATTCTCATGATCAGCTTTTCGTTCACTTTCTTTAAGTACGTGCTGATACTCTCCGTGAATAATTTCGAATTCCTCGAGTAACTCTCCGTACTTCCGCATATTTACTTTAACTTCTTTAAAATTTGACTCATCCTTCATTAATTCCTTGATTACATTCATCCTTCGTGTAAGCAGTCCAAGTTTACTTTTTTCTACTGTTACGTAAAGCACTTTCAGAGACATTTTCCATGTCATCTTCCGAATCAGATTGCACATCTGTGCCTTCGGCATTTTCAGTATCAGACATCGCGTCAAAATTCAAAAAGAAAAATATCCAAATAAATGCATATATTTGTGCTCTTAGACAAAAAACCACTGCCGCTTCTGTATCGTTTTAAACCAAAATGCGCATATTAAAGGCAGCGCCTTTCCAAGTTCTTCAAACCTTTATTTATTCTTTCAAACTTAATATCGTTCAATCTTCGATCCAAAACCAGTCCAAAATTCAAGTAAGATCTTTATCTAACGAATTCATTCGAACCTTGGTCCTTTCATACTTCGTTCTTAGTATTAACACAACTTAAAGTGGAGGCGGCCTACCGCAATCTCAGCATTTCGCTTTCCACGTCGGCTTTACTTTCCTTTGTTCCTTTGGGGCCTGTTCCTGGTGCGTTTGGGAACGTCGTTCAAAGGAATCCTCGATGTTTCCAAGATCCAAAGGTCAGCTTTTTGACGAATGAAGTGACAATTTATCTTGAGTTTAGTATTCCTTTTGTTTGCCACAGTTGGTGTTGACTGGGGAATATTTGACGCTTGTGTCTGGTTGCCAAAAATAAATCCAAGAGAGGTTGAATACGTTTCCGCAAAAGCGCTGGTTTATTACAATAGACAAGTTATATACAGCCCCTTTAGCTGATAAACAAAAAATTAGAGATGGCAATTTTGACACGCAGATTCGAACTGTTTCGAACACGTTCGAAACTTCCGGGTTTGACACGGGTTTACGACTCTGATTCAAAACTTTTGTCACGTGACTAGTGACGTTTTTCCTGCTCCGCCCGGCAATGATCATGTGTTTTGTTTCACTTCAAAACATTTTAAAAGCTGCCGTATAAGTTTTTGCCACTGGGCTGTGCACTACTGAAATAAATCTGGTTTCGAAACAGTTCGGAACATTTCGAAACAGTGGTCGTTTCAGAGGTTTCAAAACTGTTTCAAACGTCCGAAATTGCCATCTCTACAAAAAATAAGGGAGACTGGAAAATGGCGAATTAGAGCACAAAAGCAGCAGCAAAAAAAAAGACAAGCAGCCAAGGCGGAAAAGGTCAAAAAGCTGTGCGCTCCCAGTCAGCCACACCTCCACCTGGTCGCCTTCCTATTTAATGGCCTTTTGACCTGTAGAGGGCACATAATTACAAAGTTGGAAATACAAGTCAAGTATTAGGATTGATAACAGCTTTCAAAACAATCATGTCAGTCTATTAAAGCAATGATTGACTTAATAAAAAAGATGGAAGGAACTTTTGGGCTGTAGGAATCATAATGAGCATAGATGGGTTGGAGGGCTGGTTGACAAGCAGCCTTTTATTACTGTTTGAGTGGATGCGATTTGCAGAGATTAGCATGTAAGTGTATAACCCACAGAAGATGACATAAAGAGCTAAAATGTTTCTTTTCTAATACCGGTTCAACAGAGTAAAAGCTCTGAAAAACTGGTTGGACTCACGCTGTTCTTCAGTAATTTCTACTGTATCCAGCAGCAGTGGACACTTTTTTCCCCACTAAGCGGACAACAAAATGACAAGTATCCATAGCGAGTGACAAATGAAAAGATAATCACTATTATAATGTCTTCAATTCTGTGCTGCAGGAGCGCTATATCGGTTTGTAATTTCTCAGGAAACAGCAGTTTCTCAAGCCCAATCTGTTTCAAAAATGGACCATTATATGTTCCTGAAATGGACGTATTTTAAAGTTTATTTAAAACTTCAATGTTACAGTGGATTGAAGCCTTTTTATAACAACCAGCATGCATCTGTTTTTTTTTTTTTTTAAATCAAACCAACAAATTATAAATTTGGCATATTGAACAACACCATATTGACTAGCCTCAGATTGCCTGCCTGCAAGTAAAATGGAGAGGGCGTGAAATGGGAAAATGCCGTTTTATAATTGCCAAGCTGGAGCACATCCCCGTGCAATTATGGGTTGCTGTAAAAAATAAATGCAAACTGCCATGGTCACTTTGCGAGTGTGTTTGAAATTTCAGGGAAAGTTTTGTTTGAATTGTAATGGAGGCCACTCTGATTCTGAGCCAGACCTGAAATTACTTGCAAACTGCAACCTCCTATTTATGTGGCCTTGTTTCCTATGCTGCTCTGCATAAAGGTGCATTCAGCAATGGCACTGGTACCCATGTCCCCTCTGGTCCCTGAAGGCACAGAAGTAAAAATTTCTTTACCTCCTGTTCAGTCCAAAGATGTAAGGTGTAAATAAAGGGCTCACTTGAGAAGCGGGCCTGCATACTTTTCAATCACTTTGTGCATTCATATACTCATGCTTCCAGAACTTAGCACTGACTGCACTGATGGTGGAAAGTCCAATACCACTGATTCCTCCAAAGCCAAAAACAGCATGCCTTTTTGCACAGCTAAAGCTCATAAAGACTGCAGAAGAGAAGAAAGCAATGAAGAAAGAATTGAATAAAGTGGCCCAATCACCAAGCCGGCCAGCTTTATAACTGCGACTCATCTTTTCAGATTGGCTTTAGTTTTCTAATGTTCACTCACACTTTAGCTGGCATATTTGGTAAAGTTACCTCATATGTCACGTTAGGGTAGTTGGATTGCCAACTTACCTAGCAAACTTAGCGAGCAAGTGTTGCAGCATGGTCATTCATGATGCTGTGCCATGCCAACCAACCTCATAGCCAGATAAGTAACCTAGAAAACAAAAACTTCAGCTGAACTAATTTTATCTGTCCCCCCATAGTTCATGAAGTCTGCCCGGAGGCTTGCAACTTGCGGTAGAATTGCTTAGTGACGTTATTTGTCAATGTTTGCAGGAATGTTAGCTAAGTTGGGCTATTGCGAATACATACAAATTATCAATAGCATTCTCACTATTTAGCTGAAATAACTTGTATAGCTGTATGGGACCATGTTGAATTGATATGTTCATTGCCAAAATTTTATTTTAAAAATACTTCATATTTCACCAGGCTATTCCCTCCGAGAGGGAGACAAGGAGACGGAGCTCTCCACGACCTGCACAGTGAGTGCCATTTGAGTGCGCATTCATGAATCTTGTGAGGGGGAGAGGGCTAAAACATCAACTGAATAATCAAGATGGACGACATGTCTGTGCCTCCTCCCACTGTGCAAAAAATGGGGCCAAAATATCCCAGATTTGGACTCTGCCTTCTCACACTGATGATGACATTTGGAGCTAGAGTCTGCACAATAGGGATTGTGGGGTTGAGCCATGGTATTGAGGTCCCACCCATACATCTAACCTCCTGAATTTTGAATGCAGCCTGGCTGCCCAAATAACTGGTCTTTGCCGCTGACTGTATACCCATACAGTCCATGTCAGAGTCAGGTTCTACTACAGCTGAAGGATTTGTACAGGGTTTGTCTGGATTTTTTAAAGTTGGGTTGCATAAGGCACTGATCCTTAGTCAGTGTATTACGTACAGTACATGGTGATAGGAACGCCCCAAGCAACAAAATGTACTTTTTGTAGCCTTGGAAAACTTAATATCAGTTTTTATGTGCTCTATTAAAATATTTTCACTGCTTTAGCTTTCCTCAGACAGCCCTTGCCTTTGGTACTAATGTTTATTTTCTGAACTGTAACTTAGAACTTAAGTATTCCTGTACAGTTATAAAAATGTTGTGCCAAACTTAGACTCTTATATATTGATTTTTTTATTGCCTCATACAACCGTATTACTGAAAATCCAAACCAACCCTTTAAAATTAAGTGAATACACTCCATAAGTAAATGTGTTATAATTTGTCACGTGTTTTAATGTTAGTTCTAAATAGCTAGGTAGCTAACTAATGGAGCCAGATCTCCTCGAGTCATCGTATAATGACACTACCTGACCAAACAGCAATATTTCATGAAAAATGCGGCTTTTAGGGTCCTTATTTGACGCCATTGATAAAACAAATCCTACCTTTTAACCCTAACCTGAACCCTAACCTTAAATGTCAAATAAGGATGCTAGAATCCACCTTTTTCATCTAATATTGATGCTTGGTCAAGTAGCATCACTGTATGCCAAGTCAGGATATGACTGCACTGACTTATATGACCTGTTACCTGTTACTAGCAACCTGATGAGCTCATTGATTTTACTTCCCAGCATTAGCGCAGCTAACAGCACATTACACTCTGTTCAGAGCAAAAAGCAACAAAAATGATAGTAAAAAGCTAACTAAGGTGACCTGTTACCAAATCTTGCTTACTTAAACAGCTTGCTTACCAAGAGATTTTACTTCCCAGTGGAAGTTTTAGTGCTGACAGTTCATTACACTATGTTCAGAGCGGCTAACATTTCATCCTGGATTTTTGTTACTAACTTGCGTGACCTGTTCCAGCTAGCTAGCTTGCTTGAATTCTAGCTAATTCTAGCTAGCTTGAATTGGGGGAACAGCAATCAGCAATCATGTAAATTTGAGTTCTCTCTCTCCAGGTTTGATGTCCGCATATAAGAGCTAGGTTAGGGTAGTTTTCCATTCGTTGTAATTGTGTTGCCATAAAAGTATGGTCTCACAATCAACAAATAAAATGTTACGTTGACTTAATGTTATGACAACTGGTTCCACACATATGAGAGATGTACATTACAATCAATGTAATTAAATAAACTGACCCAAAATTTTCAAATTTAATTAAACTTATTTAAAAAATTGCATGAAACCACTTGACATAACATTTTTAGTAAATCTAACACTTAATTTTTTTGAGTGTGCATTTGAATATCTGACTGATGGGGCTGATCCACTATGCAATAAAGTTCTATATGAGGAGTTTGGCTTACATAAATTCACATAAACCTACGTATGGTAATTGAATACACAGCACTCAGTGACAGTAAAATCTGAAAATTTATGTGGCAGTGGATCTGTGGTCACAGAAATACAGGAAACTACACATTCCTCTTTGGAGGACCTTTTCTTCACCATGCTTGAAAGCTTGTCTATCAGGTTGAATTATTTTACCTTCACATGGAGGTAATGTGTTCTTGCTGATGTTCATTCATCACTTTGCTAGTTCGTTAGCTAGATAACTTTTTGTTCGCTCAAAAAGTAACGCATGGATTTCGGCGAAACTTTGCGTGTCAGTACACATTGTGCAGACAAAGAACTGATTGAATTTTCATTAAGATTGGTCACAAATTCTGGACACATGATCCATAAGAGCGTTTCTAGTGTTATCATTCATCCCTCGCCTACTTCCTTGTTGACAATCGGGAGCTGCACAAGTTACCGGCCCTTCGCTTTCAAGCGAAGCATCAAATTTCGACTTGCATCTCAAGAGAAAATGCAGGTTTTGCAGAGGTAAATGCGCTCTCCAAGTACCCTCTAGTTTAGCTTGAGGTGATTCTGTTTTTTCTTATTTGTTGATGTGTGTCTGACAGATATTCTGATGTATTGGCAGCAGATTTCTGCACGGTGCCTATTCTAACGTAAAGATACATCATGTAGTGGGATTGGCTCCTTTTTCAAGGTGCTAGGAAGGTTCTTGTGTGCACATTGTGGCATTGGTGACAGCATAATATTATTAGATACTCCCATCATGCAGTCATGTATTACACTGTTATGGTGAATTAATTAGCATTTCATTGATTTTGTGAGCTTGCTGCCTTACCCACCAAAGATTAAAAAGCATAGAATGGTAAAAACACGGTAGATGACACTGGGGTGTTTTAAGCAAAACAGCTGCAACCTATGAAGGAAATAAAGTGTACCAAAATAAAGAAGCTTTGACAATAGCTAGTGTTGGTGGAGGCCCCCAAATAAATTTCAAACTGTCAATACCATAGTGTAGCAAAATATGAAAATATGTAGTATGTACATTGTTCAAACCATTCACATCCCAGAGAGAGAGAGAGAGTGTGTGCGTGCACATGGGGGGGAGAGTTGGTGTTAAAAACATGGTGAAGGTGGTGGTGGTGTCAGAACAAAGAACAAAGAATTTTGTTTGAAATTCTGTGCAAACAAGTGATATAATAGACCACGTGACACAGCAGAACAAATAATTTCAAAACCGAATAGTCTGGTCTATTACAGGGTGTCTACCAATCTTACAATTGCAAATAATCTCTTTTTTTTTGTTAGTTTTTCCCCAAACAAAGAAACAGTTTCATTCAGTTCAATAATATGGTTAACTCCTTTGCAGGTAAAAAAATTATCGATCGATCTACACATTGTTTTTATTACTAATAAATGGTTATCCCACATATTTAATAGATCGAGTCTATAATTAATTTATTATTATAATTAAATTAAGACTTCATGGTTGCTCCCTGTTTTCAATTTATATGAAGTCTACAGGACAAGGAGTCACAATGTATTGTATGTGTTTGCAACCAGCTAAGCCAATTAGTGAGAATACATTTCCCAAACTGAACAAATCAGGCTTATCGTTCAATTATTACTAAAGCTGCTTGTAAAGAATTAGAATAAGCCACCAGAGTTATGACAGTATGACTGCAGTCTTAGTGATCTTGATGCTTCTGTGTGTCTGATTAAAAAATAAATAATAAAAAATAATAAATAAATAAATCTGTTGTGGTTCGGACAGTAAGATGGTATCGCGGCGTCCCACTGTCCCCTTTCAGATTGAAAATCAAGCACTCGTGAAATTGATAAACTGATGAATGGGCATTCCTCTCAGCTATGTGTGTATACAGTGTATACCTTTCTGCAGTGTGCGCTGATGGGCCACAGCTTCAAATGTTTGATCATAAGAAAGCTGATGGTAAGAACGGGCTATTCAGCCCATTTGTGGACATCATTTTGCCTGCTCAATATCTTTCAGTATCACGCACTGAAGCAAACCTGTTCTTTTGAACAACTAAGGTCTGTCCTTTTGTATAGTGTGGTAATCTAGACATCGTAATGACACCACCTGGTGTGAAACAATACTGTCTGTAAATTACCACCTTTGCCTGCATGAATTACTGTTAGGAATCAAGCTGAAATGTCTTTTGTTTTTTGCTCCACATTTAAATCCTTTGACAGCCAGGGAAATTCTCAAACAGTCTCCTTCCGCTGAGTCTTAGGAGAACCACATTATCGCACCCAGCCCATAGCCAACCCCAGGGTTTTCTCTGGCCCAAACAAGAACATTTTTGTGGTCCCAAAGTGCTCAAAAATAAATCAAAATATCAGATAAAATGAAATTATGTGGCACAGAAAAGCAGTGTTTTTGGGCCTAAAGGACTGCGCAGGTGACAGGCCGACTCAGTTTCTTCCACCTACCCGTCCCTGCAGACTTTAGAAAGGATCTATACCTGGTATACTCACTTTTTTGAAAATGTAGTCTTGCTTCATGAGGTCAGTAATATTGACCGTACCCTGTCCTGCCCTTGCTCAGCTTTGCATGCTACTCAGATCACAGATTCTCATCCCAGCTCGTCATATAGTGAGGCTAACTTACGGAAGGAAGCTTTTGGTGTCTTTATTTGACACTTAGGGTTGGGTTCAGGTTAAGAGTCAGGGGTTAGGGGGTAGGGTTTGTTTTAAACTGGCTTCAAATAAGGACGCCAAAAGCCTCCTTTTGCGTCATATATCGATGCTCGGTCAGCTAGCGCTAATATATGACGCGTTGGGATGAGACTGGCCTCCTTAATCACTTTGCTTAGGTCAGGAAGAGCGATGGGCTGGAGCATGGTGTTAATAGTCAGGGGGTCGCAGGTTCACATCCTAGCTGGGACATCGTAGTCATACCTGTTACCGGCCACTCAAGCTGAATCTGTTTGTAGAAAAAATGAATGCATCATAGGGCATACTAAAGTGGAGCTGCCTCCCCCCATAATAAAATAATGGCAACCATCGCCCAGCAGGGGACTGAAGTTGCATCTGCAGTTTTTACAGTTTAGTAGATTTATTTGGAGCACAAACTACACTGTTTACTACCAGATTGACAAATGCATTTATTTAGTTCATGCTATAAAGGTTGGCATGGCCAGCATTTTCTGGTAGCTTTGAGCAAATGGAGTGAAAGAATATGAAGGAATGGGAGAGTATCGAGGGCCACATCCCAGTCAATGTGTTGAGTCCCCCCCCCTTTTCTTCATCATAAATGGCATCCCTTGTGTTTTTGCCACTAAGTCAATTTGTGGGAGAGCTAGGAAGTGACAGTTGCCCTAATGTATCAGAAGTGCTTGCGGTAATCATGGTAGTCACCTTCAATGACTTCTATTTCAGCTATAAAACTTTATGAAGCTGATATTCCTGCAGGCTGCACGCACCACACTGACAAAGCCACAGCAGATTGATTACTTACTGAGGGTGACCAAACAAAGATGGAATTCACTGTTCAATCTGAATCCATTTAAAATTTTTCTATTAGAATTTCAAATGTGTTTTGTGTCTGAGTCGAGCTTAACATCTATAGTGACCTTTGAAATATAAAACAGAATATTTTGAAAGTCAAGGTAATACTGGGGACTTTTGCTGCGAGTATCATTTGAATAGGCCTGGCAAGGATGCTTAAGAAATGCAGTCAATCAAGAACCTTCTCTTGCGTTGATCTATTAAATGCATGCTTTTCCTTAACTTGATGCCAAAGGCAAATGATTGAATCAACATCTTTCTCACTCAGAAAGACGTTAGGCAGTCTGTCAACATGAAGCTCGTAATCAAGCACCAGATTTAGATCTTAGAGGAAGAGAACTGACTGACACGCTAATTCAAACAGGCATAATACAGTTCAGGCTTTTTTTCGCAATGTTTTTATTGTTACTCAGTAAAATCGTACAATGAATGAGTTTCAGGATGGTGATGAAGCAGGATGCAGATTTGATTTTCTAAAGCTTTGCTCGTGAAGTGAAAAACATCAGTTTTGCATGTCCAATTTTTATTGTTTTTTTAAATATGTTTTTCTCCAGGTTTTCATCTTATTTCTGGTTTGGAACACTGGCATCCCTCCTTTCCTATTATTATTATTATTATTATTATTATTATTATTATTATTATGTTGTTTTGGTTTTCTATGATAAGGAAAACTTTCAGGATGATCCCTTTCTTAATCACTCAAAGACATTTTTCAAGTTCGTCTGGTAGATTGACCTTTATTTGTTTATTTATTCTTTTTTTCACAAACCTAAACATTTAGGCTCCATTTCCTTTTACCCTTTGCACTTGTGGTGTATTCACTGAGGTTTCATGTGCGGGTCATTCAACTCTCCTCTGGCCTCTGGATCTGTAATACTTTTACTTGCAATGAGATGTTCAAAATTGTGTTGCAGGTGTCTTTGAAGTTCTCTTCGCTGTGTTTTTGTTAAATCTAATTTTATATCGACTGGAACATAACATGAGCATGCAGACAAAAGCCCAAGACATGTTCTTATTTATTCATTGGATTTCCATGATGGGATAAATGTTTCTCATACAAAGCAAACCATCCTCTCTGATTCCTTGTCTCCTGTTACAGTTCCACCGTGGCTCCCCCAGACAGACATTGCTTTTAATTGGCCTCACCCTGTTACATTCGGAGGTGCTGTAAGAGTGCACTGGTGTCCTTATGGGCCAAAGAAAAGCTTAATTCAGACAGTTATTGCAAATTTGCCATCACGTCTTAAATGTTGATATTGGCACATACACACATTGAGATTTCTTTAAGATGTTTTAAACTGGTCCCCTCAACCTTCCGTCTCCAACCGCACAGGTAGGGTGGGTAAGTCAGCACCAAGAAAAGACTGATTTTAATTGACTGAGTTCATCACTTAAAGTGAAAGACAACTTTTGCAAAAAAAAAAAAAACCTAACATTAAATTAAAGAATTACCCATATGAAGTCCAGACATTATGACCAGGATTTTTTTGTAATTTTTCTGGAAAGTTGTAAAATCCTTCAAGTAACAAATACGCGACCAAACAATTTAAAAATAGATAAATATATAAAAAACTGGCGGCAGCCATCTTTCCATCCCTCAGGAAGGTTTGGTGAATGAAAGGCTTAGGAACGCTTTGGCAGTACGGTGATCGTGACATTGACTAGCCATTGCTAGACCAAAGTCTGTGTTTTTTCTCTCTCACTGTTAGTTTCTTTTCTACAATGTATGATAAACGTTTGTTGTCTTTTGTATTCAATTTATTAGTGGATATTTATATTTGCACAGATATTACCCTGGCTAGCTTCATGTCACTCCTTTTATAGTTCTGGGATCTGGGAAGTTTGCTGCAGATTTGATCATTTCTGGTGGCATGTTTAGCTAACTGAGTGATGTTTTAGCTAATGTGGTCAGCCTAGCTGGCATCATACTATGCATGTGCAGTAGATTCGTTGATACAACAATCTTGTTTGTTTAGTTATAAAGCAGAGCCTTTGTTGAATCGGTGGATAAAATTATTTATTAAATTACTGGTGTGTTCGGGTGTTGGGTGCCAGAATACCAGTGGCATAGCCAGCAGTTGTGCCAAGACACGTCCCTTTATGACAGCAATTAGTCCTGGCTAGTTCTCAATCATTTTCCTTTATTGATGCGTTTTCCAATTATCGTAATTGGCAACTGAAGACACGGTTTCTCTCCATATGCGATCTAACAACGATGAAATCATGCGCTAAATTCAGAACAGCAAAATAATTTGCTTATTAATAGGCCAATGCCTCGCATTGATTGAACTGGTCCATGTTCCAATGAAACGCGGACTTTCACTCTCGGTATTGTGTGGGTTGATAAAAAAAAGTGGCATTCGGCAGCACTCGGCTATAAAAAGCGTGCGGCTCCAGCTAGTTGCGTGAGAGTCGACAGGAATGCAATTTTGAATAACTTTGATTTAAATACAGCAAATACGCGTCCAGATGAATTATTGTCATCTTACCTAATTGGGGAGAACAAGCAGCACCTGTGAAGTGTGGAGTGCTCTCGGAGTGAACCTTCTGTTATCAAAATGACTGAGAACAGGTCAGGACTAATAATTGTTTTAAACGGATGTTTTGTACAACTCAATTCTCTGTTCTTGTTCTGCAACTGTACTGAATTTAGCCCATGATTTAATTGCTGTTAGATCGCATATGGAGAGAAACCATGTCTTCAGTTGCAAATTACGATAACTGTAAAACGCGTCAATAAAGGAAAATGATTGAGAACTAGCCAGGACTAATTGCTGTCATAAAGGGACGTGTCTTGGCCCACCTGCTGGCTACGCCACTGCAGAATACTCAAGGGAATCTAAACAATATTTGACTTCAATGAGAGCTTTTTTTCACTCTCGTTGTAAAAGAGCTAAAGAACATTTGACGTTGTTGTTAAAGGGAAACTGGCAGATTCAGCGAGTGCTTCCATCTGGATGTTTAAGTATTTATTATTCAGTTCAGCTTTGTCTTAAAATTTCGAAAAACATATTTTGAAACACCTAAGGTGTAGTTCTTGCATTTGTTCTTCACTTCAGACGAAGGTTGTCTTTCAATTTAAGACCCCTATGGTTTTACCTATTTAACTAGCACTGGAACAATTACTCAGTTGCTGAAAAAGGCTTGTAACCTAAGCAGTCAGAGTCAGGGCCGCATTAAAGTACAATGGGCCCCGGGGCTACAACTTTTTCAAGGCCCTTCCTCATCCGCTCAAGCACCATCACAACCCAACTATTGCCCTGACCAACCTGCACAAACATCAGCCACGCTAATTTGCATACAATAATGCATCAACAATCACTCATGTCTGTAGTTTGGTTCTATAACTGTTGCAACACCAAATACAAGTCATGTAATCATTATAAGCCAAATATACATATGATACAGAAATAGCGTCATCAAAAGTTACAGGCCAGCGCACTGTGGGGCAATATTCATCTCACAAATACTGCACGCATAGCCTACATACAGCAATCACATCACAAGAAGGTACAGTCCGGCTCACTGTAGGCCAATGAATATCCAGCTCTCTCACACATATTGCACGCACACGCACACTTACACACGCATTACTCCAGTTTTGATGATTAAATGTATTGTTTGGAGTGACAGTATGTGTCTGCAGATTTAATGATGTTCGACCTCTGTGCCGCGAGTAATTACGCACACAGTGATCTCCCCATAAAACAAACTTACGGTTTCTGCTGCTGGGGGATCGCTGCAAGGATTTAAGCTTGAAATTTGTTTGCATTTTATTGAATTTCATTTATGATGTATAATTTTACCCACCCGCAACCCGACTATGATTAATCAGAGGATTATTTTTTCTGACTCGGCCGCGGATTGTGTATCCATACAGCTGCAATCACGTCGCTAATACACAGTATTACACAGTAATTTTATTATTTTTAATCTATCGCATGTAGTATGAGGGAAGTGAATTGCACTCCAAAGTGTTCACAAATAGGTTATCCAACATGGATAGATCTATACAACACAGCCAGCATCAGGCTCTTACAGAAATACACACAGACTACCTTTGTCTGCCCGGTTAGGCTGTTCTTGTGGTCAGAGATTATAACTGTTTAATCCTTGCTTTTTTGGGTCCTATCATCTGTTAAAAAACACACGGAAACACAAACGCACACACTAACAGATGAAGATGAGCCTTTCCACGTCAGGTTCAAATGCCATAAAGCCAACTGCCACAATAAAACGGAGAATTAAGTTCCAAAAATAAAACTCATTCAACTCTGGCACGTGAGGCCTGCATATTTCCCTCTGTCAAATCACAAGTGGTGCAAACACAAGGATATTGCACGAAATCAATCAGTAACAACAACAGGTATTAAAGTATGTTCTTACTTTTAAAATGTCTTCCTTCTGGCTTTACGTGTGGCAAAGTCCTTGATTAGAGCAGTAAAGTCCAGGACTCAAACAATGTCACTTTCCAATGACATCAATGTTAAGTGGCTGAGTCTTTCTTTTCCCATTGTAGAACGCAGTCTGTTCTTGACGAGTCCAAGTTTTGAAAAGGATCGCTCTCAAGAAGCATTGGTTATAGGGAGAGTTAAATAAATCCTGAAGGCTATATACATGTTTGGAAAAACTGATGACAGGTTCTTCTCCCTTATTAGTTGATACAAGGCCCACAGACTTTAATTTTCTTTGTTTCTGATGAATTCTTTGAACTGCTCTATTTCATCAACAAAGTGTAATGGCTGGTAGTATACGGAGGCCAAGTGCAACGACCAGGGAGAAAGACAGTAGCACGGACACAGTACAAACACAGAGAATAATATAGACCAAACGCAAGCGCTCGCGCTTCCAAAGGACGTATAAAAGTCCAAAGCACGGAAGCAAAGCGAGATAGAAAAAGGGAGAAGAAACTCCAATAATTAGAAGATAGAAAGTCATACAAAACCTGACTACAGATATCTTCGGCTATAGTGCGAAGCTAAAAACAGACACTCTAGCGAAGGAGGCGTGCCAGACTTCCTGCTTATATAGATTCTGGGAAAGCGCCGCCCCAGCTCAATCAGCCAGCTGGGTAAAGAATTCAATAGCCCAGGAATTCGATATCGTCCCGAAACGAGAGCTGCAAAGGAAAGTCCAAACAACACGCACACCTCACAAACCACGACAGGACCCCCCCGTCTAAGGAACAGCCCCAGAAGTTCCCAGAGAGCCCCACGCACGGAATTCCGAGATAAGGGTAGGATCCAGGATATCCCGAGAAGGAACCCAGCACCGCTCCTCAGGACCATAACCCTCCCAGTCGACTAAAAACTGAGCTCCACAACCCACATGCCTCTCGGCTAAAATACGAAGCACAGTGTAAACCGGCCCCCCTTCAATCATCCGCGGCGGCGGCGGGGGTTTGTTGACCGGAGCCAGGACGCAAGTGCTAACCAATTTGAGCCTGGAGACATGAAAAGAGGGGTGGATCCATAAGGATCTAGGGTAGCTTCAACCGGACTGTGACAGGATTGATCCTTCGCACAATCTTAAAAGGACTAATAAAGCGGGGAGCCAATTTCCGTGACTCCACTCTCAAGGGCAGGTCCCGCATGGAAAGCCAGAACCTTTGGCCAACCCGATAAGATGGGGCCGAACGGCGCCTTCTATCTGCGGCAGTCTTTTGTTTCAGTCCAGAGCGCAACAAGGAGGAGTGGACCCTGGCCCAAACAGACCGACAACGCCGAACAAAGTGATTAACCGAAGGAACCTCTGAATCCCTGTCAGTCTCAGGAAACAGTGGAGGCTGATAACCCAACTGAGCCTCAAACGGGGAAAGGCCTGTGGAAGAGTTACCCAGTGAATTGTGGGAATATTCGGCCCATGCTAAAAATCGACTCCACGAAGATGGGTTGTCAGCCGCTAAACATCGAAGAGTATTCTCCAAGGACTGGTTGGTTCGCTCTGTCTGCCCGTTAGTCTCTGGATGGAAACCAGAGGAAAGGCTCACAGTGGCCCCCAACTGGTTGCAAAATGCACGCCAGAATTTGGCCGTAAATTGAGGGCCCCGGTCAGAAACCACATCTTGAGGGAGGCCATGCAGCCGGAAAACATGGTCCACAACAAGAAGGGCCGTCTCCCGCGCCGAAGGCAGCCTAGGCAGCGCGATAAAGTGGGCGGCCTTAGAAAAACAGTCAACCACGACCAGGATGACCGTGTTGCCTTCCGAAACAGGCAGCGCCTGAACAAAATTAAGAGCGATATTGCTCCACGGGCGCTTAGGGACGGGCAACGGCCGCAGCAGACCAGAGGGGGGGAGGTGGGAAGTCTTGTTTCTCGCGCAGATACAGCACGCCGCTACAAACTCCCGGATGTCCTCAATCATGCTGGGCCGCCAAAAACGTCGGGCCAAGAACTGCTTGGTCCGATGAACCTCCGGGTGACCCCATCAGGCGGGAAGAGTGCCTCATTGGAGAACTTGGGACCGCACTGCTAAAGGAACAAATAAACAGCCAGGCGGCTCCCCACCAGGACCGGGATCATTCTTCAACGCCTCCCGCACAACAGTCTCGACGTCCCACTGAATGGGAGCCACAATCTGAGCTGCCGGGATAACCGGCTCAGGAATGGGGTCGTGACCGGAGCGGTCATGAATCCGCGACAAAGCGTTGAGCTTGATGTTTTTAGACCCCGGGCGATAGGTTAACGTAAAGTTAAAGCGGTTGAAAAACAACGACCATCGCGCCTACCGAGAATTATGTCGTTTAGTCTGTTGGATGTATTTGAGATTTTTATGATCCGTCCAAACCACAAACGGATGTTCAGCCCCCTCCAACCAATGGCGCCACTCTCCTAACGCCAACTTGACAGCCAACAACTCCCGGTCACCAATGCTGTAATTCCGTTCGGCCGCCAACAACGACCGGGAGAAGTAGGCGCATGAGTGCAACTTAGTGTCCCGAAGGGGGCGCTGGGACAAAATGGCACCTACCCCGACTTCCAACGCATCCACCGCCACAACAAATGGGAGGGAGGGGTCGGGCAAAACGAGAATGGGTTCTGAACTAAATCGTTTCTTTAACTCCTGAAAAGCAGCCTAAGCTGCTGGAGACTAAGCAAACGAGGAGGAGGTATTTTTCTTAGTGAGTGCGATAATGGGGGCAGCTACTGCGCTAAAATTACGAATAAATCTCCTATAAAAATTAGCAAACCCCAAAAACCGTTGCACTTCCTTAACGTTTTGAGGGGCAGGCCAATCCCTGACCGCTGCCACTTTGTCAGGATCCATGCGGACCGACCCTTCTGAAACAATGAAGCCAAAAAATGAAACTGTCTTGGCATGAAAAACGCATTTGTCAGCCTTGACAAAAAGCTTGGCTTTGAGGAGGGCCTCAAGCACTTGTCTGATGTGTTGTTTATGCTCCGAGAGAGTTGAAGAGAAAATCAGAATATCGTCAAGGTAGACAAAGAGGAATCTCTCCAACATCTCTCGGAGGATGTCATTAACGAGTGCCTGGAACACAGAGGGGGCGTAAACCAATCCAAACGGCAAGACCAAATATTCGTAATACCCGTCATGCGTATTAAATGCCATTTTCCACTCGTCTCCCTCCCGGATCCGAACCAAGTTATAAGCATTCCGGAGGTCTAGCTTAGTAAAAAACGACGCCTCCTGCAGCCTTTCAAACGCGGAGTTTATTAACGGAAGTGGGTATCGGTTTTTAATAGTGATATTATTCAAGCCCCTGTAATCAATACAGGGTCTCAGACCACCATCTTTTTTGCCCACAAAAAAGAACCCTGCTCCAGCAGGAGACGTGGAGGGCCAAATAAATCCATTAGCCAGAGCCTCCTGAATATATTCTTGCATGGCCTTTCGCTCAGGCCCTGACAGCGAGTATTATGAACCCCAGGGGGGAGTGGTACCCGGGTGGAGATTAATCTCGCAATCGAACGCGCGATGAGGAGGTAAAGTCGAGGCCCGTTGCTTGCTAAAAACATCCGCGAGATCAGCATAATCGTCAGGAACATTAGGAGGTAAACAAAGTTCAGAGCAGCCCCCAAATTCTCACCCTGTTTGGAACCTGCCCTCTCTATGTCAGATTCCGAGTCAGAGAAATCCTCCGAATAGCAATCCTCCTCAGGCTGCCGCCAGTCAAATTGAGGATCCCACTCCAACCCCTCCTCTGCCCCTTTCTGTAGATTAGGAGGGTTGTGCCGGACAAACGCCTCAGAATCACTCCAGGCGTCCGCCTCCCCCATAGGTTGATGCCCGGGATGACACGCCAAACTCTCCCGACAGTGGGACCTACAATCAGTGCCCCACTGGACGATTGGGTTATCCTGACTTCCCGAAATGATAGGCCTATGTTCCCGTAGCCACAGGTGTCCTAAAACGACAGGGAAAACAGGAGAACTGATAATAAAAAACTGGACCTCCTCAGAATGGCCACCAAAAAAGATGAATATAGTCAATGATTCAGAACTTCGGTTATAAAACCAGTGGCCAGCGGGTGACCGTCCAAAGATCTAACAGAGCGTGAATGTAAAAGAGGGCGGATGGGAACAGAATGTCTCCTAGCCCACTCTGCATCCATAAAACAACCCACGGCGCCAGAATCCACAAAAGCTTCAATAAATATTCTCTGTCTCCCCACAGTCAATTCTACAGGGATTAAAGTTCAGAAGGGAAATTGGGTCTGTCCCTCTAGCGCCCCCCATACCACGAGAGGGACTTCCCGTTTCCCTGAAGCTCAGGGCAGCGTGGACGGATATGTCCCGGTTTTTTACAATTATAGCAGATTATATGTCTGCAAACGGGCTTATGAGCCCGGCTCTCATATAAGCCATCAACCTGCATAGGCTCACCAGGAATGGAATTTTCAGTGGACGGAATGGGAGCTGTATGCATGCTGCTAGGAACATTAGCCCCATTGCCAGCAAGAGTCAATGCAGTACATTTCTCCCTGTTACGTTCGCGGATACGATTATCAATTCGCACCGCAGTGCGAACCAACGAATCTAGAGACAATCAAGGCTCCAATGTAGCCAGAGCGTCCTTAACCTCCTCAGCCAAAGCGTGAACGAACACTGTCATAAGAGGCGCTTCTGGCCTGCCTGTCTCTGTAGCCAAGGAGCGAAATGTGATTGAAAATGCAGCAGCACTTTCAGAGCCCTGCCTTCGATGCATTAAATGCGTAGCCGCGTCCTGACCACAAACATCCTGATCAAACACTAATACCATTTGTCTAACGAGAGTCTCCACAGTATTCACTACCGGTGCATTAGATCAAATAAGTGGGCCGAAGCAAATGAGTGCTGCGTCGGTTAACAGGGATAAAATAAATGAAACCCGAGACTCTTCATTCACGAACCGTGAAGGCTGCGCTTTAAAAAATATCTCACATCGGGCAATGAAATCTTTACATCTTCCTGCCTCACCTCCATATCTTGGGGGTAACTGAAGCTTTGGCTCTCGGGGAAGATGTACGGACTGTGCTTGTGCAACATTTTGTGTGATTTGCGTGGACAAGGCTCTAATACTCTCAGTGAGAGTTAACAGAATGCTCTCCTGTCTCTCCATGGTATTCGCCTGAAGGCGGACTCTCTCCACCAACTCTGCCTGTTGACTGTTCAGGCTAGAAAGACCCTTGCCATAACCAGAGAGAACAGCTTGTTAGTTAGCCACAACTTACTCTAACGCAGCCGTTGCTGACGACTCCATGACGGCTAGAGTGTTCTGTAATGGCCGGTAGTATATGGAGGCCAAGTGCAATGACCAGAGAGAAAGATAGTAGCACGGACACAGTACAAACACAGAGAATGATATAGACTAAACGAAAGTACTTGCGCTTCCAAAGGACGTATAATGGTCCGAACCACGGAAGCAAAGCGAGACAGAAAAGGGAGAAGAAACTCCAACAATCAGAAGATAGAAAGTCATACGAAACCTGACTACAGATATCTTTGGCTAGAGTGCGAAGCTAAAAACAGACACTCTAGCGAAGGAGGCGTGCCGGACTTCCTGCTTATACAGATTCTGGGAAAGCGCCGCCCCAGCTCAATCAGCCAGCTGGGTAAAGAATTCCATAGCCCAGGAATTCGATAATGTCCCGAAACGAGAGCCGCAAAGAAAAGTCCAAACAACACGCACACCTCACAAACCATGACACAAAGTCCTCCTGCAAGTCTGAATGGTATTTCTTCCGAAGCAGTTTAGCTGCTGAACAAAGTTCTTGAGATGAGATGACGTTAATTTTACTTCGAAATCCAAAGTTGCTATTCAGTATGTTATAGCATCCATACCTCCGGTCTAGATCTGCCACAAGTTTATCAATAATCACAAGGAAAACATCCACTGTAAATTTTTGTCTGCCAGTCATTGCCACTCCAGCATCTGGCTCAGATGATTAATCTGTTGTCTTTTTACGCAGTCTCCCTCTGTCTGTGTCGGCCTTGTAAGAGTCTTTGACATTCGGTGACAGTTCCTTTGCCGTAGACTCAAGCCTATCAAATTGATCCCGTAGACCTGCGATAAAATCCCTCAATGACTGTACCAATTCCACTGCACTGGAGAGGTCGAGATCAACCTCTTTGAGTTTGATGCTTGTTTTCTGGATGCGCTGGAACACAGATTGCTCAGGAAAGCTATCTCTAGCCTTTCCATCTGCCTGCAAAGACCCAGAGCTTCGTTGCATGTGGTTATGTTTTGATTAACATCCTCCGCGATTTTAAGAAGCGAGTTATGGATGTTGTCATAATTCAGACATGACGCGTTGGTAGCCTGGGCATGGGCGCACCACCTTGTGTCGGATAATGACTTTTGAGTCTGAATTCTCCTGTTTGCATCAGGTTGGAGACCAGGGGCCTCATTTATCATTGTGAATACACCTTTTTTTACACCCTTTTTCCCCCATTTTGTGCGTATGCCCTTTTCTCCGCCAAATTTGGGATCTATCAAACTCAAACCTGACGGGAAAAAGTGCAGTCATTTACACCCTTTTTGACCATGGCGTACCGTGATTTACACCCTTTTTGAAGAACAGGAGGAATTGGCGACGCAGCTGCTGAGTAAGAGAATTGCAGAGTGCGCGGGAGAGAGGAGCGCAGTTTATAGCTTATTTAAAAGAACAATCAAAGCCGCGGCAATGTCCGATTTTCCTAATGTAATTGGAGCCATTGACTGCGCTCACATCATGATTAGGGCACCATCGGTGAATGAATTCGTATATGTGAATCGCAAAAATGTGCATACGATCAATACCCAAATCATATGTGACGCAGACAAGCTCATAACGAATGTAGTGGCACGGTGGCCTGGCTCTACACATGATTCATTCACCCTGACGCACAGCAGTGTGGGGCGAGACGGGGGGCAGGCGCTGCGCGTGACGGCTGGCTTCTTGGTGAGTGCATACACAGTATACTCATTCATTGAAAGCTGCTGCTTATAATCATCAATTCAAGGCTGATACTCACCCCATCGTTGTGATTTATAGGTGATAGTGGATACTTCCTGAGGAAGTGGCTATTAGTTCCCATCCCAGACCCACAGGGTGGCCAGAAAACCCAGTATAATGAGGTCTATGCCCGTGCGCACTTCGTCGTGGAGTGTGCCATCGGGCTCCTGAAAGGCCGTTGGCGCTGCCTGGATGCGTCAGGTGGTAGGCTCCTCTACCACCCGAAAAAGGTCTTGAGGATCATCTGGGCCTGTGCTATACTGCACAATGTGGCAGCAAGGCGTGGGGTTGCGCTGCCGCCGGGTCTGTCTCCACCCCAGCATGTGGACCCGGACCCACAGCCCCCTCCCCGTCATGAGGGTTTTCAACGGGGACTAAGGACACGAGCTGCGGTGATGCAGCGGTTGTGAAGCCGCCCCGCAACTCTCACCCCTCATGTTGAGCTAAAGAATGTGTGTATAGAGCCTACGAGTTTCTCAGTTTCAGTCTTGCAAAGTTGTGTTTAGTTTTCAGTTCTGCAAGAACCTCATTTTTCATTCCTCGTACATTTGATGTCCACAAGTTGAGACAGAAATAAATTCATGTATATCAAACACGACATTGTAATTTTTGTCCCTCTATGCAACTGAAACAAAACACACATCTACTGCATTTGACAAAAGATTCGACAAGAAGGTTTTTTTTTTTTTAATTGCCTGTGTAAGACTTGTGACCGCAGCACTCGGCGGTTTTACGCTTGTTGGTGAGGCCGGGGCTGTGGCTGATTAGATGAGATTGTTTTCATTTCCGGAGGAGAAATTGTTTGGTCCAACATTATGTGTTCATTTCTGTTGTGATTCTCTGCGTGTTGTTAGTTATATGTTCTTGTTCCTAAATAAACCACAAGACGAAGTGATCATACAGTATTAGTGCAAATACCTGCCGAACAGGACTTTTTTTCCTCGTCTGCACCTCACTAACAAGCATGTGTATCTCAGTCTCTGAGAAGTTTCGCTTTTTTCTGCGTTTCCCATCCATGTTCCACCGTCTTCCACTGACTTCACTCCACAAATCCCCAGAGCGCACATGGCTACTTTACATGCAGATGCTCATTTACATTGAACATATATAGTTGTGTCTGGGCGTGTAGAGGGCGGGATATGAGGCGCGTTCACGTCTGCACTTTTCTTGGGTCCGGTGTGATTTATCAATTGAAATTGCGGAGAGCTGTGCGTACGCACAGTTTGATAGATCTGAAAAGGGTGTAAATATTTTGGGTGTATGCCATTTTTGGCTTTTCGCCGTACATGAAAATTTTTTTTTTTTTTTTTTTTTTAAAGATTATTTTTTTGGGAATTTTTCCTTCACCCGATAGCCACACAGTGCAGAGAGACAGGAAAGCCGGGGAGAAGAAAGGGGGAAGACACGCAGCAAACGACCCGAGCCGGACCCGAACCCAGGTCGCTGCGGGAAGGACACAGCCCCCACAGCACGCGCACTCAGACTGATGAGCCACCGGGGCGCCCAGCCGTACGTGAAAATTTAGTAGCACTTTTACACCCTTTTTGATAAATGAGGCCCCTGATGTGACAATCTGCCACTGCGAAGTCGAGTGTGAGCAGAAGTTGAATACACTTTGAACAAACGTGAAAAACTTATCTGTTTGGAGGCAGCTGTTCACTGTATTTACTCCAACTAAATTCAGTGTATGCACAGCACAAGGCACCCATTCGGCTAGTGGATTGATGTTTCTGATTCGTGATTGCACACCTTTATTCAGTCTTGACATATTACTGGCGTTGTCGTAGCATTGACCACGGCAGTCGCTGATGTCAATGCCTAGCTCGTACAAAACAGAGAGAATAGCATTGGTAATAGACTCCCCTGTGTGACTGTTTATTGGTAAGAATTTCACAAAGCGTTCCTGTATAGATCCCTCTGAGAAAACGTAGCGCATGATAAACGTGAGCTGATCTGTGTGTGATACGTCAGGAGTGGAATCTACACTAATGGAAAAAATACTTGGCTATCTGAATTCTATGTATAATTTCTGCCAGAACTTGCTCCCCCATTACCTGAACAAACAAATCGTTGTGGAAAGATATGATGGTGTTCCCTTGCCTGCATTCCCAAAACGCAATGTGCTGTCTCAAGAATGGGTCGAACTGACTAATCAATTCTAAGCATCCAAAATAATTGCCATTATTGGGCAAGCCAAATGTGTGTGTTCCCTCTTAAGGCAAAGCCACACTCAGATAGAAATTTACAGTGGCCAAGACCCTTTTAAGCACCTCGGTCCAATACTAGCATTCAGTTTCTAACTGCTGACGTAGTCCAAAATCAATTTGTCCCTTCTCTGTGGTTCTGTTGATCCACAAGATCATGCGGTGCACATCCAAACCCTCATGCTCAGCAACACGCTCTCCTGCGTGTTTCCAATCGCTAAAACCACAACTGGCAAACTTGGAAGCATTCTCAATCTCACCGTTACCAAACAACAGGCACACAAAACAAAAAACGCATCCTTTCGATGGCGAGTAGAGTAGCCAATGGCGGGGTACAGACTCGCCGTTGACAAGTTTTTGTGTAAATAAAGTTTTTGAAAAGCTTCGCTTTTGGTGTTTGTATTGTTGTTGAGATGCAGAAAAGTCAGCCTCCCGATTCTGGCACTCGATCGGTCCTTTCCGAACCCAATATTCTTTTGCTTCCTCGTTGATTTCCCCCCAGCATCCAGGGTCTGTATTAGTGTATGCTGGCAGCGTGGCAGGTGGTTCCGGGGACGGGACAGCTTGCAGCTGGTCGGATTCAGTATCAGCTGTGGATGAGCCAGGGCTGGATTCCTCAGCTGTGGCTGTCTGAAGCTCACGCAGTGCCGCTGAGGCTCCATTGCCATCTGTGGGGGTTGACAAAAGCACCACCTTGAAACGATACAGCAGGCTAATCTTTAACTCACATTATGTAGCTTAATGCCAGCCAGCTAGGACGATTAGGCTAAACTGTAATGTTAGCTGCTAGCCTAGCACAAGCTAACATTAACTACCTTATGTTAACGCTCAAAGTCGTAACTAAGTCTATATGGAATTGTGGATTATACTTAGTTTGGGCCTGTCTCGACTCATTCATGTTATTACCTATACCTAGCCAGCTAACCTGAATACCTAACCTGTAGAAGCAGCAGGTGGTAGGCCTAATTCCGCAGGTATCCCCGTCGGTGTTTCCTCCGGTGTTATTGGTGGCTCCGCTACTGCTGCTGGAGGCTCTTCGGTCTCGACCTCTGGGCTTGTAACATTGGTTTTAAAGTATCCAGTGAGCTTGGAGATTTTGCATGAAAGTTGTGACTCCCGCTTTAATTTTTCTTCTTGAATTTTTTGTTTGTGAGCTCCACTATCCCACTTTTTTCCGGACATTTTTGTACTTGTTCCATTAAAAGTAAATTTTCTCTAAAGCCAGAAAACTGCCATGCAGTTAAACAAAATAAAAAAACATTCATTGGACAACAAAGACAGACACGTAGTTACGTGACGTAACATCTACCAATCACAGTGGATTTTTTTTTTTTTTATATATATATTACCCCCTCCCCCTTCCCAGGTCCCGCCTCAACCTATCATGTTTTTTCTCTCTCTCTCTCTCTCTCTCTCTGAATTTTATAATAGTAGCAGTAGTAGCAGTAGCAGCAGTATTAGTAGCTAACCCCTCGTGGGCCCTTTCACGTCTTGGGCCCCGGTTAGCCCGTGCATTAAAACGGCCCTGGTCAGAGTAGCAGGTGATAATAGTAAAAGAAACAACTTTTAAAAGGAACAATGTAAAGCTTATTTATTTTCTTGCCTTTATTATGGCTGTCATAATTGACAAGTGAATGTCTATTTTAAGTAAACCTTAGTCATTTGAGAACAAACTTTAAGAAACAGAAACAGGGGAAAACTGAAAATGTGCATGATGAATCCAAGAGAATGTACTTAAATGACCTGAGATATTTGAACTCAACCATTGACCCTCTTTGCTCTACACAAAATGCCTGCTTAAACGCACCAAATAAAATATTCACGGAGTAAAATGAAATGATGCCGTTCCCATTTAACATCTGAGTGGATGATGCCCCTGAGAGACAGCAGAGAAAGGGCAGCGGAGGTCATACCCAGTCTTGTTACAGTGACATACATACAAATCACTTCGATTTTACCTCCCTGATGAGGCACACTCTCTGCTTCCAAAAGTGTATGCTCTTAATTCAATCCATCATCTAAACTGGTTCTTCCTTATTAGGGTCATGGGGAAGCTTGAGCCTATCCCAGCAGCCTATGGGTAAAAGGCTGGAACACACCATGGAGAGGTCGCCAATAGGTCGCAGGGTGTACGCACTATTCACTCGCACCCCTAGGAAATTTAGAGTCTCCCGTTAACTTAGCATGCATGTTTTTAGGCAATGGTAGGAAACTGGAGTACCCAGAGGAAACTTACATGTGAAAATGTGCAAGACTCCACGAAGAAAGGCCCCAGGCCAGAATCGAACCAAAGACTTTCTTGCTGTGGGGCAATAATGCTACCTACTGTGCCATCATGCCACTCCATGCTTTTAAATTTATTGGACAAATGCACATAATTTTTGACTCCTATTTAAAAGCATACTTGAAAACCTCTCTCTCTGCTGCGCTGTCTATTTTTTCTCTCCTTTTTTTCTCTCTCTGTCTTTCTCTTGCTCATAAATGGCATAAATTATATACCATTAATCTTCCCTAGAACATTGCAGAGTATTTGCTGCGATGGGTGGCCAATATTGAAATGACTCCTTGAGCACCTCACCCCCCATTCCTCACTGGTCCACTTAGACTAAGTGTCACTTAGGATAGCATTCATATATCTCAGGCTATTTAAAGTTAATGCTCCTCTCTTCTTTTGTCTCCAGCGTGCATTCAGGAGACCACCTCCACTAAAGTGGTTTGGACATTTGACAGATTGCATCTAGGTGGACCAGTTAATGCCATGATCGATGGGTGAAAAACCAGCCAATAGCCAAATGCTAATCAGGCCACGGTGGTGAAGGGTACAATTAGATTTGATGGTGTGACTGTGATGAGGAAGTGAAATGACAAGAGGTAGACAAAGAAGAGATAATAAACAGCTTAAAAATATCCAGAGGAGAAATAATACAAAGAAGCTACAGAGTGAAGATTTTTTTGCCAGGAATTAAGATGTTCTGTTGCTTTACAAACATTAATGGATTTACAGTACTGCATACACGTAGCAGATGGGGTTAGGGTCTATTCAGTCAGCACAGGAATACAGGTTCAGACAGAAGCAGTGTCCATTGGAAAGCAATCGGGTCACAATAAGAAAATATTATTACTTTACTTACAGGGTAGATCGACAACGCAGTAAGGTTACGCGCATACGGTGAGGTAATGCCTTACATAAACTTACTGCAGAAATTTTGTCTTCTTGCGCAAGCTAGCTGTAAACCAGTTCATAAGCTTTTACGGAAAGCTACTTCATTGTGCGTAAGATGGCGTCACATTTAGGGTCTTACATTCCTTTGTGAATGAAAACGGGCCCCCAAATAGTTTTCTAGCATGTCGGAAAAAAAGTCAACCACGCAAAATGACGTACCTTTTTATGTTAGAACGTGCTGCATGCAATAATCTGCTGCCAATATGTCAGAATATCAATGAGACACATATCAATATTTTAAAAAACAGACTCACCTCAAGCTAAATAATTCAACGTTATAGACAAGTTTTCTTGCACAATTGAATGAAGTCCTCCATAACGGAATGTGTGGGTTCCTGTATATTCACGTGACGGCAGACCCACTGTCTTATTAGCTTGCAGATCTTTACCGTCACTTGTGGAGCGCTATGGATTTAACTACTTACGTAGGTTTATGTACATTTATGTGAGCTAAACTCGTCATGCAGAACTTTACTGCATAGTGGATCTACCCTAATACTCACGTGTTTGCTCACTTCCCCATTGCTTTTCAAAAGGATGAATAAAATCTCACTAAAGGTTTTAGAATCTTGAAAAAGTCAAGGATACGGGACCCAATTTTTTTACATTTGACTATATACACAGACAGCTTCCTATTCCTATTTTCCTGCAGCTGCCAGAACTATTTGGTCATTTTCTGTCAGTAGTTTACGCAACTGCATAGAGAGATGAATATCAAGGGCGTATTTCCACCTCAGGGGTTTTTCATGAAAATCAGTATGAGAGTCACGAGTGGGAGCGTCATTTAAACGAGTTTGGGCAAGGCAATATTTGGAATCTTGCTAAAACATAAGGCTGACCACATATGACTTGCAAAAATTCACATCTAAATTGAACCACTCTATCTCAGCAGAAACCGCCAACAAATGGGATAAGGTGTCATGTAATTAAAGTTATTAATATATATAATGCATCCTAATGTTTAATGGCAATTATTTGTATAAAGAATGCCTAGTGTAGCCAACAATTACTTCACTGGAAAGAAGATCGATTTACGGACAGAGAGTGTTCTGTCAGAGAAGTTCATTTCGAAGCTTGGATTGCCAGAGACACCTTTCAGTGAAAGTTTTGGAAGTCTGTTATGTATGACTGTGTTTTTGTGTGTTCTTTTTAATTTTTTCTAATTATGGGCCGATTGATTAAAAGTTACTTGTACCTTTTAACCTTAACACTCCGACGGCCCGAATACGGGCCCATCAGGGAAGTTAAAAACAAGAACAGATTTCAATTTACCTTGAGTACGTCCTTTATAGGCATTTTAAGAAAATGTTACCGGAGTGGTAAGGGGTTAAGAGCCAATAGTCCTTCCCGTTTCCTATGCCGAGCCCTTTAAAAGGCTGCATGTGAAAATAGATGCTGCTGGCTACCTATCATATACTCCCCATCTGAAGCACTTTGCCCACTGTGCTGCCTACCTTCCTCCTGTGTATTTATTATTTACTGGGCAGTGTTTTTCTTCCTTCTGTTAATGTGGATTTTTGTTGAGACCTTGGGCATTTATTTTTCTCTGCTGCACAGCAAGTTTAGCCCAGATCAGAGTAGGTAAGCAAGATTCTTGCCAGACTCGCCTGCTTTTCTTTTAGCATGGTAGATTGTGAAGATCTTTTTAGAAAAGGGTAGGTGTAGTAGCTAAAAACTTACTGACCCTGCTCTGGTCAGCTGCCCTTGTCTCCTTTTGAGTCTCATTCTGTATGTTCTGTTAAATATTTTTGTGTCCTGTAACGTATTCTGCGCCAGCTTTATAAATTTGACTGTCGTACCCTTACAATTACTTTGAGCCAACGCCCTTTGTAATGAGAATTACTTTGGGCCAACATCAGTTGTAACAACGTCTGTGATCAAAAATAATCCCCCCCCCCATTTGCAGTCAGGATGTAAATTTTTTCATTCATTCAGTTTTACAAGGTGATATGTTTTTAATTCCAGAATTGCAATTTGGCAGAAAGTTACTCAGGACATATTGGAAAGAGCAAAGCAATGAGGCATGAAATTTACCAGTGTGTCGAAGATACTTGAATGAAAAACTGCAATGGCCAAGTTTAACAGTACACTGTCAGAGCTCTGCAGTGTGTCGCCTTCCACGTTTCAACACAATCAATGGCAACCTCCCACTGAGACTCATATGATTAATAACTTGGAAGTGCTGTGACTTTGTAGTACAGGATATGACTACTGTCATATGTAGGCTAATACTCCGTATTCTACTAGCTAGAGTAGCATTAGGTATTCCCTATACACTCGTGCAGTATGCGGTATTTATTAAACATGCATTCAATTTTGGAAATGGCCATTGTTTCCTTAGTAAACACTTGCATGCTCTAGATATTTTTTGAAACAACATAAATGTCATTTTAAATAACTAAATAGTGCAATGAATAAAATTCTTTATTAATATCTACAAAATAAAGGCAAATGCCCTAACAAGAATAAGGCATTCCTGCGCCTCTCTACTGTGTGTACACCAAAGGCCCGACATAGGGTGGGAGCATCGGTATTGAAGTTGAACCAGGCACTTTTGATGGATCCCCACTCTTTTTATCATGCCTACCTGCTGTTATCACACAATGTGCAAATATGCCCAAATGTACAGTACACGGAAAATTACTTCCATTCAGGATTGTATTTGTACAAGAGTTTGATAGTTTCTGCCTGTATTGCATGTGACTGGAAAAATTGACCCCACAGTCTTAGACAAATAATATGCCTTGTAAACTTACTGAAAAAATACATCAGTGTATCCATACTACTGTTTGTCCAAAACATGTTAAACATTTAGTTACATTTCCTGGATTCCATTTCCACTGCATTACTTCTGACTGGAATATATATGAGACTTCAGAATTAATGTGGTTTGGAAAGATTTAGGCTGTTTATACTGCCCTCATCAATTCATGGGGTTTAAACACATTTCAAGCAATTGCAAGAATTTAATCCCCATAGATGACTTTCTTTGCGCCTCATTCCATCTTCAATCACCATACAATACACAGCAAGGGTTTAAAAATTATCTTTACTACAGTGCTACATTTTACAACTTAGATTTTGGACTGCAATGGGAAACAGTGTGGAATTTGCTGTAAATAATCGAAGATGTAAATTTAAACAGCGCCATTTGGCAGTAATACTACTATCCAAGAAATGCTTGGTAACCTAGTCATTCCTGTGAAGAAATACATGCAATCAATGTATGACATAAATTAAATGGCTGCTTTGCCGCATAAACGCTAATGATCTAAAATATGTGCTTGCTAGTGAATAAATGAAATCAAACAAGGACATAGAAATCAGGCAACAAGGACATGCTAATTAACTTGAGAATTACTACTCCTGGCCATTCTGCCACCTGCTCCATTAGTTCTATTGTCAACAGAAGCGACTGGAATGCGACTAAACACAGAAAGAATGCACAAGTAAAAGGTGTGTGTGTGCGTGTGTGTGTGTGTGTGTGAGTGTGCGTATGCAAGTATTAACATATGTGATGTTACCATTAATGCTAATACAGCTGACATGGAGAAATGTTCAACCAGAAGGAAAAAAAAAAATCAGCTTACTCTGTCATCATCCTCACTGTCATCACACGACCAACTGTTTTAATGAAGCTCAGAGAATTTATTCAAAGCAGCAATTGGCAATGAAGTTGCCAGGATTGCTTCAAATGGTAGCCAGATATTCCCTGAAAGGCAATGTACATGATCAATAATTAATCAATTAATCAATCAATAACCTTTATGGCAGGGAAGTGAGGCAATAAGGATCAACAATAATGACAATTACAGACAGAAAACCCAAATAAATATGATATGACTAAACAAAGGACAAAGTAAATTTCATGGCAAAGTTAGGGCTTATGGAAAAGGTTTGAAATAATTAAGCAGCCTCTGAAAAAACCGGACATATGGTCCACTAATTGTTAAATTACTTGGTGCAGTCTATATGTACAATGCATTTATGCACCTAGATATTCACAGGATATGAGTCATGTGCAGGGATACGGTACCGTCTTGCCCTTGAACCTGTGTCATATAAGATAAAAGCTCCATCACTTAACCATAATGTTACATTTTCATCCATTTACATTGCCGTCAGACTGCTATTTATGGCACACATTTATACGTGTGTGCCTTTCAATTGCCTTTGCCTTTAAGAAGAATGACCAGGAATGACAACTAAGACCAAAATAAATGAAGATAAACTTTAAAGATGAAATCATAAACTTTTGGATAGTAGTGCAGTATGATCAGGATGATCCTGGACAGGTAAGTAAAAAGATTACTAGCTCAATCGGCAGCTGATACACTGCTGTTGTAACTTTGGGCAAGTTACTTAAATCTAAAACAGAAAATTTGTGGTGTATATTTGGCTGTAAAAAAATGGGCTGACAGGACTGTATATAAAAGTGCACTATGTTACTCTGGACCACCATGTCAGTCAAACCCTAAAAGAATGCTAAATTCGTGTTATATTTGATGTATACTTGTCTTTACTCTGATCAAACAGAATCGGACCATAAACAACTTTCTAGTCTGTATTCCGTAAAAGGTGCTCAGCTGGAGTTCTAAATATTCACAATTTTGTAAATGCAAATTAATATGCTAGTTAGCATGTCATTATCTGTTCTCCTCTGTGCACCAAACCAGATGTTGCCAGAAAAATTGATTTCAGCGATTAAATTTCACAGCGAATATAGTAAGAACCTCCTCCAACAGTGGGTTGAAATATTTGTAAAAAGCTTTCAAAATGATGGGCACATGTTATATCACTGTTTGCCTCTCTTGGGGGACTCTAGATGATGAATTTCACATTTTTACCCCATAAAACCTTCAGACCCATACATGGGTCTATCAAATGCAGCTGTTGTATTCAAAACTGTGGAACATCTTTTAAATTATAGTGGAGATCCCAAGGTTTCCAACGATCAAAAAAATAAATACATGGCGTCCTGGGTTTGAATATTTCTCTCAGTTTAAGTTTGATGTAGCTTCCGTGAAGCTGTGCAACCAGCAGAAACAGAATGTGTATGTGACAGTGTCTACAATATGAAAAAAAAAGCTTTTACTGACTTTGAACCTATTTAAGGGAAAACATAAGTGAAATATTTCAGTTTCTGGGGTTGTTAAACTTTTAAATTCTCTTAATTTTGTTTTTCACGGTTTGAGGGAGATAGCTATGGATGCCAGACTTCACACCACACACTCATTAACAGGATGCTGGTTTAGCTTATTATCATTCTAAAAGCAATTCAATCAACGTGATTCCATTTTTATTCTTTTATTTTTTTTAATTCATCTGCAATAAATGCAATGTCTCTGAAGAAAGCAAAGAAAGAAAGACCAAGGGGGGGGGGGACGACTTATGTCCCAAAGACATGCTTCAAGAGAATACATTAAATTTGATATGCATTCTCTGAGTTTAAATAGGACTTACATTCTAGGACAGGGACCACACCAAATAATAAAGATGGGTTTGTTAAATGCCTTCACTCTGTTTGGAAAATCAATGAGAAGGGAGAGTACATTAAAGAAATTGAACGAAAATATGCAAATGGAGGAAGTTAGGGATGCTTGAGAGGACAATGGCCATTTCTGTTGCAGCAGAGGAAATTAAGCACATGTGTGGTTACCTGAAAATGCCTTTATTGGATCTTTGAGGACATTTAGGAAAATCGAATCACTGAATTTGTGAGCTTGATGCAATTGTAAAGCTTAATATCACAGAAGCATCCCAGCAAATAAGTGGCAGTCATGAAATGTGGGCAGTAGTGCTCGCTTGAAACTCTTTCCGCAGCTCCATGGCAACATTTAGTGAGCACGAGTTCTCTCACCAACCAATCACATCTGCACACATCACACCTCGCATCAGTAATGGAGAACTCTTCAAAAACCACTCAGACTAACACCTTGCAGTTGTTCATGCTTTTTTGAATGCTTGCTGCTGTTACCGCCACTTCTTGTTGGCTATGCGTACCTGAGTGCTGCTATCGCTGGTTTGTTGTTTTAGCTCCATTACCCACTATTTGCTGCATACCAAAAGCTACCCAGCTTCCACCTGTTGTTTAGATCCGGTTCTGTTAGGAATGAGGTCAGGTGGACACCAGGCGCAGGATCCAGGAGGTTTTATTTGGAACCCAGACACAAGAAAAGTGGCACACAGGCCAAAAAGAAACACCGTGCACATGCACTGAACCAGGAGAACCAAGGTACTCTACCAAAGGCAGGGAAGGGGGGAAACTAATATACACACTCCACGAGTGGCTAGAATAAAACTGAAACAAGCTGGCGGGAACACAGGGACTTAGACAAGGGGAAGACACTGGACTTAAAAATACAACGGAAATGCTCGGAAGGAACAGAGATCTTCACTGCCGCACAGACTCAGGTCAAAACGCGCAAAGTCCCGTGTGACATCTCTTCCCTCTTCCCAGATTAAATACACTAGGGAGGAGGCCGGGATAAGGCAGGCAATCTCAAGGGGAAACAGAAACATATGGGATTAATAAACAAATTCACGAGGACCGGGTAGACAATGATGACTCGACACAAGACGCTAAGACGATCAAACTAGACAGTTTAGATTGAGGTAATCTAAACGTGACTAGTAAACAGCACCACGAGAACAGCAAAGCAAAGCATAGCTTTAAACGCAGTTAATTAGGGAAAGCTTAGGAAGGAATTCACAAAAGCTAGAGACACTCGCGCTCGCTAATGAGTTAATTAGGTTAGTACTATGTGACAATATACACACACCCTTAAATAAGTGCTGGTTAGTATGGTTAGTAATAGCCCTATCAGAGAACGCATTCACTCAGTTTTACGAGCCATTCACTCAGAGTTTTGCGAGACCCAGAATAAGCACAGGTGGAAGCAATGAATGAAATACCAAAGCCAAAACCGAAAGAGGAAATGTGATTGGACAACAGGACTCAGGCATGCAGGCTGTCACACGACATCACAGGAACCAGGGCGAGGGGGAATAGATGGACAGGCCGCGGGAATGGAGCTGAAACACAAATCAAGACACGGGGAAAAACGCACAAGCACAAACAAGCACACGAAGCAGAACCATAACAGGTTCGAGGACTCCGGGGATTTAGTGTCATTATGAGGTTATCTCTGTCCACAAGTGCATGCACTGAGTGCAAGGAGTAGATCTATTCAGTGCCAAACATAATGTTCAACATAATAAATGGCTTGTCATTTAAATAATTGAGTTGTTCCAACTGAAAATCCTGTGGTGCTGCTGACTGGCCAGAGCTTAATGCATAACCACTACTAATCAGCTTATTGATGAAATGTTGCAGATTTCCGCAAATATTGCAGAATCATCTGCAGAGAAGTGCTGTGACTAATAAATGCTTTACCAATCCGCTTAATGAAACTGTCATTTGATTTAAATGGCAGTAATTCTCAAATGTCAGATTATGAATGACATCTTTCTCTCAGGCACTTTTTTGTGTGTCTATAAACACTCTAGTGCATGAACTGACAGCATGTCACATCCACAAAAAGCTAAATCTTGCTTCTTGGATTTGGATATCTGGATGCAGAAGTTGTAACATGTCCATCCTCATATATTAATACTGGTACATTCTGTCACAGGGTGTTCTTAAAGAATCAAGATTACTTAATCCTAATTACTAATGCATTTTTGATATGAAGCATTATTTTGCACGTGCCTCCCCTGTACATTGGCATAAAATTAGGAGGTGGTTCATTCTTTTCATTTTGAGAAAGCAAAATAACACATAATAGTTGACTGGCATAAAAGCTACATGTCCCTTCAGGTCACAGCTGCGTTAGTTCATGCTGACTTTGAACACTATGGTAACCGCAAACAACGTGATGTCATCAATGAAAGACATAGTCTTCTGGCAAACAGAGAGAGAATAAAGGTTCAGAAATGCATTCATAATTTCATTCAAAATAGTGCCCTAAGTGACCTGTTCTGGGCTAAGCTCATTTTGCATTAAGCAAAGACATGTGAATCAAGTTTAAAAGCAGTGATTGCAAAGTAATGCTGAGGTGCAGGTCAAGTAAGAGTGCAGTCACAATCTATTATGAATTTTCCAGCTTGTGCAGCTTCTGTAAAAATGTATAGAGATGCATATTCAATATGTGTTACATAGTGAAGTACAGATTTTATTTGGGACAGATCACCCATATCAAAAACGTATGACCTTCTGGGCCAGGAGGTACTTGAATTAATCCCTCATGCTGTCTGGCAGCACAGGTAATTACTTGTAGCTTCGGTGACAAATCCATGTGAGCCAGCACATCCGACTCTGGTTGTAAAGACCATTTTCCATCATGGGGAAAATGAAGGCACTTGAATGAATGAACGCACGCTCTTGAGTTAAAGTTGCAAACAAAAAATAATAATTTATTGATCCAAGCCCGGGAAAAAGATGAATGAGAAGTGTTACAAAATAATCATTGAAATTAAGCTGAACGAAAAACTGGTGGTTGAGTGAGTTGATAACCAAGAGCATGGTCAAAATAGGGTTTTAAGCCATGCTCTTCCATTTTCCCAACCCCGCGGTTCCAATGCGCCACGTAATATAGCCTTCTCTTTGACCTCTCCCCTAAAACATGGCACCAAAGGTAACAAATGGCCATTTAACCAAAATACAAATAACAAAATTCAAAGCCACAAATTATAACCAGCCAATCCAACCATATGCAAAATAAATATTACATTTCGTAAATTATAAATACAAATGGCTGTAACATTCCGGCCCCTAATTTTTGTTAAACAAAAATTATTCAAATTATACCTCAATACAGCATCAAACATCATTCAATGTACAATGTCAAAGTCCATTCAAATGCATGAGTTCATGCAAGAGCCCAAAACACGGAGTCCAGAAAAAAGTGTGGAATGAAAACTCAAAAGTTCGTAAATTAGAAAGTCCACAGCAGCAAAACCTTGAGGTCTAGAGTTAAACATTGAAGCTTCAATGTGTCCAAAATTCTCACACATTACCATACATCCTTTCACATACAGTATGTTTAAAGTTCAAATTCCATTTCCAATGTTCAAAATTTTATTCAATAATGCCCAAAATTCAATCTTGAGTTACATATAATATTAAAACATTATTGAACTTATTCTGCTTCAAGCAAAAGACAAAATTTAGTAATTGGCCTTAACAGTTCATTGGTTCGTGTCTTAACTCGTACTCTACGCACAAACCCCTTGCAGTCTTTGAAAGTTTCTATAATACGCCCCTTAGACCATGAGTTTCTGGGGGCAGAATCATCAACTATGAGGACTAAGGGCTCTAAATTCGTTGACCAAGCACAGGCGCGGCGAATGGGGGGAGCGTCGCGCCAATGGGGTGTATCCAGGTGCATTTTGCAATTTCGTGCCCGGCGCAGCCCAGGGCAAGTACTCCTCTGTCCTGCCTCCGTCCCTCCTGCTGGCGCAAGTGGCAAAGAGGGAGGAGAGAAGGCAAGAGTGGGTTTAACACAGCCGAGTCAAATCTTCACCAATCAAATGAGCTCCTCTCCTCACCTTTAAAAGCGCCGTGCGCGAGGAGGAAGAGGAAGAAGGAGACAACCATAATAAATAAAAAAATTTATGTTAACACAATCATTTGTTTCATGAGTGATTTAATGTATCTTTAATGTGATTGAGTAAATTGTGGCCAAAAAATGGATAAACGGAAATACTCACATTTAAGGACAGAGCTGTGCAGCCAAGTGGTCTCTTCTCTCCCTTGTGCGCTGCTACTCTCCCTGCTGATACGGCACATGCAGTTTGGCCTGTCTCTGTCTCAAGTCTTCTAATGTCTCCAGCATGAGGTCAAAGTGACATCCATGGCGTACAGCTATGTTGTGTAGCACGCAACATGCCACAGAGAATTCACTGAGACTCTGAGGGCTGTATGTTAATGAACCACCCGAACGGTCCAGACATCTGAAACGCATTTTGAGTAGTCCAAAAGTACGTTCGATGACTGACCTAGCACTACTGAAAACACGGTTAAAATCACATTGTCTTCTTGTTGTGGGTGTGATGTATGGCGTCATCAACCGCGTTTTAAGTGGATAGCCACCCATCCAGAGGAGGGTCCCCCTGAAAGACTGTAGGGATGGGAGAATTCGCCAGGTCGAGTTACCATTACGCGTGCCAACCGCCTTTGATCTGACATCAGGACAATTGATAAAGATACTATAATTTATGTGTTGATTCAGATAGTTACATTAAATAGTGGTTGCTGTAATTATTTATTGCATTGAAATGTGCCTGACATTCTGGAAACCTGCCTGTGAGGTTTCGGTGACGTGTGCACACTGTGCGCCGGTCAGCCAAAGTACCACTGCACAGAAAGTAAACCAGGTTGGAACTGGCGAGCGCTCTGCGGACTTTCGGCGGAGCCTTTATCCACGAAATTGTCACTGCGTCATGATGAATATGTGACACCTCCCCCTACTGTGCCGCCACACCCATCTTGGCGCACGTCGGTCTACCAAATTGCCAAAGTGGCTGCGCACGGTGTTGCACTGGACGAAATTAACACTGCGTGGGCTGCACTGGACGAAATTACCACTGCGTGGGCTGCGCCACCCTGCGCTGTGCCAAGAAATTAGAGCCCTAAGTCTCCAACTGAGAAGCATCAGTAGGGCTTGTTCCACTTTTGACGCTGTTGCCTGATGGGTAGGTATTCCTTTGCCCATCTTTTCCAGAACAAGTCACTGATGTACTGCTCTTGTTTCCATCGCTTTTTCCATATGTGTCGTGTTTGTCAAACAATCCAGGTGGTAGGATGGGTTTCCCTTTCAACAGCAGAAGGTGATTTGGTGTTAGATCGTTTGGGTCATCACTGCTTCGTGTTATTCGTCTATCATTCAAAATAGCCTCAACCTCGCAGAATATGGTACTGAGGGCTTCATCATCAACTATTTGTCGTTTGATGATAGAGGAGAGGATCCTTTTTGTTTGTTGTATTAAACGTGCCCAGACACCACCATGGTGAGCTCCATGAGGTGGATAAAAAAATTTCCATTTTATTCCATCTTGTGTGAGTGTTTTCTGTATTTTGTTTTGATTCAAGTTTTGTGGTGCTTGTTTTAATTCACGATTTGCACTGACAAAATTTGTTCCATTGTCAGATCTTACTTCTTTGATCTGTCCCCTTTGACAGATAAACCTTCTAATGGCATTGATGCATGAATCTGTATCTAGTGTATGGGCCACTTCGAGATGGACAGCACAGCATGTAAAACACGTAAATATGACACTATACCTTTTAACAGTGCTCCTTCCTCTTTTTACCTCCAGGGGTCCGAAATAATCCATTCCGACCAGCGTGAATGGAGGGAGATCCAATGAAAGTCTTTCACGTAGAAGGTCAGACATTTTCTGTTCTCCAGGTCTCTGATGCTGTCCACGGCATGCCATGCATTTTCTGATAATCCTTCTAGCCAAGGAGTTGGCATGAGGAATCCAAAACTGCCGTCACAGACTGGAAAGCATGTGATTCCTTCCACTATGGCCAACCTTCTCATGTACACTTTGGAGAAAGGGCTCTGAGATATTACAGCTTTTTGGCAGGATGGCAGGATACTTTGCCTCTTCAGGTAATGCTGATTTACTCAACCGACCACCTACTCTCAGGACGCCATCAACCATCACAGGATCAAGCCTCTATAGGGGACTGGATTTCTTGATGGTCCTTCCATTGTTCAATTTGAAATTTCTTCTGGAAAGTGCTGCCTCTGCACAAAATAAACTATTGCTTTCTCAGCATTGTTGAGATCTTCCACTGAAAGAGAATGAGTCATTTTAGTTTTTTGAACTTTATGTTGCACTTTAGGTTTGGCAGCTAACATGGTGTCGCAACCAGAATGCATCTTGTTTGTCTTTTTTCTTTCAACACACTTTTGCTTGAGTATGTCCTTGAACTTTAGAAGCCATGCCACTGCTCGTTTTAGGTCGATCCATTTGGAAAAGTATAACAGAAATTTGCTGGTGGGACAAGAATCTTCCATTGGTTTAACAGACATGGCATGAACAAATGCTTCTTTCTTTATCTCAGTCAGGGTCATCATCTGCAACATCCAGTTTTTCAAATGTTCCTGGCCATTGAGTGTGTTTTTGAAGGAACTCCAGTCCGTTGATCCATGTTTTGCTTTGAAGGAAAGCTTTGACGGATACGCCACGTGAAGCTACATCAGGTGGGTTCTCCTTTGTAGAGATGTACCGCCACTGCTCCACCTTTGTAAAAGAGTGAATGACTGATATTCGATTTGCCACATATGTCTTGAATCTTTTGCTTCTGTTTGCAATGTATTGTAAAACAGTCATGCTGTCAGACCAGAAGACGGAATAAATCAATGGGAACTGTATCTCCTTTTTTAGCATGCGATCCTGCTGTGCAGCCAAGACTGCTGCTGCCAGCTCCATTCTAGGGATGGTAGTACACTTCAGAGGTGCCACTCTGGCTTTTCTAAAGGCAGAGGACACACAGATTTCACCTTCACTGTTTGTGAGCCGAAGGTAGGAAATGGCGCCATAACCTATCTCGCTAGCATCATAAAAGTTGTGCAACTGTGCAGACGTAAAGTTGCCAAAACATTGTGGAATGAAGCTTTTATTAACACTAAAAATGTCCAGCAGGTGCAGTGAGCTAAGCCATTTTTCCCAAGTTTGAGCTATGCCATAAGGAAGTTTTTCATCCCAATTTAGTTTCAACTGACATAAGCTTTGCAGGATCTGTTTTGCAATAAGAATGACAGGAGACAGAAAACCCAAGGGGTCATAAATCAAAGACACAATGGACAGTATGCCCCTTCTGGTTATCTGGTGAGGCTTGATTACGATGCTAAAGGTGAAGACATCTTTCTCCGCATCCCATTGAGCACCTAGAGCTCTTTCTATTGGCAACTGTTCCTTGCTCAAATCCAGAGTTCTCACTTCTTGTGCTCTATTCTCTTCTGGAATAACAGAGAGGACAGCCCAATCATTACTGATCCACTTGTTTAGATGGAAGCCGCCCTTTGAGCATACCTCAGTGAGCTGTTGATACAGCAAGATGGCCTGTTCCGTATCGCTCACTGCTTTCAAACAGTCATCCACGTAGAAGTTTTGCCGAATGGTATTTATGACCTCCTCTTGATACTCTTGTTGATTGTCATCTGCTATTTTCAGCAAAGCAAATGTTGCACAGCTAGGTGATGACGCCGCATCAAAGATATGTACAGTCATTCTGTGTTCTACAAGCTCTTTAGAGACGTCTCCGTTCGGCCATCAGAGAAAGCGTAAGAAGTTGATGTCTTCCTTTGCTTCCCGGACCTGATGAAACATCCCTTCGACATCAGCAATGAATAGGACCTTGTTGAAAGCGGAGCAATACGCCTAGTAGCGTGTTTGTCAGATCGGGGCCTTGGAGCAGCTCCTTATTCAAGGAGGTACCTGCAAATGCCGCTGCACAATCAAACGCCACATGCAGATTCCGTTTGCGTGGGTGGTAGATACCATGATGTGGCACATACCACACCTTACCAGTCTCAGGCTACAGCTCACTCTGAGGTATGACCTCAGCATATCCCTTTGTCAAGATGTCGTCCATGAAGGCTTTGTTTAACCAAAATACAAATAACAAAAATTCAAAACCACAAATTATAACCAGCCAATTCAACCATATGCAAAATAAATATAACATTTCGTAAATTATAAATACAAATGGCTGTAACACTGGTGTTAGTGAGGAGTCTGGTAACACATATCTCAGAAGAGCATTTTGATTGAACTGTGACGAATATCCCACTTGCCTTTGGAATGCATTTAGAAAGATCTCATGCTTGCTTTTTAAATGCCTCTCAATGCTCTTTGTTGAAAGATTCGAAAGAAAAATATAGGGCAGAGCTCTCCAAATCGCAGTCCTCGAGGGCCGAGAACTGTTGGTTTTCCACCTACCCTTTACCTGGGACTCTGGTGTGATCACATTCTGGCCAATCAGCATCAATAAGTTTCCACACAAGTATCTGGAACGGCAGAAAACCTGGTCTGGATTGGGATTCAAGGGCCAGATTTGGGCAGCCCTGATCAAGGGTACAGTATTGACCTGCACCCCTACAGCCAGCCTACTGCAGTGCTCACTGACCAGTGGCCTTTAAGAATTCTTGAACAATGGCTTGGCTGAGTATCATACTTTAATTGGCTGGGAGGGATTATTTATTTTTCAGTAGAGGCTCAACTTTGAAGCATTAAATCTTTGAGAAGAGTAACTTCCATTCTACTTGAATGTGCTTCAATCTGATTTTGAAGCAAGCTAGACGAAGCCTGTGGAATTAATTTTTTCTTTTTCTAGTCCGACCATTCCTGCAGCAAATGTAGCAAAAATCTACGATGAAAAATGAAGCTGGAAGTATGCACAATAATCTCTGACCTTTAGCTTTGTAAGCATACTACACACTACTGCTGAGCCATTCCTGACCTCTCTGAGGAAAGAAAAATTCCGCCAAGGGGCCTCCCTACCTTACCCATGAGCTGAGTTAACCACTTGCCAGTGCCTGACAGCCACACCTGACACCCCAGTGCTCCCACTCATACAATGTAAACCTTTGATGTAAATCTGCATTGAAAGCTCAGAGGTATCCTGCTGCATTTATGCAAAACAGTGTCATACTGTAAACTGCCATGCAGTCTGGGGAAAAAATGTGAAAAAGTGATTACTGCACTTAAAGAGAATTACGGTAAACAGCTGAGCATCCTAGGAAGGGAAAAGTTTGCATTTGAAATTTGAAAATTAACTGACATAAAAATTTTGATCATGTTGATTGAAACTTTGGAGCACTTTCGCCAGCCACTCTCTGTCGCACAAAGGCAAGGCCACACCATAACCTGCTCAGCCTTTGATGACAGATGTCCTGAACTGTTCTGAACTTTTAGGGCACCATTTTAATTTGCCTTCAAGCATAAAAATGTTCGGAAATGGCAAATATACAGTGATCATTATTGAGGAAATTTTTTTTTAATCGTAAAGCTGTCTCGAGTTGGATCGCCACTTAGCACTGTGTTATAGCAAAGGTGTTGAAAACCCATTTGGAACATTCTAACATTAGTTAACTAGCTAAAATTGGTGGATGTCGCATTTTGTCTTATTTTACAGATTTCAGCGATAAGCCAATGTTGCTTCTGCAAGAAGGTAATTTAATCATATGAAATAAAGATGGGGAGAATGTGCAAAATCCCCACAGAGAGGCCAGATTCAAAACCACAGCCTTCTTTCTGTGAGGCAACAGTGCTATTCATTACAAACATTTCAGAATTCAGCATTGATATCCTGAGAGGGGCATAAAAGCAAGCCATGAGAAGGTGCAAAGCGCGGAGAGTGGGAGGATGGTCAAAAACAAGTCCAAATCAGTGAAGCCCTTGTCTGCCCTCTCATCAAGAAGCTCAGTGACTTCGAGTGGGTCTGATCTTACGCATACTCACGCACACACACACATACTCACACACAAGCAACCACCCAATACCTCACCCAGCCTCTCACTCAAACGTTTGCACTTATTTTTTCACTCAGTCACTCGCTCTCTCATTCAGAGACAAAACCGCGGGGGCTTTTTTTAATTCAAACTTTTGGAACTCATTCAAGTTTTATGATGTTCAGGAAAACAGCTGCGCAATTATTTTGCTTTCACTTTACGTTAATATACTCATGCAAACTACACTGCAACTTTTCTGCAGCAGGTTAATAAAAAAGTTTGTTTGATGTTCCTTTCTCAGTCAAATAAAGCTGTCGCTGTGGAGTGCCTAATATTGTATGTGCTGCCATTTAAATTAAACTAAAAATTGACAATTTTTTTTGTCTGTAGCTCAAGAAAGAAAAAAAATAAACAAAGAAAAGTAAAATAAGCAGGCAGGGAGTTTATACAGGCCTGGTTTTATTTGTGCAGCACTGGTGACATGTTTTCATTTTAGTAAATATTTATTAAGGGACTGCATAATATTGTCCCTTTGCCAATATAATACTACTACTACTACTACTACTACTACTACTAATAATAATAATAATAATAATAATAATAATGATGATGATTTTTATTATTAGAAGTAGTAGTATTGTGGTAACATCGTTATTAAATACAGCATACGTACTGTTGATTCAAATACAGCTTACATACTGTAAATATAAAGTCATTTGCTGACAAAACGGTGAGCAGTATTGTATTGTGTTATATATGTCGTAATGAACTGCACATTTAATTCTAGTAATACATCATAATTTAAAAAAATATTTAATAAAAAAATAAAAATAATAAAATAAAACAGTACTTTACAGGCAGCTTCCAGTCAGTTACTACAAATCTACAAATCTTTTGCGGCTCACATCAAATTTAAGACATTGATGTTAGCCTATCAGCCAGTCAAAGGAACAGCTCCAGCATACATCCAGAAACTGTTAAGACCAAACACGCCTACAAGAGCACTCCGGTCTGCCACTTCTGGTTGCTTGGCTCCACCTCCTCTCCGCTCCTGCTCATTTTGCTCAAGACTACTGTCTGTCCCGGCTCCCCGTTGGTGGAATGATCTACCCATCGAGGTCAGAACATCAGAGTTCTTGAGAATCTTCAAGCGCAGCCTGAAAACCCACCTCTTCAGGCTCCCTCAGTGCAACTCTCCTGACGCCACGATGCCTAATTGTTGTCGTTTAGTTCTCCTTTGGTAACTTTACTGGTCTTTTGGTAACTTTACTGGCTTCTCTCTGTTAGCTTCTGTCCTTTCAATTGTTAAAAATTTCACAAAGTGTTACTCATGTCACTAGAACTATTGGCATTTTAACTTGTCTCTATGGAGCTCAGCACTTTTTTTTTTTTTTTTTTTTTACCAAACTTTTGCACTTTTGTATGTTGCTCTGGATAAGAGTGCCAGCTTAGTACTTGCAATGTTATGTAATATACAGTAAAAAGGTTAACAATGATCCTCCCAGCTTAAAAACGCTCCATCCATAAATATATAAACAGACCTTCACTAAACAGAATGAGGCATAGACAAACTATTTATTGAATGAGATATTTTCTATGGAATATTGCAATATGTGAATTTAATCCTTGAGTTTACAAAGGGCATAACTCCAAGGAATACTTTTTTTTTTCAAGAAAGGGAAAAATTTATTGATTTACAACCCCAATTCCAAAATAGTTGGGACAAAAAGTAAATTGCAAATAAAATCAAAATGCAGTGACTTTCAGATCACATGAGCCAATATCTTATTTACAATAGAACATAGATAACATTTCAAATGTTGAAACTGAGACATTTTACATTTTTATCCACAAAATGAGCTTATTTCAAATTTTCTGGCTGCAACAGGTCTCAAAAAAGGTGGCACAAAGGCAAAAAAAAAGGGGCTGAAAAAGCAATTAATATGTAAGAGAATCAGCTGAAAGAACATTTAGCAAGTAATTAAGTTAACGGGCATCAGGTGTGTAACATGATGATTGGCTCTGAAAGGGATGTCTTAGAGAGGCTGAGTCTCTCAGAAGTAAAGATGGCCAGAGGCTCTCCAACCTGTGAAAGCTTGCGTAAAAAAATCGTGGAATACTTTACAAACAATGTTCCTCACGTCAAATTGCAAAGGCTTTGAAGGTCTCATCATCGACAGTGCATAACATCATCAAAAGATTCAGAGAAACTGGAAAAATCTCTGTGCGTAAAAGACAAGGCCGAAGACCTTTACTGGATGCCCGTGATCTTCGGGCTCTCAGACGCCACTGCGTTATTCACCAGCATGATTCTGTCATTGACATTTCTAAATGGGCCCAGGAATACTTCAAGAAACCACTGTCTGTACACACAGTCCGCCATGCCATCCACAGATGCCACCTAAAACTCTGTCATGCAAAAAGGAAGCCATTGTTGAGCATGATCCAGAAGCGCTGCCGTGTTCTGTGGGCCAAGACTTATTTAAAATGGACTGTAGCAAAGTGTCCTGTGGTCAGAAGAGTCCAAATTTGACATTCTTGTTGGAAATCATGGGCGTTGTGTCCTCCAGGCTAAAGAGGAGAAAGACCATCCCTTCTGTTACCAGCATTCAGTTCAAAAGCCAGCATCTCTGATGGTATGGGGATGCATTAGTGCATGTGGTGTGGGACACTTGCATCATGAATGCTGAAATGTATATAAAGGTTTTAGAGCAACATGTGCTCCCCTCCAGACGACATCTATTCCAGGGAAGGCCTAGTGTATTTCAGCAGGACAATGCAAAACCACATACTGCAGCTATTACAACAGCATGGCTTCGTAGTAGAAGAGTCCGTGTGCTGAACTGGCCTGCCTGCAGTCCTGATTTTTCACCGATTGAGAACATTTGGCGCATAATTAAACGAAAAGTCCGTCAAAGGAGACCAAAAACTCTTCAGCAGCTGGAAGCCTGCATTAAACAACAGTTGGATCAAATTCCAATGGCTAAACTCAAGAAACTTGTCTCCTCAATGCCCAGACACCTCCACTCTGTGTTAAAAAGAAGAGGGGATGCTACACCATGGTAAACAGGCCACTTTCCCAACCTTTTTGAGACCTGTAGCAGCCATCAAATTTGAAATGAGCTCATTTTGTGAATAAAATTGTAAAATTTCTCAGTTTGAACATTTGCTATGTCATCTCTGCTCTATTGTGAATAAAACACTGGCTGGTGAGATTTGAAAGTCATTGCATTTTAATTTTATTCACAATTTACACTATGGAAGCCCACAGTGGACAATATTCAAATGAAAATGTAATCCCACTATTGCATTATAATTTTCCACTTATGAATGAGTTATTTGAGACAATATTAAATTGAAAATGCATTAATCCAATTATCACTTTCATTTTCACATACACATATGGGAAATCTATGACTATATTCAAATGATAATGAAATGCTGATTGACATTTAATTTTCAAAGTCATGCTCTGCAATACAGTGGACAATATTCAAATGCAATGAGCAAAACAGCACCCCCAGCCTATTGCATTTACATTTACATGTCATCACGCTCTTTTAGGGTCAACATGATAATGAAAATGCTGTTTTCTAATCACTTGGAAATAATTATGATATAATAATGATGACGACATTTGACATTTCATTTTCAAAGACTTATCCTGCAATACATGGGACAATATTCAAACGCAGTAAGGGAAACAGCGCCTCCCAGTTCATTGCATTTTCAAACACGTCACCACGCTCTTTTTGGGACACAATGAAAATTAAAATGCAATCTGTCAGCGTCTCATCAAGGCGGGTCTTCCGCTAGGACGTCACTCTTTAGGGGCGCGAACGGAAACCATGTTCCTTATTTGCATACCAACCAATCAGCTTCTGGGTAGCGCTTGTACGCACGGAGGCTTACTGATAATGTCATGATGGCTAGGTTGCTATGTATTGTGTGCCACCACGCATTAGGCTATGTTGCACTTTGGATGTAGCCATCTTGGCAGCTAGTATGCTAGCTAACGTTAACTAAGGAAAATATTTGTAAATGATCATCACATTAAAGCGATATGATATGATTTTTGCCCCAACTCTATTAACTGAGCTAGCTGTAATATGCATGAACTTATCCGAGGCTTCGCGGCAGTGTTGTGCAACTGCAACCCAAGTGTGCTTGCAGATTTCAGAGACGTTAGCTAGCTTGCTAGTGAGTCTAAAAGCAATCGCTTAGGTACAGCTAGCTAGCTATGATGCCTACTGAAGAAGCTCTTACAGCCCTGATTTGTCACTTTAAACGCCATCTCGCACACACGACCTCTTTCTCCATTGATTAGCAGCTTCTTTTACTTAAAGAACAAACTGTCAGTTCAGCCTGAGACATGTTATTTCATAGCTAGTTAAAGCAGCATTATCCTTCCATGCGTGCTATAGCGTATTACATTACTCCAGATAAAACGCTATTCGTCTTCCCACCCTGCTGACGCTAGTTAGGGGAAATGTTTGTCATCATTTTTATACTTAACCGCTGTGATTCGGTTTTTGCCCTAGCTTCACAAGCTAGCTAGCCGACAGCGATTGCTCTTGTGCTTGCAGATTGTTCTTGAGCTAGCCAGGTAATGAGTTATCCATTTAAATCTCCCAGAAATCTGATAGTACTCTTGGGACGTACAAAAGTGCTGCCAAACATATCAAAGAAGTTCATATTTCCGCAGGTTAAGTTAGCAAGTGAGGAACATTGTTTTCAGCCAGTGATCAAAACTTCTCCCATTGCTACGTGACTTGGGAATCGCGATTAAACTTGGAACAGCGGCAGCCTGACTTCTGGCTGTTTATTGGACCGTTCTGCATGATGCATATATTGTGCATGTTTCAGGAGTGGCGAACTTGCAACTCGGCAAGCACAAGAGCAATCGTCAGCTAGCAAAAACCGAATCACAGTGATTAAGTATAAAAATGATGACAAACATTTCCCCTAACTAGCGTCAGCAGGGTCGGAAGACGGATAGCGTTTTATCTGGAGTAATGTAATACGCTATAGCACACATGGAAAGATAATGCTGCTTTAACAAGCTATGAAATGACATGTCTCAGGCTGAACTGTCAGTTTGTTCTTTAGGTAAAAGAAGCTGCTAATCAATGGTTAAAGAGGTCGTGGTAAAAGAGATGGCGAAAGTGACAAATCAGGGCTGTAAGAGCTTCTCCAGCAGGCATCATAGCTAGCTAGCTGTACCTGTTTATTGCTTTTAGACTCACTAGCAAGCTAGCTAACGCCTCTGAAATCTGCAAGCACACTTGGGTTGAAGTTGCACAACACTGCCGCAAGCCTCGGATAAGTTCATGCATATTACAGCTAGCTCAGTTAATAGAGTTGGGGCAAAATCAAATCATATCGCTTTTAATGTGATGATCATTTACATATATTTTCCTTAGTTAACGTTAGCTAGCATACTAGCTGCCAAGATGGCTACATCCAAAGCGCAACATAGCCTAATGCGCGATGGCACACAATACATAGCAGCCTAGCCATCATGACATTATCAGTAAGCCTCCGTGCATAAGCGCTACCCAGAAGCTGATTGGTTGGTATGCAAATAAGGAACATGGTTTCTGCTCGCGCCCCTAATGAGTGACGCCCTAGCGAAGACCCGCCTTGATGAGACGCTGACAGATTGCATTTTAATTTTCATTGTGTCCCAAAAAGAGCATGGTGACATGTATTTGAAAATGCAATGGACTGGGAGGCGCTGTTTCCTTACTGCTTTTGAATATTGTCCCATGTATTGCAGGATAAGTCTTTGAAAATGAAATGTCAAATGTCGCATCATTATTATATCATTATTATTTCCAAGTGATTAGAAAACAGCATTTTCATTATCATGTTGACCCTAAAAGAGCGTGATGACATGTAAATGTAAATGCAATAGGCTGGGGGTGCTGTTTTGCTTATTGCATTTGAATATTGTCCACTGTATTGCGGAGCATGACTTTGAAAATGAAATGTCAATCAGCTTTTCATTATCATTTGAATATAGTCATAGATTTCCCATATGTGTATGTGAAAATGAAAATGATAATTGGATTAATGCATTTTCAATTTAATATTGTCTCAAATAACTCATTCATAAGTGGAAAATTATAATGCAATAGTGGGATTACATTTTCATTTGAATATTGTCCACGATGGGCTTCCATATTACACTTTGTCCCAACTATTTTGGAATTGGGGTTGTATTTGCTCATAAGATTTACGAGGCTCATGGGCTTACAAACAGTGTTTTGGCTACTAATGATTGCTATTCAGCTGGTACTTTTGTACATCACCCACTTAAAAGGTGTGATACTCCTGGGCGATTTATGCTTGATGCTGTCACCTACAAATGAAGAATAATTTTTGTATTGTACTTCTGTCTACCATTACTAGTGTAATTTAGTCATTTGAAAAAACTGTTGCACTGGAAATAAATCTACTTCTTTTCACTTTGCAAACTTGTCTTGTGCCACTTAAGATCACCTTTACCTAGATCCAAAGCTGTCTCTTTCAAGTATTTTACACTTTATTAAAAATTGTGCGTGACATTATTTAATTCATCCATTTATTACTTACTTTTTATAAATATGATGATTGAGAATGAAATTGGTGTAAACAATGCAGTTTTAATATGCAATAAAAACATTTATGAACACTTATCTCAAGGTTTTATGATGCATATCTGACATAGTTAAAATTCATCGTAGCATGTTCCATATTCAGGCCTACCAAAGAAAGCAGCCAAGCTGAAACAAAACTTTGTCAGATGTCTACCTTCTTCAAATAACCAGCAACACAAAATCGAAAACATGCCACATTTCCCCTGAACTTTGCACCACAACACTGAAGTCCATGCATTTTCACCAGAACCAAACTCAAAAAAATTGCACGGCCTGTAACAAACCCAGAGACGAACCAAATGAGTTTTCAATTGTGAGTTGCTGGTTCTTTAAGAAAAGTAGACATCTGACAAACTTTTGTTATAGCTTGGCCGTTTTCTTTGTTAGGCCTGCAATTGCAATTATACAAAAACAAACTGCACGAGGTTTTGCCAGACTGGGTGAATAATTACAAGGCTATTTTGGTGTTAGCTTCAATCAATAACATAAGTAATCGTAAAGTTTATTAAAAATTACCTCTCTTTAACATTGACAATGAAGGACCAAAGGAATGGCTTCAGCCCAATTCCCACACTTGCAGCCTTTGCACCAAGTTAAGTGGCCACTTGAGTGACGTTTTTCCGGGATATGGCCAAAGTGCACAAGAAGGCATAAAGACTGCAAGGGCGACAAGGTTTTATCATCTCACATCAGAACGCTCTATTTCCAGTTGAGGCTGCAGTTAGAGTTTATTAGCCAAGAATGACAAAGAGGATACGTATTTTGAATACATTTGTGCATAAAGACCCATTTGGCAATCCAAACATCAAAACAACAAACACTGAATTATCCTCCAAAATCATTAATAAATACAGTAATAAATTGGGTAATAAATTTTGGGTAATATTTTCTTGTCCTTGATCTTTATATCCTCTATTTCTTTTCTGTGTATGAGGATATAAGCTTTAAAGTGTGGATTAAGTGCACCTGAGCTTGGGCATTTTCAGAAATGGGACCTTCTTCATCATCTCTTACTGACAATGAATGTGCACTCAAGACCGCAAGACTGGAGGTGTCGATATTGGGATGAAGCCATGGATATTGGAGTTTTTACTTGCATTGAGTCTCATCGAATGCCTTGAGGTCTCCATCAAATGAAGAACCATACAAGCACATGCAATATCAATTACTGTTCTGTAAAGGTAGAAAAGGATGTGTGGTGTTCAAGTCATCCGATGTCAGAGCCTGTGAACAAGGCATATAGGTAACGTTCAGCCACAGTGAATAGTTTTTCACGGTCTAGTTGACGGCTGCCTCCAACTGAGAGGTCATCAATATCTAGGAGGTCTTTGGGCAAAAGCACTTCCACAAGCTCCACATGCATCCAACATGCAATGTTTTATCAGTTGTCATAGTCAATATGATGACACATCAAAAGTAACACACCACAATGAACACTTAAAATAATAATGATATAATCACAAAGTGAGATCATATTTGATCTCACTTTGGCCCTGAGAGCTCAACGCACTCCAAATTAAGGAAGCAGATGCAAATGAACAAAACGCTAGCAAATTCAGAAAACATCTACATCAACTTGACAACACTTGTGCTGCAAAAACTCACAACACATGCAAAAAGGCAAACACGCTGCAAAAACTCCCAACACATGCAAAAAGGCAGACGCACTGCAAAAGCTCACAACACATGCAAAAAGGCAGACATGCTGCAAATACTCATAACACATGCAAAAAGGAAGATGCACTGCAAAAGCTCACAACACATGCAAAAAAGGCAAACGCGCTGCAAAAGCTCACAACACACGCAAAAAGGCAGACGCACTGCAAATACTCACAACACAAGCAAAAAGGCAGACGCGCTGTAAAAGCTCACAACACATGCAAAAAGCCAGATGCACTGCAAATCGCGCAGACGACGAAGTGCTTTCATGGGACACAAAGAGTGATGGACTGACTGAAAAATGCATGTTCTCCACGCTGTTGTTTTCACGTCTTCTCTTTGTCAGTGGCATTGGAAAATGAGGTAAAATGTAAGTTTTTTTTCTTTCTAAATTTGATATCAAGATATTATTGCAGATATGCGCTGTTAATCTAGCAGAAGACTTTTGTTTATCACTGGCATGTCAATTCAAATAATTTAATGGCATGCACACTTTATTATGATGCAGGACTTATGCTAGCTGGCTGTAATTTCAACGGTAGTTACTTTTAGAAGGTGTAAAATAAAAGGGGAAAAACCAATAAAATTACTGGTTTTGCTGACATAATGAAATCTTCAGCTTAATTAGGCAATTTAACAAAAGGTCCCAAAAAGTCATTAACCTCCAACTGGAGGATATTAATGCAAGTCATAAAGTTGCCCACAGAGCTTAAGTTTTAAAGGAATAATAAAGGACATGTTGTGTCGGTAATGTTACCTCTCGACACAATTTGAGATAACCCATGGTCCTCATCTGCAGTTGTAGACACTGTAGCTGCGGTCTCCCTGACAAAACTTATATCTCGCACACAGGAAATGCAAAATTTTGGCAAATTTTCAAATTTGTAGCCACATGAAAGACAATACATTTATATCTGAAAAAGATGAGTGAAACGAAGTAAGAATATTCTATTCCCTTATGTTGCACTTTCATTCATCATGAACAGAGTCGATATGAATTTCAAAATATTATACTATAATTGCCGGTAGTATACGGAGGCCAAGCGTAACAACAGAGAGAAAGAGAGTAGCACGAACACAGTACAAACACAGAGAATAATATAGACTAAACGCAAGTACTCGCGCTTCCAAAGGACGTATTATAGTCCGAATCATGGAAGCAAAGCGAGATAGAAAAAGGGAGAAGAAACTCCAACAATAAGAAGATAGAAAGTCATACAAAACCTGACTAAAGACATCTTCGGCTATAGTGCGAAGCTAAACACAGACACTCTAGCGAAGGAGGTGTACCGGACATGCTGCTTATATAGATTCTGGGGAAGCGCCGCCCCAGCTCAATTAACCAGCTGGGTAAAGAATTCGATGACCCAGGAATTCGATATCGTCCCGGGACGAGAGCCACAAAGAAAGGTCCAAACAACACGCGCACCTCACAAACCATGACATGACCCCCTCCTCTAAGGAACAGCCCCAGAAGTTCCCAGAGAGCCCCACGCACGGAATTCAGAAATAAGGGTAGGATCCAGGATATCCCGAGAAGGGACCCAGCACCGCTCCTCAGGACCATAACCCTCCTAATCTACGAAAAACTGAGCTCCACGACCCACACGCCTCTCGGCTAAAATACGACGCACAGTGTAAACCAGCCCCCCTTCAATCATCCGTGGCGGAGGTTTGTCGACCAGAGCCAGGACACAAGTGCTAACCGGTTTGAGCCTGGAGACATGAAAAGAGGGGTGGATCCGTAAGGATCTAGGGAGCTTCAACCGGACTGTGACCGGATTGATCCTTTGCACAATCTTAAAAGGACCAATAAAGCGGGGAGCCAATTTCCGTGACTCCACTCTTAAGGGCAGGTCCCGCGTGGAGAGTCAGACCCTTTGGCCAACCCAATAAGATGGGGCTGAACGGCGCCTTCTATCTGCGGCGGTCTTTTATTTCTGTCCAGAGCGCAACAAGGAGGAACGGACCCTGGCCCAAAGTGACCAACAACGCCGAACAAAGTAATTAACTGAAGGAACCTCTGAATCCCTGTCAGTCTCAGGAAACAGTGGAGGCTGATAACCCAACTGAGCCTCAAACAGGGAAAGACCTGTGGAGGAGTTACGCAGTGAATTGTGGGAGTATTCGGCCCATGCTAAAAATCGACTCCACGAAGATGGGTTGTCAGCTGCTAAGCATTGAAGAGTATTCTCCAAGGACTGGTTGGTTCACTCTGTCTGCCTGTTGGTCTCTGGTTGAAACCAGAGGAAAGGCTCATGGTGGCCCCCAACTGGTTGCAAAACGCACGCCAGAATTTGGCCGTAAATTGAGGGCCCCGGTCAGAAACCACATCTTTAGAGAGGCCGTGCAACCGGAAAACATGGTCCACAATAAGAAGGGCAGTCTTTTGCGCCGAAGGCAGCTTGGGCAGCACGATAAAGTGGGCAGCCTTAGAAAAATGGTTAACCACGACAAGGATGACCGTGTTTCCTACTGAAATAGGCAGCCCCATAACAAAATTGCCGGCAGCCATACCACTATTAAAATCTGCTCCAGCCGCGTGGCTGAAGCTAAGCAGGTGTGGGCTTAGTCAGTACTTGGATGGGAGACCACCTAGGAAAACCAAGTTGCTGCTGGAAGAGGTGTTGGTGGCCAGTAGGTTGCAATCTTCCCTCTGGTGGAATAATCCCCAATGCCCCAGTGCAGTGATGGGAACACTGTACTGAAGGAGACGCCGTCTTTCGGATTAGACGTGAAACCGAGGTCCTGACTCACTGTGGTCATTAAAGATCCTATGACGCTCTTCGATAAGAGTAGGGGGTCCCCGGTGTCATGGCTAAAGTCCCAACCTGGCTTTTTCGACCTGCCACCTAATCATCCCCTGATGTAATTGGCTGTGCAAATTGCCCTCTCCCTCCCCACCTCAATCCCCAGGGCTCCATTGAAAAAGAGATTTCAATCACAACGGGACTTCCCTGGTTAAATAAGGGTTAAATAAATATACTATTCAAAAAAAGTAGGGGATATTTTATTTTGAGATCAAAATTTTCACATATACAAAGGGATACGAAACCATGTTGTATAGTTCCTTACTGAGGAAGCATTTCCAAAGAAATTCATCACCCAAACACATCAATGACACTCTCACGATCTGCACAGGATGCTATTGATGATCAAGGGGGTTATGCCACAAATTTGCATGACTCTGAATTGGAAGGTTAGAGCCACTGTAAAGGAAGATTTTGAAGAGAAAGCATCAGATTATCAGTGGTTGAAGTCGTTAATTAAACAGAGACCATGCGCCGTCTAACACAGGAGGAGAGGTTACGTGCCCTTGGCATGCTACAGGTTGGCACAAGACAGGTCGTTGTGGCAAGGGCAATGAATGTTTCCCAGTCTGTCATCAGCAGATTATGGTCCAGACATCGTGCTACAGGGTCTGTTCAGGATAGACCACGATCCGGTCGACCAAGGGCAACAACTCAGGCTCAGGACAGATTCATCCGCACTATTGTCTTGAGAAATCACATGGTAACAGCAAATCAGATAAGGTCTCAACTTCAAAGGGATACTGGCTTGGTAGTGAGTGGCCAGACCATCAGGAATCGTCTGCACAGATTTCACTTACACGCCCGACGCCCTCGTGTCATTCCCTGTTTGAGGGATCGTCACATTAGGGCCAGACTCCAATGGTGTCGCCATCATCAACGCTGGGATAATCGCCGATGGAACAACGTAATGTTCTCAGATGAGTCGAGGTTCACTGTGGACTTCCTTGACAGACGCAGGAGGGTTTGGCGCCGGCGTAACAACGCGTTTCCATGACGTTAACGTCATTAGACATGATCCATATGGGGGTGGATCTGTAATGGTGTGGGGAGGCATCACTGCTGCCGGCAGAACAGATTGCATGTTGTTGCTGGACGTGTCACAGGGCAGTACTACCAGGACAACATCTTGGCACCCCATGTTGTGCCGTTTGCACGTTGTTATGGCCGCCGTTTCATTTTCCAAGATGACAATGCCAGACGTCATAGGGCCAGGATCATTACAGATTACCTCCAGCAGCAGAATATCACCACATTACCATGGCCAGCACTCAGTCCGGACCTTTCCCCCATCGAGCATGTCTGGGACATGCTTGGACAGCGGCTACGCCAACGTCAACAACCTCCTGCCAATGTCCAAGAACTTGCTGCAGCATTGCAACAGGGATGGAATAACGTTCCCCAAAATGACCTGGGACGTCTCGTTAGGAGTATGCCACGCCCGAATTCGAGCTTGTCTAGCCAACCGAGGGGTTTTACCCGCTACTGACTCTGTTTCACAATGGTGGTAAATTTGCTGTGTGACCCTGTGTTTGTGTCGACCCTTATTCTGGAGAATCTGTCCTTTACTGACTGTACACAGGGTTTCGAATAAATTGACAAATGTTTCCTTAATGTTTTTATGTCATCTGTTTCCTTCCTGACCTCATGATCTGCATTTCATGGTACTTGTAAATCCAATATCCCCTACTTTTTTTGAATAGTATATATAAAACCAAGAGCGATATGGCTCCACGGGCGCTTAGGGACAGGCAACAGCCGCAGCAGACCAGAGGGGGGAAGGTGAGAAGTCTTGTTCCTAGCGCAAATACAGCACGCCGCTACAAACTCCCGGATGTCCTCCATCATGCTGGGCCACCTAAAACATCAGGCCAAGAACTGCTTAGTCCGATGAATGACCAGCCAGGCGGGAAGAGTGCCCCCGCTGGAGAACTTGGGACCGCACTGCTAAAGGAACAAATAAACAGCCAGGCGGCTCCCCACCAGGACCGGGATCATTCTTCAACGCCTCCCGCACAACAGTCTCGACGTCCCACTGAATGGGAGCCACAGTCTGAGCTGCCGGGATAACCGGCTCAGGAATAGGGTCTCGACCGGAGCGGTCGTGAATCCGCGACAAAGCATCAGGCTTGATGTTTTTAGACCCCGGGCGATAGGTTAACGAAAAGTTAAAGCGTTGAAAAACAACGACCACCGCACCTGCCGAGAATTACGTCGTTTAGTCTGTTGGATGTATTTGAGATTTTTATGATCCGTCCAAACCACAAACGGCTGTTCAGCCCCCTCCAACCAATGGCGCCACTCTTCTAACGCCAACTTGACGGCCAACAACTCCCGGTCACCAATGCTGTAATTCCGTTCGACCGCTGACAATGACCGGGAGAAGTAGGCGCATGGGTGCAACTTATTGTCCCGAAGGGGGCGCTGGGACAAAATGGCACCTACCCCGACTTCCAACGCATCCACCTCCACAACAAATGGGAGGGAGGGGTCAGGCAAAACGAGAATGGGTTCTGAGCTAAATCATTTCTTTAACTCCTGAAAAGCAGTCTCAGCTGCCGGAGACCAAGCAAACGACGAGGAGGTATTCTTCTTAGTGAGCGCGATAATGGAGGCAGCTACCGCGCTAAAATTACGGATAAACCTCCTATAAAAATTAGCAAACCCCAAAAACCGTTGCACCTCCTTAACGTTTTGAGGGGTAGGCCAATCCCTGACCGCTGACACTTTGTCAGGATCCATGCGGACCGACCCTTCCGAAATAATGAAGCCAAGAAACGAAACTGTCTTGGCATGAAAAACGCATTTCTCCACCTTGACAAAAAGCTTGGCTTTGAGGAGGGCCTTAAGCACTTGTCTGACATGTTGTTTTTTCTCCGAGAGAGTTGAAGAAAAAATCAGAATATCGTCAAGGTAGACAAAGAGGAATCTCTCCAACATCTCTCGGAGGATGTCATTAACGAGTGCCTGGAACAATGAGGGGGCATTAACCAATCCAAACGACATGACTAAATATTCGTAGTACCCGTCATGCATATTAAATGCCGTTTTCCACTCGTCTCCCTCACAGATCCGAACCAAGTTATAAGCATTCCGGAGGTCTAGCTTGGTAAAAAACAACGCCTCCTGCAGCCGTTCAAATGCGGAGTTCATCAACAGAAGTGGGTATCGGTTTTTAATAGTGATATTATTAATGCCCTTGTAATCAATACAGGGTCTCAGACCGGCATCTTTTTTGCCCACAAAAAAGAACCCCGCTCCGGCAGGAGACGTGGAGGGCCGAATAAATCCATTAGCCAGAGTCTCCTGAATATATTCTCGCATAGCCTTCCGTTCAGGCCCTGACAGCGAGTAAAATGAACCCCTGGGGGGAGTGGTACCCAGGTGGAGATTGATCTCGCAATCGAACGTGCGATGAGGAGGTAAAGTCGAGGCCTGTTGCTTGCTAAAAACCTCCGCGAGATCAGTATCATCGTCCGGAACATTAGGGGGCAGACAAAATTTCAGAGCAGCCCCGAAATTCTCACCCTGTTCAGAACCTGCCCCCTCTAAGTCAGATTCCGAGTCAGAGAAATCCTCTGAATAGCAATCCTCCTCTGGCTGCCGCCAGTCAAATTGAGGATCCCACTCCAACCCCTCCTCCGCCCCTTTCTGTAGATTAGGAGGGTTATGTGAGGCAAACTCCTAAGAATCACTCCAGGCGTCAGCCTCCCCCATAGGTCGATGACCCGGATGACACGCCAAACTATCCCTACAGAAGGACCCACAATCAGTCCCCCACTGGACGATCGGGTTATCCTGACTTACCCAAATGATATGAGGCCTATGTTCCCGTAGCCATGAGTGTCCTAAAATGACAGGGAAAACAGAAGAACTAATAATTAAAAACTGGACCTCCTCAGAATGGCCACCAAAAGAGATGAACATAGTCAATGATTCAGAAACTTCAGTTATAAATCCAGTTCCCAGCGGGCGACCGTCCAAAGATCTAACAGAGCGTGAATGTAAAAGAGGGCGGATAGGAATGGAATGTCTCGTAGCCCACTCTCCATCCATAAAACAATCCACGGCGCCAGAGTCCACAAAAGCTTCGATAAATATTCTCTGTCTCCCCACAGTCAATTCTACAGGGATTAAAGTTCGGAAGGGAAATTGGGTCTGTCCCTCCAGCGCCCCCCATACCGCTAGAGGGACTTCCTGTTTCTCTGAAGCTCAGGGCAGCGTGGACGGATATGTCCCGGTTTGTTACAATTACAGCAGATCATACGTTTCCGAACGGGCTTACGAGCCCGGCTCTCATATGAGCCATCAACCTGCATAGGCTCACCAGCAGTGGAATTTTCAGTGGGCGGAACGGGAACTTTAAGCATGCTGCTAGTAGCATTAGCCCCGTTGCCAGCAAGAGCCAATGCAGTACATTTCTCCCTGTTATGTTCGCGGATGCGATTATCAATTCGCACAGCAGCGCGAACCAACGAATCTAGAGACAAACAAAGCTCCAATGTAGCCAGAGCGTCCTTAACCTCCTCTGCCAAAGCGTGAATGAACACTGTCATAAGAGGCGCTTCTGGCCTGCCTGTCTCTGTAGCCAAGGAGCGAAATGTGATTGAAAATGCAGCGACACTCTCAGAGCCCTGCCTTAGATGGATTAAACGCGTAGCCACCTCCTGGCCACAAACATCCTAATCAAACACCGATACTATTTCTCAAACGAGAGTCTCCACAGTATTCACTACCGGTGAATTAGATCGAATAAGTGGGCCGACCCAAGTGAGTGCTGTGTCGGTTAACAGGGATAAAATACATGAAACCTGAGACTCTTCATTCACGAACCATGAAGGCTGCGCTTTAAAAAATATCTCACATTGGGCAAAGAAATCTTTACATCTTCCTGCCTCGCCTCCATATCTTGGGGGTAATTGAAGCTTTGGCTCTCGGGGAGAATGTACGGACTGTGCTTGTGCAACATTTTGTGTGATTTGCGTGGACAGGGCTCTAATACTCTGAGTGAGAGTTAACAGAACGTTCTCTTGTCTCTCCGTGGCATTCACCTGAAGGCAGACTCTTTCCGCCAACTCTGCCTGTTGTTCTTTCAGGCTAACAAGACCCTTGCCATAACCGAGAGAGCAGCTTGTTGGTTAGCCACAACTTTCTCTAACGCAGCCGTTGCTGACGACTCCATGCTGGCTAGAGTGTTCTGTAATGGCTGGTAGTATACGGAGGCCAAGCGTAATGACAGAGAGAAAGAGGGTAGCACGAACACAGTACAAACAGAGAATAATATAGACCAAACGCAAGTACTCGCGCTTCCAAAGGACGTATAATAGCCCGAACCACGGAAGCAAAGCGAGATAGAAAAAGGGAGAGGAAACTCCAACAATAAGAAGATAGAAAGTCATACAAAACCTGACTAAAGATATCTTCGGCTCTAGTGTGAAGCTAAACACAGACACTCTAGCAAAGGAGGCGTGCCGGACATCCTGCTTATATAGATTCTGGGGAAGCGCCGCCCCAGCTCAAACAACCAGCTGGGTAAAGAATTCAATGGCCCAGGAATTCAATATCGTCCCGGGACCAGAGCCGCAAAGAAAGGTCCAAACAACAAGCACACCTCACAAACCATGACATCTACAAACCTACAAACTAAAACTTACTGACTTGTTTTTACCATTAATTAAATAATGCGGAATTTATTCTCGTCCTTGAACATTATTTGGGAACAGAAAGTAACTACCGTTACTTGTAAGTCCTGCATCATAATAAAGTGTGCATTTCGTTAGATCATTTGAATTGACATGCCAGTGATAAACCAAAATGCTTACGCTAGATTAACAGCGCATTTTACATTTTACATTTTACCTCGTTTTCCAATGCCACAGCGGAAATAACTTTAAAAGTCATACGGCGTTGAGAGCACGTATTTTTCAGTCGGTCCATCACTCTTTGTGTCCCCCAGAAACTCTTCCACTGTCGTCTGCGCGATTTGCAGCGCATCTGGCTTTTTGCATGTGTTGTGAGCTTTTGCAACTAGTCTGCCTTTTTGCATGTGTTGTGAGTGTTTGCCGCGTGTCTGCCTTTTTGCATGTTGTGAGCTTTTGCAGCGCGCCTGCCTTTTTGCATGTGTTGTGAGTATTTGCAGAGTGTCTGCCTTTTTCCATGGGTTGTGAGCTTTTGCAGCGCGTTTGCCTTTTTTGCTTGTGTTGTTAGTATTTGCCGCACGTCTGCCTTTTTGCATGTGTTGTGAGTTTTTGCTGCACCTCTGCCTTTTTGCATGTGTTGTGAGCTTTGGGAGCACATCTGCCTTTTTGCATGTGTTGTGAGCTTTTGCCGCGCATCTGCCTTTTTGCATGTGTTGTGAGTTTTTGCAGCGCGTCTGCCTTTTTGCATGTGTTGTGAGTTTTTGCTGCACAAGTGTTGTCAAGTTGATGAAGATGTTTTCTGAATTTGCTTGCGTTTCGTCCATTTGCATCTGCTTTCTTAAGATGCAGTGCGTTGAGCTCTCAGGACCACTGCAGCGACACAACCAAAAAACTATGTGTCGGCCAGGGTGCTTGTAAACTGAGGATCTGTTCAAAAATGTAGCTCGCGAGTAAAATGCTTAATGTTCTTCCTACCCAGCCAGTATAATTTGGTTTCTTCAGTAGCCAGCTAGCTCGCTATGGAGCTACATGAAAAACAGGCCGTTTAATGCCACGATTTAAGTGTACAAGTTACATAAGTTCGCTAGCTCGCTGCAATTTTTCACCTGCTAAACTGCAGAGTTAAAATAACTACTAACTGCTCAAAGGTATACGACACTACCTAAAAACAATATAACTTAGCTTGTGAACTAAAATGTTAACTTTCCAGCTGTCAACAAAATGCTGCGTTAACCTCAACAACCACAACGTCCTCAAGGACAGTTTTATTAAAGTGACCTTATTAATACAGCAAATTAAAGTATACCTTAGTAATGTTTGTGCAATACACTTTGACTGAGCTGGCATCACAAAGCAAACATTGGCAGTGCAGCAATTGGTTAAGTCAAGCCTTCATCAGGCTTTGACTGAATGGCTTATCATTTTATTAATGTGTGGGCTATCTTGGCGTGCAAAAATGTGTTGGCGATTCACGTTGGCTGACTGGTACAATTAGGATGCCAATTTGGCTGGTGAAATATTCCTAAAACAAATTGTTCCTACTTACAAGCAATAACAAACAGCTGAAAGCCTTACGTGTCTTTCAGTATCACCAAAGTCTGTACAGGACATTTTCATCATGAAATCACACTGCCAAATGGTTGTAGTTCCAAGAAAATAAACTGCAGACAGCTTGTGAATATACTTGGTGGGAGGGGCGGTTCCTTGTATATGCATTACTATCATTGGTTCTGATAAACACTCAATGATTACTATGCCTCTATCCCATAATCCATCCTGATTGACCATAGAGTTAATATGGGATTGACAGGACTTGACTATAGATCCTGTCAATCACAATATAGCCACGCCCTAAAGCATCGCTAGCTTTATCCTTTATTTTATTCAAAACCGGACCATAATTTGCAAAAGTAAACATTATGCTGTGTTGAAGGAAACTTAAAACTAGCTACTGGGACCATAAAATAATGAGGATAATGTTAACTGAGGTAATAAATCAAGTGAGAAGAGAGGTCATTTTCTCATAGACTTCCTTTGAATTGGACTTCTTTTTGCAACCATTGAAGTCACCCCCTACTGTCCAATAAATAGAATGCAAGTTTAAGGTACTTCCGCATTGGCCGCACTTTTCAGACCTGGGGGCTGCGTCCATCATTTTATACAGTGTATGGTGCTTCCCCACATTGTGATTTATGCACATAATGGAGAGACCACTCAAACGTTGTTACGACAAAAAAGAGCTCAGGTAGCTTTTGATGAGCTTTACTTTTAATAGCTACCGTTATTGGTAGGGTGACTGCAATTCTTAGAACTATCCAAAGGTTAAGATGGACCTCCTCCAGGCTTTTCTTATTTTTTTTTTTTTTTCACCGAGAAACAAAGTAGCTCAAAGGCAGTCGTTGTCTGATAGTGGGTCAGGTAAAGTCTGAATTCTGTGTTCCAGATCCCTTCCTCTGATATCACAGTCGTCCAAGAAGGCTGGAGTGTTTTAATTTCCATGCAGTGAGCCTGTTAAGATTCATTGGACATTTCAGAGGAGGTGCTGAAGTTCAGCTGCATGCCAGGTATGGTTTTGAACTGGTTGAGTGTTTCAAATATCTAATCCATGGATGTTGAAGCAGAGTCAACCACAATGTTTAAGTATTGACTTCAAGTTTTTCAATGCATCAGTCACGGGTTCATCAATAGCATCACAGCTGAAATGCCTCTGGCTGGTTCTCAGTCTCTTCTCAATCAGAAAAGTTTCCACATTCATTTCTTCACAAATGCTTGTTGTCTGGGCCACAGATGATTAAGATTCCTGATATGCACTGAAGAAAGCTTTTGCATTTAAGATTAAATTCACATCTGATGTGGATTGGAGGAGCTTGTTCGCCTTGCTATTCAGTGTCAGTATCTCACACCATAAAACACAGCAAATCAAGAAATGGTGGGACCCAAGTTTTTCTGTAAGTATAATTGAATAATTCATCATGAATGATGGATTATTTTTGACTCATGATTCTCCCTGCTCCTTGATTCTTCATTCTGTCAGCCTGGTCCTCTGAAGTTCACCTGATCTGCAACACTCATTCTGCCTCTTGTTTCTGTACTGAATTCCCATTGTGTGGTAAACACCCTGTCTGTTTGACTATGATTCATGGATTAATAAAGTCTGTAAAACTGATTTGCCATTTACACTTGAATTCTGAGTCCCAAGTCCGTCAATGCTTGGTGCTTGCCCTTCATGTTGGCCCCATTAACATGAGCTTGCCCTCTGCAATCTCCAAATGGAATCTTCAGCTCATTCAGCTTATCTAAGATAACAGGGGACAGATTAAAGCCTTGTTTAACCTCAACATTTATAAAGCTGAGGAGGAGCTCTTCCATATAAGGCTGAGTATTTTTTGGCTACGGGGTCACGTACAAAAAGCAGTTCTTGACATGAACTGAAGGAACTGAAGGATGTTAACAGGCCCACATCCTAAATACCTTGCAAAACTCGCTGCCTACCTCACCGAATATCACTATTTTTAGAAGTAAACAATGCATTCAGGAATTAAAAATGCAGTTTTATATGACATCAGTTTGAAGATTGGAAATGCTGATCACTCGGCTCCACTTCACCCTATGTTAGCTACCAGATGCCGATCATTGTGAACATTGACCCCTACTTTGCCATGTGATGAGGGCAAAGCATATTGAGTGTGTAGGGCTGCCCAGCCCTGACATACTGGATCACAGTGACTAGTATAACATTATCCATCTATGCTAACAGAGCAGCTAAGCTAGGCTTCTCACTACTCACTTGGTAAGGTGAGCCAAATTGTTTAATACTTACAAGTATTGATTTTACATGTAACCAATAAATGTGACTAAAATCGTTTCAAAAAAAGGAAAATCACACTAAACATATTCATGAAAATAGCCCTGTTTTCTCGCATTTGAAATATACATCTGTGTGTTTTCACAATTCTGGAGAGATTTCAGGGTAGTTGTTCATTATTTTATTATCAGCAGATATTGATTGATGCATTTAACTCATGTTAATTTTGTTTAGCACATTTAGAAGACGTAGTGAGGATAAAATTAGCATTTGAACCTCAGTATTTTGTTTAATTAATCGAAATGATTTTTGGCTCAAATAAGGACACCAAAATGTGACATCAAAAATAAATTCTTAAAGGTCCCATATTATGCTGTATTTAATTGTTTAAAATATGTCCAATGGGTCTTTAAAATAATGTTAAGAATTAAGATACAAAAGAAAACCACACACATCCAGGTCTTTTGAGACCTCTTCTCTCAACCTGTCTGTGCCGGCCTGAAACATGAGCTGTTTTGAGTGGGCGGGGAGGCTATGCTAATGAGGCGCTGCTCTGATTGGCTGCCTGGCCGCTTCAACTCTGGGGCAGGGTGCGGACCCAAAAAACCAGGAAACCAAGATGGCAGGTATTTCAGGACAGCTTTCTGCGGCATCTATTGCTGTAAGACTGTACTTGTTTGATCCTGAATTTGACCCAGAACGGAAGGAGGAAGCAGTTGAAGTGTTGCAGCAACGTTTACAGCACTATTATAAGTATCGTGCTCACAAGTTGGTATGCCGCAAAGACTGTTATGTGAAAAGGGAATTATGATGAAAATCATCCATATCCATCCTTATTCTTGATGTTCGTTCTGCAATTGGCTATCCTCCCGCAAGGTATGACGTTACTGACTGCTGTTTTCATTAATTTTGCGCAAAATTTATGTTAATGATTTCATATTTAAGGTTTAAAACGTGATTTCTAATCATGCAGTGTCTGATTCATTCGTACACATTTCTTGTCCACTGTAATCCATCGTGATGAAAGTTATGCTTCAGAATAACGTTGTCCTCTAAAATATTGCATGAATTAATTGGACAGTTGATGTTATCCGTGAGCGGAGATGACAACTTCTGAAATTTAATATGAATCCGCATTTTCTTTCTTGTCTCACGGTCTCACATTTGTTACCCAGTATAGTGAAAAGACACATATACGATGTGTAACTATTGACTTTGGCTATTTTTCAGCCAGTGTTTGGAGGCTCTTGGTGGAGAGAGCAATTTTTAAGAAGAACAACTGAGCTAACTTTTCATTTGCATTAACTTTAGTGCACTGAGTTAGCCTTCTTGAGTTGCTACAGGCAGATTTCACAGGTATAGGAGCAATCATGAATGATACTATGATCCACTCCAATTACAACAGAGTTCCTGTTTTTGCAATTTTCATTTGCGTTTGGACAATCAATCAGACTCTTTTGGTTCAGAATTTTCAAATGTGCTTAATTTTATGAGTTCTCTTCAACATGCTACTCAGTCTACTCATAACTAAGGCCACATTTTAGACCTTTTAATTATCTATGGCCTGTCTGCTAATGTCACGTCAGTTGTGACATTCTCTTTCTGCTTTACATGATCCCTCTTGGACAGATTATCAGTGAGTTCAGTGATGTCTCTTATCATCTATATGCTGATGATGTTCATCTCTACTCCTCTTTCAAACAAACCGAGCTGCATAAATTAGATAATTTAACTGCCTGCTTGACAGCCATCAAAAAATGGCTAAATAACAATCTTCTTCAACTGAACTCTGCCAAAACTGAAACGCTGATTATTGCCCCAGACAGTGCCATTCCCCTTATAAAGCAGCATTTAGATCTGTTAGGCCTCTCTGTCCAACCTATCTTACGTAATCTGGGAGTTGTGTTTGATAAGGACATGTCCTTGGACCACCACTGTAAACAGTTGGTGAAGAACTGCTTTTATCACCTGCAGAATATTGCAAAACTGAGGTCCATGATTTCAAGATCTGAAATGGATATGATAATTCATGCCTTTGTTTCATCTCACATTGATTATTGTAATGCACTTTTTATGTGTTTCAACAAAAAGGCTGTAAATTGCCTTCAGACTGTATAGAACTCAGCAGCAAGGCTTTTAACTGGATCTAAAAAAAGGGATCATATCACCCCGATCTTATACTCCCTACATTGGTTACCAGATAATTTTAGGATTCATTTTAAGATTTTAGTACTTACATTTAGAGCCCTCCATGATCAAGCCCCCTTGTACATCACTGAGCTACTGAGACCATATTCTCCCTCATGTTCTCTATGGTCATCAGATCAGAAACTCTTGATGGTCCCCTGCAGCCATTTTAAAACACGAGGTGATTGCTCTTTTCCGGCCAGTGCTCCACGCCTCTGGAATGCACTACCTCTGACTCTGTGCAGCATAGAGTCCACTGAAGGTTTTAAGAGAGAACTTAAAACTTATCTTTTTAGACAGGCTTTTTACTAATATTGATGTTCTGGGGCCTCTGTGAAGTTACCTGTTTTTTGTGCTGTTGTGTGTTTGTGTCTCTGTATTTTATCTGCATTCTGTCCTTGCTGTGAAGCACTTTGTGATTTTATCTGTGAAAAGTGCGATATAAATAAAATTTACTTACTGACTTACTTGTGGATTTAGGCTTGTCTGATAACTTCTGCATCTATTTTACTGTCAATGGTATTGTAAAATAGCCTATTCCAGAATAAACTGTCAGCAAAGGCTATTTTACTGCTTTAGTGGCGACAAAGTTTTTTGATCTTTTGCATGACATGCCCTCAGACATTTTAGCTTCCTTTTGCGATTTTATTGTGGACAGTCTGAAATATAAACCCTTGACATTGTGGCTCCACTAAAATTGAATAAAATTTCCGCTAAACCTGCTCCTCCCTGGAGAAAAAACGCAATTAAACAATTAAAGAGAAACTGATGAATTGCAAAAAGACAATGGAGAAAGAGTAAATTAGCAGTCAATTATCAAATTTTCCATGAACATGAATGATATGGCAATTGAATATACAAGAGTAGCTTATTTCTCAAAATTGATAATTAACAACCAGAACAACCCAAAAATCCTCTTCTCAAACATTGACCGCTTAATTAACCCTGTTTTTACCACATCAAGCAGTGTGTGCTGTCTCAAAAGGCGAAGACTGTCCACATCAGAAGTAAAATAGACACTATTATGTCAAATTTATCTCAATGTCAACATATGAATTTTAACACCCCAGAACCACTGTTCTGTCTGTTTTGTTCTGGATGATGCTAAGATGCTTGGCAAAGTTATTTCCCAATTAAAACCAGAAAACTGTGTTTTCGATCCCATTCCCACATCCTTTTTTAAAAACATTTAATAAACTAGAAAATTGTTTGCGGAATACCGCAAAAACAGAGCAGCCCCTCCATTCCACCTGGCCTTGACACATTTATAAGAAAATTTCATGAGGAATAATCAAACATATAAAAATATTGTGTCAACAAGAAGTTTTATGAGAGTACATGCATGACCATAACCTCACTATGACCTTGACCATGAACGGAATTTGCTCAAAAGTTGAAATACGCTGAGTCCTTTTCCATAGTTAGTATATACCAACTTACAGCTTGGTGTCATAAAATGTTTTGAAGTTAATGGCCCTCATTTATCAAACTTGCGTAGGATCTGGTGTAGATTCTGGTGTAAATATCAGTGTTCACCAGGTGTCACGTCTGATTTACTAAAAGTGTGTACGTCGCAGATTTCGGTGCAGAACTGGCATGGCGTTGATAAATCTGGCGGCTGAAACCATCGTAATTTACATGACACGCCCCTATAAATTCATGCTCCAGGAGGCATAGTCCTGCCCACTTTATGACAGGGACTCTCGAAAGACGGCAAAGAAGAAAGAACTTCACTGAGGAGGAATATAAATTATCATGTCCGAGGTGGAGAGAAACAAAATAATTTTATTTGGAAGCTATAAGAGTTGCATAAAGGGAGCCCAGAAGGCTGCAGTCTGGAAAACTATTGCTGCTGCGGTAAACACCGTTGAGGTGGAAAACCGGAGTGCAGCAGAAGTTCGATTTAATTCATTAATAAATCAAAGTGACTAGTCGCACTTATTTAAGTGTGTCCAAGCTCAAAAATTGATCGAAATTCGCATTAGACGCACTTATAAGTGTGGCAAAGATGGACATTTCTCCACTGCCCACACTTATTTTAAGTGTATCCAAAGCTAAATTATTTTTCTTGGCCAAACTTGTTTTAAGCGGTACTTTCTATAAGCTGCACTGGAATGGTCATCAACTGGCGCACTTATAAGTGTGGCCAAGAAAAAAATTCAGCATTGGCCACACGTATAAGTGAGAATAACATCGGCCTTAATAAATTTAATTCATAGATCCATGATATTTCATTTTATATAGCCTACATAATTGACAATCCAAATGCTTTACATGTAGGTTAAAAAAGTGGTCCGATTTTAAGATCACCACCAAAAAAACGGGTTGCGGCCACTGATCTATGTAGAATTCTATATAGATGAGTGGTTGCGGTGCTCAGGCGCAGCAGCGCACGGACCGGTGGAGGCCAAACAGACTCGAACCTCCAGCCGTCACCGTTCGAGGAGCAGGGCTCCCCCTCCATCGTGGGAATATGAGGCGGTGGGGAGACGGATGAGTCCCCACCGCCTTGATCGGAGCTGCATGTGGGTAATTGTTCAAATACAGTCTGCAGAGATCACTCTTCCTTGTACTTTTATTAGTAGGCTATTACTCCATGACATTTGCCTGGGTGGAAGTGGCTATTCGCCTCGCAGCGGGGTTAATCGGGGGAAGGGATCGGCTATCTGCCCCGCAACGGGGTCGACAAGAGAAGCAGTTCTGCTATTCGCACCGCGGTGGAACGGATAAGGGAAGCACTTCTGTTATTGGCCCAACTGCGGGGCAAATAGCAGATTTCATTTTATAATCCGCCCCGCTCTTTGATCTTTCGTGCTGAACCGCCACGGGGCGAATAGCCTCTGCCTTATTGGGTGCCATGCAAAGCGAGCAGCCACTCGTCACTTTCCAGGAAGCGATCTTCTCTGTGCCGAAAGTTCCTCTCACGTTGGACAGAAGCTTATTCCTCTAACAACAGCAGATGTGCCATTGTCAAAATTTTATCACGGTCAAAGAGTCCGTAGGCCTATATGAGCCCCTAAGAACCATACTGGGCCATCCCGCACTTTTGGCGAAAATCAGTTGAGGTTGTGAGCATGTGCGGAAAACTGAGATCTACATTTCCTAAATGGGCCAACTCAATCTTCCCACATGGATTGTTAATACAAGCAAACGTCTTCTCTGCCCCTGTACATATGCACTGCACTGCCTTAGCCATAATAGGCCATCCCACAACCTTCCCATAATTCATTGTAAACATGGAGGCTAGGTATCTCACTGATGAGGAATTGCATCCTATGATTGAGGATGATGGTGAAGTGGAAGATGACAGAGACCCAGAGTTCGTCCCAAATTAATCAGAAGATGATGGTTCCTCTTCAGACGGAGGTAGGTTTCACTTTAAATGATGATAATGCATCCAAAACCTGAACAAAAAGTGCAGGTGAATAATTTTACATATCTTGACTTTGTTACATATGTAAGGTTTTTGTTGCCAGTTTCTCTAGATGACACAGGAGGCTGGCAACTTTGAGTCCCATTTTCTCAAAAGTACCCCAACATGGGTTGGCCCAGTATGGTTCTCAGGGGCTCATATATACTGAGCAACAAAAGAAACGCAAGTTAGCTAGTTAGTTAATGTACTCTTATGGTTACTCAGTCAAAGTGACCGCAAAATAAAGAAAAGTTTGATGAAATGAGTGTAAATATGCACGTGCTAGTGATAAATTTGATTGTCTAAATTACACGTAAATTTATTTTCCAGTCTACCTTTAATTAATTTGCGTTTCTTTTGTTGTTCAGCATATATCTGACTGGATGAGCATCTGACATACCACACTGCATATCTGCCAAGCCACGCATTGCGCTTCATCAAATTGATTGTTATTGTCAGTCGTCTGGCCTGACAAGCAGGTTGTCTCAAAATATAAGTTTGATTAATTTCTCAACACAGGTGTCTTATTTATTTATTTATTTATTCATTCTTTTATTAATTTAGCCTATTTAGCTTATTGATTAATTTTACTAATAAGAGCAACAACAGCATGACGTCCGCATTGCTGCATATGGTTTATTACTCATTTTGACAGCTGCATTCGTTCCTCATGTTGTTCGCTGGTTTCAAATCTGTGTACGCCTGGTCAGACCTGGCGTGAGATTTTTGCGGACCGTTCGCTCACATTCAGATTGATAAATGCCGATCCTTGCGGGAGATTTGACGTACATCCATTTTTTTGGTGTAGGCACATTTGATAAATGTGGGCCATCGTGTTGAGAAATTTTTTCAGAGGCGTGGCCAGATAACATGACCTTGACCTTTGAAGTCACCTCTGATTATGCCAAATTATAGCATGATTATACCATAAAATCCTTAATAGGCATCTATTCTTGATAACCGGTTTGTTGTTCCCTTAAGAATATCCAGTAATAGCCTTTATCAGTACAATGTACTTTGCAACCGCAGTGTTCACTCACCAATATTTATTGCACATCGCTGCCTCTTCTTACTACATGGCCTGGTTACTGCTCCAGGATCGTAATAATCCACAATACTTGGATTTGAAAAATTGTTTAGCAAATGGGCTTCAAAAAATTTTGGAATTTTTTATTTATTACTCACCGTTTATTTTTATATGATTTTCTGATAGTAATTGGCAGACACAAGACAAATCACTGAAAATAAGGCATCAACTTTTGTTGTATGAACACACTTTACTTGATCCTCCAGTTTTATTAGTTTGTGTTTGCCACTTTAAAGGTCATTGAACATAACTGGTGATTTTCATGAAAAAACATAGCTTATTTGCTGCGCTTCCTTGAGTCGTTGGACCTCCAGCCAATCACATTATATCCATGGTTGTGCAAGTGTCTTCCATTTGCGTCATTGCGTTGTAACTTGAACTTGTCAGTCCGTTTAATCTCTGGTCATACAGCCAGATCACTCTTTACTTTGTGTCTAGAGTTATCAATGTTTCATGTGGATTTTTTTTCTCTCTAGATAACACTTGCATTTGCCTGTCATGGAGTCGCTATGTACGCCAAAAAAAGTTACTGTTTTTATGAGTAGTTGTATCTTTATTTCAAACAATTGAAGTTTCGCCATCCTGCTATATTTGCCTTTACTTTTCTGCAAGCTAAGTCATGATATATCCTTTATTTCATGATAGTTCATTGGATGCGTTTGGGTAACCTCAAGGGAATACAAGAGGTTAAGTATTTGCTGGGCTGATGTGGGATGAAGTGAAAGATTTCCTGTTTGAAAAGTAAGTTACTTTGTGATAATAATATGCTTCGTTAATGCCTAGTTGATTGCGCATGAGCACCTGGGTCATTTGGAATCCAGTAGTCGATATAACTATGAGATTTAAAAAAGTTGTCAAAAGGCTCTAGATGTAAATTATGGCTATCTATTTAGCCATTTGTAAAGGTATCATCTGACATACTACAGCGCCCTCCACAATTATTGGCACCCCTGGTTAAGATGTGTTCTTTAGCTTCTAATAAATTCAGTTTTTTTCTAAATAATATAGGACCACAATGAAAAAAAGAGGAAAATCCAACCTTTAATTCAAGTGCATTTATTCAGTGGGAAAAAAATCCCACATTAAGAAATAATTCTTTTACATCAAATCATGTGTGCCACAATTATTAGCACCGCTGACGTTAATACTTTGCACAACCCCCTTTTGCCAACAAAACAGCACCTAATCTTCTCCTATAATGTTTCACAAGATGGGAGAATACAGAAAGAGGGATCTTCGACCATTCCTCTTTGCACAATCTCTCTAAATCATCCAGCGACCTGGGTCCTCTCCTCTGCACTCTCCTCTTCAGCTCACTCTACAGGTTTTCAATGGGGTTGAGGTCTGGGGACTGAGATGGCCATGGGAGGAGCTTGATTCTGTGTCTGGTGAACCATTTCTGTGTAGATTTGGCCACATGTTTAGGGTCATTACCTTGCTGAAAGACCCAGTGACGACCCATCTTCAGCTTTCGGGCCGAGGCCACCAGATTTTGATTTAAAATGTCCTGGTATTTCAAAGTGTTCATGATGCCATGCACCCTAACAAGGTTCCCAGGGCTTCTGGAAGAGAAACAGGCCCACAGCATCACCGATCCTCCCCCATACTTCACAGTGGGCATGAGGTGCTTTTCTGCATACTCATCTTTTGTGTTCCGCCAGACCCACTTAGAGTGTTTGTTGCCAAAAAGCTCTATCTTGGTCTCATCTGACCAAAGCACACGGTCCCAGTTGAAGTCCCAGTACCGCTTAGCGAACTCCAGACGTTTTCGTTTATGATTGTGAGTGAGAAAAGGTTTTTTCCGTGCATGCCTCCCAAACAGCTTGTTGGCATGTAGATAGTGCCTGATGGTTGTTTTGGAGAATTTGTGACCCCAAGGTGCTACCATTTGTTGCAATTCTTTAACAGTGAGCTTTGGAGAACATTTTATTTCTCTTACCATCCTCCTCACTGTGCGTGGTGGCAAAATAACCTTGCGTCCTCGTCCAGGCTTGTTTACCACTGTTCCAGTTGTTTTAAACTTCTTAATGATTCCTCTGAAAGTATACTCAGTCAAAAAAGAAACTTCACACTCGTTTGGAGGTCGATAAGTTGAACATACAAGAAAAGTGCTTTTAAATAATGATTTAATTCCATTCTGTACCCATTAAGGACGGTGTTACATAAAAATCATGTTCATAATGTAACCAGTTCCAACGGAAATGCTACGGAAATGTAAGAGAGTAAAAATGGTAAGTTACAACTTGATGAAAGCATGTCAATAGCGCGTATGCCCTCCATGAGCGTTCACAACTGCGACGCAACGTCTCCTCATGGATTGAATGATGCATCTGAACACAGCTTGGGGGATGTGTCGCCATAATTGAACCAACATGGCACCAAGTTCCTGCAAATTCTGCGGAGGGTTCCTTACTTGACGGAGTCTTCTGCCCAACACATCCCATACATGTTCCATGGGATTAAGGTCGGGAGACCTTGAGGGCCACTCCATGACACTGATGCCAGCATTCCTAAGAAAATTCCGCGTTAAATTGGCCATATTAGGTCTGGCATTATCGTGTTGGAATGTCAGACCTGGGCCATGAGCTGCCATGAATGGCAAAAGCTCTGTATCCTGCAGCAGTTAGGTTTCCTTGAACGATCATCAGTCGGGAACGGGCAGGACCATTAAAGGCACCCCAAACCATAACACTACCGCCCCCAAAACGGTCCACTTCCTGCACACAACACTGGGCGTTGCGTTCACCGCGTCTCCTCCAAACTATAACTCTCCCATCAGCAAAGTGCAAAGTGAATCTGGATTTGTCGCTAAAAACGACCCTATTCCAATCACGCTGAGTCCATCTCAGATGTTGTTGTGCCCAGAGAAGCCGTTGACGTCGGTGTTACTGGGTTAAAATTGGTCCATGATATGGCCGACGTGCATGGAGACGAGCAGTGCGCAGGCGATTACGTATGGTTTGGGCAGTCACACGACCTCTAAACAATTCATTCCTAGTGGACGTTGCAGTGAGAAATCGATTAACGCAAATGACGTAAGACGATTTGTCGGTCTTCTGCTTGTGTCGTCACCGTGGTCTACCCAAACGAGGTCGGTCTGCTGTGGTGCCTGTTTGTTGGAGACGTGTCCGAAGATCATGGATAGTCCGTCAACTGCATCCCATAACCCTGGCAATGTCAGTGACCGACGTTCCCGTATTCAGCATGCCAATGGCACGCGTTCACGTTGAATGTTTGACAGTCGTGGCATTGCAAATCAACGGATAATTGACTGTAAGAACTTGTTTTTCCAAGATGTCACTCTACCGTGCTAACGTGGGCTCAATTGCACGTGTCTCATAAGGTCACGTGACTAGGAACACGAGGAAACGTGCTTTTACCTTGATGTATGCTCGCACGTGCTGCATGCTTGTGCACGTCGGAGTTGCTGTGTGTCATGATGTCTTTGACAACACATTTACCCCTAATAATAATAATAATATCTCTTGTATTAAGTTTCAAGAAAATATTTAGAAATTTTGAGTGTGAAGTTTCTTTTTTGACTGAGTATAGATATGGGCAGGTGCAGGCGAGTAGCTATTTTCTTGTAGCCATTGCCTGTCTTGTGAAGGTCGACACACATCTGCCTTATTTGAATGGTGTGTTCCTTTGTCTTTCCCATGTTGAAGAATGGATAAGAGAAATGGCCTCTGTGTCACATCATATTTATACCCCAGGGAAACAGGAAGTGATAAATTACTAATTAAATGTTCCTAGATACTCTGATCAACTTTGTAAACTATTGTAGAAATGACAGAAATACTTCAATTACATTTATTTCCCAGGAATTGTTATGGGTGCCAATAATTGTGGAACAGGTGATTTTATGAAAAATAATTATTCCTTAGTCAGGGATTTTTTTTTCCCTTAAAATTCACTTGAGTTTAAGGTTACATTTTTCTACAATTTTCAGTGTGAGAGTATGCTCCTGCAATAAAAATTGAATTTATTTTAAGGCTTTTAACACATCTTAACCAGGGGTGCCAATAATTATGGAGGGCACTGTATCACTTTTCTTGGGCATAGGGGTAAAGCATGCTTTCAAATAACATTTATCATTCTTTGTGCAGACACTGTGGTAACCACACCATAGGTAGCATACCTGGAAAGATGAATACCCAATCTCTGACATTAGAAACATTTTTTTTTTTGTGTGTGTGTTTTTATTTTTACTCAAGAGGTCAGCATATACAGGAACCACAAATGATGCATGGCAAAAGTGTGTCAAGCTCTCGTCTCGGCTGCCTACCTCCAGCTGTGAGTCACAGACGATCTCAGGATGAAGACATCAGGAGACTACTGATATTAAGAACATTTGAAGGATACTTCTCAGATGTATTACTGCAAAAGTATTAACCTCTCAATCCACAAAACTTGGTTTCTAATTAAATTTGGGCCAAGAAATTTGAATTTCTTTTATTTGGTTTATTTTTAAAAAATAAAATATGAATTTTCCAAAAAAAAAACAAACTTTATCAGTTTGAACATTAAATATCTTGTCTTTGTAGTGTACTCAATTGAATATAGGTTGAAAAGGATTTGCAAATCATTGTGTTCTGTTTTCCAACTTCATTGGAATTGGGGTTTGTAATATGGCCCACATTTCTGGAACAGCGTTCATGAAGCCCTCGGCTTTACATCCGAGATAAACGTAGGAGATGAGAAATAAAAGTATTCAAACTCTGCTCATCCCATGCCCCATGGTAACCCCTAAAATGGGATTTTGAAAGTGCTGCGCTATTTAGCTTGTTAGGACTATAAGTGTAACACTCAGTGGCAATCAGTCAGACCGAATGTTTATTTGGTCAGGCACAAATGAGATGTCTATTTCCCATCCAAATAACCTGTCAGATCCGGTCCTATACCCGAACAGTGGCAGAAAATGATTTCAGCCACTCGCACTTTCGTTGCTAAACAAATCAGGCCGTAGCGAGTCTGGCGAGCCCACTGGTATACAATAACGTACTGACGTTATACGGTGACGTAATCGCGTGGCTCTGAGTTGGCTCCTAGGCGCTGGAAAAGCAAACAGGTTCTTGGGAGGTGCGCGGGTTGAACCAATTAAGCACCAGCACCAGCACGGCGTTAGCACTAGGTTCTTTTTGGTGGAAAAGGGGTACTAGAGGATCAGGCCAGTAAATGCAGTTCTACTTGTGTGTGCTGAGACAGTGGCTTAGCGCACTTAGCCAGACCCCTCGTGGAACAGGACTATAACTGCATCACTTTTGGTGAACAGGGCCTGTTTGAGTTGCATTGATTGATGTGGTGGCTTTTTATAGCCCCGACCACGAAATGTCGGGGGTATATAGTTATATACCAAGAATTCTGCCCGTTCGTCCGTCATGCCGTCCGAAGGCATTATTTGTCCAATCGATATCTCGAATATTATTCTTTGGATTCTTTTCAAATTTGAGACACATATTCTCTACCACAGGGAGAGGTGCAGTGCAAAGTGTCGGGCATCTGGGATGATTTTTCACAAAAATATTGCCATTTTCCTGTTTTTGGACTTCAAAATTTTCAAGTGGGTTCAATGTCAATTTGTCCGATCAATATCTCGAAAATTGTTTATTGGATTCTTTTCAAATTTGCCACACATATACTCTACCACAGGGAGAGGTGCAGTGCAAACTGTTGGCCATCTCTGTCCGTCCGTCATTCCGTCCAAAGGCATTATTTTTCCGATCGATATCTCGAATATTATTCATTGAATTCTTTTCAAATTTGGCACACATATTCTCTACCACAGGGAGAGGTGCAGTGCAAACAGTCAGCCATCTCCATCAGTCCGTCATTCCATCATTCTGTCCGAAGACATTATTTGTCCGATTGAAATTTTCAAGTGGGTTCAATGTCAATTTGTCCGATCGATATCGCAAGTATTATACATTGGATTCTTTTCAAATTGGGCACACCTATTCTCTACCACAGGGAGAGGTGCAGTGCAAAGTGTCGGCTATCTGGGATGATTTTTCACTAAAATATCACCATTTTCCTGTTTTTGGACTAAGAAATTTTCAAGTGGGTTCAATGTCTATTTGTCTGATCGATATCGCAAATATTATGCATTGGATTCTTTTCAAATTTGGCACACATATTCTTGACCACAGGGAGAGGTGCAGTACAAAGTGTCAGCCATCTTGGATGATTTTTAACAAAAATATTGCCGTTTTCCTGTTTCTGCACTTAGAAATTTTCAAGTGGGTTCAATGTCCATTTGTCCGATCGATATCGCAAATATTATACATTGGATTCTTTTCAAATTTGGCACACCTATTCTCTACCACAAGGAGAGGTGCAGTGCAAAGTGTTGGCCATCTGGGATGATTTTTTACAAAAATATCACCATTTTCCTGTTTTTGGACTTAGAAATTTTCAAGTGGGTTTAATGTCAATTTGTCTGATCGATATCGCAAATATTATACATTGGATTCTTTTCAAATTTGGCACACATATTTTCTACCACAGGGAGAGATGCAGTGCAAAGTGTCGGCCATCTGGGATGATTTTCTACAAAAATATCGCCGTTTTCCTGTTTCTGCACTTAGAAATTTTCAAGTGGGTTCAATGTCAATTTGTCTGATTGATATCTTGAATATTATTTAATGGGTTCTTTTAAAATTTCGAAAACGCGAAAAAAGGAGCACTCTCCAAACCAGTAAATTATTTCGGTGCACAACAAAAGAAACTATTAAACAAAAAGAAGCATGTCAGCACCCGAAAATGTCCTTTGAAATAATTTTATTAGGCTATCAGACGAACGCGTTTCGACTCGTGGTCTTCGTCAGCGTTGACTTGGCTCATGTCTGCTCCAAACCCTAATGAACTTTCAAACATTTGCAACACTGCTCGTTCTCAATTCCTGTCTTCCTTTCCATATTGAAATAGGGAGGCTTGGCTTTATTATGGATATAAGGGAGATGGATATAAATGATGGGTGGTCTCAAACAAGGGCTACATACAATGAACACCTCAACTAGCGTAGTCACATAAACACTCAAAGGTCAAGGGTTGTTCCTCGGAAAACGGCTTAACCATTGCCAAAGCTGTCTGCACATGTGTCTTTGTGGCTGCCAAGACTTGTGTGTTCAGCTGTGTTTTAATACAATTCCTTTGTTTGCATGAGCCGCTCTGTTTTTTTGTCCTCTCTTTGATGTTTTGATGCTCTCCAAATTCCTACTTTGTGTTTGTTTTCTGGTGCATTTACTTTTATATTCCTGCTGTTCACTTGCCCAGTAGACTAACCTTGTAGATAGCAATGTTAAGAATCACTTTGGCTGTAATAGACCACATTTTACACTGGGAATTCTATTCACTGTTAGAATTGCATTAGCACTATGCTGTCCCAGGAGATTTAAATAGCGGGAACTAAAATCCATTAGGTGTAAATTAAGTGTTCTATTGCTTTGCACATTTTCTAATATGATTCAGTAAAATGGTCTAATGAGGCTAAAATGGGGCTCATACAGTGTGGGCAATACTGGCCTGATGCTTTAGCACATTCATAGTCCTTCATCTTATCCCTTTATCACTTCACTTATATATTTCTAATGTAATTATATGGCTGCCTGCAAAGTAAATAAGTAGCCATGGTGGCTAAATTGATTTTGGAATTGTCTCAGCTCTCACCTAGATCATTGAACACAATCAATACCTCTGGAGACAGCTGTGGACATTACCTAGGTCCCAAAACAATGTGGTTACTTAAGCCTTCAGAGCTGGAGGCCTCTTGTATTGTTTAATGATTAATTTCACATCTAAGGGTGACAAATCCTTTTTGTATGAGCGTTCCATAACTTCAGTCTTATGCCAAGGCCTGCTATCAGTTAATTTCAATAGGGGTGGCTGCTGCGGGAGGGCTCGTCCATCAGTATAATACCCAGCTAAATTCTATTAGTGAACCGATTACTTTTCTTTAAACCGTGAACTTGTCAAATAAACCATCCACTAAACATTCCCTTTGTGCTTTCTAATTAATTCATACAATTGAAGGATTATTTATTTGTTTGTTCATAAATGTGAAACAATATTTACTTCTAAATTGAAATCTGAAATGACATTACATTTTAAGTGAAATCAGTGTAGGCCTACATTTTTAGGTTAAAGTGACTAATGCCAAGCACAATCTGATATTCAAGGTCAGTGAAATGTGCTGCAGTTTCATAGATTTTAACCCTAGCGCAGAGCCTCCCAAAGCCTTAGGCCCGGGCCACACTGCCTGCAGTTGCGATGCGTATTCCGCAAGCGGAGCACTGCAACCGCAAACCGCTTGCAGCTCGGTCACACTGCCTGCGTATCTGCAGCGGCAGGTCTGCTGCGGGCTCCTCCTTCCAACTCTGTCTCTGCACGACTTTGCCCAAGAAACCACTATGAAATAATATATTGTTTCGTCTCACGTCGTTATAGCCTACACATGATTAATATTTTGTATTGACAGTAGGGGAAGCATGCTTGAGCGTTATGAATCATCCAAAAAATTTAATTACACGATCATATTACAATACACAGCAAACCCCTCTGAATTGGTCTTGCTCTGTTTGAAGGTAATTTCGGGGTAGGGGGAGGGTGTCGGGATGTAGAATGTGCTTTCAAAAGCGATCTGATTTACATTAGTCGAGGCTGAAACCATTTGTATAGGCTAGGCGCCGAACGACCGTAAAAGGAACAGTTCAGACAATTCAGAGACTGGCTGATGTGCTGTACGTTTGTCTAGCCACTGTATCCAGCTTTTTTTTTTTTTTTTTTTTACCAATGGAAACAGTCGCTTGAAGTGTTGCTGATACAAGTTGGGGATTGTATGAAGGTTCAGCAATCGTGTGGGCGTCATGGCCAGAGTGAGAGATACGGAAAAGTACTGCCCTGATACTCTTTAATCATCAACATAATAAGCTATGGTCATTGGCTTGGCTACGCAATTAATGGCATATTCCCGCAAAATACATTGATGTTTTTTTCCCCCCTGAACATCTAAATCCAAAATAAAATGAGCAACAGCGTATTAAAGCTTTCAAAAATGAGTTAGGAATGAGTAAATACTTCCCCATATATTCCCTTTAATGACAGCTGCCAACGATGAAAGTCGCAAATTTCCCACTACATGTTCCAATATTTCACAAAGCATTGCTGAATTGAACGGAAGGGATTATGTCCATACAAACGGGATTTTAATATGATAAACATGCTGGAAGTATTGTTACATTTTTTATTTGTCAGCTTCATGCTTGTAACGGACACGCATCCTTGGCAATATAGCGAAATGCATGTATTTATGGCGATATGACTGTTTTCTGACAGTCATTTTCAGCTCTGCTTTGCCTTTTTCCGCATGCGTAGCGCAGAAAAATTCAGCAAGAGTCCAAATCTATATTTTCCACACGGTAGCAGTACGGATTTTCCGTACGTGAGTCGCGCAGCTTCGGCATGCAGTGTGGCCGCTCTCATTGAATAGCATGGGAGCCGAAACGAAAATACGCATGCGGTATGAGGAATCAGCACCGCCACCGCAGGCAGTGTGGCCCGGGCCTTAATTATCCCAACCTCACATTTTGTAATGTAAGTTCTTTATAAAGTTTTTGTGTCATTTACATCAGTTTTGTTGTGCATTCAATTCACTGCTATACACCCTCATTCTGTGGAAACAAGAAAACAAGGAACTTTGTAACAGCACTTTGCATCTGTTAAAAAACAAATTGAATTTGATAAGTAAATTCATACACTATGGAAAATGTCCTTGAGTCTATTTCAGTTTGATGGAAAGTGTACGGGAGTGCAGTACCAGCTTGCCTAGATGAGCAATAATGCTTGCAGTATCACACTGGCACTTGTGTCTCCCCGATATCTCATTTTCACTTTTAGGATAGAGTCACAACTTGCTTTCCTGTCCATGCTAAACTCGTCCTCAGCAACATTCACCAATTATATCGTAAATCAATTAAGAGTCTGTAATAATTTCCACATATAAAACATAATCATACATATTCCCAGATTCATACAGGTCATACACAGTGAGCACCATAATTCATTGGACCGTTGCACTTTTTTCATTTTGGTCATGTTGGCCAGGTCAATGACTGGATCTGAATCCCTCTGAACATGCATTTTTCATGCTGAAGAAGAGACTGCAGGCAGCAAGCAGGAACAGAGAATGACCACAGTGCTGTACAGGCCCTGCAGAGCATCACCAGGGAACCTACCCAGTATCTAGTTATGTCCATGCATCAAATTGCTGTCATTGCATGCCAAGGATATGTGATAAAATATTAAAAATGATTAATTCATTCTACATGATGATCATCTAAACTTTCCAATATTGATTGTTGCTCCAGAAAATGGGGGGTGGGGGTCTATGAAAAAGTGTTTCAATTTCTGAATGATTGTAAATGGTCTATCCAATATTTTCATACTATTCTTTCAAACACAAAGTGCTAAGGATCAAAACCAAATATGAAATCTTCTTGGCATGGAACCAGTTAAGTAGTGATCCCCCATCATTGTGATCATTTTTTGTCTTCTTTTATTTATTTGAGGAATACAATATAGCTTGTTACAAATAATTTGGAAGTATAATACCATAACCATTTTAGCTTGATGTTGTACATATTGTTTGCTAGGGATTACAACAAATGCAGCAAATTAAGATGACAGACTTGGAGCCCAGAGCTAAGAAGCAGACAGCAATTCAAGTTCAATCCTAGTTTTTGCTAAACAGTCGGACTGCAGTATAAAAACAAAAGGCAGAATCAGTGTCATGAAACAGGTGAATTTCCAGGAACCAAGCTGACAGAATAAAGTGCTCGGGAAATTGTAATTAAAACCAAACAAACACAAAGGGCAATCCAGATATCGTGTACCAAGAGACAAAGGAAATTGTAACCAGGAATCAACATACTAGGAAACAAGGTGCATAAGTAGCTGTTAGAACATACTCAAGATTTCACTGAGAATATTCATGCTTAAAGAGCAATCAAAGCAATCAGGACATTTGGAACATGTGCAGAACAAACAGGGTAGCGTGACTAGTGGTGAGGTTGCAAACAAGCAAATGAACGAGCGAATTAATGAGTGGGGTGGGTCAGCAGGGAGCAGGTATCAAAACAAAGATGGGGAGAAATGACAGCGAAAGGAAAAATAACAACAAAGGGGAAAATAAAAACAGAAAACTAAACATGAATAAATTAACAGGTTACAGATTACTGACTTAAGCTGCAATGAGACTGATTGGTCCACCCCAATAACACCCCAAGGGGTCAAGCCTGCAGCCTGAGAGATATAGAGCAGCCATACCACAATTCCATCTGCTCCAGCTGTGTGGCTGAAGCTGAGCAGGTGTGGGCTTGGTTAGTACTGGGATGGGAGACCACCTGGGAAAACCAAGTTGCTGCTGGAAGAGGTGTTGGTGGGCCAGTGGGTTGCGATCTTCCCTCTGGTGGAATAATCCCCAATGCCCCAGTGCAGTGATGGGGACACTGTACTGAAGGAGATGTCATCTTTCAAATGAGATGTTAAACCGAGGTCCTGACTCACTGTGGTCACTAAAGATCCTATGACACTTATTGATAAGAGTAGGCGGTTCCCCGGTGTCATGGCTAAAGTCCCAACCTGGCTCTTTCTATCTGCCACTTAATCATCCCCTGATCAAATTGGCTGTGCAAATTGTCCTCTCCCTCCCCACCTCAACCCCCAGGGCTCCCTTGAAAAAGAGATTTCAATCTCAAAGGGACTTCCCTGGTTAAATAAGTGTTAAATAAAAAATAAATTAGCACAGTCCTTTAAACAGTTTGCTAAAATGGTACCTATCATGACTCAGGTACAAACATGGTGCACTGCACTGTGTGTCACAAAGTGTCCAGATGCTGTATTTCACACACACCATGTATTCCAATTCCAGCTATTAGATGGTTTTTAAAGAGATACAGTAAGGCCTTAGTAGGACAATGACATTATTTTCATAACTATGGCTCTGTAAGCTGCCACAAAGTTTTTGAAATTAAACAAGCAAGACTTGTTTTAAGTGTGAACTTTCAGCTTTAAATGCAGTAGTGACTGGTGAGCAGAAATGAAGCAGCAACAGACCATCCTTATCAATTATTAATTGGTCTTATTTGTTTCAATCTTTGCTTTTTCGCTTTATTTTATTTTTAAACATTATGTGAACTCATTCAACACTATCAGTTCTCATCATTAAGGTAAGATGGGATATAAAATACGGGGGTCATCAGAGTAGTTAATCTTTCTTGTATAGTGAACAGGATTTCTGAAAACTGAATTTACTATTTAATGCTGCAGCATTACATTAGGAAGGAAACTGGGTATTTAACAGGCAATGTTTTTTTTTTATTCATCAGAAAAATTGTAAATCAGGAGAATGACTGAAAACAACTGTACTACTTGTGATAAGACTACTTATTACACCTTTTGCTGTTCATTACCAGAAAATATGCATTAATTTGCAACAATCAACGAACAATAAAGTGCATTTAACATTTTTATTACACCGTTTGGCTTTCAATAGCATTTCTGGACTGTGTTAGTGCGGATAACACAAATATTCACGTGATTGTGCAAACAATTCAACGTTCTTAACATTCAATTCACAAAAATCTTTTTTCAATTGAACAGTAGCCTACATTTTGCTCATTGTTGCAGTATCAGTGTGATGTACAGTAAGATTAGGTATGCCCTCTCAATTGACCTATGGCTTAACTCCGCCCCCTCCACTGACTCGGACAAACAATCAACATTTTAGAACAGGCGCTAATGGCTGGTATCACAGTCGGAGATATTTTTCAGGATGCTATCGATGATTTTTGGTGATAGAAGGCTCAAATATCATCAAGAAGTCAGCAAAAAGGGTTACACTATGCATTGGAGGGATACATTAATGAATTTAGAGTGGAGAAGGTCAATGAAAAGTTTAAATTAGAAGCAAAAATTTTCAAGTCTTAGTGCAAACGAGATCAACCGCATCTCGTTTCCTTCACCCTCTCGCACAACAAGATAGAGGATCTGCATTGTGCACTGCAGGATAATAAATTTAATTTACATATTATTATTGCTACTGAATTTAAGAAATCTAACCTGATATGACTCAACTCCTAAGTAAACAAGGTGACGTGGTGAACAACGCAGCCAGTTACATTTACCCAAAGCACAGCGTTTGACCATTTTTTTTTAACTTAGAAACATTTTAGAACCCCCTAAAAGCGAATGATTCGGAGTTTCCGTAATGCATTTCAATGGAAGTTCAGGCTCAGAATGTCCGAGTGTATGGGGACAGAATACGCACTGTGATTGGCTCATTGCATTTGAGGGTGGGGCTTATCCATAAGTCAATTAGATGTTGAGTAATCTTTACCATTGAGAACGACCAGTACAGTAAAAGCATCAGAAAATTTTGTCCAGTTCATTCGGTTCGTCAAAGTGTTCATACAGTTGAGAAAATCCCACAAAGATGCAGAATTCCTCTCGAACACAGAGGCTCGTTAGAGCATTTGAAAGTGAGATGGTAGACTACATTTTAGTCGCAGACATACTATAGGGGTGCGCCGATCCACGGCAACAGGCATCATGGCCCGCTACATCAAAGAAGGCAGGATCCATGAGAGACCGAGAGGTGGGAGAAACAACGTGCAAATGAGTGATGCGATGAGAGAGTCAAAAGTCAAATGAACATTAAACTTTATTGAATTACAGGACAGCATTTCGTTCTTAAATTCAGTTTACCCTTCAAAAATCTCGCTATTCAAACATCTTCGCAGATAGGTCTGCATGAAGCGGTACCACTGCGCACTTTTGGCTGCGGTCACAGTAATTATCTGATTGAGAGGGCATACCTAATCTTACATCACACTGACATTGCAATAATGAGCAAAATGTAGGTTACTGTTCAATTGAAAAAAGATTTTTGTGAATTGAATGTTAAGAACGTTCAATAGTTTGTACAATTGCGTGAATATTTGTGTTATCCGCACTAACGCGGTCCAAAAAAGTCAAATGGCGTGATAAAAATGTTAAATGCACTTTAATGTTCGTTGATTGTCATAAATGACTTTCAAGCCAGTGTTAATGCCTTTCATGTTAACGCAAATGAAAGTTTTTTCTCTATTGTGCGCCGAATGACGCTAAAGAATGTCCAAAATTTTCCATTAGCAAGTGTTATGTGCGCTCATTTGAATACAAGTGAAGTGAATTCTGCACTGAGAAGCATTGTCCAAATACTTTTAAACCATATTGCTGAGTCTCAGCGGATAATATAGCCCTGCCCAATTTAGAATTCATCCAGCTGCTTTTGTCAGCAATCACATTGTCTTTAAATAAAGAAATCAGTTCCATGCAGCAATATAAGTGCACATATGCCCACTCATCACAAACAAGATGGCGTCCTTCAGGTCATGAACTCTAAGCAGTTCCTTACCTTCTCTATTCTCTTCTCATCATTCTGGTGTACAAGCTGTACTTTGTCTCCACAAAGTACTGCTTGCCACAGGATGTTGTTCCAGAACTTTTTGGGCATTTTTATATTTCTTTTTTTTTTTTGGCAAAAATCCTGTTTTCAATGTATGTCAATGGTTACTTGTGGTAAACCATTTGTAATTAATTGGTTGAAATCTTCTCTTGATCGTTGATTTTGAAGCAGATACACTTACCATCTGGAGGATGTTATTAAACTATCCAACTTTTCTGAAGAATGTTTTTTTTTTACCACCCATCAGGTACATAATACACTACAATACACATTGTTCATTACCTGTAGTCTTTTTGGGCTTTTTATGTTCTTGAGCTCACCAGTGCACATATTCTTTGTAAAAAAAAAAAAAAAGCAAATAGTTGATTCTGTCAGACCTAATGCTTTTTTTTTTTTTAATTTTACCTAAAGCATTTGTTGTTGCCCTTAGACACCAAAGCTAATGGCTACAGATTCAAAATGCAAACTCTACATTAGAAATCAACTCTAGACCTTTTATCTGCAGACTTATAAATGAAATAATGAGGGACTAGCATGCACCTGGCCATGACACAGCTGTGCTGTCAATTTCCCAATTTGAACCCTGTCGGGGCAATTTGCTTCATTCCCTGTGTAAGGACATGGTTAGACACGAAGGCTCCAGAGCAAATTACAGATATATAAGGCTTTATCATTTGCAAACAATCAAAGAATGGGAGAGGCTGCCTACCCACTAGCTCTCCAAAGAAGTGAAGAGACAGAATCCCTTCTTATATATAATTTAGAGCAACTGGTTATACAGCACAGGCTGTCAAGCTTCTTATACATGTATCTTATTTTAATTTAGCAAGCAGATGATTTCTGAGAGGTTCAGAACCAACTTATGTCTACGACCTTTTACAACCTACTCATTTCTTATAACATTCACACCTCTAGTCCCTCTTTCCACCTTGTCGCCCTTGTCTTCACCATTCTCTTGACACGTTCACATCCCTGCCAAATTTCAATTATCTCACAATCCTGCACATTATGTTTGTCTGTTGGCCATGCTTCAAGTGTGGTACAATTTATTCCTCCCTCTTTGCACACAACATAGCTTACAATGTATTTTCAGCATAAAAGACTAATGAAGAAAAAAATTTCTCAAAATTCTGAAAAAGAGGAGGCACATATAAAAAGTGACATAATTTACAGACAGTTCATTGGGTTTGGACATAATATCCTCACATTCTGCAGTGAAGTTCATTATTTATTTACTTTTTTTAAGCCCGCTAGCACCCCCCCTCTTTGGAGGACAACTTTGTTTTTATTTACAAATGTGAAAACGCAAATTAGACAGCAAAATTAGGTTACAAATGAGAGAAAAGAAAAAGTGTATACACAAATTATATAAATAAAAAATTCAACAAAGAGATAACTCAACTTAAATACTGATAAATACATGCGTAATAAAGCGTAAATTAAATATTTAACAATAATTAATGAACTATGTAACAGATGGGGAACGTGGGGGGTAAGTGCGTGTATCAATGGCAGATGTGTAGGTGTTTATTGTGTGAGGTGTGGGCTTTTACATATACATAAGTGGACAAACAAACAGACAGACAGTTAGAAAGACAGACAGACAGATCAACAGACAGATATTGATAAATCTAAGTGTGAATGTTGTGTGTGTGTGTGTGTGTGTGTGTGTGTGTGTGTGTGTGTGTGTGTGTGTGTGTTTTTTTCCAATGATCAGGGAGAGGGAAAGCTCTGCCAGATATAAGAGATATAGACATATGTCTCAACTGAATGAAATTACAAACAAGAAAATTCGATTTTTAATTAGTAGACTCCGTCAAGAACACTTCCATCATAACAATAAATCTGGTAAATACTTATCAAACCAAATTAAACACAACAAAGAAAAAGCAACTATTTCTGTCATAAGGGACTCAGCAGGGAAGCCATCGCAATCACCTGAAGAAATAAACAATATTTTCAAAGAATTCTATACCAACTTATATTCATGTGAAAAGGACCCAGAACAGTTAGATATTGATTCATTTCTCAGCAGCATCAACCTACCAAAGCTCACCCAAGATCAAATTACAACACTTGAATCACCAATAACAGATAATGAACTCACCACCGGCCTCAAACTTATGCCTATCAATAGAACACTGGGACTTGATGGCTTCCCTGCTGAATTCTACAAACACTTCTGGTGGATTCTCGCTCCACTGTTTGAGTAACACTTTATAATTACGATCATTTATAAGAATTTATAAGATATTAGTAGACATTAGTGGATAGTTACCTAATCATGAACAAACCACTTATATACATTTTTAAATGATTATTATATCATTTATAACTTAAGTTACAAGACATTTATAAGCTATTAGTAGACATTGAACTAATCATGAATAAACCATTTATAATATATTTGTAAAAGATTATTAAACAATTTATTACTAAAGTTGTACAACATTTTTATATGTTTTATACATTATTAAAAACGCTGCATCAACATTGTTTGTACGTGATTTATTCATCATCAACTAATGTCTTCAAAAACAAAAAATTTCAATTTTAGGCGAGCAAACTTTGACAGGATGCGCTCATATCTAAGTGAAATAAAATGGGAGACACTCCTGGACTGTGAGTCAGTAAATGAGATGTGGGAAAGATTTAAGCGGGTTTTACTTGATTCACAATGCAAATTCATTCCAAAGGTGTCCAAAAGTAAGCTGAAAAAGCAGAATCCTCAGTGGATGACCACAGCTATTCATAGGAGTTTGAGGGAAAAGAGGAATCTTTATAAGATGTACATAAAGGATAACAATGAGAACACTAAGGCTGAATACTGTAAAATGCAAGCTGTGGTCAAAAAAGAGCTGAGGAATGCTAGAAGACTGTACGAAAGACAAATCGCAGAGGGGGCAAAAACTAACCCTAAGCGCTTCTTTCAGTACTGTAGCAGAAAAAGGAAAGTCAAAGAGCAGGTTAAGTGCATAAAGAATAAAAATGGATCGCTGCTATATGATAACAAGGATATTGCGGATACCTTAAACAGTTACTTTGTCGAGAATTTTACCTTTGAGCGGATCTTTATTCGGCCAGAGGGTACGTCCAATGCTCAAGATTATTTAGCGGAAATTGAGGTTAGGGATAACGAAGTATTAGACAAGTTGCATAAACTAAAGGCAGATAAGGCGGCGGGTCCTGATGGCCTATATCCTAGAGTGCTCAGGGAAGTTAGTGAGATCATCTTTAAGCCGCTATCCGCCATCTTCAGACGGTCTTTAGAAACTGGAGAAATACCAAATGATTGGAAACAGGGCAATATAATACCAATATATAAGAAAGGGAACCGTACTAAGCCAGGAAATTACAGGCCGGTCAGTTTAACTTGCATTGCGTGCAAAATATTGGAATCTATCATAAAAGATGAGCTGGACTTATTTCTTGAACATAACAATATATTGAGGGATAGCCAACATGGTTTCTGTAAGGGAAGGTCATGCCTGAAAAACCTTCTGGAATTTTTTGAAGAGGCCACCAAGACTTATGACCAGAGCAGGGCTTATGACATCATATACTTGGATTTTCAGAAAGCATTTGACACAGTACCGCATAAGAGACTAATTTTTAAAATGAGCTCCATTGGAGTTACAGGAGGTATTCTGAAGTGGATTCAAAACTGGTTGCAGGACAGAACACAAAGAGTGGTGGTCAGTGGTATCTCATCTGAGCTAGGTATGGTGGGGAGTGGCGTCCCCCAGGGATCGGTGTTGGGACCCCTGCCAGTGGCGGATCCAAGGGGGGGCGCGCAGGGGTGCGCCCCCCCTTTTTGTCGCAGAAAAGCGAAGAAGCTAAGCGCGCATTATTCTATCGCTAAATCCATAATGATCGTGCACACGTATCATTACGACAGTCATCGACTCTGATAAGCACTTCATGACACAATTATTTGTCCTCACGGTTTATATACCACTTTTAATGGTTCAACTTCACTATTCCGGTTGTCTTGCATCATGGCAAATTTATCTGAATCCAATAGTATATACTTGCTATATGCAATAGGAATGACCGAGAAACTCTTTTCTTGCAAATAAAAAAAGGATACATGGACTTAAGCTACGTACAATTTATTTAATTTTGTTGTTTTCACCCTAAAGTTTTAGAAGGCAGGCTTGCTGGGAAATTTATTTGACCAATGGCCTTGCTTGTCCCCTGTTGCGGTAAAACGCGTTTCAACGACTACGGACAAAAATGTCAGACAGCAATGGAAAGGCGAAAAAGCTGAGAGAATAAAGTAAACAACATTTGAGGTTCAGCCTCTCAAATGGAAAAAAATGACCAGCTGTTTGGCCATGATGGTTCTCGTAGCAAGCAGTTTTCATTTGCAGGGGGACATGGAAGCAGTGAGACTGACGTTAAATTAATAGGCTATGGCAAGTATGCGTTCGGTTAAAATTTGCTTGAGCTTAATGAAAGAACCCCACCGATGGACCAGTTGTTCATAGCCTACTATTTGATGTATATTGATTCGTTGTTTTACGGTGGCAAATAAAATTTTTCCTGGAATACCGGAAGACTTTCCAAATTTTCCATTCCAAAACCCCGTCTTCACGTACAGAATCACCCGTCATTAACATGTAACCAGCGAGTATTGCGGTTCTGAAGCTAGTGAGCTATTCTATGCCCTTTAGAGTCTGTAAGTAAGATATGTAACATTATTTTAAAAAGGTTATGTATGAGTCAATCCAAATAGTTTAATGGTCTTATTGAAAAAATTCTAAATGGCCCTAAAGTCACATTTCTTTTTCACATTCATTCATGTAAATAAAATAATAATAATAATAATAATAATAATATTTCCGTAAAAAAATAGTTTATATGTTGACAATGTTATGACAGCATCATTGTATTAAATTTATTTCAGGACATCTTTTGGATAAATAGGATCTTTAATATAATTACCACCCAATCACTGCCTCCAGATTAGTAAATTCACTCACGTGCAGAAATTCATCTTAATGGTGACTCGGATTATGTGAATGACAACACTTCCTACTCTCACAACACTTGGGAGTGTTTTCGAAGCATTAAAGCCTCATCTTTTAGAACCATTTTGAAAAAAAAGGCAATCACAGCATTGAAATAACTTTTTACAAGCTGTTGAGGGTGGTATCTTTTACTAAACCTGGTTTAGGGACTTGGGGGGAGGGGGGATTTGGTGATCTATTAACATCTGCTAAAATCACAGATGCATATACCCACTGGTTTTGCATGTTAGATATCCACTAATATTATTTTGCTGGAGGCTATTTGGTGTTATCTAAACTCAAAAACTAAAAATATCAATGTTTTGTGGGAAATATGGTCACTGCTAGTGGTGATTTTGTCAACATTTCTGAAACATCAAAACCTTCAAAAATCACTGGAACCATAGCACATTGGTATTCACTGGAAAGCTCTCATCAAGCACATTCCAATGAATACCAACACTGTAGGGTTTTGACGATTTCGAAAGATTTTCTCCCCTTTGAAATTTTGACTAAGTTACCAACAGCAGTGAAAGGGTTAAGGTCACGAACTTTGACAGTAAAGTGAAAGTCTTAGGTAAAGGTAAAAGTTGTCAGTTAATGTAAAACTGCATTATAGTAGCGCTTTGAAAGTTTTTTTAGCTTAATTTTTGGAACCTTGGGAGGAAAATCATTGAACAGATAGGCCAGATTTTTCTCCCAAGATATCAGGAAAACGTGTTTTCAGCACATTCATTTTTCAAATTTTTCTGGGGGACCCCCCTTCTTGCTGCGCCTCCCCTTTCAGCAATTCCTGGATCCGCCCCTGCCTGCTGTTCCTCATCTACATTAATGACCTTGATAGGAATATTGAGAGCAGATTAGTTGAATTTGCGGATGATACTAAATTGGGAGGTTTGGCAAATAGTTTAGAGTCCACTAAAGTGATTCAGGATGATTTGGATAGAATCCAGAATTGGGCAGAAATGTGGCAAATGAAATTTAATGTAGCAAAATGTAAAGTTGTACATGTAGGTAATAAAAACATGAGACGGGATTACTTCATGGGAGGTTTTAAACTGGAAGGTGCTCCACTCGAAAAAGATCTAGGAGTGATTGTTGACCAAACCCTCACAGGCTCTAGCTATTGTGCCGTAGCAGTTAAAAAAGCCAATGCTGGGATACATTGCCAAAAGTATTGAATACAAATCCAAGGAGGTGATGCTTCTTTTGTACAACACATTTGTCAGACCACATCTGGAGTATTGCGTACAGTTCTGGGGACCATACTTAGAAAGACATAGAGGCTCTAGAGAAAGTTCAGAGAAGAGCCACTAAGCTAATTCCGGGTATAAAAGATGAGAGCTATGAGAAGAGGCTGAAGATCCTTAATCTCTTTAGTCTTAGGAAAAGGAGACTTAGGGGTGAGCTGATTGAGGTCTTTAAATATGTTAAAGGGATTAACAAGTGAATTATGTAGGATTCCTTCAACCAAGTGTTGTTAGTAGAACTCGGGGTCACAAATGGAAGTTGACCAAAGGTAAATTGAGCACTGATATTCAGAAATATTTCTTCACCCAAAGAGTAATTTCGATGTGGAATAGCTTGCCTGACCATATTGTTGAGGCAGAGACCTTGGGAGTTTTCAAGAGCAGGCTTGACTTAAAGCTAGATACCATTGAGTCATTGAGTATCTGAAGTGATACTCACAATAGTATAAAGAAACTGGTGAGCCTAGTTGGGCTGAACAGCCTGTTCTCGCCATTCATGTTATGTTATGTTATGTTAAGTTAATGTTATTTAATGTGTAAAAAAACATTTTTGAATGATTTAAGAAAATATTCTTTGATTAAGTACATGGATTGAGTTTTTCATGGTTTCATGGCATTTCATAAGCAGGATGGATCCAGAAGTTGTGTACAACATTTATTACATGTGATGAAAAAGTCTACAAATCTTTAGCAAACATAATTAGATATTTGTTAAGGAAGAATAGGGTTCACTTTAGATTAAGGGACATATTAACATCTACAAATGATTTAGAAATGTTTTATGAATGTCTAACAATTCATTTGTTAAATGTGAAAAGACAAGTTAGTAATTGCTTCGTATCTGTATTCATAAAAGCCAGATCGTTCATAAGAGGTGAGTAAAAGGTCCACAAATCATTTATAAACATTAACAGACATTTGTAAATGATGAATAGTTTTCACTTTAGATTAAGGGACATAATAACATCTGCAAATGATTTATAGATTTTTTATGAATGTGTAACAAATCATTTGTTAAACATGAATAAACAAATGGTGGTACAGTGAGTTTTTTAACTCATCTACACTATTTCACTAATAATTTACTAATAAGATTGATCATATTGAAAAAATGATCTACAGATCACTTATGAATGTTAAAGTAGCGCATTTACAAATGTGGTACTCATAAGTTGTAAATGTACAGAAATGGTTTGATAATAAACAGTTCCATACCGATGATTTTTCCAGAAATGCTTAGGGCTGCAACAAACACTTAACACGTGATTTGTACTGACTTAACAAATCATTTACTAACCATGAACTCAATACATGTAGTAAATCAAAGAATATTTTCTTAAATCATTCAAAAATGTTTTCCTACTCATTAAATAACATTAGTTGATGATGAAAAAATCATGTACAAACAATATTGATGCAGCATTTTTAATAATGTCTAAATCATATATAAATGTTGTTCAACTTTCGTCATAAATGGTTTAATAAACATTTACAAATGTATATAAATGGTTTAAAACACTCGCCCACAAAATAGAAAAGATAATCATCCATAATTCACCCTGATCAAACTGGCTTTATTAAAGGTAGACATTCATCCAGTAACACACGCAGACTTTTTAATAAAATGGATCACTCAGCACAAAAGGATATACCAACCATCATTGTTTCACTAGATGCAGAAAAAGCTTTTGACAGGGTTAATTGGTCATTTCTCATATCAACAATGCAAAAAATTTGGCTTTGGAGAGTCATTTATTAATTGGGTGAAAATTCTGTACACTGCACCTTCAGCCACGGTCGTCACTAACGGACTAACTTCACAACAATTCACATACAAAGGGGGACTAGGCAAGGATGCCCACTCTCTCCATCTCTATTCACCATTTTTATTGAACCATTAGCAGCAGCCATCTGCCAAAACGTCAACATTCAAGGATTCAAGACACAAAATGAACATCATAAAATTAGTCTCTATGCTGAAAATATTTTGCTTTTTTTTACGAAATCCCCACTTATCACTACTAGAAACAATCGGGGTCTTTGACACATTCTCCAAAGTTTCCAATTATTCAATAAACTGGCATAAATCCTCAATGTTTCCTCTACAACTTAACAGTTGAGATGTGGCAGCATACACCCCACCAATTCCTCTATGCAGTTGTCACATTACATATTTAGGTATCAAGATTTCACCCAGCCTGTCAGAATTATTCAACCTCAATTACACCCCCTTGCTTAAGACAACAACCGACAATCTCCGAGAGGGGGTTGTAGCCGAATCAGTGGTCCGTCCACGGACCATGGTCGCTGAGCTCGGACTATTGGTCACTACCACTAGGGGCGCTGAGGTTCGTGGTCCGGACCATGAAACAGTGGTCCGCGGACCACGGCATAGTGGTCCGCGCTGAGACGGACCATTGGTTACTATCACTAGGGGCGCTGAAGCTACTGGTCCAGACCAAGGCTTTGTGGTCCGCGGACCATTTCAGTGGTCTGTCCTCTGACAGCGAATTAAATCTTGGATATCATGATCATCTTCGTTTTAAATATTGCACAATCTATAGACGATTATTCCTATAATCTTGCAATATTATTGCAAGATTATATTATATCGGCATGGGCAATACAAATGAATAAAATGACAACATTTCTTTAGTTGCTGAGAAAAAAGTGTTTATTATTTTCTAATGATTTTTTGCAGGTAAGTACAGAAGACACAGACGAAGAGTTTGCCACAAGTCCAACGCCTTTACAGGAAAGGGTCTCAGAGCCACGGGGTCCCAAAAATGGCTGATTTCGGCATTTATCAACAAAACCCATTGTGAAAATTGGGGGGTGAAGCCTGAGGGCATTTTCGAAAATGCAGTCTACTCAGAAATAAACCTGGCCAAATTATCCATTAGGGTACCCTAACAGAAATAATTGATGCTCAAGTCATCAACCCCTTTTCTGAAGTACAGCAGCGCCCCCTAGGCCCTTTTTAATGGAAAATGCATTGAATTTCACCCAATTATGTTCAACAAACATTTGGTTTTGCCTTGATATTAAAAAATGGTATGAAAGGGTTGCCTGTGAAGTTTTTTTTTTTTTGGATCAATGGCCTGCAAAAATGTCAAAATTATCGGTAGGAGGGCAAACATTAACGCTACTCGCCCATTACTATATAAAATGCAGTGAAGTCGCTGATGCCGGCAGTTGTTTGCCCTCCCACTGCTACTGAAAATGAATCAAACGTTCCCCTTCAATAACCCGTGGTGATAAAAAAAAAAAAAAAAAAAACTGTTTTTTACAATGTCCATATACCCTCCTCCCATGATAGTTTCAATGAGCTACTGTGAATAATTCATAGTAAAACACAGTGACGTGCAGTCGGAGGTTAGTTTGGCGAGGCAGAAACCTCCCCTTTGCTTGATTAGCAATCAGACGATTAACTAGTTTAGGAAGACTATTCGGCAGAATGACGGGCCAGTTTAAGTTTCTGCGGCGTTATTACTCAGTACATCGAACCTGAAATGCTCACTAGACAGCAGATTTGCGCGTAATTGCTTCCAGGAAGCCGAAGCAATGTCATCAACAAATATTAAAACAGTTCGACTTATGCAGAGTTCAATGCTTAATCAATATACAATGTATTCTCCTTTAAATAGGCGCTTTTACACCCAAACAAAAAGCGGGCGCTTATTTTCAGTCTTATTTCATAATCCGATTAACAAAATGTTTAAACGATATACAGAATTACCGAGAGCCGAGAATTTTTCCTAATTGATTATTCAGATTTCCATCCTCGCAGTCTCGAATTGAAGGGTATAAGTGAATGAATCTTGTGACCGGTGTTCGCGAGGTGGCATAGGTAGCAAAATTTGTCAGAACACTGGTAGGCTTTGAACGCCTAGCGCTGGTTTATTCCTTGGTATATTTTACGGAAACTTCACAAATAGGGTCACAGGATATTCTGTCAACTAACTATGTAGGTTGACAGTAAAAATACACTCACCTTTCTTGCTATTGTTGAGAGGAAGTCACGGCGAACTCGCGACGAACTTCAACAACTTTTGTCAAACTTATTTCACATCCCCTGGAGGTCTAGAGTGGACGAACAGACTCGTAATTTCTCAAATTAGATGGCTGTAAGGCAATAAGGGCCGTAGCTGGGATATCACGTCAGCGCGGGCTATTGGAAATCTACCTCCAAAATGGATATTTTTGCCACGCCGTGCACTTGAAAGTTTGTAAACACGGCGCAAATTGAGGTCACGCATTCATCCAACGGGCGAATAATAGCTCTGTTCAAATTATGTTATTAGCCGTGTCGCAGAGTTCATGTATGAAATGCGGGTATCCTATTGAAAAGGTTGCTTTTAATCAAACCAAGGTGTTCTTTTTGTATGAAAATGGTATTTACATCATTTTTTTAATAAGTTTTCTGAGGCTTGTTTACCGCCCCAGTTCAGCTGTTACGCATTCCATTAGAGTTTATGCAGAGCGTTGCCCATGCCTATATTATATTATAATATTATATCAATGATATTATATATTATATTCGTTCATTATATATATTCATTATATATATATATTATAATATTATTGCAATGAATATTCTAATTTGTGTGATTACATCTTTCTAGAAGGTGCTAACGTGATTGACTGTTTATAAGTATGAATTAGTGGTCCATAGTCCTTGAGGTCCGAACCAGTTCTTCAGTGGTCTGTCGAGTGGTCCGTGTGGTCCGGACCGTGCATATGTATACATGACTGGGGATTCCTTTACTCGTTCAGAAAAAAAAAGTCAATACGTTCGCTTAATTCGTTTTTGTATTGATTGCGCTGCGCAATAATTAATAATAATAATAATAATAATAATAATAATAATAATAAATGTTTTAAGCTCTTAAAGAAGTCCTGTTTGCTGTTATTTTGACTGACCCTCGGGGATTGTGATGTTAAATATCGACTTTGTCCGGTGAAGATGTAATGTTTCAAATGAACTTGTTTGTTGATAAACATGTTGAAATGTTGGCAAAAGAATTTTACAGACATGATTTGGTAAAATGCTGGTAACACTTTATTTTGATGGTCCCTGTGTAGATGCTCAACAAACAGGAAATAACGTATCAATAACATAAAGGTTGACTTTCAACAAAGGATGATTTGTAGACAGTTCAAATACTATACACAAACACATCATCACACCGTCTACAAAGTGTCTTACACGCGACCTTAATCCTTATGTTGACGATCTACAGTATGATGCTAATAGATGCTCAAGAAACTTTAACTTGAGTATCAGCAGATGATCAGGTTAATACTTGGAGACGCTCAACAAACTATCAACAGAGTATCAATAGATGATCAGGTAAATATACAGGGTGATGCTTGAAGATGCTCTGCTGACATCAATAACATGTCTACTGATACTTAAATGAATGTTTCTTGAGCATCTCTGAACATGTCACTGTAGATTGTCAACACAAATATTTAGGTTTTGTCTAAGATAGTCTGTAGATAGTATGATGATGTTTTTGTTATAACATTTGAACTGGCTACAAATCATCCTTTGTTGAAAGTCAACCATTATAAAGTTAACATGTTTTTTCTAGTCTGTTGAGCATCCACAAAGGGACCATCAAAATAAAGTGAGACGAAAATGCTTTATGTTTTGAGCGAGCTCGGCGTTTGTAATTAGCTATTTGACAAAGGCACAGCTGTATTAAATGTTTTCCTGGTAGCGGTGGCACGTTTTTAACCCGTGTGCCGGCCTATTTTACCATAGCCTAGGCTACTAGAAACCTGAGGACAATGATGAGGAAAATACTTTGTCATTCATAATAATTGTCATAGCATCGAGATTTGCTTTCGTTTGGGGTAAGACTGAATTTCCAACTGCCAGTAGATTTACTAACTAGTTGGCTTGGCAGGTGCCTAGTATGACATTTACAGAAGGTAATTAAACCCGCTCGGCCACAATTTGGAGTAAATTTAATACTTCGATAATAAGGATTGTGGACCAACTAAGACTGTGGTCTGGAAATATGCGAATGGGTGCGGCGGGATGGTTACCGCTTACTGAACAAAGACATGTAATTCATCATGTGAGACTTGCGCTCATTTTTGCTCCACATTAAAGCACGTGGCTATTGCCAGATTTATTGTTTGTTTTCTTGACTCGTTGGAGCATTATATCGATGTTATGCATCAGTCCGCTCCTTCGATGCGTTATGTCAGAAAAGTCAACCAATAAATTTTCAAAAATGTGTAAACATTTGTGTAAACCAGTTCTCAGTGGTCCGTCATGTGGTCCGCCCGCAGTCCTGCCCAGCTGCTCAGTGGTCCGTCATGTGGTCCTCGTGGTGTGTGCGTCGTTTTAAGGTCCTAATCCATTGCACAACTTTTCTGTCTCTTCTCCCTCCTTAACCCATGTACTACACTATTGTTACCTATAAGTGTATTATTTAGTTAACGGAAACAAATAAACACCACAAATCATGATTATGTTTGACTTATATTCTGGGACCAGTTCCACCAAGCAGGTTTGCTGAGTTATCCAGATAGCTACTTGATGTAGACCCCAGAACAGATATTTTTCTTCGGTCAATGATCAAGACTTGAGCAGGTGTCCAGGTTTTACTTGTTGCAGTTATCTGACTGAGTAATCCTGCTTTACAGACCAGGCTGGAGTTGTCAATTAGGCCAAGGTTATGTTGCTATTGTTGTTGTGACAGTGAATGCTTGAGTATCCAAAGGGCCCAACTCCAAGGAACACTCTTTTTCAAGAAATGGAAAAATTTATTTATTATTTTTCCCCAATGTTATGACCCATACATTTTTAGTTTATTTCTTCACAAGAGGGTGTCATGGGGACACTTTTGGCTGACATTACGCGACAATTCCTTTTTTGCTATAAGATATGCAGACCTCTATGTCATTGAAGTTGGCCCTTTGGAAACTGCAGGATTCAATTACTACATAAACCTGAGGGAGTAGATCCCAAAGTTAGGGAACAGTGTGGTATTGACTGTGTTAAATTGTGTAACACTGCTGTGCGCTGTTGTATGGTAGTAATCAAAGAATGGACAGCAGAATTTAATTATAAATATACAACATTAATACAACACCATTTCCAAAAAAGTTGGAACACTGTGTAAAATGTAAATAAAAACAGAATGCAATGATTTGCAAATTACTTAAACCAAAAATTTTATTGAAAAAAGTAAAAAGACAACATATGAAATGTTTAAACTGAGGAATTATATTGCTATTTGAAAAATATCTACTCATTGTGAATTCGATGCCAGCAACACATTTCAAAAAAGTTGTGACGAGGGTTGTTCATCACTGAGTTGCATCACCTCTTCTTTTAACAACTCAAAGTATTTTGGGTGCTGAGGAGACCAATTGCGGTAGTTTTGAAAGCAGAATATTTTCCAATTCTTTCTTGATGCAGGATGTCAGATGTCATCCCTTCGCGGCTCCCTTGTGTCATATTTCTGGTTTCATAATGCGCCAAATATTCTCAGTGCGTGACAGGTCTGGACTGCAGACAGGCCACGTTAGCACCCAGACTCTAACTACACAGCCATATCATTGTAATACATGCGGGGTATGGTGTTTGGCATTGTCTTGCAGAAATAAACAAGGCATTCCTTGAAAAAGACATCTAGATGGCGGTAAGTGTTGCTTCAAAACTAGTATACAACCCCAATTCCAAAATAGTTGAGACTAAGTGTGAATTGTGAATAAAACCAAAATGCAATGACTTTCAAATCACACCAGTCAGTATTTTATTCACAATAGAACAGAGATAACATAGCAAATGTTGAAACACACAAATGTTACAGTTTTATCCACAAAATGAGCTCATTTCAAATTTGATGGCTGCTACAGGTCTCAAAAAAGTTGGGACAGGGGCCTGTTTACCATGGTGTACCATCCCCTCTTCTTTTTAACAAAGAGTGGAGGCGTCTGGGCTATGCTGGTTACCCATGCCATGTGCTCTAATGCACTCCTATACTATCATGGATGTTGGCTTTTGACCTGTGTGCTGATGATGAGCCAGATGGTCCCTCTGCTCTTTGGCCCAGTGGATGCAGCTTCCATGATTCACAAAAATAATGTCACATTTTGATCGGTCAGTGAACAAGACAGTTTTGGACTTTGCTTCTGTCCATCTTAATTGAGCTTGGGCCCAGTAAAGGCGACGGCATTTCCAAATCTTGCGTAGACATGGTTTAATGTTTACATGGCTAAGTTTTACCTTGCATTAGCAGATGCAGTGACTAACTCTGTTCACCAACAATAGTTGACAGATGTGTTCCTAGCCCAGGATGTTATTTCTATGACAGAAACCTGACTTTTTGGTTCTGAATTCTCTGAATCTTTAAATAATATTTTGTATCATAATCCCCAAATTCCTCACAATTTTACATTGAGAAACTTTATTCTTAAATTTTTAAACAAGTTTCCCATGCAGGCTTTCTCACAGAGGTGAATCCCTCACCATCTTCACTTCTGAAAGACATTTTATACCCAGTTATGTAATTGACCTGTTACCAATTAACCTAATTAGCTGTGAGATGGTCCACTAGGTGTATTTCTTTCACATTGTGCAACTTATCTGGCCTATTGTTGCCACTGTCCCAACTTTTTTGACATGTGTTGCTGGCATCAAATTTAAAATTAGCAATTTTTTATTTAAAGTATAATCTCTCAGTTTAAACATCTAATACCCCCATTCCACACAACCGTTCTAGCTACCGTTCTCAGCCGTTCTAAGCCGTCCTCAGGACGGCTGCCTCTACCGATCAGACGCTAGGAGAACGGCCATTTTTGGCATTTTTGTGTTCCAGTAGCGATCTGTTAACGACCTTAACAATTCTGTAGGGTTCTAATACAGTTCATGTACCGACCATGTAAGGTCCGTACAGCGTGTCCATAACGATCTTTACCGTTTTAGTACCGGTCACTAGCAACGTTCCTTTCAGATCTCGCACCTTTGTTGTACCGAGTGTACTGTCCTCTACCGTTCATTACCGATTACACAGCGACTGTAGCGTGCTGTTAGCAATCCATTAGCAATCCAGTAGCGTTATGTTACCGTTGCCGTAATGATCTACAGAGGTTATAAAAGCGAGAGACAAATCAAACATGTATTCAGTTGCCGTCCCAACCGTTCATACATTACCAAGGAGTTCCGTTAACGTCCAGTGCCGTTCCAATAAGGCTACATTAAGGTTCCCTCCCGACCTCTCCCGTTCCGGTACCATTCCTTGATCGGTATGGGAATGGTAGCTAGAACGGTTGTGTGGAATGGGGGTATAATATGTTGTATCAGTACTATTTTCAATAAATTTTATGGTTTAAGTGATTTGCAAATCCTTGCATTCTTTTTTAATTTACATTTTACACAGTGTCCCAACTTTTTCATAAATGGGGTTGTATATTTAATGTATTCTATGTATACTGCATATGTAAAATATGTGGATCTTCTGTTAACTGCTTTGGCAACGTCATGATTTTGTTAATGTCATTCAAGCTATTTGAACTAAGTTTTATTATAAATGCTTGTCCATGCGTGCCAGTATCTATACTTGCATCATTATATCAGTCCTCAATGGCTGAGAGCTGCTGGTTTTCCACCCTCCCTATACCTGGGAGTTAGGTTGATGAGTCCGGCCAAGCAGTAACACTAATTGTCCAATTTTTTAGTTATTTTTCTGGGATGTAAGAAATCCAAGGCTGAATTTAGAGTCGAGGACCAAAGTTGATGTACGTATTTTTTTATATAGCCTAACTGGTTTGCCGCAGTGCATTATGGGCGATACTCGGGGTCGGGGGGGAACTCGAGTTCAGTGAAACCGGTTGTCAACAATGCTGGAAGTGAATGTCTGTTCGCCAAACTATGTCTCTACGACAAAGAGAATATCTTATCTGAAGTTTATCACCAGCCAGTTGTCGAAAAGAAAAGAAAAGAAAACGGTGGATAGTCCCCACAATGCATTGCGAAAAACAACTGAATGCGTAATTATGCTTCAGGGTTATGATCAAAGCCTCTGGTTATGATCAAAGATTTTCCTTACCAACTTACTAACTTTGCTGTTAACATTTGCTCATGTCATACCACGCGCCTATTAGTTAAGTCTACTGAAAGCCCCAAATTAAGGCGAATCTCTATGTTGTAACTGATCATAGAAAATCAAGCGTGATATTCTATAGACATGTAATCAGAATACACTATGCTTGTGAAGGATACGTATTCATTCGCAACGATACGATTATAAATTCACTGTAATTACGCTACGTTGTTGCCAGCACTCAGCCACGCGAACAGCAGAAAACGTTTCGCCATATCAGACGAACTATCTTAGCCAACCTTTTGAACGGTTTTTCATTGCACGAATGCAGGTGAATTATGTCAACTTCACTGGACACTGTCATTATTGAACAACACAATCCTCGATGGTTAAAATAATGGCTAACGAGACCTCTTTATTTATTATTCTACAATTGCTGATGGCGACAAATTTCTCTGAGCACTTTAGTAGGTTGGCGAGCAATTACGAATCATAACACTGGACGAGCTTATTTATTTATTCATTCATTTCATTTATTATATTATTATTATTATTATTATCATCATCATCATCGTCGTCGTCAATGCACTGCTCATTTATTGAAAAAACGAGGTACACCAACATATTTTCTTTGTTGTCTTTTTTTTTAAATGAATGAATAAAAGATCCTCATTGCGTACCTGTGTGCACGGTCCGGACCACACGACAGAGCAGTAAACAACAGGTTCGGACCACAAAGACTATATGGACCATTTGTTCATTTTTATAAACAGTGAATGACGTTCGCACCTCCAAGATAAATGTAATCATGCAAATTGGTATTTTCAGTGCAACAATAAGAATTTAGGCATAATCGTTCAGAATAAATAAATTAAAAATGATTCTAATATTTGAAATTTATTTCGCTACCAGCATTGCCTGAACGGCTTGAGAAGGGAGATGGATTAATCAGTGGTCCTTAACAGTGACCATGGTCAGAGGACAGACCTGAAATGGTCCGCAGACCACTGTGCTATGGTCTGAACCACTAGCTTGACCGCCTCCTAATGGTAATGACCAGTGGTCCGAGCAGTGGTCCGTGCCAGAGACCATCGTCTGGACCACTATCTTCAGCGCCCCTAGTGGTAATGACCAGTGTTCCATGCAAGAGACCATGGTCCGGACCACTATCTTCAGTGCCCCTAGTGGTAATGACCAGTGGTCCATGCAAGAGACCATGGTCCGGACCACTATCTTCAGTGCCCTAGTGGTAATGACCAGTGGTCCGAGCACAGCGACCATGGTCCGAGGACAGACCACTGAATTGGCTACAACCCCTGCTGGAATCTCCTCCGCTGGATGAACTTACCACTCTCAATAACAGGTAGAATTGTTACAATAAAAATGACAATACTTCCCAGAATTAATTATTTATTTTCTATGACTCCAACCCACCCCACCACTTCCTGGTTCAAATCATGAGATTCAATCATTACCATGTTCTACTGGAAAAACATGACCCCAAGAATTAAATTAACAACCTTACAAAAACCAAAAGCACAGGGAGGACTTGCAGCACCAAATTTTTATCACTACTATATCGCAAATCAGCTTCAATATTTATTCAAATGGATTCATCCCCACCAATCAGATAACACATGGACAGATACAGAACAGACAAATTGCAACAATATTCCTATTTCAGATTTACCATTTTACAGCCAGTCCATCAAACACTACCCTTGCTTTAAGACATTCACAATATCAGCAACTCTGACAGCCTGGTGGAAATTCCACAAAATCACAAACTCCACATTAACTTTTTCAAAATTTACACCAGTTTGGAATAACCCCGATTTTCTCAGCAATTAAAAACCATTACATTTCCTCACCTGGTCAGAAAAAGGGATCACTCACTTATCAAATATCACTCAGAATAATACACTGGTTTCATTCACTCATCTGGTGCGGGAGCACAGCATCAGGAGCAATCAGTTTCTAGAATACCTGCAGCTAAAATCATTGATTCAAGCTACCTGTTACATCAAACCCATCAACCTAGACTTACCTCCATCAGCCTCAGACCTAATCAACATTCATTCAATGAAAAAACTCCTTTCAAAAATATATAGAATAATCTCAACATCAGATAAAGCAATTTCTATACCTACAGTAAAATGGGAGAGAGATTGCCCCTGATGCTGACTTCTGGAACCAGATCTGCCAAAATATTTATTTCATGACTAAAAATGCAAACCTACAGTTAATTCAATACAAGACACTCCACAGAACCCACTACACTGGTCAGAAAATGTTTAAAATGGGCTTCACTTCAGAAACATGTTCTAAGTGAATGCAAAACCAACCAGACACTTATATCCAAGCTATTTGGCACTGCACACCTATTCAGCAGTTTTGGGAAGAGGTCACAAATTCACTCTCTGATCTCTTTTGGCTGTCAGATCCCTCTACCCCCCCGCCACTCTGCTTACTAGGTGACGCAACAATTGCAAATTTGACAAGACCAAATAATAAAATACTTCTAATAGCCCTAACGGTCGCCAAGAAAACAATCCTCATGAACTGGAAATCAAAAAGCAACACAAACATCACACAATGGAAGAATTATCTGATGGATCACATTACTATGGAAAACACAACATCCGACCCCACCCGACAGCATACAACAAAACCCCCGTCCATCTGGTCCCCTCTCATTGACCTCTTACGAACCTGATCTTTCCTTCATTATTTAATTTTTATTTCAATATGCTGTGGCAGACAGCAAAAATAACTTTGTCAGAGTCCAAATATTTATGTATTTGTTATGGATCTGACTGTTCAGCATCCTGTGTTCACCAATGGGAATTGAAAATCCACCATAAAAAAGAGAACTTATGCAACTCTTGATTGTATCCATCATCTTACCAATCACAATGTTATTGGTAGACAGGAAGTCTTGTTTCAATTCAACTGCAATTACTTAAATTCAGCCACTGCTTTTTTTTTTCCTTTTCCCCATAATGGGTTTCCAAATGAAGATTTCAATACTATTCAGTGTAAAGATTTAATAAAAGTTGAAAAAGGCCTTTGAACATCTGGCAAATTCTATTTTCTGGTTCATTGTGTCAGTACCTCAGGGTTGGCCAAATCTCATATGAATGCCTTTTCAGACAGATATCATTCATTGCTGCTCTCCAGCTAAACGATCTGATTAAAATGAATGAGAAGGCTCTAAATGGGATGTGTCTGTATCCTCTAATTGAAGACCTTAAATACGTGGCTCTGGTTTATCTCTGAACAATGATTACAAGCATGGCTTGCTGTAATAATGAGGTTTTGCTGTTGCTTTAAGAGGGTGAGAAGATGAATGTTCATCGCCTTTAATCCTGGACATGATTTATGACTCTTTCCTGTCCTATTCCTCCCTGTCCCTGAGACTCTACTGCAATGTGACGGTTCATGTTTTTGCCCAAGGTTTCCAGACATTACATTACCAGTGCAACAGTCAACAAATCATCGTAGTTTTAAAATCAATTAGTCTCTCTTATCAAGCATTCTTGACACGTTTCCACTTTTTTTAGAATGTACAAATAAAGCTAACTTCATTGTTAGTCAATCAATCAATCAACCAATCAGGACATTCATGTGTTCTGTAAGTGTGCAAGCAAGCACAATACTTATTACCAGTGTTAGTGGCTTCCGACTGGAGAGCTAAATTGAATGAAGACAGAAGCATTCATTCCTTCACTCATTCTTTCAGTGATTCTCATCATCAGAATCAATTGCTCTGTTTTATTCAGGCTAACTGCCACCAGATGTGGCTTTCTAATCCCAAGTGTTATAGCCAATGCGCGTCTCTCTCCCTTTTTATGACTGACTGAGTGACTGAGCAACTGACTGACTGATTTACCAAGTTAAAACAAACATTTGCACAATTATACCTGTTTGCACCACTCAGGAATATACCTGTTAAGGCAATAGCTGATTATTGGCTGAAGAATTACGATCTCTTCTGTCAAGGACCAAGTGGTCAGACAAGAGGGGTCACAGGTGTCTTGAGTTTCTCGTGAAGTATGAAATGTCCCGGTCAAAACGAACTTTGTTCTTGTTCTCGCAGCCTCAAGAACAAGAACAAATTTCTCTGTTCTTGTGGAGTATGTATCAAGCTTTAAACAAACGATAACTCACTATTACTTTGCTTGACTAGGAATCAGATGATTGATTAACTAATTCACTCAGACTAAACTGCAGAATGACGTGCCAGTTTCAGTTTCCACGATATTATTGCTCAGTGCATCAAACTTAAAATGCTCACGAGACAGCAAATTTGTTCATATTTGCTTACAGGAAGCCAACGCAATGCCATTTACAAATATTAAAACCTTTCTTATGCCGTGTTCAATGTTTGGTCAATGTGTTTACGATAACGTTTTCCCCCTTAAATACGAACTTTTTAATGCCATTCAAAAAATAAGGAGTTTATTTCCACTACCTTCTTATATTTTATTTCTTACAGTCTTCTTTCATAAAACGATAAAAAGGTCAAAACAATACATGGAATTACTGAGGGAGTTGAGTTTTTTCCTAATTAGGCCTAATTATTAAGATTTGCATAGCTACTTGCAGTCTCGAATCAAAGCGTAAACGTAAATTAATCTTTTTTGTCGCTTTTTTGTCCTCTTAATCATTACAGGCTACATATAGCCTGGGCTAGGTCTTAATTGTTTGGTAAAAAAAAAAAAAGTTAAAATTGATTGATTGTCAATCAGGCATAGTGCATGGAAACAGATTGACAAAATCTAGCAATGAAAAGGAAAAGTAACTGCCTGCCCTGAGCGCATGTCTCTGTTCAGATCTGAGCTGGGACTGTATTACAGCAGGATTTGATATTTTCGAGGTAACTTGAAGTTTAATCTGGTTTTCAGGACCACTTAAGTGGTTCTTTTCTTACCGGGGTAAATCAGCATGTTGACCTATGCCAGTGGTTTTCAAACTTGTAGTTTTGAAAAAATTCCAATTCCCTCATAATGTGGCTTTAAAAGCCTCTGGGCTCAAGTTCTAATGTAAATACATATGTTGATATTCATATTGCTTTGATGGCAGCTATCAGGGTACTGTTATTACAAATTCTTACTCAATTTCAGCAATGGGTGAAAAATTACATGAGATTAAGTGGTCACCCCCATAACCCCCACCCACCTCATTTCCAGGATGGTTTTACTGCGCTCTTTTCCACCTTATGGCATACGCCAATATTTTGATCAATTTCATTACTTTCTGATGTATTTTGCATTAAATTTATTTTATTTAACGATAAAAAACATGGTTATTTTGTTTTACTTCAGAAACAAAGCCCTTTTGAGAATTTGCGTCAGAAATGTGTCCCCCCCCCCCCCCTTTGAAATCAAAACTACGCCCATGGTTTTAACCCCCAGACATTTTTCAATTCTCAGTATTTTTTGTTTTTTTTTACAATTTCAATGCTGAATTTTCATGAAGATTTTTTATGTTTGCTGCCCTTTTTCTCAAGCAAAGTTATGGAAATAAACTGAAATATAATTCTAAATGCTTCAAGCGTCCAGACTCAGTTGAGCCATTCCTTTCCTGTCTGTGAACCTGCAATCTTGAATTATAAAGCCTTAAATAAGATAACGCATAAATAGCCAGATTTGGCTTCTGCACAAAGGGGTTAAAGATTGTTTTGAATGTACATACCTACTCTGGAAACAAGGTCAAAAGTGATTTCAAGCGAGGATCTAATTCTGAGAAAGCAATTTTTGTGTTCTCCCTGGCCAGCTACACCAATAGTTTTGCCTGTGTTTTTTTTTTTTTTTTTTTAAATTTAAATAAACTTACGGAGACCTTTTTAAAACCAAAAATCTAGTTCTAAAATACAAAAGTGGGAATGGTATCTATCAGGGGCGTGCCATCAGATGGGCCTTCAGTTGCCTCACCATTCACCGCATGATTGCTCTCAAGCTGTTCCCTTTATGTTCACCTAATTAAAAATTTATTTACTGAATAAACAAGACCAATACATGGCTGATAATGATAAAGAAATACTAATGACACAGTGCATAGTACATCTATGCGTATTATTGCTGCGAGATTTTAAAGATGGCAACAATCCAAACAAATGCAAATAATCTGAAACTTTCACCGATTTCAATCTCATTTTAGTGTTTTTTCAGCAGCATAAGAAAAATACTAAAATGAGAGATGGAATTCAGGGAAAAATTTGGACGTTTTGAATTTACTTGGATTATTGCCATCCTGACACTGTCATTCTGCTGCACCTCACACCAAACAATGCCTCTAAGCTATGACTGTATTCACAATTACACGGCCTATTATATGTTATTGCTTTATAAGCCGAGGTTTACGCAGATCTGTGCTGTTTCATGAGCTACATGAATTCAGAATCTTCAAAAGACAACAATATTGAGGTTTTATGTTGCATTTTTGTGCAGACGAAAATGCCTCATAACCTTGTGACACAATGCACAATAACGCTGTCAAAAATAAATTTGAAAGTCATTCTACCAGTTAGTCCTCGCAACTGTAGATAATCAGGCAAAGTAAATTGGAAAAGGCTTCAGAAATTAAGCATTGAAAGGAGGAGTTACTGAAAACTCTGATACCACTGACAGACCGCCAGTGGTATGTATTGTGAAAAAATGTACAATGTGGTGAATCAAAATTGGTTGCCAATAATAGCAAATACATAGCCTACACATTGATGTGTGTGTGTGTGTGTGTGTGTGTGTGTGTGTGTGTGTGTGTGTGTGTGTGTGTGTGTGTATAACTAGGTGAAAAGCAAGTGCTTGGAAGAGATTTCAAGTGGAACTTGGTATTGCCTTAGTAACTGAGTCTATCAAGCTAAAGCCACAGAAAAATAAGTTTGAAAAGGCACACAAAAACTGTAATGTGGGTGGGCCCAGCATGCGTCTAGTATCATGACAGAAACAATGATATTTGTCAGAATTATTTTGAGGAGAACAATTTTCAGAAAGAATCGACATTTGTTTCATCCGGGTATTCAGCCCACCCACACAACATTCTGTCATTTGGATTTGTGACAGAAAGATGAATATGACGCTCATGTACAATCAATCACTTTTTATTCAATGATCTTTACATGAATATGTTTTTTGCCATTATGTAAAAATGGCTATAGCACTGTTAAAGCGAATTACAAACTGAATACTAAATCAAATAAATAAAATTCAATATAAAATGTGGTAAAATCTAATATAAAATGCAATTGGTTTCAAAGCTGTTAAGCATTAAAATTGTATCAAGCCCTCAATGCACTGAAATAGCCTGCTGCTAAGCGTCTTCTTTGGAAATGCTTTCATACATTCTGCATCATTCCTGCATTAAACCTAATCCACACAACAATGCGATTAAGGGAGCAGCCAAAACACGCTGGAATTGCAGGCAACATCTGATTTATTCCACTTTTTCCACACAGTAACATCATCTACTTATCGGTTTCATTCATTACAAAGAAGACAATTTTACTGTTGACCCTAAACCAAATCCAAACCCTGGATAGACAGGTTTTGTGAATGTGGTTTTCACTCTGTGGACTAATGTCATTGTGCCAGAGATGCCATAGAAAGACAAAATTCCCGCCCTTTGATCCAGGAATACTCCTATTCTGGAGAAGCGTGGAGCAACAATTTTAATTTTCTCAGCATTATGCCAGAAAATGTAACAAGAGGCACAGCAACCGAAACTCCAGGATTTTTTACTGAATCCAAAGAGACAGTCATTACCCCAGCCTTTCCGACTGATGTCTTTGTATGAGACAGCTATCTCAACTCCTTTTTCCCCAATCCACTCAAACTCCCAGTAGCAGCGTCCTGACAGACCCTCCTTGCAGAGGATCTGGGGTCTACACTCAAATCTCTCTGGGTGATCAGGGTACGGCTGAAGCTGAGTAACCAGGGTCACCTCTCTGTTCCCGCCGGAGAGACTGAGTTTGTTGTATGTGGTATTGAGATCAAATGTGAGCTGGCAGGAATCTAGAAGAGGAGAATAAGAAAAATGTTATTAACATATTGTATGTATCTGGACATATTAGCTTGAATAACGCAAATCCAAGGTTTGATTTCCATAGGGATTCATTGGTATTACGCTCATAAGCAATGCATTTTGGTTGAATTGTTTTGGTAGGTCGAAATTCCCAGCTGATTTAAAGCCATTGCCAACTTATTTTCATGATTTGTGTTTCATTCTTTGCTATTGCATCTGAGATAAACTAGCTGAAACGTTGCCAAGTTGTTCAGACATTTATCCGCCTCCAGTGGCGGCCGATGAACCGAAAGCAGGGAGGGCGTAAAACATGCCTTTAAACGATAATTAGTCTTGGTCGGTTTTCAATCATTTTCCTTGATTAAAGATACTTTAGCTCACTACTTTCAGCCATGGGCGTAGTTTTGATTTTAAAGGTGGGGGGGGACACATTTCCGGAACAAATTCTCAAATGGGCTTTAGTTCTGAAGTAGAACAAAATAACCGTGTTTTTTGATTGTTAAATACAACCCCAATTTCGAAATAGTTGGGACGAAGTGTAAATTGTGAATAAAATCAAAATGCAATGACTTACAGATCACAGGAGCCAATATGTTTTTGACAAAAGCACATAAATAACATTTCAAATGTTGAAACTGAGACATTTTACATTTTTATTCACAAAATGAGCTTATTTCAAATTTTCTGGTTGCAACAGGTCTCAAAAAAGTTGGGACACAGGCAAAAAAGGGCTGAAAAACCAATTAATATATCAGAGAATCAGCTGAAAGAACATTTAGCAAGTAATTAAGTTAACTGGCATCAGGTGTGTAACATGATTGGCTATGAAAGGGATGTCTTCGAGAGGCTGAGTCTCTCAGAAGTAAAGGAGGCCAGAGGCTCTCCAACCTGTGAAGGCTTGCGTAAAAAAAAATTGTGGAGTACGTTAAAAACAATGTTCCTCAACGTCAAATTGTAAAGGCTTTGAAAGTCTCATCATCAACAGTGCATAACATCATCAAAAGATTCAGAGAAACTGGAAAAATCTCTGTGCATAAGGGACAAGGCCGAAGACCTTTACTGGATGCCCGTGATCTTCGGGCCCTCAGACGCCACTGCATCATTCACCGGCATGATTCTGTCATTGACAGTACTAAATGGGCCCAGGAATACTTCAAGAAACCACTGTCTGTAAACACAGTCTGCCGTGCCATCCACAGATGCCACCTAAAACTCTATCATGCAAAAAGGAAGCCATTGTTGAGCATGATCCAGAAGCGCCGCCGTGTTCTGTGGCCAAGACTCATTTAAAATGGACTGTAGCAAAGTCGCAAAGTGTCCTGTGGTCAGCATGACATAGATTCAAGTAAAGAGCTGGTGATTCTGGCGATGGTGACATTATTACATCAGGCAGTTGCTGCGAATGGATCTGCTGCTCATTCATGCAGCGAATCTCCGATTCCAAGACATCCAAAAGGTGCTGTATCAGATTGAGATCTGGTGACTGTGAAGACTATTGGACAACACTGAAAACACTCATTGCCGCATTTGTAAAACAGTTCAAGTCGATATGTGCTTTGTGACATGGTGCGATATCCTGCTGAAAGTGGCCATTAAAAAATAGGGACAATGTGGCCATAAAGGGATGCACATGGTCTGTAACAATGCTCTGGTTGGTTGTGGTATTTATATGATGCCCCGCTGGTATTCAGGGCCTTAATGTGAGCCAAGACAACATTACCTGCACCAATACACCTCCACCACCAGCTTGATCCACGGACACAAGGCAAGATGAATCCATTGATTTATGTTTTTTATGTTTAATTTTCACCCTACCATATGCAGGTCACAACATAAATTGAGGTTTTTCAGACCTGGCGTCCAGATCGCCAAATAAAGTGACCAAAGTGTGTATGCCAGTATACAAGTACTTGCTGCTGAGTACGCTTAAATATGTTTATAATTGGTCTTATTAATGAAGATCATGATCATAATTGTAATACTTAAGGATTCACATGCTACAGCCATCGTGTAATTGAAACAAAAGATGATTGCCTTACATTGTATGAACTCCGCTCTAGTCCGAGGCTGTGCAATCTGTATGCCCTTCACATCTCCTGACAGAGATCGACAAAGCATAATAACATGGTGTTAAGCCACTATTCATTAGGATGAGAGAAAGTGCCGTATTAACATAAGAGTGAACTGCAAGAGCAAATTGACTCACCTGAAAATATTCTGGGCTCTGGGATCTTTGTAATGTTTACACATTTCACTGAGAAGACAGAGGGTACATTTACTGAAACTTTCTCCATTCCGACTCCCTGACAGGTCCAATTCAGATAATGGTGTACAGTATTATGCAGAAGTCTTAAGCGCCCTATTTTTTAATTTGATTTTGGCTGTTAATTTTCTGTTTTCTACATTACGTTTGCTGAAAATAAAAGGCACATTTGAGGCGCTAATGTTCATAAATAAGGTAAATGTTTGTATTTCATTAAAGGGAGTTCATATTGATGATCATGAAAATGAATTTAAAACCTTACACTGTGCTGAAGCTAATATTGGATTCATAATGTCTGTGCCTCTCCCAGACTCTCATGTGATGGCTCTTGCTACAGATGTTTTTGATAACTGCTGCAGATTGCATAATTCATCTTGTGTGCAGATGTTGTTAGCATTGTGCATACAGTGCATACAGTATAGTGATATGTTCAGTCAACCTGTTTTCGAGATCTGGAGTATTTCCCGCTTGCAGAGGTCCTGTAGTTGCTCCTTTAGTTCATAGACAGCACTCCTTACAAATCCAAATGAAGTGTCTGGGTCAATTGTGATTTTGGGGAAGTCTCTACTTCCGTGAGGGACAATTATCGCTTGGCAGCACTGTAGACAGATGGAAATACAGACAGTTTCCAGCAAGGCACTGGGGGGTTCACTTTGTCCAAATGTGAGAAGAAGCTCTGTTGAGGAGGTCTGCACTAGAAACTCTCATTGCCCTGCCACACATTGTCAGTGATTTTACCTGGAGGAAATCAATGTGATCCTCAGTATGTGAAAGCAGCTCCAACTCAGCATCTCTGCCTCTTAACTCAGCAATCTCCTGCTCCAGTTGCAGTATAAGTCCTTCAGCTTGACTTACAGCAGCCCTCTCCTGATCCCTGATCATCTCTTTAACCTCAGTATGACTTCTCTCAATGAAGCTGATCAGCTCAGTGAAGATCTTTTCACTTTCCTCCATTGCTGCTTGAGCTGAAAGCTGTTATGGAACATGCAGATACAAAGACTGAGTACTTCAGCGAGGTCTTAGATCTTACTGAGACCCATCCAGTGGCTTGTACACACCTTGAGTGACTCCATGGCTTGCCTTAGGTCCTGCAGCTCCATCTCTCTCTCCTGAATTCTCTGCTGGGATGTCCATTGTGTTGCCTGTAAGTGCTTCTGTGGCATTTAAACAGATAATAAGAAATATAGCAGCAACAAGTGATTAAGAGATCCAAAAATTTGACAAAACAATCAGGTGAGCCCATGGCTCACAATCGGTCAAATTTTGGCTTCCTTATATCGAAGGATGGAGGACATGCGACCAGCGGTGGGTTTCCCAATAACGTTGAATCTCAGGATTAATGAGTTTTTTAAAGAGATTCTTAAGCAACAGATGTTCTCTCATTCCGTGGGTTAGTTTAGTGCGACCTAAAGAGACACTTTAGTTATGAACGTGTTTGGGAAACCCATGCTATTTTAAGAATGATCATAAGAGTCATTTAAAGAGGTTCTTAGCATTAAGAGGCTTTCGGGAAACCCACCGCAGAATAGTACATCCTCAGTGAAACTGTACAGTTTTTTCTGTAAAACTGCATGCACCTCGCAATGAAATGCTGCTCTGAAATATTTCATCCATCTTGAATTTCGCATAGACACCTCACAAATGGAAATTAAAGAAAGAAGGTTTTTCAAAAAATCCTAAATAGCAGAAAATCCCACCTTGTGTGAAAGAAACCCTAGTCCACTGCCTTATCAAGCATATGAATAAGCATGCAATTACTCCAGGCACAAGTCTGCAGGCCACTGGAGGCCAATTGAAGGAAAAACTGAAAGTCTGACCTCATGATGATGCTACTGATGTCTCAGGACATCAAATTTATGGGGTGGACATTTAGGACGGACATAGAATTTCACTGCAAGATGAGCCAGGAACGGGCCAGGAAATCACTATAAGCCTGGAAAAGTTTAGAAAAAAAAGTAACGCGTGGGAAGTGGGTGAACTTGGAAAAAGTAGCAGAAAAGGCAGGAGAGGAAGGGCGGGTGTAGAAACAATGGTAAAAAAAAATGCCAGTACCTTCAGTGCTTGGATCCCTCATATTATAATTCACAATCTTAAGAAATTTTGCAATAATTGCACCGCATTACTTTCCGTCACTCAACAGTTCCCTGTGAGAGTCAAAATGTTACGAGCATACAGACATAGCCGCAATACTATGCATCACGCGCTGCTAAAATGTTGGTTGTGCATATTTTGCATCAGCAATCAGATGCAGCCATTTTGATTCCCATTCAGGGATTGAATTGGAAGGGGAAAAACAACATAGAAGGCTACCACACTGCACTGGTCTGTTTTTATACCGCCTTCTGTTTCCTGCTGCTTGATGACTGTGGGCGTTAGCCCTGTGACTCATACCATTCAACAATTGTTTCGTGAAACCCCAGCACAATGTTTACCCCAGTAAAACTGCGTAATTTTTTTGTTTTTGCTAGTGATCTTTCTTTCTTTCTTTCTCCTTTTCTGTATCAATCTAAATTATTAAATAGCTCCAATTTTAAAAGTTTAACAATGATGTACTACCTCTTATTATTTTCAAGAATAAAAGTGCCGGCCCTTACCTGTTTCTCAGCCCGTTCTACTACAGCAGCGACGGTCTCGTGGCCTCTGTGTTTATCAGTCACACACAAATAACAGATACATTGTTGATCGGTGCGACAGTAAACCTCCAGTGGTTTTGTGTGGTGGGAGCAGATCAACCTCCGCAGTTTCTCTGTGGCCTCAGTTAGTTTGTGAGGTTTCCCACGATTGAGTTTTTCATGAAGAATTAAGTCAGTTTCACAGTAGGAGGCCAGACACTCTGAGCAAGACTTTACTGCTTTGAGTTTTCTCCCAGTGCAGACATCACATGCCACATCTCCAGGTCCAGCATAACACTGAGAAGGAGGGACAGCTTGGAGTCCTGTCGTCTTCAGTTTCTCCACTACTTCAGCCAGCATTGTGTTTCTGCCCAGAGCTGGTCTTGGATTGAAGGTCTGTCGGCACTGAGGACAGCTGTAAACATCCATATGATCATTCTGATCCCAGTAGCCATTAATACAGCTCATACAGTAACTGTGTCCGCAGAGAATAGTCACAGGGTCCTTCAATAAATCCAAACAGATTGGGCAGCTTAAGTGATCTTGATCCAGTAGACCAGCTGTCGTCGTTTTTCTGCTCACAGAGACAAAGAGGCAGACAGACAGAGGTTTCCTTTTGCCTGAGATGTGTTTTTGTGTGAGAGAGGGAGACTTTCTTCCTGGTTCTGAGCTGCATGGCAGAGGGCCAGACTGATGATGTAATAACTGGCAGACTCTTTAAATAAAACATAACTGCAAGTCAAAGAACTCTTGAGCAAACTGAATATATACTGTAAGACCATGTTCAAAACAATGTTTTAATAATTTTCTGTACATACTGGATTGTGAAAGACCAATGAGGTCATCTCTTTTTTTCTGTAATAATTCTAATATAATAGATTTTCCTGTATCTATGCCTTGTATATATGTCATTTCTGTTGCTCACTAGGCATTGATTTGGGTAAAATTATGGACTAATTTTAAAATTGCAGGAGAGTTTCCTCATGCAGAATTATGGACATATTAAATTTTGAAATTGGCTTGGTCTGGCGTGTAGGTTACTGCATTTTGTGTTGGCTGGTAAGGCAGTGGAATTCAGCAAGATTTATTTTAGTTTGTTTTAGCCACTGATCGAAAGAACAAACGTCCCCTGTGTAGCAGTGGGGTTGAGGCGCAAGTATTCCAACAGCAGTCAAAACGAGTGAAAAGCTAAAGAAGAAACCTTCCCCAGGCAATACGTTCTGTTACTCCTAAGATCCTTAGTTTACCCTCAAAGTCTTTTTCAGTCTTATGTCCCTATGGAGTTCTGAGTGGATGATGCTTTGCGCTTGATCTTTTACCCAATGTTTATTCACTTTATTTTCCATACACGATTGCTTGTTGCACCCTCCTGGAGCAACTCGTATATAAGAGTCAGAATCCTTGTCACCAGTTTGCTCTCCGGCACTCCTACTACTGCTACTGCCAACTTTTTTTCTCGGTCTGCTTATTATTGTCCTCTATTGTATGACTGCTTTTTTTTTTTGGCTTTATGAAAACACCCATACTGAAAGCAAGTACAAAGTTATTCAGTGTGTATGGAGCTCAAGATAAAAGAGCCTGCTACATAGCCCAAAGGTGAAAAGAGATACAGTTAACAAATGTGTATACACTTACTGATTTTTTTCATAACATTGATGAAATCTTCCATTAACAACCCCATTTCCCAAAAAGTTAAGATGCTGCGTAAAATGTAAATAAAAACAGAATGCAATGATTTGCAAATTATTTAAACCATAAATTTAATTGAAAATAATACAAAGACAACATATCGTAAGTTGAAACTGAGAATTTATTTATTTATTTTTTTAAAATATGATACCCAAAACATGTTTCAAAAATTTTGAGACCGGGGCAAGAAAAGACTGGAAAAGCTGCATTAGCTGCTATCTCTCAGCTAATTAAGTTAATTGACAACTGGTCAGTAACATGATTGGATATAAAAAGTGCATTGCACAGAGCCTGTCTTTCAGAAGTAAAGATGGCAAGGGTTTCACCACTCTGTGAAAGACTGCATGGGTAAATAGTTCAACAATTTAAGAATAGCATTTGTCAATGTACAATTGCAAAGAATTTTGCTATCTACGATACGAAATGCCATTAAAAGATTCAGAGAACCCAGAGAAATCTCTGTACATAAGGGACAAGGCTGAAATCTAACTTCAATTGATGTAATCATCAGCCCCTCAGGCGGCACTGCATGAAAAGACAGACCGGATCCTGTAATGGAAATCATTGCATGGACTCAAGGAACACTTTTAAAAACCATTGTCAGTAAACACAGTTTATCAGTTTATCGCTGCATCTACAAACACAAGTTAAAACTCTACCATGTGGGAAAAAAAAAAAAAAAACATATGCCCAATATTCTTAAATGCTGCTGCCCTCCCCGGGCCCGAGCATATTTGACCCATTAAGATCTAAGCTGGCCTCCAAAAAAAGCATTCTAAAATCTAAGGCATTGTTTTAAAACAACTAGCTAACACCTGAGGGTTTTTTTAAATTTTTTTTTTAAACTTGGTGGAGTTGTCAACATTCACTGAAACCTTTATTCATCATCCTCTGTAGCAGAAACATGAAATAAAAACCATTTGAGAGCTTATACCTTTGGCTTTAATTGAAAATAATTGCCATTGCTCCGATGTTCATTAATATTTTTGAGAACATTAATTAACATTTATTTGTTTACAAGTGGCAGTGTACAAAATAGTGGCATTGTAACAAAAAGTTGTCACTCCCCTTGCTCATGTCGTCAGCCGTTGTCAACCTCTGAAGAGCAGTTTTGTAAATGTTCTGTGGTCCACACAGAGGCTAATAAAATAATTAAAAAAATACAAATCTTAATGTATTTTGCCAGTCCTATTTGTACTTCAGCAAATCACAATGCAGTTCATTGGTCAAGTTTCTAGAAAACAATGGCATTATCTAAAACATGTTCACAGTGCATCAGGTCTTAAAGGGAGAAGCACCCAGATATTGCAGCCAGTCTTTAAGGGTGAAGTTGAACTGAGACAAAGTGGAAAACAGTCCTATGATCTGATCAATCAAAATGTGAAATCCTTTTTGGAAATCATGAATGCTGCGTCCTCCAGCTAAAGAGGGGAAGGACCATCTAGCTTGTTATCATTGCACATTTCTGGAACAAAAAACTAGAACAAAAAAGTTAACACATCACCCCAGTGCAAGCCTTGCCAACCTGGCTACCCAGTATGTATAGAGCTGATGTTAAGGTTCTACTGCTGACTTTTACACGGAATGGCACCTGAGTACATAACTAACCTGCTTTTATCAGCCCACAAGAATACTTTCTTCTCAAGATGCAGGCTATCTGGTAATCCCGAGAATAGCTAACATTTTAACAGGTGGTCATGCCTTCTCATATTGAGCTCCATATTTGTGGAATAGTCCACCAAAACTCATAAGGGAGTCAGATACGGTCTCAATATTTAAGCCTAGACTAAAAATTTCCCCTTTTGATCAGGCTTGTATCATTTATAGCCTGGAGACAGGGTTGGAAGGTGTCTGTAGTCTGAGTGTTTTAGAAATGGAAACCTTTCCTTGCCGTCAGCTGTGACTCCTTTTCTTTGGAGGTGGCTCTTGAGTAGGAGGCAGATTTCTAGCCTCTCTCATGACTACATTGATGCTTTATCTCTGTCTCATTAGCTATGCAGCCACAGAAAGCTCCTGCCGGGGTCAGCAGAATGTAGAACTCCAAATCTCTGTCACTGCTGCTACCTACTGCTCTCTAATTCCCCGATTTTGTGCTATCTCTGTACCATTTGATTTTGTGTATGGTGCAGCTCTGCATCAAGTCCCCGAGCATGCTGCTGCCCAGTTTCTGCCATCTTCACCATCAGGCTTTCTGCCCAAGAGCTGTCGACATCATTTACAAGATTTGATCCATGGAATCACCCCAGTCCAACATGCCAATGCTGCCCAGGCTGAGCTATTGATGACGTCCGGTCTATGGCCCCACCTTAACTGATGCCTCGCCCACGACTGAAATTTTTAACTGACCTATTGACCATGTTGGTCAGTAGAAACTCATACCCTGAGCCAATCAAATGAGGAAAAACTTCCCCCTCTTCAGCATGGTACCTTCCTATCTGTTCTCATAGGGAGTTTTTTTCTTGTCACTATTGCCGTAGGCTTGCTTTTGAGGGGTTCAGGCCAGAGTTCAACTGGAAAGCGCGTTGTGACAAGTGTAAGTGAAATGTGCTTAACAGATAAAATTTGTAATTCTTGAGTTGATTTGAGCTCAGAATCTAGCACCATGAAGGTATGGATCCATTATTGTATGTGGTATGGATAACTTGCACATGTGAAGACACTGTTAATGCATATACAGGTTTTGGAGTAACATATGTAGCCATCCAGATGTCTAAATTAGGTAAGGCCTTGCTTATTTCAGCAAGCCAATGGTGAACAACAGTTTTCACGTATTACAACAACATGGCTCTCAAGTTAGAGTCCAGGAGCTAAACTGGCCTGCCTGCAGTCAAGACCTGTCAGCCAGTGAAAACATTTGGCTCATTATGAAACAAAAAAAAAATTGACAAATAATATGATAAAAATAAATGTAAAAATGTGTGTGTGTGTGTGGGGGGGGGGCATTTTCCCACGTATAATTTTAATAAAGGCTCAAAAAATATTTGATAGTGAAATCTGTATTAGCAAATGTAAAGCATTAAAAAATGTACAAAACAATAACAATGGTAGTGACTAATCCAACAGTGATAGTAAATTCAACAATCAAGCACTTCGCCTAAGTGCTGACAGAGGCGTCTGAAAAAACAGCTGATTCTATCAAAGTTATCCTTACAATTTCTGCAACATAAATGCAGAACACTTAAAGCATATCAGGATCTATCTACAAAGTAGGTCCAAAGCTCTCTGGCAACCTTTATCATACAGTATACATTATGGCCGAAAAGAAAATCAGGAACGTAAGGTATATAAAATCTATGTACGCTGGCTCCTCATTTAGCGAATTGAAAAAATCTCGACATAGGCTATGCAGACACTTATCTTTTGAACTTGTGAAATCTGTTAAAGTGATGCATGATTTAAAAACACTGCACTGTTGCCTGGCAGATCTATCCACGAAGGAACAAATTTAGCATAATGTTGCTCTGTGATAGATTGAGCTGATTGGACTGTTGAAAACCAGTTAAGGGGAATTTGAACATGTAGCTTACCACTTTCATTTTCAGGTTTAATCTTTGAGAACCAGTGGCAGCTGGTGAACTGGCATTAAGGGAATCTCAAACCCATGCCTTAAAAATAATGATTGGTCATGACCTGTTTTCAATCATTCATTAAAAATACCTTTACAGAATCTCTGAAAACTCTCAACATAATCAGGTGTGGCCAGTTTTCATTAATAACGCACACCTGTCAACTCTCACGCATTTGGCGTGAGTTTTAGTGGCATATTTGCGTTCCCCTGCTGTAGTCCGCAATTATACAATCAACGTGTATGTAAGAGATTCTCGCACGGAATTGAAGTCCTTGTGCATGGAGGTTTATCAGTTTCACTTGCATTTTGGTGGATTTCAACACTCTTAGGCTAATACGGAAACTGATTATGACTCTGGACTTCTCACGCTTTTCTTTACTCAGGGGTTGGAAGCAATGGAATTGAATAAAGATGTTTCAAATGATCTTATTTCATTTAAACAATTTAAACGATCATGAAACACATGCATTGCTTCCAACCCCGAAACGCAGGTGAAACCGATAAACCTCAATGCACAAGGACTTCAATTCCGCGGGAGAATCTCTTACATATGCGTTGATTGAATAATTGAGAGTGTAGAGAGTTTCCGGAGTTTCTGTAATGGTAATTTAATGAATGATTGAAAACAGGTCATGACCAATCATTATTTTTAAGGGATTGTTTGAGCTTCCCCTATTGCCAGTTCTCCAGCCGCCACTGGTTTTCAGCAATAACAACATGATTTCAACATTAAAGTTGCATGTTACCACAGAATTTCACTCAAAGGGGAATTATTGTGAGGGCACTACACTTTCATTAATGATCAATCATTCACACCCTCCACCTATTTAGCAAAGCGATCAGGGCCAACACAGTTTCCAATCATGACACGGCAGGATGATTCAAACACCAGTTTCGACATCCACTTGCATCTCCGTCAGACCTGAGTCTGTTTGTGCAGATTGACAAGGCAATTCAATTTAATGCCCGCCGCTTGTCTCCTTGCTTTCATTTCTGTGGTTTTTATGTGCATTTTATGATGCAACATGTAATGAAATGCAGCTTTGTTGCCCCCTTATTATCTTAAGGTGCTTACTGGGGACGATGGATAACATCTTTCTGATATTGCCAATCTTGGCGAACTAGATCGTACCATCCTGTCAACCATAGGAAATGCATTTATTTAATTCAGTTTCATCTGAAGTAGAAGAGAAAAATTATCCCAGCCATCAATGTCTGTGACAGCATGTCTCTGTTTTATTTCAATTACTTTGCTCATTTGCTGCCACTAAAATTAGACGCTGATCTGACAGAGGTGGAAAAAAAAAAGAAGTCAAAATCAAGATGCTGCACAGGGAGGAATAGGGTTGGATGTTGGATCTGTATATGTTGATTTTATTTTAAAACAGTGGTCTAAAAACTGTTGGTTTGGTGTGCTTCATGAATGGTCAGTTGAGTTACAAGAAACACAAGATTTTTATTTATTTATTTTTTTTTTTGTCATGCCTAACTTGAACAATTTTAATGGGACTCAATGTCAAATTTGCGAATATTCCTGGTGAATGTAGGACACATTGATTTTTATGGTTCTAGTTCTTTTACCGAAGTGCCACTATTAAGTGAAACTACATTTCCAAATGCAAAAAAAGCAGACTTTTCTAATGGGAATGAGCTCAACATTGTTGTGAACATCTTGGTGTATATTTGCACAATCCTATTGTTCCAGTGACACTACCTTTAGTTTAAACTTCACTTTTTCAACCACGTAATAAGTCAAACAGTTCTTATGGGAAATGGGTGAAATTTGCTATGAACATTCCTGTAGCCTGGGGTAGTACCGCTAAACTCTATAACCTTTCCTTTTGAACCAACACAAGGCCAAACTGTGAATTTTGCTTATGAGGTGAATACTACCATCGCAGGGATATACCCTGCTGTCATCCGTCTGTAGTTATAGCTTATTCATTTCACATACTTCTTGTTTTTTATTTATTATGTTTACAGGGGTGGCAGAGTAATGGTGGGCTGAATGACCAGCAACTGTCTGCTCTGAGCATGTCTGTACATAGGAACTGTTTGGGATGGAGAAGCCCATTGGTTTAGTGATGCTGCTGATGTGCTCCTGCCATGAAATCCAGGCAAGCTCCTTTATTGGAAAGGGTGACAGTAATTACTGTTATCTGTAAAATTATGATTGAAAAGGCAACTGGCAGCAGGACAAGCTGTTGGACAGTGCTTTGTGCCCAAAAGAAACAGTCATTACCCTATCCTGTACTGCTGGTCACTTCATATAAGACCGTTATATAAACCCATCATTCCCTCCCCACTCAGCCCAGTGGTAATAGCATCCAGGCTGGGCCTTTCAGCACACAGCCCGAAGTGCCCATTCAGGCCACTCTTTTATCAGGATAACAAAGGGGATTTCAAGCCTTTCACCGCCCCACATCCCCGAGAGCAGGGATCATCAAATTACGCCCCGTGGTTTGAGAACTGTTGGTTTATCACCCTCTCCTTGTCTGCGACTCTGGTGAAAAACAGTCTGACCAATGAGAAGCACTATTGTTCAGAATTTGTTGATTGTCTGGGAGAAAGGAAAACTGTGGCTGGATTTGGATTCAATGTCCAGATTTGATAACCCCTGCCTTAGGCCAGTGGTTCTCAGCATGAGTCCATGGACCGCCCCAGGCATGCAGTGTTTGTTCTTGTTACAGTTGCAACTGTGTAATCCCAAATTTAAAGAGCTGATAATTTCTTAAGTTTAAACAGCTGATAAGTCATTTTTATGTTTACTTATTACAAAATAATCGGAGGAATTGTGCTAAATTGTGAGGAATAGCTGGAGTTTTATGCCATGAAGGACATAAATTGTGCTTTATTAAAAGCATCTGCAAAAAGGGAATACATTTTTAACTGACCTGGTGATGAATCTTGAGGACCCTAATTATGTTGCTGAAATGTGATTCCCCCCCTTTTTTTACATAATGCAGGTTTGGCTTGTTTTCATTTACCTTGTCCTTTAAAGCTATTAATTAACAGATGATATTTAAAAATCCTGAATTTTAATAAGCTGTTAATTTGTTTTTCGTGTTTAGGAGGAGTATTTACCATCATCAACCATGTTTAGACTGAAATGGCTCCACATACCATGAAACCATGAATAAGGTTTCTGAACACAGTCTTTCAAAATGTTTTTTTTTTTTTTTTTTTTTAGGAACTTCAAACTCTTTATAATTTGGCAGTATTTACAAGCCTCAATGTTCGATTCCAATTTTTTTCTCAGATTGTATTTGTTTACCTTGACGGTCCACATTCATAATTATAAGCGACCTGTATCGAATTGTAATGTGGATGCATCTATCCTTCAAAAGAGCATAAATGTACATACTCTACATTTTTGCTCAGGTCATTTGAGTTACCAACAACAAAAAACATTACATTTGTGAGGGCACTCATGGCATTCAAATGTGATTCAAATTCAAACCAAGAATGTATGGATGGGATTTTTCCCTTGAGGATGGCAAACAGTTCATCTGCTGTACATGATGAGGAAGAGAAGGCAAAATAAAGCCTTTTTAAGTTTTTAACTGGCCTCAGCACATGCGTACAAGCAAAAAGCCACATGGAGTCCAATCTTCCCGATCTCATTCATGTCCCACGGCCACATATCAGTTTTGTATCCAATCTAGGACTCAATCTGGGAGTGGCTTAATTCTGATTTGTAGATTGGAGTTCTGTGTCCACACAGCCCCGCAAAAAATCACATCTGTGTGACATTAAGGCAGAAAATGAGATTTGCGTGAGTTCAGCTAGATAATGTGAACGTAGCCCTTGCGCCCACAATATCGCATACTGGAAGCCAAATTATTGTTTTATAACATCAATTATCCCTCTCTATGTGATAAAAAACTAATTTCCAAAGCAGCCCAATATGATTATGGAATTTTTATTTGGCATGCACAGCTATTTCTAACATTGCAGCTTAAAAGGGTCAATAATCCCTGTACACATGAATATTGCAATTAAGAAAAAAATTAAGAACTTGTTACAATTCTGGGATGGCAATTGTGGTTGGAACAAAAACCAGCAAATGCAGTGGTCCCCTAGGACTGAGTTTGGCAGCCACTGTATAAGGACCCAGTCTGAGCTTGTGAAAATCCTCTGAAGGATAACAACACTACGTCCCATTCTGGAACTTTAACTGACTTCAGTTTTATTGCATTGCACCATTCCAATGGGCCACAAGACTGTATTTACCTATGCTAGTGTTTGAACACAAAGTTGTTGAACTTACTTCTTGGAACAAATGTGAAAATTACCATTGTAATTTCTCCGCAGACACATCTGTCAATCAAGTAACACTTGTTTATTTATTTATTCATTAGTTTTTTATTTGTTTATTTGTTTACATATTCATATTTCCAGAACTGTCATCCTTACCTCTGAATATGGAGGTCGCATTAATTTTAAGACCAGCTTTGTGATAGAAAATCATTGTGCCTTTGCACCAATTCAAATCCCAAGCAGGTTCTGCCTCCACACCATCTGTTAAGTGCACAAGCTCAAAATAAAACCTAGGTGCTTGACACCATCTTGTTTTTATTTTAGACCACCCCAGAATAGTAATATCGCCTTCCAATGGGTGTCATAAAAAAGGGCCTGTTGACACATCCCCCCCAACAAAAGAATTATGCGTGTCAGTAGTACCCCGAAAACTGCGTGTTGGCATGAAGTTTTGAATACTTTCCGACATTCGTCCTTATGCTGCAGCCTCTTTCCCTGTTACCAGGCTGTTCAATATTAAAACCCACTCTACCCTGGGAGAGTGAGAAAATGATATAAATAAATTATCCTTCACTTGCCTGTGTATTTTTGGTGATGCTGTGCATGTTATCCAACAGACTGAGGTGTACTGGAGTTGGTGCCAGTCTTAGGAAGTGCGGTGGTGGTGGTGGTGGTGGTGGGGGGGGGGGGGGGTCGGTGCTGGAACTTGCACATCTCCCTTTGCTAGTGAAACAGAGACACAGTGTGAGGAGAAATTTGTTTTATTTGTTAGGTTTTACTGACAGATGCAGTATGAAGAAAACATTATTAGAGCATTACAGTATATTCACAATAGACTGAAAGACAAGCATTTATTGTTCATTTATTATTTGTTGTTACAACCTTTTCCTGCATATTCATATGCGAAAAGCCCAAAGCATGATACAGCAATAATTTGGCACTGTAGAAGATTTGGGATTCTTTAAAAAGGAATGATGCTTGATGTTGACCAGAGGCATAACACGGTATGTTTGCAAAAGCACACTTGGTCTAACGATGAAAGAACCAAATGCGGAAGTCTTTGCTATCTAAAGGGGTGCCCCCCTCCCGCCCCCTTGTGCTAGACTAGGAAATGGTACACTGTCATCAATTGGATGGCTTATTGGCTTATTTCTGAACAATTACTATAGACTATGATGGCAGCACTGTCGGACCATATGGAGGGAGCCCACATCATTTATGGATAACTATTATGTTTCCTGGCTTTTGTCCTGGCTGATTGTAGCTTAATTTTCCAAAGGGCTGATTGGCTCTTGCATACATTGCGGTGTGGAGATGGGAATGCCCGCCCCTGCCTGGACGGCAACATCTGCTCATTTCATCGCCCCACACAGGAGGAAGCATCAGGACCGTGCAGAGCACCAGCAAGCTCAGCCAGGTCTTTAGCGCCATCTCTCCCCACACAGGCGTGGACAGCTTCATGAGCCTCAGTCATTCAATCAGGCTGCCAGTTGTCTCTGGGCAAGAGGAACAGCTGCTGCCCGTTCTAATAATCGGCTGTCTCACTGTGAGAAGGCTCTCCACAGCTCACGCTGGCAGTTTTCTGGCTCCTTCAAAGACTTTCTCGCTCATTTTATGGTAGTTTCAGATACGGAGGAGGAGTAAACCTTCAGCCAAGACTTGGACCCTGGCACATCCTCCTCCACTTCCTCAGAGAACACCTTACCTCTGCTGAGTTCCCCAGCACTGAAGTCTTAAAGGTCTCTTTCTTGTTTTTGCAGTCTGTTTTATTTCTGGACCCAAGAGGGCCAGCTTGTGAGAGCCTTTGTTGAAAACGAACCGACTGACTGACTGATATTGCTCGTAATACGCACATGCGCAGTGTAATACCTGTGCGATGTGCTGAGTTTGTGTACTGCCATGCTGCCTAAGCTGATAGAGACCTTTCAAGGTATTTCTCTTGAGTACAAGGCAATACTCAGGTAAAATCGTTTCTTATAGAGCCCTCTGATGATTGTAATAAAAAAGAAATAAAAAGAAAAAAAAATGAAATAAGAGAGACAACAAATGCCTGCTGAGGGCCAGTCAGTGCTATTTTATACACAGTATAATATGTGATGGAAAAAAAAAAATACTGCAAAAGTTAGCACATTAATTTCAGTTTTTAAAGTAACTGAAGTACAATGTTTCAGTGTGACTAATGTTTGTAATGAATCAGAATACATAATGATTAAATGTCTTGCAACTGACACTAGTGCACATTTCTACACACTCCAATGCTGCCCTTTTAACAAAAAGTAAGGCACACATGGCTCCTACCTCACTGAAGTTAGGAGGATCTGGGGAGAATATTAGTTGCACGGTCTGATATCTTGCTACAATGATACTTCGATAACTGATAGCATATAATCAGGAAACGTTATATCCAAGGAATTATAAAGTGTCAGTACTTCTGCCTCTGCTGTGCTGCCAGTCATCTTGAGACCATGTGACATTGTTTTTATTTTCATCTGTGCCTTTGTCCATTTCCTGCTTTCATCTGCCCACGTTGCTTCTCCTCCACATTAGTGCCACGCCCCTCAGCTGTTCTCCATTATTGTTCCATGGCTGTTCACCTGTTTTCTATTATGCCTGTCTACACACACTCTATCATTTCTACAGTTTTTTTGTCAGGTTGTCTCAAAATGTGACTAGTCTTGTTTGTGCCTTCCTAGTGACCGAAGGCCTTTTGGATTTTTAAAGTATCCTGAGAACTTGCCAGTTATTTGACCACGATTTCACCTGCTGCCTCTAAACTGTTCACTGGAGCTTGCTTTTGGACTTGCTAGTGTTATTTTTGCATTTTTTTATTTCTTTTTTTTATCTTATTTTATTTGATTGTATTTCTCTTAAAGCCACCTGCCCTGTAGTAGATTATTTCCCTCTGGGCAGCCTCTGCTTGTTTGCTGCTAAGTTGGTCTTTTGCTAGTCCATGGGCCTAATGTTATGGTTCTGCCTCAGGTGTGCTGTTTTTTCATCGTGCTTATTTTTATTTTTGTGCTTGTGCCTTTTTCTCCCGTGCCTTACTCTCGATTTATTTTTCAGCTTTTATTTCCGTCGTCTGACAATTGATTCACTCTTGCCCAAACTCCTGTGATGTTGTGTGACAGCCTTCAGCATGCCTGCGTCTCGTTGTCCAATGACGTTTCCTCATTCAGAATCGGATGTGGTATTTCATTCATTACTTCCACGTGTGCTTAATTCTGGGTCTCGCTAAACTCTGAGTGAATTCGTTCTCTGATAGGATAATTACTAACCTGTACTAACGAGCATTTATTTGAGGGTGATTGTATATATTTTGTCATGTAGTATGAACCTAAATTAACTCATTAGCGAGTGCGAGTGTTTCTAGCTTTTGTAATTCCTTCCAAAGCTTTCCCTGATTAACTACGTTTAAAGCTATGCTTTCCTTTGCTTCTCTCGTGGTGCTTTTATACTTGTCACGTTTAGATTACCTCAATCTAAACCATCTAGCTTGATTGATTGTCTCAGCATTTTGTCTTGAGTCATTATTGTTAACCCGGTCCTCGTGAATTTGTTTATTAATCCCATGTGTTTCTGTTTCCATTCGAGATTGCCTTCCGAGTCCCCGCCTCCTACCGTGGGTATTTCAGTGGGCAGGAGCGAAGCTATCGTCAGACGGAACTTTGCTAGACTATGCGCTACATTGTGAAATCTCAGCTCCTGTGCCTTCCCGAGTATTTCCTTTGTGCGATTTCCGAGTCTTGTGTTTTGCTGCGCCCATGTCTTGTCTACCCTTTGTCTAGTCTCCCAGTGTTTTCCTTCAGTTTAGTTAGGTCAAGTTTTTGTTTTCCAGTTAGCCACTCATTGAGTGTGTATTTCTGTTTCCCTCTGCCTTGGGCAGTGTACCTTAGTTTCTCCCATTCGTTCAGGGCATGTGCACAGTGTTTTATTTCTGGCTTGTTGGCCAACCTTTCTCCTTAAGTGTTTTGCGTGTTTACCATAAACACTTTTTGTTCCTGCATCTGGTGTCCCCCCAACCTCTTCCTAAAACCTAATAAAAACCCAAGCATTGAACTCCATTGGTCTGCATTTGAGTCTGTGTCCCAAGGTCTGACATTAGCATTATGGAGCAGCTATAAAGTTTAGAAAATGCTCACATGGTCAGTGGTTATATTTTTATGCCTTATATGGGGATGGCTACGTTCGGCTAAATTCTTCCTTGAATGCTGTTCCGCATTCACATTGTTAATTGATCGCTTACCTTTCCATGATGCATTTTGAATTTAGGCAGAGGTCACCTATATGAACCATGTAGCTAGTAGCCTGCCTGCTTTTGAGTGTTTATTCTACTTGAAAATTTGCGACCCCAAAAAAAAAAAAAAAAAGATGTCGCTCAACAAGCCAATAGAATGCCTCAAGGTTATGATTGATTCAATGTATTATGAAGCGAGTGGCAAAAAAATAAAATGGGTGGCCCATGGCCACAATAATACAGGCTCTCCCACTATGAAGGGAAAAAGGACGAATGCCTTTAAAATAAAATTAAACTATATGAACATTCCCCAATTATTTTCCCTCATTAATTGTAGAAACAGAAATAAGTGTACAAAATAAGCTTACCAAGGTGAAACTAAGCACCTGATTCATGCTTATAAAGTTCAGTGATTTCACATTACCTAAGATGACATCTGTTAAAATCCATGGGATAAAAAATACATAAACACTGTGCAATATTATGCAAATTATTGTTGATACTAAATTTTACAGCATGTTTTTTTTTTTTTTTTTTTTCTGGCAACACAAGTCTGCAGTCTTGAAAGATAAAAAGCCTAACTGGCCGAACTCCATATTACAAAAATATAAACGCAATGCTTCTTATTGCGAGAAATAAGTCCATTTTCAGAAACTCACTGTACTTTCATTGAGTGTTGACAGATTGTTACCATACTGCAATACTTTTCAATCACTGATTGAAACAGATGAACAAGAATCTCACGGCAGCGTAGATGCTAAAGGGGATGAGGTTTGTTGTCCTAATTGCACAAATCAGTATCTAGTAGATCCACTGTTAGCCTACTGCACTGCTACACATTTTCATTGTGTGTACCATACCAAATGGTCAATGGTGATTCAAGGGTTTTGTTCTTCTTCCTCCTCAAAATTTGTATGGAGTTGGCGGATATGAGCCAGAAGTGGGAACCAATGACGAACTCATCCGTCGAAGACATCCGGAAGATGCTCGTTGGGGGACAAATCTGGGCAATAAGTTGTACATTCAAGCATGCAAATTTTTCAGCCTCCTGTGACTCTGTGCATACAAAGGCAACATGGGGTCTGGTGTTATCATGCTGGAATTTGGGGTTGTTTTGATGGAAGAATGGTAGGACGATAGCCCGCAGTATCTCATTGCGATATCAGACGACATTCAAGTTTGAGTTCAAGAAATGCAGGAGAGTGCAATGTCCATGGGATACTCCTGCCCAAACTAGCAGTCCTCTATCAAGGTATGCCACCCTGTGCACCACACTGGTGTTAGCCTAACGGTCTCATGTGCGGCGCTAGAAACGCTGCTATCCATCCACTCAGTGAAGCTGGAAATGTGACTTGTCAGGAAAGAGAACAGTCTTCCATCGTGCCATGCTGTCGAGTTGATTTCTTTGTTGAGCAGGGGTGGGGTCTAATCCACAAAGAGGACAACACATGCAGAGATGGACTTCCTGCAGAGTATTTCTCACGGTTTGAGTAGGAATGTGGCGACTGTGGAGACCAGTTTGGATACGGCAGTCTTGGGCAGAGGTTTTCACACTTGTTCATCGCACATGTGGTCTGAACCAGAGTTGGGTCCAAGTACTTTCAAGTACTTTTGAGAATTGTATGCAAGCATTTTTTTTTTTTTCATACCATAGTGCTTGTATTTGTATCTGAGTACTACCAAATAATGCATAATATTAGGCATTAGGCCTAATAATATTATTAGGCCTAATGCCTAATAATACCTAATAATAAGTACATGTACTTGTATACAAGTACTTTTCAAAGTACTTGACCAATCTCTGTCAGCACTTAGGAGACAGATTGGTCAAGAACTTTGAAAAGTACTTGAATACAAGAACAAGTACTTTAGGCAATAATAGGAAGTACTCCGATACAAGTGCAAACCCTTTTTGGTATTTAAAAAAAAAATACTTGCATCAAATTCTTGAAAGTACTTGAAAATACTTGAACCCAACTCTGGCCTGAACTGGGACTTTTGGGGTGCCCTTTTATTGAGGACCGGGTGTGCCTGAGCTGATCATACCTGACTTCAATAGTTTTAGATCAGGCCCCACCTGTCTGATGGGCCAATTTTGCCAAAGAGCATTAAATTGACAATGATAAAGCAAAGGTGCCTGAAATGCATCCAGACCAGCAGCACACAACTGTGGTAACATACTTAAACCCAAGAAAGTCAACCATAGAAGTCATTTTATGTAATATTGAAAGGATTAAACTGTTGCATTTATAGTTTTGTTTAGTGTAGATCAATGAATGCAAAATATATACTACAGTATCTGTTCATGCACTGCATTTGTTGTGTTATTTCTCACTCATTACATGAACATTTGTTCACACATTGCAAGCTGGCACATTGCACAATTTTAGTGGGAGGTTTATGATACTTCCATCTTCAATCAGAGACTATAATTTTAGAGCTCAATCCTCTGAGACAATTTTAACATCCCTGATTTAGCTTCCTGTCTCGTCTGTGCCAGGCCTCTGTTGCACTGGGCTGTAAGGTCTACAACAGGGATCACTAAATCTGGCCCTCAAAACTTAATGCAGCCCTGGCTTTCTCTTCTCCCAGGTAATCAACTAAGTAACTGAACAATTAGTGCCTCTGATTGGCCTAACTGTCTTTACAACTGACTTTGCGGTAAGAGAATGTAGAAAGTCAGCAGTCCTCGGCCCTTGAGGAACATGAGCTGATGATCCCTGGACTACAGCTTTACCCATGCTGCCGTGAAATGACAAAAGGAAGCAAGTCACAAAAGTAAAGTTTTGAGAAAATGACAAAGACTTGTTTTTACTTTTGCCATCCTAAACCATTGGAAATAGAAGTTTAGTATGGGGGTGATCAAATACTTCACGTGTCACTATTTCATCATGATAGTCCATAACTAATCATGCTGACCAGGGCGTGGTTAGTGTGACTTGCTTTCTTTTGTCTCTGTAAAAGGATACCTTGATTACTGACGTGAGAATTTGAGAAAAGAAGCAAGTCCATTTTCTGCAAGCAAAAAGTTCATTATTTCAAATTGTCAATCATGTTTTTTACATGTGGTAGAAAAAAATCTTTTGTGGTACATTGTCAAAGGGATACACTGTTTGCTAAAACTAGGTACTATTGTCTGACTTATGTAAATTAGTCCTTCCGCACTGTACTTTGAGGCTGGCTACAAACTCTGGGGACATTTTTGATAAAATACATTTGAGAAATACGTAACCCTAAACATTGTAAAAGGACGTTTCCGACTGGAAATGCCTCGAGAAAACACAATGAAGAATTTCTAAGGTTATTTCCTTGACCATTTTGGAACTACTGCATGTCAATTAAATCTGGCACATCTGTACTGGTTGGCAGGTTTTGCCAGAATGTGGGTCTGTTTTTTGGCATCAGCGGACATAGTTTATCTACAATATCCTGCTTTTTACTGACTGGAATTCCCCTTGGCCTGTACTGAACTGGAAATAATTGTCCGTTAAGCCAGGTTATTAACAGTTTATTATAGAGGTTGCATCATCATATTAGATGATCTGTTACAGAAAGGTATGGAGTAACATTAAGATTCAAATCGGTCCTTCAAATATTTGAAAACATCTGCAAAACTTGGCATTTTGATGCATCAAAGAAACCATGCCACTTCATAGTGTGAAACAATGGAGTCCTTGGAGTATTTGTGACCTCAAATCTGATTGGTTGAAAGTTTTATAAAAGCCGATTTCATGGGTTGTGTACTTGCTTCTTCCTGTCACTGCAAAGGTGATATTTTGTTGGACTTGCCTCCTTTTGTCATGTTAATTATGGGTGAACTGCCGGTAATTTTACATCAACAAATATACCAAAAGATAAGACTTACTGCTCTCGTTACAAATATACACTTATCTCAGCTTAGATAGAAAGTGGACTTGCGTCCTTTTGTCATTTCACTGCAGCATGGGTGAATATGCAGTCTGCAGCCCACCTCACAGCAATCAAGTACAAGTAGTTAGGATCCAAGAATCAATTCAAGGCCGCATTTTAAGTGATAAAGTCAAACAGATTCTGACCGCCCGCAAAGTAGATTACTAAAAAATTTATAGTTTTTACTTGTTTGAGCTACCTTTGTCAGAAATGAAAATCGCCACTGGATATTGCAAATATATGCAAAATGTGAGCACAAAACTGCACATGATCTCATTCAGTTAACCTCTTTGTAGCAGTTGTGAAACAGCTTGGCAGATTTTCATCTCATAGAAATGAATATATATCTCAGTATCTTGAAAATGTATATGACAAGGTACTACCTCCCCCAGAAGACAGTAATGGGCATGAGGCAGGGGCATTACCAAGGGGGGGCAGGGGGTGGGCAGTGCCCACCCTGAAATAAGCTCTGCCCACCAATGAAAACTCAAGATAAAAAACTGATTTACTACTATTTGACAGCAAACAGGCGTATCCCACGTGATTCACAGCCGGAGGTAGGCAGCCATTAAGAGAGAGCTTTACGTATGCTTCATCTATCTATCACTATGTGTGATTGGTGGATTCCTTTGCCAGTCTATTTTGATGTGAAACAAACCAATGGGCACTCTCGAATTACTAGGGACCCTCCCATTCTCTTAGACTGCCGTCTTCACTCAGTCTGAGGTTTTGTCTATGCTGCTCATACAGGACCTATGCTTCTCAGGGAATTAAAACTTCGCCCATATCTTTTTTGTTGCTACTTCTTCCACCACTTATTTAGTCAGTCTTATTGTTTGACATTAAGTTAATTTGTGTACTAGTTTGTCATCTGTGTGTGTGTGTGTGTGTGTCGACTCGTGTGGTTATAACCTGAGTAGGCGACCGAGTGAGCCCAGGCAGCTAGCCAGCAGCTAGTTTGGAGTTGCTAGTCACTTACTGGGGTTGTTGCAACAATAATTCTGTATCATAAGCACATTTCAACATTTCGAACATCTGTATCATAAGCACTTCGAACAATTGTCAATAGAAATGCATACGTGGCTCATTAAAAAACAAGCAGCTCCCACTCCCGCAAGTGCTGTCTCTACCAGCAGCCCTGCAACCACCGAACGGGGCGTTGCATCCGTGCCGAGGTCCGGGACTGCCTGTGAATCACCGGCAGATGCACCATGCTCCAGCAGCTCTGCACCCATGCTGGGGGCTCATAACATCTGTTCTCCCCACGTTCAGACCCCCGGCTCTGTGTCCACTCCTCCGGACTTAAATATGGATCGCCCATCTTAGCCCATTTTAAGCAGTTATCCTAAGCGTATCAAACTCGTATCAAACTCAATCATGGCATGGCTTGAATATTCAGTACTGTGCGATGCCAGCTTTTGCTTCGCTTGTCGCAAATTTAGTTCTAATTCGGATCGTGAGGGCATATTTTGTGGCTACACAAATGGGAAAAAAGCACTCGATAAAGACTGTACAAACACGCAACAAGCATCTCACACTCCAGGGCCATGGTTGCGTGTCAGCCCTGCTGAAAAAAGTCAGAGAAACCCTTAGGCAACCATTAGGCATATTCTATTGGTTTCTAATGGTTCCTGGTGGTTTATAATGGTTTCTAATGGCTACTTATGTTTTCCTAATGGTTCAGTTTGTTTTTCTAATAAATTCTATTATCTTCTACACAAATCTACAGGACTTTGACTGGTCCCTACTAATGGTTCCTACAGGAGTCTAATGGTTCCTACTGGAGTCTTAATGGTTCCCACAGGAGTCTAATGGTTCCTACAGAAGTCTTAATGGTTCCTACAGGCGTTTCTATACCAGTCTAATGGTCACTATACAGTGGTCTAGTGGTCACTACAGGGTGTAGTGGTCTCTTATGGTTCCTAATGTGATGGAGGAACACAGATGTAGCTTTCTTTGGAGATCACATCTGTGTGATTTCTAGTGGGTCCTTGTGTAGGCTATACAGTATGTTTGTAGATTGCAGTGTTCAGTGATTTCATTTAATACATTCCAAGATCACCTTTGGCCTTTTTGCGATTAAATTTATGATTAAATCATATTTGGCCTTTTGTGATTAAATCATTGTTCATGACTCATCCATCCAAGAGGAGGGAAAAGAACACAACCTGATGGTTTGATGGTTCATATTCTGAAAAAATTTAATTAAAATCACAAACTGCAATGAGTTGTCACGCCCCATATGTCCTGTTCCCAATTCGGAGGGGAAAATATCCAAATACATACACAATTACACATATGTATAGATATGTCTCTGGTGCCCAGTGTTAGGACTCTGCTATAATTTCTGTTGCAGCTGTAGGTTTCTCAGTATGTTTTTCTAATAGTTTTAGATTCTAATGGGACCAGTTTTCTAATGGTTTTAGCTCCTGATGGAACCAGTAGCTTTCTAATGGTATTATATTCTAATGGGACCAGTAGGTCTCTAATGGTATTACATTCTAATGGGACCAGTAGGTTCCTAATAGTTTTACATCCTAATGGGACCAGTAGGTTCCTAATGGTTTTACATCCTAATGGGACCAGTAGGTTCCTAATGGTTTCTTCTAATGGTTCCTAATGGGGTTCCAATTCCCATTAGACCATTAGAAACCTAATGGTTCCTAATGGTTTTTTCCGAATGGTATTCTAATAGATTTTTCAGCAGGGAGGAGTACCAGCGCCGGTCAGAGACAGGTGAAAATATTGTCCATCTGCTGGGTCATACCCAAGTAGAAGAGAACAGATACCACATTAAAAGCATGGGTGAAGTCATTCAGTTTCTCATTGTTGGTGAACTTGCTCTGCGTGGGCACAATCACAGGGATATGGATGAGGAGGGACTGTTTACTCGGCTCATTGATTACACTCTCAAAAAAGATTCCTACCTCATTGATATCGCAAAATCCATCCTGGAAAATGCAAAATATACATCATTCTTGCAAGGAATTGAAGTCCTTGTGCATGGAGGTTTATCAATTTCACCTGTGTTATGACTCCTGACTTCTCACGCTTTTCTTTACTTCAGGGTTGGAAGCAATGCATGTGTTTCATTATTGTGTAAATAGTTCAAATGAAATAAGATCATTTGAAGCGTCTTTATGCAATTTCATTGCTTCCAATGATCTTATTTCATTTAAACAGTTTAAACGATTATGAAACTAATGCATTGCTTCCAACCCCTGATTAAAGAAAAGCGTGAGAAGTCCGGAGTCATAACGCAGGTGAAACTGATAAACCTCCATGCACAAGGACTTCAATTCCACGCGAGAATATCTTACATAAGCGTTGATTGAATAATTGCTGACTACAGCAGGGGAACGTAAATATACCACTTAAACTCACACCGAATGCGTGAGAGTTGACAGTTGACAGAGAGTTGGCGTTATTAATGAAAACTGGCCCCACCTGACAATGTTGAGAGTTTTCTGAGTTTCTGTAATGCTAATTTAAATGAATAATTGAAGATAGGTCATGACCAATCATTATTTTCAAGAGATGGGTTTGAGCCTCCCCTATCACCAGTTCACCAGCCGCCACTGAAATATATATATATATATATATATATATATATATATATATACCCTCAATAATTATTGGCACCCCTGGTTAAGATGTGTTCTTCAGCTTCTAATAAATTCAGTTTTTTTCTAAATAATATAGGACCACAATGAAAAAAAGAGGAAAATCCAACCTTTAATTCAAGTGCATTTATTCAGTGGGAAAAAAATCCCACATTAAGAAATAATTCTTTTACATCAAATCATGTGTGCCAAAATTATTAGCACCCCTGATGTTAATACTTTGCACAACCCCCTTTTGCCAACAAAACAGCACCTAATCTTCTCCTATAATGTTTCACAAGATGGGAGAACACAGAAAGAGGGATCTTCGACCATTCCTCTTTGCACAATCTCTCTAAATCATCCAGCGACCTGGGTCCTCTCCTCTGCACTCTCCTCTTCAGCTCACTCCACAGGTTTTCAATGGGGTTGAGGTCTGGGGGCTGAGATGGCCATGGGAGGAGCTTAATTCTGTGTCTAGTGAACCATTTCTGTGTAGATTTGGCCACATGTTTAGGGTCATTATCTTGCTGAAAGACCCAGTGATGACCCATCTTCAGCTTTCGGGCAGAGGCCACCAGATTTTAATTTAAAACGTCCTGGTATTTCAAAGCGTTCATGATGCCATGCACCCTAACAAGGTTCCCAGGGCCTCTGGAAGAGAAACAGGCCCACAGCATCACCGATCCTCCCCCATACTTCACAGTGGGCATGAGGTGCTTTTCTGCATACTCATCTTTTGTGTTCCGCCAGACCCACTTAGAGTGTTTGTTGCCAAAAAGCTCTATCTTGGTCTCATCTGATCAAAGCACACGGTCCCAGTTGAAGTCCCAGTACCGCTAAGCGAACTCCTGAAGTTTGCGTTTATGATTGTGAGTGAGAAAAGGTTTTTTCCGTGCATGCCTCCCAAACAGCTTGTTGGCATGTAGATAGCGCCTGATGGTTGTTTTGGAGACTTTGTGACCCCAAGATGCCACCATTTGTTGCAATTCTTTAACAGTGAGCTTTGGAAAACTTTTTATTTTTCTTACCATCCTCCTCACTGTGCGTGGTGGCAAAATAACCTTGCGTCCTCGTCCAGGCTTGTTTACCACTGTTCCAGTTGTTTTAAACTTCTTAATGATTCCTCTGACAGTAGATATGGGCAGGTGCAGGCGAGTGGCTATTTTCTTGTAGCCATTTCCTGACTTGTGAAAGTCGACACACATCTGCCTTACTTGAATGGTGTGTTCCTTTGTCTTTCCCATGTTGAAGAGTGGATAAGAGAAATGGCCTCTGTGTCATGTCATATTTATACCCCAGGGAAACAGGAAGTGATGAATTACTAATTAAATGTTCCTAGATACTCTGATCAACTTTGTAAACTACTGTAGAAATGACAGAAATACTTCAATTACATTTATTTCCTAGGAATTGTTAGGGGTGCCAATAATTGTGGAACAGGTGAATCTATGAAAAATATTTATTTCTTAGTCAGGGATTTTTTTTTTCCCTTAAAATTCACTTGAGTTGAAGGCTACATTTTTCTACAATTTTCAGCGTGAGAGTATGCTTCTGCAATAAAAATTGAATTTATTTTAAGGCTTTTAACACATCTTAACCAGGGGTGCCAATAATTATGGAGGGTGCTGTATATATATATATATATATATATATATATATATATACAGTGTTGTGAAAAAGTATTTGCCCCTTCCTGATTTCTTTTTTTTTTTTTGCATATTTGTCACACTTACATGTTTCAGATCATCAAACTATTTTTTATTTTTTTTTAATAAATTTGGCATCTCCAATCCCACCCAAATCTGGAATGCCCAATTGGTGAACTATGTACAAGGCTTGCTCGTAAGCGACCCCTTGCTGCCAATTCAGGAGAGTGTAGACAGTTCGTGGCTCTCCTCCGAAGCACGCGCCTGTCAGCCACCGCTTCTTATACGCTCATTGGTTGAATCTTCGCAAGTTCAGAACGAGGGCGGAGGATACCTGAACATGAACACACTTAGAATCTTCCTGACGAGCGCCCGTCTAGCCAACAGGAGGCGCTTGAGCAATGAACAAGGCAACTATTATTTTCCCTTCCCGGCAGTCCCTTCCCAATTTGCAACCCTGTAGCGCAATAGCCAATTGTGCGCTACTCTGAAAAAGCTGCCGACCACTGCCGGCTGGTACGGAGCGGGGATCGAACCTGCGATGTGACAGTCATTTCTGCTTCGCAACGCGATGCTTTACCGAGTGAGCATCAAACTAATTTTAATATTACACAAAGACAACCCGAGTAAATACAAAATGCAGTTTTTAAATGATGATTTCATTTATTCAGGGTAAAAAGCTACGCAAACCTACCTGGCCCTATGTGAAATAGTAATTGCCCCCTAAATCCAAATAACTGGTTTTGCCACCCTCGGTGACAACAGCTGCAATCAAACATTTGCGATAATTGGTAATGAGTCTTTCACATCGCTGTGGAAGAATTTTAGCCCACTCTTCTTTGCAGAATTGTTTTAATTCAGCCACATTGGAGGATTTTTGAGCATGAACAGCCTGTTTAAGGTTATGCCACTGCATCTCAAGCAGATTTAAGTCCAGACTTTGACTAGGCCACTCCAAAATCTTCATTTTGTTTTTTTGAGCCATTCAGAAGTGGACTTGCTAGTGTGTTTCGGATCATTGTCCTGCTGCATAACCGAAGTGCGCTTGAGCTTGAGGTCACAAACTGATGGTTGGACATTCTCCTTCAGGATTTTTAGTTGAGAGCAGAATTCATAGTTCCATCAATTACGACAAGTCGTTCAGGTCCTGAAGCAGCAAAGCAGCCCCAGACCATCACACTACCACCACCATGTTTGACTGTTGGTATGATGTTCTTTTTAGGAAATGCTGTGTTAGTTTTACGCCTGATGTAACGGGACGCACACTTTCCAAAAAGTTCAACTTTTGTCTCGTCAGTCCACAGAATATTTTCCGAAAAGTCTTGGGGATCATCAAGATGTATTTTGGCAAATGTGAGACAAGCCTTTGTATTCTTTTTGGTCAGCAGTGGTTTTCGCCTTGGAACTCTCCCATGGATGCCATTTTTGCCCAGTCTCTTTCTTATTGTTTAATCAAGAACATCTGCTTTAACTGAGGCAAGTGAGGCCTGCAGTTCTTCAGATGTTGTTCTGGGTTCTTTTGTGACCTCCTGGATGAGTCGTCGATGCGCTCTTGGAGTAATTTTGGTAGGCCGGCCCCTCCTGGAAAGGTTCACCACTGTTCCAAGTTTTCTCCATTTGTGGATAATCGCTTTCACTGTGATTCACCAGAGTCCCAAAGCCTTAGAAATGGCTTTGCAACCCTTTCCAGACTGATAGATGTCAGTTTCTTTGTTTCTCATCTGTTGTTTAATTTCTTTAGTTCGCGGCATGACGTGTTGCTTTTTGAGATCTTTTTGCCAACTTCACTTTGTCAAACAGGTTCTATTTAAGTGATTTTTTGATTCAACAGGTCTGGCAATAATCAGACCTGAGTGTGGCTAGTGAAACTGGACTAAAAAAATGTGGTTAATCACAGTTAATTAATGATTTAAGAATGGGGGGCAATCACTTTTTCACATAGGGCCAGGGGGGTTTGGATAGCTTTTTCTCCATAAAACATGAACTCATCATTTAAAAACTGCATTTTGTATTTACTCAGGTTATCTTGTCTTATATTAAAATTTGTTTGAAAATCTGAAACATTTAAGGGTTCAATAAAAGTGTATCTTATCTTATAAATCAGGAAGGGGGCAGATACTTTTTCACGGCACTATATATATATATATATATATATATATAAAGTTTCAAGATGTTGTGCATGTTGTATTTTACGCCGATTTAGAGGTTCTTTTTTTGCCCCCCCCAAAGAGGACAAATGCCCACCCAAGCATGGCATCCTGGCAACGCCTCTGGCGTGAGGGGCAGAGGGATGTAGACAGCTGGGAGTACCATCATTCACACAGGGACAACTGCACAAATAGAATCTAGCACTCCACCAGCAACAGTATATTAGCAAATATTATTAATTGGTTAAGTATTTTATTGCTCGCATACAGTAAAAATGGCCTGTCAATATATCCTGTATTGGCCGACCTTAAGCTGTATTGGCCGAGTTCAGCACGTGCACAAGTAACCATTGGCAACTGTGGCATTCGCTCTCTTCAAAGAAGCAGACGACAGTCGCGGACCTTGCATTTAGGTCTTTAATGAGTCTTGAAGTCGGGTACTTCAGAGGTCATAGTCATAATATTGTCATGATAGCACAACATACTTAACCAATTAATGAAAATATTATAAATTGCTTATTTTCGCATTGCCTTGGTATTGGCCTGAGGGTTGCTGTATTGCGGCAACCCTCAGGCCAATACCAAAGCAATACAGAAATAAGCAATTAATAACATATAGTGCATATAGTATAAATAGATAACTTTCATTTTTATCAAAGCTTGCTGACTGCAAAGTCCTTGCTTGATTGTCCAAGTATATTGTGCAAAATCACTATCATCTTGTGCACACTCTGACTCAGACTTTTCAAAAAAAAAAAAAAAAACAGGAGCATAGTATTTTTTTACTAATTTTATTTCCTTCCAGACGATGTCTTATTGCAGCCTTGCCATATATTAGTCGGTGATTTATGAAGGCCACTCCTTAATCTGTATCAAGACATGGGCCATTATCATTTAACTGATGTTCCACTGTTTATCACAGAGCTCATGAATTATTATCCTGTCTCTCACTGAGACCAAGCAATCTCGCTCACATTTTGGCATGTTATATTCCAGGCTCACTTATGTATTGTCAAACTTTTTTTTACTTCTTTCCCCTGCCAATGTTAAGTTTCAAATACTGAAAGCAGTGGACAATTCCATTAAAATTGTCAGTGTTAATTCATCTGCCAGAATCTGACAGGAACCTAGTGCAATCTGCGCAAGCTAGTTAACACTGATCGGAATAATGTATAAAAACCTCTAGTACTTTTCATCATTCAATGCATTTATTGGTTCCAGTTATTTTGTTATTGATCACATTTGGAGACGAGACAATGTCTATATTTAGTCAACCCAACACTTAAAATTATGCTCTGAGCTTGCGCGAAATTTGGAGTAAAATGTAAAATAAAATTATTGCCAGTATCGGTATACTTATAGCAGAAGAAAAAAAAAGATGCCATAGCTGTTTCACATCTTAATATTGCCTAATGCTTTATTTAAAGATGAACCTCGACAGTGTGATACTGCCCACTTTGCATTATTTTGCTGTTGCTCATTCAACATAATTCACGTCTCCCTGCATTTTACTCTTTTCATATAGTAGAATAAAGCTCTGTATGGCACCCCATGATGATAATCTGCAGTGAGGCAGATGAGACTGAGAGAATTGAGTTTACATGTACATACTGTACAATGAACCATTACATGCCTCCCAATGATGATAATCTGCAGTGAAGCAGATGAGACTGAGAGAATTGAGTTTACATGTCATTATGCATGCTAATTCTGTCTCCATTCCTGCCCTCTGGCTGATCCCAGCCCATCAGCTTTTGTTCGCCAAGGTCCAAGATGCTCGTCATGACAGACAGGGGGAGACTTAACTGTCTATGCTCACGGTGTATGCTGATTTGCAAGATGTAAGACAGGCAGGAAGTGATAGTCTAGGGTAGGATTGCTGGCTCTTGTTCTCTAGAATGAGGCTTCGTCACTTTTTCCTCAGAGGATCCCTCATTTGATTTGCCATCCCAGAGGGCTGGAGGGACATGCGTCTCATAACCCAGAACTCGGCCGGCTGCGCCCGATTTGTAAAGGCCATTTGAGTCCAGGCTCTGAGCTCAAAAGTCTGGGCAATGTCTGCGCACACCAGCGAACACCAGAACACGTACAGCAGTGGGACTGGCCTGCATCATATTGAAGTCGCAGATCACCAATCCACGAGAGATTAGCTGTAGCACACTCATAACTCAATGAAATCTGTCATTTATTATTTATCTTCTGACGCTGTGCCTCCCCATGATTCAGAACTATACTGGATTCATGAAGGATGAGGTTCTATCCTTGCACTATGGGCTGTTGAAAAGATACTTCAAGCGGCCTTGGAACAATATAATTCACACTGTCTGTGTTGTTTCCCACTCTGTAGACAGTAAACATCCTTTTCAAAATTTTGATGTTGAGACTTCCCATTTTTCAGAGTTTTGATACTCCTGGAATGTGTGAATTAAATCACCTCTGCCTGTTAGATCTATGGAGAGTCAGAGCACATGCTTTTTACTCTTTCGAGAGAGGATTTGGTGTAGTTTATAGATATAAGAGGATATGCCACTTGTATTTTTTTATTTGCATATTTTTTACTCACTTTTTATAGTGCTTGGATGGCACTAAAGCATGTGGAAAGTGATGATGGCCCAGCCCCTTAATATCTGACCCAGTGAGCACATCAGTGTAATTTATTTGGTATGTTTAGGGTGATCATTCATAAAAATAAATAAATAAATAAAGAAGAAGACCGTGCATTTCTGCTGAATTTCCTGAAAGCAGGGACTGCAGTGTTAAACACCTTATTAGTTCTCTGCCAGAAGCCTGATGAAAAGGTTGACGAGGACTGAGAGACCTTCGTAAATGCATACTCCAGTTAATTTTAGTTAACCTCTTCATCCTGAATGCCCCCGTATTTTCTTCAGCATACTGTCAGAGGTATACAGAAGCCTCTCACTTTTCATCTGTAACTGTTCTCAACCTGTTCTCATTTGAGATTGCCAGATTAACAATCACTTTGTTCACTGAATAATTAAGACTGATACCTAAGCTTATAATGATTAAGAAATTATAAAGAAAAGACAGATAATCGAAACGCAACACTGAAAATGTAAATGCAGTACACGTGAAGGATGGCAATAACACAATTAAAAACTTAATCTGAATTCCATTTGCTGTTTAAGCATTTTTTTCATCAGTGTAATTTATTTTAACTCATTCAAAATGTTTTCAGTATTTAAAAAACAAATACATTTAAAATTGGAGATATCATGAGCCTATCGAATTAGGAATATTGAGGCAAAACGGAATCACTTATAAGCCTGGCTAAAATATGTGCCATTTTATTTAGCCTCAAGAACTCAGAATCTTCGAAAGATGTATTGACATTTTATGCCAGTATAAAATTTGGATAGGAAAATGCCTGATAACTGTGTTATGCAATGAACAGCTTAAAAACAAATTGGCCTGTCGTTCTGCTGATCAGTCTTTCCAAATGAGCAAATTAGTGTTTGGTTGCTGATTAGATTTGAAGAGGGGCAGTTGCACACTCAAAACCACAATGGAATAATAATTCCTCTATTAAATTATCAAAATTTTGGCTCAGTTCTTCTGGGCATTGAGGGACGATTCATTACCCCGAAGAAGACTTACATCAAAACCGCTGGCAATATTTTTATTGCATTGTGGCTATGTGTCTTATAAGGAAAAGTATATGGAAACTGGATTGGAGGTAATAGGAATGTTAAGGGGAGGTTACAAAATGGCTTTTATACCTCCATCGGCACAGCACTGAAAATACCAGGTGAAAAATGTTAATGATGTGGCATCAAAACCTAAGATTTGTTTTTCTGACTGTGCTGACAATATCATATGTGCTAATGCAGATATGTTTGTTTAGAGAGCAAGACTGAGTCAGAATAGTAGATACTGCTGTGCATATCATGAATTTCTATTTGTGGTAGAGATTGGGTAAGTGGGGTTTGTGGCAGTGCCCATGTAGACCTGTTGAAGTGGAAGAGGTTGAGGCAGTTGAGCTGATGTTGGTGTACATGTAGTTTTATTTGTTGAAAGACAATCAATCAGCAGTAATGTACAGGGGGGAAAAAAACATCTAGATGTGTCATTATTACTTTCCATTCGGAGAACTACAAAACAAAATTCAGTTTTTCCCTCCTTGACATCACTCAGAATGTCATCTCAAGCTGCCTTCCCACACAGTCACCCTCTCAGCAGGGAGATGAATGACAGCTGCATGTTAGCGGGAAGGGGGTTGTGGGTGCCCCCACTAATGGGGCCCCGTGATGAGTGACAGCTGGGGAAATGATGATCCCAGGGCCCCACAAACTACTCCCACAGAGGAGCGCTCCTCGCGCATCTGTGTCGCAGTGTTTGCTTTCTATTTCGCTATTTCTATCTCAAAAGCAAGACACTTTTGATCTCTTCCCCATAATCTAAGGCTTTGCTTCTCCAAAATGTGCACAAGTAGAGCCGAGGATGCGGGACAGATGCTGTTGCTCTGTACTCATCCAGATAGAACATGCATTATTGTAATTGCTGTCTCCCATTTTTTTAAGTAGTTTTCAGTTCAGAAAATTATGGCAGTTCTCAGCTGGTGCAATAAAAAAAAAAGTTTTCAGCACAGTGACTGATTGTGATGTGAAACATTTCTAATCAGAACAAGAAACTTTTCTTGATAAAATGAGAACCTTTTGTGATTACAGCAACAACCCAATGCACAGTATGTAATTATAATGAGAGAGAGATGTTGTTATAATAGAAAACTCTTATCTTTGTCTTGGAGGAAATATTTTCTATTGAAAAAAAAATTATCATGACTATTTTCCATGGGGCCATTATATGGAGAATAGCTTTTGTGTATGACTTAATCAAGTTTTACTTTAATCTTATTCGTCTATCCCTAAGTGGTTCAGGTGTTGTGATGAGTTGGCATACACTAAAAAATTATTGAATAAAATGGGCTTTAACATTATTTCAGGCAGGCACAAGGTCAGGTCTATTCACAGGCCCCTTTCTGTCCAATCATTCTTGAATGCAGTACCTCCAGCCTAGTTGGCGAGCTTTAAAAACCAAAGCAGGGTTTATTCATCTCTTCTGCTCCATGCCCTCGACATCGCTCCTATTTTGGCCTACTGCAGATCTGCATCTCATCCCCCTCACCTCCTTCTTCATAAATAACATTGTTCATTATTAGCACCATCTGTGCATATTGTGTCTATTAACTTAAACATCCTGAATCTCAGACTCTGGGGGCATGTGTGTGATCTCAGGGGCTCTTTGTGCCATGCTTGCTTAGATTGTTTGAGTATCACTTGAGCAGTCACTGCCAACCACAAATGCATATCATTCGATTATAAATGGTCAAATCTGACGTAAGTGCCCTGCTCGAATTTGCGAGAATAAATTCTGTATACCATTTTGATAATGTATAATGATAGTAGTAGAGATAATTATTATTTCACTCGTTGAATAGAATTCTGTGTAAAACTTATACGCTTCGATTTCAGTCCGAGTAAAAAATACACCTAATCAGGCACAAAAGCCAGCAGTGTATGCAGTATGGCCCATTAAATTTATAACAAAAGCATTTTTCCATATTTGTCTTTGTACTCCAAACTTTCCTGTTTGTGATTATACAGCGCATGCATATGCTTAAAGTCCATGTTTTAAGCTTGTAGTAAATGTAGTGTAGCTCGCGGAGCTAGCTGAGACATGCCCACATTCCCATTGACTATCCCAGGTGTATCAGACACTGCCCTGCTCCCATAAGAAGTGGGCTATTTAAGCTGCTATCTTGCTCTGCCTACACAGCAAAGATGCCACTGCCCACTGCAGTGTTGCACAACTCTCTGCTGCTGCTAGTTAACATCACACCTTCATTCCAACATCTACCTCTGGGCCCTGAATTTCCAGGCTGGATTGTAGACCGGGTCAGTAGGCCCTTCGAGCCTCAGGCCACACGTGACATGAGGCTGAAGACTTCTATGGGAAGTTGAATGCCATGGTCCTCAGTACACAATACATTAACTGATGTGTGGTTACTTATACCATGACCTAACCACCCTTGGTGTTTACAAGTTGAGGACCCTTGGCGCTTAGAACTTTTGCTGACCCCTTGGGCCCCTGGTGCTTCAGCACTTACAGTGTTAGGGCCCTAAAGGCCCCTCCAGTTCGAGGGTTTCCATTGCGGGCAGTGGGGGAACTGAAGTATGAGGCAGGGCTGTTAATCAGATTGTCCCTTCCCCCCGGCCCTTCACACATCGTGTCCCCATTACAAGTGGGACCCCGGTAGGACCCACCAAACTCTGAAGAGACAGCGAATAGCTAGTTGGCTAGCATGCTAGCACTTTTATTGAAAATAATAGCGCAAGAATCCCAGATGACCTGTCCACCATATTTGAACCAGGAGGCTGGCGTTCTCCAGGAATGCTCTTAAGTCCCTGCTCCGGGGCAAGGACTAAAATAGTTCCCGGAAAAAAGTCCCGAGACCACTCCTACAGGGCCATTCCTGCTAGTGAAGACATGCAAAGCGACCCAGTTACTATTAAAAAAGTTCCGGAACTACTTGTAATGGAGACCTCCCAAGTGTTAGGGCCCTGAGGGCCCCTTGGCATTTAAAGAGTGAACTGACCATTAGGAGCCCTAGGGGGCCCCTGAGCACCTAGCGTGTGAGGGACAGAGGCTAAAACATGCAAGCCATTTGCTGTAGTGGCTGTTTCTTCCCCTTTTAAACCCAGCACTATCTTCCGCACTGCGAAACAGCGAGTGAATTTCACCCACTGAAAATTCACTTTGGGAAAATCTTATTTTAGTGAGAACTAGCTTAGCTATAGGTATGTATTTCCAGCTGCAATAAAGTTAAGTAAACTGCAATTTCCTCCAGTCCTTGTTTTAAAATGGATAAACCATATTGTTCAAGTCTTACAATGAAGCTGCATGTCTAAATAAGCTGGTGTCCCATTTTGTTATATGCTTTGGCACACAAAACAACACATTTAGTAAAGGCAGCACATTTCTCGCATTGGTTATCATTCTTTGATTGCTACAAATACATGCCTTCTTCCTTTAAAGTTCTGCGTTTGGCTTTATTTCACATGTACAGTGTGAGCACATAAATGATGATCTTTAGTTTAACACTGTATGCAACTTGCTCATACAGTTGCTTGACACGCTGCAGGCCCTTAATTTATAGACAGCGTTTCCCAATTTTTACGTGGCACTTCGGATTTTTCAACATTTTCCCTTTTAGTCAGAATAAAAATAGTGGCAAAGCCACATCACCCACTTGGCCAAACATGGCCAAAACAAAATCGAACTTGATCTAGACCTTACGACCATATATACGCATATGAAATATGAAAAGGATCGGTCAAAAACTGAAGACGCTAGAGCGCATCCAAGTCAAAATTTTATGCATGCACGCGCGCACGCAAGCACGGATGGCACAGACGCATGCACAACAGACCACCACTAAAGACCCCGAGCATAGCATAAGCCCCTTGGGCCTTTCAGCCAAGCGGGCAAAAAAGTGAGTTGCAGAATAGTATGTGCCAAACATGTCTCAGCTCTTAAGCACTTCTGTTAACAGTCAGACCTTGTCAGCCAGCTAGATTTTGACGATATATTTGATGATTTTGCAAGGAAGAAGGTAAGAGAGGTGCCATTTTAGGCAGGGCTGGACTGGTCATCTGGAATACCGCCCAGTGGGCTGATAGATTTTAATGTACACTGAACAAAAATATAAATGCACAGTGATTTTTTTCAAATTATTTTTTATCAATCGGGAAATATTTCAACAAACAATTATTATTTTATTCTTGCCTTAATATTCAAGCAACAGAAACATGACTAACAATTTACTGTACACAATTCATGAGTTATCACAGCCTGAACCCACCAGGAGTCAGCGGGCAGAGTTCGCAGCACTCAGTAACGAGTGTGTCCACCATCGGCATCACGTAAAGCCCAAGAGATTGTTAATTGTGGCCGGTGGAATGTTGTCCCATTCCTCCTGCAGCGCAACTCAGAGCTGGTGCACGTTTTCTGGAACCGGAACACGTCTGACCCACTGATCCAGAACATCCCAAAGGTGTTCAAATTGGCGACATATCAAGTTAATAAGCAGGCCAATTGAGAACAGGGACATCCTCCTCATCAAGAACCTCTGAGCAGATCCGGGCAGTGTGTGGCTGGGCATTATCATGCTGGAATGTCACGTGATGGAGTCGCACAAACAATACAACTATGGGCCTCAGGATCTCGTTGCGGTACCGCTGCCCGTTCAAGTCACCCTCAACGAAATGCAGACGGGTACACTGTCCATGGCATATGCCATTACACTTGCACCACCATGTGTCACCTAACGCACGACATTGGCGTCAGCGTAACACTCGCCCACACATTGCCATACGCGTTGTCTGCCATCAGCGCGGTACAGTTGGAATTGCGATTCATTGCTGAATAACACCGTCCTCCATCGTGCAAGCGTCCAGTGAAGGTCACGGTTGGCCCAGTCGAGTCTGTACCGATGATGGACGGCGGTCTCTGAGGTCTGCCTCCCTCAGGCAGTTTCGGACAGTCTGAGCTGATATCCGCCTGTTATGCAGACCGACAGTCTCGTCAGCTGTCCTGGTGGCTGGTCGGAGCCGATGACGGAGGTGCTGGAGCCACATGTGCCGATCCTGTGTGGGCGTGGTCACACGTGATCGTGGAGCATGTGGACCATTCACAGTGCTGCCAGTCTCTCTAAATCGACTTCTCAACCGGCTGATGGTAGCATGACGCACATTCAAGTGTGTTGAATGTGTCACAGATATCCCAGCGTTCAGCGTGCCAATGGCATGCTCCCTCATGACTTGTGACATCTAAGTGCACATTTTGCGGTGGCCTTTTATTGACCCTGGTGCAAGGAGTGCCTGTGATTGGTCATGCTGACTGACCAACTCAATGTTATGCTCTATGCAGCTCAGGGGCGGAATAACTCAATGAGTGAGTAATCTCACAGGGCGTGATCAATGAGAAGCGGGTCACCAGAATTGGGCAAAACAAATCATTTAGTGCACCAATAAACACTATTTGTGGGCATATTTCATTATAGGTCAATTTAACTCAGCATTTTTGGTTTGTGCGTTTTTTTGTTCAGTGTAATTAGGGGTCCAAGCAGCAATAGCTGGTGATGGGCCGCTTGGCCCACAATGTTTGGGCTATTTATTTGTTTGTCTCAGTCCAGCCCTCACTATAAGAAAGTAATTTTGTGTGTTAGAGGGTTGGGTGGGCTGCCGATGGCCATGGGGCTGTGAGGCCAGAGTGGGGTGATGTGGGGTGGGGGGCCTCCAATAGACGTGCTCCAGGGCCTCAAAGGACCTTGAACGAGCCATGGGGGGTGAGGTATCCTAACACTCCATCCTCTCTTCTCCTCAACGTCAGTTGGCCACAGGATGTGTCAGGGTCTGAGCTTAGACACCAAACTATCATTGTATCTTTGTTAATCCTGCAATTACCATTTACACAAGAGTTGGCTGACAGGAATGCTATTTTTATACCTTCCCCAGTGTTCTTCATATTAAGGATACGTGAACTGTGGCATCCGACATGCTATTCCAGTGCAATGGGCATTTAAATGGAGTTGGCCCCTGAGATTGCTGAGGGCATTTGCTCCCATTCCAGCCTGAAAGAATTAGTGATGTCAAGCAATGATGTTGGGCAATCGTGGCTCACAAACTCCAGTTGATCCCAAGTGTATGATTGGGTCGAGCTTTGTGTATGGACTACACTCTGTTCACAGGGGCGCCACCGTGCTGAAACAGGAAAGGGCCTTCTCCATTGTTTGTAATATGGTTTCATCTGGATTTGCACTTTATGCAAATATTTAAGACGAACAATTGTGTCTGAGGCCAAACCTCATAAAACATCCTCAGACTAAGGGTATATACTGTGTATATACCAATTTTGTACTGATTAAATATAATACCTGCAGAATGTGTAAATTTTGGTTTTTGGAAAACACAGTTGATTGTTTTTATACTCTGTTTCAAACTAAAAAGTATCTCTTGTTTCCAGGGTGACCTTTGAAGCTGTTTGAGTAGGCAGCATCCAAATAGATGTAATGAATCAAAACAACATAATAATGAAAAGAGAAAGCAGAAGCCCTTGGGGATTCCAGAGATGAAGGATTACTCTTACCCAAGTAGGTGTGTAAATACCTCAGAGACATCCAGAGAAAATAAGGTCTGCGTAAATGTTCAACCAGTGAAAGTGATTATCTTCTCTCCTCTTTTGTTTTGTTGTCAGCTGTTAGAAAATATACAGTTTTAAAGTCTTATTAATCACCTTCTTTAGCATCTCGAGCTACTCTATTGGATTAATATTCAGAGTTAAATGAGATAGTAAAAAATAAAGCTGTGATAATGGAGATCTCGTTTGCTCTGTTTAATAAGGAATCTGGCTGAAGTTCTTGTGGTAATGCAGGGTGTGGGATTTCAGGTGAGCGTTAGATGGCTGAGGGAGATGGGGAGGTAATCATCTAAAGCACTGTGGGAGGTCCTTCTGACACTGATCCTGCTTTTATATTAAATTAAACAATAAATCTCTGCATTAGTGGCAAGCTGCCAACGGTGTCTGAAAGTTCAAGACTGCCATCAAACTGAAGCAGAGCTGATACTGCTCCAGTAATAGCCTAGCACAGAAGGAATATTATTTACACACATTTTAACGGCATTAATTTATCTGCAATTCACACTGCCATGTGCTGCAACACGAGCCGGGCTAGAACAGCATTATGAATCCAAGCTCAGCCAACAAAGGTAGATAATTCAATAAGCAAAAATCAGAAACTATATTTCAATGCAGGGCAAAAACATGGGGAAATATGCCCCCTTTTGGATGTGTTTTATTTACTGCCATTAGTTACACTTATGATGATGAATGGACCTGACAAGGAAGGGTCACCTTGTTGAATTCTTTATTCTGGGGTTCCCATAGAAACAAATAGGCAAGGGTAGGAGCAAGAACATCACAGCACTTTGCTCAGACCATTACCCACTTATTTCAGCCAGAACCTTTTAGGCTGCCATACCTGTGTGGACACCAGCCTGTGTGTGCATGTGTGCATGTGTGTCAACAGAATTTATTGAATTGTCTTTCCTGACCAACCACATCCATATACAAATTAATTTGCAGCAAATTTGCCACATACTGCCTAGTTCTTGGTACAAATTGCTCATATTTTTTTTCTGTCACCTGCACTTTTTTCATGCTATGGAGTCAAATCCAAGTTTTGGTTTTGAAATCTGCCCCAGAGTAAGACATTAGCGCATGATGCGACTGATAGCATATGTCTATTAAGAGATGAAATTTTAAAAAGCAGGAATTATGTCTGAATACATTGAATTAATCACAGACTCAACAATTTCCTAATCATTTTGATTTGTAGTTATCGCATGCACGATATGTTGATTGAGTCTGTAAACAAGTTTGTTTAAAAATTCCGAAATAGTTGGGACAAAGTATAAACTGTGAATAAAATCAAAATGCAATGACTTTCAGATCACATGAGCCAATATGTTATTTACAATAGAACATAGATAACATTTCAAATGCTGAAACTGAGACAGTTTACATTTTTATCCAAAAATGAGCTTATTTCAAATTTTCTGGCTGCAACAGGTCTCAAAATAGTTGGGACACAGGCAAAAAAGGGCTGAAAAAAGCAATTAATATATAAGAGAATCAGCTGAAAAAACATTTAGGAAATATAGTTTACTGGCATCAGGTGTGTAACATGATTGGCCATAAAAGGGATGTCTTAGAGAGGCTGAGTCTCTCAGAAGTAAAGATGGCCAGAGGCTCTCCAACCTGTGAAGGCTTGCGTAAAAAAATTGTGGAATACTTTAAAAACAATGTTCCTCAACGTCAAATTGCAAAGGCTTTGAAGGTCTCATCATCGACAGTGCATAACATCATCAAAAGATTCAGAGAAACGGGAAAAATCTCTGTGCATAAGGGACAAGGCCGAAGACCTTTACTGGATGCCCGTGATCTTCGGGCCCTCAGACGCCACTGCATCACTCACCGGCATGATTCTGTCATCGACATTACTAAATGGGCCCAGGAATATTTCAAGAAAGCACTGTCTGTAAACACAGGCCGCCGTGCCATCCACAGATGCAACCTAAATCTCTTTCATGCAAAAAGGAAGGCATTGTTGAGAATGATCCAGAAGTGCTGCTGTGTTCTGTGGATCAAGGCTCATTTAAAAAGGACTGTAGCCAAGTGGCAAAGCGTCCTGTGGTCAGACGAGTACAAATTTGACATTCTTGTTGGAAATCATGGGCGTCGTGTCCTCCGGGCTAAAGAGGAGAAAGACCACCCCTCCAGTTACCAGCGCTCAGTTCAAAAGCCAGCATCTCTGATGGTATGGGGATGCATTTGTGCATATGGTGTGGGACACTTGCATGTTTTAAAAACCATGAATGCTGAAAGGTATATAAAGGTTTTAGAGCAGTATATGCTCCCCTCCAGACGACATCTATTCCAGGGAAGGCCTTGTGTATTTCAGCAGGACAATGCAAAACCACATACTGCAGCTATTACAACAGCATGGCTTCGTAGTAGAAGAGTCCGTGTGCTGAACTGGCCTGCCTGCAGTCCTGATCTTTCACCGATTGCGAACATTTGGTGCATAATTAAACAAAAAATCCATCAAAGGAAACCCAAAACTCTCCAGCAGCTGGAAGCCTGTATTATACAAGATTGGGATCAAATTCCAATGGCCAAACTCAAGAAACTTGTCTCCTCAATGCCCAGACGCCTCCACTGTGTGTAAAAAAGAAGATGTTACACCATGGTAAACAGGCCCCTGTCCCAACTTTTTTGAGACGTGTAGTGGCCATCAAATTTGAAATGAGCTCATTTTGTGGATAAAATTGTAAAATTTCTCAGTTTCAACATTTGCTATGTTATCTCTGTTCTATTGTGAATAAAATATTGGCTGGTGTGATTTGAAAGTCATTGCGTTTTGATTTTATTCACAATTTACACTTTGTCCCAACTATTTTGGAATTGGGGTTGTAGTATATTTTGCATTACTGGCCTAAAGCAAGCCATTTGTCTCAAGTATTTTGTTGAGTGCAGTTGGTCTTTGTCAAACACCTATGTGAGAATGGTGTGATCAGCTAATGTACATAAGTGTGTTTCATAGGTCGGCCAGTTTCTGTCTGTTCTTTGTCTTGCTTGAGCTCAGTTCTGTTTAGTTGACCACGTTTTAAGGGCCTGGAACTTCATATTATGCATTTTTACTTTGAATGACATGTTTTGCATTTTGGTGAATAAATGCCCTCATTTTCTAAACAAAAACCTGAAATTTCTTGCGGCTGTTTGGTACATCACAACCCCCCATTGGACTTCATTTCAAGAATAAACAGCAAAAAAAAAAAAAAAATCCAAATGGTAGTGCCACACTCAAAATCAATTCTAGAACTTTAATTGCCTAAATTTTGAATGAAATGATAAGTGAATAAAACACAACTTGAGTTCATTAATTACACTCAAATTAGCCCCCACACCAAATGTAATGGGGAGAATTTTCTCAGCCATTTGGACATCAGTCATCTAGCCTTTCAGATGCAATTACTTGGAAAGATTTTGTCAAAGCACAGTAAGTGATAATGAGGGCAAGGGCACCATGATCACATCAATGATGCTATTTTTAATATAAATCAATTGCAAGAGTAACTGTTTATATTGTAGAATCTGGAAATATAAGTGACAAATGGCTGATAAGCTCGGTCCAGAGCCAGGCCAAATGGCAATAGAACTGTAGACATTGCATATTTCATTTTACAAAAGATTGTTCCATTTCTAAACCCGTAAAATTCGTCTGTGCCTTTGGGTTAGGTTCTGAGCGGCACCTCTGTAAGATCTGCAAACGCTGATGCGTGGGGGAGCCCAGCGACTGTATGCGACAAATGGCTGATAAGCTTAGTCCAGAGCCATGCCAGATAGCAATAAAGCTTTTGTGGACTTCCTCCCCAAAATGCTTGCTCAGGTGTTAGCAGTCTTACTGTTCCTCTGTATGGGGGGGTTGTCAGAGGGCTCTGGCTGACACAATGCCCCCAGCGAGTCATATTACTGGCCTAAGTCTTAAGTTAAAGTCCAGTTATATTAATTTGTTTCAAATAATCTAAACCACTGGGAAGTGCATAATGTGCTTATATGTTAAATCATGTTCTTATATATCCAAATAGCACTTATATACTTATAACCCAATTAAACTATATATTAATTCATCTTAAGACTTTTTCATGACAACTGCATCATATTAGTACATATTCATATCATGTTTGGTCTTGTTATTCTCGGGGGAATCTAAGGAGTTGAATGGAGTATGTTTCATTCCCATTGAAATTATGGTTCGTTCTCTTTTGGAAACTCCTGAGAATTTGGTCAGAATACTCTCTGGTAATCACCCTATTCTCTCTCTCTGCTGAAGTGTTTTATTACCCAAAAACCGGATTCGACCCCCTTCCAAGTGTTTATGGCCATGCCGCCTGGATCAAAGGCGTGATTTGGCTTAAAGCAAAGAGAAACAATCCATTCTGGGAAGATCGTATCCGATCTCTCCCCGCGCACGTTAGTGTGTGAGTAGCCTTTTCAATGATGTAACATCGTATTTCGAACTTCCCGCCAGACGTTAGTGCGTGTATCCTTTTCCTCCAGGTATGACTTTATTCTCCTCTTCTAAATTATGCGTAACTTGTAATTGGCTTAACGTTGATTTGTTTGATTTAAGCTTTTGCCTACCTGGTGAATAAATTATTGTCATTCCTTTAAGCTTGCATGGTCTCCGTGACTCCTAATCCTTTTATTCTTTCTAGCCACGTTACGACCGGTACTTAGGGGGCGAGTCCTTGCATTCCAGACTAGCTAGCTGATGTTTTAAAGGTAGTGATGGGTTTTAAGTTGGATTGCAGATTACGGTCTACTTATATAAAGGGTTTATGTAGTATCGGTCCTGGGGATTTGGCCTTAAGGGCACCCTTGGGCTTATAAGCCGGTGCCTGGTCGATCTCCTTAAGGGGCCCTGTGGTGCACATAAATCTGGGTTCATGATATGTTTATGCCAAAGTTGCTACTATCATGGTAATTTCTTCCATCCTCTAGAACTCTCACCGAACTAAGATACGGCAACTGCGCTTATTACCCGGGGCGTCGGTTGAGTAACTGGTTTTCACGGAAGAGTCTGGCGGCTTAGTTGTTCGAGATTCACGATGTGTCCCTAAACTATAAATTCTAATTCTAATTTGGAGTCAGATATTTAACGAGGGTATAACTAAATTTGGTATTCTAAATTTATTATGGAGTCAGATTAATTGTAACCGTTGTGTTTTTGTGCCCCGTTGTTCGAACGGAGAAAATATATCCATTTTATTGTGATTCGCACCAGCCAGGACGTCGCGCGATATAATACTAGCCAAAAAGAACACGTTGAACCTTCGCCCTACAATTTCCGCCGTTGGTTATTGTTTTGTGGGTTTTACAATATACTGAATTCATAGCATCATGAAGGCAGATACAAAGATAGGCATACAATGAGAAGACATTTTTAATTGTCATACTTTTTATATTTTCTGAAACACATAATGTGTTGTAGCACAACATATTCAGAAGAAACCTTTCTGAAAAGAGTAATGCTCCCTGCAAAACTATCGACTCTTTCGCATCATTTCCTTTTCTAAACTGGATTTTGTGCGGAGAATGTATGCAGGACTCAAAAGGGCTGATTTCTCTTAACTGCCTTTTATAAAATTACAATGTTATATCAAAATTATGTCCAAAATATGTGGTCAGATTTGTTGAGTAACACCTCATTTTGTGGCTGTGAATCTGTACTTGAGCATATGGCAATAAAATGTAATTGGTTATTTAGAGAAAAGGTGCTGCCAAAATGTGTGTTCATTTTTATATCATTTTCTCAGCAGCTTGAATTTTTTTTTTAAGATTTTTTTTTTTTTGGTCACACTTTAGATGAAGTGTTGCTCATAAAGGCTTTATACAGCATGTATAATGCCTTCATACATGAGACATAATGTCTTCATCAATTATATGTAAACAAATGTCATGCTTTGGAAAGGGTGAAATAACACATCCGTATTCAGCATGTGATGCCAGATGTGATATAACTGACAATGTCACTTAGCTAGTGGCTAAATGCTGTAAAGGGTGACATTTTCAGCTAAGTGACATTGTCATTGTCACATCTGGTATCACATGCTGAATAAGGATGTGTTATGTCACCCTTTACAAAGCATGACATTTGCTTATTTATGATTTATGAAGACATTATGTCTCATTTATGAAGGCATTATACATGCTGTCATCTAAAGTGTGACTTTTTTTAACATCTAGGATGGAAACTAAATGCTAATTATGTGAAAATGAAAATCATCAAGAAAATTAATGTCTAACTTAGGTAACATTCAATTTAGAAATCAACCTGATAACAATATTTAGAAATGTATGTCGATTTTAAAGAGGGGAGAGTAAGGTGCCATACATGAATGAACAAATGAATTAATTAATTAATGAATACAGTATAATGCACAAGATGCATAAACAACACTGGTTGTAAATGGGGCATCGTAAACAACTTATTTCTGCTTTTAAATTTTGAATGTTGTGCTTACCCAAAGACAAAATACCTTAGTGTTTTTGGATAAATGAGTACCGTAACTCACCAGCAGGAAACATTTTTTTTGCGCGTCATAATGGAAGGTAAAACAAGGTTGAGGGTTCATGTCCCAAGTGGGCCAATGTTACTCCACGTAACATATCCGTCAGAAAAACACCCAGCATAATAAAAAGAATGAGCGGTATGACTATGTTGCTTCTTAAGAGAAGAATTTCAAGGTCTGTTAAACCCTTTGGCAATTCCAGTTTTCAATACTAGAAAAAAGATGACATTGGAGGAGGGAGAAACTTTTCTAGCACATAATGTTGGACAAAAACTTTGTGATAAAATAAGAAAATCTCTCTCAAAAACTCCATGGCTGGTTGGCTGAATTCCCCATCGCTGAACAAATTCAAATCAACTTCTTTACTTCTAGTCGTACAAAACAAACAGCTGCAGTATGATCAAGTATCGTAGCACTCAGAGTTTTTTGGTGTCCTTCACGGAATATGTTACCTTTATGCATGACGGGTAAATGAAAGCACTTTGAATGATATAATTTGTGAAACTACCATAAATCCTCCTTCCAACCCCCATGGATACATGTAAAACATCTGCCCTGGAACATGATAATCAATATTTGGTGCTCAACAAGAACTTCTGAGGTTTATGTTGTGTGCATTGACATGGGGCTCGCTTTAGAAAAGCCTGCCTCTCAGAACCATTTAGCAGCTTCAATATAGCTATGAAAATGGCTTTCCTTATGCACATTATCTCATACTGCTCTTACAGAAAATTGACTCTTAAGCAATGATTAAGCTTCCCCTGCTGCTCATCTTAAGAGAAAAGCATTTTTCATTTGAGTGGCCTGCCATCCTCTGTTCAAGCTGTCACTTGGCACATGCTTAGTGTCATAAAATAACATACAGAGTCCAGTTTTTCCTAATCACATGCAGTGTAAGCAATGACTATCGCAGCATCTCTGTCGATACCAATGGTATTGGATAAATTTTAACAATTTTAACATGTGCATTATACGAAAGTGGCGAGTGGTCAGGATATGGAGAGTGATGGTCGGTCTGAAGAGGTTGTGACAACTTCAATACCTATTCTGCGACTAATACTGATGTCATACTGCAGGTGAAGGCACATGAGGATGGCATTGACTCTTTTGACTTTGTTCGTTATAGTGTTTGACTTTATTGTGTGGACATGAAATAAAAATGTATAAATGATACACCCCAATTCCAAAAAAGTTGGGATGCTGTGTAAAATGTAGATAAAAACAGAATGCAATTATTTGCAAATCTCAAACTGATCTTTTCTTCACAATAGAACATAAACAACATATTAGATGCTGAAAGTAAGACATTTTACCACTTCATGAAAAATATTTGCTCATTTTGAATTTGATGGCAACAACACGTATAAAAAAAAATTGGGATAGGGCCATGTTTACCATTGTTGAGTATCCCCTCCTCTTTTAACTACAGTCTGTAAACAACTGGGAAGTGAGGAGACCAATTGCTGAAGTTTTGGGAGAGGAATGTAGGTCCACTCTTGTCAGATGTAGGATTCAAGCTGCTCAACAGTCCTGGGTCTCCTTTGCCGGATTTTTCATTTTATGATGCGCCAAATTCTGTTAGTGAATGGCCTGGACTGCAGGTTGGCCAGTTCAGTACTCAGACTCTTCTACTGTGAAACCATGCTGTTGTGATGGATGCAATATGTGGTTTGGCATTGTTTTGCTGAAATATGCAAGGCCTTCCCCGAAGGAGATGTTGTCTGGTGGGAGCATATGTTGTTGTAAAACCTCCATATACTTTTCAGCATTGATAATGGTTTTCCAGATGTGTAAGCTTCCCATGTCATAGGCACCAATGCAATCCGATACCGTCAGAGATGTAGGCTTTTCAACTGTGCGCTGATAACAAGCTGGATGGTCCCTCTCCTCTTTAGACCGTATGACACAGCATCCATGGTATCCACAAAGAATTTCAAAGTTTGACTCATCTGACCACGGAAGTTTTCCATTCTGCCTCAGTCCATTTTAAATGAACTTTGGCCCGGAAAAGATGGCAGCGTTTCTGGATCGTGTTCACATATGGCTTCTTCTTTGGATAATACAGCTTTAGCTTGCATTTGTAGATTGCATGGCAAACTGCGTTCAGTCAATGATTTCTGGAATTGTTCCTGAGCCCATGCAGTGTATTCCAGAATCATGCCTGTTTTTAATATAGTGCCGCCTGAGGGCCAGAAGATCATGAGCATCCAATATTGACCTTTGGACTTGTCCCTTGCACACAGAGATTTCTCCAGACTCTCTGAATCTTTTGATGATATTATGTACTATAGATTCAAAGTCTTCGCAATTTTACATTGAGGAAAATTTTTCTGAAATTCTTCCACAATTTTTAGATGCAGTTTTTTGCACATTGGTGGCTCTTTGTCCATCTTTACATCTGAGAGACTCTGCCTCTCTAAAATGATCTTTTTATACCTAGTCATGTTACTGACCTGTTGCCAATTGACCCTTTCACTACCGCTTACTGGGAATAAGACAACCCTTGCTTCCCGTAAATTTTCGTGCTATCACAGCATGATATTGCATGTGGATTTTCACCCCCTTTTTCGAACTAAAAACGCCAGAAATGGACAATTTTATGTTCAGAAAACATGTTCAAAATACATTTACCTTTCCACTGACACATATCTTTGCTTAGTTTTTCCAAAAGTAAATACAGAAAATGAGGATAAAAACCGTATTTCGGTTTGTCAAGACAAGACGATTTCTCCTCCATGGGATTTATGTACAAACGGAGATACACGCGCATTTATGTACATACAGAGATACATGTGCATTTGTGTATAAACTGAGATACACGTGCTGCAGCACGCACTGCCTGCAATGGCGGTGAAGTCAGCGAGGGACTGTGCATAACCGGAGGATTCGGAACCACAGGAAGCCTGATGACATCACTGACGTGTTGTGCGATACCAGACTTGTCCAAAGGGATGTTTTGTTGCAGATGTATATCATTGGGGTCATCAGGTGGGCACCCTGTTTTATCGACGTTTCATTGATTGAAAACCACAATGTCTCCAGAGGGCTCAACGGTTTACCAGATGTCTGGCCAGAGTGAAAAATCAGCTCATTTCAAATTTGATGGCTGCTACAAAAAAGTTGGGACAGGGGCCTGTTTACCATGGTGTAGCATCCCCTCTTCTTTTTAACACAGAGTGGAGGCATCTGGGCATTGAGGAGACAAGTTTCTTGAGTATAGCCATTAGAATTTGATCCCACTCTTGTTTAATACAGGCTTCCAGCTGCTGGAGAGTTTTGAGTCTCCTTTGACGGACTTCTCGTTTAATTATGCACCAAATGTTCTCAATCGGTGAAAGATCAGGACTGCAGGCAGGCCAGTTCAGCACGCAGACTCTTCTACTACGAAGCCATGCTGTTGTAATAGCTGCAGTATGTGGTTTTGCATTGTCCTGCTGAAATACAAAAGGCCTTCCCCGGAATAGATGTCATCTGGAGGGGAGCATATGTTGCTCTGAAACCTTTATATACCTTTCAGCATTCATGGTGCTTTTTAAAACATGCAAGTGTCCCACACCATATGCTCTAATGCAGTGGTTCCCAAACTCGGTCCTGGGGACCCACTGTGTACGCAGGTTTTTGTGTCAACCACAGCTCCAATCTTAGAATGCTAATGAGTTGCTCATTGCTCTTGATTGCACTATTCTTGTTCACGCTGATTATTTATCCTTTTAAACCACATGTCAAAAATGGCCATGATGAAAATCATTTCATAGTGTGCTAAATTGGAAATTACTTCTCTAACATAAAAAAATGGAAATTTGCAACTGATGACATGAATCTATAAATGGGCTTCTAGTAGATAAAATTGTGGACCCAAGGTCATTAAAGCTAACAATTATTAGGCAATTAAGAATTCAAAGACAAAGCAAACGATGAGTCAAACCTGTTAAATGTCACTTGATTGGTTTCAGGAAAGAACCTGAGCACCTGCATTCAGAACCCTAATCACCAGATTACTGACTGATTGCAGTCTTGCATTTGATCACATGAAACATACTGCCACCTTTGATTGTCGTGCTTACGTGGAATACATCAAAATAAAAAATATGAATGTTGGGCTTTGAAATTTCATGGAATGCGTAGCCATTTCTGTCATAATGTGGTTTAAGGGGGTAAAATGTCCCTCGTATCTGACAAGCAACTGCTAATTAAAAAATGAACAGCTTGTTAAAACTCTGGGATCGTAATTGTGGTTGGAGCAAAAACCGACATACGCAGTGGGTCCCCAGGACCGACTTTGGGAACCACTGCTCTAATGCATCCCCATACCATCAGAGATGCTGGCTTTTGAACTGAACGCTGTCTTTTTCCTCTTTAGCCTGGAGGACACGACGCCCATGATTTCCAACAAGAATGTCAAATTTGGACTCGTCTGACCACAGGACACTTTGCCACTTTGCTACAGTCCATTTTAAATGAGCCTTGGCCCACAGAACACTGCGGCGCTTTTGGATCATGCTCAACAATGGCTTCCTTTTTGCATGATAGAGTTTTAGGTGGCATCTGTGGATGGCACAGTGGACTTTGTTTACAGACAGTGGTTTCTTGAAGTATTCCTGGGCCCATTTAGTAATGTCAATGACAGAATCATGCCGGTGAGTGATGCAGTGGCGTCTGAGGGCCCAAAGATCACTGGCATCCAGTAAAGGTCTTTGGCCTTGTCCCTTACGCACAGAGATTTTTCCAGTTTCTCTGAATCTTTTGATGATGTTATGCACTGTCGATGATGAGACCTTCAAAGCCTTTGCAATTTGACGTTGAGGAACATTGTTTTTAAAGTATTCCACAATTTTTTTTTACGCAAGCCTTCACAGGCTGGAGAGCCTCTGGCCATCTTTACTTCTGAGAGACTCAGCCTCTCTAAGACATCCCTTTTATAGCCCTTTTATAGCCGATCATGTTACACACCTGATGCCAGTTAACCTAATTACTCGCTAAATGTTCTTTCAGCTGATTCTCTTATATATTAATTGCTTTTTCAGCCCTTTTTTGCCTGTGTCCCAACTTCTTTGAGACCTGTTGCAGCCAGGAAATTTGAAATGAGCTCATTTTGTGGATAAAAATGTAAAATGTTTCAGTTTCAACATTTGAAATGTTATCTATGTTCTATTGTAAACATCATATTGGCTCATGTGATCTGAAAGTCATTGCATTTTGATTTCATTCACAATTTACGATTTGTCCCAACTATTTCGGAATTGGGGTTGTATTTGCTTGATCTGTGGATGGTTTTAATGGCTCATTGGGATGTCCACATCAAATATTTATGGTCAAAGACATGCATTATCTTAACCTGATCAACATAAGACATTATTCCATTTCAATCATGACACTTACATCAGATTTAACAATTTATTACAGAACGGCGTGTATTTGAGTAAGGTGGTGACTCCGCTTAAGTGATGCTCTGGAACAATCTGAGCAAGCTTGATAACAGCCAGTTCCTGAGATCCCAGCAGAGCCTGAAATTCTTTATGTTCAAATTATTGAACACAAAATGAGCAGATGCTGCTTACAATGAACAACATTATTTATAAAGGAGGAGGCTAGGGAGGTGGGGGAAAGGAGAAGCAGATTTTTTCGTAGACCAGCGTAGTAGCAGTGTACAGGGCATGGAGCCGGAGAAAGGAGTGAATGCTGTCTTGGTTTTAAAAGGTTGCCAATAGGTTGGGGGGTTCTGAAATCAAAAATGATTGGACTGAAATGGGCTTGCAAACAGCCTGATTTCCGTGCCTGACTGAATTAATACGAAAGCTCCATTTTCCAAAATAGGCATAGTTTGTGTCCTTTGTGTCATTTTTGGCCGCATGTTTGTTTATATCTTCGCAAAACAGGTTGCACAGTTCAGATGCAGTTCTTCCAAGTCAGAGAAATATCAAATCTCATTTAAATGACCCTCCCACTGGTGCCATATAATTTCCATGGAACTCCCCCTCCCTCTCATAATAGATCTATACCCTCAAGATCCAACTACTTGTATCCATCAAGTTGCATGGTGCACTGCCACAAAATTACCAAGTAGATTTTGTGACCTGGGAAAAATATGATTGGAAGGAGTGATTCGTATGTGCACATTCCTTTGGATAAACATTCAATCACCCCCCAGTTTCTTAGTGTTTCTCTAAAAAAACATAAGTGAGTAACATTGTGAGTTGCAAGTTTATCATTCAACACTGAATTATGAAAACCTCCTCCAAAAACAGCAAAGTCAGTCCATCAGAAAAAAAGTGAAGAGATGCATGCCTATACAATTGACCTTATGCAACAAAGTTTTTATCTGAGTTTCATCTGTCAGGCAAAAATCGTTACAGTACTCATTTCAAAGGCTATTTGATAAGGGATGTGAATTAAAGATAACATGAAATAAAGTGGTTTACTAAATGAATACATCTTTCATTGAAAAAGTCAACTGAGGAATTATATCCAATTTTAAACAGATAATTCAATTTCAAAGTCAATAGACAGTACTACAGTCCTGTGAAAGCAGTGTTTTCTCCCCTTCCTGATTTTCATTACTTTATCGATTGTATTATGTTAGGTCTTCAAAAAAGCCATCATAAAAAAAGACCACCAGAGTAAACACAAAATACAACACAAAATACAGTTTATAAATGATAATTGCATTCAATACATTTATCAGTCAATGAATGGCTTGTAAAAAATAATTAACCCATTATTTACTTGATTAGTTTAAGCTGATTAATGGGATAAATTAGACAAGACACACACTGACTATATATATATATATATATATATATATATATATATATATATATATATTTTTTTTTTTTTTTTTTCTTACTCCCAGGCCCACTGACTCAAAATGTGATGTCAACATGACCGTTCCATCAATCTGAAATCACCTAAAAAGCCTCACACTATTCCACAACCCAAAGAAATTCTGGAAAGTGAAAAAAAAAGTTATTGAAGTATATCAGCCTTCAAAGAGCAAAGCTACAAGGCCATTTTGTCTGTTCTGAAACTCCAGCAAACCACAGAGGGACCTGTTTTCCCCAGATTGGAAAGACTTGATGCAGTGGTGGATCTTCCATGCAGTGGCTAGCGAACCAAAATTCATTCAAAAGGCAACTCGTCCTGAAAGCCACAAAAGTACTCAGAGAATTATCTAAGGAGTAGCAGGTTGTACTCACTTTTGATGAGGTCAATTTTCATGACTCAACAATTAAAAAGTGACTGGGCAAAATGGTATCCATAGGAGGGTGGCAAGATGAAAACCATTGCTAATCAAGAGGAACTGTATTTCCAGAATTCAGGATGTCAGGGGAAGACTCATTAATATTCATGAAAGAACCACAACCTAATTGGCCAAAAAATGTTCTATGTCTGACCTTGTTATCTGCTGTCTTCCTGAGATTTGTCAGACATTCCTAAGTGCTTCAAGTAAGCCAATCATGTTGTGGTTCTTTAATGAATATTGAGTCTTCCCCTGCTGCCTTTCATTTTGGAAATTCGCAAGAGGAACACGTAAGCTTGTCAAATATTTTCCAAAAAACACCTTCACCCCAAATCCAGCTGGGTCAATGTTTTCTGGACTGATGAGTCAAATTTTTTTTTCAAAAACCTTTAGCAAGGCATGGGTCCCATTTCATAACGTGTAAAGCTGACCCAGCATTCTGCTGAAAGAACATCATACCAACAGTCAGACATAGCAGTGGTAGTATCATGGTGTGGGAAAGCTTTGCTGCTTCAGGACTGGGGCATTAGCTCTAATTGACACAATCATGAATCCTGCTCTCTACCAGGAAATGCCAATGGAGAAGGTTATCCCAACATTTTCTATCATCTGAAGCTTAAAGTCCAGGTAAAGTGAAAAACACAGCATGTTTTAACTTTGCCACACCACAGAGAAATATGTTATTAAGGACTCAGCCCAGTTTTAATGATTAAAAAAATCACAAAGTAAATAAAATTACGTGTCAGAACTGCCAAAAAGTAAGCCCTATTCTCAACTCTAAAACGCTGTGGGGATGTTCGCTCATGCCTCTAAAACCACACCCAATCACGAGGAGCAGCTTCTCTCAGCTGTCTCAAGTGCACCACAGACAAAGAAATGAATGTTCCAGTGAACAATTTATTAGAGTAGCACAGCCATATATGTTTTAGCCACCTTTGCTGGAATCCAGTTTGAAACAAGAGAACACAGACTTGCTTGACAATCAACCCGGTTCCTTATAGTCTACAATGCAATCATATTTTTCTTCCATTAACGCAAGTAAGCCGTATTTAGTAACGCCAACCAAGCCGAATAAAGTCAGGCTATCAATGAATAAATAGCTAAAACAAAACATATTATGTCTCTTCACCAGATGGTTGTATTTGTTTATACAGTGTTTCTCACTGAATTTTTCTACTTGTGGTGGTAGCAGACTGGGGTGTCAAATGATTTAGTGAAACCAACGGCTGTTAACTGAAGGGTCCGTCTCTGGAGCTTCGGTGGCAAGGCAGACAGACCGTGGGTCGCCCACAACGATGCCGAAGAAATATGCTGCCACTTTAATTTTCCGAATTTGCGTTCTGATAAATTATAACTGCATCAAATACAGACATTTGAATATGTTAAGCTACAGTTGCCTCAGTAAATATCAAGATTCCTTTTCACTGGAGACAAAACTTTTTTTTTGCTCCATGAAGCTAGACCATGCACCAGCTGAATTGAATACGAGTCATGTAAATCAGTTAAGAACAATGAATGTTTAAGTGCATTTTTATACAAAAAAGGTAGGTGGGGGGGGGGGGCAGCAGCACCAGTTTACTGCTTAGTTAGCCAGTCAGTATAGCCTGGTGCTGTGTAAGTTAATGTACTGCCGCAACAGGCCTAGGCTGTCGATGCGGTGGTACATTGACAACTTAGGTGGTACATCCTGTGGAATTTAATGTAGTTACTGTGGACTACAAATGTTTACCACAGAGAGGAGTATTGGAGGTGATCCTCTACGTGACTGTTTACAAAAGTAATCCACCTGCTCTCCATTTTTTGCAAATTTAAATAGGATGACAGCGATTTTCTTACATTCTCGCATTAAGAGAAGATACAATTTTGGGACACAGCAGGCCGAATAGCTGATTTGCTACCTAGAAAACTGAACACTGGTGACTCAACTAGCTAGCTAAACTCAGGACGTGTGGTCATAACCATGATTGAGCTGGGAGCCACAGATGCAATGCTTTCATGATTTTATATACTACTAGGGGCGGAGTATGTTAAGGAGGGCATCAGTGCATCATCAAGCCCTGTTTTAACCCCGCCCAAAAAAATCTGGAAAATAAAACTGGTGAAAAACTGTTTCACAGTCTAATGCCACAATTCAGCACTTGCTTAGTTTGCAGTCATTTCACGGTATCAGCATCTATTTTGTAACATTTTATTTATAAGCAAATGTAGGATTTCACTTTACCTAGACTTTAAAGGTATGCCTTGAAGGATTTGAATATTTGGAAAAGAGTATCCTCTCTGTTAGAAATAGTGAATTGCAAACAACTTGCAGAATCATACTAATAAAAAATGTATTGTCCACATTGTGATAATTTTGCCCTCTATAAATATTCATAAAAAATGAGTCATAATACACATATCTATCATATGCACAATATTAAAGTGTTCACGATATAAAATTACGGTGCAAAAACTGTCGCAAACTCTAGGAGCAATAGGCTAATATAGCACTGGGCTAATAATAATAATAATTATAATAATAATAATGTGAGTACAGTATTAGTTGTTTGTAAATATGCTTACTGGAGTATTTTTTTTCTCATTTATTATCTTTACAGCACTTGGGACAAAAGAATTCTAAGGAATTAGCCATTGCTAAGCTATATTGTGTACCTGAGCATAAAAGTTCAACTTCACTGTCCAGTGGGTTTGATTGGTCATTTACATTACGCTATTTGTTTTACTTTTACAGAGTTAACTCACGTGCTATTCAGCTACTTTGAGGCTTTACTATGATTTCGGAGACAATGTTCACTATTTTCCGTAACATGTTTCTCCTCTTAATGTTCAGATTGCTCTACCACATGATCCTATTAAAAGATAGGATGCTTTCCATGAAACTCATATTAAAAATTTCTGGGATATTTCAGCTCACACCAAAATTGTGAAGCTTGCGTAGCAAGCAGAGGTACTGCAAACATTTCTTAAAAATTAGGTCAGTATTTTCCTTTAAGGCAAGGCTGCAGTCAATGAATGTACCGGGGTACTCAAAATCATTATCTCAACCATTTGCCCATTAATCATTATTTGCTGCATTAAGTCCTTGCAGTTTTGTATGATGAGCTCTTTTTTGCTGACATTTATTTCCAAGGAGCTTGTTAAGCACCAGTTCTGAAGAGTTGAATCATAATTAAAATAGAGACTCTCTTTCTCAGTAACCCCTTTCTGAAGAAGGGTGACCAGAGAAATATTATCCGCATACGTTTATAAACTAAAATTTACATGATTGATCTTGAACTCATTTGCGTAAACAAAGAAAAGCAGTAGTGATAGGATTTTCCCCAGTGGTGCCCCTGTGTTCAGCACAATCTCATCTGACACACAACTGTCAACAGTGGCTCCTCAAGGGCAGACCGTGAGGAAATCTCTGATCGAGTGAATGATGACTTCATTTACGCCAAGATCCACAAGTCTTTGCAGAAGAGTATGTACTTGCATGGTTTTAAAGCTGACTTAAAATCAACAAAAGAACCCTGGCTTAGTGAGTGGAGACTTGTACATGACTTGCTAGGGTATTAAGCAAAGTTACGGTCAAATCACCTGTGTTCACTCATTTACACAGGATAGAAGTAAGCGCAATGGGCCTGAAATCACTTAGTTCTGAAGCTACAGGCTTTTTAGGAATAGCCACAACATGCAAAATTTGTCCATGATTTTGATACAGTACAGGTCTTCACCAGGAGCTGAAATAGCTCAGTTTGAACTCCTTTAGCTTGGTGAGTACAATCTTCAAACGCTCTGCCTCTAAGGCTATCAACCCCTCAAGCTTTGCTTTATTTAATAAAAACCAAACTTGAAGCAATTTCTTGTTTAGCAAGTGTAATTGGGACATATTCTTGGATTGAATGACACTCTTCATCATGCTCCCTGCAGAAGTTTGTCTTATGAAGTCAGGTGTAAAGTAATTAAAGACCCCAATTCTAAAAGTACTTCTGAGAAAATTGAATTTGGCAACAATAAAAGATGTTTTACCATCCTTACCTCATGGTGTGTGAAAATTTGACTTCAGTACTTTTAGCACTCGGCTCTTTAAGTCACCGGCATAGGATGCAGAGAGGAGGGACAGAGAGAAATATTTCTGCTTAACCTCCATGTCCATCATCTGGTTTAGACCTTCCCAAGCACTCCCAGCACTGCCTGAATTAAAATATTTCTCTGCCTTATCCTTGTATTCAATTTTTGCTTTCTTCACTTTTGATCTTAGTCCCCATTTTTTTTTTTTTTCCCACAACGGGCTCTGCACTCCTATTAGTATTTTCTAATTACTAAAATCGCAGCCTTACAGCCTTAATTTCTCCTTATTGTGGGTATCTACGTTATCATGGTAGGAAAATTTGCGTGTCACAATGCGTGCCCCCAGTTCTCACAGTTTAATGAGGACATACTCTTTAATGTATCCCCGTTTTTGAAGGAAGCCATACAAAGTTGGCAGTAATTCCAGTTCTACCCTCCAAAAAATTCAGAGGAAATTTTTACAACAAATGATATTGTTTAATTATAATATCTTGATAGGTAAGAGGTCCATCTTTTGGGAACAATTTTTTGATACTGGCATTATTTTTATAAAAGATATTGTAAATAATGAGCGTAAACTAATGTCTTATGAGGAGTTCATTGATATTTATAACAAGGTTTTCCTTTTTATGACGTCATGTAAATGCACTCACTGATTAGCAAATAACACTCAAAAACAGTAACCCACAGAGCCCTAAACAGGCAGGTATAATAATCCCAAAGAAAACTATCAGCTCCTGTCAAAATTTTTAAATGGTGATTTGAACCAACCATTCCTCTCTACATTGAGACGCAGCTCTCCTGTGACAGAAACCTTCCATCTTTGTATCTGCCACATAATCCTTATCTAAAATCTGCCATCTTTTTGAAATTCATGACTTGTATCAAAGTGAGAGTTCTGATTGACTGATATAATACTGATGGCTTCTTTCTTCAAAATAGATGATAAAATAGTCTTGGAATGGGCTTCTTTAGCATCTTCCCTTTACAATATATTGTGTCGCATGAGCCATAATAAACCAACTTGTTCAAAGTAGTTTTTTCTTTTTTTCCTTCAACACTGACATTTTTTTCTTTTAAAAACAAATATAAGGTTTTGATACAGATTTGAGCAGCATCAAAGTGTGGTTTGTGATTTTACATGACCTCTGTCAAACTGGTTCATTCAGATCTTAAAGTTGGAAAATTAAAATGGCCGATATCTCAAAATGTGTGGGTGTATTCAGTCTGGCTGCAACGTATCCAATTGTAGATGAGGATGTGACGTAGCGTTCAGGAACCACACGCAAGAGAGGGAAATCCAAAAAACGTATGCCTTTAATGAAGTCCGAGTCAAAGCCAAAAAACACAAGAATTGCCAAGCCACAATACGAAATCCAAAAACAGTGTCGACTAGACAGGCAGGGGTCAGAACCAGGAAGACAGATGAGCAAAGGCACATAGACGGTAGGCAAAAAGTCGTAGTCGATGAGCAAAGCCAAGGGTCATACACAGGGCATCCAAACACAGAAATCGTGGTCATACAAAAAATAGGTTGAAATCCAACAAGACAAAACAATACAAGAAGGGCTATGGCAAGAATCGAAGTCGGACAAACAAGTCGAAGAAAAACAATACTCAATGGCATACAAGGCGCTCTGCACAAAGAAATATTGATCAACGTTCTGACAAGGAGCTGGCTGTGAAAAGACTGCTTAAATAGACGGGAGGAAAGTCACATGTTATGCAGGGAGCAGGTGAGCTGGATCAGACTAATTACAACGGGAGAATCACATGAGGGAAAACCTAACCACGAAAATTGGCGAAAGCCAAGACACGGACGGGAATCACACAGACAGCCTATGACATTTAAACAGTTCCGGTCAAGGAGTTCTAAGTGCACAGATAACGAGTGCAGGAAAGTAATTAAGCACGTGCGAGAGATCTCGCAGAAACGCAGGGGGAGACAGGTAAAGCTGAGCAAGAGGCAGAGACTAGAACAGGGCGATTGCTGAGAGGGAATTAGTATTAATTAGTAGCGGTGCAACTTTACAGATTTAACGAGAGTGCTCGTTAGTAAGTTAGTAATCTATATACATAGCTTAGTTGTGTTAGTAGACTATGATACAAAATACAAATGTTAGTTTTGTTAGTAATCAGAACAGTAAGGCGAAGGAAGTAAATGAGAATCGAAGGAATACGTTAAACACCAGAATACATTTAAATCACCCGAAGTAAGTGAGCACACAGACCGGGAAGACGGACTGAACCAACTAGATCACAAGACAGGGGAGACAAGTGCAATGGAACTGAGAAATGGAATGAACTAAAAACCTGAGGATTACAATGACCAAAAAGAATAAATCAAAGATAAAATCATGAACACTGAACTTGAACATAAACATGAACAAAAACCATAACCATGACAGAGGATTGATGGAAAGCGCTGAGAGTGGCAGAAGGATGGGAATAAGAATAACACAGACAAGCAAATTTATTTAAGACAATTAATATATGATGTAACTGTGTTTGTATGTACAACGTATATATGTAGTATGTGCATGTGTATCCATGTATATGCATATACTGTATGTACGTACACGTACATTTATGTGTTTCTGGGTATGTGTATGCGTATTCATACTTATACTTCTCATTTCAATTTATTTGTTTTTGTATCTGTTGCCTCATTTCCATCAAAGTTGGGACATTGCAATGACTGGCAAATCAGTTAAACTCTTTAATGAAATTAAAATAGTACAAAGACAACATATCAAATTTTGAAACTGAGAAATTTTATTGTTTGTGAAAAATATCTGCTCATTTTGAATTTGATGCCAGTAACATGTTTCAAAGAAGTTGAGACAGGGCCATGTTTAATACTAAATCATCTCTTCTTTCAACAACACCCTGCAAGTGTATGGGAACTGAGGAGACCAATTACTGTACTTTTGAAAGTAAAATGTTTTCACATTCTTGTTTGATTTAGATTTTAGCTTCTCGACACTTTCGCAGAATTTTTTTTTGTCATATTTGTGCACCAAATTTTTCAATTAGTGGCCTGTCTAGACTGCAGGCAGGCCAGTTCAGCACCTGGACTCATTCAGTGGGGATTGATGATGTTGTAACACGCGTACAATGTGGTTTGGCATTCTCTTGCTGAAATAAGCAAAGTTTTACCTAAAAAAGATGTCTCAATGGCTGTATATGTTGCACCAAAACCTGTATATATTGTTCAGCATTAATGCCGTCCTCAGAGATGTGTAAGTTACCCATGCCACGTGCTCTAATGTGACCCCATACTTCCATGGATGCTGGCTTTTGAACTGAGCTGATGAAAAGCCAGATGTTCTCTCCCCTCCGTAGCCTAGAGGATGTGGCATCCTTGATTTCCAAAATAAATAAATAAATAAATAAATAAATAGATTTTGATCGATCAGACCACAAAATAGTTTTCCACTTCATCTAAGGCCATCATAGATGAGCTTAGGCCCGGAGAAGGCAGCAGTGTTTCTGAATCTTATTTGTTTTTGGTTTTTTTTTCCCCCTTTACAGAGTAAAATTTTAACTTGCATTTGTAGATGCAGTGACCATTTTTGCTCACTGAGAATGGTTTTCAGAAGTGTTCTGGAGCCCAAAGATTGATTCCCACAACAGAATCCTGTTGGTTTTTTTAATGCAGTGCCACCTGAGGGCTTGAAGATCTTGGAGGATCCAGGAGGGCAAAGCCTCCCCTAAAGCTTTTGCATTATAGGCTTATCAAGGGCCATCTTTGCCAATCTGAATATTCTAAATAACTCTGGAATTAACTTAATTAGACCATGATATGTTTACCTTTTAGACAGCATGTTTCAAAAATATTGGCAAATCAGGTACTTAAGCTCACAATAACACTCAAAATCATGGGCTCACAGCAAGATTTACAAAAAATAAAACAGTTACATGTACATTTCTATAATAAATTGGATTAAAGAATGCTTAGGCAGTAATGTAATTTCTTCTTTTCTTCATCTTGGCCCAATTGTTGCAAACTGTCTAAAGCTGAATTTTTCTTCCTCATCTCCTTCAGTGGAAATCATAAGAAGGTTATCCAGTGTTTCCTCTTTCAGTCTGTTTCAGAGGGGTGTCTTGACCCTCTTCATAGTGGAAAAGCCCCATTCACAGTCTGAAAATATAAGTCACTTGAAACCTCAGCACTGGGTTGACAGTCTTACCACAGTGCATGTGTGTTTTGTGTATTGAGGCACGACAAGACCTGGGTGCTAACCTGGGCCTCGTTTCCCAAAAGCATCTTGAGGCTATGATGATCGTAGAATACCCTCTTATGACGCATTTTACGTTTGTGGAGTGTTTCTGAAAACCATCGCAACTTAAGACGCTCTCAGAAATTGTCATAGATCTACGAGTGCTGAAGACCACTCATAGAATGCTGAGTGCGTCTTAAGACCTGCAGGAGTCATCGCAAACTATTATAATTATTTTTCTGTGTGCATGTTCTTTTAATATTATAATATTTAATCATGACGACTGATGCTGTTCGTGAATCAAAGTGGCGATACATGGAACTTGAATCACGATTTTTAATTATACATTCACCAAAAAAAAAAAAAAAAAAGATTGACATTATTCCAATTATAATAATAATTACATTAAAAAATAAAGACAAGAAGAAATTAGACATTATAACAACAAAGATATAGCCCATATACAGTGCCATGAACAAGTATTTTCCCCCTTCCTGATTTCCTTTTTTTTTTTTTTGCATATTTGTCACACTTAAATACGGAAGCTTATTGCTGCCAATGAAAAAAAAAAAATTAGATTTTTTTTTTTTTTTTTTCCACAGCTTATTGCTGCCAACAGGGGAAAATAAAAAAATTTATTTTTTTTTTCCACAGCTTATTGCTGCCAACGGGGGGGGGGAAAAAAAAAAAAAATTCCACAAAATATTCTCCTGACTTACTTAACATCCAAATTTGCAAACCCTCGCTTTGCACTGAATTCACTTCTTGAGCACCCACTGACTGGAAAACAAAAGATTCAGTTGCCATCTCCTGCCACAGCTGAAAGCCATCTCACTGGAACTGCATGTGCAGAGACCACGAGTAACCAGCTGGGATTAGTTTCAGTAAAATGGAAAACTTTTGTTTCTTCTGTAAAATAGAATACATGCTACCTTTATTTCTTTTCTCATTGCTTGCCACACACCCAACATATTGGACGGTGCATGGTCAAACATAATGAATAATGAGAATCAATCAACAGCACTCCTTTCTTATGGTAGAGAAGTACAGTACCATAAAATGGGGTAATAAGGGACGGCCGGGTAACAAGGGACAATTTTCTTGGAAAGTTTTCAAACGCAAATTCAAATTTTTTGTTGAAACTCCCTGTCATGATACATTATTTTTATGATACCTTGGTAGGTACTTGAAAATTGCAAGGTGAGTTGGATATGATTCTATTGTTCTTTTATGATTGACAGCAATAAACAGATTTGACACATACTTGGCCAGGATGCTTTGGGAGGAATCAAAAAAAATATCTCAAAAGTGTCTCTTATTACCCCATTTTACGGTATATTGCCAAATGTTCGTGGTGACTATTTGGTCTGGGCATCTTTTTCATTAAGGCTCGACCTCTTAATTCTGCTGAAGGAAAATCTTAATGCTGTATCAATAAATCACATACCAGATTATTTTATGCTTCAAGCTGTTTGGGGAAGGCCTTGTCTTGTCACAGCATTACTGCAGTGCTCAGAATGAGGTGCATATGCGGTTTGCTGCAATCACTATGCAAACTCTTAAATGCTTTTGCGGATGGAATGGTTACAAATATCCAGCGATGCTTTAACATCTAGTGGGAAAGGCTTCCCAGAACAGTCTGTCGTAGCAGCAAATGGGGGACCAACTCCTTCTTAATGCCCACAATTTTGGAATGAGACGTTGGATGAGCAGATTTCCCCATTCTTTCGTCAATTCAGTGTATTAATACACTGGTGGTTTCAAATTGCATGCCTCGGGCCAGAATGAGGTGTGCATTTCTATTCTTACTCAGCGCTAACACACAAGATGCGCTGATCACCTAATGACAAAGCCCTTGATTACCAAAATTAGGCTGCTCTCAGATAGTCCTAAAGAAAATTGTTCATTGCTTGGGTCCCAGCATTGAAAACCATGGTTCTAGATTTACTCCTCCTTTCCTCAGTACAAAAATCAATGTACAACAATAATCACTGAGATATGCACAAAGACAGAGATGACTCAATGGCAACGTGAATATCAAAATATTCCTTTCTGAACATAAACTTTTCTTCAAGACATTGTATTACTAATTACATCATGTCTCTGTGACATGTGTACCAATATGCCAACATACATGAGGATAAGTACCTGCAGATAGTGTGGAATGCATAATGTGCGACCATATTTTGCCACCAGGTGAACCTTTTTTTTTTTTTTTTCAATCACGAATGTTGCTGCCAGGTGTAAAAAAAAAATAAATTTTTTTTTTTTCATCCATGAATGTTGCTGCCAGGTGAAAAAAAAAAAAAAAAAAAAAATTTTCAATCACGAATGTTGCTGCCAGGTGTAAAAAAAAAAAAAAAAAATTTTTTTCAACCATGAATGTTGCTGCCAGGTGAAAAAAAAAAAAAAAACTTAGCAACCGAGCAAGCTAATTTTTTTTTTTTCCACTTTCAGTGTTACTATATTTAGAAACAGGGCCATGGCCCTCTAGTGAGTCAGCTGAGTACGGTATTCTTACGGTCTGAAAGGCAACCACGTCTTATGCTTGTTTAGCAATAGCTAGTGATGATAGCAAGTTTTGAAAATGTTATGTGTTAAAATGTACGGCGCTTTTAATGCGTCTGAACTGTACTTTCAGGTATCTGGGACGCTTTGCTCGTGAGGTTAGGGCAAAAACCAAATGATGTCGCTAAACTACGACGATTATTTACAAAGATTTTCCCTAAATACCGTAAGCTAGTTAGCAAGATGGCCATATAGTCTGAAGAGATAGGTCATACTGCGATTGCATCGCTAGCTACGTAGCTCAGCTGCAATTAGCAATGAAATAATCGTCTCAGCCCGAACTGCCTGCTCGCTCCGCAGTTAACAGAACCTGTTAATCAAGCCTGAAGCAGAGCCATGCATAGAAGTTATATGGCTATATGGCTTTGGGTTGAAGGAGGTTGTGTGGGTGTTGAAAGTGACCAGTCAGGGTCAGGAGAACTTCTCCCATAGCTAGCTAGCTAGCTATCTGGTTCGCAAATACCTGGTTCGCGTCTCAGTGACCGTTTAACGTGAAGTTTGCTATGGCTCTCACCACCCACACTTTGAATCTCGATTAATGTCTTCTGTCGACTAAAGAGCATGTAGACAGTTCGAGCCGAGACTGTATTATTGAATCGCTAATTTCAACTGCGTTACAGCGCTTGGATAATAGTCCTATTAAAGCGATATCATTTGATTTTTGCCCTATCATCATCAGCTAGCTAGCTGTGACCGAGGCTGGTCTTGAGCTAGCTTGCTAGCAGGGTAGGCAACGTCCCGATTGTCTGGAAGCTCAGTTCAGAAGTATGAAAGTGCCCCAAAACATATCAGAGAAGGTCGGGCCTATTACAGCCTTTACTGTCTATGATTACAGCTGGAGGAGCGCAGTCCAGTCACCATGACTTCATCATTATGCCTCCCCAGAGCGAGCATGTCGTTGGCTACCTTGCTAGCAAGCTATCTTAAGAGCAGTCACGGTTACAGCTAGCTAGCTGGTGAGATTAGGGAAAAATCCAAATAATATCGCTTAAATACGACGATTATTCAAGCGCTGAAACGCGGCTGCAATTATACAGTCTCGGCTCAAACTGTCTACATGCTCTTCTGTCGACAAAAACCGTTCATCAAGGTTCAAGGAGGTAGTGTGGGTGGTGAGAGCCATAGCTAACTTCACTTTAAACGGTCACTGAGACGCGAACTAGGGATTCGCGAACCAGATAGCTAGCTAGCTATGGGAGATGTTTTACCGATCCTGACCGGTCACATTCAACACCCACACAACCTCCTTCAACCCAAAGCCATACAACTTCTATGCATTGCTCTGCTTCAGACCTGATTAACAGGTTTTGTTAACTGCGGAGCAAGCAGGCAGTTCGGGCTGAGACATATTATTTCATTGCTAATTGCAGCTGCGCTATATAGCCTATGCAATCGCGTATTACCTTTCTCTTCAGACTATATGGCCAGCTTGTTAACTAGCTTATGGTATTTTGGGAAAATCTTTGTAAATAATTGTCATAGTTAAGCGATATCATTTGGGTTTTGCCCTAATCTCACCAGCTAGCTAGCTGTAACCGTGACTGCTCTTAAGATAGCTTGCTAGCAAGGTAGCCAACGACGTGCTCGCTCTGGGGAGGCATAATGATGAAGTCATGGTGACTGGACTGCGCTCCTCCAGCTGTAATCATAGACAGAAAAGGCTGTAATAGGCACGACCTTCTCTGATATGTTTTGGGGCACTTTCATACTTCTGAACTGAGCTTCCAGACAATCAGGACGTTGCCTACCCTGCTAGCAAGCTAGCTCAAGACCAGCCTCGGTCACAGCTAGCTAGCTGATGATGTTTGGGCAAAAATCAAATGATATCGCTTTAATAGGACTATTATCCAAGCGCTGTAACGCAGTTGAAATTAGCGATTCAATAATACAGTCTCGGCTCGAAATGTCTACATGCTCTTTAGTCGACAGAAGCCATTAATCGAGATTCAAAGTGTGGGTGGTGAGAGCCATAGCAAACTTCACGTTAAACGGTCACTGAGACGCGAACCAGGTATTTATAACCAGATAGCTAGCTAGCTAGCTATGGGAGAAGTTCTACTGACCCTGACTGGTCACTTTCAACACCCACACAACCTCCTTCAACCCAAAGCCATATAGCCATATAACTTCTATGCATGGCTCTGCTTCAGGCTTGATTAACAGGTTCTGTTAACTGCGGAGCGAGCAGGCAGTTCGGGCTGAGACGTATTATTTCATTGCTAATTGCAGCTGAGCTACGTAGCTAGCGTATGCAATCGCGTATTACCTTTCTCTTCAGACTATTTGGCCATCTTGCTTACTAGCTTACGGTATTTAGGGAAAATCTTTGTAAATAATCGTCGTAGTTTAGCGACATCATTTGGTTTTTGCCCTAACCTCACTAGCAAAGCGTCCCCAGATACCTGAAAGTACAGTTCAGACGCACGAAAGCGCCCGTACATTTTAACACATAACATTTTCAAAACTTGCTATCATCACTAGCTATTGCTAAACAAGCATAAGACGTGGTTGCCTTTCAGACCGTAAGAATACCGTACTCAGCTGACTCACTAGAGGGCCATGGCCCTTTTTAAATAAATATAATAAAAAAAAAAAAAAATTAGCTTGCTCGGTTGCTAAGCTAATTTTTTTTTTTTTTTTTCACCTGGCAGCAACATTCATGGTTGAAAAAAAATAATAATAATTTTTTTTTCACCTGGCAGCAACATTCATGGATGAAAAAAATGTATTTTTTTTTTTTTACACCTGGCAGCAACATTCGTGATTGAAAAATTTTTTTTTTTTTTTTTCACCTGGCAGCAACATTCATGGATGAAAAAAAAAATTAATTTTTTTTTTACACCTGGCAGCAACATTCGTGATTGAAAATTTTTTTTTTTTTTTCACCTGGCAGCAATATTCATGGATGAAAAAAAAAAAAAAAAATTTTTTTTTACACCTGGCAGCAACATTCGTGATTGGAAAAAAAAAAAAAAAAGGTTCACCTGGTGGCAAAATATGGTCGCACATTACGCATGCCACACTATCTGCAGGTACTTATCCTCATGTATGTTGGCATATTGGTACACATGTCACAGAGACATGACGTAATTAGTAATACAATGTCTTGAAGAAAAGTTTATGTTCAGAAAGGAATATTTTGATATTCACGTTGCCATTGAGTCATCTCTGTCTTTGTGCATATCTCAGTGATTATTGTTGTACATTGATTTTTGTACTTAGGAAAGGAGGAGTAAATCTAGAACCATGGTTTTCAATGCTGGGACCCAAGCAATGAACAATTTTCTTTAGGACTATCTGAGAGCAGCCTGATTTTGGTAATCAAGGGCTTTGTCATTAGGTGATCAGCGCATCTTGTGTGTTAGCGCTGAGTAAGAATAGAAATGCACACCTCATTCTGGCCCGAGGCATGCAATTTGAAACCACCAGTGTATTAATACACTGAATTGACGAAAGAATGGGGAAATCTGCTCATCCAACGTCTCATTCCAAAATTGTGGGCATTAAGAAGGAGTTGGTCCCCATTTGCTGCTACGACAGACTGTTCTGGGGAAGCCTTTCCCACTAGATGTTAAAGCATCGCTGGATATTTGTAACCATTCCATCCGCAAAAGCATTTAAGAGTTTGCATAGTGATTGCAGCAAACCACATATGCACCTCATTCTGAGCACTGCAGTAATGCTGTGACAAGACAAGGCCTTCCCCAAACAGCTCGAAGCATAAAATAATCTGGTATGTGATTTATTGATACAGCATTAAGATTTTCCTTCAGCAGAATTAAGAGGTCGAGCCTTAATGAAAAAGATGCCCAGATCAAATAGTCACCACGAACATTTGGCAATATACCGTAAAATGGGGTAATAAGAGACACTTTTGAGATATTTTTTTTTTGATTCCTCCCAAAGCATCCTGGCCAAGTATGTGTCAAATCTGTTTATTGCTGTCAATCATAAAAGAACAATAGAATCATATCCAACTCACCTTGCAATTTTCAAGTACCTACCAAGGTATCATAAAAATAATGTATCATGACAGGGAGTGTCGACAAAAAATTTGAATTTGCGTTTGAAAACTTTCCAAGAAAATTGTCCCTTGTTACCCGGCCGTCCCTTATTACCCCATTTTATGGTACTGTACTTCTCTACCATAAGAAAGGAGTGCTGTTGATTGATCCTCATTATTCATTATGTTTGACCATGAACCGTCCAATATGTTGGGTGTGTGGCAAGCAATGAGAAAAGAAATAAAGGTAGCATGTATTCTATTTTACAGAAGAAACAAAAGTTTTCCATTTTACTGAGACTAATCCCAGCTGGTTACTCGTGGTCTCTGCACATGCAGTTCCAGTGAGATGGCTTTCAGCTGTGGCAGGAGATGGCAACTGAATCTTTTGTTTTCCAGTCAGTGGGTGCTCAAGAAGTGAATTCAGTGCAAAGCGAGGGTTTGCAAATTTGGATGTTAAGTAAGTCAGAGAATATTTTGTGAATTCCCCCCGTTGGCAGCAATAAGCTGTGGAAAAAAAAAATTTTTTTTTTTTTATTTTCCCCCCCGTTGGCAGCAATAAGCTGTGGAAAAAAAAAATTTTTTTTTAATTTTCCCCCCGTTGGCAGCAATAAGCTGTGGGAAAAAAAAAAAAATCTAATTTTTTTTTTTTTTTCATTGGCAGCAATAAGCTTCCGTACTTAAATGTGTCAGATCATCAAATAAATGTTATACAAAGATAACCCAAGTAAATACAAAATGCAGTTTTTAAATGAAGATTTCATTTTCTGAGGGGAAAAAAGCTATCCAAACCTACCTGGCCCTATGTGAAAAAGTAATTGCCCCTCCTTGTTAAATCATTAATTAACTGTGATTAACCATATTTTTGAGTTTAATTTCACCAGCCACACCCAGGTTTGATTACTGCCAGACCTGTTGAATCAAGAAATCACTTAAAAAGAACCTGTCTGACAAAGTGAAGTAGGCTAAAACATCTCAAAAAGCAACTCATCATGCCATGATTCAAAGAAATTAAAGAACAGATGAGAGACAAAGTCATTGACATCTATCAGTCTGGAAAGGGTTACAAAGCCATTTCTAAGGCTTTGGGACTCCGGCGAATCACGGTGAGAGCCATTATCCTCAAATGGTGCACCTTCCCAGGAGTGGCCGGCCTACCAAAATTACTCCAAGAGCACATCGACGACTCATCCAGGAGGTCACAAAAGAACCCAGAACAACATCTAAAGAACTGCAGGCCTCACTTGCCTCAGTTAAAGTCAGTGTTCGTGATTCAATAATAAAAAAGAAACTGGGCAAAAATGGCATCTATGGGAGAGTTCAGAAACAAAAACAGCTGCTGACCAAAAAGAACAGAAAGGCTCGTCTCACATTTGCCAAAAAACATCTTGATGATCCCCAAGACTTTTGGGAAAATATTCTGTGGACTGACGAGACAAAAGTTGAACTTGTTGGAAGGTGTGCATCCTGTTACATCTGGCGAAAAACCAGCACAGCATTTCATTAAAAGAGCATCATACCAACAGTCAAACCTGGTGGTGGTAGTGTGATGGTCTGGGGCTGCTTTGCTGCTTCAGGACCTGGACGGCTTGCCATAATTGATCGAACCATGAATTCTGCTCTCTAGCAGAAAATCCTGAAGGAGAATGTCCGACCATCAGTTCGTGACCTCAAGCTCAAGCACACATGGGTATGCAGCAGGACAATGATCCAAAACACACCAGCAAGAATGGCTTAAAAAAACAAAATTAAGGTTTTGGAGCGACCTAATCAACATCCGGACTTAAATCCGATTGAGACGCTGTGGTATGACCGTAAACAGGCCATTCGTGCTCGAAAACCCTCCAATGTGGCTGTTTTAAAACAATTCTGCAAAGAAGAGTCGGACAAAATTCCTCCACAGTGACGTGAAAGACTCGTTGCCAGTTATCGCAAACGCTTGATCACAGTTATTGTCACCAAGGGTGACACAACCAGTTATTAGGTTTAGGGGGCAATTACTTTTTCACATAAGGCCAGGTAGGTTTGGATAGCTTTTTTTTCCTCATTAAATGAACTCATCATTTAAAAACTGCATTTTGTATTTACTCGGCTTATCTTTGTCTCATATTAAAAATTCTTTGATGATTTGAAATATTTGTGTGACACATATGAAAAAAAAAGAAATCAGGAAGGGGGCAAATATTTTTTCATGGCACTGCACATAGCCTATTTCAGCAAATTAAAATACAACGTTGTACTATACTGGACCCGTGGAAGGGAAAATGAAGAAAACACAAACAAACGTGTCGCTGTGGTGGTTGATGCAACTGGAGTGCCGATCACGAGAGGGGAAAAAAGGGCGTTTTCTAAAAATGTCTCATAAGTCTTTGACCTGCCCCGAAACCAGCCATATATTCCACATCCCTTAGCTGATTCACGACTGCCAATCTTTCACCTGCCTCCTCCTCCTGGTCATGTAAGGGGGATCTTAGCTGGACAGCAATGTTGTGCAGCATAGTTGGCACAGTGATGACGGTACAGCACTTTGATGGAGGGAAGAGTCGGCCGCTACTCAACTGGTGCATGCACCTGAAAAACAATTTACATCTCCCCATTGTGCGCTCCACCATGCTCCTGGCCACTCGGTGAGTCTCGTTGAATGCCAGCTCATTAGTAGTTGTGGGCTTTGTCACCGGGATAAAGAAATCGTTACCCGAGAATTAACAAGGTCTATCTGACATGCAAGACATTTTTTAGATTTTTGCACCAAGTTATCTGAAAGTTAACTTAATCTTTATTAAACCCATTGTTTTGTGCATTAAATGTACATAAATGGGTCAAGGCCACTTTTACAATGGTTTTTGTCCAGATTTTAAAATTTGAGAATCAAAAAGGTCTATCTCCAGACAGCCAAGAGCAGGACAGAATCTTGGTCATGTGATCCAAAAATGGCATTCTTGCTATGTTGAAATTTATGCCCACTGTAGACAAGGTATTCATGTCAAATATTGCAAAGTAAAGATCGACTGAAGCCCAGTCAAAAGCTTTTTTTTAAACTATGAACTCATTCTTTTTTTGACGTTAGTGGAGTTATTCTTCGATAAGTTAAACTTATGTTTCCAAAGTTATGTGTTCTTTGTGTTTTTTAATTAGTCTAGGATAAAAGGGGTTGTGCTCAAATTTGTGGGCAACCAATGGCCCAAGGATGACACAGGCCATGATGTGACTTGAAGTAGTGTTTACAGAGAGCAAACTTTGATGCCTCCTTGATGGCATAACTGTAATCAATCTATAGTGAATTTCCCAGTGAAAAGCCGGTTTGATACTCTGTGTTGTTGGAGTGAAACTGTATGTTGAAGACGATGATTGTTTTTAAAGTGCTGTACGGTTCATTTTTCTTTTTTTTTTAAAATAAAGTCCTTTCAGATAGACCTTTGTAATCCTTGCTTTCTTTAACTTACAGAATCACAACAATCTATCTGAAAAACTGATAACCTGGTTTACCAAGTAGATGTGCAGAAAGGATTGTGGAAAAGGTCCTTTTTTAACAGTCTTTTATGTATAAAACATAATGTAAAATAATAGGAAAATCAAAACAATATATTGGGGGTAACCAGATCAAGGATCTTTCAATCATATTCTTCTAAAAACTGGAAAAAGTCCACTTGGACCTTGTTAATTTTCGGGGGAAAAAATATGGCCAAAGTGGGTACCCAGCGCCTTAAGGAAACGCTAGCGACTAGGATTTCTTGCTGTCTCTTGACCATCATGTTTCACACCCCTTGTTGCTGTAATTTTCCTGGCAACGTCTTCCCAAATGTTGGCTTTATTTGTATTAGTAAGGTTACCTTTCAATCTGTTGAATAAAGTGACTATGTTTGCCTCATCCAACATTATGCCGATTTCATCCGGAGGGAAGAGCTGTCTGTCAAGGCTTGTTTCCATTATTGTTTTGAATGTTTCATTGGTTTGGCAGAATTTGCGATACTCCGTGGAAACTTTATATATTAAGGGTGATAATTTGATTAAGTGAGAATACCTGAATGTGTCACCAGTGTCGACAGAAATATAAGAACCATGCAAAATTTGGTTCTTATTTTAGTTCTCAAGGGCAATAGACAAACTAATCAAAGCACACTGGTGACAGGTGAGCTAAGGACAAAGAGAAAATACACCTTTATGATCAGTCATTCAGTGGCCAGTTATCCTCACAAAGGTAAGACGAAAAATAAAATGAGTTATATCCACATTAACTTGCATTTCAAACGACATTATTAAATTGCAGAAATTCTTGTTGTGAATCAACAAGAGGAACTTCATGTGAGGGATGTGTATTTCTATCCTTATTTTTTGTAAGTCTAAAATAATTGTCATATTTATAATCTTGTGGGATTTTTATGACCTATCCCCTGCGCCTAACACCTGCTTTCAGATAAGTTTCCAAAGCTAGCATTCAGGCTATATTAGCCTTCAAACAAACTCATCAAACAATTTGTAATATTAATGATCACAATATATATGTCGTCTTGAGAGTACTTTCCTATTTAATGGAAACATGGACAAGAGAAGCAGGGGCATATTGCACAAAAGTCGAATCCTGAGATTCTGGATCAACATGAAAGCGGGAATTGCCATATCCCAAACAGCGCATCGCTGGCTTAATTGATAGCACAAAGCCAACAGCGGACAGAAGAGGATTGGCTAAGTGAAGCCTGCTGTGGCTGATCCTAATAAGTACGCGCACACGGCATCAAATAAACCCCGAGATCGATCACAGAATCGCTGATCATCACCATGGATACTTCGTAGATGCAGCAGACGCATGCGCCAGCTTTCACTCAAAGACCGCGTTCAGACAATCTCCGAAACGCTTCTGTTTGCTAATCCTTTGTCTGTCTGAATAGTGCAAGGCGTTTGAGAGGAGTATTGAAGTGAGCTAAAGTAAACTTGGGAGGTGTTTCAGCGCCGTCGAAAAGGGGTGGCTGATGCACTTCGGCGTCTGTGTGAATGGGATAAGCCGTCATTGCCAGGCATATTTGAGATATAACATCCAGACAAGAAAATAGGCAGATGTGATTGTGCACAAAATGCACATGTGAACTGCCAGGCAAACCCAAGTGCTTACAAATTTTTACAAGCATATTTTTCTTATATGCCACAATATTGCTACAAGCATTTTTTTTGTCCTGAACAAACTCTGAACTGATAGTCCGATCTAGAAGGCGTTTTCAGACTAGTTGACTTTACTTGCTGCTCTTAATCACTTCTGATGGAGGCATATTGAAACTAAAAAGTAAAATGTTAACGTCAGAAAATAACGTCAAGGAGCCTCCTGAAAATGTTTGATTCTAGTATCGTGAAGCGAGCGACATTGTACACGTACACGGCACTAAGGCAACGAATCTATCTTTCCCGTCGCAGACTGAATAAAATGGAGAAAAGTAGCAGCAGTGCTGTATGTAGGGGGTTACTGCAGTGATTTAAGACCGCGCTGAAACACGGTAACCCACTTCATACAGTACTGCTCATCTTCTACTATCTGGGGAATAAGGACAAATATGATAATGACGGATTCTAAACATGGTTAAAATGTTACATGGAAGGGGGACTGATTGAATTGAGATGGTGACTGTCACATGGATACTTGAATACAGGGTGTTCCACAAGCCCTGGCGGCCGGCGATTTCGCCAACTACTCAGTCCTCCTCCGCCGGCTACTTTCCTGACAATTTTAAAAATTTAAGGCAAGTTTTGATGCATTTCATTTTATAGACGCTTTTCATTTGACTGATTTACTGTCTCTTCGCCGCTGTCTTGAAACATTAAGCCGCGCTGTGATTAAGCTGACACTATTCAAAACACTGTTAATACACTGGCGAGAACAGTGCATTAGACAAAGTCAAAGGAGCTTATTCACCCCGGACAAAAATGGGTTAGTCAGCTGATTGAGAGGGCGCACTGTTGTAGCTCTCAACAATCCTGGTTGCCACCTTCTTAAAGTCTGGCCCTGGAACATAGATGAATATGATGGTGATCTATAATGATCGCTTAGTCAGTAGAAAGGCTGAAATAAGACCACCAAAATGTAATAATCACAGGTACAGACTTTCTCCCGCATGCTGTTGTGTGTAGCCAGTTGAGTTGGTTGTCCACCACCAAGGATTTCTGTGAGTTTGAATTTTCTCTATCTACCCTCATTAGTGTATAACCAGGCAATCTGGGATCTGAAATACCCTCTCTCAGCCAGCTCTCGTTCAGACCGCAAACAAAGACAGACATGCAAACAAGTGAAACACAAGGTCAGAAGCAGTGCTGTGCCTCCTTATTTCTGACAAATTGTTCTGTGCACATGGATTAATCTGATGGTTGCGACAACGAAGTTCAGTTTTCCGTCACCAAAGCAATTCGCAAATGTTGACGAAGCAAAGCAAGCCAGCTGTCTGACTTGCTTTATTATTTAGTAAATTTACCTTGCTGTATTGTACAAAACTGTTAACAGAGTTTCCGCCGGCTCAGAATTGCTACAGCGATGTCCACCCTTGTTTTACCACAAGCTCTGTCATGCTGCCTTTTGGCATACCTTCACCGAGTGCATCATTTTTCAAACAATACGAGCAAATAATCTTCAAATTTATAGGAATGGTAAACCAGAAAAAGTTAAACATATGTATCTCTACAATGAACATGAATCAGGTGGCCAAAAGTAGTTAAATCTAAGGGCTTTGAATCTCTCACTTAAAGCCACAGATTCAAAAGTTCTTTTTTTTAAACCCAAGATGGTTTTCCAGGAGACTATAAGATACTGTGCACCCAGTGCACCCAATGTTCAAAAAAGGGCTATTTCATTTTCTACAGATAAAACACCCCCAGATCTCACAGTTTAATGAGGAAATACTCTTTAATGCATCCCCATTTTTGAAGGAAGTCATTCAAAGTTGGCTGCAACTCTATAAAGAGGAAATTTCACAACAAATCATATGGTTTAATTCTAATGTCTTGATAGGTAAGAAGTGAATCTTTTGGGAAGACTTGTTTAGTACTGGCATTATTTTTATCAATTATATTGTAAATAATGAGGATAAACTAATGTCTTATGAGGAGTTTATTGATTTTTATGGCAAGGTTTGCCCTTTACAAAAGTTTAATCAATCGATTGAAGCCATAGCAAGAAAATGGAAAAAGAAGAATTCAGAAAGCAAGAGGCCAGGAGCTTGTCTGTCAGCCATATATAAAAAAGTTTAGATGAACTGAAAAGATGTGCATAAGTTTAATCTTAAATCAAGAAATCTGGTTACTGCTCCATGTAATATTTTAGACTCTTGGGAGTATATGCTAGACTTTCTGATTCCACGGAACCAGGTTTTTCCAATTTATTTACAAAACAACAATAGATTCTTTAACACGATTTTTTCTATCAGTCTAAACTAATGTATAAATTCTTAAAAGATGCTACATATTCGGGGAATTGAAGGGTCAAACTCATGTGGATTTTGTCATGAAGAGGTTGTGTCAGTAGATCATTTATTTCGGTGCTGCACCTATGTGGCTCTGTCCTGGACAGGGATTCAGGGGTGGCTGTTTTCCATTTAGTAGTCAGTTTACACTAGATTTGCCCACTGTACCTTTGGGCGATCTAAGAAATGACTCCTAAACAATGTGTGACAGTTGATGAGCCCTGTCACTAGAAATGCTTCCTAATAAGTACGCACCCTGGCTGCACAGCCTGGCTGTTTGGCAATGTGGTCAGCGCGTGTGACTCTTAGCAAGGTAGCCAGGCCGCAACCTTTCTGATAAGAGTTTGTGATGTCACATTTAGGTGTCCTTATTTGAGCCAAAAATAATTTTGATTAATTTAATTAAAAAAAAAAAAAAACTACTGAGGTTCAGGTGCTAGTTTTATCCTCACTATATCTTCTATATGTGCTGAAAAAAATGAACATGAATTAAATGCATCAATTATCAGCTGCTGAAAAAAAAAAGCAATGAACTATAACCATCCCTGAAATCTCTCCAGTGTTGTGAAAACACACATGAATGTATATGTGTTTACGTACATTTGTGTTTCTGGGATTGTGTATGCATACGCATATGAATACTAATTCTCATTTCAGTTTGTTCATTATTGTATCTCTTTAAGTCCTTTCTCTTTAGCGTGTGTATGTCTGGATGTAGGGTTCTGTCATGGGAGGTGAAGGGTGGGTGTGAGTAACAAATGAAATATGGTCAGAATATATAAGTTTCACAGTGGACAACCTGCAGCTGTAAGCAATTATACAAATCCAACCTGTTCAATTATTCCATTAGTCAATTTGTCCATGTATTGCAAAGTCACTCAGGTATTGAATAACTATCAATTCATGCGAAATAATGCTACCACTGAGATGCAAAACTGAATGTTATTAATACAATTATAAATATAAATAAATAAACAAATGAATAAACATTTCAGACTGAAGTCTTCATTCAGACCACTGGGTTAGTGGATAAATCCAAAAGATTATTGCTCGGGCTAACTTCCAGAGAATATCACATTCTCAGAGGGGTAGAATAATGCTCTCATCTGCAAACTAATCTGAATGTAGAGGATGAACCATAATTGGCCTCACTGTGATGTTTTGCCATTGCATAATCCAAGTTGGCTGATTGGATCACAGTTTTATGCTCAGCAATAAGTAATTTTAAACTCCTTTTTGTTGACCAACAGATATTTTTCCACAAGGACATGTAAACATATATATATATAGTCATTAATTGGTTATGTATGTTATTGCCCGCATACAGTAAAAACGGCCTGCCAATATATCTTGTTTTTGCCGACCTGTATTGGCCGACCTGTATTGGCCGAGTTCAGAATGTGCACAAGTAACCATTGGCAACTGTGGCATTCGCTCTCTTTAGAGAAGCAGACGACAGTCGCAGACCTAGCATTTAGCTCTTTAATGAGTCTTGAAGTCATGTACTTCAGAAGTCATAGTCATAATATTGTCATGATAGCACAACATACTTAACAAATTAATAAAAATATTATAAATTGCTTTTTTTCACATTGCCTTGGTATTGGCCTTTCGGTTGCGGTAACTGTGGCATTCGCTCTCTTCAGAGAAGCAGACGACAGTCGCGGACCTTGCATTTAGGTCTTTAATGAGTCTTGAAGTCGGGTACTTCAGAAGTCATAGTCATAATATTGTCATGATAGCACGACATATGTAACAAATTAATAAAAATATTATAAATTGCTTATTTTCGCATTGCCTTGGTATTGGCCGTTGGGTCACGGCCTTGGGACAATACGGGGACCCTCAGGCCAATACCAAGGCAATACAGAAATAAGCAATTAATAACACGCCTACATATATATTTATATATATATATACTATTCAAAAAAAGTAGGGGATATTGGATTTACAAGTACCATGAAATGCAGATCATGAGGTCAGGAAGGAAACAAATGACATAAAAACATTAAGGAAACATTTGTCAATTTATTCGAAACCCTGTGTACAGTCAGTAAAGGACAGATTCTCCAGAATAAGGGTCGACACAAACACAGGGTCACACAGCAAATTTACCACCATTGTGAAACAGAGTCAGTAGCGGGTAAAACCCCCTCGGTTGGCTAGACAAGCTCGAATTCGGCGTGGCATACTCCTAACGAGACGTCCCAGGTCATTTTGGGGAACGTTATTCCATTCCTGTTGCAATGCTGCAGCAAGTTCTTGGACATTGGCAGGAGGTTGTTGACGTTGGCATAGCCGCTGTCCAAGCATGTCCCAGACATGCTCGATGGGGGAAAGGTCCGGACTGAGTGCTGGCCATGGTAATGTGGTGATATTCTGCTGCTGGAGGTAATCTGTAACGATCCTGGCCCTATGACATCTGGCATTGTCATCTTGGAAAATGAAACGGCGGCCACAACGACATGCAAACGGCACAACATGGGGTGCCAAGATGTTGTCCTGGTAGTACTGCCCTGTGACACGTCCAGCAACAACATGCAAGTCTGTTCTGCCGGCAGCAGTGATGCCTCCCCACACCATTACAGATCCACCCCCATACGGATCATGTCTAATGACGTTAACGTCATGGAAACGTTCGTTACGCCGGCGCCAAACCCTCCTGCGCTCTGTCAAGGAAGTCCACAGTGAACCTCGACTCATCTGAGAACATTACGTTGTTCCATCGGGCGATTATCCCAGCGTTGATGATGACGACACCATTGGAGTCTGGCCCTAATGTGACGATCCCTAAAACAGGGAATGACACGAGGACGCCGGGCGTGTAAGTGAAATCTGTGCAGACGATTCCTGATGGTCTGGCCACTCACTACCAAGCCAGTATCCCTTTGAAGTTGAGACCTTATCTGATTTGCTGTTACCATACGATTTCTCAAGACAATAGTGCGGATGAATCTGTCCTGAGCCTGAGTTGTTGCCCTTGGTCGACCGGATCGTGGTCTATCCTGAACAGACCCTGTAGCACGATGTCTGGACCATAATCTTCTGATGACAGACTGGGAAACATTCATTGCCCTTGCCACAACGACCTGTCTTGTGCCAACCTGTAGCATGCCAAGGGCACGTAACCTCTCCTCCTGTGTTAGACGGCGCATGGTCTCTGTTTAATTAACGACTTCAACCACTGATAATCTGATGCTTTCTCTTCAAAATCTTCCTTTACAGTGGCTCTAACCTTCCAATTCAGAGTCATGCAAATTTGTGGCACAACCCCCTTGATCATCAATAGTATCCCGTGCAGATCGTGAGAGTGTCATTGATGTGTTTGGGTGATGAATTTCTTTGGAAATGCTTCCTCAGTAAGGAACTATACAACATGGTTTCGTATCCCTTTTTATATGTGAAAATTTTGATCTCAAAATAAAATATCCCCTACTTTTTTTGAATAGTATATATATATATACACACACAACCTGTTGATTTATGATTTATGAATTGACGTATGGGAGCACTATTATTACAACGTCACTTTCCTACCAGAGAGAGCCACGTAGATATAACCATAGTGACCATGGTAATGACTGGTGTCCTCTTGACACTATCTTTTATGGTTCACTCTCTCCAAAAGGTAAACAGACAGGATTCTGTCCTGGAAGTCACTGCATGGACTCAGAAAAACTTTTGTAAACCATTGTCTGCAAACACAGTTTGTCACTACATCCATAAATGCCAGTCAAACCTCTGCCAAGTAGAGATTAAACCATATATAAACAAGATCCTGAAATATTGCCTTCTTCTCTGGGCCTGAGCTCATTTAAATTATACTGAGGCAAAGCGGAAAAATGTCCTGTGGTTTGACTTCACAAAATGTGAAATTCTTTTTGAAAATCATGGATGCCACGTCCTCTGGGCTAAAGAGGAGAGGGGCCATCCGGGTTGTCATCAGCAAACAATTGAAAAGCCAGCATCCACGACAGCATGAGGGTGCATTAGTACACATGGCATGGGTAACTTGTGCATCTGTGAGAGCACCATTAATGATGAACAATATACAGTATTCAGGTTTTGGGGCAACATTTACTGCAATCCAGATGCCGTTTTTAAGGGAAGGCCTTGCTCATCTCAGCAACACCATGCCAAACACCGTACTTTGGACGTATTACAACTACATGGCTCTGTAGTAAAAGTGTCTGGGCGTTAAATTGGTCTGCCTGCAGTCCATACCTGTCACGCAGTTCCTATATTTTGTGCATTATGAAACAAAAAATATGACAAAGGAGGCTGCAATGTATTGAGCAGGTGAAATCCTACATAAAGCAAGAATAGGAAAAAATATTACTGTCAAAACTACAGCAGTTGGTCTCCTTAGTTCCTTAATGCTTACAGAGTGTTGATTAAAGAAGGCGTGATGCAACACAGTGCCAACTTTTTTGAAACGTGTTGCTGGTATCAAATTCAAAATAAGAAAATTTTATATTTTCCAAAAAAACATTAAAATATCTCAGTTTCAACAACTGCTTCAAGAATTGCCTCTATCGAGGCTTTATCGTCACAGTCGACGGTCTTTCAAAATAAAGCTAATTAGCCCATTGCAGGATGACAGATGTGCTAGGCATTACAGGATTGAAGCGGCGTCTCGCTGCAGCAGATCAGATAAGCGCTAGCTAGAGCGTTAAAATTATTTGCAATTCAGCCGAAGTTTTACTGCAAGCTCTGTTATGCTGCCTTTTAGCCTCTGAGCTCTCCTAGCTTCTTAGGCCCTTGAGTTTCACAACAGGAGATGGCATCTCCGTCAAGTCCCTTTCGCGGGGCATCAGCCACTCTTGTTTGCACGTTCAATAAGCTACTTGGTTCAAGTGCAGTTCAAATTTACCTTACTCAGACTACCCCACCCTGCCCCTTCTCTGACATTTTTCATTTATTCCTCTTCTCTGACTAGGCTTTGTCTTCTGTTTGATATTGGTTTCATGACAGATTGAGCACTTTGGTGCATTACGCCTCATCTATCACTTGGAAAGAAATCCATTGGTGGTCCGCCTGACGCAATAAAAATGATGATTCTGGGCTCTCTGCATTGGGTTACATCAGCACAGGTACACAGTGTCTCAACATATTTAGCAGTCTGCCGACTCAGCCATGTTTTTTTTTTTTTTTTTTTTTGAAGACTCAATTAGACCCAAATAGCCCGTAGTGTACCTTTAAGCACCATTGGGATATGAAGCTAGGCAATGATATGAAGCACAAAAGCAAGTCCATCACTGAATGGCTCTAAAGAAACAAAATTAAGATCTTAGAGTGGTCTGGTGAGTCCTTACATGAACCCCACTGAAATGAGATGTGGCAAGATCTGAAACAAGCAGTTCATACTCAAAAACTCTGTAATGTGGCTGATTTCTGCAAGGAAGACTGTCTAAAAGTCTTCCACAGTGATGTAAAATAATGATTTTCAGTTGTTTGAAGTGTTTAGACGCAGTTGTTGCCACTGAAATCCGCCTATTAAATTCAAGAGGAATTACTTTTTCATATGGGTGATGCAGGTGTATCCTTTTACTTTTTACCTTCAAGAAATGAGATGCTCACTCAAACACTGCATTTTCTTTCCACGTTCTCATCATCTTATTACATTTTGTTTGAAGATGTGAAATAATGTTGTGACAAATATGCAAGACGTGTGGAAATCATTGGGGTGGGGAGGGGAGCAAGAACTTTTTTCATGGCACTGAATGAGGAATTTCATTGAAAGGAACAAAATGTAGAGAACACCCATAACTAATGCCCAGGTCTTAGCTGGGTGACTATTCTCTTTAAAGAAGTGTTTTATGCTTGGGTTTGACTGTGTGTCTGTATGCCGCCATTAATTTGACTAACTTGACAGCCAGCTGCTGTGCTATCACTTAATTGTGTGTAATCTCACTCGGTCACAGCTGAGGAGACTGCTAAGCATGTTACGTGTGACTGCATTAAATTGAAATTAAGAGTTTAATTTAAGAGTCTTGTGCTTGTTAAGAATATGAAGTAATAATTCACAGTTGACCTGACTGTTATAATTCATGGGAACCATTTCGATGTGGCCTTAAGGCTGACTAGGTTTCAAAGTCTTACTCTAGCTTTAGAATAACGGAAGGAGAAGTTCTTCATTTTAAATGACTGGGGTGTAAGCCATAATCTAACCTTGCCCTATCGTGTCTTTTTAACAGAGAAAACAAATGGCTGCATTGTTTATTAATTGTGGGTCAAAACAGCATTGTTGCTTCCTATAACCTGACTAAACTGAAAGTGGAAAACCACTCCAGGATTGATTACCTGACACTCTGCCATGTCTTCTGTTGTGTATCCATGAAATACTGTGTTTGTTGTCATACACGATCATAGATTGTAGCTGCCACTGTATGATATGAAGGATGGTAATGCAAATGAGACTGGCTCTACTGTCCTTGCTATATAATATACATTCAGTGGGAAACAAAATATTTTTCTCCCATCCCACACAGATTTTAAACCGCTTAACAGCTTAAGCCTGTTGACAGTAACACATTTGTTTATGAAAAATCTCTAGCTTCATTTCATGTTCAACGCATTTCAGAGAATGAACTGCACATCCTAATACATTTATTGCAGCGTTTTGCAGCTTGCTAAACACGTGCTATCCAATGGTGTGATTTCGATCCGTGTGAATTACAAGGTATAGGTTTTGAAAAATTGGAGAGGACAATGCTTATTGCCTGGTTGCGGATGAAGTGTGAGCGCTTCGCGGGCTGGGAGGAAAGGAGGAAATGCACCGGTGACGCCGCGCACGGCTCTTGACACTAGCATGATTGATGGCAGCCAGCTCAGCTAATTCTCAGAGGACTGTGGAATTAACCTTGCTGAGGAGAGATCTGGTTCGTTTTTCTGATGGCTTGATAAAATGTCTCCCTCTCAGTCTGCGCTGTCTGCTCACGTTATCTGGGACGTCCCTCTTCTTCCGCTGCGCGTCACTCATTATGATGGGGGGGGCGGTGGTGGAAGGGGCAGTTGGTGAAAGGAGGTAACTCACAAACTTTGGGTCAGTCTGATGTGTGCGATTATAAATGCCTATTTTTCCAATTTCGGTCAGGCATTTTTGGATACGATCAGTGCAAACCTTTCATGATGGATTACATTCCTAATACCAGTATACTGTTTACTTTTCTGTGCATCACTGATGATGAATGACCGCAAATGTGAGTGTACTTACTGTGATGTAATCATATTCATGGTTGTTGCTAATGTCGTGGAAGGTGGTGATACCAGGGAACCAGAGCATGGTTCCGGGACAGCTGCAAAGCGCCCATAAAAACTCCAGTATAATAGGGGGCCCAAAGCAATATTCCTTCAAAATTTTTCCTGAATTTTTAGCTGTGCCCCTACTCACAGCGTGTCTTTCAGAGTCTAAACCAGAACTGCTATCATTGACGATATGTATGAGTCTGCATCTCATATACTCTGCGTGCAGGACTTTCCGATAATTTAAAGTAGTGGTAATGGTATGGTTGCAAACGTGGTTATTCAAATTACGTAGGTGTGCAAATTATGTCAGTGTGCAGCACGCAACATTTTTGAATAATAAATTTCTGAATAATAAAACAATGAATGCAGAGTATTTGCATTGCTTATTGCTAATACTTGCTGTATGCACATGTGCACATATGAGGTAGGTTTATTATGTAAATTTAAAATGCAGAAAATCATATTTGTAATGCGTTTCAACAAAAGAAAAACATTAGGTACACCAGGCTAAGCACTAAATAAGAAAAAAAAAATAATAGTACAGTTAAATGTATTAATAAAATAAAATTTTTAGCACTTTATTAACCGTGGAATCTGCATCATATTGACTACCCCATGAATGTGCAACATGGGCGAAAAATGTCTTGCATTAATTTTCAATAGGATTTGTTGCTGTGTTTAAGATTCAATTGAACCCATTAATACTGTACATACAGTTGATGTACAATATTTGGTTTATGACTATAATGTATTAATTTTTTTCTTTTTTTTTGTAACATCTGATATAAATTAGCCTTCTCTCTTAATATGGCACAAATTCATCATTTTCTGTTTTTGTCCATCAAAACAGTTTTCATGTGTTTTAGAGTGCACACAGAGAGAGAAAGAGAGACTGTGTTTATTAAGAAAATTATAAATCATTGGTAGTATAGTTGCTTATGGAATCAGAGCCTTAAAATCACTGTAGTATTGCTTCGGTCCATATGTTTGGAGACTGCCAAAGGAGGCATTCAATCCAAGATGTTCGTTGCCAACTGTTGACCCCATAAAACCTATGGACCCATATATTGGTCAATAAAATGAAGCTGCTGCATTCAAACCTATGGAACTTCATGAATGTTTTAAATTCTAGTGGTGATTCCAAGTTTTCCAAAAATCATAAATATGTCCTGCTGAGTGGGAGGGAAATGTGTGTAAAATGATGGACAAGACCTAGATATATTCTACTGATATAATGCTGTGTCCATTAAAAAAACCTCAAAAAACTTGGCATCCTGGGTTTGAATATTTCCCTCAATTTTACTGTGATATAGCTTTATGAAAGTGCTGCAACCAGCAGGTACAGAATACGTTTGTGGCATTGTCCTATAATATGAAAAAAGAAGCTTTTTCTTACTTTGAACCCCTTTGTGCAGAATACAAATAATGAAAATTTTTCCTGTTGTGCATGAGCCTATTTATGGTTTTATAACTCAGTATTTGTGTCACAGGGACTCTGGAAAATTATTCCAGTGAAGCAAGACATTTGGAAATTCAATCACAAAATTATTTATGAATTAAATTTCGGAATTTACGGTCGCCGACATCTATCTGCGCAAAGGGGAAGAGGAAACCAAAGTGAAAAGTTAAAGGGGTTAAGTGTGGTGGTGGTGGTTCTGTAATGGTATGGACAGCTATATAATGGAACTCACTGGGATAAATGATTGCTTGCCATGTACATGTAATGGGTAAAACATTTTCAAAGACCAGGAGCACCTTCTGGTGCAGACACTGCTCCCTTGATAGCACTATACTGAGATATGATAATGCCCCCAGACATTAAATAAATAAATCAATAAAAATTAAAAAGTGGCTCCAAGAGCATGAGGATGAAGTCAAATGCCTTCAATGGCCTGCACGACCACCAGATATTAACCTACTTCAACATTTATCGGACAATCTGGAGGGCGGAGCATGAATAAGACTTTCACCTCATTCTCCTGTCAAAGAACTGAAGACTTTATTCCTTCAAGAATGAGCTTGTATTCCATTCTACACAGTACTGACTGAGGGCGGAGTCACAACTCAAAAAGGCTCAGTTGAAGGGTTTTATTGTAGCCCCCGGACGAAGTCGGGCAGCTACTATGGATTTACGCGTGTCGTCTCCACTGCCGCTGTCCACAGCGGCAACCTGCGGGGCTGAAAAGTGAAGCAAATACGGAAGTACCAAAAGTTGCTGTTCCTCAAATGGCCACTTGAGGCTGACTGCAGAAACAAGTCAATCCCCATTGACCCCCATGTTAAAAAGCTCCATTTTACAGCAAAAATAAACATGTTTACAGCCTGGTTCAAAATACAGTTTTGGTCTCTAAGGCTAATTTTCCCCTCCGGGAAAACTGTGGGGGGAGTAAATTTTTTTGTAACTCTACTATTTGCATTATATAACAAGGCTTAAATTTCTGCCCAAATAAGGGCGTGGCCACTTTGAGTGACAGAACCTTGAATTACACAGTCTCTGGGCAGGAGTCGTCTCATACGGTTAAGTTGTGGCTAGGCTAGAGCTCAGGCTTACACGGCCCGGGCTTTAGAGTAGGAACGCCAAGCCCTGCCGCTAACTACGGGCCTAGCCTGGCTGTCTGAGGGAGGGGGGTTACTACAGCTCAGCTAGCCTAGCCGCTAATCCTTGGCCTTTTCTAGTTGCCTCTGCGCTGTTATCCTACCTAGGCTCACTCGAGTCATGGAACTTGATCCATTGGCCGTGTTTCTGACTGGAGATTTTTATCAAAATATCAGGATGATAATGTCTTGCTGTGTGGTTAGGAGTCTGTGGTCTATTTTCTAAGATGATGAAATTCTCATATTATTTCATATAACATTATATGTCAACACAAAGTAACGTTAGTTTGTTCTCTAGCCAACTAGCCAGAGAATGAATACAGTAAACCCCCTGGTTAGTTTTTGCCCAAGATGTCCAGCTGTGCCAGCGGGAGTGTACGCCTGCCACAGTTATTATACAGGCATGCAGCGAAGTAATAGCAAAGCAGAAAAGTGTTTGAATTTACGGTTAACATATTTTTGAACAAAAGCTGTCAGTCAGGGGTTGGAAAACCGTCACAGCTTCCCTAACGGGTTGCCAACGTAACTGGCTGGTCAGCTACAACATTAGAACCACTATAGCACGCTACCAAATGACGGGGCTCCTTAGCTGATTCCCCAGAGTATTTGGAAGGCTTGACCAGAGATTGCCGTGGTTATACACTCAGTAGATTCACACAGCAGAATCCTATAGAACTGCATTTGCCATCAATGGATTCGTTCAATTTTCAGCGCGATTACTGAGCGGTATCATTGTTAATAGAAAGGCTAGCTAGCTAGCTATATAGCTAATTTAACACATCCCACGTTATCTAGCAAGCTAGCTAGCTGTCGCTAAAAGTGTTTCTACATGAAGTCCATCATCCACAAACTAGCTAACCACATTAACGTAACTAATAAGCCAAACGGCAACAAAAAAGGGCTACTAACCAGCCATGTTCGGCTATATTAGCTGTTGCTAGGAGTAAAGCCTTTTTCCCCAAAAGTAACATCAATTTTACGACACAATAAAAAAAAGTTGCGCGTCGCAGTGGTATCGTTAGCTAATATAAAGGACAGAGATAAGCTGGACAGCTGATGAAATTACCATGGAGCCTTTGAGCCAGATGCCCAGCTGTGTTAGTATTGATGAGCCCACATATGCTGGCTACAGTAACCAATTAATTCAGCTTTCACCGAACTCAAAATGTAGGGTGATAATACTTGTGATCAGAATGTGCGAGAGTGTGGTCGGAAAATAAAGGTCCGTCAGGTTTGTCAGTAAGGTTGCGTAGTGCGATGTTGTCATTTGGCTGGCCATACTACCGTTAATGGGACCGGGCTAAGGTGCGTACAAGAGCTAAGACGAGCACCCGCTCGCACTCTGGGGGGATGCTGACACTCAATGAGCCAACCGCCGCATCTTCCCAGCGGTGTACAACGTTCGTCGCGCTATTGCCCCATGGAGACGAACAACATTCATCCCGCAACCGCTTCACGAAAATAAACAGCGTTCGACCCGCCACCGCAAGCTACTTAGCAGGATTCACTGCTTAACTGGGACAGATATGAGCCACATCTCGGCCTAAGCGAACCAGGTAGCATCGAGCTGAGTTAGGTTTTTAGTCGAGTATGGAAGCCGAAGCTAGCTTGGTAGCTGCAAGCTTAGAGGGCGTGTTTCAGCAAACGAGCTCCATCGGCCAGCCCACTGGGCTTGTGTCAGCTCCAGCAACGGCCCGCCTTCTTGCCCATTTTTGGATTATCCGGGAGGTAGGCGGAGTCAAGTAAGTGCCAAGATGGCGACCAAATTTGCTTCAAAATGGATATTCAGAAACTTATGGGTGACATCACAGAGGCTACGTCCATGTTTTATACAGTCAATGCCGCTGTTGCGTCTGTAGACACTTCCTTGTGGATGCTCTACTGGCTGTAATTTTTGACTGATTACTTTCATATTTGGTACGGACATGTGTTATGTCTCACTTATGACACATCGATTTTGGTTGCCACGGCAACAGTATTGGCCGAATAACGCGCACATTTGTGCTGAAACATACACATTTCCTTGTGGGCGCTGTACAGGGTGTAATTTTTGACTGATTACTTTCATATTTGGTATGGACATGTGTTATACTTCACTTATGACAACCATCGCTTTTGGTTGCCATGGTGACAGTATTGGCTGAGTAATACACAAATTAGTTGCAAAACATAGAGATTTCCTTGTGGACGCAGTACAGGCTGCAATTGTTGACCAATTACTTTCATATTTGGTATGGACATGTGGTATACTTCGCTTCTGACATCTATCGATTTTGGATGCCATGGCGACTGTATTGGCCGAATAATACACAAATTAGTGGCAAAACAGAGATTTCCTTGTTGACACAGTACAGGCTGCAATTTTTGACCGATTACTCTCATATTTGGTATAAACGTGCTATACTTCACTAATGATAGCCATCGCTTTTGGTTGCCGATTCAGTGACACATTTGCAGAATGCAGCACAAAAGGAGTAATCCAAATTGAAATCCAAAAAGAGTCCACAGATGTTAAGCCGGAGAGTACGTACGCCAAGTTTAAAGGACGTGAAATTGGAAGTCGGTGAAGCCAGCAATGATCATTCGCAAGGAATCAAACAACACAAAGGACTAGGCTGAATCATAATCCTGGACAAAAATGAGCCATAACCAAAAGTTCTCAAGAGTAACAAGGAATGCTTGTAAGTAAGTTCTAGGAAAGCTGGCAAACAAACTCACAGTGAGACACAGAGAGCAGAATATTAAGGAATAGAGAATGTTAATTAAGATGGGGAACAGGTGTGAGTTCAGGGAGGGAGCGTGCAGGGAGGTGTGTCTATAAACAAGGGCATAGAGTGTGCTAGTAGAGGAACAGAATGAGAGTCATTCCATATGAACTTAATCAACATCAAGGAATCTTCCTTGGACACCGATGCAGATTTGGATGGATTTTTTTTTTCTTTTGAGAGTACCTCAGGGCATATATTGGACAAAGGTAAAATTTTAGGCTTGAACTCCATCAAGTTTCTGAGATTTTGCCCTCCAAAAGTGGGGGAACCAGTGCCAACTTGTTTTTGCTAATGTTAATTTGTGAGGGGTTTTTTGAGGCTAATAACTTGGAAATGAATCAAAGCACTGGGCTGAAAATTTCTACCCAGTGTAACTGGGGGCCATGCTTTCTGAATCTGCCATCAAAAATGGTTTACCTCTTCTCATTTCAGTGTTATTAGCCTCTCAAATATAAATCTTTTCATGGGCAGACATCAAAAATTCAATTTTCAAGGACCCCCCTGTCAGCCCAGGATCTCATGGAGGGTTAATGATGCTGGGTTCCTTTTTATTTAGAGATAGATCTCTCTGTAAAAGGAACGTTGACTAAAAAACAGGCTTAATATTGGAGATAAGAGCCTCTGAAAAGGGTCCCCGCTGAAAAAAAAAAAAAGACTTGTTTGCCTATTTTTGGTTGACAAGCTCACCATGCAGGCAGTTACCCATAGTTATGAAATTTTTCAACATTATTGTGTATCCTGCCAGTATTTGTTTGTAAAATGATGACCCCATCTATGTTGGTAGGTCTCAGAGAAGCTGCTACACAACTGATGATATGGCAACAAAAATCTAAAATCTGATTCTGATCAGACTTGCATGAGAGGACAACGGTGATTGAATTATTTCAACCTTTTGCCATGAATCAGTGCAGTGCGCCTACCTGGGCTTGAAAGAGCAATGATGTGGCACAATCAAGCCATTTTTCATCTAAGTTGGTGTGTGTTGGTATAGAGATCAAGAGCAGGGTTCTTTTTAGCGCAAAGAAGAAATCTGGGGCAAATGACTTTGTGGACCTTTAAAATGTATTACTTTTTCATAACTGAATTAATTAACAATGGCCATTTTTGGCATATTAGCCAGGGCAATTGACATTTCGATAGCAACAGAGAGGGAATTTGGATTGCTAAGATTACGGATGTCTATGACATTCACAGAAAGATGGCTCCTGTATCCTCAGCAGTTAAGTTTAGAACACTCCTTGACCATGTAAGTATTTCTGACTTCACACAAGTGTGTATTTTATACTACGCCAATTGACATAAACGCCAGGCTATGAAATATGAAATTCATGAAAAAACTTAACACCGCTAAGTCATTTTTGACACCCATGAAGCATGAAGCGGCCTCTATGCTAGACCAAACTCAAAGCTTTTGAAATATACTGTATTTTAAACTGTCAACAATGGCAGCATGGGATAACCATATGTGGTTTTTTTTTTTCTTTCTCTCATCCGTTATTAAAGGGGCAGAGAGTTTGTAATAGGACCTTGTGCAATTTGCTTCATAAAAACATAAAAATGTTCCTAATTACAGCAGGGATCCAATAAGACTGTAAGTGTAGTGGTGTGTGTCCTTATCATTCATTTTTGTTGGCAGCTCAGGCTGTGCTCTATTTGCACCTCCTACTGTTCTGACAGTAATTTCACTTAAGCTGTGTATTAAATCACAAGCAGGCTCTCTCTCTCTCTCTCTCTCTCTCTCTCTCTCATTTGTGTGTGTGTGTGTGTGTGTGTGTGTGTGTGTGTGTGTGTGTGTGTGCCTGTGTACATGTGATATTTTGGATTAATACGAAAAAAAAGTCAACATGTACGAGGGATGTAATTTATCACCATGTCATGCACTGGTTTAAATATGTTTTGGAGACACGATAAAATGTGCATGCAATTGCTTTTACAACATATGTGAAGACTGTAGGTAGTGATTTATTTTGTTGTGCATTCAGTGTATTTTAATTCAATCTTGATATTTCACCATGAATATTGAGAATGATAAAATATCAGAGACAGCTGTGGCAGCGAGGATGGTGGAGAGGGTAAGGGTGGGGGGGTCGGTGGGGTGAGTAATTCTGAAAGGAATTTTTTAAACATTTAATTATTTCACAGTGATTCAAAATTGACCCAACAAGTTTTTCAGCTTGTTTTACCTGCACTGCAGGGAATGGAACAGTAATCCTCCCATGTAAAACAAATGCTGTCTAAATGAGCTGAAAACAGGGGATTAATGATCTTTGGTCCATCACTACATATTTCTAACATAACATTCTGAATTACACAGATGCTGACATTCCTTTTTCATTCCATTATTTCTTAAATAACTCTGTTTTTTGACCAAATCTGAATAGCTGCAGTAATCCCGCTTCCTTCAGTAATTACAGTATAAATACTACTTCTTGGATAAATGGGATGGAAGTCAAACAAATCACATTCCTGGAATTCTGTTGCTAATGCAGAAAAAGTTGGCATTTAATGGAGAATGCAAATAAAGTCAAATTGGCTGATTTTAAAAGTCCATTAACCCACTACTATTGAAAACAGTACAACACTTGATCTCATTTTCTAACATGAATTTAATTGCTCGTTGGAAATATAAAATGTGACAACTGCAAATGAGTCCAAAGTTGGCAGTCAACCACAAACTATTTTCTATCATCACCAGATCTTTTAATCACTCCCATTAAAGACGTTGGCACTGAAGGCATCAGTTGATCATCTGTAGCTGGTGGAATTTTTCCCTCTTTCTTCCATTATGCGGTCTTCAGCTGCGCAATTGTATGGAGACTTCGTTGCTATATTTTTTTTTTTCATTGTTCACCATTCATCAGAGACTGATCAGGACTGCACGCAGGTTGATCTAGCGCCCATGCTTTTTGCTTATGCAGCCATGCACGTGTAATCTGAGAAGAATATGCTTTGGCGTTTTCATACTAGAAAATTCAGGGATGTCCATGGAACAGAGCATATGTTAGTTCAGACTTTCTACATACAGTGCTTAACAAATTTATTAGACCACCACCCAATGAAAGGTTTATGCTACAGCTGCCCTAAATTAACAGTGTTGGTAATTACCAAAATAATTTTCATGTTTCTTTAATGATTAATCCACCAGTATGCGCAAGCTCTTTAACTGAAATGATATTTTTAATGCTAAAATATAATTATTGTTGTTATCCATGAATTTTCAAATTTACCGGTTTACAAAAAAAAAAAAAAAAAAAAAATAGTTAAGCTTATTATTATTTTATGATTAACATGCCAAATAGCAGTTGTTTTTTTTTTTCATTCCTGAACATAAAAATTAGTTTTAGTGTGGTTGAATGCAAGAATGCAAGCTGTTATCAAGGCTAAAGGAGGCCATACAAAATATAGGTTTTTTTTTTTTTTTTGTTTGTTTTTAGGTGTGAATAAGGACTATTTAGTGGTTTCAATTTGTCATTTGCCAAAGAAATAACAAAACAATTTTTAGTTTTAAACAAGTTTTTGACAAATTTCTTAAATATTTGTTTTTTCTCATTTTCTTAATGACAGGTGGTCTAATAAATTTGTTAAGCACTGTATCTTTTTAAATTTAAGGATACCTGTGGTGTCCACGACTTCTTGAACATAGGTCAGAATACAAAAAATATGAAAAACTTTGCCTTAAAAAATAAACAAATGAACTGTCCGTGAAGTAAAAAAAATATTATCAGCACGACGGATTTAGCAAGTTGTCCCTTAACAGGGGATGCAACTTCTCATGCTGGATGAGACATCATACCGTTTATGCCCTGCAGCCTACAGGAGTAAATCTGCCTGGCTGGCTGGCTTTCCCAGCATGGCACCCCATAGAGATATGGGATAAGCACAAACTGACATTGTTATTGAAGGACACTGTATATGTACAATATAAGCCTGAATACCCAAGAACAGCAGAGAGTGCCTCTAATCTGGGTGATAATGTGAGAGTCGTCAGAAAATGAAGAACAGGTCAATGCATGGAGAGAGGGCGGGGTTACAATCATGGCTATGGATGCATGATGCTATTCTGTATAATCATGGATGTCTGGATCGCTAAGTGATGTGCTATTAGCTAACAACGCTGACTCATTGAGCATTTACTCATGAGTATTGCATAACTAGCTAATGTATTGGACTGCCCAGCATTCAAGCGCTGCTGTTGTTATTATTATTGTTGTTGTTGTTGTTGTTGTTGTTGTTGTTGTTGTTGTTTAGATTGCGGCATTGAGCTGCTTCATGCCGACTTCACATTGCCAGACAAGTTCTGTTTAAGTGATGTTCAGAATCAACTGAGCTGGCCGTAATCATGCTTGGGTGTTTTTAGTGAAATTATCCAACCAACAATTAAATTTGCTTAGTAAGTAAACAAGGGGGCAATTACATTTTCAGAGGGCCAGTTGGAGTTGAATGAAATCAACATTCAAAAACATTTTGTCCTTGGGTTACCTTTGTCACATATTAAATTTGGTTTGATGATAAGAAGCATTCAAGTGTGAAAAATATTCAAAAACATTAGAAATTGGGAAGTACAGTAGGCAAACACTTTTCGCAGCTCTGTTGATAGAGTGGGCCCGAGATGAGATTGGTTTGTGCAAATCCCCACATGGAGTAGGTACTGTTTGCCTCAGTGCAAAGGTAAATTCCCTTTGTATGGGAATCCAAAAGAAGACAAAGCAGAGAATCAGTGGTTAAAACAGTTTTTTACCACTATTATTCAGCAATACAACCCCCGCCCTTAATTGCGTTCCCTTGATTTTACCAACAAATGTGCCCTGAACCACAGTTGGCCAGTCACAACAAAGTGGGCTTTAAGGAAGGGAGCTTAAAAGAGACTAGAGCCAAAACAGCCCATTTCAGGTTGAGTGAGTCTGAAGTGCTGCACACACAGCCTGTACAGCTGTGTCCAGGTACTTTTTGACTCTAAAACCATGCACATGTTTGTAAGAAGACCACAAAAATGAAAATAATAAACTGGGAAATGGGCATAATACGACCCCTTTAACATAGCTGCTTGCACCACAGGGAAAATACACATCCCTGAATCCTGCAAAATACTGATCGTTCAATGCTAAAAGCTGTCAGGCATCCAGAACAGACACTTGGCTGTTTTTGTTTTGTATAACGATCATTATGTGGAAAAGTAATTAGTGTTTGAATTCTTGTGATTAATAAAAAGGATTTAAAAATGTTTTCTTTTTTCATACTAATTAAAAAGAACTTCCTACAGATCCCCTTTCAGTTATACCAACTTACAGGAACATATCAGTAAACATAATGCTGCTCATCTCCTTCAGTTGTGAGTAAGGCTGGTGCATTGGTAGGGTTATGGGGATGAGAGACAGGACTGCTGCACCTGAGGCTGTATCTGTTGGGCCTGGAACCAGGCAGGGACGAATTATTTAGTAGGAACAGATTGCTAAAAGTTTTTCTGCATTGATTATATTCAGCTCCGCTTTCAGCCAAAATCTAAGTGACCCCGTTTCCAAAAAAAGGGACATTTTGCAATATGTAAATAGAAATTAAGTGCAATGATTTGCAATTCATTTAAACTCTATTTTTACTAAAAAATAGTACAAGGACAACATATCAGATGTTGAAACAGAAATGTTATTGTTTTTTGAGAAATATCTGCTCATTTTGAATTTGATGCCAGCAACATGCTTCAAACAAGTTGGAGCAGGGGCATGTTTACCGCTGGGTTGCATCACCTCCTCTCTTGACAAAACTCTTTAAGTGTTTGGAAACTGAAGAGACCATCTGCTGAAGCTTTGAAAGCAAAATGTTTTCCCATTCTGGCTTGATGTACAATTTCAGCTTCTCAACACATTGAGGCCTCCTTTGTCATTTATTTTTCATTTTATAATGCATCAAATATTTTCAGTGGATGACAGGTCTGGACGTTAGGCAGGCCACTTTAGCACCCACACTCTTTCACAAAGCCATGATGTTGTAATACATGCAGAGTGTGGAGTCTGGCATTGTCCTTCTGAAATAAGATAGGTCTTCCCTTAAAAAAAATGCCTGGATGGCAATTTGTGTTGCGCCAAAACCTGTATATATCATTAAGCATTAATGGTGTCTTCACAGATGTGCAAGTTACCCAAGCCATACACTCTAATACAAGTCCATACAATCATTTATTTTGGCTTTTGAACTCTGTGCTGATAACAAGCCCGATGGTCCATATCCTCTTTAGCAGAGAGGACATGGTGTCCATGATTCCCAAAAAGAATTTCACAGTTTGATCGGTCAGACCACAGGACAGTTTTCCCCTTTGCTTTAGTCAATCTGAAATGAGCTCTGGCCCAGAGAAAGCGGCAGTGTTTCTGGATTTTGTTTATATATGGTTTTATTAATTGGTAGAGTTTTATATAGCATTTTTGGATTCAGCAACAAAAATATGTTCGCTGACAATGGTTTTCAGAAGTGATTTCCACAACCAAATCTCTGTTTTTAATGCAGTGCCACCTGAGGGCCAGAAGGTCGTGGCCATTCAGTGCTGGTTTTCGGCCTTGTCCCTTGTGTACAGAGATTCCTCTGGATTCTCTGAATCCTTTGATGATACTATATGCCGTAGACGATGAAATCCCCAAATTTTCAATTTTACATTAAGAAATTGTATTCTTAAATAGTTGAATTATATGCCCTTGCCATCTTTCAAGGTGTGGTGAAGTCTTCACCATCTTTACATCTGAAACACTCAGCTTCTCTTGGATGCACTTGAATACCAAATCATGTTTCTGACTTGTTGCCAATCAACCTAATTATCTGTGAGATTTTCCACCAGGAGTTTTTTTTTTTTAGCATCATTCAACTGCCCCAGTCTTTTGTTGCCCCTACCCCAGCTTTTTTGAAACATGTTGCTAGCATCAAAGTCAAAATGACCAGATATTTTTTCAAAAAACAATGAAATTTTTCTGTGTCAACATCTGCTATATTGACTTTGTACTATTTTCAATTAAGTATAGAGTCTAGATGATTTGCAAATCATTGCATTTTGTTTTGTTTACATTTTCCACAGCATCTGAACTTTTTTTGGAAATGGAGTTGTAATTAATGTTAATGGAGCAAGCATGTTTTGTTATGGACTAAACTTACAAGTCAATTTCCACCAATCTGGGTCTCCGCCCACCTTTTTTGTGAAAAACTGGGTGATACGCCATTGCCCTTTTTTCCTCTTACCTGTCTTTTTTTCATTTTTGAAAGCCAGAGCAGATACAAGTCACATGTTATCTAGATTTACAAACTCTGTGTTGCTTTTCTAACATAAGTTTTGCCACAAAGCCCTGTTGGTAAATAAATGACTCCCTTTGACTGGCATTATATCACCCCATCCAGGGGCTTCAATTTTCCAGTATCTTTGTGTCAACAATACCAATACAATACTGTTAATGCTAGATTCACTGCTTGAATCAGAACTATAGTTTCCAAACAAGTGACAGCATGGTAAAGGAGATGCCACCTGATATTTTCAGCACCTGTGAATTATGACTGTAAGCAGCTTTCAGCTACCCCATGCAGTTTCCTAAGGAACTACACTCTTCTTTTTGGGCTTGAACGAGTTAGTCCTTTTTTTTTTTTTTTTGAAGGATTCTTCACCATTGCGAAATTTGACATCATTTTGACTCAAATATTCACAAATACATAATGAGTTGAAAATACGGAAATTTTCAAGGGGGCATTATCTCAATGATGACAAGAGAATGGGAACTGATCTGGATCAAATATCATCCTGGATCTAGGGGCTGAACGCACATAAATATGTCACATATACAAATATGTCACTTAAAATAGCGTATAAATGTTGAGACCTCTTGCCGCCCCTCGATCATTGCTGAGATGATGTGGATTCTGCACAGTTTTAATAGATTATGGTTCCTGTTGCATAATAAGAATTTAAAAAGCAGATGGAGAATCATTTGCAGGGCTGTTGACAAATGGGGGATTGTTTAGCTTTGATGGAGGTTTGCAGTCTTGGAGGGCTCTTGTTGTGTTTGGTTTCAGGGCAAATATTTGTAAAGAACTTAAACAACTGTGTTTAGAAACTAAATGAGCAGCTTTTGATTCTCTGCAGTCTCAAATTTGATTATTAAAAACACTGCCACTTATTGTGCAGTCATATGGAATGTAGCAGAATAGAGAGAGAAACGTCCCTCTGACATCCAGCTTCTTAAGAAAACATAAGCAGCTTTTTGGTATCCTCAAATAGCAATTGCAGTTGGAACAAATACCAGCATACATCCCTGGATCTAGCTTACAGCCTAGAGGTAAATATCCAATATTCCATTCCCTATTCATGTTATGGACTATTGGCCATCTATTTCTCAGGGGTTGTTAATGCGATTCCAGCTTGCTTTCAATCTTAGCACCATTGAACCATGCTGCTGCCGGTATAAGACGCTTATTTGCAGTGCTGTCAGCAGTCTGTGAAGCCAGAATGCACATTGTTCAGCGGCCTGACCAGCATTTAGGTGCATTATCAGCACATTGCTGCTCCTAAGGAGACCTTTTCTTTGAGGGGGAAGCTAAACTCTACAGTATTCTCAAAACACAATTTGGTATTTTACACAACTGGGCATTTTACACGAGGGCTTTGTCCTGTTCTGGTCTACTCAAGAGAGAGGCCATCCCATGGACTGACATTGAAACACATTTTTTTTTGGGTATGATAAATGGAAATCACTGTTCTATGATGCAGACTTCAATAAATACAGTAAATAATAGACAGATGACAAAATAATGAAAAAAAAAAACATCAACAGTCTAAGCATGGTGTTGGGACTAGCTGGCAGATCAGATAGGGGCAACAAGTACAACCCCAATTCTGAAATAGTTGGGACAAAGTGTAAATTGTGAATAAAATCAAAACACAATGACTTTCAAATCACACCAGCCAGTATTTTATTCACAATAGAACAGAGATAACATAGCAAATGTTGAAACTGAGAAATTTTACAATTTTATCCACAAAATGAGCTCATATCAAATTTGATGGCTGCTACAGGTCTCAAAAAAGTTGGGACAGGGGCCTGTTTACCATGGTAGCATTCTCTCTTCTTTTTAACACAGAGTGGAGGTGTCTGGGCATTGAGGAGACAAGTTTCTTGAGTTTAGCCATTGGAATTTGATCCCACTCTTGTTAAATTCAGGCTTCCAGCTGCTGGAGGGTTTTGGGTCTCCTTTGACGGACTTTTCGTTTAATTATGCGCCAAATGTTCTCAATTGGTGAAAGATCAGGACTGAGGGCAGGCCAGTTCAGCACACAGACTCTTCTACTACGAAGCCATGCTGTTGTAATAGCTGCAGCATTTGGTTTTGCATTGTCCTGCTGAAATACACAAGGCCTTCCCTGGAATAGATGTTGTCTGGAGGGGAGCTTATGTTGCTCTAAAACCTTTCTATATCTTACAGCATTCATGGTTCTTTTTAAAACATGCAAGTGTCCCACAACATATGCAGTAATGCATCCCCATACCATCAGAGATACTGGCTTTTGAACTGAAGGCTGATAACAGGAGGGGTGGTCTTTCTCCTCTTTTTGCTCGCAGAACACGGCGCCCATGATTTTCAACAAGAATGTCAAATTTGGACTCGTCAGACCACAGGACACTGTGCCACTTTGCTACAGTCCATTTTTAATGAGCCTTGGCACACAGAACACGGCGGCGCTTCTGGATCATGCTCAACAATGGCTTCCTTTTTGCATGATAGAGTTTTAGGTGGCATCTGTGGATGGCATGGCGGACTGTATTTACCGACAGTGGTTTCTTGAAGTATTCCTGGGCCCATTTAATAATGTCAATGACAGAATCATGCCGATGAGTGACGCAGTGGCGTCTGAGGGCCCGAAGATCACGGGCATCCAGTAAAGGTCTTCGGCCTTGTCCCTTCCGCACAGAGATTTTTCCAGTTTCTCTGAATCTTTTGATGATGCTATGCACTGTCGATGATGAGACCTTCAAAGCCTTTGCAATTTGACGTTGAGGAACATTGTTTTTAAAGAATTCTACAATTTTTTTACGCAAGCCTTCACAGGTTGGAGACCCAGACAGCAATCAGACCCCGCACAGGATCCGTTCCAGAGGCTTCATAAGGTCCGGAACGGATCCACAAAACGCGTTCGGATCGGAGTTCACTTGCATGGCGGGACGGATCCAGATAGGATGAGGATCACGGATCTGGTCCAGCTCTGGCCCAGAACCTACACGCATTCACTCATGAAGCAACTCATTCAGTCCGGATCTGATTTGGATCCACCGATGAGGAAGCTCATCCGGCACGGATCTGATGTGGATCCGGGCTTATCCAATTCGGATTTGATTTTAATCCGTTCATTCAGTTGTTAATTTGCTGTAGACCCATTCTAGAGCCCTTGTTTAAAATGGCTTATCTGTCCAAAAGTAGTTACATAAATTTAATCCTACATCACACTGACCAAAATCAGCATTTTTATATACATAAATTTTGTTGTACCACTGTGTGCAATGACAATAAGGCTTTCTGATTCTGATAAAAGCTTGAATACTTCTTATGAACAGTGTGTCTTTATTAAAAAATTTGATTTGATTAACACTTGGAAAAAATAGAAAATACATTTGAAGCCACCCTATGGTTCTCAAGTTGAATGTCTTTACAGTAAACACTAGAAGGAATATTTTTTTTTTATTTGCAGTTAAACAGTAACAATATATTTATACTCTGAATGCATAAAGAATTTAATCAACTATAAAAAAAACTGTTGTATTTCATGTAAACTTGAGAAATTTTAACTTTTAAAGCACTTTCAGACCAGCATATTACAGCACTTTTTTCTCAGCGTGACCTAACGGTGGACTGATCTTCAGGGGTGAGGACGCTGACAGTGGCGCGCCTCCTTGAGCTTCCCCTATCTGCAGCTAGGTTGAACCAACGGATGGCATGTTTTTGGATCTCATCGTCTGTGGCAGAACGGGAGGCATGATTTTTTCGCACAGAATCTGTAATCACTCAATAAGATTTTATGTAAATTACAAATAACAAAAAACCTTGGGAGCAACATTTTTGTTATAAGTGACCCAAATTACTGTAACACTTTTTTTGTGCAACCCTGGCCTCTCTGGCTGAAGACATTTTCATGAAGAGGTCAAAAAGACAGTGAAGTTGTGCCAGAAAACCCTACTCTGCTTCTTAAGATGTTTTCACTCAGTGAGGAATAAAAACCTGGATTATTCCTTATTCATTCAAATATTGGTATTGTACTTGGATTACCAACAATTGTGCAATTGTACAATTTTTGTACAAAATTAACCAACAACATATTCACAACAGTTTAAAAACGTTGGGACGGTTCCTGTGGACATAGCTACATTTTGACAGCTTAACATTCAACCACAGTGTTCTGTAGCCAGATAACAAAGAGATCAGCTTGAATTTATATGATATTTTATATCCAGTGTCCAATTAAATGATTTAAAATGTTGCAATAAGAATGTGACATACAGTCGGAAAAACCTCTCCTTTCATTTGCGAATATACCGCATTGCTGATGTTACTATGCAGAGAAATAGTTTTGCTAACCATTATTAAACACAGATTGTGCGATTCACAAGGTAACCATGGTCATGAATTAAGCTCAGTCCTGCATAGAAATGCCAGATCAGCAGAGCATGGTGAGTTTTAGCTGGACACATAGCAGCAATGTTCCAAGTGCAAGCAGAAATGTTTCAGGCACAGAGAGACAGGGGAAAAGGCTGAAGTTCACCTACAAAAAATCCGTCCACGCAGCAGCAGATCCAAGTGCAAGCGGGGGCTATTTTAATGCAAGAGCAGAATTTTGGGGGAAAACTTTAAAAAATCTTTGCATGAAATTGATTTGTCTGTCGAAATACCCGCTCTTGAATAGAGATTGGGATTTACCTCCATATGCGTGTGGCATGCCGCATCTGATTGCTGAGCTTGACTCGGCATGACTGTCGCTCAAGGAAGACAGCATGTAGTTGTACAATAGGAGATGCAACAGATCCTAGGTCAGTCAGAAGCGCTGCATAGCGTCAGTCTTAAATCGCAGACTCTGCGATTACATAATTGCATTGTTTCAAACTGCATAGCGTCAGTCTTAAATCGCAGACTCTGCGATTACATAATTGCATTGTTTCAAACTGCGATTTCAATTAGAAAACGATAAGTCGTTCAGCCCTAATTGGTACCCTCGCAGTTTATTATGCAACAACAACAACAACAACAACAACATGACATTGCATTTTTTTCCCAAAAATACAAAAAATGCCTTTGCTTTTTTTGTTTTTATCTCAATGTTAACATCAAAATACTTATTGCACATATTCTTGAATATGCATACCTCTAATTGGTCTACTTTATCTCAGAATTTACGATACTGTCGTGGGTGAAATTATATGTTTTTTTTTTTTTCATTAGGATGATTGTGCAAAAACAAACGACTAGTTTTCAAGATGACCAGTAGGGGGCTGAACAGCTCAGAAAGGACTTCTGTCATCAATTAAATCAGCTGAAGCCATCAAATCAGAAGAAGCCATAGAAAACAGTGATTACTTACAGATTTATATCTTGATTTGTAACGTGACGTACAGTGGGAAAATCTCGATTCTTGTCTCAAAGCCACAGCTTTTCCTTTTTTTCATAACTGCTGTTATAGTGACTGAGGCCAGCAATAGTAAAAGACTGAAAGCCTGAGTATCAAATTTAAAAGTGATGGCATCACAGTGGGAAATCAAAATTCAAAACGTGACGTAAAGTCGGAATTACGACATGGCATTTTGACGCCCACCGTAATATCACATACTGACATCCACCAGTTCTGTTGTGTGGGGGAATGGTTTGTTACATCGTAAGGCATTGAATAACTATGCGAACACATAATATTCATAGCCAGGTGCTGAAGCAATATAATAATAATAATAATAATAATAATAATGTTTTTAAAAGAAAATGTGAAAAAATGATGTTTTCTGACGTAAGTGTGAAGTTTCAAAAATTAGCCTACTCAAGACCCAAGCAAAGGCTGCCCACTTTTCTGCTTCTAGGGATAATGAACTATCAGGAAAAGCTCATAAATAAGAATAATAAGGTTAGTAAAGTCTTTTAGGCAGAACTGTATAGATGGGGAGATTTGAAAAGGAACACAGAAATTCCACTTTTTTGTCACTTTCAGATGTTCAGTGGCTTATAAAATGAAAACATTAAGTCATAACACAGGCAAACCATACATTTTAAGATTCGTCAGAGAGCACTCTACCAGAATATCACAGGCATAACAGACTCATTCTTAACTGTAAGGGAATATGCTGGTGTTAGGAAAGGATATGTCATAAAAGTGGGGTGGTACCAGGTTATGTGCTACAGGCCAGATTTGTTGTGCTGCCGGTGTTGCAGAAAAATGTGCGACCTGTTAGAATTTTTGACCCAGCTGTTTGCACGATGCCCCAATGGCGTGCGTTCGAGAGTTGGACCGCAAGGTGGAGGAGGAATACTTGATTAGCGGTGTAAACTATCCACAAGTTGACGAAGTATGTTATTTCTACGTTTGAGTGATATTGAATGAGCTGTTATTAAGCCTGCGTGTCTTGCATTAATAAGTTACATGTAGAAATTGATGTCTCACTCTCTGTATCAATCAATCTTTAAACGTTCGTGTCTTGGATAGTTTACACCATTAATCAAGTATTCTTCCTCTACCTTGGTGTCCAACTCTCAAACACACGTTGGATCCTCGTGCAAACAGTGGGGGCGCTAATTCTGACGGGTCGCAGATTTTTCTGCAACACCTGTTTTTGAGGGCACCAACCGCTGACATACCTTTGCATATCGGCTTAATTTGCTCCACTTCATTTTGGAGATACCCAAACCCCAGCCACACAATCGACGTTGAGTAACTTTTCTTCTCAACAATAGCCTAATCCTCGGAGGATAACTCCAAGTCATGGCTAACATCTATTTCGCTGCCCTCAGCTCCGCATTTAGCTCCACGTTTGGTTATTCTGTTTACTTCTCCGGCAACTTTCAAACGGAAGTGGAGCAGGAAAAGGTCGACTCTGATTGGCTGTTGACACGCACATTTCCGCCATGTTTGATCAAGTAAATATGCTCACAGCTGATCACCGTAATCGACCTGAAATTTCTCGTGATCACTAATCGCTATCATATAATCGCCCAGCCCAAGTTGGAAGACCCTTTTATTTGGAGCTACATTTTTCAATCATTATGTAACCGCTAAATGGCCATACTACTCGACCTAGGGGCTGTATTACAGTATATTATATTAATACAATAATATGAATGTTATTATTAATTCTAATATCAATTAAAATGAATAGCAAATTATAGTTGTAAGAGTTGTAAACACAATCACTGCAGCTTTAAAATGAATGATCAAGACTTTTTTTCTTATGTAAATGTAAAACAGCCTAAAACACTTTATTTTTAAGCCTACACAAAATGCAAAAAAACACTGAGCTTAAACAGCAAAAAAATATAAGTTACTCATTAATTAATTCTAAATGTCACATCAGCAGAGGTCCTGAGCGGGGTTAATATATTTGACTGACTTTTGATTGACATCTTGGGCAAATTTTAACCTGCTTTGCTATTGTTAAATACTACATGTATGTCCCTACCTTTTCTAATGATTACTTAAAAATTACCTAAAGTGAACGCGAATATACTGGTGCATCCTTTAATGCATCTTAATATGATTAAATTATCTAAAAGAAGTTGCAGACATTCATCCAACCAAAGCCCAGTTCGGAACAGCAATGCAGGGGGAATACAACATTATATTCAAAGTGCTAAATCACTCAGTTGTTCAACTCATCTTTCAGAATGAAAATTTGAAGAAATCTTGCCTTTAATAGACAGCTTTATTGCCCTTGAGAAAGCCAAAAGCCTCCACTGTGGATGGCAAGTAAATTGAAGGTGAAGCAGATACAAGGGGGCTGGATTTGAGTTTGAATCGTCTTGATAGCAAATATTTTGGTCAAAACTTAGAGAAACTGTTACACAACACTTCGTGAAGGCAAAGTCCCGATGCGGTCTGGCCTCCACATCTTCCATTAGCTAACGTTAATCCCTGATAACTGACAGCTCGTCGGGCATGATCCCTTACATCCAGTCACATTGCAAACAGGTGCACGGCTCATTCAGGACACTTTTAACGTAAATTTCATCAGTATGCCAGCATGCAGCGTTATTCTTATTAATTTTTAGAGGGGGCTAAAATGAGTGACCCGAGTCCATATATCAAATTAAGTTAGCTACAACAGCCCATTGATTAAGGTCAGAGGAAATCAACAATAATTTCGCCAGCAGTTTAAGGAGGGTATAAACGCTACTTAATGTGCCAGTGACTGAATTAAACTTAGCAGAGGATTACGTTAATGAATCAGTTTAACTTCAAAACAAAATCAAATGCTAACTTTTGGTAAATTAAATCCACATTGGACTTGTAATTTTGACAAGTTGACGTTAGTTCACATTTGTTAGCTTACATTAGGCAAATGTGAGCTAACGTCAACGTCAAAATTCCACAAATACGATACTATGGGATTACTAACTTTGTAATTTTACTTTCAAATGTTTTTCACATAAATAGGAAACGTTTTTATATCATATTTTACTTACGTGTTTGTATCCAGCGCTGGGTTATCTGCTGCCGTTAGGATAAAAATCAAAGAAAGGTGCGTCCGCCTGCTATCCGCAGTGAATCCGCCTTGTGAAGGTGCACTGTGCGAAGGCTGACTGAGTCATCTGCGCATGGCTGAAATGAGTGAGACCGTCGGGCGGATGTGCAGCCGTGAGGGCGGATCCGCTCCTGAGTCTTTTGCTATCTGGGGAGCCTCTGGCCATCTTTACTTCTGAGAGACTCAGCCTCCCTAAGACATCCCTTTCATAGCCAATCATGTTACACACCTGATGCCAGTTAATTTAATTACTTGCTAAATGTTCTTTCAGCTGATTCTCTTACATACTAATTGCTTTTTCAGCCCTTTTTGCCTCTGTCCCAACTTTTTTGAGACCTGTTGCAGCCAGAAAATTTGAAATAAGCTTATTTTGTGGATAAAAATGTCTCAGTTTCAACATTTGAAATGTTATGTTATTTACAATAGAACATAGATATCGGATCATGTGATCTGAAAGTCATTGCATTTTGATTTTATTCACAATTTACACTTCGTTCCAACTATTTCAGAATTGGGGTTGTATAAAAATTTGTTGGAGGGACAAAATACTTTCATTTGGCTTGAGATCTGGTGACTGTGTAGGCGGTGTCATATGCTCAGGATAATTTTTTACTCGGGCCGGTAGGCCACGAGTCTAAGTTTCGGCTCCGTTCTTCTTTTTTTTTTTTCAGGGTTGCGACTGTCCTGCTCATGCGCGCGCGCGGTTTCGCGATTGGCCCAGGCCTACACCCGGCCCGAGTACAGGCCCTGAGGAGCCTCTTGTATACTCATAAATCCATTCAGTGACCCCATGTGCCTTATGAGGCTTGGGCCATTTTCATCCTGGAAGAGACCACTCCCATCACGGTAAGAACGCGCCTTCATAGTACAACTATATAAACATGATCACATGGAATAAATGTGCATTGATTTGCAGTGGCCCTTCTGCCTTTAATGGGACAAATAAACCCAAAGCATGTCAGGAAAATTAACAGAAGCACGTGTTTTATGTTTTTTCATGCATTCACTCAGGTTTTTTTATCCTTCAGTTTGTCACGTTTGTATGTTCCTTTGTTTGTTTGAATGTATGAATTCATTATTGTCTGAAAGCTCGTTAATTATAATTAAGAGGCACTTGTTTATTCTTTATGGAGAAATATATAGTGCTCATTTGTTAAAATTGTAGCAAATCAAAACTTTTGAATGTGAACAAGACACTGCCAGTACCTAAAAACCGAGAAACTGCACCTTTTCCCGGGAAATTCCTACAAACACTTAGAATACACCGAGGTTTACTGAAGATTTGAGGCCAACTCGGTAAACCTCTGATAAATTTTACCGAGGTATCCCGAAGTCTGCCCAGTTTACCTGAGTTTGGACAACAACTCAGTAAACCTCAGTTAAATTTAACTGAGACACACTGAGGATTGTCTGGCCCACTGAAGTTCAGACACCACATCAGTATTCCTCCGGAAAATTTCACCGAGGTATACCGAAGTTTGTCTGCTAAGCCTATGCTCACACCAGAACAAAGGGGAGGTGTGAGGACAGTCAAAACACATGCCTCATTAAAGACCTTTCTCCAGTACTGCAGTCCAAACACCAATTAATTATGCAAATTACCAATACTGCCTGTTCAACGAGGTTACAGTGTAATTAAGCCAAGCCCTAGATGCAGTCCAGATGAAGTACAGGCTTAGTTCAGCCTGCTCTGTCTGTGCTGAATACAGGAATTGGCAAAGGGCAGACCACCACCATTATAGTAAGAACAACAAAAACACATGTTCAGTATTCAGTACTGTAAGCCTGTACTTCATCCAGACTGCATCTAGGGCATGGCTTAATTACACTGCACCTCGTTGAACAGGCAGTATTGGTAATTTGCATAATTGATTGGTGTTTGGACTGCAGTACTGGAGCGAGGTCTTTAATGAGGCATGTGTTTTGACTGTCTTCACACCTCCCCTTTGTTCTGGTGTGAGCATAGGCCTAGCAGACAAACTTCGGTCTACCTCAGTGAAATTTTCCCGAGGAATACCGATGTGGTCTCTGAGCTTCAGTGGGCCCGACAATCCTCGGTGTGTTTCGGGAAAATTTAACCGAGGTTTACTGAGGTGTTTTCCAAACTTAAGTAAACTGGACAGACTTTAGGATACCTCGGTAAAATTTTTCCGAGGTTAACCGAGTTGGCCCCAAATCTTCAGTAAACCTTGGCGTATTCTGAGTTTTTATAGGAATTTCTCAGAAAAAGGTGCACTTACTTGGTTTTTAGGTGCTAGTAGTGAGAGCTATAAAAAAGGGAGTATGCTCTGCTGGCATCAATGTAGGTTCCCTGTGGGTACTCAACTCCCACAGTCAAAAGGCATGTACATTAGGCTAATTGGAGAATCTAAATTCACCATTGGTATGACTGCTTGACTGAATGGTGTGTGTGCCATGTGATACAGTGGCAAAGTTCACTAGAATGTTTTCTTGCTCTTAGCTCATTGGGTGCTGATTGAGGATCCAATCCCTATGCAATCCAGGGCAAGAATACACAGCCTACATAATGGATAGCTGGACTAAAACCTGTCAGGTCATTTATGACTTTTACGCTGCTTTTTCACTTGTGTTGGAAGTGAAGATGCAATTCAAGTGCCTTACAGCCTGCAGGCAGGGCCCTGGACTTTACAGTGCTGACAGGTTAACGTTGTCAGTGCCTGGGCTGACACAACAGAATCACTGCTTGACCAGCGACCTCATGTCTTATCACCAAGCCCTGTGTACAGGTACTATCCTCTTTCTGCTGGTTTGTGCCTCATAAAGCTGTCATATGCAGAGATGTGGAGAAATACAGAAGTCAGCGACTCAGTCAGCAGTCTCAGTGTGATGTAGGTATTGAAAATGGGAGTCAATGGGAGGTCGTATAAATTTTTTTTTGTTTTTCTTGTATTTTACCTGCTGCCTTTTTTATCATCTTATTTTTCCGTCATTTCAATGCTTCCAGCATGGCTCAGCTGCTGCAATATAACAGATCACTGCCGAGCTTGTGCTTAAATCATTCACATCCACTTGTGTGCATAGCAAGATCATCCTCTATATGGTATGACTTAACCCAGAGACACATTAAATTTTCACATGCATTTTTCATGTCAGTAATTCAGGTATCCTGACCTGCGGTTGCAGTCTTTCTCTCTGGCTGGGGAAAGATCAATGAGGTTAATTTTTCAAGAGAAAGAACTTGAGGGCACGATAAAATTTTGGGTTCTGATGAAAAGCCTCGAGTAAAAAAGCCACACTTTAAATTGTATACAGGACTTCATAGGATTTAACCATAAGATTTTTCAGTAAAATACTGTATTTTGTTTTTATCCTGGAATCAATGCCGTTATTGTCATCTTCCGCCATGAGACAGTACTTAACCATAAAAATTTTATTGAACTGGATAGCGCAACAATTTCGGGATATGGCAGTTACTGGGAGAAAACCATTACTAGTATTAATGTTGTACAATGCCAAATCTTGACAAATATGATTAGCATTTAATGATGCAAGGTTCAGAGATAGAATCAAACACACAATTCCAAAATATCTTCACAATATTTTTAATTTTATAAGTTTTACTGAGATATATTCTCATTTTTGAGTTTTCAGAGTATGACTTTGCTATTAGCTTTAATGGATTGCTTTATCCCTGGACAAGGAACAATAACAGATTGGTTAGTTGCTAGCTGGCAGATACCATGTCATGTGCTTGCATGAGCTGTTTATAATGAGGGCTAAAATATAAATGTAAGGCTAATGTTACAGTATAAGCCATCAACAATTATCATAGGGTGGGAAGGATTTTTAAGCATCAGATTTGACTGCCAGTCAAAAAAAAAAAAAGAAGTTAAATTCATTGCAGTTGTTGTTTACCTGTATTATTGGCAAGTAAAGTGAAAAAAAAAAAATGCTGTATTTTTGGCCTATCATAAATGCATAACTTGGCCAAAGGTTTTATATTGCTTGCCCCACTTGAATAATTTTTGAGCGTCTCCTTTGGGATCCTTTTCATCTCATTTTCACACACTCTACCTGAAAATACATGGGTGTTTCACCAAATGTTCTTACTTACCTTTTGGTTACATGTGTAAAACAGACTGAGCTACTCAAGCAATGATATTGCTCGTCAACTTGTCAGAACACACACTAGTATAAACGGTAATTGATAATTAGTCATTAAAAGAAAAGCCGAAAAACCTTCCTTCTTTTTTAAAGACAAAGATTAGACAACAATGACTGTTACCGATCCCTAATACGTAGGATAAACAATTTTGACAGGTGTTTGGGTGTTTAAGCACTATGAAGGTGATTGCTTGGGTGCTTTAAGTTGTTAGTAACAACTTTTGATCCTCTTAAAACTCTACAGTGACACAATAGCCACTGCTGATACTCACCAAGCAGCCACAAAGACACCCAGGCATCCATGCTTGACACACTTTGCAGCATCTTTGTACCACATTTGTTGCCCTGCAATCAATGTATTTTCTTCTGGGGATGCACAGTTCTAGGTATTTGTTTCCTTTGATGTTATACTTGTCTTAAAGATTACAGCACTAGAATATGCCAGCAAACCAAATATGCTTTTTTTGTTTTGGCCTTTTTTACTGGTGCTCATTGGGTATTAAATTGGAGACAGGATAAAGTGAAGCAAGCAACATGGAGAAATAAAATGAAAAGGCAGCATCTTGTTAAAAGTCAAAATATATCAAAGTTGTTGACATTTATCAGTTTGGAAAGGGAAACAAAGTCATTTCTTAGGCCCTGGGACTCAAGTAAACTATGATGAGTGCCATTATATAGAAATGGAGAAAACCTGGAACAGTGGTGAACATTCCTAGGAATGGCTGTCCAACCAAATTTCCTCCAAGAAATCATTGATGGCCAGGATGGTTCAGGAGGTCACAAAAAGACCCAAACTAAATTCTAAAGAACTGCAGTCCTCACTTGCTTCAGTTAAGAGCAGTGTCCATGATTCCACAATAAAAAGAGACTGGACAAAATGGCATCCATGGGAGAGCTGCAAGGCAAAAACCACTGCTGACCAAAAGGAACACAAAGGCTCATCACACATTTACCAAACAAAATATTGATTATGCATAAGACTTCTGGATTAGCATTCTGTGTACTGATAAGTTAGAAGTGATACTTTTTGTAAGGCTTGGATTCCATTACATCTGGTGTAAAGCTAACACAGCATTCGATAATAAGAACATACCAACAGTCAAACACAGCGGTGGTAATATGATGGTCCATGGCTGCTTCACAGCCTCAGGACCTTGGCAATATCAGAAAGGGGGCAAATAGTTTTTCACAGCACTGTAGGAAAAAAGGGGCCCCCTATCAAAGAAGTGACTTAGACTGTGGAATGATTGTTAATGACAGAGGGGGTAGGTTTGGGTACGTCAGAAACGGCTCTTTTAACCAATAGTAAATTAATAGAATAAAATAAATATTGTGAGCTGCAGTGCAGCAGATAAAAGAGCCTTCTTCATGAGAGGACAGAAGAAAATGGCCAAACTGATTCAAACACACAGGAAGGTGACCATAACTTCCCTAACCACACCTCACACCAGTGCAATTCAGAAGACAGACTTATCAAACCCTGAATTGGAAGGGCAACAACAGCAGAAACCATGCTGGGTTCCACCCCTATCACTGGGAAAACAAGGTCACAGTAGGCAAAGCCACACCTAACATGGGCAGGAAAAGAATGGCAAAATTTTCTTTACTCTGATGAATCTATATTTCCCCAGTGACAAGCATATCACAGTGGTCATAATTTGGCATGAAGAACATTATTCAATCTTGCCTTGAGTTTGTGGTTCAGCTTTATTTGGTGGTGGTGTAATAGTTTACAGAATATTTTCCTGGCATACATCAGGCCCCTAAAAAACCACCTAAGTGTCATTTAAATGCCACAGCCTAGATAGATATTGCTGCTGACTATGTGCGTCCCTTTACGGCCACAGCCTATCCATCCTCTAATGGGTACTTCAAGCTGGAATATGCAGTATGTCACAAAGCCATTATCATCGCAAGCTAGCTCCACAAACAATGACAATGAGTTAATTGCACCCCAATGGTCTCGACTGTAGCCAGATCCAATTGAGCAAGTTTACAGCGTGGTAGATCCGCAGCATGAACGCACAGTTGACTGCAACTGCATGATTTTATCATACAAACATGGACGAAATATCTAAGGAATGCTTCCAGGACCTTGTTGAATCTATGGCCTCCAGTATTTAGGCATTTTGAGTGCAAAGGGAGATCCAACTCAGTCGTAGGAAAGTGTAGCTAATAAAGTGGTTACTGAGTTTATATTGTAAATTTATCCCACCTGACAAACAAAAGCATTTATATCAGTGGATCATTGTGTATTCTTGTGGTTGAACAAATTGATGGTAAATAAAATATTTCACGAGAGAAAACTGGAACCCTCGATGGCCTTTTCGCTGGCAGACAGAATTTCTTGTCTTCCTCTCTTTCGTTCTCCGTCTTTATTTGACAAGGTTGTATCTTAATTAAAACAGCATTTAAATTGGCAGATGGATCTCAAACAAACAGCCCCTATCCAAAAATGTATTAAAACAGTCAATCTCTCTTGATGTTATTGACCTATGAATGATGTGCATTCCCAAATCACCAGTTATAAAGCTATGAACATTTCATTATTGTAACCCATAGCTGTGCAAAGTACTTAATGACTTCAAAATGAACAAGAGATTCTTGTCAATGGCTCTAAAAAAAAATGTCTCCCATGTAGTACGCCACCCAACCCCCATCCCTCGGGATAGGTCCCGCAGCTACTACTGCCAAAAAACTAAGTTTCATAAACAAGTGAAGATACAGACAGAAGACAAATTAATTGCAAATTCAACATAAACAGTCTTGATAAGGAAAAACAGATCAGCTTGGCACACCTTGGAAAAGAGTCTCCAACTATAAAGCCTGTGGGATGAAGTACCTTCCTTCCAAGAGATATTCTCTCATTGGATGTTTCTGGTGACAGGAAGCACTCTCAAACAGTGTTTCAAAATCTTGACACGAGTTCAAAGGGTCTGAGATCTGTTGACTGTGATGGCCATGGCATATGTTTTGGATCATTTACACTCTCATGAAACCATTCAGTGACCCATTGTGCCCCACAGGACTTGGGCCATTGTCATCCTGAAAAAAGACCCATCTTGGTAGGAATGCTTCATCAAAGGATTTACAGGTTATCACACAGAATAACCGTGCATTGATTTTCTGTGACCCTTTCAGCTTTAAGAGGGCATGTGGACCCTAAAGATGACTGGGAAATTCATTTATTGCCCCCCGAGCGGAGCGGGGGACATAGTATTCAGCTCCGTCCGTCACGTCCCGTTTGTTTTGAATGCGATATCTCAAGAACGGTCTGACCGATTTCATTCATCTTTGGCTTAAATGTGTATTAGTGTGATACACCGACCCCAGTCGATTTCCGTGACCTGGCGGGGGACATGGCCACGTTAAGTGGCAACACTTGTTTATTTCTTGAATTAGGACAGTGCACAGTATCAACATATCAGCAATATGCATCTATGTAAATATGCTGGAATTGCCACAATAGCTAAATTTCATTGGTAGTCCTAAGGCAGGTATTTAAAAAAACATAAAACAAGTTTTCCAATTACAGGAAACCTCACAGAACAGTCCACAATACAGCCCACAGAAAAGCCAACCAACAGTTTTACAAAATGGACACATTTGTGACATTACAACTAGCAGACCAACATACAATAAATCGGTCAAAATGCAAAAAGGATCCCGAAGCCCCCGGGAACGGGCATGGGAGGAGAAACGGATATATGTATGAAAACATGACTGGTTTTTTTTTTAACCAATGTTTCAGTTTGTTTTTAAATAGTTGTCAGTCCCTCATAGATACTGGTAATTTGTTCTGGGAATGTGTGCCCCCGTTCCACAGAGCTTTCTGGCTCATCGGTCACTCGTCGGAAGCAAAGTTTATTTCTTTCGGCCACCCACGGAAGACTATCATATCACAGGCCGATGAATCCGATTCGTGTTTGTCCACTATCAGGTCAGTGTCCAACGTGTCGGGCGTGATCCGATGAGGCGAAATCATCCGATGAAGGAACTAAGCTCTGAGCTTAGTTCCTTCATCGGACGATTTCGCCTCATCGGATCAAAGAAATAAACTTTGTTAAGACGAGTGACCGATGAGCCAGAAAGCTCTACGGAACGGGATATAACAGACTCCACCATTTGACCAAATTTTGTTCTACACCTTAACAATCTCCCCTAGTTTTGTGCGCTAGTATTTATTGCATTACTGTGTTTTTCTGAATAAAATCATTTAATGGTGATGGGGCAAGTCCATTTAAAACTTTAAAAACAAGACAGAGACACTCAAAAGTTTGGTAACTATCAAGAATATTATTTTTACTTATGATATTACAATAGTGAAAATTTCAATTTTTATATCACTTAGCATCTGTATTTTGCACAACGCAATGCAGTGATCATATCCGCTCCAAAGTACTTAGATATGTATATTGGGGTTGGTGAAGGCTGTACGTTAGTTGCTCAGTTTCTTAATTTCTAAACTAGTATGTACACTTTGGTTCAAAAGTTTGGATTCACTTGCCATTTATTTACTTCTAGCTGTTTTATTTCACAAAAGGGTGAAATTAGTCAATTATTTGAAATAAACTACAAAATGTATTTTAATTTGATTTATTTGGTATTTTGATTTATTTTGGTAAAGATAGATAAAACATTTATCTGTTACAGTGTTTTCTTATCATAGTATCCACCATGAAATTTAATCACTGCTTTGCAAATGTTAAGCTTTTAAGATTTTTATTTTACTTACATATCATTCTCAGTGGTTTGGCACATGGACTGCTGTATTGCCCATTGGTGTGTCTTCTAAGATGCCCTCCAAGTGATCCCACTACAGCACTCAATAGGGTTTAAATCAGGGGATTAATATTTTGTAATTGCTCCTTATGGTAAATCAGGGGATTAATATTTTGTAATTGCCCCTTATGTTCTTTTGTTTCCAGAAAGTTACTAATGAGATTTGTTTAATGTATTTGGGGCACTTTCTTTTTGTAATATGTTTAATTGAGCTGAAAATCACAAGTGAGTCCAAACTTTTGAGCTATGTTTTGACTCAGAACCACTTTTTCTGTGATTCAATGTTTCAAGGTACAACCCAAGCTTCATTATCTTTTGTGTCCTAATTGAGATGAACTGCAATCTATGGCAAATACACATTATGACCACGCGCAGATGAAGTGACTAATTTCATTTATCTTTTAACGATGGCACGTGTCAGCGAACAGAACTTTCTCTGCAAACAAGCGGTTCTCAATGGACGTAGGAGAAATTGGACCATAGCGAGTTAGACGAGGGCCAAAATGTTATGGTGATACCATTAAGTAAAACCATCTCTGGAGAAGCAAGGCTTGTGGGGTGCTCCCATTCAGCAGTGTTGAATATCTATCGACAGTGGTCTAAGGAGGGACAAACCATCAACCAACTACAGGGTATTGGTCGCAAGGCTCATTAATGCACAAGGGCAAGGAAGGCTACCCCGTCTGGTATTTACTGACAGAAGAGCTGCTGTGACACAAAATTTAATGATGATTAAGAGAGGAATGAGTCAAAATGTATTGCATATAGGGCTTGGTTGCAGCAGAGTGAGTACTCATGCTAAGTCCTGTCAATTTCCATAGTAAGCCTGTCTGGCCTCATCAGTCGATGTGTTTATGTATGTTCATTATGTATTTATATTTTGATTAAGAGGGAAAAGGCGTGTAAATTCTTCATTTTTCTGATGATGACATGATACAGCCTTGGTGTACAAAGTCTTTGCCTCTTAGACTCTGCAGGCAGATTTGAAATCGACTGGCATCAATCCTGAGTAGCACCATCATAAATCCCCCTGTGAAGTCCAGTCACTGGTGGTGATTTTGGCTGGTGACATCAGATAACACTGACAAAGCTGAGGAGGTCAATGAGGAGAAGACATTGATGAATCTGTGAAGACAAGGTGGTGATGGGGAGGTGGAGGGGCGTACGTCACAGCAGCATGAAGCCCTAGGGCATGAAAAGAGGCATTAAACAGGACAGCAGTATAATGATGGGTGAGCAGTGCAGGTGTATCTTTGTGCTATTGGATGGCCGTGAATAGGTGATTAAGCTAAACTGATGGCTCCGGACAATGGCGGCAAGGGAAATTATGAGTGAGGATGCGTAAGAGATGTGAATGGCAGGATACAAATGGGAAATTTAAAATGAGCCTAGGCATGAAAAGGATAGTCTCGCCGAATGAATTTCACTTAGCTTCATATCAGTTATTGTTAATTGTTTGCAGCTCCACTTCACTGCAACATGCCTGTTATTACAGTGATGCATCATAAAATGTAGGCTAGTTTTTAAATCTAAAATCTCTTATACCCCAAGCCATTTACTCCATGGCACTTGTTCGCTTGTTTGAATGATTGTTTGATAATACCTGGAGAGAGAGAGACATGACCAACAAAAATCAGTGCAAATGTAGTATATTTTGGAAAATTAATTTAGATTTAACCATCAGTTTCTGCGTTGGCCTCATTTTTGTTTCACATGCCAATTTCAAGACTGGCCAATCAACACACAGTGATTCGCTGCACAGCTAGATTCTGTCCCATGGAAGATTGTTCTCAGACACAGTGGAAGCTGAGAATCAAGCCACTGGCCGAATCATCCATGTCAGTTAATGGAAACATTTGATTAGCAGATCTCACAGTTCCAAAATGGTTTGCTGAGGTCATTTATAGGTATTTAACAAAGAGAGGAAAACCTCTTGTTCATGCTGGATTTGGCTGAATTTTCAGTGCCCTTTATATCGTTCCCTAAACTTTTCATTTTGTGCGTCACTCTTACTCTCAAAACAACATAATTATCCAAATATTTAATATGATGAGAGGAAAGACAGAATTAAGTTTGCCACAGCTGGATTAAGCCAAGATTTTCATCAATTAAGGCTATAAATGTTATGTTCAGCAGTAAGGGAACCAGGTATAGATCCACAAGAAACACTTTCAATTAGGATTTCTGTCCCACATGGCACAAAGAGAAGATGATAAATTCAACAAGCTCTTGACAAAAGAATAGTCTGGAATAGTCAGCGTCAAGCAAGGGGCAAACGAGATCAATGAAGACAAGTTAACTGTGGTCAGAGGCAGGTTTGAGGTCAGCACCTGGAGGGCAATCTAGGGGTACAGACACAACGGAGTTTGCCTAATCTCGAACTCTGAGGCCAAGAGGAAATGGCCAACTTGCCACACGGAGCAGAACAATAAAAAAAATTGTAGCTATTTTTAATAATTACCAAAGATGGCGGGTAAGTAGCTTAAAGCGCTGGTAATTACACAGTGAAGAGAAACAATCCCGTGGGGGCATCAGGAGCTTGTTATGGTCTAGACCGGGAATCAAGTACAGAGGCAGAGTGAAATCCGATAGGTAGTTTATACAATAATTTGGGGATGGAACCTCAGAAGTGGCAGTGGGGACAGAACCCGGAATAGGATAGCACAGTTCAGTAGGCATGTTTCGGACGAAGCCGAGCTGTCATTTGCCAGCCACTGCCTTCCGGGATAGCAGCCAGGTGAAGTGCACACTTTGCTAGCACTAAACTCTCCCAGTGAAAGATGGAGCAGCTTGTGGGGTTCCAAACCTAATGACTGTAGTAGGACTGGGAGCTTGTTCCTAACAAATTCGATAGAGTAACAGACTTAGAAGGTTCACAACAATGCAGTCCCAATCGTGGACCCTGATTGGGCTTGAAAGCTTGGTCGAGTCAACACAGTAAAGCTTCCAGAAATAGCTGTCATTGAAGTACACGTTACACTCAACAAAGACAAGTTTCTGCTCAGAATACTGTCTGGTTCTTAACATAATGGCAAATTACAATCCAGCAACTTGCAAAACAATTCACAGGGCTTAATACCTGTTCTATGGTCATGAAAGAATAACCATGAAACGAGACACAGCAGGAGGAGTGACAAACACACAAGACGTAAACCAATCAAAGAGGACATTGTTCTAATAGACACGAAAGTTGCTGAATAGGAAGAGACAAAAGGCATTCACATGAGGGTTGTGAGTGAAATAAAATACATATAACAACAGTTAACAAGAGGACACAGGTGGGAGCAGGAGTACAAAGTGAAAGGTGGTGCACGAGACAGTCCTTCAATAATGAGAACAAATTAGGGGTAACGGACAAAAAACTGACAACGTAAGCTGGATTGTCGGAAAAAACAATAAAGAAAGATTCGGGACCTAACAAGAAAATGTTAAAATATAGGCTACGCAGTGCCCCTGAAAGTTAAGCCCAGGTTTCCCCAGTGCAGGACTTCATGGGCCCTATCTTGCGCCAGAGTCCCTAAACCCGTTATTTGGGGATTTAGCATTGCGTAAGAGGCGTTCCCCCGCAAAAGTTGCTATCTTGCACACCTGCCTAAATCCCTAAAACACCTGCGCTACCCGTCATATTATGCATAGGCGTGGTTTGGGCGTTACGCCAGTTAAACCAATCAGTGTGCTAGGTGCCATTGCCTTTAGGAGCAGGCTGCGCTATACCAAATCCTCAAACCGAAACCCGTGATGGAGAGAGGAAGGTCGCCACGTTTCTCCGAAGATGAAGTTAAATTGCTCGTGCATGAGGTCAAATCCAGACAGGGATCTGTTTTTGTTAAGTTAATCATGATTTGTATTATTATTATTATTATTTGACTTTGACATATTGTTAAATGTTTGGTATGTAATTAAAAAAAAAAAAAACATCAAGCCTACCCCTTTTGTGATTGAAACTTCAAAAAAAAAAAAAAAAAAAAAAAAAAAAGAAAAAATGCATTTCACCATGATTGGGTCATGCCTCCAACTGAGCTGAGTGGGTGTTGGAATGACCCACTACCATAGAAAAATAGTGCCACAGTAACCCTAACAGCAACGGGCAAGGCATACGGACAGCTGGCAGCGGTGTATACATCATCTGCAACCAGGTGATATAATTCCGTCACTGCCTGACGGGAGAGGCGCAGTTTTGACACGCGTTCTCGTTCTGTGGGAAATAATACTCAGGGCCGGCGCTAGACCTGAAACTTTGGGAGAAAATATCCTTCCCTTTATTGACTACAATTAGTCCCGGCTAATTCTAGATGGTCTTCCCTTATTAACATGTTTTCCAATTCAAGAATATTCAAGTGGCAATTGAAGACACGGCATCTCTCCCCCATGCGCTCTAACAACGACAAAATAATGGGCTACATTCAGTACAGAAAAATAATTTAATTATAAATAGGTCTATGCCCTGGCACTCAGCAACGGTAATTTTTTTTCAAGCGAGAGCGGTATTTCAGACTCTTTTGCGAATGAAGGTCATTTCGACGACAAGTACGCACACCTGTTTTTTGCAGCACGGTCACGCAACTTGCTGTAAAAAAAATAGACAGCTGTCCAAATGGAAAATGTAAACGGACGAAACCACGTACTTGTCACCAGAATTACCTTCATTCGCTGAAGAGTTCTGAAATGCCGCCTCGCTGGAAAAAAAAGTTACGCCGCTGAGTGCCAGTGCATAGACATAATTATAATTAATTATTTTTCTGAACTGAATGTAGCCCATTTGTCGCTGTTAGATCGCATAGGGGGAGAGAAGCCCTGTCTTCAATTGCCAAACGGGTAGCGGTGGTTTGAGGACCCGCTATACGCTTTTCTAACCTGTGTGGTCAAGATAGCAATTTTAGGGAAAGCGATAAACACGCCCACGGGCACACCTCCAGTCGCAAATAAAGGATTCGCATAATGAATAGCGGGTAGTGTGGCCGCAAGATACCGTTTAGGGATAGTGGAAGCTGCTAAATGCGTAATTCACGGGTAGCGGGTAGTGGCAACGGGTAGGGCAGTGTGAAAGATAGAGCCCCATGTCTCCTGCGCAGCAGATAATTTTGGCTGACGCTGTCTGAATTCATTTATTTTTTCCATCTTGCGGGGCTTCCATAATACACTGGTTGGCCAAAACAAAAGGTCACACACTCAAATATTTTGTTGGACCACCTTTAACTTTGATTACAGCACATATTCACTGCGGCATCATTTCAATAACCTTACGCAATGTTGCAACATTTATTTCTGTCCAAAGTTGCACTAATTTTTCACCAAGATTTTGTATTGATGATGGGAGAGTCGGACCTCTGAGTAAAGCTTGCTCCAGCACACACCAAAGATCCTTGACAGGGTTAAGGTCTGGACTCTGTGGTGGCCAATCTATGTGTGAAAATGAAGTCTCCTGTTCCCTGAACCACTCTTTCATAATATAAGCCCAATGAATCCTGGCATTGTCATCTTGGAATATGCCCTTGCCATCAGGGAACAAAAAAATCCATTGATGGAAAAACCTGGTTATTCAGTGTATTCAGGTAGTCAGCTGACCTCATTTTTTGGGCACAGATTGTTGCTGAACCCAGACTTGTCCTACTGAAGCAACCCCAGATAATGACACTGCCCCCACAAGCTTGTACGGTAGGCACTAGGCATGATGGGTGCATCACTTTCTTCTTTCCACAATGTGCCCATCACTCTGAAACAGGGTAAATCTGGACTCCTTGGAGTGCATGACCTTTTTCCATTGCTTGAGTGTGCAATCTTTATGCTCCATAGCAAACTGAAGCCCTTTTTCAATTAGCCTCACTGATAAGCGATTAGCCTCACTAATACATGGTGAGATTAAGGCTAGACAGCTTTTCAGTCCCAATCACTGGGTTTCTCTTCACATTGTGCATGTGTAAATGCTCTTATTTTCACTTTTAAAACATAGCAGTGAGTTCTAGTGTTGTATTTTTTTATGAGCTGATTTCACCAAATGTTTAAGTGATTTCTGGTCATGATCATTTAAGATTTTTTTCAACCACATTTTTTCCTTGAAGATAATGGTTCATCACTATTCTTCCAAGTTTTAATAATGCATTGGGCAGTTCTCAACCAAATTTTAGTAGTTTTATCAATATTCTTAGTTGTTTTCTTTGCTTGATGCAGGCCAGTAATTTGACCCTTCTGAAACAGAATCACATCTTTTCCATGGCCTTAGGATGTTTTACGACATGGTTGTTTAAGAAATTAAAAGCTACTGCATCAGTGAGAGTTAAATATCTTGCTGCCAGCTGAAACATATTAATTGCTGCAGTAATTATTCAATGGAAGGCTCTGACCTATTCTAGCTCAAATTGCCGAAAAAGTTAATGCTGATACTGAGTTCATGCCAGTGTCAGAACACACAGCGCATTGCAGTATATTGCGTATGGGGCTGCATAGCCGCGAACTTGTCAGGATGCCCGTGCTGACCCCTGTCCACTGCCGAAAGTGCATACAATAGGCACATGTGCAGCAGGACTGGACCATGGAGCAATGGAAGTAGGTTGTCTGGTCAGATTAATCACATTTTCTTTTACATCATGTGGATAGCCAGGTGTGTGTGTGTGTGTGTGTGTGTGTGCGTGCGTGCAAGTGACTTACCTGGGGAAGATGTGGCACCAAGATGCACTTTTGGGAGAAGGAAAGCCAGCAGAGGCAGTGTGGTGTTTCAGGCAATGTTTTGCTGGGAAACTGTGGGTCCAGCTATTCATTTGGATGTTACTTTGACATGTTACACCTGCTGCGGACCTAGTACACCCTTTCACGGAAACGGTATTCCGTAATGGCAGTGGCCTCTTTCAGTAGGGTAATGCACCCTGTCACCCAGCAAAAGTGATTCAGGAATGGTTTGCGGAACACAACAAGTTCAAGGTGTTGACTTGACCTCCAAATTCCTCAGATCTCCATGCAATCGAACATCTGTGGGATGTGCTGGACAAACAAGCCTGATCTATGGAGGCCCTGCCTTGCAATTTGCAGGACTTAAAAGATCGGCTGCTAACCTCTTGGATATAAAATTGTGGCACTTTAATTCATGCATCGCTTGAAAAACGCTGTGATGTTATGGGTCAATTTAATCCCGTGACCAATGTCAAAGGGTCCAAAAATCAACAGCAAGCAAGGGTTAACTTATTTACAGATTTAAGAAATGGGTCCCTGCTGCACTGAACCACAGAGGCTACTGACTGGCACTGCAAAAATCAGAGCATAGCGCACCATTTACAGAACAACTATTATATCCAAGCCTGATTTCAACAAATTGTCATTTGCCATAAATTGTTCGTGGGAAGATTTTATTTCATTTTTTTTTTTTTTTTGCAAGAAATAAACATATAATGGCTTTATGAAGAGCATCTTCAGAGTGCTTTAGTTATGTAATCAGCTCAAAGCTGTCTGTGTTGATTTATATTTGCTGATTCACACAAAGAGAAAGCTTGCTTGGCTGAATAAATTTAGCAAACGCCATACATGGCCACACTTGCTCCTGCTATTTTGTTTATTTCCAGTGACAAGGGCTATCAAAAGCAACTTAGTCCTTGAAAATACACTCTCCAGGACTGAACTGGCTATGCTATTCAGTTTTACTAAAGAAAATTTATTCTAGTAATGCACATCAGCATGCTCTCCTTTGTTCTTACTGTTGTTTTTTTGAACATTTTATTTATGTCCCTCTTAATGTCTGAGAGCTGAATTTCAGAAATTAAACCAAACACTTCACCCTGTCCCACAGAGAGCAAAAAATAAAAAAAAATTGGCTGAGAATGTCAACATCATCTCCTGTCCCTATTCATATTTTCTAAATTTTTCATCAGATTAATAAATCAAAAAAAAAAACACCTAAAACAAAGGAATAAATAGGACTGCAAGCAGTAGGGTGCCATCAATATGATGCAACTATGAATTTTGAAGTAGTTAAGACATGCATTGTATGATTTTGTAAAATACAAGTTATAGTAAGTGGCATATAATTATTCAGGGTATTCCTTGCACTGCAAGTTTCAAGATAATCCGCGATCGTTCAGCCAGTAAAATAACTGCGGACAGCTTCTTGGCAGCAGATGTTCATATTTTTTAAGACATCTTTTTTTCATTGCAAAAAATGCTAGCAGTTTTGACACAGATGCAGTATAAGGACAGTAAACCTCATTAATCAAACAGTTGAAAAAAATGTGAACATAAAGACATTTTTATGACTTATTATGCCACCCCTTTTTCAGAGAGATACCAACAATTGACAAATTTACAAAAGTACATGGAATCTCATAAGACATTTCCTGTGTGTGTAGGATTATGTAAACTTTATGCACACAATTTACAAGTTATGGCAGTTTAAATGAAATTGGCCATGCCCACATTATTTGAGTAAATGCTGACGGTCAATTATGCAGTGGTGAACCGGAAAAGAATGTCAAAATTTCAAAAAAAAAAAAAGGACCCTTCTCTGGCTTGGTCCATAGAACTCTTGAATAAAATTTGGTCATGATTACTTAAAAATTGAACATAACCAAAATTCAAAATGGCAAAAAATCTATCCTTATACAAATGGGAGTAGCTTATGTGAATAGATTTGTCTGATCCAATCAGAAGTTTGTTGTCATAGCACCCCCTAATGGCCGGTCTAATTCAAATTTTGCATGGTTGCACCCAGTGGCGGACCATGCATTTTAAACCTAGGCCTTCAGTTACCCTCCTGCAATTAACCTAAACTTCACCGTGACTCAACGGCAACAGCATGACGTCATTACATAATGCCCACAAATTCACAGTGACAGCATATACACATAAAGCACTATGCCATATTGCATTTATTATCACCGCTTTTACTAAGAAACAAGAAAAAACTCACATTAACCAATCACATCCACGCAGAACACCAAGAAAAGACTCCAGGGACACCAGCCAAGCTGTGCATTAACACACACATGCCTTGACTTACAAAGGTACAGCCAGGGACATCATTCCCACACCAGGAGCAATGATCTAAAATAAGATCGAAAACTTAAGATAAATAAAATAAAAATTCATTGAACTCACCACAGCTGCTTGTTATTTGAAAATGAACTCCATCCTCCTCTCTTTCTTTAAAAAATGGTCAATGAAGAGCAACGTTTATCACATAATTGCAATACTTTTCCTATAGCCCAGCTCATGTCATGACATATTTTGATATTACCCACTAAAGTGAAAACTGAATTGGCTGAGGAAAAAAGTCGCTCCTTGTTACGTCCCACTGTTAATATTTAACCAAACTGTGTTCCAAGTGTAACATTGGTTAAATAGGCATGGCCTCGTGCCGTAGCAAGCTAAGTGCCAATCTCATGACTAAGTTAATGTTACTGAACTAGCCAGCAAGAGTGCACGCAGTACCTTTCCATAAACATTGTGGATCATTACTTTGTTTTCTCACACGTTATTGTTGGTTAGCCACTCAGTTGACTGTTAATTTAAAAACTGCAGTTGTTAGTTCAAACGCAAATGTCTGTGACTCAGTGACTGTTTGAGTAGCAGTGACAGAGTTAGCTCAGTGCTAACTTTTTGCGTAAATTTGGGGTTTGTTTCTTGATAAAGCTCGCAACAAATGCAGAATTTACTCTACTCGTTTCATAACTTTCAAATGACATGCCCACTCTTGTTAGATCCTCTCTGTATATAACCTGTTGTCTGCACTTAATGTGCTGATGTAGGCAGCGGCCACCTAGCTGGCTGTGCTGCATCAAAGATTACACCCCACTTGGCATACTTGCAATCTGATTGGTTAAAAAATATAACAATCAGCAAAATCGTCCTGCTCATTTTAACGCAAGAAAGAAGCAATCTACATTCTGAGGGCCTTGAGACCGCTTGAGATGAGATCAGCTTGACTCGGAGACACCAGAAAAGAAATCTGATTGGATAAGATGAAGCTATGTTTTATATTAGTTGTCTGCACTGTGGAAGCAGCACAACTCAGGGAGTTCAGTGATGAAATCATTTAGATTTAGTGATTGAAGACTTTTATTGACTTTGAAAAATACGTTTGTACATATAGCTTTAATGAGAACATTTATGGAGAAAATATTATTTCTCCAATCTCCAATGTCCAGCAGAGGAGGCCTTGCTGGCCCTGATGTAATATCACTGGTTGGACCTCATCAAGGTCAAAATATACTCAAGTTTCATGTTGATTGGTCATTGCTAAGCCTGTCAAATAGCAGCTGTTACCTGATTGGCTAATGGCAGCCATATTGATAAAAAAATTTTCTTGCACACTGAAAGCACTACTAGGGACTTACTCAGAGATACAGCATGCAAAATTGGAGTGATTTTGGCCAAATGGTTGAGAGATATAGGCAATTTACCATTTTTGCATTTTACTGCGCCACCTATTGGCCAATTGGAAACAAATTTTTGCAGGACACCTAGACATCAAATCTGCATTTTTGTTCCAAATTTAGTTGCAATAGAACAAGGCAATCAGGAGATATCACAATTTTAAAAAAGTCCCGCCCACAGCATTTAAGTAAGCCTTGACAGCCAATTACAGCAAAACAATGAAATATCAAAATTCCGAAACAGGAATTATACCGGCTTGGTCTAAATATCTCCTTTATCAAATTTTGTGATGATTACGCAAAAATTGGAGGAGCAGGGGAAAAAAAACTTTTTTGAACAAAATTCAAAATGGCAGAAAATGTTCATATATGCAAATGAGAGTGGCATACGTACATGGATAAATTCAAAGATTGTCCTAAACCTGCAGAAACCGGCAAAAAAAATTTCTTTTCTGCGACCCACAGTTCAAATATTATAATCCAAAATGTAATGTTCATTTTCATCTTATGGTCAAAAGATTTAATTTTATTTGTCAAAGCAAGGTGAGAGATGTTAAACCTATTTGACAACTTTGGAGGAAAAACAATCCTCATTGGAGGAATGAAAGGTAAGAGTGCACTTCCTCCTTGGCTGCATATCAACATGACAACGATGGGTAAGGTAGTGCGCTATTGGCAGTGGGACAATAGATCAGAATCTACTGTATTCTCTAATTATTCCATTATAGGGTGTTTTGTTTCATCTGAACATCCACATGCACATTGTTAACTGCTGATTACACCACCCTGCATCATTTTTGCTGAATAAAATCCAATTCTTGTTTCTTACTAACTTTAGGGTGCCGATTCTGAAAATAGTGTCAGTTTCGCTCTAGCACGTCACATTTTCTCACAATGTATGATGAGCATTTCATAGTATTGTCACTTTCGACAACCACTTGTATGGTTAAGAAGTGCTTAACCACCGGAAAAACTGCCACAATGATTTCTATTTTCCTCTGAGCCAGGTGAGAACTATTTGTTCAATTCTTGGCTGATTTTCACATGTACAATGATTCTAAGGACATTATTTTGTGCTTAATCCTGATGTCAGGTGTAGTAATATGGCCACTGACAGAGGAAAATGCAGACATGATACAGATGTTTTCTGCTACATCTGCAGGTGTTTCACTACACCCAAATAGCATTTGTTGCTGTTTTGATCTGTGCATGAAAGTCGATTTATATGATATAATAAGCACTATCATTTTTATTTTGTGAAAAAACTGAGATAGAAACTTTTTACATTTTTTAATTCAGCATCCTCAAATGAGGTAATATGAGGCCCTTCTGGAAATCAGCAGATAAATTTTTCAACATGCAGGGTGATGTTACTGTTGGTGCCTATAGAGAGACTGCCTCAAACAAAATTATTCCTGTAAATCAAAGAAAAGAAAATTTAATCCTTAGGTAAGCTGCATTTTGTTTTATTACATCTTGCAGAATGCTTAAAATCTAGCTGTGTCATTTTGCTTTCATTTACTGTATCATTGTGTATTCTTAGATATATCAATATGAAAAAAAAGAATTCGCAATTTGTCAAAAAACCTGACGTGATACAAAAATTTTTAGGGAAAATTTGAAATCAGCGCCTTCGAATTATGTAATATCAAACAGCCTTGACGTTCTTATTTTTTCGACAGAAAAGGTTTTATCCTACCTTGACATGTTTCGACGGAATACTCCCGTCTTCTTCAGAAGAGTCACTGATGTTACGAGTGACGTGTCTTATCAGCTGATGTTAGCGAGGCGTGGCCGCCCTGTCAAATCTGACAGGGCGGCCACGCCCCTGCTATCCGCCGCTCCTCCAAGATGGCACTCCAGGTGTGGGAAAGCATGTATGCCCCTCGTCCCAGTTCATAGTCCTGTGGGCGCGCTTCCTGATTTCAATTGCCTCCATGATCCAGCGTTCATGTTGGTTGTTCTGAGTGCGGATAATTTTGGCCTTGTCCCAGTCCATAATATGATTTTCCCTCTTGCAATGGTCTGTGATTGCTGATTTAAGGTTTATCTGTAGTGCTTGTTCTTTAACTGAGCGTGTCTGTCTTACTGTTGTCTCTTTCTCGCATTCTTTTTGGTGTTCTTTTTTACGTGTGTGAAAAGGTCTACCTGTTTCCCCAATGTATGTTTTATGGCAAGACTGGCAAGGGATTTCATATATGACGTCACATTTGTTACAGTTGTCAATTTGGTCTTTCGGTGTACCAGTAGTTGTCGTAATTTTATGTATGGTTTTACCGGGTGTTGATGTGGAATTTTCTCATGGCCCGTTGAATCCGCTCTGTGACGCCTCTTATGTATGGTAACGTGATCGACTCCTTTGGTTTCGGTTTCATTTTTTTCGTTTCTTTTCTGAATGTGCCGGTATTTTGCTTCTGCTGTACCTGTAGTTTTCCTGTGTTTATGGCCCATAGTGGGTACTGGCATTTCTTTTTAGTGCGTTAGTTATATGTTCTTCTTCCTTTTTTTCTTGTCTGTGTCTTCTGTAATGATGGATGCACGATCAAACAGGGTTCTTACCACGGAAAGTTTGTGATTTATGGGGTGTTCAGATGACCAAAGCAGGTATTGATCAGTGTGAGTGGGCTTTCTGTATATTTTAATTTTAATGTCTCCTTCATTAGTGTGATGTATATTTATGTCCAGAAACGCTATGGTTTTATCTGTCTCTTCTTCGTGTGTGAATTGTATTTTCCCAGTGCGGTCCATACTGTTTAAATGATCTGTAAGTTGTTGCGTATGTCCTGATTTTATTTTTTCTAAGATGTCGTCCACGTATCTTTTCCAGAGCGTGGGACGATTACTTTCCGGTGCCGATGCTATGGCCCTCGTTTCTAGGTCCTCCATGAAAAAACCACACATGATGGCAGACAGTGGGTCACCCATGGGGAATCCTTCTTTTTGCCTAAATATTATATTGCGTAATTTGAAATAAGTGGATGTGGCGACGAACCTTAGCAGCTCTGATATGTCGTGAACTGAGAGATTTGTGCGCTTTTTCAGTGATCTGTCAGTTTCCAATCTGTTTTCCACTATGTTTAAAGTGGCGTCTACAGGCGTCTTGAGTAAATAAAGAAACCATGTCGTGCGATATGAAAATTTCATCTGCCTCTACTTTGGTGTTCTTGAGTTCTTGGGCTAACTGTTTTGAGTTCTTGCAGTGCTTGTTTGTTTGTCCCAGAAGGGGTTGTAAGATTTCCGCGAGGGATTTGGACAGGTTGTATGTTACTGATCCTATGCTGTCTACTATGGGTCGCAACGGAGCTCCCTGCTTGTGGATCTTTGGTGTGCCGTATATTCGGGGGTTACACTTGCTGTGGGTATGAGATGATTGTACGTTTGTTTGTCTATTTTGTTTTCGCTTAGTAATCGTTTCATGATGGTCCTGAGTCTATTTTTCTTCTCCTCCGTTGGATCCTTTTTTAACACTTCGTATGTGTCTGTATCTTCCAGCATTTTCATCATTTGTTTCTCGTAATTTTCTGTGTCCAGAATGACCGTGGTTCTACCTTTGTCTGCTGGGAGAATAGTGATTTCTTTGTTTTTAGACAGAGTGTTAATGGCTTGTGCTTCTGATTTTGTAATGTTACTCGGTGGGAGTTTAGTTGATTTGAGGATATCTGCTATGTCAGTGCGTAGAGCTGCTTTTTGACCGGGGTCTGGTATTTTTTTTTTTCGCATGCCAATTCTGTTGCGAGGACAAACTCTTCGAGGGGGATGTGTTTAGGTGTTACCGCAAAATTTAGCCCTCGGGATAACACACTACGTTCTGCATCTGTTAGTCGGTGTTTAGACATATTGCATATCCATTTTTTATTAATTGGGTGTTGGTTCCTTTCTGTATGCTTATTTGCGATTAATTTGTTGAGTTTCCTTATGTGCCTTTCTTTCGTTTTTAAGAACTCGTTTTCGTATTGTTTATGTAAGTTTTTGTCTACCATTTGTTCTATTTCCTTACTAAGGGAGTACCGGTGTTTAAACTCCTCCATTTTGTGTTTTAATTCAGATTCCAAATTCTTTATGTTGTTTGCTGTTATTCGTATTCTTTCCTTGACCAAAATCATCCGCACTTTTTTCATCATTCGATCTGCATTCTTAGTTCGAATGGGATTCTTTATATTAAGGCTGGCAGGTGTAACATTTTCATCTCGGCAGCGCAGATTGAAGCGGAGATGGTTCTTCTGGCGCGCCCGTTTTAAAAACAGGTGTTCGAGGTAGTGGAACTCTCTGACACAAGATTGTCCAAAGTTTTCGAGAATAGTCCAAAAAAGGTTCATACTGTCTGTAGTAACTAATTAGCCTTGACGTTCTTATTTTCCGACAGAAAAGGTTTTATCCTACCTTGACATGTTTCGACGGAATACTCCCGTCTTCTTCAGAAGAGTCACTGATGTTACGAGTGACGTGTCTTATCAGCTGATGTTAGCGAGGCGTGGCCGCCCTGTCAATAATACAATCAATAATTCTCTCTTCGAAAATAAACCAAAGAGTTTAAGCAGTCCATGATGTGTGCAATGTGTGCAAATGTAAATCAGTATATGTGAAATAAGAGAGAGAGAGAGAGAAGGGGGGAATGAGAGAAAGAAAGAGAGAGGTCTCTTTATTCTGAGATTTCAAGAAGCAAGGCAAGCTTTGTGTTGGGCCTGATCAAGGTGCTGGTCTTGGTCTTTACCTCTACTTTTCTCACAAATCCTCTTTTGTCTGGCGGGGTTTGTGTGATTCAGCCCATGACTCACGAGTTTCTAGGAGCAGAGTCATCTATTATTAGGACAATATCACCCACAACAAGGTTTCTCCTTTTCATTGTCCACATTTGCCTTTGTTGCAGCTCTGGCAAGTACTCTCTCGTCCATCTTTTCCAAAAGAGGTCTGCCATATAGTGTACTTGGCACCATCTTCTTTTGGTGTAAGTGTCCTCTACACTGAAAAATCCTGGTGGCAATGAAGGCTTTCCTTTGAGGAGAAGGAGGTGATTTGGTGTGATCCAGAGGGTCATTTGAAGCTTCAGAGATGGGCCTATCATTAATTATGGCTTCAATCTCACATAGTAGTGTGGCCAATCCTTATCCAGAGTTTGTTCCCGGACTAAAGCTCCAAGAATGCATCTGACTGTTTGCCTCTATTTGCCTCTCCCATATTCCACCATGGTGTGATCCAGCAGGTGGGTTGAATGTCCACGATATGCCTTTCTCAAGCAGGGTTGAATGAATCTTGAGATTGTCCAGATCTTGAATAGACTCTCGCAATTCTCGTTCTGCTCTCATGAGATTGGTTCCATTATCAGATCTCATGGTCTTGACTGTGCCTCGCCTGGCTACGAACCTCCTTATTGCATTAATGCACGAGTCTGTATTCAGCGTGTGAGCAACCTCCAAGTGCACTGCTCTAATGTTCAAACGTGAAAATTACGCCATACCGCTTTAAAGTTGTTCTCCCCCACTTTATTTCAAATGGGCAAAAAAGGTCCACACCCACATTTGTGAAAGGTGGTTCATCTGTTGACAATCTATCCTGTGGCAAGTCTAACATATATTGCGTGCCTCTGACACCACTCAATCTCCTACATGGTGTAAGATGGGAAGAGGGGGGTTGGAGCACCGCTGGCGCTGATGAGTGCATCTGTGACACTGCAGCAAGACTGGCGGGCCTTTTGAGCATCAAAAGACTTCAACGCCATGAAATATAACAAATTGTTGAGTTCCTGATAACAAGCAGCTTGTTGTTTGCTGGGGTTTGCGTGAAGGGAAGTGGGGGTGGTTTATGCCCGTAAGAGACTGGAGACCTGAACTGGGGGATGCAAAGTGTGATCAAGCTGTATGTGTGAATGGCTGGACAGGAGGCAATAAACCCAGCCTCTGAGCTGGGAGTGGGGGTTTGCATGGTTTCTGTGCCTTTGATGTCACCCTGCATGGGAGGCCTTTGGCTTACCCAATGCCCCATATTGCCCTCAATCATCTGTTGTAAGACTGGACCCTAACTTATCTGTTTTAAATAATCCAAACCTCTGGGAATGTCACAATATGCTCATATGTTCAATATACTGCTAAGAAATAACTTCTGTACTTATAACACAATTTTCCTGTATAATAATTCAGCTTAAGACTTTTTCATGACAACTGCATCATATTCATACATTTTCCTGGCTTTTTTGATATGTATGTTTTTGTTACAATTCGAGGAGTTGAATGGCATATGTTTCATATCAAATGAAATTATAGTTCATTCACTTTTAGAAACTCCCTAAATTTGGGTAAGGTAAAATCTCCTCCCGGGTAATAAAGTGTGGTTCCTTTTGTCTGAATGACCCCTCCTTTACAGCCAAATGGCCTGACTCTGTCTCAGTCCTGAGACCTATAACCCGATATCTCACCTGGTTAACTTATGGGGCTCTCTGGTTGGAGGAGGGGGTAGCTGGTTTGGTTTATAGGAAAGAGAAATGAGCTGTTTGGGGAAGATCGTATCCGATCTGTCCCCGCGTACGTAAGTGCGTGAGTAGTCCTTTTAATTATGGAAGATCGTAGTCGACTTCCCATACGCATCCCTATGCCGTATGTAGCCAATCTATATAGTCAGGGAAGATCGTATCCGATCTCTCCCCGCGCATGTTAGTGCGTGAGTAGCCTTTTCACTTATGTAATATCGTAATTCGAACTTCCCGCGCACGTCAGTGCGTGTGTATCCTTTTCCTCCAGGTATGACTTTATTCTCCTTTTCTAAATTGTGTGTAACTTGTAATTGGCTTAATGTTGATTTGTTTGATTTAAGCTCTTGCCTACCTGGTGAATAAATTATTGTTATTCCTTTAAGCTTGCGTGGTCTCAGTGACTCAAAACACATGTACATTCTTTCTAGCCCCGTTGAGGCGGATACTTAGGGGGTTAATCCCAACCGAGGTACGACTGGCCAGCGGCCCGGTATGGGAATTGGTTTTATTAAGTTGGAGAGACAATCATCATCTACTTACATAAAGGGTTTATGTATTGCCGGTTCTGGGATTTTAGCCTTAAGGAAACCCATGGACGAAAAGTCGGTTATCTGTTAAAATTCCCTGAAGGAACCCATGGGCGTGCATAGATCTGGGTTCACTGTATTCACGCCAAAAGATTCTGTGGCAGTGATGGCTGACTTCCAACCTCTAATCTAACCAACGAACCTGGGATCCGGACATGGTGTTAAACCCGAGAACATTAATGGAGTGACGGCGGTTGTCTTTTAAGAGTTCGAGGTATAATCGACCCGAGATTCACGCATGTGTCCCTAAACTATGAATTCTAATTCTAATTTGGAGTCAGATATTTAACAATGGTATAACTAAATTTGGTATTCTAAATGTATTATAGAGTCAGATTAATTGTAACCGTTGTGCTTTTGTGCCCCATTCTTCGAACGGAGAAAATTGATCCATTTTATTGTGATTCGCACCAGCCAGGAGGTCGCGCTTGTTAACACCAGCCCAAAAGAACACGTGGAGCCTTCGCCCCTACAATTTCCGTCTTTGGTATTGTTTTGTGGGTTTTACAATGGGATGCATTTTGCAATCACTGCCCTAACTGCAGAGTTGGCTTTTGGTATCCAATACTTCTGCCTTAGGCGCGAGAGTGTATGGTTTCGACCACTGTGTCCAACAGTTTCATTAACATGCCTGATGATTAGTGTTGTTACATGATTGTTTTTTTGGCAAAATGGCTGGGTGCTTAGCTTCAGGTGCATTGTAGACTTGACCAACCTTCCACCAACTCTTATTAGTTCATCATGAAGAACTGGGGTAAGTTTATGGATATGACTGTTCTTCGTCACAGATGTTCCTTTCCTAAGACACTCCAGTTCATTTTTATATTCCGTTGCCTGACAAAATTGGATAATGGAATTTTCGGCTTTCTGAAGGTCCCCCACAGAAAGCAGACTTTTGTTGTTTCCTTTTCCTTTTTTAAGTGCACCTTTCCTTCTTTTCCTTGCAGGCCTCTTTCAGTGTGGCTTTAATCCTCAACATCCATGCTACAGCCTTTTGGAGACAATGCCACTCTGAATAGTAGGTGATGAATTTCATAACTGTTTTTGCAGATTCATCCACAGGGGTAACACGTACAGTGAAGACCTTCACTTCAGGATCATCCTGCATCAAAGTGAATTCGGGAGACTGAGGCCACTCTGTTTCTGGATGTTGCAGGAATTTAGGCCCTTGGATTCACACAGAATTCAAGAAAAGTGTAGCTGATAAGCCTCTTGAGGCACAATCAGCAGGATTCAAAGTGCTGCTGACATACCTCCACTGTGTAACATCAGATGCCGCACGGATGTTGCTCACTCTGTTGGCAACAAAGGTGTGAAATCTAGAGGATTCATTTCTTAGGTACTTAAGCACGGATGTGCTATCTGTCCAATAAACTGATGGCTTTAAAAGGAATTCAAGTTCTGCCTGGAGAACTCCATCCATTCGTACAGCCATTGTAGAAGCCGTGAGCTCAAGCCTGGGAATAGTAATGGATTTCAATGGCACCACCCTTGCCTTGCCCATAACAAATGCACAGTGAACGTTGTGCTTGTCATCCAGCAGCCTTAAGTAGGATACTGTGCCGTAACCACTTTCACTCGCATCTGAGAAGTGATGAAGCTGAGCTGAAATGAGGCTTCCAAAATCCTCAGGCGTGAAGCACCTCCTAACTTTGATGCTCTCCAGTTGTGACAGGTCAGTCAACCAGGTCAACCATCTCCTGTGCAGGTACTCAGGTATCTGATCATCCAAAGCGAGCTTTAAACCACACAGCTCTTGCAGTATCTGTTTCGCGGAGAGGATGACAGGTGCCAACATACCCAAGGGATTGTAGATGGAGCTTACCATAGATAAAATTCCTCGCCTGGTAAGTGGTTTGTCTTGAAGCTGAATTTTGAAGACAAATGAATCTGACTGGACACACCCTTGTACCCCAAGGGCTCTTTCAATGGGCAGTGTGTCCTGGTCCAGATCTAGATCTTTAACATCTTATGCTCGGATCTGTTCTGGGATAGAGAGAAGCAACAACCTGCTGTTGCTGATCTACTTATTCAGCTTAAAACCACCAGTGGAACACAGACTGATGAGGTCTTTGGCGAGTAGTATGGCCTCTTGCTCAGAGTTTACAGATTTTAGGCAATCATCCACGTAAAAGTTTCTGAGCACAGTCTGTATGACCTCTGGGTCAAAGTTACCGACATTGTCTCTAGCACACTGCTGTAAAGCAAAAGTTGCACAGCTTGGAGAGGATGTAGCTCCGAAGATGTGTACCACCATTTTATACTCCTCAAGGGCCATGCCCAGCTCTCCATCAGGCCACCATAAGAATCTTAAGAGATCTGAGTCCTCGTCCGGTACTCGGACTTGATGAAACATGGCCTCCACATCTCTAATGAAAGCGACAGCCTTTTGCCAAAACCTTGTTTGGACACCTGTGAGGGTGAAGTTGTTGGTGAAATCTGGGCCTTGTAAAAGCTGGGAATTGAGTGACACACCTTGGTAAGTAGCTCCACAATCAAATACTACCCTTAGCTTGTGCTTTTTTGGGTGGTACACCTCATGGTGGGGAATATACCATATCTTTCCCACCTTGGTTTCCTTTTGTTTGTCCTCAGGTGTTATTCGGATAGCAAAACCCTTTTGCAGAACGTCAGCCATAAATGTTTTGTATTCCTCATGGAATTTTGTGTTCTTTAAAAGCTTTCTTTTCAAGCTTATGGCTCTTTGTTCGGCAAGACAGCGATTGTTGGGGAACTCAGCTTTATCATTCCTTAAAGGTAACCCAATGCTGTAGTGCCCTTCATGCAGCTTTACTGAGTTAGAGATCTCTTCTATGAATGCACGGTCTTGGGACATCTCCAAGCGCTCCTCATCCTGGCGCTCAGGAAAATCAAATTTCATCTGTTGTTGCAGCAACTCTTCAATCTTTACCAGAGAGATCCTGTTTGCTGTAATGACCTTCCCTGTGCCATTTCTGAGGGGCCCATTGATTGTTCATCCAAGAGTGGTTTTTACAGCATAAGGACCATTTCCCTGGCTGTTAATAATCATCCAAGGCTCCAAAGCCTTTGGAACGTTGTTCCCGATTAACAGTCCAATTTCGGCCTTTATTTGTGGAATTTTTACTTCATGGAGATATGGCTATTGCTTGACATCTTCTTGATTGGGGATATTTTCATCTTTCACAGGAATCACAGAATGGGAATAAACCTCAGGGAGTTTCAAATACTCATTACTTTCAAGACCACTGATTTCCATGCCACTGATTTTCCATCTTTGTTCATGGTTCTTAACAGAATGCTTGTTCTACTTCCTGCAGTCTGCAATTGTCTGAGCGGGGACTCTGTGCAGAATGTTGCAGAGCTTCCTGGGTCCATAAAGGGAAATGAAAGAATCACTTTATCACCTTTCTCCATTTTGACTTTTACCGGAACTATGGCAAGTTTGCCCTCTGAGTCACTGGCCCCAGTATTAATCCATGCAAAAGTTTGGTTCATGCAGACCTGAATATTCGTCACAGCCATATCTTTTGAGTTTTCGTCTTTCTGTGTAATGACTTCCTTTTATTGATATGCAGGATTGTGGGATGTTTGAGGGAACAAACTTGACAGGTAAGTCTCTTTTGGCAACCTTTACTCATGTGACCCACTTCAAGACACCCAAAACACAATCCCTTATTTCTAAAGAACTCCAGTTTTTGCTCATGATTTTTCTTTTTCAGTTGTACAAAGGAACTGAGATTATGATCTCCCTTCCAATGCAAGCACTCCTTGACAGATTTCTTTCGCATTTCATCTACACATTCAGTTACAGGGGTATTACCAGTCACTGGTGCCACACTGGTGGCAAAGCCACTGAATCCGCCTTCGGGCTTTCTGTCTTTAGAGAGAGTGGGCTTGCTTGGTTGTAATGAGCCAGCCTTTTTTATCTGTGTAGAATTCAAGCTTCCAAATAATGGATGTGATAGGATTCCGGATTGATAACTCACAAATTCTATCAAATCTGTAAATTTTGCCCTTATGTCATTACGATCCTGTAGTTCACAAGCTTTAACTCGCCATCTGATGCACAACAGCGAGACCTCGCACCAGCATCGGCAGACTCCTGGTGGGACTGGCTCCTGTCTGGAGGGTGGGAAGCAGGAGTTACGTCTGTATTAAGTCTTGTAGCAGCAGGGGCTACTGTACTGCTCTTCTGCAGTTACTGTGGGGTTCCCATAATTAAAGGAGTGCTAATCCACAATATCAGATGTTTCTGTTACAGGACACCAATGAAGTGTATACTCTCCCCGTGAATGAAGCACAAGGCGAAAATCGAGAGAAGTGGCATGCTGGTGGATAATCAATTATAAACAGGGGGGAAATGTGGAATCATTTTTATATTGATTCATTTAATTATTATTAATTGTTTATCCTTGCTTGCTCTGGCTCAATTTTTCTTAGGCTATGGTAGTGTACTCTTGCCTGTTTCTGATTAGTCTAGGCCTTCATAGCTGTAGCTTCCACAAATTTGAACAATGCGTAATTGCTTATAGTTTATCTGGAGCCATGCAGTCCTGACAGGGCCAAGATGTTCTCTTTCTCTGTCAAGTTTATGTGTTCTCAGGAAGAACAGTACAAGTTGAGCCTGGGATGCCGAACGATACGATGTATGCATACTCCGGGGCTGGCTTTACGTGGGCTGTGTGCATCTGCAACATTCCTGTTGATACCATGATGCGTAAATCAGCTCGAGGGGGAGGAGGATGTCAAGATGGATTCTTACTTAAACCACAGCAAAATCCTTGTTGGTTATCCTTGTTTGACTGGACTTGTTGTGTGCGGGGATCCTTTTTCTGCAGAAAAAGTAAACTAACTTTGGCTTAAAAATATTAATTCCTTTGTCTCTGTCTGAGTTCTTTTTGAGAAGGTAATACCAGGAATATAAAATCAAAATTCCTACAACATTGGGGGCTCGTCCGGGATTCCAATATCTCACCTGCACTCCCTGGAGAATCGGCGCCGACTGCAAAACCGTGCACGTCGTCTTGAGAGACGTAAAAAGGGAAAGTCCTCAAACCCGGAGCGACTGGCAAGGCTCTTTGGGTGTGTAGTGAGGCCAGGAGGGAGGTTCTCCAAAATTTGTGGTGGAGGTGGGGGTGAGTGACGGAATTTTTACTGAATTCGGCTTAGTTGCTGTGTGAGACAGAGGAATTAATTTTGCCAATTATGGGACGGACGAACAGTAAGGGGTTGTTGTCGTTGTTGTTCTTGTTGTAAGGACTGCTGTTCTGGGACAAATGATGACGTGACTTTGACTGAGAGTGGGCAATTTGTTGAGAGTTGACATAATGGTTCAGGGAATCATTGTGGGTCTGTGACTGAGGAGTGTGTAGAACGCTGACATTATGGTTCTGGGAATCATTGTGGGTAAAGGCATTTGGGTTTAGTTGAAATAGAGCGCTGTCTGTATGTTATCGAAGCAACAATGGTGTCAGATCATAAGAAAATTAGAGCCTTGGATCTTTTCCAATGTGAATGAATGTGAGAAAGGAAAGTGCACTGAGGTATGTGTGTGTGTGTGTGTGTTTGTGTATGTGTATGTGTGTGTATGCCCTCTGAGCTCAGATTGTGCGTGCGTGTGTGTGTGGAGATCAATGTGAATGAACCGAACTCTGTGAGTGTCTGTAAACAACTGCATTGCTGGCATATTTGTTAGTTCTGTCTTTGTTAGATTAAATACAGTTGTCATTCTATTCCATGAAGTGCTTATATAAATGTCTAAAATGAAATTAGCATTTATGCAAGAATAATTTAAGGTGCCAGTTGATTAGCCTATATTTACAGTATTTTATGGAATCCTTACTGTAATTGCAGGATTGGTAAAAAGTGAAATTTCTAAGAAAAAAGTGTATATTAGCAGTGCAAATTTGTAGGAGTTAAGCCATTTTAATGACTGTGGAGTTGTAAAAGGACAAAGTTGCAGAATTAAACAGAATAATTATTCCTTATGAAACCGAGCAAAAGTCCCTATTTCTTGATAAAATAAATACTAACCTCTCTTAAACGATCAGTAACTATAAACAGAGGGAAGTTTAGATGAAGTAACAATTGAATGTAAATTATACAAACATGGACAAGTGTTTCTAAAATTGTAAAGAGCAAGAAAATCTAAGCAGTTTTCTGTAAATAATTAGGCTGTGTGAGATTGGTGTGCTAGAAGCATATCTCTGAAAAGAAAACACGGTGTGTTCAAAATTTGCCAAAGTACTGTTTAACACTGTATACAGTAAGAAACTGTGTGCCAAATTCAATTGATGCAGAGGTTTTTCTATCAAGCATTGAAAAATTTCAATTGCTATCTGAAGGTAAAAAATTAAGGTAAAATGATCAGAAAAGTGCCAGTAAATATAAAATATAATATGAAATTTAATGTTACATATTAAATTAATATTAAAAAAAATCAAGTGAACTATTGTGGGATTAGAGACTGCATGGGTTCTTACACAAAGGCGCCAGAGTCAAAACAATAGAGCGAATGGAGCCTTATTGACCAAAGCAGATAAGGGAGCACGGATAGGTGAAAGGTCGACACACAGAAGTCAGAGAACAGAAGGATGATGAACAAATGTGACTGAAAGCTTTCCTGACCAAAGAAATGCAATTAAAGATCTTTTCTCCATTTTTAACAGGAACTGTCAACGAGTGTCTTCATGGCAAAGGAACTGAGTGGCTGATAACCTTAATCTGTTATTTAACTTTTACAGGAAAGGATCCGAACGAGTTGAATTAAAACAAAATTGTTCATTATTGTTTGTCTCTAACTCCTCTTGGAACTTTTCCACAGAGAGCATTGCTGAGGATAAGTGATGAGCTGGCCAGCTGGGGATTCAACAGTGGTGTTTCAGCTTAAAAGTTTACCTTCTAAAATAGATTTGGGGAAATCCAATTTGAAGTATTAACACAAGACTAAATTCAAAAGGTGGACCACCATATAATTGAAAAAGTCCACTAGTAACGTGATCACATATTACTTTGCCATTTCTAAAATTTATTTTTGATTAAGTGGACAGTCAAATAAAAGGTACTGACTGAGGGGACCTTTATGTGCTGGGAGCCCAACGTGAAAACTATTACAAATATGTACCAATTTTTGTGAATAAAAAAAATTTGCAAATTGTAACATAGTCTAAAGTGAATCCACCCAGTTCTGCTGATGATGTGGGAAAATGTAAGAATGGTTGGGGCTAATAAGCCCTGACTGTGCATTTCCTCCATGCTTTTAGCGGAACCCTAGACTGAGGTGGATTGCTTAATCATAATTAATTGAGAGGAAAAAATAAAAAACAAAAATGTATTCTCCATTGTGAAAGAAGTCCAATCTAATAATACTGCATGTTCTGGACTTAAGGACACCCCACTATCAAATCCTGATATTGAATACTTTGTTGATGGTTCGGCGTCAAGAGTCAATAAAGGCAACCTATGTGTTGGATATACTGTCTGTACTCATGATGCAGCAGAGCTGATAGCTCACATCAAAACATGTTGACACAATCAGTTTGGCTGACGCCTTTGCAGACAGAGAAGCAAGGGACAGCCAAACACACTCTTGTGGGGCTATTACACCAATCTGAAGACTGAATTTCATGTGACCTGTTGTGAGCAGAGCATGATGCTGCTCCCCCACAAGAAAAATATCAATGGACATCATATGGAACACAACACACTGATGTTGGGTGGGTAGGACCCAATGGTAAGCCTGTATTACCAAAATCCCTCTTCCATATTGCTGTAGATTTGGTGCATGGGCAGTGCCATGTACCAAGAGGGGGGACCAAGGGGTTAATAGATCAAAGTACTATCACTTCTTTACTAAAAAATTTTTTTAAGAAATGTCTAACATGACAAAGTTATAACACACGGGACACACGGGGAGGGGTAGTAGTACAGAAGGGGGCAATCCCTACACCCCCTGGGCCATTCCACACGGTTCATACATTTAACACCATGCGAAGGGAAGAGATATGTGTTGGTATTGGTATGACTCTTTTCTAGATGGATAGAGGCCTTCCCAGCCACAGCTATAGATGCGATTACAGTGGCTTAAGTTTTGGGTAGGGAAATTATTCCTAGGTGGGGGATTCCAAAAGCATTACATAGTGATAATGGGCCAGAATTTAGAAATGAAGTACTGGCTCGTTTGGGAGCAAAATTGGGAATAGAATTGAAAAAACATTGCGCATATCATCCACAATCAGCGGGATTGGCAGAAAGGACTGATGGGACCTTAAAAGCAAAATTGCGCAAAGCCATGGCTAAGACTAAATGGAACTGGGTTGCATGTCTGCCGCTGGCATCAACTAGCATGAGAATAACACCACAGCGGTCATTGGGGTTGTTACCTTATGAAGTAGTACATGGGAAACCTTTTGAATGTAAGTGAACCACACTTATTACAGAGAACACAAGTAGAAGAGGCGACTCTGGCAGAGTATATGAAAAGAATGTTGACTAACAAAAGTGAGATTCGAAATGTGCTTCCTCCTAGATCAGTAGCGGCGCTGCCACCCGGAGAGATAAAGCCTAGAGATTGGATCCTGGTGCGGAGTGTCAGTAAAAAGCGGAAGTGGAGTGACCCGACGTGGAAGGGTCCATATCAAGTGCCCTGACCACACCGACTGCAGTAACAATCCAGGAGAGAGAGACGTGGATTCATCAGTCACATTGTAAGGTGGTATCTCCTCCTCCAGCTGGTCTGTAGGTACATCTGAATAAGTCAGGATAGACTTGGAGGGAGTCCGATTACAAAGGGGGGCGTGGCATATAGAGCTCGTCCGTCTCAACCTCGGTGAAGAACTTGTTTACGCTCCAAGTCAGTAGAGACTCTGGACTTATTCATAAAAAAAAGAAGGGTCTAATGAAATGGCTTACCTCTCCCTGTGTCTGTTCATTTTAAACATATGTAGCACCTGCAATGAATTTGAACAGTATAGTTAAATGCGTCATGGCAGTGTCTACTGCTCGTAGTGGATTAGTTTCAATAGACCCCAGTCTACCCCCTCTTAATATAGTACTGGGTTGAAATACCGCACCGATAGGGATGGATATCTGAAGTTGGGAAATATGAGTTCTAATGTCCCACTCATGGTAGGCCATTACAGTTCGGAGCAGAAGTTTTGGCGATGTGTCAAAGGAAATGGCACAGAGTTTGTGGGGGTAATCTAGGGGTGCCAGGGGAAACTATTGATTTTCTGTGGGTATCCACAAATAAGTGACTAGAACAATTCGGACTAACCGCCCTGGGGGAAGGGTTAGCATCTGGGGAGCCACTACCCTATGATGATACTAAATTGTTTGCATTAATGGCTGCACCAACAAGTGCTTGGGAAACCCTGATTGTAAATGACACACCAATTGCTTTTCTGTGTGACACGGGGGCATGTCGAACTGTTATCAGAAAAGTGAGTGTAATTTTTCCACATCGGCTCAGCACTGATATGATCCAAACTTGTGCTGCGAATGGGGCAACGGAACAGCGTAGCAACAGAGGAACTCAAATTTGAGGATCCTGATGAGGGAATTGCTACACGCTGCTCTGTAATAATCTCCACACAGTGCCCAGTAAACCTCCTGGGGAGGGACATAATGTCTAAACTGGGGCTCGGGGTGGTTCCTACAGGTCCTACTATGTGGGAGGCAATGCGCGTGTTCGAGGGAAACGAACAGGGTGAGATTGCGGGGGATCAGATGGTGGTTCTGGGAACCGGACCCCCAGCAATCTACTATGCGTTGCAATTTGCAGATTGACCCCTCGCGTTTAGCCGATTACAGAAATGTTGCAAATAGTGCTGGGGAGAGGACTGAAGACCCCTGTGTCTGGTGAAGTGGTGTCTGGTGAAGTATGAGATGACATATTACTGTGGTACTGTCTAGTCGGCGTGTTTGTCGCATGTAAGGTTGTGGGCAACACATGGTATGTGGGTGACAGCCCACACCTAGCAGAGGGGCGTTGGAGACGACCTCTGTGAACAGGCGAGGCTGGTGAAAACGGTCAAAGCGAATGCGTCAGTCGGCGAGTGGTGCTTCTGTGATCGGTGGGCTTTGAAAAGGAGACGCCAGGAAGCAGATGGCAGAGTTCTCAACCTGGGGGAGCCTGGGCGGAGATCTCTGTGGAAAGGGATCTAGCCTGGGACTGCGCCCTGAATGGGAGATTCGAAGGATCTAAGTGGTCAAAAATATGTGCCCAAGTTGGAATTGCAGGATGCTACTACTGCTCATTGTATTTGTTGACAGCAGCACGGGGGGTTTGTCAGCTTATAGGGCCCACATACTGTACCTACATACCAGCTAATGATGAGGCAGGAGGGGTGACTGATCAAGCCTTGTAACGTTTGAAGGATATATCTGATGCACAACAGCGAGACCTCGCACCAGCATCGGCAGACTCCTGGTGGGACTGGCTCCTGTCTGGAGGGTGGGAAGCAGGAGTTACGTCTGTATTAAGTCTTGTAGCAGCAGGGGCTACTGTACTGCTCTTCTGCAGTTACTGTGGGGTTCCCATAATTAAAGGAGTGCTAATCCACAATATCAGATGTTTCTGTTACAGGACACCAATGAAGTGTATACTCTCCCCGTGAATGAAGCACAAAGGCGAAAAATCGAGAGAAGTGGCATGCTGGTGGATAATCAATTATAAACAGGGGGAAATGTGGAATCATTTTTTATATTGATTCATTTAATTATTATTAATTGTTTATCCTTGCTTGCTCTGGCTCAATTTTTCTTAGGCTATGGTAGTGTACTCTTGCCTATTTCTGATTAGTCTAGGCCTTCATAGCTGTAGCTTCCACAAATTTGAACAATGCGTAATTGCTTATAGTTTATCTGGAGCCATGCAGTCCTGACAGGGCCAAGATGTTCTCTTTCTCTGTCAAGTTTATGTGTTCTCAGGAAGAACAGTACAAGTTGAGCCTGGGATGCCGAACGATACGATGTATGCATACTCCGGGGCTGGCTTTACGTGGGCTGTGTGCATCTGCAACATTCCTGTTGATACCATGATGCGTAAATCAGCTCGAGGGGGAGGAGGATGTCAAGATGGATTCTTACTTAAACCACAGCAAAATCCTTGTTGGTTATCCTTGTTTGACTGGACTTGTTGTGTGCGGGGATCCTTTTTCTGCAGAAAAAGTAAACTAACTTTGGCTTAAAAATATTAATTCCTTTGTCTCTGTCTGAGTTCTTTTTGAGAAGGTAATACCAGGAATATAAAATCAAAATTCCTACAACACCAGATTTCTTGCATCTTGTAGGGCAGCTTACTGAGAATGGCTTTCGTGTTAGTTGGATGATTCAATTCCTCCAAATATTGCACAGAGATTGTAGCATTGAGACATCCATTGAGAAACACAGAATAAGACTGTAAGGCCTCTGCATCTTCTGCTTTAATCACTGGCCAGCTGAGGACTTTTTCCATGTATGAGGTGGAAATTTTGTGTTCATCACCAAAGTGCTTCTTTAAGAGCTCCTTTGCCACAGCATAGCCTCTATTTGGATGCATATATTGGCAACTGCGCACCAGCTCTCTTGGTTGTCCTGATGTGAATTGCTCTAAAAAGTACAGCCTATCCTGGCTGTTCTCAGTTTTCCTTTCGATGCCATGCTCAAAAGCCCTTACGAAGAACTGATAATCCAGAGGATCTCCTTTAAAGACAGGAATAATGGCTGATGGCAAAGTAAATTGGCCTTGTTGCTTAATGAGAGTTTCTGTTATTCTATTTTAATTCTCCAGTATGTTCTCCAGATTGTCAAGCTCATGCCATTTGGTTGTACCATGGGTAATTGTAGGTTCTTTGGTTTGTGAGCATATTATTGTGCCTTCAGCTCCATGTGTCTCTGCACCACGTGACATGGGATCATGGCCTGTTCCTGAAAAGGCAATGGGATCAGAAGATCTGATGGTTGGGGTCCTTTGATATGACATAGCTTGTGGTCTGTGATCTTTTGTGACACCAACAGGAGGTTTGCTGGTATGTGCGACATACTTGGTGTCCAAAGGGGCATAATGAATTTGAAGAGGTGGTATTGTCTTTTTGCGCACAGATGCATCTGCTGTTATTGTTTCCACAGGTTCCTTTTGAGTGGTCATTGTTGTTGCATGAGGAACAGTCTCCACAGTGGTGCTGTCCAAAACAGCTGCAGCTCGAGTGTACACCTGGATCATCTCAGTGTCCTCAAATTCATCCAGTTTATCTCTTTTTTCCTGTTGAAATGACTGTTGAGCCAGTCTAGTTTCCAAGTATTCATTCATTTGATCTGTTTTTTCAGGCACAATCTGTGACATCTCAAATTCCTTTAAAATGCTTAATTTTGCTGTATTTGCAGCCATTTGAGTTTCCAGTTCAAGCCTTTCTTTCTCAGCTCTGAGTTCAGCTTCTTTTCTCTCAAGCTGTTGCTTCCTTTTAAGCCTCTCAGTCTTAGCTGCCAATTCAGCTTGTTCATTTTTTAGTAGTAGTCTAAGAGATACTATAGATGATTTGGATGACTTTGATGAGTGCCGTGATTGCACATTTGAAATACTGTCCTTAGGAGCAATATCATCAACAGTAATTGAAGTACCCATTGTAGCATCATTATCAGTCACCTTTTCATTTTGATCAACCGTTTTGATACATCGTTTTGGAATTCATCCATATATGTGATTTTAGGAACATACCACTCCTTTTGATCCCTTTTTTTGATCCCTTTCATCTTCTGAAAATAGAATTTTGACAGAATCATTTAATTCATTCGGTTCTTTATAAGCTTTGTTGAACTCATTTTTCATTTTTGATTTGACCATTTCAATATTACATGCATCCTTCATTAAATCAGTGATTTCGTTTTTCTGGTCAAAACACCCATTTTGGCACTTCTAGATCCTTTCAGCTGTTTCAACCTCTCAGCGTCAATATCACCCTCCAAACTTTGCATTTTTATCATTTTGATTGATTTCCCACAAAGCACTCAACAATTCACGCTTTTCACATGCATTTCATTTCGCATCGAACACCACCATCATCTGAAACTTCGTAACAATTGTATACCATCAGAATAAGAGAGAAGTTAATTGTTTCATTCATTAGTTTTCTGACAACGGGGAACACAAACTTTATCAATGAAATGACGTCAGTGCTTTACAGACGCGCATAAAATGAAGGGCACAAATTCAACTAATTCAAACTCAAAGGTGTAGTCAAGATTGTAATGTTGCAGCTTGATAAACAGTCCTCCAAGCAAACAATTGTAGCGTTATTTCCAGCAATCAATTCCAAAAACGTTCCTTAAACACATGAGCAGGCATTATGTGCCGGGTTTTTTACAATTGTAACAGCGATTTGAAGTCCAGCCTAGGTTGACGCGCTCAAGCGCTTCTCTTGAATTAAGCAGCAAAGTTGAGTTCAAGGTTTGTTTGACGGAAGGAATATTTATTGAATTTCAAAAGAGATGATTAATTGTACCTTGATTCCAGCGTGAATTGCTCCTACTGTGCAACATGGAGGTAAAAGACGTTGTGAGTCCACATATTTCTTGTTTTCCAAGTTCAGTAAAAGTGCTGTCAAAAACCGTAAGGCTGCATACCTTGCATACAAGCTACACCTCCAAAAGAGAATGAGTCCCAAGCTAAATTGTGTCTCGTAGATCAGGTGCTGCAGTCACCTGTCTGAAGTGGGAGGGTCCACACACAATTCCATGTGGCACAGAGGAAGCAATACAAAATTTAAAAACTCAATAAATTAACATAAATGCAAAGCATAAAGTAAATGTTTTGTATCTTTGTAATTTTACCATAAATAAGACCAACACAATCTGGCTCCAACAGGGTGTACATGAGTAGTCAACTGCTTATGATTCCTATAGGCTGGTGTGAGAAAAAAAAAACTTTCATGATATTCAGGTAAACAGCATACATTGTGAAGATAAAATTCCATCACTTAATCAAAGAGCCTTTGATCAGTGTGTGGGTATATTTTTTCCCATTTTGAGAGACTTAAGGCATTTGTTTTCGCTCTCAATTTTACATGAAGCTGATTATTTTTATTGCGTTGATTCCTTATCTATATTCTGAAAGAAGATCCAGGTATGAATGAATATGGGCAAACATTCTCAAATTGAGATTTTTCAGTTTACTCCGACTGCATTAGGTAATCCTGACTCACATGAAGCTTTGAAGTTCCTCCATGCACATTTCATTAGATCAGCACAGTTAGCAAACCTCCACATACAGATGGAAATCATTGATGATAAATTATCTCCTACTGAAAAATTTCTTTCTTTGGGTGAAACACACCAGATTGTTGGAGACAGTTTCACAGCAGGAGTAGAGCTAAAACGAAGACTCAACGACTTTTACGGCAACACACTGAGAGCATTTGGCACAAGTTAAGAACCATAAACCTATGTGGAAAAACTCATCTCCAGTAAGGATATGAGAGAGACAGACTGAAAACACCCTATAGACCCCTGGTTTCAATAAAATCCTTGCATGATGCAAATACTATACTTAAAATAGTATTTCATATCTACCCTCAGCCTGACTATGCAGTCCTTCAGGTTGGATTGTATAACGTGAAGTATATAATTGGTGATGAAAACCCATTATATTTTCAAATATGAAAAACAAGCAAGCTTGGGCAATCATCCCAGATGACTTATTTGCAGGAAGAATGGAACAAAATTAATTCTGAAATATTTGATCATTTGGAGCGGAATGCACCAGCAGGCCATAGAAAAGTAGGTTTCAACTCTTTGGCTGGTCTTAGATATGTCGAACTTTTTGATTTCAATTTACACAAAGTGCACCAAGCCTGACAAAATATAATCATAGCTATGCCTGGTCTAATGATGCTCATCTATGTAAATGCACAAGAAGTGGATGCGTTACCAAGCAATACCCTTGAGAGCACACTCTTACGACTTTGTTCGAACAAGCAGGCTAACAAGATGGGGAGCTAGCCTATGGATAATGGCAACCCAAAGAAGAGTAAAATTAATTTTACAGGTGGCAAAATAAGAAAACTTACAGAGATGTATGCAGAGAATAGTCAAAACGTGCTCTCAGTTAAATTTAACAACATCAACTCAAACAAAAACTAACATCACCAGTACAATTGTTTTGGTCCAATACATGCTGTAGCTGAGGGAAGACCTCATCGATTAATTCAAATAGGGCTTTTTCACAAAGTAAGCTCTCAACCAGAACACTGACTGAATAAAAGCACAGTGGATTTGTCAGATCATGGAAATCTTGTTCTCATCTGAATGCCTTGCTTTATTACTTTTTAAACAAGACGCACCGCCGTCATCATCTTCCTTTTCTGGTTGTGTCAATACGTAACTTTTCCTGTCTTTTTTTTTTTTTTTTTTTACCATGTTAACTACTTTTACTTTCCAACTTAAGCCTGCTCGATACTGGGAGTAGAAGTTGCACCCAGGCACAACACATAGCGGGGCTCTAGTCTAAGTGGTGCACTTGTCCTACCATAAGTGTGTTGAAACTGTCAGTTCTAAGTCAGACGTAATGTTACACTCAGGCATGTGCCCAGCAGGTGCACTCCGCTTCTGATGTCTTCAGTCCTCAAAATGTTAATTAACCATCATGAAAACGACAACATCACAAAGTGATATTTTACTGCCCCAACCTTTTTGAAATATGTTGTAAGAAGGAAAATTCAAATGTGATTAGTTTGAAAAATCAATAAAATGCTGCGAGAGAAAGATCAAATTAGGTGCTGTTGTATCGTTTTCAACATAATATAGGTCAAAGATAATTTACACATTACCAATTTAGGTCTTTGTTTTAATTTTACATACCGTCCCAACTTCCCCTGAGTTGGGGTTGTATTTTCCTAGGCTGAAGAGGCTTGGTCACAGTGCTAAAGGCTCAGAGGAAAACACAAAATCTTTTGCAAATTAAGAAAGAAAAAATGGGACAGGACGGGACAGGTTCATCTTGCAGTCAAATACTGCGGGATTGGACGGGCTTGGATAAAACTGCTCTGGGATGGGATGGAATGAGTTGTTATGGGATGGGATAGGAAAGGATCGAGTTGGTTCGGGACGGGATGAGTTGCATAACCTCCAAAATAGACACCACTTCGAAACCATTATGATCAGGTTATAATTAGCAATAATAAATTAATTTCAAACCAATTAAGATATAACTAATGTAAAGATTTGAAAACTAACTTTTTTTAGTGAAAGGGATAGATATAAAAAAATCTCACTGAGCACAGGTTTACCTCAGAACAAATAACATTATTTATCATATACTTCCTTATAAATACGGGGAATCTGCCCATGTGATACGGGCGCAAGGCATGAAGCTGTATCAACCCGCCGGGCAAAATCCCGTATCAGTGGCAGCAACCGTTGCCATAGTAACAGTCACGAGTGTCGTTGGCAATGCATCGCTGCAGACACTGATTAGACCCTATCATGGCGGAAAGACTCGTGAATTCCTTTGCGGCTGAAATTTTCGAACTGGACTATGTACTTTTGTAATTGAAAAGAAATTTGATACAGAATTATTTATAAATAATATGCGTAATGCCGCGTTCTGCAACAATATTCATGCGAAGGGCTGTGGTAAAACGTTTAATGCGTAACTTATCATAGAAACGCAAATTTATTACCTTAATGAGAAAATCTCGTTTGCGAGCTAGGTAGCTAATTAGCCTTTCCATTGACTTGAATACACCACTGGCTAAAAACAAATGCTAGCGCTACTGGCCTGTAATGATGACAATAATGACCTGAAATAAATGCTTTGGATAAAATGCATTGTTAATTATGGTCAAAATGAGTATATGATAAATAGAACATATGCCCATTTTCATATCACACTGTGTATCAACCCTCGACCAGTATCAGGCCCAGAGCTTGTCTCGGGTTGATACAGCGTGTGATATGAAAATGCCCTTATGACATTCTTTATTTATCTATAATATGCTCTTTACTCTTATCCAATGACATTTGTTACCCTTTATTTGAATTTTTCATATAACGTAATGTGGATTTTTTAATCAATTTGAAATCAACAAGTCTGGTGAAAATACTGATCAAAAAGCACTGAAAGAAAGAATTCATATGAAGAAACAACAGGTGCCAGCAAGAATTCACCATTGGTATTGCCACAAAATTGGGACTAGCATGTGAGGACAAGATGTTCACAACCTCAAAGAACAGGGATGTGGCTTAATTTGCACGATTGCAATAACCCAGTAATTAGAAACAACTGTAGTGAGTTGGTGTCACTATGGTATTCAACATGTGTTGTTCTAATGAAGGCCAGGAAGAAGTGCCAAGAGTAGGTGATTATCTCCTGCATAGGACCAGTGAAGTAAGATGTGGCTCCTTTTCTTCATTTGAAATAATGCTCTAGTCATGCCTCTTCAGTAATCAAATAAAACCTGTCTAGATCCTGAAGTGAGACTTTTCATGTTTTCTTGTATCATGATGTAGTATAATTTGTTAAATGTAGGTATGATTTCCGACAAATAAAATAGTTAAAAATACTTACTTTTCTGTATTTAATCCTACATATATTCTTAAGTTATATGAAATAAACATAATGAAAATAATTATTCCTTGCATTAATTCCTTACTCTATATAATTCATAACATATATAAAACCCCTGAAAAGCATTTTTCCAGTCGACACCGTGAAATGACACAGCCTAACTCCCTAATAAGAAGACTTTGTGAGGTGTTCAGGAACCAGTCGCGAGAATCCAGCAATGCGGTAAAAGTGATTTTATTAAGCGAGGGGGTAAACCCTCGCAGGGCAGAAGGCAACAGTACAAAGTCCACAATCCAAAAATCACAATCCAAGGGGCAGAATCCGAGTCGAAAAACCAGGGCAGCAATAACAGTAATCGTAGTCAGGCAGAAAAGGGTTCGATAACAGATGCAGACAAAAATACCAAATCAGAGCCAAAGATCGAAAGTCGGACGGTCCAGTCAGAAAAGCAACACTAAGAGTACAAGGCAAAACAAGAGCAGCACAGGTAAACTAGGGAAACGTTCTGACAGGGAACTGCTGTGAAAAGACTGCTTAAATACACACAAGGGAAGTCACATGCTATGATTAGGATCAGGTGAAGAGGATCAGACTAATTACGTGGGGAGCAAACACGAGGAGAACCTAACCACATGAAATTGGCAAAAGCCAAAATGCGGACAGGGATCACGAGACAGCCTATGACAAAACATACAGCTCCGGTTAGGGAGTTCCAACGTGCACAGATAATAAGAAGCAGAACAGAGTTGAGCAGGTGCGGCGGATCCGCTGAATTGCAGCAAAGATTAAGTGAAGGCAAGAGGCGGAGACTAGAACAGGGCGAGTGCTGAGAGCTTGTTAATCAATTAGTAAGGCGCAGCTATACAATCCCTGGTGCTCGTTAGTAAGTTAGTATTATATACAATGTTAGTCTTGGTTACTATCTTTAACAAAACAACAAACTGTTAGTACTGGTTAGTAAAATAGAAAAGCAAGGCGAAGGAAGCAAAAGAGACTAGAAGGAATGGTTGGAAACCCAGAAACCATGAAATCAACGAAACATGTGACACGCAGTACTTGGGGAGAAGCTGTAGCTCAACACAAGACCAGACAGGGGAGACAAAGTGCAATGCAGGGCATGAGCAAAACATGGACCGGAATTGAACAGAAATGTGGATATGGCAGGGAATACAAAACATGGCAAAAACAAAAACATGGCAATGAACTTACACTAAGCAGAACATGAGTAGGAACAGAACAGAACATGGCAGAAATAGAACAGGTCATGGCAGAAACAGAACAGGTCATAGCAGATTCATAACAGGCTTCCCTGACTTTTGTGAAATCTATTTTGAATGCATATAATGTGTGCGTTATTGTTGCATCTTTTCTTTTTGTGTGAAAATGAATAAAATTACTGCCTTTTGGGCCGGTCTTGACCCAGTCTCCCGCCTAGTCTGCGCCTTGTTTTCCAGTTTCTCGCAACAGTGTTTGTGTATATATATATATATATATATATATATATATATAAGGGATAATCAACGCGGAGGTGTGCATTCCACGGTTTTAAGGCACGACGTGGAGGCAAATAACCACCCGACGCGAAGCAGAGGGTGGTTGCCTCCGCGAAGTGCCTTAAAACCGTGGAATGCTCACCTACAAGTTGATTATCCCGCTTATACCATGGTCATTTGCCAGCAATATCAAATCACAGCATTCAGAAATTTTTGGTGAAAGTTTTGCACTAAAAAAAAAAAAAACCGAGCTGTTAATCATTAAACAGGCGCCGCGCCTTCTCATACCCAATACTATAGGCTAAGCTAAATTGAACCAGCTATCTCAGTTCATCTTACATTCATGGAGTAAGAATTTTTTGCACACGCTTACATCCGTTTACCAGCTGATGATTTGATAACGGATTCCAGCTGAAATAGAGATTATGCATAACGCAACATTATGCGCGATTATGCAGACTGTAGCTAACTTGCTACCCACAATTACAATGAACTTATGACGGTTTCCGCAGTCAGCGAGCTGAAATCAGTCTGCTGGCATAGCATGTAGCTAGCGAACTGTCAACAGTTGCTGATACATGAAGTGGACACGTTAGCTTCCTTTGTAACCATACACAATTACAATCGTTTAACGAATAAAGCCTGATAACTTCGCTGCCATAATATTTCTGGTCATTATCGTTTGAGTACCTATAGTTAACCGCCCCGCAGGACGCAACTTATATGACGCCGCCAAATTTACTGGAGATAAATGAGCAGCTAGGTTTCTGTTGTACCCAGCCGAATACCAGGTCTAACGTTGCTAGGGTTACAAGTTGGCTAGTGGATGAAATTCGAATGGTGAAACTACCGTAGCCGAACTACCTGTGCAGTTCCACGGTTTTAATGCATACCTGCCAGCCAATCAGAAAAAAGTATTCACCCAGACCATGGTATAAATATATATATATATATATATATATATATCAGTGGTGGCTGGTGAACTGGCGATAAGGGAGGCTCAAAACAATACCTTAAAATTAATGATTGGTCACGACCTGTTTTCAATCATTCATTTAAATTACCATTACAGACACTCCGATAACTCCCAATATTATCAGATGTTGCCAGTTTTATATATAATATATAAAACTGGTATTATATATATAATATCCTCTGAACGGGATGGATTGGGATGGGATTGGAAATGATTTGGTCGGCACAGGATGGGATCATTTTTCTGTCCCTCCTCAGATCTTCGTTCCACCAGACAAAAACGTACATGGCCAGTTTTACAACTCAATTTGGGTAATATTCTCAGTAGTTCTGATTATTGGTGAGTAATCAGTGTCACCTTTTATGAGAGACTTTGTCAGAGTAGTTCAAGAACAGTAAACACATTAGTTTGGAGGTAATTTGCAGTGGTAATTTACAGTTTCCACACCTTGCTAATCATTTATGGAATATTTATTCTACTTTCAGTCAATCTTTTTTTAATCATTTCTTTATTTTAAAAAAGAAAAATTTAAACAGGCTGCTGGGTTCATTACATTGTTTGACATTGTTTTGCCTGGACCCAATATATGGTGTGATGACCATTCTTTTGTTCCAGCTAGAGTTTAGTTTCTCCACAATAGGTTGTACTGAACTCTGCATGTGATTAGACAGCATCTGTATTGCTTTACATGATGAAAGGAGCTTATCTAAAGCCAGTGCTGGCTGATATTGTGGGTTGAGTCAACAATACTCTCCCACTACAAATGTATTTGTTGCCTTTGGCATCTTTTGATATTTCATCATCCTTGGTATGTTATGTCATTTGCTTGTCTTTTACTTTGTAATAAACACATAACCAAGGGCACTCTCACAAGCTGTGAGAATTCCATGCTGTTCACTCCACCAATCTCTTTATCTCTCTCTTGCTGTCTGTCCTTTTCTCACTCTCTCCCCTGACACCCAACTTAACACCATGACCACCATCAACTCTACAAGACAGCAGCAGCCACAGCCTGTGTTAGCTCATAAGGCCCAGTAACGGCCATGATGAATAATTTAATCACCAGGAGCCAGCCGTCACCGCCTGCAGCAGGCAGTCATCACATCGTCAGTCCCTAGAAACGGATGAGGGTGAGCTTAGGGAGTTCTCTTAGACTCTGCAAACACAGGAGCCCAGAGCTATTTGTTTTCTTAGAGACTAACAGAATACCTGTGGCAATTTAAACTCTGGGAATCCCTCTTAACCTGTCACCATCAGGCCTTCCCAGCCTATTATTTTCCACCAAATCCCATCCCCTGCATCTTTCAATGTGCCCGTTCCCTTCACTGTTTCCCAGTTTTGTTTTATTAGTCAATAAATATGAGGTGCAAACTTCTTAATTATAGCCTTTGGTTGTCTCATCTTTGCTATCTCTCAGGTATCAATCCCATGGCATCAAGTAGAGCTGATAAATGCTGCGGAAAACCCTTGTGAAGCTCAGCCCTATTCACAATGGCAACTTCTGGAGCTTTACTGTCAAAGTGATGTGAAATTTTTTCTGTTACCCATGTACTACAGAATAGTGCTGAAGACATGGTCTCAGCTGCCTAAGAAACAACTGAAATACGGGTATTATATAAGCTGTTTGGTGCCTCTGAAGGCAACCATTTCCAATTTATTTCCCAAACAGACCCCACTGAGTGGAGACAGAATGCTGAATTATGCTGCTCTGCATGATGTTATCAAACTAAATAAATATTCTGCGCTCACATTTATGGTGAACATCAGTAGAAAGTGCAACACATGTCCAGTTGCTGCATATCGGGCATAACATTCTAGTAAATATTATAGAGCTCTTTCATAGCTTTATTAACATTCCCTGGCCTCTTCAGACTTCCATCTACAGAAAAATAATAAATGTACTACATATTGCAAGTGCAAATTCACAATATTATGAGCTTGAACAATCAATATATCTTTATCTGCCCATTGTTTCCCTGATAGGACATAAACTTCTCAGTGCTTATAAAGAGGTATTAAAAATTTGACACGGGATCATAAAACTTCCCAAATGAATTTTGCCTCATTTCTCAGCACTCATGGGTGGAAAATCAGGAAATAGTTTAACATACTATTTTTTATTAGCAGCCAAGAGACATATCTCTTCTATTTGCTCTTCCTGAAATACCCAATGTACTCCTGACATTTTAAACAAGCAGCAGCTCAGTGTCATTTCTTGATATATCTAACTTCAAAACCATGTACACACATACACACCTGAATGACACTTAGATGTAAAACTTACTTATGCAAGTCTTCGTTTAATTTAAAAATGCTTGACCAGACAGCCCAGACTAGATTCACTAAATTCATCCTCAGTGGTTTGGGGTTTTCATGCAGTGCCCCAGTAACACTGTTCTTCAATTTTAAAATATCCCCTATGCCCTTTGGGAAATTATAGATGAACTCAGAGTTATTGAGGGAATGTTTGAAATAACACACACACAAAAAAATGTATTGTACTATAAATATAAAATTAAGTTGAATTAAAAAAAAAAAAAAAAAAAAAAAAAAAACTTAGTGGCAGTTTCACAGACACAGATTTAACATCAAACTGGACTAAATTGAATCTTTTATGGAGTCTCCATTCCAAATGTATTTCATTTGGGACTGGTTTTAAACTGTGTCTGCTACCCTGGATTTTTAGATTTTCACATTTCTGAAGCCACCAGAATCTTAAAGGTTGATTATGGAATATGACCAGAATACCGACATCTAGTGTCTCAAGATCGTAGTCACAACAACAGAAAATAATTCCAGCAGTCGGGTTGCCAGGTTCGTTGCCGAGTGTGTCAAGCGATCAGCCTGCACAATGTCAATCGATGAATCATACAGGGTAACGAATAATTTTGATGCACAGACACCGTATTTGGCAACCCGCAATGCCCCGGCCGCTACTGGCTTGTACGATGTAAACAGGAAGTCATTGTCAAACCCGTCAAAATTTTTAAATGATTTAATTTAGACTAAATATATTTTTTTACGGAAAAGAAATACTTTTATTCTGCACCCCTCTAAACGCACCATGGATGTATTATTTTTAAAAAAATATAGCTCTTAATACACATTTACCATAATCAACCTTTAAAACAAGATATGATAACCTGTAAAGGTCCTCTTACATTGCACATGCCTGAGTCATTAGGTCATTATATAAGAACAATTTTAGGATAACATAATGGTAACAAACTGATATACTGCACAAATTTTGGTTTTTAATCAAAAAAGGTGCTTTCTTCAGTTACTTAAGGACTCTAAATAATGAAATGAAGCTTAGTGAAAGTTCAGTCACGAAGACTCTCTCTCTCGCGCACGTCAACCCTGTCTATTTATTCATGCATGTTCACTCGTAAATCTCCGCAGTCAATGTCCGGCGCTGTCAATTGAGCTGACAACTGGCGTAGCAGCTGATCTCTTCTATCCAACCGGGGCACACCTCGGTCGCGTCGCTAGCCAATTGTTCTCCTGCTGTCTTTTTAAAAAATGTCATTTTCTCTACCCTAGTTCACCCATGCTGCCGTTCGCTGAGCCTCCTCCTCCCCAACGCCACCCTACTTATCGGACCTCCCGTTCTGCCGCTCCAGCTCCACCAGCCGTCAGCCACCACCGCCACCAGTGTCTGGACTCTGCGGGGGATTTCCTGCTGCTGCTCAGAGCAGTGCTTCTGCTCTACGAGTCTTCTGGAAGAGTCCAAGCGCCAAAGACTCGTTTGATTCTAAGCATATTACTCCTTTATGCTCAAAGCATAATAAATATTTTCCTGATTTCACTCGAGTCTCTCCTGATTGAAATATATCATGGTTTTGCCCCACCCGCCGCCGCCGCCGCGTCCTCCGCGTCCGCAGATTTTAGCCGTTAGCGCGATAACTAACAAAATACTTTACATTGGCTTCTCATTTTTAGCATATGGGTAGATATGGTAGAGAGGATGAAATGATTAGATTTTGGGCAAGTATGCACTCCTAGGTTTGCCACCAGGTGGCACTATATATTGAAAAAATCAGTTTTTTAACCATATGTCTAGAACAGTTACTTACACAGACCTCAAATTTGGCTCATATTGTAGGTCTAGTAAAGAGGAATCTAATAAAGGGGGCTTCGAGGATTGGGGAATTTCAGGGATATACCCCTTGCTGTCGGCCGCCGACAGCGTAGGCCTAGTTTGTTGTATACTTATATATTGGGTTAAAATATCCTACGTGTAAAACAATCATGTATTATGTCCAAAATTACACTTGGGACGCAATTAGCGAAATGCTTAAAGGAAAATAACCACAATAATACCTACCTAGAGGTAGTTAACAATCAATGAAGACAGTACAGTGTTTTGCACAGAGAAAACCCAAGCAAGATGACCTGCTGGTACCTCATGTAGCTGAATTTGTTGAAGCACACACAGTGCAATATAACACAGCGTTTACAAAGGCGCTGATTGCAGGCATCTTCGACTCAAGACAAGCATGGCAAGTAATAGCCCTGTTGAAATTGAAACGCGAAGTCCAAATGCACTGGGCTGATGTGCGTCAAATTCAGTAAAGCCAGGCCTGCACATGTGTATGGAAAAATGGCATTAGTCCTTGAGTTTGTGATCTTTGGGACCATAATGCCCAACTTAAAAAAAAAAAAAAATCAACAGTGTAATGACATTATCCAAAGCTTATCCCTACATTTTGGGTCCAGGTAAAGTGTTCAAACATTTAAAAAATGTAAACGTTTCAAAAATGACTGTTTAACCCCTTCAGTAAAACATGGAGATGGCAATATTATGGTTTGTGGTTCAGTTCGCTCGAAAGGAGCCGGTGATCTCATGAAAATCAACGGAATCATGGATCAAAAAAGTATCACAGCATCCTTCTGAGGCAGGCATTGCCATCTGGAGAGAGACTGATTGATCGGTGATTTTATTTTCAACAATATAATGACCCTAATCACACTTCTAAGTTGTGCAAGAACGACCTCAGTCGGAAAAAAAAAAACATCTGGTGACATAAACGTTAATGACTTGGCCTGCTCAAAGTCCAGACCTTAATCCAATTGAGCACATCTGTTTTAACATTCAGAGAATCTCTTTGGAATGAACGTCAAACCATATGGAATAGTTTAGCAAGTGAGGAAATAAAAAATATGTGAAAACCATGCCCGAAAGATTAAATGCTGTAATCAAATCAAAGGGTGGCCGCACTAGATATTGACTTTTCTCTCAAAAAGACATTATTATTTTTATAGATAAAGGATGAGACTGGAGCGCTCAAATTACTTGCATCAATTTATTTTGGTGCCAAGACTATCTATATATACTGTCCTTTCTGAGAGCACTGACTTCCTTTGATAGAGGGGCTGAAGCAGAAGGGGTTCCTTCATCTTATTATTTTTATTTTTACTATGTATTGTGATCTGTTTACTTATTTTCATCCATCTGATCCAATATTACATGAAATAAATACTTGGATAGTACTTGGTTTCTGATTTATCTTCATTTCGTTAAGTGTATAAGCATCACTGCACATCACTGTAACTGATTTTATGTTTGAGATGATTTGACCGCTGAGTTTTGTACAGCATGAATGAATTGTCTGTCAGTAAATTGCACAGCAAAATAAAAAATCTTAAGTTTTAAATGGAAAAGACCAATATTTGAATTTGCCGTGCGTGAACCATAGGCCTGTAGTAAGTCTCAGGGGTAATTTATAGCTTTGAGTAGGACCACAGAATTATAAAACATGCAGCATGTAGGCATTCTCTGTGTGATTAATGTGTTCATTACAGGCTAATATTGTTGCTTGCTGTACCACTTTGGTGTACTGGAAAATTACAATTTTTATTATGCAATTATTACTTGGGACATGTAAACACGCCTGAGAAGTCCACTGAACCCAAAAGGAAAATGAACAGTAACTGGAAAATTTCTGTAGATTAGAGTACATGGATATTAATTAATATACTGGACAAAAGGTTGACTAATCGTAACATTGCCAGAGTCAGCTATTTCACTTAGTGCATCCATCGCCTTGTAAATTAAAGACAAATTAGCCTTCTATGTGATTGATCACCTCATATCTGCTCAACTGCTCTGGCTTCCATGGAGCTCACATCATAGGGTGAAATTTAAACATTTATCACACACAGAAAATTTTGATCAGAATACTGTGCCTTTCAATTGTCATTCTGGTGATTTCACTCCCAACAGCCTCCATGGTTTGTCTTCAGAATAGTAATAGATTTATACATTCAGGGTGTAGCAAACAATGGGACACAATGTGTGCTCTCTACTCTGTACTCATGATTGTGAGCATGACCGTCTTTAATGATTTAAGTCCTTACACAACCATACAAAGAATTTTAGTGACCTTGGAGACTGTCACCAACTTTATAACTTACTTGTTATGAAGCACAACCTTATGGTTAGCACTCAATATGTGCAACAAATACGCAATTAATTTTGAGTGCAAACAGTAAGCATTATAATACAATAAAATATGACAGAATCCTCTTTTTTGACCCCCTGCCAATTGTCCTCTATTCTGGCACCACCAGAATACAAAAATCTGCCCAGGTGTTCTCCTGCTACATAAGTGCACAGCACATCAATATTATATTTCAGACCACAGACCTTTGTCATACAGAGTACATACAGAATATTTAATCTTTTTTGCATTTATTAACTTATTTTTTAATCTAATATTGCTTTTATCAATCCACATTGTACTTAGCATTACTTCAATTAAAAAGAGTGCAGTGTTTCTCATTCCGTGATATATACTTGGTATTTCATATTATCTTTAAAACTCGATAATCTGGTACATGGGAATTGCAAATACATACAAATTAAACAGTAAAATGAATGTGTTTTAAGATAATTGTATTCATTGAAGCTTGATGAGTAAAGGCGGCCCCACTGGAAACCTGGAATGTCAGCTTGCAGATATGAAAATGCCACTGAGCAAATGCAGCGTGCAATGTCCCTTGTGTCCGATTACACACCTTCCTGAAAGAAATACATTTTAAATCTTCAGTGAGGCATGGCAGTAACCTTCAGCGTCATCTCATGCAGGCATATTATTCTTCTGGACAGACTGTTTATATGCTGCAGTACCAGCATTATTCACGTGAAGATACTAGAATATTTTTTTCTTCCCTGTTTGACAGAGATATGTGACATTGAAATGCCCCAGGGACAGTGTGTACAAATAGCGTACATGAACAGAATGTATGTATGCAGCTTACGATATTCAGTAATACTGAAACAAATGAAGGTGCGCTCATAAAAAATAATAACACACCAGTGTGTCTGTAGAGGGTAATAGTTGTAAAGCCGCAGTAAAAATATGCATGTGCAATTTTGTTATTGCAATAAATATGGTTATTTTTCTCCAATATTTGTGTGCATCATCAAGACTGCATGTTATTCTCCCTTAAATATCAAATAAATCTGATTTTTGGCAAGTGATACAGGTGTTCTGTCAGTATGTGAGAAATCCTTCATAAGTTTAAGGGGAAATACTACATCTTTTTGGAATATATCTCTCTTAACATCCACAGAGTTCCTGGCAGTAACACAAAGCTTGCATCTCTCAGATTGAACTAAATATGTGACAAATCAATCAAACAGGGGTATGTTTCCCAAAAGCATAGTTGCTAACTGTGTTAGCTCTGATTCAAACTATGTAAGTTGTAAACATAGTTAACAACTATGCTTTTGGGAAACCTAGCCCAATGCAGTTGCTTACAAGCTCACAAAGACTACACAAGCCGACTGGCTCAGGATAAAGTATACACATGCACACTTACATACCTCTGAATTGCAGATTGAACCAAGAGTCAAATAGCAGTGGTCACAATGGACACCAAAGCCATTAGAAAGGCAAAGAACAGAGCGCAAATTAAAATGGTGGCATCACAAATTAAGCAAATAAAAACTTAAGACAGATAACCTACAGACAAGGGGGACACTGATGCCCAAGAAGCCATTAGATGGCACAGACCGCCACCCAACATGGTGGACACGCAGGCTTCATTCACCAATTTATTAATTTTATGAACTGCATAATTTACTAGTCACAGTTGTCATTGGGTGGAGGCTAGGACCTATTCCAGCATATGTTGTGTGAAAGTCAGAAATGTAAACTGGACAGACCATCTGTTCATCAAATAAACACACGTGCCATTTGAGACAGAAAATTATGGTAGTGATAAGAGCCAATGATGCTTAAAAAACTAACTGTTGTCACAGGGAAGTCACTGCACAACACATACACAGTATTTACCTCAAGAATCAATACAGATGTTGTCAGGCACAACATAGTTTTCTGAGAGGTGGTGCAGTAATGTAAATGCATGCTATTACATGGGAATAGTATGAATATGACAAAGCATTCAAATAGCATTAGTGGATTCCTTTCATTAGGAGGGGTTATCCTGAGAGAACACAAAGTCATCTGAATTTTCAAATAATTTCATATGCAACTTTTGCCTTGGGCAATTTGCTCAAATTCATGAGTTTTCTTCGCAAATTTTTTTTTTTGTTTGTTCATTTGTTTGTTTCAAATGAGTAGAGATTTTTAAAAAATCTGAGTTAATGTTAATCTGGTGGCATTCAGACTCTTGGCATTCATTTCACTGATTTAAAAGTTAAACAACGGCACAACACTGGCTGACTAGCTTCAGGTTTATTTGAAAAAAGTCAAATTACTTTCACTAGTCCCTGATGATTCGGGCATCTGTTACAATGTCAGCACACAATGTTTTTATATTAGTTTTATGTTTGGGTGTTCTTGGGAGTCAACAAAAAAATAATTAAACAGACGCATAACTATTATGAAAAGAAAACTAGGCGGTCAGAGACAGCAGGAGTCCCAAGCCAAAGGACAGGCCAGTGGACAGATGGACGGATGGTCAGACACAGCCTCAAATAACAATCCCCCTACCTATCAGTTGGGTGATGGAGGACGAAAAAGCAATATTGAAAGGCCACTTCAAGCAGTTAGATAACCTCCAGAAACTGAACTGAGGTCAAGGTCACACGTCCAAGGTCAAATAAAATGCCCTTTCAAGGTCACAGGTCAATTTTATTACTTGCATTGGTTTCTTGACTTAAACTTAGTTGGTTCTGCTCTGCTACATAAAAAGACTGGATGATTTTTCAGAAATTTGAAAATTGCAGAAAAGGTCAGGGTCATAGAGAAAAGGGTAAAAAGTCATAGGTCAATGAGACATTCAAAAGGCACAACTAGGGGACATGGTCAACCTACACAGGCAATTTTGAAGGGAAACAGTGTCAGAGATATGCTCTGGAGATGAAAATCAGTATGGGAGGTCATAACCAAAAGGTCAGATGTCACAAAAAAGGTAACAGATATTAAGCATTGGTACAGGTCATAAAGTCAGTGTACAATGTTTTGGCTGCGGCATTCAGTTTCAGAGAAATGAATACGGACAGACAGATGCACACACATACGAACAGATATGGCCTAAATCAGTAGTGGAAAGGCCAGGGGCCATCCAGGCATTGCATCTGGGTAAGTATCTAGACTGTTATGAAGTATTTTTTATTGAATTACTTTCTCACTTATTCATTTCGCACCAGTTATTGCTGTTTTGGTCTCAGTGGAACAAATAAAATTAATCATTACTGAAAAATAATTATAATATATGTATATTAAATATAATTAAATTTCCACCAAACTTTTTGATGCACAGAATTAGTCAACATTATTATATTCTTTTTTCTATCTTTGGTAACAAAGTTTCATTGTGACTAGAGGGGGGGGTCTCAGTATGCAGAATACTTCCCTTTGAACGCATTTCACATTTCTTCCTCGAATGGGAACCCGACAGAGTATGTGGCAGCAGGACGTCACACTGATCTGAGCCTTGAAATGTGATAAGATCTGCAATATGGCATTAAAAAAGACAGGACATAAAGCTCCTCAGATGATTCTTACTACTCCTCACAGAAGTAGACGGGAAACAGTGACCTGATTAAAAATCAATCTGGTTCCAAACTGTTGGGTTTATAGGAATCGTCATTATAAAGCACTAATTCAAATTACCTGAGCAAAGTGAGGTCACAAACTGGAAATTTATACTAGAAGTGACCTAAACTAATCATGATGTATTTCAGGAGTTTCTGAGCCACGCCCTATGACCCCTCAAGGTGCTCATGAATTGTTTCTCTGTCCCACCTTTGGACAGGGCCGTTTGTTTACGGCCTGCCCTTTCCTCTCGTTGCGATCAATGCCACTCCCAGAAAATTGGATGTCAGCCTCATTATCATAGCTTCCAGGTCGGCATACCGGGATGAAAGAGCCTGGATGGGTTCGCTAATCTCCTGCCGGCTAGAGCAATGGCCGTTAAGTTACTCAGCGCGGACTTTTCCCAGGGTATCACTAAGCCGAGGGTTTATTAGTTTATTTGGAAATGAGAGGCTTTACCACCCACCTTGGAAGAGGCAGTTTTTCCACCAGAATGGGTGAGGAGGTGTGACATGTACTTTTTGAGGGAGCTTCATTAACCCCTCCCCCCAGCCCTGCCCCGCCATCATGTTCATCCCAGCTCTCCATCTGTTGAATTAGACATGCGCTGCTGGGTTTGACAAATGCAGCACTTCTACTTGCACATCGGTAATGGACATTGGACATGGATTGCAAAGTAGAAGACAGGTGGGTAAAAGGCGTAGCAAAGGAGAGAAGATAGTTATATGCAGTGTAGATTAGGTCTCTGCAGTGTTGGAGGTGCTGTGCAGAAGTGTGTGGTGAAAGTGACGTCAGTATGGTCAACTGTAATGAATTCTTCTGACAGCTAAAATCATACTGGACAGGATAATTCATTTCTGGCCATGGAGCTCTGCTACAAGAGCCTGTTACAGCTTATTCATTCATTTTTTTTGATAATACGCTCCCTTTCAGCAAATACATAGCACCCTAACAATAGCACCTCTGGCAAAAAATGAAATAATACATTTCAATCAAAAAAAGTCAGCTTTTTTCAAGCGTTAACACCCCTTTCAGTATTAAAAAAATGGAAAAGAGTCATCATCAGGTATAACACAAATATAAGATACTGTACAAGCCAAAAATCTAGACATGGTTACGCACACACAAGATAAAAATCGTATGCAAAATAATTCTCTAAAAAAAGTAAAGTCATCGCAGATTAAAAGCTCAAATACAAAGGAGAGTTTTGTTTCAGCCTTGAAGGCATTGAAAGTTGTTTCTATTTGCACCATCCCTGTGCGGAAAGGCAGTTAACCCCCATAACTGTCAGTCATAGTTATCACAATCTCTCAGGTGAATCCAGTTCAAAGCTGCCGAGAGACAAAAGAGCACCAAAGAATGTGCGGAGCCTTGAACGCTTCACTGGCAGATTCTGTGGCAAGAATATTTCTGAAGGTGAAAAGCCCACAGCTGTATTTTAAGAGGAACCTCAAAGGTTCCCTAATTGCCCTATTTGCACAAGATATTTTTATTTGAAATTGTAAAAAATGTTTATTGTCTTCAGGTTTCTGTGACATGGGGGATGGATGTAAAAGTAACATTAAGGGTCTACTGTGTGACTCGAACTACAGAGACAGAAGTGAATACTTGATGGATGTAGTGATATGAGACTGGGGGATGATTTTATTCTTTAATGTAAGTCTGATCACAATTTGGCAGGCAATTATGTTTGATGATATCTATGCAGAGATTCCTTGGTAATGATATGCACTGTACATTAAACATTACATTAAATTCTAATTACAGGTATTAGTGCTCTAGCCTTCACTGGATTTAATGTGTTAACTCATTTGCATTTGTATTGTGACGGCAGTAAATCCTTTTAAATCCTTAATCCAACTGGTGAGCTAGATAACTCAAAGACAAGAATCATGTGTAGTAGACAGAGCGACAATGTTGTGGTTGTTCTTTCTGTTGTTATTGTGTGAAACATAGCTATTCACTACTATTTGTCAATTTATTAGAGAATATTATTTATCCAGGAGAAATAAACGGTTCCTTGTGATGAGAAATGAAATGTAGTGACACATCTCCATGAATATTTATTAGACTGTGGTCCAAAACCGTACCAATGAAAGGAGCAATGATTGATCTGTGCAGTACATATTCTCATTTTAAGATGCTTGCAAATATCAGAATTCCCCGCATTACCATCAACTGAGGTGAGATTCTCACTGGGAAAAGCAAGGTGGTGCGTGTACTCACCTATCTTCTCAAAAAATAAAAAAATACAAATCATAAAGCTCTGCACTCCACAATAGATCATTGTATTTATCTGTTTATTTGCTTTTAATAAAAAATGTAGTGCAGATTTTGAGACTTAATTTGACAATATTTCACTGCTCCTTGCTTAGATTATGTATTAATTACAATATTTTGTATACAATCCCATATTCAATTGGAAGCATGTTTTGTGTTTCCTTGCTACAGGTACCATAGAAGGTTTTTCAGTTTTTCATCCTGATTCTAGGCTTTTGATTCCCTTTGAAATCTTCATCAATATCCTTTCTGTATTGTTGATATGAGGTCCACTGCTGTGCTACTGAAAAACAAGGGGGCCTTTATTAGGCTGAGAAATAAGAAAAAAAAAGTGACATCGCGGGAAGGAATTACTATTTCAAACTAAATCCTGCTACACGAGGCGAATGCATAGAAAGCATACGGTTTAATATGAATGCTGAAATATTCCATGTTAAGCAGCACAGGGCCCTGGCAGTACCTGAGCCAGGGAGAACTTGTGTGTAGAAGTGCTGCTCATTGAATCATACAAATCATTCAAGACATTAGCGCCTGCGGTTTCATTTCAGCCCCTCGTTAAGTCAAATCTAATCATGGGCTGTCTGAATGAAAACACTCCATTGGCTGAAAGTAATCTCCATGGGGTAGATGTGGAGATTATGTAAAACCTGTTGTAATGCAGATCCCTTTGCACTTAGGGTGGGCAGTGTGTCTGTGCATCCGCTCTCCTGCACATATGCCTACAGGCAGATGCAGTTCAATGCCCAGATGTATTCAATGATTAAATAGCGCAACAAATAGTCCTTGTGAAATATGTTAGTCAAAGCCAGGTGAGTTGCTCAGTTTGACTACTCTTGATTCATAGGCATAGGTCACAGGTCACTACCTCCTTATTTTCCCTCTATTAAGTTAATTGAACCCCCACTCCTTCTGTATGCAATCTTTTTTTTTATTATAATAACACTGGCAGGCAATATGATATGCAGCTATGAGCTGGAAATGTCTCCCACACCCTGTCATTTATGATACAAGATGGTCTGACTCGCATTTTGTGTTGGTGTGATCATTGGATGTGACGCCTGAGTCGTGGGAAATCTAATGTATTTATTTTTTCTTGACTTTAAAATATAAACAAGATGTGCTCCCAAGGTCTAGCCTAATGTTTGCTGTCAATAGTGCTGCCAAAAACCAGAAATTGTGTGCTCAAGAGGGTGGTGATATCAATAACCTGGCAGTATTAGAAAATTAAAATGACTGCATCCCACCTGAGGCAACTTGAAAAGGTAAACAAAAATAAATAAATAAAGTCAATAAAAAGAAATTGATTAATTTTCTTGGGGGAGGAAAAGCTTGGCAAGTACTTTGAGAATAGCCTTCAAGTCACAGCTGTCTGTAATCTAACGGCAATCCACGTGCACTACTGTTACCAGATGATACTTTGATAGTTTGCATGTACAAGGAAAAGTAACCAATTTAATCCTTTTAAAGCAGTAATGGGTATTTATAAAGTAGCCAGCTGTGCATGTGTACGTGTGTGTGTGTGTGTGTGTGTGTGTGAGAGAGAGAGAGAGGGGAAAGAGAGAGAGAATTTGCTTCTAATTTATGCATAGAGGCTTTAATGGCCATAATGAATGTGTGAACTGGCAGCTGTGTGTTGTGTACAAGCTTACATGCTTGGTAAAATGTGTGAAACTTGATTTAAAAATGAATCCAGTAATCGCTGTAATCAGTGTGTGTTAAACGTCCAGATGTTTGTGTATGCATCTACCATGTGTTTATCGGAGTGAATGCATCTGTCTGAATTTATGGTTTGACCCATTGATAGCAATGATCAATATGCATAAAACTAGCCAACAGATAACTTTCATCTAAGAGACACACAACTTTTATTAATCATTATAATACCTATTTTCAGCACAAGAAATTACACCAATTGCACTTTTAATGTTTGTGATAATGCTCAAACCCTCCACTTCCAAATCAGAAAGCGCCCATCTAATGCAAACTATGTGGTACGTGATATGTGGCTCTTTTGATGAGGGTAAAAAATGATTTAAAGTTTGAGTCTGTTCACTTATACTGTATTTTGAGAGGAAAAAAAAAAACAAGGATCTTTCTGTTTCTTGAGCCATTTCCTTTTCTCTGTTGGTACATGGACTCAGTCACACCTGCAGTTACACCTGCAGTGCGAAGCTTTTTCTTCTTGAGTTTTCACAGAAATTACTCCTCTGATTCTTAATAAGCTGCTAAACAAAATCAGAGAGGTACTTTTGAATACAAATAACATTTGAGGAGTTTCATCATGAAACACAGTACATCCATTTAAAGCATTTATAGAAAAATGCAATTATTTGTAATGGGAAAAGTAAGCATAGAAAAGCTTTCTTATTTGTGGATAGGTCTTGCTGATGCAATTAAAACTAAGAATTATGAATCCTGTGAAAGCGAATTTTGTTGTGATTATTTGGCCAAAAAATACATCTACAGAAGTGGGATTTGAAGTCAAATGCCTGCCAGTCAACATCATAGACACAAACATTTCCATGTTTCCATAATAAACTGTAATACTCCTCCAAGTGCAGCCACAGTCCTTTTTTTTGCAAATCTGCAGCTCACTGAGGCCAAAAACTCAGTCAGCGGGAAGAAAACTAAGTCCACTGATGGGAAACGCATTCTCAACGGGTATATTGAGGAATCTATTTTTTTCAGCGGAGCTTGCAGCATAGAAATGACACTCTTTCGTTGACACTCGAAACATACTTTCGTTTTTCCTAAAACAAGAGTTGCTAAATAATCAGAGCCTGTTGGCAGTCCGGGATCGTCAAACGCTGATTGGCTGCTTGGTTATATCACAGTAAACGGAAAAAAAAACTGGCTTGCCGTTTATTGCGCTTTTAAATGAAAGCATATGTTCACGCTTGCTAAACACTGGGATATCGAGCATGGTGCAAAGGGTTGAACTTGCCACGACTTCCAGCCCACCAATGATGATCCTCTTGCAGAGGTGGTCCAAAAATTTAGAAAGTGGCGTTTATTGCGTTTTGCGATGAAACTCTTCATTCTATCTTGTATTTCTCTCAATTCATTGTCCTCCACTTCAGAAAGATATCCCCAAGCTTAACCTTTTGACATAGTTTACACCAGCATTTATCGACGTAAGTAAACAAGCATGATTGCTTCCACTTGTTTGCTGACCTCCTTTCCTGTGCTCAGAGTGTAATATGTTTTGTTATGACACTGCTGCTATTAGTGGTAATTTTTTCATGTAAGACATGTCTTATGCCAGCTTAGCTGAAAAGGTTATAGGACTGGAACCTCACATTGAGACTTTTCTGAGCATTTGCCCTCCTTTGGTCGCTCAGTATGAACCAGCTGCAGAAACCTCTTTGCAACGGGACAAATTAATCACAGTTAAACGTAAACAAAGAAACACATACTGCTCATCCTTCACCCCTTTAACTTTCAAATTAATTTGCCCCTCTTGAACACTTGCCAGTAGATGAATGAGAATAGGAGAAGCCTCTCATTAAAGGTGATTCCACAATTAGAAATGTAAGACTTTTCAAACCAATAACCACAGTGAATTGTATTCCTGGAACTCGCGTGACTGACATCGAAGCAAATTTAAAATGACCAGATAAGAATAAGTGCATATGTGCCAAAATTATTCACGCCAGTAAAAATGACATTCAACATTACAAAGATCATAAAGAGCAGTTTTGAGCCGGTTTGCTCAATGGCTAAAAAGATGTCATGGTCCGTAACATTCACTGGTCTATACCCTATCAAATGTAGCAATGAAATGTACAGCAGATTACTCTCGCTTATTCAGTGGTTGGGGAAGTAGTGCACAGGTGCAGCCCTGTTTCCCAAGAACTGGGACACTGCGTAAACTGTAAATAAAAACAGAATTTGCAAATAATTTAAACCCTCTATTTAAATTTTCCCCTTCCAAAGTGGAATGGGGAAATAAGAATAGATGCTGTCGTTCCACATGTCTGTCCCTCACATTTTTTTTTCCAGGCCAGAACTCCTAAACTATTTGATATTTCTCAACGAAATTTCATATGTTGAGACATTTTATTGTGTAATGTGCCTCTTCGCATTTCCATCCATCCTCCAGTCTGTCTGTCCATCCATTGTACTGTTTCCAGGCCAGGTATCAGCCATCACATTTTTTTTTTCCGGACCAGAACTCCTGATAAATTCAATATTTGTTAATGAGATTTATGTATATGGCTTCATCTAATTGTGCAAATTACCGTATTATACTTCTGCCTGTCCTCCCGTTTATCTGTCCATGCCTCCCCTGTGTTTTTAGCCCACTTGGCCTCCAGCCCCTCAGGCTTATGCTGTGTTTAGATGCCTACGTGGCGGTCTGTCGTGCTTCCATGCGTCTGTCCGTGCATCCGTAAAATTTTTTGCCTTGTCAGCGTTCTAGTGCCTTCAATTTTTGATAGATCCTTTTCATTTTTTATACGCGTGTATATGGGATGAAAATCTAGGCCAAGTTCGATTTTGGCCATGTTGCGATAGTGGCAAAGCCACTGCGCCTGCTTGGCCTAATTTTTTTTTTTTTTTTTTTTCCAGGCAAGATATCACCCATCTGGTGATGGAGGATCTGAGAATTTCATGTTTATTGAATATAGTACGAGGACAACATATCGATTGATGAGACTAAGAAATCTTTTTATTTATTTATTTATTTATTTTAAATATTCAGTCATATTGAATTTGATCCCAGCAACACGTTTAAAAAAAGTTGGGGCAGGAACAACAAATGACTGGAAATGCTGTATGATGGAAAAAAAATATATACACCAGGTGGAGCATCTCACGCCTAAGTAGGTTTATTGGCAACAGGTCAGTCAAATTATAGGGTGTAAAAAGAGAATCCAAGATAAGCTTAGTCTTTCGGAAGTAAAGACAGCGAGGGCATCACCACTCTGAAACATTTAAAACTAAGACTAAAGTTTGTCAATGCAAAATTGTAAAGACTTTGGGGATTTCATCATCTATGGTACACAATATCAATAAAACATTCAAAGAATCTGGAAAAAAATCTCTGCAAGCAAGGAAAAAGGCCAAAAACCAACGTTTAATGGTTGTAATCTTTAGGCCCACAGGTGGCACTGCATTAAAAATGGACAGCATTCTGTGGAGGGAAAATCACTACATGGGCTCCGGAACACTTCTGAAAACCACTGTCAGTGAACACAGTTTGTTGCTGAATCCGCAAATGCAAGTTAAAACTACCATGTGAAGACAAAACCATATATAAATAAGATTCAGAAAAACTGTTGCCTTCTTTGGGCCCAAGCTCATTGAAGATCGACTGCGGCAAAGTAGAAAACTGCCCTGTGGACTGACCAATCAAAATGTGAAATTCTTTTGGGAAATCACGGACGCCGCGACCTCTGGGCTAAAGAGGAAAGGGACCATCCAGCTCATGATCAGCACAAAGTTCAAAATCCACCACACGTGAAGGCATTGAGTTGTGCACTAGTGGCATGGGTTACTAGCACATCTGTGAAGACACCATCAGTGAACTTCGAACGGTGAAACTACCGTATAGCTGAACTACCTGTGCGGTTCCACGGTTTTAATCAACACCTGCCAGCCAATCAGAAAAGAGTATTCACCCAGACTATGGTATAATAAAGTTTATACCATGGTCTGGGTGAATATTCTTTCTGATTGGCTGGCAGGTATGCATTAAAACCGTGGAACCGCACAGGTAGTTCGGCCTACGGAAGTTTCACTGTTCGAAATTCATCCGCTAGCCAACCTGTAACCATAGCAACATTAGAGCACTGGCATTTGGCTGGGAAAACAGAAACCTAGCTACTCATTTATCTCCAGTAAATTTGGCGGCATCAGATAAGTTGCATCCTGCGGGGTGGTTAACAATAGGTACTCCAGTGATAATGATCGTAAATATTAGAGCACCGAAGTAATCACGCTTTATTCATTAAACGATAGTAATTTTGTACGGTTACAAAGGAAGCTAAGATGTCCACTTCATGTATCAGCAACTGTTGACTGTTCGCTAACTACGTGCTATGACAACAGACTGATTTCAGCTCGCTGGCTCTCACAGAAATCATCATTATATCCCCGAAATATGAGTTTCGGGGATATCATGGTTTCGCCCCACCCGCCGCCGCCGCGTCCACCGCCGCGTCCGCAGATTTTAGCCGTTAGCGGGATAACTCACAAAATATTTTACATTAGCTTCTCATTTTTAGCATATGGGTAGATATGGTAGAGAAGATGAACTGATTAGATTTTGGGCAAGTATGCACTCCTAGGTTTGCCACCAGGTGGCGCTATATATTGAAAAAATCAGTTTTTTTAACCATATCTCTAGAACAATTACTTACACAGACCTCAAATTTGGCTCATATTGTTGGTCTAGTAAAGGGGAATCCAATAAAGGGGGCTTCGAGGATTGGGGAATTTCGGGGATATACCCCTTGCTGTCGGCTGCCAACAGCGTAGGCCTAGTTAGTTCATTGTAATTACGGGAAGCAAGTTAGCTACAGTCTGCATAATCGCGCATAATGTTGTGTTATGCATAATCTCCGTTTAAGCTGGAATCTGTTTTCAAATCAGTAGCTGGTAAAAGGATGTTAGCGTGCGCAAAAAATTCTTTCTCCATGAAGTAAGCTGAACTAAGTTAGCTGGTTTATTTTAGCTTGGCCGATAGTATTGGCTATGAGAAGGCGCGGTGCCTATTCAATGATTACCAGGTCGTTTTTTTAAGTGCTAAACATTCACCAAAAATTTCTGAATGCTTTGATTTGATATTGCTGGCAAATGACGATGGTATAAGCAGCATAATCAACTCACAGGTGTGCATTACACGGTTTTAAGGCACTTCACGGAGGCCACCACTTCGCCTTTGCGTCGTGCCTTAAAACCGTGTAATGCACACCTACGAGTTGATTATCCCTTACATATTGGAACCAAAGTTCCGGTTTGCTTGTATTTTTGCCTTTTTCCACCTTTGCTGTGGGACAGCCATGGCTTAATAAAGCCAACTTCATCTTTGCATCTGGATCCAGTTCCATGATTGCCATATTTCTGTGCATCTTGTCCGATGCCCAGAAAAAGTCCTGACAGTGGTAAACATGCTCAGGTCCCAACTTATTGGAAAAATGTTGCTGGCATCAAATTCAAAATGAGCATATATTTTTCAAAAAAATGTTATGATTCTGCCTGTGCCTGCTACCTGTTTTTGTTATTTTTAATCATTATGTATCATTTATCATTAGTCTACATCCCAGTTTCTGTTTTTGCCATTTGTTTATTTTCTGTTCTGTGCACCAGTGTCTACCCCTGTCTTGTGATCAGTGTGGTAAGTTCCGTCTCCCCAGTCTGCAGTACCTACATGCTTCGGGTGATTTCAGTGGTTTCTGGTGTTTCACATAATTGTGAAATTGCACTCTTTGATCTGTGCACGTAGAACTCCGTAACCAAAGCCGTTTATCTGTCATAGGTTGTCTAAAGCCCCTTTCAGATTGACAGTTCACTCCGTATCAGCACTGCAGCAGCTCCGGTGCAGCACTGGGTTAAAGTTTGATGTGAATTGATTTACGGTGGAGTAATTTACTGCGGCGTAGTTTACCCCGGAGTAATTTAAACCACTTCTGGAGGTGATTTAGCTCCGGGGCAGCACTGGAGAAGCACCGGATTAAGTGCGATATGAATTGCACTCCTGCCCAGCACCGTATTAAATTTACTCAAGCAGAGCGGAAATGGTCAGCATTCGTTGAACAGTTTTCCGCTCATGCGCCAAACGAAGGCGCAGGTGTCCAGGAAGTGTGTGTACTGCTGATCAGCGTCATTTGCCCTCAGTTTGATTATTGAACGTCTAGGTTTTTTTTTCCCCCTCGTAAAAAGTTACTATTTATTATCGCATATTTTGAATCACAGCAATAATGGCCAAGAAAGACGAACGTGGATGTAACTGGTCATATGTAACTGGTCAATGCCCATAATGCATCGCACGCGATCACGCAAAGGGAATTTCCGGCCCATGCCAAGGCTTCGGTTTAGGAAAACGATACTATGACGACTAATAGGGTGGCGAGATTTCAATATGAATGGGTCTCGCTGATTTGATGCGGACATTTTATGACTTTTATACAGTGTTTTCAGGTCGATATGAATGGGTTTAAGCGGGAGTGCCAATCCGCAGCAGCACCGGATTGCAATTGGGTGTGTAGATATGAATGTGGTATATGTGTCCTCAGTCCACATCTTGGCTTTTGCCAATCATTGTGTTAGGGCTTCCTCATGTGCTCACCTTCATTGCTCATTATCTGTCACTCCCACCACCTGTTTCCCCATAGCATGTGACTTCTGTTTGGTGCATTTAAGCCCTGCATTTCTGTTCCTTCCCCGTCAGAACGTTGATCATTTATTCTGTGCCGAGAGACCCGTACGCCAGTTTATTTGAAAGATTTGAGACACCCTTTGCCTGACTTCTGATTTCTGCCTGTGCCCTTTTGATTGATCTGTTTATTGTTCTGGTTTTGACCCCGCCTGCCTGACTACGATTCTTGGTTTTTGCTGCCCTGGTTTTAGGATTTTTGCTACGTCTCATCTACTCTGATTTTTGCCCACTGTTTATGTGCCGTTGCCAATCTGATCCATTGTTACCGAACTTAGCCTGTCCCACGACCCTGATCTTTGGATTGTGTTTTTTGGCACTGTACATTATCTCTGGCCCGGACTCGGACTGAATAAAGGATTTTGATCTATATATACATATACAGTATATATAAAATTATTAGAAAAAAAAAATTTTTTCTACAACTGCTTGCTTCTGGTTCCTGGACCATAACATTACAGAAAATATAAAATTTCTCAATTTCAACATTTGCTATGTTGCCTCTGTACTATTTTCAATTAAACAGAATTCAAATTATTCGCAAATCATTGCATTCTGTTTTTATTTCCAGTTTACACAGTGTCCCGACTCTTTAGAAAAGGGTATGTAGTAACGTTGGGTTTTATGAATAACTGGCAAACTTTTTGAGAAAGTCCAGGTTTTCACTAGAGGGACAGTGTTTTATCATCTAGAATCTTCGCCTACAGCTTAAATTATTGCAATTTACACTAATTGAGGAAGCACACATTTACTACTGCCAGCATACAGTGCTGTGAAAAAGTATTTGCGGCCTTCCTGAGTTTGTTTATTTTTGCATATTTGTCACACAACAATGCTTCAGACAAAGAGAACCAGTGTAAACACAAAATGCAGATTTTAAAATATGATTTCACTTATTGAAGGAAAACAGGTATCCAGTCCTTCCTGGCCCTATGTGAAAAGGTAAACTACTCACAATAAAGAGACTAGGAAAACATGGCAAGGTGATAACCACTGCAGACCAAAAAGAGCACAAAGGCTTGTCTCAGATTTGCTTAAAAAAAACATCTTAATGACTCCCAAGACTTTCGGCGCAATATTCTGTGGACTGATGAGTCAGAAGTGGAAAAAAGTTTGGGGGATAAAGGGGGAATGAAAGATGCATCGTTCTCCCTACTACAAGTGAGTGGACCATCAAAGATGTTTTTGAAGGTGGTATTTTAAAGCGATATTTTCACAAAAATCAATATGTGGCTTAAAATGTGGCAATCAGTGTGTCCCATAAATATTCCAATTGACTTAAGATTTAATTTCTCCGTGACAAACGAGAGATTCCAACTTTTCTTCCTCATTCACTTGAATTGAAACCGCTACAAACAAATATAAAATGCGTTTAAACATTTTAAATCAGAGCATTCAAACATACCATGATATTTATTCACAAAATAAAATGGTGGTCTTGGTGAGTTTCTTATTTCCGAGCTTAGATATTGTGTAATCACCATTTTAAATCAAAAGTAGATCTGGTCTGTCATACAGGGAGTATTTTGAGATCGTTGCACAGTAGCTGTTCTCCTAGTGGTTCATTCGTTGAAGTCCACATACCCTATTGCCAACAACCATTGCTTACATCACTTCGGGTCTCCCACTGGTGAAAACTAATGTCGGTAACGTTGTTGGGGTAATTATTACACTCCACCACCATGATAACAGTAATGACAACTAGCGTTACAAGTAAAAATCCACAATTTCGTCCACGGTCAGCCTGCACGTCTGCTTCTTCTGTTTTGGTGAAATCTGCTGCTTGTCCTTAATGTTTACACTGAGGAGCGTGAGGGCCTTCATACACACGCTTCCATATGCAAGCTTTGTGCTGTATGACGCATCCGCGAGAGGAAAATAGGACAAAAATAATTGAAACTCTTTTCCTGTTAAAAAAAAAAAAAACAAAGACCACTTCAAGGAAAAAATATATATAATAAACTCCCATTATTGAATAGGTTTGTGGAATTCTATAAATCGTTTATTTTGTAATATTTGTAGGCACCATTCAAGTGAATGAGGGGGAAAATTTGCAACCTCTCTTGTTCGTCACGGAGGAAATTAATCTTGAGTCTTTTGGAATATTTGTTGGACATACTGATTACTACATTTTCAGCTGCATATTGATTCTTGTAAAAATACCACTTTAAGGTAAGGTTGCATCATTTTGCTTGAGACACTCAATAAAGGGCTGAATATGCAGTTACTAATGTGTTCAATACATATTTTAATTTACTCACCAAAACTACGTACCTCTTTGATGATGGGGTGTTTCAATGTTACTCCTTCATTCACTTGCATTGCGCCAATACCAGGTGTTTTTTTTAAAAATAAATACACACTCACGCACACACACACACACACACACACACACACACACACACATATATACAACCCCAATTCCGAAATAGTTGGGGCGAAGTGTAAATTGTGAAAATATCAAAACGCAATGACTTTCAAATCACACCAGCCAGTATTTTATTCACAATAGAACAGAGATAACATGGCAAATGTTGAAACTGAGAAATTTTGAATATCCCCTCCTTTATAATCACATTATCCCAAAATCTGACTTTAAAACTCTAGCGGAAGCTAGCTAGGTAGCAAGCCAGGGTAGCTTATGCAGCCAAGAGAAATAGGTGAATCATAAAAGCCTCAAATATGGGATTATGAAGTAGGGGAAGTGAGTCCTTCATTTGGCTTGGTTGTGTTAATTAAAGACTAACGTTGACCAGAAACCTTCTCCGTTTCTCTTGTTTGTTGCACCAGTTCATTATTAGTCAGCTCAGGTAAGATAGCTACCACTACTTTTTTTGAGTAGGGATATGGGATGTCATGTTTAGTAGCCTTGGCTCCTCTTAAAAGAATAACAATATGCCGAACAAGCTTTTGCATTTATGTTAGTACCCATCCAAGGGCTGTTGCTACCATGTGACATTATGTCAGCACGGAAGTTATGAAATTGCTAATCCTCCCCATAGTAGTGAATACAATGTTGCTGTGAACAGAGCCACAAATCTTCAGAGCGAAAAAGTAAAAATGATCCTGCAGTCAAGTAAAGAGAAGAAAAATTTTGTTTCGCGTAGGTTGAAATGCAACATTAGATCTCAAAATTCTTAAACAGCTCTGTGAACTTATAAACTTTTGATTATTGTTTTCATATTCTGTGTCTCACAGAAACATTGCTAGGGGACTTTAACCTGCACTTTGAGAGAGCAGATGATCCTTTAACATCCTTATTCATTGATGTTTTGGAGTCAGTTGACTTTACTTAGTGTCATTTACTCCACACATTTTCATGGTCATACTTCAGAGAGCCCAGTCTCATTCTGACGCATCATATATTGATATTACCTGATCAAGCATCGATCTGCAACACAGAAGAGGACTTTTTGTTTCCTTAATTGACACCAGTTTCCCTAAGCCTAAACCTGAACGATAACCATAAGCGTCAAATGAAGACACCAAAAGCTTCCTGTTGCATCACATATCGACGCTTGGCCAGTTAGCGTCACTATATGACGAGTCAGAATGAGAATGAGTTGCTTTAGACCAGGCCTTTGGCTTTGGTGCTGATATTGACAACATTGATATTCATTCACATAATCTCAGCTTGTTTGACCATTTTCTCATCACATTGTACTGGCTGTTGGCCCAGCTTGTAATGTCAGAAACTAGGATTTACACAGGTTGTATATTTACTGCCTCCACCTCTTCACTACTCACTAAAATATTTCCAACTTAATTCAACAGTGCAGTTAGTTCCATGTGCATCAATGGTGTAATAGAAGAGTTTGATCAATGCCAATTGTTTTAAAACTTGGTCCTGGAGGACCCCAGTGTCTGCTGATTTTCATTCCAACCACAATGGCAATCGCAGAACTTCAACAAGATGTCAATTTGTGTAAATTAGGCCTAATCCATCCAAAATGTGTATTTTTAAAAATGGGTTTTTTCCTACTTTGTTTGCAAAAAAAAAAAAAATCCCGTCTGCATGAAGACGCAAAAACACAATTAAATGCTGTCAAAAGCATGCCTTACCCCAAACCAACAGCCTGCAATGATATAATTTAATGTAAGACCACTTAGGCCAATCACTAGCCTTCAAAAATCACTATAAGGTGCACAAACACTAATGTCACAAGCCCAAAATTCTGTTTCCCCTGTCCGCACGTTAACAGAGTTTTACAACTCTTCCCCTGGAAGGGGTTTTCCAAAAGGTCCGTTTTGAGTGACTGAAAACTCAATATGTGTTTGGACGAAAAACTGAAATGCACAGATAATGCTAAGTTTTCGAAAATACCTGTATACATGTGGATAGGGCCTAATACTGTTAGACTAACTAAATTGGTCAACTTGCAGTCCAGACCAGTCTGTCATGTAAAATCTGCAGTGCTTTAAGAAGAATGAACTACTGCAATGAATAACCAGGATGTCTGAGCAGATGAAGACCTGTATCAAGGGAGAATGAGAAAACAATCCTTCAAAACTGAAAAAAATTGGTGTCCTCCCCAAAATCATGATATGGGAGGGTGGTTAAAAGGAATGGTGATGTAACACAGAGGTAAACACACTTTGTTTTATATGTGCTTCAGGCATGCAATTCAGAATGAGTGTTTATTTTCCAAAAAAAAAAAAGAAAATAGAGAAGCAAAAACAATCATACATCTCTTCTCTCTGTTCTATTTCCAATTTAAGATGGGTGAAGGATGATTTACAAATCACTGTTTTATCCATATCATTATTCATATTGTTCCAACGTTTTAGGAAATGGGATTCATATATCTCAAAGAGGTCAAATGTGTGACTGGATTAGAAGCGTAACATTTCAGCAAATTCCTCGCTTGTCTTGCCTCAAAGACTTCATTGTCGAAATAAATTTTCTTTAGCATGCTAAATGTAGTGCTGCCTATGTTAAGTGTAGCGGTTCGTGAAACTGCCACTTTGGTAAAATTCCAAGCTAAGCAGGTATCAATGAGGAACAGAAGCAGCTGCTTGCAAAAAATTGTATCATTCTTAATTTATCCATACCAATTAGCATGTTAACCTTTGCTAACTGTTCAATTTGCATTCCTGAGTTTGTGTATCAACCACTGATGTTCCATTAATGTTGAGCAAACAGGGTTACAGAATCATATTTGCATCAGCAGCCCATGGAAAATAAGTTGGTTCTCTCTGTATTTATTATTTCTATACATTTAGTTCAATAGTATTACTATTGAATTAAATCAGCCTTCTGAACGATTTCTTGATTTTGTTTCAGAAACAGTCAGTACATTCACATGCACAGTTAAGTTGAGCTACGGTGATAGCTCGATTAGGCCATTTAATCGGACTACTGTCCTTTTCCCAGTATACATGCACAGGAGGAAATTCAATTTATTGACCGAAGCATGTTCATTTCCGCTTCGATAGGTGGCAGTATACCCCCTTTCTGGTTGCTCAGTTTGCATCTTTTTCTGGTTGACCTATTACATCACAGACCAAACATTTGACAAACAAGTTAGCTGACGGCAAACTAGTAGCAGGTCGAGTGCATTGACTGTATAAGGTCGAGTGGCGAGAACATGGACAACTTTACGGTTCTGTACGTTTAATACGGGTGTATGGTTTGCTTTTCATACAATTGTGATGCACGCTATCCCCAGTGGTTATGGCATTAGCCAAAGCTTGGCTGAAACGCCGCTATGCTCTACTTTGTGCCCTTTCTATTATCCTGTTTCCCAGAAGCGTAGTTGCTAGCAACTAACATAGTTTGTCCATTCACAGCCTGTGGTTCCAATTATGTAAGTTAGCATCCGTGCTTTTGGGAAACGCACCCCTGGGCTTCATGTGCATGTTGGATGCGGGTCAGAGGTAATGACTAGTGGGAGAAGGTCGGTTTTCCAATGGCGAGTGGAAGGAAAATTTTCGGAGGACACGCAAGTTATTCAATAAATCATGCGGATTAATGGTAGAAATTATGAGACCCCAAGGCATGACTGTTCATGCACTAATACCCGTGCAGACAGGGATTGTTACTGTGCAGTACAAACTCACTAGTTAGGCAGAGCTCACAGTTGTCGCTAAGCAGTTTGGTGTTTACATGTCCACAAGACTTCCAGGTCAAAGCCCTGCATGAAGAATGTGGAGCATGCTCAGAGCGCATGCTCCAGTTTGGTTTGATTGAAGTGTATACATGGAGGAATATGCAACTATTAACCGCATTATCTGGGTGTGTTAGTCGGACTATGAGAAATTCGATTTTGCACGATTCCAGTCAGACAAACATGTTAGACAAACATGTTTACATGTATTTTAAAAGTCCAGTTATAGTCGGAGTAATCCAATAATTAGATTTTTTCTCATGTCAGGTAAACGCACTGACTGTAGAAGTAGCGTAGTACATTTTAGCGAGACTGCCAGGCAATAGATCTGATGGACAGAAAGCCTTTCCCATGTACTGCATGTTGACTACCAAATGGAAATTTCTGTAGACGAGTTCTCGGTTTATTTTCTGTGTGAACTGGACCTTACAGAGTTGTACTGCCTTAGTGGATCCACAGTCAAATGCTGAGCTGCCATTTTCCTTTATTGCCCACATCAAATACATCTGTATGCTTTATGAGGTCCTCCTCACTCCTCTGTTCAAATCGAATACTGTTGAACATCAAAGGGAAATAGAAGTAGTCTGAACAAATAATACAATAATACAGCCATATAATGCAATAATACAGCCAATGGAGGTGTAAAAATGTCAGAGGACTGCCAGGTATATGGAGCTTGAGGTGAAGTGTGCTTTGTGACATAGCATAGTGTGATGCGTATATTAAGGGTAGATTCTGGCTCAAACATATATCAAGAATACTCCCCACACACTGTGACACCACCACCAGAAGCCTACATCATTTACACATGGCGTGGAGCCATGGATTCATGCTGTTTTTGCTCCCCATGGTCTGCATTTTCGATTAGCCTGAACTGACAATGTTTCATTGTTTCTTCTACTTTCAGTCATCCAGGTTTGGATAGAATGGGAATGAGGCTGTCATCACTTTTGCTGTTGTAACCTGAACACTCAACGATTTTGTACGTTTTGTGCTTGCAGGCCTGCATGACCTTCCTGCACTCCACTCTTTGTGCATTTGTGGCCTTCCTGCTTGAATGAACAATTGAGGCCAGTACCTTTGTCAAAAACAAGATGTTTTCTGCCTGAGAGGTGCCACTCATTGGTTCTTTTTTCTTTTTCTACCTAATCATGTTATTCTCTGTACACCGTAGAGCTGTGGCCACAAATATTGTTCTCGGAGATCTACCATCTTGTTGGTTTTCACCCCCAAAACAAAGCACATCTCAATTCAACTGCTTGAGATCTTGTTGGCTAATTCAGAGTCAACTGTACCAAACAGAGTTGAAAAGATAACAGGAAGGATGGTAGAGGGGTTGGTTGCCACTGCTCCAGACACTGTGGTGCATGAAAATCACAGGAAGTTTTGAGATGCAAGAACCACCCCGTCTGGCACCTCAGCTCATACAGTGGTTAAAGTCACTTGGCTCATGCATCTTGCTTGCAAATAAAAAAACTCAACCTCTTCACCATTTCTGCATGTTTAACATACTGAATGACAGTCACAGGAATTGTTCTTGATGTCGTAACTAGGCAGTTGGCATTTACCAGTAGATGCAGAAGAAGCGTGCAGTTAATGTTTTTGATCAGAGTTTTTGGAGAATGTGCTGAGAAATTGCCCACAAACCACTCCAGAGTAGTTTCTTAAGTTGAATGTGTCTGCCTGTGAGTGAGTTAAAAGAGGATAAGACAATGCTTTCTTGCAGCAGCTCTGGCTTGCAGTGTGCTTCACTTTGAGCACATCACATATTTTATGGTTCCAGTTTGAACAAGCCAGCTGCCTGTAGCAGTCTATCATTTGGAGAGTCACAGGCCTATCGGCACCTCTCATCGTAATCCACTGACAAAGTAGGACCTGGCTGTCCGCAGTCATTTTTATACCTCCACAGGCTGTGTCACTGTCTTATTTGTTGTGACGACTTATACTTCCGTTCACTTTCACAGCCACTTGCTTGACCTCTAACACACAAAAAACTCTCATTTGCTTGTTTGTTCATTCACATACATGCGAAAGCTCCTACATGTTTTGTCTCTTGAACATGAGAGCTTTTCATGTGTATATGTCTGTGAGAAATTAATGTACTCAAAGTGGTAGATAGACCTACTGTACTGTGCTGTATATGCAAGTATTTTATATGTGTGCTAGCAAGAAAACAAATTTATGCGGACAGCGCACGACTGCATGGATATTATATTTGTTCAAGCTGTTCTAATTGATCTTTCTCTGTCTGCCGCACTCAACTCTTTCATGAGATGTAGAAAAATGGCTCAGACTTGTCAAGCCTAAGCTAGGCAGCCGTTTTAGTTATAATGCTGTGGCTGTAGAGAAGAAATTTGGGTTGGAGGGAGAAGGGACACTCTCAAGGGATTTTTGAGTGAAATGCAATGGCCACACCTGTTTAAGTGGCATCTCAACCTCTGGTTAACTGTAAGCTATTTTGCAGAGAAGAAACCTGGACCAACTGGCAATCAGTACATGCTATCTTCGGCTTCCTTGTTTTGGTTGTAAGCTTGTTAATGCTTGCCAGACAATATTAGCCTGACCTGAGTACATAAAATCTTTAGCCGCTTAACCAACGTTCATCACCACTTGAAGGAAGAAGAAGAAATTGGTTCTTTATTCAGACATTGGGCTCTATTTACGTGTCGTCAAAAACATAAATGTAGGCGGAAGCAACATCATGCACAATTTTGTTCGTTGCAAACAGCTCATTTATCGTCTTTGCCCAATTTTGTATTTCTGTGCCCTGAAATGAACAAGATTGTATTACAATGGATTTAACAGCACATTAAGGTGTCAATGCATAGAGCTAACACGATGCAAGTTATATTCTCAAACCTTGTTTGCGTTTTCACTCACCCAGACAACCTTTTAACGCAAATGATGTTCCTCTATGGCAGTTCTTGGGACTGAATCTCTGGCTGCAAAACTGTTTGTAAATAAATGCATATCATAATTTTCACCTTCTTGTACCCTATGAATAATGGCTATGAAATGGTGGTGGGGTCTAATTGGAAGAGGAGGGTGAAGAAGTAGCTATTTTTACACGTGAATATTATTTTGTATGGGGGTAATTCAAATAATTAACTTAAGTCTCGCTTTTGTTTTAATGTTGAGATTATATGGATTAGAGGCCCACATCTTTTCATTAAAACAGTTCACCCTGTGAATGAATCTCTAACCCCCCAAACCTCTAAGGTTACCACCTGTTCTGCATTTAACAGAATCGTTCCATAATTTTTTAAAAATAATTTGTTGCATTCCTTAATGAATCAATACAAAACGCTATTTGTTCTGTATTTTATATGTGAGAAATTAAATTAATTATGAGAAAACCGACAAACTGATTTTCTCAATGAATAACTTCACGACTGGCCGTTAATTAAACAAATTCAATTTCCGGCAAAATGGTCTCTTTTCTTCGGCTTAGCTTCTGCTTGTGCATCCAGCGCTGAATCTGAAGGACGGTACCCAAGTTTTAAGGAGGCTCCCGAAGGATGATCAATTAAGTCTGCAGCTGGCAGTGTAAAATCTCTCATGTGGACCCCCAAAAACCCTCAAGTGACAGTGCACAGTGATACATTTGAGTCCCCCTGTAGGGGCACAATCTCATGTTTACTGTTCAAGGAGCAAAGGCATCTACCGTGTATTGCTGGAGCTATGTGCAAGTTAATCATTGTTGCGGATTTCCCTGCACAATTGACAATTAACTGAAGAGGAAATACCCACCTGAGTCTCAAAAGAGAAAGAAAAACCATTAAGAGATCAGTAAAAGGAAACATGACAGTGGTTAGTAGTGTTGATAATGACAAATTAAATTACCGTGGTTGGCCTAATGTAAAGTAGCAGAGCCATAACTGGACAGCTCAGCTGTATATTGCTAATACCTGGCTGCCTTATTAGAGGAATTGGCGGAGGATTTAAACTTGGTACACAACGAAGAAATTTGCCTGCAGCACTAGCTATCTTTTCGTAGAATTTGTTATTTTGCCAGCAGTTATCCAGATTACCCCAGCTTTTGAAGTATATGCAAATTGTTGTTACTGAAAGCTAGAACTAATTGGGCAACACTAATTTTTTGGAAGATCTTATGCTTGCTGTTAGGCTGGTTGGCTTGACTTTTTATAACAAATGTATATTGTTGAATGCAACACAATTGTAATGTACAGTTTATTGTTCTCCACAGTGGATAAGCAATAAGTATTTTCCATTCTTTGTGCAATTTAAAAAAAAAAAAGTGAAAATACATTTTTCCATTCTATAAAATGTTTTTTGATTGATTTTGTAACTATTTGCCACGATGGAAACCAGACCGTTTTTTTCCTTATGTGTTTAGAACCCAAAGCTCTTCTCCAAGTGATTGTTTTCCCCGATTAATGTGAGGGGAATCATTAAAAAAAATATATTAAAAAAATAAAAACCTCAATCTAAACTGTTGTTTTGGTCATATCTATGTTACCTATGTTTTGAATTTTAAATTTATGTCCACAGGAGTCCTTTCACTATGGAAAATGTGGAGCTTGATTCCAAGCAGCAATCAGATGATATTTATGTTGGAGTAGTGCGAGTGGTGACACAAGGAGGGCAGGTGGCCTCTTCAATGATAATCCACCACCCAACCTCTCCAAATTGAAACACAAATTGAACTACAAAAATGATTTTATGCTGTTTATGAGTATTTCTATGCTATTAGCCTGCATAATCTAATTTGTTTTTATGCATGATACCTTTACCTTCGGAAAATAGTGTCAGGCACCTCTGGGGTAGGAGTGTGCACGGCCACATGCATTTATTTATTTATTTATTTTTCCTGGGGCTCCCACAGCCTCTAGCGCAGCTGCCTGTGTGTGTCAAGGGTTAGGGGCTTTGGTGACTGTTGTGTGAGGCAAGTAGTTGGAGATGGCTTCAGAGCAAGACAGAAATGGCTTCTTTGTCTACTTCAGATACTCCTTAAAAAACGGATCGCCATGAATAGGTGGAACAATATTAGTGGTTGGAGTCCCTTTCAGGAGATGCCTATAGGCATACTGCAAAGTGTGCCATGGAGCATTTTCTTTCACAACTCTGTGTGACATTAAGCAGCATGCTGCATAGTCAGGTTTATTTTGATAGGTGGGCCTATTTTATATGTGTGATATCCACCCACTATATCTCAACTGCTTCTTCCTCATAAAATTCGCAGGGGAGCTGGAGCCTATCCCAGCCAACTGTGGGTGAAAGGCAGGAACCCATGCTGGACAGCTCACCTATCTGTTGCAGAGTTTGCACACCATTAACTCACACACTCATACCAATTCACCTAAAATGCTTGTTTTTGAGCTGTGGGAGGAAACTGGGGTATCCACACGAACACAAGGAGAAAATGCAAACTCTATTTAAAAAAACTTCACTTTTTCGAAATTGTGAACATTTAATTAATTTTGTTATGCAAAATTTAATCGTACATAAGACATAGTGATAATAAAAAGCATATTAGTTCATGAAGCTGTTAAGGTATTTCAGTGTATGCATGCCCCGAACCCTCGTCCCCTCTTCCTTAACTTTAGTTCTCTAAGGTGGCAACCCTATCCACACTCAGCACGGGGAGGGTAGCGACTGCCATGTCCTCCACCGATGTGAGGGGCTCACTGCTGGATGCCTTTAATGGACCTGGTTTCCCGCCTACTTGACTTCATTTTTCACTTTCCTCTTCACCTCACATCATTAGATTGCTTACTACCGTGAAGCGCACTACTTAGAGGACCAAAAAAAAGTGGTGTGAACACAGCTAGGTGCTTGTTTTTCTCCTGACAAACTTGCTAGTTCGCTATAGCGTTTACGCATTGGCTATATTAAAGGGAATGACAACAACTGATCTGATTGGAACCAAACCCCCACTGGACCCACAGGTCATTAATTTGTCTAAGACCTGCCCTTTGGACAACAGGACAAAAGTTGCTCTATCACCTCCTGTCACAAAATTAGCGGAATGGAGTTAGACACAGTTTTTATCACGGTGTTATCGCACTGGTTTAAAAGGTAATGACAGCCATTGATTTGATCGGAACAAACCCCCACCATGCCCACGGATAATAAATTTGTCTTATGCCAACTCTTTTGACAACAGTGCCACCTTTGCACTGTCACCTCGTCACAAAATTACTGGAATGGACACAGGTTTGATCGGTGACATTGTTAACCCTTGCTTTTACCCCCACAGCATAGGTCGTCATATTTGGGCCGCTAATGTTAATAAAAGCACTGGTGCATATGCTGAGACCTTAGTGTTCGTACCCACAGGCTGTCCATCACAAAGTGTATTAGAACCTTTTCAGCTGGTCTCCAGTACAGAGAAAAAGGTAATGTCAAGTTAGCCCACATCCCTTCTTTCCTTGGCAGGCAACTCGCAAATAATGGAAGTCTATTGACTTGGCAAGAGCTTGAATATGTGAATATGGTATGGAGAGCTAACACTAGTGATTGCAAGTGCTTTTTACCTTTGAGTGAAAATTTGTGAATGTTGGAGCTTTTTAGGTGCATGTTTACATGTGGATCATGTGGCAGTATTATTATTATTATTGTTATTATTAATAATAGCAACAACTTGTATGTCACTTTTCAAAAACAAAGTCGCAAAGTACTTTACACACATAAAAATAAAAAAATACTGGAAGACGTAAGCAACAGCTAAAGGGACACCATGAAACCAAGTACAATCCCATTTCCAGAAAAGTTGGGACAGTGTAAAATATAAATTAAAGCATAGTGTAATGATTTGCAAATAATTTAAACCCTATATTTAATCGAAAATAGTGCAAAGACGACATATCAGATGTTGAAACTGAGAAATTTTTTTGTTTTTGGAAAAACATCCGCTCATTTTGAATTTGATGCCAGCAACACATTCAAAAAAGTTGGGACAGGGGCTACAAATGACTTGAAAAGTGGAATGATGCCAAAAAAATACACCTGGTGGAACATCTCACTGCAAATAAGGTTAATTGGCAACAGGTCAGTTACATGATTGGGTACAAAAAGTTTTTCAGACATAAAGATGGCAATGGCCTCACTACTCATGGAAAGACTGCATTGGCAAATATTTCATGAATTTAAAATAATGTTTCTTCATGTAAAATTGTCAAGAATTTGGGGATTTCTTCCTCTACAGTGCAGAATATTATCAAAAGATTTTGAGCATCCAGAGAAATCTCTGTACACAAGGGACAAGACCAAAAACCATATTCAGTGGCAATGGTCTTTGGGCCCTCAGGCAGCACTGCCTTAAAAACAGACGAGATTCTGAAGTGGAAATCACTGGATTGGCTCAAGAACACTTCTGTTAACCACTGTCAGCAAATGCCATTTTTTGCTGCATCCACAAACGCAAGTTAAAGCTCTGCCATGCAAATATTAAACCAGGATCCAGAAATGTTACGGCCTTCCCTGGGCCTGAGCTCAATCAAGATGGACTGAAGTAATGTGGGAAACTGTCCTGTGGTCTGACCGATCAAAAATGGGAAATTATTTTGGGAAATTATGGACACCGCTTCCTCAAGCTAAAGCGGAGAGGGACCATCCAGCTTGTTATCAGTGCACAGTTCAAAAGCCAGCATCCACTATAGTATGGGGGTACATTATTGCACATGGCATGGGTAACTTGCACATCTGTGAACCATCAATGCTAAACAATATATACAGATTTTGGAGCTCCATATACTGCCATCCAGACATCTTTGACAGGGAAGGCCTATTTCAGCAAAATAATGGCAAACACAACATTCTGCATGCATTACAATCACATAGCCCTGTAGTAAAAGAGGCTGGGTGGTAAACTGGCCTGCCTGCAGGCCAAACCTGTCGCTCACTAAAAATATTTGGCGCTTTATGAAAATAAAGCATGACAAAGGAGTCTGCAAAGTATTGATTAGCTGAAAACATATATGAAGCAAGAATAGGAACACATTTTGCTTCCTATAGCAGTTGGTCACCTCTGTTCCCAAATGCTTCTACAGTATTGTAAAAAGAAAAGGTGATGCAACACAATGGTATACAGTGTCCCTGTCCCAACTTTCTTGAAACATATTGCTGTCATAAAATTAAAAATAAGCAAATATGAATATATTATATACTGAATATAAATATACAATAAAAATGATTGGTTTCAACATTTGATATGTTTTCTTTGCACTATTTTCAATTTAATATAAATGATTAAATGATTTGCAAATCATTGTATTCTGTTTAATTTACATTTTGCACATTGTCCCAACTTTTCTGAAAATGTGGTTATGAATGAATTAACATGAAAAAGGCATCAAGAAAGATGGCCGAATAAAGGTAATATTTAATAGAATATAAAACAAACAGGACGTTAAAATTATGAAAAAAGCAACTTCATAAAATTGTGCTTTAGGAAGGGATTTTAGACCAGGCACTGACTCCGTGAGCTTCATCTCTTTGGGCTGGATGTTCCAAAGTCTAGGAGCTCTAATCACAAATGCTCTTTTTCTCTTTTTGTTTTTATCCTGTTTTATTCTGATGAATGTAAAAGCATTTGTTGTCCTTGTGAGAGATAAAGAGTTGGATGTGAGAAAATGTTGTCTCTGTGAATGTGAGAGCATGTTTTGTGTATGCGCGAGTTAAAAACTGAATTGAGTGAACTTCAGGGTCACTAACAAATCTGACTGTCGCTCACTCATTATCATTACCCATAGTAATTTAAGGCAGTTCCATCTGTCAAGGCACTTTTACATTAAATAATAAAAGCCATTTCAATGTAGACAGAGTACATTGTTGAGAGTGTCAGCTTAATATTTATGGAGGCACACAGTGGAACATGATGGTCTGTTTCTGTCAAGCTACAGTTTTTCCCATAATTCCATTGGGACCTGAAGAGAATTGGAGCCTTTTGTCTATTCTGTGACCTCTGCCCTGTCACGAGCTGGCACGCTGACGTGAACTACGGTAGAGAAATGGATTGCTTTTTAGCTCTCAGAGCAAAGAGGAGCCGGGTCCAATAAAAATATCTGTCTCGCCTGGCGCTGCTTAGAAGTGTGCAATCAAACAATAGATCATTATCGTCATGCTTTATGGTTATGGCTTGGCTTTATCGGTCCCAGTCGGGCCAGGCCATAGCTGTGGTTAACTGCAACTGCCAAGGGAGGACAGGAAATCAGATCACTTTTTTCTCCTCCCCTTAGTCTGGTTCACCTGAATCATAGCAAATATCATTGTGATGTTGGTTGCTTAGCAATATTTTATACATTTCATTTAAGTATGCTTACCATGCCCGTTTTTTTAACATGTCTATCTTATGCTTTGTTTGTGTTCTCCACAGATTTGTGCCTTTGACTTTCACTTTTTCCCTTCTATAGAGATGCTGTTCTGGATCTTACCCAGTTTTTCTTAAATCTTTTGCCGTAGAGCAACATGCTTTTAAAATATTCTTCGCTGGGAGGTCGAAATAAGTACTGTCATTATGAAGTCATTGTACCTTGTAGAAGCAGCACACATTCCATCTCAACAGTGTTTTAGTGAGTCGGCCAAAATTAAATGTTTACTGTCATTGATAAGCTGATTTCCTCCTGACGTGTTTTTTTTCCTCTGTGTGCGATCAAGGTGCACTATGTGAGATTGGGCCAGAATTTAACCCTAATCAGTACAACGCGGGTCAGAAATGACCCGGAGCATGAAAAAACGTTCATATGGTTTAGAAATCTCAATCTATCAATCCCAATTTTTTTTTTTGTGAACCAAATTTTGTTGTTTTACGGTGTTTAAAAAATTTTTAGGATCACTTGAGTGGTTTTTATGCATTAATAAAATTGTCAACTGGGTCAGTACTGCCCCGAGCGAATGTTGTCACTTATTTCATGCTGAAATTCTGATTTGGTCAGCTTATACTGGTTTTCTTTTGCAGGAATGTAAAGAAGTGAACCATGGCAAGTAAAAGAACAAGATATACAACCCAAAGTAATAGTCATGCTTTATCTAACTATGCTTGCAATTATAAAGCTATTTGTGTCAATCAGTTACTATTGATTCATATTCAGTGGGTATTATCTTGCTTATTACCTCATTTCATTCAAGCTGAGTTATTGAAAGGATTGTTCAAATATCTGAGAAAAACAAACTTTTTGTTTACCTTATATAAATGGTAATTTTCATACAATGGTTTGACTGGTATGAGGTGCCAAAATCAGTCAAAATCGTTACTTTACGTTACTTAAAAATTCATAAAAAAGAAACTACTTATTATACTTCTTTTATTAGTGCACCAAGCATAAAATAAAGTGTCAACAAGAGTGGAATTTCAATGTTTGAGTTATAAAGGAAAACAAATTTTCAGTTTCACACTTTTCTACATATACGGAGAAATGTGAAACTTCCATATGGTTTTAATCCCATTTATTTCAAGCATACATAAATGTAGAGAGTTGCTTCTTTCAAATGAGCTATTGATCATTAAAATAGGTGCAGTATTAGATTTTTTGTGAATTTCTAAAAATTCGGGTCAGTTCTGACCCACGTTTTACGCCTACGTAAGTTTTTAGGTTTTACTGATGAGGGTTAAGCTTAAAATGTAAAAAAAAGAAAAAAAAAAAACTAAACTTACTAAAAGAAAGTGAAGAAATAACAGTTTTCTTGTAATGTTCAAGATGTCTTTATATTGTGTTGCAGTAACATGCACTGAAGTTAGAATGATGACCAACTAGGCCCAGCTGTCCAGCCCATCCTGTCTCATAATACCACTGTGTACTGCAAGGAGGATTGTGTAGTGCACTGCCACTGTAGCATACAGTCTTCCCACAGCCTAGCATGAGACGGAAATTAAGTAGCGCTACCCCAAGAGCATGTGAACTCGCAACGTTTCTTCTTGACTGGTGGCTAATGGAGCTTGTCAATATGCTGAACGCATTCAAATTTGAACAGGCATTCAAAAATGAACAAGTCTTCGTTCGTGTTCAGCTAAAAAAATTGAACGGCAGAGTGTTCAAAAATGAACCAGCATGTGTTTATTTTGCTTTCAAAAATGAACAAGCATGCATTAGCCTGGAATCCATACTGATAAAGTGCTGGTTGCTCTCAACGGTCACTGACTTATCAGTCTGGCCTCAGTCGTATAGCCAGCTTTTAGCCCTTACGTCACTAATTAAGTGAATATATGAATATTCACGTTCTCTGTTCTTGGCGAGAACCACCAATCGAATATGAGTTAGCTGGCCAGCAACGGCATTCGTGAATGTTATTTGACACGAGCTTAAAAATTAGATTGTGGCTTGCTTGCATTTACTCTTGGAGTGGTAGTTAGGTTTTGAACAGGATAATGTTTGGCCATATCTGCATTTTGTTTATTTCAGTGGGATTCCCTGGTATAATAAAGGCTAAATTAAATAATACTCAAATTATATAACTTATTTCACTGTAATTGGCATTAGCTATATCTCGAAGGGCATGATTGCATCAGCTAGATTAAAGTGATACTCCACCCAAAAACTATAATTTGTATATCAATTACTCACCATTAGATGTCTTGAACAGACAAAGTTGTTCTTCACTTGGTGTAACTTTATGGCCACTGGAGAGTTTTGAAAAATTATCCAAATTCCTTTTTTGCTGGAAGCAAATGGGGTCACGCAGTAACAATGGGAAAACTCCAAAAAACGTCCGTTGTCAAACTTTCAAACCATCGTCCAACGCATCGTCCAGTATAATCCAAGTCAGCTTTGTTCCCTTGTATCCTCAGTATTCTAGAAACGAGGTTATTTTTCGCTAAATCTTATAAAATATCCCAGTTCTGCTTCAAGTAAGCTCGCGCATTCAACGGAAGTCCCGCCTCCCGGCTCGTTCATTGCTCAGAGACTCTGCTGCCACTCAGATGAAAACTCGTATAAATACGAGCCGGGAGGCGGGACTTCCGTTGAATGCAGAACTGTGGTATTTTTATTTATTTTTAAGTCTGTCTAAAGGGGGGAGGGGGACACCCTTGCAACTGTGAGCCAATCACAGATCTCACATGGATTTTGTGTGAATATTTGATAGTCAAACGCTGGCCTACCGACTGAGGCCAGACATACAAGCAAGTGACCATTGGGAGCGACCAAAGCTTGCTACGGATGGATTCCAGGCTAGCATGCGTTCATTTCTGACCGGGCGGCATCCAAAAACTAGAGAATTGCAATTTATGAAGAAATTGCAAGTGTGAATGCCGAAAGCTGAAGCCACACTGCGATGCTGTCTTGAACACAATAAAGTTTGAATGATTTGAATGTTTGCTGACGCCACACTGAATAGCTGCCATGAAATATAATATTTGAATTATGTAGAATACTTGAATGTTTATTAAAAAACTGAAATCTGAACAAAGAAAGAATGAAAGAACAATGCTAACCATGCTAACCAGGTTACTCAGCTAACTTAGATAATGTTGTTGGCCGTTATGCTAACAATGCTAACCATGCTAACCACGTTACTCAGCTAACGTAGTTAATGTTGTTAGCCGTGATGCTAACCATGCTAACCACATTACTCAGCTAATGTAGCTAATGTTGTTAGCCGTTATGCTAACAATGCTGACCATGCTAGCCACATTACTCAGCTAACTTAGAAAATGTTGTTAGCAATTATGCTAACTATGCTAACAAAGCTAACCATGCTAACCACATTACTCAGCTAACTTAGCTAATGTGAGAAGTCGAATGAAGTCTCTAGGAGAAAGTATGCTGAAGTTATAGAGGTTCAAAGTAGCACAAGAGTTTAAAAGTTTGAAGACTGTTTCAATGCATTTCTATGGGACAAAAACATCAGAAAAAGTGAAATATTTTAAAAAGTATAAATAGTACAAAAGAGAAGAGTAATAGTAATAATGTCCAGAAAAAGCTGCACGTTTTGATATATGAATTGTTGAAATGGCACAAAGTATGTAGGACTAGTTTAATAGCGTGGAATGGCGAAAGAAGTAAGAATAATAATAACTAGAGCAGCAATTTCTGAAGAAATTGCGAGTGTGAATGCTGAAAGCTGAAGCCACACTGCGATGCTGTCTTGAGTACACTAAAGTTTGAATGATTTGAATGTTTGCTGACACCACACTGAATAGCTGCCATGAAAATATAATATTTGAATTATGTAGAATACTTGAATGTTTATCAAAAAAGTGAAAGAAATAAAGCTGAATAAAGAAAGAATGAAAGAACAATGCAAACCATGCCATCCACGTTACTCAGCTCACTTAGCAAATGTTAGCAGTTATGGTAACTATGCTAACAATGCTAACCATGTGAACCACGTTATTCAGCTAACTTAGCTAATGTTAGAGGTCAAATGAAGTGTCTAGAAGAATCCTGATGTTATAGAGGTTGAAAGTAGCACAAGAGTTTGAAGACTGTTTCAATGCATTTCTATGGGACAAAAAAAAGGTGAAATATTGTAAAAAGTATAAATAGTATGAAAGGCAAGGCGAGAAATGAACTTTTCTTTTCAGTCATTAGCCGGGCAACCTAGAGTTCTTGAAGGGTGGCAAAGACCATTTTAGGTAGTCAAGACATACGCTGTAAAAAAAATTAAATAAAAAAAAAAACTTATATGATTGAGCACTCACAATGTATTTCGGTTACTTTGGAAAGTTTATACTGCCTGGAATTGGATAAGAGCAGTTTGCACATGAGGCATGGCTGAGGAGTGTAATTAATGCAACTCCCTGGAAATCAGGGGTAGGATCGAACGTATCAATATTACAAACCGTTTGAGTTCAGCTTGCCAGTGAATATTCATTTACTGATCCGGGTGTGCCATCTAGTGACAGAATAATGTAACTGCGTGCATAAATAGAGCGGCTCCTTGTCTGCTGTCATGAACATCTGCGCACACGGGTTATGGATCTGATCAGAACGTACGTTAAAAAAAAAAAAAAAGAAAAAAGGCCATTCGCAAGTACGAACTCGCGCCATGAAAACCATAATGAGACATACAATACGAGACAGAGTTGTGAATGATTGAAAATATTTCAAGTGTTCATTTGATTAAATTAAACTAAATACATGTCGGCGTTTGCTGATGCGCCACTAAAAGAGCTTCAGTCGATGAGAGCTGCTATCGCAAGCAGAGGCAGCCGGTGGATAGAGAGCTCAACGTTGTCTGCGCGAATAATTCCTCGGAGGCTTAGATTAATCTAAACCCAACCGCAAAATAGCTGGCTGGATTCACTTCGTTCTTATGAAGACACCTCTGTTCTAACGAAAGCATCTGCATGGAAACTCAGCTCAGCTCACTTAGATGTAAAATGAGAAAATCACGACATGGAGGGCAATTGCAGAAGCGGTGTCCTATTACCAGTGAGAGCCAGGCATGTACAGACAAGTGCACGCACAGGCAATCGCTGAGTCACTCAGCCTTGTTCGCACACACCTCAAACTCTTGCTTCTCACGCAAAAACCGTTTATCCTGTCAGCAATGTAACCACATCATTCAAGGCACGAGACTTTGCTGAGTGCGCAGATGTCTTTTTTATTTCTCTGAGTGATATATTTTTGGAATAACAGCGATCTAAAAACTCTGGCCGTTTGCTGTTCTCCGAAAATTTTTTGGGTGATTTTTGAATGGAAGAGATAGCAAAGTTGGACGTGCCTCCTGTCCTTTGACTGTTCGCTGAGCCAAAACTATATACTTCACTGCTACAAAAATGATACTACTCTAACAAGAACAAATTTTCCTACATTTTTGTGAAATTTCATGAAGAGGGATTCAAATTTATGGAAGTTGGAGCGATAGAGAAATAACTTTTTCATTCTGTCTGCTCTCAGCTCCCACTAGCTGTCACAGAAGAGTTTGAAGACTGTTTCAATGCATTTCTATGGGACAAAAAATGTAGAAAAAAATTAATATTTAAAAAAGTATAAATAGTATGAAAGAGAAAAATAATAGCAATAATGTCCTGAAAAATCTGAACATTTTGATATATGAATTGTTAATATAGCACAAAGTATGTAGGAGTAGTTTAACGGCGCGCGAAGAAGCTATAATAATAATAAGTATAAAGAAAATGGCCGACATGAAAAACAATAGTGTGAATGCTTTCAGCATTCACACGAATAAGTATAAAGAAAATGGCCAACATGAAAAACAACAGTGTGAATGCTGTCAGTATTCACACTAATGAGAACAATTTCACTTCATATGAAAAAAAAAAACTATCAATGACAATGAGAACTATTTCACTTTATATGATAAAAAAAACCCTAACAATGACAATGAGAACTATTTCACTTTAAGGAACTGAGAATTTAAAATAGGCCTGTACAAGCGTTTATAAAATCTGTCATCCATATTCAGTCGTTGTTCACAAAAGAATATCCGTCCCCATAATCTAAAAGCTCACTTCACACATAGATGAACGCATCAGGCCCTGGGCAGGCATCGGAGAATGAACACATCAGAAAATGAACAGAAGGGTGTTCATCATCGAACGCAGTGACCAGGTTTGCAGCCTCGAACGCATCCAAAAATGAACAGGCGTCCGTTCAAAAATGAATGCATTCACTGTTCAGAATATTGACAAGCTCCCTAAGTAAAACACAAACTGCCAACCAAACTTCCAATGTTGGCTGTTTAGCAGAACGGGTCTTTAGTGCAACTAACGACAACACAATCTGTACCAAAAAACATTCTATTTGGTGTTGACATATGGTTTTGCTATGGGTGTTTTCTTCTTTAGTCTCACTGAAAAGTGAGCCAAGCAAGCTTTAATGTAAACCACTGGCTGATGCCACAAGGGAATATTGTAAGATAGCAGAGTCATCTAGACCGGCTCTCAGAGTCTCAACAGTTTGGTAGGTTAGATTGTATGGACACAATATCGGATCAACTGTGCTTCCAGGTGAAATGCTGCCCAATATTAGTTTGGAGCAGGTGGCACAATCTTGCATATTGCACTTTTAAGGCACTAGCTCAGGGGCCAATTGACAAGAGTTCTGCTGAACATTTTATTTTTCCTTGGAATGCAATTCAATATCCCATTATGCCCATCAGGGGGCTTGAACCAGCATCACTGCAGTCAATCAACCCCGCACTATTTTCTATCCTGCTAACTTGCGCTTGTATTTATTTTCTTTTTAATTTTTTGAAGGGTTCCCCTTAAAAAGGAAGAGAAAAGAATGATATAGAGGAAGAAATTTTCAAGAAAAATCTTTGGTGAAAAAAGGAGATTGATAAGGAAGGCAAAAAGGTGTAATCTGTCACACTTGAGAAAGCACAATTTCTCCAACATTGTGAAAACTGGACATTTGACCAAAAAATGGTTCTGAAACCAAGTTATTAACAGACACCATAGCATTGATGGAATGGACATTATGTAATAATGACTAAATATTTATGACAAGCAATCATCAGTAGTAAGCAACCAGGAATACTGCCACCATGTTCTCTCAGAGTAAAACTAATTAATTTTCTCTCAGTTCACTTTAATTAATTAAAATGGAAATGATGCAGGTTTGAATATATTCTATGACATGCATACAATTATGAGATTTGCATGATGTTGATCATAAAAGATTGGACCAATATTTTTGTTATTTTATATATTAGTGACTTTCACATTTTAAAGATACAACCCCACTTCTGAAATAGTTGGGACAAAGTGTATATTGTGAATAAAATCAAAACGCAATGACTTTCAAATCCCACCAGCCAGTATTTTATTCACAAGAGAACAGAGATAACATAGCAAATGTTGAAACTGAGAAATTTTACAATTTTATCCACAAAATGAGCTCATTTCAAATTTGATGGTTGCTTCAGGTCTCAAAAATGTTGGGACAGGGGCCTGTTTACCATGGTGTAGCAACCCCTCTTCTTTTTAACACAGATTGGAGGTGTCTGGGCATTGAGGAGACAAGTTTCTTGAGTTTAGCCACTGGAATTTGATCCCACTCTTGTTTAATGCAGGCTTCCAGCTGCTGGAGAGTTTTGGGGCTCCTTTGACGGACTTTTTGTTAAATTATGCGCCAAATGCTCTCAATCGGTGAAAGATCAGGACTGCAGGCAGGCCAGTTCAGCACACGGATTCTTCTACTATGAAGCCATGCTGTTGTAATAGCTGCAGTATGTGGTTTTGCATTGTCCTGCTGAAATACACACGGCCTTCCCTGGAATAGATGTCGTCTGGAGGGGAGCATATGTTGCTCTAAAACCTTTATATACCTTTCATCATTCATGATGCTTTTTAAAACATGCAAGTGTCTCACACCATATGCACTAATGCATCCCCATACCATCAGAGATGCTGGCTTTTGAACTGAATGCTGATAACAGGAGGGGTGGTCTTTCTCCTCTTTAGCCCGGAGGACACGACGTCCATGATTTCCAACAAGAATGTCAAATTTGGACTCTTCTGACCACACAATACTTTGCCACTTTGCTACAGTCCATTTTAAATGAGCCTTGGCCCACAGAACATGGCGGCACTTCTGGATCAACAATGGCTTCCTTTTTGCATGATAGGGTTTTAGGTGACATCTGTGGACGGCACAGTGGACTGTGTTTACAGACAGTGGTTTCTTTAAGTATTCCCCGGCCCATTTAGTAATGTCAATGACAGAATCATGCCGGTTAGTGATGCAGTGGCGTCTGAGGGCCCGAAGATCATGGGCATCCAGTAAAGGTCTTCAGTCTTGTCCCTTACACACAGAGATTTTCCAGTTTCTCTGAATCTTTTGATGATGTTATGCACTGTCGATGATGAGGCCTTCAAAGCCTTTGCAATTTGACTTTGAGGAACATTGTTTTTAAAGTATTCCACAATTTATTTTATGCAAGCCTTCACGAGTTGGAGAGCCTCTGGCCATCTTTACTTCTGAGAGACTCAGCCTCTCTAAGACATCCCTTTTATAGCCAATCATGTTACACACCTGATGCCAGTTAATGTAATTACTTGCTAAATGCTCTTTCAGCTGATTTTCTTCTATTTTATTTGCTTTTTCAGCCCTTTTTTGCCCGCGTCCCAACTTTTTTGAGACCTGTTGCAGCCAGAAAATTTGAAATGAGCTCATTTTGTGGATAAAAATGTAAAATGTCTCAGTTTCAACATTTGAGATGTTATCTATGTTCTATTGTAAATAACATATTGGCTCATGTGATCTGAAAGTCATTGCATTTTGATTTTATTCACAATATACACTTCGTCCCAACTATTTCGGAATTGAGGTTGTAGGTATCCTCAGTTAAATGTGCTAAAAATCTATCAAACGTTCAGATTTGAATTAAACTTGCATTAGTCTTTTTTATTAACACTTGTACAAATTACAAAGGTAAAAAAAGTCACATGGGCTCATATGTGTCTGAAATTATTTTGTTAAAGTACATACTCAAAATGGGCTGTATTGAGAGTCCGGCTTTTTATGATTTGTGTTTGACTGCCACCTGGTGTCTTGTATTGGAATGACTGCTTTCATCACAGATATCTGGAGCTCAATAATAATAATAATAATTATTATTATTATAAGAAGCTTCTCATAAAATGCATATATTGGCAAAAGTGTTTCCTTGTCTTTCACCTATAGTTAGCTGGGATAGGCTCCTGCTCTTTCGCAAACCTAATGAGGAAGAAGCAGTTTAGATAATGGATAGATGGATAAAAGGCATACCCTCTAAAATGATATTTGAGTTCTGACTGAGGGACAACCAATAGATTGCTGTCTTATTTTCCTGTTTCTAATCATTAATTTATTCATCCAGTCAGTCAATCCATCAGTGAGCCTTTCAGTCGAGCAGCCAATCAGTCATTAAAGCAGCTGTGATGAGCCACACCTCCTTTGGCTGAGAGTTGAGACTTGAAATGAAAGCTCCAGAGTTGAGTTGCCGAGGGGCTGTAGGAATCTGCAGAGCCACTGAGCAATGGCTCTGATCTGCGAGTGCTTCACAGCCCCTGGTGCTGCCTTGTGAGTCAACTCCTGATGTGTCCAGTGCCAGGGGGAGAGAGTGTGGCTCAGAAGTGCCTTCACATTCACACTTTGATCCCGACACTGAGTTACTCTGGGGAATGGCTCATGAGGCCCGAATACCACCCCAATCGAAAGATAAGGGCCAGAATCATTTCAGAGATAGCATTTCAAAGGGGTCTGCAAGTGAGAAAGGGGCTTTGTTTTCAAACAAGGCAGACTTCTGTGCATTGTCAAATAAAGCTTTTGTTAAATTTTAAAAAAATAAATAAATTTAGAAAATGCTCAGGGACGCAAGCTGTTTCATGTCATGTGAATGCCTTTCTATCACTCCAGGGATGGGTGAAATGTTACTGCATGTGCTCTTCAATCTCTGAAATCCATCTGTTAGAAATATGGAAGCATGAGGGTTGGGTATGAACATTTTCCCACGCTGTTTGGTTAATCTGCTTGAGGTTCAAGCCTCTGATTTTACATCGCTAAATCACAATGAATAGGGTGATGCTGTATTTTAAAGGCACATGGATTTTTTTTTTTCTTTGTCTTCCCTCAGAATTACAGTTGCTGCTGGTAGCTCAGTACAGCAGGTGGCAGCAACTGCAAATGTATGAAAATAGTTTGCTCCTGTGCTGGGGCTTTGCAAGACACTCCCATCTGGCTGTATAAAATAAAACAAGCAAAATGAAATGTTCTGCTTGATCACTTCAGAACTTTTTAGAATTGTGCATGTATAAGTTACAGAAACTCATTCAAACATTACTTGGTCCTTTATAAGCTCAAATTTTATTATCTTCTTAGCTCATTTAAATTATGCTTCTGCCTCAAATGGGCTGTCGTTGCAGATATGACTCCAGCGGCCCGTCGTCTCTTTCCCTGAAATCTGGTCATTCAGCGTTATATAGAGAAAGGGTGACTCTCATTCAGTTGCATGGTTAATTTAGTTGCACTGAATGTTATCCAGGCAGCTGACAGTGCTGCAAGACTTTTTAATCTGAATAGGAGTTTTGATGGGGGTCTTCAGACAGGCCAGGAAACAGAGGACTGACAGGAGGTGTAATGATAACATCAAATCTATCCAAAACACTTAGAAAATGTAATAAAGAAATTCTAATATGCGTATTATTTGACAGGGTTAACAAGGTTACTGTGCGATAGTGTCAATCACAGTAATTTACTGATAACAAGGAACCAAACTGTAATCCAGCGCACTGGTGTGTATTTTATCCCGCTGCCTCCAAATAGAATTTTACATTCATTTACTCTTTAAGCTGTGCAGAGTGTAAGTTAAAAAAAAAAGAAATGCAAATTCAAAATTCCTTACTTAGCATTCTCATGCGGATATAGCAATCACTACTGCTAATTCTATGTTATACAGTTCTGGAGCACAGGCTGAATGAAAAACTAATATTCAAACAAAATGCCGGAATAAAAGCATATTGCAGTGTGCTATAGTTTAAAATAAGCTTAAAAATATAAAGTCATACGTGTACTCCTTTTTTTGCGCATATAAAAGTCAGCACGTGTCAGTATATATGTGAGTTAGAATTCGCAATCTCGGCGTGGGTATATCTGTGTGCAAGTGAAGATGTGTGCTCAAGTATTACCAATCAAGGACGCCCTTAATTAATTTAAATGAACATTTCCTTCCGCAAATAGGAGTGATTCGCAGGAGAATATCCCAGATGGGAATGCCTCTCTACTGCCTGCGAGAACTGTATGCACAAGGGGATTTCAGCCTTAATTCAGGGCAAGAAAGTGGAAAAAAAGCAAAGAAGTGAACTCCCGCAAGCACAGACTGTATGTACTACTTGCAAAGTGAACTGCGGCTCTTGATTTTTAAACGACCCCCTCGGTGTTCACTGAGCTCTCTCTGCCAGAATTGCATGTGATCAACACGAATGGGGAGGCCTGATTGGAGTCCGCTGTTTGCCTAATCACAAAGGAATTACGACGTATCATCAGTATGAGGAAGACACTTAATTAAACATCCCACACTGAATTTTCACTGGTAATCAGTGATCGAAGAAGACAGGAGTTTTAGTTGAGTTCTAAGGTTGTGATTATGTTATCCTGGAGTGACCAAATCACATCCCTACAAAATTTAATTTGTTACTGTATGGTAATTCAGCATTCATTTTATATGAAATAAACGACATAGAGGAAGGGAGGGAAATTCCAGTTTATTGAATGTCATACTTGGGTATTACTATCTCGGTATAGCTTGTGCAAAGGCATCACAGACAATGCATCAGTGTAGGCAGTGAATGCTTTCAGCCTTTTCCTATATCCTTTGCCTGATTGACAATCAATTTATTTTTTGAACTCAAAAGCAATATCTTGCCTATTGCAATTAAAAACTAAAAGTAGGGGGAGATAGCCAGGCTTCCGTTTAAGATTGTATTGACCAAAATAATATGAGTTATAAATTGGAGGAAAAAAAAATCTACAATTCCTCTGAATTCCCACATCCACCGTCACATTTTTCACCAGAGATTGTGAGGGCTATGTTACGATCAACTGCAAATTCAGGCAGAAACTTGTGTCTGATTCAAAAATTTATCACAGAATGACATGCATTTGAGTTTGGCGGAGACTCTGCTCGTGTGATGCTCTGGAACAATCTGAGCAAGCATGATAACAGACAGTTCCTGAGATCACAAACCCCCGAAAGAGCCTGAGATTCTTTACATTTAAATTAATGAACACAATATGAGCAGATGCTGCTTACAGTTAACAGTGCTGCTTATGAACGAGGAGACTGGGGAGGTGGGGGAGGTGAGATGCAGACCAGTAGTTGGCCGGCCAGCATAGAAGTGATTTAGAGCGCATGGAGCAGAAGAGATGAATGAACACTGCTGTGGTTATATATGCTTGCTAATTGGGTGGGAGATGCTGAAGTGAAGAATGATTGGCCAGGAAGGGGCTTGTGACAGGGATTGACTTCCATGCCTGCCTGCTTGCATGAAGGATAAAGCTCTGTTTATGTGATAATTATTTAAAATTGTACTTGACTCTTTATAAAGTGTCTAAAAGCAGAAATTCAAAGTGGAAAACATCCTATGAAGTTGACCAAACCAGTGTGTGAATTCTGTAATTTCACATTTGAGTGAAACAGCGTTACTTACAGCGAGTCTAGCAAAACCTATGCTTCTTCACGAACCTTAACGCCTTTCTACAGATGTAGACGCCAGCGGACATAGAGCAGCTCTTTTTATGGACGCAGTTGCACTACTCTATCACTAGATGACACCCCCAGATCAGTTTTTGAATATTCACAAGCAAGCAGAGCTGGAACACAGTCTAGAATATTGATGAGTTCACTCCTATCCCTGTTTTTCAGGAGTTGTATGAATTAAACTCCTCAGCTAAGCCTGATGTGCAAACTGCTCAATATCCTTGCCCATAGTATCTATCCAGCAGTTTAAAAAAAAAAAGATCTCTTGCACCAGAAAAATTCGTTGTCCCCTGTAGCAACCACTTCAGTTACAGTGACCCAATGGTATTCCAAGTAGTTTAAAAAAAAAAAAAAAGATCAGTTTCCTGAGGCAAAAATTCGCCATGGTATTGACACTATATCATTCTACTATCAATTTCAGTCATCACATATTAAAAACGCGCAATTTCCTATCGTGGATTAACGCGTAGATATGCCGGTTGAAGAATTTAGCTGTCTTTTAGAGCCTCATACAAGCTCTCATGGAAATCCAATCACTTTAATGGTGATTCAGTGGTATCTACGTGAAAGCCAAGCTGTAGTTCACGCCCACGTGAAATTCTCCTAGTAATTACCAGTTGCTTGATACGATTTTTATCCAATTGCAGACAGTATAAGCTTTCCTCAGTGAGTGAAAGACATTGATTGGACCTTAAAAAACATTAAAATACTTGCGTAATAGGGTTATGTTGTATTCAATAAACTTTACGCAGCTCAGACTGACGTGGTTGCATGGGAACAAAAAACCTCCAGAACTGAGCCTGGAGAGCTGAGCTTATTTGCGGGATGGAAATGTGATTCTGAGATGGAAAATAGCAGTTGTTCTGAATGGAACAGACAGGAGGGCTGACAGCATTGATACTTTTGAGGAGCAGCTCAATAATTCTTTTGAAAAGTGAGTAAAGCTGTCTTTGTGTGGTGTAGCTCTATCTTACTTTTAGCCTACTAGCTAACTAGTCAGCTATTTCTTATTTTTGGATTACCACCGTGATCACAGAGCTAGTCTGTCATATTGGGTAACAAAAGAGTAGTCGATACTACAGTATGCTGGCATTTTTCTTAACTAGGCGATCAGTTTTAGACTTTATACCACATTTAATGAAACGGAATGCCTTGCTTTTCGCTCTTTTAAAGTGTGAACAGCTATTACTGTGACCTGAGTTATACTTGTTCCATAGAGGGTGTGAAAAGCGCTGTTCCAAGCTTGCGTTCGCTGGGATGATCGGAATTGTAAACAGCAAGCTTTCCGCCTGAGTGAACGATCTGACCGTAAAATAAGCAGTTCCTCTAATGAGTAACTGTGCTTGCTGGCTTTGTAAATAAATGGTTGAGACTCTGAACTTTATCGTGGAGAAAAGGCATGTTTTTGGTTTGGAGAGGTCACTGGTGACCATTGATGTCCAACTGCGCCTATATTGATAAACTCATGATAAATTCAACCAGAAAATCATCCATTCATATTGAACTTCGTGAGTTGATTTGCATTAAAAATATGATTATTTTATGAATTGAAAGTGCGCCATTTTCAAGGCTCTGGGAGTTTGGGGAGCCACCTGGATAACTATTTTATTTGGCTTATAATAAGTGGATAATTTAATATTTCATGTTCAGATGAGGATTACTTGTGGTCTAGGAGTTTATTATCCCAGAAATGTATTGTTTTAACCCCCAGCCATTTCTCAATCCTCAGAATTAGTTTTTTTTACAGTTTCAATGGTGAATTCTCATGAAGATTTTTATGTTTGCAGCCCATTTTCTCTACCAAAATCATGAAAATAAACTGAAATACGATGTAATTCTAAATGCTCTAAGTGTCTTTTCTGAGTTGAGCACATTCGTCCTTTTTATGAAGCTGAAATCTTGAATTATAAAGCATCAAATTGGGTAACCTATAAATAGCCAAATTTGGCTTCTGCGCAAAGGGGTTAAAATTGTAAATCTTCAAAAGATTCACAATCTTGTTTTTACGTTGGGATGGAAAATCCCTCACAATTCTGCGATGTAATGAGCAATAATGATATCTTAGTCTGGCTTAAAATTCCACAGATTCGTATTACTGTTTGAGCTAATGCATTTCTTGATTGCTAATCAAGCAAAGCAAATGGAGACAGGATGAGAATGACCATGTGTTAAATGGTGAGGACTTAACCAGCCCTATCTTACCTCTGATGGTACGTCTGTTATATCTTTTTTGTAAGTAACGTCAATATACAAATATCAAATTTCACCATTTTCTGGCATTATATGTGTCATGACTTTGACTGATTCATTAATTCATTCATAAATCACCTAGTCAAGTGGAATTAAAACAATATACTAGACATACTAGCTGATCTCAAGGAGAGAAATCGTACTTACCCACTGCACACTCAGGTTAGAGATCCATCTTCAATATAGCCTTGTGTCACCATCAGCACTGCATTCAACCTGCTCCAGAGGGCATGTTTGACAAGTAGGCAGCCTCACTGAAGACTGCCAATTAATCATACGAGGTTTACTTCCTATTGGGAGGTTTTTTTTTTTTATTTGGCCTCATTTGCCATTTTAGATATTAGGCTGGGCACTGCCCTGTTTGCTCTGTAAAGCGTCTTTGTGACAGACTGTTCAAATAAAATTGAATTGAACTGAAGTTTAGTGAATGTGGATTATACTATATATTATCATATGCACACTTGTATGCTCTTGTGCCCCATTGAGCAATCAGTTTCTCTGTCTTTCAGACTTTGTTTTGATGTTTTCTTGCTGACAGGTTGTTTTCAGGTCATATGGAAGCCTTGACCTTTTTCGTAACTTGGTAGCCAACGAAACCATTTATAATTATTGACGTACATGAATAGAGTACACTGTATTAGAAAGCAAAGCATTTTTAATGTCCTCCCAGTAACTCAACCATTTGCTTGATGTTGCGAATTGATGTTTGCCAATTTTTTTCATTAGAATGCAGTCATCAGGCATGATGTAATGCCGATGAAACGGGGTTAGTGGAGCACCACACCTAGTTGGCAAAGGCAGTATTCCCAAAACAGTCAATGCAGCTCTGATGAGACACTATGCACAATGGCACCGGAGGAGCAGGCCCTCACAGGACCTTCTGCAGTGCATGTGTATTTGTCAGGAAACTACATAATGGTGCTACATCAGCTCAGATTAAAAATTATCTGATATTTTTCAAAAAAACAAAATTTCTGTTTTAACATTTGCTTTATTGCCTTTGTACCATTATTAATTACACATAGTTTTAAAATTTCCAAGTCTCTGCATTGTATTTAATGAACATGTTACACAGCATTCCAACTTTTCCAGAAACAGGGTTGTAGATCATTTGATTTGTGGAGAGAAAAGACACATTTAGCATACCGACAAATGTGTTTATCTGTGAAATATGCATACTTCCATAGAGCATTTGAAAAGGCAGATTATGGATATTCCACTCGAAGAGTCATTGTTGTAACCATGTTATCATGCATTGTGAGGTGTGATGATGTACAGAATACTCCCTTGGTGCGCATTATGCCCTTGAATGAAAATTCACCATCATTTAAATTCTCCAACATCTTGACATATTGCTGCTGATCAAGTGGGTGTATTTATGGCCACAGTCTGCCTTTTTTCAAATGGACATCTAGCAGGGTAATACTTCTTTTCAGAAGGCACACATCAGCCAACATTTGTTCCATGAGCATAATAACTGTACTCCTATGGACTGCAGTCAATAGATCATAGTTCTGTCAAGCACTTTTGGGGTTTGGGGAAATGCAAAGTTTGCCGGACGTATGGCCAACAATTCTGCTGGAACTATTCCTCCATGGACCAACATACTGAGAAAATGTTTCTGGAAGGAATTCAGGAAGAATTCATGCCATCAAGCATTCAGGCTGTTCTGGAGGCGAAAATGTGTTCAAACTGGTAGTAGGTTGGTGAACTTAAAAGTACTTCCAAGTACAAATGTCTTCCAGTTGCACTGGGAGATGAAGTACAAGTTAGTTGTTACTCAACGGCATAAATATATTTTGGCTATACCACTGAACAAAACAAAAACTATTTGAAAGTAGGATAGATACTGTGACGTTTGGACAGTCCAGAGGATAGGATCACGGGCCACCCCTATGATGTTCTATACAAAAACAAACTATATACTTCAGGTAGGACTACTAGTGTATTTTTAAATGTCCATTTTACTTTGTCTGGCCTACTGAAGTTCAGAGACCACATCGGTATTCCTCGGGAAAATTTCACCGAGGTAGACCGAAGTTTGTCTGCTAGGCCTATGCTCACACCAGAACAAAGGGGAGGTGTGTACTCCCCTTTGTAATGGAACAAAGGCCATTTCTAAGGCTTTGGGACTCCAGCAAACCTTGGTGAGAGCCATTATCCACAAATGGAAAAAACTTGGAACAGTGATGAACCTTCCCAGGAGTGGCCGGCCTACCAAAATTACTCCAAGAGTGCATCGACGACTCATCCAGGAGGTCACAAAAGAACCTAAAACAACATCTAAAGAACTGCAGACCTCACTTGCCTCAGTTAAAGTGAGTGTTCATGATTCAACAATAAGAAAGAGACTGGGCAAAAATGGCTTTCATGGGAGAGTTCCAAGCAAAAAACCACTGCTGACCAAAAAAACACATCTTCAACAAAATTCTTCTGATAATGAAGAACAGATGCCTTTTGATTTTGATTTTAATTTCAGTCCTATAGAAGTAAGTGAAGTATGTGATGCTTTGAAGAAAATAAATACTAAGAAATCAGCTGGTCCTGATGGTTTAGATCCGTACTTTTTTACAAGTTGCTGCGGAGATCATCACTGAGCCATTATCTCATATTTTTAACATGACTCTAGAAAGTGGGCAAATACCTACAGTAAGATCTGGAAGTCAGCTTATGTCACTCCAGTGCTAAAAAGTGGAGATCTGTCCACCCCGAATAATTATAGGCCTATTTCCAAACTTTCAGTTTTAGCCAAGGTAGTGGAAGGGCTTATTAGCTCTCAAATAAAGGATTTTTTAGTTAAAAATGGCATTCTAAATGATATGCAGTCTGGGTTTAGGAAAAAACATAGTACAGTCACTGTTACAATGAAGGTCTTAAATGATATCATAACTGCCATTGACTCTAAAGAACACTGTGTTGCAATTTTCTTAGATTCATCCAAGGCTTTTGATACTGTTGACCATTTAATTTTCTTACAGAGGCTCACTAATATAGGTTTTCTCCAAAATCTGTTAAATGGTTTGAAAACTATTTAAGTGGTAGAACACAGTGTGTTCAAGTTGATGGTTTGTCTTCGACTTTTTTAAATATAAAGATTGGTGTCCCGCAAGGCTCTACATTGGGTCCCATTTTATTTATTATTTCTATCACTAATTTATGTAAAAATGTTGCTGATGCAAAGTTCCACTTTTATGCTGACGATACAATTATATATATTACTTCATCTTCTTTAGTGAGTGCAGTTCACGACCTACAAGGTGCTTTTAACGTAGTTCAGCAGAATTTAAGTAGATTAAGGTTCGTACTTAATGCAAACAAGACCAAAATGATGTTCTTCTCAAGGTCAAAAAGGGAAATTAAAGACGATTACCAGATTTTAACTCTGAATAATGAAGTGATTGAATGTGTATCAACATATAAATACTTGGGTTTCCTCCTAGATCAAAAACTGTTCATCATCATATTGAGTATCTAACAAAAAAGTTGAGGGTAAAATTAGGATTCTTTTATCAAAACAAAAGATGTTTTTCATTTGTCGAAAGAAAAAAACTGATTCAAGCAACATTTTTATCGATAATCGACTATGGTGATGTTCTTTATTTATTTATTTATTTATTTATTTATTTTGTTTTTATTTCGGCATGATTGAATAGTCGTTTCATGACAATTTCAACACAACATGTATCATGACTGAAAGGGTCGCGGGAGAAGCGAGATCGCTTGTCAAAGTCCTGCCCCCAACTCCCAGAAAAACAGTTTGATTATGGTTAAGATATCATAAAGATTTATAAATCACAACAGAGCTGAGTGTCCATTTACACTACGATTTAAGCGTCACAACATAAGATCATAAAGATTTATGAACATCATGAAGAATTATAATCACAATATAGCTGAGTGTCTATATAAGTTTAGATTTGAATGTCACTCTTGATTTAATCCATTTAGACTTGGTCCAGAAAAACCTGGATTCCTTTCTTCATCATTTGATTTGTTCCTAGTGATTTGGAGTAGTGGAAAGGTGCAATAATACCAGATCTTTGCATGGATCTCTTAATTAGTCATCATTTCCGTCGACTTGGTTCACCCTTGCCTTATCGGATTTAATGACTTCTCGCAGTATGTTTAGTCCATCATTGCCTTCCTTGATGTCGAATCCAATTTTATTGAGCTTTCTGTCGAGGATAACCATGCTTTTCAAAGTTTTCTTTATCCTATGGTCGATCAAAAACAGACCAAGCCCCAATGATAGCAGGCCCGCTATCATAAATCCAATTAGATAGACGCCCTCTACATCCTCGATGTCCAGGACTGCCAAACACAGCGAACGCCACTTTCCCCATGCATCCATGGTGTAACCAGCCGGGAATGTCCCATCCGGGCATGTCGGTTCTCCAGAACCTGTCCGCCTCGTGGAAATAATTTTGTCAATTGCATTTAACGACCAGTGTATAAGGTCCATGTTGGTTACAGCTGTCTGTAGTAATGTGCTGTGACAGTTGTCTTTCAGACAGATGGCCTGGTGTGTCCAGTAGATGCAATGGTACAGATTTAACAATAGCAGTCCACATATTTAGTCTAAACAACCCCTATTGTTTATGCCCGTTATGGTTCCGTTTAATTTATCCAATGCCATTCTGTTGGATAAGTTTATAGTTATTCAAACATGCACATTTCAATAGATACTTAAAGGCCTTCAGATTGTCTGCCATTCTAATATTGTCTTCAAGTATGTTCCATGCACTGACTCCAGCCACAGATAAGGAGTGCTCACTCCGAGTCGATTTGACCCTTCTCGTTTTCAACAACATTCTGCCTCTGAGGTCGTGGATACGTTCACGTTGAAGAAATAGGCATTGTATATTTCTAGGCAATTCTTTGTGGTATCCTAAATATACAATTTGCAAGGAGTTGAATTTTATTATATCCTGTAATTTAAGAAACTTTGCCTTAATAAACAAATCGTTTGTATGAGTTCCATAAGGAACGTAATGAATAATTCTAAGGGCCTTTTTTTTTGAGTTTAAACAATGATTCTATTGTATTATTATAAGTGTGTCCCCATACTTCAGCGCAGTAATGTAAGTGGGGTGCTATGAGTGCTGAATAGATTATTTTAAGAGACTTGTGTTTTAATAATTTCTGCATTTTCCAAAGAATAGACACGCTTTTAGCTAACTTTCTTTGAACCAAATTTACATGTGGTTTCCAGCTTAAGAGATTATCTAACATAACTCCCATGACTTTATATTCGTTTACCCTTTCAATGCTGGTACCATTTACCTTTAAGTCTATGTCGTCCTTTAGGCCTTTTTTCCCAAATATCATAAATTTGGTCTTTGTAATATTTAGTGATAATTTGTTTACATTAAACCACGTGTGAAGTTTAGTCATTTCGTTATTAGCCAATTTTACCAATTGCTTGAGATCGACACCTGAGCAAAAAATAGTCGTGTCGTCTGCGAATAAAATTAGTTTTAGGATATCGGACACCTTAACAATGTCATTTATGTAAATTATGAACAACTTGGGACCTATGACCGAGCCCTGAGGAATTCCACAGGTAATGTCCAAGCAATTTGATTTGCTATTACCCATCTGCACAAATTGCGTCCTACTTGTTAAGTAATTTTTGATCCATTTTAATGCGGTCCCTCTTATTCCATATTTGTAAAGTTTTTCAATCAATATATCGTGATTTATAGTGTCGAATGCTTTCTTCAGATCAATAAATATGCCTATAGAATATAAGTTTGAATCTAGTGAATCTTTAATCATTTCAATAAATTCTGTTAGGGCTAGTGCTGTCGAATGCTTTTTCCTGAACCCATACTGACTGTCACACAGTATTTTGTGTTTATCAATGTACTTGTCCAATCTGTCATTGAAGAGCTTTTCTAGGATCTTTGAGCATTGAGGTAAAATCGAGACAGGACGATAGTTTGAGAAATCATATTTATCCCCACTTTTGTAGAGAGGGATAACTTTCGCTATCTTCATTTTGTCTGGAAACACTCCGTAGGAGAAGGATAGATTGCATATATGCGTAAGTGGAGTTACAATTGCGTTAGTTAGTGTTTTCAGTAATTTCATATCTAATTGGTTTACATCAACAGATGTCTTAGCTGTACAATTTTTCAGAATTGATCTGATTTCGGATTCGGTAACAGGAGTTAATGTCATTATGTCTTGGATTTCCTCATCCTTATCAAGGTAGTCCCATCTTAGGTGTGAGGATTTAATACCCTTTGCTAGTTCTGGCCCAATATTCACAAAATAACTGTTAAAATTCTCCACGACCAATTCCATCTTCTCTACCTTTTTGCCATTTATATTAAAGAAGGCAGGGTACTCCCTCTTCGGAGTCCTCCCAGAGACGTTCTTTATTATATTCCAGAGATTTCTGGTAAAATGTTTATTTTCTAATAAAAGCTTTTCATAATACTCTTTTTTATGTTTCCTTAGTAAATGTGTCATTTTGTTTCTGTAACTTTTGTACCTAATTTCTGCTTTCTCAGTTCTTTCTCTCAGAAACTGCTTATACAAAGTATTTTTTTTCTTACAGGCATTTGCCAGTGCTTTTGAAACCCAAGGTCTTCTCTCTTTGTTTTGCTTCAATTTGTTCGTTGTTTTTGACTAGACAGTGTTTATCATACAGGAGTTTACTGTCCATAGAAAAGCCTCATAGGCTCTATTTGGATCGTTTTCTGCTAATACATTATCCCATTATTGATTCAACATATCTAATTCTAGTTTCTTTAGCCTTTTTTCGCTTTTAATTCTGATTTCTGTGTGTTCCAGGGTTTTCGATCTCGCCTGGTCCCTTATATCTAATTTGCAGTTACAAATAGCAAAGACTGGTAGATGATCAGTAATGTCATTTATCATGATGCCACTTAATATTTCAGAATCTAATACATTAGTATACATATTATCTATCAAGGTGGCACTGTGTCTAGTAATCCTGCTTGGTTTTGTGATTAATGGTTGCATACCCATGGCATACATGGTGTTAATATAATCCTCTATTATAGAGCTATTATTTGGATTTATCAAGTCAATATTAAAGTCCCCACACATAAAAACATTTTTCTGGTTCATATTGGCGAGTAATTCACCCATACATTTGCTAAAAACATCAATTTGCGAATCCGGTGCTCTGTACACACAACAAATAACCGTATTTTTACCTTTCAACCTAGGAATCTCAATTGTAAGGCATTCCATTACATTTTCCACAACATTTGATTTGCATTCTAGTACCTGGAAGTTTATGGCCTCATCAATAAATAGGCCAACACCCCCACCAGCTTTAGTCAGTCTGCTCTTACACACGAAGTTGTAACCCTCCATGTAGAAGTCCTTGTCCTTTTCTTCTTTAATCCAAGTTTCCGATAATGCGATGATGTTGAACGGATTAGCAAATGACAGAAGGTATTTCTTTATTTGGTCAAAGTTTGCATATAGACTCCTACTATTAAAGTGGATAATGGACAAACTCCCTTCCATTTTAATGTTCTTGTTAAATTTGTCTACAGTAAAGTATCCGCATGCGTTTGTTTCGTTGTAGAAAAAATGGTTATCCGGATCAATTTCTTCATTAGGGTCTATTCCTGAATGAAGGTGACTTGTTGTTCAAAAGCCAGTTTCCTGATCTACAGTTTGGTTCATCAGATAACTGCTCATAGAGATTTGTCAAGGATTTCAACCTGCCTCAGTGGTCAAAATTCTCCAGATCCCGCATCATCTTGATCAGCACCGGTCTGGTAGTTTCCGGTGAAGACCCATTTGGTTTGATGAAAATTCTGCAGTTAGCCGACCAAGTGCTGTGTATCTTACCCGCTTTCTTTAGTTGACGAGCTTTCCATGCGATGGTTGCATTGTGCTTGGTGAGGTTTTCATTTATGAATACATTGGATCCTTTGAGATTTTTCCCTTGCTTCAACAGAGAGATTTTGTGCTTTTTGCTTGTAAGTAGTAACAACACGGCCCGTGCTGTACTCCGGTCTCCGCTTACATTCCTTTTCGGTAGCAGATAACATGAATCCACATTGCTAGGGTCCAGAGAAATACTTTTGGACCGAAGGAATTCCACCACCTGCATTTCCACAGATTTATTGTCCTCCTCGTCTCGATCGTCGTCATTCACTGTTGCCCTGGCATAACTCCTGGGTTTGATTTTGAGCCCTGTCAGGATTACATCATTACGTTTCTCTTGTTGCTCCAGCTCCTCCAGTTTGTTTGATAAAGATTTAATCTGTGTGTCTTTCTTGGCAATCTCTTTTTTGAGATCACAGTTTTCCTTCAAAAGCTGGTCCAGCTGCTCCTTCATACTGTCCCACCTCTCCCTCATTTCATTTCTCATTTCTTCGAGGGTCTCCATAATTGATGAAAGATCCAGCGGGCTTGGTTTGTCGCTTCTTCCTGGTTTACCCATTTTCTTAGTTCAGAAAAAAGGGCTCTATTACAGAGTTTGCGAGAAAGTTTATCACTCAACTTTTCTCCTGACTCTGTTGTTTTCCTGTATTGCGTGCAGTCGCTGTTCGGAGTTGTTGCTCCTTCAGTGACCATCGGAAGCATGTGTTGTGCTATCACTTTATATGCATGCAACTGCATCATCTCTGAAAATGTTGGACTCTGTGTACCATGCTGCACTGCGATTTATTTCTGATCTAGGTTTCCGAATGCATCATTGTATGTTGTATGAGAAAGTTGGCTGGCCTTCATTGTACAATAGAAGAATGGAACATTGGTACATCTTCCTGTATAAGGCTATCCTGCATGAACTGCCTTTGCATCTATGTTCTCTGCTGACTCCAAAAAATGTAAGCAGTTTTAATCTGCGTTCTTACAGACACATCATGTTTGCCATCCCTCAAACTCACTCTGTTTTTGGAAATCAAGCTTTCTCTGTTTTTGCTCCCTCATCTTGGTCCGGGCTACAGAATTATCTTAAACTGGATCATCGCATAAGTTTACATGTTTTTAAAACCAGAATTAAGGCTTACTTAACCAGTGCATGTACATGCTTTACTGCTAAAACCGGTTAATGTATTTTTTGCCTTGCCATTGTCTGTTGTTGTTGTTGTTTTCTGTGTGAAACTTTTATGCTGCTGTCTTGGCCAGGACTCCCTTGGAAAAGAGATTTTGCACCTCAATGGGATTTATTCCTGGTAAAATAAAGGATAAATAAAAATAAAATAAAAGGCTGGTCTCACACTTGCCAAAAAACATCTTGATGATTACCAAGACTTTTGGGAAAATGTTCTGTGGACTGACGAGACAAAAGTTGAACTTTTTGGAAGGTGTGCATCCTGTTACATCTGGCGTAAAACTAACACAGCATTTCATAGAAAGAACATCATACCAACAGTCAAATGTGGTGGTGGTAGTGTGATGGTCTGGGGCTGCTTTGCTGCTTCAGGACCTGGACGACTTGGCGTAATTGACGGAACCATGAATTCTGCTCTCTACCAGAAAATCCTGAAGGAGAATGTCCAACCATCAGTTTGTGACCACAAGCTCAAGCACACTTGGGTTATGCAGCAGGACAATGATCCGAAACACACCAGCAAGAATGGCTTAAAAAACTAAATATAGGTTTTGGAGTGGCCTAGTCAACATCCGGACTGAAATCTGATTGAGATGCTGTGGCATGACCTTAAACAGGCAGTTCATGCATGAAAACCCTCCAATGTGGCTGAATTAAAACAATTCTGCAAAGAAGAGTCGGCCAAAATTCCTCCACGACAATGTGAAAGACTCAATGCCAGTTATCACAAACACTTGATTGCAGTTGTTGTTGCTGAGAGGGGCACGACCAGTTATTAGGTTTAGGGGGCAATTACTTTTTCACAGAGGGCCAGGTAGGTTTGGATAGCTTTTTTTCCCTCAATAAATGAAATCATCATTTAAAAACTGCAATTTGTATTTACTTGGGTTATCTTTGTGTAATATTAAAATTTGTTTGATGATCTGAAACATTTAAGTGTGACAAATATGCAAAAAAATAAGAAATCAGGAAGGAGGCAAATACTTTTTCACGACACTGTATCTCTGGAGGAATTCAATGAAGAAAGATTTTTGTTAATTTTATGAGTAAGAGCAAATTAACATGTTTTTTGCTTATGGCTAGCTGTTATTTATGCTCAGTTTACCATAGCCATGATGATCACAGAGCTTGTGTGCCACATTGGTTAATAAGAGTAACTGCTAGTCTTTGCTCAAGGTTGCTTTTTGTTTAAGAATTTATACCGTTTTCAACAAAATCAAATGTCAATGTTTTCGCTTGTTTAAAATGCTAACAGCTCACATACTTCGGTAGACCCCCTGGTACCTTCATTGCACCATTCTGTTCAATCTAGGGTAGAATATTGCCTGATTTTTTCCTGATAGTGGAAAGTCTGTTCTGTTAAAATAAGGTCTATTTCAGATATTACTGAATTAGTGAGTTATACTTGTTCCTTATAAGGCGTGGAAAGTGTTTATATAAGGTTGCAAGCTCGGAAGTGGGAAATGCTAGCTTTTTATTGCAGGGTGAATGTTCTGACCGCTAAATGAGCAGTTCCTTTAATGAGTATGTGTGCTGGCTTATGGGACTCGGAAGAAAAATGGACAAAATTCTAAACTTTATCATGGAGAAAAGGCATGTTTTGTGTTTGGAGAGGTTACTGGTGGCCATTGATGTCCAACTGCACCTATATTGATAAACTATGATCTGACAGTACACTATTTTGAGGGATCTTAGAGTTTGGGGAGCCACCTGGAGGAGTTGTCCTATTTGGCTCCTAGAGAGTAGGTAATTTATAATTTAATGCTCAGATGAATTATACTTGTGGTCAGGAGTTTCTGATCCCAGAAATATATGGCTTTAACCCCCAGCCATTTTTCGATTCTCAGTTTTATGTTTTTTTTTTTTACAAATTCAATGCTGAATGTTCATGAAGATTTTTTATGTTTGCAGCCCTTTTTCTCAAACAAAATCATTAAAATTAACTGAAATACGATTTAATTCGAAATACTACAAATTTCTTGACTCGGTTGAACCATTCCCTTCCTCTCTGTGAAGCTGCAATCTTTAATTATAAAACCTTAAATAAGGTAACACATAAATAGCCAGATTTGGCTTCAGCGCAAAGGGGTTAACATATTGCAGCTTAGGTCAAGGGCATAGGTTTGCATCTAGACAGGTTTTGGGTGAACAGAACTGTCCTTCATAATATTTTAGCAAACTCCTCTGCAGCGGAAGTCATACATTTGCTTGACAAGTGAAAATTTACTTACCCCATTGTCAAGATAATCAAAATTACCTCAAATCAAGGATAAATTTTTGTCTTACTCAGAAAATGGTGATAGAAATAAGTGTTTTAAGTCTTAAAATAAGTACATTTCCCTTTCTTGAAAATCCCTTTTTGCAGTGCATTTGTAGATTTTGTCACCACCTACAGAGTTTTTAGTCTTTTTTTACATTCTTGTGTGCAAGCAGATATTCTGTAAAATGAGGGGTCATGTAGAATTTTTTTTTTTCAACAGAGAGGGAGCATATTCATATGCCACCTGCTTTAGGGTTCATGATTTTATTTCTCTCTGCAAAAGTTTTACAACAATGCACACTTGCCACACTTTGGCACAGTTGATTCGGCTCACGGTTGTCGATTGATTTTATACTCACACACGCTGCCCGCACTGTGAGCGCTTGGCTATGACAGCTAGCCCTTGCAATGCAAACTGCAAGCTTACTTAGCTTGGAATGTTGCTAACTGTAACAAAACACAAGGAAGTCTTCGGAAATTGGTGTAGGTCATTGGTCGTTAAACCTTGAATACAGAGCAGCACGTGCTGTTTTGGAAGGGGCCAATTAATTGCTGGACTATTACTGCTCATGCTTAGTTTGGCAGTATTCTTCTGATCAGTGAAAAATTACCATTGTGGTAAAATAAAGACAATCTGCACCGCCTATGGCGGTTTTTTCTGAGTGTTGAAAAACATTGTTTGGGTGGTTTAAAAATGCAGAAAGCATATTCAGGGAATGTTCTAAAATGGCAATGTGCTAAGTGGACCACACTTGGAACTTCTCGGCAGATTCCGCTACTCTTCATCAAGCCTCAGATGTGTGACAGAAAGTTGATATGCTGCTCCGCCTGACATTTTCTTTGCCGAAAGACCGATTTACGCAGTTGTCTTAATCCGCGCACTACATTGCCACCTAAAAATAGAGGCAAAAACTGACCTTCGCAAAATCTATGTGTGGCAACACTTTTCATGTCTTGACACAAGAGGCAACACAATGTTTTAACCAATTTGACATCGAACCCAGTCACCACCCCCCCAACAGATTTTTTCCTGTCACACAAAAACTTTAACAGATATGATCTAATGCTTCTAGGCAATTGTTTATTCATCATTTGCGCTCATTTTCATGAAAAAACAATGAGGGTACCTCACCCCCCGCGCGGCAGAGTAGGCTGTCAAAGTTGAAGGGGGGTGGGTGGGTGGTTGCCACCAGCGTCAATTTTTGCCTGTTTTTGATACAAAATATGCCTACAAATTAGTTGCAAATAGTATGCTATTATTATGTTTCATGCTCAATGAACTTTGTAGACCACACTGATTGTCATCCTTATTGATCTATTGATGTAGCTTGCTCTGTATTTTTTTTTTTTTTTAACGTTTTGGTCAACATGAGTCATTTTACTAATTAGTGACGTCATTGTAATGTACATTTATTACATTACTGTTACTCCTTGGTATATAACAATATGTATGATACTAATATTGTTTACAGTAGCACTAGTATCGTACATGTAGAGTAGTGGAAAGTTGCTTACCTTCACCTAAAATTGAGGGGGAAAATATGTAACAGCTAAAATTGAGGGAAAAATATGAAAAAACCATGGATTTTTGTATTTTTTTCAGATATGACATCTATAATGACGTCATTGTGACGTCACAGTGCTGAAGTTTGTGATGTTTGATTCTTGTTTTGAAAGAGATCACATGTACCAGACATATTACTGATATTATAAGCCTGGTTCGATCATAGGGAAAAACAAAGTAAAGAAAATGTGAAAAATGTTCAGAAAACTATTTGTTTTCCTTTTGTGTGTTTTTCCCAAAATGAGTTATTAATGAAATCATAGTAATGTCAAATTTATATTACTCATGAGTTTATAACATTTATAATTATACTAAAATATTAATTGTAGTTTCAGTAGTTCTAGAGGTTACACAAAGTTACTTATTTTCAGCTAAAACTAATAAAAATATAAAAAAACATGGATTTTTGTCATTTTGATGTTTTATCCTCATGTGGTGTTAGTTATGACGTCATAATGTTGAAATGTGTTTTATTTGTACTTGATTTGAAGAGAGGACATCTGTAGCTGTCCACTGATACCAAACAAGATGATGTTTATTGCTTAATTTCGGAATAATCGGGGGTAACCTCCCCCCCCCCTGGTTGGGGTTGTAGTCGAAAAACCCTTGGTTGGACGAGGGTTAATGCACTTTCTCATCATGTTCATTTAAAGAGGAAGGCTTCTCACTGATGTTTTCAGCAGCGCTATGATTGGCGCTGGAAATTGTTTATAGTTGTTTTTGTTAATTCTGTAATTTTAATAATGGTGGCCACAAGAAGCAGAGAATTTTTTAGATCACGGTTGCCTTGCCACTTTTTCAAATAACTGGACCAAACTGTAGTCACATTTACGTTTACAATAATTGTAGCCCCGGACTGAGTGTTTAGGGGAATTTGTGCTTTAAGAATGCTCATTATGTAGTGTTCCAATCATGGTATATTTTTTGTGCTTATAATATCAATTTAAATGAGTCATTGGCATTCTCTTATCACATGGTATATTTTCCTCATAACAATAGCATCAGCAGAATGGAAAACGAGAATGCAGTCTCATCACATAGTGTATACAGTCATACCCTTATTTCTGCTGCCACCTGCTGCCCTATGCCTACTGTCTTATTTTGTGTTGTCTCTCTATGTCTGCGGCGGGGCCCTGCCCCAAGCATGCTGCCACTGGTCTTTGTCATTGTTGCCATCAGGCCCTCTGCCCAAGTGCAGCCTGGTCTCCACCATGGAAATGCTCCTGTCTGTGATGCCCATCCAGCAGATTACAAATCCAGCAATGACTTTTTCAACTGACTTTTGAACATGACAGTAACTGTTAACTCATACCCTGGGCCAGTCAGAGGAGGATGAGCTCCCCCTCTTAACTCTTTTCCCCATTATGACTACATATGACGCCTAACTGCATGTCAACTTTTAACTTCAATCATACTTTCGTGTTATTTACCCTGCCCTCGGGGGGGACGAGGGTATTGTTTTTGGTTCGGTTTGTTTTTTTGTTTGTTTACACTTTAGCAGCAAAACAAATGGCCAGATTCACCCCAAATTGGGGTTAGGGATTGCCACTGACCCAGAATAGATGCCTATTGAATTTAGGAAAAGTAGGTCAAAGTTCAAATTTTTTATGAATTTTTAAAATCATTTTTTCCCCATTTACTTATAATGGGCGAAATTTCAAATGTCTATTAAACGTCAATTTTTCCCCAATTTATTTCAAACTTGGGACAGATATAGAGGATAATTTTAGACATTACTCTGTAAAATGTTTAAGTGATATGTCATTTTTCAAAATTTTGGTAAATTTTTGAATTTTTTTTTTCCGCCCCATTTACTTATAATGGCCGAACTTTCAACTGTCTATAAAAGCAAAAATTTTACTTCGATTTACGGCAAACTTTGCAGATATAAAGACAATTTATGCACATAGCTCTGTCAAACAGTTAAGTGATGTGTCATTTTTCAGATTTTGCTGAATTTTTAAAACATTGTTTTCCCACCATTTTCGGCCATTATAAGGTAAAGGCAAAGCAGTCAAATTAAGCATTTCTAATCAGCTCATTCTAAAATTTGACTTGGCATATCTTGACCCCAAAAATATTCTACAAATGTATGAATAAAGTCTATATACCAGAGGGACATTGGACAAAAACTGGATCAATGCCCAAATAAGCTACAACATGTGCGAGGGGCGGGGTTTGTTGTGCCTGGCACCACTTGTTTCAGTTTTGTTTCAACAGCAACTTTAACTCTTTCTCTCATAATGACTACATATGATGCCTATATGTGTATCAATTGACCATCATTTGTAGTCATTATGGGGAAAGGGAGAGGGGAGTCAATGGGGAAAAGAGTTAAGCCTGGTTCCTCTCGAGGTTTTCTTCAATTTTTCCACTTCAGGGAGTTTTTCCTTGCGACTGTTGCCGCAGGCTCGCTTTTGAGAGGGTTCAGGCTAGGGTTTACTGTAAAGTACAATATTTTTGGCAGTATTTGTGAAATGTGCTAGTCTGATGGAACATAAGGTTTCTCTTGTATTGTTGACTTCAAAGGAGATGGCTGTTGTCTCGCATATAGTAGCTAGACACTCCTCACTTCTTTTGCATTGCAGCAGCAACTACTGCTGCTTCAGTTGCCTCTTAAGGCAATGGGCCATTGTTCGTCATCAGAATGCTAACTTTGCCCTGGAATCAAGGACATTTTTGAGGTGAAAAAAACTGATGAGTAAGCTTGAGTAAGCTAATAGTTGTAATAGTTCCAATATATTGTGTGTTAAAACACATTCTCACTGCACTTGCCTTCATTTACCTTCAGCTCATACATCGTATAGAAAATCTTTCCATGTACTTATGCTGGGTCTTAATGCAACACTGGACAGTACCATGCCAACTCATCCATCATTACAAAAAAAGGGCAAAGCATATTTCTGTTTCAAATGAAATTGTGCCAGCCGCTGAGCTGTCATTACACATAGTACATGTCACAGACTAGGGCTGGGCAGTATGACGGTATAGACCGTGTGACGGTAGAAAAGTATCTACCGGTTAGAGAATTGGCAATAACGTTTATACCGTTCTAAAAACAGTTTCTGCTGCGGGTGGAAGATCTCTCTCTGAGACACTGTAGCTACGCCACTGCGACGCACTGGGGAGCCAGCACTGCTGCAGAGTGCTTGCATGACAGACGTACCACCTCCAGAAGGAAAGAAGCTTCCCCAGTGTCATGTAAAATCTGGTCCCCCCATAAAATCTGCTCCCCCCACTTGACTTTTGTCGCATATCCAGTCATCAAAGTGATTTACGTTGTAACAATGTATTCTTGGAAATAAATAAGCCAATTCATATCATTTAAGCGCAATGATTAGCACTAACACTAGCAGATGTTATACAATAGTTTGCTTGTACTGAAGTAATGAGCCAGCTAACTTGCTAATAAGGCAACAGTTCACTTCTACTATAATAATCGCTAGCTATCTTGCTCGCTAAAGTGATAATGAACTGTTTAATGATTTGCTAGCACACCAGTGTAGCCTCACCAATAAGGGAACAGTTCACTAAGGAACTGTTTAATGATTAGCTAGCACACTAGTGTAGTGAACTAGCCAGCTAGTTTGCTAATAAGGCAACAATATACCACATGCAGGTAGCCGTAATTCAATTAATTCTATGCTTTCCCTTGAAAATATTTTTTCTTATTTGTTTTGAAGCTGGAGTTCTGTGTTTACAATGCATACATACTGTAGTTTGAGTTCAATGCTTACCAGAAATTTGTTGTGTGAGTGTGTGTGGGCGGGGTTTGTTGTGGTGTTGTTTGAAAGTTGGAAAAGCAGTTCAAATATAAAAAAAGAAAACAATCAAATGTGATGCAAGTACAGTATGGTTATTTTTAGCTATTAATTGAATTTACGGAAAAAAATGCCATACCTTGATATATAGTTACCGCAATATAAAATTACCTATACCGTCATAAAAGATTTTGTTCATACACCCAACCCTATCACATACTTTATTTCTTTTGAATTGGCTTAAAGTGAAATTGTGCCAGCTGGCAGGCTGTCACTACACATTGTACACTTTGTATAGGAACTTTCTCTTGAATCGGCATGAAATAAATTGTGCCGGCCACCGGGCTGTCACTACATAACACCCGTCTCGTATATTTCTCTTGTATCGACATTAAGAGAAATTGTGCCGGCTGCTGGGCTGCCACTACATATAGAACACTTCACATAGTATATTTTGCTTGAATTGGCAACAAGAGAACTTGCACTCGCAGCTGGGCTGCCTCCACACATTGAATGCTTAATAATTTATTCTGTAGTTCAGGTTAGCCTGTGACTGGCATGGTTCTGTTTGGGGAGTTAGTTGCAGCTCCCTGCCATCGGTTCCACGTTTTGACGGGCAGGGATCTCTCAGAACAGAGCCATGTTGCCAAACCCATTGTGTGCACATATGCCTGTATGCCTTCAATTTATCTCTTTTTTGACAAAATAGTCGTCAGAAATGATTAAATTACCCCGTGACAAAAAAGGCTATGCATTCCTCGAAGAATAAAAATTCAGTGCTCATATTGTGTCAGTATTTCTATATCCCAAATAATTGCGTTATCGGAAAGACCATTTTCTAAGACAGTGGTGAATGAGCTGCTAATGAGATTTCTCAACACAAGCGCTTAAATTTTGCAAAAAATTTTACACAAAATGACCCAAAACAGGTTTGAGTAATTATAATTTGCCTTGTTTCTGAATTCTTCATTATCAAACAATGTTTACATTTTGTGACTATGTATCGACAATTTTACCAGTTAGAAAGAAACAGATTTTTCAATTTCATTTCAATTTGTGGTTAGGAGGAAAACCAGTCAATACAGTGCGTGGTCCTCCTGAATAAGTTTGAGGACTGCTTGTAAAAGCCACATTTAAACTTCAGGCCCGGCTACCAGTTTATTTTTCCCCCTTAATGTACAAGTGCTCAATATAATTGTGCCACAATGATAAATCAACTCTATGCTTCTTCGTCAAGCAGAATATTGGAAATTTTAGGACGGCACTCCTGAAGTGTGTTGAATATGCTGATCTGAATCAATAGATGGTCTCTTAAGTCTCCGCAATTCAAGGTGTTGTAGGCACATCTGTCCTAGGAAAGATTTTTTCGCAGTAAAAATAAGTTCCATAACAACATGGCAGCTACATTACACAGGTTTGGTTTACTGTTAGAGTAAACCTTTGCATTACAGACCTTGAAAAATTCTTGCCCATTCTTCCCCACGGAACCGTTCAAGATTCGTCAAACAGTGACTTACGGAGTAAAGCTGCTGAAGTAGATTCTTTACTTGCCTACTTCAGGTTGAGGTTATTTCCGGATTTTATATGAGATAAGGATGTTGCAGTTGTCTTTCCCATTGATTTAGAAAATGTGATTTAGTCACTGGACATGAATCCTCCAAATCTTGGTGTCTTAGAGAGGATATTATGCAAATTTACATATTGTTTTCATTTGAAAGTGATAAATTGAATGTTAATGAATTATATAATGTAGATCCTGACTAAATTAACTAAATGTTAATAAGATTTGTGAGGAGCACCTATTGTCGTTCTTTTTATTTACTCCAAACTACGTTACTTCATTTTATAAATTTTCTCCAATAAAGTGGAGTGTTCTGTTTCTTTGAACTAATGACTAAATGTTCGTCTGCATCAATCTCCAGATATTTTGGGATAATTTTACCCACTTCTGTATCTGCAGTATGTACTTCCCATTAACATTGCATTAAATTATTGGCACTCAGATCTCTTGAAATGCACGTTAACATCGTTATGTATCAATCAGCTGGGAAGAGCTGAAATCTCCCAGAACAGAGTAATGTCGCCAAACTCAGTGTATACTTGTACGACAAAGTGGTCCTGTCATAACTTTCAATTTTTAACTATTTAGTTTTCACATGCACTTGTTGATGACCCTTCCCATGTCTTTGCCAAAAAAAAAAAACAGAAATAAAAAAACAGCTCACAAGGAAGCTATTTCTCAGCACGTTCTTCCTCTTTTATTTTGTAGGATGAATTTAAAAAATTAAAGTGGAAACAGGACTTCCAATTGTTTGTTACCCTGTAATCTGTTGGGCCATAAGCGGAACCATAAACCAACAATTAAGTAACCATCAGTAAGCTAATTGTACAGGGTTATGTTTCCCAAAAGCGTAGTTGCTAACTAAATTAGCAACTTACGTAGTTCGTCCATTCACAGTCAATGGGTCAAACTATGTAAGTTAGCATATGTGATTTCGGGAAATGCACCCCAGATTAGCCATAAGCATTGTGATTCACTGATGTGTTAGCCATGCTCAGCGATAATTGACCTATGCAGTAGAAGGCTTGAGTGGTGTATATGAAATAATAAGTAGGCATACAAGTGACCATGTTTTGCATTTAAATATGGAGGAGTATTGTTCTCTTGAGTGAAGTGACAGAATTTCATTATGAAGAACAGAAAAAATAGAAATTACTGTGCAACATATGGCTAAACTTACTCCCAAGCACGTTCGATTTTTGAGTTAATCTCTCTAAATGTCTTACTTGACCACCAATACAGGAAAGTAATATTAATGGGTCTTGCATGTCAGCTTATATCTGATTTCTATTAATTTGTTTACTTATTTAATTTGTTTACTTTTTTTAGCAAAATAATAATGCCAATTAGGGAAGAAAGTTTGACTTATTTCTTGATATTCCAGTAGGGTAATAACATTTCACAAAAAAAAAAAAAAAAAAAACGTTACTTAAAGCAGTGGTTCCTGCTGGTTCTGCCCCCTTCTCCCTCCCGTTGTATCCTCCATATCCTGATTCAACCATAATTTTAACAAACTGTTAATTAGTATTTATTGGGTGCATTAATGTTTAGAGCAGTTCTTTGTCCTTGTAAGCCTCAATATCTATAGCAAACGTGCCCTGAAGAATGACAATTCCACATGCACTTTGTGAAATATTTGAAACAGCTGCGTAAGAGGGAAAAAATGTTAACAAAGAAAGTAAACAGTCAGAAGGTTCCTAACTGCTGAAACCATGGAGACATAGTCGCAATAATTAATTTTTTAGGCAACAGAATGATAGATCCAAACCTGCGTTGTGTCATGTCTATGATGTTAAGTTGGGTCACACTTTAGATGAAGTGTTGCTCATAAAGGCTTTATACAGCATGTATAATGCCTTCATAAATGAGACATAATGTCTTCATAAATCATACATAAGGAAATGTCATGCTTTGTTAAGGGTGACATAACACATTCTTACTAGGGATGTCCGATAATATCGGCGGACTGATATCACAGGCCAATATTTGCATAAAAATTGTAAAATCGAAAAAGATTGTTATTGGGTTTTTTTGCCTATAATGAAAACCAATAAAACAAGAGCACTCAGAGAGCGCAGCACCTCCGCCACGTCAAGGCAACTCTGTGCATTAGTTATTTTCGTTGGCAGATGTAGGGTATTGTTGCATTCCACCGCCAGGTGGCAGCAAAACCCAAAAGCACGCCGATTGGAAATCCAGCCCATTGGGAAGACTAAATCTCTGCCAGCATAGCTGGATTTGAACTTTGGCTTATATCTCAGCTGTACTTTGGCTTAGATATGCCAAAATTTAATCATTTGCATGTTTTTTTAGTCGGTCTTGCTTGCTGCACACAGTTGTACTGGTCCAGTATTTTAAAATTTGTGAAGAGGTCAAATTGCCAAGGTGTAGGGGGCATTGTCAGGATTATCTCAGGAAGAGTGTGATCCAAACCTTTGCGACAAAATTTTCAAAAATAAATATGGCACTTTTTCCATAACTTAAGTTGAAGTAGTTTTCTTGTTTTTTTCTTATTTATTGTTTACATTTGGAAAGCCTTGTTGCATTTGTGAATGCATCCAGTGGGGCATCACAAGAAAAGTTGGCATGATGTGTTAATTCCACGACAGGAGATATGTCATGTTGCCTAAAATTAGTTTGGGGGGAAATATAGCCCGCATAAATCGGTATCGGTGGATATCGGAATCGGAAATTACGATTCGACCAATATTGGCATATCGAATATCGGCAAAAAAGCCAATATCGGACATCCCTAATCCTTACTCAGCATGTGATGCCAGATGTGATATAACTGACAATATCACTTAGCTAGTGGCTAAATCCTGTAAAGGGTGACATTGTCAGCTGGGTGACATTGTCATTGTCACATCTCTTATCACATGCTCAATAAGGATGTGTTATTTCACCCTTTACAAAGCATGACATTTGCTTATGTATGATTAATGAAGACATTTCTGATAGGACACTTTGTCAAAGAAAATATTCATTGAAAGCATACAGGCATACATTGAGTTTGGCGGTATGGCTCTGTTCGAGAGATCCCTGCCCGTCCAGCGTGGAACCGAAGGCAGGGAGCTGCAATTAACCCCCCTTCCATAGAACAGAGCCTATAACAACAATGACCTCAAACAGAAGAGACGTTGTTATTGAACGACTGTTTAGTCATGAAAGAACAGGGTAACTGAATGCTAAAAATCGACAGGAGGAGCTGGGGAGGGGGAGGGATGTTCAGCAAATGTGCAGTGGAGCCGCTTCTCAGAATGTGAGCTTAAGTAAACTAGCATATTATCAATCAAGCAATCATGTGACGGCAAATCAGATGACATTCATGAGCACTCAGGTGATTCTCCGGCACGAGAAGCGGCCCCTCTAAATTAGCAAGCTTAACTCCGTGCCTATCAGAATTTACGTCAAGCTCCATTTTTTCTCATTTATAAAGGCATTATACATGCTGTTTAAAGCCTTTACGAGCAACACTTCATCTAAAGTTTGACCTTAAGTTGAAACCAATAATTTTGAAAGAACCAGTGTATAGCAACATTATTTTCAGAGTACTGATTGTCTCAGTGTCTCATATGATCTTTTTAGAAATACTGTCATCTGAAATTGCTTGCAATATTGAAAAAAAAAAAAAACACAATAGCCTCTATCTTACAGAATGTACAATTTGTGTACTTCAGACAACTTATCCAATGCAGGTGTTTTTTATATTATTATTATTTTTTTTTTTCCCAGAATGATCTGTTAAATTTTTGCCTAAAGGTGTCATATTAGTTTGGTCCTATTTTTATTTTGCTGTGTTGCTCAAAGTTGTGTTTACAAGTTGTAGCTGCATAATCTCACCCCAGAACTGCTGAGTTTGTAAACAGAACAGACCTGTCCCCGCTTGGTGGCTGGACTAATGGGAGAATGCCAAGTTGCGCATTGAGGTCATGATTGAGGTCAAAGGACTTCCTGTCCAAGAGACTGGGTCTACTTGTGTTTAAAACAGTTTAATAATGATAATTATACAAAACTAAGCACAGAAATGACTAAAAGAAACAAACCTTTTTATTTTCGAGTGCATAAATCTCCTAGTGTGTCGGACACTTCAGATTTGAAAGGCATTCTTTTTATTTATGTGAGTCTTTTTCAATGCAAGGAAAAGGGGAGGTACATTTCAAACTTTCACCATCACACAGGCATAAAATTTTGATAATTCAATTGCAAAATGTATACTACGCAATGGTAACTATGTATTCAACCCCATGTTGAATATGAAAATATTGCTTGAAAAACTCGCTATAAGGCACACACACTCTGATTACACAAGCGAAAAACTGTGTTTCCCTGTCCACACATAAACAGTGAAGATGGAGTTTCTAGAAATCTTCACCCTGGAAGGCTTTTTCCAAAAGCTTAGTTTTTAGTGGCATTTTTAGTCACAAAAGGCCAAAATGCATAGGAAATGTTGGTTTTTCAATAATAATTGTGTAGATGTGGACAAGGTCTCGGTGGAAAAAAAAAAGATTCTAATCCTGATTAAAAGATGACAATAATTAAGACAGTCCTTTTTTGCAGAGCAGTTAGAACAAAATTGGGTTAACGAATCAGCAAATCCTTGCATTCATTAGTAAGTAAAGTGGGAACTGTTGTGGGAATCTAGGTTTTAAATATAGATTCAAATTTAAACACTGGCTGTTCTGAAAACACCCGGATTTGATGCTGTCGTGCAAGTGATCAACTGCGAAGCTGCTGTTTTACCCTTTTTTTTTTTAAAGATTTTTTTTTTTTTGAAATTTTTCCTTGATTTGATGGTTATAGTGTAGAGAGACAGGAAGGTTGGGGAGAAGAATGGGGGAAGACATGCTGCAAATGACCCGAGCCGGAGTCGAGCCCAGGTCGCTGCGGGAAGGACACAGCCTTTACGGTATGCGCGCTTAGACCGACGAGCCACCGGGACGCCCGTGTTTTACCCTTTTAAATCAAATACAATGACATGCTCAGTGCTGACTCATTTGAGTTTTTGAATCTGCTAAACTTAAATTGTCACTTCCCGTAGATCCACTTTTTTTCTCCAGCTGATTCCTCCTCTGTCCATCAATTAACATAAAAGCCAAATAGCTGCACAGCCTACCTCTGACAAGCACTATGCTGCTTTTCTGGAGTACAAGCCATAAATGTGATGTTTTGCTGTGAATATTGAGCTAAAGATGATGACTGCCATTCCAAGCAAATCTATTCTAGCTTTTGGTTTCTCACTCATCCACATGGAAGCAAATTTACACATTTGCAGCCCATTTTTAATTTAGCCTTGAGCAAATAGCATATAGCTATGATGTCTAAGTATCAATTTAGGAAAAGGGCTCGTATATGAATATACAAATAATAGATCACATTACCCGCATCTGCCACTTTGGTATAAGAATTAACAGTGTTTTGCTTGGAATCAAGCTGTCTAACCTGCCACTTGCGAGTCTTTATAACTGTCTGAAATACAGTTTAAGTGGCGAATAGACAACCCCCCCAAAAGCTTTTGAAATGATGGGCACTGCATAGTAACAACATAGCTTGAGTAATGATACTGCCTCACACAGACAAGTAACTGCAGCGGGGGTTGGTGTCAGGGTGGAGGGGAGAGAAATGTTTGAAAAAAAAAATCTTAGAGGAAAAGGCATGAGTATGTTCATTCATTCATTTTATAATAGAGACAGAAAGCAGACAGAAACTCTGTGGTTTGTGCTGAGATAAGTGAACAAGGATGGTTGCATGTTTATGTTCTAACAAAACAAAACAGACTGAGCAGTGAAAATGTTAATAACATATTCTGTTCATTGACTTTCATATTAACATGTAGATCAACCTGACAGCCATAGCAACTGGATACTGATCCAGTATTCTATGGCTGTAGGGCTGGTAGAATAGCTTTCAATGGGCTCCCAAAATTACTGGTACCCCTGACTGGCAATGCACAAACAATACAAAAAAAATATATAAACAATATAATTATTGAGAAACAGAATATACCAACATGTGAGAAATACTACATTAATCTTTTGATGGAAACAAAAAAATAATAAAAATCATTTATTACAAAATAAATTTCAACACAATCAAGGTTTCATGATAATTTGCACCCATCATTTAGTACTTCCTGCAACCACCTCTGGCAGCATGGAGTTGATAACAGCGTGGATAACAGCATCTTTTCCTGTAATTTTTGAGAAGGTGAAGGCACACATTTGGGGGATTTAGGACCATTCCTCTAAACGGATCCTTTCAAGATCCTTCACATTCTTGGGTTTGTGTGAAATACTGCCATCTTCAGCTCAGCCCACTGGTTTTCAATTGGATTGAGGTCTGGCGACTGAGATGGCCATTGCAGAATGTTGATTTTGTTTTCTCAGAACCATTTCTGTGTGGATCTTGAGGTATAATTTGGGTCATTGTCTTGTCAGAAAGTCCATCTGCGGCCAAGTTTCAGCCCTCTAGTGGAGGCAACCTGATTGTCAGCCAAAATATCCTGATACCTGATGGAATTCATTATGCCATTAATCTTAACCAGTGCCCCTGGACCTCTTGAATTAAAACAGCCCCAAAACATGACTGACTCACCGTCATATTTCACCATGGGTATGAGGTGCCTCGTCATGCAAGCATATCTGTTTCAACGCCAAACATGCCAATGCTGTATCTGACAAAAACATGCAATTTGGTCTCATCTGACCAAAGCACCTTGTTCCAGTCATAATTTTAAATGATGATTGGCAAACTCCAAGCGATTGCTTCCGTGTTTTCTGTACAGAAAACGCTTTCTTCAGACAACCCCTCCAAAGAGCCTGTAATTGTGGAGGTGGCGCCTGATGGTGCTTTTTGAATCCTAGTGACCACAGGATTCCGCCAAGGCCTGCAATTCCCTCACGGTTATTCTTGGGGAATTTGTTGCCTCTTTCACCATCTTCTTCAGTATCTTCGGGTGCAAAGTGCATTTGCATCCACTACCCTTGAGGTTTTCAACAGTTCCGTATCTTTTGAATTTTTTATTAATTGCCCTGTGAAGGGGAATGTGCCTCTATGATATATGAAATAGCGAGACATTTCGTCTTAATTATCCTTCCAACGAAATAACAATTTGGTTTAGCAGGAAACCTGCAAAGTTAGTCATCAGTCAAATCATAAAATAACTACTATAACAAAAAACATGGAATTTTAAGTAATAATTAAAATAACACAAATACAATTAAAGATTTAATTAATAATCTGAAGGAATTTGGAGTTCTAAATAGGCCATTTTGACTCAAACTTCCACGTTTTACAGTACCAAAACTGACACTGAGTTTAATAAAAGAGTTCATTAAACAAACAAATGCTGAACATACAGGGGCTAGTCTATGGGAGGACTATTTGTCTTGGAACAAAGGGAGAACTGATGGCCTACTGGCTATGACTGCATTTTGCATTGTATGCATAGGTAGGCGGTGTAGGCCTTTGCTTGGCTGGATAACTCAATTTCGATGAATTGCCAAAAGGAGAAGTTATCGACAGCTCATAAGCAATTTGAATCACTAATTGGGCTATCTATTTGCGACCATATATACCACGGCATGTATGTTAATTTACTGCAGTTAGTCAGTGGGAGACAGATTATGCATGGAGAGATAAACAATCAGTCAATGGCTAATTAACACCATAAAATATGAAAACGGTCACAATGTGATTGTACGTATACATTAGTAAAGGTCAAACTGAAATGCTATACAATCTCAGTGAAAGAAAGCTTAACTGTGTAACCACCTTGAGTAATATCCTTGTTTATTCTGAACAGTTATTTTGCGGAGTTGTTCCGTGATTAACTAGAAGTAATGCCGGGCGTAAGCTAGTTAAATGAGATTTGCAGTCCTGAACTTAAACAGAGTTCCACAGAGTTGTGAGAATTCTGGAGGTAGGCCAGATGGAATTGCACAGGGCGCACAAATTCCAGTGCAAGCGCTGTCCCTGTACATGAAGAGAGTAAGGCCAAGAGAGTGTGGCTGCCTGGGGGGACGTTGTGCCAAGATAGAGAAAACTGGGTTGTGTCCCAAGTTTTATAAGTTTTATCGCCCATGTTATTGCTCCTGGGCTCACTGTATTGGGAGATGTTAAATGCACGTCAGGCAAGGGGCGGTGCTGAAGACATCATTTCCATTTTCTGTGGACTGCATGGCAAATGCAATTCTATGGTCCCTACAACTGACAGTGCTCAGTGGTATATTCAATCATTTCTGAATCTTCTCGTAGCCATTACCAAATTTATGAAGGTCTTTGACCATCTGCCTCTTTTGAACTAACCGTTGTTTTGTTTTTCTTCCTGGTGTTGGATGACACCATGATATTTCATGTGTGTTACCTCATTTTTGTACCATAGTAAAACAGGAAGTGATGTAATGGCTGAATATAGTTCCTTAACACTTAGATAAAATATAAGTAGTGGAATTTAATAGCTGGTTTAATTTTGGTAGATATTATTTTCAATAATCTTTTCAGGTGACATTAATTATGAAACACTGATTTGGAGAAAATTGATTTTTAATTAAATCAGTAAATGTTTGGTCGATTCCATTGGAACAGTAAAGGTGACATAGAATGGTTGAACGGGTTTAATTTTTCCTTGTTCTGTGATGTGACATATAGACAAAAAAATTTTGATTGGGTCTGTAATGCCTCAGAAGCTTCCTAAAAACCTCTCTCAAAAAGCTATGTTAGGGTGGGGGATTTAGAACGCCTTGTTTTGCACCTATTTGGCGACCTTTCGGGCTTAACTGGCAACTTCATTATGAAATGCAAGCGCTTGATGCTGATTGGCTGGCTTTGCTGCCTTTGCTGCCTAAAGCGAAGCAAGTCATTATTGCTTTCCATGTTACTTGCGGTGAAATTCACCTTTACGCAAGTGAAACTGAAACTTCAAGGCACAAGGACTTGAATTCCGCGTGAGAATCTCATTAATAAGCGTTCACTGAATAATTGCGGACTATTGTGAATAATCCTAAAAAATGTACTAGACCCACGCCGAATGCGTGAGACTTGGCATCTCTGCTACTTTCATGTTTTGGTGTTGACGCACCAGGCGAAACATCTTCACAAACTAAAAGCGCAGATGCTGACTTCCCATCATCTTAATGTGAGCATGGCAGGATCATTGGCAACAACAATCTTCACGGATTTATTTCAGATCTCGTTTCAAAGCTGTTGTTGAGTGATAATCACGTCATACAACATTGGCTAGACAAGCAAAACGAATATATTCTATTTTTAACGTTTTAAAAACAATCTAACAACAACGCGATACTTACAGTTTGTACTGGTTGTTGAGGTAGACGCAAAGTCGGAACTGCTCCGCTACGTAGCACCAAACGCTGCGAGAAGCCGGCTTGAAATTGTGCCAGGTTAGTAAAACTGTCAGAGGTGAAATGGGCTGAGCAAAGTAACAGTCTGTGGTTGAATGTAGTGGGAATCCAATTAAAAATGAACAGCAGCCACGCATCTCATGCATTTCTTTCGGTTGGAAGGTTATGGAACATTTGCACACTGCTTCCACAGCCTGGAAGTGCGCACCTCAGTACCCGACTCACCATTTCGCCTTGAACTTCAGGAACACTGCTGCAATTTACTTTCCGTGGGGGGCGGGAGAGCAGGTGTAGGCAAATTATTTTGAGGGGGAGGAAACGGAATGGGGGGGCAGTGAGATACATATGACATCATATGTATGCTTTGTTCAGATTGGCCCGTTTTCTGGCGGTCATTTTTAAAAGAGGAATTTCTATGAAACGGAGATGTTCAGAATGTTTAGCACTTCTCATATGTTCTTGAATGCGGGTAGGCTACCGTTATTCAACATAGACAAGGTAAAAACAGTTTTTGATTCTATGTCACCTTTAATATCAGACAGTACTTCTTAGATCTTGTTATTTAAGAGTATTTTTTCCTAAATATATTTCGTTGAACTTTTTAAAGTATTTTTTGTGCATTATCAGTCAGGGGTGCCAGTAATTTTGGAGCCCACTGCATTTCTTGAGGGCTTTTTTCACACTAGCTACCTTACCCCTAGATTCCACAGGGCGCTTATCAATAATGTAACGTGTATGACGCTATTTTGCTCTGTCCTGCATGCGACCTCATATCCCACTGAGTGTGTAACAAGCAAAGCGTCCTGCTGACTGATACCATTTACCTCCGCAGATTTCACTTATTTCGTCATTTTTCATGGATATTTTTGCTTCTACCATGGGTGAGTCGGCTAAGAAGTTAAATGGTTACTATTTTTGTCTGCTTTGATCGTATGTAGCCTACAGTCCAGCCATGACACAATGGATCAAACATTGGTGTCTGTGTTTTGGTTAAAAATGAAATCACAGAAAAATAGTTGAAAATTAAGTTATATATTTTATATATAAGATTTGAGGCTAGTTTATTTTACTTAAAAGCATACTACCCTTTATGGTTACTTCCTGCCTGGCACAATCTGGGTTGCGTTTCCCATAAGCACAGATCCTAGCGTAGTTGGGACCAGTGCCTGTATGTGGTCGAGCTATGGGAAATGTATCCCTGCTATGTTCAGCTTGACCCGACTGCCATCCGCCACAGTCAAAAATAGACTCGTCACATATTCTCCGCAGAGCAGAGCGGAGAGCTGCTTCTGGGACGCTGCCAAGATGTGCTGTGGTGCGGCTGATGGAATTACAAGTATTGTCTGGAACGGCCGCGATCAACTCCGGCAACCGTGTCGTGGCAGTAATGCAGCCACGATGCTCTCGTCGAAATCTAGGGGTTAGCTAATGAGAAAAAAGCCCGCTAGAAATCTAAAGACAAGTTTATTCAGATAGTAGACACAAATCCACTGATACGTAACATATGCAGATATAAGTGGTGTATAATCAGATTTGCCTGTGCAATATTACAATTTTGTCATGTAGATATATGACAATAGAAAGCGCTACTGGATATTGCAACCACTTGCTAACAAGAAAAACAAAAGCTCTGTCCTCTTCCTCTTTTGGTTTTGAAGTGGTTTGCGCTATTCCTTCATGCCATAAATAGAGCCTTCATTTTCTATTGAGATCATACCCGGTGGCGGGCAAAATGGCAATGGTGAAAGCAAGGCCTATAGGGAACCAAACGACAAGCCAATGGTGTCATTATTCTATAGTCATTACACAGTTCAATCAACATTTATCTCATAATGATAAGCTAAAACAACAAAGAAGTTGTCAATTGTCACTTTAATGTGCCCATGTTTATCCTAATTATTAGATTTTATTCCTGCCTGTAGCTTGAGGGGTAGCACAATAAAAGTCACAAGCATAATAAGCAGAAAGAGAACAAAATAACCTCACATAAATTGCCAAGCACGTTGTGGAATAGATGGACTTCAGATCAATAAAAACACAAAATAAAACTGCTTGGCATCTCAGCAAAGTCTGATTGAGACTTAAGGTTTGAAACACCTCAGCTTTGTCACATGTCCATGCTTGTGCATATCTTACCTGGACTTAAATGCATTTCAAAATGTATATTTCCAAAGAGTCATGCCTATAATTGTTATAAATCCCCTGTTTCCCCCTCCAGATTAAAACTTGCCAAAATTCCCCCTGGCACCATGTAGTATATGGGATAACACTAAGATTAGTGCAGATTAGGTCATTTCTTTGATGTGAAACTTGTATTGACAACATCTGATGCAGGATTACTTATTGGCCTTATATCTGCTGTTGCGGCATTTTGTGTTTTAGGAAAAACTTTTAGCAGTCTGTAAATGATCCTTCTGATCAATTACTGTAAGATAACTCTTTCGGAGATATCAAGGTTTCGGTACCATATAGAGTGAACTGCTGTGATCTCATCTGGAAATACTGCTAAGGGTCTAAATGGGCAAAACGTGTTCTGCCATGTTCCAAAATGGCTGTTTTCTGGTGCATTACTTCACAGTAATTGAATTATGTCATGCTCGGTCTCAGCTATCTAATACCTGAAAAGGATTGGCTTAGGCTGTTTCAATAAAGAATAACAATCTGCAAATATTAGGAAGTGTGACTTTGTGAAACCACAGTAAAACAAAATGCAGCGGTAACAATAGAACATGGTGGATAAGTAACAGGCCTATTAGAGCGAAAGTAGAAAATGGTATTGATAGCAAGATAGAAAGAATAAGGGGTAAAAGAAAAAGGGGGGGGGGGGGTGGGCAACAGTACTGAAGTAGGAAGCCTGCAAGGCATAGAGAAATTACCAGAAGTAAAGTGATGTTAGTTAAATACCGTAGCAGTAAAAAAGGCAGAAGAAACTGTGACATGGTGAGACCACAAACTCTGTGGAACTGAATACTGCTACTGCAGTTAAGTATAATGCTCTGCAAAAACATAATCTTATCAGCCATTTTCATATTGTATTTAGACTTAGAAAGCATATCCCTAATACATTTTTCTTAATAAGAAGTAATTTAGCCACTGATCTGAAGTAATTTTGACTCATTTCTAGATTTGTCCATGGGGCAAGGTAATTTTACTTACCCTATTCACAGACCTAGAAATCAGTCAAAATTACTTTGAATCAGAGAGAGAATTTCTTTTTCTAAGAAAAAAGGTAATGGAAATAGGTGTTTAAATACAAGAATAAAATGGGTGGTAAGATAATTTTTTTGCAGTGTAACAGATTAAACTGAAAGTTCAAATAACACAATGAGATAAAGCTTGCAAAACACTATCTCCTTATAAGTGTAGTGACGTAATGTGGCTTAATGTGAGCAGTCTCTCCTGGGTATCCATGACTCAACTGATGAAGCCCCCCAGTAATGCAGAAACGTGGCCTCTCCTTCCAACACACAAACCATGCATAGTCCATTGTGCCTCAGCCCCACCTCCTGGGGCCCAACAATGCGAGTAGTAGCCTATTTATGTGCTATCCTGTTATGTTCCACAAAAATTAAATTATAACTTCCAAAAAGAAATAAATGTGCAAAGTGCCCATCCCCAATTTCTTATTTTCATCAGGAGTCACCAATTATGTCAGTTGACCATAAGCGATCTGGTGAGCCATTATGTTTGACATCCAGCAATGGAGGATGGCATCTCAGCACTGAACAGGGACGCAGAATCAGAAGAAAAGAAGACATGACAATGAAACTCATTCAACAGCCCCTGGTTTGTTAGTAAATCAAATTTAAATAAAATTTCAGAGGACAGCAGCAGTCCACCAATGGCTGTTATGCAAATCAAGGACACCATTGTTACCCCTCGTATTATTTATAGATCCCCAAAACATGACTTTGCCTCAAGAAAATACAGATGAGTGCCTTTGCTGGAGGTTCAGGTAACGGCGAGAAGCTGTGAGCAGACATTTCGTTGCATCTTATTTTGCAGCCTGTAATTTGCTGCTTCCCCTGTTATTTATTTTATTCTATTTTCTTTCCAAGCTATTCTATTATTCATTGTTTGTTGTTCATCAGTCCAATAAATGCGCTACAGTGAATGTGAATAAGCAGTGGATAAATATAAGATAATTAAACATAGAAGAATTTATAAAAATATGCAGATATTTAGACTTTTTTATTAAAATATATAAAAATATAAATATAAAACATGACTTGCCATTCATACAATGTCAAGGTTTGTCACTGATTCTAAAAGAGCAGTTTTACATGTGAACAACTGATCAAAGTCAAGCCACAGTTTGACGAGCAAATCTTACCAACCTTCCACTTAAACAAAAACAATAAATTCAAATCATTAAATATTATAATCATTATAACACATTACACACAATGGTCTATATGCTTCACTCGGCAGCATAATCATTTTCCCCCTCAGACACTAATTGTATACACAAATACCACCATCTCTCATCTAATTACAAATGTTGCTCCACAGCATAATACACAAATACCTGAACAAAAAAGTAATATCTTCACCATTTACAAAGTAAATAATAAATACAACAAAACAAAATAACAAGGAAACCAGAGTTCAAAACCATGACTATTGTGATTGAATTATATTGAGCTGAGGTTTTTTATGGAATCCAAAGTTACTGCTGAAAAAAGTGACCTCTCCCTGCCTTGTTCTGGTCTTCACGTTACCTTGAGGAGTGAGTGATGTAGCGGCTTCAAGCTAGGCCTCTCTGGCGACGTTCTTTGTTATGTACATGTCGGCCAGCTTTTTGAAGTGAGGTCCCCAGCTGCCGAGGTAATCAAACTCCTGATCTCCGTCCGTGTCGGCCGACCCCAGTGAGCTGAGGGACTCGGCGAAGGAGCCGCTTCCCTCGAAGGCATAAGTAGCCAGCGAGTCGTACGGGGGTGCCGTCGGATCAGAGTCGTTCTCAGCCAGCCGGCAGTTGATGAAGTCCCTGATGTCGGAGCTGCCGCGGACGGGCGAAACCCGTCGGCAGGGGAACAGCATATCTGGGATGATGTCACGCCGCTGTTTGTTGACGTCGATCACCTCGGGATTGCGCAGCGTGCCAATGTCAAAGGCCTGCGTGTCTTCCTCCCCACCTCCTTCGTCATTATAGCTCACCACATTGTCCCTCACATCCTCTTTGGAGATGATTAGAGGTTCCTTCTTCTTCTGTCTCCGCAGGGCAGCGAACAGAACCACAATCACTGCAAGATAGGATTTAAAAATGTAAGTATACTCTATAATGTGTGAGACATGTTGTGTTTATTAATTGACCCTGCTGTCCACACCAGATTTATAATCAAACTGTGCAAACGTGCTTTAATGCAGATATGCTGCTTTTGCGAAAGGATACTTTCATACATTCTGGTCTCACCATATAAAAATGACAGCAAATTTAATAAACATAAAATTAACAAAATTAGCATTACTCAGGGACAAATTAATAGGACACATTCTGAAAAAAATCTGTCATATAATAATTGGGTGCAAGAAAAACAAAGTTAGAGTCATTTTGTTTCATTTTCTTTTCAAATGGAAATCACTCTCCACTGCATCATTCTATTCAGACACAACAGACAGGGTTACGGTGGCGAAGCTCTTCCTGCTCTCTGCCCTCTTAGACAGATCAGCTTGGAGAGGCGCTTTATGGCTTTCGGCTCCCTATACAGTGGAGTTCATTACCGTTCCAGAAGATTGCCTTTTTGTACAGTATGTGGTAAAATTGACACTGCATTTGGGGGATTGGGGCACTCAACCGCTAAATGACAACTGAGCTGCTCTGCTTCGCCTGAAAGGGGTAGGTCCATACCCATTTCCGCCCTTTTCCCTTTGATCAATCCCGCGGGGAATGCACTTGGTGTAAAAACGAAGCTCTACTGGAGACTTTGGGAAAAAATGAACTGAAATGGCCAAATGTTGCAGGAAATGCTAGGAGGCTTTTAGGCAGAGCTCAGACGAGACGTCGATACTCAATTTGTTACGGCACGGACGCTGGCGGCCCATGGCGCCAAAGAGGATTTATATTCAGAGGGAGACCTCAGGTTGGCAATGTGTGAAATAATGAAAAAGTCCAGCATGGCTGAAACTTTCTGTACATGCCAAATCGCTCTAATGAACACACATTGCAGTCCAGATCTCAACTAAAAACCTTTACCATTTTATCATCTTATATTCAACACATACATCATCAGATCCAAAATCTTAGCTATTTCCTACTGCACATGCACTCTTTGTATTCTCCTATCAACATGCACTGTCCATGTACTGTTAGCAAATATGTTGACACTATCCCGACAGAAACCCCAAAAGCAATCTAAAAGATTAGCGAAACTATTGTTTTGACAATCTAGGTGCTTTACCTTGCAGCAAGAAAATGAAGGTTTTGAAATGGTGTATGTTTTCCAGTGCTCACCGCTGAAATCCCCTCATTCGGTTTAAGAATTCTCACCTCCCCTATGCTATTTTTAAATGCTGGCCCAGCTGTACAACCAGGCGGAGGGGTCCCGCAAGGCTAAGCTCAACCAACCGATTATTCAGGACATAAAGGGTTTGGACCGTAATGCATTATTGATGTCCCCCTTGGCAGCAACCAGGGGATCTTTGCGATTGCTTATTCAATTCCTTGCATCCATTCCTTGTGTCCTTTCTGAACTCTTTAGCTCAAACAGGGAAGATGGGGAAAAGTAAATTCACAAGTAGATCCATTACATGTTACATATAAATGAAGTAATGCATAAAAGAAACTTTTTTCTAAGGATGGACTCGTGTTTCATGCCTGTCCAAGCATCCTACTGGAGAGCCCAAGCTCCTCCAATCTAGCACCTGCAAAAGAGCATTTCAAAGGCTGAAATGTGTTTAAGGTTGGTGGCCATCAACTCATCACCTGGTCAGCAAAGGACCGAGGATAAAATAAGCGATTGGACCTGGCCCCAGATTCTCTACTGGCCTCCCCTTTTAATGCTTATATTGCTTTGCTCGCAGAGACACACATCTAGATGGGTGACAAAATACAGGGAAAAAGATGAATAAATACATAGACAAATATATTACAACGTAGATGCAGATACTTATGTTCATTTTTCTCACATGGTTTGCTCCACTTGTTCCCTTAAAGGTGGAAGGGTCACTGCAAATCACTTCAGTTACTCTGTGTGATCACCTTTATATCCCATGATATAGCATTCCTACCATGATGAGAGTGGTCTCCTTCCAGGATGACAATAGTCCAAGCCTAACAGGGCACAAGGGGTCACTGAATGGTTTTATTTGCAAGAAAATTATCTTTGGCATACGCCACTGCCTTCACAGCCACCAGATCTCAAAGCAGCTGTACTCATATGGGAGATTTTGGAACAACTTGTAAAACAGCACTTACCATTGCCATCATCAAAAAAAACAAAAAAACAAATGAAGGGACATCTCTTGAAAGATAGGCACTCTAACCTTCCAGTAACCCTTCTACGCTCTATGCCAAGGCATGTGGACGCTGATCTGGCCGCATGTGGAGGCCCAACACATTACTAAGACTGTTTATGCAACATTTTCTGTTCATTTGTTATCCATCTGTATATTTGTGCATATAGCTTCCTCTTACTAATCCTGCCCAAGACTGTGAGGGATACTCACTGAGAAGAATGATGATGCACAGCAGGATGGCCACTAGGGCGGCAGTGCTGAGCCTGGTGGAAAGCAGGAACGCTTCGAGGCCACAGGACAGCACGTTGCCCCTATGGTCGCAGGCGCACACTTGGATGGTGAGTGTGCTTGTACTACTCTGGATCGGATAGTCATTATCAGAGATAACAACGGGCAGGAGATAGGAACTCTTTTCACGCCGACTAAATCCACTTCTTCCCGTCAGAATTCTTGCTGTGTTATCTAGGAGTAATTCCAATAGTCAAGTGGTCAGCAAACATCCTCCGTAAAGAGACACAGTCAAGGAAAATTATTATTGCTTTTAAACACAGGAAAGCTTAGAGAGCATAAAAACATTCATTAAGTAATAAATGGTTTTGTTGAAATACTGCAGCTCTGAGTTCATGTCTTAGCATATATTGTAATCAGTATTTCGGCTAGTTTCACGGAAGCACACGCCTAATTAGCATTACAAATGATGTTGACATCAGATGATGTCCCATAACTGCAGTTACCTTCGTTGTCAATGACCGTAAAGTTTGGATTTGTGGAACTCAGGCTGAAAACAAATTTGTGTCCAATAAGCGGCTCATCTGTGTCAACCGCACTTATGGTCTGAATTAGCTGGGGAAACAAGAAACGTGTCAAAGAATTTCAATATTTTGAAAAATTTTTACTCTCATAAATATTCTTCTATCACCACGTTATGCAAGCGACACATAACAATAAGGAATCTATTAAACTGGTGAACAAAACAAAATGTTAAAAAAGGAGCTGTTACTGAAACTGAGTTTATAAACAAAGAGCCGAAGAGTGCATTGTTGCTGTTTGTTGTATCTTATTTGGATGTGAATAAGTTACAAAGATAGCTACCTGTCCAGCTTTGACATTTTCACAAACAACAGTCTCATAATACATGGCAAATTCAGGCGCATTGTCATTGATGTCCAGCAGCTTGATGATGACTGGGACACGGCTGATTTGCTGAGGGTTACCTGAAAAAAAAAAAAAACTTTCAGTGAGCGCAGCAAATGCAGTACGGTCCCGGTCAAACAAATATCCTCAAGTTGGGTGAATATTGCCGCTCATCTTGTCCAGTGTCAGATGGAAAGGATTTATGATTATAATAAAAAGCAGCATTGTCATTGAAAAAACGTATTTGTTTGAACTTAATATTTTGTATGTTTGGAACATAAAAAGAACAAACATAATCATTACGCACATTGCATGTGCGCGCGCGCGCTCGCGTGTGTGTGTGTGTGTCTGTACACCCTTATATACAGTCAGGTCTGTAAGTATTTGGACTCTTGCAGAATTGATCATTTTTGCTCTGCACACCACTAAAATGAACTTAAAATGAATCAATTGAGATGTGCATGGTGGACTCTCAAGTTTAATGAAAGAGTTTTTTCAAAAATATTGAATGTACCATGTTGGAAAGACAATAATGTTATACATAATCCCCTAGTTGTAAGAGCTGAAAAGTTTTTGGACAAACTAACATGATCATAAATTAAATTTTCATTTGTAATATTTGGTAAGAAATCTTCTTGCATTCAATCACTGCCTGAAGTTTGGAACCCTGAAGCTGCTTTCACACCGGATGCGAAACGCGTGTATTTGCGTCTTTGCATTGACTTTGAATGGAATCTGTCGTGTGAAAAATTTATTTTGCGTCCGGTTTGAAAGCGGCTTTAGACATCACCCTAATGCTGGGCCTTTTCCCCGGTGATGCTTTGCTCGGCCTTTACTGCAGCTGTCTTCAGTTCCTGCGTCATCGCAGGGCATTTTGCGTTCAGTTTTGCCTTCAGGAAAAAAAAAAAAAAAGAAAAAAGAATGATCCTTTGGATTCAGGGCAGGTAATTGACTCAGCCATTGTAGGACATTTCCACCTCTTTGCTTTCAAACATTATTTGGCTGGTTTTGCCGCATCCTTTGAGTAACTGTCAATTTGCACTGCAAGGCACTGAGTTTTGAAACATTTAGCTGAATCTGAGTTGAGTTGTTAATATAGCCATAAAGAATTTAGAATACATCAGCATCATCAGTAAATACAACAGAATTGGTTCCATTTGCAGTCATACATGCCCACATATGACCACGCTCATTTGAGTCATGATTACATTTCTTCCCTTCTCCATATTCTTCTCTGCCCATCATTCTGGCTCAGTCTTAATCTCATCTAACCATAGGATGTTGTTCTTGAACTACACAGGCTTTTTTATTGCTTTTTTTGAACCAAAGATCTAGATCTTGAGACTGACCTGTGTATTACATTTTGCAGTAAACCCTCTGTAATTAACTTTAATGAATTCTGCTCTTGATTGTTGATGCTAATGCACATACACCACCCTCCAAGAGAGAGGTCTTGATCTGGCCAACTGTTGTGAAGGGATTTTTATTCTGTCATCCAACCCAGTGGTTTTACGCTGTCTTCCAGGCCGCGGTGTTCCATGACTCGCTGAATTGTTCTTCCTCTTTAAGAATAAACAAGATAGTTGATTTGGCCACAATAAACTTGGCTTTTTCTCTGAAGATTTTGGTTTGAATTTTCAGCCTAATGATGGCATGCTTCACTCGCAGTCGCTGCTCTTGAGAGTTAACTGCCACAGATTCCAAATGCAAATGCCCAACTTTAAATCAACTCATTTTATCTGCTTACTCGTAAATGTCCACTTGTATTTGGTCCCTTAAAAAGGGGGGGGAGGGGAGCCTATGTATAAAGTGCTGTAATTTGAATACCTTTGACCCTTTTTGGAGGCAAACACCTTCAAATTAAAGCTGAAAAGTCCGCACATTGAGCTCATAGGCCCATTCATTATTTTCATTTCACATTCAGTATGGTGCAGTTGATAGCAAAAATAACAATAGCATTGACAATATCCAAATTAATACTTATGGGTATGACTGTTTTTTAAGTTATGTTGGTGCAACTCAAAAATGTACACTGCGTGCTCATTTCAAATTTAGCAGGGAGTGTCCAAATTCTGCCCACCCCTTCAGACATTGCAAATCAAAACTCAAATATGAAAAAAAAAATGGAAACTCTCACTGAATCAGGAGTGAGATATGTCTAATTTTGTGTCCATGAGTCGCACGATTTTCAACTGGGCAGTTTTTCATCACAGGCATAATTTTAACTTTGAATTTGAATAATTTGAATTGGGTGTGATCCTAACTCCACCCATACCACTTGCGGATCTCTTCTCTCTGCTTGATACGCATTAAATTGGTTCTGAAATTAGTATTCTGATTTCACTAAGATCATTTTACTGCAATTAATGTTTTTATATTTACTTTTGGCCGATACTATAAATATCCTTGATACAGCAGATTAGCTGATTTCTCTTGGGAAAAAACTCGCATCCAGATGGTCCCTATCACATACTAGGTGCATAATGCATTTTTGCAGTTTGAGCAATGCATACTTTATCAATGTGAAGACATTGATATTGCAGTAGAATTTGAGGTTTGACTCCTCACCTAAAGTTTGTACTGTTTCAGTTGTGACAAAATATCTATAGAGGAAACAACTACCATTTGCATCACAGTTCACTAGTTTGCACCCACTGAAATAATAACAGCAAAATGAAAGTCACATGATCTGTCAGATGAACTTTCATACACTCAGAAATACAATGATATTAACAGTATTTCAATATTTTAACATTACTGCAAGGGATGCACCGACCCAACCTTGTCAGTCATAATACAGGTACGAATACCTGGGCTTTGGGTATTGGCTAATACCGATTACCAATCAGCTGCTGATGTTTAACTGCCTCGTGTGGAAGAGACTGGGATCATTCTTTTATGTGTAGGGCAACATCAGACTTGACTTTGTAAAACTAAATTTAACAATAATTGCATGGATATTAATGTACAGAATTGTTAGTCATTATTAAAACAATAAATAAATGTGCACCAGCAACTTGATAAAAAAAATCTAAAAATTTAACAGAAATTACAGTTCAAGTGTAACAGTTTAAATGCAGCAGCAAATTGATCAGGAATTCAAATTCCAGTATTAAACAATACAACTGTATCAAAATGTAAACAATAAACATTATATCACAATTAAGTTGCAAACCACTGATGATAAAAAACCTGATAAATTAAATCACAATTCACACATGCAGTAGGCAAGTTACTGCGTCAGAGCAGCTGCTTCTCCCTAAGCTGTGGCCAGGCAGCTACATGCAGTAGGCCAGACAAGGAAAGGATCATACTTGCACTTTTCCACCGGACAAGTATTTAAATTTATTTCATATAATCCAATTAATGCCCACCTAATATGTTACAAAAATACAAGACATTGTTACATCTTTTGTACATGCGTTTGTGAATGTGTGTAAGACCACGCTTCCAGCCGTCCAGCTCACCGGTCTACTAAGACCCGGACTGCACTTCGCCTATTATTCAATCATTACCTGCACCTGTTGTTCATTTTCACTGTGCGGTAGCAGTGTTCTTTATATTTAAGACCAAGCTTTTCACTTAGCCATTGTGAAGTCTTGTAACTACATGCCTGTGCTGTGTTCCTAGTCTTGTATAGACGTATTCTCAGCATTTCGCATGTATTATTCTCTAAATCTAACGGAGTGCTGTTTATTCTTTTAAACACTTAATTTAAAGGAACTTCGTTTCCTCTTTTATGTTCCTATTTGTAATACATTGTTACTGCAGCTAAAGCCCAGAGTCTGTATTACTAATACTGCTTATTAAGGAACCTTGTTTCCTTTTTGTTTTGTATTGCAATGTTTGTGCCTTCTGTTGTGCTGAAGGCATAATAAATACAACCAAGTCCATCCTTGCACCTGAGTCCGGTCCTCAACTACCTGTCCTCCGTGCACCTGAACTGTGCACGAAGCACAACCGTTACAATGTGAAAATAAACAAAACTTGTGTTAGTTGGCTGCAATACTGTTTGTTTGTAGCATCTAGCTAGTTATGCATGGGAAAAAAAAACTTGTATCCATGAGTGCATTATTTAAAAGCACCTGTTTATCAACTGAATTTATCATATTATTTCTGTGGATTTATCCACTTTTACATCAGACAACAAGAATCATGCCTTGTTGCTCTTTTTCTGATTGTGTTCTGATTGTGTAAATGCAAAGATGTGGAGATGGTAGGCAACAGGGACTTTAAGCAGCTATGGATTGATACAGTACATTGAGCCTTCTGGAATTTTGCCCGGTAGAGCCATGACACTCATTTTTTTCAAAATGGCCACCATTCAGTTTGCCAATTATAGGGAATGCCTCATTATCTAGATATTTGTGCTAGCAACAACCAGCTGCACCAAATATTGCGCTGGAACTGATAATTTGTTCTTGATTATATTTATTTTGTCCTAAATAATCAATATTGTGGCCATTTTGGCAACCATTTTCAAAAAAAGAAAGAAAAAAAGAAACAATTTTTATTAGTGTCACACAAGACTTGTGCAAGTATTGCATTGTTATGGTACTAAGACCAGTTGTTAGAAATGTCACATTGGGGATAGTGCAGTTTAGTGGGAACAAAGAAAATGTGTACAACAATAATTGTGGCAGCCATTTTGTGAATAAATATCATATTAGTTACTGTGGATCTATGTTTGTAGTTTTTGCTTTTTAGACATGAAACAAACAACTCCAGCGGCAACAGCAGCAGCAGTGCTAGCAGTAGTAGAGTGCAAGATGCTTTCATTCTAGTTGTGCTCAAATAAGTGAAGAATGGCAGTGGTAGAAATAATTAAATAATACCATAGATAGTGATGGCAGCCTCAGTGGTTGTAATAGTAGTAGTAGTTTTAGAAGTAGTGGCAATCTTGGTAGCAGTTGCAGCAGTAAGTAGTGTTACTCGGGCGTGTAACCGGGTTGCGCATTGTATCGGATATAATTTACCTTGGTACAGTTAAGCCACTGTCTTGAGGGACAGAAAATATTGAGGGATAATAACTGAAAACAGAAACTTATTTTTTCTGTTATCTGAATAAGTGAATGTGAATAAACGAAATATCACATTTCCCCATGTCATTTTTTCTCATAAAAGGTTATGAGTTTATAAACCAGTTTAAGCTATCATCAGAGGACAGAAACCACATTCTAAATTCTGCCAATCGCAAAAGAAAATATCTCATTATATTGGAAAATGGCCGATATGACAATTGTTTGGTTAAAAAATGGCTGCCATTTATAGCTCAAAAACATTTACTGCTCTGTTTCCAATAAACCATTTCAAACATTACTGGTAGACACTCTGCACACCTGTAATTCGGATTGAAATTAAGTTATTTATATTTATTGTTTTGGACAAAATGACTGTCATGAACAACCACATTTTAATCCTCGCCCAATGTTTTGAGCAAATGACTAGTCTTGGTAAGACAAATATCTTGATAATGACACGTCTTATATGACTACAATTGCAGCCATTTCAAAAATTGTCTTACCCTGACAAAATTCCAGAGGGCTCAAAATCTAGATTTGCTTGGAATATATCAGCCTTCATGTGTGCCACATTTGGTGCTTCTTTGACAAAACTGAACAATTGGTCTGGTATATTTGACTATTCCGCTGCCAAATGAGTGAATTTTTATTGTGTTTTAAAGAAAAACTAGTTCTTCAGATAATGAAACCACACTGTCAAATAATTTAAAGGAGTTTTTTGTAATTGTGTTCTCCATTTTACCGTCCGGCAATGAAAACTCCTCAACTGATATTAAACTGTCCTCTAAAGCATATCTCAAGTGCTCTCAGGCAATTAAAATTGACAGATTGTAGCCTAAATAATCTTCAGAGTGATGTCGGTTTCCACAAGAAGTAGCCATGGTAAAACCCCATCTCCAAAAAAGATGAGATGCCGTGGAAAATCTAACCAAAAACAGATTACAATGATTTGCATTAAAACTCTATATTTCATTGAGAATAGAACAAAGACAACATATCAGAAACTGCAAATTTTTATTGTTTCTTGAAAAATATCCGGTCATTTTGACTTTGATGCCAGAGAGATATTTCAAGAAAGTTGGGACAGGGGCAGCAAAACACTGGAGAAATTGCATGATGCTAAAAAAATACACCTGATGGATCATCTCACTGCAAATTAGGTTAATTGGCAAAAGGTCAGTAACACAACGGGATTTAAAAAGAGCATCCCAGAGAGGCTGAGTCTGTCGGAAGACATGGCAAGGGCTTCAGCACTCTGTAAAAGACTGCATGGGGCAAACAGTTCAACAATTTAAGAAAGACTTTTCTCAATGTAAAATTATTAAGAATTTGAGGATTTCATCATCTACGGTACATAGTACTATTACAAAGAATCCAGGGAAAGCTCTGGACACAGGGGACAAGGCCGAAAACCAATACTGAATGGCCATAATCTTTAGGCCCTCAGGCAGGACTGCATTAAAAACAGACAAGATTTAGCAGTGAAAATCATTGCTTGTGCTCAGAAACATTTCTGTAAACCACTGTCAGAACACAGCTCGTTGCTACATCTAAAACTGCAAGCTAAAACTGCCATGGAAAGATTAACCCATATAATCAAGATCCAGAATTGCTGCTTCTTTTTTTGGGCCCAAACTCTTTTAAGACTGACTGAGGGGAAGTGTAAAAAGGCCCTGTGGTCTCACCGATCAAAATGTGAGATTCTTTTTGGAAATAGACGGCACATCCTCGGGGCTAAAGAGAAGAAGGTCCATCTGATATGTTATCAGCGCTCTGTTCAAAAGCATATATCTATGTTAGTATGGGGATCTATTCGTGCACATGGCATGGGTAACTTGTGCATCTGTGAAGACATCATTAATGCTGAATGATATGCGCAAGTATTGGGGCAACATATACTGTTCTACCATCGTAATGTCTTTTTCAGGGAAGGCCATGCTCATTTCAGCAAGACAAATAAGACCATATTCTGCATGTATTACAACAACCTGGCTCTGTAGTAAAAGAGTCTGGGTGCATAGATGGCCTGCCTGCAGTCCAGACCCGTCACCCAATTAAAATATCTTCCGCATTATGAAGTGAAAAATATGACGAAAGAGGCTGTGAAGTGTTGAGCAGCTGAAATCGCAAGAATGGGAAAACATTTTATTTTCAAAACTTCAGTAGTTAGTCTCCTAAATTCCCAAACACTTTCAGAGAGTTGTTCAAAGAAGAGGTGATGCAACACTTTGGTGAATATGCCCCTGTTCTAACCTTTTTGGAATGTGTTGCTGGCATCAAATTCAAATGAAGAACATTAAAAAAGACAAACATTTCTCAGTTTCAACATTTAATGTTGCCTTCATACTATATGCAATTAAATGAAGAGTTTAAATAATTTGCAAATAATCACACTCTGTTTTTATTTAAAACATTTTATACAGCATCTCAACTCTCTTGGAAAGGGGGTTTTAAGAATTAACAGTAAATATTCTGTGCTATAAAGGCTCTTGAGTCTGGAAGGGAGTTTATTGTGGCAACTGAACTGATTAGATTTTTCATGTGAAAGCTTGACAATGCTTAGCGTTCCAGTCAGCTACATAACCTTATTGAATCCTTCATCGAAAACATTTTTTATTGTCGGCAGAGACGTTGTTAATGCGACCGTATGTTTTTTCATCGGCCCGGTAGAATTGAATTATAAATATTGGCTCAGGATTGGCCCGATTATCACCAATACCCGATCCAGCTATGAGAGTTGATTTTGGAGATTGATTCCATGCTAATATGGGAGTGGTGTATCCCTAATTACTGCCAGGATCACTTTTATCAAAATGAATATACAATAAGGAATGAACACAAATGTAGGAAAAAGCAATAATATAATGACTGGCAGCATGGCTCTGGTCAGGGAGCTTCTTGCATGTCCATGTAGGCCTGCATGAAGCCAAAGGCAGACTGTGCTCTTCTGAGTCCCCAGGAGACAGAACAGAGCTGTGCAACTATGATATTGATGTTATAGTATTGCAGCAGTATGATAAATAAAGAATATCCTATGGGCAGAGATAGAGAATATCCTATGGGCAGAGATAGAGAATATCCTATGGGCAGAGAGCAATGAGAGCTAAAGCTCTCGGGCTGATGATGGTCGCGGGTTGCTACACGGTGTGATATGAAAATGTGCATATGATGTTCTATTTGTCATATACTGATTTTGACCATAATTAACGATGCATTTTATCCAGAGCATTTATGTTGTATTTCAGGTTATTATAGTCATCATTACAGGCCAGTAGCGCTAGCATTTGCTTTTAGTCAGCGGTGTTTTCAAGTAAATGAAATGGCTAATTAGCTAGCATGCATGCAAACGCGATCTCCATTAAGGTAATAAATTTGTGTTTCTACGATAGCTTACGCATGAAACATTTTACTACAGCCCTGCGCATGTATTTTGCTACAAAACGCGGCATTGCACGTGCTGTTTACAGATAATTCTGCATCAAGTTCCTTTTCTATAACATAGTCCAGTTCAGAAATTTCAGCTGCTGAGGAATTCATGAGTCTCTCCGCCATGACAGCGTCTAATCAGCGTCTGAAGCGATGCGTTGCCAAAGACATTCTTGACTGTTGCTATGGCAATGGTTGCTGCCACTAATACGGGATTTTGCCCGGTGGGCAGATACGGGTTATACAGGATTTTTGCCCGGTGGGCTGATACAGCCTCGTGCCTCTCGCTCGTATCACATGAGCAGATTCCCCGTATTTATCGGGAAGTATATGATGAGACACATGAGGCAACCAGTTTTAGCATTCATTGATAGAGTAAAAACAGGCAAATAATGAATAAAGTACAACAAATGAAACTGAGGTGGAGCTGAGGTGGCAATAAGGTTCCTGTGAGGGCGCTTAAGCAAAATGGTGCATAGAATTTGAAGCTTGAATAGATGAAATGATTTGGCTGGGAGTTAATGAGCAGTCTAAATTTTTGACAGGCAATTGAGTTGTCTGCTGAGTATCATGTGGTACGATTGGCTGGAAGTCAGCATCTTGGCGCAGTATATTGTGTGTCCTGGCAGAACTACGCCTGCTACTCTTGCTCCATCATTTATAATTTAAATAAAGAGCGTTAAAATAAAGTAAGAGCAGATATTTACATTTTTTGAATTTCTCATTAGTTATTAGTTGGGTTAGTAGATACGACATGACCTGACGTGGGCAACATTAGGGGTGGGCAGAATTAGGGCGCTTTGTGCTAAGAAACAGAGAATATGCAGTCTTCTTGAAAGCCATGAGCTTCTCTAAGTCTTCTGTGTATAGGTAGTAACACACCAAGGCCAATGAGCCATTTGATTAATCACAAAGAGATGGGTAAACATACCTATTTCAGTTGCAACAACTGAAATATTATGCCATTTTGAGGCTTCCCTGTCGAGAAACTGCAGAGTTGAGATTGATCCATTGAAGGAGCTAATGTTGAACAGCCGATCAAGGTCCGTATGCCTGTCTATAGAGTACCTGAGGAAAATACATCATTTCATAAGGTTCAGCACAAAAAAAAAAAAATCAATGGGAGACTGATTATAAGTCATCATTTTTAGTTCTTTTGAGTCAGTGAAAACTCAATTTTTTGCCAGAAATCTTATTTAGATCCTTAGCAAAGTCACAAAATCTCTCTCTCTCTCTCTCTCTCTCTACTCTATACATACATACATATATATATGTGTGTGTGTGTGTGTGTGCTGTGAAGGCAGATTCAAATTAAATCAAAGCTAAGGTAAAATTCTCATTCAGATGAGGTCATAACCTTCAAATATCATTAAATTAGTCGGCAAAATGTTCCATTCAATAGATGTTATTGTGTTTCACAATAACTTTATTTTTACACAAGACACCTTACTTGGTGAATCAGGGTCACTGGACCCCGCTGATTGGCTGATCAGGGACATTCAGGCAATGTAATTCTGTAATCAAGGATAATAGGCCTGCATAATTTGTTGACCTGGCACATTTGGGAAACCTTGCTGACTGACTGATCAGAGTCATCAGTATGACGTTACTGGGCACTGTGACTGACCTGACTCTGTGATTGCTGGCATCGGGGTCCCAAGCGCTGATCACACCAATCTGGCTGCCAATGGGGCTGTCCTCCTGAACCTCGAAAACATACACCAAATGGCTGAACACGGGGGGCTCGTCCACATCCAGCACCGTAACTTTCACCAATGCTGTGTCCTTAAATGGGCCCAGGTGGTCAAACCGGTGGTCCAGGTGTGTGTTTGACGCCTCCACTTTTAGCGTGTACATCCTTTTGTTTTCATAGTCCAGCCGCTGTTAACCAGAGGAAAGCAAAGACAGAAGGTGCACACTGTGATATATGAGACTTGAATATTGAATTAGTTCTTGTGCAGACCTCTTCAAAACCAACATTATGGAATAAGTGCTTCTGCCTCGAAATGTTTGAGCAGAAGAGCGATTTTCCCTCATTCTGATTCAGCACCACGTCTCCGCACAAAGATCTCCTCGGTGTTCTATTACAGGGCTGCTTTCGAAGTGTACAATTGGTGAGCTATTACAGCTTCAGGATTGCACAGAAAAGTAATTTTAGGCGTGATCTTTAATCCAAACCTGGTAATGTGCACTCTGACTGCCTTTTTCCTTTCTGATGCAAAGATCTGCAAGATTGACTTAATGGGCAATTATGAGGAGGGTGCGCTGTCAGGGAAAGGTTTGCTCGTAGACAGGTTTATACCTCTGCTTCGAGACTGAAGGAGCATGCAGCATAGCAGGCGAATGAAACAGACACCTTTGTGAAGTTAATAGGATGCGATGCAGCTGATAGGGAAAATTAACCTCTCTGCGCATCTCTTTCTCTCTCCCACATTCAGGCTCGGGCAGAATGCCTGAGGAGACCGAATAGAACATTTCTGAATCTCGGTATTAGAGGTTATGTACCCTTTTTACTGTAATTATTCCCTCCTGTGTCGCCTTGTCGGTGGCGATGCCGAATGTCTCCCGCCCATCGCCGTCCACAATGGTGTACTGCGTCTCAGCGTTCACTCCAATGTCACCGTCGTTGGCTTTGATCCGGCCTACTGTTGAGCCAATCTCTGCTACCTCTGGCACCGACAGATGGTAGGTGCCTTTGGAAGGAAGTCGGACACGAGATGCATATTATTATGGCTGCCCAATGTAATGTAAATGCTTTAGAATTAGCATGGGAAACATGTCCTTAAAAATCAATGCACTGCACTGGAGTGCATGCTTTTAAATTTAATGAAACAGTGTACCCATTGCAGTCATCCATATCAACCATACATTTTGAATTGAATTCGATGAGCCTTGTGCCATTCATCATTATTCATTTGATACCAGACCTAAAATTTGCTATACTTTGCAGCCTTGCAAACAAGCTCTGTGGAGAAACATATTTTCTGCAGTTTTACAATTATCAGGCTGTGTCCCCCTCCTCACGCAGGCACACATGCTCAAAAGAAATTTTAAAAATCATTGAACGATCAAACATATTGGAAGATACTGACTGTGAGGGAAGCGTGGTGGGCTGTTGTTGACATCTGTCAGGGTGATGTTTACTGCGGTGGTTCCTGTGAGGCCTCCCATCTGGCCCGCCATGTCTTTGGCCTGGATCACCACCTGGTAGTGCTCACGCATCTCTCTGTTCATGTTTGGCAGAGCAGTCCTGATCTCACCTGGGCAGAGGGAAATGGGCACCAGCCCAGCTCACGTAGCATCCACATTTTTTCGTCTAAGAAGTTATCCTTTAGTGTGAAATCCCATGTTTTGGCTTGTTATACATTCTGACTGAGACCCCATCTAGTTCAACCCAATCTGCAGGTACTGTAAATATGGCTTCAAATATCTTTTGAATGTATTATTATTGGTAGTAGTAGTAGTAGTATGCACACAAATGCTCACACAAGGAATCTCACTTGTGACGTTTTGTAATTTATGAAAGAAATAACTGGGGTGGGGGGAGGGGTGACAATAGTAAGATGAAATTAAGCAAAATGTGCTCATGTCTGCCATTTTCTTTTGGACCGGTACCTGTGTCTGGATCTACAGAGAAGTACGGTTGGCCCTGTAGGATACTGAACACCAGCTTGGCACTATTCCCATATGTAGCATCGTCCACATCTATGGCGGTAACTTCCATCACAGAAGTTCCTGGGGGAAAAAATAAAATAAAAAAATAATGGTCCGCAGCCAGCTTAATAAGCCGCCTCTGGAGTGTGATATTGGCATCTCTCATGTCAAGATGTTTTAACTGAAACCAACACACCAACATGTAAAAATGAAAGTAATGAGATGGCACATGCAGACATTTTGAAACCCTTCCGCTGGGTATGCAAATACAGCAGTGGAATGGAAAAGCAACTCATGGGTGGGAGTTTGTTGGCGTGAAGGAAACAATATGCATAAAAAGCATACAACCTAGGTTTAAATTGTCAGTTTAGGACAAATTTTGATTGAATCCCAGCTTGAGATTGTAATGGCCGGTAGAGTACGGAGGCCAAGCGCAACGACAGAGAGGAAGAGAGTAGCACAAACACAGTACACACAGAGAATAATATAGACCAAAAGCAAGTATTCGTGCTTCCAAAGGACATATAATAGTCTGAACCACGGAAGCAAAGCAAAATAGAAAAAGGGAGAAGAAACTCCAACAAGAAGATAGAAAGTCATACAAAACCTGACTACAGATATCTTCGGCTTTAGTGCGAAGCTAAACACAGACACTCTAGCGAAGGGGGCGTGCCAGACTTCCTACTTAAATAGACTCTGGGAAAGCGCCGCCCCAGCTCAATCAACCAGCTGGGTAAAGAATTTGATGGCCCAGGAATTCGATATCGTCCCGGGATGAGAGCCACAAAGAAAAGTCCAAACAACACGCACACCTCACAAACCATGACAGAGATTGACAATAAAATAGACTGTTCAATTGTTTTCTGCCTTTGGAAAATTGGAGCCCTTAAATCCTCTCATTTTAAGTTCAAAACCATTGAGTCCATGTGAAATTATAAACAGCGGCTGTGCCACTCAGCTTCGTTGTCCTGAATTTAGTCATTACTTGGGTGGGAAGGTCTCTGCTGGCAATGACATTGGAGGGCCAGTTAGTGGCCGTACTCCAGCTGGGTAAAGAAGAAAAAAAAAATACAACAATCAAATCATGATGGGGAGTAAGACAACACAATAGCATAATAGAATGCGATGTTCTGTTGGGCTTCTAACTCAAGAAAGATGAATGGCACAAGTGTTCATGAAAAACCAGTGGCACATTATCAAACAAATGGGGTATTTATGCACCAGGTGTGCACCTGTCTGTCTCAGTTTGGTTAATCCAGCATTCATATTACAGGCAATTGTCTACACACTCCATTTCTGGCCCTCACTCTAAATGAGAAATGAGGTGAGGGAGAATGGGGGAAGCATATCCATCTAACATAATATGATACAAAAATAATCACTTCTCATATCGTATAACCTCCTCATCCGCTGCATTGATATTCTTAGTGCAGATCTGGACAAATTAAAATGGAATTCACGCAGGCGGTAATCTCTCTGGTAATTTGCATATGCAATTGAAATTACCCTTAGGCTGAAGAACATTGGAGGTTCAGCATGCAACAGGGCACTACGCTTTGCTTGCATTGAGATGTTTTAACACATAATTATTACCAAAGAAATGAGACGAGCTAATTGTATAGTGTAAATTCCTTCTTGGGAAAATATAAATTCAGTGCAGAAGTACGCATAACTTTTGGATACTGGTGTACACAGCTCCATACACATACCCCTCAAGCAATAAATGTTATGGCAATTTCTGTGTTCGTTTACACAGAACAGGGGGCTAGAACCACAATAAGACATTCCTCCATTTTGCAAGGATCTGTGAAAATTTACGGTAATCTGCCTGCACGGCTCCGCAGTAAACCAGAGACACAGCAGTTCTGGAAATAGCATAAAAATGGTATTCTCATGTATGATTGTTTTGCTAGGATAAATCACAAGAAAAAGGAAGGAAGAAAATGAATTGAAAATAAAAATAATGAAGAATGAGGATTATAATGAGACTAAGAAACTTTTATCAATGCAGTAAATAGAATTAAGGGGCTACGCATAGGATAAAACCTAGCACTTTGCTGCACATAACATACTTGGAACTGTCATCTACTTTGCAAATTGATGTGACACATAATTTGTTCATACAGAAGACCAGGATAATGAAACCCAGCAATCATATTGTTTCCTTGTGTGAAATGGGCTTAAAAGCAGTTGAATAAAAAACATATCACGAAAGAAGAACAAATGGTGATTAAATGCCATTTGGAGACTGAGTATATTTTCTGTGTGCCTCAACAACAGACATATTCACACCATGCATTTAAAATTTGTTTTCTGTCAATTTCGATTTGTCTAGAAAAACAGACCTCTGCTCCACTGTTTGTGCATTTTATATTCTGATGCGGCAAGGTAAATGAATACCGTGTAATTTCTGCTGTGTAATTACTGCTTGTTTTTTCAATAATAATAATAATAATAATAATAATAATAACTGGACAATTACGGCTGGTGGTGGTTATATTTACCGTCATGTTCCCTTAAAAGTTACGTATTGGGACTTGCTTCACTTGAGTGTTTGACATAAATTTGTATATGTATTACCAATGTCTATGACATTTAAGTTCTGTTTCTAATTTGGTTTTGGGGCTCTAATGACGTCCAGACTGTGATGAAACAGTTTGGTGACCCCCGTCTGAAAAAAAAAAAACTTGCTGGACCGCAATGTTTGATAGTCTTCTGAGACTGCCCACTATTATTAGCAATTCCTTATGGAGCCAGGCGACATCATTTTAACATAGAAGGAACTCTTCGCCATGCTTTCATGAATTGTATCATTTTAATTAGCAGAATCCTTACTTGCTTTAATTAGGTTTCTGCTGTGAACATACTCCAATATCAAGTCTATGGGATTCTAAAAACTACTCATTAAACCGACCACTGACGGGGAATCGTTAGCATATCCTAGGCTCTTAGCACTTTTCCTTTAATATTCATAAGACCTTACTGCACAACTCATTATTTAAAGGCACGCGGTCCATCACCGTGGATATATTTCTGTGATTCATAATTCAAGTACTCAGAATCTAACATTTCAGGTGTGGCTGTAATTTAAACTGACTGAAAACACACACACATCCGTCACGCACTTCAGAAATCTCATAGAGCCCAGGTACGCTGGAGTAAAACGTGAATGTGTATTGCCTAGTGAAAGTGCTCAACCCCAATATTGCTCTCACATTTTGTTGTCTAAGAATCTGAATATGAAATTATTCATGATACTTCTGAGCATGACATCAAATCAAAATAAAATTTAATAAGCTTTAAATACTTAGTTAAGAATTAAAAATGAGTGTCATATTTAAAGAAGTATTCATACTATTTGTGTATGGATTCCTCCTGTGTAAGAAAATAGTGGTGTTACCGATTTAAATGAGCCAGTGAGAAGAAACACCTCTCTCTCTGTATGTATAGTATCATAGGTGTTTTTTTAAAAAGATTCAAAATGAAAACTTGGAGCATTCTGCACAAGTTAGGTGCTTAATACAGAGAAGAAATCCTGAGATGGATACAATGTATCTCAAAGACACTGAACATCACGTAAAAGTGGAAAAGATATAAAACTACTGCCATGCTGACCAGATCAGGCTGCCCCTCTAAACTCAGATGCAGGACAAGAAAGACACGTTTTACAGAAGCTCCTCTGAAGCCAACTGTGACCCTGAAGGACATATTGTTGCAGAAGTCAGAAGCTGCAGTGTGAGTCGATGCTCATGGATCAACTATCTCCAAGGCATTCCACCAAAAGAGCCTTTATGAAAGAGATGCAAGGAAGGAATCTTGGCTGAAAAAAAAAAAACATTTTTGCCTGCAGAGTTTGCAAAACATCACCTGGAGGATACAAAAGACATGTGGAAGAAAGTCTTGTGCTCTGGGACAAAAATTGAACTTGTGAGACAGAATACAAAGCAGTGTATGTGGTTGTATGCAGTGCACATCAACTACTGGTACACCAGCTGGGTGACATCATCTTGACTGTAAAATATGGCAGTGCAAGCATCATGTTATGGGGATGTTTTCAGCTGCAGGGACTGGCAGCCTCGTCAGAATTGAGGGTGCGATGACTGGCACAAAAAATCTGAAAATCTGCACCCCTCTGCTAAAATAAAAAAAAAAGAAAAAAGAAATTGGGTAGGAAATTTGTCTTCCTGCCCGACAGTCCAAAGCACATAGCCAGAGCAATACTAGCCTGGTGTAAATGAAAAAAAAAAAAAAAAAAAAAAAAAACATTTCTTGAGTAGTCCAGTCAGAGTCCTCACCTTAACCCCTTCATAAATCAGGGGCACAGGCTCAAAACTTCTGTCCATCACCATTCCTCGACTATCTTGACACAGCTGGAGTAATTTTTAATTTTGCTGGGAGAATTGGGCAAATATTGCATCATAACGATGTGCAACATTAATTAAGCCTTATCCAAAAAGAGTTTTGGCTGTATTGCCAGAGGTAGTCCAAGTAAGTGTCAGCCCGAATGTGTTACTCACAAATACAAATTCTCAGTATACTCTGTCATAATCCCAGGCTCTTCAGGGGCTGAATACTTTTTCAAGGTGCTGTTAATGCATGTCTACATCGCACTAAGTGAATCCAGTTGATGGCGCATGAATGATAACACCATTGTGCCAGCATCTCATGAATAGGAATCTGGTTTTTAGACTGAAGACAAAAGAGGATATGTAATTTTCATTTTTGTCAAATGATGAAATGTGGATTCTCAGTCAAGGGCTTAAATGCTAATTAAATGCATGCAAAAATCTATTTACCTGGAGGGCTTGATTGAATTGTCAGTTCCATTCACTGGCCTTTTCTTTTCTTTTTTTTTTTTTTTTTAAACTGAATGTTTGAATCCAGTTTCCCATCATGTGACTCTCAGCTGGTATTGATGACTCATCACAGGAACATATGTCCATTTTAAGATGTTTGCGTGTACCATGCCATTAGTAATACCCAGTGAGATCACCGCTCAGCGGTGTGCTCTCACAGCCGGGCGGCTTCCTGTATTGCTTTGATAAAGTAATCACTGCTTGCTAGTCCCTGAACATTTTCTTATGACCTTCATCTAATGTCCATTTTTGTTCTTTCTTTTAATGTTCTTTCTTTGTTTCTTCAGTTCTTTCTTTATTTCCCTCGCATGTGAATACTTTGATCTCTACACTGAAGAAAAAATCCTGGCTTTTTCTCTAGCATTCGTGCACCAGAATATTAATCACACTCTGTCGGTCTCCTGTTCTCATATTTATTTTGTTATTTTTTACCTTAAGTTCCTCTGGGCCTTTAATAGGTTGTGATTGATTGGCTTCCTCAAGGCATGCTCTAAATGAAATAGGACTGGAGTTGGTGGTCGATAGCCTATTTTCATGACTTGTGTACAGAATCGCTCAAGCTCCACTCAGGGAAGGTTCTTTATTTCCTATGTGGGTGGTCTTTGCACCCAGCCATCCATCTGGCATCACACCTCTGTGCCTTGCATTAAAATAGAACCGCTTGACCATGCATACAAAAATTTCAGAAATTATTCATGTCACGACCACCTGCCAATGTACAATGGTCTAGATAAGGGTTAGACTAACTCAAAGTCCCTTTTTCTGCTTCAAGGATATTCTAGTTTATAATTTCCACATACTGCCCCCTGACTCCCAAACATCCTGGCATAGAATATTATTTTAAATCAAAGGCAGAGTTGACAGGAACATACTGGTTTTGATATTGACATGTCAGGGCTTTACGGTTAGCCATCTTAAATTTTTTAAAGTCCATTCAAAACAGGCAGATACACGCGCATGCACACGCTCACTAAAAATAGTATCACATTCATCTTGCGCTGCACATGATGATTATGATGGATGATGCTTGGACAGTGATTTCATGGAACAGCATGGCTTCCCAAAAGGTATATACTGTACATTGAATGGTGTGGTAGCAACAGCATTGTTGCGGGATGTGTAATAGGTTACAATCGTTTTCATTATTGAATATTTCTGTTTCATTTTTTCCTCAGTATCAAAATCAAGTAAAGGTATATATGTACTAATCATTTAAGGTATATTAATACATGTTATCGAATTAGTTCAATTGATCAGAGTTTGAAAAAAGGACATTAACTACAGAAATGGCAAAATGATGAGACTGGGATAACATACCAACGTCTGACATTTCGGGGACACTGGCAGTGTAAACCTCCTTGGTGAATTTTGGCTCGTTGTCGTTGATGTCATGAATTTTGATGATGAAATCTGTCCAGGGTTCTAGGGGACGGCCAGTGAACCGGTTGACTGCTTGAGCGCGGAGGCTGTAGTTAGCTTTCTCCTCCCTGTCCAGTCCCTTTGTGGCATGAAGGTCACCTGAATTTTCGTCGATCACAAACAGTGTCCCCGCACCCTCTCCAGTGAGCACGTACTTGATGCTCCCGTCTCCTTTGTCCATATCGGAGTGGAGCTGTGGAGGACAGAAAATTGTCAGCAAGGCCTGGAATCTCCAATTGTAACCAACCAGCTAGTGACTATATCGCTATAATTCAGCCGTGAGTGGCACTGGCAAGGAGCACAATAAACCTCTTACTCAGTTCACTCAACCACCAACAGAATTCACCACTCAGACTGGCCATTCGTCAGTGGGGTATAAAGGGCTCTCAGGTTGGGGGTTGGGGAGAACTGCTGGAGAGGGTCCACCATAATTCAATGTGCTACAAAAACAGAGAAGTGGGGAAATATTCTTTCAGAAACCCAGAATTCCAAGCTGTATCTCTGCAGTTGAGTACCACAAATATATGGGGCGGCATGGCTCAGGAGGTAGAGCGGTTGGTCTAGGAATCAGAAGGTTCCTGGTTCAATTCCCGGCTCCTCCAGAGAACGTGCCAAAGTGCCCTTGAGCAAGACACTAAACCCCACACTGCTCCTGATGTGCAGGCTGGCACCTTGCTTGGCAGCCTCCTCCATGAGGGTGAATGAGAGGCATACTAGTAAAGTGCTTTGAGGTCATGTCATGTGACTAGAAAAGCGCTATCTAAATGCAGTCCATTTAACATTTACCAAATATTCATCTTTAGCTTTGCCTCACAAGTCCATTTTAATTTTTTATTTACTCATTTTTCGCTTTTTGAGTCACTGTTGTAGTCAAAAACCAGCAAAACAACTGTAAATGTACTGACGTGCCACAACGTAATTAGCAATACAAATCTGCAGCTTTAAAAAAAATAATAATCCCTGAGAGAAGTTAAGTACCAAGTACCAAATGCCTAGCTCATATATTACTCAGTTTTTCACAAATTATGCTTGCTGAGATTTGTTATGTTTGCAGGAAGGGTTAGGGGATAACTACAATTAAAGGGGCACATTTGTATTAATGTAGTGGTTTATTATGTCTGTGAGATGGTCTTTCATTTGCTGTTGTTACAGACTAGGTGCTTTTCAATATGTAACAGGCCCTACTTACAAACCTTCTCGTTATTAAATTGCTAATGGAGGATCAGTTTTGTCTTCTTCACTTCATTTTGTAATATGAGCCATTTTGTGCTTGGCTTATATATATTTTTTTGTAAATATAAAATGTATTTCAATTAATCATTTATGGTTTTGTCTTAGATTTACCCACTAATAAACAGAAGCGTGCTTGACTGTAGATTCTTGGGCCTGCACAGGGGCTGAACATAATGATGTGTTCCATTTAATTCGTTGAAATAATATATTCAGGACTCTCATTCAGTGTTATACTTCCATAATGATCCTGTCATCATTTCTGCAAACACGAGGACAGAGGACAGGACTTTGCCATTTTTATTTTGTTGATCGCACAAAATGACACAAAAACTGCCTCGCACACATTTAATAATCACATTTAAAGACAGAGCAGACTGAATTCCATGAAAGCAAATTATAAAATATTGCCGGGTTGACAGCAGAATAAAACCTTTCTTTGAATGGAGTTCATGCTTTTATGAAGGTACAATTGTTTGCCAAATGCATCCAAAAAGGCCAATTATGTTGTAATAGCTAATTTTGGCAAAACTATCAAATTGAACCTCAGTAATTGCATGCACTTTATGCATTATATTCTGCAAAGTTCCACATCTGTCATTCGGTCTATAATTATCTCAAGGTTTTTATGCTCTTGATCCATTCCTGCATTCTGCCCCTTAATTGCAGTCAGAGGATGTGAGTTTCATCTTGGCGTGACTCATTTGTCCCTTTCGCCTTTAGATATTGTTATAAATAGGCATAAAAACTTGCATACCAGATACAATTGGGCATGCAGCACAAGGTTGTATACTGCAAAGTACAATAGCATGCTGAGGGGTTGCAATATGTGCATCGTTAATTAAGTATCTCTGTGGACACAGGCTTCCCAGTAAATGTACCAAACAAAAATACATAGCCGCATGCGGAAGAAGTAAACGCAATTTGAGAGAGGCATACTGTGGAGTGGAATCATAAATGAGAATTTTAAAAAATATACATTGGTATAATTGGTGCAACTTAGATTTGTACCCTCCCAGCCATACTGTCAAGATTGTACTGGTCTGATTAGGGTACTTCATGTACCTGTCGGTAGATCTGGTTTGCAATAGACAAGGTATTCGCATTGACCCACATTCTACACACAGCTCAGAAAATAGGCAGACATGATAAAAATACTCATGGCTCCAACACCAGGCTCCAACACTCCAGCACAATCAGGACTTGGAAAGCAAAAGATGACAATAAAAACAACTAAAATAAATGTTAACTACAATAACGTAAAAAGCAGGTGAAAAGTTGCTTCTGTAGAATTTGTGCATTGTTACCACAACTTGTTTGATTTTCAAGTTCAAACCAATACTCTGTTTTCCAGATCTGTACCAGGTTCAAAAAACTCCTCATGCCTTTTTAGACATTTCTTGATGTCTTCAGTCCCTCCATCATCTTTTGTCGCTGTCGCGCCCAGATATACAAACTCCTCAATACCTTCCACTTCCTTAGTTCCAGTCTCTAATTTGTTTCCCCTTCCTGCGTTCATTCTCGTCACTTTGCATTTTCCTGCATTGAGCTTCAGTCCCACTCTTCCTGCCTTATCCACCAGTGGGATGGTGTTGTACTATATATTCTCATACCTTGATGAAAAAAAAAGGACAATATCATCTGCAAAATCAAGATCTTCAAGCATACTTGTGTGGTTCCATCTCATGCTGTTTCTCTGCCCTTCTGTTGTTCTTCACATCACCCAGTCGACAGCGAGCAAGAACAGGAGCCCAGGCATGACACAACCTCGTTTAATGCCAGTGGTGATCTTAATTGAACCATCTTGTCTGTTCTCCTTCCTCCAGTACTGAACACTCAAAGTCATCATACATGATCTTCATCATTCTTATCAGCTTGTCAGGGATGGCATGGACCTTCATGATTATCCACAATCCTTTATGGTGTATTGAGTCGAAGGCAATTTTGAAGTTGACAAAATGTGTGTATGAAGTCACCTGTTATTCATTGTCCTGTTCTCTGATGCTGTGGGGGATAGGGCTGTCATGAATATTCAATATTCAAATACATATCGATTTTCTATCAATAAAACGAACCACCGAACATGAAAATGAAATATCGAATATTTTTTTAAAAGTCACATCAATATAATTAACTCACTGTCAGTGTGTGCAGTCTATAGCGGGTGGCTACTAACACACTATACTGCAGAGACGGCTTACTGTCTTGAAACTGTTATATTTTTGTGCCAGGCGTGCGCAGTGCATGCCGGTTTGACAGAGAGCCAGGAGCTGGAGTCACAGCATCTTGTTGATATTTTATGCAGTAATGATGGCGGAAAGTTCAATTGCACAAGAAAGCTCTGGTCCAGAAAATAACTGGTTTACACCGTGAAGACTCCAAAAAGCACAGTTTGGAAATACTTCGAGTTTTGGTCAGTCAACGACAGTAAAACTGAGGACCGAACAAAAGTTTTTTGCAAACTATGCAAGTTCGTGTTAGCCTACCATTCCTGCAGCCGGTGCTGGTTTTTACCCCTCGGCCCGAATTTCCGTCAGAGGGGAATTGTCGTCATCTGCGTGTCTGTCTGTCGTCTGTCCATGACTTTGTCCGGGTCAGTACTCAGCAACTAATGATTGCAGCTTCACCAAATTTGGTATGGTAACTCACTATGACCCATAGATGTGCAACGTCAGGTTTTTTGCTGGATTTGACCTTTGACCTTGGCCAAGGGGTATTCAGCAATGCGTTATTTTTATGGTGTAACGTTTTAAACCGGAGAAGAGAGAACCTGCTTTCTGAAATGCAGTTTTATTGGCAAACACTAGTTTTGGATTTAACTGTGGTGAGGGAGCTAATGATGTTGCGGAATTAAAATTACTGTCTCACGGAATAAAACAGAACGGTTGGCATCTAATTCAAACTTGGATGAGCCTGGTGTATTGTTATTTCATAAGCTCTGGAATGCGTCAGGGTCCTGAGTTCAGACTCACTGTGTTGGGGCTTATTACAGAGACAAAGGACATTCTATGTCTTAATCTGTGCTTATTATCCATAAAATATGGATATGTAATGTTCATGTATCTTATGTTTGTAACAGTTTGGTGTCAGAAAGTAGACTACTCGATATCATATCATTATCTTGTGTTTAATTAGCACAAATATTCGAATGGCATTTTAGGCTCATTCTGACAGCCCTAGTGGGGGATAAATGTTTGTTCGACTGTACTCCTGTATTTTAGAAAGCCAACTTGTTCCTTTGTAAGGGCATTGTCTGCTCTGTTTTGGATCCTCTAAATGATGACTCTCCCCATTACTTGGCAGTGTGCAGGTAACAGTGTCGCATCACACAAGTTTTTACACTCCCGCAGATCACCTCTTTTAGGTAGCATGACTATCAGACCTTTTTTCCATTTGTCAGGTACCTTCACCTCATGCCATATCCTGTTGAACAGCTTTGTCAGTTCTTAACTGCCACGTAGCTGCCTGTTTTGTGCAGCTATGCTGTGATGCCATCATTTGCCGATGATTTTCTGCTGTTTGTCTTCTTCAGTGCTTGTCACACCTCTGCTACTCTTATTACCGTCGTGTCCATCTCATTAATTTAGTCTGCCTCCGCTTCATGCTCTTCAATCGAGTTCGGAAGAGCCTCCATGACCAGTGCCTCCTAAAAGTGTTCAGCCCATCTTTCATCTTTCGCTGTTTCAGTAGGACAGCCAATTTAACCTGACAGTCCTCATTTATATTGTGGCATGTAATTGTCAAGAAGCTCTCTGTTGTGAGTGCCGTCCAGTAGACAGTCATGTGAGCCACAAACTCAACTTGAGCAAGTTGAATTTTTGCCCTTCACAAAACGTGTTTCAATTCATGGCTCTGTCTTGATGGGATTTTGTAATGAGGATCAAAATAGTGCTCTAGCTCATGAGAAACCTTGCCATCACAACAGTGTTGGGATAATATCTTGTTCCACCATTGAACAGATTATCAGAGTGATATCCTCAAACTGCTGTGTATTGCATCTTCTTCCTGTGGACGTGGGGTCAAAGTTGCTTGTCGTACATTACCCGATGCATATGGATCTTTGCTTCTCAAGTGGTATTGCATCATGGTTGCACAACAGTACTGCATTACACATATTACTAGTGAAAATCTAGTTTCCACCCTTTTGGGCGAAACGGTCACACACAGTAGTCTACTTCTTATTGCTTGCTTCATTTTGCTCAGGCTTGGTGAAACATAGTCAAGGCCACTGTACTTCCAGTAAAAGGCACCAGTGGTTGCTTGTGAGGTCCTCATGAGTTGTATTTAAAAAATGAATTGGTTAACACTTCATTTGGATAGTCCACCTACAGAGTGTTTAGAGTATTTGTAACATACCAAGAGCTTTTTTGTAGACATTAAACAAGCCAGCTGTTTCGCTTTGTCAGTAGATGTGTCACAGATTATCTATTGAGTTTATGAGATAACTGATGAACATACCCCCAAATTCTCAGAATAATTTAGTTGAACTTTAACTACTCTCTTAACCTACAGTATGCAAATGTTCAACAATTTATATACAAATATGCAACAAATAATTAGTAAACATTTTTATTGATCTTGGTTTAACATTCTAATTCAACTAATGTTCAACGTTATTCTATATGGACAGTTTCACAGTCTTGAGCATATTTCATATTTACATGTGTTCTGTTGATTTGTTCATTTGTGGCACATTTCAATGTATGCATTCCTGTAACATGATGTATTCTTGGATGAGATAAACTCCAAAAAAGTATTGAAAATATCTGCTACGAGCACAGAATAATGCCATTTTAACCTCTGAAAATGTCTAATTTCATTGTGTAATTTTGATTTTAAGGTCAAGGCAGGTTAAGGCGCTGTCAGATGTATAATTAAAAAAAGTACATTTTAAACATCAGTGAAATTTCTCTAACGATTCAGAGGCCTGGTGGAATGGCCTGGCGGTTATTATGCTAAAAACACGTGCCATAAGATAGTATGAATTTTCCATCAATGAAACTGTCCTTTCTGACACAAAATTTAAAGCTGCTGTAACTGATTTGGTCGTTTTTGTAGCTTCTTATCTGAAGCCTATGTAAGCAGTCCCCGCCCCCCATCCCAAGCCGACAGAAGCAGAGGAGAGTAGCAACTCAGTTACAATATTAGTACAATATAAACAGACACTCTCAGTGATTGTCGTGTGAAAGCCACACTGAAAACTTGGACCAACGACACATTACATCCATGCAGAAACTTCGGTATGAATGGCTTTTTGAAGGTATTAGGTAAAACTAGCTAGTGTCCTATAGCCACACATGCTATCGTTACACAGCTAAACAAGCTGAAGTCGGCCACAAATGATGATGATTCATATATAAACTGACATAAGCAGGATTGAAAACCACCAACAGGACTATCCGAGACTGATAAAACTGCAGAACTACAACAGAGTGAAAAAAAGCTTACCTGTCCAGTAGCAGCAAGGCTTGGTGGGCATTGCTTTTTAAACCCTTTGATTCCTTCAGTTTTCCCCATTGAAAGCGGCATTGATATAAATACAGCTCTTAGCCATATCACGTTTTTCCTCCATAATTCTATTTGTTCCTCTACCGTTCTTTGGTGCTTTGGCTGTTTAATTGTATACGCGGTCTCCCGTAGCGCTGGGATCGGAAGCTTCATCTGTTCTGCTATTGCCAAAAACAGATTTTTCTTCGTCTCATTCTGCTGTTTTTTTTTCCAGCAGATGGTGCATTAGCAACGCAGATCTGCGCGTTCACAAGCAGAGAGAAACGTGTCTTTATGGAATTCTCTCACCTGATTGGATAGACGCAGTCGGTGACTCCAGAACTTTATATGCTGCTTTATTGCAGAAGACAGTGACTGAGAGACTTGTGTTATCGACCAGATACTCTAAATAAATTATCTCTGTCGGAATGTGGAGCTATTTTACACTTTTTTAAAAACAAAAAAAAATCACTTACAGCAGCTTTAACACCATACTGGCAGCTGGTGCCACACATTGATGGCTTCACTGGATCGCATGGACAGCCTCAACCTGGATGGTGCCTTGGCCACGCATTGATGGTCTCACTGAGAAGTATATACCTTCACTGAATAGCCTGTTCGTGAATAATGCTGTTAACAGTTTGCACAACTGTTGACCAACAAAAATTACGGTTATTACTGAATAATGCGAATCTACTGTACTAGACCGACTATTGTCTGAATTCACAGAGCAGTCACATTTGTTGAAGGATGCACCCACCTCATAACTAGTGTGCGCTCTTTCAATCACTTAATTTTTCCATCTTGCTTCATAAAAAAACTGGAATGTTATGTTGTAATTGTGCCTGTTCATTTTGAAATGTCCTTGGCCTGAGGCCAGGAAGTGGGGTGGGGAGGGGGGGTGAGAAAGAAATTGTTTCCATTCAATCACTGCTGCCTTGTGCAATGTGCTGTTGGACAAACAGAAGTATAAAACAGACAATAATGGGACATTTTCAATGTCATCCAGTGACTTTGTTCAGCAGTAGCATATAGCTCCCAACCCCCTTACCCTACCCCCACCCTCACTCGCGATGGTCCGCATGATAATTTGCAGGACTCCCTGGTTGAAGGTTTCATTTGAGTGTCATTATAACCCAATTGGCTCAGCCATGCAGGAAGAGTGGCTGTGCTTGTGCAGTTCCCCCATTTTGCGGAAGCAACATAAACTGGACATTCAGGAGAAATAGCAGAAAATTAGGAGTAAATACTGTATGAGAGAAAAAAACAACTGAGATAAGGAGTATGCTACAATTTTTCATTAAGCAATACAAACTCTAAATTATTTCTATTATTATTATTATTATTATTATTACAACCCCATCTCCAAAAAAGTTGGGACACTGTGTTAAATGTAAATAAAACAGAATGCAATGATTTGCAAATCAATTAAAACCCTATATTTCATTGAAAATTTGACAAAGACAACGCATCAAATGTTGAAACTGATAAATTTTGTTTTTTGAAAAATATCTGCTCATTATGAATTTGATGACAGCAACATGTTTTTAGAAAGTTGAGACGGGACAATAAAAAACTGGAAAAGCATGGCATGATGCTAAAAAAAGACAACTGGCAGAAAATCTCACAGCTAATTAGATTTTTTAGAAACAGGTCAGTAACATGATTGGGTATGAAAATTCTTTCATAAGTAAATATGGTGAGGGCTTAACCACTCTGAAAGACTGCATGGGGAAATAAGAAAACAATTTAGGAATAACGTTTTCAACTTAAAATTGAAAAGAATTTGGAGATTTTATCCTCTATGGTACATAATATCATTTAAAGACAATAATCTAGAAAAATCTCTGCATGCATGGGACAAGCCCAATTCCAGTTTTAAATGGCTGTGATTTTCAACTCCTCAAGTGGAACTCCATTTAACAGGATTCTGTCATGGAAATCACTGCATGGACTCAGGAACACTTCTGTAAACCATTGTCAGTAAACACAGTTTGTCACTGCATCCACAGTGACAATGCAAGTTAAAACTCAGCTATGTAGAGATTAAATCATATATAAACAAGGACCAGAAATACTGCCTTATTCTCTGAGCCCAAGCTCATTTAAAATGTACTTAGGCAAAGTGGAAAACTGGCCTGTGGTTTGACTAATCAAAATTTGAAATTCTGGGAAATATGGATGCCACCTCCACTGGGCTAAAGAGGAGAGGGGCTGTCCTGCTTGTTTTCAGCCAACAAGTCAAAAGCCAGCATCCATGATAGTATGAAGGTGCATTAATACATATGGCATGAGTAACTTACACATCCATGAAGTCAGCATTAATGGTGAATGATGTATACAGATTTTGGTGCAACATTTACTGCCATCCAGATGCCTTTTTATGGGAAGGCCTTGCTCCTTTCAAGCCAAACACCATACTCTGCATGTATTACAACAAGATGGTTCCGTAGTAAAAGAGTCTGGGTGCTAAAGTGGTCTGTCTGCAATCCGGACCTGTCACCCAAAGACAATATTTGGCGCATTACCGGTGTGAAATGAAAAATATGACAAAGGAGGCTGCAAAGTATTGAGCAGCTGAAATCCTACATAAAGCAAGAATGGGAAAACATTTTGCTTTCAAAACTACAGTAGTTGGTCTCCCAAGTTCCCAAGAGTGCTTACAGAGTGTCGATTGAAGAGGACGTGATGTAACACAGTGGTAAACATGCTCCTGTGCCAACTTTTTTGAAACGTATTGCTGGAATCAAATTTACAATGAGCAACTATTTTTCAAAAAACAAAATATCTCAGTTTCAACATCTGGTATATTGTCTTTGTACTATTTTCAAATAAATGTAAAGTTCAAATGATTTGAAAATAGTGGCATTCTCTATTTATTTACATTTTACACTATGTCCCAACTTTTTTGTAAGTGGGGTTGTCTTACTATCATCAATTTATTTTTTAAATGTGTCAATAATTCAATCTTCCTTTCAATGGCAAAGGAAGTATTTATTAACATGAGAGCTCAGCGAATGAATGTTACATCGGTAGCAAGGGCATCCCAAGGAATGAACTCACCATTGTGTATAACAAACCTCAAGAACAGACAGATGGTATGACTGCTGTATAGCACAGAGTGATGCCAAGTACTAAAATATAACCAGCAATATCAGTGCATATGGTAGCTAATGCTTGTCTTTCTCAAGAACAATAACTATCTGTCGTTAGGTAGTAATCTGAGAACTCTTGCTGTTTGGGTAGCCAGTGTAGACCACAGCACTATGACTAGGCAGGGGGTGGGGGGTGGCTGCTGCAAAATAATCCAACCAATCAACCTGTTTGGTACATGAGTTGTGCTGAAGAATGAAGACAATGTAGCACTGCAAAATCATCCCACAAGCCACACAGATAATATCCACTACTGCAATGAATTTTTCATGCACTCCAAGTCCAATAAATTGGATCATTCTGCAGTCATAATGAGTTGGGGTAAGGTGCAATACTGAAAAAAAAAAAAAAATGTTTTCAATTTAAATAGCCTACAGTGGGCTAAAAATTACTGGCACCCCTGACTGGCAGAGCACAAATAATACTAAAAAAATATATATATATATATATATATATAAAACAATATAATTATAGAGAAACGGAATATACCAACATGCATGAAATACTTTATTAATGTTACCATAGAAACATCCAAAATCATAGCAATCATTTAACACAAAATAAATTTCAACAAAATCAAGGTTTCATAATTATTGGCACCTTTCATGAAAGCACTTAGTGCAACCACCTCTGGCAAGGATAACAGCATGGAGTCTTTTCCTGCAATTTTTACAAGGTCAATGTACACATCTGGGGGGATTTTGGACCATTTCTCAAAGCAGATCCTTTCAAGATCCTTGAAAAAAAACATGACTGACCCACCATCATATTTCACCATGGGTATGAGATGCTTCTCCTTGTCTGCATCTCTGTTTCAACGCCAAACATGCCAATGCTGTATGTGACCAAAACGTGCAATCTGACTGAAGTACCTTGTTCCAATCATAATTTAAATGATGTTTGGCAAACTCCGAGCGCTTGCTTCTGCACCTTCTGGTCAGAAAAGGCTTTCCTCTGGCAACCCTTGAGATTTTCAACAGTTCCACATCTTTTGAATTTTTAAATGATTGCCCTGATGGTGCTCAGTGGCATATTCAATCGTTTGTGAGTCCTCTTGTAGTCAATACCAGATTTATGAAGGTCTGTGTCCATCTGCCTCTTTTGAACTGACAGTTGTTTTGTTTTTTTTCATGCTGTTAGATGACAAAGGGATATTGCTTGTGTGTTGCCTCATTTTTATACCCTTGTGAAACAAGAAGTGACATAGTCGTTCAATATAGTTCCTTCACCCTTAGATAAAACTTAACTAAATGGAATTTAATACCTGGTTTAATTTTGGTAGGTGTTATTTAGAACAACCATGATGGGTGCCCTTAACTGTGAAACCTTGGTTTGGAGGAAATTGATTTTTAATTAAATCAGTAAATGATTTTGGTTGGTTCCATTGTAACATTAATATTGTACAGTATTTTTCAAATGTTGTTATTTAGAGTCTCTCTCTAAGTATATATTTTAAAATATTTTTTTAAAGAATTATTTGTACATCGCCAGTCAGGTGTGCCAGTCATTTTGGAGCCCACTGTTTGTCAAAAAAAGAGATTGAAAACATATTGTACTTTTTTTTTCTCACTGAGCTGAACGTATTAAAAAATTGCAACTCACCATGAACTCAGTGGGAGCATAGCCTAGACCTATGATCTTTATACTCACAGTCATATTTTAGCCAAAATGAAAGCTGAAATTAGGGAGGCTGGGGACATCACATTTGGCTGATCAATTAAAAATATTTTCCACTGTCCATGCGGCCAGGGATTTATGTTAGTAAGCTACTGACCACTCGAAACTCCCTTTATTATCACATAAAAAAAATAAATAAATAAAATCAACTGGCAATAAAGGCCAGTTTGCTCACCAGATATCCCTCTGTCTCATTGAGTCATTCAACAGATGAGAGACAAATTAATGGAAAAATCAACAAAAACAGTCTTGGGAGTTGGGCCTCCACAAGCCGCCAGATCAGCTTTTCACGCCTTGGAATAGAGCCGACAAGTGTAAAAATTTACTGGAGGGATAGAGTACCTTTCTTGAAAGAGGTATTCCCTCATTGCCCCACCCAAAGTAGGAAGGGGTATTGTTTTCTTTGACTTGTGTTTATGTTTTTGTCCACCAGCAGTCTAGCGCAAAAACAGTTCGCTGAAATTACTAAGATTTTCAGGTGCGCAGTGGTCCAACTTGAATAAATTTTGGACCTCATTGGGTCAAGGTCATGGTCACAGAAAAAATAAATAAATAAATAAATAAATAATTGTTTTTTTTCATGGTAGCTTCCTTAAACTGCTCCGATCAATTGCTACTTGGATTCAAAACCTGCATTGTTCTATTCCACATCAAACGATATGCTAAATTACGGTGAGTCGTCATAAGGCTCTTTAGCGGTAGGGGTTAAATGGGGGGTCTGCGTTAATTTGCAGTGACCCTTCCACCTTTAAAGGGATGAGTGGAAACAAACCAGGAAAATGAACAGAAGCACCCACATTTGTTTCATGTTTGCACGCATTCAATTTTCTCCCCTTTAATTGTCACTCTTCTGTATATCAACTTTATGAGCTTTTGCAATTCTGTTTTGCTGTGACCAGTGGGAATACTAATCAAGAAAAGCATTAGCCAACTTGTGAGTAAACAGCAATGTTTATTTTTTCTCAAACCGTTATTACTGTTAAATCCTTATCCTGGCACTGGGGCTGAGAATTTAAAGAATTATGTAGCTGCTTTGTTACAGAAGGCTTGGTTCTATAATCCCTCAACATTTTCTGTTTATTTGTCCAATGCCCTCCAAACCCATCACTTGTATATCACAAGACCATTTTCCATCTACATTGTTCTTTCTTTTGTTTTTACTTATGAACTAGACAGCTGGTTGCCTGCTGGTCGATGTGTATCCCTGCACCCCCCAAAAGCAATCACTTCCAAAATCGATAGGCTTTGTGACCATACCACACACAAGGTCCACGCCAAATATGAAACGAATCAGTTTAAATGTATGGCCTGCAGAGTGCTCTCAAGAAAATGTGAAGAGACACGGTGGACACGGCGTGACAATTGCTGATCCATAGTACCACCAACTCTTTGTCTGGGGGTACAATAATACAGCTAAAACCATCTGCGGAAACAATGAGAGCGAACGGTTGCAGAGTGAATTTGAGGATGTTTTTTTTTTTGCAAGAGGCAACAGGACAGCGGATAAGCAAACATATGCTTTCATTAAATACTCATAGATTTGACTATAATGCAATTATATCACAATCTGACACACCTTCATAAATCCAGTATGATGAGCAGGATTTTTGTGAGCTCACTGAGCCAATTATTATCACAGAGCTAATGTTGACACATGCACATTATTCAGCGGACACAAGAGGCATTGGGTTTGGATTTGGGGAAATGTTTGTGTTCGGAAATCTGCTTGAACCGAGTATCCCTGGAAAGCTGAAGTTTGCTTTAACAAGTTTGTGTCTGCATATCTATCAAGTCATTCTGGAACTTGTCATCTGAATAGTAGGGAAATTACTGTGTTCCGTAATGAGAAAATACCGATTAGTCTACTCCTGTGATTTTAGCCTCCTGCCCATTGGACATTGGACTTTTTCCACATTTTCTCACAAATAACAAACAACAATTGATGTTTCTCGGGTATCCTACATTACCTTACTGTACCTCAGATAATACAGCTGGCCTTAGATGCCCTGTTATTACCGTCTTGGCCTCCCAACTGGTTTTTGAGATGCCTATTACATTTAGCATAATGAGGTGCCAGCGCATATCAGTGGCCAGCACATATTATGCTGCACCATACAGAGGATTTTAATAATTGAAACCTAATTTTTGGATCTTGAGATCTGATGCTCGGACACAGTGCCACACTCTACTGGAACTGCACGAATCAGAACATGAATCATCAGCCACCTGATGATTAAGGTCTTCTTGTAGATTCTTTTTTTCTCTCCATTTCACTTCTCTTTTCTCAATAATTTGCAGTCATAGCTGGTTTTTCTTGACATTACTGCTTCTCCACCCACTCTCTCACAGCAAGAGTATCACTGAGTCGTGCCTTGCAGTCAAGCAAGAACTAGAGAACTTAAGATCAAGTTATTGAGCTAATTAAAAGGGGGAAAAAATCACTTCACAAAACATCACACAACACTTTTTGATGAACTCTACAGATGAAGACAGAAACAATAAACCAAGTTCATTATGTTTCTGATTGTGAAAACATATCTGCTTTCCTACCTTCATTAGACAGCACTCATATGGTTCAGGATAAACAACTGTAGTGTTGAGCATGTAACAAACACATGCCCTGATGCAAACACACAGCAATGTGAACACGCAGCTTTGTTATTGTGCGAAGGGTTCTTCTGTACTACTGAAGGATAACTTACTTGCAATATGCAACACAATAAGTTTTTGCCCAGTGCCACAATCAATGCATGAAAATAGACTGCAATTCATCCAAGTTGGATGTAGTTCAAATCATATGGCTTCAGCCGACAGATCAGGAATTGTTAAAAAAAAAAATTCTCTGGAGTACATACACGAAGTCATAAAGCACAAAAAATGTTACAAGTTCTTCAACGCTGCATTGTATGTACACAATGCAATGATGAATTTGTTGTGATGATTTTCAGAATACTAATTCTCTAAATTAGGTGATGTTTTAATACACTCCCCTCCAATTTAATGTTCAGGCCACACACTTTAAACCACAGATTTTACTGATTGTAACTAATTGAATCATTCTTTAGAAGAACTGCTATTATTAGACTGGAACAATTTCCATTTGCTTAGGACAGGTGGAACTTGGCCGGGGTGATAAAACAATGATGAACTTTTTTGCAATAATTACTCCTTCGGCAACAATGTTAAAAAGTATTTGATGCAAAATTCATAAATTTATACAGCTGAGTCAAATACTAAGTGTCGTCAAGTTGTCTCACACCAAACAGAGAAGTTCATTTCAAACTCTTACCAACTGTCCATGTTGTCCATGCAGGTTCTGTCACCGCACTTGCAGAGTTGAGGTATGACCACACAATAATTGATGATTTTATTTGACCAAACACATTCTAATGTGTAGGCTGTGCATTACTAAATAAACCTGGTTGGTCTCATTGGGATTTACAATCACTTCAACAATAATATATATATATATATATATATATATATATATATATATATATATATATATATTTTTATCATGGGCTAGAACAATCTAGAAGCCTAAAATTCTCATGGACTCTGATAATGTCTTTCAAATGGACACAAAATGGAAACAACAATAAAGTAAGAATAGGTAAGTAAGAATAGAATTTGATTCAAAACGTTATTTCATTTTCATTTAGGCTATTAATTTTTATGTTTTAATTCTTTGTGTTTTTAAGTTATGCTTAAAAAATTAATTTAAAATGTAAAGAAAACAGTTGATATCGCTGATCTTTTCATCAGCCTACTGTAACAGATGCCTTGTTTTTCCACATTAATCGAAACAGCAAGACTAATTAAACAAGTAGAAGTATGCTTAAAGTCAAACAGTATTAAATAGATATTATTTATAACATAATGACAAATCAAAGGAATTACTAACAAAATAAATAGCATAAAACAAATTCACACATAATGCCTCCAATTGCAAGTTATAAATTCCAATGCTGAGTGAACAAAAGTGGCTCTCTATCGTAGAGAAACTTAGCATACTCTGACTTCAAACAGCCACTAACCATTTTTAAGTACCGTTACATATTAAACAATTAAATTATGCGAAAAATGCTATAGGCTACGTATGTTTGGTATATGTTCCGCTATGTGAAGTCTTTTATGATTTTATTGCATTTTACTAATTGATTAAACATGCAAAAAAGTTTTATTTGGCTAGTTGGCTCTAAATTTCTCGAATGGATGAAACTTGTCAGACTGACAACAGCAACAGGCACATCAGTTATCTCTTGCTTTTCTCTGAGAGTGTGGCAGGTTTTACCTCCAATTTTGCGTTAAAACCTGACCTGCTCGGGTTGTAATGGGGATGCACATATAAATGCAGTATCAAATTAAGTAGCCTATGAATTACACAGTACGCAATACCAATAGCTAACATATAAACAATTCAATCTTAAATGTTCACATATAAAGAACTTAAAACTCATTTATGCTTGGAAAGGCTGATTCATCATTTTCAAGTGTTAGATCACAGTCGCTGATCTGAGATGAGCGAAAAGTAGCCTGCAAAGTTTACATTCCAGTTTTTTTTTTTTTTTTTTCCCCTGTGACTAAAGCCAAATTCTGCCAGGCACCAGATGTTTTCTTTAACATTTTATACAAAGGCTGTATGAAAATAAGCAATGTAAGTATGCCTACATCATCAATCTTAACTACTGAGCAAATCTTAGGCTTCAATCAAAATGCTAATTCGTTTGCCTTTTAGAAGGATACAATGCAGGCATGAAAGCGGGTGTTACACATGATAGTTATACAATATAAAAACATTCATTATAAAATGTTGCTTTTAATAGTGTGGTAGAATTATTCGCAATACTATTCCCTTAACCGCCAAATTTAATGTAAAGGGAATACTTATAGGAAGGGTTCGAGTGAAAGACTGTCCCTGCACCATTTATGATGCATAAATTATTCTCTGGATATGAATTTTCTGCGATTGCTCGACCAAAACAAATCTTGGTCCACCAACAGCCCATCAATCAAACAGCGGACTTGGCGACGAAATGGGGTCAGGCCTAATCATATCACAAAAACAAAAACAAAAAAACAAGGCAAAAGTGACACTCAAAAACAGCCGATTAGCAGCTCTCATGCTTACTTGCAATGCACGCGCATGGGCACGTATGAAAACATAGACAGAGTGGCTGAAGGTTAGATGATTGTGGAGGGAAAAACTGACAAAAATAGCAAGTTCACCAGTGCTGCATTTTTTTAATACTACAAACTGTTTGCACACAACAGTATTTTTATGAAGGAAATCTGTTCCTACAAAGTTTGGGAGCAAATCTGCTTTACCGCCTGAACCGTAATCACCCAGTTGAACATCAGACATGTCGCAGCTCAGCTACAACTCAAGCAACTGCAAAGCAGGGATCCATGGTCAGCTATGCAACGGCAACGTCATATGACAAAATGATCAGACGTGTTTAAGACATATCACGGGGAGTGGCCCTCATGAGGCCAAAAACGTGCTCCCATGTATTACCAGGATCTTTTTGACAGGTGGAACAGCAGTTCATGTAATTTGCACAGCACCGTGAGCTGCTCTCATTTTCAATGCAGGCTGATAGAGTGAATTTCTAGGGAAGATTTGAAATCTCCACCTTTTTATTTTGATAACTTAAGGGGTGATCTGGGGTTAAATGAAAAATGACACCAGGAAACAACTCAGAATTAATCTAAAGAGGTATATATAATAACTACCAAAAAACATACAAGTTGGCATTTTTCAGTTTATGCGGTTGCCATGGTAACCGAGAAAGCTCATTCAATATGCAGAAAACTTCTGGCACCGATTCCTCTTTAACTCTATGGGCTCTAAATTCGTAGACCAGGCGCAGGCGCGGCGAATGGGGGTTGCGCCGCGCCAACGGGGTGTGTCCAGGCGTATGTTGCAATTTCGTGCCCAGCGTAGCCTGGCACAAGTACTCCTCTGTCCCGCCTCGGTCCCTCCCGCCAGCACAAGTGGCAAAGAAGGCGTGTTTGGGTATAACACAGCCGAGTCAAATCTTCGCCAATCAAATGAACTCCTCTCCTCACCTTTAATGTGTTGGAATATAGAAGCCTCTGTCCTATATCTGCATGATGCGTTAATGTTGCATTTTACTTTGCTGCTTCAGGCATGTTTTCTGCACTGCTTACGTCTATATTAAGCATTACGAATATGAGTTAGCTGGCTAGCTAGGGCATTCGCGAATTATTACCATTAGCGAACTTGAATGGAATTTCAAAACGAAACTACGTCAGATCATTCAAACTTATGAAGTTGGAATGAAATACGATGGTTGCTCTTTTTTTTTCTTCTGCCTGCATCATTGGGAAGAGAAACGATGGATAGCGTGTTCTCATTATTACACCCTGTTGCTGCTTAAAATTTTGGGATTAACATGCATGGACAACAATGCAAGATACGTTACACATTTATTTTCAATATGTGATCTTAACTCAGTACGAGATCATAGCAATCAGGCTGTATTCCTTTCCCCCACTAAAAACGATAAAACCAAGTGACAATAATAGTAGCCTAGTATTAAGCCGCTTGCACACTGGACGCGGAACGAATTTTTCGCTCGACAGATTGCGTGTCTACGTGTCCGAAAGTCTGACAGGGTTTTGATATATCTCCGTGTCCGACAGTCGGATGGTTTCAATGTAACTCCGTGTCCGACAGTCGATTATTGTTTTTATAGATTTTATAATTCTAGAGATTTATAGCTCAATAAAGTGAGTCGACATTGGCGCGGGACAATGTACAATGCCTGTCGGACATTAAATGCAAAATACTCCGTGTCTGACAGCCAAAAAAAAAAAAAAAAAAAGGAACGATTAGAACAGATTGATAACGAAATAAAGAATAAAAAGAAACATTTTAACAACAAACAGAACATCCAATGAACACTGCGATTTATTTATTTGCGGGCCATCTTTTTTGGATGCTCTGTTTGTTGGTGATATATTTGTATTCTTTATTTTGTTATAAATCTGTTCTCATAGCAATATTTTTTACTTTTTGCTGGCTGCGGACATGGAGTATTTTGCATTTCGCTCGACAGTCTTGATCATGCATGCGATAATTCATTCACACTGTCAATGGTCATGGAATTGATTTGCTCACTGACTACAAGCACTATTTTATCTCTGGTGTGGAAATAAATCGTGAATCTGTTTGATCCATCTGACTAATTTTCAAAAGAGAGACCGAATAAAGACTGTTGTCTCTCTTCAATGGAAGAAAACACAAGAATAAAAAGACCAAGAAAAGTCGATAGCTATCAATTTGCATTTTGTGAAGGTCGAACACAAACATGGCCAAGTTTGCACATCTAATAATTCCTGGAATACTCGAAAAATGAGAACTTTTATGACTTTCGGACACGGAGATATATTAAAACCCTGTCCGACTTTCGCGTCTTTGCATTGACTTTGACTGTAATCAGTCGTGCGAAAAATTCGTTTCGCGTCCAGTGTGCAAGCGGCTTTACTGAGCATAGAACGCAAGCATTATATACAGGCAGTTTGTGGTTGGCTGAGAAAGATGTGAAGTCGTTAGTTTGCATCACAGATTCAGCTGCGTTGATTAAGCCAGGTGGAGTTTCCATTACGCGTGCCAACCGCCTTTAGTCTGACATCAGGACAATCGATATAGATTCTATAATTTATTTCCTGATTCAGATAGTTACATTAAATAGTGGTTGCTGTAATTATTTATTGCATTGAAATGTGCCTGACATTCTGGAAACCTGCCTGTGAGGTTTCGGTGACGTGTGCGCACTGTGCGCCGGTCAGCCAAATTACCACTGCACAGAAAGTAAACCAGGTTGGAGCTGGCGAGCTTTCTGCGCAACTTCAGCGAAGACTTTTTCTACGAAATTGTCATTGCGTCTTGATGAATATGTGACACCTCCCCCTACTACGCCGCCACACCCATCTCGGCGCACGTCCGTCAACCGAATTGCCAAAGTGGCTGCGCACGGTGTTGCACTGCACGAAATTACCACTGCGCGGGCTGCACCGGACAAAATTACCACTGCGTGGCCTGTGCCACGCTACGCCACGCTGCGCCACCCTGTGCTGCGCCAAGAAATTAGAGCCCTTTGATAGAATTCAGTTTTTCTTTCATCATTTAAAAGCCATTGCTTATCCAAATGCAATGACATAGCCATTCTTTGCCCAATTTATCAGTTTTGTGATTTTGGGGCATTTTACTCTAATTTTGAAATTATTTTGTGCAGAATCTGACGAATACTCAAAATATTCAAAGTATGTAACAGATAGGCAAAATTTCCCTATGTCATTGCATTTCTAATAAAGTAAAGTACCTGCAGCCCAAATTTCATTGATTTTCAATGATAAATAAAATAGCTATGGCTGCCACAAACATGAGAAACGTGGAAAAAAGTAATACCTTAGGAAATCAGTGGAAAATGCATTAGACCGCATTGAAAAGTTGAGTTCAGTTTTTAATCCTTGTAGCAATTAGTGATTATTAAAGGTGGGTTATCATAGAATATTTTTGTTCAAAAAAAAAGTTTTGGAAAAATAATCAAATTTTGCCCATTTAACCCCAGATCACCCCTTAATATTGAACAAGCAAAATAGCTACAATATAATTATTAGCCAGACAAAATGTGGCAACACATAGCTAATGTTGAAAACCCCTAAGTAAAATCTGCTGAAGAGAGAAAGTACACAGTTACGGGACATGAGCAAAGCAACAAACATAAGAGGAAACTGCATTTTTAAGAAGAGAAGATTTAATGAGGAATGAAATAAGCACAGATGGCAAGTGTTTCAGGCTAAGGAAATTATATTTTCACACAGGATGAGGCTTTTTTGAAAATGCAGGGTGTTTGATGAAATGTCCAAGTGTCTGTTAAATTTCTTCATTCACCAGACACAGGGTCTGGTTCAACAAAAAGTTTGTTTTGGAACCTGCAGTGCGGTTGAAAAACCTGAGTTCAAACAGCTCCTGGGCTTCATTGACCCCCATTGCGTCAAAATCTGCACTTCAAGTGAATGAATTAAAAGGACCAAATGGTACCTTAAAACATGTTGAGAAAAATATCAATAATTATCTTCATCAACCAATATGTAATAATTTTTTTCAAAATAAGTTTTTTGGACATATCACTGGTGCTTGGTTTGACATAGGTATACCAGGAGTCAGAGTTTGTCTCTGAATAAGGACTACTTAATGAATTTAAATTCCCATTTCATTGCCATTCAGAGGCATGCCTGGTCAGGCATTTACAGGCATTCACAAACGATCACCAACACAAGCATACACACACACGCACGCACGCACACATACACACACACACACACACACACACACACACACACACACACATTATGGGGAAAGAACAGCGGGGTTCTTCTTCCCATGGCCTTTGGCAGGCAGTGCCTTTTGCAGTTAAGCAAAGAATAAGACTGGCAGTGAATTATAAAATCTCATTCTCTCTCTCTCTCTCTCTCTCTCTCTCAAAAAAAATGGAAATGCTTTCTAAACGCATACCTTTTTATCTTGCACTCAAAGCAATGATCTGATGACTAATTTACTTTAATTTTGCGACATCAAAAAAGCATCATACGATCTGAAAACAAAACAAACAGGTCATCATCACCAGCTAAGTGCTTGAGAGATGGAGTTAAAGCACTCCAGTGCAGGCTGAACGATTTGGTCTTTTGTCTTTTTCAGAGGACAGCCAATCTGAATGGCCAGAACAGACAACCAATAAGAGGAGGAGGTGGGTCATAAGCAGATAACCAATGACCTTTGATCTGTTCATCAGCAGCCAGGTCTGGTCAGTGTCTGTGTTTTTTTTTTTTTTTCTTTCCCTACAATTTTTGCCCTGTGTTCTGCAACAGAGGTGTGCTAGACACCTGATCAAATACCATTTTTATTACAGTCACAATGGAAAAGAGACTCCGCTGAACTTTATTAAATATATCGCAAGAGACACTGGGATCTAATTTCCCACTCAAACGCATGCCCTAGTATAGCTCACATGGTTGCCCGCCCGCCCACCTTACCTTGCCCACATACTGATTGTCTGTTCCAGTGTACTCCTCCAGCAAGAAGAAATGGTTCCACATCCAGCCGCGTTTAGACCGCTGCAGGAGCTGCCCCTCCCTGTCGCCCAGCTTATTAAAGAGGCTTCTCCTACTCCTGCTCGCGAGCAGTACTGTGGAGATCAGCCGGGGGAAAACGAGCAGCAAGAGGAGGAGGGGGAATCGATTTGTCATCGTCGTAGGATCCCAAGAAATCCGCAGGCCCGTCTTTATAAATGACCTACAGCAAGATGAAGGAGTCTGTAGGAGGTGTTTCCCGATGATACAATGTCAGCATCGTAGTCCTTTTCTCGAGCTCCCGTTTGGTCCCTGAAAAAAAGATCAAAGTGGGGGACATGGAAAGTAAGAAAGAGAATTGCGTCTGATATTAATTTATAATGCTTAAGGCATAAACAGTTCCATAGCCAAAGTATTCAGTGCACAGTGTTTGTCTGCACACAGTACTTGCAGGATGACTGACTTGAAATTAGCAGCCAAGTGTTGTAAAAATGTTTAATGTAAATGCAATGAATGTAAACATTTGTGAATTAGTTACCCTATGCTCATTGTGCTGGCACGCTATATGAGCTAAATGAATTTAGAGTTAATTCTGTTTCTGAACATGAAAATATTGTCTTCAATATGCAAATCATATATAAAAAGTATATAAATAGCAAGTTTAATCATATACTTGCTCTATTAAAGCATTGCACATCTATGCAAGGACACTGCTAGAACATGATACACCAAAATGATCAAATTGGCTCTTTAATTTATGAATAAATGTATGTAAATATTAGTAATGTATGCTGTGTATGATCTGACTTCATTATAGTTTTTTTTACGAGACTGCATTGTTCCTCGGCACCTTGAATAGCTTTTGCGTCCATTTGGTATGCACTGCAGCTGAAAAAACCTTGTCAAAAATCTAATTTAAATCTAATGAAGATGAAAGATTCACTGTTATAAAATGAGTGCAGAGCATTTTCCACAGAATGCATTCTGCAACACAGTTCTGTCTGCTAGAGTCCGCTAATTTATAGTAAGTCCGAGTAAATTTTTCACCATGATTTCAAACAATTTTTCAAACATGATTCACTATAAATTAACTGTTCTCCTGTTGTGCGTAGGCTTTCTAACATGCTTGTAAAGATTCTCCACATGTGCGAGATCTATCATGAGATGTCTGCGCTGTCATAATATGATAGAATTAGGTGAGCACAGCAATTACAAGGTGTGACAGCAAGATATTCTAAATTAATTACTACACGCAGTAAATCCATGTATCATAGAAAAAAAAAATGAACACATTGGCAGAGGTTGTCATGTTGAAATTTCTGGTTGTTAATCCTTTGCAAATAGCTTACAGGCATTTACCCGAGTTGGGGGAAAAAAAACTCAAACCAAATTTAGTATTTGAGGAAGAGTTATACGTAAATATGCCAGCTGCCAGAATTGGAAACTGGCAAAGGTGGTAATGTAAGGGATCAGTGAAGCTTGCCCTCCATGGTAACAGTCCAATAATTAAAAAAGGTTGCGTGCATAATTTATGGGCTTACAGAAGTTAATCCTAATAAATCCTCATTCCTCATTACTGTCGTACTCCTCTGGAGTTAGTCAAAAAACCGAGAGCCAACTTTCTCCCAATATGAGTCACTGAGCACAGAGCTGTACAGGAATTTGGAGTAGAGTGGCAAAGTGAAGTCATTATTTTTGTTGCTATTCCAATGTCTGGTCAGAAGCTCCTCGGTAAAATGTCAGTGATCACATCCATGATTCCAGATAAAACAGCTAATCAGACAGAGACTTGGAGGCCATTACACTACTTTTGCATAAAGAACCGATCACATGGTGTAACAGGAATGTGCTCTGTTAATTTGACTGAAAACAACTCTTTATTACATTTCTAATTGTTAAAATATATTGAAATACATGACTCTTCATGGTAATTACAGTATTTTACAGGCTAAATGGGCAAATTGAGAATAATGAATAATTACAAAAGTAAAATGGCTCATATTTTGAAGTTGATTCTCCAAAGGTATCCATTATTTTTTTATTTACTTTTAGTCTCCCCCTGCCAATTCAGAGAAGAAAACATAAATCACCTGCCATTACACAGTGACGTGGTAGGACTACATCAAGCGGTAGTTAGGAGATGTTAGCTACAATTACATTGACATATTTTTCATTCGGATACAAATTTCTCAAATTAATTCACCTGAACTGAAAAGAACTGAAATTCACCATTTATATGAAAATGATCAGACAGATTGTGCGTGTTTCTGTCCAAAACATAGGCTGAAATCAAAATGCATTGTCATGTGCATTGTCCCGCATAAAATTTCTGAGTATCAGGTGTTGAGGATTAAGTTGTTGCTGTTTTAACCGGTCTCACATTGGGATGCATCTAAGCCATATTGGTGGTTCCACTTTTTCAAAACATTCAAAAGAAACTTAGCCTCAGTCACTAACTAGTTTTATTTGGATGCAGCCATGTTCATCCTCACGTGGGAATAAAACATTGTGATGTCATCACTGCGCTTGGATCTACCACACATGCACTGTAAAAAAATATAAGGTTGACTAAACTTCAAAAAAGTAAGATAACCAGCTGCAGAATATTTTTGAGTTTGCTCAACTTCAAGTCCCAATTGATGCACAAGTTAATTTCGGAAAGAATTTGGAACTTGAAGTGAAGAAGACTCAAAAATTCTTTGCAGCTGATTTCCCAACTTGTTTATGTTGAGTCAACTTTTTATTTTTATCGGTGTGCACAGGAAGGCTCAAGTGCAGAGGTAATCCGTTGGAGCGTTTATGTAGCCATCGAACCGATTATCAAAAGGACCACAATATCTCGTTCAGTTGGCTTAGACTTTTGGTTCAGATCCAGGTATGTCACTCAGATTGAGGAGTTTTTGTGAGGATATTTTACTCTGATTGGGCTTCATTTTGATTAAAAATGCTCCATGTAATCATGGCCAGTGCATTTTCAATAAGCATTCGTTGCAAACTGTCAACATGAGTACTTTTTGTCATTCAGCACACCATATTCTCCTTGAATATTTACCATCTCTGTATTGTAATGACTATTTATATGATACTGTGTTAAAATCCACATATTCATAAACAGCCGGCTGTATGGAAATAAGTCATCATTTCCATTTGAATATTCTCTTTCCATTATTATGCATTCAGAGTTTTATTTTTTTGAAAACAGGAACATGTCTGACTGGAATACACATCCATGAAGTGACTTTTGCTCCATCTAATTTCATATTAAGTCAGCAGAATCCTCACTGTATTTGACACATTACAAACAGAATATTTTTTAGGTAACTCTAAACCTTAAGTTTGATTTATTTCATATTCTCTTGAACTTTTTTCCATTTAAGAGAAATTTGTCTCGCACTACTCCAAAGTGCCTACGGCAGACAGTGTGGACTAAAGGCATGTTAAACAAGCACTCTTCCTCCTCTATTTCAGAGAAGCTAAAAAGTGCACCATATTCCATATTGGAAACCCTCTGTGGTGCAAAGAGAGGAGGCCTGTGTGGGTGTGCGTACACAAGGGCTTCCGATCCCAGACTATGCTCTTTGCATAATTTATATACTTTACTCAATAAGATTAAACGGTGAGCATTATTGCTTCATCAGTGGTAATATTTTAACCTCGCCCTGATTTCATACGTTTCATTTTAGCTGAAAAATGCAATGGAGCTAATTATGCTGTGATTGTAATAAGACTTGAATAATAACAGACACTTGGTAACAGTGGAGGGTCAGGGACATTGGCATGACAGTGCGGTCTTGAGTAGAAGCCATAATACCACAGTAGACCGTACCACTATGTGGACTCAATGTGCGTACTTCAATTCTTGTTGCCATATCTTGGTGAATTTGAGCTCCATGTTCAAGCTTGTTAACATTCCCCATATATACAGTACTGTGCAAAAGTTTTAGGCACTCAACACGTTTAAAAAGTTTACATCTGGCGTTAGATGCTTATTTTTGTTTTCCACATTAGTGTTGCTGAACATAGAAAGTATATTTGAATTCTAAATTCTAATTTAAAAGATAGTTTCATGAATAAATGTTGGTATTTCAATAAAAACAGTTGATACATATAATATACTCTTGACAGAGCCCTCATCATGGCTGTCTGCAGTTACTTGGAGGGACAGATGCAAGTGAGACAGTCAGTCTGCAGAAGAACAGAGGCAAGTTTTCCACTCTGCTTGGAACAACCAAAAAGCCAATCATCCCATGAAACTATAGCACAACAGGACACTGTCCCATATTTTTAGGTAACGCATAGTCGCACCTAATCTTGGTTTTATTTAGTTTTTAACAGTTTAAAACTCTGTACAGTTCATCTCTCAGTTATTAGAAAGTTTGAATTTCATTATTTCTGCAAGCAGATTTGCCCTATGAAATTGCTTTAAATGTGCCTAAGACTTTTGCACAGTACTGTATTTCACAAACATTTTGGTCAGTGCTGTTGTCTCGCAATACATATGTTTCCTCCCACCCTGAAACACATGGAGGAACACCCCTGGAATTATGACCAAGGCTCCAGGTTACAACTGAAGTTGGTCCCTGGATGCAGCACTGCTCCTAACTAGGTTCGGTGAAATGTGGAGGACAACATACCTCTCTGGGTTCGATGACAGTGTTTTTTTAAAGCATTTTCTAGAATGACAGCTTAAGAGACTGTACACACACCTATGAAAGAGGTGTAATGTACTCTACGTGTATGTGACAGAACAGTAATGGCAACATGTCTTTAAGACTATAATTTCATTTCAGGAAATGAATTGGAAAAGAAGAATATATTCAGGTAGTTTTTTTTTTTACTGGCAAGTAATTGGCAAAATGGGTAAAAAAAAAAAAAAAAAGTACAACTTCTATTAGCGCTACAATGACTTTTTTAAACTTTGTTTTACATTAGCTGTATTAAAGCACAATAAATAGCAGGTGTTTTCACAAAGAATGTATTGTCTCTCTCTCTCTCTCTCTCTCTCTCTCTCTCTCTCTGTCTCCATTTCTTTCTCTTTTTTCCTGTCTTGCACTGTTGAAAAACCACCTTGACTATTGAAACACATTTACGAGATTGATAATGAAAGGTACAGACAGACATCAATTATCTTGCATACTCACAGTGCACCAAAATACTTTTCGATTCACTTGCATCTACAAAACTCCTTTAAAGTGTACCTCTAGTCTCCAAATGTGCTTACACAACCTTGACAACTGTCAAGAAGCCTACATTTATCTACATTTATATGCCTAGTTTTGCTGCCTAGTCTAGGATGAAGGGTAGTCTTTATCCAGCCTATTTCTTGTCTCACCTTTGAGAGAAATTATGGTGCAGTACCCCTGTTTTTTTGTTTCTTTTTTCTGTCAGACTTGCCAAGCCAAGTTAAAACAGTAGCCTGTTAATTTATGTCTGTGCGAAAGCAACTTGCAGCACACTTTTCACTGTTTATATGTTTTTAATTATGTTAATTATCAATTCGTCACCAATTTCATAACATACTTTCAAACTATGTTTGTTATGATGTCTTTCTGTCTCTCTCTCTCTCTCTCTCTCTCTCTCTCTCTCTCGAGAAAAACCATATATTCAGGACCTTCAATTCCCCCAAATCTGGAATTTTTCATAGGTTTCTAGGTTAATATAAAGATTTTCATAACATTTCTTGCTACAGTCTGAAACCTTTCTGTGTCAGTGAAGTAAAACCACAAAAAAAAAAAAAAAGCTGCGCAGAGTACAGGGAATGGTGAAGAACTGCAGCATGACCGCTACTACAAAGCAGTTGCAATTCTTGTCATCCTGTATTTGGCCTCACCTACAGTTGCTTTCAACAGAGGTGGATTCTCATCTGCTCAAGAGCTCCTATTTTCTTTGGCAATCCAGCCTTTGCGATAAAGACAGACTGTTTCACTCTAGCTTTCACAGCAGCCAATAAGGAGACAACAGTGTTTGAACTTCGGTATTTCATTAGTTGTGTAGTCCTGGGGATTTCTGTTTTTTTTTAAAGCGCTGGTCAAAAGTAAAATTAAAATGGCTTGTGGCCAATTGATCATTATTTGACAACTGCTTAATTCAAAAACCCAATATCATGGAGGCAAGAGTAAGGACCGGTCCACTAACCACTCTATTGGCATTGGGCTTACTGCAGACCATTTATAATGCGCTGACATTGCTTCAGCTATATGACATGACTGAATACATTAATACCAAAGATCAAGGAATTCTTTAGCTGCGTATGCAGCCTGAGTGCTGTTGGCTTTATGGTTGCACGTGGTCAGGAAACAGTGCAGTATTGTTTGATACATACTCTGTCCAGAAATATTACATGAGCACCATTTACACTGTTTGACATGGCTCTGTTTGGGAATATGTCACAATTTAAGGTCTGAAATCCCAGCAATGATGGTATAATTTAAATCAGAAAGTTACACTTATGCTCAAAGGCTTGGAACTACCAATCATGCAAGTAGTTATTTTTATTTTATTTAAAACAGGTGTTCTTACAATATTGGAAAGTATGACATAAACATCAAATTGTATTTTAGATGTTTGATTCATCGTTTCACATTCATGGGCCTGAGATATTTTAGATATTCCAGATAATAGTTTTACAACGGTATCGCTCTCAATGGATTCTCATGTAGACTGCAGTATTTCTTTGAAAATTGGCACACTTCACAAAATTTTCAATCCAGGTGGTCCCACTATAGCTCTGGGGGGTTTAAATCAGGTGATTGAGTTGGACACTCAACATTTTTCCATTTCCTTTTCAGAAAGTCCCCATAGACTTTGGATTTATGTTAGGGGTCACTGTCTCCTTGTGACACAAAGTTTCTTATATTCAATCTGTGTGAAAATTAGTAACGGGACAAAACTTTCAAGCATTTTTGTTCATGTATCAAATTAATGAGATCAATCCGATATTCAATCCAAATGCCCTATCCAATCAGAAAACCTAATCTGATATCTATGTAATTAGAAGGTGCTGTGCAATTACACTACAAAACTTGCTGATATCAGTAGGAAATGTTTAATTATTTCTGCAGATCACTGTCCCAAACATCTACTGAACGCTGGCTTCACTGGATACGTACAAATTAATTAATTTGTCCTCAAACATTTTCTGCATCATTCCAAGTTTTAAATTGCTAAATGTGCATTGCTGATATGTGATAATACACTTATTGGCTTATTCACAAAGACTCATCAAGCCATTCTCTCTCTCTCTCTCTCTCTCTCTCTCTATTTATGTATAGTGTATTCTGTCTTATGTAAAGTATTTATGATTTTATGTTGATTTGGAAGGGAAATAATACATGATCACTAACTTATAAAATGGCATTTTAAAATGATTTTTTTCTTCAGTATTTGCCCTATAATTGGTCCATATAACTTAAAGTTTAATCATTACAGCTAATTTTTACAGTGATTATGTGATAATATTAAAAAATATAATGCAAAAGAACAGCCATGTGAAGAGGAAATTGTGAAGAAAAAATGGTTGCCCTTGCATGCACACACATGGATGAGCAAGAAATAGAACATAAACTGTAAGCATAAAAGTCACCATGTGGGGGAGCTCAAGAACTTCTACACACTCTCAGCCACCCCACACGTACAGCATACACACACAATACAATTGCACACACACTCTCACTCACACACATACACACACGCGGCGTGCACACACGCACGCACAGACACACACACACACACGCACACACACATATGCAAATGCAAGATTTACAGACTGCCTTCATTGTGAAATATTTATGTAATGTCTCCTTGATGTGAGACTTTGATATAGATCAGATGTGCTGACAGCTAAATGTCTGTACCTAGCAGTCTGACTTTGAGGGTGGTTTGTGATCAGAGACTCATTTATTTAATTAGAATTTTATATCATTAATCTATGACGGTGCACCTTTGATGTAGAGACAAATAGAGAGATAGAAAAATGGTGTTAGACAGGCATCTCAAACTCACATCCTGGAGAGCTGCCGTGTCTCTCGGTTTTTGATGTATTGCAGCACTTAAGCGCTGATCATTTCAGTCACTGATTGGCTAGAGAGCTGGCACACAAGGCGCAAAGAGACTGCTGATTGAATGGAAATACAAAAATTCTGTAGATACTGCGGCCCTCCAGGACTGAGATCCCTAGTGTATGATGTACAGAGAGAGGGAAACAATGAAGAATTGAGTCCAGATTTTTCTGGCCCTGTAGAAGTCTGCCAACAATGATCATGGGACTGCTAAATATAGGCATCAATGAATTTGCAATTTGACCTCTCTCACTGAATTTTATAGCAATGACGTATGCATAGAACAAGCAAAAAGGCGTTTATCAGCTTCCTATGCAAACAGAAGGCGACTACATAATCATATTTTAATTTTTCATTTCTGAACTGTGCCTGTCTCATAACAGATAAATTCATGGTGACCGACTCCTGTTACAGAAAAGCAAATTGCTTCCCTCATTATCGCCTCTGTAATGTGTCAATATGTGGCAGTTGCCACTAATGGAGGACTGTGATTTATCCCCACACTGAGGGGCAATTATACACATGACGACGTGGCCGAGTGTGTGCAATGCATTCATTAGAAAGAGCATCGCGCGTAATGGCACCCTCGCAATCACTCCTCTGAGCAGGGACTCCATAAATCAGGCATTCTAAAGATACGCAACCGCAGCCGCTGATGGGTTACACTGACAAAGTGCAAAGGCAAAAAAAAAAAGCTTTTTTTATTCATTTTAAGAAGATGATATTTAATATGATTGCACCGCTCGGTATTTTTCCTCATTTATGCCAGAAATGCGGGTTATTCAAAGCAGGGACGAGGCTTAGAGGCTTGATAATTTTACCAAAAGGAAAAGCAAATAGCAGAACCCACTTATACTGGGACAGACAACCCCCACGAGAGCAGCAAAGATGACAGATGCTCCGGTCATCTCTGCACAGCATGAGCAAGTCACACTACACTTTGCATCTGTAACAGCCATCCATCCTGTCATCTCAGCCTGAGCTGTACGGAGACTACTATCAACAAATCAAAGCCTTTTCCAGTTCGCTTCCCATACCTCACCCTAATGCACACAGCACGCATAAATTGCACCAGTATTAGCATGAAAAACAGAACAGAATTCTGGGCACTGTCATGCGACGCGTCAGCTTCAGTGCCAGGTATTGCCAGTTAGGTTATTAAACTTAAGAGGATGTATATGTCTCATCACATTTTTCAGGACGTTAGCATCCTAATCACTGCTTAGCACTCACTAAAACTTTAATGGGAGATACAGACTCGACTGCTCTGCATGATAAACTCCAGAGAGGCACTGATGCTCCCTAAGTCGGCTCTCCTAAGTCCATTAGCTTACATTTTCTTGTCTTTTCATGCATATCTTGTTGTGCCCCACGGCCTAGAGAAAGGATCAATCTTAAACAGTAGAGTGTCAAAATGGCATATACCTTTTTTTACTTCTTAAACACCAAGAATGGTAAAACAATCCCACATGTATAAGTTAATATTTTCAATGTCAGGATGTAAAGATTGATCAAGAAGCATTCTATGACAGTCATGAGCAATCCTAGATGGCAGTTAGCATTTGAGAGAATGAACTTGTAACTTGTAAAGTGAACTCAGATATAAGTGCCTTTCAGCACAGTGTTAGCACTACTCAAAAACATTGAAAACAAGGTCAATAGCAAAATGAGACACAAAATTCTGATCTACATCTTTGTTTATGCTTTGAGAGAGACAAGAGCATTTGCTCTTCAAAAGCCCTTTCATCATATTCAGAGGTTGTAAAGCTAAAATAACTAAATGACAGCACATTAGGCTGCTCACTATGGTTTATGCATTTCAACGAACCAATACATGATCAACACAGTCTTTGCGGCAGTATTTCTTGACAGTGGCTTTTACTGTATGGTTCATGCCAGTCCTGACACCGTGACGATGAATGGCAAGTCGGTAAGGCATGCACTAACGGTTTTGACTGAAATGGTGCGGTTCAAATCTGACACCTACCTCCTCAGCCACGCGGACATCCTCACGATGCCATGATCTCTGTCCCTCCTCGCTCCTGCGCACAGACGGGTTTCGCGTTATGCCTTTGTCACTTCGCTTCCAAGACTGAGCACAGAGCGCACGCTCCCTCTCTTTCTCACTCACTCCCGGTGCTGCGGCTATCTCTCTCTCTCTCTCCTCTTCCTGTCTGTCTCTCTCTTGCTTACTCGCAGCTGCTCTCAGTCTATCGCTGCTGCCGCTCTGTCTCACTCCAACTGTGATTGTCTCTGGTTGGCTCTCTCTCTCTCTCTCTCTCTCTCCAACTCTCCTTGTCTCAGGGATGCTCACCTTGTACTGATCTCTCTCTTTCTCTTACTCTCTCTCCTTCTCTCCCCCTCTGTCAATCACACTCCTTCTCCCTTCACTTCTTTCTCCTAAAAGAGAGGAGTCTGGCAGTGGGTAGTGAGCTCCTGATTGGCTGCTCTTCAGCACTCCCATAGAGGGAAGGATTTGGGGGGGGTTGGGGGGTTGGCACTTTCGCTTGGAGAAGATGATTTCCATGTCAATACTGCCAAGGAAAGTGCTGCGCACAGAACAGGGAAAAAGCCTCAGTGAGCGATGGGCCTTCTGATGTTTGATGGCCAAATTTAATCTTCTTACAGCGATGATAAAAACCCAAGGAGACACGACCATGACTTGTGAATTATTTTCTCTGGAGATAGCTCTCCTCCCCTCCGCCACCCCCATCCTCCACTCGGTCATACCCACCTACCGCACACGTACACACACACACACACACACACACACACACATATACTGCTTCCAATATTTGCTGTTTGCGAGAACAGAGGATTCCTCCCAGCATATCTTGGCCATCCTCTTCACTCTAGATGGGCTTAGTGGAGCTTTTCCATGCATCTTATCTAAATCCAGGTGTTTTAATTTTTTTTTTTTTTTTTTTTTTTAGTCGTGTCATTGGAAAAATTGACGTATTCAAAATACTGCCGAGTGCATTGAATTCTTTCTAAAGAGAGTAAGACTCACTGACTTAGCAGGTGGAAACTCATACAACACGACCTTTGACCTTCTGAACTGCCTCACTATTTACGTAGCTATCCCCAGGGAAATAAAGTAATATTGCAACAAATTAAAATAATTTTCCAACACAAATTTATGCTTGAATATGTTGACTCTTGTCGAAATCAACTAGATCATGTCATATTACAGAGCAACAGGTGCTGAAGAAGAAATATTCAGGAAAACGTGAAGCTTGAAAGAGCTAAATACAGGATTTCTGAAATAGAGCTGCAAAAAATTTCAAACCTTCAGAATCAGAGAATTCATAAATATTTCACTTGTTCACATTCCCCTGCTGAAATATCAATACCTCTATCTGTCCATGGCCCAAATATATGTATGATAAACTCCTTTATAGATTGTTGACTCAATTCTGATAAAAGCATATTTGATGTAAAGGCGGCAATAATTGGAGTCCTGTGCTGTGAAAATGACTTGTAAACTTTGTAGTCAGAACCTCCACTTCAATAATTTACAAAAACTGCTCCATGGACTATAAATACCAATGAGTTTTGAGACCAGTGTAAAGTAATTATTGCAGTAAATTATAGTGATGGAAATTGTTTGATTTATTCTATCCTCTCTCTCTTTCTCTCAAGCTGATATGCATGCACACACACACAAACACACACAACAGATACACACAATGTACAGGTGCACACACAGCAGACACACACATGCACACACACACAAGCACTCACACAAACACACACACACGCGCGCACACACACACAGATACACAATCACACAGACAGACAGACACAGTTATATCATCAAGGTAAACCGAACACTCATTCAAGTTGATAGCAATTTCACGCAAGTTATTCAAGGATGGCAAAACACCAACAAAGCTTCCAGCCCCCAAAAAAACCATATGAGCTGTTTGGTCATTACCCTCTGATATGACCCATACGAGTACACTGAAAAAAGTAAGTCTTTGGATCAAAGTGAAAACATCGCATCAATCTGTTACATGTAATTGTTCTTGGTTTTCTTTGCTGAATTATTTGTTTTGAACAAATCAACTATTTTTTTTTTTAGAAAGCACATAAGCCTAATCTATCCTCATAAATAGCAACCCATGATCACTTTTTTCAGCGTATGACCATTTCTGATACGACCCATTACAGCATGTCCTAAATTACCGTCACTAACAGTGGTTGCATGCGCTAGAGATTGATGGCACCTTTGAAAACGAATAGTTGAGAAAAAATTGTGGCTTGGGTTAAGCTAACTGCTTCCTTCAGGTTAGGGTTTTGGTTAGGGTTAAAGTAGGGCATGAAAGACAGTCTCGAATCACAGTTGTAAATGTTAAACTAACAGTTGGAAACAGGAATCAAACAGCAGCCTCCTCTTGGAAAGTCTGCCATGTTGTAGTCCCAGCCACCACCACGACCTCTTGCCTATGCAAACTGTATCATTATAAAGGAAGCCCACTTTGGTGTGGTCATAAATGCTACAGCCGCTACAGCACATATTAATATAGGTCGTTTAGGGCACTGTAATTTTCACCAATCCAGTCGTTTTTTTGTGTGGACAGTCTCCTCAATACACTCTACACAACTGTTGCCACTGCACCATATTCAGACAAACTTTCTTTTTCTTTTTTTCAAAATTCTCAGTTTATCATTATTTCCAGTTAATTCATCCCTACATGCGCTGTGCAGAAAAAGGTCTCCCTTAAAAGGAAAGCAGGCCCCCTTCACTGCTCATTGTTAATGAACAAATTGCAATGTCCTTATCTTGGAGCCACAATTATTCATATGCAGTGCTCTTCCTGTTGGTAATGTCATGGTCACAGTTCTTTTGTTGCAATGGCTAATATAGTCACATGGGAAGTCATGAGCGCTCAGAATCCATTTATATGACTGATTAGCTGTAAAGGCAGGAGCAGAAATGGAGGGAATTTTGTACCCAGAATTTGCCACAAACTATTTGCTGCTTATTTTGCACCAAAGACATAATTTTGGACCAAAAGGCATATGTGCATGGACAGAAATATATTCAAACTTTCATTGCATGGATTCATTTGGGGATTGACTTGGCCAGTAATGAAGAACATTCCTCATTTTTGCATTAAAAAATACTTGGCTGCTCCTACAGTGTGGCCATTGTCTTGTCGTAAAATGAACAATTAGTTTTGAGCACTTGGTTGTAACAAAGCAGACAAGGTGCCTCACTTCTGAATGCGTCCTATTTGCTACTGTCAACAATCACAGCATCAAACTGACAACTGAGTCAGTTTAAGTTACAGCCATACTAACATGCCCAAGCCACAGCACCATTTCCACATTTAAATAAAAGAGGGTTCCCGTCTTTGTCCTCACCTCTGTCTTTACATTAATGTTCCTCCTCTAAATTTGCTGCAGTAAGATCTAATAACAATGACATATAGGCATTTTGAGTGTAGGTTCATGATGACAAAAGATATTTTATCAATTTGCAAATATTAGCAGCTAAGAGGCTTTGGCCATTTAGCACTTTGAAATATATTGAATGCATTTGTCAACAAAATGAACTTAACAGCAAATTTCCCTTTGTCACAGCCATTTTTCTTGTTTTAGCACAGTCAAGATTAATCTTGCTTGCTTTGTCAGCACAAGCAAGTGGTCCAAAAAACCCCAAGTCTAATGCATGCAGCTTTTTGCACTGAACAAAAGAAAAAAAAACATATGATCAGATGTCAAACTTTTTATAGGCACTAATATATAAATAAAAATATACGCTCGGAAACCAAATTTCAATTACTAAAGACACAAGACTTAGCGGGATGAAATCAAACTATGGAATGTATACATTTATTTTAACACTGGCCTGTAACCTTAGTAACCCCTAACAACTGCAAAACTTTTAAACCAGAAATATCAAGAACTTGGCCCCTTTAAGTACAGCTTTGTGTCATCATCCCAAAACTGTTGCCTTTTGAGCAACCTGCAACAGCAAGGTAAGTTTATTTTTACAGAGCCTTTTTAGAATGAGTCCAAAATATGTTTTGCAGGGACAGAGAAAATATATCAGTACAAAAACATATCAGACAAAAATAACTACAAATAATACACCTGGTATAATAGCAGACGCAAAAAATAAAGAACAGGAACTTTAAATAAATGCCAATTGTTACCTGCAAAACTATCACTCTGTGACAAAGTGGGAGACAACCACCCTGTACTGTAGCACGAGGGCATAGCTTGAAACCTCTCACTATCCTGAGTGTCAAATATGACATAGTTATCTTGTGACCAGTGACATGCCTTGGGCTGTAGGAGTCAGCGCACACGTCATCTCAGGTCATTCTGAGTGAGCAGGTGGTCTGGTGGTCTTTTTCTTAGTCATAGTGATAAAAACACATAAAATTATCTCCTCTGCAGGCTTTTATGTCATTGTTTCTCAGTCGTGAATTACAAAAATAAATACAATATACAACTGTGCTAGTTTATATTTATGATATAAACAGCTATAAAATATAAAGTCATATGAAAACTATCACATGAAAACTGCATGATTCCACAATCTGATCATTTTGAGCTTTTCATAATAATGAAGTTTTAGTAGTGCAGTCATTATAATGTGTCATAACATGCATTTCTGTAAAAAAATAACAGCATATTATAGAGTATCCCATGCTTGCGATTATAACAAGTAATCAGTAGATGACATATCCTCCCAGCCCCTGCAATCTAATCTCAGAAATCCCAAAACATCAGAAGGCACCAGTCTAGGACCTGATTAGTACGCACAGTTTCACCAAGAAATATTGAACGGTATTCGAGTTCTGCTCCCGGATGGACAGACGGACAGACAGACGGGCAGATGACTGCACAGTTGACTATATTCCCCCACATTATTTGCCAGGGGGAAAATAATAATAATCCAACCCCTGTACTTGCTAAAATTAATATTTTATACAACTTCTATTCCCATAAAAACTGAGTTGAGGAATGGTCAACTTCTCTTCTCAAGGCCTGTTCAGGCCAAAGATTAGCGACGAGACAAGGTGAGACATGCAACAATTTGCAAAAGAACCTTCATATGTATGGACTGTAACTTTCTGAAAACCTGCCAGTTTACACCAATGTGACAAGATGAGACAGCGTATCATTTCATGAGCAACAATTATCTTATCTTCCATATCTCTTCCTCCCGGGTCAGGTTGTTGGTTGGTGAATAATTTGCAGCGTGTTAAAATATGAATGAGGATCATGGATGCAGTTGATAACTAAAGGCTGGGAGTTCACATAATAATAATAATAAGAAGAAGCAGAAGAAGAAGAAGAAGAAGAAGAAGAAGAAAAAAAGAAAAAGAAATATAGCCGCAAATGGCAATTCCGGGGTTTAAGCTAAGAAAGACCATTAGTAGTTGAAAGCTTTAACAGCTTAATTAACAAGTGTTGCCACTAAACGTGGCCATGTCCCCCACCAGGTGACGCAAATCGACGGGGGTCGGCGTATCACACAAATACACATTGAAGCCAAAGATGAATAAAATCAGTCAAAGCGTTCTTGAGATTTCGCGTCACAACAAACGGGACGTGACGGATGGACGGCTGGATGAATGGACTGACGGAGCTGAATACTATGTCCCCCGGCCCTAATACACCTTCACACCAAAGATGAATGGAATCGGTCAAACTGCTCTTGAGATATAATGTTGACAAGGTATTTGTAAGTGGTAAAATGGTTTTAATGACCTTGAGAATAATGCCAAGGTCACGTAAATCGAGTAGGCTGTGAGCACCCCCCTAATACACCTTGACACCAAAGATGAATGGAATCGGTCAAACCGTTCTTGAGATAACGTGTTCACAACAAACGGGACATGATGGACGGATGGACGGACGGAGCTGAATACTATGTCATCTGCCCCAATACACCTTGAGACCAAAGATGAATGGAATTGGTCAAACTGTTCTTGAGATATCATGTTGAAAAGGTCTTTGTAAGTGGACAAATGGTCATAATGACCTTGAGAATAATGCCAAGGTCACGGAAAGCAACTGGGGTTGGCGTATCACACCAATACACCTTGACACCAAAGATGAATGGAATTGGTCAAACCATTCTTGAGATATCGCGTTCACAACAAACGGGACGTGACGGCCGGACGGACGGCCGGACGGACGGATGGAGCTGAATACGATGTCCCCCACCCCTAATACACCTTGACACCAAAGATGAATGGAATCGGTCAAACCGTTCTTGAGATATCATGTTGACAAGGTATTTGTAAGTGGTCAAACAGTCGTAATGACCTTGAGAATAATGCCAAGGTCATGCAAATCGAGTGGGCTGTCTGCAGCCCCTAATACACCTTGACACCAAAGATGAATGGAATCGGTCAAACCATTCTTGAGATATCATGTTGACAAGGTATTTGTAAGTGGTCAGATGGTCGTAATGACCTTGAGAATAATGCCAAGGTCACGGAAATCGACTGGGGTTGGCGTATCACGCCAATACACCTTAATACCAAAGATGAATGGAATCAGTCAAACCGTTCTTGATATATCGTGTTCAGAACAAACGGGACATGACGGACGGCCGGACGGACGTGACGGACGGACGGAGTTGAATACTATGCCCCCCGCTCCGCTCGCTACCACAGCGGCGGTGGACAAAAACCACTTTAAGAGTATGTTGCAGGTATTTATGTGGACCTATTTTGCCAGTGTAATGATTGGACCAACAACATATGATGCATAGTCTGATTTGTGTTATGTTAGGCTATTTTGTGCATTTGTGGTGCCCCCTATTGGTCGATTTGATTGAAACTTTCAGGCTATGTTTCAGGTTCTTATGTGGACATATCCTGTGAGTTTTGTAATGATTGGGAAAATCATTTATGATTTATAGTCTGATTTGTGTTATACCACGCTGCTTTGTTTTGCATTTACAGCACCCCCTATCGGTCAATTTGAATGAAATTTTCAGGGTATGTTTCAGGTACCTAATGAATATATCCTGTTAGTTTTATGGCTATAAGACAAATAATTGCTGATTTATAGTCTGATTTGTGTTATACTACGCTGCTGTTTTGCATTTATAGCGCCCCCTATCAGTCAATTTGAATGAAATTTTCAGGGTATGTTTCAGGTACTTATATAAATATATCCTGTGAGTTTTATGGCTATAGGACAAACAATTGCTGATTTATAGTCGGATTTGTGTCATGCCATGCCCATTTTTTGCATTTATAGTGCCCCCTATAAGCCAATTTGCATGAAACTGTCAAGGTAAGTTTCTTGTACTTATATGGACATATACTGCGAGTTCTGTGATGTTTGGCCCAATGGTTATTGACTTTTGTCCATTTATGTGCTAAGCCATTTCCCTGCTGAAGTTCATTGGTCAATATCTTAAGAACTAAACGAGATTTCAACAAGCCTTATGCAACTTTTGATAAACTTGGTCCAATGATGATCCACAGTGAATTTCGAAGGAATCAGACCTATGGCCTTGGAAAGATCTCAAAAATGTGTTTTTTCAAAAAATTCTGAATGGCAGAAAATCCAATATGGCAGACCTAAGGGGTCCTGATGGGAAAGTTGTAGAGTTTGGACCAAAGAATGTCTGACCAAGTTTTGTGTAAATCGGACATATAGCGTAGCAGTTATGACCTTTAAAGTGAAAAACTGTTTTTCTTGAATTATAGCGCCCCCATCAGGCCAATTGAGATAAAAATGGCTTGGGCAGCATTTGCACACAACGTCCAACCAATGTGCAAAATTTCAGGTCTCTACCATGTACCATCTCACGGGAATTTGCGAAAACATTTCTAAAGAAGAAAAGAAATGATAATAATAATAATAATAATAATAATAATAATAATAATAAAAAAACAGCACAAAACGGGCTTGAACCCCTAATAATAATAATATTAACTGGATTGAAGCTGCAGAGCAGCTTTGAGGCCTGTATCCGTGATATATATACCTTTTCCAAAGAAACTGTCCTGGTCAGTTGACTGAACAGAACAGTTTTTATGTTGCAGAACTCATGGATAAGAAGATTGTATTTTTGGATTGTATTTCCATATTTGTATATACATGCACAGTTAAGTCAAGCTACGGTAATAGCTCGATTTAGCCATGTGTAAGGGAGTTTTTTGAATGGTATCATAATGGTGAGTAGGAACCTGGTTATATGTGCAGTGTTAGTTTTGCGCTGCTATTAATTTAGGTGGACACTGTATTGCTTTAAGATGCCTGATATTGGAACGGATGTAGATGCACGCTTGCAGGCGCGGGAGGAAGTGATTAAGCGCATGTTTTTGGCGCGAGCAAGTATTGTTGAGAAGACACAATAAAGTGCGGACGGGGGTCTGCCGTTCGGTGCGGATCAGCTAAGACCTGTGTGGTTTTTGGAGCATCCCTTTCCTGCAGATATCGAGGCATTCACAACCTCTCGGCTACACATGCAATCGGACTGCTGTTCTTGTCCCAGCATACATGTGCAGGACAGAATTTGATTTATTGACCGAGGTATGCCCATCTCCGCTACAATAGGTGGCGATATGCCTTTCAGCTTGTTCGTGCTGCATCTTTTTCTGATTGACCTATTCTGTCACAGAACAAATATTTGACAAACAAGTCAGCTGGCGGCTAGCTAGTAGCATGTCGAATGCATCGACTGTGTAAGCTCGAGTGGTAAGAACATGGACAATTTTACAGCTCTGTATTTTTAAAACGGGTTTTTCCCTATTCTTTTCGTACAACTGAGATGCATGGTACCCCCGGTGGTGATGGCGCTAGCCAAAGCTTGGCTGGAACGCTGTCATGCTCTACTTTGTGCCCTTTCTACTACCCCGGAGTGCGTTTCCCAGAAGCGTAATTGCTAGCAGTTAACATCGTTTGTCCATTCACAGTCTGTGGTTCCTACTATGTAAGTTAGCATCTGTGCTTTCGGGAAATTCACTCCCGGGGTTCCCATGCATGTTGAATGCAGGTCAGGAGTAATGACTGGTGGGAGAGTGTCGTTTTTCCGATGGTGAGTGGAAGGAAAATTTTTGGATGACGCGCAAGTCAATCCATAAATCATGCGAATTAAGGGTAGAAGTTAAGAGACCCCAAGGCATTCCGGTTCAAGCATCAATACCCTTGCAGACGAGGACTGCTACTGTTCAGTGCAAACTTGCTAGCTAGTCAGAGCTCAGAGTTCTCGCTAGGCAGTTTGGTGTTTACATGTCCACAAGACTTCTAGCCCTTCACGAATGTGGAGCATACTCAGCGCATAGTCCAGTTTGGTTCGATTCATGCGTATACATGCAGGCATTACACGATTATTAACCGCATTATCTGGGTGCGTTAGTTGGACCATGAGAAATTCGATTTAGTGCGATTTCAGTCGGACTAACATGTTACATGCATTTTAAAAGTCTGCTTATAGCCAGACTAACATGATAATTAGAGTTTCTCTAACGTCATGTAAACGCACTGACTGTGGTAATTAAAGATCCTATGACACTCTTTGACCTGGTGTAATGGCTAAATTCCCTCAATTCCTGGCACCTACTCATCCCCTGATCCAATTGGATAAGATAAGATAATATAAGGACGAACTGCAGCGCCCACACAAGCAAACAATTAAAAATAAAAAAAAGCCACTGTGAAAGATTATTTTTTTAGAAAAAACACGTGTCAGAATGGTGATTGCGATCGCTTCCACGGACCCACATCAGAGCATACTGTGATGCTAGCTAGTTCATTTGTAAGGGAACCTATTCCATCGGATAATTTGCGATTCAACCTGTGAGGATATGCACATATATACTGACAAACTCTATAATTTAAGCGGTCTTCCAGAGGATCCCCCCTGGAAGGTTGGCTGTTCGGCGAGAATAGTTAGTCAAAATATCAAACACATGGCATATAATTCTGAATACTGCACAGATTTATGGTCTGTCACACGGAACACAAACTGTAACTGAACGAATGTTAGAAGTGCTGAAAATGCGCATCAGAAGTTTAGATGAGTCCTGCACGGGTAGACCCGTTATCTGCAATTACATGGGAAAAAAAAAAAATTGAATCTGAACTTGATCCATTAATACGGTGCCTGCGGTCCCGTTTCCATAATCAAATGCAAAATCCCTCATTACATTTGGAAACTGATTTATTAAAAAAGCGGAAAGAAGTTCTTGTCACTCCTGTTGGATATTGTTCAAGGGGTTACGGTTTGTGATGAAAGAAAACACTAGTTTCGTTTCTTTCTCGCTATTTTTCTCAATCATTTTAATTTCTCTTAGTCATTCCTCGTCAGCGCGTTTGTATGTATGCATTTATTTATTTATTTTTATCGTTGACCCTGAAGTTGAACCTTTTTTTTAAATTTGCCTGTTTTATGCACAAGTTGTAATGCAATATGAAGTTCAACTGCGGCCCTGGGGATTCACTGTTATAATTTTTAACACCTGAATTTAATTAAAGTAATTTTGAGCAATATTTAAAAAATATTTTTATTGCATTTTTGAAGATAGCTGAGATCAGGCTTCCATAGGCTACTTTAAAAAATGGTTTGCTTGCGCGCTTTCATTTCGTGCAGGAGCAGCCCCCATTCTGATGCAGTTAAGAGTTATTATTATTATTATGAGGGCAGTAAAGGCCGCCCTTATAATAGCTATCTGCCATGGTACAATTTCCTCAGGCTTTTAAAGGGAATGTGAGATGATGCTCTGATTGGTTCATTCCATGTTTTGCCCAAAACACACCAATGATTAATTAAGAGATTAAATCCAACCACTTTGCACTGAGCGCCTTACTATGCGCCCAGATATCCCGCCGTTTAACTAGCAGAAATGGATTTGGACGCGCCCTAAATGTACTTGCGCCACACGTTTCAGGCCAAGGGCTTAGATTGTTAAAATAGGGCCCAAAATCAGTATAGTGGACAAGAAGCAACATAAGTAAGAATGAAGGTGATATTGTGTTCCTCATACCCCTAACCAACAACTTTATCAGAATACATTGTCTACGCCAGGTATTAGAATGTACAAGTTCCCAAAGGATCCAATTGTGAGATTAAAATGGAAACAATTTGTTCGCAGACACAGACATGATTCTGAAGATTTAACTTCACAGTATATGTTGCTCTGTTCAGCAAATTTTGAAGAATAACTCTATGAGTAAAACTTGTCCGTTCTCAGCAGCATGGAGGCCCAAAGCAAAAAGATGAAATTTTTTTTCGAAAGGATGCTGTGCCAAGTGCCAACCTGGGACACCATTGTTCTGGCAGCTCCAGAGTTTACGGAACAAAAAAAAAAAAAAAAAAAAAAGTAATATTTCAACATTTCCAAATAATACACAATTCTGTTATCTGAGGCTTCTTTTGCTCAATGTTAACAACTTGTCATCCTTTCTATAATGCGAGGTATTGTTTACAATAGCATTTGTTTCTGCTTTTTCATACTTTTATTTTTGAATGTCTATTTTTGCTGCTGAATGTTTTTGGAGCTCTCTGATTCCTTCTTTTTTAGGAACGTAAAAAGAAACTGAAATTTGGTGAAATCTACATGGGTGAGGTGGTCTACCTGTAGCTAAATTTCAAGTGTTTTCATATTAGTTCAATTTACCTCACAGTTTTGGAGCAGGTTTTTTTTTTTCACCTTGTTTTCCAGTGCTACCTGCACAAACTGTATATACTGAAACTAATTTCTTTATTATTATCATTGTTCAACTTTGTGTTTTATTGAAAACAGGAGAAATATTCAGAATTCGTGTTTCTTCCTAAATATTCTGTAATTGAATATGAAAAATTTTCATTATTATAGCGGAAACATGATGCTCTGTCACAATCAGGTCCTTTGAGAACTTTTATATATCCTAATACCTAGAATCCGGCGCAGGAACCAGGCGCAGATCAACTAAAAAAGCTGCAATGGCATTTTAATAAAGATTGCAAGCCACAATTGGGACAAACTGAGGAATAAAAATAGCCCTGCAAAGCAGGCGTTACCCCTCAGCCCCTGGATTGTTTGGAATGAATACAAATTGACAAAGGCGTTTTCAAGTTATCCTGCTGAATACAAAATTCAAGTTGGCGGCTGTGGGGGCCTGAACATCCGAGTGCTGTCAAATTCGACAGGCTTCTGTAAGTACACAACACCAAGCAACAGAGCAAAAATGGCGTAGATTGACAAAGGCATTTTAAAGTTATTGTGCGGAACACAAAATTCAATATGGCGGCTGTGGCGGCCATACTGATCATCCAAGCACCGTCAAAATCGATAAGCTTCTGTAAGTGCACAAGACCAAGCAACACAGCAAAAATGGCGTAAACTGACGAAGGCATTTTCAAGTTATCGTGCAGAATACAAAAGTTTACAGGACAGGCGGATAGACAGACGGACAGACAGACTGACATCATACACGACGACTATACCCCTCTGCCCCTTGGCTGAGGAGTAAAATCCCAAATATACTGGACTGTGGTAATGATGGTAATGATAATAATTGCAGTAGGGAGGCTGGGTGTTTGATTATGGTGCCAAAGATTCACCTCAGCTTCATGCCCAAGTGTTCATGGTTGTGAATGTGAGTTGGTTCCAGTCAGTTTCCTAACCCTGGGACAATAGTATTGATCTCCCCTTTGATCCTTCCAGTGTAACACATCAAAGCAAGGAGTTCAAACAGAAAAATATTCAACACTTCCACCTGGGCCTCACACTGCACAGCCAACAGACAATCTCCCTGTTCCTGATGTGCCATGAAGTCACGCACATCATGCGCACGCTGTCTTCTGTCGGATGGCTCAGAGACTGATCGCATTTACGTATTCACTGAGGAGATGGCATTTAACAGGGGAGTCAAACAAGCCACGGGAAATATTTCTGATATGCGGCATGGCAGGTGTCCGGACGCAAACCCAAATATGTGGGAAAGGAGGGGGTTTAGTAACATATAAAACGCAAATGAGCGATTGATACGTACATTTTCGTGGAATGCATCATTTTCATATTATTTTTAAAGGACTGCACCTTTTTAGTCTCAATTTTTTGTGAGTGAGTAACTCACTTTTAATGTTGTTGCATTCCAGCAATTTGTTTCTATGAGTACAATTTAAAATATTTCCCACTGTGGAAAACAAAAAAAAAAAATGTGTAGTTCAGCCGATAGAAGCCAAAAAGAGTTCTGCTCTATGCTTTGATGAGGCAGTGGATTCTCCAGTTCAGTCTGCATGACATCACGGTTAACAGCACATCAGTCACTGCGGACAGAAACCTGGTGCTCAAGAGAAGTGGCAGACAGCACTGCGAGTGCGGAGAGAGCAGATGAGGTCCGCAGTCCCTGGCTGCCCTTGTGTTCGTTGTTCACACCTTTGAAAAGACAGCAATTATTCAACTACAAATCAGAAAAAGTTGTATCAGTATGTTGATTTAAGATGAAAACTGAATGCATCAATATATAAATAATTTTTACCTGTATTACATAGAAAAAATTGCAACAGAACATTATATGATATTAAACTCATATTTATGATATTTAAAATGAATTTTATTTATATTTCCATATAAGAGCTTATTTCAATTTTGATTCTTGCAAAAAAAAAAAAATTGGAACAATAAATACTTAACGCTCAATAAATGTTTAAGTGTTTTAGGTGTAATTTTGTCTCATGAACCACTAAACCAGTAATTCGCCATTTGAGCCCGATGAATGGAGGTTTTGTCATCCTGGAATATGCCTGTGCCATCAGGGATTAAAACGTCCATTGATGGGGTAGCCTGGACATTCAGTACATTCAGATAGACTGCTGACTTCTTTCTATTGCTGCATAGCATTACTGAGCCCAGACCTGACCAACTGAAGCAACTCCAGATCATAACACTGCCTCGAGAGTCTTGAACAGTGGGTTGTATGCATGACAGGAACACTGCTTCATTGGCTTCCTTTCTTACCCTAATGTGCCTACTGCTCCGTAATAGGGTAAATCTGGACTCATCAGACCACATGACCTTTTTCCATTGTGCCAGAGTCCAATCTTTATGCTCCCTGGCAAACTGAGGTCCCCCCCCCCAATTGGCCTCACAAGCAAGTGGCTTTTTATGACCACTCAAGTGTTTAGTCTCAATCCTGCAAGTTCTTGTTGCACTGTGGGTGTGGAAATGCTTGCACGTTCATAATTAAACACAGCCATGAGTTCTATGTCAATTTAACGATCAGACTTTAAGCATTTTAGTGATCCTGATTATTAATATTAATTTTTTTTTCCCCGATCCAGTACTTCCACCAACTTGGTGGTTCACCACAGTTCTTAACTTAATTCCAGTGATCTCCTCAGTTGTTTTCTTTGCTTGATGCAGGCCAATGATATGGGCCCCTTTAAAAGCAGTGACATCTTTTCCACAACCATGGGATACATCTTCTGACATGGTTGCTTAAGAAATACTAAGAAGCAACACCATCTGTCTGGGTAAAAATAATTGTTGCCAAAGTTTCTAAAGGTGATCTTCTGGTATCAGATGGATTCAAAGTTTTCTAAACCATTTGTTCTTTACAGCCAAACCAAAAGTAAACATCTCAAATGGGACATGACCTCACATCTCTCAATTCACATAAAACTAGCTTCCAGTATTTACAGCCAGTGTGCGAACTATACCGTGGCTTTCGGGCGAGCTCATTTTTTCGGGGGGCGGGGGGCATGCTTGTGCCTGCCTCAAAGAGACGACTTGGGGCTCAGTTCTTCAAAACAGCTGTGTACACGGACAGATGCGGAAACCAGATCCGCAGTAGTTGTCAATTCAATTGAATGCGCAACACACACTTCAATGCGCAACAAATGAAGTTTGACTGTGGAGTAAAAATAACCAACGATAACCCATCGGCTCCACAAAATAAAGAATACTGCCATTCGGAATAAGAACGCAACAAATTTTCAAAACAGTTTACAACTTTCTGAAAACACTTGTCTACTGGATCTCCAAATCAAGAATGGCTATGATCTGATTGACGAGCCAAAAATCTGATCATGCTGCAGTACGTATTAATTAGAACCTAAAAATAAATGTGACATGTAACGTTAGAAGTGATCCATATGTTTGGAGATTTAAATGGTCAATGAGGTTACACTGCTGTCTCGTGCGTAATTGCACACGCGGGAGGAGACGCGAATGTTTCTGTTGCGGGGGAACACTGCTAGTATTAACACTTAAAATATTTTAACATTTTAGAAAATAGAGTTAATATTTTACTCATTGATGGTGTATTATTTCACCCACCGCAACCCATTAATCAGAGTATAAATTTTATGAGCCGGCGGATTATCCGAAGTGTCTGCGGAGGTAACCACAATCAGCTACCTGCTAAGTGTGTAAAAATAGTTCAATCAGGAGAGACTCAGGTGAAATCAAGAAAATTAATTATGCGCTGAGCATAAGTAGAATTCAATTCAATTTTATTTATAGCGCTTTACAGAGAGTAAAGGGCAGACCACAGACTAATCCCTAATCCCAGAATAGCAGGCAAAAAACTCCTGTAGGGAGAAAAAAAGCTCGAACGGTGGTGAGAAAAAAAACTCCTCAGTGAGAAGAAATCTCAGGAGGAACCTGGCTATTCTGGGGAAGCCCATCCTCCGCTGGCTGAATAATAAATTGATTGGTAAATTAGGAATGAGAGGATCAGGACAGCAGGAAGACAGCAGTCAGAATTAACATGCTTAAAATCAGACAAGTCTTTGGCGCTTGGACTCTTCGGGAGGACTCGTAGAGCAGGAGCACGGCTCAGAGCAGCAGCTGGAAAATCCCCCAAAAATTAGGGGGCGGAAGCCCCCCGAAAATGCGGCCTGATGAATCCCCCAAAGAATGGAAGGAATACTCACCAAGCTGGAACATCATAAAGACAGAGAAGCACGGGCTGCTGAGAGAGGAAAACATGGTGAGCATGACATGGGACACGAATGAGGTCTAAAGAACTATATAATCTAGATATTCGCAAGCAGAGCCCTGCATTTTTTTTTTTTTTTTTGATGATGATGATGATGATAGGCTGCAAAGCCCTTTTTTTTTTTTTTTTTTTTTTTGATGATGATGATGATGATGATGATGGGCTGCAAAGCCCTGCATTTTTTTTTTTTTTTTTTTTTTGATGATGGGCTGCAAAGCCCCTGCATTTTTTTTTTTTTTTTTTGATGATGATGATGATGATGATGGGCTGCAAAGCCCTGCATTTTTTTTTTTTTTTTTTTGATGATGATGATGATGATGGGCTGCAAAGCCCTGCATTTTTTTTTTTTTTTTTATGATGATGATGATGATAGGCTGCAAAGCCTTGCTTTTTTTTTTTTTTTTTGATGATTTTTTTTTTTTTTTTTTTTGATGATGTGGTGGATAGGCTGCAAAGCCTTGTTTTTTTTTTTTTTTTTTTAAATGATGATGATGTTAGCCAGCCATGGCTCAGGCTGCAAAGCTCTGCTTGCGAAAACACAATAGCCATCATTGGCTATGGGCTGCAGGCCCCGCATGCATTTAGCGTAAGACAATGAAGCCAAAATGCCAACCACCAACCACCAGTTATTTGCAAGCTTACCATGAACTGAAGAGGCTTCAGGGATCTTTAGGCTTTGATGTTTGCAGATGTTTCGGGCGCATTTAGGATGCGATTGCTGAAGATGACCAGTGCCTTCTTTGATAGAGAGAGTGTACGTATACCTTGCATAGACACTGAAGAGCGGCACTAATACTGAACAAATGATCCAGTTATTGCTTGGGGCTATTAGCAATAGGCTTGGAAAAGAAGGGACAGAACATCTAGCTCCAAACTGATCCCCAGCTAAAGACCTCATGTAAGTTAGAGTTTGAAGTGACAACAACAACCAATGACGAAAAATCAAAGATTGCAGACCCTCGCCCTTAAAGCATTAGCAGAGTGACAATGAGTAAAATTTTCCAATTAAAACGATTTTTTTTTTTTTTTTTTTTTTTTTTTTTTTTAGGCCAAGGCTCCTGAAAACCTGGAAATTAAAGTGTGACAAGGAATTTGCGTGACCTGGCGATAAAGTATTTATTTATTTTGGCGTGATGTTAGCCAGCAATGGCTAAGGGCTGCAAAGCCCTGCATGCAATTAGCAAGTGACAGCGGAAATACAGATAAAAGCCAACCACCAGTTATTTGCAAGCTTACCCTGACTGAAAAGGCTTCAGGGATCTTTTTTGGGCTTAGATGATTGCAGATGCTTCGGGCGCGAACGTGGGATGCGATGCTGAAGATGACCGGCGCCTAGTTCTTAGAGAGGCCGAACGATACCTTGCATAGCTGCTGAAGAGCGACGCTTATTCTGAACAAATGATCCTGGTATTGCTTGGGAGCTCTTAGAAATAGGCTTGGAAAAGATGGGTCAGAACATCATGCACCAAACTGAACCCCAGCTATTAGAACTCTGATATAGTGGAGTTTAAAGTGACAGACATCAACCAATGACAAACAAGACATTCAGAGGTTGCAGACTCTCGCCCTTTAAGGAATTAGCAGTGGTGACAATGAGCAAAACTTTCATGTTAAACCGATGCCTTTTTTTTTTTTTTTTTAATACGGGCTGACGAATAGACATGGAGAAAAATTAAGAAAACAGTTCCCAGATCCCGATCCCGATCCGGATCATCTCAGGAGGACCTATAAACGATAGACACTCATGACCTGAGAAAAATCCAAGATGATCTGATCAGCGGTTGTTGAGTTAAGCGGGCAGACAGGCAGACATTACGATTAGTAATATTCTAAAACTGCAATAGATGCATCGACGACAGTGACTGAAATGAGTTTTAGTGGCAAAAGCAGAGAATCGCATAACGTCCTCCGGCAAAATCATGAAGTTTTGGAGCAGACGGAGCAAGACCCCTTCTCATGTAGAATTTGGCGAACTCTAAAAAGCAGAAGGGGAAGCTGAACCTAGAGAGGGGACTGGAGTACCTAGAAGAAACCCGCGCAAACACGAGGGGAACAAGCAAGCTCCACGTGAAAGGCCCCGGTCGGATACGAATCCATGACCATCGCTGAGAGGCAGCAGTGCTAACCACTGAGCCGCCCTGAGTTTTGATAATTATGCTTCCTATGGCTTCGTTGTCGCACAGAACTGCGGTACGTTTGCGATGCCAAGACATGCTCCAAATGCAACAGGCTACGGCAATGGTGAAATTTCGTGCAGTGCTAAGGATTAGAGCTGAAGCAAAGACCGAGGCCATTTTCATGCAAACCACTGACCTTGAAAAAAAACCACCAAACCCGACGGAAGGGCAGCATCGGTAAAACTGAGAATTACTGGATGAACAAATCACATTATAGAAAACGTCATGCCAATCCAAAGAGTCAATAGTCTTGACCAAACTTTCAAATCGGGCGGCGGCCCTGGACAGGGATAGACGTCATGCAGTTTAGGCACGCACGAGGCCGAACGCAGTAGATGGGAATTGGAGGCGTGACTTTGGGGGAAATACACGAATCAGTTGAAAAATACGTTCAAAAACAATACCAACCTCTTATGACCACGCGCCCCCAGACCAAGGGCAATTAATATGCGTAATAAATGCAGCACGAATCCTAATAGCAACATCTTTGTTCGGCATATGCTCAAGGGAGGTATTCTGATAAAACTCATTATGACAGTTTCCTAAACCGAACACAATTCAAGCACCAATCAAGTACGTAAGCATCTAGCAAAACATGGGATAACGTAATATTAGAGCTCTAACGCCGGCATTTCCGCTGGATCTGAGCCATGTATACCAACGATACGATTTTTAAACCGACAGCGCACTGAATGAACACAAGGCCTGCAATTTACATGCTACAACGATGAACAATTTTTTTTTTTTTTTTTGAAATGTGTCCGCGATATTTTGAGACTTGACCCGTCAGCCTCCATACGGGTTATATTCCGGTGTTATACCGGTGCATCTCGGCAAACCAGAACATCATCAAAAGACGATTAATCCCAGTAACTCGATTCCAAAGCGAAACTAAACTATACGGATTCACAACGCGCAGACCAACCATTCCAAGAACCACCTCTTTCAACTACGATGATCACGACCGACAGTCAATGAAAACGTAAAATTCAGCATCTCAGAAAACGGAACATCACTTTTTAACACTGGAATAATGGACTACTGAAAGAATGAACATGTACAGCACTCGAGACATGGACGGCGCTCCATTTGCATGAATTACTGCAGCAAAGCAGCGAGGCATGGAGGCGAACTGCCTGTGGCACAAGGGCTTACGCTGAAGCGAAGGCTGGGAAGCTGGCACCGAAATTAATGCGCGTGGGGTCGGGCGGCCGGGCGTGGTCTGGATGATGCGGCCAGTGCGAATGCGAGAAATGGAGGCGAGCGTAGATTACGAGAACGGAGCTAATCTCAGCGAACGGCAGCACGAACGAACTAGAGCAGAGAAAAAGATACTTTTTTTAAAAAGACAGCAATATAACGATTGGCTAGCGATGGGACTGAGGTGTGCCACGGTTGGATGAAAGAGATCAGCTGCTACACCAGCTGACTGCTCAATTGACAGCCCCAGACATTGACTGCAGAGGTTTATGGGCGAGCATGCGAGTGAATGAAGAGATAAACAGTTGACGTGTGCGAGAGAGAGTCTTCCTGACTGAACTTTCGCTAAGCTTCATATGTTTGAAGCTTGCTTTGGCAATATGTACAGTGTTACATCTTGCCAATAATGCCATCTGAACACCCGTCACAATTCAATGCTAAACGTGATTAACTGGCAATAACTACCTAAACACAGAAGCAACTACAAATGCCTGGGATCAGCTGCCTTTGCAATTCGTCCTGAAGCCCATGACGTGGAATGGCAATGACCTGATTTAATCCAAGAAACTATGAAGGGGGTTGGGTCGAATTTTTCTGAGGGAAGTCCATTAAGATCAAGAAAAAGGAGTACCGAGAGGCTGTTCTCTCGCAACCATATTTTTGCAGACTACTAACTACGGAAAATAATGCAACCTGGCGCGGAAACTGAGAGGAGCTAAAAAAGTTTTTTGTTGTTTCTCTTACTGCATGAGTAACGTTTATGACATAGCGCCGCCACACTTCAGTGGTCATGGCAAGAACAACGTTAATTGATCCTTAATCACCGTCATAAGTCATGCATCAGTAATTGCAGTTTTAATGCAGCATCTATGACAAGAATACAGAAAAATAAAAATGAGGTGCAAAAATAACATATTGTCAATATTTTGGAGACCCCCCAAAATTTCTAAAATTCTGTTTTCAGGGGAGCTCACATCTCATTCAGGGAAGCCGAGCTGCCTCTAGCTCCCCCTTAGTTCGCACCCTGTTTACAGCCATGCTTTCAACATGATGACATTTCAAAGGCAGCTGCCCTGCTGGATTGCGTGACCACTGTTTGCAGCTATATTTGTGTGCAGGACTAGGAAAAGGGGTCACTTGGGTTTTTTTCCAATCTTAGATTAACGGGGTATGTCAGTGATATCCCAGTGATAGTGATATCCCAGGACTACTGTACTGTCAATTTACAACACTCTGCTGTGTACAAATTCACCCAATTTTTTTCTCAAAATGAAAAACTTGGACCACTCTTTGATTTTGTTGGAAAATCTCAATTTTCATAAAATGACCCAAGTGACCCCTTTCACTAGTCCTGCACACATTTATGAACAATTTATTTATTAATTATTTTATTGACATGATGCCAGCTATGACAACTATAGTTTTGACAGTGTGTGGGGGAAATTGTGGAAATTCTAATTCAATGAAACTGTGTCCACCTCAATTAATTTGGGAAATAAAGCATGCTTCTATGCTTGTAGCTATAGCCTGCCAGAACAGAGTGAAAGCATGTGGTTACTTCTACTTAAAAATTTGCAATCACGATATATTACTTAAGAGTTTAATTTGTCGTACTGTAAATTATTGGGAATCAAACAATATGCTCAAATTTAGGCACTGTATGCTCTTAATTTGGAAGACTCATGAAAGACGCGCTAAGATTTTTAAAAGCAGCAATTTTGTTAATTAAGAGCCATTTCATGAGAAATTGATGCTTGGTGCGCAGTTGACCCCCCTGGAATTGAATGAAACTTGGCACATAGGTAGATATGGGTGTCTCACAGAAAAAGCCGAATTTTTAAGTCCGTATCTCACTTGGCCTGCCAATAGCGCCACCTGGAAGCTACTTAAGTGGCTCAGTTTTGCTGTTGACACCACATTTTACATCAACTATCATGACTTAAGGGTACACAGCACCAAATATATTATACTTTTATCATGACCTGTGACACTTCAAGTCCGGTTAGACTTCAGCACCACATCAGCACCAAGCTGGGTAACTACATTATCCAGCCTGAAATATATGAGAAATAAAAATAAAAATTGAAAATGGGAATGAGAATAAAATAATATCCCAGACATATACCAAACTAGAATGCTTTATTATGTGTTTACTCACAACAAAACTATCATTTTCAGTGAAAAGTTCCTTGGTATCTTGCTGTGTTTGTGGAATGCACGACCAGAAAGATGGTCGAAATACATTTTTGATGCATGTTTGCGGTATATTTTCTCTGTAACCCAGATTTGTACTGTGAGGGTAAATGCTGTTTGTTGTGCATTTTGAGCTCATTTTTAGGGAATACCAATCATTTCTTTGGTAGTATCTGCACTTTCAAGTTAGATGGAGCCAAAGTTGGAGGAAAACTCAAAATTGACCATTTCGTAGCAGATTGTGCCTATGTTTAGGTGGCATTATTTTGTTTACCCAGCAAGATAGAGATCTGAAATTCTCTGGATACATAGTCCCTTTGGAGTATATTACAGCATTAATAAAATCTCAATGGTAATATTTTCAATGTAGACAATATTCATCATCAAACATCGGAAAATTTTGCCCCCAGGGGCGCTGTAGGCTTGATGCAAATACTGGCCATCCCCAGCAATGTACCGAATAAGTTGTTTTTGAATTGAGATGCAAACATCTAGTTTTCTCTGAAAATGAAGAGTTTAGCTTGGTACTATTCTGGATGGACAGCTATCTGACCAAAGGTGATGCTCTTAAGAGCTAATGTTCCACAAACCTAATATTTCATATTCCCAGACATATACCAAAGTTCTGTCTTTTGACATATACAGAGTACATGCAAAGTTATACATAAAATTTGTAACCTCTTTGGTATAAAGCTGGGTTAGTTGTAAATTGGAAAAGAATGTTGGTGGTGATTGTAGCCTTGTGCCAACATGCAAGACATTTACCAGTAGTCCGTGCAGTACACAGTTTTGTGGTGTTGGTGCGTTTTCAGAAAATAACAAATTCTCCACATTTTCACTTTACTGTTAGAACTGGAGAGCAGGCTTCAGCGTTAATTCTAGGATTTCACTAGGGTATGGTGCTTGGGTATGAAAAAGGGCACATCAGTCGCGTCTAGCAAATGGTTGTCCTGATAAAGGGCACAGAGGTCCTAGCAAGCAAGCAGGACCCTGCCAAGAAAAGGGCAGTTCATTTGTGTTGGTAACTTGCATGCCTTCATTCCTAACACCTGCCCATGATGTCTAGCTTATGGGATACCCGCTGGTTGGGAGGGTGGGGTATCTTTTACATACTTCCCCTATCCGTGCGTACCAAGCCATGGGTGTTGGCGCAACTATTGCGCCAAACAGGCTGCAGCCAGCTATTTAATTCAAACACAGAAAAGCTCACTATCAATGGCCTGTAAGCAGCCCTGTGGAGACCCAGGAAGCAGTGTAGTAGGGCTTGCCTCGGGCTCGACCGGCTCCGCTGGTAACATCGACCCGGATCGAACGAAGAAGGCCATGGATGGCTGCTCAGGGCCAAGGCCAAGGAGCACCTCTGGTGCGGACCTCCAGGTGCCGCAAACCCACAAATGAATTCCAAAAACAGACTGACGGAGAGAGCTAGTCACATGCTGTGTTGACATCATTTCACTTTGGATAACATGAAAAGTATAAAACAGTTATAACTTTTGTACTATACATTCTGTCTTCATGTACGCGGTTGTGTGATGAAGATTCTGTTTTAGAGTTCAAATTATGGACTGTTATTTTATGTAAGTAAGTATACTGTTGATCCATGTCTGCATTCATGCTTATGGTGGTACGCCTTTTACATTAGTTCTTTTTCGGTATTTAAAAATTTTGGACTGGTCATGTTTTATAACGTGCTGTACAATTCTGACTGCGCTGTACCCGTAGTTGGTCATAGCCCATGTATTGTGCGTTTGTAACGCTCACAGTCACCACCAGTTTGCCCCATGGAGGTGAATTTTCTGACTTTTGATGTTTAATATCATCTACATGGAAAATACTCCCAGTGAGATTTTAATACTGCTGTAATGTACCCCAAAGGGACTATGTATCCAGAGAATTTCAGATTTCTATCTTGCTGGGTAAACACAATAATGTCGTCTAAACACAGGAACAATCTGCTATGAAATGGTAAATTTCGAGTTTTCCTCCAACTTTGGCTCCGTCTAGCTTGAAAGTATGGATACTACCAAAGAAATGCTTGGTATTCCCAAAAATAGAGCTCCAAATGCACAACAAACAGCATTTACCCTCACAGCACAAATCTGGGTTACAGAGAAAATATACCACAAACATGAGCCAAAAATGAATTTCGACCATCTTTCTGGCCATCCATTGCACTAACCCAGCAAGATACCAAGGTACTATTAACTGAAAATGATAGTTTTGTTGTGAGTAAACACATAATAGAGCATTCTTGATTGGTATATGTCTGGGATATTATTTTATTCCCATTCCCATTTTCAATTTTTACTGTGATTTCTCAAATAATTCAGGCTCAATAACACAGTTATCCAGCTTGGCGCTGATGTTGTGCTGATGTCTATCCAGACTTGAAGTGTCACAGGTCATGATAAAAGTATAACACATCTGGTACTGTGTACCCTTAAGTCATAATAATAGATGTAAAATGTGGTGTCAAAAGCAAAACTGGGCCACTTTAATGGCTTCCAGGTGGCGCCACAGGCAGACTAAGTGAGATATGGACCTAAAAATTTGGCTTTTTCTGTGAGACTACCATATCTACCTATGTGCCAAGTTTCATCCAATTCCAGGGGGGTCAACGCCTCAACTTCTTCAAAAAGTGTCATTTTCTCACGGAATGGCTCTTAAATACTAAACTGTTGAGGAACGCACTTTTGTATCTGACTAGACATCCCCTTTCATTCCATTTTAGTTTTGATTCAAGCATTTATACGCTCCACTCTGTCACGAAATGGCTGTATTATATTATTTCACTTGGAATTTTATTCCAAAAGGGATAATGTAGACTATATTGCAGTTTATGGAGCTTTCCCTGCTTCAGATGGCAACTGACTGAATTGGACGCAAGAAATGTAAGAATAATGGCAGAAGATGCTATAAGGAAACTTTTTTATTGACCTTATCATATGGGTATGTGTGTGTGGGTGTGTGCTTGTTTGTGCCTCTGGAATAAGATTTCATTTACTTGTGTACTTCTTATACACATTTGGGCTCACTAATATTTAAAAAAGCTAAAAGCAGCCAATTTCTTGAAATTTTGGTTGCAGGGAAAATATACAATATTCATGCTATTTCTGCAATATTTATACAATATTTTTTTCTTGTTTTTTTGGAGGATGAACAATTTTCACTCAAATGCAACGTGAGGATATTGATTAATTCAGCAAATGGCCTCAAAGAGCAAGGTTGTCCTATGACCTTCACTAAGTATGGATCACTTTATAGGAAATATAATGAAAAAAAATCATAACATTGATTGATTGTTTGATTGTTTGCTTGTTTATTTGAAGCATAACCCCTTGAGATGGAACATCTCATTTTCGAGGGGGTCCTCATAACATGATGTAGTGAAAAAAAATTACGAGCATCACCCCCGTTGCTCTGAAACAACAAACTATGCGACAAATATTTTTCAACAAAATAATGGAATAAAAAGCAAAAGTGTATGAAAAAAGTTAGAACAACAGCAAGAAGAGCTGGTTTGTACCCTCCATGCTTGGCCCCTTAAAAAATGATATGCACCTCTCTATTAAATGACGGGATGCGGGTGCACTGACAGAATGTCACAAGTGGAGCCTCCTCTTCCCACACAAGGCAAGTGGCCTTCTGACAGATATCTGCTCAACACTGGGCTCATAATAATAGTGTCTGGTACATTATGCTACCAAACTGTCATTTCAGATTCCATCAGCCCTGTCTATCCGCAAGAAAAATTACATTTGAGTAAACATGTTTTCTATTCCTTCCAGGGGCTTATCTTTCTTTCTTTTTTTAAATTGCACACAGTGCACATCAACAACAAATGTTATTTTCTTTGAAATTGAACAGAAGCTGAGAACGAGGGCAGAAGAAAGTTCTTGAGCTGTTCTGATAACTGTTCGCCGTCAGGCTTTGCCACCTCTGAGGAGTGAACGCTGGACCTCTTTGCCAATATGCTGAGTGGGGTGGATGAGATATTATTTATGACAGTCATGTTTCCTTGAAAAGAATTTGAATATGCACTCTACTCTGTAATTTCTTTTTTCTTCTTGCTTATTTGTAATTCATGACGCTGCTTGCACTGAAGCATTGTAGAAGTGCATGGTGGATCATAACAGTAATAAAAAATATATATAAATATTCACTGTCTTTGTGTGTTACTGGCATAACTTCATTATTGGTTGGCTGCGAGAAAGCTGTTCTCAGAACCCAGATGGATATATTTTAAAGGACTCATTTCATGAAGTGTGGGGAAAGTGGACAATTGGAACTGTCACTGCAGAAATATGCCAATATAGACACAGGGGAGATTCTGCTGAATCCCACCAACAAGATACACAGGACATTTTTCTCACAGTTGTGCCATCTGAAACATTATGCTCAGCTCAGCAATCAAACCTAAGCTGGATTGCGTCCTGGAATATGAGGAATGCATTAATTGGAATTCAATTTGGTCAAAGTGTAAATGTACAGAAATGTTCAATTTTGTGAAGTCGACATAGGTCAATGTGTATTTTCATGACTAAGACAACAGTCCCTGAGCAAAGTAAAATGAGCTGCTGGTTTGGATGGGCATGAATCTCTCAGAACAGAGGCATGCTGCCAAACCAAATGTATGCATGTATGCATACACTGTGTACCCAACGTATGCATTTCAGTAAATCTCTTCCTTTTTTTTGAGACAGTGGTCAAATAAGAAATATGTACAGTGGGCTCCAAATTTACTGGCACCCCTGAAAGGCAATGCAAAAACAATACTTTACAAGAGTCAAAAATACATTTGTAGAGAAACTCTAAATAAGAACATGTGAGAAATACTGTACGATAGTAAGGTTCCAATGGAACCAACCAAAATCAATAACTGATTGATTTGGAGGAAATTATTTTTTAATTAAGAGTTTCACAATTAATGGCCCCGTTAAAATTCATTAATATTATTAAAAATTTACTATGTTATTATTAAAATTAACATCTGCCAAAATGAAACCAGGTATTAATTTCCACTTCTTTCAGTTTTATCAAAAGTTGAGGAACTATTTTGAGCCATTACATCGCTTCCTGTCTCACTAGGGTATAAAAATTAGGTAACGCACATGCAATATCCTTTTGTCATCCAATATCATGCAGAAAACAAAAAACTGTCAGTTCAAATGAGGCAGATGATCACAGACCTTCATAAATCTGGTAATGCCCACAAGAAGATTCAGAAATGATTGAATACGCCACTGAGCACTGTCAGAGTAATTATAAAAAATTGCAGAGATATTGTGCAGCCAAACACGCAATTTGTAAATGCATGTTGCTAAGTTGCTGGAAATGGTGGTGGGTAATGGCGCTGCGGGCAGGAATGGGTTAACTGTGTTGCAACGTCACCACATAGCCACCGTGTCTCACAGCCGATAAGGGTGAAGCTAGATCCGGAGTAGTTCAAGTACGCTGTGCGAGAGTTGACTAAAATCTCGCCGGAAGTGCGATAAGACTAGTCCAGCAGCTGAGCTGAAGTGGAATGGACCGTACATGATGATCTTCCAAAAGGTAAGACGTTTAAAGAATTAGACTGAATATTGTCAGCACATCTGAATTAAATAACACGTACAGTAAAGCGTTTTACTGGATTATTCCCTGCACGATTCTAGAGATATTTGATGTTCACGGACAACAAATTGGGCTACGATACTAGCTAGGTACAGTTAGCGACAGTTACTACCGCTAACCATGAGCAGCAGCATACTTGTAAACTCCGTCATGTCAGTGCCATTTCATCCAAAGACGCAAAATTAGAGGGAAAAATGCTTTAAACGTGATTTTTTTTTTTTTTTTTTGGGTGGGGTTGGGGGAGTGAAATGTTGGAGAAGTAACGTAAATATACCATCAGACTCGTTATAGCAGTGGATGTGGTGAAGCGAGATTTTCTTTGAGAACAAGGTAGCTAACGTTAGCTGGTGTAATAAAGTTAACGTAACAGAATAATAAAGAAGAGCCATCGTTTGCTGTGATACATCGCTATTAATATTGATTGTGGGAGCTTTTTTTTTCTTTTTTTAACTTCTATTCAGTAAACTTAGACGTAATCTCTTGTTTGAGTGTTTTAGGATTTGTGATTCTGTTGACATTACCTGTCAATATTATGTCGCTGCTCAGCTAATTTTGGATTGATGATTAAGGGAGAGGGAGGCTGGAGGACCAAGAAGATTGAAAACAATGTATTGACCAAATAGCCTTCTATGCTTAATTTTCCAAAATGTTTGGCCTAAGTGGGGAATCATACTGAATACTAAAAATATTGAGCTGTACTCTATTTCTTGTCTGAAAGACTGCAAAGAACATGATCCAACTTTATGCCAATTCCTGTCACATCTGTAACTGATGCCATTTGCCATACTTAAACATCAGCAGCAAAAGCTGTTGATCACAGCTACTTGAGCTCCATAACCTAAGTAAGGAAACAAAGATCACACCTCATCTCTCAGCACAATTTCCCATCCAAGCCTATATAGATGTGTCTAGCCCTTTCTCCTGTCTTTCTCTCCCCCCCCCCTCTTTCAGCTGAAGAGCTGCAGGCGATTCAATAAAAGCCTCCCTGCAATGACAGAGGACACTCACCCTACACCCTGACTCTTAACTCCCTAAGCTGTGCAAGCCTTTCCCTGTTCTTTACTTTTAATAAACTGGACAATAAGCTTCCAAATCGTGTGGTCTTTGGTTGTGAAAAAGTGCAAGTGCAGGGTTGAATGCGATCACCTCACATTTTTATTGTTGTAATTTTTAATGTTTGTTCGATTTCTCCTGCTGAATTGAGCCAACAATTTATTTATTTTTTTCTCTTCTTCACGTCATTGGAGAAACCATACATTTGACTCAATCGACCAGCGATTGGAGCATCCCCACGCAACACAGCAAACCATGGTCGAGATTATATACAAGAACAACATGAAGGAGAGGGCACAGACAAACTGCTTCACATGCTATTCATGTTTTTGAGTTTATTGAAGATTTCTTTTTCATGAAGTATTTTCAGTACATACAGTGCCGTGAAAAAGTGTTTGCCCCCTTCCTGATTTCTTACTTTTTTGCTCGTTTTTCATACTTAAATGTTTCAGATCAAACAAATTTTAATATAAAACAAATAACCCAAGTAAATTCAAAATGCAGTTTTAAAATGATGATTTCATTTATTAAGGGGAAAAAGCTATCCAAACCTACCTGGCCCTTTGTGAAAAAATAATTGCCCCCCTTGTTAAATCATGAATTAGCTGTGATTAACCACATTTTGAGTCCAATTTCACTAGCCACACCCAGGCCTGATTACTGCCAGAACTGCTTAATCAAGAAATCACTTAAATAGAACCTGATTGACAAAGTGAAGTAGGCTAAAAGATCTCAAAAAGCATTATGTCATGCTGGGAACTAAAGAAATTCAAGAACAGATGAGAAACAAAGAATTGACATCTACCAGTCTGGAAAAGGGTGGCAAAGCCATTTCTAAGGCTTTGGGACTCCGGCGAATCACGGTGAAAGCCATTATCCACAAATGGAGAAAACTTGGAACAGTGGTGAACCTTCCCAGGAGTAGCCAGCCTACCAGAATTACCAAAAGCGCATCAACGACTCATCCAGGAGGTCACAAAAGAACCCAGAACAACATCTAAAGAACTGCAGGCCTCACTTTCCTCATTTAAAGTCAGTATTCATGACTCAACAATAAGAAAGAGGCTGGGCAAAAATGGCATCCATGGGAGGGTTCCAAGGCGAAAACTACTGCTGACCAAAAAGAACACAAGGGCTTGTGTCACATTTGCCAAAATACATCTTGACGATCCCCAAGACTGTTGGGAAAATATTCTGTGGACTGACAAGACAAAAGTTGAACTTTTGGAAGATGTGCATCCTGTTACATCAGGCGTAAAACTAACATGTCATTGCATAAGAAGAACATCATACCAAAAGTCAAACATGGTGGTGGTAGTGTGATGGTTTGGGGCTGCTTTGCTGCTTCACGACCTGGATGACTTGTCGTAATTGATGGAACTATGAATTCTGCTCTCTACCGGAAAATCCTGAAGGAGAATGTCCAACCATCAGTTGGTGACCTCAAGCTCAAGCGCACTTGGGTTAAGCAGCAGGACAATGATCCGAAACACACAAGCAAATCCACCTCTGAATGGCTTAAAAAAAAACTAATTGAAGGTTTTGGAGCGGCCTAAGCAAAGTCCAGACTTAAATCCGATTGTGATGCTGTGGCATGACCTTAAACAGGCCTTTCATTCTCAAAAACCCTCCAAAGTGGCTGAATTAAAACATTCTGCAAAGAAGAGTGGGCCACAATTCCTCCACAGCGATGTGAAAGACTCATTGCCAGTTATCGCAAACACTTGCTTGCAGTTGTTGTCGCAGAGGGTGGCACAACCAGTTATTAGGTTTAGGGGACAATTACTTTTTCGCCCCAGGCCAGGTAGGTTTGGATAGCTTTTTCCCCTTAATAAATTAAATAATCATTTAAACACTGCATTTTGTATTTACTCGGGTTGTCTTTGTCTAATATTAAAATTTATTTGCTGATCTGAAACATTTGTGTGACAAATATGCAAAAAAATAAATCAGGAAGGGGGCAAGTACTTTTTCACGGCACTGTAAATGCAAAATTTAAAGATAAACATAAAATGTATGTGTATAACGAGATAAATTTGTGTTTTAATGTGTCTTGTTATGTCTGAATGTATAGTGTTTAATGAGCCCTTCCTAAAAATATTACTGTACATGCAAGCCTAGATAAATTTATACCTTCTGCATGCAAAAAGTTAATGAAAAAGTTGTTTTGAACTAATCACTAAACACCAATACATAAGTGCAGATGTACATTAAAATGATGAACAGATAAATTGTAATTATTTCCAGTGGATTTTCTAAGATGCTAAACTGAACATTACGCTGCTTTTAATCAATCAATCAATCAAAACTTTATTTATAGAGCACTTTTCATACAATAAAATGTAGCACAAAGTGCTTTACATAGACAAATTAGGTATTAAAACAATAAAATAAGTAAATAAAATGGAAAACCCCCACATACACCACCACTCCCCCCCCCCCTTCCAACTCCAACCCCCCACCCGTATTTCCATTAAACAAACACACTAAAAAGAATACTAAGGCTGAGCGTGGAAGAACCTAGGAGGAAACACTATCTTAGGGAGCCGTCTGAGTCAAGAGGTGGATGCCTCTCCCAGGAACCCGGCCGCTAAAATGGAGTCACACAGCGACCCCAGGCAGGAGCAAGGGCCACTCACCACCCCCATAAGGTGAAGGCATGGACCTCCTCAAGTGGCCATGTGTCTTCAGGAGACATGGCAATATACAGCTGTGTATCATCTGCATAGCTATGAAAATTGATACCATGTCTCCTGATAACTTTCCCAAGTGGAAGCATGTATAAATTAAAAAGTACGGGGCCTAAAATTGAGCCTTGGGGCACACCACATTTAATTTCATGGATCTCTGAAAAGCTTGTATCCATACTTACCAGAAAGGTTTTAATAATGCAGGGACTAATTATGCTGTCAGTTAATACTCATTGATAGCCATCTGTCAGTCCTCCGTCCTTTCTGAAAGTCATAAAGTGTACATAAGTCATTATTGAATTGATAACGTAGATCCTCTATTTTCATGGGATTATTAAAACCCCAAACAAATAAAGAAATGGTCGAAAATTAAACTGAAACGTTCCCATCCCTCCCTCTATATAATAAACATTAGGATGGAATTAAACAACCGTTGTAGTCAAAAGCAAAAACAAACCAAGAATTCAAAGCAATCGACAACAGGAACACGCTCTTTTAAATGACTAGAACTCATTTTAGTCATTTTAATTATTTTAATAACTCGCGCCCCGGTGGCTCATCGGTCTAAGCGCACGTACCATAAAGGCTGTGTCCTTCCCGCAGCGACCTGGGTTCAATTCCAGCTCAGGTCATTTGCTGCATGTCTTCCCCCATCCTTCTCCCCAACTTTCCTGCCTCTCTACACTGTATAACTGTCAAATAAAAGGAAAAATCCCCCCCCCCCCAAAATAATTATTTTAATAACTCGAAGGCACTAAAACCATGACGCAATTTATTGACTAGTAATTACCGAGGATCGCGGAAACGAGATTTTACGAGATTTCAGTCGCACAGCATACTTGAACGACTCCGGATCTAGCTTCACCCCAGCTGATAAGGTCCGTAATGCAGATCACTACAGACAAAGTAGCACTGAACGAACGCGGAAAAGTTTGGTGGTTCAAACAAAGTCCGGAGAGACAGCCGGTAAGGGCATTTTATAACTTTGTTTCCTTGCATGTTGTGATTTTAGCAATCTTGGGGTGAATGCAGAGGGTGATACATTGTTGCTGTTTCTTCCGCTGTTTGCACGGTATGAATGGGGTTGCGTAGAATGTTTATATTTAGCGTGTGGCATCCACGTTTGAATGAGGGAGCAACAATGGAATGTAGCGCTAATTTTACTGAGATTACTCCAGCTGATTGCACAGTGTTGGGGCACGGTGATATTAGCTGAAGAAACTTTTAAATGGCTGTAAATGATAATTCCTGTGGATTGTAACATGTTGTTTCATGTGTTGTTTGCTTAATGTGGTTATCGATTTTCTACATATTTTCTTTAGCTTAAATTTATGCAATTTAAAATTGTATATTTATTGATGTGTATATTTACTGAGAGCTGGGGCTTGCTTTGACTAATGTATGTTTTGTACTGTGATTTATTCTAAGATTTTTCACCTGGCCTCACCCACTGGCCTTACTTACTGGCAAACTATAAAACAATGAAACAAGATTGAATTAATAATAAAAGGAACAAAAAAAGAGGAAACTCATCTACTGCCTGGCCTGAGTGAATTCCTGTTTTACCTCCAGACTTATTTTAACTCCTTATCAAGTTGGGGAAAATTGGGCAGTACAAAAGTACATAAGTGCCAAAAGAAACTTGACAGAGATGGAAATTGTTGAAAACTTCAAGGGGAGAGAATGCAACTGCCTTTTTGCCCCCCCCAGGACACTAAGGAGGATGGTGAAAGAAGCAACAAAATCCTCAAGAATCGCTGTGAAGGAATTGCAGGCCTTGGAGGCATCTTGGGGTCACCAGTGTCAAAAGGTATCATCATGCACCACCTTCACAACCACAGGCTCTTTGGAAGTGTTGCCAGAAGAAAGCCTTTTCCGACTAGAAGACACAGAAGCAAGCGCTTGGAGTTTGCTAAACATCATTTAAATTATAACTGGAACAAGGTGCTTTAGTCAGCATTGACATGCTTGGCACAAGTATCAGGATATTTTGGCTGACAATCTGGTTGCCTCCGCCTAAAGGCCAGGACTTGGCTGTAGCTGGACTTTCCAACGAGCTTGAAATTAAAGAGAAAGAGCTTGAATTTGAGTGAGAGAAACTGATAGCTGAGTCGAAAGAGCGTGAGCTGGAGGCCCAAATTGCCTTGAAAAGGTTGGCTTTAGAGACAAAGGGCGAAATTCCTTTTGCAGACACCGAAGGCTTTGACGTAAGCAAATACAGTAGGATGGTACCCCCTTTCAATGAACGGGATGTAGAAAAATATTTTCCACATTTTGAAAGAGTCGCAATTGTGCTCAAATGGCCACAGAATGTTTGGACGTTACCTTTACAATGTGTCCTTACGGGGAGAGCTCAGGAGGTATACTATTCAAAAAAAGTAGGGGATATTGGATTTACAAGTACCATGAAATGCAGATCATGAGGTCAGGAAGGAAACAAATGACATAAAAACATTAAGGAAACATTTGTCAATTTATTCAAACCCTGTGTACAGTCAGTAAAGGACAGATTCTCCAGAATAAGGGTCCACACAAACACAGGGTCACACAGCAAATTTACCACCATTGTGAAACAGAGTCAGTAGTGGGTAAACCCCTCGGTTGGCTAGACAAGCTCGAATTCGCATGGCATACTCCTAACGAGACGTCCCAGGTCATTTTGAGGAACGTTATTCCATTCCTGTTGCAATGCTGCAGCAAGTTCTTGGACATTGGCAAGAGGTTGTTGAAGTTGGCGTAGCCGCTGTCCAAGCATGTCCCAGACATGCTCGATGGGGGAAAGGTCCGGACTGAGTGCTGGCCATGGTAATGTGGTGATATTCTGCTGCTGGAGGTAATCTGTAACGATCCTGGCCCTATGACGCCTGGCATTGTCATCTTGGAAAATGAAACGGCGGCCATAACGACGCGCAAACGGCACAACATGGGGTGCCAAGATGTTGTCCCAGTAGTACTGCCCTGTGACACGTCCAGCAACAACATGCAAGTCTGTTCTGCCGGCAGCAGTGATGCCTCCCCACACCATTACAGATCCACCCCCATACGGATCATGTCTAATGACGTTAACGCCATGGAAACGTTCGTTACATCGGGCGCCAAACCCTCCTGCGCCTGTCAAGGAAGTCCACAGTGAACCTCGACTCATCTGAGAACATTACGTTGTTCCATTGGCAATTATCCCAGCGTTGATGATGACGACACCATTGAGTCTGGCCCTAATGTGACGATCCCTCAAACAGGGAATGACACGAGGACGTCGGGCGGTAAGTGAAATCTGTGCAGACGATTCCTGATGGTCTGGCCACTCACTACCAAGCCAGTATTCCTTTGAAGTTGAGACCTTATCTGATTTGCTGTTACCATACGATTTCTCAAGACAATAGTGCGGATGAATCTGTCCTGAGCCTGAGTTGTTGCCCTTGGTCGACCGGATCGTGGTCTATCCTGAACAGACCCTGTAGCACGATGTCTGGACCATAATCTGCTGATGACAGACTGGGAAACATTCATTGCCCTTGCCACAACGACCTGTCTTGTGCCAACCTGTAGCATGCCAAGGGCACGAACCTCTCCTCCTGTGTTAGACGGCGCATGGTCTCTGTTTAATTAACGACTTCAACCACTGATAATCTGATGCTTTCTCTCAAAATCTTCCTTTACAGTGGCTCTAACCTTCCAATTCAGAGTCATGCAAATTTGTGGCACAACCCCTTGATCATCAATAGCATCCCGCAGATCGAGAGAGTGTCATTGATGTGTTTGGGTGATGAATTTCTTTGGAAATGCTTCCTCAGTAAGGAACTATACAACATGGTTTCGTATCCCTTGTATATGTGAAAATTTTGATCTCAAAATAAAATATCCCCTACTTTTTTTGAATAGTATATATTCAGATATGTCTGTAGAGGACGGTCTAAATTATGACTTGGTAAAGGCCGCAATTTTACGTACTTATCAACTAGTTCCTGAGGCGTACTGACAGCGCTTCTGTCATTTCCGTACAGGTGAACTACAAACATACATGGAATTGGCCAGGGAGAAGGAATGCTTGTTTGTTTGCTGGTGCGCCGTTGAGAATTTCAATAGTGTAGAACAGCTTCGAGACTTACTGCTTTTAGAAGAGTTTAAAAACTGTCTGCCTGCAGCTGTCACGACGTATATCAATGAACAGAAACCAGCGAACATTAGTGAAGCGGCAATTCTGGCCGATGAGTTCACCTTGACTCACAAGATGAGCTTTAAAGAAAGTAGAGGCAAGTCTGCGGTTACAAGCTCTGCTTCTAACAAACGACAGGAGCATTTTGGTAAAAAAGACCCACGAAGCAAGAGTCCCGAGCTGTCTTGTTTTTATTGTAAAAAGCCTGGCCACATGGTTGCGGATTGTCCTGTTTTAAAGAAAAAGTCTTCGAAGCCTGTTTTGACTTCGTCTAGCTGTGCCACTACTCTTAATTCATTGAGTGTTCTTGGCTCTACTGAACGAGAGTCTTCATGATATGAGCCTTTTATCAGCATTGGCTCTGTGTCTATTCCTGGGGAGAAGTCCATTCCAGTGCGGTGTCTCCGTGACACCGGGTCGGCACAGTCTTTTATTCTGGAGGGTGTGTTGCCTTTGTCCCAGAACACTGCTACAGGCAGTAGTTTATTAGTAAGAGGGATTGAGTTGATTTTCACCAGCTTACCGCTTCATAAAGTCAATCTGGTTTCCGATCATGTTATCGTCAGAGTTCATCCTTCTCTGCCTGTCTCCAATGTTGATTTAAACTTAGGCAATGATCTTGCGGGACATCAAGTCTTTAACACTAGACCCACCATGACGGTCATTTTGACCGTTTTGAAATTTGTTTGTGTCATAACTTTTCAAAATAAATGAATACAACCTTAAGGGTCACTGACTTTTCCTAAAAGTGTCTATGTTTTAACGTGCAATTGATTTTATATAGATTACACCTACGGAGCATAAAATATCACCAAATCTACCTATTTCTGCCATTAGCGGTCTCACTGACCGTACAGTTTTGCGGCTGTTATTTTTTTTGAAAAAATTATCTTTTGGTTGCCTAGCAACTAACTGATGCCACTGTCAGAGTTGGTAGAGTACAGTAGTCTAGAATTATTTTATTGGGCAGCACTGGCAAAAAGTTTGAGCCAGCAGCAGCGGGAGACACTGGCACCAAAACGGAGGCAGTGCCAGGTCCGCAGGAGCTGCTCACAAAATAAGATGCTCGTCACCTGCTGCAGATGCTTCAAACCCGTCTGTGGGAATTGCGCCAGGAGAGCGGAGGTCACCTGCGCAGACTATTACGAGTCGGGTAGATGCTACGCCACGCCAATATTAAAAAAAAAAAAAGTTCAGCACTTATTGTTTTCTAATTCTGTGTCATTGTTCCGATTAATTATATCATAATAAATAAGATATTCCATATGGTTATGAGAGAGACAGATTAGAATGTTTTGAACCTAGCGGTCCAAAAGACCATTCATGGTGGTTCTAGTAGTGATAAAATTCCGGCGCTTCTAGTGTTAATGGTTATAATGTATCTCCTGAAGTCTCTCCGGTTCCGTCTATTCCAGAATTCGATGACTGCAGCCAGCAGTTGCCGGATGTTTTTTCATCGTGTGCTATCGCACGTGCCATGGCAAAACAGAATGTTCCCTCTGACCGTGACATGGGGTTGCACAACACGTTCAAGGTTAGCCCTGAAAAACTCTTTGCCATCTCGTCCATCCCTGCACCACAAGTCTCTGTCCCGGCTCTGCAAGAAAAACTTAGAATGTCACCTCTGTTGCGTAATGAATTAATTGTTGCTCAGTCTATAGACCCCAGTCTATCTACTTTGTTTAGTATGGTCAGATCTGACATTACTGATGAGACTGAGACTTTATTTTTATTTGCAAGACGGAGTCCTGATGAGAAAATGGACACCGCATGTTTCTGACTTGAATGTGAATGTGGCAGACCAAATTGTTGTCCCGGCTCCGAATCGTAATGACATTTTAAGCCTGGCACATGGTGGCCAGGCCGGTCGTTTAGGAGTTGAAAAAACTTACGATCGCGTCCTACGGCATTTCTTTTGGCCTGGTTTAAAACAAGATGTAAAACGTTTTTGCCAGTCCTGTCATGTTTGTTAGGTTATTGCCAAACCTAATCAGGTAATCCCGCCTGCTCCGCTCGTTCCTATACCTGCTGTGGGCGATCCTTTCAAACATGTAATAATTGATTGTGTCGGACCCTCTTCCCAAAACTAAAAGTGGATATCAGTATCTTTTAACCATTATGTGTACTGCAACATGCTTCCCCGAGGCTACTCCCTTGCGGAAGATAACATCTTGATTATTATTAACATCTTAGTGAAAATAAGCGCACTTTTGAAATTCTTTTCATTATTTGGTCTTCCCCGCGTAATTCAGACCAATCAAGGTTCAAACTTCACGTCGTGGATATTTTCCCAGGCCCTAAAGAAGCTCGCTATTCAGCATAATCTAGCCAGTGCCTACCATCCTGAAAGTCAGCGGGCACTGGAGAGATACCATCAGACTTTAAAATCCATGCTGCACTCATATTGCTTTGAGCTTAGTCGTGAGTGGGATGAGGGAGTACCGTGGCTACGGTTTGCTACGCGGGAGGTTGTGCAAGACTCACTCGGGTTCAGCCCAGCTGAGCTGGTCTTTGCTCACCAAGTTAGGGGGCCATTAGCTCTGTTAGAAGACCGCTGGCTTGAAGCACTCAAAGCTCACTCTGTTTTAGAACGTTAGTAACTTTCGCTCTCGATTATGCCGAGTTAGAGAACTCGCCTAGAAAAATCTGAAGTGTGCGCAAGCTAAAATGAAGAGTTTGTTTGACCGCAAAGCAAGGTCTTGTGTATTTTCTGTTGGGTGACAAAGTTTTGGCTCTGTTACCTGTGCCTGGATCCACTTTGCAGGTGCGCTACTCTGGACCTTATGTAGTGACAGAGAAAACGTCTGAGGTCGATTATATACTCAAAGGCAATGAAAATGCAACACTCTAAATTTTGGTTCATTTTTGCTCAGGACCTGAGTAGTCCAATTTGAGTTCTTAAGTGACCATTGGGTTCACAATGTGTACCTCGTTACACATGAATGATCATCATGTAACTCAACAGTGTGAGTTGGACTCTCATCAATCCATATTGAGTACAACATATGGGATTAGGAGTTGTGCAAGTACAGTAGTTGAAATGAAGGAGGGGTTGTGTTCCCTATATGAAGACATGATAAAAGCCACACAAAAAAACATTAAGTGTCATAATGCCACGTCTGTCGACTGAAAAACGGAACAGGGCCCTGGATATGCTAGAGGCAGAAGTAAGTACCCGGCAAGTGGCTCACCGTTTTGGGTGTAGTACGTCCAGCATCAGTACGTTTTGGGTGTTGTACGTCCAACTGGGATGAGCTCTTTCATCAAGAGTACCCAGACCTCAAACCAGGCAGCAACTCCAGAATGCACTACAGGCAGAGTGGCGACAACTTCCCCAAGACAACCTAAGACGCTTAGTCAGGTCCATGAGGAGACGTTGTACTGCCTGTGTGGCTGTTCGTGGGGGTCACACCCGATACTGACTGTTCTTATGAGTTCATTTTTAAATGTGTGTTCCGTTCAGTCTTGTTGTGATTTTTCATTTTCAACTTGTGCTCGTAATGTTTAATGCATCTGTTAACTATTGTCCAAATCGGCCCATTAACACATTTAATTCATCAAAGTCAACCCACCCAACATATTTGAATTGTTAAAATAAGAAAATAAATTTGAGTCATAAAATTATTTGAATCCAAACTGGTGTTGCATTTTCATTGCCTCTGAGTATATTATTGCCACCCCTGACAAGCGTCAGAGTTCACGTCTGTGCCACATAAATATGCTAAAGCCCAATCATCAACGCAAATTTGCCAGTGCGTTAAATGCTGACTCCCCAGTGAATAAGTCTACTGTCATACCTGAAGATAACCCCTGTGTTTGTCCTGTTTTGTTGTCTTCTATTGTTGAGACTGACAATGATTCTGTTGATCCCTCGAGGTGCACAAGTGAAGGACGTCTTAAAAACTCTGAAATGCTCGTCTCCCTCCGTGATCATCTCTCATGTGTCCCCTAGTGAAAAAGATGACATAATTGAATTAGTACATAGTTTCCCTAAACTTTTTGGTGATGTCCCAACTAAAACTTCTGTGCTGTCACATGACATAGATGTTGGATGTTCCGTCCCTATTAAACAGCATCCCTTTAGAGTCAATCCTCAAAAGCACGAATTATTAAGGAAAGAAGTACAGTATATGTTGACAAATGACATTGCGGACCCTAGTTCGAGTGCTTGGATTTTCCCATGCATTCTCGTGAACAAACCCAACGGAACCTACTGGTTTTGTACAAACTGCCATAAGTTAATGCTATAACGAAACCAGATACTTTTCCTTTGCCAAGAGCGGATGATTGCGTGGACAGAGTCGGATCTGCTAATTTCGTTACCAAGTTTGATTTGCTAAAGGGACACTGGCAGGTTCCTCTGACTCCTCGTGCTAAAGAAATTTCAGCCTTCATGACCCCAGACACGCTCCTGAATTACAAAGTAAAAGCATTCAGGATGCGGAATGCGCCTTCCACATTTCAGCGACTGGTCAACATTATACTTTCTGGTTTGGAAGGCTGTGAAGCCTATCTTGACAACGTTGTCGCTTGTAGTTTATCGTGGTCTGATCACTTGAGGCAAATTCGGGAACTGTTCCAATGGCTGTCTTCTGCGTCTTTAACTATAAATCTCGCCAAATGCGAGTTCGGCAGAGACACTAACTTATTTGGGGAAAATCGTTGGAGGGGGCCAGGTCCGTCCTATAGACGCAAAAATTAAAGCTATCGTGGAATACCCAACTCCGAAAGACCGTCGAGAATTGCGCAGGTTCTTGGGAATGGCCGGTTACTACCCAGAACTTTTGCAAAAACTTTTCTTCTGTTGTCGCGCTGCTGACCGACTTGCTTAGCCAAAAATGTGTGTTTGTTTGTTCAGAAATATGTCAGCAAGCATTTGAAAATGTTAAGGCCTTACTGGTTAGTGCTCCCATACTCTGAGCCCCTGACTTCACTAGCCCGTTTAACTCAGCGGTTAACGCAATTGATGCCAGAGTGGGCGCATCCTCCTTCAGCATGGTGCTGATGATGTAGAGCGCCCAGTTTGCTATTTCTCGCGCAAGTTTACCCCCCCGCAACGCCGTTATGCCACCATCGAAAAAGAGGCATTGGCATTGGTGCTAGCTGTACAACATTTTGAGGTTTACTAAGCCTGGTCTCTCCCCATACTAGTTTACAGCGACCACGATCCCTTACGATTTCTTAACCGGATTCGCAATTCCAATCAAAGGCTCATGTGTTGGAGCCTGATCCTCCAGCCATTCGAGCTTCAAATTGAACTCATTCGTGGCAAAGACAGTTTAATTGCCGATGCGCTCTCCCAGGCTCCTAATGAATGAGATGCAAACTAACGTATTGGCTTAACCGCCTATATGTTTCATTTGAAATATTTCCTTTATATAATATATACTACTCAAAATTTGATAGGGATCATAGGAATTTTTTTGTGAAATGACATGCAAATTTGGTAACTGCTACTGATGAACAATATATTGGATAAATGACATGCAGTCAGACACAAAACACATTTGCAAGTGCATTTAATGACATTAAATGAGCGTGCAGCCTCACACTTTTGGCTTTCACGAACACTTCATGGTTTCACCTCTGACATGTAAAGTGAAAACAGACAGTGTTCGTTTGATGTTTCATTACCACAGTTAATGTCAATAACGGGTGTGGCCTCCCCTAGCTTGAATGACGGCTTGACAACGTCGGGTCATACCGTCAATCAGAACCCGGATGCTTGCAATTGGAATGTTGTTCCATTCTTCAACAAGGGCATTTCCAAGCTCTTCTAGAGTTGTGGGTTGTGCCCTACGACCGGAAATGGCGACCTGCAGCATGTTCCACACATGCTCGATAGGGTTTAGGTCCGGCGAACGCGCGGGCCAGTCCATGCGGACAATTGTCTCCTGCTCTAGGAATTGATTCACCACCCTAGCACGATGGGGACGGGCGTTATCATCCATCAAGATGAAATCAGGGCCAACAGCACCAGCGTATGGTCTTACGTACACATTGAGGATCTCATCCCTGTACCGCACCCCTGTCATCGCCCTCTCCCCATGACATGCAGGTCCGTTCTGCCGTTCCTGCTTATTCCTCCCCAGACCATAATTGATCCGCCACCATAACGGTCATGTTCGTTGATGTAGGCATCATTAAATCGCTCACGTTGTCTTCGCCACACCCGTTGCCTCCTGTCAGTCAAGTCCAAGCAATATCGGGACTCATCAGTAAAGAGAACTGGAGCCCAATCGTTGTGTGTCCATGTGACATGATCGTGAGCCCAATCCAAACGGTCACGCCTATGACGCACGGTCAGTGGCATTCGAACACATGGCCTTCTTGAGCTGAGGCCGGCAGTATGAAGACGATTCCGTATCATCTGAGTGGATACCCTGACCCCCGAGGCGTTATGAAGGTCATTTCATAGGGTGGTGGCTGTCCAGAAAGGATGACGTCGTGCCTGAAGTGTGAGAAAGTGGTCTTGTCGTTGTGTAGTCGATCTCTGACGACCACCCCCATGACGGTGTGCTGCTGTACCAAACGTTTGATGCAGGTTCCACGCTCTATTCACAATGCTTTGGCTGACGTTAAGTGCATTAGCAACGTGACGTTGTGAGAAGCCAGAGTCAAGCATTCCGATGCATCTTCCCAATTGCTCTGAAGTCAATCGACGTCTAAGACGTTGAGGAGACATTGCTATTGCTAAATGTAATCACCAACAAGCAACACACACGTCTGAGTTGAAATGGTGAAGTGTTAGTCAAAGCCAAAATGTGAGGCTGCACGCTCATTTAATGTCATGAAATGCACGTGCAAATGTGTTTTGCGTCTGACTGCATGTCATTTATCCAATATATTGTTCATCAGTGGCAGCTACCAAATTTGCATGTCATTTCACAAAAAATTTCCTATGATCCCTATCAAATTTTGAGTAGTATATATATACTGGACAAAAAAAGTTAAGGATCATGATTTTGATATGACATATCTCTTAGGCAGAATCATAATTTTGATTATAACGGCCATCCGTACTTTCCTCAACCCATCTCCAATAAAGCTGATTAGTTAATCTGTCCGTGCATTTCACAGTTAGGTGATCACATAAGCGCAAAGCATCATAGGGTCAAAAAGAAAGTGTACGAACAAGCCCAGTGAGTTGAGAATATCCTCATATTGAAAGTTTTTGCTGCTGATTTGGTTGTTTTTTCAAAAATGTAACTGTTTTGTGGGATATCTGTGATGAGGCGTCATTAATCGGGTCAGGAAGCTGCCCAAGCGGTGGTTATGCTGCAAGCAGGCCAGGTTCAGAGAGCAGCGGCTGGACATTTTAATGAGTCACAGAGTGTCATCTCCAGACTCTGGAATCGTTTCCTTGACACTGGCAATGTTGCTGAAAGACCACCATCGGGTTGTCCAAGGTCAACTTCCGCCCGCCAGGACCGGTATCTGGCGACTATGGCGCGCAGACAGAGGTTTGAGTCAGCTGCAAGCCTCAATAATGACTTCCGTTTAGCAACAGGAGTGCGAGTAACGCCTCAGACCGTTAGAAACAGGCTCCATTCTGCAAACCTTCATGCCTACCGACCTGTTGTTAGACCAGTTTTGACAACGCGGCACCAAATGGCAAGGTTAGACTTTGTGCAAAACCACATCAATTGGCAACTCCGTAATTGGACTCCAGTCCTCTCTTCACAGATGAGTCTCGTTTTCTGCGTTGACTTTCATGGTGGCCGCAGGCAAGTTTGGCGCACAACTGAAGAACTCTCGCCCGATTGTTATGCGTTAGAGAACACCACTGCTTTGGAGGTGGTTCTGTCATGGTGTGGGCTGGCATCAGAATTGATGGACATACGGACTTACACGTGGTGAATGGCAACCTTACTGGTGTCAGATACTGGGCTTGATCCTGAACGCAATTGTCAGGCAGTATGTGGGTGCTATTGGAAATGACTTTGTGTTGATGGATGATAATGCGTGCCCATATAGAGACAGAGTAGTCAACGATTATCTTGAGGCTGAGACAATTGACCGTATGGATTGGCCCAGTTGCTTTCCTGACTTAAACCCTACAGAGCTTGCCTAGGACATGCTCCAGAGGGCCATTTCTGCTCATCCAGTAGTTCCAGGCAACCGTCAGGAGCTCGAGGTTGCACTCCACCAGGAATGGGCCCAAATTCAGCAAGACTCCTTCCGGCGGCTCATCCAAAGCATGCAAAGGCGATGTCGTTCAGTGATTCGAGCTTGCGGTGGACACACGGAGTATTGATAGAGAGTTGGAGACATTCGAGAGATTAATTGTTGTTTTACAGTGGTACTGCAATCTTGAATTTCATTTTGAATTAAGGGGGAGTCTGACCTTTAATGTTTTATTGATTTGATAACCGAATGAATTTGTTAAATTTGAATTAAAATTGATAGGGATATTGTTATTGAATATTTCTAGCATATTTGTGGTTTATTTGTATGTTTTTGTTGCTAATAAAAAACATTTGAAATCATGATCCTTAACTTTTTTTGTCCAATATATATTTTGCTAAAATTAAAAAAAAAAAAAAATTGTGTATAGATGTATATCTAATATACAAATATTTGTGTACTTTGTTGCCTGTCCCTGTGCAGTAGGATGGTAGCACATTTATTAATGCTTTTTATGTTTGATTAGAACTAATGTAACTGTTCAATACTTTTACATGCTCTAGGTAGAAGCCTGTCCTAATTGACTGTTATTATGGCGACTACAGTCACCATTTCGGGGGGAGAGTGTTACGTCTCTCTGCTCCAACGGTGCTCCTCTGCCCCAAATGTTATTTTGTTCTTAACTGCCGATGGTGGCAAATTTGTATTTTTCATTTCCGGATGTGCAGATGCACCTGCGCCGCCTCACCACCGGATGTCTCCGGGTCCTGTATAAGAGGCCCCGCCCAGAGCTGAGATGGAGAGGGTTCGCTGACGTGGCAACATCAACTTTCGTTCTGGCCGACAGCTTTGTGCATCCAAAACGCGCTACTTTATTTGTGTACCCGAATTTGGAACAATTAAAAACCCCTCGAGAAACTAGAGCCTGTGTCGCCTCTCCTATTTTTATGTTGCAGTTTGCTTTCATTTTGTGTGTGTGTCGTAACAATGACCAGAAGCATACCTCAAGATCCACACAGAAATGACAACAAAATTAACATTCTGAAATGGCCATCTCAGTCGCCTGACCTCAATTCGATTGAAAACCTATGGGCTGAGTTGAAGAGGTCAGTTGATAAACGCAAACTCAAGAGTGTGAAGGATCTTGAAAAGATCTGCAATGAGGAATGGTCCAAAATCCCCCCAAATGTGTGTCATAACCTTGTCAAAAATTACAGGAAAAGACTCCATGTTGTTGTCCTTCCCAGAGGTGGTTGTGCTAAGTACTTAACGAAGGGTGTCAATTAGTATGAAACCTTGATTTTATTGAAATTTATTTTGTATTAAATGATTGTTATGATTTCAGTTGTTTTCATCGAAACCTTAATAAGTAAAGTATTTCAAGCATGTTGGTATATTCCATCTCTAGCAACGACTAGATTGCAGATTTGTCGGAAAATGTGTTTATTTTGGATTTTAGATCTGACCGTCTTCAATGAATGAATGAATGAATGAAATACTGTATTTTTACATGCTGAAGGTTTAGCTTTTATTGACAGAGGTTCCATCACTATCAAAGATGGAAAAACTGCTATAACAATATTGGTAAACATAAAGCCAGGCAGAGTATGCTCTTGTGAGCCATTGAGATTATTTACTGATGGAAAAAGAAAGCAGTTTAAACACAAGCATTAGAACATCACCATTGGCTGTGTGTACTGGCTGCAATCCTTTTATACCAAACTTTCAGCCCATCATGATACACAAAAAAAGCACAGAATCTAACTGGCTATTTCTCCATCCAGTCCTAGGATAGCTGAATGATCACATAAAAGTAATCTGCAGCCATTAAACTATGCACAATAACCACCGCCTAAGTACAAACCCTTGCTCATTTGGAGCTCCCAGCAGGCTCAGTCAGACTTTTAAAGCTTATTAAATGTGCATTAATGTTTGAGTGAGTCTCTATATTGCATGTATGTGTGCTTGTCAGTGGATTAGCGAAAGACTTTCAAGGTTTTTTATTTCTTCAGCAGAAGAAATTCAAAGCCAGGAGACCGCCTACTGCTACATCAACAAGGGTTTGATTTGCATTTTTATTCTGTGTTTTTTTCCCTTTTTTGGAGGGGGGGGGGAGGGGGCTTGATTTTGGTCCAACTGGGGCAGCAGTGTTCTTAATGGCTGGAGAAATGTGATTGGAGCTCAAAGGTTGTTGGTTGGATTCCCAGCTTGTGTGCTGCAGTTTTATCCCTGAGCTAAGTACATAATTTGACCTTTTCAGTAAATAAAAAAAAATGAATACTCAACTGCAGAAATGGTTTGTATGTAAAATATTTAGCTTAATCTTTGTTCTGTACAGAAATCTTGATAAGACCATTGGCTAAATGCCAATATGACAGATTTATAATCGTTCACACAAAGGAATATAAAATAAAACAAATTACAATTGTGTCAACATCACCCATTCATTTAATGATTTTAATCCGTTTATTGCCTGTATTATATGGCTTGAAGGCTCAAAAACAGCTAAGACATGTGGCAAGGAAGAGCATGGCTATTGCGTGGGTAAGTTGGCACACTGTTCATGCCTCAAACACCAGAGGTGCGACCATAAAAAGCAAATAGTTATACTGAGTGACATAAACTTCAAAAAAAAAGAAAAGGAAAGGGAAAAAAACTGCCACATGTGGTCAAAATCACAATCTGAGGTGAGAGGTGCCTTCTAATTTTTCAACAACAAAATTTTATTTCATTTTATATTCATATTTTATGTATAGATCTCTGTTGGGTATACATGTTCAAAATGATATTGCAAATGGCAATATATCCACTGGTCAATAAAAAATGCAAATTAAATATTTCCATGTGTCCCTAATAATTTGTAATGCTCTTCCGTGTGTAGTACAGTCCTTTTTGTCAATCTGCAGCTCAATGCCGCCAAAAACTCAGTCAACGGGGAGAAAACTATGTCTACTGATGGGAAATGCATGCTCAATTAATAAATTAGATTTTTTTTTTTTCTGCAGAGCTTGCAGCGTTGAACTGACACGCATATTTTTGTTTTGTCCAAAAAATTGAGTCGCTAAACAATCTGAGCCTGTTGGCAGTGCGGGATTCTCTATCGCTGATTGGCTGAATAAATATATCGCAGTTATACCCCCATCAAACCAAGGTAGTTCTCAGTACGTTCTCAAAAATTTGACAGAACGGGCTAAAACTGAGTGGGAACTGAATGGACGTTTTAGCCACTTATTAGGATCTGAGTAAGAACATCATTGACGGGCATGGACGGGAAGGGTGCTCCAGAACGTTGAGCATGTCCAAAAATTTCTTCCGGCCATCCCGTTCTAAAATAAGACTGAGTGAGGTCTTACTGCAAGTGAGATAGCCGTACCGCGAACGGAGTTGCCGGACTTCGATTGTAGTAGAAACGTATCGAGAACAAACAAAACACGGCAAGGTTGGGGGAAAATTTGAAGTATGTTTGAACACCAACTTCGTACGGTTCTACCTCGTCTTTCCCGTTCCCAGACAGACTTAAATTGACAACGTTAAGTCCTTACTGCGTCCTTATTCCGCCTGAATAGCTTTGTACAAACATTAAAAGTTTTGATAGGGTTTGAAACACGTTTCTACACCATTCCAATAGTTCTTTTGCCATTTTTTGTGAGATCAACTAGTTTCTAATACGTTAATGTCATTCTTACCCAGTTGTTACTACGTCCGCTCCGTTTGCAGTCAGATCAGCAAAGTTTACGGTATAAATAATGCCGATCAAGGCCGCCCTCATGTGGTAGCAAGATTTCTCTATTAATAGATAACTCTATTCACTGTTCGTTCTCAAGCCATATGCGCATAATAAATAGAAAACCTCTATATATAGTAACTTAGTCCCATTGAAAGATACACACAAGCAGAGTATAAACTTGAAAAAGTTACTCAGAATAGAGTTAGAAACATTACACAAAATAAATACTGAGAGGTTGATATCCAGAAAAATTGTCATGTTAAGTAATCAAGAATGACTTTAAAATGTCATCCAAAAAACTAGATGTCAATCTACTCACACAAATTTATGAAACAATTCTGATGATGTGTACAGCTGGAAGCAGTGAATGAGAAAGAACTGGCAAAAACACAGCAGTATTTATAGCCGTTTGGCGCGGACACAATGGAAATGTCCTTTTCAACGAACTAGAGACATGATGAGAACTTAGTGAGAACAGGCTGGACTGAGTAAGAACTAGTTTGATCGCAATGGTTGGGTAAGGAACTGTGTAATAAGTTGTAACGGGGTTGAACGTGTTGAGAATGGGGTTGAACTTGCCATGAGCAGATTAGAAATGAGGTGAACGGCTACTTTCCCCCGTTTTAAACGTTGTACGAACTAGCTATGATCGGAATGAAAACAAGATGGACTTGTCTCGAACTGAATCAGAACGAAGTAGTGTCGTATTCGAAGCATTTTCTGGCCAAAGTTGCCCGATTTCACTCGTCCCCAGCCCGTTTCATGAAATTTTTAGAACGGGCTGGGACGTTCTGTAAACGAGCTTGGTGTGAAGGTACCCTAAGTGGAAAAACTGGCTTGGCGTTTTTTACGCTTTGGAATGAAAGCTAATGTTCAAGCATGCTAAACACCGGGTTACACAACAACTTGCTAAGGGCTGAACTCAGCAGGACAGTGATGATCTTCTTGTAGTGGTGGTTCAAAAATTTTGAAAGTGGTATTAATTACGTTATGCAATGAAACCCTTCATTTCTATCTTCATATCTATCTACCCAATGTTACCAAGTATGCGTTTGGGGAAAACAGTTTCCGTGGCTTTAGGAAAGCTGTCACATTTGAAAACTTGCCTCAGTACATAAATTTACCTATCGAGGTCAAGATTCATTATGTAGTCAGCTGCAAGGTTTCTGGAAATAATATTAAATACTACTGCAAATGCTTTAACATTCAGCATATACACATTATTAGAGCTACAGACATATACCTGAACTGCGGAAGACCAGCTTGTGTGTATGCGTGTGGACTGGTCTATTAACTCTTTCCCAGCGAAATGACCAAATCCCAGTCAGAGAAAGGTTATTGAACTTTCTGCAATCGTATTTCTTTTGTACTGTAATATTTTGTACTTCATGCAGAGAGCAGATGCACAGAAGATCGGATGTTGAGGACTGGACTCAAGGACCAGGATGGATTTGGTTGTATTTAATGACCAGCTGTACGACAGAAGGCACAAACATAGAAATTCAAAACAACAAGGAACTGAGGTTCCTAAATACGAGCACTACGAGTTGTACAAAGTCTGCGGCATGCTACAGTAACATTGTATTACAAATAGGAAAAAAAACTGGAAACGAGGTTCCCTAAAAATAAATGTGCTGGCCGCCGGGTTAGCTCACTCGGTTAAGGCAGCGCATTTGCGGAGCAGTAGTGACTACCACAGCGCGGGTTCGAGCCCCGGTTGTACCGACCGGCTGTGGTCGGCAGCTTTTTTAGCGCAGCGCACGATTGACTCAGCGCTGCAGGGATGCAAATTGGGAAGGGACTGCCGGGGTGGGAAACAAAAAATGGGTGCTTTGTTTGTTGCTCAAGCACCTCCTGCTGGCCAGCCGGGCGCTCGTCAGTGAGAATCTAAGCTTGCTCATGTTCGGGTATCCTCCGCCCTCGTTCTGAACTTGCAAAGTTTCGACCAATGAGCCTAGAGGCGCAGTGGCCGACAGGTGCGTGCTTCGGAGGAGAGCCGCAAACTGCCTTTGCTCTCCCGAGTTGGCAACATAGGGTCGCATACAAGCAAGCCTTGTACATAGTTCTCGAATTAGGCATTCCAGATTCGGGTGGGAATGGAGATGCAAAATTAAAAAAAATAAATAAATGATAAACATGCTGGTAAAACACGGTTTCTAGGTTTTAGGATAAGTTCGCAAATGCAGAGAATAAGCCTTACAAGACTACTTTGTCAAACAGGCATGAGATTGCACAGACTTCAGACAGAGACTGAGGGAAGCTCAGTCTTAAATACACGCTGCTACCACTCAGTGGAAATGAGAAACAGGTGTTGATGATATTGAATAATGACTGGAGTGCAATTCGGGGTTAAGTAGACCAGTGAGCTGAACGGCTGGAGGCGTGGCCTTGCATGTATCTCAGATTTCTTTGCATTGCATATCAAAAGAAATCTGGGGATGTGCTCTTTCCAATGATAGCCAAACATTTTCATATTTGGGTATCATCGGTATGGTTTTGCTCTTTGTAGCAAATAACATAATTTTCTGGAAAAAATCCTTTATCTATGATCGCTCGCGCATGGCGAACATTGCGTATGCATTAAAACAAATTTTGCTTTGGCTCATCATCACTTGAAAAATCAAAATTAATCAAAATGACAGAAAGTGACACTGAAATGATATCTGTAATAGATTCTAAGGCAGAGTTCAGTTGAACTAAATTAGGATTCTTGAAGAGTTATTAAGAGGAAATTCTTCAAAATGGAGAGATATTTTATCGGAAGATGAAAAGCCTACAAGATGGTCAGCTTGAACATATTTTTTTTTTTTAATGAAATTTTTTTCACCATTTTGTCCTAATGTTGGTCAGTTGGGAAAGAGTAGCCTAAATACTACATTCATAATGCTATATGAGGAGGTAAAACTACACTCACCTGAATGCAGATAGATATTACTCAAAGCAGCTTAATGAATGTGGTAGCACTGGGGCAATAAAAATAGGTAGGCTGGTTCAAGGCTGTAAATTTGTAAAAAGCATGTGAACTTAGTTAGAAATTGTATTTCGCGAATTCAGAATATATAGTTATCCTGGGTTGGTTATGCAATTATTTATTGAAAATCCAATGTGACGACTTATGCCACCTGGTTTAGCAACTTTAACCACTGATGAAGAAACATTTCACAAGCGCACACCTTCTGCCAAACTTTCTTCAGCTCCAATCTGAGATAATATTTGACCATGTAATGCAGTGGTTCCCAAAGTCGGTCCTGGGGACCCACTGCGTATGTCGGTTTTTGCTCCAACCACAATTACGATCCCAGAGTTTTAACAAGCTGTTCATTTTTTAATTAGCAGTTGCTTGTCAGATACGAGGGACATTTTACCCCCTTAAACCACATTATGACAGAAATAGCTATGCATTCCATGAAATTTCAAAGCCCAACATTCATATTTTTTATTTTGATGTATTCCACGTAAGCACAACAATCAAAAGGTGGCAGTATGTTTCATGTGATCAAATGCAAGACTGCAATCAGTCAGTAATCTGGTGATTAGGGTTCTGAATGCAGGTGCTCAGGTTCTTTCCTGAAACCAATCAAGTGACATTTAACAGGTTTGACTCATCGTTTGCTTTGTCTTTGAATTCTTAATTGCCTAATAATTGTTAGCTTTAATGACCTTGGGTCCACAATTTTATCTACTAGAAGCCCATTTATAGATTCATGTCATCAGTTGCAAATTTCCATTTTTTTATGTTAGAGAAGTAATTTCCAATTTAGCACACTATGAAATGATTTTCATCATGGCCATTTTTGACATGTGGTTTAAAAGGATAAATAATCAGCGTGAACAAGAATAGTGCAATCAAGAGCAATGAGCAACTCATTAGCATTCTAAGATTGGAGCTGTGGTTGACACAAAAACCTGCGTACACAGTGGGTCCCCAGGACCGAGTTTGGGAACCACTGATGTAATGGATACAAGATAGGAGGCTGGGACTCCATCACTTGCTTTCCTTCTGATACACCCAGGCAAATAATGTATTCCCCAGTAAGAGACGGGGGTCGCCCATCTCTCGTTAAAAAATAAATAAATTCTGTGATTCAGAAAACTACACTAAAAAACACATTTCATAAAAATAATTTTTTATTATTCATTTAAAACTAAATCTTTGAATATATTTTTATTTGCCACCCATGGCACATCCATTATGCTATGGTGTGATTGTAATAGATAAAGATACTGACTTTTCAATGCTAAGTGTCAGTAGTGTGAAAAAGTATTGGTCCCCCTTTGATTTCTTCTACTTTTGCATATTTGTCAAGTGCTATTGTTTCAGTTCAGCAAACTAAGTTATATAATAGACAAAAATAACCTGAGTGAACACAAAATACAGTTTTCAAAGGGTGTTCCCGATAACAAAGGTTAATGAACAGGGCCACTCCCAATGCACCTTCCTATTTGTCCGCATGCCTATATATACCACCTTCATTCCCCCAATCCCGCTCGTCTCGATTCTACGTCATTTACTCGGAAACCAGACAGCCCAGTGCACAGCAAGAGTTCGCTTACCTGAAGCAAGGCGAAATCTCCGCAGAGTCCCTCGGACGCAGAATAATTCCAAGACTCTAAGCCTCCAGAGGAATCTTCCCAATCCGTTCCTGCAACTCCCGCTTCTCCTCCACGCACCCGCCCGCGCTCTGCCATCTTCGTACCTCCACCACGAAGTGTCACCCGCTCACCCCAACCGGGGTGCTCACATTCCGAACCCCGCTCCCCCCGCGATGACGACCGAGGGCTCTGCGCCGTAGCAATTCCAGACCACCGTCTTGCAGTAGCTAGGCCTCTGCTCAACAGCGGCGCTCAGAAGCGAGAGCCCGCAGCTCCCCAGCAAGGCTTACCACGGCTCGCACTTCAAGCTCATCCCAGGCTCCACCTTTGACCGTCGCCAGACTCCATCGGGCACTCACGCCGAAGGAAATCCCCTGCCGCCGCTCAGACAACAAGGCCAGCCCACAAAAATTATTCACCGACTCCCACACCAACGCAGCTGATCCTCCCCAAGTGCAGACCAGCGCCATGTCATCACACTTGGCGACGGCCTCCAGCACCAGATTCGGCGGAAGTCACTCCTTCCGCAAACTACCTAGTCCCATGGACCTATAAGGAGAACAGTCCCCCCGCCCCGTGCCTGCGCCCTCTGTTTACGACCTCTTCAGTCTCTTTTCGTCCCCCTTTTTTCCGTCCCTGTGTTCGCAGGCTGCACTTTTTCCCCGTGCACATGCGTTCCCCCCCTCCATATCCTTTCCGCCTGACGAAACCCAGCTTCTGGGCTCCTTCAACCTCTTTCCCCGCCCCTCTCCCCGTTTCCCAAGTCACTAATTCTGCGCTTCCTCCTACAGGTCCGCCCCTCCCATCAACTACTTCGGCCACTCACAGTTTCCCCTCACCTCCGTTTCAGCACACACTAGCCACCTCTCTACCTCCCATACGCCCCTCGTAGCCGAGAAGCTCACACGAACCGAGTTCACTCTTTACCATCTCACCCTACCGAAACACAATCCGCCATTACTTTCCTCATCGGAGGAGAGAACTTGACGATTACGATACACTCATTCTCCATCTCGCTGTACGCTACGACGGTACGGGCTTTTACCATACCACTTACTTGTCGCCCCTACTTCTGTAGTCACAGTTTAGTAAAAAAAAAATCCAAACCATCATCGACCCCCGCTCGTTCCGGGGAGCTCACGCGATTTCGCCATTCGCCATCCCACTTTACGAAACAGAATTTCCCAGTCCTTACCTCATCGGAGGCAAGAACTGGATAATTTCTTTATTCTCGTTCTCAATCTCGCTTTATGCTTCGGCCGTGGAGCAAGCGATTGCTTGTTGGGTATGTCCATATTTGACGTGACTCTGCAAGGGGACTTTCCAGCAATTATATTTGCCATGACTCAGCTGCATTGTACCGAACAACGCCATTTAGCTGCCACTTCATTCAGACTGTAGAGCGGATTCTCATGGCTTGTTGCTGTATGAGCCTCACAAGCTAATCAACGCAAATCTGCGTTGTTTCACGAGCTGCATGAGCACAGAAATTATCAAGACTTATTCATATTTCTCGTAGTAATTGTTGTGCAAAGAAAATGCAGTATAATTTTGTAGTGCAACGTATAACAAGTTTCCAAAAAATAAATTAGACTTTTGCTGGTTCTACCAATTAGTCTGAGCAACTCTTGCTATACACGCACGTCGCATTCTTTGCAAATTAAATGCCATATATTTATGGTGCCACGATTTCAACGTGTATCCCAAAATCATCAAACCATAAATGCTAACGTTCTTCGCCTCGCCGGCAAACATTCACGGACACTGCACGCGTATCCAGTGGTTAAAGTGGGATTTGACAGGTGGGGGAACCCTAAAATTTGGTGTCGCGGCGCAGTGGGGGAAAATGACACAAATGATTGCAAATAACTGTATTTGCTTTATTTTTGTCCCATTGGGACTATGACACTGAATTTTCATATTCACATAATCAGGAAGTGGGCATAACAAGAGAAAAGCAGTGATGGATTTGGCTGAAAACTTGCAGAATAATGGGAAGTATGACAGTGAAGATATTCTACTGTTACAGTATTTTTCATTTCCTAAAACAGTAAATCAAAATTATTACATAATTAACAAAATGAACTAGTAACAGAAATCTATGAATCTTTTTGTGATTTCACGACACTTTTCTTACACTGCACATATAAACCATATTCTACTTCCAAAATGTTTTGATGTCCAATGCAAAATTATGGCTAGATGTAGCAAGTGATTTCATTTAGCTGTAGCCTTGTGTGTTCTGGTTTATCAATACTCTTATGCAGCAATCTAAATCATCCTCAAATCACACTCTGACAAAAGTTTTTTTTTTTTTTTTTTCTGAAAAGAAAGCTCAACGTTACTGCTGAGCCAGAAACACAAACCAACATTGCTTGCATAACTATCGGTGCAATTGAGCCTTTGTCAGACTTCGACTGGATCGCTAAAAATTTTATTTATGCACTAGCTGGCTGGTAAGCAGCCTGGTTAGCGTTTTGCACATAGCCTAGAGCAGCTAACATTAGCCTTTTTAAATATAAATTCTTTTAGTTGGCCGGTTTGAATTGTTGAATATTACAAAACTTCACCATTGACTTCAACTTCAGTTAATCCACTAACTTTGGCTAAAAACGCAGCTTCAAACATTGACAATTCCTCGCAGGCTGGTACATGACTGATGCACTCACTCAAATGAAAAACCGCATACGATACAGCTGCGTTTTAGTGAAGGCGGGGCTAGCAGGGACTGATGTTGCGCTCTGATTTGTTGAGCATCTTGGTGCTTTTGAGTGAGTGCCAGGCAGGCTGTAATTGAAAGCAGCATGCAAAAATGATCTGTAGTCCGCAGCGCCACTGTTCAGGCGCTTTCACACTGGACGCGAAACAAATTTTTCACGCCCTTCGCGTCTTTGTGTTGACTTTGAATGTAATCTGTCGTGCGAAAAATTTGTTTCGCATCCGGTGTGAAAGCAGCTTTAGTCAAATTAATATTTCAATTCAAAATAAGGTGGCGGAACGCAGTTCCGGACCGTTCCGGCCCACTTTAACCCCTGCGCGTATCCACCTCACGGCCATTTGTAAATCTGTGTTGTTCTTCGAGTTACATGAGCACAGAAATCATAGACATATCGATAACTTAGTGGTCAGCCACGTGCGGAAAGAAATGCCATATAATTCCGTAGTAGTGCAATGTTTAACAAGGCTTTCTAAATAAAGCAGACTTTCGTCACTTCTACCTATTTGTCCGAGCAACTCTTGCTATATATGCACGGCGCGTTCTTCGCAAATTAAAACTCATACATTTACAGTGCTGTTGAATGATTGCCATGTTTATTCTAAAATTGTCAAACCATTACAAATGCTGACGTTCTTTGCTTCGCCAGCAAATATTCACGGATACTACACGTATCCAACTCACGGCCTTTCGCAGTAGCGCAGCTCACTAGCGCTTCAGTTTTTGGTACACTTTGCCTCGTCGGCAAACATTCACGGATACTACGCGTGTCCAACCCACGGCCTCTCGCAGTTGCACAGCCCACTAGCACCTTGCTAGCGCTTCAGTTTTTGGTACACTTTGCCTTGCCGGCAAACATTCATGGATACTACGCATATCCACCTCATGGCCACTTCCAGTGGCGCAGCTCACTAGCACCTCGCTGGCGCTTCAATTTTTGATACGCTTTGCCTCGTCGGAAAACATTCACGGATACTATGCATATCCACCACGCAGCCTCTCGCAGTGGCACAGCCCACTAGCACCTCACTAGCGCTTCAGTTTTTGGTACGCTTTGCCTCGTCGGCAAACATTCACGGTTACTACGCGTATCCACCTCACGGCCACTTGCAGTGGTGCAGCTCACTAGCAACTCGCTAGCACTTCAGTTTTCGGTACACTTTGCCTCGTCAGCAAACATTCACGGATACTACGCGTATCCAACCCACGGCCTCTCGCAGTGGCGCAGCTCACTAGCGCCTCACTAGCGCTTCAGTTTTTGGTACACTTTGCCTCGTCGGCAAACATTCACAGATACTACACGTATCCACCTCACGGCCACTTGCAGTGGCGCAGCTCACTAGCACCTCGCTAGCGCTTCAGTTTTCGGTTCACTTTGCCTCGTCGGCAAACATTCACGGATACTACGCGTATCCACCTCACGGCCACTCGCAGTGGCACAGCTCTCTAGTGGTTAGCTAACGCTTCAGTTATCGGTGCGCTTTGCCTCGTCGACAAACATCCACGGATACTGCACGCGTATCCACCTTAAGTCTCAGTTATACCTTCGCCTGGGTCCGTTCGCGGAGTGAGCGCGCACCCCAACAGAGCGCGGAGGCATTTATACTTGGCGCATTCTCCGTTGCAGTATTCGCTGCAAAGACGGGGCGGTACAAGGAAAAAAATACGAAGGGAAATAGTTGAAACAGGCAAAACCAGTAGAAGCAGAAGCAAGCGGAAAACATTTTGAACCGGGGGACACTAGAGCGGTTTGCAAGAAGTTTTAAAAGAGTTTAACCCGTTACTGACTGTCCTTCGCCTCACCATTTATCTGCCTCGCCGGTCGCGGCGCCCTAACGGCAATAATTTCTGGAAGTGTTCCTGAGCCAATGCAGTGTATTCCAGTGTAGAATCATGCCTGTTTTTAATGCCGTGCTGCCTGAGGGCCCGAAGATCACGAGAATCCAATATTAACCTTCAGCTTTGTCCCTAGTGCTCAGAGATTTCTCCAGATTTTCTGAATCTTTTGCTTATATTATGTACTGTAGATGGTGGGTTATTCAAGGTCTTCAAAATTTACATTGAGGAACATTTTTCTGAAATTGTTCCACAATTTTTCGACGCAGTTTTTCACAGATTGGTGAACATCTGCCCATCTTTACTCCTGAGAGACTACCTCTAAAATGCTCTTTTTATACCCAGTCATGTTACTGACCTGTTGCCAATTAACCTGATGAGTAGCAAAATACTTCTCCAGCTGTTTTTTATGAGTACCACTTACTTTTCCAGCCTTTTGTTGCGCTTAACCCAACTTTTTTGAGACGGGTTGCTGCCATCAAATTCAAAATGAGCTAATATGTTTCACGAAATGGTAAAATGTCTCACTTTTAACATCAGACATGTTGTCTATGTTCTAAAATGTGGTTTTATGAGATCTGCAAATCATTGTATTCTATTTTTATTCACGTTGCGCAAAACGTCCCAACTTCATTGGAATTGGGGTTTGTACATTTGTTTGTTTGTCTGGCAGGTGACTGTTTTTAATAATCATGTTTCAGGTCAGTATAATTTTCAATCATTTAATACAAAAAAATTTAAACAAAATTTCAACAGATTTCATCATTATTGGCTCCCTTCATTAAGCACTAATTGCAACCATCACAGCGTGGAGTCTTTTCTTGTAATTTTTGAAAAGGTTAAGGCGCACATTTGTGTGTATTTTGGATCACTCCTCTAAGCAGATCCTTTAAATTCGTGGATTTACACTTATCAACTGCTCTCTTAGACTCAGCCCACAGGTTTTCAATTGGATTGAGTTCTGGCGACTGAGATGGCCATTGCAGAACGTTGATTTAGTTGTGATCTTTGTGTGGATCTTGAGGTATGCTTTGGGTCATTGTCTCGTTGAAAAGTCCACCTACGCCTAAGTCCAAGCCTTCAGGCCGAGGAAACCACATTGTCAGCCAAATTTTCCTGATACTTGCTGGAATTCATTTGAAATTAATCTTTTCCAGTGCCCCAGGACCTCTTGAATTAAAACAACCCCAAGCCATGACTGACCCACCACCATATTTCACCATGGGTATGAGATGCTTCTTCTTGCATGCATCTCTGTTTTGGCGCCAAACATGCCGATGCTGTATCTGACAAAAATGTGCAATTTTGGTCTCATCTGACCAAAGCACCTTTTTTTTCCCAATCAAAATTGAAATGGTGCTTGGCAAACTCCAGGCGCTTGCTACTGTGTCTTCTGGTCAGAAAAGGCTTTCTTCTGGCAACCATTTTAAAGAGCCTGTGGTTGTGGAGGTGGCACCTGGTGGTGCTTTTCGAAACGTGGAGACCCCAAGATACCACCAAGGCCTGCAATTCATTCACAGTGATTCTTGGGGATTTTGTTGCTTCTCTCACCATCCTCTTTTGTATCCCTGGCAGGCAAAATGCAGTGGCAACCTCCAACCTTGAGGTTTTCAACAGTTCCATTTCTATGGAATTTTTTGATAATTTCCCTGACAGTGCTCAGTGGCATTTTCAGTCGTTTGTGAATCTTCTTTTAGCAATTACCAGATTTATGAAGATCTATAACTATCTGCATCCTTTGAACGGACAGTTGTTTTGTTTTGTTTTCTTCATGGTACAGGATGAGAAAAGCATATTGCAAGCATGTTACCACATTTTTACATCCTAGTGAAACAGGAAGTGATGTAATGGCTCAGTATAGTTCCTTAATACTTAGATACAACTTAATACCTGACTTTATTTTGGTAGATGTTAATTACAATAATCATTTAGGATGACATTAATTATGAAACCTTGATTTGGAGAAAATTAATTTTTAGTTTAAATCAGTAAATGAGTTTGGTTGGTTCCATTGGAATATTAATATAGTTCAGTCAGGTAAACTCATGTATTAGGATTGAACAAATTTATTGACATGTAGATGTAATGACATTTTACTTTGGCAGAAGGTTCTGCTCTGGAGTTGCTGCCTACCATGGCATGGGAAGAACATACTAAACAACAACAAAATTAGGCAGGTAGCAGAACTTATTAAGCCTGCCAGCAGTCCAGACCGGTCACCCATTTAAAATATTTGCCATATAATGAACAAAAAAAATGACAAAGAAGGTCACAAAGTATTGTGCAGCTGAGATCCAACATCATCCAAGAATGGGAGAACATATTGCTGTCAAAACTGCAACAGTTAGTGTCCACAGTTCTCAAGCACTTAGAGAGTGTTGTTAAAAGAGGTGATGCAACACAGTGGTAAACATGCTCCTGTTCCAACTTCTTTGAAACATGTTGCTGGCATGAAATTCAAAATCAGCACATTCTTTTCAAAAAACAATACATTTTCTCGGTTTCAACATCTGATATGTTGTCTTCATACTACTTTCAAGAAAATAAGCTTTTGAATCATTGCATTCTGTTTTTGTTTGTATCTATAAGTGTGTGTGTGTGTGTGTGTGTGTGTGCGTGTCTTTTCACAATATAGTGTAACAAAAGCATGACCGTGAAACAAGCAAGAAAACGCCGATTCATATTTAATTTCGAAAGTCGTCATTCCTGCTTACGAATGATTTCACATGACCTACTTTTGAAAGAGCTTGTGCCAAATTTACAAAAGGTGTTTAGCCAGCATTTTTCTAGTCATCGACTGAGCTTAACACGCTGACTAAACATGGCTTACACGCGCACAGCTAAACACCCGTGATAATCGCACATGTTGTTTGCCTCTAACTTGCCACATGGGTGTAGATTCTTTTGTGAGCCTATCTAAGAGTTACTGTTCTGAGCAAGTACTTGACCTATTATGGCACACGGTCATCTCAGTTTACAAACTGTCAAATATGTTACCACAAAGATTATATACCCGGATTGCAAGGAGACAAACCAGTTATAATCTACGCAATTATGATAATGTCATTGGTTTACCCAGGCCTAAATCCAACTTTTCAGCATCAAGCTATTTAATTCATTGCCACAAGAATCCAGAACAATTGACTCAATTAACCCATACATACTGTTCGGGTCAAATTTGACCCGTTTTGACGTTTGACAGCAGTAAACATAGCCTAAACGTCATTATTTTTACCTGAAATTTGATGACTTTTCCTAAAATGACTCAAAATACATAAAAATGAAAACATTTTAAAATTTTATATTTCTGTACAGGTGCTACAAATTTTTGTCCACTGAGGCCGTTCCGGGTCAGATTTGACCCGAATCTACGTATTTAGATGGATTTAATATCCACCAGAGTGGGTCAAATCAAGGATAATATTGGTTTTAAGGAATTTTGAAACTGTCACACTGTACATTCAATGTCTGTGTGTATTTTTTATGAGACAGTAGTGACAGAGTTCAAGGGGAACCTTGACACTGTCACGAGAATTGTTTGTGGTCTCACCACATTAGCCCAGGTTCCTGCAGAGACAGGCTGCTGGCCTTTGAAGTGTCGTGGGAGAATCTTGAAACATTGAAATAGTGAAACACCATAGGTGTGATCATGTATGATACACATAAGGAACAGAAGTCATACAGAGGTCAGAGGGTGCCTTGACACAGACATAAGAACTGCACCTGCAATGTAATGTAACAAAATAATCTAAAAATAAACAAATAATTACCAATTTGAGATGGGAGGGTGTGGGTCCTGATCAACAAATCACATATGAAGCCAACACAAGAGGACAGACGAGAAGGAGATGCAATTTCTGTTCTGGAAAAAAGGACTGCAAAACAGGGACAACCTGCTGCAAATGTGGGAAATCCATCTGCAAGTCCCTCACATCTAAGGTCTTCTACCACTACTTTCAGTGCACAAGACTAGTTTACTAGTTTGCAATAAGTATTTTTTTAATGTTTTGTATTCTGAATGTCAATTAATGTTGAATCAATACTGATATTTGTGATTCTGTGATTCTTAAAATTGTGAATTTTGTGATATTACAGTGAGGACAGCGCTAAATGGTTGCAGTGGTTATGTGGTTATATTATAAATCTTAACAAGAACATTCTGGAACTGCCATTTTTACTTTTTTTTTTTTTTTTATAAAAAAAAATTTGGCATCTCCAATCCCATCCAAATCTGGAATGCCCAAATGGGGAACCATGTACAAGGCTTGCTCACCCCTTGTTGCCAATTCTGGAGAGTGAAGACAGTTCGCGGCTCTCCTCTGAAGCACGCGCCTGTCAGCCACTGCTTCTTATACACTCATTGGTTGAATTCTCGTAAGTTCAGGACGAGGGCGGAGGATACCTGAGCATGAACATGCTTAGAATCTTCCTGATGAGCGCCCGACTGGCCCACAGGAGGCGCTTAAGCAACAAACAAAGCAACCATTTTATCTAACCCTTCCCAATTTGCATCCCTGTAGCGCAATGGCCAATTGTGCGCTACTCTGAAAAAGCTGCCAACCACTGCCGGTTGGTACAACCGAGGCTCGAACCCGCGCCGTGATAGTCACTTCTGCCTCGCAATGCGGTGCTTTAACCAAGTGAACTATACGCCAGCTCACCATTTTCACTTTTTAAAAAATTTATTTCACTCATTATGGTTGTAATTTTTTCATCTTTGGTAAAACAGGATATGATATTGTGTGATATTACCAGTTTTTCTCCAAAAATGAGTGTTGTAAAACCTAAAAAATACTTTCCTTGCTCTCTGAAACATCAATTAATCATCCATTGACTAATGTCAGATAGCTATTTCGAATATAAAAATAGCCTATGTGTAGTTCAAAGTTTAGTTTAGACACTTATTATGAGGATATTCTTGGCCCTGGTCAAAATTGACCCGGACCATACTGTGAGGGCATCAAATAAGTATCTTACATATATCAAGTATGTAAGGGTTAATTTATTCTTGAAAAAGATTTCACACCTCTCATTTGGAACCCATTAACATGTAATTATCATGGATGGTTATGATAAGTGTTAGTCCTATACGCTTGAATATTTTTTGTTAAAATTTTGAAATATTGTTTATGATTTTGTATGCATACCATTTCTTTTTGTAATTAATCTTCCACACATTTCATTTCATTTTACCATTGTATTATATTTTATTTGCACACTTTGCTTTACTGTTGTTGTTGTTGTCATGATTCTGATTAACATCTCACAACCTTGCTGAGAAGCAGCTTCCAGCTGATAGCAGGCTTTTTTTAAACTGTGAATAAATTAAAAAAAAACTCAACTGTGCAACAGAAAAGAAGAAAAAATCTGCCCATGTTAACTATGCCCATAGACTCAGAATGATTTTTGATTATTTGGGACACTGATATCCCAGCGCCAAGGAGGGTTTAGTTAAATAGTTAAAGAAAAAGTGGAAAGTATGGCAGCTCAGGATTTATGCCCTGCCGTATAAACTAACATAGTCAATGACCTCTCCACTGACTGCAGTAAGAGCAAAAGCAGAAGTGTTATTAGGTCGTCTGTCAAGCTCACCAAATGTAATCAAGGCCAGCAATTTAGCCAAAACTTAAAATATTGTGGTTGGTAAAGGTCAGCATTGTCAGAGGGGTAGACTCGCCCTGTTCACCTGACCCAAGGAGGATCTTGGGGAAGTATTGTTTTTAGTTCCGTATGTTTCTTTGTTGGTTCTTTTGTTAGCCACCTGGCACTTATGATATTGCAGCAGTGATTTCCCAACTTGTTACACTGGTCAACCATGGTCCAGAGTACAAGCCTTTTAATTAACTCATTGGCTGCCAGCTGTTTTCAGAGCAGAGAGTGCCATACTGCCAGCCGTTTTAGAGCATTGTGACCGATCTTTCAAGACCCACAGAATATTGTGTTCTATGACTATGTCAACAGCGAAACTACCAAAAGAAAGAGTACACTCTCTTCTTTCATCAGGAAAAAAAAGTTTGTTTCATCCTTTTTCCGTTCTTTTGTAATCGGCAGTAGACTATAGGCTGATATTTTTTGCTTTAGGCTCTCTCATCCAAAGAGCACTGCTGTCACCTCCAGGGGTCAGTTCGTCATTACACTAGTTTACAAGCCTGATATTGATAGACAAGCTCCGCCAAACCGTCCCCAAGTCCGCCCCGTTGAAAGACATAATTGATGTCCATAGACGTCATTGGCAGTCAACGGTTGTAATTGAAGTGACATCTATAGACGTCAATGGCAGCCAGTGAGTTAAGGAGAAAGTAGGCCAAAGTTCTCAAGAGGGGCTGTAACAGCTTGTATATTGTACTGTCCTGCTGCGGTGAGTCACTGAGCTGCCAGTGCCACTACTGTCCTGCTCCACTAGGGACTGACCCCGGGCATTGGCTTACAGTGACCTGCCAGTGCAGTAACTGTCCTGCTCCACTAGGGAACTGGCCCGGGCCACTTAGCTAGGGTCTCGAAGCAGTGGAATTTTGCTGTCCTTCCTGGCTCGAGATAAATTATTCTGAATGTAATTGTTCAAAATACTTTCAAGGGAAAAACATTAGCTAGTCAACGATCATTATGACGATGCTGCAATTTGTCGCATTTACTTTACTGATTTAGGCACACCTATGAGATAGGTATTGACCTTAAATAAAACCAGATGAATATAAAATAACAATAAATGAAATTGTGCTAGTTTATGAACTAAAATCATAATGATCAGATAATTTTTTTTCTGGCTGACGAGCATTGGAAAAAAATAGTTGGCAAGTTATTCTTAGGCCAGTAACGTTAATGAATTCTAATCGCACTTTTTCTTCAGGTTAGTTTCGCTCAGAGGGCGCTTTCTCTCTGCAGCAAAGAAACATAATTTGAGGCAGAAGGTTATGACTACACCATGGCAGAAGGGTGAAAGGTAGTCTAATCATTGTATCATTAAAATTGTGTTTTAATTCCAGCTCAATGTTGACTAAATTCATTTGAAAATGCAGCGGCCGTTTCCATAAAAAAAAAAAAAAAACCATGGTGACTACAGTTGGCTCGCTAATCAATATTATAGGCTTGGTAAAAACAACTGTCACTCGAATCAACACTGACCCAGATTAGTCATTGCTAATCTGAGTCGATGTACTGTAGAGCCGTGGTAAATAGCCTACATGACTGGACTGAAATGAAGTTGCGAGGTAGTCCCATTTCTGGTCGACAATGGCAAGAACCCACTTGCATAGCTCAAACACCCGTCCCCCTTGACAGTCTAAACATGGATCCTTTGCTGGAAAGGATTGAATGGTAAAACCATAAAGTCACCGTCCAGTGTCTTCTTTGATGCCAAATTACCTTTCAGAAATGGCCACCACATTTTCAAATGAGTTACACGGAGTTGTAATCAAAACTCAACTTTAATCATAAAATTATTAAACTATGTTAGCCTACACTCTGCTGCCTAGGTATAGTTATTGCCTTCTGCTAAAAATTTGGTTTCTGTACCACAAAAAGAAAGCTAAATAATCTATTGTTAATGAACTCTGGACCACTCCCAAAGTGGTGGAGAGTATTCGGTGGAAGGATGGATAGGGGATCGGGGCGAAGGCGATGTTGTATGGACTTGGTCTGTGATTGTGCAAACATTGGGAGCCCCAGGTGGGGAGACTCAGGGTGGGGCTCGCGTCTCTCGTTGGAGTCCGTGTAGGCTCCCAAGCCCCCAAAAGGAGTTAATTAATTGACAATAGATGGGCTCTACGTATGTCACCGATATAATTGCGAATATAGCTTGCATTAGAGTTTGGCGTCCGGTGGCCGAGGATTTTAATCAGGTGGTCCGGCCCTCCTCACTTGGATGCTGTGGCAGCGGCGCCGATGTGAAAGGATGCCCGGGGAAGTATTTAAGCGAAATATTGGATATAATTCAATTCGATTCAATTCCATTTATTTGCGTAGCGCTTTTCGCGGATAGATTGTCACAAAGACGCTTTACGTTGAGAGATTAAATAAATGAAAGGGCAGTGCCCAGCCTATTCCCCACAAAGCAAATGAGGCAAAACTCCCAGTAGGGAGAAAAATCCTCTAACGGTGGTGAGAAAAAACTCCCCAGTGGGAAGAAATCTCAGGAGGAACCCGGCTAAGGTAGGGAAGCCCATCCTCCGCGGGCTAGCTAATTAGTAGTAACATAAAGTAATAATATAATAAATGGCAATAGTGTTCAATTAAAGCCCATTTAAACAGGTGTGTCTGTTGCTCCAGGAAGTGGCACGAACATGGCGTGTTGGTCGTGAATAATGGGTCTTGGCACGGATAACCAGTGGCAGGTTTAACGAAGAGGTTGATGCTGCTAAGATAGACTTGTATTGAGGCCAGTGGCTGTACGAAATGAAGCTTGTGATAGGAACTACGTCGAGGGAATCGAAAATCTTGGGGCTGCTTTTGCATCCGAAAGTGAGACGAACGGCGAGATAGTAGCGCTCCTTCCAGGAAACGCCAAAAAAAAAAAATCCCCAAAAAGGTGGGTCGAGTTGGACGACCTTAAAAGCATTTGTGATATCGGCTTTAGCCAACCAGGCGCCGCAACCGGCGAGGCTTTTTTTTTTTTTTGAAAACTTAAGCGCTAGGGAGGCGCTAGTGAGCTGCGCCACTGCGAGTGGCCGTGGGTTGGATATGCGTATCTGTGAATGTTTGCTGATGAGGCAAAGTGTACCGAAAACTGAAGCACTAGGGAGGCGCTAGTGAGCTGCGGCACTGCAAGTGGCTGTGAGGTGGATACGCGTAGTATCCGGGAATGTTTGCTGACGAGGCAAAGTGTACCAAAAACTGAAGCGATAGCGAGGCGCTAGTGAGCTGCGCCACTGTCAGTGGCCGTGGGTTGGATACGCGTAGTATCCGTGAATGTTTGCCGACGAGGCAAAGTTAACCGAAAACTTAAGCGCTAGCGAGGCGCTAGTGAGCTGCGCCACTGCGAGTGGCCGAGAGGTGGATACGCGTAGTATCCGTGAATGTTTGCCGAAGAGGCAAAGTGTACCAAAAACTTAAGTGCTAGCGAGGCGCTAGTGAGCTGCGCCACTGCGAGTGGCCAAGAGGTGGATATGCGTAGTATCCGTGAATGTTTGCCAACGAGGCAAAGTGTACCAAAAACTGAAGCGATAGCGAGGTGCTAGTGAGCTGTGCCACTGCGAGTGGCCAAGAGGTGGATACGCGTAGTATCCGTGAATGTTTGCCGACGAGGCAAAGTGTACCAAAAACTTAAGTGCTAGCGAGGCGCTAGTGAGCTGCGCCACTGCGAGTGGCCAAGAGGTGGATATGCGTAGTATCCGTGAATGTCTGCCGACGAGGCAAAGTGTACCAAAAACTGAAGCGATAGCGAGGTGCTAGTGAGCTGTGCCACTGCGAGTGGCCAAGAGGTGGATACGCGTAGTATCCGTGAATGTTTGCCGACGAGGCAAAGTGTGCCAAAAACTGAAGCGATAGCGAGGTGCTAGTGAGCTGTGCCACTGCGAGTGGCCGTGGGTTTGATGCGCGTAGTATCTGTGAATGTTTGCCGATGAGGCAAAGTGTACCAAAACTGAAGCACTAGGGTGGCGCTAGTGAGCTGCAGCACTGCGAGTGGCCGTGAGGTGGATACGCATAGTATCCGGGAATGTATACTGACAAGGCAAAGTGTACCGAAAACTGAAGCACGAGCGAGGCGCTAGTGAGCTGCGCCACTGCGAGTGGCCATGGGTTGGATACGCGTAGTATCCGTGAATGTTTGCCGACGAGGCAAAGCGTACCGAAAACTGAAGCACTAGTGAGGCGCTAGTGAGCTGCACCACTGCGAGTGGCCGTGAGGTGGATAGGCGAAGTATCCTTGAATATTTGCCGGCGAGGCAAAGAGCGTCAGCATTTGTAATGGTTTGACAATTTTAGAATAAACATGGCAATCATTCAACAGCACCATAAATGTATGAGTTTTAATTTGCGAAGAACGCGACGTGCACATATAACAAGTTGCTTGGACTAATAGGTAGAGGCGATGAAAGTCTGCTTTATTTTGAAAGCCTTGTTAAACATAGTACTACTACAGAATTATGGCGTTTCCTTCCGCACATCCCTGACCACAAAGTTATTGATTTGTCTATGATTTCTGTGCTCATGTAACTCGAGGAACAACACAGATTTACGAATGGCCGTGAGGTGGATACGCCTGCAGTGTCCGTGAATGTTTGCCGGTGAGGCGAAGAACGTTAGCATTTGTAATGGTTTGACGGTTTTGGGATATTTGTTTTACTAAAATGTGACTGTGAAAGTAGGGGCGACAAGTAAGTGGTGTGGTAAAAGCCTGTATTGTCGTAGCATACAGCAAGATGGAGAATGAATGTATCGAAATCGTCAAGTTCTCTCCTCCAATGAGGAAAGTACTGGCGGATTGTGTTTTGGTAGGGTGAGACGGTAAAGAGCGAACTCGGTTCGTGTGAGCTTCTCTGCTACGAGGGGCGTATGGGAGGTAGAGAGGTGGCTAGTGTGAGCTGAAACGGAGGTGTGGGGAAAACTACGAGTGGCTGAAATGGTTGATAGGAGAGGCGGACTTGTAGGAGGAGGCGCTTGTGACTTGGGAAACGGGGAGAGGGGCGGGGAAAGAGACTGAAGGAGCCCAGAAGCCGGGTTTCGTCCGGCAAAAAGGATGGGGGCGGGACACATGTGCTTGGGGAAAAAGTGCAGCCTGCGAACCCAGGCACGAAAAAAAGGGGACGAAAAGAGACCGAAGAGGTCATAAACGGAGGGAGCAGGCACGGGGGGGGCGGACTGGCTGGTTTGCGGAAGGAGTGACTTCCGCCGAATCTGGAGCTGGAGGCCGTGATGACGTAGCGCCGGGGACGTTGATGGCGGAACTCGGTAGTGCTGTGTGAGAGTCGGTGAATAATTTTTGTGGGCTGGCCATGTTGTCAGAGCGGTGGAAGGGGATTTTCTTCTGCTTGAGTGCCCGATGGAGCGTGGCGACGGTCGAACGTGGAGCCTGGGACGACCTTGAAGTGCGAGCCGTGGTAAGCCTTGCTGGCTTGCTGGCTGGAAATCATCTGTGCACCGTTCTGTGAAATGAGAATGGGTTTGGTTATAGGCTGTAATGGAGTAATTGTCACTGCGGAGGGCCAGAAAGCAGTATCATCAGAATATGTGGAATATGTTATGATGGGTGAGGGGCTAATGCAGTTATTGGTGTATAGAGTGTAAAAAGGGGACTAAGAAAACAGCCTTGGGGGTCTCTGGTGTTGATAACAATGGTCCGTAATGTAACTGTCCCTGTCCTGACAGCCTGTGGTCTATTGCTGAGGAAGCTGTTGATCAGGTGAATGTCATGAGGTGGGGTGTTCAGTCGGTGAAATTCCTTTATCATCTGATGGCATTGAACTTTCTTGAATGAAGAGCTGAAGTTGATGAAGAGGACTGCCGCAAAAGTGCCAGGTGTTTCCAGATGTTGGAGGAGGGTCAAGAGGAGACATACCACAGCATTCTCCATTCTTCGCGTGGCCTTGTTGGCAAACTGATACCTGCCCGGCTGAGGTTTGACAGCTGTGGGGTTCCTACATGATAGAAAAGAAAATGGGAGAGAGCTCAATGGCACAGAGCTTGAGCACCTATGCTGAGATGTCATCTGTAGCCTTGCCAAGTTTACATCTGCTTAGTTCCTGTCAGACATCCTCCCCTGTAAAGGGAGGTTGTGTTGGTGCGATAATACAGTTGCAATCAAAATTATTCAACCCCTGCTGCAAATTAGGTTTACTGGCAAAATTTTCAAACTTTTAGCTGTTTGCAATGAACAAATCAAACAAGAACAATTTAAATAGCTCAACACAACAAATACTATCAGTGTCCTCTCCAAATTCAACACAAAATGCCACTTTTAATGACTACTGCAGGCTCAAAATTATTCAACCCCTTCATGACAAGCATCTTTAATACTTAATAGAGCACCCTTGGAGCCACTATGACCTGCTGGCAATATGATGCATCGGCAGACAACAGCTTCTGGCAGCATTCCCAAGGAATCTTAGCCCAGTCCTCATGGACGATGGCCTCCAGTTCACTAATATTCTAGATTTTGCATGCTGCAACTGTGTTCTTCAAATCCCAGCAGAGATTTTTTATGGGGTTCAAGTGAGGCAACTGTGATGGGCGTCAAATGGAACATTAGAATTCATTAATGTTATGCTTGCCCAATCACAACTAGCCAACTATTTTTTAACTTCTTTAACCCGAATGCCCCCGGTACCGGGGGCGAACATTACGCTTCATAAATGCAGCATGTTTCCTAATGGCAACATTGTTATGCGGTATATCCACTTAACGGGAAGAAACTCGGAAAAAGCTCGTGTTGACCTTTTTTACCTCAACCGAACACAATTCAATCACCAAGCAGGTAAATAAGCATGCAGCAAAACATAGGATAAAATAATATCAGTGCTGAATTGCTAGCGTTTCTACTGAATTTGTGCTAGGCATACAAATAATACATCAAATGAAAGAGGACAGTCCACAGAATCCAACAATATAGCATTGTCATTTTAAATCGACACCACACTCAAAGAACAGCAGACATACACTTTACATTCTACAGAGATAAGCAAAATATTTCTTACCTTTGATATTTTGTAATAAAACAACTGTTTGATGGTAAATCTGTGCTTGCTATTGTTAGCCTAATGTGTCCGTGTTATATCGAAACTAGTTCTTCTAGTCTCCATGCATGTTTTTTTTTTTTTTTCCCCGAGGCACTGCGTCAAAGGATTACAGCCCCTCGGCATTCCGCTTGCTCGCAATGTATTTTTCTTTCTGTGATCGGCCTGTGATGCTGTCAGTAAGACTTTGCGGGTGGCCATTTGATTTTATGGGTTCTGACGTTTCCAACAAGCCATAAACCACCTTAAAGGGTCTTCAGGGTAAAGTGTAGAAATAACCAAAATAATGTAAAAACTAAGAAATAAACATACTCAACATGATTTTAACCTCATAAAATGTAGTATTTTGATTTAAAAAATGTACATGGTTGCCATGGAAATGGCACTTTAATGACAAAATCTAAAAATATTTTGTGGCACTCATATTTCAATTAATCATGGTCAGATTTTACTCAAATTAGTCTCATTAGTCTTAGGTTTAAGATAGTTCTATGTTTTGTTAAGAACATTTATGAATATTTAATGAGCTCTGTTATGTCATCGCTGACATCAAAAATCGCTGTCATCAACTTGCTTCATTTTCAAAATTAACCCCATAGGGATGCGCCTATCTACAAGTAGAAAATCCTATGTAATTTCATAGATCCCCAACAGATACAACTTCAGTCCAAATTTCAAGTCAATCAGATGAAAATTATTGATTTTATGAATGCCACAAGGTTGAAAGTGAGTCAAAATTGTGATTTTCGGTCATTTGCATTTAAAGTCACAAGTAACAATTGTCAGTTTTAGCTAGATGCATAGCTTGCTGCGTGTGCTTCTCAAAGGGAAGCCTGTTATCCGGTAAACACTAACTATGGAGTTGGAGTAACAAATGACACTTTCCAGATGACATATAGTTCAATTAGCCATGTTAACTTAGACAAGATTAGCTAACATTAGCTAAAGCTCAATACTTATCTGTTCAGGAGAAAATCAGCTAACTCAGCAATTGTCTGAAAATGCTTCTGGCATTAAGTTGTCTCCTTCTCTCAAATGCATCTACAGTATTTACCTAAATTTTACTATGTCCCTGGTCGTGGAGCTGTTCAGAAGGATTTTTTTTAAGGTTTGGTAGAATTTGACATTATCACTGTTGATCCAGTTTTTACTTCCATGGCAGCAGCATGCTGTGTTTGGCTTCCAATTTGTTTCATATCTGGCGACTGGACTTAGGTGGGATGTTGAAATAAGAACTGGGTGGGATCACACAGACCAAAACAAAAACAGACGTTCTGTCCCGCAATCGAAATTTCACAGAAGAAAATACTGACTAAAGCATTGTTGTCAGAGAAGCCAGTATTTCAATTTTGCATGTTTCCTTAATATCTGATGATATAGCATGGTCATTTTATAATGTAGAACAGTAAATAATTCACATATGAGCGGGTGAGAACAAGAGTCTAAAAACCGTAAAACAAGTTCTAAGTTTCTGCTTTCTGTAAATTCATATGTTTGCCAAATTGTTGATATTTTTGCTCAAAAGGACTTGTCACTGATTTCAAATATTTATCATTTAAGTGTAGTTAGAGGGTGCTACATCCTGTTAACTCATTTTTCACAAAATTCAAGATAGTAGCGTCTGGTTATCACTCATGTTTTTCCTTAAAATATAGGCAAGGTAAAGTCGAAATTGCAACAAGTTAACGGTTGGCTCACTCAGTGAAGATGCTGTTAAACAGTGTAGAGTGACCACCATGTCAACAGATCAAATCCTGATCCCGACCAATGCCGGCAGTGGCCAGCAGCCTTGAAAGAGCAGCGCATAAAAGGTTTATTTTGTCATGCTATCATTTATTCTTTTTAGGGTTTTTTTTTTTTAGCTTATTTACCTATTACTTTGGCCTTAGTACTTTTTCATGAATATATATTTGCAATATGATATTATAGCTAAGAAAAAAAATTTTAAGTTTCCAAAAGTTTCTTGGTGATATTCTCTCAGTCACAAATTGGTGAAACGCAGATATTAATTAGTGAGTGATGAGGTGAAACTGTGTGTGCTTGACTTTGTCATGCTAATTTTGTTATGATCTTAAATCACCAAGTGTGATTGATTATTGATATGGTCGGTATAATCTAGCTCATTTTAGTCTGTTTGGGTTATTTAGTCTGCTTCGGTCATTTAACTAGCGTGGGTTATCTTGTTATCAATGAATGTCCTCTTATAATATTATCAAATATTCAAACATTTCCTTCTGAAACCTATTTTTGGCTGATTTATACTGACAGCCCTGCAAAGCGATAATACAGTTGCAATCAAAATTATTCAACCCCTGCTGCAAATTAGGTTTACTGGCAAAATTTTCAAACTTTTAGCTGTTTGCAATGAACAAATCAAACAAGAACAATTTAAATAGCTCAGCACATCAGTGTCCTCACCAAATTCAACACAAAATGCCACTTTTAATGACTACTGCAGGCTCAAAATTATTCAACCCCTTCATGACAAGCATCTTTAATACTTAACCGAGCACCCTTGGAGCCACTATGACCTGCTGGCAATATGATGCATCGGCAGACAACAGCTTCTGGCAGCATTCCCAAGGAATCTTAGCCCAGTCCTCATGGACGATGGCCTCCAGTTCACTAATATTCTAGGTTTTGCATGCTGCAACTGTGTTCTTCAAATCCCAGCAGAGATTTTTTATGGGGTTCAAGTGAGGCAACTGTGATGGGCACTCTAGAATCTTCCCAGACTTCCTCTGAAACCAAACCTTGGTGGATGTTGAGGTATGCTTAGGATCATTGTCCTTTTGGAAGGTCCAATGATGCCCAAGCGTCAGCTTCCCTGCAGACGGCATGACATTTTCTCCTTGGATATCCTAGTACTTGACTGAATCCATCTTGCCTTCCACACTTTGCAGGTTTCCAGTGCCAGAGGAAGGAAAGCAGCCACAGAGCATCAAAAAGCCCCCACAATTCTTCACTGTAGGCAGGGTGTACTTTTCAGCATATGCTTCTTTATTCCTCCCGCAGACATACCACTGATTCATAAGCCCAAAATATTCCAGTTTTGTTTCATCACTCCACAGAACAGTATCCTAGAACTTCTGTGGCTTATTTATATGGTTTTGAGCATATTGGAGCTTGCACTTTTGGATCAGTTGTGGTGTGTGTCTTGGAGACCTTCAATGCTTAGTATGCGCCCTACTGTGCGACCTGAAACCTCAGTGCATCCTGCCTTCAAGCCTTGCTGCAGGTCTCCTGTAGTCACTTGAGGGTTTTTTGACCACCTGTCTTGTCAGAAATCTGGTGGCAGGCATTCATAACTTCCTCTTTCTGCCACATCCTGGTACTGTAGCCACTCTTCCTTTAACTCTGAACTTGCTACCTTTTTGTATCATTTTCCTTGTTTGTGCCTGGCAATGATCTCTACTATTAGCTTTTTGGACAATTCTCTTGACAGCCATATTTCTAATACGCAATCAAATGTCACTGTCAGCAAACCCCTAGCGAGTGCAAGTATTTGATGTGTTCTATCTCAGGCAAACCTGATGCAACTAATTAAGCTCTTGATTAGCTGCATTAGGTGTGCTTGAGACAATACCTGACTTGCAAATATGCTGTTATGAGGGATTCTATTCAGGGGGTTGAATAATTTTGAGACTGCAGTAGTCATTAAAATTGGCATTTTGAGTTAAATTTGGAGAAACCACTTGTAATATTAGTTGTGTTGAGCTATTTAAAATGTTCTTCTTTAATCTGTTCATCACAAACTGAAAGTTTGTAAATTTTGCCAGTAAACCCAATTTGCAATGGGGGTTGAATAACTTTGATTGCAACTGTAGATGGTAAAGATATTATAGAAATGCGGCGCTCCGGTAAATTTTCCCCTTTGGTGGTTTTAGGTGTACAATGACCCTTGGTGTTCTAGTGTTAACGTGACTACTGTTAGCACTGGCAGAAGGAGCACTGCAGCTGGAATGTTTGCTAGGCTGATGAACAACTGACTGAATGTCAGCAGCTGGCGGACACCACTCCTGTGGTGGATGAGGATCAGAGGATGTTGAACCAACCAGAGTGACGTGTCCAACAAATATAAAGGGGCAATATGAATTTGGAGCCAAAACTAATGGAAAAAACAGTTCAAATCAAAATTGTTTTCAAAATATACAAATTGATCTTGCACATTCACTTTAGTAGCTGTCTCAGAGGCTCTCAACTCCCTACTCAAGCACGTGTTGGGAATAATTAAAATCTTTCATAAGCCTCTTCTTGGTGACATCCAATCTAAAACAATTTTGTGCGCCTCACCGCTGATGTGTAGGATCATAAAGCCAGCCTTTGAGACTGACAGGTGCCACAACTGTTCCTACGCTTATTTTTGGATGCAAATGATTGTTTTTATCCTTTATTTCTTTCCTCTTCACAGACATGGCATAATAGTGAACCACCGCACCATGGAGCCGTCCTTAAGGAGGCATATCTTAACATCACATGTCAGCTTTCTCTCTGTCTCTTAGTCTTCCTGCACTGAACACCTTCAGTTCAAAGCGGAAGTGCTCCTGGCTCCTCTCCGCTTTCACAGACTAAACAAAAAAAAAAAAAAAAAAGCTTTGGATAGCACTGCTTCAGGGCCAGCAACGCTCCAAAAATGTCATAATGAAAAGAAAAAAAGCTGAACAACAAAGTTTTCCTTTTTACTCATAATTGCAGACATTTCGACAGCATTTATGCTTTATACTTCTGCTTGTGCTCAAATGTAGATGTGTGTACTTGCATACATAAAAGTATAAAAGTAGCACTGAAAAATCAAACAGAGATTATAAACCTTGTGTATTGTTGCCTAACGAGATTTAGGATATTAAGCATCCAATTGACAAGCTACCATAACGTCCATGATTATACACAAAAATTTATGATTATTTCAAGTGCATGAGAGATGTTGTTGTTTTTGTGCATGAGTGTGTGTGTGTGTGTGTGTGTGTTTGTGTGTAGTGGGGGTGGAGCTGCACATGGTAGACAGGCCAGCTGAGGAGGACCATGATGCTAAAGCTTTCTGTAATGTTACTCTCACAAACGGCTACTGTCAGAGTTCAACACGCTTTCCTGAGGGAGGCCGCAGCACACTGATATGTGACAAACAGAGCAGATGGAGTAACAATAAAATGTTAATGCATTTCACTTCAGTATGGCTTATATGGACAGATTCTTTTCCCTAGATTTTTCACAGTAATAACAACTGTGGCAATGACGAGACAAATATAACTTTCATTCTTCAAGCTGTCCTGCTATTAGAATGAACCTTCACAACTGTGAAAACAACAGCCACAGCATCAATACCACATAGAACAGTGCATAAGACAAGACACAGCCTTTGCATTAAATATGATTAAAGGAAAAGATAATGACCCCCTCTGGTGATTTCAAATTATAATTTGTTATTAATGTCAGTCAGTGATCTTTTAATCTGCAAATGCAAGTTTTCACTTTTAAAAGGGCAAAAATGTTGTAAGTTGGCGGAAAGGGCCGGAGTTCAATGAGAAAACCCGTCACACGAGGAATACAGTTGGTAACTGTTCCTTTAATTAATAATAATTGGGGCAATGATTTGAATATGATGATGGTGATGTTTGTGTTGGCCTGGAAGAGGCTTTATTTTAACCCTACCAGAATAGAGCCACCCAGATTTGAGCAAAAGACAGCTGACATTAATGCCCAGCGAGCCCTGGAACCAGACCGTGACGATCATGTTGGAATACAGACCAGTAGCCTAGGTTAACATCAACTAACCTCTTGCTTTGACTACTTGTTAATACACTCTTCAAAATACTGTAAGAAGGGGATATTGGAATTTTAAGGTCAATAATAAAATAATGATTGTGTTTTGGATATAATAACTGCTTGCAATGAAGATAGCATGAACTGCTCTGAAACAGAGCACCAAAACCCAGCAAGTGGTGCACACATGCAGCACGTGAAAATCCCGAATACATGGCCTGGATGCATATTCGAATTTGACACTTTAGAGAAAGGTCATCAACTCATTTGTGATCGAGACTTCTTTCATTCTGATAGCTTCTGACAGGAATACTTTGTTCAGTTTGTTTATCTGAGACATCCTTTGATTGTTTTTTCGCAATGTGACGTCTCCAACGTGCTGAACGTCTAAGAGCAATTGGTATGCTTAAAATTGGCAGCCGCCAGTCTGAGGTTTCCAATTTCTTCAATGTTTCCTAGTCTGTGATTAGCACATTACGGAGCAGGTATCAGCAAACACATAATGTTGATGATCAACGCCTTTCAGGGCATCCACGGTCAACAACAAAAGCCCAGGATAGGTTGATTTCTACCCAGGCTCTGAGAAATCTCACTCAAACAGCAAATCAGATCAGTGCAAACCTACACCAGGCAACTGCTGTCCGAATGACAGGTCAGACGATGAGAAATCGTCTACACGATGCCCATCTTCAAGTTTGATGGCCTTGTATAGTGCTGCTATTGACCAACCGCCACATTGCCAATAGAGGCGAATGGTGTACACAATGCAGGAACTGGGGAAATTGTCGGTGGTCACATATAATGTCCTCAGATGACTCCTGGTACACTTTAGACTTCCTTGATAGGTGTGGTCACAGATGGCGAAGTCGCAACGAATGCCATGCTAAATTTAACCTGAGGCAGCATGACAGATTTGGTGGTGGGTCTATTACACTGAACTCCATTCCATATCGTGCAAGGAAGAGTCACTGGCCAGTACTATTGGGACAACATACTGACACCCTATGTTGTCCAATTTGCATGACATGAGGGGCGGTGTTTTGTCTTTCAGTAGGACAACGCCCGTGCTTACCGTGCAAGAATAGTCAATAACCACCTTCAATTGCACAATGTCCATAGGATTTCCTGGCCAGCCAATGAGCCCTGACCGTTCCTTCATTGAAAATGTCATGGTTTGTGAGGTGTGCGTGTGGTTTGGACTTTTCTTTGCGGCTCTCGTCCCAGGACGATATCGAATTCCTTGGCCATTGGATTCTTTACCCAGCTGGCTGATTGAGCTGGGGCGGCGCCTCCCCGGACTCTATATAAGCAGGAAGTCCGGCACGTCCCCTTCGCTAGAGTGGCTGTTTTTAGCTTTGCACGATAGCCGAAGATATCTGTAGTCAGGTTTTGTATGACTTTCTATATTCTGATTATTGGACTTTCTTCTCCCTTTTTTCTATCTCGCTTTGCTTCCGTGTTTCGGACTATTATACGTCCGTTGGAAGTGCGAGTACTTTCGTTTGGTCTGTATTATTCTCTGCGTTTGTACTGTGTCCATGCTGCTCGCTTTCTCTCTGGTCGTAGCGCTTGGCCTCCTAATTCTACCGGCCATTACAGAACACTCTAGCCGACATGGAGTCGTCAGCAACGGCTGTGTTAGAGAAAGTTGTGGCTTATCAACAAGCTGTTCTCTCTGGATATGGCAAGGGTCTTTCTAGCCTGAATAATCAGCAGGCAGAGTTGGCAGAGAGTCCGCCTTCAGGCGAATGCCATGGAGAGACAGGAAAACGTTCTGTTAACTCTCACTGAGAGTATTAGAGCCTGGTCCACTCAGATCACATGAAATGTTGCACAAGCACAATCCGCACACCTTCCCCGAGAGCCAAAACTCCAGTTACCCCCAAGATATGGAGGCGAGGCAGGAAGATGTAAAGATTTTATTGCCCAATGTGAAATATTTTTTAAAGCGCAGCCTTAATGGTTTGTGAATGAAGAGTCTGGGGTTTCATTTATTTCATCCCTGTTGACCGACACAGCACTCACTTAAGTCAGCCCACTTATTCGATCTAATTCACCGGTAGTGAATACTGTGGAGACTCTCATTAGGGAAATGGTATCGGTGTTTGATCAGAATGTTAGTGGTCAGGACGCGGCTACGCATTTAATGCATCTGAGGCAGGGCTCTGAGAGTGTCGCTGAGTTTTCAATCTCATTTCGCTTCTTGGCGACAGAGACAGGCTGGCCAGAAGCGCCTCCTATGACAGTTTTTGTTCACACTTTGGCTGAGGAGGTTAAAGATGCCTGGCTACATTGGAGCCTTGTGTTTCCGTGGATTCGTTGGTTTGCACTGCAGTGCGAATTGATAATCGCATCCACGAATGTAACAGGGAGAAATGTACTGCATTGACTCTTGCTGGCAACAGGGCTAATGCGCCTCGCAGCATGCATACAGCTCCCATTCCGCCCACTGAGATTTCCGCTCCTGGCGAGCCTATGAAGGTTGATGGCTCATATGAGTGCCGGCTCGTAAGCCCGTTCACAGACGTATAATCTGCTATAATTGTAACAAACCGGGAAATATCTGTCCATGCTGCCCTGAGCTTCACGGAAACGGGAAGTCCCTCTAGCGATATCGGGGGGGGCACTAGAGGGACAGACCCAATTTCCCTTCCGCACTTTAATTCCTGTAGAGTTGACTGTGGGGAGACAGAGAATATTTATCGAAGCTTTTGTGGACTCTGGCGCCGTGGATTGTTTTATGAATGCAGAGTGGGCTAGGAGTCATTCCATCCTATCTGCCCTCTTTTACATTCACGCTCTGTTAGATCTTTGGATGGTCGCCCGCTGGGAACTGGATTTATAACCAAAGTTTCGGAATCATTGACTATGTTCATTTCTTTTGGTGGTCATTCTGAGGAGGTTCGGTTTTTTGTTATCAGTTCTCCTGTTTTCCCTGTCGTTTTAGGACACTCTTGGCTGCAGGAACATAGGCCTCACATCATTTGGGGGAGTCAGAATAACCCAATCGTCCAGTGGGGCACTGATTGTAGGTCCCACTGTAGGGAGAGTTTGGCGTGTCATCCGGGCATCAACTTATGGGGGAGGCTGACGCCTGGAGAGATTCTGAGGAGTTTGTCTCACACAACCCTCCTAATCTAGAGAAAGGGGCAGAGGAGGGGTTGGAGTGGGATCCTCAATTTGACTGGTGGCAGCCAGAGGAGGATTGCTATTCGGAGGATTTCTCTGACTCGGAATTAGACATAGAGATGGCAGGTTCCAAACAGGGTGAGAATTTGGGGGCTGCTCTGAACTTTTGTCTGCCTCCTAATGTTCCTAATGCTGATCTCGTGGAGATTTTTAGCAAGCAACGGACCTCTAATTTACCTCCTCATCGCACGTACAATTGCGAGATCAATCTCTACTCGGGTACCACTCCCCCCAGGGGTTTATTATACTCGCTGTCAGGGCCTGAGCGAAGGGCCATGCGAGAATATATTCAGGAGGCTCTGGCTAATGGATTTATTCAGCCCTCCACGTCTCCTGCCTGAGTGGAGTTCTTTTTTGTGGGCAAAAAAGATGGTGGCCTGAAACCCTGTATTGATTACAAGGGCTTGAATAATATCACCATTAAAAACCGATACCCCCTTCCGTTGATGAATTCCGCATTTGAACGTCTGCAGAAGGCGTCATTTTTTACTAAGCTAGACCTCTGGAATGCTTATAACTTGGTTCGGATCCGGGAGGGGGACGAGTGGAAAACGGTATTTAATACGCATGACAGGTACTACGAATATTTGTTCATGCCGTTTGGATTGGTTAATGCCCCTTCTGTGTTCCAAGCACTCGTCAGTGACGTCCTCCGAGAGATGTTGGACAGATTAGTCTTTGTCTACCTTGACGACATTCAGATTTTTTCTTCAACTCCCTCGGAGCATAAACAACACGTCAGACAAGTGGTTGAGGCCCTCCTTAAAGCCAAGCTTTTTGTCAAGGCTGAAAAATGCGTTTTTCATGCCAAGACAGTTTCGTTTCTTAGCTTCATTGTTTCGGAAGGGTCGGTCCGCATGGATCCTGACAAGGTGACAGCGGTCAGGGATTGGCCTGCCCCTCAAAACGTCAAGGAGATACAACGGTTTTTGGGGTTTGCTAATTTTTATAGGAGGTTATCCGTAATTTTAGCACGGTTGCTGCCCCCATTATCGCGCTCACTGAGAAAAATACCTTCCCATCGTTTGCTCGGTCTCCAGCAGCTGAACTGCTTTTCAGGAGTTAAAGAAACGATTTAGCTCAGAGCCCATTTTCGTTTTGCCCAACCCCTCCCTCCCATTTGTTGTGGAGGTGGATGCGTCGGAAGTCGGGGTGGGTTTTTTTTTTCCCAGCGCCCCCTTCGGGACAATAAGTTGCACCCATGCGCCTACTTCTCCTGGTCATTGTCGGTGGCCAAACGGAATTACAGCATTGGTGACTGGGAGTTGTTAGCTGTCAAGTTGGCATTAGAAGAGTGGTGCCATTGGTTTGAGGGGGCTGAACATTCGTTTGTGGTTTGGACGGATCATAAAAATCTCCAATACATCCAACAGACTAAACGATGTAATTCTCTGCAGGCGCGGTGGTCGTTGTTTTTCAACCGCTTTAACTTTACGTTAAGATATCGCCTGGGTTCTAACAACATCAACAAAAACATCAAGCCCGACGCTTTGTCGCGGATTCATGACCGCTCTGGTCTCGACCCCATTCCTGAGCCGGTTATCCCGGCAGCTCAGATTGTGGCTCCCATTCAGTAGGATGTTGAGTCAGTTGTGCGAGAGGCATTGAGAACTGATCCCGGTCCTGGTGGGGAGCCACCTAGCTGTTTGTTTGTTTCATTGGCAGTATGGTCCCAAGTTCTCCAGTGGGGGCACTCTTCCCCTCTGGTGGGTCACCCAGGGGTTCATCGGACCAAGAAGTTTTTGGCCCGACGTTTCTGTGGCCCAGCATGATTGAGGACATCCGGGAGCTTGTCGCGGCATGCTGTATCTGCACTAGGAACAAGACTTCCCATCTCCCCCCCTCTGGTCTGCTGCGGCCGTTGCCCGTCCCTAAGGGCCCTTGGAGCCATATCGCTCTTGATTTCATTACGGGGCTGCCTGTTTCTGAAGGCAACGTGATCTTAGTCGTGGTCGACCGTTTTTCTAAGGCCGCCCACTTTATCGCGCTGCTTAAGCTGCCTTTGGCGCGGGAGACGGCCCTTCTTGTTGTGGACTATGTTTTCCGGCTGCATGGTCTCCCTCAAGATGTGGTTTCTGATCAGGGCCCTCAATTTACGGCCAAATTCTGGCATGCGTTTTGCAACCAGTTGGGGGCCACCGTGAGCCTTTCCTCTGGTTTCCACTAAGAGACTCCCTGCTTCATTAGTCCTTTTCAGATTGACAGGATTGATCCTTCGCACACAGTCCAGTTGAAGCTCCCTAGATCCTTACGGATCCACCCCTCTTTTCATGTCTCCAGTCTCAAACCTGTTAGCACCTGCGTCCTGGCTCCGGTCAACAAACCCCCGCTGCCGCCGCGGATGATTGAAAGGGGGCCTGTTTACACTGTGCGTCGTATTTTAGCCGAGAGGCGTGTGGGTCGTGGGGCTCAGTTTTTAGTCGACTGGGAGGGTTATGGTCCTGAGGAGCGATGCTGGGTTCCTTCTCGGGATATCCTGGATCCCACTCTTATCTCCGAGTTCCTTGCACAGGATTCTCTGGAAACTTCTGGAGCCGTTCCTTGGGGAGGGGGGGTCCTGTCATGGTTTTTGAGGTGTGCGTGTGGTTTGGACTTTTCTTTGCGGCTCTCATCCCGGGACGATATCGAATTCCTTAGCCATCGGACTCTTTACCCAGCTGGCTGATTGAGCTGGGGTGGCGCCTTCTGGGACTCTATATAAGCAGGAAGTCTGGCACGCCCCCTTCGCTAGAGTGTCTGTTTTTAGCTTTGCACTATCGCTGAAGATATCTGTAGTCAGGTTTTGTATGACTTTCTATCTTCTGATTATTGGAGTTTCTTCTCCCTTTTTTCTATCTTTGCTTCTGTGTTTCGGACTATTATACGTCCTTTGGAAGCGCGAGTACTTACATTTGGTCTGTATTATTCTGTGCATTTGTACTGTGTCCATGCTGCTCATTTTCTCTCTGGTCATTGCGCTTGGCCTCCTAATTCTACCGGCCATTACAGAAAATGTCTGGGACATCTTGGGTCGATGTGTGCATCAACATCAAAGGCCACCAGCCGCCCTAGATGAACTTGGCCAGGCACTGGTGGAAGACTGGGACAGACTGCATCAAATCACCATAGGTAGACTCATATGTACGATGCCTCGACGAATCAATGAGTGTTTGGTCAATAAGAGGGGCATTATGCACTATTGACGCAAAAATGTCAACTTTCAATTTTCATTTCTAACTCATTCCTTCTTTCACAGACCATGACAGCAAGAGAAACTGTTTAGGTAATGAAATATTGGGTGAATTGTTTACTCAATTCCTTCATTGTTAGATACAATTAGTTTGGGACCTATTACTCTATCTCATTTTTGTTATTGATATTGAAATTTCAATATCCCCTACTTTTTTTTTTTTGCAATTATTTCTTTATTGAATTTCGTAGTTGACTTTAACAAATAAACAGCATAACAAGCCGCAAACATAAAAAATTAAAGACATATTGCCAAGTAGTAAGAATTGTATGTAAATGACTGGAGGAAGAAAGAAAAAAAAAATAAACATCAAACCTAACATAACATGAGTGGCGAGAACAGGCCATTCAGCCCAACTAGGCTTGCCATTTTTTTTTTTTTTTTTTTTCCCAATTGTGAATGAAAATAAATACATTCATAAATTCCCTTAGCTATGGTCACAGTACATATGTCACCTTTTCCACAAGGTTATATTTCATCTGGCAACACTTGGTTATGATCAGAGGTCCATAAAAGGGTCTCATACTCTCTAAAATGTATCCATCTTATTTTTTAAAGCATAGGTGCGCTGTTCAAGATGCAGGGTTTCCTCCAAAATTAGTTTGAACAAAGTGAATGTTGGTGGGTTATGGTGATTCCAGTTCAACAGAATGCATTTCTTTGCCACACAGGATATTATACTGGTCCTTTTCACTGATATGGGGTCCAGCGTCCCGTCCAGCTCTGTACCAAAAAGGTACTGACTTGGTGAAATGTCCAGAGGGATCTTAAGAGCCTTGAGTCATGCACAGCTTTACACAATAGTTTCAGACTTTTACACTCCCAGAAAATATGGATAACTGACCCTCTATATGTTTTACACCGATGACACCGAGTAGATGAGTTTGGATACATCCTACTCAGCCAAAGCGGAGTAAGGTACATCCTATGCATGAATTTGTAATTCTGCTCAGTTATCTTATTACAGGACAGTGAAATAAAAACATTCTGACACATATCATTCCACTGGTCATCACTCAGGTCAACTCCCAGATCCCTTTGCCATGCATTCCTAAGTGCTGTTAAGGATGAGCTGTGGTAATCTAACAAAGCCTTGTAAATCAGTGCGATTTTCCTTTTAAGTGATGTAGAACCCTGCAGAATTTCCTCTCACCCTGACAGCTCTAAGGATAGACATCCTTCCTTTTTTACAGTACTAACAAAGTGATGGATTTGAAGATATTAAAAAAATCTGTTTTGGAATGCCAAACCCTAATCTTTGATCTGAAAAAGTTTTGGAGGAGCCTTCATTAAATAGGTGTTGAAACTGATGTATACCAAATTCTTTCCACTTTTTGAGTAATGACTTTTCAATTGAGGTTGGGAGGTCAGGGTTAGAGGATAGAGGAGCCAGCATAGAAATTCCTGAAAAAGATCTACAAAACTGCTTTGCATCTTGCCACGCTCGGAGGGTGTTACGAATTACATATGTTCTAGATATTCATTGTACTGTGTATATGTTGTTGATATATGGCAAAGAGGCCAGTGATATGGGAGAGCAGAGTTCTTCTTCAATATCTGTCCAGCGAGCATCTCTTCATTTTTGTACCCAGCCAGTCATGCCCTTTATCTGAGCACCTCAATAATAGAGCTGGACATCTAGGAGTCCAAGTCCACCTTTTTCTTTAGATTTGGTTAAGGTTTTATAAGCTATTCTAGGTAAAGAGTTCCTCCAAATAAAATTACATATTAATTTGCTTACTTATTTAAATAATTTCCCATCTAGGTGACAAGGCAGCGACTGGAAAAGGTAATTAAATTGTGGTAATACATTCTTTTTAATTACATTAATAGATCCAAGAAATGAGATGGGAAGTAGATTCCAATGTTCTAATTCCTGCTTGATCTTTTTGAGGTATGGGGCATAGTTAGCTTGAAACAAGTCTTTGAGTTTTGGGGTCACAGCCTGCCCAAAGTATTTAAAACCAGAATGAGCCCAAGTAAAGCGCAATGCCGCCTTGACTTCACTCGAGATTGGTGAGTTTAATAAGAAGGCATTAGATTTCTCTAAATTTATTTTATAGCGTGATAATCTGCCAAATTTATAAGTTCAAAGACTGCTGGAACTGATTTCTCTGGACTGGACACGGACAGAACTATATCATCCTCATATCAATGAAATCTTCTCTGTTTCTCCAATAGTAATTCCATAGATCTCACTGTTTGTCCGCACAGCCTCCACAAGAGGTTCCATTGCCAAATTCAAAAGAAACGGGGATAACGGGCATCCCTGTCGACAACCTCTATTTAGATCAAATTTTTCAGAAAGTGAGCCATTCACACAAATTTGTTGGTTACTGTACATAGATTTAATCCATCCAATGCACTTGTCACCGATTTTAAACTTCTTCAGGACAGAAAATAGACATGACCACTCGACCCTATTGAATACTTTCTCTGTGTTGAGCGAGAGTACTAGCCCTGGTTGCCCTACTTTTTTTGAAGAGTATATCACAAACCCCAATTCTGATGAAGTTGGGACGTTTATTTAAAAGCAGAATACAATGATTTGCAAATCCTTTTTCGACCTATATTCAATTGGGTACACTATAAAGACAAGACATTTAGGGCCCTATCTTACGCCAGAGTCCCTAAACCCGTTATTAGGGGATTTCGCATTGTGTAAGAGGCGTTCCCCCGCGAAAGTTGCTATCTTGCACACCTGCCTATATCTCTAAAACACCAGCGCTACCCGTTACATTATGCATAGGCGTGGTTTGGGCATTACACCAGTTAAACCAATCAGTGTGCCAGGTGCCACTGCCTTTCGGAGCAGGCTGCGCTATCCCAAATCCTCAAACCGAAATCCGTGATGGAGAGAGGAAGGTCGCCACGTTTCTCCGTTGACGAAGTTAAATTGCCCGTGCATGAGGTCAAATCCTGTCAAGGGAGGATCTGTTTTTGTTAAGTTAATCATGAATTGTATTATTATTATTATTATTATTATTATTATTTGACATTGAAATATTGTTTAATGTTTGGTATGTAGTAAAAAAAAAAAAAAAAATCAAGCCTACCCCTTTTGTGATGGAAACTTCAAAAAAAAAAAAAAAAAAAAAAAAAAATGCGTTTAGCCATGCACTTCCAACTCCTCTCTCGTCTGAAATGAAGCATAGAACAAAATCCCATTTTGGAAAAATTAAATTAGGTATATGCACTGGCACTCAGCGACGTAACTCGTTTCCCCCCCAGCGAGAGCGGCATTTCAGAACTCTTCAGCGAATGAAGGTAATTCTGGTGACAAGTACATGGTTTCGTCCATTTACATTTTCCAATCAGACAGCTGTCTATTTTTTTACAGCAAGTTGCGTTACCGTGCTGCAAAAACAGGTGTACATACTTGTCGCCGGAATTACCTTCATTCGCAAGAGAGTTCTGAAATGCCGCTCTCGCTGGAAAAAAAATTTCCGTTGCTGAATGCTAGTGCATAGCGCTCTTGTGAAAGCCCAAATGCGGGTAGCGGGTGGTTCTAGGACCCGCTATACACTTTCCCTAACGTGTGTGGTCAAGATAGCAATTGTAGGGAAAGCGCATAAACACGCCCACGGGCACACCTCCAGGCGCAAATAAAGGATTCGGCATAATGCATAGCGGGTAGTGTGGCCGCAAGAGATCGTTTAGGGATAGTGGAAGCTGCTAAATGCGTAATTCAGGGGTTGCGGGTAGTGGCAATGGGTAAGGCAGTGTGAAAGATAGAGCCCTCAATGTTCAAACCGATAAACTATACTGTTTTTTTTTTTTGGAAATATTCACTTATTTTGAATTTGATTCCTGCAACATGTTCCAAAAAGCTGGGACAGGGGACAAAAGACTGGGAAAGTTGAGGAATGCTCAAAAAAAACCTGTTTGGAACATTCCACAGGTGAACAGATTAATTGGAAACAGGTGAGTGTCATGATTGGGTATAAAAGGAGCATCCCCAAAAAGCTCAGTCGTTCACAAGTAAGGATGGGGCAATGTTCACCACTTTGTGAACACATGCGCGAGCAAATAGTCCAACAGTTTCAGAACAATGTTTCTCAACGTGCAATTGTAAGGAATTTTGGGATTTTATCATCAACAATCCATATTATCATCAAAAGATTCTGAGAATCTGGAGTAATCTCTACACGTAAGCGGCAGGGCTGAAAACCGACGTTGAATGCCCGTGACTGTCGGTCCCTCGGGCGACACTGCATTGAAAAATCATTCTGTAATGGATATTACCATGTGGGCTCAGGAACACTTCTGAAAACCATTGTCAGTTAATACAGTTCGTCGCTACATCTACAAGTGCAAGTTAAAACTCTACCATGCAAAGCGAAAGCCATATATCAACAACACCCAGAAATGCCGCCGGCTTCTCTGGGCCCGAGCTCATCTGAGATGGACTGACACAAAGTCGAAAAGTGTTGCTGTGGTCTGACGAGTCCACAAATTGTTTTTGGAAATCATGGACATTGTGTCCTCTGGGCGAAAGAGGAAAAGGACCATCCAGATTGTTATCAGCGCAAAGTTCAAAAGCCAGCATCTGTGATGGTATGGGGATGTGGTAGTGCCCATGGAACAGGTAACTTGTACATCTGTGAAGGCACCATTAATGTTGAAAGGTACATACAGGTTTTGGAGCAACATATGCTGCCATCCAAGCGAGGTCTTTTTCAGGGACGTACCTGCTTATTCCAGCAAGACAATGCCAAGCCACATTCTGCACGTGTTACAACAGCTTGTCTTCGTAGTAAAAAAGAGTGGGTAATAGACTGGCCTGCCTGCTGTCCAGACCTGTCTCCCATTGAAAATGTGCGGCACATTATGAAGCACAAAATACGACAATGAAGACCCTGGACTGTTGAGCAACTGAAGTTGTGCATCAAGCAAGAATGGGAAAAAATTCCCCCTACAAAGCTTCTACAATCAGTGTCCTCAGTTTCCAAATGCTTACTGAGTGTAGTTACAGAGGTAAACATGCCCCCGTCCAGCTTTTTTGGAACATGTTGCAGGCATAAAATTTAAAATGAGTGAATATTTCCAAAAAAAACAAAAGTTTATCAGTTTGAACATTAAATATCTTGTCTTTGTAGTGTACTCAATTGAAATAGGTCAAAAAGGATTTAAAAAATCATTGTATTCTGTTTTTATTCACGTTTTACGCAATGTCCCAATTTCATTGGAATTGGGGTTATAATTGCCAGAATACGTGATCTCTAGCCTTAGTTAACACAATGAATTAATATGAAATTGAAAGTCCGGGGCTGTGTCTCAAATCGCGCACTTCCACACTTCGAATACCTATTTTGAGTGCATAAGTGCGTTCACCCTGACAAGTACAGCAAAAGGCAGTGCACTGCAAGTACCCGGATGATGCACTCATTACGGACAAAAAGTTGAGTGCAGAATGTTGGACGCCTCTCCCCCTCAATGGTCGCCATCTTACCTACGTAGCGGAAGAGGAGGGACTTTCAGCTTTTGTGATAAGGGTGGCGAGGAGGATGCGGTGTTCGCTGAAATGCACAGATGTAAGTTTTACATACGTTCACTTCCCCGCCAAGTACCACTATATTGTTATCAGATAGAAGCCTGAAGTGTGTAGCTACATTGCGTTAATATAGCTGTTTATGGATAATAATTTTGCACCGCAAACGAAAACGCAAATGCTAGCTAGCTGCCGGCAGTACAGTTTGATCGGGCATTGACGTTGTAATGGCATATGTTTCTTGTGTATGCGTGTATCGCGAATATTTAATTAGTCGGGAATATCTGTTAAATGCAGCTTCTGTCGTTAGATCAGTAAAGTCGGTAGTTATCTGGTCAGCATCGGACACCACACATGTATCAGCAGTAACTTTGTGAATTGTGTTCTGCTCTGATAATAAGTTTTTGTCTGTGGTATTTTTAGGGGACGGACGACAATACGAGGTCTCTCATTTCATGAGGCGCTGATAACGCTATCCTGTTCACAGGGAGGCAAAATGATGCCGTGAATGGTTACGAGTAAGTGAATGCATATCTGTAAAATATGCTAACATTATGTACTATCATGAAGCCTTCCCTATATCAGTACATTACTGTATCTAGACATTGATGTTATTGTATGGGGTGTCACTACATTGGTGTAACACAATTATATTTATTTAGGATGTGCATTGCTGTTCCAGACCTGGAGTGGAGGGTGATTCCAGCCTTCTGTACGAGTTGATGAAAAGGTGACTTTACCATATTGGGTGTAATACTGTATTTATGTCAAGCCTGCTGTATGAATGCATTCATGATGAAATTGACTGAAATGACTTGGCTACTTACTTTTTTGCCAGTGAAAATAGTTGGTAGCAATTAAATAATGTAATACTTCACCAGTGTTTCCTGTGTGTGGATTCCACAGCAGTGGCAGGTTGCCAGCACTGAGTTAGTCCTGCTGTTGAAATTTTATGACTTATTTTCCATATGTTTGGTCCACTCTCAGTTTAAAGTGCCCATGACACAAATTGACGGAGGATGACTTTATCACTGACATTTTGTCATACTTATTGGCCAATTTACCATTTCTGTTTAGCACAGAAGCTCTTCTGATCAAAGAAATCGAAGGAGAACCGTGAGTTTGGAAGGAAAAACATTTGAAATGTTTCATCTGAAAATAGGATATTTTTCATTTTCTTAGCTGTCCTTCCTGTGCAAGACCCTAAGTGCCCCAGAACTGGAGTCCGCACTGAGGGGGGCAAGGCCACTGCTGCAGAAGCCTGGCAGAGGGCTATTTCTACTTGTAGTGGATGGTGGTGTCCTTCAACAACTTTGCATCACGTGCCGCCCAGGAAACGCCAATGAACACATCAATGAACTCTGTTATGTGGTCACAGACAGCCATCAACTTGAATCGAAAAGTTTCACTGCTCGTCTTGTGGACTGCACAGTGTACAGTGGGTGGTGAGTCTGGTCACAACTCAACGTGCGGTACCACTGACCACCCAAAATGGGAAGACTGGGGTCTCAATGATGGGTCCTCAACCATGTCCAGACGTTTTGCTGAGGATGGTCATCAGAGCATTAAAGGATGGCCTGGAGAGGCGGAGGTCCCTTCTGGTCACTTTGACCATCAAAGTACACTGCGCATACTGGTACAGTGGCATTTAGCTGGCAGTACTGTCTGGGAGGCTGGAGAAAAGAAACTGATGATATGTGTGTCTTTTAAAGAAAATGGCAATGAACATTTTTTCAAGTTGGTATGTGTCTTCCTTTGCATTAGAGATTTTACATGACTGTGGCAAATTCTATGTAACATACAGTTGGGCATGAATGAATAAAGGTCACAAACTATTTATGTCGATTTTGTTGGGTGTACTTTGACTTTTATATTCAAGATGTGTTGGTGTGAACAGCAATTTTGGTACAGTATGGGTTATTCTGCTAAACTGAGTTGCAATTTATTTTTTTGGATACTTCACGTTTTTTTCCGAGTTACTGTCAGACTATTCCACGAGTAACATAATGGATATATTCTCTGCTGCAGTGTTGTCACTGGTGACTGGTGAGGTGTAAGTAAAACGAACGACATCCTTTTGGTCTTGATCGGTTTTTAGTTATTAAATTAACAAAACGTGAACTCTGAAAAACGTCAACACTATCCGCTGTGATCAGTTGTAGTTAAGGCAAGAAACTGCATTTGAATCCACGTTATTCAGCCGATCTTTGTTTTCTTACTTGAAATTTAGCTGCCGTGTAGCGTAGGTTAGGCAACCTGCATTTCAGAATGTTAAGCGAACCCGGAAGTTAACAGAATAGTCTCCATTGATTAGGAAAATTAATGAAACAACTCTGAATTGAGTTTACTATTTAATCGCGGCGAAACTGCATCACGGTGGGGACTGTGTGCTTGATTGTATAAATAAAAAATCTCGCTGGACTACGAGTTAATGAAGGCAAATGATCGAAAACAGGTTTAGACAAGTTAAAAGGGATTGTTTTCTATGCCTCCCTTAATTACAGCCGAGCAGTCGTCAGATTTCTGTGCTTTCAAGTAAAAATCAGTCAAGTGAGAGTACAGATTACAACGGGTTGCCCACGTAATATGCATGGATAATGCCGGTCAGCTTCGTCCAGTTCGTGGACCAAGTCGATCACAAAATATGTAAATAAACATACAGGTATGTTTTTAGTCAGTAGGACGAGGAGGAATGATGGCGATATAATTTCGACCAAGCCTGAAACGGGGCACTCACAAGCAGGCAAAATAAAAGGATGTTCACTTTTGACATTTTAATGAACTGAATTGAGCAACCAAGCTGGCAGATATATTTTGGGCTCAGATTTGTTGCATGCATGATTAAATAGAAGAAGGAGTGGCCGCAATCATCATTTCCGGTCAGTGCACGGCAACAGGGCTCGATTTGGAACAGCACTACCCTGTCGAAATAAGTGCACTTGGCTAGTGCACACAGTGCACTCCATAGAAGTGTACTACTGGAAGTGCGCGATTTGAGACACAGCCCAGGTGTCATGGCACCATATGAGTCAAGGTCAGGTTTTGCCTTCTGCTCTTCTCTCTCTCCACTGGAGTTTAATCCTACCCATAGGCAGAGCCTGCTCACCTCCCTTGGATTTCATTTGTGAATCAACCCAGGATAAAAGGCCTGGTGAGGTGAGTTACAGGAAGGACTATTTTTCTTTCAAGCTTCTGGCGTACTATTTGCTACTGGACTTAAGGAAAGTATTTTTGTTCAGTTTTGACATGTATGGGAATGTTTGTAGGGGTCTGCTGCTATGTATTTTTACTCTCAGTTTTCTTTTGTTTTGTTAGATTAGCCGTTTCAATTGCAGGGATAGCAGGGGACTTTGTTTGTTATTTTGGCCTCAGCAACCCCAAAGACTGTTTTTCCCTTGGTTCACTAATTTATCTTTATTTAGCGCTCTTCTGATAATAAACTGCCTGATTATTCTATTCAGTATTGCCTCCAGCCCATTGTTACTCACTCTTGCCTTAGACACAACATAAGTTTAACACCTGGGTTTGGCTGGCTAACATCTGGGTTTGGCTGGCTAGCAGGCATTGTCATTGTCATAAAATTTGTACTTACAGTGAAAACTAATTACCCTGCTCTGCAGAGTATTGAATTGTGGATACACAAAAAACCATCTTAATATTCATATATTCTCAGTACTTACTAGATTAGCCAATTCAGGTGAGTAGTCCTCAAATTTATCGTTAATATGAAGAGTGCATGAACTAGAAGTGTGGGTCTCGGCTGCACAATTCTACTTAAAGTCGATATGTATTGATTTGAAGCTAAATAAAAATTGTCGTATTTTCTATCATCCAAAAGGGAATGCAATCCTCTCTCTAACTGTCAACACTTCTCACTCAGAGATCATCGTGGAATAGTGTAATCTTGGATGTAAAACAGGCTTTTAGCAACCCCAATATTGCCCTTGAACAGCACTGAGAAACAGGCCAAGAGCAGTGAAGTCGCTCATGGGATCAGTTGTGACACATAGGCTATCATATGTGTTTTTTACATTGCAAGCAAGACGTCAAAATAAAAAAAAAATGTCAGAATTTTTGCTTAACTCGGACACGAAGCTGAAAAGGATGATTCAAAGGCAAGTTCAACAACTAGCGACAGAGATGATAATGATGGAGAGGCAGGAGAAATGGAAAATTAGGAAGAAATTGGTGAGGGTACGGATGCAGCTGTATGCAAAAAGCCACCACAAGTGTACCAGCACGAACCGGAGCCTCAAGCACGGGTGAGTGAGCGAGAAGCAAGCTCCGGGTGCATTCCAAAAAAAGCGTAGTTGCTAAATTACTTTGTTGGTACCATTGACTGTATCTGATCAACCTAGCTTTATAAGGTGCTAATGTAGTTATCATCTATACATTTGGGAAACCTAACCCAGAGCGAGGGCGGAGGAAACCCGAACATGTACAAGCTTAGAATTTAACTGACCAGCAGGTTAACAGGAGGCCCTTGAGCAGCAAACAATGCTGTAATCCCAAACTGGCAGTCCCTCCCAATTTATTTTCCCTGCAGCGCGAAGCTAATTGTGCGCTGCTCTGAAAAGATTACTGGGCACTAGTGCGACTTGGGCTCCAACCCGGGCCGTTGTGCTCACAACTAGTCTGCAAAGCGGCGCCTTTATCAGGTGAGCTCACCGGGTAGCCAAACAATAACATACATTTTGATGATCATTAATCTACTCCGCTAGAAAAATAAAGTGAAACGAGACCAAGAAATGAATAAATTAGGACAGGTAGACGATGGTTGATGCACTCAACTTTCTTACCATGTGTCCCTGTTTCCCACATATTATGCCATCAGAAAGAAAGGGGCTACTTTCACTTGGTTTTTTTTTGAGCATGTGCATGAGTTAAAAGGGTGCTCAAAATGCCTCTATTACTCTTTTCCTGTCTGAGTAAGTGTCCAGAAAGTGTTTTATTCTTCATCTCCATGACATTAGCTTTCCGTAGAGGCATAATTTTCCCATTTTTTGATTTGTTAATACGTCTACTTTAAAAATAGTTAACATTAAGAAAAACTGATGACTACATGTGAAGTTTACATTTTTGCTTTACCAGTGGTTCCACTGTATTTTGTTCCAGCCAAAATTGCAGTTCTAAATTTAAGAAAAGCCAAACTTTTCTATAAATTACATTTCTTTTATATTGATTTTCATGTTTACAGGGATTGTTTACCTTCGTAAACCACCTTATGACAGTAATGAAGAAGATAGCTATGCCTTCCACAAAGGGTAATAGCCCAGTGTTCATGGTTTGTGAATTTGCCACAATCTATTCCAAGGAATAGCATCTGAGGAGGCAATATCTTTCTTTGGTAAATAGTTAAGATATGAAGCAGGTTTCTGTGCATAGCTGCTTACGTTCTTGCAAAAAATAAAAAAATAAATAAAAATTCCTCCTAATGAATACCAAATTATGGGTTTCCTACTACAAATTTCAATACATGATTGTCAAGTAAATAGTTAGATGGAGTTGTCAGTCTTTTCTTTTGATGCCCATTCAGAATACAAGACTCCAGTCTTCAGCTCCAGTCAGCAATTAAGTCTGCTTTTCCTCATACCAAGATTTAATCATTGTGACCTCTTCTGCCAGTTGAAGATCTCTAGCTACTCAGGCTTCATCCAAACTAATACATTTTCCAAAGTCTCAGTTTTAAGGGTCCAGAATTGCTGGAGTAGTGTGGACACAAGAAGAAAACATAGCAAAAGTTTTTTTTTTTCTTTTTGCTTTTTAATATGAAAATGTACTTGTATGTACGTAGCCTAATACGGCAGTGTTCAGTAATATGTTGAGTGCAGTAGCTGGTACCACTGAGTGCACAGAAACCAAATTTAATGGTTAATTATTTGAGAATTTTTATTGAAATTATAATTTTTGGTGTTGATAATTAGAAAGTATTCATTCAGTGTACATTTTTACTTTTGCTCACCTGTGCTTTCAGTCTAAATTCAAGTGCTCATTTCTTTTTTACATACATCGGAATTACTTGCGAGACATATTTGTATTAAATAAACTTCTCAATTAATATTTGTTCAGAAAAAGAAAACTTGCATTTACGTTAGTCACAATGAATGAAAAAAATCCACCGAACACCCACATTCCACTTTGCTCTTAAAGCATCTACTCAAACACTCAACATTATCAACATTTATGTACTCAAGATTTTTAGGCTTTGTGATGGACTATATAAAAATGTACTCTGTCCACTGCATTATAAAGCCTTTCACTATCACACGGCATGGTGATGAAGTGGTTAGCACAGCTGCCTCACAGCAAGATGCTTTTGGGTTCAAATCCGGCCTGGGGTCTTTCTGCGTGGACTTTGCGTGTTCTCCCCATGTTTGTGTGGGTTTCCTCTGGGTACTTTGGTTTCCCCCACCCAGAAAAACATGCATAATAAGAACACTCCTACCAGTGTCCCTGACCAAGGAACTGGATTTAGAACTGGAGTTGGTCCCTGGGCACTGCTCTGTGGTTGTCCACTGCTCCTAAATATAAGGTGGGTCAAATGCAGAGGACAAATTACCCCACGGGGTTCACTAAAGTATATCTTATCTTATCTATCTATTCCAGTCTGAAACAACATTCAGTGATAGCAAACATATGCTGCTCAGTATGGCTGGTGAGCCGGTATGCTTGTTGAAATTAATATCACACAAATGTATGCAGTGGCATAGTCAGGAATCCATATTCTGAAATGGGGAGTAGAGGGTGTTTGAATTTCTGAAGTCAACAAACCTCAGAAATTGAATTGTGTGTGTGTATCTGCGCGTGTGTGTATGTTGTGAGTGTTCAGACGGATTGTTAGGAGTAGGAAATGGGTAAATCATTAGTTTTCTCCATAATCCTCTTCTGTATGCATTTCTATTTTAGGGCTGAGGTCTTCTGTGGAATTTCATGGGGATTCAAGCAGCACACCTGCACTGCCCTTGGTTCTGTCTTTGAATTACTGCATTTCATACAATTGGAAGGTCAGACAAGTTGTGGACACAGAGGAGAAAGCTTTTGACTGACGTATATCCGCCATACGCTGTCTCAGTCCCATAGGACATCACTCTGCAGATTGGCTGTTCACACTCACACATCAAAGTGACAGCCCTCATATGGCAGCTCTCTTGAGATCGCAATAGAAGTCCAGTGCTTTAATTTACCCATAATTCTATGTTCCCAAGGTCTTCATAAAACAGGATAGGAGAACCTCCTGCCATTTTTCTGCCTCAAGGTCAGTTTTGAGGCTGAGGAAATACATTGTATGCACAGAGCTGATGAATTACACAGAACCGCAAGATGTCAGAGATAAGCCATTTGGGCTCAACTTCTGCTGGTATTAGACTGGAACTTTTCCATTGCAAGACCACTTCTTCCTCACAGCACCTGACAGCAACAGTGTGCATTTGATTGGGATGAACGGAGAATGATCTCAGTCCGTGTAGAGCAGTCCGTCCACCGCCTTTCGAAACAGTGACGACAGCCTGTCTCAAGCACACCATTAAGCAGTTTCCCATGCTCTGGCACTGTCAGAATTATTTCAAGACTTTCAGTGTAGTGTTATGTCCCAAAAACTCAATTTGTCCAACATTATGAGGGGGTGGCATGGTAGTCCAAGGTAAGTGTTTCCCAGTTACTGATACCAGCAGGCTACAGTGCAGCACAGTTAATGTAGAGCCAGAATTGAAGAGTCTGATGAGTTTCCTTGGAGGTGGCAGATAGTCCAAGCTGCTAAGTCTTACATCATTCAGCAGGTAGTCACTTCATGAGGAAATGTACTGTTACTGGAATCTCAAATAAATGACTACAATTCTTTGGCATCTTAAGTATTATTGTAACCTACCTCATCAGTGAGCAAAAAAGTAATGAAATAAAAATAAAAATGACCATATCCAGCTGATGCATAATGGCATCCAGCCATAGTACAGTCACTACCCATAAAAGCGAAGGTGCGTGCTTGGATGACTTCCCCATAACTTTGGGAACTCATTAAATGCTGCCTGCATTCAGTGAAATTATACCTCCATACCCCACTTAACCATTCCTGCAGTGCTACCATGGAATGTATTCTTGTCATCTGTTTCACAGCTCCCTAAGCCAATTCTACAATTCTATACCAACTGCCATACATGCATGAACTGGGCAGTAGAAAGCTTGTAATTCAGAGTTGATACTCTACCGACTAATTACCTCTGCCAAGGAGGATATGATTTTGCCGACATCGGTTTGTCTGTCTGTTTGTGTGCAAGATAACTCAAAAAGTAACGAACGGATATCTCTGAAATTTTGTGGGTGGGTTGCTTTTACATCAGGGATGGAGCCTATTGATTTTGACCGTGATCGGTCAAACAATTTGGCCACCTCAGCAAACATCTCGAAATCCTATGTTACAGATACCTTAAATTTCTTATGAGCCATGTTCACTCAGCAAGATTTCAACTGTGCTGCCTTGGTGGAGGTTTTCACTCTCGGAGTGCCTCTAGTTTTATTTTCTGTATTTTGCATACAGACCCAACCTGCATCTATATTGTCCTCAGTCAAACTAACCTAAATTACTCTGGTGACACTAACTTTGTCCTCTGCCATTTCTGCTCTCTACTCTTTGTAAGGACATAGTCATTTATGCCAGTACAGGCAGTTTTTTTTCTAATTTTTATCATTTATCTATTTCCAGCCCACTGTGCTCTTGCTCTGTTTCATCCTGATTTGATAAAGCCATTTCTGAAGCAGTTAATGACACGCTGGGGAGGACTTATGATAGTGTGGAAGGACAGCATAATTGATTTGGTCATGAGCTCTGAAAAGAGGCCCACATTAGAACCAAAAGTCACAAGAAATGCAACTTCAAATGCGCTTGTGGTCTGTTAATTAAACATTGATCATATCAAATTCAGCTCTTTGCCGCCACCTCTCAAGGCATTTTAAATGCACAGAATTACATACAAAATTGAATAAAGTAAATACAGCATGTGACAGAATGGGTTGGGCAAACACTCAATTCATTTTTTTTTTCAGGAGTAATAACCTAGCACCATACCATCCACAGCATTACATGCAAAACAAAAATGGTGTTTGCTGCACAAGACCATGAGCTCTCACAATTGTTGGACAAATAAATGCCACTTGCACCATCCTCGAAAACCTACATAAATGGCTATGAATGCTTTTGGCTCAGAAGAGTACACCTACAATATGGCACTAGGCTCATACCAAGTTCCTCTCACTCTTTATCTCAATCTTGGCCTCCTCCAGCAGAAGACGCGGACACCTCATCATCTTTGGTGCGCGACCAGTCCCCATTCTCAAGGTCCCAGACATAGAATGGTGTTGCTATTGATTTCTGGCTCTGGATTTTCATTCTGTGTTCTCACTTTTTTCAGGTTTGTTCAGGGTTGTTTAGATATTTTTTTTTTCCTTTTCAAAATGAACTGCCCATAACCTCCTCAGCTGTGCAGTGTATATTTTGGTTGGAAAGCTCAAAAGAGGGCAGGAGGGCCAATGTCTATCCTAGTGGTTTGATACTTGAGCTTATAACATGATAGTTGCATCAATAATGGTGTTGTATTCTTGTGCAAGGTACTTGAACTTTGCTCATACAAGGCAAAGTGAACTCTTTACCTCTTTACTCTTTGCCTCACTGTACCTTATATCCAACTGTATTATGGAATCTATGTACAAATGCAATCCTCTACTTTATTCTCTTAAATATTTTACATTTTATTTTTTAAAAAACCACAGAAAAATAATTTTTAAATACATGTATAATATTTTAATATATAATATATATATTTAATTAAATGCAATCATGATTGGCTGCAGTGTCTGTTTATTAACACTGCGTTGATAACATTATTATTATTAGTAGTAGTATTATTTAAACCTTGCTTGCACTAGAATTACTTGAGTGTGGCCATTGAATAAACATAATTTTACCCACACATAGACATTTTTTTTCTCCTTTTAGAATAGACCATTGAAATCCACTGTCCTGCAAGTATCATCATTACATTAATTTGCTTAATTTGATTAGGCTTTGATTAAACTAATGGATTGAACAAATTGCTCTCCAGACCACCATTTTGACCTTGAAAATGGTCATGTCAGTCCATTAATTTCACAGATACCCTCCCAGCTGAGCACAATGGGAACCAACTTCAATGTTCCATGTGGTGTAGCTTTGACCATACGATGTAACAGTTGGCTCAGGAAATAAAACAAATTCATTTTTAGTCACAAACTAATTAGCTTGTCTAGACAGTTTCTCTGGGGAAGGCTCAAGAATTGACTTGAAATGTTTTTTAAGGTGATTCATGCTGGCATGCAGGGTGGTATTTTGAGTAGTATTTATTTGATAATTTTAAGAATTTGAAAAGCAATGCTATTGATTTTTAAAAATGCAATTAACGTGTTTATTTATCTGTCCTCTGTTCAGTGTAACCAAAGATTGCTCCCCTTTAAACCCAAGAGAATACATTCAACTCACAATAAGAAAGATGTCGGCTCAATTATGTTGATGTAATTGAGCTCACACACGCACAGACACACACACCTACATCCTTGTACTTCTATTCTTGTGAGGATAGTACTTCTTTTCATTCTTTGTGTGCATTTACAGCGTTTCCCAAATCTTAACACTAAGCAGTGCATGCCTTACCCTACCCTTAACCTATCCCTAATTTTAACCTTACCCCTAATCTGAACAAGCGAGTCAAAATTTATCAGAAATGTCCTCACTTCCCAATAATGTCCCCACTCTGCAGGAAAAAAACGTTTTCTGGTTCTCACTTTGCAGCAAGTACAAGAACACACACACACACACACACACACACACAAATATACAGTCGGACAATAGGAAGTGTCTGAAGTGCTTGGATGGCGCAGAGGTGCAGTGGATACCACTGCTAACCCATGTGAAGACGCTTTGCAGTTTGATATTTTATGCTCAAACAAAAAAGTTAAGGACCACTGAGTTTTTTTCTCTATTTTCTCTTGTTCTGAGCCTCCCAAGACACTGACAAGCTGTGCTGAGAGCACGTGGTGGTCACACAAGATATTGAAATGACTTTGAACATTGTTTGACGTTTTGATTTAATAGCCCTTTTCACCGTAATCAGCATTTCTCCAATGCTGGTGTGCATTCCTTCTCACTGCTATCTTGGTTAATTAAGAACAGTAAATGGAAATCGGGTTGGAGTAATCATGAGTAAAAGGTGAGGTAGCTGAGGGGCTTTCATGCTTCTCATGGCTCATCACTGCAAACCCATGATGCCAGGGTTGAAGAGATTAAAGTTCATGAAATTGAAGTAATTAACAAAACAAAATCCCTTTAAAATTTAATCAAGCTCATTAAAGAAGTGAAATCTTCCTATGAACTCAAAATCACTCCATTATACAGAGGTGTTCTTTTTTCTTTTCCCTACTATATTCAGCAGAAAATAATGGGTTGATTCTGGGTTGAAATGTCTTACTCAAGGCAAGCATCACATTGCTCCACAGCAAAGCACCGAAGCGAGCGGCCATTTGGGAATGTTCTAATGAAATGAAAAGCTTTCGTTCACAAGTAGGATCACCTGCACGCTGAACTAAAGAGAGTAAAGATAAGCACAAACAAATAAATTGCACGATTTTCTTTTATTGCATGTAGTCTACAGTTACATTTTAAATTAGCCACAGAAAACATGATCTAATGAAATGAAAAGCTCTCGTTCACAAGTAGGATCACCTGCACACTGAACTAAAGAGAGTAAAGATGAGCACAAACAAATAAATTGCATGATTTTCTTTTATAGCATGTAGTCTGCAGTTCCATTTTAAATTAGCCACAGAAAACATGCATAGAACAGTATGACTGGTTAGATTGGCTACATATGGCAGCTTCCATGCAAGAGACACAGGCGATGTTAACCAGTAGCAGGCAATGCTGTCAAGCAGCAGGCATAGTTAACTGGCAGCAGGCATAGGCACGTTTTGACGTGGAGGTGGAGCAGGAGAACAGCTAATGTGGCCCACCTGCTAGAGGGGCAGAGAGCTGTGATTGATATGCTTAGAAGTGTCTATGAGAATGCAGGCGTGTCCGCAGTTGTCTGCCAGAACTAGCTCTGCAAGCTTAGCTCCACTTCTGTTTTCCTGTCAAGCATTCATAGGCACTGCTCCTTCTTAAATGTGGCATTCCATATAAAAGAGGCAGACATTCCAGGGGTCAGAAAGAAAAAGTCTCACCATGTTTTACTTCCACCCGGCGCTCAGCCATCTGATTTTACTTATTAGTTCAACCTCCTGGCTGTAGGGCTGTTCTAAATAGCTAGTCCTGTATAATTATCAGTGTTTCTGAGAAATTCAAAATCACCATAGATAAGTTTGCAAATGTGATGAATGAAACAATTTTGTCATCGAGAGTGATCAAAGCTGGTAGTGGTAGAGAGAGTGGGACCAGATGGGAGGCCTATTAGCTATTGATTTGTCTTTGCTGAAGATTGCTGTCGCATTCATCTTCTGAGCGCAGCATGTGTTCTGAAGAGAAAAAAAACATTAATAGGCAAAAGAGAGAGAGAACGATAGAAAGGGAGGGATAGAGACTGTCCATGTTTCGGTTTTCAAGAGATTTGTTCTACTCAGGATTTGTGAATACCCCACTGAAGTGACAGTAAGTCTACATCAATAGCCTTTGAAAGACACCTGAGCCTTTCAGACAGATAGCAAACCTTGTGTCTGGGATCGTGCTCCACTGGCTGTGTGAACTACTCTGTGAAGGTAAAAACAAGAACAGGGTCACCTGGAACTGGTTTTTTTCACACAGACACAGAAAGTTCAACCACATGAATCACTTTCACCACTCAGACATTTTGGGATAGAGTTCATTCTTGAGTGTGGAACACAATTTGACCGGGCTTGTTCAGCCTATCTAAGTTAGAAGTTAACGATTCATGAATGAATACAAAATCAAAAATGAACGAAATGTTTTCACAGACAGTACTTCACATTACTGTACACCAGTGGTGTGTTGTAAGAGGTATAAAAGCCTTGCAGTAGCCTCACCTTTTAACAAGTGATTACTCTTAACTTGTTACTGTTTATACTGTAGTTTGCCTGCTTAACACTAACAGAATTTACTGATGAAATCAGTAACAATATGTAACATGTAATGATTAAAAAAAGATAAAGACAAAGCCACTGCTTATTGGCTAAATATGCAGTACATCGCATGGGACGAAGAAATGATGGTGTCATGTCCGTGCCTGGCAGCCCGGTGACCAGGCCCACTACTACAATTGAGTCGTCACTTCCTCGTTCCAACTCCCCAGAATATTGATTCTATCCACTTGTGTCTATGCCTATTTAAGCCTTCTGTTTTCTCAGTATGTCACCGGGCGTTGTCTAGCGTTACCCGTTTTCCTCGCTCCCGCGGTTCCCGGTCTCTCGCGTATTTAGCGCCCAGATCCGAATTTTGTAACTTAATATTCTTTTGTACTTTGCAGGTTTGGCATTTTGGTGAGTGCCATTCTAATTTTTGGATTTTGTTCCATTGTTACTTTGTCTTCTGTTACTTTGGGGTTTTCTAGTTATTTTGGCCTATTGCATTATTTCTAAGTGTTTATGTTTTATCTCTCCATTTGTGTCATTCATATCATTGCCTTGTCACTCCCGCATTGTCTGAGTTAATAGTGTTGCCTCGTTTAATTCCTGGTTCATGAGTATTTATAACTTGTTTTGTGAAATTAAACATCCTGCTCTGTGCACTAACTTCCTGCTCCATGTCCTCTTCCCTGAGTGTCCCCTGACAGATGGCAATAATTCATGAGCAAGTTTATTTGAAACATTTCTCAGAATCCTATTTCAGAATTTTTCCTGCACTGAAAAGGCATGAAAATCATGTCAGAGCCAACATCAGCGGAGTCTACAACTGGCCTGATCTGTGTCAGCAAGAATACACCAATCGGACAGCAACAAGAACACAATACATAATTTGCCACTCTATTTAAGGTCAGTCAAGCTCACTCACCTCTGCTTCTTAATTTGCTGCCTGACGCATGAGGTGAGAAATTTTCCTTGATTTTTGCATGGCTAGATGTTGCAAAATTCAACTCAGCTCTGAGTCTGACTAAAACATTATTGGGTGTCTTGTAAAAATAATGGCGAATAGGCTACTGCCATATTACAACTAGCAAAATTTGGTTATTTTCAAGAACATCCTGTTCCTGTCCTGGCATTAGCAGGACTTACTCGTCTTCAGTGGCACTGGCATTGTTGAATGTTATGGGGTTTTTTTTCCCCCTGAGTTTTCACATTGCTAAGTCTCCTAAAACGCATCATACAAATTTGAGAGTAGTATTTTTGATTACTGGCAATATATATTTGCAAATTTCTCACTTTTTGACGGCCTCCACTCCAGCAAGACAACTGTTGGCTTAACCTTTTGACTTGGTTTGCACCAGAATCTAGCTATCTTTGTAAGTAACTGACCATGACTGCTTCTCCTTGTTTTCCAACCTCTTTTCCTGCCTTGTGCTCTGAATGAATTTAATTTTTCTATGCTATTTTGTTCAGCCATTTTAGAAACCTGGGCCCGTATTCACAAAGCATCTTATCTTACCGCTAGGAATACTCCTAAGTCGCGCTAAAACATTTTACATAGGAGTAAAATCTTAAGTTATTCACAAAGCCGCTGAGAGCAACTTTTAGCAATGAAAACTAGTAACTCCTAAGACTAGGAGTAGCTCTGAGATAGGTGGGAGTAAATCTCTGTTGGTATGGATGAGGTCAATTCTCATGCTCGAGTCTTGGGACAATGAGCACGGTGATTGGTTGTTTGGTGACAGTGCGGCCCATTGAAAAAATTTCCCACATACAACCCATGGAGGAAAAAATGAGGAAATAGTCCAAGCGGCTGGTTTGTCCCATAAAATAATATGTTGAGCACTCCTGAAAATACGCTATGCGCAGTGCCCACATATCACGCTCTAGGCAAATAAACATACATTGGAAAGAGATAGTTGTAAAAACGCCAATAGCATAAAATTAGTCAATAATAAAACACGTCATTTTCCCCAATAATTAGCAACTTATTACCCAATGAGAATATGTTGCGATCATTTAAAAGTCAGGCTGTTCAAGTTTGTTTGCTCTAAACTGTCATGGATGAAAGTTCAAAAGGACGCAAAAGCCCAACTGGAGCCACGACCAGTTACTGCTGCTGGCCCAGTTGGTGCTGGAGCGAAAGCATGTAATCAAAGGGAAATTTGGCTCGGCGTTGAACAGCAAATCCAAGCAGGATGCGTAGGAGAATAGCAGCCTACAGATCAATGCATTTCCCTCGGAGTCTTGGACAGCAGACAATTACGAGAAGCAGTGCTATGGGCTGCAATCGCAGGGGAGGTCCGAGATTGCAGCCTATGAACGGGCAATCGTTCAAACAGGAAGGCATATTAAGCTTGTTTGTAATTTATAGCCTACAATTTAAATATGCATACAAAATATGACATAGGCTGGTATTATTATGCTGATCTATTAAATGTAACCCTCGCTCAATAGCCTAATAAAATAATTCATGCATAGCAGGAGGAGGTACAGCACCAAAGCCACTGTCCCCTAACAAGTGGCACCCCGCAGGCACACAATGCCTGTCAAATAATTGGCATAAGCTGCTTTCCATTAAAATGCGAGTCGTGCGTGCATGGATCCTGGCCATTTCGCTACAATGTCCAAAATATTGTATTCGGCATCAAATAGCTACTATCTGGGTGTTGATGGAATGAATTTTTTTTCTGTTTACGAATACCTCTTCATCTTGGGTTGGTTAAATAATTAGAAAATGGGTCCCGTCAACAGCACCGATGATACTGGGCATACCTGAGATGGGCATGAATTCAAGTTTGATTCTGTGTTGTTGGCGAATGTCAGTTGGAAACCGGATAAACTGTCGGATGATATGGGGTTCACAGAGTGCATTGATTGTTTGTTGAATTGAGCGACTGACAGATGATTGTGAAATCCCTAAATTGTCCGCATTGGAAAGTTGCATTTTCCGGTGGCCAAGTAACGAAATGTGGTCAAACATTTTATTTCGGGGCTTATTGGGTTGTTTATCATGGTTGGAGACATAATTCTCTCCCTCACCAAGTCAACAACAAATAAAATCCCTTCACGGTCGATCCGATATCTTTTCAACAACTGTGCATCATTCAGAATTTCCAAGTCATTCCGTGTTTCAACAGCAGCAGCCATTTTCCGATTCTTTGTGAATAGGTTTTAGCGAGTTGGGAATCCTCATGAGTACTTTTAAGCTCTCCCAGACTTAGGAGCTACTTTTAGGCCTAAAATGCTTTGTGAATAACACTTAGTATAAATAATTAGGAGCCCTAAATTTACGACTGACACGCCCATTTTTTAAAGGAGTTTCTCCTAAATCCGGCAGTTAGGACCTACTTTTAGCGCTAAGATGCTTTGTGAATACGGGCCCAGCTTGTTTAGTCTCTTTTATTCATCTAATTTCTTTTTACTTCTATGTGTTTTGTATTGGACAGCACTCTAAATCGAATTTATTGTGTTCAAATGTGCTATAGAAATAAAGTTGACTTGACTTGAATACAATGGCCCATAATTACGAAAGGTGCTTATCTCCTATATGCGCATAAAACAGCTAAACAGCTCCTAAAACGTGCTTAATTTTAGTCATATACTACGAAGCGGTTTCAACCTAAAGCACAGACTATAAGTTATTCTTATGGTCCTGTTTTAACAAACAATGGAAATTCTTAAACATAGGGGAGTCATTTCCTACTTGGTCACAGCACGGAATGGACGCACTTCAAGTCCTTGAACTTGCTCAGGAGGAGGCCAACGAATTACAGCATGAACAACAAAGACGCTTGCCAAGGGCTTTTTGTGACAGGCGGAACCCTTTCAAAGATTATGATGAAGGAGAGTTTCTTAAACGTTTCAGACTCACCAAAGATTCTTTTAATGAATTGCTGCAGTTGCTGAACTTCGCTTTATTTTTCATTCGCCGCCAGAGTTCTTTGTAATCTTTGATGGTTCTTTTTGTGCAGTCCGGTGTTTTAACAATTTGTGCAACCTTGTCAAAAAATGCCACCGTAATGCAAAGCGATCGTACAGTCTTTTTTTTCGCCTAAATATTGCAATATGAATCAGTTACAGTAGTAACTTTATTTGTTAGCTCATTATAACATGAGCAGATGTTATAATGAGTTGGATGTTTGTTTGAAGATATATGCCCATAAATGCCTTTATCATCTAATTTCTGTATTTTCTGGAAAACCCAGTGTGTACGTGCAAATATATATACAGGCAGAAAGGCGCACTGAAAAAAAATCTATTTTTATGATTTTTGAAGATACTTAAGATATGAGCGAAGAAACAGCCCGAGATTTTAGGCTTGCGCAGGCGAAGTACCGCGAGGTGGCGTATTTTGATAGGTCACAGAATTTCACAGAACACTGGAAAGGATGCTGTCATTTCATTTGCGATGTTGGTCCATGCAGCAGACTTCTTTTCGTTAGACTTCGCATCAGCCTTCTTGTCGTAGATGACACCTGCCTGTGCTTTGAGAGCCTCCATGATAGTCCACCTCTCATCCAACTTGAAATTTTCGCTACAGTGTCTTTTCTCCGTCATTTTGCATCTACAGGTGGTCGAGACACACTGCCAAATGTACACCAACTTCCCCTAATGCATTATGCAAATAACAGGCCTGACTATAAAATGTGGTCAACTTCACCTGACCACTTGATTATGCGAGTACAGCAAAACATCTGCTTACCTAGGGCACGTATAGTAAAATATTCATTTAAAGTTCTTTGTAATGAGCGCTTAAAACACTTGTTTAGCAATGTGCGAACAAATGTATTTTAACTTGGTTTTAGCTCTATACGCGCATAGAGATAAGCGCACGTTAGTCACCTTTCGTAGTTAGAGCCCAATATGTTTTGTAACGACTCTTCTGCTTTCAGTGGTTAATTTACGTGTAAGAAATGCATGCCCTATGCTGTCTTGTCTGAAAAGATTCTAGAGCTGGAAGCTGGCATTGAGACTGTGCAGTACATTAGGACTAATGAGGAGTTCATTGATTCTTTTTCTGTTCAGTCGGAAGGTAGTGTTAATGTTAGTTCTCTGTTGGTTTCCCACTCCATACCTGCCGCGGCAGCTTCCTCGCAGTAAATTTATATTTGTAACAGTTAGCGGCAAATGCAGGGTAAAGGAACTTGTACAGCCATCTAGTCCTTCTCCCATTAAACAACTTAATTCATTTTCTGCCCTTGAAGATTCGCAGGTGGACGAGCGAGTACCAAAAAATGTTCTAATTATTAGTGATTCCGCAGTTAGAAATGCAAGGGTCTTCATTCCAGCAACCAGAATACTCTGTATTCCTGGCACTCGAGTGACTGACATCAAGGCGAATTTGAAATTATGAGTTAAGGGCAAACGCAAGTTTTACGAAATTATTATTGATCCTGGTACAAATGACATTCGACTGAGACAGTTGGAGATCACGAAGAGCAGTATTAAGTCAGTCTGCGCCCAAGCTCAAAAGATGTCACTGTCAGTGGCTTCTCTGGTCTGTACCCAATCCAAAGTAGTGACGAAATGTACAGCAGATTAGACTCACTCGATCGCTAGTTGTCAGAGTGGTGCACAGATAATAATGATGATTTTGCAGATAACTGGTGAACTTTCTGGCGAAAACCTGGTCTGTTGGAGAGGGACGGTGTTCATCCATCTCAAGAGGGCACCACCCTATTATCAAGAAACTTTGCCTATAGTTTAAATTATTGCAATTGACTGCCAAGAGTTGAAACCAGAGGGCAGTCGTTCAGTTCTGCAAGCTTGGATAAACCATTGATTTGGTCAAACCCAATAGAGACTATTGCCGCTTTTCCATTAAACAGTTTAGCATTACTCGCCTCTACTTGATTTGACTCTACTTGGTTTTGGTTGTTTTCCATTACAAATGAGTACCATCTCAACGTGGGTGGGGTTATCATAGCAAGCATCGCTCCCTGGCCAATCAGTGGCCTGCAATCTGTTGACATCGCATTTTCGGCTCGACTCAGCTCGCTTGGAACCCCGGCCGAGTAGGTACAAAAAAAAGTACCTGGCACCAGATACTATCACCTTATGGAAAACCCTAAAAACCAAGTAGAGTCGAGTCGAGTAGAGCCAAGTAGGTGCTAGTGGAAAAGCCCCATATGTCCGTTACCTGAATCCCAGTGAACTTAAAATGGAAGTCTGCCACAAACACTTAACTTGCATTAAAACAAACTGTATTAACACCTTTGTTAATAAAAATTCTTATCTCATATTAGACTACTTAATATAAGATCCCTGAGTTCTAAAGCAGCTTTTGTGAACAAATTGACGATTGTCAGTATAAATTTGATTTTTTTTAAGGTATTAGTAATTCACTTTTTACAGCTAGATGGAGGTATGAACCCTGTCTTTGCTCAGCCTATTGCCCTGGTGACAGTCTACAGGCCACCTGGCTACTACTCAGGCTTCATGCAAGATTTCATAGAATTTTTTTGGATTCAGTTATGTTGGGTGAATTTAACCCACGCTTTGAGAGGGCAGATTATTCTTTAACATCAAAACATTCACTAATGTTTTGGAGTCAGCTGGCTTCACTCAGTGTCCTTGGCTCAACACATTTTCATGTTCATAATTTTGGTATGGTAGTATTGGTAGCTCATGCTCAGTTTGCAGTGCTGGATTTTGTTTTTAGAGGCACATCAGTCTTACAGCCTGGTGTAAGTGTTGGGCCTCTGTGCTGCAATAAGTGGTTGGAGGAGTGTTGACTGTTTCTAGACTAGTTGCTCCAGAGTTGTAACTCTCAAATGTAACTTGGTGCCTGACACAGGTCAGCATTTTGTTTAGTATGGAGTAGATTTATCTCATGCCTAACCTCCTTTTTTGTGTCTTTTTCTGGGGATCGTTTCCCTTCTGGACATTAAGTCCATGGATGACCCAAGCCCTGTCCCTCACCATGTGGTCACAGGCTGCTGCTGTCCTACTGTCCTGATCCAGTCCTGATCCAGTTCCACCCCATCCCTGCCTTGCCACTTCCTAAAGCTAAAAACACATTCGCCATTGCTTGGATGTTTTAAAGAGTTTTTTGTAGACTATAATTGAACTTTATTAATTAGCTTGCCAGCGGACGATGGGCTTCCCCACTGTAGCCGGGATCCTCCTGAGATTTCTTCCCACTGGGGAATTTTTTCTAACCCAACAAATTAGCAAACCAGAATTTTGGATCATGATAATACTTGGCTTGGAATTTCTCTTTGTCCAAGATACTGAAGGACTTTGAAATTTGAAGCTTTTATCGTTTGCTATTAATTTTGAAGAAAAAGTTACATTCCGTTTTACTGAAGGGCTTGTGTCATTTGTCTCTTATGTTTATTGGCATTACTGATTATTTAGTATTAGAACATAATCGGGGCGAGCGCGCGAGTCCCTTATTAGTCAGCTCAATGCGCCCCCTGTTTGTATGTATGTCTGTCATCAACCGACTGCTCAAAATTCGCTCGCCCCAAACATGCTCTGCATGCTACTAGTTTTAGTTAAATTAGCATAGGTGTGCATTTCAGTTGTAAGGAGAGTTGGAGCTGAGTTGAATTCTTAATTTATAAAGTGATCGTGACTGAGCAAATGAGACAGTTTTACAACTCAGACAGTCCTTACTCATGTTCCTGCGCGCCGCTATTCAGCTCCCCTCTGCCTCATCTCCCGTATTTTTGAGTGGTACTTTAGCTGCAGATAGAAAGCAAACTGAATTTAGGTACGAAAATGATTGACATGATAATTCATGACTAATGTGAATTACACTTCGTAGCTCGTGGAAGGTGGATTGACAGGTTAGGAGATGGCAGAAATTCTCCATCCAGCACTCCTAGAATCCTGGGCAGAACCCTCATCTGTCAACAATTTCAACCGATGACGTATAAGATCACATGACCCAATGTGCCCATTTTTTAGGGGCAGGGCATAGTGGCTCAAAAAATGATCAATTAAAAATGGAAAATAATTGATAATCACTAAACAATGTTCAAAAGGGATAAATGATTGACCATATCGCAACGAGAAAACATATGTCTTCATAATTAAACAGGTAAAAAGTTGGATAAAAGTCATACTTTAAAGTGAGTGCAAATGAACAGTGCAATCTCCCATTCATGAAATTCACCAAAGCATATGGAGGGTTGCAGGGCAAAACATGACAAATGCCATTTCTGACATTTCAATCAACGCTGGCGTAATGACAGAATGAAGGCGAGGGTGGTGCAGTATTTAATCTGATTTATTCTCAAAACGTGATATACTGTAGCCACCATTTAGAGTCATTTACAAATGCAATTTTTTCTACCCAAATTGCGGCAAACATCACACTGGTTTGTTTGCAAGACATCAACTCCGCGCAACCAATTGTGGCAAGGTTTGAGGACGTGACATTTCTCTGTTTTTTTTTTTTTTTTTTTACGCAAGTGAGTTGGAAATCATAGAAAAAAAAAACAATGATTTTAACACTTTTGATGGGTTACTTAGAAGCTGTGACACCATCTCATGCACCAAAAAAGAGGAAAATAGATGAATCAGTGAAATTTAAAGCTGACAGACACAGCAGACTAGGGGAAACTGCTACAAATCAGCTGCGAACTCCCTCCAGACAGTGAGCTGTGCAAGGCAAATTCATTGAATTCAGGCTAGTTGCTGACGTAAATAATGCACGTTTGAAGTGTTCAACATAATTATGCTGACGTTAGCACTGTAACAGCTGGGTGAGTTTTACTGGACTCACAAAATCAGCCACTACTCCCACTATTGCTCGCTTCTTACAACCTAAATCAAATATTAATTTTTTTTGTTTTTACAAAATTCCATAGTTTAGATGGGGCAATGGGCAAAAAAAGTAGCTCAGCGTACGCCCTGCAATTTTGGCTTATTTTCTGCAAATTCTGACCAAGTCAAATTGCTGTGGCTCATCACAATCAGCCAATCACAACGCATGTGGGTTTAAGATGCCCAGCGCAAGCAGAAAAGAACCATGTACCTTGCATACACCCTTCAGAAAGCAGGAACCATCAACAGAGTGAACCTGTGCGGGAAGGTTTTTCTGGGCTTGCTTGGTGAGAATAATAATAACAATAAAAATCAGTCATAATAGGTTTTCTTCTTGTTGCTGTAAAGCAGTATTTATTATACCTTGATTTTTGTCATGGAGCCTTTACATAATTATTAACCGCTGTGTGTTTTAAATCTGGAAAAAGCCAAGATTTTCTGAAAATATATTGCTTTCCAGGCATTTTCAAAGAGTGTTTGACAAGGGTGTGCAGGTGTGACAGTGAAACTGGTCAAGCACAACCTGAACTATAAGGGGGTCCATGGAAAGTAGAAGAGCATACAGCCTCTCGTAAAGCCATAAGACAGCACATCTCAAGCATCATGTGCCAAACAAGCCATTAGGTGACAAGCCGGGGCATTCACTACGTTCTAAACCTGGTGCCAGAGGACAGCCTCATGGTGTGTCTGGACATCATGGAGACCCTGATAACCTCAAAAAATACCAATAGGTCAGAGTTATTATTCCAGACACCTGTATCTCTATGTCCTGGTAATCATTTGCCACATTGGAGATATAAGTCTTCAGACACAGGAGAATGTCCACCTGTACATGTGGGGTGAACATCTGGAGAGGAAAGACAGGAATGTAGTAGCCTCATCTTTGGTGCACTGCCTTAATGGACCTTTCCCTGTAGAATGTAGGAAGCATTCTCTGAGAATCTTCAGTAATAGCTGTTATTGCCAGAACAGAAACATTAACATGCTCTTAATGTTGTTCAGGCAGCGAGCCATGATTAATATTACGTGCACTTTCCCAGTTCGAGGTCACAGATTCCTGCCAGCTGACTGTGCTTTTGGAAGAACTGACCAACATGAGGAACCAACTTTCCTAAGATAAGATTTGATAGTGAAGTAATGATTTAACTGGGTAGTAATGATATAATTCAACTGCCCAATCTGTAAGATGTTAACAAAAGGACATAGCTGTGAAAATTAATTGGTATGTTCTGACTGATTCATTTTCACAACTACAGTATATCATGCACTGTCTCCCTTTTCATTATGTTTTACATCTAGCTGGAGGTTTTCTAAGCCAAATTTAATCATAGAATGTCCATCCTTAATCCACATGATTTTTAGCAGCAGATGTGTGCTGTGAGCTTGGCTGCTTTTTAGCAGCCAATGTTTGACTCTGCATATCTGTATGGACTTCATGGTCATCCAGGAAGCAGTGGGTATTCCACAGTACACATAGTGTTGTTTCACAAGGTGGAATGCTTTTTATAACCAAGATGGCACCTCCATCTTGCCCTTGTCCATCAGTAAGGGGTTGCACACATGCACTGTAGAAAATGGCATGTGCCTATTCTCTGGAGGATCTTTGTCAAGTAACCAGTCAAACAGTGAGGCCCTGCCCTGAAATACAGATGCAAGGGTGCCAACCATTGTGCTATTATTGAGAAACAAACCAAATTGCTCCATTGCTCCTCTTGGCTGTGCTGTTGGACCTCTTGGCTGTGCTGTAGCGCTGTTCGTTGGTGTTCATTCTGCTTGAGTTGAGACAAAGGAAGACGTGCGGGATCGAATCTGAAGTTTTACTCTTGTTTAAACGGAGTTATCTGAAACTAATTTGTGTGTTCAGGCTCAAACAGTCTTAGAGATTAGACAATTTGCTCCCGAGGTAGAACCTTTGTCGCATTAGGGGCAGGGAGAATCTTCCTCCATCATCTTTTTTTTCCCCTTTTTCCCCCTTTAACAACTCGGTGAGCAAACAGCCAAATTAAGTCGCTAATCTGGTCAAACAAAGGCGACGGGGTTTTTTGGGGTTTTTTTGAGGGGGTTTCAGTCTCCGGGAGCAAAGTAAGGTAAAGTAAAATAAATTTAAACGCTAAATTTAAAGAATAAACTAAACGCAAGTAATTGTCTAACTTAGTGAATTGTGTGATATGCAAAGTAAGTCAGAGTTGTTTTCAAGGACTGAGGTACACTGTCGCCTGCTTTTTCTGTAGCTGATTTAGCTAACGAACTATTGTAAGCTCTCAACGCCAGGAATATATCAAATTACCGGATATCTAACTATCTGGCTTGGTTTCATACTTGGTCGCTTGCCTTTCATACAGTCTTCTAGCCAATAAATATTGACGTTCACGGGGTTTTTAGTCCCCTTCGTTCTCTATCCTGACCGCATTACGCATAAACGCATTTCCAAGCTTGAATATTAACGCGAACCGGGGTTTTGTCTTTTTCGCATTTTATTATCATCGAAGGGGCTCTTCTGATTAAACACATTGCAAATTACGTTATCTTTGTATTTTCCTCCGGTTGCGGTGCCTTGATCAGCTGATTAAAGTTTAACTGCTTGTTTGAGTGCTCAGCGTCAGCTTGTTGGGGGAGGTACCGTGTATAGTTCGCTCACTAAGTAAACGACTTGTTTATTCGGTCCGTTTTAATTAAAGGGAACCGAGGCTTAACTCTTATCTCGGTTACTCTTGGTTGTATTTGTGGCTGGCTAGCTACATAGTTACTGTTTGCTTTTTGGCTGGGGATCTGAGATTTAGTATTTAGTCAATAGGACAGCAGTCACTTTAGTCATCCGTTCGGTTACCCTTGAATTTAAACGGAAAGCTTTACCGAGTGCTCCGCCTCCTCCCTCCTCCAGTTTCTCCTGGGCGTAGTATAGCCAGTCTTTTATCTGGGTTCTCAGCTAAGCCCTGTGAGACTTTTTGGGTTAGTATATTAATAGTACCGGTCTAGATAAATTCAAGTTGGCTTATTAGGAGTGCTTATTATCGATAGAGTTTCTCAATTTGGTATTTCATTTCTGTTCACTAAAAACTAAGCCCCTGTTAAAAGAGGCTTATTATCCATTCACATAGTTTCCCCCACGGTTTCTATTGTGACTGCTGCTTAGGGCTTCTCAGGTTAATTAATTAATAAATTGTGGTTCCTGAGCTTCTGTCTCGCATTAGTAATTTTTTTGTTATCTAGGGTGAGCGAGGTCATTAGGTAGGGGGTTCAAAATGTGGCCAAAACTATGTGACGGTTGCAGGATGATCGCACTTTTGGAAAAGATTTTTCAGGGTGGGTTTGTCTGTCACCGGTGCCAGCTAATTGAGCATCTGGAGAGCAAGATCCTTGTTCTTCAGGGCCAGTTAATGCACGACATAGTTCACAATCAGTAGAGTTCCTAGAGGAACTAAGTAGTATGTCGTTTAGAGAAATGGTCTGTACGCCAAAGCAGGGTGGTGTGGGGACCCCAGAGCAGGCAGGAGAGAAAGTTGGGTGACGGTAGGACGTCAGCGCAGGAAAGGGCGTGCACACCGTGCAGCGACAGCTCCTCCAGTGGTTGAGGTGTCCAACCGATTCCGGCCCTTGCAGGAACTCGAATTGGCCCCTGACCCTGAGAGTGAGGGGACTGATGAGCAGCAGGGCACCCTGTTGGCCTCTACCCCTCAGAAAAGAGAGTTATTGATAGTGGGGGACTCAATACTTAGAGGAATAGACAGTTTAGTCTGTTCAAGCGACAAGGAGTCTCGTGACGGTGTGTTGCCTGCCTGGTGCCCAGGTAGGAGACCTCCTGAGCGTGCGGACAAGCTCCTGGCCAGAGCGGGGGAGGGATCCAGTTGTCATGGTCCATGTTGGGACTAATGACATAGATAAGGGTAGGTTTGAGGTTCTGCAAAGCAAATTTGTTGAATTAGCTGAAAAGCTTAGGAGCAGATCCTCCACGGTAGTGTTCTCCGGGATTCTACCGTACCACGTGCAAGCAGAGGGAAGCAGAATTTTATCTGGAGGTTTAACACGTGGCTCTGAACCTGGTGTAGGAAAGAGGGGTATAGGTTTATGGGGCACTGGAACTACTTCTGGGACAGGGGTGACCTGTTCAAGCCGGATGGGCTACACCTGAACCGGAGGGGTACCTTTGCACTGGGTCAGCGTATGTTGAGGGTAGCAGAGAGTTATTTAAACTAGGGACTTGGGGGGCAGGGAGGTTAGAGAGTGTTACACAGAGGGAAGTGCAGACTGCCCTGATGGAAGCTGACAGCGTTACATGCACTATTGATGATATATTTTTAAAACAAAAAAGCATGGTGAGGGGCTTTGAGCAGCAGGCGCATGGGAAATCGAAGGGGAAGAGCGTTCATGATAACCTGAAATGTTTTTATCTAAATGCAAGAAGCATTAAAAATAAATTTCAAGAACTTGAGGCCGTTATGATTAGTGAAGGCTATGACATAGTTGGGATTACAGAGACATGGCTTAGTGAAGAGGATGGAGATGAATATAATGTAGAAGGTTATAAGCTCTTTAGGAAGGATAGATGTAATAGGCGAGGAGGGGGTGTAGCACTCTATGTGAACGAAAACATAAATGTGCAGGAAATTCCTGACATTGAATATTCCGTGCCTTGTGAAGATATCTGGGTCAGGCTCACTGGCAAACACGAGACTGGTTTAAACATAGGTGTATGCTATCGACCACCAGCTTTGGACAGTACAGTCAATGAAATGCTCCTTAAGAGGATTACGCAAGCTTGTAGAGGAGGAGGGACTATTATATGGGAGACTTAAATTATCCTGGTATTGATTGGGAAATGGTGAAAGGACAGGGTAGGGGGGAGGAAGAATTTCTAGATGTCATAAATGATAATTTTTGGTGCAGTATGTTAATAAACCTACAAGAGAGAAGGCAATTTTAGATTTGCTGCTCTGTAATGACCCAGATAGAATTAGCAATGTTGAGGTACTGGAGCCACTTGGGACAAGTGATCACTCTACTATTAATTTTGAGGTTTCATGGGAAGTTAAAAAGGTGTCTCCAAAAACAAAAATTTTTAATTTTAGGCGAGCAAACTTTGACAGGATGCGGTCATATCTAAGTGAAACAAAATGGGAGACACTCCTGGACTGTGAGTCTGTAAATGAGATGTGGGAAAGATTTAAGGGGTTTTACTTGATTCACAATGTAAATTCATTCCAAAGGTGTCCAAAAAGTAAGCTGAAAAAGCAGAATCCTCAGTGGATGACAGCAGCTATTCGTAGGAGTTTGAGGGAAAAGAGGAATCTTTATAAGATGTACATAGAGGATAACAATGAGATTACTAAGGCCGAATTCTGTAAAATGCGGGCTGTGGTCAAAAAAGAGCTGAGGAATGCTAGAAGACTGTATGAAAGACAAATTGCAGAGGGGGCAAAAACTAACCCTAAGCGCTTCTTTCAGTACTGTAGCAGAAAAAGGAAAGTCAAAGAGCAGGTTAAGTGCATAAAGAATAAAAATGGATCGCTGCTATATGATAATAAGGATATTGCGGACACCTTAAACGGTTACTTTGTTGAGAATTTTACCTTAGAGCGGGTCTTTATTCGGCCAGAGGGCTTGTCCAATGCTCAAGATTATTTAGCGGAAATTGAGGTTAGGGATAACGTCAGATAGACAAGTTGCATCAACTAAAGGCAGATAAGGCGGCGGGTCCTGATGGCTTATATCCTAGAGTGCTCAGGAAGTTAGTGAGATCATCTTTAAGCCGCTATCTGCCATCTTTAGACAGTCTTTAGAAACTGGAGAAATACCAAATGATTGGAAACAGGGCAATATAATACCAATATATAAAAAAAGGGGACCGTACTGAGCCAGGTAATTACAGGCCAGTCAGTTTAACTTGCATTGCGTGCAAAATATTGGAATCTATCATAAAAGATGAGCTGGACTTATTTCTTGAACGTAACAATATCTTGAGGGATAGCCAACATGGTTTTCGTAAAGGAAGGTCATGCCTGACAAACCTTCTGGAATTTTTTGAAGAGGCCACCAAGACTTATGACCAGAGCAGGGCTTATGACATCATATATTTGGATTTTCAGAAAGCATTTGACACAGTACCGCATAAGAGACTAATTTTTAAAATGAGCTCCATTGGAGTTACAGGTGGTATTCTGAAGTGGATTCATAACTGGTTGCAGGACAGAACACAAAGAGTGGTGGTCAGTGGTATATCATCTGAGCTAGGTAGGGTGGGGAGTGGCGTCCCCAGGGATCGGTGTTGGGACCCCTGCTGTTCCTCATCTACATTAATGACCTTGATAGGAATATTGAGAGCAGAATAGTGAAATTTGCAGATGATACTAAATTGGGGGGCTTGGCAAATAGTTTAGAGTCCACTAAAGTGATTCAGGATGATTTGGATAAATTCAGAATTGGGCAGAAATGTGGCAAATGAAATTTAATGTAGCGAAATGTAAAGTAGTACATGTAGGTAATAAAAACATTAGACGGGATTACTTCATGGGAGGTTTTAAACTGGAATGTGCTCCACAAGAGAAAGATCTGGGAGTGATTGTTGACCAAACCCTCACAGGCTCTAGCCATTGTGCCGTAGCTGTTAAAAAAGCCAATCGGATGCTGGGATACATTGCCAAAAGTATTGAGTTCAAATCCAAGGAGGTGATGCTTCTTTTGTACAACACATTCGTCAGACCACATCTAGAGTATTGTGTACAGTTCTGGGGACCATACTTTAAGAAAGACATAGAGGCTTTAGAGAAAGTTCAGAGAAGAGCCACGGCTAATTCCGGGTATTAAAGATGAAAGCTATGAGAAAAGGCTGAAGATCCTTAATCTCTTTAGTCTTAGGAAAAGGAGACTAAGGGGTGATTTGATTGAGGTCTTTAAATATGTTAAAGGGATTAACAAAGTGAATTATGTAGGATTCCTTCAACCAAGTGTTGTTAGCAGAACTCGGGGTCACAAATGGAAGCTGGCTAAAGGTAAATTTAGCACTGATATTCGGAAATATTTCTTCACCCAAAGAGTAATTTCGGTGTGGAACAGCTTGCCTGACCATATTGTTGAGGCAGAGACCTTGGGAGTTTTCAAGAGCAGACTTGACTTAAAGCTAGATACCATTGAGTCATTGAGTATCTGAAGTGATATATTCACGATGGTACAAAGAAACTGGCGAGCCTAGTTGGGCTGAACGGCCTGTTCTCGCCATTCATGTTATGTTATGTTATGTTATGTTATTTTGGAGCCAGGCTGAACATAGCCAGATTACTAACATAATCGTAGAATGACGCTTACCTGATCCAGAAATGCACAGAAATGTTTTCTATTACTTCCTCAGTGGATTTCTCAAGCTACTGATAAGGGGGATATTGGAACGATTGTCCTGAGTATCTCAGAAAGCAGTGGCGCCACTTTACGCATGATTTAGCCCCACTTTGGTTTCTGTCATTTTGGGGAATCAAAACTTCTGCTCCCTGGCTAATTGTTGTTGTTTAGTATGTTATTACTGTTCCCATGGTAGGGAATACCTCCAGGGCGGAACCTTCATCTTAGTAAGTTATGGTTTTACATTTTCATTTCATTGAATATTTAATTCAAACACATCAGTTCACCTGACTGAAATAAATGGACCCGTTTCACACAGGAAACTTAAGTTAGAGTCTACATCAGCTGACAGCAGCTGCGTCTGCAATTGGCAATATCTGTATCTACAAGACTACACTAATCTGAGGGCGGTAATAACACAAAATGTAATAGGCTGCTCGATATAAGGATAGTCAAGCTCACTCACCTCTGATGCTATATTATCTACCCATGTGGAAGGTGAGAAATGTTTTGCTTGCCACCTCTACCGGCTTGGTTTTGCTTTGTCTGAAATAGAGGGATTTTGAAGTTATTCTCCTTGTTTAACTTTTGTTTTTGTAAAGTATGGTATTACTGTGGCTATGTTAAGGTGCACCTCCAGAGAAGAATTTTCTGCCAAAGTTAGTGTTATTACATCTTTATGTCAATATTTCATCCAAGTACATAAGTTTACTGACTGAATTAACATTATCACAAAATTGCTTTACTTGTGATAAGCCTAGCACACAAATTCATGCAAATCGATGCAGTTTCATCAGCTACATTAGTCCAGAATCTTTTAAAGAAATATTGAAGTTTGATGTCATTAATGTGGGAAAATGTCTGAGACCTTTGTGATACAATGAGGAATAATGCTATCTAAAAATAAAATCCACTTATTAGCCTCAGCACTTTTGCGAATCAATATTGGTTGCCAATCAGGCAAAATAACCTGGAACAGGCTCTAAGCATGCTTCAAAAGGTGAGGTTACTGAAGGGCTTTTATACCACTGACAGCATACCACTGATACGCATGCAATATTGTACAACCCACACTCTGAAAAAGTTGGGACGATATGGAAAATGCACATTTAAACAGAAAGCAGTGAATTTATGAATCTACTTTGTCTTGTATAATTGCAGACAGTATGAAAACAAGATATTTAATACCTTGTCTGGTCAACAACATGTAAAGGTTTACTGAGTAGGATTTTCCTACTCTCAGAAAAATAATCCCTCTCTGCAGAAACCCTGGCGTCTAGCTGCATTTTCTTATTTTTCTCTGGACAGGGTATTTCTGGGTGCCAGTCTTTGGGCCGTGGGTGTGTTGATTCAAGGAATCTGGAGGAATCTCTGTGCTTTAAGGCCAAGGGTGCAAGCATAAGCTGAATTCCTTTTATCTCCAACCACTCACGACCACTCTGCACGAAGAACTGTTGTCTACCTATAGGTGACATAACCGCAAGGGCTTAGGATTAATTTGGCAAACCATTTTCAAGAACTAAAATGTGTAGTTACATCCACATACGCCAGTGAAAATGTCACTGTGCGAAAAGGAACTCTTAATTTAACAATGCCCTGAAGTGCGATTGACTTCTCTGGGCTCAGTGGCATCTACGATGCACCAGCATACAGCGGAAATGTGGATTGTGGTCAGACAAATCCATAATTCAGGTATCTTTTAGAAGAGAGGGGCACCGCATTAAAGAAGAAAAGGATCGTCCATATTGTTATAATAAGTCCAAAATCCATGCTCTGTCATTGGGGTAGTGTCAGTGCCCAAGGCAAGGGTTACTTGCAATCCTGTGAAGACATCAAATTGGGTACAATGTATGCTGGAATTGAGCAATGACATATGCAGCTTTTAAGTTGACATATTTTCCAGGGATGCCTATGCATATGCTGACAAGACAAACCCCATCCATCTGCATATTAGTTGACATTAACTCAATTCCGACACAAATCACAACACCTCTACTAGTAGCCCTAACTATCGGCAAGAAAACAATACTGCTAAATTGGAAAATCAAAAAACAGCTGAATATATCTCAATGGTTAGACTTATTAGCAAAACAATTGTCAATTGAACACAACTCAGCCCGACAAAAAAAAACAAATGCAACAATTTAATAAAAAATTTTCATGGTTTCATGATATTATCTCGCTACCGGCCAACTAATGCCTACACACGCTACCAAAAAAAATAAATAAATCGTATGGATACAACAGTTCTTACTGGCCATAAAGAATTATTCTCATCCTCTCCACACTTAACCTCATACTCCACAATTCCCTTTACTCATTTATTTTTTAAAATAAGTCTACTTATCACATTTTTCCATTTTTGTTCTTTTTCTATTTCCTCGCTGTCTTCCTTCTCCCCTTTGCTTCAGTAATTATTGTGAAAACTGTTAATTTTCTCACTTGTGATGGTTAACATTCCCTGTTACTCTGTCTTGACCACTTTTTTGTTGTTGTTTCTTTTTTGCTAAGTTGTTTTTTTCTCTCTCTCTCTCCTTCTGTCTTTGTTTTTGTTTCATTGTTGTTTGATGTCTTGATTTCATTTTCCCCCCCTTCCAAATCATCTAGCAGTTAATTTGTTACAAGGTATTGTTTGATCAAATGTTGTTTGATTTGGATTATCCCCCTTCTGTTAAAACCTGCTCCTCATACCCCTCCCTCCCTCCGGATTGTTCCTATGATGACTGTTAATAAAAAATAAAGCTGACCTCCCAGGGGGGGAACCAAAACCACATAATGCACACATTACAAAGGCATAGCTGCGTAAAAGGAGGGTGCAGGTGCTGGACTGGCCTGCCAGCAGTCCTTACTTGTTCGCAATAAAGAACTTGTGGCACATTTTGAAACGCTACGACAACAACAAAGATCCTGTTCTGTTGCATACCATGAGACTTGTTTACAGGAAAACCTGGACAAAATTACATCAAAAATACTGAATGACTTGGTGTCTTTAGTCCGAAAAACTTTATTTAGTGTCGTAAAAAGGAACGAAAACATTACAAAGTGGTAAATACTTGTACTTTCCCAAATTTTTTTATCTGAGAAATTTTGCCACTATGAAAATGTTCTATTTTGAAAAATTACTTAAATTAATTTTGCATAACATCAAATAATGTGCTGTTGTGTTGTTTTCATACATAATGCAGGTCAATGGTAATTTACAAATCACTGATTTCAGTTTTATATTTTATTTAACATATTGTTCCAACTTTTTTCCCCAATTTGGGCTTGTATTTTGTATTACAGAGGCTACAAGGCTAACATTCAAAGACTCCTATCTCACCAGAGAAGGAAGGATGGAATCAGTCACGGGACTACAGGAAGGCACAAACCAGAGCTTTATTTCAAAGTCAAGAGTCGGCACCCAGAGCAATATAGGAAAGGCACTGCATCATTCATGGGCAGGCAGCAGTAGGGCGGCAGGAGTCAGGATCCGATGGTCTAGTCTGGGGGCAAAAACCTATGAGTCATTCTATAAGGCAGCCGGAACACAGAGGTTGAGAATCTTGTGGCTGGTCAAGGCAAAGACAGAGAACTGGGGTGACATTGATAAATCTCAGGGGTGTAAACAAGAGTTTGGAACTGGGAAGAGAGTGGGAACAAGGATCTGAATGCAAGATAGAAGCACAATTACACAAAGAAACAGCAGAAACTAAATACACGGAAATAAGGGGAGACAAGTAATGGCAATGGGAAGTTGCATGAGGAATTCAGAAGAGGAAATGAGGAAAAAAAACAATTAAGCAAATTACAGAAACAATATTACCAAAAAAGACAGAGAGCACAAAAGGCCAGAGAACAAGAGGGGCAGAAGACATGACACAATCTTTCACTGCATCCCCCTATATTTTCCACTTGAAGCTTACACTATCCAGACTGTACATACTGCAAGCACTATGCACATATTGTACATAATTGAACATATACTGTACATCATCACCACCATGCTATGTTCAGTGTAAGACTTTATGCCTGAAAGTATTCAGGTTCTTTTCTCTCTGTATCTACATGTCACAAAATGAGCTTTTCTGTTTTTAGTTTTTTATGAGTATAGGTGGAAATAAAAATATGATAAGGAAAAAAGTCAGGATATACTTTTGGTAGCGATCATCAATATTGTTTCTTCGCTGTGTTTTCTCCTTCTTTTGTTTAAAAGCAAAACCAAGAAAGATGGAAGAATGACTGCGAGCCATTTACTGTGTGAAAGATGGTTTCAAAAATGGAAAAATAAATCACTTTTTAACAAGCCTCATTGAACAATTCCTAAGCGATTTGATACAGACTGTACACTTTCACAGATTGCTTTCTTTGATGCCTTTCTGCTCGAGCAGACAGATTCAATCCAGGCTGTTGTATTATTGATTACTCTTGTCAACTTGAAATGTTCAAGAGACACTGTTTACAGTTTAAATCGAACTCTCTTCTTTCGATGAAACTTAAAAGCGCATCCTAATACACAAATGCGGATCTCAATGTCAACATTGCTGAGGACTAATAGCATTGCCTGTGTCTCTTGGTTTAAATCCCTTTTTATTAAACCATAACAGATGCTAACAGCAGTTTCAAAAAAACACACAAGTGGAAAACATGGAAATTTTGCAAATTGGGTTCTAAATGCATGTCACTATTTGCAAAGCATTTAAAAAGAGTCTGTAAACAAGTCACAGTCGCATCCTACAATATTACTCTGCTGGAAATGAATCTTTCTGATGCCTCTGCTTGCCCATATAGGCCAGATGATAGTTTGTTCTGGACTCCAGCACACACCAACACAACTCTATTTTAATTATCACATTGGTTAAGATTTTTCTCCCCCCATAATATAGAGGTGCAACAAGAACATTGGTTTGCGGGAAAATAATATCCATCGCAGTTCAAAGCTTAATTTCTTTCTGTATCCTGTATTTCCCTGGGGACTACACAAGCAGACCAAGCCACAAAACATCACACAAAGAACAGCAAGCTTCAATATGAGAGGCCAGGGAAGAGAAAGATTTTGAAATTAGCCCTGGTCTCCCACGATTTTGAAACCAAACTTGAGGTTGAATGCGGTGTAAGACCGCACAAAGCATTATTATTTTGCCCCCAAGCGCCAAATTCCGAGCCTGACTGCAAACCAGAGGCCAGGCTGACATTTCACCTCAGCTATTTACATTCTCAAATATGTCTAAATATATTTTAGAGTGTTATGTTTGAGTGTTTTATGTAAAGTACTGTATTTCATTTGTAAATGGAGATTTGTTACATACTATTTGTGCTGCCTTATTGGTCAGGTATTTGTTGATTTTGTTCATCATTTAGCACCCTCTGGTGGTATGTCTGAAGAAAAACATGATCTGATGCATGACCACTTGTTTGTGATGAAATAGACTACTGCTTTCTAGAAGTTTCTGGCTTCTTCTTGCCTCGAGGGGGCCGGATCACCCAAGACTGCAGTAGATCTTTCCAGAATGTTCCTAGTCTATATAAATGCTGTGATTTTGTTCATTTGAGAGGAGTTTTGTTTTGGCATCAGAGTTACATAGTGGCATTAGAGTGTTATTACAAGATTACACAGTGGATTATTTGTAGAAATTTTTGGACCTAATCAGTGAAGAATAAATTTGTTAAAGTTGTCATTGCTGGTTTTCTTTGTTGTGATTTTCAAGTCATAACAAGAGTATTAGTATAAAGTGATTTTGCAAAGCACTTTAATATTTGTAAAACCAGAATAATATTCATGCCAGGTGAAAGTTGTACTTATTGTGCGACTTGGCAAACACAGGCAACGACATCGTTCACACTAGTGCCAGCCAATTCTTTTTTCACTGCAGGTAATGATCAAGCAGGGATTTTACAGAGAAAATAAAATAGTAATAAATAAAATAAATAAAAATAATAAATAATAAATAATAAATAAAATAAAAAATAAATTAAAAAGTAATAAATAAAATAGAATGAAAGCATCGGGAAATGAACGCATCAGAAAATGAACGGAAGGGTGTTCATCATCGAGCGCAGTGACCAGGTTTGCAGCCTGGAACGCATCCAAAAATGAACAGGCGTCCGTTCAAAAATGAACGCGTTCACTGTTCAGAATATTGACTAGCTCCCAAAACCATTCATTGGATCAACCATTGGATTCACCAAAGATTAAAGCTGAACTATTATTTTAAATCTTATGACTATTTGAAAAAACCAGCAATCATGACTTTTGATGTTGAAAGTTTTTTGAAAACTCCAACCCAGGAATCAATTGTGCTGGCAAAGAAGAAGGACTTGCTGCAAATAGCCTCAACCCTTGGATTATCTGATGTGAAATCATCAATGAAGAAACAATAAATATTCAACATTTTGGTGCAACATTTCATGAAGATATCTTTGGGGAAGAAGCAGCAGAATTGATTAAAGATGTGGAAGTGCCTGCAACAGAGCTGCAAAGACTTGAGATGCAGCTACGCTAGAAACAACTAGAACTGGAAGAAAGAAGGTTGGAGAAGGAAAGAGAACTGGAAGAAAAAAGGATGCACTTGCAGTATGAACTGGAAATGAAGAAAATAGAAGCAGGTACTGTGTCAAAATCTTTTCGACTTTCTGGTCATTTTGATGTTGTTAAACACATCAGACTTGTTCCTCCCTTCCTAGAAAATGATGTTGACCAATACTTAACGCATTTTGAGGAAATTGCTGAAAATTTTAAATGGCCAAAAGAGCATTGGACAATAGTCCAAAAAGGTTCATACTGTCTGTAGTAACTAATTAGCCTTGACGTTCTTATTTTCTGACAGAAAAGGTTTTTATCCTACCTTGACATGTTTCGACGGAATACTCCCGTCTTCTTCAGAAGAGTCCCTGATGTTACGAGTGGCGTGTCTTATCAGCTGATGTTAGCGAGGCGTGGCGCCCTGTCAGATTTGACAGGGCGCCACGCCCTGCTATCCGGCCGCTCCTCCAGATGGCACTCCAGGTGTGGGAAAGCATGTATGCCCCCTCGTCCCGGTTCATAGTCCTGTGGGCGCTTCCTGATTTCAATTGCCTCCATGATCCAGCGTTCATGTCGGTTGTTCTGAGTCACGGATAATTTTGGCCTTGTCCCAGTCCATAATATGATTTTCCCTCTTGCAATGGTCTGTGATTGCTGATTTAAGGTTTACCTGTAGTGCTTGTTCTTTAACTGAGCGTGTCTGTCTTACTGTTGTCTCTTTCTCGCATTCTTTTTGGTGTTCTTTTTTTGCGTGTGTGAAAAGGTCTACCTGTTTCCCCCAATGTATGTTTTTTTTATGGCAAGACCGGCAAGGGATTTCATATATGACGTCACATTTGTTACAGTTGTCAATTTGGTCTTTCGGGTGTACCAGTAGTTGTCGTAATTTTATGTATGGTTTTACCGGGTGTTGATGTGGAATTTTCTCATGGCCCGTTGAATCCGCTCTGTGACACCTCTTATGTATGGTAACGTGATTTACTCCTTTGGTTTCGGTTTCCTTTTTTTGTTTCTTTCTGAATGTGCCGGTATTTTGCTTCTACTGTACCTGTAGTTTTCCTGTGTTTATGGCCCATAGTGGGTACTGGCATTTCTTTAGTGCGTTAGTTATATGTTCTTCTTCCATTTTCTTGTCTGTGTCTTCTGTGATGATGGATGCACGATCAAACAGGGTTCTTACCACGGAAAGTTTGTGATTTATGGGGTGTTCAGATGACCAAAGCAGGTATTGATCAGTGTGAGTGGGCTTTCTGTATATTTTAATTTTAATGTCTCCTTCATTAGTGTGATGTATATTTATGTCCAGAAACGCTATGGTTTTATCTGTCTCTTCTTCATGCGTGAATTGTATTTTCCCAGTGCGGTCCATACTGTTTAAATGATCTGTAAGTTGTTGCGTATGTCCTGATTTTATTTTTTTCTAAGATGTCGTCCCGTATCTTTTCCAGAGCGTGGGATGATTACTTTTTCGGTGCCGATGCTATGGCCCTCGTTTCTCCATGAAAAAACCACACATGATGGCAGACAGTGGGTCACCCATGGGGAATCCTTCTTTTGCCTAAATATTATATTGCGGAATTTGAAATAAGTGGATGTGGCGACGAACCTTAGCAGCTCTGATATGTCGTGAACTGAGAGATTTGTGCGCTTTCTCAGTGATCTGTCAGTTTCCAATCTGTTTTCCACTATGTTTAAAGTGGCGTCTACAGGCGTGCTTGAGTAAATAAAAAGAAACCACGTCGTGCGATATGAAAAATTTCATCTGCCTCTACTTTGGTGTTCTTGAGTTCTTGGGCTAACTGTTTTGAGTTCTTGCAGTGCTTGTTTGTTTGTCCCAGAAGGGGTTGTAAGATTTCCGCAAGAGATTTGGACAGGTTATATGTTACTGATCCTATGCTGTCTACTATAGGTCGCAACGGAGCTCCCTGCTTGTGGATCTTTGGTGTGCCGTATATTTGGGGGGTTACACTTGCTGTGGGTATGAGATGATTGTACGTTTGTTTGTCTATTTTGTTTTCGCTTAGTAATCGTTTCATGATGGTCCTGAGTCTATTTTTCTTCTCCTCCGTTGGATCCTTTTTTAATACTTCGTATGTGTCTGTATCTTCCAGCATTTTCATCATTTGTTTTTCATAATTTTCTGTGTCCAGAATGACCGTGGGAAACAGGTAGACCTTTTCACACACGCAAAAAAGAACACCAAAAAGAATGCGAGAAAGAGACAACAGTAAGACAGACACGCTCAGTTAAAGAACAAGCACTACAGGTAAACCTTAAATCAGCAATCACAGACCATTGCAAGAGGGAAAATCATATTATGGACTGGGACAAGGCCAAAATTATCCGCACTCAGAACAACCGACATGAACGCTGGATCATGGAGGCAATTGAAATCAGGAAGCGCGCCCACAGGACTATGAACCGGGACGAGGGGGCATACATGCTTTCCCACACCTGGAGTGCCATCTTGGAGGAGCGGCCGGATAGCAGGAGGCGTGGCCGCCCTGTCAAATCTGACAGGGCGGCCACGCCTCGCTAACATCAGCTGATAAGACACGTCACTCGTAAATCAGTGACTCTTCTGAAGAAGACGGGAGTATTCCGTCGAAACATGTCAAGGTAGGATAAAAACCTTTTCTGTCAGAAAATAAGAACGTCAAGGCTAGCATTGGACAATGATGTTACAAAGTGTTCTTACTAGTAAAGCTAGGAAAATCTATAACCAGTTATCTGTCCAACAGTGTTCTGATTATCATTTTGTCAATCTGCCATTCTGAAGGGTTATGAATTGGTCCCTGAGGCTTAAAGGCAAAAATTTAGGAATTCTCACAAGGAAACCAGTCAAACTCATGTTGAATTTGGCAGGTTGAAGGAACAGTTGTTTGATCAGTGGTGCAATTCCATGAAAGTTAAGAAAGATTTTGACAGAATGAGGCAACTTATTCTGGTTAAGGAATTCAAAAGGTGTATCCAGTCTGATATCAAGACTTTCCTTGAGGAGAAACAAGCCAATACTTTGCAAGATGTTTCCACCCTGGCTGATAGTTATGCATTGACTCATAAGTCTTCTTTTGTCCAAATATCCACTTTTTCTGAATTTCAAGGCAAGTCTCAGTCCAAGACTTCTTCTAATAACACTTCTAATGATTCCAAGGCCACTTCTGAGAGGAAATCTTCCAGTGAGAAGCAATCCTGATTCTTTACCTTCTGTCTTGCCAATACTGCAAAAAGCAAGGTCACCTTATTTCTGAGTGTTATGCTCTCAAGAAAAACAACAACGAGAAGAAACCAAGACAACTGCTTTCACTAGGAGAGAATCTCTTATATCAAAGGTCAGTTCGCCTGATCTTATACCTTCTGTGTCTGATTCTGTTATGGAGGGTTTTGAGCCATTCATCACCGATGGTATTGTCTCACTTTCGCATGATTTTTCCTCATCTGCTCCTGTTCGAATTCTAAGAGATACTGGGTCTTCCCAATCTCTTATTCTTGCAGATATTCTGCCTTTTTCGGACAAAACGTCTACTCAGGCAAATGTCCTTATTCAAGGAGTAGAATGTGGTTTTACAAGTGTACCTCTCCATAATGTTCATCTCAAATCAGACTTGGTCTCTGGGCCTGTTACTGTTGGCATTAGGTCTTCTCTTCCTTTCAAAGGTGTTCATTTGCTTCGTGGTAATGATCTTGCTGGGGATAAGGTTGTGCTCTACCCTGTTGTAACTTACACTCCTTTGCTTGATCAAAAATCTGAATCTATAGAGGAGGAAATTCCAGACCTCTATTCTTCATGTGCAGTTACTCGTTCTATGGCCAAAAAGGCTATTCAAGATGATGCTGACCTGGACTTCAACCTGGCTGACACCGTCATTGGGCAGTCTTTTCATCAGGGACCTTCCAGTCCTGAGATGTCTGGGAAATCTTCAGACTTGTCCTTGTCAGGTCATTCTAATGACATTCTGTCTCGGAAACAACTTATTCAGGAGCAACAACAAGCTCGTGATCTAGCGCATCTTCTACCACAGGCTGTAAGTGAACAAGAGGCTACTCAAGTTCCTGTCTGTTTTTACTACAAACACGTGTGCTTATGAGAAAGTGGCGTCCACCGGATGTTTCTGCAGATGAAGAGTGGGTGATCACCCATCAAATTGTTCTTCCAAAGTCTTATTGTCAAGAAACTCTTAGTCTGGCCCATGACAATCCTATGTCAGGTCATTTGGGTATCAAGAAGACCCTTCAACGTGTCAGAAATAATTTCTTCTGGCCTTCCATGAGGTCTGATGTACAGGAGCACTGCAAATCCTGTCATATTTGTCAAATGGTTGGGAAGCCGAACCAGAATATTCCAAAGGGTCGACTTAAGCCCATTCCTGCTTTTGAAGAACCTTTCAGTAGGATCATCATGGACTGTGTTGGACCATTGCCGAAGACTAGATCTGGTTGTGAGTACCTACTGACTATCATGTGTGCTTCCGCCCGGTTTCCTGAGGCAATTCCACTTCGTAATATTAAGACGAAGACTATCATCAAGGCTCTTACCAAGTTTTTCTGCTTTGTTGGTCTTCCTAAGTCTATTCAGTCTGATCAAGGGTCAAATTTCATGTCTGGCATATTTCAACAAGTTATGCATGAGCTTGGTATTAAACAATACAGGTCATCAGCTTACCATCCTGAGAGTCAAGGTGCTTTGGAGAGGTTCCATCAAACCCTGAAGAACATGATCAGGACCTACTGCCTTGAAACAGAGAAAGATTGGGATGAAGGTGGCCATCTTCTACTGTTTGCTGCCCGTGAAGCTGTTCAGGAGTCTCTTGGGTTCAGTCCTTTTGAGCTTGTTTTTGGGCAGTCCGTGGACTTCTGAAGCTTCTGAAGGAAAAGTTGCTGGCCGAAGATGATGTCCCAATGAACTTGCTTCAGTATGTCTCTGACTTCCGTTATCGTCTCTCTAAGGCTTGTGACTTTGCTAAGTCTAATCTCAAAGAGGCTAAGGGCAAAATGAAAACCAGATATGACCTTCATTCCCACGATAGAAGTTTTAAAGCTGGTGACAAAGTCCTTGCACTTTTGCCAGTTCCTGGAAACCCTCTAAGAGGTCGATATTTCGGCCCTTACACTGTCCTCAAAAGGTTAGTGATCTAAATTACGTCATTTGAACCCCTGGAAGGAGGAAACAAAAACAAATGTGTCACATCAACATGCTGAAAGAATACACTGACAGAGACACTCAGCAAACGCCAGTCAATGCGGTAAATACAATTGAACTGGAAAATTCTGAAGAAGATTGTGACTGCCCCTTGGAAAATGAACCTGGTCCAGCCAAACTTGAAAATTCAGACATTCTTCAAAATATTGACAGCAAGTTGTCCCACCTGGACCCTTTTCAAAAACAACAGCTAAAGCAGCTCATATTTGAATGTGGTCGCATGTTCCCTGACTTTCCATCAAGGACTGATGTGGTTCACCATGATGTCATCCTATGGGATGGTGCTGGGCCTGTGGAACAGCATCCTTGCGGAGTGGATCCAGAGAGGCAGAAATGCCTTGAACGGGAGGTGGGATGCCTGCTTGAAGATGACTTTATTGAACCAAGTAAGAGCAACTTTCGTAAAGCTACATTTGTTTACTTAGGTCATATTGTAGGACAGGGTCAACTCAAACCAATTGATGCAAAAGTAAAAGTTATCACTGAATTTCCTGAGCCTACAACTAAAAGACAACTAATGTGATTTCTAGGGATGGCTGGCTACTACAGAAAATTCTGTAAAAATTTCTCTATCATTTCTGAACCTTTGACAAATTTACTGAAGAAAAATGCTAAATTTGTTTGGGATGAAAAATGTCAAAATTCATTTGATCAACTGAAAGCTATCCTCAAAAACGCACCAGTTCTCTTCTCTCCTCATTTCAAAAAGGAGTTCAAGTTGGTCGTTGATGCCAGTGATATTGGTGCAGGCGCAGTTTTACTGCAAGAAGACACTGATGGAGTAGATCATCCTGTTTGTTACTTTTCCAAAAAGTTTGATAAACATCAGAAAAACTATTCAACAATTGAAAAAGAATGTTTGGCACTTGTTTTGGCTTTACAACATTTTGAAGTCTCTTTGACTTGTTCAGCTACTTCCATCAAGGTCTTCAGTGATCACAATCCCCTCACATTCTTGCATAAGATCAAAAACAAGAATCAAAGATTACTGAGATGGAGTTTATTTTCACAGGAGTATGATTTTAGATCACTTCAGGGAAAAAGATAAGGTTATTCCAGATGCACTTTCTCGCATGTAATTTAGTTTTTCTATTTGATTGTGAAAATTGCACTGGTTGTTAGGTATATGATTTTTATAATGATCAATGATACCTTTTGTGTAAAGTTTCAAGATTATACTGATTATCAAACCGCATTAATTTTAACAAAAGAAAGCTTTTAGCAAACCTTTCTTTTCTTAAAGAGGGGAGGTGTTATGTATGAGTGTTTTATGTAAAGCACTGTATATCATTTGTAAATATGGAGAGAAACCGTGTCTTCAGTTGCCAATTACGATCATTGGAAAACGCGTCAGTAAAGGAAAATGATTCAGAACTAGCCAGGACTAATTGTCATAAAGAGACGTGTCTGCCCCCCCAATTCCCGGTTCTAGAACCGCCACTGAAAATAATTAAACTGTGACTTTGATGTATTACTTTGTTATATTGTGTATAAAGTCCTTGTAACTGCTAGAGGTCAATCAGGTCTTTTGACCTCATATATACCTTCCTTTTTTCCTGTTCTATTAAGATATGTATATTTTTTTTAAATGTGACAGTACAATACCTCCAATCAGTGAAGAATAACGCGGTTGTATGCATGTTTATTTTGTGAAAACTGTATGCTTGTATAAAACTAATATCATTAATCAATCACAATGCTGATTGACATAATACAGATTTATCTGGCTGTCCATTAGTAATCCTATGATCCATTCTACCCACTCACATGTGCTAATGCTAAAGCACGTGTTTCTGCATGTGTCTGTGTGTATCTGTGTATGTGTATTTGTCCCTGTCCGTCCCTGTGTGCATCTTGTCTTCATAATGCTATGAGGGCCACTCCTCCATCTCAGTTAAATGTCCATGGTTCAGTGAATCAGTCTCTCTTAGCGCCAGACCAAGTGTAACAGCTCCAAACAGTCCTGTTGTCAGCCTGGGGGCTCTCCTGCTGTTGGGATCCCAGCGATGTGCAAAATTACCAAATGGAGTGAGTGATTCATTCTGGTTAGAGAATCACATTGTCATTATCTGGCTTAAAGCTTGGTATGCATTGTTCCTGAACCTTCTTAAAGTTCTTTGAATCAGTTGTAAGTATCGTATCTTTAGCTGAGTAGCAGGGGAGCAAATCTTTAGCGCTGGTCAGCTTAGAGCTTTGATTCCCTGTTCATCTGTTGCTCTGTTTTTAGTTGGAAACTCCGAATAAAATGATATTTGATGGGAGTTTGCCAGAATCTGGTTGCTTAGAGGAGTAGCTGTCATGGTTTTTGGTCATTATCCCTCCACGGGTGGTATCATGCTTACTCGGGCTTGCCCTGCAGAACTTCTGATCAGTCAACATTTTTTTTTTTTTAGTAAACGTAATCCTAGTTTTTATTTCATCAAAGAATGAGCGGGCCTTTCAGTAACAAATTTGATCCAGTCAATGCAAGCTTTCCAATTCCACCATAAACAATTTTTGATGCAAGAGGTCTTCACAATCAGACCTATATCATTTTGAACAAACACTGAAAATGCCTCAACTAAGCATTGCTGTTTTCCACAGTTCATACCTAAGCATTATGACAATTTTCCCTCCGAATTTTTTAGTGATTGCTCAAGAATTCCAAAGTTTACAAAGCCAGCTGTCAAAAAAATGCATCTTCCGCAGCTTCGGGTGTGAAGCTTACCTAACAGAATATTGTACTTTCTTTGCAACATGTTTGTTCTGGTTAACAGCTTCCATTTGTTGTCACAGTTTTGCAGCTAACACAGTTCCCTTAAAATCTGTCCTTAATATCTGTTCACATTCTAGTCATTGGAATATTTCAGTAAACATCAACAAATATGCTAGAATTTGACAGGTCCTGCACTACTATCAAGTTCATTACCAAGCGCAGCATTTCAAAGTCCTTTTAAACACATAAAAATGTTTGATTTAGTACCATAGCCGATTGTAACACAAATATTTTGGCACAAACAGAGAAGTGCATCAGCTCTGTGTGTTATTCTTTTCATCTTCAGATGTCCTGTACTGACTATTGCTTTCAAGTGGAAGCTGAACTAGTCTCTGAGGGTGATCAAATTCTATGAACAATAAGTTTTTTTTGACTTCATGGCACATGGTTTGCCATATGTGTAAAGCTGCAAAGCATGTAAAAATGCAGTTTGACTCAGACACAAATTTTTTTTGGCCCTCTGCCACATGTACATTCAATGGGAACTACAGTATTTGGATTATTTCACTATCATAAAAACGAATGACTTTGAATTGAACCTGACAACTGCCTGGGCCAACTGACAAGCTTAGTCTCTGGGGCATCCCTTATGAAAAATTACTATAGTTCCAAACTATAGTTATCCTGTCGTAAATGGATGGTATTTGTGCCACCATAAGGTAGTATTACTATATTATTGATACTATAGTTACATTACGTTACAGAAACTAAGTTGACGCCCCCTTATCCAGAGCAACGTACAAAAGTGCAAAAGTTCAGTACAAAAGTGCTGAGCTCCAAGGAGGCAAGTTATAGTGCCAATAGTTCAAGTGAGGAGAAGCGCTCCGTGAAATTAGTGTTAATTGGACACACACAAGCCAACAAAAAGAGACCAGTTAACAAAAGACCAGTAAAGTTTAACAAATAGTGGGGCTGATTGCTGAAACAATTTTTTACTTGGTGATACAAGCACCCAATTTGGCACACAAGTGCTTCAGAACCTACTCTCTCAGAAAAGTACATTATCCACTTGAAAAAACTTAATGGCCGCCATTTTTCAAGATGGCCGCCATTCGAAGTGGTTTTAAAGTGTTTGAACTATATTTTGATTGAATAATCCTATTTTGATGGTCTATACATCGAAATATATGTTTTTGAGTATGAGAAATCCAATTCTGCATTTAGAAAATCAAAATTATTGCATATTATGATGATACACGGCACGGTGGCGCAGTGGTTAGCATTGCTGCCTCACAGCAAGAGGGTTGTGGGTTCGAATCCAGCCTGGGGCCTTTCTGTGTGGAGTTTGCATGTTCTCCCCGTGTTCACGTGGGTTTTCTCCGGGTACTCCGGTTTCCTCCCACAGTCCAAAGACATGCATATCAGGTTAATTGGAGACACTAAATTGCCCAAAGGTATGAGTGCGAGAGTGAATGGTTTGTGAATGGTGTGTGCGCCCTGCAATGGATTGGCAAGCTGTCCAGGGTGGGTCCCTCCCTTTGCCCGTAGTCAGCTGGGATAAGCTCCAGCTCGCCCCGCGACCTTAGTGAGGAATAAGCGGGTATAGAAAATGAATGAATGAATGAATGATGATACAATGGGAATTGAAGGAAGAAACACTCTTGTGATGTTTCCGATGTGATGTCTCAGTACGTGACCACCCAATGTAGAGAAATGTGGTAGTACAGTACACTGTGCATATTGTATTTCAACAGTGCTAGAAGATGTAGTATGGCTTAGGGGGGGTTGACCAGTGCATTAGAAATACGATTACACTTTGCCGATATATAGGGTCATGTTAACTTCGATTCTGTGTTTTACAAACAATGTGAAAAAACTGATTGACTTCTGTGTCGTTTGAGTCGGGAAACGACTTGCTGTTGATGTACAGCTTTGATTGGCTCTTCTTTTAGTCCTCACATTTGCAGACACAAAACTGTGTACACTTCAGGCTGAAGCGATAGCTTTTGCATCGTCCTCGGCATTCAGTCTTGCAGCTGCATTTTGTTAACTGCTCACAAGTCTGAGCGATGGGTGGAAGGGTTGTCCAGAGAACTTGCCAGACTCACCATCTTTTTGCCAGCCCCAGTTGGCAGGACTTTCAGTTTGCATTTTGCACACTGTTGCCTGGCCCCATATGCAGGCAGCTTGGAAGGCAGACCGTTTCACATGCTGAACGAGGGATGCACTTGTCGGTGGAATGGCATCAAAAGACCTTTGTTTCCGAGCAACCAAGTCCAGTCTTGCCTCATCAACCTTGCCTGTAGTGCTGTGCTTTTCATACATAGTGATGACAAACTTCTCAAGGATGTTGAGGTCTGCATTTGACGAGGCGGCCATCTTGAAAACTGGCAGCCATCTTGGATTTTCAGATGGACAATGTACTTTTCTTAAAAAGTACATCCTGGACATAATTTGTGCCAAATTTGGTGCTTGTATCACCAAGTCAAAGATTCTTATGGAATATTGACTTAGTCTGCCCCACTAAAAAGAGAACTAAATGACAACAGTCAGGGATCAATGTAACGTTTTGCCCACACACCTGCTGAGTGCTACCAAAACTGCAAAAGCCAGCCATATGGCTCCTTTCTGTTTATTTACTTTTTGCCTTCTTGACTTCATCATGCGCAACTGACTTTTTTTTGCCATACTTTAATGTAAAATCCCATCTATGCATTTGTCGCAAGCTAGTCCATTCTCTCAGTTTGAATCTGGTTTCAAAACTATGTGTGCTCTAACATACAGTATCAGTGTTTGCACAAGAGCATATTTGGTGGACAGATGTGTTCACATGACAGGTAGATACAGGTCAGTTGTACTTATGAATATGAGCACTCAAAATAGGTATGTACAATCTGGGAAAAGAAATGGAATTGAACAGTGAGGCCTGTAATGTGAATGTAGCATCTGACTCCTGCTTCTCAGCCGGGAGATGTTAACACATATGCATACACAATGCCAGATCCAACTCCAGCTGGCAATCAAGTTCCGTTCAGAACCAGTCAGGTGACAAGTGAGAAACCTCAGGTGGAGTTTCATCCTTTTGCTTCCTTGAAGACACTTGTCCAGGGTTTTTTTTTTTTTGCATGGGTTTGAAAAAGGAAAATGTTGTATGCATAATTACAATCAATTGTAAAGTACCATCTAAACCCCTTCCAAAACTAGAGGCACTCCTAGAGTGCAAGCCTCCACCAAGGCAGCACAGTCCAAATCTTGGTGAGTGGGAGCAAAGTTCAGTTATCGCGTGTCATAGGATTTAAATATGGCTGCCGTGGCGACAATATTGTTTGACTGATCGCGGTCAAAATTAATAGGGTCCATCCCTGATGTAATACCGACCCACCCACAAAATTTCAGAGATATCCGTTCATTACTTTTTTGAGTTATCTTGTTCACAAAGAGACAAATGGCACCGATCACATAACCTGCTGCCAGCCTTCGTTGGCGGAGGTAATAAATGTTTAAAGTGTGATGATTGAACAAAATTTGTTGATTTCACCTTGCTATATGCAGCTGCATTTTGATATATTTTGTACAATCAATGGAATAACAAGTGAATAAAGGAGCTGTATGTAAGTTTGTGGCCAAAACTGGTACTGCAATCACATTCAAAATACTGCAGAGCGCAGTATCCCCTCCCCCTCTCCCCCAGACGAGAGGTTGCCGGCTAGGTTGCCAGATCCAGCAAGAACGTCTACTACAAGGAGCTACCATGGCAAGCAACAAGTCCTACGCTGTAAGCATCGTCTGTTAATTATGTTTATGCTTCATGCGTGATGGTTTGTGAAGTAATTATGTATAGCAAAAATTATGTTATCACCAAATATAATTGTAAAGATAAGTACTGTAATAGCTCATTCCTGCCGAAAGATGGATTGTTTTCATTAGCCTACCATGCTAAAATGTCTTTGTTAGGCTAGTGGTGCGATGTAAAGCTTTTTTCGAATGCATTTAGTACGAATGTACAGGCTACCACAGAAAATTCCTTGTCGATAATGTACGGATAATGTTCGGCATCATTCTTCAAATTCTTCTCCGCTTTCAGCCATCTCCATCTTTCAAAGGCATGTCCTATACAGATCCTTGTTTTATTTCTGACTTTGTCACGACGTATTTCGGAATCATAACGAGGCCTTTTAGGTTTAGTAACGTCAGACATTTGTGCTTCGAAACGCTGGTAGCTGCAGCTCAGTGGTAACTGGCAACCTGGATGCCGAAATGCTACTGACTTTGTGATTGGGAGATAGGTGGAGGGTGGCGCAACAGGCCAAAACACAAAATGACAACATCAACATTAGTTGTGGGCTGCAACTTCGCTTTTGTAATGAGAATATTCTAGCTGGACTACTCAGTGATATAAGTATTTGAAATTAACATCATTCCTTAATGTCTGGTGATATATCAGGGCCATTTTATGATTAATCTACATACATTTCTTACATATGGCTCCTTTAAATTTGGACTGCTTGTACCACCATCTTGTTATAATTCTAATTTGGCACACTTATAATTATACATGGAAGTATTATCCCTGGTGATTTATCAACATTTTTGCATATTAACTTGCAGTCCATATTTAGGGCCTCAAAACTAGAACATCTTTGAAATGAGCGCATGCCAGTAATTGAGATTTGGGGGTAAAAAAAACTGTTCAGCTGAGAAGGGAGAAGAGGAAGGGGAAGACCTGAGAATTTGCTTCTTTTCAAATTAAGTAATTCTTTTAGTAAAAAGGTATTGATCCTGATGTTTTTACACTATGCCCCCTAATATATTAATTGACTCGCAATAACAAATTACATAACTTTGATCCTTTTGAAGATCAATAAAACCCCACTCAAATGCCAATAAAAAACTCCTTAGGGAATCAACTTTGTTGATACTGAAATTGGCCGCGTTTCCCAGTTAAGAGCGTTCTTAAGGAGTTAAGAAGGCTCCAAAGAATAGTTCAGCTAAGAGGGAGCCATCTCAGGCTAAGAAGGAATCTGGGACTGGAGCCTTAAAAAGGATCTAAAGAAGGTCTTAGCGCTAAGATCTTCTTAAATGAATCTGGGAAACGTGGCCAGTGATACTGAAAGCTTTCTTATTCATGCTTTCAGGTAAACGGTGAATATACCTGATTTGTCTTTGAAGTGGTAATCCATAAGATTTCCGTCTCATTACTGTCTGTTAAGTCAGTGTCTATCAGAGAGGGGGGATAAAACAACAATGAAACTGATGAAAGCTCTTGTATTTCATTCTTTTTCAGGTAAAGCAATCAGTGTGTCTGTGGCGACATTCCCGCACTATATTCAAATGCAGGCGCACATCTAGTGACGCTTTTTACGTCAGTAAGCAGTGTTTGGTCTGTCCAGAGGGTAGGAGGAGCCGCAAGCCAGCTTGAAGCAAGCAAGGAACCCCGGGAGAAGCAATGGCAAGGTAGACGTCAGAAGGGATCCAGTAGCGGTACTTTCCCTAACCTGAACCTTGGCTCTATCCCCTAACCCTAAATCTAACTTGTCCCTTACACTATATGTCAGTTTTATGGATGGAATTAAGGGAGGACCGTTAAAAATGGAGCCTTCCAAGAAGCGGAAAGTACCGCTACCGGATCCCTTGATGTCTACCCAATGGCAAATACCATATTGTGTAGCTATACTGTGCACAGTAGAAACTAACGTTAGCTGAGTCTCTGTTGAGGCTACTACTGAAACTAAAATTATAACGTAATTTCAGGAAGCAAACGGGAAAAAAGCTACGTTAACCGCCTCAACAAATCATTTCTATTGAAAAAAAAAAACCGTTATAACGTTACCTGTTCACCAACTACCATTTTCATTATTTACACAGGGCTCTCAACTTTCACATATTCGGCTTGAATTTAAACAACATATTCACGTTCCCATGCTGCTGTCAGAAATTATTCTATCAGACCGTTTGTAGAGATTCTCAGGTGGACTTGAAGTCCTTGTGCATTGAAGTTAGTTTCACGTGTTATGGTGGATTTCGCCACTAGTAATATGAGAACAATTATGATTCCGGAATTCTCACGCATTTCTTCACTCAGGGGTTGGAAGCAGTGGAATTGCATAAAAACGTTTCAAATGGTCTTGTTTTATGTAAACAATTTGAACGATCGTGAAACACACGCATTTCGTTGATTGAATAATTACTGACTACAGCATGGGAATGTGAATGAAGCACAAATTCTCATGGCGAATGCGTGAGAGTCGGCAGCCCTTTAAGTTAATCAATTTATCATAATAGCCTAACATGTAACTGGAATGAGATGATGCTAATGGATGACTAACGTCACATAATTTTTACTTTTATTGAGTTCAACTGCCGTGTCAAAGAGCATCTTTCCTGTCTGCATGAGAGTTGAGGAGGCGTGGAACTGGTAAGAGCCGTCAATTTACCGACGTCATACAGGCGACACTGTTGGGTCTCGACAAGAGTTATGGGAAATGAGGTCCAGAAGCGCACCTGCAATTACAGCTTACTGCCAAAGATGTTAATATAAACAAACCAATTCAAATCTTATGGATTACCACTTTAAGATGGCAGTGCCATGAAAGGGGGTACGTGAAACATAAAACGTGCAGAAATTTCCACATGATGACAGCAAAATGTATAAAAATAGCCTTTAAAACAAACTGAGACTATACTTTGGAAGGCCAACATAGTGGAGTACTTTGCCAAATAAAGGAAAATGAAATTGTCCTCACATAAAACATCATTGAGCTCATTATACATATTATTACTTAACACTAGAACAGCCGTGAGGTCATTTTGACCTCTCTCGCCTATTATACTGCACATAACTCTCTTTGAATAACAACCCCATGTCTCCCAGTAAGTGACTTTTCCTAAAATGGTGTTATTCATCAACTTATGAGTTATGGGGACTAAAATGGGAATATTTATGGGGATAAAAGAGAAAGAAAAAAATCACTGATTATACCTAGAACGGCCACAGGGTCATTTTGACCTCCATTACTCCTAATGCACAAAACTGGAAATGGGCCAAATAGCTTGTCTGTATAGCTAGGCTATATAGCTAGTCAGACAGACAGCTCAAAGCACTTGACAGAAGCCTAATACCTCTTATATGCCCATATATTCAAAACAATCATAAACTGACAGCTATGCAAGGCAGTTAACTGCATCTTGGTTGCCTAGCAAGGCATTTTGTTACTTTTTGAATAGCGTATATACTATAGCATGCTAGACCTGGCGGGCATCAACACATGCAACCTTTACCGTAGTTGCACGATGGAGGCAATAACTTGACACATTTTCCTTCTAGAGTTGTGCAAGGTCACATGCAGACGATCGCAACGATCACATGCAGATGAAATAGGCAGCCGAGTCTGTGCTGCTGCCTCTCTCAGAGGCAGAGCAGCCTCAAGACAAGAGAAGGCAGTGTGCAGTGAAAATTCACTGCAATAAAAACTAAATGGTTAAATCCTGCATCAAGTGCCGGCGACCTGTGTGTGGTCAGTGCACCATCAAGGTGTTCAATGTTTGTGCTGGTTGCCAGTAGACTGTGCATCAAAACAGTGCAGAGGAACAGGTTGTGGTTCCCAAACATTTTGACCAAGGCGCTCTCTCATGTGCTCTGCGTTCATGTTCATTTTTTGTGAGCAGAGGTGTATTGTTATTTTAATATTCAATGTTAATGTGCAATGGTCATTTTTATCTGTTTGACACCTTCATCAAATTGTATTCTTTTTTACATTCTTCAATGATACACTCATTAAACAGTACAGAAATGAATTTACATTGTTATATTATTAAAATAAAACAATGCCTAATATGGCAAAATTAATAAAATAATTTATTTTTACATGCTATTTTATAATAATTAACAACTGCTCCAGCAACAGACTTCTAATTCGCAATCAGAAGCCTGCAGCGGTGGGAGCTCAAAATGACCTCATAGCCGCTCTAGGAGGTACTGCATTGTTGGTGTTAAACTGTAAAGCCAGAAAACTGAGCAAGGCCACTGAAGAGGATGCCATAACTAGGGGATTAATCGATTCATTAAACTCTGGAGGAACTTTAGTCTCAAAGAACAGTTCCTCACTTTGATCTGAGTGAATCTGCGGCTGCCAGTTGATATTTTTCATGAGCCATTGTGCCAGACATGGACACACAGACGCACCCATATGCCCAACCACTCGAACATGTGTTCGACCAGACACACAAGTGTACACACACACACACCTATGCCCAACCACGCATGCACACACAGAGACGTGCCCAACTACATGCGAGCACGCACCATAGGAGGTGAAAAGGGTCACAGAGATCAAGACACATGTAAAAATATGCATATGGTTATTTACTAAAAGTCTGACACAATAGTATGTGCGTGTGTCTGTGAGTGATCAGTCCAACTCTGTCAAGCAGATGATGTGTGTGCACAGACATGACAAATGGGCAACTTGTAATTTTATAATTTCAATTTAAGCTCATCCATTTCCCATTTTGAAAATGAAAAAGCAGAAGGGAATATTAGCACCTCACAATATAAACAATAAGATATACAATAAGACAAGGTAGACTACTCCAAAAAAGACAGGTTTCCATCTATTCTGATAGGACAACTTTTTTGAAAAAGAGAAAATTTATTGGAAGCACACAGGCATACAAGCATACATTGGGTTTGGAGACATAGCTCTGTTCTGAGAGATCCCTGCCCATACAAGCATTGAACCGAAGGGAGGGAGCTGCTACTGACCCCATCCCTATAGAACAGAGCCTTCGGCAACAATGACCACAAAAGGAAGAGATATTGCTTTTAAACGGTAAGTTAGTCACAAGAGAACATAATCAATAGATGCTATAAAAGACAGGTGGAGCTGGGGTGGAGGAGGGTTGTTGAGCTTGTGCGCCGAGGTACAGCTACTCAGGAAGGCAAACTTAAATGAGGCAATGTTTTACCGGCCGAGAAATTATGTGACAGCAAAGTCAGATGACAGTCAAATGCACTCAGGTGACTCTCCAGCAGGTAGCACCTCCTCTATGTTAAGCAAGCTTGACTCCACGGCCTATCAGGATTTACATCAAAGCTCCATTTCTGATAGGACCACTTTGTCAAAAAGAGAAAAATAATAGAAAGCACACAGGCATACAAGCATACATTAGGTTTGGCAACATGGCTCTGTTCTGAGAGATCCCTGCCTGTCCATGCGTGGAACCGAACGCAGGGAGCTGCTACTAACCCCCCAAACAGAACCATGCCGGGCATAGACTAATTTTAATCAGGAAGTTTTCGATGTTTAGTGGCAGCCCGGCGGCTGGCACAATTTCTCTTGATGCCAATACAAGAGAAATATCCTAAGCGAAGTGTACTAGATGTAGTGACAGCCTGGCAGCTGGCACAATCTCTTGATGCCGATACAAATGAAATGTACTATGTAAAGTACCATGTAGAAACAAGTAAATTACTAAGTTCCATGTAGTAACAGCCCTATGGCTGGCACAATTTGTCTTGAAACCAATTCAAGAGAAATATACCACATGAAGTGTACTATGTGTAGTGACAGCCCTATGGCTGGCACAATTTCTCTTGAAGCCAATACAAGAGAAATAAACAATATGAAGTGTACCATATGTACTGGCAACCCGGCGGCTGGCACAATTTCTCCTGATGCCAAATATACTATATGAAGTGTGCCATGTATAGTGACAACCTTGCAGCTGGTTCGATTTCTCTTGATGGCAATACAACAGAAATATACAACGTGAACCATTTAGTGAACTAGTATCTGAAGTGTTAGAGAACTTCAGAGATAAGAAAATGGTGAGCTTAGCTGGGCTGAATGGCCTGTTCTCGCCACTCATGTTTATGTTATGATATGTACTTTGTGTAGTTACGTCCCGGTGACTGTCGGAATTTCAGTTGAACCGATTCAAGAGAAATATGCTATAAAGTGTACTGAGTAGAGACAGCCTGATGCCTGGTACAATTGTTTGAAAGAAAAATTTGGAACCTTCATCATTAGTTCTGTAGTGGTGGATGAGCTGGCATTAGCTATGCAGTGTAAATTGACAACCTGCCTATGTGAAACGAAGGTATTCTATACGATGGGTGAGCTGGTAGTGAGTGCAAAGATGAATTTGAAGAATGTAGAGCAATTACTTGCAGACAACCATCATTTTGTCATATGCTTTAACTTAATACAAGAGAAACCTTTTGTTTTATCAGAATTGCACATTTAAAAAATATTGCCACGATGCACTTCACAATAAACCCTGGCCTGAATCCCCTCAAAAGCAAGCCAGTGGCAACAGCGGCTTGGAAAATCTCCCTATGTCGATCAAAATAAGAAGTTCCTTGGGAGGAACCAGGCTTAAGAGGGGTAGTTCATCCTCCTCTGACTGGCCCAGGGTATGAGTTTATGGTTGCCATAATGCAACAGAGTCCGTCTGACAAGCAGTCCAGGATTTGTAGTTTGCTAGATAGGCACCATGGACCAGACAGTTCCGATGGTGGAGACTGGGCAGTACTTGAGCACAGGGCCAGATGGAGATGGTGGCGAAGACCAGCAGCAGCATGCTCAGGGCAGGGCCGCACTGCAGACACTGAACCAGGCAATTATTGGAGAACAGCACGTGGGAGCAGTGCTGGGAATATACTATGATATCATTTTGTGTTCTCAATAAAGTTGATATAATAATAAAAAAATACCATGATTGCAAAATAAGAAGAGCATTCATGAATCTGAAAGCTGAGAAAGTTGCTAGAATCCCCCCCCAAAAAAAAAAAAAAAAAAAAAAACAATGATACATGCAGAACCCAAAAGACCAGAGGCTAAGGACAGTGTGCCTTTTGAGCCAGAGACCATGAGGTTTCGTGGCTTTCGGGTTAACCAACTAGCAAAGTTACAAGCAATAGGACATCCTGTGCAGGCAGAGGCAAGGTGATTTTGAATTAAATGATCGGCACATGACCAAAGTGCAAGCTAGTTTGCTGATGTGGGGTAAATATTGAAGTATCAGCAACATGTTGTTGCACCATGGCATTGCTGAGCGTGCACAAGATAAGCCACAGATTGAGGATGTGAGCTTGATGTTGGCAAGCAACCCAAGGCTTACTTGCCAAGCAAACACACAGCAATCATAATTCTACTCAAACTAGGGTACTAGTGCATGTACAATTATGCTAAATCATTACTGCCAAATAAATTATGGGGAAAACATGGAGATTTGGAAAGGTAATGCAAATATATTAATTCATTTACGAACAAGGTTAAGTACGACCTGCTTGATTACGGAAATTCCAATGCTATTAATAGAAATTTTGGTTGGAACCACATTCACGAAAAACACAATTTTTAAAGAATCGCTGAGCACTCCAGTTGCTAGTATTTGTAGTGAGTCAATTGTCACAAGGTGTATGTGATGTGATTTGCAAACTGTTACAACTGGACACTGCTAGTAATGGCAGGACCTGCTAGGGATAGATGAATAACACTAATAAAGGAGTAGTTGCGGCATGACTATTGGAAAAAAGTTGAATTCAAGCAGCATAACAGCAATTGATTTAAACATAAATGGCAATTACGATTTGGTCCACTCATTTGACAGCAGTAAGGCAACCATCATCTGAATAACGCTTAATCTATTTTTGGCCACAGTTATTCAAATTACGGAATTATGAAAATGAACGGTTGGTTTCTCATTAATGCTTTCAGAAGTGGTATGTTTGGCACAGTAAATTGTTCATGCTTAAAATGAACATGATCAAGAAATTGAAGACCACAATGGAAAAATGATCAGTCACATTCTCATGTTGTGGAAAAATGATGAATTGAAAATTCAAAACGACCTTAGAAACAAAGCACTGAAAAAATATGCAAAAAACATAAAATATTACAATAATATATAAAATATACAAAAATGCTAAATTTGGAGTCTGATGGTTTTTCCTTTGTGGTCTTCAATTGTATCAAGGATTTCTTATTTTTATATATAAATAGTCAAAGACAAATTAGACCAGCAGGCCAATGCTCGATACACACTCTACTTGTATGACCATCGTAAACGCTGTAAGATTTCAGGGTTTTCATAGTATTTCTTCAACTTTTCTAATATGATTCCATAGGCTGTTTTTCTGAATACACATGGGTGAGCCTTATGCCTAGGTCCCACTGGGGAAAAATCATCGGCGATGTGGAAATTGACAAATTTTCTCCTGATGCTCCCGATGTTTTTGCCAAAAAAACGAAGTACTCACATTAGAAATTGCGCTGATTAGGCAACGGGGATGGTCTGGTGAAAGTTCGCAGGTGCTTCGGCTATGGTCACAAAGCTTCTGGGAATGTCCCCCGAACAATGCCCATGAAACATCGGGGATGGCTCCCGATGCTCGGGAAAGCTCCGGGGTACGCGAAGGTGCCCCGGAGCTTCCCCGAATTTGAAACATCATCGGGGGAATATCCCCGTAGATTAGGGGATGCATCGGTGAGTACTTGCGAACCATCCCAGGTGCCTCAGGGAAGGGTTATTGGGGAAGTATATATTGTAGCGAGCTACAAGGTGCAACCAGCCTCTATAATTATCGAACAGTTTGGATGGCACTAGACGCCAAGCAGGGTTTGGGAAAGAACTTTTTTTTTTAAATGAAAAATCCTCTAACCTCCCTGTGCACTCCCTGTAACTCATCCCACCACAAAAACTGATATCGCCGAATGAAAACTTACTTTTTTTTAACACTTGCATTCACTCCACTTACTCCTGCCCCGAGTTACTTTGAACATTGTTTCCCCCTCTCATATTACCCCTCCAGCCTTTATTTTTACGATTTTGTTTCCTAAATTTTTTCTCTTAATTTTATAATATATCTAATTGAAGTTTGTTTAATGACGAGAAGGCTGTCGGGCATTGCTTTATTTAGCTGACTGCGACTTGCGTCTGTCAAGCGAATCTGGTTATTATAATCTGTACTGCAGCGGCCCAGTCTTTTCCTTTAGAAATTAATCAATTATTTTTTCATTATTTTTTTTTTTATTGAGTGGCTGGATAGTGGCTGGATATTCATATTTAGTTTTCTTGCAGGTGTCTAGGCTGGGGCCTGCAATTTGGGTTATTTATTTTCCGCAGATAAATGTGTTTTTTTCCTTAACCTGCTCATTTTTTCTCTTGATGAAAATAATGTTATGATTTGAGCAAACGGAAGTGCCTCTTTCTTTGTTGGTACAATACAAGTTATTTACTTTCTCATGGTTTTGTTGACGAGTTTTTCTGTAAAATGTTGTAGTGGAGCTGGACACAACTAATTTATTTTGGTCTAACAGACGACCTGGCGCCCAGACAAAACATAGACAAAATAACTGTGTTTGGCTACGTTATGCCCATTTTGGGCTCAGCATCATTCTGTCTCTGGCATTTACTTATATGAAATGTACTTGTAGTGCGTGCGAATGCAAAATCCAGCCAATCAGCGCCATGGGAAGAATGCATTTTTCAACCGTCGCCGAAATTTTGGCAAATATTCGGGGATGCAGCCCCGACATCGGGAATGTGTCACCAAAAGGTCGCCGAACTTTCGCCGAAGATTCAAATATCCCCGAAGGTCCCCTGATACTTTGGCGAGACATCACCGATGCTTCCGGGATGCCTCGGGGAAAACTATTTTGGGGAAGCATCCCCGGAGCTTCCCCGTGGCTCTGGAAAGCTCTGGCAAGGCCTCCCCGGCCTGTTTTCCCGACGTCGGGAACACATTGGGGAAAATTTCAATGCAAGCTTTGAAATTTTTCCCAGTTCTCGCGATGCCTCCCGATGGTTCCAGATGGCTTGCGACGCTCCCAAAGCTTCCTCGGGACATCAGGGAACCTGTTCCCGACGCCTCCCGAGGTTCATCAATTTCCATCGGGAGTACATCGCCGAGGCAAAAAATGCCCAGTGGGCGCCCCAGTGGCTCATCGGTCTAAGCGCGTGTACCATAAAGGCCTTGTCCTTCCCGCAGCGACCTGGGTTCGACTCCGGCTCAAGTCATTTGCTGCATGTCTGCCCCCATTCTTCTCCCCAACCTTCCTGTCTCTCTACACTGTACAACTGTCAAATAAAGGAAAAATTCCCAAAAAAAATCTTTAAAAAAATGCCCAGTGGGACTGAGACTTTAATGAAGACCATTGGTTTGAGTCATTATGTCGATTGCCTTCTCTTGGCTTTCCCTGGGAAAACATGCAAATCAATTGGGCACGTGAGAACAGTCACCATTGTCTTGTTAAGTAAGGGTGAGGGGTCTGGACATCCTCGTAGGGAAGCATTTAGACTAGGCTTACCTATGAATACCATGCATAGAGAGCCGTCTCCTTGGGATGGCCCAGGTGGGGGTGACTGTCTGGCTGGGTGATATTTCTCACTACCTCACATCACATATGCTGCTTGTGTGTCTTTGTTCTGTGTGTGATGTTGACTTCTCCCATGAGCACGTCTGTCTTTTCAACGCAACAGAACTTGTAATAAACCACTTCTTATCATTACCATTGGCTCCGTATGCAAGTTATTTCCATCCGGGATCAACTGTGAATTAAACAGCCTGCTTTGAATCGTCAAATCATATATCCCGACCGTGTAAAAGAAACTAGCAAGCATCACGTATGTAAAGAAAATCAAAGTGAAACAGTCATTAACTCCTAGAATGAATTTCCTAGAATTGTGAATTAGGGACAAGTCATCTGTGCCAAGTGCAACAGGCCGATTGATTGATTGATTAGTGCATGATGCTTGAGTCTCATCACAGTTTTTATAAGCATCCAAATGTTTTTTCGACACTCAGAAAAGACCAGGGGCCTGTACCATAACGCTGGATTAACATATCCGGGGTTTCTCTTAGTTATCTGGCTGCGCTTAACCAGACGTCCGCATTCCTGATAAGCGGTACCACGAAGCCAGTTACCAACTCGGTAACTGAACCCAGGGTTTTCCAATCTAGGTATGTGCGCGTTCACATAAAAGGGGCGGTGTTTGAAGCAAATGACCAATTGCAAACATGGACAAACCGACTGGAAGCAAAGCTGCGTACTTTTCAAATGCGGACCAAGAGCTCTTAATAAAAAAATGAAGAGAATAAACATATCATCCAGGAAAAAATTAACACCGTTGCGGCTACCAAATACAGAAAGGACAGTTGGCAAAAAAAAATCACTGACCGTGTAAATGCGTAAGTTAATTATAATGATAAAATCACTGCAAATAACTCCCGTATTCATGATTGTATGTGGCCTATTGCTACAATAGTGATGATTCAGTTTTACTTCTGCTGCAGTAAATCATGACAACAGGCACTATGTAGGCTAGGGAGCGCATCTCTCTCCTTTTCTGCTTTAAAGGATATATTTGATCCAGCACGAAGCCTATTGGGTATAGGGACGCGCGTGTCTTATTGTTTATAATGTCACTTCCCCATCAGTAAAATTACAGTTGCGTATTTCATTGAATTGACGTGATGCGAGGATGTATTCTTATGGAGTGTATGGATTTTTTTTTCCAGCTGCAACCCCTGCGGTGTCAAAAGAGCCGGAGAACAAATAATGAATCACTACAAAAAAATAATTCAAAGTGGTCAGTAGGCTTACTTTCACAAGTGCAACAAGTACAAGGCTTTAGTGCTTTTGCCCATGGAAAAATACGCATTGTCATACACTGAAGATGTGAAACTATGCGCACGACTCCGCTGCGTTCGCCACATGTCAAACCCTCAGATGAGAACTTGTATTGTACATATTGGTATTCATCCGTGCACGGAACTCCGCTGAAACCTCTACGGATGGTAATGCCATTTTCTCAGAGAACTGATTGGTCAGTAGGCGGTGCTTTTGCTCGCTGTGATCTGAATCTAGAACTAAACAGTTAGCCGTTCAGCTTATGTTGCCGCGGTGATATAACTCGGTAAGAAGTGAGCCGGCTTCATGGTACAGAAAACCCAGGGTTAAACCTTAAGTTACCGCGATAAACCCTAATCCAGCTTTATGGTACAGGCCCCAGGTGTCGAACAGAGGCGATTCGCCATAAGTGGAGCTGACCGTAATTCTTGCTGTAGAGGTAATTATTCAGGGACAATGAGAGAACTGGAATCGTCGAGCGTTCGTGGCTGCATCCGGATTAGCCTGTGCTGCTCTAAATTTACGATTTAACAAATGACACACCAATTACAAAGGATCCTTCGGTAAACACATAGGCAAGGTGTTGAAACAAGCTACATTTTTAGACAAGCTTTGCGCAGGCTAGCCTTCATAACCGAGCACATCCAGCATAGCAGCATAGGCGAGCATTACATAAGACGAAGAGCCACATCAACTCTGCGGAGGTACGGTAGCCAAAATAAACATTGCTATGGAAGTTTGCAGCAATAATGGATACCACGCGGATCTGTTCCGATGCAAGCGGTTTGTTGAGCTTGCACACCGAGGTACAGCTACTCAGGAAGACAAACTTAAATAAGCCAACATATTACCGGCCAAGCAATCATGTGACAGCAAAGTCAGATGACAGTCAAATGCACTAAGGTGACTCTCCAGCAGGTAGCACCTCCTCTAATTTAAGCAAGCTTGACTCTGTGGCCTATCAGAATTTACTTAAAAGCTACCTTTGTTTCATTGTCCTGTGATCATTTCACAAGTACTGATGATGTTGCTTTCTTTTGTGGCTAGCAAAGTAATGTTGGTCTTAAAGTATACCTGTATTGAGAAATCAAAAAATGGGCAAATTACACTGTAGCTCTACAGAAAGCTAATGTCATGGAGATGATGAATAAAACACTTTTTGGGCACTCACACAAACAGGAGGAGAGTAAAAGAGGCATTTTGAACGCTCTTTCAACTCGCGCTTATCCCCAAAAAACTGAGCAAAAATAGTCCCTGTCTGATGGCATAATTCGTGGGAAACTGGGACACATGGTCAGGAAGTTGAATGAAGTTGAAAGGACCATCTTCTGCCTGTTCATTTTTTCATTTCTTGGTCTCGTTTCATTTCATATTTCGAATTAGATTGATGAGCATCAAAAAATATGTTATTATTTGGCTACCAGGCTAGCTCAAGTGGTTAAGAAGCCGCTTTGCAGAGTAGAAGTGAGCACCACAGGATGTGTCAGAGCCCGTGTCGCGGCAGTGGCCGGTAGCCTTTTCAGAGTGATGCACAATTGGCTTTGCGTTGCAGGGAAATAAATTGGGAGGGACTGCCGGTTTGGGATTACAGAATTATAGCATTGCTCATTGCTCAAGGGCCTCCTGTTAACCAGCCGGGCACTCATCATTGAAATTCTAAGCTTGTACATGTTTAGGTTTCCTCCGCCCTTGTTCTGGGGTAGCTTTCCCAAAAGCATAGATGCTAGCTACATACCTAAGTCGATGATATGCAGCCAATGGTACCAACTAATTAAGTTAGCAACTATGCTTTTGGGAAAAGCACCTGGAGTTTGCTTCCTACTCACTCAACCGTGCCACAGGCTCTGGTTCATGCTGGCACACTTGCAGTAGCTGTTGGTGTTCAGCTGCATCCGTATCAATGCCGATTATGACATTTTTAGTGGATTTTGACTGTCTGAAATTTTACTGTCTTTACTGGCTTTGCACCAAGGGATGGTTTCAGAACCACTGACTGTACAGTCCATGCTCGGAAATGCCTGCCTTACCCTCAGCATAAATGTTGGCCAAATCATGTATCTAGCCTGCCATTTTGATAAATAAATTGTTATGAATGTAATTGTTCAAAATATTTGAAGCCGGTAAAACAAGCTAGTTACAATCAATGTAGTCTAGCAATACACAGCTCGCCGCTTTTTATAAAGCACTGATCTGGCATATTAATAAACTAGCTAGTGGCACCAAACAAAAACTGATGAATATAAAGTAAAAATAACCGAGATTGAGTCATCTTATTCTCGAAAATATGAATGCTCTGAACAGATTATTTTTATCAGGCCAAGCTGGAGAGTGTTAAAAATGATCAGTGCACAGGACAGCTGCTCGGGCCAGTCCCCTAGTGGAGCAGGACAGCTTTTGCAGTGGCTCATGCAACAGGACAGTACACAGTAGAACTTAGATCGGGCCCAGAAAATCAAGCCCGACCCTACCCGAGCCCGTGCACATTGTGTCCGAGCCCGGCCCAGCCCAACACATTAACTGTAATTATGAGCCCGAGCCGGATTTAAACCTGACATTTTTTTTTTTTACGTGGGCTGTTATAACTGACGTTCTCAAATAAAATTCCGAGATGTTTGAACTACAGAAATCTGTTTAGAATTATCTTAATGAATAATGCAACAAGGACGAAGCATGTAAACTGCGCTGTTTGTTTAATGGAATGGATCGCAAATGGATCCAAATGAAGAAAAGTGAACAATGATGAACACAGAAAATGAACAAGAATGAACTTAGTTTGGATGGCCTAGGAGTAGGCCTACTACTCTAATACATTGCAATAAGGTTTTAAAATAGGATATAGAATTTAAAAAAAAATAAATAAATATTTTTAAAGATATTATAAAACGTGGTGCAAAAATGCTGCTTCATGTCCCGAATAAATTTTTTAGCAATGATCTAAAACATACAGAATGAACAAGAATGAACTTTGGATGGCCCAGTCTTATAGGCCTATACGTTAGAAAAGTTAATATAAATAGAATATTTTGAAAACACAACAAATGGGCGTATTTTGATATTTTAAAAAGTAGGCTATAGTGCAAAAACGTGGAGTCACATCGAGGGATCAAGGGGATAGGCTAATGATGCAGGGTACAACAATTACACTCCAATACCAAAAAAAATGAACATACAAAATTAACAAAGTAACGTTGGATTAGACTAAATGAAAAAGTCTAATTATTAAATTAAATTAAATATTGCATGCACCAGCAAGACTGTCGGACGCGAAATGCAAAATACTCCATGTCCGGCAGCCAGCAAAAAGTTAAGGTTTTGATATGAGAACAGATTATAACGAAATAAAGAATAAAAATATCTCGCCAACAAACAGAACATATAAAAAAGATGGCCCGCAAATAAATAAATTGCAGTGTCCATTGGATGTTCTGTTTGTTGTTAAAATGTTTTTTTTAATTCTTTATTTCGTTATCAATCTGTTCTAATCGTCCTCTTTTTTTTTTGGCTGTCGGACACGGATAATTTTGCATTTAATGTCCCACAAGCATTGTACGGACTTCGTTGTGTTTATAAAAATGGCCCACATAAATTGATTGCAGTGCTCATTGGATGTTCTGATTGTTGGTGATATATTTTTATTCTTTATTTCGTTATAAATCTGCTCTCATATCAATACTTTTACTTTTTGCTGGCTGCCGGACATGGAGTATTTTGCATTTCACGTCGGACAGTCTTGATCGTGCATACAATATTTAATTCACAATGTCAATGGTCATGGAATTGATTTGCTCACTGACTACAAACACCATTTTATCTCTGGTGTGGAAATAAAGCGTGAATCTGTTCAATCTATCTGACTAATTTTCAAAATAGAAACCGAATTAAGACTGTTGTCTATCTTCAACGGAGGAAACAGACGAATAAAAAGACCAAGAAAAGTCGATAGCTATCAATTTGCATTTTATAAAGGTCGAACACAAACATTCCTACGTTTATACGTCTAATAATTGCAGGAATGCTCAAAAAATTAACTTTTATGACTGTCGGACGCGGAGTATTTTAAGATCTCTGTCCGCCAGTCGCTAAATTTGTCATAAATGCACTAAATCCCGCTCCGATGTCGACTCATCTATATTGAGCAGAGCTTAAACAGAAACATTGATTGAAATTCTTGGTACTCATCTTGAAGAACTGAGCCCTCTTATCAAAACATTCCTGTTTAATATCTAAAAGATTCAGTAGATTTGAGGAAATTAAAAACAATAATCGACTGTCGGACACGGAGTTATATTGAAACCATCCCACTGTCGGACACGGAGTTATATTAAAACCCGTCCGACTTTTGCATTCGGACAAGTAGACACTGCGAATAAATAAACACACAAATGCTTGATCAAGGGCCCAGCCCGGTCCGAGGATAGTGGCGGAAAATATTGGCCCGACCCTGCCCGCAGGACGGGTCGGGTCAAGTTCGGGCTCGGGCAGAGAATCTAACCTCCAGCACACAGGACAGTGGCTCGGGCCAGCCCCCTAGTGGAGTAGGACAGTTACTGCCATGGCTCGTGCTACAGTACAGTGCAGTACAGTACACAAAATGTTACAGCCCCTGCTGATTATTTGTGAACATCACTTATCAAGCTCAGCATCTTTTTGACTTTGATTTGATCCCATATCGATTAAAATTAATCATTTGCATGTTTGTGCTCTGCTCTGCATCCTTTCGTTATTAACAAGCAGAAAGTAAGCATGGTGTGCCACCGCTTGTGCAGGCACATATCACAATCTCAGTCATGTGCCCTTGAAATAGCGGTAAAATACTGACCGCTGACTTTTGGAAAGGTTTTTGTTTGTGAATCGTGCAATCATTTTCTGCTGCCTCGAGACACCAATGCTCCGGCAATGCTCTTGATCACACCTCATTTTAAGACTGCCGCACCCATGGGTGCTCAGACTGCCGCAAGAACGTATCATTTTTAAACAACATGGGTGCTCGTCAGAAAAATGACAACCAAATCGGGTCATAAACTTGCAAAGACACTTTTCTCAAGCTTGGCGCCATTTTGCACAGGGTGTAACAAAGAGTGATTTGTCTGCATATTGTTTGCAATGAAATACAAGTCAAAGGAAATTAAAGAATCACTGCTGTTTTTATGTGCATTTTCAATACTGTCTCCACGCAACTTAACTATTTCCACGTTTGGTTTGTTAGAAGTCATGACATGACACCTGATTTGGTGTGAATTCAGCCTATATCTAGTGATCATTTGGCTGATTTCATGGGTGAAAGAAAAATCTTGCAGGGCTTTCACTTTTTGACCGCTTGAATTTTATACCTCTAGGTGTAGCTATGTAACTGTGAGGACCCAAAGCAGCAGTTTGGCTGATGGCTGAGAATTGCCTACAACATGACTGACAAAAAAAGTTGTGAAGGCCGTTTGACAAGTTAGTGCATAATTTGACTTTAGAATACCTCTGCTTTCAATGAAATGATGTTCAGCGGTAATTGTAAACCCCATCAAGCAATGAAATCCTTGTTATTCTCTAAAGAATGAAAATAGTCTTGCAACTATGTGACAAGGACAGGCATACAACGCAGGCATCCGATCATCTTATTCATGTAGTATATTATGAATTTTGAGGCCATTTGGCTTTATGGAGTGTATTTTTCAAGGAAACCAAAAGAATCCGTCTATATTTTTCTTTATTTAACGGAACAAAATCAGGGGGATGACATGCAAAAAAAAAGACCACAGCTGATAAAGTGCCATGCCAGCCATAGACCCACCACCCACACAACATAATGACATATGACTGAGAGTCAGCTGTCCGAAAAACTGTGCCAGGAATCTCGCCTTCCCAGCAAAATTACACAGCTGCACAGTGTTCAAAAGGGTAAAACCACAAGCCTCTTTTTTTCTTCACAAGAACTACGACATCTACATAAATAAGCAGCAGTAAAAATTTATTTCTATTATTGTCTGTCATAACAATGTGGCACATTGTAAATCCTGTGATTGGTTTTATTATTCCTTAATTCCTTTTTTTTTTTCTCTCACCGTGCATTGCCAGACACAGAAACACAAAGCGGTGGGAACAGCTTGTGTGCTAAGCCAATGCAATTAGCTCAGTCTCCCGTAAGCACTTCTTAAGAGCCATTTTAAAACAGTAATATGACATAAAACAATGCAAGCTGTGTTGGTTCTCCCTTTAGACTATAAGCAGTCAGTCATGCAGGCCAAGACACAAATGTCAGAGGAAAACATCGACTCCATTTTTATTTTTCACCCTTTCTTGGCTCTTGCAAGGGAATTGCAGCCATAAAAGAGAAGACAAATACAGTCTAGAGGGAGAGTACCACAGTTTGGATTTTTGTGAAGTTATTTGGGGGCAGCTGGGGAGCCTCCTTGTAGGTTACTTGACTGGTAATTGTAGAGTCGCTGGTTCAAGCCCTCGGTGGGACTTGGGATTCTGACATTGCATCTGAAGTCGGGAAGAACTCTGAAGTTGGGCCCTTAAGCAAAATACTTAATCCCCAAACTGCTCCAGGGGCTTTACCCCAGTTTCATCCTATCTCTGCACACTTGTGACTGCTCTACGAGCCATTTCTCTCAGGGTATCCTTGGAAAAGAGAAAGAGGGAACATACCTTGTAAAATTAAGGCTTGAAAAAGTTTTACAGTCTTCGAGATGTATATTTTTATGGCTTTAAGGATTATTAATCAGCGAAAAATCGGCCTCACTTTTAATGGGGCGTGAACCAAAGTGAAATGATTTTGGAAAGTAAGACATTTTTGCCATGTTTCTAAGATGTCACTCATTGTGTGGCAAAGTTGATGAAGACTGTTTTATAACGTACAGTCAGGTCTATATATATTTGGAAATTAACAAAATTGTCGCTATTTTAGCTGTCTGCCACTGGATACTGGGATTAAATAAATTAATGAACCTGAGCCTAGAGTATAGTCTGTCAATTTTAATTTCAGGCATTTTCATCCAACATGGTTGACACGGTAGGAATTACAGTATGTTCTGGACATGGCCTCGACTTTGTAAAGGGACCAGCATTTTGACAATTGTGTGTCTTATCCCCTCATGATCTTATCTACATAAAATTTCAAGTACTGATTTCAAGTGTGGCATTTGCATTTGGAAGTTGCAGGTCATTCTTAGTATAAGGGCCAAAGAGCTGTCACTGCTAGTGAGTCAAACCATTATTATGCTGGCACATCAAAAAAATCTCATCAGTGCAATACTAAAAGTATTGAGTGTGATCAAATCAACCATTTGGTACAGTCTTAAAAAGAAGGAATGCACTGGTAAGCTTGTGAACACTAAAAGCCATGGAAGACCATGGGTTATGATAACAGAATAATTATTTCCCAGATGAAGAGAACTCTTTTCACAATGGATGACTGGATAAAGAACACTCCAGGAGGTTGGTGTTTCTGTGTCAAAGACTTAACCACAGTGCATAACAAGTGTTTATCACAAGACGTTAAGCATCAAAAACAGAAAGTTTGTATTTATTAAGAAATTTAAAAACGCATATGTATTTCTGCATCAACAACCTATGGACAAATGTGACAAAGATTTGACTGCTCCAGAATTGTGGAAACAGCTATTTTGAAGCATAAAAGCTCTTCTGTGAAGTGTGGTAATGTGTGGGCATGCATGGCTGCCAATGGAACTGGTTCCCTTACTTTTATTGATGATATGACTGCTGTAAAAACAACAGGATGAATACTGAATAGTATTGGGTAAAATATTGGTTCAGATTTAGCACTTCATTATGCAAATTGACAATGACTCGAAGCATCCGAATAGCAACCCAAAACTTTTTAACCCTGATGGTTTCTTTGGGGTCGCACAAAACCCTGAGTGTATATAACACCTATTAAGGCTGATTCCTGGAGAACACAAAGGTTAAGGCAAAGTAGAATATGTAAGGGATAATCAACTCGTAGGTGTGCATTACACGGTTTTAAGGCACGACGCGGAGGCAAATAACCACCCGACACGAAGCGGAGGGTGGTTGCCTCTGCGGCGCTGCTTTAAAACCGTAATGCACACCTACGAAGTTGATTATCCCGCCATACCATGGTCATTTGCCAGCAATATCAAGTCAAACCATTCAGAAATTTTTGGTGAAAGTTTTGCACTTAAAAAAACAGGCACCGCACCTTTTCATAGCCAATACTATAGGCCAAGCTAAACTGAACCAGCTAACTTAGTTCAGCTCACCTTCATGGAGAAAGAATTTTTTTGCGGACGCTTACAGCTTTTTACCAGCTAATGATTTGGTAACGGATTCCACCTGAAACGGAAATTATGCATAACACCACATCATGCGCGATTATGCAGACTGTAGCTAACTTGCTACCCGCAGTTACAATGACCTTATGATGGTTTCTATACAGCCAGTGAGCTGAAATCAGTCTGTTTTCACAGCACGTAGCTAGCGAACCGTCAACAGTTGCTGATACATGAAGTGGACATGTTAGCTTCCTTTGTAACTGTGCACAATTACTATCGTTTAATGAATAAAGCGTGATTACTTCGCTGCTTAAATATTTATGGTTATTATCACTGGAGTACCTATTGTTAACCACCCGGCGGGACGCAACTTTATGAGGCCGCCAAATTTTCTGGAGATAAATGAGTAGGTTTCCGTTACACGCAACCAAATGCCAGCGCTCTAACGTTGCTATGGTTACAAGTTGGCTAGTGGATGAATTTCGAACGGTGAAACTACTGTAACCGAACTACCTGTGCGGTTCCACGGTTTTAATCAATACCTGCCAGCCAATCAGAAAAGGCTGGCAGGTATTCGCCCAGACCATGGTATAATTTACAATGGTTAATTCAGTCACTTGACCTGAATCCAAGTGAGCAAGCATTGTACTTGCTGAAGGAAAAACGATGTATAAAATGGCTGTGAGTTCTATTTTGTTCACTTATTAAAAAAAAAAAAAACCCAAATGGAAGTTGAAAATCTGTCCTCCAAACACATTTTCATTGATTCATTTCAAAACCATTGTGGAATGCAGACCCTAAATGTTTGGGACTTGTGTCACCCTCAAAGTACCTCTGGTCCTTACTGTATATTAGTCCTGTATTCCGACTGCATTCATTGGCAGGCAGTATGTTGGTAACTAAAAAAAAAGAAACTTGGCAAAAGTCAACTGTGGGTGCTTGTCAGTCTGAGACTGTAGGCTTATTTTCTTTTCCTCGAAATTTATGCTTAACCTTGTCTAAAAATGACCATGAAAAAAGTTAATGCTGGATTAAATGCGCTTTACAAACCATAATGGCTGAAGTTCAGAGGAAAAGTGGGCATTTTGAGCAAAGCTCCTAGAGACACTTTTTTTTTCAAAATTGATTCATATTATCAAAGAAAAAAGGAGGTGGTCTCCTTGACTCTCCATCAGCTCAATAGTAGTAGAAGGCAGTGAGCCAGAGCCTTCATAATATTGTGAGTTGGTCTTTTTTCAGTGGTCTTATTTTGCATTTTATTGTTAATCATCCAAGCAATTAGATGTGATGGTGCATTTCGCACAAACTCCACCCTGTCAGGAAAAGTTACGGTGCTTGATTTTGTGCCTGGGTGCATTTTATGCAGGTGAGGAGATGAGACTTCACTGCTGCATCTGTAACAAAAAATGTGGTTGTGTTATGCTCATTTTAGATCAGAGGCTTATCTCCTGGCAATCTGATGGAGTTCAGAAAGAGATACTGAAGCCTTGACTGGGTGAGACTGATAGCTTTGATGCATAGATCTGTCCAAGATTCAGCTTGACAAAAGTGTGAACTGCGCATTGTGAGCCTTCGACTGTAATGTTCGCTATCTTCCAAATTAGTTTTCATAGTGATCTCAATAATGAGAGGCAACTTGTGATACATATTAGTTGTTGTTAGGCACCGCAGCTATCTTGTAAAACGGACCACCTAAAAAGGCAAATGTTGACTGGCATTAGCAACCTTAACCATTTTTGTTATAGCCTGATACATGCTAGAAAGCTTAATGGTCCCCTAGTATGCTGATCCTTCTTTTGATACATACAAATAAGGTTGGATGTCCATACTGAACCTCTGCAAAGTTTCTAAACATAAAATACAGGGGTTTTGCCAAAATCCGAGAACGTGATTTCCTGAACGCGGTTTCCTCTCTGAACAGCTTGTCCTGAGATCTTCACGAGATCTGGGCAAGACCTGATGTCAAGTTGTTGCGTCCAATCAGGACAGACCTGGCCAGAGCCAATAACAGCGCTGGACCTGCCCAACCTGGAATTTATTCTATCAGACACAAATGCGCCCAAATCATTCAAAATGTAGATTTATCAGTATGTACCCCAAAGCTGTTCGTACGTGTTTTTTTGGATGCGAAAAAAAAAGCACAACTATTTTCTCTTCCAAAAAATGATGCCACCAGAAATCAGTGGGTAGCTTTTTTTTTTGCTGGCGGCAAACAGCCACACTCAAAAGGAACGTTAGTTGTTTGTCCTCAGTATTTCACTGAAGACAGCTTTGTCAATAAAGGATAATTTGACGCTGGATATGCGTCTCAGCTGCATCTCAAACCTGGAGCAGTTGCATCGATCAAGCGCTCGGAGCCACAAGCTGTAAGTAACAATATAACAGCAAATAATGTCAGTGAAGCTAACGTGTTACGGGTGGCAAGCAGGACCGCTAACAATAGTTAGCACTAATAACTGGCCTCAAACGCAGGCTTTGTAAAATATCTGAAGATAAATGCTGCGTTCGATTTGCACTGGGAAGTTGGGATTTCCAAGCTCCCAGTCGGAAAATTCAATTTGAACGCCCCCTGAAGTCGGATTTCCAACTCAGAAAGTCGGAGACTCCTCACCTACCCCTAGTTCCGAGTTCCGAGTGCAAGATGGCTGCACCTTACATCAACAATAAGCAAAAGCTTTAATAACAAACTGTATATTTTCAATTCTGTGTTTTCTGCGTTTCATTAAATGAGTCGTACACACAGTACTGTATTGCAGATTAACGTTTGTCTCTGTCATTGTTATTACCGCTCGGCTACTACCGCATGTTAGTTCTTTTTCCATGGTACTTAAAAAATTCTCCTGGTTAATTTATATGCAGTAATTCAGATTGGTATGCTTGTGTTACTTTGGTTAGCATCAAGGTGGTAGTTTCATCATAACGTTACCTGACCGTAGCCGCTACAGTTGAAGGTAACTGGAGAGGTGCTGTGCGTGTCTGCAAAGTTGGGCTGATAAGGCTACAGTTAGACCAGACATAGGCTTTGCGGAGCTTAGGGTACGTGTTTAGGTTTGTTTACTGCTGCTGTGAAACGATCGTTTTACTTATCCATGACCGGGGTCAGCCGGGTACTTTGCCGTGGTGTGGGCTAGCTCTTTGATCCTACCGTGGTGAAAGCAATCGCGAAACACACTATAACGTGTCTGGTATAACAAACAATTTCTCTGCATTGCCATGGCGGAATTTCATCCACCTTTGAAAATTGTTCTGGCTAATGAAAGGCTGAAAAAAAGTGGAGGTCGGATATGGATTTCCGGTAGTAGTTATCGATTCGCTAGCTCCACATAAGCAACGCTTACATCATTTGTGTGTTTTTGCTACGAACTCATTTAGTAGCTTGGTGTAAGAATTGTGTTTCGTTTTGGTGGAAATGGTTAACAGGAGCTTTTAGCAAAGTTTCCTCCGGATAGCTAAGTGGGTATATAACATGACCAAATAACAGTACAGCAACAATCACATGCATGCAAGGCGAGACAGTACGAGCAAAACACTAACATTTCAACTTGCCACTCATCCTGCTGTAAACGTTGCTGCAGTACTTCAATGGCATCCTCCTCCCATTTGGGGTTGGATTCGGGATCAAACATGTGCGGTCTTATAGCAATAGATGTTGCGGAGAGCTGTCCTGAAATACCTGCCATCTTGGTTTCCTGGTTTTTCAGATCTGCACCCTCCTCTGAAATCAAAGCGGCCAGGCAGCCAATCAGAGCAGCGCCTCATTAGCAGAGCCTCCACTCCCACTCAAAACGGTTCGTGTTTCAGGCCGGTACAGACAGGGTGAGAGAAGAGGTCTCACTAGGCCTGGATGCGTGCAATTTTTTTTTATAACTGAATTCTTAACATTATTTTAAAGACCAATTGGACATATTTTAAATGATTAAATACAGCATAATATGGGACCTTTAACAAAGCTATAATGTGAGCACAGCGTTAGATATTATTAGTTAATGCACTCCGATGTATACATTCAATAAATCTACAGTTGTGTCAAAAAAAATAACAGTATGTAAAAAACTGCAAATAAAGTGCAAATATTTTTTAATAGCCCTCAGTTCCGCAAGTCAAATGTAGGGAAAATATTACACATTCAATTCCAAATCAAAGCATTAACAAATTTGATCAAGTCTGTGTTTTTCTTTTACAGGAAGCAAAGAAAAGAAACATTAATCTATTCAAAAAAAAAGCAGTGTCAACAATTTTCTCTTCAAACTCAAATACTAAATTTAACTCCATTACAAAACTAATATTTAGTTGAATAACCATTGTTTTTCGTAACTGCGCGCAATTGCGTTGCATCGAGTTAACCAGCTTCTGGTACCCAGGATGAACATGCTACATTCCACTGTTCCCATGACTTTTGGGGTTTTGCTTCAGCCCTTAATGTCACCCCTTAAGTTTTTGATGGGGTTGAGTTCAGGGTTTTGAGCTCGCCACTCCATTACCTCAGTCTTGTAAATCTGGAACCAGGATGTTGCTCTCTTACTCGTGTGTTTGGGGTCGTTGTCTTGTTGAAACACCCACTTCAGGAGCATTTCCTCTTCGGCATATGGCAACATAATTTCTTCAAGTATTTTGATGTATTCAAACTGATCCATTATCTCTGGTAAACGATAAATAGGCCCAACATCATAATATGAAAAGAAACCCCATACCATGATTTTTGCACATCATGCTTTACTGTCTTCACACTGTACTATGGCTTGAATTCAGTACCTGGGGGTCGTCTGACACACTGCCTATGACCACCAGGCCCGAAAATAACAATTTCAATCTCATCCGTCTGCAGAATGTAACACCATTTCTCTTTTAGCCAATCGATATGTTTTTAACCGATTCTGCTCATGTTGTTTTTCCAACAATGGTGCATTATGGGGGCTTCTTGCTGATAGCTTAGCTTCGATCAAACATCTTCTGACCTTAACTGGACTTACAGGTAATTTTGTATCATCTTTGATTTTTCTGGAGATGATGATGGGCTGAATCTTTGCCATTCTGACTATAATTAAATCTGTTTTTATAGTAGTTGCTCATTTCCTTCCGCTTGTTTCAGGTTTTTGTTGCCATTTTGAAGCATTTGAGATAATTTCAGCTGAGCAGCCTATAATTTGCAGCACTTCATACGTTTTCCCCTCTCCTATCAACTTTTTAATCATTGTTCCTCCGAACAATGTTTGGAGCGGCCCATTTTCCTTTGCAATTCAAAAGAAAATATATTTTATAACAATGGGCTCTAATTTCTTGGCACAGCGCAGGGTGGCGCAGCGGGGCGTAGCCCACGCAGTGGTAATTTTGTGCGGTGCAACACCGTGCGCTGCCACTTTGGCAATTTGGTAGACGGACGTGCGCCGAGATGGGTGTGGCGGCGTAGTAGGGGGAGGTGTCACATATTCATCATGACGCAGTGACAATTTCGTGGATCAAGGCTCCGCCGAAATTGCGCAGAGAGCTCGCCAGCTCCAACCTGGGTTACTTTCTGTGCAGTCGTAATTTGGCTGACCGATGCATGGTGCGCACACGTCACCGAAACCTCACAGGCAGGTTTCCAGAATGTCAGGCACATTTCAATGCAATTAATAATGACAGCAACCACTATTTAATGTAACTATCTGAATCAGGACATAAATTATAGTTTCTATATCGATTGTCCTGATGTCAGATTAAAGGCGGTTGGCACGCGTAATGGAAACTCGACCTGGCTTAATCAACGCAGCTGAATCTGTGGCATCAGGCAGTGCGTGTTTATTTATATATATTTATATTTGCGTTCTATGGTCAGTAAAGCCGCTTGCACACTGGACGCAAAACAAATTTTTCGCACGACTGATTACAGTCAAAGTCAATGCAAAGACGCGAATACACGCTTGCATTGACTTTGGATGTTCGCAGTGTCTGCGTGTCCGAAAGTCGGACGGGTTTTAATATATCTCCGTGTCCGACAGTCGGATGGTTTCACTATAACTCCGTGTATGACAGTCGATAATTGTTTTTAATTTCTTCAAATCAACTGAATCTTTTAGATATTAAACGTGAATGTTTTGATAAGAGGGCTCAGTTCTTCAAGATGAGTACCGAGAATTTCAATCAATGTTTCTGTTTAAGCTCTGCTCAATAAAGTGAGTCGACATTGGCGCGGGACTTTGTGCATTTATGACGAATTTAGCGACTGTCGGACAGAGATCCTTAAATAATCCGTATCCAGAAGTCATAAAAGTTCTAATTTTTCGAGTATTCCAGGAATTATGAGACGTACAAACTTGGCCATGTTTGTGTTCGACCTTCACAGAATGCAAATTGATAGCTATCGACTTTTCTTGATCTTTTTATTCGTCTGTTTTCTTCCGTTGAAGATAGACAACAGTCTTTATTCGGTTTCTCTTTTGAAAATTAGTCAGATGGATCAAACAGATTCACACTTTATTTCTTCAACAAGGAAAAAAATAGTGCTTGCAGTTAGTGAGCAAATCAATTCCATGACCACTGACATTGTGAATTAAATATCGCATGCACGATCAAGACTTTCCGACGCAAAATGCAAAATACTCCATGTCCGGCAGCCAGCAAAAAGTAAAAGTATTGATATGAGAACAGATTTATAACAAAATAAAGAATAAAAATATATCACCAACAAACAGAACATCCAAAAAAGATGGCCCGCAAATAAATAAATCGCAGTGTTCATTTGATGTTCTGTTTGTTGTTAAAATGTTTCTTTTTATTCTTTATTTCGTTATCAATCTGTTCTAATCGTCCTCTTTTTTTTTTGGCTGTCAGACACGGAGTATTTTGCATTTAATGTCCAACAGGCATTGTACATTGTCCCGCGCCAATGTCGACTCACTATATTGAGCAGAGCTTAAACAGAAACATTGATTGAAATTCTCTGTACTCATCTTGAAGAACTGAGCCCTCTTATCAAAACATTCACGTTTAATATCTAAAATATTCAGTAGATTTGAAGAAATTAAAAACAACAAGTAGACATGGTCAACAACATCCCCTGCCAAAATGTCTTCTTTGAAGATAATATGAACAGAGGCTCCCAAAAATGCCACAAGGGCAATAACTGTGGAAAAAATAATTGTGTGCTTCTTATTTTCAAACTCCATCAGGGTCTTTATGGTCTTAAGCTACACACCAAATTTGGTTATCCTATCTCAAATAGTTTCTGAGAAAAGCTGTCCCCTTTAGAGATACCGTGGACAGAGTCCAAAAATACGGATCAAGGGCAATAACTGCGGAAAAAATAATCGCGAGCATCTCATTTTCGAACTCCATCAAGGCCTTTATGGTCTGAAGCTACACCCCAAATTTGGTTGTCCTATCTCTAATAGTTTCTGAGAAAAGCTGTCCCCTTTATCTCGGACAGACGGACGCACGGACGGAGCTCAAACCTATATCCCCCTCACACTTCGTGGCGGGGGATAATAATCGACTGTCGGACACGGAGTTATATTGAAACCATCCGACTGTCGGACACGGAGATATATTAATACCCTGTCTGACTTTCGGACACGTAGACACTGCATTCAACGCAACCTGTCGTGCGAAAAATTCTTTTCGCATCCAGCGTGCAAGCGGCTTAATACTACTATTATTGTCACTTAGGTTTTATCGTTTTTAGTGGGGGAAAGGAATACAGCCTGATTGCTATGATCTCGTACTGAGTTAAGATCACATATTGAAATAAATGTGTAACGTATCTTGCATTATTGTCCATGCATGTTAATCCCAAAATTTTAAGCAGCAACAGGGTGTAATAATAGGAACACGCTATCCATTGTTTCTCTTCCCAATGATGCAGGCAGAAGAAATAAATGAGCAACCATCATATTTCATTCCAACTTCATAAGTTTGAATGATCTGACGTAGTTTTGTTTTGAAATTCCATTCAAGTTCGCTGATGGTAATAATTCGAGAATGCCCTAGCTAGCCAGCTAACTCATATTTGTAATGCTTAATATAGACGTAAGCGGTGCAGAGAACATGCCTGAAGCAGCAAAGTAAAATGCAACATTAATGCATCATGCAGATATAGGACAGAGGCTTCTTTATTTCAACAAATTAAAGGTGAGGAGAGGAGCTTATTTTATTGGTGAAAATTTGACTTGGCTGTGTTAAACCCACTCACGCCTTCTCTCCTCCCTATTTGCCGCTTGCGCCGGCAGGAGGGACAGAGGCGGGACAGAGGAGTACTTGCGCCAGGCTATGCCGGGCACGAAATTTCAACATACGCCTGGAAACACCCCGTTGGCGTGGCGCTCCCCCCATTCGCCGCGCCTGCACCTGGTCTACGAATTTAGAGCCCAATGTGTGAAACATTTGCTTCCCTTCTTCCTTAATGAAGGACAATTAATGACACCTGATTCTTCACATAATGAATGAATTATCTAATTAAACTTCACGCTGCTATAATTTTGAACATGCCCCTTGAAGTGAATGAGCCAATTTCTCAGAACTAGAAGCGTGCATGTCATGACAGTTGGATCTGTTGTTTTTCTATGACACTGCTACATCTACAAGTAAATTATTTGCCATGCAGAAATATCACTACTGCCAATAACAGAGGTTCCTCAGGTTTTTGATGTTGCACTGCTATTTTTTTTACATAACTATATAAGCTAAAGCCAGTTACTCGCCTAGACACCTACCCTATTCTCCATTGGTTCTCTTCACACCAAAATGCAATTTCTCTCATATGACTGATATTACTTCTAACCATGGTCTGTTGCTGGATCTTTGATGCCTTGCAGGCTCAGAATTATAAGGCTGTAGTCCGTCACATGCACATAAATAAACATTTATAATCTCTTCGGTGTCATACCAGCGATAAGATTCATTCATTTTTACTGATAAACTTGACAGCTCTCCCTTTTTTGTGTCACATTCAGTTTGGCTTTCTTAGATGTGGGATTAAAATTCTCTCACAAAAGCGACTCCAGAAGTCATTGTAGTGTGTATAAAAATATTAATTCACTGTGGTCTCCAACCAGCAAGTTACTCTTTCACTTGTTACTAAGACATTTGGTGCCAGTTAGAACATTCCCCGCCAAGTTCTACGTGACCTTGAACCTGACCAAATTAGGTTCAACGTGGCCCTTGATCGATTGCACATAATTAATGAAAATTTCACGTAATTTTATCAAATCATTGTGAGGCTACCCTGCTAACAGACAAACAGGCAGACAAATGCCACTTAAATACATTCCCACTCTCTTTTGGGCGTGGAAATAAACCTGTATTAACAACTTTTCTTGAGACAAATACATGACCTTAATATCTTCTAATTTTCTTCTTCACTAGATTTGTCCTATTTTTTCACACCTCCCTCTACATCGTCCCATCAATGTTCAGCCTTACCACCCCTCTAAACCCCTACTTCCTTAATGTTACCTGCATTGCATTTCCATCAGCACCTGTGTTGAATCACCAATCTATATTAAATCTTTAATCTCTTCATTCTTGTCCCCTCACAGGTGATACTAAGCCTTATTTGAATCTCTGCATTCACCAATATGCTGCATTCATTACTCTGTTTATTTATTCTATTCTTTAATGTGAAGTGACGGACAGGATGCAGCACTGTTGCCTCAGTCAGGAGGTTCCAAGTTTGGGTCCCTACTGGCCAGAACCTCTCTGTGTGGAGCATGTATGTTCTCCCCATGTTTGCATGTGTTTCCCCCACTTCAACCTGAAAGACTTGCACTTTAGGAACACTCCTGCTATTGCCCCTGGCCGAGACTCTGGCTCACAACTGGAGTAAGTCCCAGGATTGCAACTGTGGCGCTATAGCTTTTATAGACAGTACATTTCAGTTATCTTTAACTTCCCTTGGAAAGGAGCAGATCCAACAGAAATTAAGCAGGAACAAGCTGGCATGACTGTCTTACATAAAATCTTGGACTAAACCACTTGAAAGGCACTTTGTATTCACTCATTTAAATTACCCCCTTTTCGGCAACTTTAAATTCAGATCCTTTGCTGTGAAACTCTCCATAGAATGTAGATTATAGTCAGGCCAGTGGATCCTGCCCCAACCAACCCCTCATGAGTTCTTTATTAATTTCAGTCATGAAAATTGAGAGCCCCTCTCCTCTCTTGTACAACCTGGACTCAGAAAAGTCGGTGACAGTATAGTAAATGTACATAAAAACAGAAAGCAACGATTCCTAAAGTTACTTTGACTTGCATTTGACTGCAGGGAGTATGAAGGCAAAATATAAAATATTTTGTCTGGTAAAATTCACTTAATTTGTAAAGATAAACCCATCTTTGTCATTCAGGCCTGCTACACATTCCAAGAAAAGTTGGGACGGTGGCAATTTAGGATGAGTAACAGGGCCAAAAATTTGAATAATGTTATGTTCGAAACAGCTGTCAGCAGTTGATTGTAATCATTATTCAATAGAAAAATAGAATCCAGGAAAGGTTGAGTCCATTAGGTGCAGAGATGGGCCAAAGATCATCTATTGGTCCACAAATGAGTGAAAAAATCAGTGAAAGGTTTAAAAACAGTGTATCTCAAAGAGCAATTGGAAGGGATGTAGACAGTTCATACATGACCGTGCTTAGCATAATTAAAAGATAAACGTAATCTGGAAGAATCTCTGTGCATAAAAGGCAAGGGTGCAAGCCTACACTGAATACCAGTGATCTCTGATCACTCAGACAGTGCTGCATCAAAAACCTTCATTTATCTACAGAGAGATTTCACAGTCACGTGATCTGCAGAGAAAGCTGCCATACTGGCCGTCAGTGACACGGACAAGCCCCCTGCCAAAAATGTTTATATCAGACATCAAATGTATTGGAGAAGAGTCACAAGAAGATCTATATGGAAAAACCTGACCATATACAGGGCATCTGACAGGATATCTTGATGTGGATCTGCACAATTCTCTGACATCAGCTTCTTTCTGCATAAAACTGAAAAAAATGCACAATATTGGTGATAAAGCACCAAAAGTTCTGACCTAAATTTGAGCATTTAAATTTTAATTAATCTTACCTGTAATTTTGTGTGGCTAATGATGTTCATGGAAGCAAAATTTATATCCATTCCTGTGCCAACCTACCTCCTCCGTCACATACATGGATTAAAATTGGTTTTGGCCAGGTGCAACATGTGTGATGCACTTCAGTCTATTCAGAATGGCAGCTTGCAGCACTAGCTAAGTTTACATGTGGATTAAAAAATAAAATAAGATGGCTGGACCATTAATATAATAATCATGATGCTAACTTCCATTAGCACATTAATGATAATTCCCATTATGTGTTAGCTTTGAGCTAACTCCATCCCTCAGCTACTCAGTGAGTCATGGACATTCACGTTTGTACGGCTGGCTCACTGTTGTGGTGTTAGCAACAATACATTTAAACATTTTTAGGCTCGTTATTTTTCCTAAAAATGTCATTTTGGAAAATGCTTTCTCTTTCCAATGCAATAAACTGCATGATTGCTGGTTGCTGTTAGGTGTGGAAGTAGCCAACAGGAAAATAGCTCTTCTATGGTTCTGAAACTGTCCCTATATGTCAGGTACAAATCCTTAGTCTACAAAAATTGTCCTTGAAAGTTTCATGTCAAATGATATTGAAGATAAAGATATAGGCTATCAGAAATGGGTTCATGTCTGTTGAAACAGCTGATCAGCCCTAGCTAGATGCTTTTTGTAGGCATATATGGCTCTGGGACTAATATCTTCCATATAGCTGTGTTCTTGAGTGCCAGAATGAATCCAACTACTGTGTTGTGGTGATCAGAGGCTCACTCAGTTAAGGCACTGCATTGCGGAGCAGTAGTGACCACCATGACGTAGGTTCAATCCCCGGTCGTACCAGTTTGTAGTTAGTGGTCTGCAGCTTTTTCAGAGCGGCGCACAATTGGCTTCGCGCTGCAGGGAAACAAATAGGGAAGGGACTACCAGGTTTGGATATTTAAAATAGTTGCTTTGTTCATTGCTCAAGCGCTTCCTGTTGGCCAGCAGGGCGCTCGTCAGTGAGATTCTAAGCTTGCTCGTGTTCTGTTCCGCCCTCGTTCTGAACTTGCGAAGTTTCGTGCTAGAAGTGTAAAGAAGCAGTGGCTGACAGGCGCATGCTTCAGAGGAAAGCCGTGAACTGTCTTCGCTCTCCCGAGACGGCAACATGGGGTCGCATACGAGCAAGCTTGTACATAGCATTCTAATTGTGCATTCCAGATTTGGGTGGGATTGGAGTTGCTAAATTTAAAAAAAGAAAAAAAAAAGTCTCGAGTAGGTAGCCCAATGGCTGTATTATTCTAATTTCATTAAATGTAGACTAATTGATTTCATCATTACATACACAGCCTGAATAAAAACGTCACTTTTTTTAATTTAGATAATGAAATACTTAAGAGCTTGTGATCAAATCATGATTGCAGCGACAATGCGATTTTACTGCTGACCACGATGGTCTTCTTGGATCTAAAACTGGGTCAAATGGTAAGTCTTCACCCTCATGCTTCATAGCCGCTAAGGCTGCAGTGTTAATTGGTGATGTTGTGAATTTTGTCAATAAGTTGTATAACCACATGCTGAGCATGGCTTTGGCAAACCTTTTTCAAGTACTTCAATTTGTAGTTACATTCACAAGTACCGGTGTAAACTTTACTGTGCAATAAGGAAGCCCAATGGTATCATTGTCCAGAAGCACTGTCAACCTTTCTGGGCTCGAAGGCATTTGCCATGGACCATCACACACTGGAAACGTGCATTGCAGTATGATGAATGAATATTTTTGATCTGTTTTTGGAGGTAATGGATGCCATTCACATCCCAGGAAGAAAAGGACCATCCAGACCGTTACCAGCAGTAAGTCCTGAAGCCACGGCCCATCATGGTATGGGGTTGTGTCAGTGTCCTTGGCTAAGGAACTTGCTCTCCTGTGAATGTACCATGAATGCTGGAAAGTACAGAGAGATTTTGAAGCAATGTGCAGTATGTGCCATCCAGATAACATGTTTTACAGGGACACCCATGCATATTTCAACAAGAAAACATAAGACCAAATTCTGCTGCATGGCCATGTAAGAAGAGGGTGCAGGTGCTGAACTGGCCTGCCTGCAGTCCCAATTTTCTAACAATAGGGAATGTTTTGCGCATTTTGAAATGCTTAATGTGACAATGAAGACCATACTGTATTCTGTTGCACACCATAAGACTAGTTTGCAGGAAGAATGGGGCAAAATTACTTCTGAAGAACTAAATCACGTTGTGTCTTCGGTTCCCAGACATTTTGAAATATGTGGCAAGAAGTAAAATTGAAATATGTTTCTTTAAAAAAAAAAATCGCCTGGATGTTTTAACACATGAAATAATGTGCTATTGTATTGCTTTCAACATTATACAGGTCAAAGATCATTTTCAAATCGCTTCTTTCAATTTTAATTTTAATTTGCATTTAAAGTCCCAACTTTTTCTGATTTGTGGTTGTAAATGTGACTGCCAGTGTCCATGTATGGCAAGCTATTAAGCAAACAGAAACTAAAAAAAACTAAAAACTACTGCAAAACAGGGCAGGCTAAAGGAAAACACTCTTGAGTGGGTAATTAGAATTACAGAACAAGAACAAAAAATAACAGGAGCTATGCTTCTACTAGTCAAACGACAAAATGACAAAAGGCCAAAAAGCTACTACAAACAGAAGCAAGTAAAAACTCTTTCCAAGAGAAAAAGACAGATGACAGACTCTTGATTAGGCAGAGTGAAATACCAGCACTGAAGGTAAGCTCACTTCCCCATAAACAGCAAAGGGGTGTGATTGGGGGCAGAGCCACATTCCTCATGTACTTCTCTCTGAATTTCTCCTGTGGACAACAATCCTGCATTGACATCTCTGTATTTCAGCACTGAAGACAGCGGTCAGCATTGCAACTAGTGTTGCAGCAGTGCTGGCTTCTGGACCATGGACAGCGGCTGTAGAAACATGCAGAGATGCAGTGGTGAGAGAATGAAGGCAGTTAAAGCAGGTGATGTTATGAACCCCAAAATGAATTATCTCAAAATTTAAGCTGCTGACAGTTAATTGTCGATATTTTAACTCCCCGCGCACCACCAGCCGAGGTGGAGGGGTAGCGTCTGTTTTTAAATCCAGCTTCCAAATGTCGACTGTCACCGTCGGTCTTTTTTTCCAACTTTGAGTTATAGACATTTATTACAAACTTTAATGCACCTGTCCGGTGCACCCTGGTCTATCGACTGCCTCAGTTCAACAAGGACTTTATACAGGACTTTACAGACTTTGTGGCAGGATTAACAGTGAATTATGATCAGTTTTTAATTGTTGGGGATTTTAATATTCATGTCTGCTGTGAATTCTTCCCCTTGGTTAAAGACTTTCTGAATCTCATTGACTCTTATAATCTCATAAGTAAGTGTCCAGCACATGAAAAGGGAAACACACTGGACCTTATACTGTCCCTTGGTCTGAAGTTAACTGTCAGTGAGGTATGTGACACGTATTTCTGATCACTTTGCTGTTTTATTTAATGTTACACTGCCTCACTCCCAGGTTAAACTGTGGGCCCTGGACCGCCATGTAAACATGATTAACCCTTCAACTGCCTCTGGGTTTTCTGCAGTATTTAATCACTCTGTGCCACATACACGGGATCATTATTGTAATCTTAGTCCTGTTGAGTTGTTAGACCTCTTTAACTTTACTTGTGCTTACATATTAGATTTGGTACAAATGCTCTGAGCCAGCAACAGAACCATGGCTAAATGACACCACTCATGCTCTAAGACGCACCTCTGTAGACGCGCTGAGAGAAAGTGGAAGAAGGATCATCTTCAAAATTCTTTAGAAATTAAAAAAAACAGTCTATTGGAGTATCAGAATGACGTTAAAGTTGCTAAGTCCGTTTTTATCTCATCTTGAGTCAGTTAATAGCCACAAACCTGTTTCTTTTTATTACTTTGGATTTTCTTTTAAATCCCTGTGACCACACTGATGCTGTTCTTTCACCTAAACTGTGAAAAGATTTTCTAAGGTTTCATTATTGAAAAGATTTCTGCTATCAGGTCTTCGCTTTTTTCCATCTCCATCAGATCTTGCTGTTTCTCCTAGTTGCCCAGTTGTTTTTCAGAGTTTTGAGCGAGTGTCTCTCTCAGTTTTAACTGAAATGGTCCACCTTAAGCCTTACTGTCCTTTTGACAGCATCCCACCCCATCTTTTTAAAGAAATTTTCCATACCATTGGGCCTTGTGTTATGGATCTGATAAATTATTCTTTTATGTATGGCTGTGCTCCAGCTGCCTTTAAACATGCTGTGGTCCAGCCCCTCATCAAAAACATAATCTTGACCCCACTGACTGGTCAAACTTTTGGCCCATCTCCAAGCTTCCTTTTCTCTCAAAGGTCTTGAAGAAGGTGATATATGAACAGCTACAGTCTTATATTGATCTGTATGGGATTTCTATGAAGTTCCAGTCTGGTTTCAAATCACGCCATAGCACAGAAACAACGCTTTTAAGAATTTTAAACAACCTTCTTTTAACTGCTGACTCTGGTGACTCTGCTGTTCTGGTCCTCCAGTACCTGTCCTCCAATATTCTCCTGTCGTGCTTGAATATGTGTGTGGGCATTAGGGGTACTGTACTTAAGTGGTTTCAGTCTTACCTCTCAGATGGGAGCTTCTCCATCCAGCTGGACCAGTATTCTTAGGCAACATCCTTTCTGAGCTGTGGGGTGCCTCAGGGTTCCATTTGGGCCCCCTCCTCTTTTACCAATACTATATGTTGCCTTTGGGGTCCATTTTTAGAAAGCACAATGTCTCGTTTCACTGTTTTGCAGATGTTGTACAAATCTATTTGCCTTTAAAAACAAATGACCAAGCCTCTGTTCAGGTTTTGCTAGACTGCCTCACAGATAGCCAGTCTTGGATGGAAGTAAACTTTCTCTCTTTGAACAAAAATAAAACTGAGATCATTTTATTTGGTCAACAAAACCCATGACAATGCCATTGGCACCCTTGAGTCTTATTTTCATCCTTTTGCAAGGAAACTTGGTGTAATTTTTGACAAGGACTTTAGGTTTGATAGGCAGATCAGCTCTGTAGTCAAAACTAGTTTCTTTCAGTTAAGACTCATAACAAAAGTAAAAGGTTATCTCCCAAGAAATTATTTTGACAGAGTAATTCATGCCTTTGTGATATTATGCTGCCTTTGACTACAAAAATTCTTTGTTTGTTAGTCTTGACCATAAACTGTATTAAAAAGATGGACGAAGCAACCGTGACGTCACCCATTGGTTTCAGCATACCATTTAGAAAGCCTTGATTTTGCCAATTTGAACAACGCCATTTTGTCATTTTGAAACTGGATGTGATTCCTATTGGACAAGAGCTTGAATTGACGATCCAAGGAGGAGCGAGGGGTGGATCTACGGGTATATCTGACCGTATCCAACGAGGACTGGAGGATAGTCACGCCCCTAAAGCATATTCTGGCTGTATACTTTATTCTAGTCTATTTGGGACCATAATTTACAAAAAATCAACATCATGATATATTGAAGGAGACTTAAAACTTGCGATAGATACCATAATATGGAGAATCATTATTTAAATAATAAATCAAGTCATAAATCAAGTAGGGTCATTTTCTCATAGACTTCTATAGCGTTGAACTTCTTTCTGCAACCACCGACGTCACCATCTGTTGGCCATTAATGAATGCAATTTTTAGATATTTCCTCATTGGCCTCACTTTTCAGACCCGCTGCGTCCATCTTTTTATACAGTCTATGGTCTTGACCAGTCATCACTGCAACGTTTACAGGTAGTTCAAAATGCAGCCACCCGCCTGTTGACTGGAAAGACATGGCGTGACCAATTTAGTCCTGTCCTTACATCTTTGTACTGGCTGCCTGTTAATTTCCAGATCCAGTTTCAAGTTTTATTAATTGTTTTTAAATGTTGAAATGGTTTGGCGCCATCTTATTTATCAGAGCTTTTACAGCCTCATACTACTCCTTGGGCACTTAGGTCATCTAACGAGCAGCTCCTGGCAGTACCAAGGTATGTACTCGAGGAGATAGAGCTTTTCCAGTGGTTGCCCCAAAGCTGTGGAACAGGCTACCTTTTTAGGTCAGAGCTGCACAGTCACTTGAGCACTTTGAAACACTGTTGAAAACCCATCTTTTCTTATTGGCGTGTAGTCCCAGCTAAGCGAGTAACCTTAGCTTTTTACATTCTTTCATTTTATACTAACTTTGTTTTTACCATAATCATGCTGTTTCATTGACTTTTTTATTTATTTATTTTATATGTATATAATGATTATATTGCATTTTAATAACTGTACAGCACTTTGGTCAACTGAGGTTGTTTTAAATGTGCTACACAAAAAAACTTTGATTGATTGATTGATTGACTGATTAACTTGCCAAGGGTTTTTGGCCTTTTTTTAAACCGTTGTTTATTGCAGGTATGTTGATTGCCACGTTTGTCTGTCTTTGCTCACTGTAACATCCACAATGTGTAAGGTATTAACTTTAAATTTACATCCTAAGAAGCCATATGTAGAAGGAAGAAGGTTTTAATCTTGGAAAGTCAAGGTCAATGGTCATGGTCAGGTTGTCAAAAAGGTCAAAAACACATTTTGGCTAATAGGCCAAAATAGCAGTGATGGTTCATTTTCATCTATGACAACCACTTCCTGCAGAACACTGAAGTTGAAGTTCTCATATACCAGGGCATGTCTTATGCAAAGGTAGCAAACTGTAATAAATATAGTTGAGTAAACACCACTGTTAAAATGTGTTGATTAGGCTATAGCTTGATATTCTGACATGAACAGTGGCTTGGTTATCAAGAATGGATGTCTCTAATGGATACTGAATGATAATATTGATGTCTTTTGCTAATTATATATCAGAGAATTATGAATTTGACTGACTTATGTAAATCCCGTAGTGTCGGAGCTACCGCTTGGAGGCATTTAGGTTTAAGAGGTTAATTAGGTCAAAGCTCAAGGTCATCCAAAAGATGAATATTATATTCTGTTCTACAGCTTGTGAACAAGACAAATCAGAGTCGTGGGACCAACCCCTTAACGTTCTGGCAGGTTGACCCTTTTGAGCAGTAATTGTTCCCTTTCACCAACGGCAACTAATTCCTGTAAAAACACCAAATTTTCAGAGATGGCTCAGCAGAGATGAGCCAAAGTGAATTCCCCGAATTTCTTCAAAATAGGACTAGGCATTTCAAGAGAATGAGCATTTCCATGGCAATGAAAAGTCCTATCTCCTATAATGGCCGCTGTCATTACTTACTTAGATCTTCGATTTCAACGAAACCTCCTCAGTTATTGTGGTGCAAGTATCATTCAGTTGTTCATCTGTCAAGTGATTTGTTCAACAATCAGTAAGATGTTCAAACTGACATGAAAAAAAACGATTGAGCAAGATGGGAAATAATCATTGATTTCAGAATCCTCTTAAGGTAGATCCACTATGCAGGAAGGTTGCAGATGAGGAGTTTGGCTCACATTAATTTACATAAAGCCACGTATCCATAGAGTATTCTAGCATAAAGGAATGTCAGTGTCATGCTACTGTTAAGGGGAGGTCAGGTGGACACCAGGTGCAGGATCCAAAGTGTTTATTAAAACACAAAACACTGGGAGAAAATGGGCACACAGGCCAGAAACCAAACACCGTGCACATGCACTGAACGATTGGGAAAACTAAGGTACACTGCCAAAGGCAGGGAGAAACAGAAGTACTCACTCCTAGAGTGGATAAACTAGAAAAACATAAACTGGACCTAACTAAACTGACGGACACACTGGGAGACTTAGACAAAGGGCAGACAAGACGTGGGCGCATCAAAACACAAGGCTCGGGAATCATACAAAGGAAATACTCGGGAAGGCACAGGAGCAGAGATTTCCCAATGCAGAGCAAAGCCAATACAAAGTTCCGTCTGATGTCGCTTCTCACTTTGCCACAGATATAGCCACGAGAGGAGGCGGGGACTTGGAATGCAATCTCGAATGGAACAGAAACACATGGGATTAATAAACAAATTAACTAGGACCGGGTTAACAATAATGACTTGAGACAAGACGCTAAGACAATCAATCAAGCTAGACAGTTTAGATTAAGGTAATCTAAACTTGACGAGTAAAAAGCACCACGAGCGAAGCAAAGGAAAGCACAGCTTTAAACGCAGTCAATCAGGGAAAGCTTAGGAAGGAATTACAAAAGCTAGAAACACTCGCACTCGCTAATGAGTTAATTAAGGTTAATACTACGTGACAAAATATATACAAACACCCTCAAATAAGTGCTGGTTAGTACGGGTTAATAATTATCCTATCAGAGAACGCATTCACTCAGAGTTTAGCGAGACCCAGAATTAAGCACAGGTGGAAGCAATGAATGAAATACCACAGCCGAAACCGAAAGAGGAAATGTGATTGGACAACGAGACTCAGGCATGCTGAAGGCTGTCACACGGCATCACTGGAGTTTGGGCAAAGAGAGAATCGAACATCAGACGGCGGGAATGAAAGCTGAAAAATAAAACGAAAGTAAAGCACAAGCACAAATAAGCACAAAGACAACACACATGAGGCAGAACCATAACAGCTACATTCTAATAAATGTTTTGGGTGCCTGTTTTTATCTGAAAGGTTACGCAATTTGACACTATCTTACATGGACTGATGCAGCATTCCGTAAAAAAGCTGATCAATTGGTTTGCCACAAGCTTCCGAAGGAACACAAAAATTCTGCTCTAAGTTTACGTTAGGCAAAACGTTAACTTATGTGCGTAACCTTGCTGCATAGTGGATGTACCCTATCAGTCTTGTCTTGTGTATTCCAGTTTTTGCAAGTATTGCTCCATGGGTGATTTCATTTTTTCTTTCATTTTTTTTGTTTTGGTCACGCTTGACTGGTAAATGTTTGATTCTTTAAAAAAGACATCAGACTATGACAATTTGGTGAGCTTTATTTTTGGACTTTTCTTAGATGGCCCTCTCCCTCCTTAACGGGCTTACCTGTTGTTCAAATTCCAGCACCAAAACGAACAAATGAACCAATTGCAAGCAGTATGTTGATATCACATAGAATTTTGAGTAGGATTGAACAAGCACACAGGCTACACAGAGATGTTTCCCTGCAATCTTTCTATGTTAGAAAAGAAATATAGCCATTTGCCACCTAAACATGAAAGTGCCACGAATAACATTAGACATTAAAATGTTTGCAGTGCATTGTCTGAATATCTCTAATTTTCAGCCACGATTTGATTTGATTTGATTTTTTGATTTTATTTGATTTATTTGAAATAAATACATTTCCAGGAATAAAAAAAATGACAAAGTGCAAGCACTTATTTCCATCATGGTCCCTGATGTTAAGAGACAGGACATACATCCACATATAACATTAAAATCATCCCAAACAATGAGAGACAATAAATATAAAGAGAGAGTGCCCTACCCTCCTTTCCATATCAAAAGCATAATATGCAAACAACATAAACAACAATAGGCACAATAGGCACGATTGTATACTCTTATTAGATTGGAGGCAACCATGAAGTAGATGTGCATGTCACACTGAGAGAATATATTCCCCAAATAGCCAAGCAATGGCACAATGGGTTAAGCTATTATTTCAGCTTTCTTACTGATTGGGTTTGACCATGTGATTAGGGAAAGAAAAGCATCTTCAAACACAATTTCTCAAGCTGCAAGTGTCACTGTCCAGCTTTTACACTCCAAGGAAAATTTAAGGGAAAAAAAAAGTTTACAGGGAATTGTAAGCTTGTTTTCAAATAAATGAAACAGGTGCAACAGACAGAAAATTTATGGGAGCATCAAATAAAATAGAATGTTAAAAAAATCACCTTCTTTCACACCGCTTGTAGAGTGGTTTCCAACAAGACTGTCTCAAGTGGCAGTGCCTTAAAATGGCTTTGCCTATGAATTTGAAATGCAATAACCAATGAAATAGGTTGTTTTCATGTAGAGTTGTGTTTCTCTTTTTACAGGGTATAGGGATTTTGAGGCCTCAAACATGTCGGCGGTTAAAGGATCCACCACTGGTTAATACATTCCTGTTTGGAACTATGCCTCTTGTACAGGTTGCTCATCAAATTATGCTTATAGGATGGCAGTTTGAATTTACAACTACATCATGACCCCTGTTCAGTTTACCGAGGTTCAGTTAATGGTCAATGAACATTATTTTCATGTGTATACCTTCCAATGCAGCTCCCACAGTTTGAAGACTGCAATTAGCCCAGTATTGCCAGTAAAACAACAGTAAAACAGTTGATGTAATAGAGAAATAATTAATATGGTAATTGAATGTTTGAATTTTTTATTTCACTACATGAACGTTACAGTAATATAAAACCTATTAGAAAAGTGTCAGTCCCATGAGGGTGACACTGTAATGAAGTGTTGCTTATAAGGACTCAAGACAGCATATAGCATAACTCATTTATGAGCAAATGGCATACTATATAAAGGGTTACATAACACATTCTTATGCAGCATGTCATACAAAACATGATATACTAAACACCTCACCAATGGATAAATATTGTACATGATGACATATAATTTGATTATGTATGAGGTGTATATATCATGATTTGATGAATATGACATAATGACTGTATACTAAACATTAGTCATTGTCATTCTTCACAAAGGATGACATAGTACACTTTCTTCTTTGGCATTTTATGATAAATGTGCCATGACAAACAATGTCAGGTCTGGCTAATGGCTAAACGTTGTAAATGACGACATAGCAGACGTTTATGTATGATGCTTCTGTCACTTCTTACCATTAAACAACAAAAATCAACCTGATGGATTTTTTTTTTTTTGGGGGTTGTTTTGTCTCCTGGTATTGGCAGTAAATACATCACAGAGCCACAAGCGCCTGCACAACTGTCCATCTATTATATTATTCCAAAAAAAAGAGCTCTGCATTTGTAAATAATTTGTTATTTTTGAATGAACCTTTGGGTGAAAGTGAGAGACTGTTTTACCTCCAAGTAAGAATTTATTGCTTTGGGTCAGCAAAAATAAGTTCAGCAGTTTTCTATTCACTAAAGTCTCACCCAGTCATTTCCAGTAGCTGGTAATTTTGTTTATCAAGAGAAAAGATGAAAATCTGTCATGAGTCAGAGCCAGAACCAGGTGCAGGTCACTGGTTAATGATGAATTTGGCCTTTATAAACAAATCAAAACGGAAATTCAGAAAGGTTTGTAGAGCAGGAGAGTTTTCGTAGACAGTCCACGGTCAGGTCAGAGCAATCATTAACCGTAGATTCATCTAACGACAAATTCAGTGGTTCTTTACAACCCCACACAATCTCTAAATGCTTTCCATTGTCTCTAATGGCTGCTCGGGCTTATCTGCGTAAACCACAGTTATAGTTCATACCCACCTGAACTATATTCCGGTAATTATGTATTGATTGACACGTATTTATCCAATTCCAGACAGTGTAAACTTTCCACAGTAATTGAAAGACTTTGATTGGCGGCTGTGTAACAGCAGATTAGGTTGTATTTTCTCAACTGTGCGCAGCTGAATGACCTGAGTACAAAGTAAAAACAGCCTGCCAAAACCAACTAAGAAGTGCCTTGGTTACATTTATGTGATAGCAGTTTGAAACCAACATGGATAATGGGAGTTATTCCGAATGGAACAGTACTGAAGGGTTCCTCATACTGGAAAGCTCTGTTGCTCAGTTTATCTGGAAGAGGATTTCAATTATGGAGAGTTTAGCTTCAATTTGAGTGATTAGAATGGAATAACAAGGCATTATTAAGGCTAGCTAGCTTGCTGGCCAGCCGTTTTTTATTTTTGGTTTACCATAAAATGATCACAGAGTTTGTCTGCCGCATTGGTTAGTATCAGTAACCATAAGCCATTGCTACTTATACTGTATATGGCAGCGTTTTGGTCCGCATAATGATGTTCTAGAATTTATAACGCATTCAACGAAATCTAATGCCTAGGTTTTCGTTGATTTAAGATGAGAACAGCTCCAAGACTTCGGTAAAACCCCTGGCACGTTTGTTGCTCCAATTCTTTTCAATCAAGAGTAGCATAATGACTGCATTTTCCTAATAGTGGAATGTCTGTTTTGTTAAAATGAGGTATATTTCAGGTATTACCGTGTTAGTGAGTTACACTTGCTCCTTATTGGGTGTGAAAAGTGTAGGCACCGTGCAACTAAGCCAAGGAGGGTCCCAGTTGAGGCAGAAGGTCTCGGCGGGTGTTTACCTACGCTGCAGGGGAAAATAAAGGCTTAACGGTCTCCATTCTGTAAATGGGGTCCGGCTACAGTATCAGCATTCGACCATTGCCTCAGGTGAAACGTGATGTCATCGCCCCACGTTCTGCTTTTTGGCCTGAGTTGTGTCTAGCGGATACTGCCGTCCTTAAATTGTGGCGGTTACAATTAAACCATGCGTTCGCATGAATGCGATCCGACTCCAATTTATGAATTTAGAGCTCTGTTGTGCATTGGACTCAAAACGGGTCTATACCCTATGTCCGCCGGACCAAAAACATCTGTACAGCCCAATTCGGTGGAGAACTCAGAGGCTGGCAGTCCTATTCTGCCCGGTGGTTTGACATAGAAAGTAGCCATGACTAGGGACCACTGGAGAATGAATGTTCGTTTAGAAACTGTTTGAGTTTGACACAAGAAGGCCTTCAGGGACTACTTATTCAATTTAACGCAAAAAAAAAGAAGGCGTACAGGGACTCTTAAGTTTAACGAGATATTCTCAAAGTCAATCAAAATAACACCAATCGCAGCATGGAACACCGCTGCGTACCTAGCAGGAAGGCCTGGTGATCAGGCAGGCCTCATAGCCCTACATTATACCCCATTAGGTGACAGGAACTCCGAGCTGGAAGAATATTAGTTAGTTAGAGTCAGAAAACTACAACAGAATGCAATTAACAATTTATTTCGCCAGGCAGGCACAGGCTTAAATCAGAGAACCAAATTACATCATTACATGAAATTTAAGGAAATAAGTAAATCATACCTGGCGCGAATCGCAACTACACATAGACAACATGTACAATGTGGGAAGAATGAATACAAGCTTCCCAGACCTGTTTGTTTCTCCATATTTTATGCCTAAGCTCTATAAGCGTTTCCTATGGAGGAGTCATAAATTATTTGGGTCGCCGAATCAGGAAGGTGGCCCCTCCCCGGAGGTAATTTGTGGAGGGATATATCCAGAGGGAAAATTTACACAAGAATGTCCTTTTCGGTTATTAAATGAGGGTTTGGCACAATTTAATCCCTTCGAAACATGCCTCATGCGATTTCGTAAATTTTGCGGAGTAGAATGATACCAAACACGATATGATTGCACTACGGTTTGCCATGAAATGTCTGGTACAATAAAGAATTACAAAGATAATATGCATTAATGCTATCAATCAGCTCTTGTCATTGTACAATATAACAGAAATACACATTACATTTGTAACATCATGGGTGAAATCGGGATTTTAAATGGGTAGAAAAAAGTCCTTGAAAATTCGTAAATGGGGAGTAATGAGAATTATTTCGTGGGTGTAGTTTCTGAAAAGTCCAGCTGATGGCACTGTGGCATTGTCCGACACAGACCAAAGTCCCATAAGCTGTTTTAGGGTTAACTGGGGGACACCAGGCACTGACCATTAACCCAGAGGTCCGTGATTGCTCCAGCCATAGGCCGATAAGGTTGGGTGCCTTTTGGGTCATGAAAACCCTTATTGATATTGTCTCACAAACCAGAAATTCCTTTGCCAGGTGCTGGTGCCATTAAGATAATTGCGGTAGGTTTACCAGAGTCGTGCGTAAGTGAGGATCCACATGCGTTTCGCATGTAGTTCTCTCTGCATTCCATTGCTGCTTACAAAAGCATTTATACAAGCTTGCGTTTCGCTCGTATGATCGGAATTGTACAGCTGGCCATCGTGGGGTGAACGTTCTGACTGAAAAAATAAGCAGTTCCTTTAATGAGTATGCATGCTTGCTAATGCCACTTTGTAGATGATGGACAAAACTCTGAACTGTATCGTGGAGAAAAGGCATGTTTTTGGTTTGGAGAGGTTACTGGTGAATTTTGGTATCCATGGGCGCCAATATTGATAAACTCATGCTAAATTCTGCTTGAAAATCATTAATTCATATTGAACTTCATGTGTAAAAAGTTGATTTGTGTTAAACATGATTATTTTATGATTTAACTTCGCATAATTTTGAAGGCTCTGGCAGCATGGGGAGACACTTGGATAGCTCCCTTATTTGGCTCAGAAATGGTGGATAGTTTTTTTAAATTACTGGCAGATGATGTACACTTGTGGTCAAGGGGTCTCATTCATGAAACGTTCGTAAATCTGCGAACAGATTTACACATAAAAGCCTACTCTACTAAAAACCTACTTCGGATTCAGGAACACGTGAAACTGTGTTCGGGAAACTCAGATCTGATCGTAAACACGTGTGTAGATCATGAATGCCAAATGATCGTAAATTGACAGCGCGCTCCCGGTAATCAGCTATTTGCATAAATCTCCGCCCATGAATTGCCAATGACCGCCATATAAGGAGGTGTAGATGCATCCAGTCGACCTGTCAGTCAAGGCGCAAAGAAAGGAAGACAGAGAAAGAAAAAGGAATTTTTCCGAAGCGGAGATAGAAATTATTTTGGGTGAAGTAGAGTTTAGAAAAAACATTTTATTTTCATCTGTTAGCAGTGGTGTGACAGGGACAGGCAAAACGAAGGCTTGGAGGGAGGTGACAGATGCCGTTAATGTTGTCTCTGTAGTCCAAAGAACTATGTCCGAGGTGAAGCGTAAATGGTTTGACATGAAACTAGAGGCAAAGAAATGCATAAGCGCACATCAGCCGCAGGTTGAGGAGGCTCACAGTCACAACTATCAACTGCAGACGAGCGCATCGCTGGCATAATTGGGGAGACCTCTCTGTCAGGCATTATACCTAACGGAGACAGCAAAATGCCTCCACTTTTATTTTTGGAAGTGGCTATTCGCCCCGCAGCGCGCTGAATTGGGGGAAAGAGATCGGCTATCTGCCCCACAAAGGGGCCGACAAGAGAAGCAGTTCTGCTATTCGCACCACGGTGGGACGGATCAGAGAAGCACTTCTGCTATTTTCCCCGCAGTTGGGCCAGTAAGAGATTTCATTTTATAATCCGCCCGCTCTCTGGTCTTTTCGCGCTGAAATCGTCAAGGCGAATAGCCTCTTCGTTTTGTTGTTTTTTTTTTTTTAATTATCATCATTCAACATGTAGAAAGAACGTATAATCTATTGAGTCGATTCACATAGATCATTCACAAACATGAACCTAATCTGGATCTTAAACCTGCCAATTGCCAACTAATTTAACTAAATGTGTTATATTTTTAATCGTTTGTCATGTTGAGGCTATATCACGTTTCAAAGGCATCTGCCTATTATTTACATAACAGAGCGCAATATGAATTAAAATTGTAATTTACAATATTGACAAGCATTATTTATATGTGTTCGTAAATTTACACAAAGCGCTACACACGGTCGAAAGCATGTGTAGATTTTGTTAGTAGCTACGAACAGATCTGAGCTACTAAAATGTTGATGAATGCGAGATTCACGTAAATTTACGTCTACGAACGGTTTACACATAAATTCGCTCTGCTCACGTTTCATGAATGAGACCCAAGGAGTTCATGATCCCAGAAATGTACTCTTTTTTTGTACAGGCCGGTAGTATACGGAGGCCAAGCGCAACGACCAGAGAGAAAGAGAGTAGCTCGGACACTGTACAAACACAGAGAATGATATAGACCAAACGAAAGCACTCGCGCTTCCAAAGGACGTATAATAGTCCGAACTACGGAAGCAAAGCGAGATAGAAAAGGGAGAAGAAACTCCAACAATCAAAAGATAGAAAGTCATACAAAACCTGACTACAGATATCTTCGGCTATAGTGCGAAGCTAAAAACAGACACTCTAGCGAAGGAGGCGTGCCAGACTTCCTGCTTACAAAGAGTCTGGGAAAGCACCTCCCCAGCCCAATCAACCAGCTGGGTAAAGAATTCGATAGCCCAGGAAATCGATATCGTCCCGGGACAAGAGCCGCAAAGAAAAGTCCAAACAACACGCACACCTCACAAACCATGACAGGACCCCCCCTTCTAAGGAACAGCCCCAGAAGTTCCCAGAGAGCCCCGCGCACGGAAAACCGAGATAAGGGTAGGATCCAGGATATCCCGAGAGGAACCCAGCACCGTTCCTCAGGACCATAACCCTCCCAGTCGACTAAAAACTGAGCCCCACAACCCACACGCCTCTCGGCTAAAATACGACGCACAGTGTAAACCGGCCCCCCCTCAATCATCTGCGGCGGCGGTGAGGGCTTGTCGACCGTAGCCAGGACACAAGTGCTAACCGGTTTGAACCTGGAGACATTAAAAGAGGGGTGGATCCGTAAGGATCTAAGGAGCTTCAACCGGACTGTGACAGAATTGATCCTTTGCACAATCTTAAAAGGACCAATAAAGCGGGGAGCCAATTTCCGTGACTCCACTCTCAAGGGCAGGCCCCGCGTGGAAAGCCAGACCCTTTGGCCAACCCGATAAGATGGGGCCGAATGGCGCCTTCTATCTGCGGCGGTCTTTTGTTTCCATCCAGAGTGCAACAAGGAGGAACGGACCCTGGCCCAAACTGACCGACAACGCCTACCAAAGTGATTAACCGAAGGAAACTCTGAATCCCTGTCAGTATCAGGAAACAGTGGAGGCTGATAACCCATTTGAGCCTCAAACGGGGAAAGGCCCGTGGAGGAGTTACCCAGTGAATTGTGGGAATATTCGGCCCATGCTAAAAATTGACTCCACGAAGAGGGGTTGTAAGCTGCCAAACATCGAAGAGTATTCTCCAAGGACTGATTGGTTCGCTCTGTCTGCCCGTTAGTCTCTGGGTGGAAACGTTCAAACACGGAGTTCATCAACGGAAGTGGGTATAGGTTTTTAATACTGATATTATTCAAGCCCCTGTAATCAATATAGGGTCTCAGGCCGCCATCTTTTTTGCCCACAAAAAAGAACCCCGCTCCGGCAGGAGACGTGGAGGGCCGAATAAATCCATTAGCCAGAGCCTCCTGAATATATTCTCGCATGGGCTTTCGCTCAGGCCCTGACAGCGAGTATAATGAACCCCTGGGGGGAGTGGTACCCGAGTGGAGATTGATCTCGCAATCGAACGTGCAATGAGGAGGTAAAGTCGAGGCTCATTGCTCACTTAAAACCTCCGCGAGATCAGCATAATCGTCAGGAACATTAGGAGGCAAACAAAAGTTCAGAGCAGCCCCCAAATTCTCACCCTGTTTGGAACCTGCCCTCTCTATGTCAGATTCCGAGTCAGAGAAATCCTCAGAATAGCAATCCTCCTCAGGCTGCCGCCAGACAAATTGAGGATCCCACTCCAACCCCTCCTCCGTCCCTTTCTGTAGATTAGGAGGGTTGTGTGAGACAAACTCCTCAGAATCACTCCAGGCATCAGCCTCCCCCATAGGTTGATGCCCAGTATGACACGCCAAACTCTCCCTACAGTGGGACCTACAATCAGTGCCCCACTGGACAATCGGGTTATCCTGACTTCCCCAAATGATATGAGGCCTATGTTCCCATAGCCAAGAGTGTCCTAAAACGACAGGGAAAACAGGAGAACTGGATAATAAAAAACCGGACCTCCTCAGAATGGCCACCAAAAGAGATGAACATAGTCAATGATTCAGAAACTTTGGTTATAAATCCAGTTCCCAGCAGGCGACTGTCCAAAGATCTAACAGAGCATGAATGTAAAAGAGGGTGGATAGGAATGGAATGTCTCCTAGCCCACTCTGCATCCATAAAACAATCCACCGTGCCAGAGTCCACAAAAGCTTTGATCAATATTCTCTGTCTCCCTGCAGTCAATTCTACAGGGATTAAAGTAAGGAAGGGAAATTGGGTCTGTCCCTCTAGCGCCCCCCATACCGCTATAGGGACTTCCCGTTTCCCTGAAGCTCGGGGCAGCATGGATGGATATGACCCGGTTTGTTACAATTAAAGCAGATTATACGTCTGCGAACTGGCTTGAGCCCGGTTCTCCTATGAGCCATCAACCTGCATAGGCTCATCAGGAGTGGAATTTTCAGTGGGCGGAATGGGAGCTGTATGCATGCTGCTAATTGCATTAGCCTTGTTGCCAGCAAGAGTCAATGCAGTACATTTCTCCCTGTTACGTTCACGGATGCAATTATCAATTCGCACCGCAGTGCGAACCAACGAATCTAGAGACAAACAAGGCTCCAATGTAGGAGGAGCGTTCTTAACCTCCTCAGCCAAAGCGTGAACGAACACTGTCATAAGAGGCACTTCTGGCAAGCAAAGGAGCGAAATGTGATTGAAAACACAGCGGCACTCTCAGAGCCCTGCCTTAGATGCATTAAACGCGTAGTTGCGTCCTGACCACAAACATCCTGATCAAACACCGATACCATTTCTCTAACGAGAGTCTCCACAGTATTCACCACCGGTGAATTAGATGGAATAAGTGGGCCGACCCAAGTGAGTGCTGTGTCGGTTAACAGGGATAAAATAAATGAAACCCGAGACTCTTCATTCACGAACCATGAAGGCTGCGCTTTAAAAAATATCTCACATTGGGCAATGAAATCTTTACATTTTCCTGCCTCGCCTCTAAATCTTGGGAGTAACTGAAGCTTTGGCTCTCGGGGAAGATGTATGGACTGTGCTTGTGCAACATTTTGTGTGATTTGCGTGGACAAGGATCTAATACTCTCAGTGAGAGTTAACAGAACGATCTCCTGTCTCTCCATGGTATTCGCCTGAAGGCGGACTCTCTCTGCCACCTCTGCCTGTTGATTGTTCAGGCTAGAAAGACCCTTGCCATAACCAGAGAGGACAGCTTGTTGGTTAGCCACAACTTTCTCTAACGCAGCCGTTGCTGACAACTCCATGTCGGCTAGAGTGTTCTGTAATGGCCGGGAGTATACGGAAGCCAAGCGCAACAACCAGAGAGAAAGAGAGTAGCTTGGACACAGAACAAATACAGAGAATGATATAGACCAAACGAAAGTACTCGCGCTTCCAAAGGACGTATAATAGTCTCAACCATGGAAGCAAAGCGAGATAGAAAAGGGAGAAGAAACTCCAACAATCAGAAGATAGAAAGTCATACAAAACCTGACTACAGATATCTTCGGCAAGAGTGCGAAGCTAAAAAGAGACACTTTAGCGAAGGAGGCATGCCGGACTTCCTGCTTATATAGATTCTGCGAAAGCGCCGCCCCAGCTCAATCAACCAGCTGGGTAAAGAATTCGATAGCCCAGGAATTCGATATCGTCCCGGGACGAGAGCCGCAAAGAAAAGTCCAAACAACACGTACACCTCACAGACCATGACAGTTTAAGCTCCCAACCATTTTTTAACTCTCAGTATTATTTTTTAATAATTTCATTGCTGAATTTTCATGAAGATTTTTTAGGTTTGTGGCCCTTACTCTGAACTAAAATCATGAAAAGAGACTGAAATACGATGGAATTCTCAACACTTCAAGTGTCCTGTATAATTAAAGCCATTTTCCCTGCCCCTGCGAGGCTCAGATCTTGAATTATTAAGCCCAAAATCAGGTAGCACATGAAAAGCCGCATTTGGCTTCTGCAGAAAGGGGTTACTAAGCTGAAACTTTGTCCCAATTTTGTACATTTTGTGTTTAAAGCAGTTATTTACTGTCATAAGCCAAATTTAAATGGAAATATCCTTGTTTGCCAAGAAAAATAAAAGACCCTTGAACGCACGTTTTTTTGTTCTATTTAGCAAGTAATTTCAGATAACATTTTCAAAGAAATTAGCCATCTCATTGATTTGAATAGACCACTTAAACCTTGGTAACCTTACCATCGCGGAGGCTATGTTGACTTGGCTGTTAAAAAAATTAACAAGGTGGCTAAGAGGCTAGCTACTTGTAATTGACATTCAAAGGCAATACTTCTTACCGGCAAATTATTTAAACCTGTGTAAAAGTTGTTTTGTTCGTTTACATTGATTTCCAAAAAAAAAAAAAAAGAAAGGCTTGGCTGTTAAAGTCAAGAGAAAAAACTTTGCACCATCCCCTCGATCAGTGCTGCGCAGTGATCATTTAGTTAAGTACAGCTTAGGAAGGAGTGTTGTGATGAGACTCGAGCGTCACTCACTAATCAATCAATTTGCCATCAGTACGACCACGGGCGGTAAGATTCATAAACAGCTTATCCAGGAGTTAACAATTGTGTCACTTTGATTTGAGAGGTGAAACTTGTTAAAGGAGTCGCTATAGTTAAATAGCGCTTCCGTTTAGCAACGTTGGCATGAGCCATATGATCCAATATAAACAATTTGGTTGACGGCAAATGTGCTCAACCAGGGTGCAATGAAGTGAAGAAACCAGAAAGTTATTTGAAATGGTATACAAACATTCATCGAAATTTCTTATAATAACAAAAACTTCAAGCGATTATCTTACCAGAGGGTCATTTAAAGCCTTGGTCATGTTAACTTGTTAACTTTTCTGGTCGCACAATAACATTGTTGCTGAGTCAAATTTTAGGTCTTACCATTCGTGTATGTACAACTTTCCCCCATAGGGACAGGGAGACAAAATGTTGCTCTGTACAGTGATACCAAAATAACACCGACTCACATGCAAATATTTTTGCAAATGTAATTTTAAAGTACTGGGCCAAAATGAATGGGAGTCTAGGAGTTAATTTTACTTCCAGGAATATACATTGCTGGAACAGATGCTTCACTTGAGCGTGCACTGTCAGCAATCTAGTGTTCTATATGTGCCTGTGACTCACACCGAACTGACAACAAAAGAAAGGTACAGCAGATTTGACCTTAGACTAACAGAGCAGAGTAAATAACTTCAAAAATATACAGAGAAAGTAGCATGAATTTAAATGTGAAAATTCAGTTGGGGCTGCTATGATAGTGCTATTTTAATTATGCTGGTACTATAGCACCAGCAAGCACCACCCCAGTGCATGCTTACTGTACACTAAAGATCTCTAACATCCTGATGGTCAGGGGGTTCCATGAATCAGTGTTGAGTGAAAGGCAGCAAAGTTTAATCAAAGTGCATTCAACATGCAAAAAATGTGAGGATCCATTCATGTTATACAAACCTCCTCGACACAATGCACACACAATACTGAGGCACCTGATATTTCCCTTGAGTACACGTCTTGCGCTTCAGTTGACACGGCATGCCGAACACATATAATAGCAGCGTTCAATTGCAGTTAACTGTTGCAAAGGTATTTTGTAAATAAAATATAAAAAAGAAAATGAACTGAATTGGTTTTTGTTGCTGCAGAGAACCCAGTACTGAAAAAAATGTTGCATTTTTCACATTTGGAGATCAAGGCAGTCATCTACTGACACGAATGAGTTCAATCCCCATCATCACTCACAGGAAGAGTGATGGCTGTCAGCCTTAAAAAGAATTTATTTCAGTCTGTCACGCATCAAAACTTTAAGGCATCCAAAATCTATCTGTTAAGGTTCATTGCATCTTCTTTTTTTCAGGGCTCCCATCAATCTGGATTACCTGCCATTTATTGTCCCCTGGAACAGAAGTAAAGGGCCAAGGAAGGAGCTGGAATAATGTCGCCTTGTGCCCTCATGAATGACAGGCTAGCTACACCCCTGTCCTTATAGTATTACTGGCTCAGATGGGTGACAACCAAACATCTGCTGCCTGACGCAAAATTATTGGTACTCCTGATAAAAATGAAAATAAAAGGACTGCATAGGATTAAAAACATATAATAATTTGCACTGGAAAAAAAAAACATAAATGCTCCACTCTCCAGTTTGAAAGACGTCACAGAGTTTGAATTTAGTATATACCGTACAGGCCAGCAGACAGTGCCATTTCTACGCGAGATGATCGGGAGAAATACACGAGAATATCGCGACGCAGCGTAAATGTACGAGTCACATATATCGTGCGTAGGAAAAGTAATAGGCCCAGTGCCGGTGATAATTTGCATTTCAGTACATTACATCGGCAAAATCTATACGCCAAACAAATATTGAACTAATAATTACTGTACACTTAACCAATTCCAATTGAAGGAAAAAAGACATGGAATGTGAGCTCTGTCGTTTTCAGGATACTGCAACAAGGCGTCGCTTTAGATATAATTTGAAATGTGAATCGATAGATTTGTTGCTTTATTTATGACACAATGAGACGTGCACAGAAAACATTCTACGGTGCATTTACATTAGGCCTATAAATGTTTAAGAATAAACCAACATCGTCAAACAGAAGGCTATTAAACAGCAAACATAATATGAGTTATCTCCCTCTACCACATGACCTGGGCCCCGTTTCAGAAAGCAGGGTAAACAAACTCTGAGTTCGTTCTGTAACTGTGAGTTGACTTACTCTGAGTTGCTGACCGCAGAGTTTTCAGTTTCAGAACAGATGATAATACTTAGTTCAGTCAACTCTGAGTTAACTTACGCCACAGTCAGGCGTGTGCACGAGGATATTAAAAGCCCTCATCAATGGAATATAGATAACAGGATTCACCGTGGCAACGGTGGAGAAAAAAAGTCGCGCGTCTTACTTTTCTCCAGCAGAGTTGGACAAATTAATAAAGGCGTACGCTGAGTACGAACTCTTTTTTTTTTTTTTTTTTAAATTACAGTTGCCGCTGCAAAAGAGCGTGAGTTTGTGCGGCAGAAAATCGCTGACCGAGTCACTGCGAGAGTATTAAAAAACAACCAAATGAAGGTTAAATTACGAATGCAGAAAACTAAATTAGAAATCCAAATGCTGGAGCATCAGTTACAGGTGGATGAGGGAAGAACGGGTGGATGATTTTATTTTTCTGAACAATATACAAAATATTAACTACTGCATTTGTTCTTGCAGGAAGCGAAGAAATTTAAAAATGCAGGTTGTCCTTATTTTATTTAAGATGCTACAAGTGGAATCTCTTTCTTCATTCCAAGCTGATGCAAATAACTTAGTTCAGGATAATTCCACAGACTTTAATTTTGACATTTAAAACAATAGTTTTTCTGTCTTGAGGTCTTTTGACTTAGAATGAATAGAACATATGAACTGTTGATCATTCATTACAGCAAATTAGCAGACTTTCCAACATGTGAAGAATTAAAAACTCTCCAGAGAGTTATTCATTATTTTGTTCTTTGAACAGCTTACTCGTGGTATAAACTGACTTTGCCTTTGATGAATGAAGTCGTGGTTGTTTCTTTCCGTAATAATACAAAACGAAAATGAAAACTGCCGTTTGCAAAAAGAAAAAAAAAAACGAAGAGCTACGCAATTTGTTCTGAACTGAGAGCATGCCCTCGGTGTATCACACGAGCAATATGTGGACTGAAAATTTTGTTGAAATGAATTATAGATTCCACAGAGACACGGAACGCTCAAACAAATATTCATCTGGAAACGATAAAACATCCAAACGTGGTCGGATAACTCTCTCCAAACGGAGAATTCTTCTCAGTATTTGTGCTTCAATATCCACTGTCTCTTCAAGCAACGGACACGCCATGTCTAACATCTCCTCAGTCTGCAGTTTCAGGAGGAGAAACTCCAAGTTACTTGAAGAAAACCTGCCAGCGAGCAGGTTAGCTTCACGGGGTTTGTTGCGGTACCTGACTCAGTGTTGGGCTGAACTCGCATTGTGAACTGGAAAACTCAGAGTTTCCTGCAACTCTGAGCTAACGTACTCAAAGTTACCTCTTATCCCGCTTCCTGAAACGGGGCACTGATGAAATGATGAAACAGTAAACAGACTGAAATAAATGCAAAATTACAATCTACATGTATGTAGCACATTATGTTTTATTCAGACCAGCGATACATGTATGCTGAGATTTTCAAAGTGATTCTTCAACCGCTGCTGGATATCGTATACTCTCCTTCAGCCTACCCTCGATTTTCACGGATTAGTGATTCGCGATTACCAACAACAACGCAGCAACGCAAAAAAAGTATTATATCTATTAAATCCGCATATAAAAACTAATTCTCAGTAACAACTGTGCATAGGCCTAATTCGGACTACATTACGTCGCGCATTTGGCAGACTCTAGGCATACGTGTGTAGCTTTGGCGGCCCGCCTACTGCGAAGCTTGTCTCGGCAGAGTCGAGGTTAATAATAGCACACGACATTAAGAGGAGATTATCGCTAGAAATCCGCAAGAGATACACGAGACGTCTCATGGGAATTAGGCAGTATCTGCTGGCCTGTACGGTATCTATCAGGCAACTGAAATGGATTCATAAAGCACTTAGCTTTTCATTGCATGTGATGTGACTGGAAATACAGATATACGAACATTTGTTGGTCAAAGGTTCGACCCAAAAAAAGGACCGTGCAATGAACATGATATAAATCAGTCTCTGGTATGACCCTCATTTGCCATGAATAGCTGGATGAAGTTGTGGATAGTAGTGTCCAGTGAGTATACAGGCCATGGAAGAATTGAGATATTTTTAGCTTCCAATAAGTAAGTACAGATCCTTGCAACAATAGGTCATACATTGTCATGCTGGAACATGAGGCGATGCTGGTGGGTGAATGACATGATTATGGGCCTCAGGATCTCTTTGCTGTGTCCCTGTGCATTTGAAGAACCATGTATAAAATGCAATTGACGTATCTGCTAGTAGGATGCGCCTGTCCTTACCAACACTGCACTGCCACCGTGGGCCACTCTGTTCTCAACATTGACATCAACAACTGCTCACCCACAAGATGCCATACACTCTCCCTGCCATCTGCTGTGTGCAGTTGAAACTGTGATTCATCATTGAAATGGACTGTTCTCCTGCATGCCAGTGGCAATTGAAGATGAGCAGTTGCCAACTCTACTTGTTTGTGACACCGACTAGCAGTCAAATCAAGACCCCGGTGAGGGCGTCGAGCACGCAGATGGGCTTCCCTCGAGAAATTTCTTTTCTGACAGTTTGTGCAGAAAACTCGTCTGTTGCATAATGCTGTGGTCCAGCAGCTGAGGAAGTTGAATGTAGTGGCCCTCAGCTAGAATAGTTTCACATGTTTTTTGGTTTTAAGGCCAGTTGTAAAACTTCCAAAATCTCTGAAGCAACGCTGGAGGAGCCTTATGTTGAAAAATTGAACATTCATTACTCTGCCTACAGCTGTGCAGGACATTCCTGTAGTTGCCATGCTAATCACGATGCCTTTGTGGCATGGTGTTGAACTACGGAGACTCAATATTTTTGGATGACCTTTTTTTAAACCCATCATAAGGAACGCCGGTATAGTGATAATGCCTTTAAACTGCACCTTGATATGCCAAACCTGTGCCAGAGATTATCTGGACAACGTTGAAACGCTTGCTAATGCTTGCTTGAGAGAAATGGGGCCTCATACAAAAAGTGTTTGATAAAGAGTATTATTTCATTGTATAAAATGAGAAATAAAATTCTCTCATTCATGTTTTTTATAAGTGTATATTTACATTATGGTCAAATATATGGGAAGACTATATGTGTACAAATTTTTTTTTTCTCTCAATGGCATACAACTGGACCTTGGGACATTTGGAGTAACCAAAACTCGATTCAAATTTACCTTACCATATACAAATTTAGTTCAAATACAAATACATTCCCTTCCTTACAGTCATTTTACTGTTGTTAATCACAAACTAACAAAGTAATTCAGATTGCTAATCTCAAACTATCAACGTTACTGACTGCTTTCACATGCAAACCCATTTCCTCACTTTCTGGGAGACACTACACATTATCCTCTCTTCCGGCTTGCAGATGGATGGCCCAGAACTGCCTCAGTATGTAGTCATCTGTGATAATCTAATCCACTACTGGTTCATAGTCCACACACTTTTTCTGTTCTTTATTTGCAACAATATACTTAATTTCTCAAGCCTGTCGGTTGAAAAGTTTTTTTTTACCTTAGTGTTGGGAGGTATACAAAAACAATCCCAATTAGTGCATGCAACTACAAGTAGTGCTGGTGAAGCTTATCAGGGCTAAATTTGCCTTGTTAGGTGATTCCTTCCTTGCTGCCCAGCGAAAGAAAATACTGACTGGGATGTGGATGAGGTTTTGTGAGAGAACAGCAATGACAAGCAGGAGGCAACCTAATAATCGTTTTCAATATTATACATGGAACACTTTTCAACATGCACAATACACTTTTTAAAAACATGTTTTTTGTTTATTTTGACGTAAAGTGCCATGAAGAAAGTATTTGCCAGTCTGTTTCTTGCGGTGGAGTCATGGTAGTTCCTTAGATCTCTCTCTTAGTTCTTGTGCTCAACAAAGATTTTCTCCATAAAACCCTTACAAATAGTTTGTTGGAATGGACATAATATTTTATGGTTGTCTCTGACACATTAAAACCTTAATATGCCACCAATCTCAGGTAGTTTTGCTTTAACTCGTTTCATACCCACTTCTCCACCATCGGCAGGAAGAACATTGTCTTGCATCCAGTTTCTGGCCAATTTGCAACCATTACATGTATTTTCCTTTTCTTTGCTCTTACAATGCTGAATGATATGTTTAACAGTTCATGTATTCTTTGAATTACATTACCAGACTTGTAAAATAGGGCTGGCAGGGGGTCACAAAGTCAAATTCTGACCCTTGGCAGAATGTGCTTTGATTATAATCACTGAGGGATGGATGAAGACAGTGACAGGAGATAAACAACAGATTCAATTTTAGTGCAGAAAATGTGCTGCTCACAGCAGCTGGTGCTGGTAAAGAAGTTTTATTTCATTTCTGTTTTCAGCTGCTGAAACTGGAGATAGCCAATTTCACGCTTTGCTTCTGGGTCCTGGGATAACACACTTTTTTTGTAGAATTTTATTAAACAATATCTGATTAATTTAACAATTGGGGTTTAACAGTGATGATGACTTTGATAATTAACGAAATGGTGACCATGACAATGGTTGTGATGACGATGGATAATACTGCTTGCAAATAAGATGATAATGGTGGTAATGATCATGTTAATGGTCACTATAATGAAAGAATTTAAAAGTAGTTGTAAAAAAATAGGATGTAAAGCAGGGATTCTGAAATCTGGCCCTTGAAATCTCCTGGTTTTGTTACCTCTCCAAAGAGTTACTAAATCATTAGCAGCGCTGATCGGCCAGACAGTCATGACGCTGGACTCCCAGGTAAAGAAAGAGTTGAGAACCAGCAGTTCTCCAACCTCGAGCACTGTGATTTGAAGAACAGGGCTGGAAAGTATGACAAACTTGTGAGGCAAAACCCATGGGGTTGCTTGTTCAAACCGCAAGATTTTATAGATACTTTCAGAAGCTGATATCCCCAATTAGCCACGCTGCCAAGACCAGATTACAAACGTGGCACACCAGGCTTGCGAAATTTGTCAGAGTATGCGATTGTTGCCTACACTATGCGGCATGGCAGATTGGGCCCCCAGCTGCCAAGAGCCCTATGAAGAGCCAGTTGACAGTGCAGATGGACTGGCAGATTTTATGGGAGCTCCTCGCTCCTGGGATAAAAACGGACTGTCATGGTTATGGGGCCCAAGGCAAAAAGAAAAAGAAAAAGAAAGTTAGAATGATGACCTATGCTGTCCACTGGCCCTCCTTGGGGACCTTGGCTACTATATGCCTGAGTCGATCGCTTATACTGCAGTCCACTATGTAGTGCAGCATTGGATTAAACAGATATTGACGAGTAGCACGAACCATCTATCACAGTATGATGGAATCAGGACAGACAACCATGTGCGAGACATTTGCTTGCCTAGGGGCCCTACAGTTAATTAATCGGGCCATGCGCAGTATTTTTGATAAGGCATCTGCATTACTAACACTGCAGAAAAAAGGATCTCGTCTGTCAGGCAAAGAGAATGTATTATCAATGGAGAAAAATAATCTTGTCAAGAACAAAATTGTATATTTAAAACTCTAATGAATCTATAGCTAAATATGGAGACCAGTATCCTGACTATTTCCCCCATGCACGCATCATTAACAGTATTAATGTTACAAGTCAGTTCTCACTATGACAGCGCAGCAGCAAGCAAAACCCAAAGATTGCATCCGAGCTTGGTACTGCCCACATAAATAAAAACAGTTTTCAATGATATTCAGCGTTATTTTCTCAACATATGATGGTCAAAAACCGTTGAATGTTTCTGCTCTCAGCAGATTTTCACAACAAGACCCAGTCTAGGCGACATACTGACTGTAGTTTCCTCTTAAAGTAGATTCTGATGATGAATTAAATGGCAACAAATACATTCTGAACCTGCTCCAGGGCGTAAGCAGTCCAACTTCACTTTTATAAACTGACTGGATTTAACAGTTAAATTAACGCATTTTCTCCTTGTTTTTTTAACTGTAAGTAGAGTTGTGCACGCATTTAACTGTGGTTTGCAGTTAACATACATGGAACTCGGTTGTAAACTTACTGTAAAATTAAAGTTAAAATAACTGGGAAAGAAGGTGACAGTTAAATTAACTGGCAAAAAAGTTGGAAGTTTATGACTGTTGTGAGATGATTGGAAAAAAAATTCCACAAATTTTAAACAGAGGTAGGAGTAAGGGGTAGATGATGACACCTTGTTGGGAAAAAATGAGAAAAATTAACTCAAGGGGTGATATACTAGGTCAAAGGTTACAGTAACATTTTGCAAAAAGGCAGAACAGACTGTAATGTTTGCAAAGCCACACCGTCAGCCACCTCAGAGTCACAACACTCAGTTCTAAAAATTTTGAGTACTCTGTTGCATGCATTATTGTACTGTATGCATTTATTGAGTAACTAGAGAAATTAATCAACAGGTCCATGTTTACATTATGCCTCCGTGGTGCTCTCTCGCTGAATGTCAACTGAATACCACAATGCTTTCCTCAAAGGCCTCTTAATTCTTAATTTCATCAAATGCATCTTGTGGCATAAATTTTGTCCAGGATTGAATGTTTTGATTTGGAATGATAGTGACAATGCACAGTGGGTCTTATTGAAGCAACATTTGTTGTGCAGAAGTCACAAAGTGTGCAGACTATTTTGCAGTCTGAATATTAGTTCTGTTGCTTTTTAGTACAGTTGTATTCAGAAAATAATAAGAATTGCATTTATAAAGTCTCATATGTTTTCTGAGCACAAGTTTCACAGCTAAATAAAAAGTCAAGTCAAAAGAATACAAAATTTTGCCCATGTTGTATCATTGTGCCTTACTTTTTGCATTGTAATTACCCATCCCACTCACGTCAGTGCCATTTCTTCAGAGGTCACCAGCTAATCTTCTCTCATTAATTCATTGTCTCATGAAAAAATTACAGCTCATTTCCGGTGATAGACAACTACTCAAATATGTGGCCCTGCGGGCAAAAAAAAAAAAAAAAAAAATACAGTATTTCTTTATGAATAATATAAATGTATTTTTGGTATAAATTCAGACTAAATTACTTTTGATTTGATTTCAGATTTAAGATAGTTTTACACTATGAGAGCATCTGCAGTACATTCCATAATTTCAAATATATTTACTGTGAATATAAGTAAACATTCAAATATTTATTCCTATTTGGCAGAAACTCTGACCAAGAGAAAAATGAATGTTATTGTAACATGCATTTTTAAATTTACAATAAATATGTATGCATTTACTACATATGTACGAACACACACATTTGGATGTCAGTTTGTATTCATTTAAAATTAATGTATTTTCTACATTCATCTATACATGGTGCATGCTCTTGGCCATTTGACCGCAATCAAGTAATTTGCTGTTGAGGTCCATTGCCTTCCAACTTTCAATTCCAGACACTTGCAGAACATATTCAGAGACTCCATTAACGCTGCATGTAAATGCCGTTGGCAGACGTTGTTTTCAGCAGCTGGTTGCTTAGTAACCATGCTGCTGTAAATGTATGATTAAGTGCTTGCGAACATCAGGAAGAAACTCCCCGGACACTCTCAGTGCATTTAATTTTTAGCCTTACTCTTCATTCACCTGCAACGTTTGATTTCAGCCTGTTCTTCTTTAACAATGAGTCTGAGAGGTGTTTCGGGGCACCGGCTGCCTCTCTGAAGCGCCAACTGCCATCTGTCTGAACGAAAAAGATAACAAATTGAACGCAATTTAAGCTACAAACATTTTGAGACATTGTGTGAACAAGAGCCTTTGGGAGCTCTCCTGGGTTAGCTTGCTTAAGCATACCCTAAAGCAGTGCTATTCAACATTATCCAGAAAGGGCCGGTGTGGGTGCAGGTTTTCATTCCAACCAAGCAGTTACACACCTGATTCTATTAATCAACCCCAAGACTCTTTGCAAAAGTGCTTGATTAGTGGTGTCAGGTGTGTAAGTGCTTGGTTGGAATGGAAGCCTGCACCCACACCAGCCCTTTATGGAAAATGTTGAATAGCCCTGCCCTAAAGTGTAAGCTAAGCATACCCTAAACCAGGGCTATTTAACATTATCCTGCAAGGGCCGGTGTGGGTGCAGGCTTTCATTCCAACCAAGCATTTACACATCTGATACCACTAATCAAGCTCTTCAGCAAAGACTCTTGGGGTTGATTAGTGGTGTCAGGTGTGTTAAGTGCTTGGTTGGAATCAAAGCCTGCACCCACACCGGCCCTTTCTGGATAAGGTTGAATAGCAATGCCTTAAACTGTTGAATTGAATGTTTCCTGAAAAAATGAATTCTTGTTGGATATTTATTTTTCTCTTGGTTTCATCATTCGTCTAATGTGATTATATATATATCAGTGGCGGCTGGTGAACTGGCGATAGGGGAGGATCAAAATAGTCCCTTAAAATTAATGATTGGTCACAACCTGTTTTCAATTATTCATTTAAATTACCATTACAGAAACTCCGAAAACTCTCAACTTTATCAGGTGAGGCCAGTTTTCATTGATAAAGCACACCCGTCAACTCTCATGCATTCGGTGTGAATTTAAGTGGCATAGTAACGTTCCTCTGCTGTAGTCGGCAATCATTCAATCAACGTGTATGTAAGAGATTCTTGCACGGAATTGAAGTCGTTGTGCATTGGAGGGCTTGGAAGCAATGGAATTGCATAAAGACATTTCAAATGATCTTATTTCATTTAAACGATCATGAAACACATGCATTGCTTCCAATCCCTGAATAAAGTGTTATGTATGAGTATTTTATGTAAAGTACTGTATACCATTTGTAAATGGAGTTTTGTTACATACGATTTGTGCTGCCTTACTAGTCAGCTATTTGTTTATTTTGTTCATCATTTAGCACCCTCTTGTGGTATGTATGTAGAAAAACATGATCTGATGCAATACCACTTTTTTGTGATGAAATAGACTAGTGCTTTCTTGAAGTTTCTGGCTTCTTCTTGCCTGGAGGGGGCCAGATCACCCAGGACTTCTGTAGATCTTTCCAGAATGTTCCAAGTCTATGTAAATGCTGTGATTTTGGTCAGTTGGGGATAGTTTTTTGTTTTGGCATCAGAGTTACATAGTGGCATTAGAGGGTTATTATAAGATTGCACAGTGGATTATTTGTAGAAATATTTGGACCTAATCAGTGAAGAATAAATTGGTTTAAGTTGTCATCGCTGGTTGGCTTTGTTGTGATTTTCAAGTCATAACAAAAGAAAAGCCTGAGAAGTCCGGAGTCGTAATCGGTATGAGTTATAAATGAAAACTGGCCACATCTGATAATGTTGAGAGTTATCGGAGTTTCTGTAATGGTAATTTAAATGAATGATTGAAAACAGGTTGTGACCAATCATTAATTTTAAGGGATTGTTTTGAGCCTGCCCTATCGCCAGTTCACCAGCCGCCACTGATACATGCCCCCATTCCGAAATAGTTGGGGAGAAGTGTAAATTGTGAATAAAATCAAAATGCAATGACTTTCAGATCACATGAGCCAATATGGTATTTACAATAGAACACAGATAACATTTCAAATGTTGAAACTGAAACATTTTACATTTTTATCCACAAAATGAGCTTATTTCAAATTTTCTGGCTGCAACAGGTCTCAAAAAAGTTGGGACAAAGGCAAAAAAGTGGCGGAAAAAGCAATTAATATATAAAAGAATCAGCTGAAAGAATATTTAGCAAGTAATTAAGTTAACTGGCATCAGGTGTGTAACATGATTGGCTTTAAAAGGGATGTCTTAGAGAGGCTGAGTCTCTCAGCAGTAAAGATGGCCAGAGGCTCTCCAACCTGTGACGGTTTTCGTAAAAAAAATTGTGGAATACTTTAAAAACAATGTTCCTCAACGTCAAATTGCAAAGGCTTTGAAGGTCTCATCATCGACAGTGCATTACATTATCAAAAGATTCAGAGAAACTGGAAAAATCTCTGTGCGTAAGAGACAAGGCCGAAGACCTTTACTGGATGCCCGTGATCTTCGGGCCCTCAGACACCACTGCCTCACTCACTGGCATGATTCTGTCATTGATATTTCTAAATGGGCCCAGGAATACTTCAAGAAACCACTGTCTGTAAACACAGTCAGCCGTGCCATCCACAGATGCCACCTAGAACTCTATCATGCAAAAAGGAAGCCATTGTTGAGCATGATCCAAAAGCGCCACCTTGTTCTGTGGGCCAAGACTCATTTAAAATGGACTGTAGCAAAGTGGCAAAGTGTCCTGTGGTCAGACGAGTCCAAATTTGACATTCTTGTTGGAAATAATGGGCGTCGTGTCCTCTGGGCTAAAGAGGAGAAAGACCACCCCTCCTGTTATCAGCGTTCAGTTCAAAAGCCAGCATCTCTGATGGTATGGGGATGCATTAGTGCATATGTTGTGGGACACTTGCATGTTTTCAAAAGCACCATGAATGCTGAAAGGTACATAAAGGTTTTAGAGCAACATATGCTCCCCTCCAGACGACATCTATTCCACTTCAGGCCCCTGTCCCTACTTTTTTGAGACCTGTAGCAGCCATCAAATTTGAAATGAACTCATTTTGTGGATAAAATTGTAAAATTTCTAAGTTTTAACATTTGCTATGTTATCTCTGTTCTAGTGTGAATAAAATACTGGCTGGTGTGATTTGAAAGTCATTGCATTTTGATTTTATTCACAATTTACACTTTGTCCCAAATATTTTGGAATTGGGGTTGTGTGTGTGTATATATATATATATATATAAAATATGAATATGGTCTAAAAACTGGGTGAATCACTCACCCAAATCAAAAGAGTGTATGCAAATAACATGGGTAACAAATCATTAAAAAAAAAAGAAACTTGGAGCTGGGAGATCGATACATACTCATAATATACAGCATGCTGTATCCCCCATGGCACAATATCAAAACTTAGCCAAACCTGTCTGCAAGTAAGACCCAGCAGGGCAGCGCATAATTGGCTCCTGGACTGCAGTGGGTCTTCAGCTGGGCGTCTCTTTCCTCATCTGCTTCCAAATAATCAACCCGCTGTAGCTTGGCTTCATCTGGTGCGTGAAGAGCACTTCTGAGACACAGTGACTGCACAGTTCTTGAAGTGAACTCCAAAATTTTACGAATTGGCATCTGGCTCCTCAAAGTCATAATGATGGCAGTCATCTCTTCCCTAATTTGACTGAAGGCAAGCAGTGAAGAGAATGACCATTGCATTGTTTGAGTATGTACAGTTTCTATATTGTATACTCTCACGTTTATGCTACAGGTCAATGCAGAGTAGTAATATAACATTGCAGGGCTTCAAAGAGGAATGAAATTACAATATGATGATATTTAGATTTGAGAATGAGAACAGGCATAGGTAAAATGAAAATATTTAATGATACATGAGAATATAGATTTAAAAGATATGATAGTATCAACATAAATAACAATTGAAACCTGGTATTGATTAAAACATGAAATTATCTATTCAAATCTTGATAATACGCACTGGGAATATACAAATACTGAATTGAATATCATAGAATAAAATAAATCAAATCTTCGAATGTCCAAATGGATTTAAGAATATACATTGAAACATGGGTCAATAAATAGGTGAAACGTGCGTAAAATATAGCGCAAATATAAATACGATGGGACAATGGTGGGAGCTCTCTGTGATTGTTCATTGCTGTATCATGGCCTCACATCATGCTAAAGACGTTAAATGCTGCCATGGCACTGTAAGAAACATCATCAAGTGTTTCAAAGAGACCAGTTTGCTAAGAACCAGAGGCAACAGAGGTGCAAAAAGAAAGTTAAGTGCCTCTGATGTTTGTTATCTGTGTGTGACTAGAAAAAAAAAAAAATCAGCAGTTGACAGCATGACAACTGTGATAATAAGAGCCATTCCATGAGAAAATGGCAATTTTTGAAGAATTTGAAGAATTGACCCCCCTGAAATTGAATGAAACTTGGCACATTGGTAGATATGAGTGTCTCACAGAAAAAGCCAAATTGCATAATCACTTGCTCGGAACGTGCATTTGCTGACGACACATCTTTTACAGATGACACAGATAATCCAAGTTAGAAGAAGCGAAAGCCAAACTGGGCAAGTTATGAGTGTTTGGCACTCAGTAACAATGTGGCTGAATATAACCACATTCTGCGAGGGAAGCCAAGTCTGATCTTGACTTCTGAAAGGAAAAAGGCAAGGTGGAGATGATAACAGAAAGTCTAAATGATTCATTCACTGCTGTGAAGTGAAGCCCGGAGGAGTTGGAGACAAGATGTCACAACATCTTTTCCCAATCAAAAGCTGAAATTGCAACTCATTAGAGAAAGTTAATTACAACTGGTAAATTCAAATTGTTACCACTCTCTGAGCCCACATGTCTTTCACTGCGAAAAGATGCAAGTAGGTTTCCAAATTGACGGCTCTTTGTATAGAGGATCTTACACGAATGGTCGTCGCGTATGAAAGTTATGTCACGAGTTCAGTAGCTAAATTTGGCATTTGTAGCGAGCTTCATTGAGCAACAAACCCACAATTTACTCAACGCATTTCATAAGAAGACCAAGAGTATAATATTCTGTTATCGCGACTGAATTGTGTCATTTTATGGGTAAAAAACACAATTTCCGTTAGTGCCGTTGCTGTTACTCCCATTCGCTATATCTTAGCGTAAGAGCCAGCTACATCACTCTGCAACTCAGTCAGTTAGTCGCAGATATGCATGTTTGAACTAGCCAGCAAGGGTTTCTCAATTCAGTCAATTGAGTAGCTTGCTAACATAAGCTAGCTTGCTAACAAACTAATGTGACATAATGGTTATGGAAAATTACTGCGTGCACGTTGGCGAGCTATTTAAGTAACATTAATTATGAGAGTGGCACTAAGCTAGGTTGCTATCAGTGCTTGGCCCTGACGATTTTACTAACATTACACGTGGTATTCAGTTTGGCAAAATATTTCATGTGACATAAATATTTTGATTAATAATATGGGAACTTTATGAATTGTGTCACAAGTCTGTTGGAGGAAAGACTTCTCAGAGTTGCAGAGACAGCCCTTGATACACTTAGTTGAGAGATGCCCATATCATCTCCATTGCATATTTGCTTTTCCCCCGTGGCCAGGGAACGCAGGAAGGAAAACTTTTTGCGTCAGACTCAGTGCTCAGCTCCTGTTTGATCCACTTGCAGTATATTCCCGAATTAGTGGTTCGATGCACCGTATACCTGCGAAATCCACTCTAACTCGATCTCAAAACTACCCATCACTGCACCCTTCAAAACAATTTCTATGTACCATAAATGGGCATCTGTTTGGATGAGTGGTCACTATGTTTGTTTATGGTAAAAAAAAAAAAAAAAAAAAAGAAAAATTATCATCGATTTAGGAATCCTTGCAGGTCCTCCTATAGTTTAGAAAATTCTTTACTGATGAAAACTTTTATGAATAGTACTGAACTATTTCTTGGCCATTTTGGAATTTTTAATGGGAAATCTTAGAAAAACCACCGGATTTAAGAATTCTTAAGGGGTAAAAACGTTCTGAGAATCTTTATGAATACAGGCCCTGGTGTTTTTCTAACAGAGTGGATCACTGCAGCTGCTACCTCTCGGCTAAGGCAAAATTTCCTGCAACATGGAGCCAAAAAATAACCACATTTATTCATAGGAGCTGGGACCTTCTTGCACACAATCAAAAACCTTGTCACATAAAGAACACAAAGCAAGCGAAACCTGAATTTTGAAAATGTGCGGTGTTGGATTCATTGAATTCAATTCAATTAATCAAGTTTCAGGATAATATAAAGAGAGGAATACAGCAATACATACCAACTTAATAACTGCCAAGGAGTACCCTCGGCCTGTGATATTACCCCTACATAATGTAAAGCCTCTTTTTCTGGCTCCTAGGGGGAATGGCATTGCCGCCTCTCAGCAAGAAGGTTGTGGGTTTGAATACAGCCTGATGCCTTTCTGAGTAAAATTTGCATACAGCCTGATGCCTTTCTGAGTAAAATTTGCATGCTCTCCCTATGTTTGTGTGGGTTTTTTCTGGGTACTCCAGTTTCCACCCACAATCCACAGCTAGGCTAATTGGGGTCTAAATTGTTATGAAGGAATTCTATGTGCTTAGAAAAGTGTGGCAGGTGACATGGGATATGTATGTGTGTGTGTGTGTGTGTGTGTGTGTTTTCAATCATTCATTTAAAGTGAAAGACAACTTTTGTCTGAAGTGAACTGCCAATTGTCCTCTCAGGTGCTTTCTACAAAATTTTTTGAACCAAATTTTTTATTTCAGTGCAAACCTGTACTGAATAATACATATGTAAACATCTGGATCAAAACACTGAGGGAATCTGCCATTTTCCTGTTAACACCAATGTTGAATGTCCAATAGCTCTTTGACAGTAAGAGGTAAAAAATGCTCTCACTGAAGACCCGTATTGTCTGCTGTCCTTCGAGTGTTTTGAAACCCAACAGCCAAAAACAATGGCAATTTTACAATTTGTGAGGAATCTTATGCATGAATATAGCAAATACTTTGCTATATAACCAAAGCACAATGGTAATGTTTTTAAAACACTTCAAAAACAATTCTTTTGGGGAACCATACAGCGGGTGTAGGGGAAGTGGGAAATGGGTGGCTGGGCACTTGGGGTAAAAAAATGTACAAACTGTCTATGGTTGATGATAAGTTTATTTTTCTATTTGTACACAAAATGAATAAATAAAAGATTAAAAAAAATATTCTTTGTTCATACTGCAGGGATCAGTCAGTGTGTCACAGCTGATTGTGAAATGTGTTCAGAATAAAGTCTATTCTGAGGGTTTAGGGGCTAGCTAAAATGTCCATCCATCATATGGTGCACCTGCGAGAAGCAGATATGAGGCAGGAGACAGTTCACTCTTTTACACAGCGCTTCAATAGGCATGCATATTTGCATATTCATGTGGATGAATGAATGTAGATAGGTAAGTATGTATGGTTTCCCAGAAGGAAGAAATGATAAAGTGTTATGTGTGTGTGTATCTATATATAAACAATTGCAGATGCTTGGTAATGATGCCAGCTAGGCCAAGCACTAATTAGTTTGCTTAACATGCTTTCAATTAAGTCTGTGCTGAACTTCTCAGATCCCAAAACTACGTTGTATAAAAGGAGTAACATCCTCAATATTGTTAGTAATGGTAATGCCTGCGGTAATGTAAATATTCACTCAATATAATGAATACAAAAGGCAACCCATGTTTCACTCAAGAATACTTTGTAGAAAAGAAACTAACAACGGAAGAAAAAAGGAACATAATTAAATTTCCTGTCGTTGGACAACCAACACAGAAAGGGAAGGGGAGCACTGGCTCATGCATTAACTAATTTAAGCTAATTAAACAACGAAACAAGCAGTAATTTAGTTCAAATGAGTTAAGTCTATTCAAACTTTGGTTAAGCTATGGTCATTCAGCATCACTGTCAAGTGATTTCCAAAGCATTCTCTCATTGGCAAAACCTTTTTTAGAGATGGAAAGAAGGTGACCTTCATTTTTTGGTAATATTCGGCCTCATTATCATTATTTGAAGCATTGTACAATCCCGTCCCCCAAAATGCTGGAATGCTGTGTAAAATGTAAATAAAAGCAGAATACATTGATTTTCAAATCATATAAACCCTACATTTAATTGAAAATAGTACAAAGACAACAAATCAAATGCTGAAACTGAGAAATGTTACTGTTTTTTTGAAATATATCTGTTAATTTCATGTGAATTTTGAGCCAACAACATGTTTCAGAAAGGTTAGGGCAGGGGGATGTTTACCTGTGTTGCATCACCTGTTCCTGCAATACATAAATTCTCAAATAGCGAAGCACCATTATTCAGCAACAGCCCATACATAAATGGCTGTCAAAATGTTCCTTTAGCAAGCTTCTACTCCAGCTTTTCAGAGAAGAGATTCATGTACCCAATTAGTAAATTCCTGTGCTCAGGCAGACTAGCACAACTAGAATTGTGCTTACAAGCAATGAACACCATCTCTTTGCATTTTGCTATCATTATTCTGGATATCTGGTCACCTAGATATATTTCTAAATGGTTGGGTGTGAGAAAGTGAATGATGTGTTTGAAGTAGGTTCCTGGATGAGCTTTGGAAGTTGATAACTGGTTTAATTCTCAACTTTATTGCAGGGTCAGCTCTTATTGTGAATCATTTGTGTTTAGTGAAATATTAATAACTTGGTTGAAAAGCAACAACCGGCTCCCTTCGGTCTTTTTTGAATTATGCATAGTCCTTTAATGATCATGATTTTAAAGTTGAATGGCATGTAGCAAAAATCAAAAATGCGGGGGGTGCAGAACAACAGAGTAAGCAGAACATAATGAAACAACAGAAAAGTGCACAACTGCAGGACTTTGTTGGTATAAAATAAAAACCATATATTTTAAGGTAACAGTTAAAGTATACACTATGTGGTGAACACGCTGCCATATATCTACTCTAACTGGAAGCCTACATGGAAAACGTTTCGATTGAACAAACCTGAATGTACATATTTTTAAATTCAAATTTAAAGACAAATTTTATCATGCAACCCTACCTCTTCCATGGTATCAATCTGCATTCTGTGCTTCCAAGAATTTAAGCAATGCGTTTAAAATTAAAGAGTGTTTTGATTATCTTTGGTGCAATTCAAAGCAATTTCACCACAGAGAAAAAAAAAAAAAAACTCATGCAATATGCTTCTGTGCGATCCTTCAATGATGCCAAGGACATAAAAAAACAGCACTCCCTTGAAGGATTCATTTTATATTTTAGCCATTTGGCAGGCAATCTTACCCAGAGCAATTTGATAAACAAAAGCAGAAGATTCTTTGCATAAAATCCACTTACGTATACTCCTGGATATGTCATACAGGTGAAATACCTTTCTCAAGGTTACAAGAAATGGCACACCTCCAACCAGTTTGGAGTGGCAAACTCAGTCCACCACCCATAAAAGTACTCTACCGGCAGGTGATAACAATGCATATTTTACTGCGAGAGGTAAGATAAGTAAGACCCCATTAAATATTCAAATTGGGATGAAAGAATACAAAGGAGATAAGCAAGCTTATTGTGTCTGAGGGCGTTAATATGCAAAGGTTTACATAATTTCAGTTTTACACAGTGTTTTTCATATATATATATATATATAGTGGAATGATTGGAGTTATGGAAGTATTTCATGGAAATTCATTTGTGATCATACAGATAAATGAATTTATTTATGAACACACACCATGTTTCATGCAAACTAATGAAGGGAAATGACTGGGAAAAGTGGTGTAACAACTTTTCTTTTGTTAGCCTTTTTTATATACTTTGCTTGCATTCTGTGAATGAAATAGCTTTGTTTTGTGTGCATTAAGTAATTTTGTTTTTGTTTGCAAACACCATATCTTTTGATAAACAGTTAACATACACAATTGTATATAACATACCCTGGTGTAACCAGTTTGACCGATTTTGTCAAAAGTAACAGGAGGCAGAGTTGTGAAGAACAAAGCAAGAAAGCTTATAACGTCAAAGTAATTGTCTGGGCTGTATTTGTTTCAGTCATGCTCATAGATTGGCTGCCTAGGTTGGGGGTTTTCGTGCGCTGTTCCTCAACTGTGAGACATCTTTCCTGTCCGGATGCAATACTTCCTCTAGCGTATGCAGACCTTGGCGAAAGTCAAATCCTTCTCACATCTTTGTCTGTTCACCCAGAGGAACTGTACTTATTCCTCGCGGTCTGGTACACTCAAAAGAAATGCATGTCCATTTTTGGCTGGCAGGCTCACTCAATAGAAATCTGTATCCCAAACTGTCACGTAGATGGATACAAAAAGAAACGACATCTATGGCTGGCACTGCTGCACTTTCAGGCACAGTGCCCTGACTGTGGATGGTATACAGTGGCAGGTTATTATCGTTGCATAAATAAGTAAATTATGCATGAGCTGCACACCGATGGCCGAGGGCTGATTTCAGCACTACACTCATGCCAGGACTTTCATCTGTCCATAGAAAGGACTAAGTCTCATTAAATGTATCATAGGGCTTTGACAGTCCAACCTACGTGTCATCTGCTTCCTAGCCTAGGGCCCTTAGGGGGCTTACTGGTCGGCTTCACTGTTTTATCAGAGGGATGTTTAAACTTTGATAGGTGCCACACCTCCTGTCATGCCAAACAGATCAGTCACCATTTGCATGACCAGATTTGTTGGGAGCTGGTATGTTTTAGCTTGTCCCAAAACAAGGGGTAAATAAGGCAAAGATATCCATCAAAGTCCTAAACTACCTTGACAGAAATAAAAGTTTCCCCTAACCTTTAGTTAATGAAGAAACTTAAAGGCAGATCACCAAGCAGAGTCCTTATTGTTTTCGTGAACTGTTAGTCCCAGTCTTTGTTCCTTATCTCCAATATTGGAAAAAAAATCTCTTTTTTTTTCTTGATTTAAAATGAATTAAAACTTGCCCCTCGTCTCCTCAAACTCACACTGATTTTGCAAATTAATTTTTGAAATTGCTATACACAAGGGCAGGGTAATGCAAGGAAGATTAGGATTAGCATTACGCCGGTATTGTCCGCCTGTATCGTGGGAAAACCTGTTCAGCTCTCACTATTCATTCTTGCCTATTTTAGGAGGAGGATATAACCTGAACTAATCCATGCTAAGTACCTTCTTCAAGGGTACAGTGGCAGTCCAGGCTTGAAATCTGTAACTTTGTGATGAACAATCTCAAACCCCTCTCTGCAACATCACAAGGACTGATAGGATTAGTAAAGCTTCTGTTCAGGGTGTAAAGGGTTTTTCTTTTCTTTTTTTTTTTTTGCATTTCTTGAGCATGGACTGATGAAGGCATTGAATGTGTCAGAAAAAAAAGGAGGTCGTCCTTTGATGGTTCTGAAGGGCTGGGTAATATGTTAAACAAATGGGATCACCTCATCTCCAGTCAGAGACTATCAGAGCCAATATGAAGCCATCTCTACTGAAGTCTTTGAAGAGGAATATTATAATCAATTCAAAGGGATGAAATGTGCATTAAGGATGCTGAGAGTAATTTGAGTGGCTGAATCAGGAGAGTCCAAAAACTACATAGGAGGATGTCTGCCATGGAGTGGGAAAAAAGAGTGACAGCTTGGCTTTTGATGGTGAAGCTGTCAGATACTTAATTTCATGTGGAGCCAATCTGTACACATAGAGCTGAAAGACTATCTTAATGCAAGGTCAGATGTAGCCTTTTTCATACTACCTTGATCCATCACAGGACAATTAGAAAATAGGACAATGAACAGACAGAACAAGAAAGGCAGACTCTGCACACAAAAAAAGTTGCACACACACAAACACAAATGAACACACGTGCACACACACACACACACACGCACAGAAACAAACAGATGTACACACACACGCAAACAGAGACGTAGACACATACGCACGCGCACGCACGCGGACTCACACATGCACACGCGCACACACACACACACACACACACACACACACACTCAGGCGCACATGTGCACAGACACATACACGCACACACACATTAGTCCATTTCCAAAATAATTGCGAGGATGTGCCCCATTATGCTTGAATGTGAGAAATGTCGTCTATTTTTTCCAAATGTTTTCCCAGTTAAAAAGAAAAAACTCACATAACAAGACTCATGAATAATGTAGCAAATTAGCTATCAAGGTATCTCTCCCTCTTCATCTCTCATGCACTAATTGTGTGGAGTCAGTCATTTGAAGTGTCTCTGATGTTAACTGCTTTATAATGAACACATTGCTGGATTTGTATGCAGCTACACAAGCTTCTTATTATGTGAAAATCTAGACACGGGAAAGTATTAAATGAGCTTAAAGCAGACAAATCACCGCGGTGGAGTCTGTTCTATAAAGTTTTAGGTGAATTTATATGGTTCACTAGGAATAAAAATGAAGGCCCCTCTCCCCAATGGGATACCCCTTTGGAAATATGACTCAGCAAACGGGGTGATAAATGATTCAAAAGAACGTGCAATCATTAATGCACATGATAATTAGGGAAAAACAAGCACTACTCCCACACAATGAGAATGTGGAGCACAGGGATATATTTAATACAACCTTGAATATTTTGCTAGACTCAAGTGTCTTATTTTCTGATAATTTTGGTGGTATACTTTTTGAAACTTTCTACGACATTAAGTAATAAAAAAAATAATAAATGCATGCCTCCACTGTTTTATCCCATCAACGGCAATTAGAACCCATTAACTAGCCTTCATTATGCTCTCCAGTAAAATGGCAATCATCTTCGCTTACTCCAGAGGGTAGTTTTTCATTGTGAATATTACCAAACCAGAGCAACTGAGAAAATATTATAGATTTCATGTCCAGGGTAGCACTATCAATAGATGTGCGCTAAATGGACACCATTTAGCTAATTGGCCAAATGAAAGATTGTGTCTGGTGTGTTCATTAGATGGTTTTAAATTACTGGAAATCAATACTGTATCATTTACAGTACTGCGCCTACCATCCATAAAGTATGATTTAGTGTAATAGATTTGTTGAACAGTGTATTTTTCAACGACTAATGGAGGGAGTACATCTCTTATTTTGAGACCAAAAAATTTTCATTGAAAGTTTGCATGAAGCATGTGCCTCCTCATGGCAACTGACTGAGGACGTGGCATTATTTCCACACTTCTGTACACTTTCACTTCATTACAATATGAGAATAACTATATGTGAATTACAAGGGAATAATTAGCATTATTCTTTCTATTCCATGCATCTTTCCGTGCGCACTGAGCTTACATTGATGCCTCATCATGGGGCCATGCATGTGAGCGCTACAAAGGTGTATGATTATGCAGTATGTTCCCTTTGTCCTACATGAAGCATACTGAACTCATTTCTAAGGTTTTGGGTCTCATTGATGTGCTCTATAATATAATGATATGTATTGCATTGCTGCCTGTAGATGGTCATGATAAAGTCCAGTGGCTATCTTTCCCGTGATTTTCTTTGACATCATACGGATGGATTTTGCAAGACACTCAAAAATCCTTCTGCATGTCTCATAAATCTTCATTCTTGCTTGAAATATTATTTTCTTATTTTAGCAATATCTATTAAAATTAGTGTATCATCCATTATCTGGATAACTGGATTAAGGCCATCTATTTAATTTTTAAAAATGTTTTTATTTGTTGGGCTATCATCATCTTTCTTTCAAATAAATGCTTAATTACAACAAAACATCCTATTTATATATCACACTTCCATTGCAGTGTAAGCTGTTTTGTTAGAAATGTGCAAACACACACACACATTCTTTTGTGTATGTATTTTTTAAACACATCCAGATCAGGTTTGCTATAGTGTAAACATAAGCATTCAGCATTCGTTCTGGCATTGTTATTATTGTGAATAACATACCCCATTAATTGGTTGTACCAATGCGATACAATGAAGAAACATTGCACAACTAAAACTATTTTTCACTCATTTGTCGATTCCATTGTGTTTCTCTAAAATCCCCTTTAAGAGGATTGGAATATTAGGACATATTAATAAAAACATGGCAGAAAACCTCCCTCTGTGTCCTGCCAGACATATGGACAGAATGACGCACAGACATAACTGTACCAGGCAAAACACATTACATTACCCTCAGGGCCCAGAGCAATTATTCTCTGTCTTATCTTGTGTTAACTTTCGGCGGTTCGCGTTTCTCCTGCTGAGCGGAAGCGATTAATCTGGTGAAGCGGGGACATGGACAGGACCCAGCGCTTGGGCTCATTAATGGTAATCTGTCGGATAGAGGGAGGGAAAGGGTGGGCAATTATACACCTGTAATCTCCGCATGCCAGGGAGTCAAACAGCACAGGCCTCATACAAACCTACTTTTTATGGTTTACTTTATTGCATTTTTTCCCTGAAAGAAACAGAACAAGAAAAGCCTTTAAAAGCCTTTTTTCATGGTCGTATATTTAAAAATATTTGTCTTTTTCATTTAAAGATTTTTATTTATTTATTATTTTTTTAGAAATTTATGTACAGGAAAAAGCAAAATGAACATAACCTCAATTTTTAATATTCACAGTTAGGTCCATAAAGGTTTGGACAGTGAAAGCATTTCCATTGTTTTAGCTTTGTATGCCATCACAATTTATTTGAAAAGAAACAATCAAGATCTGCTTCAAGTGCAGAAAAGGACTCAAGCAGCCAATTGTCAAAACAAAGCTATTTGTGCCTTTAGTAGAGAGACCTGTTAAAAAAAAGCTCTGTACTTCCAAGACCATCCTCCTAATTTCAATGTGTTTACCCTCAAAATACACACGAAATGTTGAGTTTAAGGTCAGGTTGAAAGATCTAATAGGTTCAATGTCACCAGCCTCTCAGTACAGGGTCTAGTTACCATTATTTGGGACTTAGAGTAACACCCGTCCGTCAAACTTTTAGAGTAAAAATCACTTTATTCAATCACTTTTTTTCACCAGGCTTTAGATTCTGTTCTCTAATCACATCAAAATAGAAAAAAAAATCTGCCACATATTGTTCAAGCATGAGGAAGCCCGCCCATTGTTGCAATGAATATGTTATAAGTGTGAGTTAATGAATTGAGACAACCTTTTTTAAATTGCTGCAACATACTTCCTCTTTATTTCACTTTCACTCTCATTAACATTGCAGCTGTTTATAGAGGCATATTTTATTATATTTCTGAGTAGTTTTGAATTTATCTCTGTAAAAAATGAAGACTTAGAGGAGAATAGAACTATGTATCCTGCCATGGTTTTGAATGGGTTGTCTGAAAATAGCACTTCAGTAATGATTTTGAGTCGAAGGAAAAGTTATAGCTTTACATTTTTATAAAGGAATTGTAATTGATAGAGGGGGAAAAAATACAAGCCTTTATGTGTAGAATTAAATCTCCATCGTCATGGAAACAGCATAGTTTGGCGCGCAATGTGCTCTGCTTTCCAAATATGGAGTGAAGGATAAATGGTGGCACCTTTTATGTTCTTTTTTCTTTTTTTCAGCCTACTGACTATAACAGAAACTAAACATAGAGCTTAACCACAGCCAAGAGACCCTGTCAAAAGGGGTAGCTTTGTCCAGACTGCAGGAAACAGACCTTAAAGATGGTCCCGAAAGAGGTGAGACTCACTTTTGCCCTGTCAACCATTCATTCCTTTGATGGGCCAGTGAAATTGGAGGACAGCATATCCTCTGGACCAAAACTGCCCTGCATCACTGCAACTGCCTTCTAAACAGCAAAATGCTTTAGGAAGCAAGATTATGAGAAAAAGCTGTCCTCATCTCTTCTGCCAAATTGCTGAGAAAGCTGGTGGCAAGGTAAACAAGAGGAAACACAGGTCATAGGGGTGATAGTAGAGGAAAAAAAAGAAAGACCTGGCGAAAGAGAGTTGGATATTCTCCTTCGGACAGTTTTCATTACACCATTGCAGGCTATTTATTTAGCTGTGTATCCAATATGTGGGAGTGGAAGTAAAAAAAATATAATAAATAAAAATAAAAAAAACTTTCTACCATTAAGACTACTTCACTGTATGTGCTTACAGCAAGTAGTTATATGGAAACGGGGTTAATATACTGAGCCAATCCTAATGGCATCAACTTCAATTAATAATTTATGCTTAATTTGAAAAGCCACTCCACTCTGAAAAGGTACTTATCCTACACAGTTCAACAAACCGCTACATTTTCAGCCACAGGGGCAGTGGCCTTAAGAAAATGGCAAGCACTGATCTTTAGACCTTTAGCAACTGCCCTGGTAATTATCTCTGTGGGTTTTATTTTCAAATTGATCTCAAGAGCTTTTTAAGCAGGCAATACATTAGCACATTCCCATCACACAAGAGCATGGGAGTGCGATATAGCCTGATTAAAACACTGATCGCAATTACCGACCTTGAACACACAAACCTGCTAATGTGCGGCAGTAGGCGCATGCTAAGCACATACCCTCCTTGACCTGAAGTGTCTACAGCTTATCACTGATATCTTCTGAAGTTCCTGGAGGTGCCCTTGTGTGCAAGAGCTTAAAACTACTGTACTCACTGCTGGGCTAACAAAACACGTGCGTACTGGATATGGTGGGGTTAAAGGGTATGTGCTCCTATTAGTTATGTATTATAAGTCTGCACAAGGTCTGCGTCTGATAATTCAAGGCTGCGCCCTCCAGTCAGCTCTGAAATAAATCTAGGCCTTGAATGGCGGAGCTTATGACGGTTACAAGGACTCAGCCACCCAAGAGGGTTATGGGTAATCGGTATTTGGATCTTGCACATCAGCATCCTAGTTTTCTTGCAGGACACAAGATGGTGACATATTATTTAAAGGGCAAACATGATAATGAGCTGGCCTTTTTGTTTCCATTTTTCAGAGTATCTATGGCACATTTGAGATTTTCGTCTCACGCAGTATCAGTTATGCATGCTGCGGTGACTCCACAAATGCATTCAGAAAACTGGAGGAACATCAGAGAAACAAGATAGAATATATAGAAAAAATAAAGAACAGGAAGGCATATGGTCTTGTGTGTGTACGTGTGCATGCCTTGTAGCAACCGCGAATGTAATAAAAAACCACAAATGTAATTAAGTCTTTTTTTTTTTCAGACAAAAGACCAGTTATTATTTTACAATGAGTAAAAAGGACAAAACTATTGAATCTTTCGATATTTGTTGGCTTTTTGTGAAAATTTTTAAGTTTATTACATTTGCGGTTGTACAAAAACCCAAAACCAGTGAAGTTGGCACGTTGTGTAAATCGTAAATAAAAACAGAATACAATGATTTGGAAATCCTTTTCAACCTATATTCAATTGAATACACTGCAAAGACAAGTTACTTAATGTTCGAACAGGTAAACTTTGTAATTTTTTGCAAATATTAGCTCATTTGGAATTTGATGCCTGCAACATGTTTCAAAAAAGCTGGCACAAGTGGCAAAAAAGACTGAGAGAGTTGAGGAATGCTCATCAAACACTTATTTGGAACATCCCACAGGTGAACGGGCTAATTGGGAACAGGTGGGTGCCATGATTGGGTATAAAAGCAGCTTCCCTGAAATGCTAAGTCATTCACAAACAAGGATGGGGTGAGGGTCACCACTTAGTGAACAAATGCGTGAGCTGATTGTCGAACAGTTTAAAAACAACATTCCTCAACGAGCTATTGCAAGAAATTTAGGGATTTCATCATCTACGGTCCGTAATATCGTCAAAAGGTTCAGAGAATCTGGAGAAATCACTGCACGTGGCGACAAGGCCGAAAATCAACATTGAATGCCCGTGACCTTCGATCCCTCAGGCGGTACTGCATCAAAACCGACATCAGTGTGTAAAGGACATCACCACATGGGCTCAGGAACACTTCAGAAAACCACTGTCAGTAACTACAGTTCGTCGCTACATCTGCAAGTGCAAGTTAAAACTCTACAATGCAAAGCGAAAGCCATTTATCAACAGCACCCAGAAACGCCGCCCGGCTTCGCTGGGCCCAAGCTCATCTAAGATGGACTGATGCAAAGTGGAAAAGTGTTCTGTGGTCTGACGAGTCCACATTTCAAATTGTTTTTGGAAACTGTGGACGTCGTGTCCTCCGGACCAAAGAGGAAAAGAACCATCCGGACTGTTATAGGCGCAAAGTTCAAAAGCCAGCATCTGTGATGGTATGGGGGTGTATTAGTGCCCAAGGCATGGGCAACTTACACATATGTGAAGGCACCATTAATGCTGAAAGGTACATACAGGTTTTGGAGCAACATATGTTGCCATCCAAGCAACGTCTTTTTCATGGACGCCCCTGCTTCTTTCAGCAAGACAATGCCAAGCCACATTCTGCACGTGTTACAACAGCATGGCTCCGTAGTAAAAGAGTGCGGGTACTAGACTGGCCTGCCTGTAGTCCAGACCTGTCTCCCATTGAAAATGTGTGGCGCATTATGAAGCGTAAAATACGACAACGGAGACCCCGGACTGTTGAACAACTTAAGCTATACATCAAGGAAGAATGGGAAAGAGTTCCACCTGAAAAGCTTCAAAAATTGGTCTCCTCAGTTCCCAAACGTTTACTGAGTGTCGTTAAAAGGAAAGGTGATGTAACACAGTGGTAAAAAGGCCCCTGTGCCAACTTTTTTGCAATGTGTTGCTGCCTTTAAATTCTAAGTTAATGATTATTTGCAAAAAAAAAATAAAGTTTCTCAGTTTGAACATTAAACATCTTGTCTTTGCAGTGTATTCAATTGAATATAAGTTGAAAAGGATTTGCAAATCATTGTATTCTGTTTTTATCTACGATTTACATAACGTGCCAACTTCACTGGTTTTGGGTTTTGTACATGTACAACCGCAAATGTAATAAAAAACCACAAATGTAATGAAGTCCTATTTTCTTGAAAAATCACTCCATTTGTTTTTCCGGGATGATGAATACACTACATAATCAACTGATTTGGCCAATGCCACCAATATCTATGGCCATTATAACAACAGTCATTTCACTTGCTGTCAAAGTCACCAGCCTGTCACAGCCATCCGAGAAATCCACAAATGTAATAAAGTCATTTTTCTTAGACAAATGACCACTTATCAATACAGGAAGATAAATAAAATGTACAGAACTATTGGATCTGTCAATATTCACTGATATTTTGTCAAAATTTTCAAGTATATTACATTTGTGGTTATTGTTACATTTGCAGTTACACATGTACAACTGCAAATGTAACAAGAGCAATCCGAGATTTCTGATCTCCGCCAAGGGATGATGTTGATACAAATGCAAGATCTTTCTCTTTGGAAGATTTCAGGACCACCCATGTGACAAGTTTAAATGGGATTTTTGTATGTTTGAAGCATCCATTCTCCAAAGCCGTTATCAAAGTACAGAGCGATCACATGATCATCACGTGACCATGATGTCACGTGATGATCGTGTGATTGCGCAATCGCATCGATGTGACTGCAAAGGCCGTGATTGGACAATCACTGCCGGTCTATGATTGCGCAATCAGTGGTGTGCTTGGATAATCACCGCCGCTGGCGTGTGATTGGACAATGGCCGCCGGGTGTGATAGCGCAATCAGTCGCCTGACTGGACAATTACCCTCGGGTGTGATTGCGCAATCACTTTCCACCTTGATTTGATCAAAATCTGTTCATTAGTTTCGGAGAAATGTCACTGAGATTGTAAATACAGATCTGGATCATGACACAATTTTAATGGAATCGTCCCTTGACCAAGATCTATCTCTGGTGAAAATTTCATGAAGATCCGTCAAGTAGTTTCCAAGATATGCCACTAAGATTGTAAATACAGATCCGGATCCAGAATCCAGATCCGGATCCGGATCATCACAAAATTTTAATGGAGTCGTCCCCTGGCCCAAGATCTGCCTCTGGTGAAAATTTCATGAAGATCCGTCCAGTAGTTTCCGAGAAATCCTGTCCACAGACAGACAGAAGGACGGACAAATAAATAAATAAATAAATAAATAAATAAACCGACTCGATCGCATTATCTCCTTGGCGGAGATAATAAAAAACCACAAATGTGATAAAGTCAATTTTCTTGGACAAAGGACCGGTTATTATTTAACAATGATGAGTAAAAAAGACAAAGCTATTGAATTTTTTGATATTTGTTGTTTTTTGTCAAAATTTTGAAGTTTTTTACATTTGTGGTCATTGTTACATTTGCGGTTACACATGCACAAACACAAATGTAATAAAAAAACCACAAATATAATAAATTCCTATTTTCTTGAAAAATCATTCCAGTTGTTGTTCCGGGATGATGAATACGCTGCATAAGCAACTGATTTGGCTAATGTCGCCAGTACGTATGGCTATTATTGCAACAGTCATGTTTATGAAACTTGAAGTTGAAGTCGCCAGCCTGCCAGAAGCATGCGGGAAATCCACAAATGTATGTTTTGGTCTTTTTCCAAAATCTTCTAATTGATATGGTTATTGTTACAGTTTCGGTTACAAATGTAACAAAATCCACAAATGCACCATAATAAAATAAAAAAAAAAATTTAAAAAAAATAAAAATGGTTATTGTTCTGTCACGGGAGAAATTACTGGTTTGGTCAACATCCATTGCTACTTGATCAAAATTGCCACGTTTATTAGGCATCCTGGGCAGTGACGTGCAGTCGGAGGTCAGTTAGGGGAGGCAGAATCCTCACCGTTCAACAAACGATAGCTCACTATTAATTTGCTTGATTAGCAATCTGAGAATTGATTAACTAATTTACAAGACTAGTTGGCAGAATGGCGTGCCAGTTTCTTCCACGACACTATTGCTCAGTGCATCGAACTTAAAATGCCCATGAGACAGCAAATTTGTTCATATTTGCTGACAGGAAGCTAAACAATGTCAGTAACAAGTATTAAAACCTTATGCGGCGTTCAATGTGTGGCCAATGTGTTTACGATAATGTTTCCCCCCTTAAATACGTACTTCTTAATGCCATTCAAAAAAATAGGGAGTTTCTTTTCAGTCTTCTTTCATAAACTGATAAACAAAAGGTCAAAACGATACACGGAATTACCGAGGGAGTTGAGTTTTTTTCTAATTAATTATTAAGATTTACATACTTGCAGTCTCGAATCAAAGCGTAAACGGAAATGAATCTTTGTGTCGCGATCACCTTTTAATCATTACAGGCTACATAAAGCCTAGGCTTGATCTTAATTGCTTGGTTTAAAAAAAAAAAAAGTGGATTGATTGTCAATCAGGCATAGTACATGGAAACAGGTTGACAAAATCTAGCGATAAAAAGGAAAACACACTGCCTGCCCTGAGCGCACGTCTCTGACCCTGGGCCATATGTCTGGTGGCCTTATGTGTTTGTCAGTTTCGTCTTCGTTAAACGGTTTCCGTCGAATGACTCAGGAAAAACTTGAAATCAGGAATACAGTTTCTCCTTGGACAGAGGACGAAACCTATTGATTTGGGGTTAGAGCGTTCAGGGTCAGCACTATAAAATGGTGGCAAATATTCTGTTATAATCATGGTGGTTAATGTTAATGGGCAATTCTTATGTAATATACTCATGGGAGGAGACGATACAGTGTTTTTTACACCATTTCTGTCTAATACCTAGGGCAGGGGCTGGCAACCTTCAACATCAAAAGAGCCATTAAAGCCCCTCCAACCAAACAACGGGAGACAAAGAGCCCCACATTGATATGTGAACAATTAATAATAATCATGATAATTATAAAACTAATAATAATAATTGCCTAATACACCTTTTGCTGTTCATTTTGAGAAAATACACATTCATGTGTGTGAAATGGCGACCTATATCGCCAATAAACATTCGTTAGCGCCAAAAATCAAACATTTGCACGTATCTCAGATTCAGTAACGATATTTTCATTTTAAACAACATTCAATTATTTTTTGGACATTCTTTTGTGTCATTAGGCACAAAATAAAGAAAAAATACTCTCATTTGCACAAATCAGAAAGGCATTAACACCGTCTTAAAGAGTGATTTGCGACAATCAACAAACATTAAAGTGCATATAACAATTATTAACATTTTTATCACACCGTTTGACATTCAATAGCAATTCTGGACGGCATTAGTGCGGATAACACAAATATTCACGTGATTGTACAACCCCAATTCCAAAATTGTTAGGACAAAGTGTAAATTGTGAATAAAATCAAAAGGCAACGACTTTCAAATCACACCAGTCAGTATTTTATTCACAATAGAACAGAGATAACATAGTTAAATATTGAAACTGAGAATTTTTTAATTTTATCCACAAAATGAGCTCATTTCAAATTTGATGGCTGCCACAGGTCTCAAAAAGTTGGGACAGGGGCCTCTTTACCATGGTGTAGCAACCCCTCTTCTTTTTAACACCGAGTGCAGGCGTCTGGGCATTGAGGAGACAAGTTTCTTGAATTTAGCCATTGGAATTTGATCCCACTCTTGTTTAACATAACATAACATAACATAACATAACATGAATGGCGAGAACAGGCCATTCAGCCCAACTAGGCTCGCCAGTGTCTTTAACTATCGTGAATATATCACTTCAGATACTCAATGACTCAATGGTATCTAACTTTAAGTCAAGCCTGCTCTTGAAAACTCCCAAGGTCTCTGCCTCAACAATATGGTCAGGCAAGCTGTTCCACACCAAAATTACTCTTTGGGTGAAGAAATATTTCCGAATATCAGTGCTAAATTTACCTTTGGTCAGCTTCCATTTGTGACCCCGAGTTCTACTAACAACACTTGGTTGAAGGAATCCTACATAATTCACTTTGTTAATCCCTTTAACATATTTAAAGACCTCAATCAGATCACCCCTTAGTCTCCTTTTCCTAAGACTAAAGAGATTAAGGATCTTCAGCCTTTTCTCATAGCTTTCATGTTTAATACCGGAATTAGCTTCCGTGGCTCTTCTCTGAACTTTCTCTAAAGCCTCTATGTCTTTCTTAAAGTATGGTCCCCAGAACTGTACACAATACTCTAGATGTGGTCTGACGAATGTGTTGTACAAAAGAAGCATCACCTCCTTGGATTTGAACTCAGTACTTTTGGCAATGTATCCCAACATTCGATTGGCTTTTTTAACTGCTACGGCACAATGGCTAGAGCCTGGGTTTTCGCTACATTAAATTTCATTTGCCACATTTCTGCCCAATTCTGGATTCTATCCAAATCATCCTGAATCACTTTAGTGGACTCTAAACTATTTGCCAAACCTCCCAATTTAGTATCATCTGCAAATTTCACTAATCTGCCCTCAATATTCCTATCAAGGTCATTAATGTAGATGAGGAACAGCAGGGGTCCCAACACCGATCCCTGGGGGACGCCACTCCCCACCATACCTAGCTCAGATGAGATACCACTGACCACCACTCTTTGTGTTCTGTCCTGCAACCAGTTTTGAATCCACTTCAGAATACCTCCTGTAACTCCAATGGAGCTCATTTTAAAAAATTAGTCTCTTATGCGGTACTGTGTCAAATGCTTTCTGAAAATCCAAATATATGATGTCATAAGCCCCGCTCTGGTCATAAGTCTTGGTGGCCTCTTCAAAAAATTCCAGAAGGTTTGTCAGGCATGACCTTCCTTTACGGAAACCATGTTGGCTATCCCTCAAGATATTGTTACGTTCAAGAAATAAGTCCAGCTCATCTTTTATGATAGATTCCAAAATTTTGCACGCAATGCAAGTTAAACTGACTGGCCTGTAATTACCTGACTCAGTACGGTCCCCTTTCTTATATATTGGTATTATATTACCCTGTTTCCAATCATTTGGTATTTCTCCAGTTTCCAAAGACCGTCTAAAGATGGCGGATAGCGGCTTTAAAATGATCTCACTAACTTCCCTGAGCACTCTAGGATATAAGCCATCAGGACCCGCCGCCTTATCTGCCTTTAGTTTCTGCAACTTGTCTAATACTACGTTATCCCTAACCTCAATTTCCGCTAAATAATCTTGAGCATTGGACATGCCCTCTGGCCGAATAAAGACCCGCTCTAAGGTAAAATTCTCAACAAAGTAACCGTTTAAGGTGTCCGCAATATCCTTGTTATTATATAGCAGCGATCCATTTTTATTCTTTATGCACTTAACCTGCTCTTTGACTTTCCTTTTTCTACTACAGTACTGAAAGAAGCGCTTAGGGTTAGTTTTTGCCCCTCTGCAATTTGTCTTTCATACAGTCTTCTAGCATTCCTCAGCTCTTTTTTGACCACAGCCCGCATTTTACAGTATTCGGCCTTAGTAATCTCATTGTTATCCTCTATGAACATCTTTTAAAGATTCCTCTTTTCCCTCAAACTCCTACGAATAGCTGCGGTCATCCACTGAGGATTCTGCTTTTTCAGCTTACTTTTGGACACCTTTGGAATGAATTTGCATTGTGAATCAAGTAAAACCCCTTAAATCTTTCCCACATCTCAGTTACAGACTCACAGTCCAGGAGTGTCTCCCATTTTATTTCACTTAGATATGAGCGCATCCTGTCAAAGTTTGCTCGCCTAAAATTGAAAATTTTTGTTTTTGCAGACACCTTTTTAACTTGCCATTAAACCTCAAAATTAATACAGGCTTCCAGCTGCTGGAGAGTTTTGGGTCTCCTTTGATGGACTTTTTGTTTAATTATGCGCCAAATGTTCTCAATTGGTGAAAGATCACGACTGCAGGCAGGCCAGTTCAGCACACGGACTCCTTGGCTACGAAGCCATGCTGTTGTAATAGCTGCAGTATGTGGTTTTGCATTGTCCTGCTGAAATAAACAAGGCCTTCCCTGGAATAGATGTCATCTACAGGGGAGCATCTGTTGCTCTAAAGCCTTTATATACCTTTCAGCATTCATGGTGCTTCTTAAAACATGCGAGTGTCCCACACCATATGCACTAATGCATCCCCATACCATCAGAGATGCTGGCTTTTGAATTAAACGCTGATAACAGGAGGGGTGGTCTTTCTCCTCTTTAGCCCGGAGGACACGACGCCCATGATTTCCAACAAGAATATCAAATTTGGACTCATCTGACCACAGGACACTTTGCCACTTTGCTACAGTCCATTTTAAATGAGCCTTGGCCCACAGAACACGGCGGCGCTCCTGGATCATGCTCAACAATGGCTTCTTTTTTGCATGATAGAGTTTTAGGTGGCATCTGTGGATGGCATGGCGGACTGTGTTTACCGACAGTGGTTTCTTGAAGTATTCCTGGGCCCATTTAGTAATGTCAATGACAGAATCATGCTGGTGAGTGATGCAGTGGCGTCTGAGGGCCCTAAGATCACGGGCATCCAGTAAAGGTCTTCGGTCTTGTCCCTTACGCACAGGGATTTTTCCAGTTTCTCTGAATCTTTTGATGATGTTATGCACTGTCGATGATGAGACCTTCAAAGCCTTTGCAATTTCACATTGAGGAACATTGTTTTTAAAGTAGTCCACAATTCTTTTACGCAAGCCTTCACAGGTTGGAGAGCCTCTGGCCATCTTTACTTCTGAGAGACTCAGCCTCTCTAAGAGCCAATCATGTTACACACCTGATGCCAGTTAACCTAATTACTTGCTAAATGTTCTTTCAGCTGATTCTCTTATATATTAATTGCTTTTTCAGCCCTTTTTTGCCTGTGTTCCAACTTTTTTAAGATCTGTAGCAGCCAGAAAATTTGAAATAAGCTCATTTGGTGGATAAAAATGTAAAAAGTCTCAGTTTCGACATTTGAAATGTTATCTATGTTCTATTGTAAATAACATTGGCTCATGTGATCTGAAAGTCACTGCATTTTGATTTTATCTACAATTTACACTTCGTCCCAACTATTTCGGAATTGGGGTTGTAATAACCGGTCCTTTTCCCTAGAAAATTTACTATATTACAATTATGGATTTCTCCGATGTTTCTGACATGCGGGCGTATTTGACAAGGCTACAAGTTGAATAAATATGACTGTTGTTATAATAAATATTGGTGACATTGGCCAATTCAGTTGATTATGCAGTGTATTCATCATCCCGGAACAACAATTGGAATGATTTTTCAAGAAAATATGACTTTATTACATTTGTGGTTTTTTATTACATTTGCGGTTGTACATGTGTAACCGCAAGTGTAACAACAACCACAAATGTAATAAACTTGAAAATTTTGACAAAATACCAATGAATACCAACAGATCCAATAGTTCTGTACAATTTATTTATCTTCCTGAAATGATAAGTGGTCATTTCTTTAAGAAAAATGACTTTATTACATTTGTGGTTTTTTATTACATTTGCGGTTGCTACAATTGCCTCCATGAAAATAATTTGTTTTATCTCTCCATTTATAGATGTACATATTGCATGACTGTTTTGCATGAGTTTCAGAAATAGGCCTATATGTCACAATGTCTTAGATAGGGTGAGTGGGTTCATTATTTCCAGTACCCAGTATTACTAGACATGTGACAGATATCACTGTAGTTTTTGTCTCAGAGGTTGTGGGTGGGTGATTTAGGCAGTGGAAGAAATCTGGCGAAAAGAGCAAAGACAAGCAACAAGGGAAAGAAGGTTGCCAGATACCATTCCTTTTTTCTCCCTCATTGAAGAGGAGTTTCAATTCCAGCAGCCCATTTACGTCATGTATATTCTGAAGCTGTTTTTAGATGTTTCTCAGCTCATCCCTAACACAAATTAACCCAAACTGTGATCTCCTTTTGCCCAGCCTCCATCATTGGGATCAGTACTGTATCACCTCTTAATGACCCAAATTTGGAAAATTGTCGGTATGTCCGTCTGTCTGTCCGTCTGTCTGTGGCCTTTTGTGTCTGATATAAACTGCACAAATTAAACAGGTTCGTATTAAGATTTTCAGGGGACCAGGGCTGACGCATTAGTAGTGAAAGAAAAATTAACATCATTTGATTCTGCATAACAAAACAGCAGAATAAAACGAGTCAGACCCACACATGACACAATGGGCAACACCAGGGGCGTAGCTAGGGATTTTGGGCCCCCAGAATGAAAATTACACAGGGCCCCCCCAGCTGGCCAGCCAAACAAGAAAGTGTGTTTTGTTGTTTTTTTTTTTTTACAAATATCTATGCATTTTTATGTATTTTTTTAACTCTTAATTTCCTTGTATTAAAAGCAATAGTTTATTTCCTATAAATAAATACTTCGTGTTTATTAGCATATTCCCAAAGTAGGATATAATATATACCATTTAAGCATCTAACCCCCACATTCGGACAATTCTTATAACACTGCATGTATATTTCTTGACTTTACCACTTGTGGTTCTTTATGTACCTTACACGGTTGCACTTTATAAAATCACAACACACCAGGTTCTTTCAAGTTTGAACAGGATTCCAACTGCTGGGTTTTATTCAGAGGTGAAAAAAGTACACAACTATTGTACTCAAGTAGAAGTACAGTTACTCTGGTTAAAATTAACTTGCGCAAAACTAAAAGTACTAATCTATAAATCTATTCAAGTGAAAGTAAAAAGTATTCAACACACACGCACACACTTAACAATTTTTGATAATCCAGCGAAATGCTATAGTATTCGTAAAGCAACACTGACACAGGAGGTTGCATTGGCTAAAGTTGTTTGGATGCATGTTGTTTTAATAAGACAGTGGCTATTCTTACGTGACTGTAATCCATTGCAGGCAGGGTATTCTTACGTGACCATCGGTCAGACATGCGCAGATTGAAATTGCCGGACTTCGATAATTTTCTTACCTTGTTCTCCCGTACGAATAGCTAGACACGTTGATGGTTTGCGTGACTGATGCTCACATAATGTGGATATGTATAACTATTTTTACCGGAGTTCTCCTATCTGATTAACGGCCTAGTTCCAGATGCAACCACGAGATTGCCCAACCTTGGTGAAGCAAGTATACTGAGCAACAAAAGAAACGCAAGCTAATTAAAGACAGATCGGAAAATAAGTTTGCGTGTAATTATTATAGAAAATCAAATTTATTCCTAGCGCGTGCACATTTACACTCGTTTCAAACATTTCTTTGTTTTGCGGTCACTTTACTGAGTAATCCTAAGAGTACATTAACTAACTAGCTAATTTGCATTTCTTTTGTTGCTCAGTATAGAAGCCCCGTGGACGAGATTTCAATTTACCCGTGCCATGGTTACGGGTTTAACCCTTCGGCCCCTTGTACAAGCTCGGCCACCAAATTGACCTGATCGACAAAAATTGCGCAAAGAAGTCGTCAATTTCGATCTGCACATGCCTGACCGAAAGTCACGTAAGAATAGCCTGCCTGCAATGGATTACAGTCACGTAAGAATAGCCACTGTCTTTTAATAACAAGGAGAGGCAAAGTTGCGCATTACAATGCAGACGCAACAATAACTGGCACCAATCTGGCACACTTACATGAGCAATCACCTGACTAAATGCCAGGTATAGCCTATCGGAGACTGGCACGCAATCAGTGCACTTGCAACCGAGAGCCTGCAGTATCACCGATCGTGTGACATTATTTAACCATCCATCTACAACAAATACGATCAGACAGATACATCATTGAATACACACACAAAGCACATTCGCCTAACTGTGCAAACAGGTAATCTCTTAAATTGAAAAAAGCCCCACGGCGGATGCTGACAAGACAGCCTACTAACAGCAAGCCAAACACCACCACAGCAGGTGCTCTCTAGCTCTCTCACACACAGATACACACACGCACGCAATCACCCTAATTTCTCCAACTCCAAGGCTAGGCTGCTTCACTGAGACCACAACCAACCACAAGGCCTACATAACCATGCAGTATGCCGAAGCCGAAAAGAACACACGCACAGTCGCAAACACTCATCTATTCATCCATTCGCCCACTTGCTTTGTCTGTCCAACCAGCCGGCAAGTCGCTTGTGCTAGCAGCTGTAGCAACTAACGATACCTCAGCACCTACTGCGTCAGAGGAGCACTCGGCCTCATGGTCACTGAGTGGGAAAGGAATCAGAGGATCCTCCGTTTTGGTGGCGAGAGTGGGCCCACTGTGCTAGCTGCCCCAGCATCGTCTTTCGGTGGCTCTTCATCCCTGAGTGCCACATTTTTGGATGTGAACCCAAAGTATACGAGTGATACACTCTGGTTTAGTTTTTGCTTGCTCGCCATTTTTAGTACAACTTCTCAACGTTATGTCTTTCTTCTGTTTGGCGCGCATGGCTAATTTGCATACGTGCACAGGACCGGCTGGCTCCGCTTGGCAAAAAATAGAACATATTTGTGAATAAATGTTTTGAATTCTGTATACTGGACATGGTGAGCTTAAAAACATTTTAGTGACCATTAGTGACAAGAAAATATTTTATTTTTGTTTCTTAAGACAAAATTTGAGACCCCTTCAAATTTTGCTTTTGAGGCTTTCAGGGGGTCTCATGGGTTAATCGGGGGGACCCCCCGTATTTCGCACACTGCTCCAGCCAACGAGCTAATGTGCTAGTCTGGCCGGCATCTTGTGACGGGCGTCCATCACAGAAAGGTGCTGCAAAGTGGATTCATGCCTTCCAGAAATTTTGATTTCCACTGAGTGCCATACAGTCCTAACAAGCGAAAATACCGCAGTACTTTGAATCACTCCCGACGTGTTACGCACGTCCGAAAACCCGTTGAAATCAGCAGCCACTGTCAGTAGATGCGAATAGGTTTACTTGTTCCTCATCCATCGTAATGTCAGTGTCCGGGTCTGCACCATGCAGCTTCTATCAAAAAAAAAAAAAAAAAAAAAAAAGTCATAGATACGTGTCTGATCCAATTACAAACCAATTATTGTTTTTCTTTTTTAATAGATATGCCTACGTGTCAGATTCAATTACAAACCAGCGTTTTTTTTCTCTCTAAACTAATAAACTAGTTTCATGACTTGGCTGCGGTCACAGTGAGACATTTGTAATTAAGGTTCCCTGCATTTGCGATGATAATTTATCTTACTAGTTGACGAGTGCCCCGTCCTTGATCGTACTGCTAGAGAAATAGACCCGGCCTGACAGAACGAGATCAGACATACTATTACCGTACCGACTACCGAAGGGGTTTTAAGATGGCTTGGGTGTGCACCACCGTATTTTCAAACATTCCCTATGGAAAAATATCAATCGCTCAGGGGTCCGTTTCCCAAAATCACAGATAATCACTTACGTCGTAGGAACCATTGACAATGAATGGACCTTCTATGTAAGCTGCTACCTTAATTAGCAACAACGCTTTTGGTAGCGCAATGGGCGGAAATAGACAGAAATGGCGCTTCAAGCTAACTCTTCTCGAGTTATCGGTCAGAAAAGGCCGGAAATCAAAACGCTGCTGCATGATTATTATTGATATTTACCGAAATATTAACCAGAGCGTATTTGTTTACATGGGTTCAAGCGGCAGGCACGCCCGGCATAAGGTGGCGGCCAGCTCTGCACACATTGGTTGATCTGGAACGACCAACGTAGCGCCTCTAGTTTAAATATCTCGTTGGCCCCAGCGACCTCCAGGCTTGAAGAGGTTCAAAGTCCTGAAGCCACAAACTTTGGGCGGCATCACACTACCTGTTTAGTCACTTTTCTCCTCTTCTCTAGGCTTGCTCTCCCGCGCAGCGCAAGGGGTGGACTATACTATTTGTACATTTCAGAAGGGGAGAGCAGAGGCCCCTAGTATTTTATTTTACTCTACTTGAGAGCAACTTTAATCTTTTGACCAATCCATTTAGTTGCTTTTGATTCAACAATGACATTAATTACTAAGAAAAAATTAAAATAATAAGAAAAATGACGCTTTTCATTCCAGGCTTCTCACGGGCCCCTCTCCCACTGTGGGCCCGGGTAATCAGTACCCTTTTTCCCCCCCGTGCTACGCCCCTGGGCTACACTGTCGCCAAGTACAAGATAAACCAACTGGTACATAACAAAAATTAGTAGACGGTTTCCAAACCATTTCTTTACCAGAAAATTATTTAAGCTATTGTACTACCCCTAAGTAGGAACATAGGCCTCTAACTGTTCAAACCTGACCTTACTCATTGTCTATTGGTATTTAGCTTAGACTCAAAATTTCGCAATTCTTCTTTCCTCTTTGTAAGCCTATGCATCTACACAGACAAGAGTTATGCATAAAAGCTATGTATCTATTGCTCGTTTGGCCTTTGTCTGTGGAGAAAGAAGATTTAGAATATGATTTTGGGACATTTATTTTGCTTGTGATAAAGCACTGCAATATCAAGGAGATGAAGCAGCTGAATATGTTCTATCTTTAGGCAAACTGGCTGCATTTATTCCTTGCATTGAACTTTATGTAGACTTCCAATTGTTCCATATGAAAATTAGAAACCTAAGTCAGCACATCGAACAATTGGAGCATCAAGCTCACTTATGAATATAGGCAACAATTTTCAAATTACTCAAAGCTATAGGTCCCTAATTTGACAACCAGTCTACAGTTGGCAAACACAAGGGCTAACAGTATAGAACATCAAAACTAAGCATATCAAACACCATTCCAGTAATTTTATGACAGAAAGTGTAACTGCACTGTTGTCAAAAGGATTTGTCTCAAACAAATTAATTATCTGTGGGTGTGGTAGGGGTTTGGTTCCTTAAAGATCAATGAGATCAGCCTCTGCCATTCCCTTTAAAACCATTGTGTGGATGCCATAGTCAAAAGGCAGTTTTGTTGGGTGAACAATGACCACCTAGTTAGCAGTACTACCACCTCCTTCTGTCCTCTGACAACCGCGCTCGAATGTTTTAAGTGCTTCAATCATCTGAGGTGCAAACAAAAGCGAAAAGTAGGAATAGTATTTTTTGCTTAGAAAAGTTCCTAGCTCCTAGAAAATGACCCGGAAGTATAACTCTTTTCCCCATTGACTCCTCCCACATATAGGTATCATATGTAGTCATTATGGGGAAATGAGTTAACATTACGGCCACGATAAGCGTGTTTGAATTCTCTAAATGTTGAGGAAAGGTGCTTCAGTGCTTCTTAACTTATCTCCTTTAGCATAGGGTATACTGAATCATATTTTTCGAACAGGAAGGAGATAAAGCCATCCCACAATTCCGTGCAGCAGCAATATTTAAAACAACAATCACCCATCTGGCTACTCAAGAAAACAAACAAACATGATGGGCAAGAGATGCATGAGCACATTGCCAAGTGTAAGTGCATTCAGATTCTCTTTGTAACGTGGTTGGCTTCCGAAACCATCATGAATCACCTTTTACATCTTTTCGTAACCACATGACTATTTCACTTTTCTCACAGATACTTCATCAACGCGATTGAGTAAGTTACTGTGGTCAGATTCAGTGTTGGAATTTCAGTCAGTTGTGAGAATTTTACTTCCTCTCCTTTCTACAACCATTTCTGAAAGATTTTTACTCAGGCATACATTTCACATCCATGAGTGCATCTGCGCATGCAGCACATACTCATTCACATGCCACACAACAGCAGGCAATGCTGGTAATTTGAATAATGTCAAAACTTTAAATTGTGTTTCTGAATTGTGCTTAGTCTGACATATGACTCATAAGCAAATATTTAATAGCTAAATAATTGAACAGATTATGGCCCAACTCAAATAGTTTGTAATTAATTAAAGGTATAATGTGTGACAAATCCATTTCCCCTGCAAATAATTTCTTTCATTTTCACCCCCTCTTAATTTGATAAAGGTGATTGATGACTCTGCTCAGAAATATAAATTATTTGTCGCAGGAATAAATAATCGGTTCTGCCTTTTGACTTTTCTGACAACAAACTGCTAATTACGAAGGTTTTTTTAAGGTAAAATGAACTGATTATCAATTTAAGATGTATGTTTTCTGTTTCATGATGTGGATGTCTGCATTTGTTTGTGTGTGTGAGACAGTGATTGCATTAATGTACAAATATTCACCGATGAGCCAAAACACCTGCCTAGTATGCCGTTGGCCCCCTGAGTGCTGCCAAAACAGCCCTGTCAAATTGACATCCACCAGACCCAGGGTTCACCATCTAATCATTTCCCAGAACATCACACTCACTCCATTATCTTTTCCTCTTCTCACAGTGCATCCTGGACCAGTGTAAAGTTGCCACCCCTACTAATGCAAAACTCTGAGAGAATAGCCTCAGTCGCTTGTGCTAGATTTCAGCTGGTTTGTGCTGTTTATTTTTTTGTTTGTTTCATTTTTTTAACCCCTGAAGCCCTGAGCCTCTGGCTTGAAAATGACATGCCCAAAATGAAATGACTATATCTCTGCAACGGATTGGTCGATTTGAATAATCTTGGTGTCATAATAAAGGTAACACCTTGAGGATTTTTGTCATGGAGTAAAAATCAGTGTATATGTCACTGAGTCAGAGTAAAAGAAGAACGAACACTGTATAAATTAAACATCTTTTTTGCACCAAACAAAGTTTTACTTTTATCTGTCTTAAAATTATTCAGTTGCAGTCCAAAACCCCTAAAAAATTACAGCACAAAATCTCACCATTGTCTCTGCCAAAGTTTATTCTAACCAAGTAAATCAGTGCAAAATTAGAGAGGTTTTAGTTCGGGAATGTCTTGGTGGCCTCTCCAAGCTGACACTGTGCCGTTTTATATGTTCTAGAACCAAACTGCAAAACTCATTTAATTTCACTTATATGTCACTGCAGGCATACATTCAATCCAAATAAAACCACTTTTTAAGTTTTCGCATTTTTTTTTTTTTTTTTTTTATTATTATTTCTGGCAGTCCTGTAGCCTATACAATTTCCCATTCAAAGATAATACATACAAAGAAAATGAAGTTTGACTCTACTGGAGCAGATTTATTTAAAAAAAAAAGCAAATAAATAAAATCATAAATACAAAGGTAATGTAAAAAAAATGGTTTAAAAAAGTAAAAAGAACAAAAACCCCAGCAATTACTAATACACATAAAATGCTGATAATGCTTAGGAGAGTACATTTCTTTATCCTGGGATTGAACCTTGGTCACCTGGGATGCAGCACTGCACCCTAACCACAAGGCTACATCAGCTCACATGTCTTCTGTATCAAATTGCCAATGTAAAGAATGAACCAAGAAAACACTTCACTCACCCCGCTTGTACTGTTGTGTTCGCAGTATTCCCGCGGAAAGGTGCAAAGATTCTGTCGGAAAACAGCTTTGAAAACGACTATTGCATTATATTAGTGGATAATTATACCGAAAAAACCACAGACAAACCAGTTAAGCATTTATATTGTCGCGCTATTTCAGTACATGCGGATGGCCCATGGACTCAGTTTGAAGCACTGACAATGCAAGGCTCTCGCTCAGGCTAGGTTTGTGTGGTTAAGGTGGTTTAGAGCTCGTTGGAAACATCAGAACCCATAAAATCAAATGGCTACCGGCATAGTCTTACTGACAGCATCACAAGCCGATCACAGAGAGGAAAATACATTGTAAGCAAGCTGAATGCTGAAGATCTGAGACCTTTGAAGCAACGCACTGGAAAAAAATCATGCTTGGAGACTGAAAAATCTTGTTTCGTTATAACACGGACACATTGGGCTCACAATAGCAAGCGCAGATTTACCCTCGAGCAGTTTTTTATTCCAAAATATCAAAGGTAAGAAAACATTTTTGCTCATCTATGTAGACTGTAAAGTGTATTTCTGCTGTTCTTTGAGTGTGGTGTCGGTTTAAAATGACAAGGCTTATATCATTGGATTCTGTGGACTTTCCTTTTTCATTTGAGGTACTGTTTGTACGCATAGCACAAATTCATAAAAAATGCTAGTAACTCAATGCTAATATGATTTTATCCTATGTTTGGCTCCATGCTTATTTACTTGCTTGGTGCTTGAATTGTGTTCGGTTGAGGTAGAAATGGTCAACATGAGCTTTTTGCCGAGCTTCTTCACGTAAAGTGGATAAGCCGCATGATGATGTTGCTATTAGGAAACACGCTGTATTTATTATGCGTAACGACCACCCCCGTACGGCATTCAGGTTTAAGGGGTTAAGATATGAGAGAATATTTTATAGGTCATTCTGAGGTCACTCAGCCCCCCATCCTGCGAAAAAAAGTGACCCAGTCTTGTATACGCTTCCTTTGTTTTGTGCCAAAAGTTTATGGTTTTTTGGTTTATTTTATGCAAAGATGCCACACCATGCCCCAAACATCACAAAATTGACCTAAATGGTCTTGTTTGTGCTTGGTTTGTGCTGGTTTGTGCCTTTAAAGGTGTTATTTGTTCATTTATTCAGCTGAAATTTTCTGAAATATTTAAATTTGATTTTTAGTGATGACATCACCAAACCCTTTCCCCCAGTAAACAGTGCACATGTAACTGACCAAAAAAAAACTGGACACATTAGGACCATTTGCTCCAGGATCTACTTCCAATGCGACGTGCCCATAGCAAACACTTTTGGTGGTAAACAGAGGTTAGAATGGCCCCTCAGACCAATCTGCAGCTACAAACCTCTGACACATTCCTCCTGTAACAGTCGTTTAAAGTTTGTATGCCTTGTGTCACAGTTGCTCATTTGTTGGTTTGGACCATAGGTTTGTCGCCCTCGTGCATCAATGAGCCATGCGTGCTCAATGCAATCACTAATTTGCAATTTGTGCCTCCTCAGACCACTGTTGGTAGGACTTTACCACAGCTGACTGGCAGCATCTCACAAGCCTTACCACTTTGGAGTTGCTCTAACCTAGCCATCATATTATTATAATTTTGCCCTTAAAGTCACTCAGGTCCAATATCTGCTGCATCAAATGTATTGATTCCATAAAAGGACTGTTTGGTTACCATTTATGGTGCGTTATCTATGTGAGATATTCAACAATATTCACTTCATCTATGAATGGTCATAATGTAATGGCTTATCAGTGTGCGCGTGTGTGTGTGTGTGTGTGTGTGTGGGCATGGGTATATGTCAGGGGTGCATAGCATATATTGAAATCTCCAGTGACAGTGAAACAGATCATCAGTGCGCAATCAGCCAATGTTTCTTTAAAATTGTCATGGTGATTGCAATTATGCAGCTGAGACCCAGGTTAAGTATTTCTGGAGGTACAACATGAGCTTCTAAAGCTATTAATGCACAGTGTAACATTAAGGCCAAAACTCAAGCTCCTTTTCCTCTGCGAAACTGCCAATCCGTAATATTTTACACAAACCCGAAAACCCAGTGAGGGACAAAAAGATTTGGGGACTCTTATTTTTATGGTCCTTTGTCGATGCTCAACAGACAAGAATTAGAAAGTTAACAACATAAAGGTTGACTTTCAACAAAGGTTGATTTGTAGACAGTTAAAATACTGTAAACAAAACACCATCATAATATCTACTGTCTTGGGTATGACCTTACTATTTATGTTGACAGTCTACAGTGAAATGTGAATAGATGCTCAAAAAACTTTCATTTAAGTATCAGCAGATGATCAGATTAATACAAGGGGAAATACTTGGAAATGCTCAAGAGACTATCAACAGTTTATCAACAGATGATCAGGTTAATACATGGGGTGATGCTTATAGATGCTCACCTGAAAATGAATAAAGTTCCAGCAGATGATCAGGTATAAATTAAGAGAGATACTCAACTGACCACAAACAAAGTATGAATGGATGATCAAGTAAATGTGGTGCCTGTATCAACATTCATCCATAGTGGGCAAAGTATTAATATATACCAGTGAGGTCAGTACTTGATGATGGAACACGCACTATCAACAAACTATCAATAGATGATCAGGTAAATACACAGGGTGATGTTCGTAGATGCTCCGCTGATATCAATAACATGTTGACTGATTCTTTAATGAAAGTTCCTTGAGCATCTCTTAACGTTTTACTGTAGATTGTCAACATAAATATTGAGGTCATGTCTAAGATAGTCAGCAGATAGTATGATGATGTTTTTGTTTATAATATTTGATCTGTCTACAAGTCAACCTTATTTACATGTCAACCTTTATGTTGTTAACATGCTATTTCTTGTCTGTTGAGCATCTGGAAAGGACCATCAAAATAAAGTCTTACCAAGATTTGTCAGTGATTTTTTAAGAACAAAGGGATAGGTGCGCTCCGGATCCCATTGCCAATGTCAACAATGTCCAACAGTGACACAGGCCTTTTTTATACAGATAAGCACAACTGGAATACTTCTCATAGATCAAAAATGAGCTTTCCACAGATGACAAGATTTAATTTGCCACAAAAATTTTCATTGAACTCAAGTCAAATTTTATTATTGGCAGTACAATTGCTCCTCCCTCAGGGGCATGTTTATCTTGTGGGTTGATGAATGGCATGTGGGAATATGGTTGTTTTTTGTATATAAAGCAGCTACATCGTGTATGGTTGGCAATGTACATTTAAATTGTTATCATTCCTGTGCAGTTCATGTACTGTTTCTGGCAAAATCTTTAAATTAATTTGACACTCTATACTTCAAACACATGCTGATTGATTTATTTCAAATTCAATGTGGTGGAGAATGGAGCCAAACTGATGAAAAATGTGTAACTGCCGAAATGCTCATGAGCCTGTCTCACTGTAAAAAAAAAAAAAAAAAAAACTTAAAAAAAAAGTAAGGCAGTCAGCTGCAAAGCATTTTCAAGTTTGCTCACCTTGAGTTTTTGATTTTGCACAACGTAATTCTCGGAACTTGAAATTTAGCCAAATCAAAAGTCTTTTGCAGCTGTTTGCCTTGCGTTTTAAAGTTGAGTCGGCTTTTTATTTTTTGCAGTGCAGTAAACAAAGCAAATATCAATAATACCATAAATATCTCATTATTTATGGTCTTGTACCAGACAAAATAAATAAATAAATAAATAGAAACACTCTTACAGAAAGGATTCTATAACCAAATACAATTTTAATACATTTCTTTTCTCTTAAAAAATATATAGACATTGATCTTGCCCTTATCAGATAGCAAATGACTCCAGGCCAGGTCTGCATTGATTCTAGCCCAAAGTCATTTAACCATTTTCTGCATTAAAAAAAATGCCTTTTCCTACCTTTCTGTGCTTACAGCATGTAAAAATGATGAGAACGTCTCATGTGTTTTGAATAAATAGGAGTAACGCTTTGAATGGCAAAGATGTTATTCTGGGGTTTCCAGTAGGCCTCAACCAAACCAGTAAGTTCATGTTCTATTAAAAATGGGATAGTGCAAAACAGTTATTCCCAAAGCATATAAAAATGTTAAAAGAGACAGAATTTATATCAATCCACAGACATACTGACAACCCCTCATTGTTTCAGAAAGCAAGGGTTAGAGTACCCAAGGATATTATATCTACACATGTCAAAAAAATGTATTTGTATTTGTAGCATGTAAGGTGAGCTGTTGAAAACTGAAAAAACAAGAACTACTTTTGCTATAAAATCTGTCATTATCACTAAATGAGAAAATCAATCTGTACATCGATGGAACAAATTAAGTGTACTAATGAAAACATGATGTATATACTTCTGTAAACAGAATCATGAAAGAAAGAGTAGTGTGGTGTAGGCGTGCTGCTATTGGCAGTCGTGAGTACATAGTGGAACACAATGTTCAAAGTCCTTGTCCTATATAAGTATTCAATATGAACAAAAAAAGCATTGACACCAAGACCATCTTTCAGCCAACCCGAGGACAAAGGTTAGACCATTGCGGAGGCCTTTTTATAGTTTGCACAGGTAAACTAAAGAAAATGGAAAATTTAAAGGCATGGGAGTACGTGCGATTGTGTATATGTATGTGCGCGCGCGCGCGTGTGTGTGTGCACTTGCGCATGCATGTGTATGTGCGTGTGTGCGTGTGTGTGTGTGTACATGCACACAAACTCACACCTCACACTCATGGGTCAGTTTTTAAGAGACACCTTTTTTAATACTGAGAGGGACTCCACTTTGCCCCCAAAACAGCCACAATTCCTTTTTTTTAAGGATTTTACAAAAAGCAGGAATCGTTCTTTACAGATACCAGTCAAGTTGACATGATATCATCACACAGTTGCTGAAAGTTTGTTGACCGCACAAAAATGTGCAAGTCTCTCCCTCCACTACTATTGCACTGAAATCTGGTGACTGGAGGCAACTGAGACACAGAATTCAGTGTAATGAAGATGGAACAGCTTGAAATGATGTGATTTGTCACATGGTGATTTGTTGGAAGTACACTTCAGAAGATGGATAGACTGTGGTCATAAAGAGATGTACACATGGTAAGCAACAATACTCACAAAGGCTGTGGAATTTAAATGCTTGTCAAATGGCATTAAGGGCCAAGAATATACACCATTACAACATCACCTGCAGCCTTAACCACAACACAAGCCCAGATCGATCCATGAGCTGATGTTGTTTACACCAAATCCTGAGCCAACCATCTGACCCAGCCTTCCACCAATAGGCGTAGATTTGGGTAGGAATTGTCGGGATGTGTCCAACCAATTTTCAGACGTGGCAAAAATATCCCGACCAACTTTGGATCAATGGGGAAAACAAAATAATGCGGAATTGTAAATTTAACATTCCAAACTAATGAACTGTAGGTACCGCTGTGGTTAGCAGCATCCTCCAATCCACAGACAGTCAATGGTCCAATCTGAAGTGCATTTCTCAGCTATACTCACATATTAATGAAACACCAGGGATTCAAGTGAACACGAGCCCACGTGTGATGAGAATTTTCACAAGGTTCATCCTCACAATGTAAATTTCCTATAAAATGGACCATTATAAGTAGACGGTGGGTAACCTTTCCACTTAATTCAGGTAGTGTGTATATCTTTGGCAAGATAAACGACTGCAGAGTCAAACAAATTATAATCATGGGAAGTAACATTTTTAAAATTTCAATCCGTCAATGTTTAATTATCACATAATTATGAAGACCACAATGGAAAAATGATCTGAGTCACATTTTCACATTGTACAGAAATGATGAATAAAAAATTCAAAACGATCTTAGAAACATAGCACTGAAAAAATATGCAAAAAATATAAAATATATAAAATTTTAACATATTATATATTGTTATAAATATTTTAATAATATATAATATATAAAATATACAAAAATGCAAAATTTGGACTGATCGGTGGTCTTTATATGTATTGGGCCTTCATTAGACCTGCGGTATAAATTTAATTTCTTTTCTGATTGATATTTATGGTGCTTTGGCTGCGTATTTTCTGTTTGTATTATGGAAAATATCATTGGTCTTGCTTTTTCTTGTGTGGGACGCAGTGGGGCAGTGGTTAAATGTGCTTGACTTGGGATCGAAAGGTTCTGAGTTTAAGTCCTTGCCATGGCTTTCTTGGCGTGTTTTTGGGCAAAAAATACTTTACTCCAATAATGCCCCACTCCACCCAGGTGTAAAATTTGGTACAAGCAAACGGTTGGCCGAGGGGGTAACCCGCGATGGGCTAGCATCCTGTCCAGGGGAAGTAGCAATACTCCTAGTCGCTTCATGCTACAGAAACTGAGGTTAAGCACCGGCCAGATGAGCCACTTAAGTCGGGACAGACTTAGCTTTGCTTTTACTTGCTTTCTTATTATGGGAAATATGGTGACCAATCATTCCTTTTGCTTTCTTTTCGTGGAGATTTAAGGGACATATTATGACCAATCAAATGTTCAAGTAGGCTATTTTTGAATAGTTAAAAAAGAAGGTTGACAGAAAGATGAGGCGTGGGTAAAGCAAATTCCTTTGTCTCTTCGTGTGATGTGCAGCAACTGAGACTGACTCCTTGTTAGGAATAGTCAGGTGGACACCAGGCGCAGGATCCAGAAGTGTTTATTACAACACAAAACACTCGGAGGAAATAGGCGCACAGGCCAGAAACAAAACACCGTGCACATGCACTGAACAACAGGAGAAACTAAGGTACACTGCCCAAGGCAGGGGGAAACAAAAGTACTCACTCAAGGAGTGGCTAGACTAAGGAAACAAAAACTGGAACTAACTAAACTGACAGAAACACTGGGAGACTTCGACGAAGGGCAGACAAGACGAGGGCACAGCAACACACGAGGCTAGGGAAAACTCAGGAAGCAAAACAAATGCAAAACAACAAAGTCCCGTCTGACAGTCTCTTCTTCTTCTTCCCCACTGATATAGGCATGGAAGGAGGCGGGGAAACGGAAGGCAATCTCAGGTGGAAGCAGAAACACATGGGATTAATGAACAGGTTCACGAGGACCAGGTAAACAATAATGACTCGAGACAAGACGCTGAGACGATCAACCAACCTGGACAGTTTAGATTGAGGTAATCTAAACATGACGAGTAGAAAAGCACCACGAGAACAGCAAAGGAAAGCATAGCTTTAAAAGCAGTTAATTAGGGAAAGCCTAGGAAGGAATTTACAAAAGCTAGAAACACACGCACTCGCTAATGAGTTAATTAGGTTAGTAGTATGTGACAAAATATATACGCACCCTTAAACAAGTGCTGGTTAGTATCGGTTAGTAATGGCCCTATCAGAGAATGCATTCACTCAGAGTTTTGCGAGACCCAGAATTAAGCACAGGTGGAAGCAATGAATGAAATACCAAAGCCAAAACCGAAAAAGGAAATGTGATTGGACAATGAGACTCAGGCATGCTGAAGGCTGGCACACGATATCACAGGAGTCAGGGCAAGAGGGAGTCAATGGTCAGACCGCAGGAATGGAGCTGAAAAACAAATCAAGAGAGGCACGGGGGAAAACGCACAAGCACAAACAAGCACAAGAGGCAGAACCATAACACTCCCGTCCAGCGCTGGACTTTTTTTACATGGCGCATGTGTACTGTTTTTAGCTCGATCTTTTTGCCTACGCAACACAGTCATCAATTAGATACGAGAACCAAGCTAGCGCCAAGTTTTTGTTTGAAGTTAAAGTAGACACTGAATTGGTGATTACACATCAACAAGGATGTGTTTAATGATGAAAAACTCGAGTTTTGCTTTGCGATTAAATTGGGATGGGTCTGAAATGCCTAATACTGATTTTACTTCAAAATATTCTTAGTATTCAAATTGTTATCTAACTAATGTTGGAACTATGTGGGGCATCAGGCTTCACAGAAACCAAGCTAGGCATTTCCACGTCTGACTTGCACAGCCATTAATTGCGTAGCATCAGACCGCAGCTAGATGACTAGCTAACTTCTGAGCTATTTGTAACACTTGCTGCCTAATAAATTACCGTGTAATGACTGTAACATTCACAAATAATACAACATACAATCATGTAATTAATTTGCTCACAAATTGTTAAAAGTTTCATTGATTGTTTGATATTGTTAAGCTTTATAATAAATGTTCATAATGTAAATGACAAAGTAAATGTATTCAAAAGTCAAATCAAACATATCTAAATACGAAACAGAAAAAAACTAGCAACTATCTATGAATATTATAGAAGCACTTGCCTTTGCACCGTACAAAATCAAAGAAAAACTCAAAAGGATCATCTCTGTCAATGGAAAGGGCAATATTCACACTCAAATTATTGCAAAAAGTTTTCCCTAAACAACCTTGGGGAGTGTGTGGACATTTGACACACCCAGGGCTGAGCCCCAATGTGACAGGACGCACTGTCACGGGTAGCCAACGTGCTTGCTAAAATTTACGGAAAGCAGTAAATGCAGCAAAATAGAGTGTGGGAAAGGGGGAAATGGTTCAGTTTAAATAGCGGCCCCATGGGTACGCACACGGCAAAACATCATGCAGTCAGACGCGACTCAGTTGCCCAAAACTTTAAATACACAGAGTTCGCAAAACAATTAAGTTCATTCACATGATTGGTTTAATTTCAAAACCAAACGAACAATACTTAGCTTTGCTTTGTCCATACCAGGAGTGCAGGTTGCTTTTGTATTATCATTCACAGGTCCTAAACACAGCAGAGGCAGTTAGTGGCTTTTCACCTGTTGCGCAGGTGCAGTCAATGGATATTGTACATTGGCCAGGTGGAGTGGGGGAATGTATACATGGTCTGGAATGCTTTAACATGGTAATCTAAACCAAAACAATAATGAGACCTTGATTCAATATACTGTGTATGAGATAACTTATAGCAGTCACAAGAAAGATGGACTTCTGTATGCACTTGAGGTAGCAATGTTGGTAAAGAGAGTACCCCCCTGACTGACAATGGTATGAGCTGAGGCCTGATTAAGAAGGCATAAAGGTGGTGCTCAAACAGTCATGGGGATGTCTGAGAGTGCGTATGATTGGCAGTAGATGGGGAAGGGGGGTCTATCATGTGTTTTACGGTCTGCTTAAGTTTCCAGTGTAATGCGTTCTTGTATGGTTTTTTGGTTTCGTTTGCTAAGTCTGTTCTGTAGCAGATTCACTGTAAAGAGTCATGGGAAAAAAGCACTGTAAATAAATAACCACTTTAACGGCTGACTTTTCTGTTGCAGACTTGCCACTTTTTTTACGCACTTCAAAGGAGGCACCCAGTTACCTAGGGGCCTATGTTACCCTGACCAAATATCAGGGTGTGACATTTTGGTGCCAGAGGAGATCTGTGCATTCCCCACTCAAATTTTTAATTATTCACCAATAGTATCATGAAGTCTCTCATTTGAATTAAATTAAACCCCGTATATAGGCCTAAAATTTGGCTTTTAATGTGCCTATCAATGACCGTTTTATAGTGTCAGCATTAAAGCCCTCCCAATCATTGAAATCAAGATAATGTTCATTTACATCACCATTATTTTTCAGAGACATAACATGCATATAAACTGACAGTTGTTCTAAATTATTGTCCATCTGTGGTAGACACGGCAGTGTTTGAGTATGCTAGTTTTTGTGAGATCCAAAGTTCCAGGAATTACCACTCCCACAAGGTACAAAAAGTTCAAGTGACTAAATCATCTGGTGTGTATAGTTAAAACAGACTGATTAAAAATCGGTTAACTTTGCTATTTTGTCAGTGGCCTCCCACTTTTTTTTTTAATCAGTAGCTAACATTTGAAAATCCTCCATTGTGCATCAGGCATAATTTTAGATCAAGCTCACATGGGCAAAGTTCCATCAGTTCAGTGGGGATTTGTAAACTAACCATATCCTGTACACAAATGATGTTCCGCACAGATGACCGCTAAATATTCCTAAAGGTAAGAATAGAATTTATGCTGTATTTGTGTCATCACTGTTTTCCCCTCTTTCTTCTTTGATCAAGCACAGAACCTGACACACCAATTGTTTCCGGCAGATCTGAGGAAGTTTGCTGGGTGCACTAAAAATTTAGATTTTTGTTTAATCTGTGCCTCTTACAGTTCTATGTTTACTATTATATGATTAAAACACTATTATATTCCATCAAATATGTAGCATTTTTATTAATTGAGTTAAAATGAGAAATCTTACTAGAGAAATTCAAGATGATGATTACCAGTTGGCAGCGTGGTCAGACAGGAGGCAGGTGACAGCAGCAAGTCTGTTGCTGTTTGCACATCATTCTACATGCAGTGTTGCAAATTTTATTTTGAAAATATAAAAGTGAAGTGTTACAGTTGCATGCATGGGAATAACTTGCAACATAGGCTAAAGATTCAGCGGTTGTATGACCTCAAGGTTCATGTTCATATTAAGTATTTCAGCAGCAAAGAAATAAACCCAGGGCTGAAGTAAAAAGACCATGGGCTATTGTCCAATGGCCAGGCCAATTATTGGCACCCCGTTATTTACTATATTGTAAAAAATGGTTTTCAATGGGATTTAGGTCAGGGGTCTGAGATGGCCATGGCAGGAGCTTAATTGTATGTTCAGTTAAACATTTTTTTCTTGACATGGATGTTTTGGATCACTGTCCAGCTAGAGGATCCAACAACGACCTAGTTTTAGTTTCTTGGCAAAGGCAGCCAGATTTAAGTTCAATATACCTCTGTATTTCATCGAGTCCATGATGTGCATGTACCCTAACAAGGTTCCTGGGGCCTTTGGGATAAAAACAGCCCAGCAACATGACAGAGCCCATGCCAAAAACTTACCAGTGGCAAGCAGGTTCTTTTCAGGATAGCCATCCTTGTTTTTACACCAAACGCACCATGAGTGTTGCCAAAAATCTCAATTATTATTTCATCTGACCATAGAATACAGTTCCACTCAAAATCTCAATAGTATTTAACAGACTTCAGGTTATGTCTGTGGCTACTTGACAGTTAGGCTTTCTGACATGCCTTTCAAATAAGTTAGCATGGAAATGGTGTCTGGTGGTAGATGTAGAGACTTAGCGCATCAGTTCTTCGACAGTGATCCTTTTTATCACATTTATTTTCTGCCCCCTTTATTGGCATGGAGTAGAAATAAACTCAGGTCCTCTTCCTTGCAAGTAAGAAATAGTTCCAGTTGATTTTATATTTTGCTCTCTTATCTCTCCCATATTCATGAATTAATATGGGAATTGGGCTTCTGCATCACCTGATATTTATGCCCTTGTAAAACTGAAGTCATGGATTGGTGTTAGCAAGTTTATAATCAGTATACCAAACTAACATAAAATACAAATGATTGAAATTGCTTCCGTTTCATTTTCTTCACAAAGATTATTGGAGGTTCCAAGAATTATGGCACATGTGGTTTTGGTTAAAAAGATTTTTTACCTGATGAGAGATTTCATTTTTTTTCACAGAATTACTAGACAAACCTCTTAAGCCCCGTCCCTCTGGCTCGAAAATGACATGCCCAAAATGAAATGAGTATACGTATCCCTGTAACTACTAGGTCCATTTGAATAAACTTGATATCATTATAAAGGTAACACCCTGGGGACTTTTCTCATGGTGTAAAGATCAGTGCATATGTCTGAGTCAGCATAAATGAAGATGGAACACAGCATAAATAAAAGATCTCATTTCCACCTAGTTTTTTTTTTTTTTTTTTTTTATTTTATCCTTTTAAAATTATTTAGTTGGAGTTTAAAACCTCTAAAAAATTACAGCACAGAATCTCACCATTATCTATGCCGCAGTTTATTCTATTTTGGGTAATTCGGGCACCTTTTTGGGCACCGGGTGCCAAACAGGTACCAAACTGTAAAACTCATTAATTTCACTTATATGTCACCACAGACATACATTCCATCTAAATACAACTATTTATTTTGTTTTATTACATTGTAAAAAATTGTTATTATTTATTTATTTATTTATTTATTTATTTTTATATTTCAGCCAGTCCTGCATTTATTTTCCCATTCAAAGAAAATGAAGTTTGACTCCACTGGAGCAGATTTATTTTTAATAAAACAAGCAAATAAACATAATTATAAACACAAAGATAAAGTAAAAAATGGAAAAAAGTAAAAAGAATAAACAACTCAGCAATCATTTATGCAAAAACTGTACTTTTATTGCCCCATAAGGTTGCATCTTTGACCAGGGTTTGAATCACTCACGTTCTGGTGCTCTGCCTTAATCACTACACTCGCTCATCTGACAAATTACCCGTTCTCTCAGTACTTTTGTATAATGGCGCAAGGATTCTTGGTCAGAAAACGACTTTGAAAGTGACTGTTGAATATTTAGAGGTTGATTATAGCGCTAATACCAAAAACAAACCATTTAAGCGATTATACTGTTGAGCTCGTGTAATGGCGCGTGGACTCTCATATAGAAGCACCGGGAACGCAAGGCTGTATCTCAGGCTACGTTAGTGCGATTTTGTTAGTAGAGGGCTTGTTGGAACCGTCAGAGCCCATAGAATCAATTCGAAAAATCAAACTGACAGTATCACAAGCAGATCACAGAGGAGAAAATACATTGTTTGCAAGCAGAATGCTCAAGGACTTATCTCATTGGAAGCAATGCCTTGGGAAAAAAACATGCATGGTGACTGAAAGATCCACTTTCAATATAACACGGACACATTGGGGCACAGACACAATAGCCAGCGCAGATTTTCCCTCCAACACAGTTTTTTATTAAAAAATATTAAAGGTAAGAGAAAATTTTTGCTCAGCGCTGTAGAATGTAAAGTGTATGCCTGCTGTTCTTTGAGTGTGGTGTCGGTTTAAAATGACAAGGCTTATATCGTTAGATTCTGCGGACTTTCCTCTTTCATTTGATGTCTTGTTTGTAAGCATAGGTCAAATTCAGTAGAAACACAAGCAATCAAGCACTGATATTATTTTTTCCCATGTTTTGCTACATAGTTATTTACTTGCTTGGAGCTTGAATTATGTTCAGTTGAGGAAAAAATGGTCATTGTGAGCTTTTTGTTGAGTTTATTCCCTTTAAGTGGATATGCCGTATGACAATGTTGCTATTAGGAAACATGCTGTATTTATGATGCGTAATAATTGTCCCCAGTACTGAGGGCATTCTAATTTAAGAGGTTAAAGGTTGAATTTTCCACACTTTTCCAGTGAAAAATTAGTTCATTCACTAAAGGGGGAATCTCTCCTCACCATTTTACTTATCTTAACTAAACTGCCAACAAGTAGGTCCTGCAAGCAGTTCGTAGTGTTCTTTCAACAGCGTTTTACGACTTAACCTGAACCATACCCAATTCAACCAACAAAGACAAAGTGTGCTAGCCAATAAGAGGCAGAGTAGGGCATGATTTTCCATCCTGGTGGCCAGTTCAACCCAAACCAGCCCAACATGTGCCCTTTTGAACATAGGTATTTTTCCCACACAATATAATTGAAAACCAGGCAATACGGCTACTCTGGTACCCGGGTATACCACGATCAGCCACTCAGTGTTTACTGCCTCCAGCCGGGTGGTGGTGAGTACATCAGCTAAATGCCATTTAGGCGCTGTAAAAATGCATCCAGAGAGTTTTCATCTTATATTAAAGAGGAGCAAATTGCTTATGTTCAGTGTATTCATAAAATATTCAGACCCCTTCACTTCTTTCACATTATGTTGCAGCCTCATGCTCAAAATAATTTTAATTGAATAATAATTTCTTTCCCTCTTCAGTCTACGCTCAATCCCCCCAAAATGACAAAACAAAAACAAAATTTTAGAAATTTTTGTAACTTTATTAAAAAGGAAAAACTGAAATATCACATTGATATACTAAGTATTCAGACCCTAGACTATGACACTTGAAATTTAGCTAAGGTGTCTTCTGTTTCTCTTGGTCATCTTTGAGATATTTTAACACCTTGACTGGAGTCCACCTGCGGTAATTTCAACTGATTGGAAGTGATTTGGAATGACACACGCCTGTCGATATAAGGTCTCACAGCTATCAATGCATATCAGAGCAAAAACCAAGCCATGAGCTCAAAGGAACTACCTGCAGAGCTCAGAGACAGGATTGTGTCGAGGCCCAGATCTGCTGCATTGGTTCCCAAGAGCACAGTTGCCTCCATAATTTTTAAATGCAAGATGTTTGATACAACCAGGACTCCTCCGAAAGCTGGGTGACTGGCCTAACTGAGCATTCAAGGGAGAAGGGCCTTGGTAAGAAAAGTGACCAAGAACCCGATGGTCACTCTGGCTGAGCCCCAGAGATCCTGTGTGGTGATGGGAGAAACTTGCAGAAGCACAACCATCACTGCAGCATTCCACCGATCTGGGCTTTATGTCAGAGCAGCCAGACAGAAGCCTCTTCCCAGTGAAAGACACATGAAAGCCCATTTAAAGTTTGCAAAAAAAAATCACTTAAAGGACTCTCAGACTGTGAGAAACTAGATTCTCTGATCTGATGAAAGCGAGATTGAACTGTTTGGCCTCAATATCACAATCACGCAGATATCACTTTGAAAAAATTTGTGTGGCAGATAGAAAGTCAAAGTGTGCTCTTTTTGGGCAAATCCACTAAAGTTTGAATTGGGTTCCACTTTAAATCTAAAGGGCTGTACAACATACCATTTGCTTCAGTTGCACGCATCTTATCTGAACTTATAACAGCTCACTCTAAATGTCTCTATACTCTATAAAAACTGAAAATATCACCACAGAATAATTAGCAAAATGGCAAAGAGATAAGGGTATTTCGCCAAATCTTATGATTCCAATCCTCATCTGAATTCTATTATCAGCGTGTAAAAATGCTTTGGAAAGAAACATACAAAAGAAGGTCTCTTCGTGCGTTGGTTTGTGGCCCCTCGAGAATGAGATTCCAATTAAACACAAAATACTATTTAAAAGCAAATGTTTTCAATAAAATTAAACATGTGTGCCTGTTACTAGTCACATATGAAACATTAAAAGCGGATAAATGTGTGAGGTCAGAATTTCTAGACTCATGGCTTTGCAGTGTATGGGCTGTTTTTTTCCGGAGGGCTCGGGGTGGGTCTAGATTTTTTTTTATGGGGGAGCAGGTGGGGGCACAGACTTAGAGATGGGTGGCACGTGTACCTAACGTAAATAATAATGTAAAAAGTAAAATGGTCTAAATGACTATTTATTGAATTATAGGTAACACAATTAAATTAGCTGGATTCTAGGCAATAATAAAGTGCACATTATTAACCTCTTCACACAGATTCCAAATCAAGCCAATCTTTGCTTATTGTGCATGACTACTATTCAAGGCTTTATGACTCAGAATTTAAGTGTCACAGAGGCTGGAAAAATGATTTTAATGAGGCAAGACAGTTTTATAATTTGGAAATAAAACTAATTTCCATTTATTTTTTATAATTTTGGGATGGAAAAAAAAGCTGGAAACACAACGAAATGTCTGGAAAATTCAACAATAAAGTTTTTTTGCAATGAGATATGTAGACTTACTAAATTAATAGCTTGGAGGTAAAACAATGAATTTCCTGGATCATTAACTCCCTGACCAGAAGTGCGCCAAATCTGAGAATGAAGTTCATTGCAAATGATTCTGTGAAGCCAAATATAACCTGCTCCCCTTCCTCTCCAAACAGCTAAAATTGGAGTGGTTTTTGCTTTGGTTATGCATTATAAATGATGCAATGTTTTCTCAATTAGGAGAGAGAATACACACCAGTGTAAGAGCAGGGCAGTTGCACACTTGTTGCTCATTGCAGTAACACTCACTTGTATGATCGCATTCGTCGCATGAGGTATGAGGATGCGACTTAAGATCGCCAGTAATATATTTGTGAATGTGTGATGAATCTGCGACCATGGCACACCACAACTGCTGCTGTTAGACAAACACAATGTGTGCATGCGCAAGGGAACCGGTTAGCTTGGAACCATTTTGGACATAACACCGGTTCAAACTAGCTAGGTAGCTAAGTTGCTAACATGTTGAGGAACTAAACTTTCGGGAAGCGTACCACTGAACAGTTATGCTAGGGTTCCTGGAATTGATTAGCTAATTTACATGATGTAAGTTATATTGCTATAATGGTCCTGGTAGTAGATATTGAGTTTCTGAACTTACTCAGCAAAGTCAACGAGACAGCCTGCTTTTCCGCCGCTAAAATGTTTCCCTTTCATTGCAAAGACGCGAATACACGCGTGTATTCACGTCTTTGCATTGACTTTGAATGTATTCAGTCGTGCGAAAAATTCGTTTCGCGTCCGGTGTGAAAGCAGCTGAAGGGCACAAACCCAGATAGCCTACCTACACGCGCCCCACATGCTACCACATGCACACTCTCTCTCTCTCTCTCTCTCTCTCTCTTTGATCTGACATCAGGACAATCGATATAGATACTATAATTTGTGTGCTGATTCAGATAGTTACATTAAATAGCGGTTGCATTAATTATTTATTGCATTGAAATGTGCCTGACACTCTGGAAACCTGCCTGTGAGGTTTTTAGGTGACGTGTCTTGCACTGTGCGCCCGGTCAGCCAAATTACCAGTGCACAGAATGTAAACCAGGTTGAAGCTGGCGAGCTCTCAGCACGGTCAGCGGAGACTTTATCCACGAAATTGTCACCGCGTCTTGATGAATATGTGACACCTCCCCTACTACGCCGCCACACCCATCTCGGCGCACGTCCGTCTACCAAATTACCAAAGTGGCTGCGCACGGTGTTGCACCGCACGAAATTACCACTGCGCGGGCTGCACCGCACGAAATTACCACTGCGTGGGCTGCGCCACGCTACGCCACGCTGCGCCACCCTGCGCCACCCTGCGCTGCGCCAAGAAATTAGAGCCCAAAGTGTTTGTGAAAAAAGAATTAAGTTTGTAAAATTGCACTTACCTGTTGAGTTAGCCAATCACAGTGGGGGTTGGAGGTCGAGGGGAGACAGGAAGTGGTGGTGGGGAGAAAAGCATGACAAGAGAACGAGATAGGAGTAAGCAGTTAAGCAGTGACACGAGTGAACTGAAAAGTTGGCAAAACGCTAATTTTTGGGAATTTTTCCTTTTTTTTATTTGATAGTTATACAGTGTAGAGAGACAGGAAAGTTGGGGAGAGGAATGGGGGATGACATGCAGCAAATGACCCACGCCATTCGTTTAAGGACACAGCCTTTATGGTATGCGCACTTAGACCGATGAGCCATGTTTAGTGTTTAGTGACAAGCGGACTGTGAGTCTCGTATGGACATTCCGCTGAGCATAAGTAGTGTTACACGCGATTTATGTGGAATACTTTGGCTAAAAGTTTCTGACAAGGACACCGTGAGTGCTAGTCAACCAGGCTTTGCTCGTTGGGGTTCTACTCGGACTGTGCGAGCGAGTAGCCTGCCTGGCCCTACTTCAGTGTGCAGACCAGTGGATTCCGATCCTCGGAGGCACAATCGTTTGGCTGTTAACGACGACGTCTATTTCCTTGAGCACCGCCAGCGCTAGCGAGGCTACCGAGCGGGCGACAGCAACGACGACAACAGCAGGAGCAGGGAGTTTTATTTCATGCGTCATGGCGTGAAGCGGTCATAATGTTTAGGTCTTTCCGCTCCCAAGCCACGCTACAGGCCTGCATCGCTCTCTGACTGACACCTTGCTTTGGTTGGGTACCCGTTTTCATTTTATATGGTCATATTTCAGTTTAGGTTTATAAACTGCCTGTTTTTTTGGTAAGGTTTAGCCTTTGGGTTTTATTTTTGACATTGCTACTGAAGTGAAATACTTTTGAGTTATATTGTTATTGAAAGTGAACTGAACTATTTTGAAAGAACTGAACTGATAAGAAAAGATAATATTTTGTGTGTTGAAGCATCTTGCTTGACTGTATATATTTACACAAATTTTAAGTAAATAGTTAACCTTTATGTTTTGGTGCATATGTGCATGTTTCATTTGGGTAATTAATACAGTGGTAATATTGAACATTGAGTTTAAAGGCTTAAAGGGTAAAAAGTGGAAGATTTCTAAAAAGGTTACAACTCATTTGAGATACATAATTCATTCAAGTAATTAAGTAAGAGACTCGATTTCAAGGTTTATTCATTAGTTTGACTTTGATATTCTGTTCAAGGTTTATTAAAGGTAGCCTGGTGCTATGATTAGTATCATTGATTAGTTCAAACAATAACATTCTAAGTGATCCCTAATTACCTAAACTAGTGCATTAGCTAACTCTAGAGAGAGAGATCTCTCGCCACATATGGATTCGGAGAACGCACTCCAACAAATAGCCAGGCCAGCTAGGGGGCGCTACATAATAAGTATTTATATTAATATGAAATAGGAGATTTTATAGTTGACTGACAGCACAGGAATTTATTTTGTTATTCCCCGAGCAGCTTTTCACTATTGTATAGAAGTTCATTTGAACTATGTATGGATTTCTGTTGTTGCTATGAGGTTAGACAAATTATTTATGATCAACATACAGTACAATATATCATGAAATATTCCCTGGTAGATGCTGTAGCTATAGAGTCAGTTGAGAGTTAACGAGTCAAATTCGAGGTCTATGTCGCAAAAACCTTTAACATTAATCTGGTCTATCTGCATGACTAATTTGTGTGCATATTGTAAATATACTGTATAGAGGTCAGCATAAATCTGCGAAGGTCTATCTGCATATACTTGAACATAGACTGTTGTGATACTAAAATTATCTGTTGTCAAGCAGTTAAAAGGAAGAAAATGAGTGATGTGACCAGTTCCAATGAAAGCACCAGATTTTAAGGACTCAGGTACAATTGCCCTGCAGAGAAACTATGAGAGGATACCGTTTACCAAAGTGAAGAGTCTTCTCTACAAGCTAAAGAATGCGCTGCAGTGCAAATCAATGAGAAGCCAGAACAACCTCCATTTTGAGGTTCCTGACCCCGTAATTGCAAGACCAGCTGGAGATCTTACTGATGCTAAGACAGCTGATATCTGACCAATGCTAAAGTTCATGCCTGCTGGTGAAAAAGAATTCATGTCCAATCTTGTCAGAAGAATGAGGATATTATTATGGAGAGAGCTTTGGTTATTCTATTTACCAGTAAAAACAGTTTTAAACTAGAAAGCACTCAGTAGAGCACATACTTCCGCCAATAGCGCTATCATTATTAAAGCCACACACGCCTCTTAGGGCACAAGCACAAACGTGAGCTGTTACTCTCCCAATCCAGAATGCAAGTAGATCACCATTAACTCACACCCTGTTTATCCTCTCCTGCTTAACCCAGGGTCCTAATGCTATGCCGGCTACACATAAACCCAGGGGTACTATGAAAAAGGGCCACCCTGACCTTGAGCTTTGATACACATGCACCAGAAGTTAATCAGTTTGTCCTTGACCCATACTTCATCCTTCCATTAAATTTCATCCAAATTCACCCCCAAGATTTAGAGTTATCCTGTTCACAAACAAACCAACAACCAACAAACAAACAAACAGAGATGACTCCCGCCTAGCGGGACCGTTGTCAAAATCGTGTGGTGTCTAACTTCAAATCTCCGCCAGCATAGCTGGATTTGTACTTTGGCCTATATCTCAGCTGTACTTAATCTCCGCCAGGATAGCTGGATTTGCACTTTGGCCTGTATCTCAGCTGTACTTTGGCCTAGATATGCCTAAATTTAATCACTTGTTCCTCTTGTGCTACTGTAACATCCTGCAAAGTTTGTCTGACATCTATATGTCCATTTTTTGAGATATCCTGCTAATAAACAGACAAACAGACAGACAAACAGATGACTAATGGAACGAAGTGACATGGTTGTCGATTTCGACAACCAATGAAAACATAACCTCCCGCTCCAACTTTGTTGGAGGCGGAGGTAATGAGATATATTCGAACATTGATAACGTTTTTTGACTGTTTTATTTATTTATGTAGGTTTCAGTCCAACTCAAGATTGTTAAATACACGTTTCAAGCCATATTTCAGTCTTTTTAGCATTCAGGTATAAGGAAAGTGGATTTCTTGGCAAATTTTACCTCCATTGCTCTTCCACTGCATAATACATCTACTGGATTAGTAATGGAAAGTAGGATGGAGCTTGTGTAAGCATTATCTTAAGGCTTATTCAAAACAACGTTGTATAAAAGTTGGTTAAGTCTTAAATTTTCAGTTTTCAGAAAGGAATTCCAGATAGACCTTTGTACCCGATTTTGCAAAAATCTTGGAGTGACAAAGGTCTTTCTGCAAAATTGTTGCCAATAATGCACGTCATATTGGATGGCCAAAATAGTGTTATTTCAACAACCTTGTATACAGCATGTCATTGATACAAATTGGGTTAAATACATTTTATTGCGTTCTTGTTATGAGCTTCTGAGACTTTATTGCCTTTTTTTCTCAAAAGTTGTGAAAATGCAGTTGGACCTTGTTAATTCTCAGTTGATGATTTGTGCCTGATTGGTAGACGATCTGGTTTAATGGGTAGTTTTGATTCATGCAAAAACTATACCACTGTTTCAGACGGAATAATTCTCATAATTTGAATAGTTCTAAGGCACCATCCTTTCGTGAATATTCCATACATATTTATGTCTTCCAGGTACAATTAATTCATTGCATTATTTAGATGCCCACATCCAGGATTACTGTTCATAGGCAGCAGAGGGTTACCGAGTAACCACAACCATACACTTTCCATGTGGTTAGGTGAATGCTTTCTAAGATGAAAGGAGGTGACAAAAATAAACAAATACCCTAAACCTATTCCCAGTGCTGGATTGCAATTTCAGGCATTGCAGAATTTTCCCCAAGCAGCGTGTTGTCAATTATTTTCTCTCCATTAAGCTATGCCAAAGGTAACTACCTATTCCACAGGCTGTGTTAGCCAATCAGCTTCTCAATTAGCTGTTCCACTGTGGCCTTTAAATCAGTTTGCCAAGATGTCTCAAGGCAAGTTCACTTTCATCAAATTATTAATCAGGACAAACCGCTTCCCACTCAAAAAGCATCTCTGCAGTCAATTTTGTGTCAAGTTAATGGCAGCTTAAGGATGAGCATCTGCTGCATTTGTCCTCTGTGCTTGCAAAGTAATGCATAAGTAAATTAAAAGGAGGAGAAAAAAAACACAAAAGCTTTTACCAAGAGCAATAATCTGGAGATGGTTAAGAATGTTATGAAATGTTTAACAGAGATATGACACCTGATGTAGACTGAAGCTCTTGGGAGACTGTGAGACTTGTTCTTTTTTTTGGGGGGGGTGGTCAAAATGGTCTTACTGGTCTGAAACTCATGTTATGTTTCACAGTTTGTCATCTGCAAATGTGCCTTATAAATGATACATATATAATACATTTTGAGGATTCCTGTAATCCTCTGTATATACCTTTTCTTCGCTCTCTCTCTCTGTCCTTGGATGTCCTTTTGAATAATGTTGTAATATGACTGTGTAAGATGGAAGTTGTTTGTTGGCTAAAAATTGTACTTTGATTACATTTGGGCCTATGAGGCATATTTGTGACTCCACATTCTTGTATTCCCAAAAGCAGCACTGACGTGCTCCACTGCTGTGTGTCATTATGGATAATAGTTCCTGCCAAATGATTGTAATGCAATGTCAAAGTCGTGCTGCATACTACCAGAGAGCTAATGGAATTTCACCTAAGGGACCTCAGTTTACTTATGTCTGCATTACCCTGGGAGGGGTAAGGGCAAATGCGCACCTCCACTGCAGTCTCATGGGCAGAGTTGGCTTATAACGTAGCTAAACCCCCATCTGGAGACATGCAGGCTATGAGGCTCAGCTGGCATTTGAAACGGGCTCCTCTGGAGACATCATCCCGCATGCATGCAGATGAAGGATAGGGATCAGTAGCATCCCCTCCGGGCCCTAGAGATCTACGGTCTTATGGGATTTCAGATGCCTTTCAAGCAGCCAGCTGATTAAGCCAGCAGCCAGCTCATGAAACATCAGGGACTCTGCCTTGAAATCCACTGAAAGGGGTCAATCAATTAATTATGATTGGATTCAAAATAAAGAAGTGAAGCCCCCCAGCAGGGTGCAGTACTGGTGCAGGATATACCCTTGGTCTCTTCCTGTCTTTCAGAACCATCATTTTCTTCCTGAGTGTCGAGTCGAGGCAATCAGTTTTTGAGTTTCATCATCGAATTTCCATATACAAAATACAACGTCTGAAGCAAATGGGGTAATACTGACCCACTGAGGGTTTGGATGAAGCTCTTAACATTTAATGGCAATACACAGATCAACACTTGTGAACAAAACATCAACTCCATCCTATCTTGTACAGGTATTCAACTGCTAAGCAAAATATCCTCTGAATATATCATCGCATAAAATATGTTCCAAATGCTGTTCAAGTCAGGGATTCTGACTTGCAATACCACTTGTGTTAGTTATTCAGAGTATGGAATATTTTAACAAATGATGATAATCCTTGCTTCCCCAGCAGCAATAATAATTGTATCACCGATTACCTGTTAACTCTTTAAATGCTAAATTATTTTTTATAAAATACCAACTCACCACTCAAAATATTTTTCCGCATGGGACACTTCAGTGCTGAATCAATCAGATCATTTCTCGCTGCTCAAAGCCAAGAAAGTCAACTTCATTTTTGCTATCACTTTCAGCAAACAATGTATCTAGATATTTAGCATTTTCATCATTAAAGTCACTGCCATCACTTGACAAGTTCCCGAAAGCCGGAATTTTGAAACAACACGCGGTCAAAATCCAGCAAACAAGAATATCGTAATGAACTGCATAGTCATCATTCAAAGGATGACTATGCAGTTCAAATAAATTGTCACAATGCACCCACTGGGGCCCCTAGCAACCAATCCCGAAAATACTACCGCACCCACCCCTCAAAACGTCTTCTGCCACGAGTAGCAGTTGTGGCCAGAAACTGCTTTGTGGCAATTGCCGCGATCAGCAGCCGTTGTGATTGTTGTTGTTGTTATTGTGGCTATAGCCGCGACTAGCGCATCAAGGGTTAACCTGCATATCAGTGGAATGTTCCAAATGAATTTTTCTCCAAATATTCCACAGCTTTGAGTCTTTCCATTCCCCTGTCCCAATTGTTTTGGAATGTGCTGCAGGATATCAAATTTAGAATTTGCTAATATTTACAAATAGTAACAGTTGATAAACTGAAACTTTAAATATTTCTTTTGGTGTGCAATTACCAACTAATAGTTGGTAAAAGACATTATTATTTTTTTTTTTTTTTTTTTTTATTTGCGAGGGTTATTGCAATTAAAACCTTTTACTTGAAAGTATGGTTTGATACACCTACGATTTATTCCTTTTCAGGTGTACCCTTTTGAATGCTTAGAACATTTTGATGAAATTGAGCCACTTTAAGTTTAATTATGCTTTTGAAAACCTCTAAATTGAGAGATTGAAGTCAGGGAAAGTTTTGGATTTTTTTGCATGGCCAGATTTAGCCATCCTTACAATATCATATCCTTACTATAAATGTAGGCAAGAGGCAATCACTTTGTTATTACCATTTCTTAATCATTGTTGGCTTTGTATTAGTTTAGATTGTTCAGCAAATAAATTGTTTGATTGCTAAACAAGTGAACAAAAACTGGAGTAATTAAGCGGTTTATTTCTTATTTATTTCTGATTTCAAACAGAAATTTCGAAATCAGAAACTGATCCAGCTAATTAGACTACCAAGTGCTAATGTACTCCAGTTATCCACAGAAGATGCCTTTGACTCAATGAAATAAGTCTGCTGGTATTTTTGATGATTTATAAAGGGCAGTATAGTGCCAAGTAGTGGCAGAAACATGAGGTGATGAGGAATGCAATAACTATTTCTGCCCCATAAAATATGCACTTGATCAAGTCCTGTTAGTTTGAAATAGCAATACACCTACTAAGTTATCACATCAGTTTGTGTATCAGGAAAAGCTAAATGTGCATGAAGTTTTTGATTCTGTGTCTCTGTTTTGAGTAAAATAAATAGCCCAATGTAAAATAACATCCATGAATCTTACACTGAAGATTAGCAGCCCAGCCATCTAATTAAAATGAATATAAGTTATCAACAGTTGCTAACCTTATTAAAATTCATTGACAGGGACTTGGGGAAGGAACCAGTTGCAGATACCACATAAATAATTTGAGGTACTTTTATTGAACAAAACAATACAAGGAACAACTGGCAAAGACTCATGGGTGGCAGGCAGATACACAAGGAACAACATCAGACAAGAAAGCAAGGAAAGATCCCTTGGACAGAACTAAAATAGACAAGGATAGTGAGTAACAGGTAAGGAAATGGGAGTGCAAGCATGTGAAAGAAATCGGGTGATAGAATGAGATTATAATTGGGCGGCAAGGGTGAAAAAAACTCAAAGAGAGACAGAGCACCAGGAGGAAGCAAAAACAAGAGGAGCCGAGAGACACACATTGGAACCAAGACACAATGGGAAAAAGGAAATAAAAATAAAATAAGCAAACAGGAAAATAAACTCAAATGAGGACAACAACACTGGAAGCTGGTGAGTTGGTGAACAGCTTGGAAACGGCATGGTCATGAATGGGGCGGTGAAAAGCAATTAAGCACAAGACGGGCTGAGAGAGAGTGTGAGAGAGAAACACAAGAAAAAAAGGAAATCTACTGTAAATGGAAAAAAAACAATGAATGACCCAACAAAATCCTTTTTGTTAACAGAAATAAAAAAATACGAAACAAAATCAAAAACCGTGACATTTATCATGAGCCTTAATAATGTTGAACGATTGATAAAACATTTCAGGGGCCCTATTTTAACGATCTAAGCACAAAGTCTGAAATGTGTGACGCAAGTGCATTTAGGGCGTGTCCAAATCCATTTTTTCTAATTTAATGGCGGGTTATCAGGACACAGTGCAAAGCACAAGGTTCAAAGATGTCGTACTTAATCTCTTAATTGATCATAGGCATGTTTTGGGCTTAACATGAAGTAAGCCAATCAGAGGCTCATCTCCCATGTCCTTTAAAAGCCAGATGCCCCAGCATCTTGGCGATCTGCTATTATAAGGGCGCACTTGCCTAGTGGCAGGGGAAAAAACAAAAAAACAAAGTGTACGCAGCAGATGAAGTGGTCTGCAAAGGGCATGAGACGAATAAACCATGACTTAAAGTATGAAAACTGGAACACAGCCATCTCCAAAAATGTGATAAAAACATTTTTTGAATATTGTTCAAAATTATTTTATACATACCCTGATGTCAAAAATCATCATAGTGAATTTCCGAGGCTGTATTTTAACTTTACATTACATTACATTACAACTTGTGGAAAAAACAAGCAAACGAAAAAAAAAACCATTAATTTAGGGTCGCAGGTAAAACAATGATAACGTGCTAGTGGGGAATGACCGACGGAAATTAAAACCAGTAAGAGAAACAGCATTCGAGAAAGAGACAAAAATAATGTTATTTTGATTACTCTACTGTAAAAGAAACTTGCTTCAGATTGGCTGAAGATTGAAGGTCAAATCAAATACATGGAAGAAATTCGGATTAATTATAGACGGTGACACTAGGTGCGTTTCCATTACCCTTAGAAATGCGCAAAATCTATTTAGAGAAATAAAAAAGTGTTAATCAACCAAAGTAGAGGAGAGTATTCCGTGGAACTAAGGATAGGAGATCGGGGCGAAGATGATGTTGTCTGGACTTGGTCTGTGATTGTGCGAACATTGGGAGCCCCAGGTGGCAAGACTCAGGGTGGGGCTCGCATCTCTCGTTGGAGTCCATGTAGGCTCCTAAGCCCCCCGGGGTCCCAGGTAGTGGCTGTTTCTTGCTTCCTTCTTGGAGAGGGGAAGGGAGGGAGGGACGTAGAAATGAGACGAGCAGGGATTGTGGGAATGTAGGTGGTGTTTCTAGGCGTAAGGACGAATAGGAAGGCGCATTGGGAGTGGTCCTGTTCATTAACCTATGTTATCGGGAACTCCCTGTAATGGAAACACGAGTTTCAAATAAACTCTCAAATATCGCTAAAAAGTTTTTGCGCTCTCATGAGGTGGTTTTTCAGGCATGTCGAAAGAGCAACATTTCGAAAAAGTTGAATGGTAACAATTTTTGCGCATTTACAAGCCGCAGGATGTGACACAACACGCCAACAGGTTCTGATCCACAGCATCCATTTTGACTCGGAAAGAGTACTGCGAGACGAGAGTTTACAAGAAAAATGAAATTTATTTGCAAAAGCATCTCCAATGGAAACACTCGCAGTTCGCAATTGTGCTTTGCCACATCAGTTGAAATATCATTTTTAATTTGCGCAAAACTGTAATGGAAACGCACCTAGGGCCCTAAACCCATTATTTGGGGATTTAGCATTGCGTAAGAGGCGTTCCCCCGCAAAAGTTGCTATCTTGTACACCTGTCTATATCCCTAAAACACCTGCGCTACCCCGTTATATTATGCATAGGCGTGGTTTGGGCGTTACGCCAGTTAAACCAATCAGTGTGTCAGGTGCCATTGCCTTTAGGAGCAGGCTGCGATCCTCAAACCGAAACTCGTGATGGAGAGAGGAAGGTCGCACGTTTCTCCGCAGACGAAGTTAAATTGCTCGTGCATTAAGGTCAAATCCAGACAGGGGAGGATCAAAATCCCATTTTAGAAAATACCCACAGCCAAATAAATGCCTACATTGACTGCAACCATTTACAGTTTTTTCTTTATAAAGCGACTTTTTTACTTTGAGTATTTAATAAAACGCTATATGAATTACATGCATTATTACATTATTAGTAGCCTACTGATCGCACAAATTACTTACAAGGCAGGCTGCAGATGACATGACTAGCAGTGTCGCAGCTCCGCTGCCAGCTGGTCCCTCATTGCCCCTGCTACTGCTGGCACTATATCAGCATTTGGAGTCGGCACCTGCACTTCTGCTTGCCGCATTCTATAGTCCGATAATAATCCATCCTCAAAATACAGCATTATTCCATGGCGTAGGGCAATGTTGTGCAGCACACAACATGCCACAAAGAAAGATGCTACTTTCTGAGGACCATACTGTAAGACCCCACCTGACCTGTCCAAGCAGCGGAACTGCATTTTGAGCACGCCAAATGTTCACTCAATAACAACTCGTGCGCATGAGAGTTTTCTATTGAAATCGAACTCATGCACACTTGTTGGCGTAATGTATGGCACCATGCACCACGTCTTTAATGGATAGCCACTGTCACCCAACAGCCACCCATCCAGAGGGGGGTCCCATTCAAGATGTAACCCCATGCATTGCAAATCACCTGGACATTGATGGAATGGGTTCCCTTAAAATTCACATAGGTGCCATTGTTCAGAGCCGGAGCCCGAATCAGAATGTGTGTGCAGTCGACGGCGCCCAGAACCCTAGGGAACCCATATCTTGCCAAAAAATCCCACTTTACCCTGCATTGTCTCTTGGGTGTCACAGGGATGCCAGTGATGTACCTACTGGCATGTCGAACTATGCTGGCAGTGACTGCAGTTATAGCTGAGCTTACGGCAGATTGGGTCATGCCTCCAATTGAGCTGAGTGGGTGTTGGAATGACCCACTAGCATAGAAAAATAGTGCCACAGTAACCCTAACAGCAACGGGCAAGGCATACGGACAGCTGGCAGCGGTGTCTACATCATCTGCAACCAGGTGACATAATTCCGTCACTGCCTGACGGGAGAGGTGCAGTTTTGTCACGCATTCTCGTTCTGTGGGAAATAATACTTGTATTGTATCATTATAATTTTAGAATATTATATATAATAATTATATATTATTATAAAAGCGGAAAAAATGATTGATACAAAATACAAACAATATAGACTTACCCGAAAGGCCCAGGTAGCTGTTGCGCTGGTGGTACACGCGTTCTGGGCGTCTTCTATTATTTAACTGGCGATCAAGGCGATTTAGTACTATCTCTGCCATTTTCTCAGGGGTTCAACTGAGGCTAAGCAAGGTGGCTTTTTATAGGCGAGTTAATTCGGGAAGTGAAGCCGCATGTGCACGTTCACGTGTCTAAGTGGATGCGCATTGAAGCCGCCTGGGCGCGCTCTTGTAAAAGCCCAAATGGGTAGCGGGTGGTTTGAGGGCCCGCTATACGCTTTCCCTAACGTGTGTGGTCAAGATAGCAATTGTAGGGAAAGCGCATAAACGCGTCCACGGGCACACCTCCAGTCGCAAATAAGGGAGTCGGCATAATGCATAGCGGGTAGTGTGGCCGCAAGATACCATTTAGGGATAGTGGAAGCTGCTAAATGCGTAATTCACGGGTAGTGGGTAGTGGCAACAGGTAGGGCAGTGTGAAAGAGAGAGCCCCTAATGTCTCCGCTGCTTTTGCTGCTATGAAAGGGTCGTTTTTTTGTGGCCACTTCGTTTTTCAGCCAAACTGTCAATAATAATAATGATGACATTTCAATTAAAATGCAGGGTTTTGTATTTCATTATAGAAGCGGGACAGATGGGTTGCAGGCTACTAATGAATCAGGTTGGATTCAAAATAGATTTTTTCAGATAACTGCGGACAATGGGTCGTCCCATGCACAACTTATCCAAAGATCTGAAGCGCATTTTCAGCACTTCAAACATTCGTTCTGTTACAATTTGTGTTTTGTGTGATGGAAAGAAAATCCACGCACTGTTTTGGACGATGTTTCATATCATGATTGTCCCCGAACAGCCACCCAAGGAGAGAGCATCTGGAGAACAGCAGGAATGACGGAGCGCCCCAATAGCAGGAAGTCGTGTCTTTATCCAGAATAATTTGCGAACACATTCATGTATAACCGCACATGTTGAATCACATATGACCTGATGGAACAGGTTCACTGACGAATTAAATAGCCTGTATCACAGCATGCCCTGATGTGCAGACATCGGTGGCACTAACTGTTCTGCTATGCAGTTTTGAAATATTTTGACAAAAATCTTTAATGATTTTTATGAATCTCTTTATTTTTAATCGGTCGCATGCGCTGCTGCTCGTCCCTGCATGGGTATTATGTAACAAGCGGAGTGACGTGCGTTGTGCACTCACTTGCAAAGACGCATAATACTGTCTGACTGCACCCTGAAATGAGCAGTCAAAAACTGACCATTGACTTTAGACCAGGTTTTTGTTGGTAAATGGCACAATCACTTTTTGCGGTCTCAAGATAGCGATGCGCTTGACCACACCTCATTTTAAGACCAACACACCCATGGGCGCTTAAATGCATTCCCTACTTAGGCAGACTGGACACTGAGTGCTTTGATGGTATTTGTGCCGGTCGAAAAGTAGCAAAAATTAGTTTGAAATATGTAATAAACAATTTTTTTTTTTCGATATGACAAAACAACATTTTTTAAAACTTTTTGCTGCCCAAAATACACTGATTTTTCTTCCAAATTGCCTACCTTGTGACATCAGTGTAATATACTTTGCGGTCTCAGAGTGGTTCAGCCTTAAGTCATCTCACTTATATTTGCTCGCCGAAATCAACACGGTGTTGCTGCAAAAATTTGACCCACTTTATCCTCAAAGTAAGATCTGAGGGAAACACATGCATTGATTTGCCCGGTGTGTGAAAGATGTTTGTAAAAACTCTGGTGTTCGGCGCTCTGGCCAGACAGTATCAGCCTCCTTTCTTCACTGCCTTCCTCGTTTTCAGCCATGTTTTGTTGCGAGTCAAATCAACTGAGCGCACAGAGCTTTTCTGACCCTGCATCCTTTTGACAATTTCAAGTCAAAATAGCAGTTATTTGAATGCGAAAACAGGCTCTATTAAATTTGAGAAGACAACCAAAGAAAACCAAATGCCGGAAAATAATTATGTCATATACACTTTAATTACACAACCATCCAAAAAAAAAATAAAAAAGGTCCGACGCCAGGGTGACAGCAGGGTAGGAGTCGGTCTTGGCAGCCAATTAATTTGTTCGCAAGGCAGCTAGTTAAATGGCATAGAGGCTATCTTAGGTAAAGGTTAACTTTTAACTGTTAGTTAACAACAGGCGCTTCCCGTCTGTAGTTCCTCAGCTGTTTGATGGTGTACATCACACAATAAGAAGAATCAAAATCTAATTTAGGTAGTTTTACCCCTCGCCACCTCTTCCTCTCTACCTTCTATTTTGCTCCCCTTTCTCTTTGATACTTGCATTTTCAGTGAAATGAAAAGGAAGGCAAGTGGAAAAGGATTTTTTCCAAAATATTTATAGAAAATGTGCAGCCTAGCCACAATCAATTTCAATAAAAAATGTCATTATCAATAACATAGGTCCCAACAGTCATGTGAGTATGAAGCGTAGACAGATTAAAAATATAGTCTTCATACAGATGATTTGTTACATACAGATGATTTGTTAGGCTTTGGTGCTGTAATTGATGGGAAACATGCTTTTAAATTTCAATCAAGGTACAATAATCTGGCCTTTCCCATAAATAACAAAGATACTGCAAATATGAAAATTTATTGACAATTCTGATGCTTTGACAACGGGCCCCCATCCCCGTGGGCTCGATTGCATCTCCACTCCTTGCACTTCCAGTATTTCTGTCACTGTCTACAATTTGTAGGCAATCCAGGATAGTTTGGTCTGACAGAGTTGAAGGGCAGGTGCCTTTCATTTTAGTCCCCAGCACCTCACCCGCCCACTTTCCCTCTGTTCTCCAAGTGGCCTTCGTGCAATGTATGCTGAATGACTTTTGAAATGTAGCCGTACTTTTGCATACTCCTCCCTGGGTTTTCGACACAGCTTCACTCAATCATGCTTGACATTATAAGGGGACACAAAACCTTAAAAATTATCAAAACAAGTACAACCCCAATTCCGAAATAGTTGGGACAAAGTGTAAATTGTGAATAAAATCAAAACACAATGTCTTTCAAATCACACCAGCAAGTTTTTTATTCACAATAGAACAGAGATAACAGATAACAACATAATGTTGAAACTGAGATATTTAACAACTTTATCCACAAAATGAGCTTATTTCAAATTTGATGGCCGCTACAGGTCTCAAAAAAGTTGGGACAGGGGCCTGTTTACCATGGTGTAGCATCCCCTCTTCTTTTTAACACAGAGTGGAGGCGTCTGGGCATTAAGGAGACAAGTTTCTTGAGTTTAGCCATTGGAATTTGATCCCACTCTTGTTTAATACAGGCTTCCAGCTGCTGGAGAGTTTTGAGTCTCCTTCGACGGACTTTTCGTTTAATTATGCGCCAAATGTTCTCGATCGGTGAAAGATCAGGATGCAGACAGGCCAGTTCTGCACACGGACTCTTCTACTACGAAGCCATGCTGTTGTAATAGCTGCAGTATGTGGTTTTGCATTGTCCTGCTGAAATACACAATGCCTTCCCTGGAATATTTGTCGTCTGGAGGGGAGCTTATGTTGCTCTAAAACCTTGATATACTTTTCAGCATTCATGGTGCTTTTTAAAACATGCAAGTGTCCCACACCATATGCACTAATGCATCCCCATACCATCAGAGATGCTGGCTTCGGAAACTAAACGCTGATAACAGGAGGGGTGGTCTTTCTCCTCTTTAGCCCGGAGGACACAACGCCCATGATTTCCAATAAGAATGTCAAATTTGGACTCGTCTGACCAGGGGGCACTTTGCCACTTTGCTACAGTCCATTTTGAATGAGCCTTGACCCACAGAACACGGCAGTGCTTCTGGATCATGCTCAACAATGGCTTCCTTTTTGCATGATAGAGTTTTAGGTGGCATCTGTGGATAGCACGGCGGACTGTGTTTACAGACAGTAGTTTCTTGAAGTATTCCTGGGCCCATTTAGTAATGTCAATGACAGAATCATGCCGGTGAGTGATGCAGTGGCGTCTGAGGGCCCGAAGATCACGGGCATCCAGTAAAGGTCTTCGGCCTTGTCCCTTACACACAGAGATTTTTCCAGTTTCTCTGAATCTTTTGATGATGTTATTTGGCGTTGAGGAACATTGTTTTTAAAGTATTCCACAATTTTTTTACGCAAGCCTTCACAGGTTGGAGAGCCTCTGGCCATCTTTACTTCTGAGAGACTCAGCCTCTCTGAGACATCCCTTTTATAGCCAATCATGTTACACATCTGATGCCAGTTAACTTAATTACTTGCTAAATGTTCTTTCAGGTGATTCTCTTACATATTAATTGCTTTTTCAGCCCTTGTTTGCCTGTGTCCCAACTTTTTTGAGACCTGTTGCAGCCAGAAAATTTGAAATAAGCTCATTTTGTGGATAAAAATGTAAAATGTCTCCGTTTCAACATTTGAAATGTTATCTATGTTGTATTGTAAATACCATATAGGCTCATGTGATCTGAAAATCATGGCATTTTGATTTTATTCACAATTTACACTTCATCCCAACTATTTCAGAATTGTGGTTGTAGATTTTTAAATTAAATGTCCAGCATGCATTAAATACATTTTTTGGACTGCTTTTTTTTTTTTACAGTACATTTTGAAAGCTTTGTTGAAACATATTAAAATCTATTACACAGACAGAGTCAGCTGGCAAAATGTTGTTCCATTTTACAGCTTGGTAGTGCTTTAAAAATGTTTATATGTGATCAACTATTTTACTTAAATGGTATTAATTTTGTATTCTGTAACTCTGTGTGATCTGTCATTCCAACTGAGGTTGTGTATTTGAAAAAAAATAAAATAAATAAATATAAACACAAAAATGATCAGAATGAGGATTCCCACATCCCACACACAGTCTTTATTGTACTCCTTCAAGATAGAATTGATCAAAATGTTGTATTAAGCAGCCCCCATCGTCAACCTCCATCAACAGCCCTCATTGTATTAAAGCAGCCCCCATTGTATTAAAGTAGCCCCTGATATATTAACGCACTTTAAAAGAAGTGCTTAATTTTTTTCAGTGGGTTGTTACAGTGCATTAATGCTTCCTAAACTTTAGCTTTTACTTGGCATGAAGTTTTTCATTTTTAGAAGTTGACCTTTTATTCATCTGTTGATAATGTGCCTCTCCTTATTGGTTTTATTTCTGGAGTAACAGATACTGAGAAATTTAAATCCGAATGATAACATGTTAAAGCGAGAGCACTTATTTGTAACATGGTCCCGAGGTGTCAAAAAACAAAGAGAACACATAGAGCGCAAGACATTCAGACATAAAGGCCAAACAAAATAATCCTAAAATCCAAAGTTGCATTGTCACAATTTAAGAGAAAATAAAAGAAACTGCAAAGAAAACTGAAAAACAATGTCACAACAAAATTCATTATCAGTTTCCTTATCCCAAAGAAAAGTTCCAACCTGACACATGTAAGATCCATTCATATTTAAAGACTTAAAATTTAGCGGGGGGCTGCTCCACAACACGGAACCAGCATAAAAAAGGAACGTCCGCCTACATTATTGACTTTATGCACATAACATGAACACACACTGGCCCTGGTGTTATAATCATGCTGAAAATGGACCACTGTTATCTGAGAACCCAAGTATTGAGGAGCATTACCATTGATGATATTATAAATCTGATGCAGTTTCTGTTGTTCTACTCTGAGATGTACTGGCATCATTCCCACCCTTCTAAATTCATCCTAATCTCGCCTAGGGCACCGAAATGTCTGGAGCCGGCCCTGTTAGTACATATATGTATTTCATGAGCAGTTATCATTGACAATATTTTAAATATAAAATCAGGTTATGTTGATAAGTCTTAGTTATTAAGTGAGTGAACTGTTTGATTGCTAATCGGGCAAATCATATGGAAACAAGTCGAGAGTCATCGAGTCAAAACTGCCTACGCTATACCTACAGTAGCATGTCTGTGATTCTTTTTGTGCATTGTGCTTGACTCAGTAATGTACAGGAGTAATGTTAGGTTAATTAGCCAGCTAGCCAGATAGCATCGTGGCTATCTAACGTAACGCTGTCTGATTTTCCTCTAGTGTTCTACTGCTGCACATCGCACAAGCAGACAAACACAGGAATTTACTTAAGGCAGTATTACCCTTGTGACATCTTCCTCTTTACTTTTTTTTCTCCCATTATTTTGTGTTTGTTCTTTGATGACCACATTTTCAGGGAACTAAATTTGATTAGCCATCCTATTTCCCATAAATCTCCACAAAAATAAATCAAGTGGAAGGGTATTTTGCGTAATATAAACAGAAAATATGCAGCCTATCCACCATCAAATTCAATAAAAAATCTTTGTTGTTTTTAGTACTAAAAAAAATCTTTACAAGTCAAGTCAAGTCAAGTCAAGTCATTTTATTTGTATAGCACATTTAAATACAACAGAGTTGGTCCCCAAAGTGCTTCACAATACAACACAAAGATTTAGAACACTGTATAACAGAATAGAGAAATAGAGAAAGGACATAAATATAAAATATATAAGGAAAAACAAACAAAAATAGATACAAGTAATTAAAAAACAATTAAAAGGGGGAGGACTTGACATCAGCAATTAAAATAGAGAAATTAAAACTGAAAAATTAAAATTCAAAATTAAAACCTCAAAATTGTGCCGAAAGCTAGGGAGAAAAGATGCGTCTTTAAATTGGATTTAAAACAATCAATGCTGGGAGAGGATCTGACGTGTAGGAAGACTATTCCAGAGCTTGGGGGCAGCAACAGAGAAGGCTCTGTCACCTTTGGTTTTAAGGCGTGTGCGGTATAGTTATGTATGAATCTGTAAATTAATTCCCTGCTCACACAGGCCAAAATATAGTTGTTATGGGGTTCTGCCTCGTGTGCTTGTTTGTGCTCGTGCGTTTTCCCCCGTGCCTCTCTTGATTTGTATTTCAGCTCCATTCCCGCGGTCTGACCATTGATTCCCTCTTACCCTGACTCCTGTGGTGTCGTGTGACAGCCTTCAGTATGCCTGAGTCTCGTGGTCCAATCACGTTTCCTCTTTCGGTTTTGGCTGTGGTATTTCATTCATTGCTTCCATCTGTGCTTATTCTGGGTATCGCAAAACTCTGAGTGAATGCGTTCTCTGATAGGGCCATTACTAACCCGTTCTAACCAGCACCTGTTTAAGGGTGTTTGTATATATATTTCATCACATAGTATTAACCTTATTAAAGCGTTAGCGAGTGCGAGTGTTTCTAGCTTTTATAATTCCTGTCTAAGCTTTCCCTGATTAACTGCGTTTAAAGCTGTGCTTTCCTTTGCTTCTCTTGTGGTGCTTTTTACTCGTCAAGTTTAGATTACCTCAATCTAAACTGTCTAGCTTGCGTGATTGTCTCAAATCATGATTGTTAAACTAGTTCTTGTGTAATTGTTCATTTATCCCATGTGTTTCTGTTTCCACCTGAGATTGCCTTCCGAATCCTCGCCTCCTCCCACGCATTTATCAGGAGGGAAGAGAGTTGAGACCGTCAGACGGGACTTTATTTTGCATCTGTTTTGTTTCTCCTGAGCCTTCCTGAGTTTAATTCCTGAGTCTTGTATTTCTCTGCGCCCACGTCTTGTCTGCCCCTTGTCTAGTCTCCCAGTGCTCCCGTCAGTTAGTCAGGTCCAGTTTTTGTTTTTTGAGTCTAGCCACTCTCGGAGTGTGTACTTCTGTTTCCCCCTGCCTTGGGCAGTGTACCTTAGTTTCTCCTGTTGTTCAGTGCATGTGCACGGTGTTTTGTGTCTGGCCTGTGCGCCTATGTTCTCCGAGTGTTTTGTGTTGTAATAAACACTTCTGGATCCTGCACCTGGTGTCCACCTGACCTCTCCTTAACAATATTTCCACCACTCATCTTCAATAAAATGAAAAATAAGTACAAATTATACTGTGTACAAGTATGACATCTTTCGCTCCATGCAAGATCATTGTAGCGCATGCCTGGGATATACTGAATTTTGGTAGAGTGGACAGTGAAACTATGTGAGAGGATACATAGCTACGTTATCGAGCTAACTCGGAATTTTGTCAGTAAACATCATTATTTGTGGTACTGTGTTCTTGCTTTTAGAATAGATTTAAAAATTCTATTGTTTGCTTTTAAAGCTCTCAATGGCCTAGCCCCCCCGTATTTGACTGAGCTCCTCTGTATCCACGCCTCCGCTAGAACACTAAGATCTTCTAATCAATTATTACTGGTCACCCCTAAAATGAGGCTAAACACTAAAGGTGACCGTGCCTTTGTGGCGGCGGCCCCTAGGCTCTGGAACAACCTGCCCTGGCACATCCGCTCTGCGGGATCGATTGTGGTTTTAAATCCTCCCTAAAGACACACCTCTTCTCCCTGGCTTTTAAAACACAGTGAACACAGTGCTATTTTACAGCACTGTGTTTATGTGTTTTAGCATTTATTTTTTTTTATCGTAATTGCTGCATTGTATGGGTCACTCTCTCATCCATGCTGCTTTTATCTGTACAGCACTTTGGTCAAGCCCAGTTGTTTTAAATGTGCTCTATAAAGTTTGAGTTGAGTTGAAACAATGTTTCTCGACTGTAGCCGACATACACACTTCAAATTGGACTATTGCCTATCTATGAATTGGACAAAGCTGCAAACCGAACATTACATTAGACTGGATTATGTTAAATTTACGATTCCAGATTTCTTTTGTTTTCCCCACTGATCCAAAATTGGTTGGAATATTTTCAATATGTCTGAAAGTTGGTTGGGACAAATCCCAACCATCCCTACCCTAATTTATGCCTATGCTAACAGAGATTTACACTGAATGTATCAAATGGTAGCATTTTAGTCACACTCCTTTGTGCAGTATTCCTTCATACTATCCCAATGATATTAACCTACAGCGAAAGTACTTGCGATCAACAGCGCAATAAAATTAATTATTTTCTAAGCACTTCAGATGCAATCAAACAAAAATGTATCTGTGCAATGAAACAGTGTTAATAAGAAACCTAATTTTATTCAGCTTTTTTCCTTTTCATCTCGTATTGCAGTTAGGGGACTCAACTCCTTTGCAAAAACTAGAGTTTAAAACAGAGGTAAAGTGCACAATAAAGGTTAAGAGAGACAGGTTGGCTAGGAGAGAAATCCAGACTATTCCAAAGGCAGAATAGTTTCCGTTAAACATTTACGGTAGACGATATTATTGTAATAGCCTGTAATTCTGAATGGCCCATACTATAGAAAATACTTTTCCCAGTTCAGCCCACCCCCCACTTTTGTAGTTAGACCAAAATTTCCACTTCCCTATTTGAAACGTGGTTTAGAATTTTACATTTGCTGTTATTTATGTCACAAACTGGCCTCCTCTGCAATGTTCACTCCTACATGCTCAATCAGTGTCTTTCAGGGTAGATCAACCTCCCCACCTCTCTCTACTTTGTTGCACTAATGTTACGCTTGTCAAGTACAGTGCTCCTGCTTAAGTTAATCCATGCCTGCCCATGTGTGCTTGTGACTGCTTTTTGAGTGAGGGCCAGTACAAACCTGGATTCACGAAAATAGGTTATGGAATGATGGCTGTATTCTAAGTGTTTTTGAAGTAACTGCACAGATCAAATAAATAGCTGCATATCTCTGATTTCGGTGAATATGGAAAGTTAAACCCAAGTGCAGATCTGGAAGCTGCAGCTAAGTATTTCTGACTTACGTTACAGGGATAGTTTGGGTTTTTGAGGAGGGATTGTATGAGGTCCTTATCCCAAGTAAATGTATTACCTACGAATAGCTGACAGCAAGCTCCCAGTCAGTGGAAGCAGAGCATAGTACCAGCACAGAGGCAAGCAATGCACTGCTCTGGACAGGTACAAAAGCAAACATATGCTTGCTGCCTAATTATGGGTCCACTTGAAATATATCAACATCTGTTTAACCGCACACGATATATGAAACATTCTCACCACTTTACTTGCCCGTCAGACCACCAGTCCTTTTCTTTGGCAGTAAATTTTTGCAACCATTTTAGAATGCGGAAGTTCTTTTTAAGATTAGTTTTATTGAACCTCGTGGGGGTAATGTGTCCTCTGCATTTAACCCATCCTATAGTTAGGAACAGTGGGCAGCCACAGAGCAGTGCCTGGAGACCAACTCCAGTTCTAAAGCCAGTTCCTTGGTCAGGGGTACTGGGAGGAATGTCCCTATAATGCATGTTTTTCTGGATGTGGGAAACTGGAGTACCCGGAGGAAACCCACACAAACACGGGGAGAACATGCAAACTCCGCACAGAAAGGCCCCAGGCCGGATTCGAACCCACAAACTTCTTGCTGTGAGGCAGCAGTGCTAATCAAGGTGAAGAGGTGAAATATTCCAAATATAGCATAAATTTAAATGGATATTGATTTATTTTTGGTGGGCCATCTCTTTTGGTGGCTAACATACGCTTTGCTGCTGACCCCATCCACAGCAGTGTATTGCTCTGCTCCTGTCATGGCATTACTCTCTGCTTCCACAAACTGGGAGCTTGCTGGCTTTTATCTACTGCAGGTAATACACTGACTCGAAATCAGCACCTCATTACAACCCCACTTCAAAAACTCGAGCTACCCCTCCAATATGAATTCCAAACGACTACATTTCACATTTATTTGAACGAGCACCATCCCCAAAGTTGCTCAGCCTGCACACATTACTCTTCCATACCCCTGGTTTGGTTCAGTGAAACAACTCAACATATAAACAGTTAACTACAATATCAAAAAAAAAGAAAAGAAAAAGAAGTACATGCTATGATGGATTGGTGTCTTGGCTCTGACCCTGACACACCCCGCGGCCAACTGAGCTTGAGGAAAAGAGAGCAGGGAGTGTCAGGATTTCCCCCCCGGGGGAAATTCAGAGCCTACAGGTGGATGCTGGGGCGGAGGTGGGATTTTAACTAGCAGCAGGCAAGAGTGATGCAACATCAGGCAATGTTACTAGCAGTGGCAGAGGGATGCTAGTGGCTAGTTCAGCCCAGGGATTTTGATGTAGTATTAGTGGCTATTCAATGACACAAATGGTGTGAGGTGTGATGGGCCAGTAGCTCTGTTTGTGGACCAATCAAAACAGAGCTCATTATCATAGAGGAGACACCCATGCAAAATAGTCTGTTCATCAAAGGGGAGAGAATTACAGGCAGTGAATTCCCCAGAAATTATGTGTTTACACTCCTTTCTTTTGGACATCAAAGAAAATGTACAGGGACATATGCACGAATACAGTACGGTCTGTAAACTTATATTTCATTGTTTTCAAATACAATGTGCTATCAAGCCAAAATGTAAAAATTGAGTTCCTATCCCATGGATTAGGATTAGTTTTCTCAGTCACTAGAAAGTTTGATATGAATCATTCAAGAATACTGCTTTTGCATTTGAATGTTCTCAGAAATATTTTGAGAATAATATTTATTAAAAGTAGTACAAGTAGCAGTAGTTTATTGACACTCGAGGTCCAACATTACAATCAATCAAACGTGCAAGGTATAAACAACAAATCATTACGAACAAGCCATCACTACATACATAACGTAAAGCAGGATACGCATGGAATACGAGCACAAAGCAGATAGCGTAAGTTATAATGAAATCAATTTCTCTAAATATTCACATAAAATTAATGTATTTTGTGAATTTTCAGGATATTGGATGATTCACAGTTATTTAGACAGTATGGCAGGAAAAAAGACCTTGTTCTCCTCTTCATTCATCTACAAGAGAGAAGAATTGTGACACGTCTTTTGTCTTGTACACCTTCAACACACCTACATGTCCTGTCTTCTCTCTATACCCCAGTCCAATGCTCAGTTTCAATTCTTAGTGTGTGACTACTGAGCCGCATCTGCGGAAACGCTATTCTTGCATTTCCGGGACTGCACGTTTTTCAGATTTATAGACTGCAGTGACTAAAAGATCAAAGTTAATTGCGCGAGATGTGACAACTTGTCTGCTAGCATAACCTTCTACCTTTTGCTTTAGGAAAACTAGGGCGTCCACGGAATTGTCAATCAATGAATCAATGATTCAATGTATTGATAGGTGCTACTCCCATGTTTCATTATCTCCAGCACATACATCAAAGGAACGTCAGCCGTACCAATCGTACTACTTTGGATCCAACGAAAGTGAGACTCCCGCTTTTCCCTTACCAGTTCGTTGAGAGAAGGCTGGCCAAATTCCACAAGGCAAGTGTCACTAGGGGATGACTGTCATACACCTAACACAGCCTTTACTGCAATGTTGTACAGGTGCTCAACCAGGCACAGAGCCGGGGGGGGTATAGGCGTGCTCCGGCCCCCCCATAAGATGCTAAAAACAAAATTAGAAGGCTGAAGGCCCCCAACTTAGAAATGGTTCACTTCTAAAAGGGGAATTTTCCATAGCATTTTTCCTCTGTGTTGGACAAGTTTGCTAAATTGGTAAGTGGGATGAAGGTAAGGGTATTCTAAAGCGTGTGCCTTGTGAATATCTGTAATTTGTATGTAGCGGTTCTATTGCGATTAAATATTTCAATGGCTTTGACAAAGCAGGACCTAGCTGATTTGTTAATTGTTAATATCCTCATTCAAATGTATAAAATGAACACACCATTACTTTAGGACGATGTCCTAAATAAATTTTGCTTGTCACAGACTATGTTGGCAGATGAAAAAGTCTATTGATAAGCTCTTCTTACCATAAGTCAGAGGTTATCATAACTGTCATTGACAGGACAAAAAAACTCATATAATGATTTGCTACAGCTGATTATTTTTATTTATTTCTTTAATACAAGTAAACGCATCACAGTATATTAAGGTATATTTTCACAAATACCAGTACTGTATAACTCGCAGAAACCGTCCTCCTCTAAACCGGATAATCACTCAAAACAGACAAAATTTAAAGTCCCGATTCTTCTGTAACATTTTCCATTATATAAACATTGCCAATAATGGATTTTCTTAAACGGATTTTCGCGTATATCGGACAAAAGGTCCGATCTTGACACAGTGTATTTCAATTAAAAACTGCGCGGACAGCACAGTTGAAATAAAGCTCCGGAATAAAGTTTAGAATTGATCAGATGATCGGAAATTGTGCACATTGAGAGATCCATGAAGTGTTAGGGACTCCACATCGATCATTAACGTATGGGCTGTGTTAGTTTAGATCTACTGTAGTACCGGTACACGTGTATATTTGTCAGGGTAGCCTACTGGTACGAACACACTGCGCTTTCAGAAAATTGGCAAGTAAACAAAACAAAAACACAGACACATCAGAAGAAATACAACATTGTCAACTATGCTGAAAAAAATCCTTCTATGAAGCAGACGGCTATAGTCACCAAGTTTGGGCTGAAGCGGCAGACGTTGAATGACACTCTTGGAAAGAAGGCCAAAATCATCCGTGTCATTGAAGACCCAGAGAAGGTTGCCCAAAAGGCAGGATCTTTTGAGCGCATGAAGATTACTTACAATGATGATGCTGCCCTTCTTTGATTTTGCGAGAATGAAGTTATTTCCCTCTTAATTGAACATTTACATGAAATTTATTCACACTGGTGTATATCAGATAACATCAGTGTTACATGTATAGCTGATATCGTTCGTCTTATGTGGGAAATGGATTTTGTCTGGTTTGTCCGCACAAGCTAATATCAATCGATGTGACAAATGAAATTTTCGTAGCCTTTTTTGAAATTTCATGGCATGGGTGGTAATGGCGTGAAAGAAAAAGGTTCTTCTAGTTTGAGTTGATGCTGCTGTTTCTTGTTTATACGTGGTAAAGAATGCATTTTTAAAACTGCAATTTATCAGTCTTTTATCAGATAGAATATTTTTTACTTTTTACTGTTGACATTACTGCAAATCTTTCATTCTGTTGTGCAGTGATTCAGCTTGTAGCGGATCGCTTGTGTTAAATGTAATGCACGTGTGTAGGACAATGTGCATAAACAGGAGGTGATGTCTTATACTGTCAAAATGACATTAAATGATTCCTTGATAACTTATTCCTGGTTTCAGTTGTTTGCTCTTTAAATATGATAAACCTACCTCCAAACCATGGTATTCAGGGAATGCTTCCCCACACAGTAGTTATGAACAATGCGCAATGCACTCTTGTTAGGTTGTATTTATCGATAATTTTCTCTCTTGTTAACACTTAATTTAGTCAGAAGGAGTGCAATTTTTTAGGGTATTTTCATCTGCTTTCATCTTTTAGAATCTTCAATTGAATTTTGCTATCATAAACAGTGCAAAACAAGATATGGTTTGTTCAACAAGCATTTCTGAAATCCTAAATAGCCTTTGTAATGTATTTTTATAAGGCCCTTTCTTGGTGAGTTGCTTGAGGATGGAATTTGCCGCCATACTTATAGTGAGCCAATAATATTAAATTTGATCCGCTTCGGCTTAAAAAGTAGCTAAAAACTATTGTCCATGCAAATATGAAAGACTGCTCATTATGTGTTCAGTGTCACTGGGAAGAAGAATGACAGACCTTTAAAAAGGTAATATTTTTGTCACACAGTTCTCAGTAGAATTCATGGTCTTAGCATCCAATCAGACAGTGATCTGGTACTCCTAAAGATACTGTACCATACTGGAAATAAAATGATGAAAAGCAGTTTGTTGAACAGCTGATTGTACTCTCACCTATAGGTCACAAGCATTGTGCTTTATTTTCTGAAGATATTCCACAAACCAGCGCAGTCATGTAAAAAATTCTGACTTTTTAATTGTAACAAAACAACAAACGAACAAAAATTTTTCAGGCTGTTCTACAAGGAGCCACTATTTATTTTCCAAAATATCAATAGATGGCATTGCTTCTATGCTTGCAAAGTATTTCTTGGTTCGCCCTGAGAAAACATAACTTGTTGAAATGCTTGGAGTTGTCATTTGAACGTTTTTTGTACGGCAGATGATACTTTGCAATCTGTGGTAAAAACAGCCCCTTAATAAGTATTTCCAACAATGCTTGATGAGGACCCCACAGAGAGGTGAGAATATAGGGTCATTTTCTTCTTTGGTTCCATTGATAGCCATTCTGTTTTCTTGTCATCACAGTACCGGTATTCTGGCAAAGCTCCCGTAGAATGGACAGTTTCTTCACGAGCCTTTCACGACTTGTGGCCAAAATCACAGTATCATTCATAAGTATGAGAGAGGGTAACCAGTGTAAGAATCTAATCGGGTTCACATCTACAGTGTGCGAATAAGGAAATTGACAGAGACTGCAAAGAGGAAACAAGATGTAGGGGAGCCCTGTTTGATACCGACTGTAGTTGTAATGAGACCGGAGCCCAGTATGCTAAGTGAGGATTTGTACATCATATAAATGGCACAAAACATAACTGCACCACATCCCAATCTATGGAGGGTGTCCAGCAAAATGGTTCCTAGGCACCTGATCATATGCTTTTGAAAAATCAACAAAAACTATAAATAACTTGTGATGCTTCTTATATGCCCAGTCCATTAGAAGTCTCAGAGTAATTATTAATCCAAGCCTCCTATGTTTAGGCTGGGCTCCTGCTTGCTCCCTGTCTGGTGTGAAGAATGCCGTTAAACGATTACACAAGAGGCAGTCATACATTTTGGATATGGCATTGATAACACTTATGCCCTTATAATTATCACAGCACAAAGTTGCACCTTTTTAGAAAAGCATCCTTAACTTAGCATGTGTCCACTGCATGGGATACAGAATAGAATTGAAGAGCAGAGTGAAAGGAATAATCCACTGGATGGGTAACAACCGGAATAATCCAGGACTCATACCATCAGGTCCTGCATTTTCATTCAGCTTAAGATGGGAGGTGAGGACCTCATGTATTTCCTCCACTAGAAAAGAATTTTGAAAAACAGGAGCATATGGACATAAAAAAATTAGGATCCAACTCAAGGGGAGTACTTTCAGCTGAGTTTAGAAGAGTCTCCATATATGCACAACACTTTGCAATAATTCTATTGAATACGCTGCCTATCCAAAAAAAAAAAAAAGTTGTCATTTGAATTTCAATAAACAAATACTCAAGAGCCTATAATTGAATCATTATTGCAGTCATGAATATGTTTTGGCAATAATTATTTTAATCCTGACTGATTCAGCGCATAACTTCTCATTTCTTAAACAACCATGTTGGAAGATGTATCTCATGGTCGTTGAAATGATGTTGTTGTGTTTCAAGAGGGGCAAATTATTGGCCGGCGTCAAGCAAAGAAAACAGCTAAGAAGTCAAAGTAAAAGAATACTTCATTATCCCAAAAAGGGAAATTCTTGCGGTCAAAGTGCGACACACATACCATTTAAGACGGATGAATAAATAAATAAATAAATAAATGAATAAATAAGTACATCTGTTACCCCCCACCACCCCCCAATATAGACATGATTCATGAACATCCCATAAACGCCCCATCCTGCCTCCTCTCCCAAAAAAAAAAAAAGACAGTCTCACAAAACAGAGTAATTAAATCCTATGCCTTGGCCTGTCTTTCATTAAAAAGCCTAATGGCAGAGGGCACAAATGAAACACTAAACCTTTTGGTTTTAATTAACCTTTGCTGCAACCTACCATTGCCACAGTGGCTAAGTTGGAACCTGTTGTGTAAGGGATGAGTAGGGTCCCTAAGTGTACATGCTCAGCTTTGCTCATGATGAGATCAGTGCCCAGCTGAGTGACAGATGTCTGATTACATCCAATAATCTTGCTCGCTATGTTTACCATGCGCTGCAGCTTATTTTGGTCTTGTTTGTGCATATTCCCAAATAAACAAGCTAGGCCAAAGGCAAGAACACTCTGAAGAACCGTCTTGTAGAACAATTCAAAAATGAGACGGTCTACCTTAAAACTATTAAGTTTCCTTAAAAAAGAAAATTCGTTGTTGCAGCTTTTTGACCTTAGACTTTGCACATATATCAGACTTAAGCTGGTCATCAATCTCAATTCCCAAGTATTTATTACTGCTGACTCTCTCAATTGGTATATTGTTTACGATAGTGTTAGGGATATCACTTCTATTGCGTCTAAAATCAATGACCATTTCTTTTGTTTTAGTTGCACTAACTTCCAAGAAATTATCTTGGCACCATTTAGTGAAGTTACTTGCCTCTTATTCAAAACTAATGAGGACTGGGCTGTAAGGTTTTAAGTACCCCACCAGGGCAGTATCATTGGCATACTTAAAGAAGGTGTGTGTAGGTGTCATGGCACGGCACTTGTTGGTAAAGAGTGTATAGAGCATCGGGGACAATAAATATCCCTGGGGGGCACCGTTGTTTATGAGCTTGGAGGAAGAGGAGATGGAATTAAATCTCACCTGTTGTGTTCGGTTTGTTAAAAAGCTATAATCCATACTATGAGTTTTTTGTTAACCCCTAGCTTTGCCAGCTTGTCCACCAGCAGATGGGGCTGTATGGTGTTAACTACACTGCTGAAATCAAAGAAAACAATCTTAACAAGAGTGTCATGCTTCACTAGATGGTCCAATATACTGTTAGTCATTGTCAGCAGTGCATTGTCCACCCCCCTCCTTAGCTGGTAAGCAAACTGATATGGATGAAGAAATGGTGAAACCTCAGGTAAGAGGTGATTTCACAATATCTTTTCAAGACACTTCATAGGCACTGAGGTCAACGCAACTGGTCTCAGGTCATTAATTTCTTTAGGTCTGTTATGTTTGGGTACTTGTATGATTAAGGACTGGTTCCACTGAGCTGGTATCAGTCCTGTGTCTACTGAGCGCTGATATAGCCTTTGAAAAGGGAGGGCAAGTGAATCAGCGCACGCTCGCAAGACCTTACAGCTGATTCCATCTGGTACCTGAGATTTTCTAACATGGATCTGTGAGAATTGCTTCCTAACATCATCAATGGAAATTATAATATTGAAAGACCTTACAGCTGATTCCATCTGGTCCCTGAGATTTTCTAACATGGATCTGTGAGAATTGCTTCCTAATGTCATCAATGGAAATTATAATGTCCCTGCATGTTAAATCTTTTATTTTACCAATTGACTCAGCTTATTGTACAGAATAGTCAGCTGCATCAAATCTGCAATAAAAACTATTTAATTCATTAGAAAAAGCATTGTCATCTGTAACATTTAGAGTGTGCATTTTAGGTTTGTACCCAGTCATAATTTGTAGGCCATGCCAAGCCCTCCTTGCATCATGACTAAACAGTGACTGCACTTCGTTTTTGTCGGAGGCTTTACATTCTATGATTTTCTTCCTGATTTTGTGCTGCACAGCCTTTCTGTCAGCTTTTGTGCGGCCTGATTGGAACAGTCTCTTTTTTTGATTCAACAGTTATTTCAGTTCTGGAGTAATCCATGGTTTATTATTCGGGTAGAGTTTGACTGTCTTTTTGGAAATGAATAAGTTCTCACAGAAACGTATGTATCCTGACACCGCGAGTGCAGCATCATTAATATCTTGTGAGGTGTCCATGATGACATCCCAGTCAGTGCTGTCTAGGCACCCTCTCAGAGTAGCAGTTGATTCAGTAGTCCAGCATTTAACTTCTCTAGTCTGCGCTTTTTACTGGCGTAGCAGTGATTGGTTGGTTGGTGTGAGTCGAATCATGTTGTGGTCTGACCTACCCAACCCTGGCAGAGCTTTAGCATAGAATGCTCTTTATATGTTTCCATAGCACAGATCAAGACAAGCCCCCTCCCGGGTAGGACATGACACATACTGATGATAAGTTGGTAACAGTTCGGTTAAGTTACAAAGGTTGAAGTCTCCCAGGATAAACTTAGCTGCGTCAGGGGCCTTTGCCTCAGTCTGTGCAACCAGGTCATGTATAATTTTGCCAACTTCCTTAGTATCAGCTGAGGGTGCAATATAGACAATGAAAACACAGACCCGGTTTATCTCATGGGGAAGGTAGTAAGGTCTTAAGTTAACTGCTAAAAGTTGAATGTCCTTAGTGCAGAGTCTGTTTTTGACAGTGACCTGGGACGGATTACAGTATTTCTCATTTACAAACATGCACACGCCCCCTCCCTTACTTTTACCAGAGTGCGCGTTGCAGTCAGCCCGAACCATGGAGAAGCCTTCCAGGTCGATGACAGATTCGGGGTCTGTCTCGGTGAGCCAAGTCTCCGATAGGCAGATCAAACATGAACGACGATAATCCGACAGATATTGCACACTTGCCTGAAGTTCATCAACCTTGTTCCGTATGCTATGCACATTACCCAGCATGATGGATGGTAGTGGTTGTGTGAAGGGCTTCCTTCTGAATCGAGTTCGCACACTTCCTCTTCTGCTGCGTTTCCTTATTTTAACCATAGTGCCAGGTTTTCGGCAGAGGGATATTGTTGATACAAGTCCATTTTGCATTCGGAGCAAGACCTGCTTAAGACTAAGCAGAGCCTCACGTGTAGGTGATCTTGGATTGTAGCCCAGCCAAGATCCCAGCTGCCAATGCCATGTTATCGACCAAATTGGCGATCAAAACCAGAATTAAAACAGCTACACCCGCTCTCATTGTGTACAGTTATTTGTGGCACCGCTCATGAACTTAAAACAACTTTAAAAAGTTGACCAAGGACTTTAAAGTTTGACAAACAAATGTAACAAAGACAGGACGAACGCACTTGACCGTGTTGCTGCACCGAGCACGCGCTACTCGGTAATAACATTCCTGAAATCATTAAAACTGGGCCATGAACTGTCCAACAGTCTATTAAAACCTGGATGGATAGTGGTGAACCGCCAGCTTCACAGAAGAAATGGAAGGGAGAAAAATCATGACTAATCCTGATCAGAGATCATTAAAATGCTCAGTCAAGTGTCATCATAAAAATATCAACAGTAGAACTTGTGGCTATGTTTAATTCATACATGATGCAACAAGAACTAAGAGGATTGAGACGAACCAGCTGACTGGCCACAAGAAAGCCATGTGTTAGTGTGGCTAATTGGGAAAAACAAGTTCCATTTGCAAAGGAGCATAAAGACTGGGCTGAGGAGCAATGGAAAAAGATCAGGTGGTTGAATGAGTCCATTTTTATCCTATCCCCGAGTAATGGGCACGTCAGGGTAATAATGGAAGCCCAAAAAGCGATGCACCCTGAGAGAGAGGAGAGAGAAGTTTATTTATGTCACACATGTAAATACAAGCTGAGTTAAAATCAAAGAAAATCAAAAAAATACTTGCGAAGGACATACGCTACCTAGAAATAACTAAGGAGCTAAACTAGCTAGGTAGCAGAATATGGGAATGTGCACAAAGTGGACGGAGATACAAGGACAAAACAAGCAAATAGAAAGGAAACAAAGAAACATATGAACAAATGAATGATAAGCATTTTAGCAGAAAAAAAACCTTAGCTAGGAATTTGAAAGAGAGAGAAAAAAGTAGTACTTAATATAGTGAAATCAAGGATCTCTTTAAAGATTGCTTGAAATTGCATAAAGTGGGACTCTTTAAAGATTCATCAACCCTCTTCCAGATGACAGCTCCCTTAAAATGAATATTAAATTTACCATAATTGGTTCGAGCAGATGGAATACAAAAAGAAGATCTAGAGGCCAGCCTGGTATTATAATTGTGCCTACTTGATAGACTTCTAAAAAAAATTATTAAAGGCAGATGGCAACATATTTGAATGAAATTTAAACATAAAGATACAATTTAAATAATAAATGACATCAAGAAATTTCATAATATTCAGCTTCTAAAAAATAGGAGAGGAATGGGCAAAGAAATGTGAAAAATAAATTATTCTTACAGCACTCTTCTGCAGTACAACTATTGGTTCCAAAGTTGTGCGATATGTATTACCCCATACAGTCGCACCATAAATCAAAAATGGGTATATAAGTGAGTAATATAATTGAGTTAATATTTGAGGTGATACATAGTGACGAAGCTTTGCAATGATTCCAATGCCCCTGGATATTTTCTTGCTAAGGTGGTGGACATGCTCTTTCCAGTTTAGATGAGAGTCAGTAATTACACCAAGATACTAGACCTGGTCCTTCTGCTTGATTGGTTTTTGGTTAACTCCAATAGAAATTGTGCAATCATATTTCTTTTGTGGTGGATGAAAAATTACAAAATTGTTTTATCAACATTCAAAGACAATTTATTTGCACAAAGCCATGCATGGATATTTATTAGCTCAATATTCACTCTAGATTCAAGAGATTCTAGACTTGAATCAGCTAAAAATAAATTTGAGTCATCAGCAAAAAGATGAAAATGAAATATGTTTGAGCAGTTATAGAAATCATTGATGTGATGGTGAAATAGAAGGGGGCCAAGCACTGAGCCTTGTGGTACGCCACATGAGATTGGTAAAAATCCAGACAAACTATTGTCAATTGATACATATTGTTGTCTATTGGATAAATATGAAACAAACCATTCATTAGCAATGCCACGGATAGCGTATGAATAAAGCTTTGCTAAAAGAATGTTATGATCTACGGTATCAAATGCTTTACTTAAGTCCAGAAAGATACCACAAGCAAACTGGCAACCTTCAACTGCTCTTTGAATTTTGTCAATAATCAATAAAAGGCCATGCTCTGTTGAATGGTTTGCACGAAAACCAAACTGACTAGGATGTATTATGTTGTACGTATCTAGATAAACAGTTAATCTCTTGTACATCAAGTTTTCGAGAATTTGATTAAAGATTGACAAAAGAGATACTGGTTGATAATTCACAACAGATGAAAAGAGTCCAGCTTTATGTAAAGGTATGACACGAGCAATCTTGAAAAAGTCTGGTACACAACCAGAGGAAATAAAAAAGTTATACAATATCTCAAGGGGCCTTGCAACCACAGACTTTAAAGTCTTCAGCAATGGGACTGGAATGCTAAAAGGACCACAAGCTTTTCCAGATTTCAGACTCGAGATAATATTTTGTATTTCATATACTGTTGTAAGACTGAGAAGAAAGCTTCTAGGATGAGATATAGGTAAGAACGCTGAAAAAGACTTTTCAACATCAGGAATGGTCTTTCTGAAAGTTTTCCCAATGTTCGCAAAATAATTATCAAATTCGTTTGCAATGTCATTACTGTTAGGTAAAATTTTGTTGGAAGAAGTTATTATTCTGGTAGGAGTTACATAGCCCTTGGATTTTAGGGTTATTATTTGTTTGATACCTTTCCAGACATTTTTTATATTGGACATATTTTGTCTAAAATAGTTTTCATAATACCTCTTTTTACTAATAGCAACTAAATGATTTAAATTATTTCAATTCAATTTATATTTAACAAATAAACATTGATTTTGAGTCCTGATAAATTTCTTATATAGTCTATTCTTGTAATTGATTGACGTTCTAAGACCAAGAGTAATCCATGGCTTAGTCGTAAATTTGATTTCCTTTCTAGACAGTTTCTTGAGAGGCACATGAGAATTAATAATCTCATTAGATGTATTCAGGAAGCAGGAAAAAATGTCATATTATTTTTACCATAAAATAAACTAGACCAGTCAATCTGTGAAAAGTCTTCAATCAATGCTTCTTGACATAATCTATTAAAATCCCTTCTATAAACCTGCCTATTTGCAGAAAGTGGATGTATTGAGTCAATGGACAAAAAATTAGGGAGATGATCAGTAATTGGATATACAATACTCCCACTGTCAGTTACAAACTTTAAAGAATTAAAAAATATATTGTCTATCAGTGTTGCAGAATGGTTTGTTATATGTGTTGGTTGAAGTATATGTGGTTGAAAAGAATATGAAGACAGTGTATTAATAAATTCACTTCAATTGGACCATGAGAGTCTGAATTTAACAATTCCAGTATTAAATCGCCATAGAAAACACAAAGCTTAGACTCCTTATGAATTTTGTCAACTGTTTTGTAAAAGTTATCCAAAATTGGCTGCAGAGAGCTATTAGGGTGCCTATATATAACACCACATACAATGTTCCTATAGCCTCCACCATGGAGCTCAATCCAAAGTGATTCCTCTTCATCTGAACAAGTAATCAAGTCATCTCTTATATTATAGCTTAGGATATCAGCAATAAACAGACCAACTCTACCAACAGAAAACTTGGTAGGTTGTGACATAAACTTAAAGCCAGGAAGAGATACATTAGAAATTGGCGTATCCTTGCAAATTGAATCCCAGGTCTCAGAAAGGCCAATAATTTTAAAAGGACGATCAAGAGTGCCAAGCATCTGTTGAAGGTAATCAAAATTCTTTGATATACTTCTGATATTACAATGCAAAATGGAGAGTCAGATAAATTACGAAGTTTAAGGGAGGAGTGGAATTCATGAGGAGTATAATACCTAGAATTAACCTGACTTGGGATATTTAAGTCAGGGTCTATCTCATTAAGGTGCAGCATGTTAGAAATAGATGAAATAATTTCCAAACCAGGTAAAGTCGACAATCGAGCAATATTCGTTGAGCACTTGCATTTTATATTCGAGTTGAATGTTATTAATTCTAGAAGCTCAGAGTTGTCTAGATCAGCAAACGGGAACACATTGCGCATACAAAGCTGACACAACCATAAATCATTAGAGATCGTTAAGAAATTAAATTGTTTAAGCAAGAGCGACGAGCATTTGAAATGCATCCAGTTAAGACAGATCACATTCAACAGCACGACAGTTTCGCCTGATCAATTTACTACAGATAGGACATTTATCGGCCATTCAATGCAGAGGAAAAGTTCATCATGAAATACTGCAATGAGATCAATATTAAAGAAAAAGAAAAAAGCCACTGAAATACTGCTTATCTGAAATCATTGTCCAGCATCTAGCCATGAGAGCCATGTTGTTCCCATCCTGTTGTTGTTGCCACTGCTGCTTGCCGTTTCAATTTTGTGAGAATCTCCTTGGAACTCATGACCACTGCCGGACTTTGTTCGTCTTTACGAAGATAAACTTTGCCAACTTATACTTCAGCTCCTTCTTGCAACCTAGAGCCTTATTAAAGAGAGTCTTATTCATCTTTGTTAGGCTTTCGTTAATGTATATCGACCTTTCAGGCTCACGCTGGAAGGAGTCCAATTCATTAGACTTACGGTCACGCAATGCTCCCCGAGCCTTATAGATTTTGTCTTGGGTATACCACGACACAAACTTTGCAATGATTGCTGGCGGAAACTTATCTTCAGCAGTCCTGGGTGTAATCCGATGACACGCAGATATATCAGCGGCTGAGATATCAACTCCAGCCAAGGAAGCTATTCGACAAACTATGTCAGTAGCGTCCTCCGATCGAGTCACCGGAATGCCCCGAACTTCGAGGATTTGACAGCGGTCATACTGTTCCAAGTCATTCAACCACTTCTCATTCCTCTTGATGGCCTTTTGCATTGTCCCAATCTGAGACTTCAAAGCAAAGTTTTTGACTTCGAGTTCTTTGATTTTGTTATCCCTTGCAGAGGCTTGTTTAATCAGCTTCTCGTACTTGTCATTTAAAAATTCTAAAGATTCTATCAAGGGAGCCAATTTGGCGTGAAAAATGTCTTCAAGATCCTTTCTAGATAGCGGTAAAATTGATCTGTGCGACATCATCGAGCGCACAAGTAACCAGAATAACCCTTCATGCATAGTGCCTCTGGTGGCAGCGTTATGATCTGGGGTTGCTTCAGTTGATCAGGTCTAGGCTCAGCACTGTCCAGCAGCAATAAAATGAATTCAGCAGGCTACCTGAATAAACTGAATGACTAGTAACCCCTCAGTGGACTTTTTTATCCTTGACAGCACAGGAATATTCCAGGATGACAATGGTAAGATTTATCGGGCTCAAGTTGTGAAGAAGTGGTTCATCGAGCATGAGGAATCCTTTGCAGACATGAATTCGCCACCCCAGAGCCCAAACCTTAACCAATTTAAAGTCTCTGTTGAAGTTAAAAAGCCTTTATTGCAACATGGCTAGAAACCCGACGCGTTTCGGCAACAGCTTTGCCTTAATCAGGGAATAATTAGCGCATGCAGGCGCAGAACATTTAAAAGGTATGGATGATATGCAAGTAATTAGTGACTGCAACCATTCTCATTAGTCACTTAAACAATATCAATTACACCAATTCATAAAATAAAAAAGCAATGCAATACAAACTAGAGGCACTCATAGAGTGCAAACCTCCGCCAAGGCAGCACAATCCAAATGTGCATGAGTGGGAGCAAAGTTGAGTTATCGCGTGTGATAGGGTTTCAAGATGGCTGCCGTGGCGGCCATATTGTTTCACTGATTGCGGTCCAAATAAATAGGGTCCATCCTTGATGTAATAGCAATCCACCCACAAAATTTCAGACTAATCCGTGCATTACTTTTTGAGTTATGTTGTTCACAAACAGACAAACGGACAAACAGACAAACAAACGGGCAAAAACATAACCTCCGCCCCAACTTTGTTGGCGGAGGTAAAAATAAATCTCCCTTCATGGGAGAACTATGCGCACGAAAATACAAAACATTTAAAGGGAATAGCTGGCATGCAAGTAATTAGTAACCACATTATCACTCAAACAGTATCAATTACACACGCGTTGGTCAGATGCATAATTTTAATCATGCAATTAATATACCAAGAAGGCAATAAATGCCATAGATAATTACAATACATAACCAGATTTACCTTTAGAGAAAACAATACGCTTACTCAAAACATTTAGAGGTGTGCAAGTAATTAGTGACCACGACGATTCTCATTATCACTTAAACAGTATTAATTATCCACGTTTTGGTCTGTGCGCAATGTCAATCATGAGAGCAAGAAATATACAGAGTAAGAAGGTAATAAGTACAATTCATGACGATAGAAAGTCATACAGAGATATTTGGCAAGATATAACAACAATGTATGGATGCAAAAGAACATATATAAAGGGTAAGGATAAAAAACAAACCGGTGGCGTCAGTATAAAGAAAAATATCAACACACAGTATGACCCACAGTATAGATAGTAGAATAAGGATCCTCACAACCCCCTGTATAGAATAGAAATACTGGAACTACACTATCTTAGAATAGGCCATAGTATGGTAAGTATGAATAGTATGGTAAGTAATGAAAAAAAAAAACTTTAAAGAAAGGGTGAAAGATCTAAATCTTCGTTTAAACCTGGTTTGATGGTGGCCTTTAAATTATAGATCCAAAATGATTCTCTCTGTAGTAAACGCTTTAGTCTGTCTCCACCTCGTTTGTTTTCAGTAATCACTTCGATGACAATGGCTTTAAGTGAATTTTCATTGCCCATTCTGTTTATTATGAACTGTTACCCCTCTCCGCAATGAGCACCTCTCCTGATTTTTGATTGAAGCTGCACTTTTGGAGCCAAGGCAGCGCTCTTTTTCCATTTCAATTTTGACAATTTAAAGTCTTTTGGATTTTCTGGAGAAGACTAAATGGAGTAGTTTGACTCATCCATCGTCAATACCATATTTCGGTCAAAAATGAATGCATATTTGGTCAGAAGTAAGTGTTGCAACATTGTAAAAGATTTTCAAAACAATATCACAACAAATATGCACGATGATCAAAGCTACTGGTGGCCAAACAAAATATTACAGTGTTGGACTTTTTTTTCGGATGGGTAGTGTGGATGCTCCGTATCTTTCATGACTTTGTTTAACATGTAGTGGGTATTTTTTTGCGTTTTTGAGATGTGGGGTAATAATAATATCACAATGTTTGTTATCTAATAATACACTGCCTAAATGTTAACCGGCCTTTATGAATGATCGTCCAGACAATCTGCTTTAAACAGTTGAATTACATACAATTACTTCATCAGGAGCTCTGTTCTAAGCAGAAGTTATAACAAAAAGCTACTGCTACAATTAGGGGCTTAAAAATATTATTTTTGACTTACAACCGTGCATCAGAGGCGACTCAACTCATTCTGTTCTTCTCTCATTCAGAACATTCTGTTCTGTTCCTTCAATCAAACTGAAATACATACTGAAACTGATATGTTATTCATGTTAGTGGGTTTACATAGACTGCATATTATTGTTTCGCAAATAAAAATAGCTATTCCATCATAGATGCCAGCCCATAATTCTCCCATGAAGTGTCCTCCAATAACTCTCTTGCAGAGAGTCATGTCTCTTCCAGTTCATCTATATTTAATGTTGATACATAATGTCATCAGAAATTCAGTTTTCATAAATATATAATGTTTTCAATCCTGTATTAAGTATTAATAATCAAATAAGTAAGTATACCATATTCATAAGTGCTACCCTTTTATCTCATCAATAATTTGCCGCACAAGCATTTAACCATGATGCACAATTTATTACGTAAGCAAGTTCAGTACACATTTTTCTATTCAAAACACTGAATTGCCATACTGTATTTACTTTTGGATACGAGCTGAGTTTAAGGACGGCGTTAATTGATTCTTGAGGTAAGCTCTTAGATTAGTTGAAATGTTTTGATTTGCATAAAACAGTCGAAAACCAGTCTTGAACTAACACAAAGACTGTTTGGCTCTCAGACAAGGCAGAAGCAGAAGCTGAAGTTTAAAGTCACTCTCAACTGCAGCTCAAAATGGCTGCCCTCTTCTTGCATACATTTCAATGCCCTCAGAGTTTACCGAACAGAGCCAACTCCACCGCCAGGGAGTGCACATCCATCACTTCCATCTCTTCTTCCCATAATATTCTGTCCTCCTCTTGCATTTTTTCATTTTGAGTCCATGTTAGAACATCTACTGCTATCTCTTTCCATGATCGTCCTCCCTCCTGGGTCACATGGGCCATTGTATTCCTCATAAAAAAGGCTCTCCTTGTGCTTGGGTTGATCCAGCCACCTTTCCACTCCCCCCTCTTGGGTGCACTGGCAGCACCCGCCCAATTTAGGAGAGGCATCCATCCATTATCCCACGACCATCCTGCCCCACAATGCCTCAGTAACTTAAAAAATGACACAATGAAGGTGGCTTCCCTTTCCACTGGCCCTTCTGTCATCTGTCTCTGTAGTATAAATCTTGAGGCATTCAACTCACCCCAACACCTGCCCAGGTCTTTCATCTTACTTTATTGCTTAAGCTCTGAATTTGTTCTTCAGCATCACCGTATTTTTTCTTAAGGGGAGCCAGCCCTCCTGGATTCCTTCAGGAAGGTGTGACCTGGTCTACCCCACCCTTTTTGTTTCATTCCCCCAGCCATAATAAAATTTTAATTCTGCCCTTGGTTTTACCCCTGTTCTAAACTTTGTGTACAAGCTTGCACCACAATAAGCATTATGTTTAAAATAAAAACCTTTAAAAAATTTGTAACCATTTACTATTTTGTCAATTATGAACTTCAGAATATTCACATACTGTACATAGATAGCATGTATTTGGAAAGTTGCTTTATTTTGTTTCCATTTTCTAAATCATTTTCTCCATAAGTGATACTGGCGTGGTCAGCATCCCTAAAATTAAAGATTGCATCAGAACTGCTGCTGTAATACTGTTATACTGTTCTATATAATTCTTGCAATTATATAGGTTATTTATGCAAACTATTTCTCCGTCCAAAATTTATGATGTACAATGTACAGATATACATTTACACTATAGACACGCTTTGCTTTGCCCCCTAATACATCTTGAATGGACCTACTTAATGTCTGACGGAAACACGCCCCTGCATAACGGCTATCTGCATTGTAAATTTTACAGAAATAAACAAGAATTGTGATTTGTTAATGTGACTGAGACTTCAAGAGCGGTTAAAGGGTTCCACTTGAATGAATTTGACTATGCTCCTGACGCTAAAGGAGAAAGGTGGAAATGAGGCAACCTGTATCTCCCCTCATTAGCACTTTACAGGTCTTGTGCTAAACTTAATTAGCATAGGATTTCTTTTTTTTGTGACTGGAGCATAAAACTCTGTACTTGATGGGGGTAATGAATGAATGAAGACATTTGGAATATTTTTCACATTTTTGAATTTTTTTATGTTTGAGGTGTTAAAAATATTTTAATATTTTCAAAGGGTGCATTTGCAAACTTTTAGCTAATATCCACTTAAAAATCCACCATTCTCAGGCCATTCACTTCCTTTTATTCTCTCCCCTCTGAATAACAGGCCATTTTGAAAGGGGCTCTGCTCTTTATTAATGAGTGCTGCTCTTACTGGCATATGAGCAGAGCAAAACTATAGTGCTAAGCAGGAGAGAGAGAGAGAGAGAGAGAGAGAGAGAGAGGATGTCTGTGGGAAGGAGTAGGGCACACAAAGTGGGAACTAGGCAGAGCGGGTCTGAGATGAAGAAAACGGCATGAATCTCAAATCATGTGTTTTAAATGCTGGAGTTGAAAGGGGGGTCTTACGGCTAAACTGACTTCAAAGTCAACCTTCACCGGCCAAGTAGATGTAGTGGAGACTGCACAAGTGGACTTAACCAGGAAAAAGAATTTTCCATAATATGGGTCTTAAAAAACATGTTATATTTTAGACCAAATACTGTGTTTTTCATGCTAGCTACCAGCTGGGAAACTAGACTTTTTGGAGTTGTGACTAAACCTTAGAGAGGCACACAGTATAATTTGATAATGACTTGTCCATTCCCTCACGTGTGGTGAGGTGTCCTTGTTTATCAGAATATTTCCTGATCTGTCACTGCTTATGCTCACACCTTTGCATTTAGTTGATGACGCTCTATTTGACTCTAAATACATATGTGGGCACTGTTTTTGTACCCTCGCACATGGTAACATATGTGGGGATAATCTTATTCACAAAGGCTGTCCGTCCTTAACGGCATATTTATCATCTTAGCCCAGTTTGGTAGTTCTGTGCTCTGCAATGAAAGCATTTGTGTCACAATGTCCTGAACTGAACATTAGGGGGCGTGAAGTGCAAGTTTCTTATCATAGACCTGGTTTACTTTTCAAGTAACCCAGACCACCTTTCAATGCAAATGCTTTTGCTCTATGGTAGTTTGAATGAATCCCAGTCAGCAGAGGTGTTTCTTCACGTATTGTTCTTTTTGTTTACTTTCTCTTCTTTATTTTTAATTTTTGCTATGTACCCTATGAATAATACCTATGAAATTGTGGTGGAATCTAATGGTAACATTTATGATATTTTCATTTTATGGGGGGAACACTAATAATTAACTTCAGTCTCGTCCTTGTTTTACAAGAATACTATTTTTTTTTTATACATTTTGAATTGCCTACATCTTTTCATGAAAAAATGAATTACCTGGTAAACCAACCTCTATTCCCCCAAGGCCCTCCATGGTCTGCTCTCTGGAGGTAGCTATGTCCTCCACTGGTGTGCTTGTTCTTCGCCTGATGAAATTGGTAGGTCTCCATGGCATGAACCACTGGTTTTAAAGGGAATGAAAGCTGCTGATCTGATTGATCTCAATGGAACCAAATCCTCACATGTAATTTATTTGTCTTGGACCAGCTTTTGACAACAGCACTGCAGTTATGCTATTGCTTTGTGTCACCAAATTACTGAAAGGAACATCGCTGGTTTTGATCTGGGATACAGTTACCACTTGTGTTTCCCGATTGTGTTTAGGTCGTCATATTTGGGTCCTTTGAATGTAGAATTTGCCAATTCCAAAAAAACGGTGAACAACATTGTAACAGACTTGAAGCCTTTTTGTCTTATTTATTTTTTATTTATTTATTTATTTATTTTTTTGCATGCTTGAATGCTGCCTAAGATTTGCCAATACATTTGTTATCAAGAGCAGTAATATCCTTTTCAGAGGCATTTGATAGCTGGGCTTCATTACCTTCCACAATATTCATGTTTGGTTTCATTAGAAAGACGCTAAAGGTTTCCATCTCAAAATAAAAATTCCATAGTGCTGAGCTTTGTACTAATATTAATACATAAAGGGGCAAATACCTTGGAGACAGTTTGCCATATCTCAAAGCTTTGGACATCCACAGGTCCATTAGAGGAGGAGACCGCACCTCGGCAAAGTTAATTTCAGCGGAAAGTAGAATTCCGGAAGTGTCTAAAACACATAGTTTTATAAATTTTAATTTGGTAATGATCCAGTGCGACGCATTTTTAAACTGGCAAGTCTTCAAATCGGCGTCAATATCAGGGGGCAGATATTTTACTTGGGAAATCTCAGGCTGCGTTTGGAATGCACACTTGTCCACTCGCTCACTCACTCTCTATATTGTTTTCAGTATAGAACATTCACTACATTGTGCCCTTTATAGTGGGCGAGTGTGCATTTCGAACGCATTATCCAATCGAACGCCAGTGCCGCGGTGCTTGTGGTGTCAGTTATTCTCTTTTGTGATGCCAGTTGTTCTCTTTCCTTTCATCCGGGCCAGGGAGTTGTTCAGAGGGCCTTCAATAAGCTCTCCCTTTACGGCTTGACTGCACGCAAGCAGTTTTTTTTTTTTTTTTCAAGCTGGGCTGATTAACAATCAAACAATTTATTGACTGAGCGACCAAGACCAACACATGACCTATAATTAGAAATGATAATGTAAAGATGAATTCTCATTGCCTTCATGTATATAATTGATATGGTGTTGTAAATCCAAACCTTTAGCTGACTTTGCAGCATTTATTTTGGCCGTCCTTAGGATTGTCACACAGCTGTGCAACTTGCCTTACAGCGACCTTTAGCCGTGACAACATTCAGAATAAAGAACGGATTCTTGCAGCCTTGCAAACTAATTTACGCAAATCTGTGCTGCTTAACGAGCAACACAAGCGCTGAAATTACAACACCAATTCCGAAATAGTTGGGACAAAGTGTAAATTGTGAATAAAATCAAAACGCAATGACTTTCAAATCACACCAGCCAGTATTTTATTCACAATAGAACAGAGATAACATAGCAAATGTTGAAACTGAGAAATTTTACAATTTTATCTACAAAATGAGCTCATTTCAAATTTGATGGCTGCTACAGGTCTCAAAAAATTTGGGACAGGGGCCTGTTTACCATGTTGTAGCATCCCTTCTTCTTTTTAACACAGAGTGGAGGCTTCTGATCATTGAGGAGACAAGTTTCTTGAGTTTCACCATTGGAATTTGATCCCACTATTGTTTAATACAAGCTTCCAGCTGCTGGAGAGTTTTTGGTCTCCTTTGATGGACTTTTCATTTAATTATGCGCCAAATGTTCTCAATCGGCGAAAGATCAGGACTGCAGGCAGGCCAGTTCAGCACATGGACTCTTCTACTACGAAGCCATGCCGTTGTAATAGCTGCAGTATGTGGTTTTGCATTGTCCTGCTGAAATACACAAGTCCTTCCCTGGAATATTTGTCGTCTGGAGGGGAGCTTATGTTGCTCTAAAACCTTTATATACCTTTTTGCATTCGTGGTGCTTTTTAAAACATGCAAGTGTCCCACACCATATGCACTAATGCATCCCCATACCACCAGAGATGCTGGCTTTTGAACTGAACGCTGATAACAGGAGGGGTGGTCTTTCTCCTCTTTAGCCCGGAGGACACGACGCCCATGATTTCCAACAAGAGTGTCAAATTTGAACTCGCCTGACCACAGGACACTTTGCCACTTTGCTACAGTCCATTTTAAATGAGACTTGGCCCACAGAACACGGCGGTGCTTCTGGATTATGCTCAACAATGGCTTCCTTTTTGCATGATAGAGTTTAAGGTGGCATCTGTGGATGGCACGGCGGACTGTGTTTACAGACAGTGGTTTCTTGAAGTATTCCTGAGTCCATTTAGTTATATCAATGCCAGAATAATGCCGGTGAGTGATGCAGTGGCGTCTGAGGGCCCGAAGATCACGGGCATCCAGTAAAGGTCTTCGGCCTTGTCCCTTATGCAGAGATTTTTCCAGTTTCTCTGAGTCTTTTGACTATGTTATGCATTGTCGATGATGAAACCTTCAAGGCCTTTGAAATTTGACGTTGAGGAACATTGTTTTTAAAGTATTTCACAATTTTTTTACACAAGCCTTCACAGGTTGGAGAGCCTCTGGCCATCTTTACTTCTGAGAGACTCAGCCTCTCTAAGACATCCCTTTTATAGCCAATCATGGTACACACCTGATGCCAGTTAACTTAATTACTTGCTAAATGTTCTTTCAGCTGATTCTCTTATATATGAATTGCTTTTTCAGCCATTTTTTGCCTGTGTCCCAACTTTTTTGAGACCCGTAGCAGCCATTAAATTTGAAATGAGCTTATTTTGTGGATAAAATTGTAAAATTTCTCAGTTTCAACATTTGCTATGTTATCTCTGTTCTACTGTGAATAAAATACTGGCTAGTGTGATTTGAAAGTCATTGCGTTTTGATTTTATTCACAATTTACACTTTGTCCCAACTATTTCGGAATTGGGGTTGTATAAAGACATATTGATATTTTATGTTGTCATTTATGCGCAGAAGAAGACGCCTCATAATTTTGTGGTGCAATGCATAACAATGCTATCAAAAGTAAATTAGACTGTTGTTGGTTTTTGACAATTAGTGTGAGCAACTGTGGCTAATCAGGAGATGTAAACTGCGAGAGGTTTAGGTTATTAAGCATTTTTTAAAGGTGAGGTTCCCGAAGATCAAATTCAAAATCAGAAGATTCCCCAAGTAAAAATATCAGCCACCTGATATTGAAGCCAATTTCAAGACTCGCTGGTTTAAAAATGCATTGCGCTGGATTATTATCAAATTAAAATATGCGTTTTAGACACTTCAAGAATTCTGCTTTCCCCTGAAATACACTTTGCCGAAGTGCAGTCCCCTCCCTTAATCAACATAGCCTTCAGTTATCCCTAAAAAGTTATCTCAGTGCCAATCTCAAAACTACTCCGTTAGCTATGCACACGTTACCTATATATAATCATTATGTAGTTTGTTAGCTAGCTATTACTTTATTACTACTTTAGTAGCTGATCTTATAGACATTACTGTTGCGTAGTTTACTGTAAAAGATTGGTTGTTCAAGTCACATTAGAACTTAATATGTTCAACCTTTACAGTGCCATGAAATCAGTCTTTAAATGCTAAAGGGGTTGTCTTCGGTTACACTGAGAAGTACAAGGGTAACATGAATTAGGAGTCAGGCTGCTGGGTCAGACCTGGAGTCAGTTCATCACTTCATCTCTGAGAGATTGGAGGCGAGGTAGGGTGGAGAGGGAAAACATCAGTAACTGTCTGAGTTATTGAACACAGCTTGCTGCAGCACAGTCCCTGGTGTTCTCCAACAGAGCATAAATGCTCAGACTGTGATCTCAGCCACTGGCTGCACTTCTGTTCAGTTTCTCTCCCTTGCTGTCAAATCCGTGCAAATAATGAGAGGTATGTCCACAATGTTCCATAATGAACACTGGACTGGACAGGTATTCAAATTTATCACATTCTTTTGAACTGCCAGCCTCGACCCGGGCAGTGAAATCTATAACGTATGGGTGCTGTGATTTTTACATAAAGTTAATGATCGCTGGCACTTGTGTAAGTGTTTATATGTGAATGCTTGTGTGTTTCCATGCTTGCCTCTGTGTGCTTTTGCCTGACTGCTTATGAATGCAAAATTGTTTACATTAATTGTGTTAGTGTTAGTTAGGTGCAGTGGGTAACTTTTATAAAATGACTTTTTTCCTATTTGCATATACTGCAGGGGCGGCGGGTGAACTGGCAACAGGGGAAGCTCAAACCCATCCCTTAAAAATATTGATTGGTCATGACCTGTTTTCAATCTTTCATTTAAATAACCATTAAAAAACTCTGAAAACTCTCAACATTAGCAGGTGTGGTCAGTTTTCATTAATAACGCACACATGTCAACTCTCACGCATTCTGTATGAGTTTTAGTGGCATATTTACGCTCCCCTGCTATAGTCAGCAATTATTCAATCAACGCATATGTAAGAGATTCTTGCACGAAATTGAAGTCCTTGTGCATGGAGCTTTATCAGTTTCACGTGTGTTATGGTGGATTTCACCACAACCGAATATGACTCCGGACTTCTCATGCTTTCCTTTACTCTTGGGGTTGGAAGCAATGCATGTGTTTCATGATCATTTAGATTGTTTAAATGAAATAAGACCATTTGAAACGTATTTATGCAATTCCATTCCATGATGTAAAAACAATCAAAAAATAATAATGGCTTATCGTTTTGGATAGCAGAGATTATGTACCTTATTTGGCAATGTAGATTTACCATATGTTTACTTTTCCTTTAAAATTTTATTTGGTGACTATTTCTGTGTTTTGTTTGGTAAAAATGTCATCATACACATTCGGATATTGAAGTGACAGGACAGTAAATTTGGATCTCTTTTGACGGACCCAGACAGTGAAAATCCAGAAATATCAGAATCTCTTTGCCGACAATTCCAGTTCCTTTCTTGTCAACAACTGCTATACTAGCAGGAAAAAAATACCAAAGACACTAGCAGAAAAGCAGTTAACCCCAAAGGAGTTTGGTTGTATTCATTGCAACCAGCACAAAAACCTGGGATAAGTGTTTAGAAGATCTACTGACATTTTGTTGGTAAGTCGCTCGTTGGCATGGTTCTATATAAGCACCGGTCAGCTCATTTATGTAGCGACTGCGACTGGGCTCCAGTAGTGATTAAGTTAAATCAATTTGTCTGTAACAGAATAGTCAACGGCATGCAATTCTTAGAAACTGTAGCCCTAATAACTGGTGCCTACATGTGTTTGATAGCTTACTGTGGCATCCTGGATTTGTGTAGCTCAGCCTGGTGAGGCAGGGAAAATAATAGTACACACAAAGCCAGATCAGTTGATAGCTAGTTAGCAGCTGGGAAGCGGACTTTGCTCTACTGTACAGAGATGAAAACTATCTTTTTGTGGTCCATCTGCTTCCCTCGTTCTGTGGTTGGACCTAGAGTGAAGTTAACACTGGAGTCAAGGCTCTTATCTTGTACAATCTGATAATGTAAAGAAAAGTTTTATGTTATTTGTCGCTAGGTAGTTTTTGTTATATGTATGGTTAGTTATCAGGCTCAGTAGCTAATGCTAATACTGTATAGGTAATGGTAGTTTGCGCACTTGCTTGGCTGATATACAGCCTCATTGCTCAATCACGTTTCGATTACCAAGCACAATTACAGTGGCATTGAGATGGTGTGGTAGGTGTCTGAGGGTAAAATGTAGATGTTAAATGTTTACTTCCTGTCATTAGCAGTGTTACTTGACTTCTCAAAAAGATATACGGGTTGGAGCTCCTCTTGTGTTTCTGCATGGCTTCTGATGGTGAACTAAACTCATCAACAAGCTTGGAGGGAGGGGCTATGGGAGGGAGAGAAGGAGCAGTGAGGGAAGGGAGGTGGTGTTCATGATCAAAATCGCTCTCTTGCTCTTTTCTCCAAAGTTACCAACTGCAGCTTTAAGAGTTGTACATGTTCTTTTTATCTCTCACTACTTGGACTCAATGGCTACACCCTGTGAAATCCATTTATTCTTAATCCTATCCATCTTGATTTCCTGGTGGGAAGAAGAAATGTATTTCTTTCCTCCTAAAAAAAGCTGTGGAGACATTACCCTGGATGGCTACCCTATATTTACTCACTGCAAGTTCACGCTTATCTGTCGAAGTCCTTATTGAGTGGTGATGCAGTGGGTTGCATAGGACTCCTCATATTGTTGCAATATGGTTGATAAGCTATGAGTCTTTACAGTGGGAGGTGATGAATAGCAGTCCATATATGGTGTCAAGCTCATGGATAACATAGGCATTGTTGTGCTGCAAAGAGGTTAGGGTAGCTTAGCAGTTCTTATATTGTGATGCACTGCAGTGAATACTGATGGTGCTACTTTGTTGTATGGGGAAAACAAAGCCCTGCATGAATGCTCTCAGCCTTCAAAATTCATTTATGATGGTGAAAAAAAATAAAGAGGAACTTCTTATTCTGTTATTGGGATCATTTCAGAAGAGAAATAAAGAAAAAAAAACTGATGCATTTAAACTAAATTCAATGGTGTTGTGTTCCAGGGTCCTGGGCCTTTGGCCAGGACAGTATTTCTGGGGTTTTAACAGTTGTCTCAGGATTTCACTTTTCATAGTTCATGTTTATTGTTCATGTGTTTACTTTTCCATGTTTTGTTTTGCCAGGTCTGCCCAGCCACTCCACCGCTTGTCTGTTCGTTCCCCCGTCTTCGTTTTTCGCACACTTCTGAGCTCTGGTTGGCTTTTGGCATTTCCCCCTTCCTTCTGTGCTGTGCTGGATTCAGGGCTGCCTAAGCTTAATTGGCAATTAACTGTTTTTAAGTTACTAACATTTACTAACAGTCACGGGAGGTTTAATTCTTAGACAGGCACATTACTAATACTACTAATTTAGATAGGGAGTTTATTGTCATGATTCCTGCTTTGCTATTTCAAGATCTTGCCGTGCTTTTCTGTTTTAACATTCATGCTTCCTTCCAATCTGCATGCTTCATTGGTACTTAAGCTGAGCACGCTCATTTTCTTAATGAGCAAGTCATGTCAGCCTATCATTGTCCTTGTCTCATGATCTTGCCTTGCCCCTTGTTTCTTCTCCAGGTGTTGCCCCTCATGTGTGCTGATTTTCCTCCCTTTATCTGGAGTCGGTGGAAGTTGGCTGGCAGACAGAGTCTCACCATGCCCTTGTGTTTCACTGCAGCATTTACGTCTTCATAGCCAAGTCAAGTTCTTGTAAATTGTATTCTAGCCTGATTATTCTTTTCTGTTCATGGTTTTCTCCCTGGAGGTTCCAGTGGTTTTGTTTTTTGTCGTTTGGACTTTTTAGTTTTCAGCTCTGTGAAGCTTACCTTAGTTGGATTTTTGCAACCCTTTGGGCCAAGTTTTCTGTTGGCCCTCTTGCCTGTTTTCTTGTTTTAATAAACTCCCTGTTCCCCTGCATCTCGCATCTGGTGTCTCACTGATCTCGCATCAAATGGGAAAAGGCAACCGAATCCACAAACCATGCGTTTGTGAACAATGGAGTCACCCTCTCATAAAAACTGCCATGTCAGCTTCCCGTAAAATTTATGTATGGAATTTGAATTGTTTCGTAGTTAACTTGGACTAGAGCAGTGGCCATTCAAAAAGGTGCCCGTTCGGAATGGGCCAATTCCTTGGCCGTCAGTATTGCTGATCGGAGTTTTCTCGAGAATCATTTGGCCAAACAACTTTGCACTGAACTCTACACTTCAGTCCTCAGTGATACATCCACCAAGAGTCACGTCGATCAGATAAACGGTTGGTGAAAAAACTGAAGGTCGGTCAGACAGAAATTCTTCCATTTTAGTTAGATGCTGGCATTGTTCATTAACGCTTTGTAACTGTCCTCTGACAAATGCTTACCTGCACAGATCCAGTTGCTGCACTTTAAAGAGGCCCAATTCCTGGCCAATGGCCTTGAAGCAGGTATATGTTACAGAAATCTTGTTTTGATCCAAGCAGAAGGATGTGCTTCATTCCTCTGCTTCTGCAACCAGTCCAATAAGCCAGCCCTACATCCCAGTCAGCTTAAACAACTGAAAATTAACTCTTGTTCCTTTGATTGGTAGCCATTAGTGCAGTTCCCTAGACTTTTGCACTGGTCAAAAATGCATTCAACTGAAGAGCTCATAAACTTTCAAAAATATGTAAAATAAATGCATTAATAAACTAACTACACGATATATGATTCCTGGGTTGCTGTAAGAAGCCTAATTGTTTCCCACTTCCAGTTGGTTACGATCAACTTAAATAATTTCATTTATGCGCATAATCAACTGGAACGTGTTGGTGATATTTTTTAATCCAGCGATTAAGTCTCAGCCATTGCTATTTTATCGCTTCATTGTTGTAAAAGTACATTCTGTGCCTTTTCAGACTGAGTTGACTCAGTGGATGACCTTATCTAGGACAGCTTATATAATTCACAATTTTACAGGTTATATATTTATTTACTCCTACAGTGCATTCAAGAAGGGTACGTTCAGCAGTGATATGCCACAGAACTCAGCTGGTGGAGATAAAGCAGTAACAGTCCCCAATCAAAATTGTCTATCCCTGGGGACACCAATTCCTGTTTTTATATGTCCTGGTCTCCTTGGCTGCCAGCCACAGTCAGTCCCAGCCTTGTTAAAATTCCATACCAAATCGAGGATTCAACAATGGGAATAGTGTCTAAAAGTTATAATCTCAAATATTTTCACTTAAATAAATGCCTTTTAAGCCACTATTTTTCATCAAATGAAGTACAATGATGATTCAGCCTACAATCCTCTGATGAAAGCCATTGAATTTGCATTATTTTCCAGTATTAACATCCTAGTGTCATGCAGTATTCGTTTGGAAAAGTCCTTACTGTGACATAAAACTTGTAACATAACGTTGCATACTCTTACACTACTCTAGTCAAGATATAAAAGATGGTCGCTTGCAATTACAATTTGCTGATTTTTAGAGTCTCTGGACAGCTTTGAGCTTTGACTGTGTAACTATAGTTATATGGCTGGTTTTACAACAATTAGGTCCCAGTCACAACAGCATCTCTGAATGAAGAAATTCATAAGAAGTTACAGGAGTTGACGTATATTTCATAATGCATTTTACGGCAACTACAGAGGTAGCTACAGACCAGCTAACTTTTATCCCTATGACAAGTCTAGGGAAGGAAAATGTATTTAGGTAATAAGTAAGACATTTGTAACAACCATTTCTACTTAATGATTACTGTGTTGTCGTTGCCATCTCAAAAGACATTGTTCCTTTTCACTTTCACATTTAAAGTTTGGAGAGGTGAAAAGCTATGGCTCAGGCACCGTCAGATTGAGTGACATCACACAAGCGTCACTTGTTTCGTTTCAAAGTGATCTCTGGGATGTGTGGTGCAAAAACACCTCCAGCAGTTACTGCTGCTCACCCGTAGTTGCAACCAAAGTAAACAAAACATAGATCTCTGAGACTGCTACTTTAATGAGGAGTCGTCTATTTGCTACATATCAATTTACCTGGGTTTGATCTAAAAAGTTTTAGCCAATATTTCCTCTTAGTCAATATTGCCTGACAATGCACTTAAAGTGAGTACTGCTGGAATGCAGTGAAATCGGAGTGGTGTGAAGATTGGATTGCTCTGATCCTAAAGTCAGAAATAGTGTACTTTAATAATGAGTGCGGGGGCAACAAGACCATGCTAGAATTGTCTAGAAGCTGCCATTTATAGTTACGTCAGAGTGAAAGTTGCCAAGTCTAACCCTGGAGATCTGGTGGGCCAACATGCTTTTGACTCATCAAATTACTGAGGCTAAACGAGTTTATCAGCTCTGGTTCACGCTTGGACAAGATCTCAGAAAAACATTTTGAGAATGGTTTATCATGTGACGTACGTGCATATCTAGAAATTGTGCTAAAACGTCTGAAGGTGGAAATATGAGAGCAAATTAAGGGGCAGAAACATGTGGCTCTTGGTCACCACGTACAGAGTCAGTCCGTAATAGATCACTGAATAAAATACAGCTGAACAATGAAAAGCTGGCATTAATTAACATGCTCAGACTAGATTGTGTTTCTTAAAGCAATTCATCATTTTCTTGAGTGTATCAGGATTGGTTGGTATAGTCAAGGGCAGATGGGTAAAAATGAAGTTTCCTTTGATCCTTGCTTTCATATCCCAGTTAAAAGCACACTTATCACTGCCATATCTGATACTGGCTTGGAGTAAAGGGACCTCATTTATCAAACCTTGAATTACTGTCAACACGTGTTGAGCCAGAATATTCCCTCAGTGTAACTCAAATGTTTAGATATATATGCTAAATATTGGGTTATCTAAGCTGATCATAAAAGTCATGCAGGATTTTGGAAAGTGAACGACCAAAATACGCTTCAATTCGGGAACATTTATTTTTAATTCTGAAATCTGCAACAAACTAACAGTCACCAGAATGGCAATTACTCTGAACCTGAAATGGAAATAACAGCGTTGAAGCTGTGAGCTAAGATTTTGTTTGATGGTTTTAGCGGAGTAACAAGCAGGCTGTTCCTCGCTAATTTCACAGTAAATTACACAAGCTTTAATTTCATCTTTTCAAAAAATGAGAAGACTGGAGAAGATTTGGACTGAAATTAGACTCTAGGACCCACATTTCTCAGGAAAGAAGTGAACCAGAATAATGTCTTGCCGGGAAAGGGATCCATTTCCCATTCAGGAGTCTGATTCCAGTCATCTGCTCAGTAGTTGTGTATTATTTTTCATTAGATTGGATAGCACTCTTAGAGAGCAATATTAATTTAATATCAATTTATGATTCTAAGATGTGCAACGCCGTTCATTTCCCCAAATATTACCTCAATTTTGAACAAGTTCTAAAAAAATTATCAACTGGACATAGATTGTATGTGCCTGTGTAGCATTTTTTTTTAAAATTTTTTTATTATTGACTCAGTTGACTTGGGAACCATACTTGTAAAATCAACTCAGCTGACATCGCAGTCTGAAGGAGACACATGCTTGTCTGGGATTTCAGTGTCCCTTTTCATTTACATCTGTGCACTGCACATATCAATCCAATAAAAAACATAACATCACAGTTTCCATCAAGCAGAGCAAGGAGGCAAGCAAAATCAATTCCACTATATTTAACTCCAGCAGATGTATCCTGACGTCTTCCTTTATTCAAATTGTGGATGGAGGAATTGGCAGATTTCAAAAATCTTTTCCTCTTTGCAAGCTGAACCTTAGGTCTGTGCACTGCTGGCGGTCTTTGAAGTGTGGAATGGCGTGGGTGAACAGTCTCAAAGAATCTTGTGAGATTTGTGTTTTCATGTACGGGCTGTAAATCAGTTTTGCGTTTTGAGTTGCACTTGTTTATTTTTCTGCTTTCATTTCTGTTGACAGTAAGATCTTGGAATTTCAAAATGTTTCATTTCTTTGACTATGAGATATTGGAATGTATTTATTTATTATTTCATTCATTTATTCATTCATTTTTTTTCTTGCTGTAGCATGGTGCTGTTTGGCCCCCATGTTTTGGTGCAGCTCATCATTCCTTCACCTTATCCCCTGAGGAACAGTGGTCTCCAGTGATTGGTTTATGATTCTCATCTCTGAAATGCGGGGTGTTGACAGTTCCCCGGGTTGGCAGATTGTCAGCAAGAGTGAGCAATTAACCAGAATGGACCTCCAAAAGGAAATTAGAGGGACATGGAGGTTCCTGAAGCATACACTCTCGGGAAGGATGCACATGTGTCGTGTCCTCCCCTTTGGGATTTTCTAGGCGTTGCAGTCTTGCTCAGTTAGCATGAATGCGGATCTAGCATCCGTGCCACAGCAAGGCCAGTGGCTTTGAGTTATCTTTATGATTTGCTCATCTGCAACCACATAGAGAAGCTATCCGAATTCACATAACTATGGTCGTAAGACTGTGGGTAATTAGTTTCCCAATGGCTCCGCACTGGTAATTTGTCCCCAGGAAGCACTTCGATTTCTGTGAACTGATGCTGATGGCATCAATACATTTGACTCAGTAAATATTTGCTTTCGGCTGAGGGTATTTGTCATTCCTCTCCACTACTGTGTATCACACTTGTAGAGCCGCCAAGTGATGTCAGCTGCTTTATACATATAACTAGGCTAGGTGGCCTTACCTCCTCAATCTGTATAAGCTAGCACTCAGATTGCGGACCTGGGCATTTTATGGTTGAATATTGCCATATATCTTCTATCGCATTTAATGTTGTTACTGCAGATAAGTGGATGTGTATGTCTTCCCCTCCCAGGAACTGACAATAATACCCTGTTCTTCTGCCTGGGATGTAGCTGTACCCCTTTGGGGAAAGATGCTCTGGCACAAATGTGATTTCCGAACCTGTTTCATGTGTGTCTCAGTTTGCCCTCTGCTATCCCTGCTTCTGAGATACTGGCAGGGAACAGTGAGATTGATGCTGTTAAATCAACAGACCTCACATGATGTTATTTCTAATGATGCTTATCCTCCTTGATGAAAACATATGGAGGTTTTGCTTCAGAGGGAACTGTGGTCCTCAGCATGAAGGATCCTTTTTTTTTTTCAACAATTTGGGATTTTGTCTTTGAGAAGCACTAGATTTCTGTTAAGGTTTTTTCCTGAATTATTGATACAGGAGGCCTTAATACCTTCAATCACAATCTGAATAGGTGGGGAGTGCAACACCTGAATTATGTATCCAAAGCCAAGAAGCGTTTGATGTTCCTTCTGAAACAGCTGCAGAATCCAGGCGCATGCAGGTGAAATCTGGGAGTGCCACAGTGGACCTTTTTCAACCCGTTTAAGTCAGTAGAAATGAAGCAGCTTCTTTTGTCATGTCTGCTAAGGTTGCGACCTGTTAGTCCATGGCAGGGCTGTAGACTTCTCTTTTGGTGCAAAGAGAAAGCTTTGTCCTAAATCAAAATTTTTCTGTGAAGTATTTTAGATGCCTAATGCTCATTAAGCAACAAGCATTGCAGTTTAATGGGACGCTAAGTTTTAAGCATTTCCTTGTTTGTCTGCCAGTGAGACTATCACCCAAGGCCACTGGCAGCAGTCATGTGTGGTGACAAAGATGCATGTGTCAGCAAGAGTTTCAGTGTATTAAGCCAGGGGTATGACGAGCTCTTGAACTTCCTTGGTGCCCCTCCCGGATCTTTATGGGTTACTTCCACTGCAGAAACTCTATCAGTGTTTTCATGTTTTTATTACCTCTAAAAAGGATTAATATACTTTCATTAAACTTTGTAGAAAAGTTGGTCTTGAGCCGAGGGAAAGTTGATTCAATTTTTACGGCAACTGGCTAAAAGATACAATTGCATCAAATAGCACATCTGCATATTTCGTGGAGGTCTGAGCTCTACTCAGCGTATTTTCCAGTTACTTGCTGTATATGTTGTGGGCTGCATGCTAGGGGGGACTTCATGCTGGCACAACACCAAAGTCATGTGTGCACTTTGGCTCCCATGGGCTGGTGGCCCTGACACCTAGGCTTTATTTGGGGAAATTTGTCTCCTCAATCTGTTTATTTCCTGGCAGGCTGAGCGGCAGTCCACCTGCCAGGGTTGGACCTGTCGCCTTGCGAGCCTCAACCTGTTTTGCTGTAAATTTTTTTTTTCTACAGACACAGTTGCTTTTTTTCCTCTTATTGTGCCCGACCGTTTCCCCTAAAAATATGGACTATCTAACGGAATGGAGAGATAGCCTTGATAAAAAAGATAACACACAGGTTTTGATGTAATTGTGGCGTTGAAAAGCTCTGTGCTATCAAATAACCAGTCATATTATAACAACCCATATAACTGGGGGGCCGTATCATTTCTCCATTAATAATTTAGGATAATACCCTCTTCACTCAGAACACCACTGTTAAATTGTACATCTTACTTTTTACGCATGGTTGTCCACATTGTAATAAATGCAGGCTGGTACAGCAGCAATGTGTTGTTAAATTCTATGAATGTGCTCATTTAAATATCAAACGCATTTCTCTAAAAGATGTGACCTTTGTTGTTGAGATGCCAACACTCCCAAAAGACTAAGATGTAGATATAAGTATTCAAACTCAGAATTCAGAATCATAAACAAATTCAGAATCATAAACAACAGCATGGAGGAAATGGCACTTGCCCCCATCCTTTACTGATAGCAGTGGCAGGCTAGTCTTCTCAGGATGCAGACAGTATGTGGGGGTGTATTTTGGGAGCTAAAGGGCAGAAATCTGGACAAGCAGCAGAGGCCTGGTGGCAATAAGCAAGGCAAGACTGCAAGAAAACAATAATTTAGTCTGATAGGTTTTGCCTTTGGTAAGTAAGGGCTAAATAAAATTTTAAAAAAAAAAAAGAAATGTAATAAAATTAGATTTTTAACTTAGATCATAATCATCCATTGTAGTGATTGCTTTGTTGTTACATTCAGTGCATTGAATAACGGACGGATATATGTTAGTACAAAAACAAATCTAAACTGAAATAAGTGTTCAGTATGATTTAATGCATGACCTGTACATACAGTGGGCTCCAAAAATACTGGCACCCCTGACTGGTAATGCACAAAAAATACTTCAAAAAATTCTAAGAAATATAGTATTTGCAGACAAACTAATAATAACATGTGAGAAATACTGTACAATATTAATGTTCCAATGGAACCAACCAAAATCATGTACTCATTTAATTAAAAATCAATACCCTCCAAATCAAAGTTTCACCATTAAAGATTATTGTAAATAACATCCACCAAAATTGAACCAGGTTTAATTTAATTCCACTTATTTAAGTTTTATCTAAATGTTAAGGAACTAAATTGAGCCATTGCATTACTTGCTGTTTTGCTAGGGTATAAAAATGAAGTAACACACATGCAATATCCCTTTGTCATTCAACAATATGAAGAAAACAAAACAACTATCAGTTCAAAAGAGGCAGATGGTCGTAGACCTTCATAAATCTGGTAATGGCTATTGGCTACAAGAAGATTCACAAACGATTGAATATGCCACTGAGCACTGTCAAAGCAATTATTTAAAAATTTCAAAGATATGGAACTGTTGAAAACCTCAAGGGAAGAGGACGCTACTGCATTTTGCCCCCTCGGATACTGAAGAGGATGGTGAGATAAGCAACAAAATTCTCAAGAATCACTGTGAAGAAACTGCAGGCCTTGGAGGCTTCTTGGAGTCACCAGGTTTTAAAAAAAGCACCATCAGGCGCCACCTCTGCAACCACAGGCTCTTTGGAAGGGTTTCCAGAAGAAAGCCTTTTCTTACCCGAAGACACAGAAGCAAGCGCTTAGAGTGTGCAAAACCTCATTTAAATTATGACTGGAACAAGGTGCTTTGGTCAGATGATACCCAAATTGCATGTTTTGGTCAGATAGAGAATCAGCATGTTTGGCATTGAAACAGAGATGTATACAAGGAGAAGCATCTCATATCCACGGTGAAATATGATGGTGGTCAGTCATGTTTTGGAGCTGTTTTGATTCAAGAGGTCCAGGGGCACTGGATAAGATTTATGACATGAAGAATTCCACCAAGTATCAGGATATATTGGCAGACAATTTCGTTGCCTTCGACAGAAGGCTGGGACTTGGCTGTAGGTGGACTTTCCAACAAGACAATGACCCAAAGCATACCTCAAGATCTGCACAGAAATGGTTCTGTTACAACAAAATCAACATTCTGCAATGGCCATCTCAGTGGCCAGACCTTAATTCAACTGAAAACCTGTGGGCTGAGTTGAAGAGGGCAGTTGATAAATGCAAACCCAAGAATGTGACGGATCTTTTCAGGTCTGCTTAGAGGAATGGTCTAAAATCCCCACAAATGTGTACCTTAACCTTATCAAATATTACAGGAAAAGACTCCATGCTATTATCCTTGCCAGAGATGATTGCACTAGGTACGAAATGAAGGGTGCCAATTCTTATGAAACCTTGATTTTGTTGAAATTTATCTTGTATTAAATAATTGAAATGTTTTGTTGGTATATTCTGCTTCTTCATAATTATAATGTTTAGTTTACTTATTTATTGTTTGTGCATTGCCAGTCAGAGGTGCCAGTAATTTTGGAGCCCACTGGACATTTATATTTTTTGTTTAAACTAGAGGAAGTCTCAATAATAAAAAAAAGGTTATAAATTATACCAGAAAAAATTTATAGTATGTTTCAGTATGCACAGTGACAGAACCCACAAGGTTCACTCATTATTTGCAATATTGCCTCCCAATATGTACATATGATCCTTTAAGCCGAAGGGCCCAGATGGTGTTTTTGTTGTCTTATGATATTGCACAAAGGAAATAAAATCGTTAAGGTCAGAGAATCCCCAGTGTTTTGGGCTGACATTCTACTTATGTTCCATTGGCTCTGTTCTTTTGTGCCATTCAAAACAAACAAAATCGTCTATTGCTGCTATGACTTTCTATGTCACTGGCTGTACTTTAAGCATTCCTGCACCCCTTGATCTAAAACTGCCAAAGATTAATGGACATAACAAACAATGTACAAGAAAAATATGACAACCATCAGGGGTAATATTCAAGGCCATTTCTGCCCTACCATGCTTCCGACTTCACACTCCAGTCAAGGCTCAGGAGCGTACACTCTGCTGCATAGAACTGTTATGGCTTGGATGTTTTTGTTCAGAATGACACTGAAGTCATAACCTTCCCCCTCTGCAGTGTAGCAAATTGTGTATGAACAGTAATGTTTCACTTCAGCAAATAATTATGATCAGATAAATGTACAGTGGCTTCCAACTATTACTGAAATACAATGGTGAGGCAAACCATGAAAACCTCTTACTATTGAAGTCAGCAACATTGATTATCTCAGAACATATGTACTTATTGAGGTCCACAGACCTTACAGTCGCTTCTCGTAGTCAGCACGTTGAACTTTAGAGAATGGGACCTAAGAGACTTTGACAACGGCCAAATCATTATGGCCCAATGAGTGGGTCAGATAGCATCTTTGAAGTGGCAAGGCTTTTGGGGAGCTCCCAGCCAGCAGTGGTCAGTATCCATCAGCAGTGGTCCAAGGACGTATAAACCACGGACTGGCAACAGCATGTTGGGTATCTAAACCTTATTGATGCACAAGGGCAACAAAGGCTATCCCATTTAGTCCAAACCAATAGAAAGACTAATGTGGCTCAATTGGCAGGGGATTTTATATTGAGGTAAGGAATATGTCACAACCCAAAGAGCATTGTGCCCTCTTGTGTAGAAGGCTTTGTAGCTGCAGACCAGTCGGAGTGCCTAATCTAACCTGGGGCCACCGCCAAAAGCGCCTACAATGTGCATGTGACCATCGAAAATGGACCTTCGAGAAAGTCACCTGGTCCAGTCAATTCCTTTTTTTTTACTTTTTTGATCCTTTTATTTTGTTTTTTATCATGCGCATCGGCTGGCTATGTGTGCATCATTCACTTACGGTAGAAATGGCACCCTGACGCACTGTGGGCTGATGTGGAGGGAGTGTGATACTCTGGAAACTGTTCTGCCAGAAACCCTCAATCAAAGAATTTGAATGTACGTCAGTTTGCCTGAACTGTTTTTGTAGCATGAGTGGGCCCTACACAAAATTAGGCAGGTGGTTTTAATATTGCGGCTGATCAATGTATATTCAGAAAAATAAAGGTAGGAAAAAACACTATATTCATCACAGCTCTTGATAACTTGCAGTAAAAATCAACTGACATTCACATTAACTCACAATTGCTAATCTTGATTTTCACCTGACGTCACCAGCCCAACCAAATATTGAGACCCGCCATGATTGTGCACCTCAGACTGTAAAGTTCAAAACAATAGTCGACCACTTCTATAGACTTGTTACGTCCTGTGCTCTGTTCTGTGAATTTAAGATCGATTTATACATGGGAAAGAACAAAGATGCAATAGGAAGATTTTGGCAGTCAGAGCTTTCCAAAGATAAGTTTGAGACATTCTGGAAATAGTGCCCAAGTCAGAGCAGGGAAAGTGCTCTCAAACACCTCTCGCAATGGGAATTCCCACTGAGGAGCTCCAGTATAATTTCTGAACTCAGTTTGTAGAAGTAAATATTTTGTAAATAATACAAAATTGATTCAGTAATTCACTTTGGGGATCACAGTGAACGTGTTACAACTGTATTTGAGAAATGTAATAGTAATTACATTGTTAAGTAGGAAGCTCTCGTGAACCACATGACCTGCTGTGCACAGAGGTTCAGTTATATTAACATTAGCTGGCGATGAGATAAATATGGTGGGCAGTGTTTGCTGGTATTGGATGTGTAAATAAAGTGAGAATGTAACATCGGGTAAGAATACTGGTATGAACAAACCTCTTTTTGTTGTTTTTCCCTGGTACAGCTCTCGAATGCACCTTGGATGGAACTGGGAAATTCATGTTGAACATAGCATAATTGCACAGCTTCCTTGGAAAGCCACAAAAAGGTTTCATGTGAAGGGTTTCACGGCTAAACGCAATATACGCCTGTGGGGGCGGGGCTTGGCCAGGCTCAGCTGGAGGTGGGAGAGATAGGGGGAGTGGCTTGGGGTGCAGTGTCAGGGAGAGGTAATTATCACTGTTGTTGTGGGTTGACTAATTACTCTCCATTTATATCTGCAGTAGTGTGCTGGAGATGGTGTGTCACACTCCATAGCCTGGAGGCTTCCTTAGCGCAGACTCAGGAAAAGAACAAACCCTGAAGCGCCAAATTGTGTTGCCTAACCGTGTGTGTGTCACCAATATACAATAAATGGCAAATTAAGGCCCAAATGGAGACAATAGTTCTGCAAGCATCCGTTTTCACTGAGAGAACCTACTGAGTAACAAGGGACGTACAACGTTACAACGCCATTTTTGGACTGTGCACAAACTGGTACCATCTGCTTTAACCCCTCTGCTGAGATGTAGATGCCAGCCGACATGGAGCTGCTCTATTTATGCACACAGTTACAATACTCTATCACTAGATGGCACACCTAGATCAGTTATTGAATATTCACTAGCAAGCCGAGCTAAAACACGGTTTAGAATATGGACGAGTAAAGTCCCATCCCTGTTTCCCAGGAGTTGCACGAATTAAACTCCTCAGCTAAGCCTGATGTGCAAACTGCTCAATATACTTGCCCATACTATCCATCCAGCAGTTCAAAAAAATGATCTCTTGCAACAGAAAAAATCTTTGTTCTTTGTAGCAACCAGATCAGCTATAGTGAGCCAATGATATCCCAATTAGGTAGTTACGAAAAATCAGTGTTCTGAAGCAAAAATTCGACATAGTATTGATACTATGTCATTCTACTCTCAATTAAAGTTATCACATACTAAAAACCTGCAATTTCCTGCTGTGGATTTACGCGTAGATTCCTCCATCGACCAATTCAGCGCACCCTAATATCCTACTACGTACTCTTGATTGACCACTCACTCAATTGCTTACTTTGGCTCATCTGCGGAACACACAGTTATAGTTCACGCCCATGTGAAACTTTCCCAGCAATTACCTATTTATTGATTGACACACTTCTTGTCCAATTCTAGAGACTATAAACTTTCCACAGTAACTGAAAGAGATTGATTGGACCATCAGAAAAGTATTTGAACCTTTACGTAACAGCAAGTAGGTTGCATTCTCTTAACATTGTGCAAAGTTGAGCAGCTGAAAATGACACGATTTCAAAGAAAAAAAGACTTCCAAAACCCACCTGAAGTGTTCAGTTACATTTACAGAATTTAAATGAGGTATGGACATGGTCAATGCGAATTATTCCGAATGAAACAGGACTGGAAGGTTCCCTCTACCGCGTACATCTGTGTCTCTGGAGGACGAATTCAATGAGGAAAGGTTTCTCTTCAATGTATGAGTGAGTTAAATTGTGTATATACATTGTGTATATACACTACAGACCAAAAGTTTGGGGCCACCTTCAGATTTTTAATGGTGCACCAAGTGCAATGTGACCCCTTGGTTTTGGGGAAGGCGTTTATACAGCATGCCTTCTTGTTACATAAAATTGTTCACGTCCTAGTGACATGAAATCATGTAACACAAAGGCATTGGAACTCAATTATAAAACATTGTGGTCAATGATCAATCAGTCAAGACAGCTTTAAAATGTGATCTGAGGTCTGGAATTCACCCAAAACCTATTGGCTTCCCATATTTTATGTGGTAGTAAAGTCACGTGATGCAACTGCTGTCAAGAGCCATCCCGTGGAAAAAAATAACGAGGTTTATTCAACGAAAGTATGCGTGTATTTTTTTCAGAAAAAAACCGTGAACAACTTCCATAATTTGGTTTTAAAATGATTTTTATATTTATTTCTTTTTTCACTAAATAGTTGGCACGTTGTACAAATTGAAACGTAAGATTTTGGTGAAGTGCCATAACTCCAGATCACAAACAATCGCATCTCACATTGCCAATGTTCTACTATAGGCAAAAAAAAAAAAAAAAGGCATATATTACTCGGAATTAATGTAGGAATTGCCATCAAAATTGCTGTTGTAGAGGTGGACAAAAAAGGAGAAAATTAAAGTGGGGACCATTATACTTGATTCATTATACCATAATGCAACAGTGCTGCCCAAAAATCACTTCTAAGAGTGAAACATTAAGGCGTTTTGCCGCGAAAATTAATGACAAGCAACTGTTACATACTACTTTATTTTTTAAACGAAATGTCACACCTTTTTGGAACATGCCCACAAGTAAAAGATTGAGTACTTCCCTCACCACTGTTTAAAAGGCACAGCTGATGGAGGATTCCATTAGTCTGTTCACACTGATTATTACAAAATAACAGCATTTGATTTAGTGATTTTCTTTTAACTTCAGACAACAATGCATTGTTTGTTTGACATCAAAAATATGTCCACAAACAGAAACACAATTACTTTTGTACATAACAGAGGAAGGTCTTACAGCTTGTGCAAAGCCGCGCAAAGCATGACACAAGAGTCTTTGCTCGTGTATGACCAACACAAATGTCATTTGTCAATCCAGTGCATAGATGGGAAAGATAGCAAATTGCACCAAAATTAGTGCCCATGAACATGTTGGTCTTAAAATGAGGTGTGGTCAGGCAAATTGTTGGCATGTTGCTATCTTGAGGTGGCGTAAAGCTTACGTGCCATTGACCAACTAAAACCTGGTCTTAAATCAATCCTCAGTTTTCAGTTATTATTTTAAGGGCCCATTACTGACAGGGTAGATCCACTATGCCATAAAGTTCCGCAAGATGAGTTTGGCTCGCGTAAATTTACATAAACCTACGTATGGTAGTCGAATCCATAGTGCTCCGCAAGTGACAGTAAAGATCCACAAATTGATAAGGCAGTGGATCTGCAGTCATGTGAATATACAGGAACCTACTCATTCCGCTATGGAGGATTTCTTTCAATCATGCTATAAAACTTGTCTATAATGTTGAATTATTTAGCTTGAGGTGAGTTTCTTTAAATATTGATGTTTCTCATAGATATTTGGACATATTGACAGCAGATTACGGCATGCTGCATTCCATATATTCAGAGATTAATTCAATATATTCAGACTTTCATCCATAAATTCAGACTTTCATTCAATATATTCAGACTTTCATTCCATATTTTCAGACTTTCATTCCATATATTCAAGTTTCATTCCATATATTCAAACATTCAATATATTCAGACTTTCATTCCATATATTCAAGTTTCATTCCATATATTCAGACTTTCATTCCATATATTCAAACATTCAATATATATATTCAAGTTTCATTCCATATATTCAGACTTTCATTCAATATATTCAGAGTTTACTCTATATATTCAAACTTTCATTCTATATATATAATAATAATTTCCCAAACGGCTTGCCATAATATATATATATATATTGTGGCGCCCCTGCCCCAACAGTCTGCGCCACTTGGGTGGGGAACCCCGGAGGGGGCTGCCCCACGCGACCACGCAAGCGCTACCCCTTGGGGGAAGTGTGGGAAGGCGTATATTTCCCCAGGGAAGTGACGGGCCGTTCAGCACCCTGGAGAGCGGCAGCTCTCCCTGTCAGGCTAGACCACTCTACCTGACCTTCAGCACCTCGGACAGGGCACGTGAGTGGAATGTAACTGACGCACCTGTACCTTTTTCCCTCTGATGAGCCAGGAGAGAATATAAGGCGCAGTCACTGCCCCAGCAGACAGAATGCGTGCCTGAGCTGGAGGAGAAGGAGCAACCTGAGCAAGGCGGTATAGTGGACAAACTCGGCTTGGGCAGGACTGAAAAGAAAGGGCGCTGGTCTGGACAGGCGGCCACGGCAACCACGACAGCCGCCTGTTCCAAGCTGACTCTGGCCCCAGGAGTGCCTGGAGCCCCCAGAGACGTGAGCACTGCACCTCAGCAACCCTCACCTAACTACCTGTTCTTCTTTCTCCCCCCAACAGAGGCAACAGGAAGGAGAAGAGAAAGGGAGACCCCCGACCTAATACCCCGAACCGGGAGGAACCTTAAGTTTGATTTTGCCAGAACGGCCCTTTTCTTTATCCCGTTTCCCCCAACCCCCAACCAGAGGCAGACGAAAGCCTTAATAAAACCTGTGATTCTGGGTATTACTGACTCCAAGTGTCTGGTTTACAGCAACGGCCTGGCCCCTACACTCTTGAGCGAACCCCGAGGGGCTACAAAATATATATATATATATATATATATATATATTTATATTTTTTTTTAATTCATTTTTTTTACTTACGGCTAGCTGGCTAGCTGTTTTTTTTATTCTCGGTTTACCACAGCCACGATGATCACAAAACTTGTTTGCCACATTGGTTAGTAAGAGTAACCGTTAGTCTTTGCTAATAATACTGCATGTATTGACATTTTACTTAATGTGGCTCTTTGTTTTAGAATTTACATCGTATTCAACGAAATCGAATGCTGAGGTTTTGGCTCATTTAAAATGTGAACAGTTCAAAGACTTCAGTAGACCTCCCTGCTCACATTTGTTGCACCATTCTGTTCAATCTAATGTTGCATATTGACTGTTTTTTTCCTGATAGTGGAATGTCTGTTCTGTTTGTAATATGGCATATTTCAGATATTACTGAGTTGGTGAGTTATACTTGTTCCTATAAGGTGTGGAAAGTGTGTATATAAGGTTGCGAGCTTGGAGGTGAGAACTGCTAGATTTTCATTGCACAGTCAATGTTCTGACCATTAAATGAGCAGTTCCTTTAATGTGTATGTGTGCTGGCTTGTGGGACTCTGCAGAAAAATGGATAAAATTCTAAACTTTATCATGGAGAAAAGGCATGTTTTCGGTTTGGAGAGGTTACTAGTGGCCACTGATGTCCAACTGCACAAATATTGATAAACTCAACTAAATTCAACCAGAAAATAATTCATTCAAACTAAATTTCATGCACCAGAAGTTCAATTGTGTTATATATATGATTATAATTTGACAGTGCGCCATTTTGACGGATGTGAGAGTTTGGGGAGCCACCTAGAGAGCGCTCTTATTTGGCTCCGAAAGAGTAGATCATTTAGAATGTCATGCTGAGATGAACAATACTTGCGGTCAAGGAGTTTATGATCACACAAATGTATAGTTTGAACCCCCAGCCATTTTTCAATTTCCAGTATTATTTCTTTTGCAATTCCATTGCTGACTTTTCATGAAGATTTATTACGTTTCTAGCCCTTTTTCTCTGCCAAAATCATGAGAATAAACTGAAATTCAATGTAATTCTAAATACTACTAGTGTCTTGACTCAGTTGAGCCATTCCCTTCCTCTCTGTGAAACTGCAATCTTGAATTGTAAAGCCTTAAATAACGTAAATAGCCAGATTTGGCTGCGCAAAGGGGTTAATGAGCCTCACAGACTAATTTACGCAAATCTGTGCCATTTCACGAGCTACATGAGTCCGGAATATATTAAGACATTGACATTTTTACCACATCATTTATGCGCAAAAGGAAATGCCTCATAACTTTGTGATGCAATGTACAAAATACAGCAACAGTTTTAGCAACTGTTGCTGAGCAGGCAAACGGTGAGAGGCTTAGGTGATTAAGCTTTAATGGTGAGGTTACCAAAGGTCTTTTTTTCCGCAGGGGGACCGCTACTGGTACTGATGACCGGTGGTTTTATAATTTGAGTTTGTTTCAGATTGTCTAAGAATAGCATTTTTTCTAGCAAATGCAGAATAGCCCAGGTTTTTATATTTTTTCATGATGTGTTTATATTATGAGTTATAAGTGATCTTGGCTTCTATAATAATAGGGCGTGTGTACATATACATATTTTAAATATTGATGATGGATGGCTTTATAATTTGAGTTTGCTTGAAACTGGCTCATTTAAAGGTAGCCTAGCTTTAGACAACTAGACCTATGTATGCAGTGTTGATCAGTCTGAAGCCACTACCTTCCTCAAAAAAAAAAAAAACCCACACACCATGAAAATAGTCTACCAATTCAGCCCAAATTTATGGAACTTCGCGGAAAGTTTCATATGAGTACTGCAAATATTGTGAAGAACATCGGTTAACTTCTAACATCTGGAGAAATGAACCAAATGCAAGTAGTCCGGAATGCAAAAATTGTAGCCTTTAATGACAGTCCGAGTCCAAACTGGGTGATCAGTGGCAGTACAGAGGGGCACCAAAGACAGAGTCCTAAAACAGGCAGGAGTCCAAAAGCCAAAAAGCAGCGGAGTACAGCACCAAATCACATAGCCGAGGGAGAGTCCAGTATCATACAGAAAAAGGTCGGTAACGGGAGGCAAACAAATTCAGGCAGGCAGAGACAGAAATCGGAACTGGACAAAAGGGTGTCACTATCTCTCAAACAGATCACTGGCGTACAGGTAGCTCGGCACAGGAAAAGTTGATCTGAAAAGGGCTAAGCAGAAGTGAGGGACTTTCATACGCAAGGGAGGTAATGAGCTTGGTGGGGCAACGGTTGTGAGGGATAATCTGAACATCAACTGAGAGGGGAAAACATGAGAGGAAATTAACAATACAAAATGGGAAACAATGACAAATACTAGTTTACTCGAGACATCCTCAAACAATAGCTCCATTCAAGGAGTGATTAAGTGGGGAGAGATGGGAGAAACAGATTAGTATAAGAGATAGTTGCAAAGTATCTGCAGAAACTAAGATAAAGGACTGGGAGAGCAAAACGGGCGGAGTTAGAGATTAGAATGGAAAGCAGAGAGAATCAATTAGTAAGTTAGTAGTTCGTGCAGTAATAATATTACCCATATTGAGCAAGCTAGCATGTTAGTTATTTACAGGATTAGTACATTAGTATGGGTTAGTCGACAAAATAGACAAAACATAAGAGTGTTAGTGGGACTAGTGCTTAATTAGTAATTAGAGTTGAAGGAAGTAAACGAGACAAGAAGGAACTTGTGAGACACCAGAAAACTTCCAACATCACCTGAAATGTGACAGCTCGCAGATGGGAGTGCACTGGCAACGAACTAAGAAACGCATGACATCACAGGGGAAACAATGTGAACGGAACTGGCAAATGATAAGGCAGATGATACATAATACAACAGAGTAACTAAACTCATAAACCAAGTGGAAATAAACGTAAAACCAGAACGTACAGAATCACAGATCATTACAATGCATATGTAATGTAAAATTGTGCATATTATGAACAATGATCTAAAACCTGGTGAATTGCCACATTTTAGCAATGTTTCAGCCCTGTCATTGTGCCAAAAATAGGAAACGTCATGCAGCAGATGTTGAACGGATCTTGTGATAGTCATTACAATGTCACCAATGAAACGTTTGTTGCCCTGCATCAGTGAAGCAGAACATTATTCATATTCAAGGGGTTAAGGTCACGTATTCAAATAACATGACTTTCATTTCTTTCCCCCTTGCTGTTTTTTTCCCTCATTCATTTTAATTTCTCTCAGCTGTGCCTTGCTTGCAAATTATTACTTTACCTGTGACCCTAAATTAAAACTTTTTTCATTTTGTTTGGTGGTTTTATCTGCACTCATTCAAATGCGACCCTGGGGATGTGATGTGATGATTTTTACATCGAGATATAATTAAAACAATTTCAAACAATATTTTTTAAAAAATTATTTGCTTGCATGCTTTAACTTTGCGCACGAGCAGACCAATTTCCCTTGCAGAGAGGTGTTTTACCCTGCTGTTTGGCAAATCACTATTATCGCTTTATTTATAACGCAAACAAACAAACATCTTGCTCCTAGTTTGTAAATTTAAAAAAAAAAAAAAATACTGACAGCACTAAAACACAGAAAAGTAACTGCAGTAAGTCTTTTTTACCTTTTCATCAAAGTAATACAAAAAGATACATACCAACATAACACATTTTAATTTCTGAACCATTATGACTTGATAAAGCAACCTGTCCCCCTCCCCCACCACCCATCATTAACCCCATTTACCAGATATCGCCCCACAAGAAATGGGTCGTTACAGCGGTGCAACTGGCATTGTAACGAGAGATCATACAAACATTCTGAAGGAGTTTTACCACGTGAAACATGTAACAGAACCGTCAGTATCGATATGTTCCCACCAGGGTTCTAACGTTAGCCTCGAACAGCTACGGCAGCCAAGAGAAATCAGAGGAAAGAAGAAGCTCTCTAGTAAACATTACTATGAAGTAAATAACTGCGGTCAGGCCAGCCTCCACACCAAAACACAGTCAAACTAGCCCCCACAACCTGCCCGAATTAGCTCACTTAAATGTGACCCTATTAACTCAACACAAGATCCCATATCCCTATTCAAAAATGGTAGTAGTAGTTATCTAGGTTACTAACAACGAACAGCTATGACAACCAAGAGAAACCGGAGAAAGATAAAAGCCCCCTGGTCATTAACATTAGTCTTTTATAAATACTACCGAGCGGAATGAACGACTCACTTCCCCTGATTTATAATCACGTTATCCCATAACTCTGGCGGAAGCTAGCAAGGTACCCAGCCAAGGCAGCCATTACGGCCAAGAGAAACCGTCAAAGCATAAAAACCTACAATTACAGGATTGTGAAGTTGGGGAAGTGAGTCGTTCATTCGGTTTAGATGTAATGATTAAAGACCAATGTTCACCAGGGTGGTCTTACTCCTCTCCGGTTTCTCTAGGTGATAATCGCAGCTGTTCGTTGTTAGTTAGCTGACGTAAGATAGCTACCGCTACCTTTTTTGAGTAGGGATATGGGATCTCATGTTCAGTTATTGGGGAACATTTAAGTGAGTGGCGAGATCGGGCAGGTTGTATTTATTAAAGAGCAACGCAAACTGGAGAGTTTCTTCTCTCCACTTATTTCTCTTGGCTGCCGTAGCTGTTCGGAGTGAACGTTAGAACCCTGGTTACATATCGATATTGGCAGGGTCTTTTTCCAGGCTGTTTTCCGTGGCTCTAGTACATGTTTCATGAGTTAAAACTTCACTCCCTCAGAATGTTTGTATGATCTATCGTTACAAATGCCAATTTCACAGATGTCACAACCAATCTCTTTGTAAATAACATCACTTTTGATCGGCGTCAGATTTGCAGCTGAATGAATGTGAACAAACTCGGTCGGTTGTAATGTACAGCCTACAGCCCATGGTTTTCACCGGTGTAATTCCCTAGACGCGCTCTTGAAATAGTCAACTGTAATAAGACGGGGGGGAGTTTAGCCCAGCAATTTGTGAATAACTGAAATTCTCTGACGCAATTTTAGCGTGTAGATTTTAGAATGACGTGATTAATAAAGAAAGAGTCAAAACTAAGCAAAACCATATATATATATTTATTTTAATTTTTGTTTTAGGTCTACAGGGGGCCCCTTGGATGTTGGAGGTCCCAGGCAATTGCCTACCTTGCCTAATGGCAAAGTCCGCCTCTGGCACTGGAGGGGTTGGAAGCAATGGAATTGCATAAAGACGTTTCAAATGATCTTATTTCATTTAAACAATCATGAACACATGCATTTCTTCTAATCCCTGAATAAAGAAAAGCCTGAGAAGTCCGGAGTCGTAATCGGCATGAGTTATAAATGAAAACTGGCCACATCTGATAATGTTGAGAGTTTCTGTAATGGTAATTTAAATGAATGATTGAAAACAGGTTGTGACCAATCATTAATTTTAAGGGATTGTTTTGAGCCTCCCCTATCGCCAGTTCACCAGCTGCCACTGATATATATATATATATATATATATATATATATATATATATATATATATATATATATATATTAGAGGTGGGACGCGATTCAAAAAAATTTAACAAATTAATTAGAAGCTTTGTTATTAATTAATCTCAATTAATCTCAAATTTATCGATTATCAAATAGCAATATTTGACACAATATGCAAAGTTTTTCAATTCAAATAAATTTTGGTTGACCACTGAATCAATGGATAGACATATAGGTGAACTTAAAAAACAAAAATGTTGATTTTTCATCTATATTATCTGTGCATTTTTCATCTGTCTATTACATCCACAGATTAGCGCAAACTCAAAGTGCAATTATAGCCATTATATTCAACATTTTAAGACTTTAGGAGCATTACTGCCACCCACCGGGCTGACGTGTGTGCATCAGTGTTACTGGTGTGCCAGAAATTAGGGAACTGAGAAAGGTGCGATTAAATGCGTTATTTTCTTTTTTGCGCATTATTTTTTTCTGTAATCAATTAATCAAAATTAACGCATTAAAGTCCCAGCCCTAATAGTTGTATAAATATATATATATATAATAGTGGAAAAAGTGGAAAAAGGTTTGAACCCAGGAGTGGTATCACTAAATAGGATCTGATCGTCCCGGTGAGTGTAGTCCTGAAAAGGACTGTTGTTGGTGACTAACATTTCGACAGCCTAAGCGGAAGTCATTTTCAGAGTCAACTGATGTGAGAGTTGTCAGTGATTCGTATAAATACTCTGGTAGTTACAGCTGATTGGTCAGTGGAGACGTGATGTTATTAATCGTCTGTCAAATGAGCCGTGATGTTATTGGCTATGAAGACAATGAACAGTGAAAGGTGCATTTAAATCTGTTGTCTGTCCACACACACACACACACACACACACAAAAAAACCGAGGAATCAGTTTGTCTGTTGTCTGTTTGCCCTGTTAGGAGACTTTGGGGTGATCTGATTGAGGTCTTTAGATATGTTTAAGGGATTAACAAAGTTAACTGTGCAGGATAACTGAGGCCAAATTCTGGAAGCAGAACTCACAAATGGAAGTTGGCCAAGGGTGAATTTAGCATTGATATTCGGATTTATTTATTTATTTATTTTTCCCACACAGAGAGTAATCTCAGTGTGGAATAGCTTGCCTGGCCATATTGTTGAGGCAGAAACCTTGGGATTTTTCAAGACCAGGCTTGATTTAGTGCTAGATGTCATGTAGTCATCGAGTATCTGAAGTGTTAGATGCACTTTAGTGAAAGGAAAATGGCGAGCCTAGTTGGGCTGAATGGCCTGTTCTTACCACTCATGTTATGTTATTGTTATGTTATGTTATGTTACCAAAATGTGTGTACTTAAGCCTTGAAAGGTGACATTTCATACTGGCATAAGCACGCCACTGCCTGCTTACCTGTTTCTCTGTGAAATGTTCAAAAGGGATGTTTTCTGAAGCTTACACAACTTCTCTCATCTTTGCATTCATCTCTTCCAGTTGTTTCAAGCTGGCATCAAATTCAGAATTTGCGATTATTTAAAAAAAAAAATACATACAGTTAGTAAAATGAAATTTTCTTTTTTTTGTGCTGCCTTTGTTATGGTTCTGCCTCATGTGTGTTGTCTTCGTGCTTATTTGTGCTTGTGCTTTACTTTCATTTTATTTTTCAGCTTTCATTCCCGCCGTCTGATGTTCGATTCTCTCTTTGCCCAGCTCCAGTGATGTCGTGTGACAGCCTTCAGTTTGCCTGAGTCTCGTTGTCCAATCACATTTCCTCTTTCGGTTTCGGCTGTGGTATTTCATTCATTGCTTCCACCTGTGCTTAATTCTGAGTCTCGCAAAACTCTGAGTGAATGCGTTCTATGATAGGATAATTACTAACCCGTACTAACCAGCACTTATTTGAGGGTGATTGTAGATATTTCGTCATGGAGTATTAACCTTTATTAACTCATTAGCGAGTGCGAGTGTTTCTAGCTTTTGTAATTCCTGCCTAAGCTTTCCCTGATTAACTGCATTTAAAGCTGTGCTTTCCTTTGCTTCTCTCGTGGTGCTTTTTACTCATCACGTTTAGATTACCTCAATCTAACTGTCTAGCTTGATTGATTGTCTTAGAGTCTTGTCTTGAGTCATTATTGTTAACCCGGTTCTCATGTAATAGTTTTATCAATCCCATGTGTTTCTGTTCCTTTCGAGATTGCTTTCCGAGTCCCCGCCTCCTCTTCTGGCTATTTCTGTGGGCAAAGTGAGAAGAGACATCAGACGGAACTTTGTTAGACTCAGCTCTACATCGTGAAATCTCAGCTCCTGTGCCTTCCGAGTATTTCCTTTGTGTTTTCTCTGCGTTTTCTTTCTCTTTCTCTTGTATTTTGCTGCGCCCTCGTCTGGTCTGCCCCTTGTTTAAGTCTCCCAGTGTTATCTGTCAGTTTAGTTAGGTTCAGTTTTTGCTTTTCTAGTTTAGCCACTCCTTGAGTGAGTACTTTTGTTTCCCCCTGCCTTGGGCAGTGTATCGTAGTTTCCCAATCGTTCAGTGCATGTGCACGGTGTTTTGTTTCTGGCCTGTTTGCCATTTTTCTCCTAGTGTTTGGTGTTTAATAAATTCTTTGTTATCCTGCATCTGGTGTTCCCCTGCCTACTTCTTAACAGCCTTCAACTAAATTTAGATTATTGATAATATACAAATCACTTATTCTGTTTTATTTGCAATTTATACACTGTCCCAGTTCTTGTAGAATTGAGGTTGTACAAAGCCAATGCATTTTTCAACTATCTCAGCATTTATGCAATAAATGCTGAGCCAAATGTAAACAATTAAACATAAATTAACCACTTATAGTTTTACTCGAAGCACAATTTGAGTTCATTCTTGTAATTTTTTTTGAGCAAACTCCTTCAGACAGCTTTGCCAACTTTCCTTTCAGTCAAATGTTATTTATTTAACCCTTATTTAACCAGGGAAATCCCATTGAGATTGAAATCTCTTTTTCAAGGGAGCCCTGGGGTTGAGGTGTGGAGGGAAAGGGCAATTTGCGCAGCCAAATAGATCAGGGGATGATTAGGTGGCAGGTTGAAAGAGCCAGGTTGGGACTTTAGCCATGGCACTGGGGAACCCCCTTATTGTAGGCTGCTATCTCTCAGCCTGTTTCCAGCTTTCATGGTAACAGGCTAATGGGAAGCTTCCAGCAGCCAAAGTGTCCCCTTTGTCTTTAAAGAAATTATTCTAGCATTTAAGCAAACACATAATATCATGGACCTTGTTTACTCTTGTAAATTTGTGTTTATATCCTTTCGAACAAGTTTCAAAAATACCAGAAAATGTCTTGATTCTTATTTGCCAGAGCCGCAGCCTGCGCTCATGATGGAGCGCCATTTATGTGAATGCGAATCTGGCTCAAGCTCAGACTTTAGCCCTGGCAAAAGGGAGAGAGGCTGTCATCTGAAACACTCTTCTCCGTCGCTGCTTATTACATGATAGAGCTGACAGTCTGCTGTCGTTCTAGAGGTTGTCTGTGTTGCAGAGGCTCATACTGTGTTTAAAGTGAATTATTAAATGCGTTGATGATGTGTTACAAGTTGTCAGTATCAGCGATTTGGTGTTGCGGATCTGGGGATGCAAAGGAGGTGGGGGTGGGGGGTGTATATCGCAAGAATGGCAGGCGGGGGAGTAAGGGGCTCACATTAAGACAAGCCCAAGGGCCTAAGACTAGGAATGCACAGCTTCTGAATGCCTCTGTTGCCAAAAAAATCCATTTCAGACATGGAAACTTACCAGTTCCTCTCAGGCTACTGGAGGCTTTTGTGATAATAAACTTAATAAAAAGTAAAAGCTACACAGTTCTCACTCAATATCCTTCACAGGGCTGTCTGATAACATTTCAAATCATTGATGAAAACTGGCATCAGTGCATGCAAATACTTGAATAATGAATAATTAATTTATCGTATTATTTCATGGTGTTATAATTTTTATGATGATATCTCCTGCTCTTCAGCATTTTAAGGTCAGCGATAATATATTCTATGAACACCAATAAGCTACAGCATTAAAATCACTTGCCCAATTTTCTGTAGGTCCCTTTTGAGTATCTCTGTCAAACTGATGTCAACTTAAATTGCCAGATCCAGGGTTTCCTGGCAGAACAGTTCAGAGTATCTAACTCCCTCAACAAGCTTTTCCTTTTCCCACGGTGCATCCTTGTGCAATCTCTTCTCGGGTAAATGCTGCAGATGTATCCGGCCAATGTGCATGACGTAGAGGAAAAGGAGACTCACTGGGCCAAGTGACCTTCTTCAATTGCTCCAAGGTCCAATTCTTACGCTCACGCGCCCATTGAAGGCACGTTTGGTGGTGGGCCGGCTACTACAAAGAGCTATGGGTAGCAGGGCGCCTGTGTGCTGTGACACATTCCTCACATGAGTGTTATTAAAATTTTCTACACCTGTGCCACTGTAGCCCTTCTGGAGATTTGGACCAGATGGGATGACCTTTGTTGCCCTTGTGCCTCAATGAGCCATGGCCACCGTTGGGCCACTAATTTGTGGCCACTAATGGCCACTAATTTGTGGTTTGTACCTCCTTAGACTACTTTTGGTAGGTAGCCACCCCTGCTGTCTGCAAGCATGCCAGAAGCGTTGCCACACCCAGGTCCCATTCCTCCTGCTTCCAGCACCTCAACTATTACCCCTTTTCCACTGAGCTGGTTCCAGTGCTAGTTCGGACCCAGAGCCTGACTTAGCACCGGTTCTTTGCTTTTCCACAGCCTAAGCACCAACTCCTGGCTCTCAAAGCTCCTTGCTGGTCTAGAGCCAAGCACTGATTATGTCAGGGGCTGGGGGTGGAGTTATTGTGACCAACAAGACCAGCGCAAAAACTGTACAGTTTAATTTTCCAGTTCTGAGCCCATATTCCCAAAGTCATCGTAAAAGTTGCAGTTTATGATATCGTTAAGCCGCTTACCGATACCCTAACGAGGGGGAAAGCTACAGTTAGCCGAAGCCATTGTAGAGGAAATGTGCGACTAATGACGTCGTTGCGGCATCGTTCTTGTGTACCTGACGCCAATATAAAATTAAATTGTGGCAGTAGCCAGAACTTAAAATTGAGTGGGCATGAAACATCTCTTTAAAACAATTACCGGTATTAGTTCTGACTCAATCACAATTATTTTTCTCATTAACTATCAACCCGAAAACACTCCGCATTATCAGGTGTTGCTTACTCACCTCGTTAAGGCAAAACAACAATCATTCATTTGGATGTGCAATTTTGTGCAGTTCAAAGCAGTGGCATAGCCAGAACAGAAAATTGAGCGGCCACACAACATCACTTTACTACAATTATTAGTCTTAACTTGCTTTCAATCATTTTCCTTTGTTAAAAAAAATTTCCATTTATAAGAATAATCAATTGGCAATTAAAGACACGGCTTCTTTCGTGAAGTGATCTAAGGGTGACTAATCAATAGGCATCATTCAGTTCAGAAAAAAAAGTTACTCATAAGCTGGCCTGTAGGCAAATTTTCGAGAGGTAAACTACTCTGCAACTTCTGCGCTACCTTTTTGGCACATCAGGCAATCTAACCTGTGCTTCATGATTAAATTGTTTAAATTGAATCAAAGACAGAGATTTGAAATGCACTAAATTGCGCGTCCAAATGAATCATTGTCATTTTGCCTTAATGAGGTGAACAAGCAACACCTGAGTGCGGATTATTTTCGGATTGAACGTATAGTTCATTAGATAAAAATGATTGCGATTGAGTCAGAACTAATAATTGTTTTAAAGAGATGTTTAACGCCCACCCAATTTTAAGTTCTGGCTACGCCACTGATTCAAACAGTGGGGGGGGGGAAACCTATGTAATAATGCAACAAACCAATAAACTATCTGAGCCTAACGATAGTTACTTTAACAACAGGTGTAAGGCTATCTCGCTCAACATTATGAGATTTTCTGGAACAGGGGGCAGAGATGTATACGGTGATGTACTGATGTAATACAGTGACGTAATCGCATGGCTCTGAGTTGGCTCCTTGGCAATGGAAAAGCAAACAGGTTCAGAGGAGGCGTGTGGGTTGAACTAATTAAGTACTGGTACTAGCACGAGCACGGCACTAGCACCAGTTTCTTTTTTGTGGAAAAGGGGTGTATGAGTACCCACTGTTTTATTACCATCCCCAGTCTGTCTGCAGACTAACAATGACATCCGCCATTGTGACAAGATAATCAATATTGTTTGCTTCATCTGTGGGGGTTTTAATGTTTTCATCCATGCATGAATAAATAACCAATGAATCAGATGCAGTGGTTTTGAATTGCATTTGCAGGCTAATGCAACGCATCAGAGAGCATTCCTTACTGTATCTATGAAAGAGTAACCTATACTGCCCTACAAAGGCTAAGTGCAGTCACTACGAAATAATTTAAACAGCAAAAAATGGCTTCAGAATTAGTTTGCTGTCCCAACAAATGAATAGTTAGCACATTCATGATAGATTATGGTTAACTGACTTATCATGGTGTCATTTCTGGCCAAATAAATCCTGACCTCCAAATACCCTCAGACCTAAAGCTGTGTAATTCACATTTTTCCCAAAATGTAGTTACTGCACTTAGGCTTTGTAGGGCAGTATAGGTAAAGCACTCAGAAGGACATATTGCTGATGCTCAATTCTGGAGCAGGAGGTAAGTTAATTAAGGAGGTTTTGTGGAGGATGTACCAATGGTTTGTGTTGGAGAACACACAAGGGTCTTCTATTCCAGTGTAGAGAAATTGAGTAACTATACATGGAGACAGCAGGCACCTTCACTAGTTTTCACTTGTTGGAATACAATGGGGAGAAAGATGCACTGGGGGCAAAAGACCCCTGTGTTTTTTTGTTTTTTTTTTGAAGTTCAACCCAGAAGGTTGGCATTGGCAGAGATACAAAAAAGGGGTAAGCAGCTAATGCACAGCATAGGGGTGCCACACAAACGGAGGCACCAAAATCCTAATTTTAAAAAATACGCTTGCACTCGGTAACTAGCTAAAGCCAATAAACAAAAGCAAAATTTCAAATACAGTGTAATTAACAGAAATAATCTTGCTTTTTGCTCATGAAGATTTTCTTTGATCATCACCAAAGAACTATAGCTATTTGCTCATGATGTTGCAGAGTGGTAGCCAATTCCGTCCAAGTGTGGGGCTTATTGTTCATACAATTAAATTTCTCACTTATGCCCTTATCAGATAGACAATTCATTTACCACTACATCAGACTTCTGTGATAACTGCAAAAAAAAAAAAAAAGACAATTAGTATATCAGTTCTAAAACCTTCAGCAAATCCTAATCTTAAGATGAGACAATGGAAGCAAGGACAGCAGTTTGAACACATCTTTCATGCCATTCATGCAGTGGTGTTCCGTCAGGGCCAGCAAGGCCTTCTCTGCTGGCCTAGATAAATTGGAAAAATTACATTTTCTTCAGAAATACTTCCATTAAAGCTGCATGTATTTTAGAAAGTCAATCAAAATCCTCAGTCCTTAAATCTAAATGATTTCATTGCTTAACTCCGAGTTGCGCAGCTTCCACAGTGCAGACAGTTTATATAAAGGACAGTTTCATCTTATCCAATCAGATTTCTTCTCTGCTGTCTCCGGGTCAATGTGCTCTCTCTCATGGGCGTAGTTTTGATTTTAAAGGTGGGGGGGGGACACATTTCCGGCGCAAATTCTCAAAAGGGCTTTTGTTCTGAAGTAGAACAAAATAACCATGTTTTTTGATTGTTAAATAAAATAAATTTAATGCAAAATACATCAGAGAGTAATGAAATTGTTCAAAATATTGGCGTACCCCATAAGGTGGAAAAGAGCGCAGTAAAACCACACTGGATTGAGGTGGGTGCAGGGTTATGGGTGTGACAACTTAATCTCACGTAATTTTTCACCCATTGCTGAAATTTAGTAAGAATTTGCAATAACAGTACTCTGATAGCTGCCATCAAAGCAATATGAATATCAAAATATGTATTTACCTTAGAACCTGAGCCCAGCGGCTTTTAAAGCCACATTATGTGGGAATTGGAATTTTTTCTAAACTGCGCCCCCTCAGGTTCTGCGTGCTAGACCACTGTTGTAAGTCACACGCTTCACCTCCAAACCCCCCAGGAAAACAGTAAACGCCACAGTAGTAACTGTTGAAGCTTGCTAGTTAGGGCAAAAACCACATCACATCGCTTAAATATGACGATTATTTTCAAAGATTTTTCTTAACTAGCCAGTTAGCTAGATGGCTATCTAATCTCAACAATAATGTAATTTGCAATTGTATACGGAACAACATAAGGCAGCTAATGATAGTGTCTCTAGCCAAAGTGCATGCTTGCTGTGTTCAGCTAACAAGAAACTGTTAGAGGTTGTGTGGGCGTGATCGCGTTGAAAGCAACCAATCATAAGAGGGCTAGTGCCTCCCCCTACCAGTGTGTATGCCCTCCCGAGAAGCTTATTGCCTGCAAAGTCGGCTTTAACTTGTTTTCAGCCAGTCAGAGTTGTCAAAACTTCTCCTCTACCTATCTTGTTTGGGAATCACACATTCGAGCTTTGGTGCAGGTGTAACGTTCAGCAATCAGTGGTTCTCAAACTCGGTCCTGGCGCCCCACTATGTATGCTGGCTTTTGTTCCAACCATAATTGCAATCTTAGGATTTTAAAATGCTATTGATTTTTCTTAGTTAGGTGCATTTACGTTTATAGCAGTTCTTTATCCTCTTCATCCACATTTGACAAATCTATACATGCCATGAAGAATAAAAATTCCATATCCAAGTTGAGATATATTAAAAATTAGTACAAATAACTGCTGAGGGGAACAATTTAACCATTCATTTAATGAATGTAAACAATTGGTTCATCAACAAACAATAGGTTCTCATCGTTGAAGCTGTTGACACATGGTTGCAAACACTAATTTACTGGCAAACAAAAGAGTCGCACCAGTTTTGCGTCATGTTTATTAAGTTCAGGCAAATTTTTTGCGAGAACTCAAAACACCATTGTGGGCAACCTAATTTGGAGCTTATGGATTTTATCAGTCTAATTTGATCTGTTTAATACTGTAATGTTTTCACCTGAAAATCCTCACATTATAGAAAATAAGCACAATATGTTCAAGGGTTTTTATTCTTCATGGCACAATGGATATGTCCATGAAAACGCGGATTAAGATGGTAAAGCCCCTGCCACACTGTGGAGAGTTGGAAGTACGAGTTATGGCGAGTTGTAGCTCGCCATAACTCCTCCCTAGTCGTGCAAAACTCATTTCCATGTCTTTGTATGTTGCAGAGATGTTCTGTCATGTCACCACTACTCTGCATTGTTTGGCGAGAATTTTAAACTGTTTAAAATTGTTGTGCGAGTTTTCATCACGTACACATGTCATGCCTTGTGGAAGGGATGTTACCAGAACTTGCGCAAGTCTCGTACTCATGCCCTGACTTGTCATTGCTTCTCACCATGTAAAAACTTCCATAACATGCTATGAATTTAGTGCCGAGTTTGGACGAGTTGTGATGATCCGATGAAAAGGCATGGATTTCTGGAACATCATCAGACACTCCATGACTCAAAAATCCAGAAACAACCGATTTTATACCCAGTCAGTGATTGTCGCCTTCATTCTTGCAGTTTTCATAAGTTTCTCATCATTTCTTGTCAAGAAATCGTCCAAGTTCGTCATGGACTCGTGTTAATGTGGCCCCAAATCATCAATACTCTCCAAAACTTGTGTATTGTTGAAGAGCAGTCAGGGGTTGTTGAGTGAGTGTTGTGTTAAGATCGTACACATGTTGCAGCGACTCTTGGGAAATGGATGATTCTCGTACACATCTCCTATCAGTGTTCCAACATGTTGAACAGAAGTTGAAGAGAAGGGGAAGAGGAGTTGAAAGAATGTCACCATCCCCACAACTCGGGCCAACTCACGGAAATTTGGGGCGAGTTATAAATCGTCAGCAGTCGTGACAACTTGCACTCCTAACTCTCCACAGTGTGACAGGGGCTTAATTAACTGCTCTTAACATGGAATGCAGCTAATTAAGACAAATAAACAGATAGTTAAAATCTTACGATTGCAATTGTGTTTGGAACAAAAAAAACCAGCATACTCAGTGGGGCGCCAGGACTGAGTTTGAAAACCACTGGCATAGGTCAACATGCCGATTTACCCCGGTAAGAGATGAACCACTTAAGTGGTCCTGAAAACCAGATTAAACCTCAAGACACCTCGGAAATATCAAATCCTGCTTCGTAGTGCAGTCCCAGGTCAGATCTGAACAGAAACGTGCGTTCAGGGGAGGCAGTGACTTCTTTTTATCGGTAGATTTTGTCAACCTGTTTCCACTTACTATGCCTGATTGACAATCAGTCAATTTTAACTTTTTTTTTTTCTTTACCAAACAATTAAGAACTAGCATAGGCTTTATGTAGCCTATAACGATTAGGTGATAGTGACAAAAAAAAAAATCATCTACGTCTTCGCTTTGATTTGAGACTGCAAGTGTGTAAATCTTAATAATTAATTGGGAAAAACCTCAACTCCCTCAGTAATTCCGTGTATCGTTTTGACCTTTTGTTTATCGTTTTATGAAAGAAGACTGGAAATAAACTCCCCATTTTTTGCATGGCATTTAAAAGTACGTATTTAAGGGGGAAAACATAATCATAACAGGGCTGGCATTAAGCAAAAATAACTGCGTAGCAAAAATGCTATGCAGTCTCTAGAAGTCTGTAGCACTATGTAGCATTTTTCAGAACTGCGTAGCAAAAATAAAAATAAAAAAAACTTTAAAAAAACTTTATAAAAAATAAATAATAAATAATTTATAATGTAATATAATAATAATAAATAATATAATATAATATAATAATAAAAAATAAAACTTACCAAAAACGTCTGTATATGCACTTTAACCTTTTAATTTCATCTCTGAGAACACTTAGCTGACAATACTAACACTAATTAACATCGCCTATTGAAGACCAAGGCAGTTGAGTTACAGTAGCATTGCAGTGTTAAAACTACTTGGACTTACCAATTAGGACCCACTTACAGCTAATACGCAATAACCTGGTAACTGAATAGGAATCACTAAGTTTTAGTTGGTTCTACCTAAGCCACTCACATGGCTCAGGCTGTGAATGATTGACTATTCAGGACTGAGTTTTATCATACATAATATTTTTACTCTGAAAGAAATTAATACTGGTAATTATGAACCAAGATGAACATTTAAATATTAAAATAAAAATTGTCATCATCAAGAATAAACAGCACTGAAGGAATTCAAGGTACAGATATGTCTCCAAAATATGAAAACACCATTCCTTTGACATAAATATACCACTCCTTTTTGTATATCAGGGATAGAAATTTTTTTTTTTCACTAGACATCTGCACTATTTATGACCCAGGTTTACTAGTCCTCCCCATCTTTTACAAGACAGCCTTTTTTCCTTTTAATTTACAGCACCAATAAGATATCTATATCTAAAATATTTTTTATTTGGTTTTTTACAACTGCAACTCATACCAATGCAAATTTAACTCTCATTATGTTCTAATACTAATTAATAACCAGTCATGCCAATAAACGTACGACAGATGAAGCCCTTCAGTAAAACAGAAAGTAACTTTTTCTTCATAATTAATAGCAAACAATAAAAGCTTTTAATTTCAAAGCTCTTCAGTACCTTGCACAAAGAGAAATCCCTAACCAAGTACTTACATGATCTAAAATGCAGGTTTGTCGATTTGTTGGGTTAGAATCGATGTTGTCAGTGCTCACATGCTTGACCACTGCCTAATATTTGCAAAACGGAACACTATACAGCGATACAAAAATACAACGATGTGCCAAAATCCTTTCGTAATGACGGGTTAAGTCCATACATCGCTTAAGAATTGAGACCATTCTCCAACTTACTCTGAATCACTCATTCTTTTTAGATTCTGAAATTACACAGTAGGAAGGCTTTTGCACACCTAGTAGGTTGACAGGTGCGTAGGAGAGGACCAATGGTCGACCAATGTTGAAATGAAAAACTCCCGCACACTGTCTTCTCTGCAAAGAAAAACTTTATTATCAGCAACGTTTCGGTCGTGTGACCTTCATCAGGTTGAATTACATGGGTACTGCAGTGACCCCATTTAGAAAGAAAGGGAGGCACATATTAGCCAATCAGAAGTCTCACTCATAACTGAATCCACCCAAGTGAGAGATAAAGAAATAAATAAGCTAATTAATATTTAACTTATAACATAGATAACTATTTCTAACAAGAAAATAAAGCAAAAAAAATACCAAAAAAAACAGTAACTAGGATACCCAAAAAAACATGAAAAACAAATACAGCATATTTCTTGTACCGAAAAAGGATATCTCATTTTTTCATTGTTTCAAAGAACAGGAAATATTAATCTTTTTTATATTCTGTCCCTAAAAAGGGGAAGAGAAAAGAGAAGAGGATCAAGGCATTGGTGTGGAAATCAAAGCATGACATTAAGTAGTAATTCATCATTTAGACCCCTCGGTGCCAGTGTTTGTAGCGTGAAAATCCAAAACGCTTCACGTCTTTTTAATAACAGGTCCCTATCACCGCTTTACGTGATATATTATCAGTTTCGATGCCACAAAACTTTAACGTAGAAATAGCTTGTTTCGTATCATTGAGGTGTACAGCTACAGGGTAGTCACGATCATCCCTCCGAATAGTGCTCTTGTGTTCACTGATCCTTTGTTTCAGTTTCCTAGTTGTTTTACCCACATAAGATCACCCGCAAGGACAATGTAGCATGTATACAATATGAGTGGAAGCACAGGTGATAACACTTTTTTTTGGGAATACCTTATTTGTATGTGGATGAGTGTGGGTTTTTTGCATGTTGTTGCATTGTGTGCAACTCCCACAGCGATAGTTGCCGAAGGGTATGGGACATAGCAGTGTCTGCGTAAATGGACCGGGTTTGTTCCGTGCGAAATCGGCGTGGACTAGCAAATCCCATTCCTTCCACGTTTGTACACAAAGAGAGGAGGCTCCTTAAACATCGAGGCTAATTCCGGGTCCGATTTTAAAAGGTGCCAGTATTTTTTAAAAACTGTTTTCATCACATGTGAGCGGGGCGAATAGGTGTTAATGCACGTAACAGAAAATTGCTTTTCTTTCTTAGTACTTTTTTCCAAGAGTTCTGAACGGGGTCTCGACATCGCCATTTCCTAGGCTTTATCAATCCATTCGGACGGGTACCCACGTTCAATAAATCGCCCCCTCATGTCCACGGCTTTTCCTATGAAGTCCTCAGTAGAACAGCATATTCTACGAAGCCTGAGAAATTGACTTTTGGGGAGTCCTCTCTTTAATGTGGTTGGGTGAAAACTACTAGCCAATAAAAGGGTGTTTTTGTCCATTTCTTTCCGATATATAGTAGTAAATTGGATACCATTATCCTTAATGACCCACATGTCCAAAAAATGGACCTTTTCTCGGCTATACTCCATAGTAAATTTTAAATTACTATTAAAACTGTTCAGTAATGTAAAGAAATGTTTTAAGTCATCAGAGTTGCCTTGAAACACACAAAACACATAAAATGAAGGGAACCCCTTGCGCTTTAGCCCCTATGGCAGTGGAGGTCGGTGCTCACAGAAAGGACAGTATATCCAAAGATAAAGAAGAAACTGGAGCACTCAAATCACCAGCATAAATTTATTTCGGTGCCAAGACTGACGTTTCGACGCACTACGTCTTCCTCAGAGTCAAAAGGAAGACTCTGACTCTGAGGAAGATGCAGTGCATCGAAATGTCAGTCTTGGCACCAAAATAAATTTATGCTGGTGATTTGAGTGCTCCAGTTTCTTCTTTATATTGACACAAAACACATCATCGATGTACCTATACCATTTAAGAATTTTAGACAAATGCGTATTTTTCTCAGGATTCAAAACAAACTGCTGCTCAAAATAGCCCAGAAAGAGGTTCGCATAATTGCTGTATAAATGTGCTGTATTTGTTTTTCATGTTTTTTTGGGTATCCTATTTACTGTTTCTTTTGGGGATATTTTTTCGCTTTATTTTCTTGTTAGAAATAGTTATCTATGTTATTAGTTAAAGAAATAAATAAGCTAATTAATATTTATCTCTGACTTGGGTGGATTCAGTTATGAGTGAGACTTCTGATTGGCTAATATGTACCTCCCTTTTTTTCTAAATGGGGTCACTGCAGTACCCATATAATTCAACCTGATGAAGGTCACACGACCGAAACGTTGTTGATAATAAAATTTTTCTTTGCAGAGAAGACTGTGCGGGAGTTTTTCATTTCAACATAGATTCTGAAATTGTCAGCAATGTTCTGGTCGTTCAGTCTAACATCGGTCGATCCTCTAATTCCAAAGCGGGACGGTCCGGATCTCGACCATCACACAATAATTTGCGGTTTTTTAAAATGCAATTAGCACATCTGGAAACCATCGTTGTCGTTGTTATTTTTATATTTAATATCTCTTAGATGACACCTGATGTGTGTCACCAGTCCAGTGGTTTTAATTTCATTTTATCTAGTCGCATATACATAACATAACATAACATGAATGGCGAGAACAGGCCGTTCAGCCCAACTACGCTCGCCAGTTTCTTTATACTATTGTGAATATATCCCTATACACATGTAGCCTACAGCGTTTGATTGTGCAGTTCCCCCGTCGATTCTCTACAAAGGGTAGCGGACGCGTCTCAGGTTTTGCGGTTAGTTCAGCCAATGATGTTTCCCACTTCAGTGTTTTCTTTAGCTCTGTGGTCGGTACTGGCGCGGAGGTAGGAAAATGGGGTCATTCAACTGGCTACCATGGTTTCAGAGTCGCGCCGTGAGGTTATCCATAGTGTAGTTGAGGAGGGCGATCGGAACGATATTTAAGAGACTGTAGGAGCCCGTTTTTGTTCAAAACTGGACTAAAACTTTTACTCACATTATCTGAAGACTGTATCGCAAAATATGCGAGGGGGATTTCAAAAGCCCGTCGCAGATTGGCGCATTTCAAAAAAACTGATCGCATTTTGCGATGTGATACCACTTATCGCCAGCCCTGCATAACATATTGACCTCGCATTGAACGCCGCATAAGAAAGGTTTTAATATTTGTTAATGGCATCACGTTAGCTTCCTGAAAGCAAATATGAACAAATTTGCTGTCTCGTGAGCATTTTAAGTTCCATGCACTGAGCAATAATGTTGTGGATGGAACTGGCACGCCATTCTGCCATTTAGTCTCGTAAATTAGTTAATCAATCCTCAGATTGCTAATCAAGCAAAGTAATAGTGAGTTATCGTTAGTTTAACGGTGAGGATTCTGCCTCCCCTAACTGACCTCCAACGGCACCTCACTGGATCTGAATTGTCATGTCATGACCTGGGATGAAACAATCTTGGTATTTGTTTGCTAAGCTGCTCACTTTAACAATCAATCACCCAACTCAACTACTTTGTTTAAGGAAGTTCCTAATACTGTTTATCTATGTAGCTAGCTATAAAAGAGAAAAACAAGCAGTTCCCCGCTAAATCTCGCATAGTTTTTTTTTCATACAAAATCTTATGTAATCGGCCTTCGGTGGCTAGGGGGTTTACACAATGCGATTCGCCAGCGTTTTTCTTAAATGCTGGCAAAGCCTACTTATCTGTTTGAATGAAAGGCGGGACTTGGAGAGAAGGGAGGGAAAGTTGAACAGGATTGGCCACTGGCAGCTTGAGCGGGTATTATTTCCCTGAGGTCTCAATGCGTGCAGTGTTTTTTTCTTTTTTTAAATATTTTATTACATTAGTTTTAGGACTTTCAAAAGTGGGGGGGTCCAATGCTGCCTTTTCAAAAAGTGCAGGGGACATGTCCCCCGTGTCCCCCCGTAAACTACGCCCCTGCTTTCTCTACATGGCTCTGGTCTCAAGGTCTGCAGAATGTAGATTGCTTCCCTCTCCCATGAAAATGAATGGAACGATTTTGCTGATTGTCATATTTTTAACCAATCAGATTGCGAGTATGCCAAGTGGGGTGTAATCTTTGACACAGCAGCACCAGCTGGCTGGCCTTTGCCTACGTCAGGAAGTTACGTGCTGACAGCAGGTTAGTTACGTTAGCTAATGGAACAGTCTGTATAGTAGATCTTACATGAGTGGGCGTGTCATATGAAAATCATGCAACGAGTACAGTAAATTTTGCAGTTGTTTCGAGCTTTAGCGAGCTACAAACCCAGAATTTACTCAACGAGTTAGCACTGAGCTAACTCCGTCACTGCTACTCAAACAGTCTCTGAGTCACAGACATTCTCGTTTGAGCTGACAGTTAGCTAGCTGCGGTTTTTAAATTCACTGTCAACTGAGCAGCTATGATCTATGTGAGAGCATGCATCAGCACCACGCGCTGACATATGTGGTGCTGACCATCCCGGCGTCTGCTGCCTCTGTCGAGCGGTTATTTTCAGCCCTTAAAACGCCTCCAAACTTATTCGCGAAATGCGACTGGGCAGGCTTGACTGTCAGCACTGGCCTCCGTGGGAATCCTGAAGGTACTTTTATTGGAGCTCAAATGGACTGATATGCTGTACGATCGCGTCATTGATCATTTTTTGAAGAAAGAGAGGAGGATGGAGTTCATTTTCAAATAACAAGCAGTTGTGAGTTAGATCATTTTTAAATTTTATTTTGTGTTATGTTTTGGATTTTGTTTTTGATCGTTGCTGCTAGTATGCGAATGATGTCCCTGGCTGTACCCATGCACATTGAGGCACGTGTGCGTTTATGCGCAGCACCTTGGCTAGTGTCCTAGTAGTCTTTCCTAGGTAGTCTACTTGGATGTGACTGGTTGCTGTGAGTTTTTTCTTGTTTCTTAGTAAAGGCAGTGATTGATAAATGCGATATGGCATAGTGCTTTATGGGTAAATGCTGTCACTGGGAATTTGTGTGGGGTTACGTAATGACATCATGCAGATGCCGTTGAGTCATGGTGAAATTTATGTTAATTGCGGGAGGGTTACTCAAGGTCTTGGTGTAAAATGCATGGCCCGCCACTGCATTCATGCCATCTTTCATGTAAAACAATGGCAGGATCGACTGTACTGGAGCCATAGAGCACATGCAAAGATAAGCCTAGAATCCAAAAAAAAAAAACAATTTGCCAAATTGTTTAAGCTTGGAATATGTTTGTCATATTTTATAGAAATGTATTTCTTTTTTTTGCCACAAATCATTAAAATGATCTTTCTAATAGAGGAATGCGCTGTCCAAATAAGGCCTCAGTTCCTTTTTAAAAAGTGAAAAAAGGATTTTGCAAATCTGAAGTGTTACGTTCAAAAAGAGGGAGCCAGGCATGGATCAGGAAAAAAGCCATGATGGCACTTTAATATCGCCACACTTGGCACAAACTGAAAGGCATAGAAAATCAAAGGGTACAATGGCTGATTCTTGGTGAGGACAGTCAGGTCAGGCGATGTGCAAACAGGAGTCAGGGGAATAGGTTGGCTGTGGGTGAATGGCAAGCCTGCTGGGCTGCGAACACACGGGAACCCGAGGACTGGAGATTTTCCACTGCTCTGGAGACTGCTGGAGAGCAGGGAAAGACTGTCCCTAATAAAAGGTCACTTGCTTCTTTATAATAAACTCAGAAGAGAGCTAGACTCGTGACTAGGAACTGGCTAGAAGCACAATGATGACACAAGATGAACAGCAGGTATAGCACAAAGTGTTAGGCTCCAATCCAGCGAGGAATGACACAGAAAAAGAACAATTTATACACACGTGACACCAATCAACAGTAGAGCACAAAGCACGGGAGGATAACTCACTGGGCAGGGAATACGTTGTAGAACAAGACAATAATCAATTAAGGAAGCAGCACTGGAACTGGCACAAAAAGCTTGACTGCAGATAAAAAAATGAAGGAAACATGCGAGATGTAACAAAAAGGCAAATGTCTTAGAACCGCAGTTTGTTAAAGTATAATATTCTGTTTAACATTATGGCCCAATGGATTAACCGATTAACTCCAACCAGCTCCGCCCCCCTGAGTTACTGTTGTTAAGACCCACAACTATGAAGCTCAGTTCCGCATTGACAAACAGCTCCACAGAAGTTTGAGCACCACTCTCTAGCGCATACTATTGAAAATATTGTGGTTTATTTCGTACCGAATGCTCCAACTTGACTGGCAAAGTCTTCCAGAGAGGCCTTAACTATTTCACGCAAGGATATACCCATGACATCATTTTTTTTAACGGGATGGGCGGAGATACAAGAGTAACCGCGAAGTGCTGGCTATCAATGCAGAAAAGCCGAGCACACAATAAACTGCACATTTAAATCAAACCAGGTAAAATAGAGGAATCGTACTGCATGTGTAAAGCAGGGTAAGTAGTTTTCATACGTTTGTTGCCATCACTTAGCTAAAAATAACATTGGATCCAGTATGCTGTCTAACGTCAGTTGGCCAGGACTACACAATGCAGCTAACCCTTAAAATAGCTTCATTAGACATAGTCGAGTTATTTATCTAACGTTCGTTATGTCAATGTTTTCCTCCAAACCAATTTTGATGACAAGCTAACTTTACTTATTTTGGCTAAGCGACTGACATTCTGAATCCGATTGTAGCTAGTTAGCCAGCTAGCTACCAAACCAGCTTTTCTCATGTTAAAGTTTCTAAGCAGATTACATCATGTTATTACTAAATCTTTCACCATCTGGCTACATGTTTTATATTATCTAGTGTTGCGAATGCCTGTGCTGGGTGGCATGAAGGAATCATGTTCTAAGCAGAATAGCTACTGGTTTATAGCTACATCTGTTATTGCGTGCAGAAGTTCACTGGGGAAAAACAAAACTATGTTAATGTATTCATCAATGATACCGTTGGTTTAATTCTGTCTTCTCAGCAAAAACGAATACATAGATTGTTGGTAACTAACTAGTGAAGGCGAAATGGCAAAAAATTTCACTTGCTTACCTTCGAGCAAACAGCCTTGTGTAATTCACATTGACTTGCGTGTGAGGCTTTCCACATGCCTTTATCCATCGCAAACACTTTTCCAACTGTGTTTTGGCTTTGGAAAAGGATTAATTCAGCTCTCTGTAGCCAGGCTGGGAATCTTTCGTCAGTATTACTCGTTCCCCGAACACATCTAAGAACTATTTTCGAAAAATTCAGACACCTTGACCATTACACAAGCTAATGACAGCATTTTATGTGGGACAATATGGCGGTGCTGTCAGGGTAGGCACGACCTAAGATAAGGCCATCTGATTGGTAATTATTCTACACTTGATTGACAGGTCGGAAAGGTCCATTTAGAGGATCTGGTCACATATTTGAACCTTCATAAATAAAGTTTGCACTGAGAGGCTCACTTAGGAAACTTCAATTCTCTTGGGTCCTTTTATGAGGAATATTGATAAGATGACTGGATCTCCCTGGAGTCCCTTACAGTTAACTTCTACTCCTTGACCTTCCAATTTTTTAATGATAATTACGGGCCCGAGCACTCACGGTGCGAGGACCGTATTGTATCTGTAGTGATTATTACGGGCCCGAGCACTCACGGTGCGAGGACCGTATTGTATCTGTAGTGATTATTATTATTCTTATTATTACGGGCCCGAGCACTCACAGTGCGAGGACCGTATTGTATCTGTAGTGATTATTATTATTCTTATTATTATTATTATTCTTCCACTTTACAGGGCTTTTTGGGTGCTTTAACGTGTTTCAATTCGAACAAAAATGTGGCTGAAAAATCAGGCCTGGTGAAAATTCTATGATTTTATTGGTTTCGCCAGTGGGCAGGGCAAAATGGCTCCACAGCGCCCCCAAGAAAAATTAAAAAATTCATGAAAAATCTGTGGTTTGCCCGATTATGCTGAAATTTGGTAGGCATGTAGAGCTTGCCAAGACAAACGGATTTGCCATTTGGGACGTTTTTGTCCAATGCACAGGAAGACCGCTAGGTGGCGTTGAAAATAAAAAAATTAGGCCATTTTTGCCGATTTCAGGCATCGGAATTGAACGAACTCCTCCTAGGGGTTTTGTCCGATTCTCATGAAAATCACTGTGTGTACTCTTGACCCCTTGAAGAGCAAAAGTTATTAAATTCATTTCGGTGGGAGTCATGGTGTGGGTGTGGCAGGGCCGCCATTTTAAGCGATTCGCCATGAAAATTCAAATGCTTATGGCTTCACTGTAAATTGTCCGACATGCACCAAACTTTATGCATATCATAAGAGTCCCGCCCTGAAGCCATTCACATGGTCATATTTAGCCATACTGACAGCGCCCCCTCCTGGTGACAGGAAATTAGAAAAATTGTGCATGTGTCATACTTTTGCGAACTTCTCCTGCAAATTTCATCTGAATGTCACGAAAACGGGGTTGGACCCTCTTGAGCCCTGTGTCATGAAAACTTATCAAAATCTCTTGTTGTCAATTAACAGTGTGGGTGTGACGGGTTGGACATTTTGAGCATCTTTCCGTGACAGGCGAAAGTGACAGGTCTGAAAAACATTTACATGCAATTCCTGCGACAGACCTATGCAACTTTACCTCCAGTTGGCGAGCGCAAGGATTGGCGGTGGCTCGTTCTCGGCGGTGCATCGGTGTGCGAGGGTTTCCGCATAACGCCGCTATGGCTTTAATTATTCTTATTATTCTTCCACTTTACAGGGCTTTTTGGGGGCTTTAACGTGTTTCAATTCGAACAAAAATGTGGCTGAAAAATCAGGCCTGGTGAAAATTTTATGATTTTATTGGTTTCGCAAGTGGGCGGGGCAAAATGGCTCCACAGCGCCCCCTAGAAAAATTTTTAAATTGATGAAAAATCTGTGGTTTGCCCGATTATGCTGAAATTTGGTAGGCATGTAGAGCTTGCAAAGACAAACGGATTTGCTGTTTGGGACGTTTTTGTCCAATGCACAGGAAGACCGCTAGGTGGCGTTGAAAATTAAAAAATTAGGCCATTTTTGCCGATTTCAGGCATCGGAATTTAACGAACTCCTCCTAGGGGTTTTGCCGGATTCTCATGAAAATCACTGTGTTCACTCTTGACCCCTTGAAGATCAAAAGTTATTAAAATCATCTCGGTTGGAGTCAAGGTGTGGGCGTGGCAGGGCCGCCATTTTGAGCGTTTTGCCATGAAATTTCAAATGCTTATAACTTCAGTGATATTTGTCCGACGTGCACCAAATGTCAGGAGTATTATAAAAGTCCCGCCCTGAAACCACTCAAATGGTCATATTCAGCCATACTGACAGCGCCCCCTCCTGGCGACAGGAAATGACTAAAATTGGGCATGTGTCATACTTTTGCGAACTCCTCCTACAGGTTTCATCTGAATGTCATGAAAACGGGCGTGGACCCTCTTGTGACCTGTACCATGAAAAGTTATTAAAATCTTCTTGTTTGGATTAACCTTGTGCGCGTGATGAGGCGGCCATTTTGAGCATCTCGCCGTGAACATTGATTCCCTAATAAATTTAGGTAAACTTTGTTCTTTACATACCAAACTTCACAAGCTAGTCAGTTTCCATAGACAATTACTAAATGTATTGGTTTCGCAAGTGGCCGGGGCCAACTGCCTCGCTAGCGCCCTCTAAACTGCAGCCCCAAGGCCTTCTTCCACAAACACTGATGAAAGTTGCTGGACATATGTATCACACCCACGTCTACAAAAAAGTCTCTTGACACCATAGGCTAAAGTCAACAGGAAGTCGGCCATTTTGAATTGAACGGCCATTTTTGGCGATTTGCATGTCACGTACTTTAACAAACTCCTCCTAGGGATTTTGTCTGATTCCCATGAAAATTGCTGTGTGTAGTCTTGACCCCTTAGAGATTGAAAGTTATTACATTCATTTCGGTGGGAGTCACGGTGTGGGCGTGGCAGGGCCGCCATTTTAAGCAATTCACCATGAAAATTCAAATGCTTATAACTTCAGTGGACATTGTCAAACCTGCACCAAACTTCAGATGTATCATGAGAGTCTTGCCCTGAGGCCATAAACATGGTCATATTTAGCGATACTGACAGCGCCCCCTCCTGGCGACAGGAAATGAGCAAAATTGGGCATGTGTCATACTTTTGCGAACTTCTCCTAAACATTTAAACTGAATGTCATGAAAAATGGTATGGACACTCTTGAGCCCTGTGACATGAGAAGTTAGTAAAATCTCTTGTTGTTAATTAACGGTGTGGGCGTGAAAGGGCGGCCATTTTGAGCATATTGTTGTGACAGACAAAAGTGATAGGTCTGAAGAAAATCTACATGCAATTCCTCTGACAGACTAGAGCAGCAATACATCGACTCGCCGAGCGCAGGGGTCAGCGGTCGCTCGTTCTTGGCGGTGCATCGGTGTGCGAGGGCCCGTACAACGCCGCTTGCGGCTTTAATTATTATTATTCTTATTATTCTTATTATTCTTCCACTTTACAGGGCTTTTTGGGGGCTTTAACGTGTTTCAATTCGAAAAAAAATGTGGCTGAAAAATCAGGCCTGGTGAAAATTCTATCATTTTATTGGTTTCGCCAGTGTGCGGGGCAAAATGGCTCCACAGCGCCCCCTAGAAAAATTAAAAAATTGATGAAAAATCTGTGGTTTGCCCGATTATGCTGAAATTTGGTAGGCATGTAGAGCTTGCCAAGAGAAACGGATTTGCTGTTTGGGACGTTTTTGTCCAATGCACAGGAAGACCGCTAGGTGGCGTTGAAAATTAAAAAATTAGGCCATTTTTGCCGATTTCAGGCATCGGAATTTAACGAACTCCTCCTAGGGGTTTTGCCGGATTCTCATGAAAATCACTGTGTTCACTTGTGACCCCTTGAAGATCAAAAGTTATTAAAATCATCTCGGTTGGAGTCAAGGTGTGGGCGTGGCACGGCCGCCATTTTAAGCGTTTTGCCATGAAATTTCAAATGCTTATAACTTCAGTGATATTTGTCCGACGTGCACCAAATGTCAGGAGTATTATAAGAGTCCCGCCCTGAAACCACTCAAATGGTCATATTCAGCCATACTGACAGCGCCCCCTCCTGGCGACAGGAAATTAGCAAAATCGGGCATGTGTCATACTTTTGCGAACTTCTCCTAAACATTTAATCTGAATGTCATGAAAAAAGGTTTGGACACTCTTGAGCCCTGTGACATGAGAAGTTAGTAAAATCTCTTGTTGTTCATTAACGGTGTGGGCGTGAAAGGGCGGCCATTTTGAGCATATTGTCATGACAGACGAAAGTGATAGGTATGAAGAAAATCTACATGCAATTCCTCAGACAGACTAGAGCAGCAATACATCGACTTGCCGAGCGCAGGGGTCAGCGGTCGCTCCTTCTTGGCGGTGCATCAGTGTGCGAGGGCCCGTACAACGCCGCTTGCGGCTTTAATTGTTATTATTATTGATATTACTTTTTGTTCACATTTGAATTTATTAAGTATTATTTAATATATTTTCTTATTTAAATATTTTGTCTCTCTATAACCTTCAGTTTGTATATTTAATATTTCACTTATTGCTTGGAGCAAAAAAGCAATTAGTGTACGTATTAAGATATGAGGAATAATGGGGACTGAGGAATTGTTTGGGATGTGGGGGTTGAGGATGGGGCTGGTCGACTGGGTCATAGGTAAGGAGTATTTATATGTCAACAAAAATGATTTCCTGTCTCATGTTCAGAGCAACTTGAGCGGCTTTGATTGTGTTAATCCACTGCGTTGTTTGTGTTTGTATATGTCTGACATGACTAGCCGTGTAGGACAGATGTTAGTTTGTTAGCTAGTTAGTTACAACAGTTGACAACCTTGACGTTCCGCTCAAGCCCAGCAAAATTCACTTGCATGTTTGGTGCATCATTTGGTGGAAGGAAGGTAGCAGAATGAGACAAGGCAACAGAGAGAGACGCGGGATGTTTTGCACTGGAATGTTCATCCTGCCAACTGCAGCCCGAACATGCCTTTTGACTCAGAATAAATGTAAAACTAGATTAAATTAAATTTAAAATAAATGGCTCATAATATTTAATTACTATTTCATAACATCTGATTAATAAATTGCTGTAATAGAGAATGGAAGTAAAAGAAGGTTTTGATTTTTTTTTTTCCCAAATGAATTATTCTGATTATTGCAATCCGCACAATCTCACACTTTTCCCTTGTTATCTCCCAGTCATTTTCACGTCTTACTTGCCATAGGCTACGTTTTGGTCTTGATTTCTCTGTCATTTGTTCAATTATTAAAAATCACAAATCAGCCAAAGTACTCAGAGTAAGTACAATCTTGTGTGTGTGTGTGTGTGTGTGTGTGTGTGTGCGTTTGTCTGTGTGTGTGTGTGTGTGTGTGTGTTTATATGTGTGGGTTATTGTATTGAGAGGAAAACAGTCACCATGAGAACCTGTTCCTGTGATGATATCTCTCTCTGATAGGCCATCTTACTACCCACTCCTACTGCCTCTGCCTGTTGTGGCCTCCGGCCATTCTCTCCTTCAACCAAACTTGCTGCCTCATTTTAAGCCTGTCAGTATCTCATGTAGTACACCAAAACTAAATGCCAAGTCAGCCGACCAGTCCTGGTCTCTAATTCTGAAAATGCTCTTTCCTTCACAAATTAAATATATATTTTTTAATTTTAAAAATCAAACTCTCACAAGTTGTTGTACTCTGTATTCCTACCCACACCCATTACATCCTCAGTGCCTGCCCCTCCACCATTTTACTTTTCCTCGCCCCCTCTCTTTTGTTTTCCCACCTGTCCCCCTGCCCCTTGCTCTCCCCAATCAGAGATAAGTATTCAGAATCAGTGTCCGGTACTGAAAGCTGCAACACCTTCTGCTTAATAGCAGAATGACTTTCTGCACCGATTCCAAAAAAAAAAACTACAAGTGCAAAACTATGTCCGAGATAAATGCCTCATCTTTTTTTCCTAATTTTCATCATGTGAAATACCTTCACATTACACTACCAAAATTTTATAAATGCAATACAGGTTTTGCCATGAAAACATTTCATTTTGTTGTAATCCTGATTTGCAGCATAAGGTCTCTCATATTTGTACCATCAATAAAAAAAAAATTTAATTCCCCCCCATCCAATCATTTCCATCTTCGACATGGCTCCTGTCACTGTGCTGAACAGCCCCTGAGACTATAACTGTGCAAATTTATTCAACACTTCCAAACCTATCACTGACTGTTTGTCATTCAAATTGGACTGCCATATGTTCATGGTTGGCACAAATAAAATCTAAAAAGTTTATAATGTAAATGACACTGCTAATTATGACTTGGCAAAGTAGCACTGATTACATAAATGTGCCACTTCATTGCTACCTGAAAACTCCTGATTTCCCACTGCAGTAAAATGAATTTATTTTCTTTCCACCATCTTAATGAAGTGATAAGAACTATCTTGTTCTTGATTCTCCAGCTCTGTACATACATAGTTCAAAAGATGATGGAAATTTTAATGATGATTTCCTTAATGGTTATGATCTTAAATATTCAAGGGCAGCCAGCTAGGGTGTATGACAATCATAAATATTTTCAGGATATTCTGCCAATGTTCAACTTTAATTTGTCCAAGTTAATTTTTTTATCTGACATTTGTATGAGCACTAGCCGCAGCAACAGATATCTAGGTCATCCTTAAAGTTTTACTGGATTGAACACAGGTGTGAATCTTTGTCATTTCGAGAGCAGTTTGAGTAAAATGCAATCTACCACCTAAATTGGGTTCCTCTCCTATGAGTTAACCAAGATTGTTAGTGTTGTTTGTGGAGACAGAAACGTCTAAGCCCACGAGAAAAGCATCACTGGCTTATGAAAGCTTGTATCTGCCCTAGTCTCTCCTCTATCCTTGCCCTTTTTCAGATTGTCTACCATCCCAACAGAGCAACCAGGGATGCTATCTCACTTGTGTTGCACACAGGCCTGACCCAGCTTAACACCAGGTGTGGGAACTAAGAGGATTCGCAGTTCAGCCTTTAACAGAGTCACCCACCGCACCTTGACCAGCAAACTGCTGGATCTGTAACTGAAGACCTCCCTCTAACGTTGGGTATAGCATTTTTTGACAGAGAGACCTCAGAGGGTTAAGCTGCAAGTTTTCCTCTCCAACACTATTACACTCCCCAAACAGCTCATTTGGACATTTTTGGGTGTCGTGCTATAGTTGTTTTACACTATTGACTGTATCAGCACTACAGCTCCAAGTCCACTGTTAAGTTTGCTGATGTCACCCTCGCAGTAGCCCAGATCTTCCACTGGGATAAGATTGCACTAACAGATGAGGTGGTAAATATGGTGCCATGCTGCCAGCCTGGCCACCTATCCCCAACATCACCAAAGATATGGGCGGAGATAGTTGTGAACTTTAGACAGCAGAGCAGGTAAATCCCATTGTAGACCAGTTGTATCATGATGGAGAATGTGAGCAGTTACAGATAACCTGGCATCCACTTTTTAAAGATGGGAAAGGGTATAAAAAGATATCCAAAGACTTGAAAATGCCAGTCAGTACTGTTGAGTCCATGATTAAGAGGTGGAAAATTAGGGGTATGTTGATACCAAGCCAAGGTCAGGTAGGCCAAGAAAGATTTCTGCCCAAACTGCCAGTAGAATTGTATGGGACACAAAGAAAAATCCACAAGCGACATCAAGAGAAATACAGGATGCTCTGGAAAAAGATGGTGTGATCGTTTCAAGGAGCACAATGAGGAGGTACTTAAACTAAAATGAGCTGCATTGTGGAGTTGCTAGAAGGAAGCCATTATTGCGCCAATCCCACGAAAGAGCCTGCCTGAAATATGCTAGACAGCACCTTGACACACCTCACAACTTCTGGAAGACTGTCATTTGGAGTGATGAGGCCAAAATAGAACTTTATGGTCACAACCATAAGCGCTATATTTGGAGAGCAGTCAACACCATTCTCACTGTAAAGCATGGTGGTGGCTCTCTGATGTTTTGGGGTGTGTAAGCTCTGAAGACACAGGGAATCTTGTGAAAATTGATGGCAAGATGAATGCAACATTTTATCAGAAAATACTGGCAGACAATTTTCATTCTTCAGCATGAAAGCTGCACATGGGACACACTTGGACTTTCTAGCATGACAATGATCCAAAGCACAAGATCAAGTTGACCCTCCAGTGGTAACAGAAGAGAATGGTGAAGTTTCTGGAGTGGCCATCACAGTCTCCTGACCTCAATATCATTGAGCCAATTTGGGAAGACCTCAAACGTGCAGTTCATGCAAGATGACCGAACAATTTGCATGACCTGGATGCCAGCTATACCACCTGAGAGAAATAGGGGCCTTATTGACAACAATCGCAAAAGACTGCATGCTGTTATTGATGCTAAAGGGGGCAATAAACAGTATTAAGAACTAAGGGTATGCACACTTTTGAACAGGGTTCATTTCATTTTTTTTCCCGTATTGCCATGTTTTATTTGATGATTGCGCCATTCTACATGACCTACAGTTGTATATGAATCCAATAAGGAATGAAAGAAACGGGTTTTGCCTGGCCATTCATGTTTTTTTTTTAAATGTTACCTATTGCACAAATTCAGCCAGGGTATGCAAACTTTTGAGCGCAACTGCACATGCACTCACACACATATATACATCCATATACATACACACACACACACACACATATACATAAATATATATATATATATATATGTGTGTGTGTGTGTGTTTACACAATACTGGGTAACAAAAGCATGACCGTGAAACAAGCAAGAAAACGCCGATTCATATTGAATTTCGAAAGTTGTCATCACTGCTTACGCTTAACGTCAACTGTCCAGTTAATTCCTGCGACATTTCACAGGACAACGTTATTCTGAAGCATAACTTTAATCACGATGGATTACAGTGGACAAGAAATGGGTGCAAATTAATCCGTCAATGCATGATTAGGAATCGTGTTATAATCCTAAAATATGAAATCAATAATGCAAATTATATTGATAAGTTATCAAAATAGTCGTCAGTAACGTCTTAACTTGGAGCAGGATGGCCAATTGCTGAAGGATGATCAAGAATAAGGATGGATTCCGATGATATTTATCATAATTCCATTTTCACCTTACAGTCGTTGTAGCATACAAAATTGTGGACACGAAAGGTATGGTCGCGGAAATCAGCTGTCTCACAGCGACACACTGGAAAACTTTTGTTGCCGATGAAATGTGTGCAAAGTCATTCCATAGAACATGAAATTTCAATAAACTGATGCATATAATCAAAGAATAAAAATCAAAATATGTCTTTTCTAACTGTCCTGATTTATTGGACACAAAATTATTTTTAGTATTTGAGTTCATATTTTTCAAAATCAATGGAAATTAGCAGTCAAGAAGTTGATTTATCATCGTAAGGAAAGTCAGTTCCAATGTGGAGTAGCAATACATTCAAGCAGTGCCACTCACTCAAGACCTGCCTGCCGTGGTAACAGTTGTAAGCTCAGCGAACACATCGGGCGACAACTGTAACCGATTGTAATTTCAGTGTGATATTGTCCTACGTTCTGACTAGAAAGGTTTAGTAAAAAAAAAAAAAAAAAAAAAACTGGAATTTATTCACTAGACTGTGAGTAAATAACTTATGGGCAAATCCACATAATACTAATTTTAAATTCCCACATCCTTTCTGATAAAAACTTATTTTTCATGTCACATTTTGGTGTCCTTATTTAAGCCGAGAATCATTTTAATTCATTTAGTTAAAAAAAAAAAAAAAACTCCGGTTCCGGGGTAGTTTTGTCCTCACTATCTCTTATGCGTGCTAAACAAAATGAACATGAGTTAATGAACAACAACTATCCCTGAAATCTCTCCAGTATTATGAAAAGACACATATATGTGTAAATGCCTGACAGACTGGTTTGATTATAACCTCTGCCCAGGAGACTATGTTTTGCCCTCAGTTTGTGTACAAATACAGTGTATGGTGATTTTGTGGACACAAATGCCTTGTTGAAAGAGTTCAGAGGAGAATGGCCTGACTGGTTCAAGCAGCAAGAAAGGCTACTCTAACAGAGAGAACCATTCTTTACAACTGTGGTGAGTATAGAAAAAAAAATCTTTGAATGCACAGCATGTTGAACTGATGGCCCACAATAGCTGATGGCCCACAATAGCAGTCCACTACATCTGGTTCCACTCCTGTCAACTAAGAACAGAAATCTGCGGTTTTATTGGGCAAAGTCTCACCAAACATGGACAGTGGAAAAAGAAAAAAAAAAATCATGGTCTGATATTTCTCAGCTTCTGTAGTGACACTCAGATGGCAGGGTCAAAATTTTGCATCAATGCATCTGTGGTCCCAACCTGCCTCGTGTCAACAGCTCTGGCTAGTGGTTGGGGTGTAATAGCAAGGGGAATGTTTTCTTAGCATTAATGAGGCCTCTTGATACTAATTGAGTGTCATTTAAATGTATCTGCCTACCTGTGTATTGTTACTGATTATGTGCACCCATTTATGGCTACAGTTGACCCATCATCATGTGTCTCCTTCCAGTCGGATGCATGTCACAAAGCACTCATCATCTCAAGCTGGTTCCTTCAACAGTGGAATGGGATTAGCATACTTTACTTGCCTCCAAAGTCACAACAGGTCAATCCTATACAGCAACTATGGGATGTGGTGGAATAAGAGATCAGCAGAATGAATGTGCACGGCTGTCTAAACTATGAGATATCAACATAGAATCTACCTCAAATGTTTCCAGCACCTTTTAGAATCCTTCACACATGCTGTTTTGAGGGGAAAGAGGCTTCCTATCTACTGTTTGAAAGGTGTACTGAATAAAATGGCCACTGAGGGTTCAATAGGCAACAGGAAGTTCTAAAGAGGATTCTGAAAGCTGAAGTTCTGTTTGAGTCGAATGAAGATAAACACCAAAGAATACTAAGAAAATGCTTGCAGTAATCAAATTCTCCACCCGGGGGCAGTGCCTTCAAATTTAACTTCAGAGAAAGCCCAGTCCCGTATATTCAATTAATTCACTGATCTGTGTTTAGGATGAGATCATTGTCGATATTTTAACTTCATGGATAATGTTATCTCTGTTCCCCAGCAGTTAGATGTCTGCAGTGACTATCCCTCCATTTCTGTATTTTGAATTTAAGGAAAAGCACCAGGACTTTGCGCAGAATCAGGCACAGGTCACGTGTACATTGTTCATACATAATGCATTTCATTCGGTGGAGAAGGTTACCAGCCCTGTTGTATCATTTGAATGTCAGAGACATTTATTCAGCTGTCATTAATGTTTGTGTCAAGGGCATTACCTTGTATTTTGAGTTGTATTTATTTGCATTCAGTGTCGGAATAGAGTAGTGTTCAACCCACAGTTTGGTAGCCGATAATGGCATGATTGTAGTATATTCTATTGCTCCATAGGTATGAGATTTAGGTTGGCATAGTGACTGCCAAAATAGACTGAGAGAAAAAGAGAAAGGTACTTTTAGGACAAAGACAAAGTAGGTTAAAAAAGCAGAACTTCATAAAAATCAAAAAACCAATGACTGGAGATGGTGGCAGGATTATTCCACATGTCTAATCGTGATAAAACCATTTAAAACAGGAAACACTGGATTGAGTTCTCTTGATATAATAATAATTTACTACATTAAGAGGGAAAATGTATCCAGAAAACTGACAGATGGTCTGTTTCTTGGCAAACTGAGTGTCTTTGCATCATTCGATCAAACAAAACAGGTCACAAAAAATGTCTTAAGGTGACTCTAAGAGTATAATTTATGATTCTTAAATGTTAATCTCTGTTAACAGGGTCATTATGAAGCCGACAAATCACAATAAATGATTAGAAGGCCTAGACAACACATTCTTGTCACAGTTCTCGTGTAAATGCCTTCCACTTCCCCTCCTATTCAGCGACTTGCATGTCAATCAGAAGTATGTCTCCCTTGGTTTCCTTTGGTCTCAGTGTATTCCCCTGTCCGGCAGTGTCTTGTTTCATGGTTATTTCCTAATGGCTCTGTAACATTTATTTTAACCCCCTGCATTGAGTTCTAAGTTGCTCGATTGTAATTTGCCATTTGTGCTTAGAATCAATCAGTATTCCTTGTAAAAACTCCTCATCTTTATTAAGTGTCATGTAACCTTTGATGACAGCTATTTGTGGAAGCTTTTCTCTTTAAGTAGTATTATGACTTGAAAATCACAACAAAGAAAACCAGCAATGACAACTTAAACAAATTTATTCTTCGCTGATTAGGTCCAAAACTTTCTACAAATAATCCACTGTGCAATCTCATAATAACACTCTAATGCCACTATGTAACTCTGATGCCAAAACAAAAACTCCTCTCTCTCACTGACCAAAATCACAGCATTTATATAGACTAGGAACATTCTGGAAAGATCTACAGGATTCCTGAGTAATCCGGCCTCCTCCAGGCAAGAAGGTGCCAGAAACCTCTAGAAAGCACTAGTCTATTTCATCACAAGCAAGTGGTATTGCATCAGATCATGTTTGTTTAGCTACAGACATACCACCAGAGGGTGCTAAATGATGAACAAAATAAACAAATAGCTGACCAGTAAGGCAGTACAAATAGTATTGTTATGACTTTATTCTTCACTGATTTAAAAAAAAAAAAAAAAAAACAAATAATCCACTGTTTAATCTTAAAATAACACTCTAATGCCGCTATGTAACTCTGACGCCAAAACAAAAACCTCTACCCCAACTGACCAAAATCACTGCGTTTATATAGACTAGGATTATTCTGGAAAGATCTACAGGAGTCCTGTGTGATCCGGCCGCCTCCAGGCAAGAAGAAACCAGAAACTTCTAGAAAGCACTAGTCTATTTCATCACAAACAAGTGGTATTGCATCAGATCATGAAAAATAGACTGTTATACAGACATACCACCAGAGGGTGCTAACTGATGAACAAAATCAACAACTAGCTGACCAGTAAAGCAGCGCAGATCTAAAAAATCTCCATTTACAAATGATATACAATGCTGTACAAAAAATACTCATACTTAACACCTCCCCTCTTTAAGAAAAGAAAGGTTTGCTAAAAGCTTTCTTTTGTTAAAATTAACACAGTTTTATAATCAGTACAATCTTGAACTTTACACAAAAGGTATCATTGATCATTATAACAATCATATACATAATAACCAATGCAATTTTCACAATCAAATAGAAAAGTAAAATTACATGCGAGAAAGTGCATCTGGAATAACATTATCTTTTCCCCTGATGTGAGAAATATCTAAATCATACTCTTGCCAAAATAAACTCCATCTCAGTAATCTTTGATTCTTGTTTTTGATCTTATGCAAGAATGTGAGGGGATTGTGATCACTGAAGACCTTGACGGAAGTAGCTGAAAAAGTCAAACAGACTTCAAAATGTTGTAAAGCCAAAACAAGTGCCAAAAATTTTTTTCAATCGTTGAATAGTTTTTCTGATGTTTATCAAACTTTTTGTAAAAATAACAAATAGAATGATCTACTCCATCAGTGTCTTCTTGCAGTAAAACTGCGCCTGCACCAATATCACTGGCATCAACAGCCAACTTGAACTCCTTTTTGAAATTAGGAGATAAGAGAACTGGTGCATTTTTGAGGATAGCTTTCAGTTGGTCAAATGAATTTTGACATTTTTCATCCCAAACAAATTTTGCATTTTTCTTCAGTAAATTTGTTAAAGGTTCAGAAATAATAGAGAAATTTTTAAAGAATTTTCGGTTGTAGCCAGCTATCCCTAGAAATCTCATTAGTTGTCTTTTAGTTGTAGGCTCAGGAAATTCAGTGATAACTTTTACTTTTGCATCAATTGGTTTGACTTGACCCTGTCCTACAATATGACCTAAGTAAACAACTGTAGCTTCACAAAAGTCACTTTTAACAAGGTTGATAGTCAGCTTGGCATCACTCACTCTCTGAAAGAAGTCGCTGATGTAGGTGAGGTGCTCTTGGAAACTGTCGCTGGTGATGATAATGTCATCAATAAAGGCCTCACATCCTGGTAGTCCAGCGATCACTCTGTTTACCAGACGATGGAAGGTGGCCGGAGAATTTTTCATTCCAAAGGGCATGACCTTCTATTGGTATAATACATCTGGTGTGACGAAGGCAGAGATCTCCTTTGCTCTGTCTGTTAGAGGGATCTGCCAGAAGCCCTTGATCAAATTTTGTGACATACTTTGACTGTTCAACTTTGTCAATGCAGTCATCAATCCTGGGAATAGGATATGAGTCTGTTTTTGATAGAGTGTTCGCTTTCCTGTAGTCCGTCACCATTCTATATGTTCCATTGGGTTTCGGAACCAGGATGCATGGAGAACTCCAGTCACTGTTACTTGGTTCAAAAAAGTCATTTTCAAGCAGGTATTTGACTTCTTGTTTAAGGTATTTCTGCTTCTCTGGATTCATTCTGTAAGGATGCTGTTTTACAGGCTTGGCATCATCTTGTGGGATGACATCATGGTAAACCATATTTGTCCTTGATGGAAAGTCAGGGAATATGTGACTATATTCAAATATGAGCTGCTTTAGCTGTTGTTGTTGAAACGGGTCCAGGTGGGACAACTTGCTGTCAATATTTTGAAGAATGTCTGAATTTTCAAGTTTGGCTGGACCAGGTTCATTTTCCAAGGGGCAGTCACAATCTTCTTCAGAATTTTCCAGTTCAATTGGATTTAACACATTGACTGGCTTTTGCTGAGTGGCTCTGTCAATGTATTCTTTCAGCATGTTGATGTGACACATTTGTTTTTGCTTCCTGTTTCCAGGGGTTAAAATGATGTAATTTAGATCACTGACCTTTTTGAGGACAGTGTAAGGGCTGAAATATCGTGCTCTTAGAGGGGTTCCAGGAACTGGCAAAAGTGCAAGGACTTTGTCACCAGCTTTAAAACTTCTATCTTGGGAATGAAGGTCATATCTGGTTTTCATTTTGCCCTGAGCCTCTTTGAGATTAGACTTAGCAAAGTCACAAGCCTTAGAGATACGATTACGGAAGTCAGAGACATGCTGAAGCAAGTTCACTGGGACATCATCTTCGGCCAGCAACTTTCCCTTCAGAAGCTTCAGGGGTCCACGGACTGTATGCCCAAAAACAAACTCAAAAGGACTGAACCCAAGAGACTCCTGAACAGCTTCACGGGCAGCAAACAAAAGAAGATGGACACCTTCATCCCAGTCTTTCTCTGTGTGAAGGCAGTAGGTCCTTATCATGTTCTTCAGGGTTTGATGGAACCTCTCCAAAGCACCTTGACTCTCAGGATGGTAAGCTGATGACCTGTATTGTTTAATACCAAGCTCATGCATAACTTGTTGAAATATGCCAGACATGAAATTTGACCCTTGATCAGACTGAATAGACTTAGGAAGACCAACAAAGCAGAAAAACTTGGTAAGAGCCTTGACGATAGTCTTTGCTTTGATGTTACGAAGTGGAATTGCCTCAGGAAACCGAGCGGAACAAAAACTCCTATCCCTCACTGACGAAAATCACAGCATTTATATAGACTAGGAACATTCTGGAAAGATCTACAGGAGTCCTGTGTGATCCGGCCGCCTCCAGGCAAGAAGGTGCCAGAAACCTGTAGAAAGTACTAGTCTTTTTCATCAAACAAACAAGTGGTATTGCATCAGATCATGTTTGTTTTGCTACAGACATACCACCAGAGGGTGCTAAATGATGAACAAAATAAACAAATAGCTGACCAGTAAGGCAGCCACAAATAGTATGTAACAAATCTCCATTTACAAATGATATACAGTACTTTACATAAAACACTCATACATAACAGTAGGTAATTCAAACAAGCTTCTAAGCCTACTCAGACTCCAAGATTGGGACTGCGTTCAGTTACTCAGTCCAAGTCTGCTCCTCTGTCCAGTATAATAGGAACAACCTCCCAAGCCAAATTCAGGGTCCAGGATTGGATTGTTCTTATTTATCGTTGCAAGCATGGTCCTCTGTCCAGTTTGTTAGGAACAAGCTTCCAATCCTTCTGTGGTCATCAGGATGGGAACCAAGTTTTCCGCAAGCCACATCATCCTCCTGTTGGACAGTTAAGCTCTGGTGAAGTGTGCACTCTACCTGGCAGACATCCTGGAAGCCACTGGCTGTGGCAGCCCTTCTTCATCCAATACATTTGTGCTGTACTGTGCTCTCTTCCTCCGGGGTTTCGTCCCCATTCCTTCCTCTGGTGTTCTGTCCCAAATAAATATCAAACTGCAGTCAATAAACCTACTTAATAGATTGTTCTCTGTCTCTGCACTTGATTCCTGGTCTGGATCATGACAGTTGGTATGTCAGAATCATCATTTTGATTCATCTTCGAGGCCAACAATGAAATTGTGACCTCAGCGATGGCAAATAGCCTGATAGAATCACTAACCGCATCTCTGCGACATTATGGAGGCACTGTTTCAGCTTCAACATATGGTAACGTAAAGTTTCTGCAGGATGTAAATATTTATATATATGGCAATGTTTAGTTTCTGCAGGAAGTCACAATATGAGCTACAGTTAATAGAAATATTCTATATGCTTAAATCCAACACAACTTGAATTGTGGTTAGAACAGGAGATTTATCTTCAACTTTCTATCAGCTCAACTCTGGAAAAATGAGAGGAATGTTTGAAAGTAATCAAGTCCTTCCCCCATCCTGAACACAATTGAATACGCAGTTTCTGAACTGAAAGAAAGAATAAAAGAATAATGACACCAAAGCAAACAGGAGGTGAAGATGGCTTCAGACCTTGCATAGCATTACCAGGGAAGATAATGAGCCCAGTAGTAGGTGGTGTCCATGGGCTTCAAACTTAGGTATCAAGTAGTAAGGATTTGCAACTGAATATGAAAAATGTCTTTAGATGAATTATTTTGTTAATTTGTTTGAGTGCTTTTGGTCCCCTTAATTGGACCAAATGGATTAACTCATATACATGGCTATAATTATAAGTACTGTATATTCAGCTCTCCTGTCTTCTTTTGCTCAGAACACCATCATTATGCATTGATTATGAATGCATGAGAACTGAACACCATTGCTTTTTCATAGATGATGATTAATGATATGCAAACACTCAGGATAAAAATGTTCATGAAAATAACAAGACAGTCAAAATATCAGAACAGTCAGAGGCCTACAAAGTACCAAAACTCAGCATGATGATGCCTTCGCCACTTCAATATAAAAGCTTGCTGTATATGATCAGGAAGGACTAATTCATTACTTTAATGCAGGATAACAGTTTTGCAACTTCTCTAACTTCTGAATATCTGATAGGAGATGCAACATTTGAATGCAGTAGTTCTGTATCAGTTCTGTTCAATCTGATTAGACTCCTCCAGTGCTAGGGCAGACCCAATATGGCATGCAGTATTCTAGTGAGCAATGGAAACTGGAAATAGAGATGCTGGGATCATATTAGGTCAGAGTAAGGGTAATATAGTCCCTTGCACTCTCACACAGAAACAGATTTCAAATCAGACCTGGTCTGCCGTAGGAAAAGAAATAATTCTTGCAAAGCAGTGGAAAAAAAGGTTATCTCCTTCCTCCACTAAGACAAACTAAAGCCTCAGAATTTAGAGAGAATATGTTTGCCTTTTTTGGGGTATCTGAAAATGTAGAAGTCGTTTGGGATTTTATACTGCCAATAGTGTCATAAAGTTCTAGAGAAATCTGAAGAGAATATCTGCTTGCTTTCTTTATCATAAGTACCCCATGCATGGTGATGTCGCCCCTCATGCACCATTTTCATTTCAATTTCATTTTCATTTCACTCATTGCAACAAATACTTTTGAAGAGCAATGTCCTTAAATGTTCTTCATTATTGTAGGGCCATATAAACAAATCAGCTGCTGGTACTATTTTTTAGTTGGGATCTGCAAAATTCTTGGAAAGATTCTCATTTTCACAGATCTTCGGGTATTTGAAAATTTTGAGCTTCTTTTGGGATTTTATTCTGTTATGGTTGACATGTTCCAAAGAAATGTCCCTTTTTGAGGAGTTGTAAGATAATGTGGGATATTGTTGGATAATTTTGTAATTATACTCCAAAAATCAATAATGAATTAACATAACAAAATAAACTGTTATTATGTATTTCATCACCTCTGCCAACGAAGCCATCAGACAGCACAGCATTCAAAACCATGATGCCTCTGTAGTGGAAATAACCATATAGGCTCATAAACACTTCAGAAAACCTGTTTCAGTGAATTATGTGTGTTTTGGCATCATCAAATTCAAGTTAAGACTCTAACCTCGTGAAGAGGAAGCCATATATCTGTAGCATTCAGAGGCACTGCTTACTTGTCTGGGCTCAACCTCATCTGAAATGGACTAACTGGGAAGTGGAAAGTAGTTCCCTGGTCTGCCAAGTCCTTCCTTCACATTAGTTTTTAGAAATAATGGACATCATGTTCTCAAGGCCAAACAGAAGTATATATTGTGCCCAGCTCCATGCCCAACAGCCAGCATTTGCCATAGTCTGGAGCTGCAGTAGCACTCTGAGCATGGGCAACTTCTGTGAAGGCATCTGTGAAGGCACAACTGATATAAAGGGGTACAAGCAAATTTTAGAGCAATGTATGCTGCCTTCAAGGATAATCTTTTTCAGAGTTGTCCCTGCTTATTGCACCAGGATAACACGATGCCGCGCTCTGCACAAATTTCAAGCAGCATGGCTTTCCAGTCACAGAGAATGGGTACTAGGCTAGTGGATAACGAAGTGCAAGATATGACAACAGAGATGCTGGGCTGTTAACGAACTGAAGTTCAGAATGGTAATGAATTCTTCTTTTGAAACTTCAAAAATTAGTGTCTTTCGTTCCAAAATGACTTCTGACTTATTAAAAGGAGAGGTGATGTTACACAGCGCTGAACATGCACCAGTCCCAAATGTGCTGCAGATATCACGCAAAAAAAAAAAAAAAACTAGAGTTCATGAGTTAAATGGTTCATATTTTGTCCTGTATTTTTTTCTGTTGAATACAGGCTGAAAGGGATTTTCACATTACAGCTTGCTGTTTTTATTTTCAGTAAGCACATATTCTAATTCATCTGGAGTGGAGGGTGCATAATTTACACATTTTTAGAAAAAAAGCATTTAAAAATGTCAACAACAATGATTAAATAGGGAAACCTAAGTGCCAATTTACCGTTTTATGTTATTTATTTCCATCTACGTAGTAAATGATTGCAAATTAGACAGCTATTTCTATTAGGACATGAATCACTGCTATAAATACAAGCTTTGTGAAAATCACAATCTACAAGTTTTCACTTAGAATACTTTAGATATAGATTGATTTATTTAATTATCTGGTAGTTTATAGAACTGCAGTTCTGTGGTTATTAGCAGCTATCATATTGTATTCCTCTGTTCTTGTCAGAGAACATTGATTTGCAGCCACAGTTTTTTTTTTGTTTGTTTTTTTTTTTTTTTTTAATGAACTAACTTATTTTTGCTGTTCTTGTTATTTTTGATGCAGTCCTTACCACCATAAAAAAATGCTGCTATGTGTGTGATCGATGCAACAGTAATTCGGGCACCCACTATTTGACTCCTTGAGAAATTTTAGAGTGTCTTTATCATGCAAAGTCCTGCTGGTTAAACCCCTATCAAACGCATGCAGCTAATTAGCTTTCTGATAACCATCAACAATGGTCTACACTAGGTAATTTTGATTTTAGTTTCGAGACTTCAATGTGAAAGTCAAAGACTTGAGTGATATTTTGTTCACATCCTGTACAGTTCATGCATATCAAATATCGCGAGAAATAAAATTTGCTTGACCAAGGCAAATTATCTCTCTAATGCAGCAAACTTTGTCTTCAGAAAGAAGCTACAGTGGCTGGGAAATCAACCATAAATTCAATTTGTGTTATGTCATCTGATGGGCTCAAAGAGATTCAAGTTTTACCTAATTACCACAATCTCACATTTTCATAAACTTACAAATCTGTCTTATTTGATATCAAATGGGGTGTAACTTGCAGAACTCCAGACATGCCCATATTCTTATAGACTTTCCCATATGTACCTCCCACTGCTCTACCCCTCTGCAAAGCGGGTTATTTAACCCCTATGTGTATAGTTGACACCGGCGTCCACAAAATTCCAAAATTTAATTGCTAAATAATTCCGTAATTAAATTTCTAAATGATACAAGTGTCTTGCTTCATTGAAATAATTTTTTCTGTATCACTGACTGAAATCCTGAGTCATAAAGCTTCAAGTAAGGTCATGCACGACAGGCAAGATTTGGCGTATAGGGATTAAGCAGCACTGTAAAAAAAAAAAAAAAAAACAGTTGTTTTCAAAAGCTGGGGTTCAGATGGCCTGAAAATTCTAAGTTAGCTGAACTTGAGTGACAAGTTGCTGTGATTGTCAACTTATCGCCTTAAATTCGGTAAACTTAAAATTTTCAGGCAGCCTAAACACCAATGTTTTTACAACCCCAATTTCAGAAAAGTGGGGCCGCTATGTAAAATGTTAGTAAAACAGAATACAATGATTTACAAATCATTTAAACCCTACAGTTAATTGAAAACAGCGCAAAGACAACATATCAAATGTTGAAACTGAGAAATTGAATTGTTTTTTGAACAATATTTGCTCTTTTTGAATTTTATGACAGCAACATTTTTCAAGAAAGTTGGGACAAGGGCAATATTCACCACTGTGTTGCATCATCTTTTCTTTTAATAATACTCTGAAAGCATTTGGGAACTGAGGTGACCAACTTGCAAGTGGGTCATTCCACGCCAAACTGAACAAAGCTCCCCCCCCCCGATTCCCCTCCGATTTCCATGAAACTTATTTAGCGAATAGCCCTTAGGACCAATCGTGATATACCAAAATTTCAGAAACAACGGTGAAATAGCTCTCAAGATATGCATGATTGAATTTTGCTGACCACGCCCATTTTGCTATTTTGCTTGCTCCAGGTCCAGTGTTTAGAGGCCAGTATCTGCTTGCGCATCAGTGAGAGTCTCAAGATTTTTTTCTTCATCATCTATGCCTTGCTCGCTTTCAGGCTTCACCATCAGAAGCACTGAGGAATATTTCTGATCCATTTTAAAAATTGACGTATTTGTCAATTTCATCAAACCATACATCAATGTCCGTTGGATTTCCCATGGAAGGAGGTTGAGCTAGTTGATCGGACTTCGTTCAAATGTTTAAATGTCAATGACGATTATGTAATTAAAATCTTGTCTCATTCACTGTCAACCATGTCATTTTCGAACTCGAAATTATACTAATTTTGCATATTTGCTTGCGGGGCGTATTTCAGGCTTTAATTTTTCAATAAACTGAGTCGACCTAAGGGTAGCAATGCATATTGCTATTTACCACGTGTCCATACAATATAACGGCAGCAACTGTTTTGGAATACCTTATCTGTTAGATGAGAAGAGCGCACTTCAAAGTCCTTAAAAAAATTAAGTGCAAATGTGGCTCCCATTTTCAACAATTTTTAAAATGAATATGAAATATTCCTCAGTGCTTCTGATGGTGAAGCCTAAAAGCAAGCAAGGCATAGATGACGTTGAAAAAAAATCTTGAGATTCTCACTGATGCGCAAGCAGATACTGGCGTCTAAACATTGGACCCGCAGCAAGCAAAATAGCAAAATGGGTGCGGTCAGCAAATTTCAGTCATGCATATCTTGAAAGCTATTTCATCGTTGTTCCTGAAATTTTGATATATCATTACTGGTCCTGAGGGCTATTTGCAAAATAAGTTTCATGGAAATCGGAGGGGGTGGGGGGGAGCTTTGTTCAGTTTGGCATGGAATGACCCAAGTGTTTTGGAAGCAATTTTTTTTTCTATTCTTGCTTGATATAGGCTTTCAGGTGATAAATATTTGCGGACTCCTCTGTCATATACATTTTTTTTCATAATGCACCAAATATTTTCAGTGGGTGACAGGTCTGGCCTGCAGGCAGGCCAGTTTAGCACTCAGCCTCTTTTACTACAGAGCCAAGTTATTGTAATACATGCAGAATGTTGTGATTGGCATTGTAATGCTGAAATAAGCAAGGCCTTCCCTGTCAAAAATGTCTGGATGGCAGTATATGAAACTTCCAAACCTGTATATATTGTTTAGCATTAATGGTTTCTTAATAGATGTGCAAATTACCCATGCCATGTGCAATAATGAATCCCCATACGATAATGGATGCTGGCTTTTGAACTGTGCACTAATAACAAGCTGGATGGTCCCTCTCCTCCTCAGCTGGAGGACACGGCATCCATAATTTCCCAAAATAATTTCACATGTTTGATCTGTCAGACCACAGGACAGTTTCCTCCTTTGCCACAGTCCATCTTAAAAGAGCTTTAGCCCAGCGAAGGTTGTTGCATTTCTTGATCTTGTTTAATATTTGCATGGCAGAGTTTTAACTTGCATTTGTGGATGCAGCGACAAATAGTGTTTACAGAAGTGTTACTGAGCCAATGCCTTGATTTTCACTTCAGAATCCCATCTGTTTTTAAGGCAGTGCTGCCTGAGGGCCTGAAGATCATGGCCATTCAGTATTGGTTTCTGATCTTGTCCCTTGTGCACAGAGCTTTCTCTGGATGATCTGAGTCTTTTGATAATAGTATGTACTGTAGAGGATGAAATAGTCAAATTCTTTGCAATTTTACATTGAGAAACATGATCTTAAATTGTTTAACAATTTGCCCATCCAGTCTTTTCCTGAGTGGTGAAGGCATTGCCACATTTATGTCTGAAAGACTTTTTAAAATCAGTCATGTTACTGACCTGTTGCCAAATAACCTTATTTGCAGTGAGATGTTCCCCCAGGTGTATTTTTTTGGCATCATTCAACTTTTTCAGTCTATTGTTGTCTCTGTCCCAACTTTTTTGAATGTGTTAAAAATAAGCAGGTGTTTGATATGTTGTCCTTGCACTATTTTCAATTAAATATAGGGTTTAAATGATATGCAAATAATTGCATTCTTTTTTTATTTACATTTTACACTGTCCCAACTTTCCTGGAAATGGGTTTGTAGGTTAAAACTTCTTTATTTTTTTTTTTTATTGTTATTGTTGTTCTTTTTTTTTCACAGCATACTCTCCTACTCCACCTCCGCTGGAATAAATGCCCTTGCCTGCTGCTGCACTGCATCATTTTGTGGCTGCCAGTAACATTACCTTGTAGGGTCCACAGAATATATTTCCCATGCAGTCAACAGGAAACAGAAACAATGTCTACAGCACCACCCTCTGCCTGATGAGCATTTTACGTTTCCCAATAGAATGAGCCCAAACGCAATAAAACGGGTAAGAAACTTTTAAAACTAGGGACCCCACCCAGTTCATTCTCTCTTGGCGCATCTTCCCCCAAGGGAAGCACACTTATTCTTGGCTCAATACCCCCACAGGGTAGCCAGAGTGACTCAAGACCAGACTCCTCTCAAGCGAAAAGACGGTACATATATTGGAATTCGCGCACCCCGTGCAATTCCATTAGGCCTATCTGCTGAGTGCTCACATTTCTGTGAATCTCCATTTAAGTTCAGGACTGCAAATTTCATTTAAATAGCTTATGCCCTGTGCTACTGCTAGTTGATCACAGAACAACTCCGTAAAATAAGTTTTCCAAATCAGCAAGGACATTCCTCATGCCAACCGACAAAGCAGAGCAGCACGCAACTCCAAGTGGACACAGGACGTCGGATCTGCGCACTCCGCAGGACATCCACGTCAGAGTACAACCTTGAGAGTTATTTACAGCAAATTAATTCTGCTCTTGCAGACCTGCCTGGCACAACTGAGCAGGAAAAGCTCATACTTCTCTTGAAGACCTCTTCCAGTGAGGTCCGTAGTTTCATTAGGGAGCAACCCTTATGCATTCGGGACAGCTACTCAGAGCTCTGCAAAGCTCTGGTATCAGAATATTTACCCAGCTTTGAGGAGGCAACAGCTATGACTGAAGCAGTAGCTATAAAGCACTGTCGCACAGAGAGCCCCAGGGAATACTATTAGCCTTTGAAAGTGGCATTCTTCCAAGGAAGGAATAGACCAGGCTTAGAGGAAGATCGAGCATTCAGATCTCTCTTCCCTACATAACCTCCACCCCTGCATCTGCGCTCATGTTGTTTTGTCCTCAGTGGAAAAACAATCAGTGCGTGAAATTCGGAATATCGCTCAAATTGCTTGGGATGCCTTGCGCATCTCTCCTGCAAAGATGAACGACCAAGTGAGGGATAATCCAAATGCTAACAGTAGCTCCCTCAGTGCCTCCCAGCATTCTACATCAGAACCTAAGACCTGCGGTCAGCGGACCAAGAAATCATTCTTTCCAAAAAGCTTCCAAGGTTGTTTCTCACGCTCTGATGCTAGCAGCAACTGGAGAGAGGACAGGTTAATGCAGATTCCGATGACGCCTCACGGTAAAGTAAACAGGTAAAAGGGGGGTAATTTAACCTTCTCATTCTCCCCATGGTAAATATTATGAGTCCTTTGCAGGACTGCAAATCTCATTTAACTAGCTTATGCCTGGTGCTACTGCTAGTTGATCACGGAACAACTCCATAAAATAACTTTTCCGAATCAGCAAGGACATTCCTCAGGGCGACCGACACAGCAGAGCAGCACGCAACTCCAAGTGGACACAGGACGTCGGATCTGCGCACTCCGCAGGACATCCACGCCAGAACTGCGTTGTTCAATGGACCCGAAGAGGAATCCCAAGCTATGAACTTCAGTAAGACTAACTGAACATTCCAGGCAGTAATGAAGTTTAGCGGCTTCAACTTAAACTGTACCGCATTTAAGTTTGTCCATTACTGATGTAATTGTATAATCACATTGTGTCCATTTTTATATTTTATGAAGTCAAATAGCCATTGATTGTTTGCTTTTACATGCATAATCTTTTCCTGGCTAACTTTCTAATGCTGCAATAAACTAACACGCATGCCGTAGTATGGATGATAACTCAATTAGTAATACAAATTGCGTATGAGCTGAAGTAAACTCTTCTCGCAATTCGTTGAAGCTAAATGGAGTTATCCAGCCGCGCATCCGTCCGGCTATACGTTTAGAAATTCTTCGGAGCCCCCGCGCTGAAAGACTTTGTCCCAAGACAAAGGAACTCGTGCCCACTAGCACACATGCGCATCTACCACACACACGGACATGTGCCTGCCCACTCCCAAAATCGCGCACACGCCCACAGGCACATGCATGCACACTAACTCGCACATACACACACCATTGTTACTCTATCTAGTTCGTATATAGTTTTTCCGTAGATTAGCCCATGTGTGTTCTATGTTTGTTTGTTTAATAAATTAATTCAGTAAACCTGGTGTCTGTTTTGGTGCTGTAACACGTGGGAGTCTGAGTCAAAATAGCCTATGTAGAACTCCAAAATTCCTTCACATTGTTTTCTTCAATCATTAATATTGGTTATTTTGATTATTAATTAAAATTCTATATTTTTGGTTGTATTAGTAATTTTATGAGACTGGTTACTAAATTTGCAGGTTTCCTGCTGAATCAAATGGTTATCTTGTGGGAAGGATTATTAGGACGAAAAGTCTGAATTATCCATCCTAGCTATTTTACATATCATAAAGGCACATTCCCTGACACCTTTTGGTGCCTTTTGGGAGGAACTTTAATATTTTTATTAAAGTTTTAATCAATAATTATTAACTAATTTTATTAGTTATTAATTACATGTGATAGCCATTTTCATGCCCTTTCAAGCTGCTGAACCTACAACCTGATGTTGCAGCAGTCTAGCATGACGCCAGATAACATGTCCTTCCTCCTGCATACAAGCTACTGAATGCAGCCAGTCTAATGTTGGCTGTTGCTAATTTAAAATGTAGTTGTAGACCACACGCTATAAAAGAAAATCTTACAAATTATTCAGTTGTTTCCTGAGTTGTTTTTGGCGCAGCATGCAGTTGATCTGAAACAGACCAGCCACAAAGCTTGTTCTTTAAATGAGATTATTCCTAAATTGGCCACCCTGCCAAGTTCCTCCATTCTGGAGTGCTGCTTTGCTCACTGCAGCTGTTTGCTAATGTAAGATGCCATGTTTCTGCCTGAAATCTTCTTCAGCTTTATCCTGCAACATCTTTGACATACAGTATAATGCTATTTTGTGCTTGACTGTGAGAAGAACTGAAGTGTGATTGGAGTGATTCGAAGTTTGGAGGAAAATTTATTTGGTGCTTTACTGGTTTGCTGGTATTCAAGTACTTTTCAAAAACTGAAAAATGATTTGTTTAATTAATGCTAGTGTAATGAGATTTTAGGATGTAGTAGCCTATAAGGGTCGGTAAAGTTATTGGTTGGTTTGAGGCAGGGTAACCTGTAAGATTACTGATTGGTAGGTTTTCATGAGTTGTAACCAGTTGGGTTTCTGCTGACAGGAGAGGAGAGGGGTGTGTTTCTTTGACAATGGATGCACTGTTAAAACCTTCTCGGTGTAGTGGGCCTTAAACTTTACGAAACACCAATGTGTGAGAGGAGCACGCACCTGATGACCTCTTTGATCATCCTGGCTACAGACCGCTAACAAGAGCCAATTTTGAATATGTGGGCCTCTTGCATCAGGATAATAGGGCAAGTTGTAGCTGTGTGTTTGGAGTAGTAGAAGGAGCAATGTATGAACCTGATGGATTGTGTGCAACTTCTGAGTTTGGTTGAACTTTTTCCTGAAGTTTCTGATGAGCTACCTGTCTAATCGTATGCATTTTTTTTTTTTTTATTAATGGTTTCAAGGTAAGACCTTTGTCGTTGTTAGAGCGCAAGTTTTTTTTTCTCACTTTTCTCTCTCCATTGAGCACTCCGCTAGCAAATAGCCAATTACATAATCCGACCTCTTTTTAACAAGGGTTTTGGTGGGGTTTTTTTCCCTCTCAGGAGCAAAAAGGTAAGGAACCTGAAGTAAATAGATAGTAGATGCACTAATGAGGCAAAAAAAAAAGACCAATTGCTTAATATACTGTTAGTCCTCAGCATGCCACAAAAACATCTCAGCTAAACTGACTTCCATATGAAAGTCTTGACCCATGGTATCCCAGCAAAATATTTTCCAGAGCACTGTGCTCCCTCCACCAGCTAGTCCTCTACCTATGGCGCATCCTGCTGCCATCTATAGGATTCACTAGACTAGGGAGCATTATCCTGTCGCTCCTAGGTGCAGCTCTGATGCTCGTGTGCCTATTGTAGGCACTTTAAAAAGTGGACAGTGGTTAGAATTGGCACTCTGGCGGTTCTGTGGTTACAAAGCCCCATATGCAGGAGAATATGATGCATTATGATGTCTTGTGACAATCCATTCTGTTATCATCATGAAAATTAGCTGTTACTTGTGCAACTGTAGGCCTTCTGTCAGTTTGGACCAGATGGGATGGCCATCCTTGCTGTCCTGCATCAGTGAGTATTGGGTGGCTAATACCCTGTTGCCTGTTCATGATTTTTCCCTTCCTGGGCCTCTGTCAGTAAGAACTCACCACTGCTAACCAGGAGCACCCTTTGTGAGCCCTGCTGCTTCAAGGATTCTCTGACCCAGGCTGCTGGATTGGTTCACTCAGTAAATGTGCTGCTTGTGGTGCAAGAGTGACCACCATCGGACTGAATCCAGCCATCCCAGTGCTGACTGTGCTCCAGTAGTCTTGTGAGGACAGTGCGTAATTGGCTTCGAGCTGCTCAAGGATATGGGGGGGGGGGATAAATTTACATTCTAAGCAAGCACATGTTCCAGTTCCCGCTGCCCTCGTTCTGAGCTTGCAAGGTTAGAAGCTGCAAACCAAATGAGGCGGTGGCTGACAGGCACATGTTTTGGAGGGGAAGCGCGAACTACTGTCTTTTCTTTCCCAAGCATACTTGCATGCAGTTTGCTGATTGGACATTCCAGATTTGGGTGATTGGAAATACCAGATTAAAAATAAAAAGAAATTCCATGACGCATTCATCAGGCCATAACTATTTGGACCTTGTTAAAGTCTCCCAGGTCCCACTACTACCCCAACCTATACATGAACTACAAGAACCAACTGTTCGCTTACCATCCAAAATCTGTTAGCAGACCCTCTACATGCACTGTCGTTACAAGATAACCAACATTATTCACTTTCTCTATGCATGGCCATAATATCTGGCTCATGTTATGGTGCAGAAATGCATAAAATTTCAAGTCATTTTTCTATTCATAACAGCAGTTTAACCGACATAAATTCACCTCACATAATTAGATACATTTTATAATCTCGATTTTGACTATATTCACACCTTCCCTACCTAGGACATATTTATATGGCATTGCTGCAGCCATGCTGGGACCCAGGACAAACATACAGTCTGTTCATTCTCAAAACAACCGTTTGACCTAGAATCTGGTTGCGTGAATACAATCATACTACTTACAGTTTATTTCCTGGGTCGAAAAGGGGTTAATTAAATGCTAATGTTGGACCACGTGTCAAACTGGTGCCATGGAGGGCCAATAGGCTGCAGGTTTTCATTCCACTCAAAAACTCCACCAGGTGACTTCAATGATTACCTCACCTTCAAGCAGAGAGAAGGGACTAATCAGTGAAGTCACCTGCTGAAGTTCTTGGGTGGAATGAAAACCTGCAGCCTCTTGGTCCTCCATGGCACCAGTTTGACACCCCTGGACTGTCAGAGAAACTTTTTCCCCACGCCACTTACAGTCGTTAATGTGTTAAGTCTCCTTGAGTGAACTCACAGTGTAACATCATTCTGTATAAGTGCAACTGAGCTCCAAGTCTGATAAATGCATTGAGAGTGCTAAATACATTGAGAGTGCTGAAATATCTCATACTTCCTATGTCAGTTTCTGCTGCATGCACAATTTGTTTGAAGATATAAATTGATAATTCATTGGAATGAGAAAAAGTGTTTTTGCAGAAGTAGGCTATCCTTGGAAAAGTTCCTTCATGAACGCATGTACTGAATATACATGCAGGATGAGTTAAAGAGGTACTAATAATCTTGCCAAATAACCAAATGATAACAACTATGACACATGAGGCAACAAAGAATAAACAAACTTTGATTGAGTGAATTTCCTTACTGTGATCCAAGACAGCTATTTGGTTCTTCTTCTTGGGTGCCATATCAAAAGACATCGGCGACCAATTGCCTAGTGTAAAACAAGTGAAACAGTTCTTGGGTCGATTTTTGGGTCCACTGCTTGACTTGATCCATGAGCTTCAGTCGTTGTTTTCCTGGTGATCTTTTTCCAGGGATTTTTCCAGAAAGTGCAAGGTGTTCTAGTTTACCTTTCCGGATGACATGTCCAAGGAACTTTATTTGCCTTCCCTGAATTATTGCAAGCAGTTTTCGTTGGTATTCTGCTTGTTGAAGAATTTCGACATTGGACTTTCTCGCGGTCCAAGGAATTTTGAGCATTCTACGCAGGAACCACATCTTAACTGCTTCTAGTCGACTCAGGTCTGCCTTTCGCAATGTCCAAGACTCTGCGCCATACAACAGAATGGGCCAGATATAGCACTGAAGAACTCGTAAACGGGTGTTCATCGAGATTTTCATGTTGCAGAGAACACTCGTCATTGTAGTAAAGGCCTGTTTTGCCTGTGCTATCCTGGACTTGATTTCCTTTGTAGGTTTGGCATCTTCTGTAATGATTGAGCCGAGGTATCTGAACTGCTGTACTTGTTTGAGTTGTACTCCGTTCACTGTGATTTTGCAATCCTTGGGTTGTTGTCTAAAAAGGACCATGCATTCAGTTTTGTCTGTATTTATAGCCAAGCCATACTCTGTACTCTCTTTCACTAGACAATCCACTAGCCTCTGTAGGTTTTCTTCCGATGTCGCAATTAAAACAGTGTCATCAGCATATCTGATATTTGTAATGTTTACACCTCCGATTATCAGGCCTTCTAGGTCATCAAGAGGGCGGAGGGTTTGCTCGCTGTAGAGGTTGTAAAAGTCTGGTGACTGTACACATCCCTGTCGCACTCCTCGTTCGATTTTCACCCATTCACTGAGAGAGTTGTTCTGACGGATCGCGGCTGTTTGATTGAAGTATAAGGATTGAATTATTCTTAAGTCTTTCTCAAAAATGTCCAGGTCAGACAATAACATCATGAGTTTGTCGTGTTGTACACGATCGAAAAGCCTTGACATTGTCGACAAAACACAGGTAGAGATCTTGATTTACCTCTAGTGCCCTTTCCCCGAGCATCCTCAAAATAAAGATGGCGTTCCCTGTACCTCTATCAGGCATAAAACCATACTGGCAATCAGCAATTTCTGGGTGAATCTGACGTCTTGCGCGAAGAATTAGTATTCGAAGGAGTATCTTGACCTGGTGGCTCATTAGTGCGATGGTTCGGAATTTTTCGCATTCTGTAGCTCCAGATTTCTTGGGTATTGCGATGAAAATTGATCTTAGGAAATCTTCAGGAAGCTCCCCCGAGTCATAGATGTCGTTCATAAAACCGTACAGGAAGTCGACTGCATCATCCTCTAAGATCTATTTGGTTAAAACTCTGCAAAAGTATGATGTATCCACAGGATGTTTTGGCAGTTCTGGTAAATTGCATGCTGTATGCAGGGATGCAGTTCAGCATATCAGACTTGTATGGGCACCGAAACAATTGCTGTGTCTCTCTCATTCCGTGTAATTTTCATACCAGTTCTCCCCTATGTGATGCCCAGTGCAACTTGCTTCCAAAACATTTGGTAATGACAGATTCGATTAAAAATTGGCATATAAGGCTTTTGACTGGAAAGGGGAGGGCATTTGGATCGACAGATGTCCATGACCTTTAGTGAAACATATCTCTGGCGTTTTGTGGAATTGTGAACACTGATATTTACTGAGGCAAGTGAGGCCTGCAGTACTTAAATTGCTATTATGGGTTTTTTGTGAATTCTCGGATAATTCATTGATGCACTTTTGGTGGGCTGGCCACTCCTGAAAAGGTTCACCATTCTTCCATGCTTTATCTATTTGTAGGAAATGGCTTTTAGTGTGGTTTGCTGTTAGAAATGGCTTTGTGACTCTTCCCAGACTGACGGATGTCAAAGACTTTGTTTCTCATCTGCTCTTGAATTTTGTCAGATTGCGACATCTTATGATGACTTTGATCTCATTCACATTGCCAGACATGTTCTATTTAAGTGAGGTTTAGATTTAACTGGGCTGGAAGTAATCATCACGTGGTGTATCAAGTGACATTGAACACAATTATCAATGAAACTGTTTAATTGGTTGATTTGATAACTAAGGGGACAGCAACTTTTTCACTTGGGATCAGGTAGGGTTGAAAAGTATTTTTCCTTTAATAAATAAAACCAGAATTTAAAAAATGCAATGGAGTGTTTACTCGCGTTATGTTTGTCTAATATTAAAATTTGTTTGATGATCTGAAACATTTAAGTGTGACGAAAATGCAAAAATAGAAGACATAAAAAAGGGGGCAGATACTTTTTTGCAGAAAACATTAACTCTTCTGTGGTGAGCTATTTATTTCTTCTGTTACAAAACCATTTGCACCTCGGTGGTGCAGTGGGTAGCACTGCTGCCTCGCAAGAAGGTTGTGGGTTAGAATCTGGCTCGGGGCTTTTCTGTGTGGAGTTTGCATGCTCTCCCCGTCTTTATGTGGGTTTCCTCCGGGTACTCCGGTTTCCCCCCACATTCCAAAGACATGTATTTCAGGCTAATCGGAGACTCTAAATTGCCCATAGGTGTGAATGGTAAGTGAATGTTCTCTGTGGAAAAGATTAAAGCCTCACCACATATTTTTTCTTCAATAGCAAGCACAGCCGCCAACCTCAGGCCTGGTACAACACTCTGACTGACTGACTCACAAAACTATTTGTTCTCACTTGTCACGTTCCTCATCCCATTACAGAAAGGTTGTATCGTGATAACACATTTACCATGGCTACAGCTTAGTTCTTTTTTTTTTCTAGCATTCATAAGTCACTTTCACATTCACCATTAACCAAATAAGTATTTATGTAAGTAAATTTGGCTATGGAAAGAGGTGGTAACATGTCTTAAGAGGACTTCTATAGATTATGAATATGAAATATCTGTTGCCGAGGAGCATGAGTCAGTTGTGTCGCTCTCAAAAGAAGAAAGTGAATGCTCATACTTTTCTTTTGGAATTCTGTTTTCTTCTCGCAAAATATAGAGTCTAGCAGGGAGAGACAGATAAAGGGAGACAAAGTGAGAGGAAAATACTCCCATTAAAATTCATGGAAAATATACAAAATCCTTTATTGGAGACCCAAATAAAATCACGTGTATGGGTCCTATTTCTAATGCATTGTAGCTGGGTGCTCAGCCAACCTTACAGAGACTGGCAAAATGTAAGTTGAAGGTCAGTAAATGTTTCTCTCCACGGTGTTTATACACATTGTCCATGTATAGTGTGCTGCCAAATTCAAACTTCAGAGCAGCATGCTGACCTATGAGGCATGTCCTAAAAAAATGGGTCTGTATGTTCTGTCACGGTCCACAGGATGATCTGCAAGCAGTAACAGCAGCACTGACACAGTAATTTTCTTTAAAATTATCTTTCCGGCCAACTCACGTTTTCAGAATGTTGCTTTCATGTAATGGCGGTCATTTTCAAGGATATTTTGTGTAAGTTGGGTTCAGTGCGGATCTACAATATCCCCAGTCTTTGCTCTGGAGGGGCGAATAAGAAAGTTAACATCAGTGATAAGAACAACAGAAAATTATGGATCATCATGTATTTTTCCCTGTTTGTCTCCAAACACTTGGCAAATAACTCAGTAGGGGACTCTACCCCTCCTGACATGAGAAACAGTATGGTAAATAAAGATCTGAAGCTTTTATATCAAAGCCTTTTCTTTGTTGTTGTCTGCATACCCGTGGGATGACTCCAGAGCTCTGAAAAATAAAAACGGAAATCATATTCATATTGCTGCATGAGACAAAACACATTGTTCCCTGTGTGGGTTTACATGTTTACAGTGATAATCGTATAGGCTCCTCTTTTGGTTACCGGCAACCAGAAGATGGAATTCCCTGGATATCCATATCCTCTTCATCACTGGGATAATCCTCACAGCTTGCTCATTTCAGGATTTTTTTTTCCTGCCAGAGACTAATATGACAGCTCAATGTTTAAAATGTCTCATCCAAGGGCTGGCCAATATGAGGCAATGTCCCCTTCTTACTGTCTGACAGCCTGACATAGCATTGTACAAACATGAGTGGTGTCATACCTGCTTGCACCGCAACCTCCAAGTACAAATACCTCTGTGCTGCCAAGCCGGTAGAGTCAGACCTAGGCCATGTCCATTGTCCTCTATGGAAAGATGAAGATTGTAATACTTAGCATCACTATAACCCAGTGGTGCTCAACCCTGGTCCTGGAAAGTCGCAGTGTCTGCTGGTTTTTGATGTTACTCAGCACTTAATTGATGAATTAAAGCAGTTGATTACACGCTTAACTCATCTCACCTGGTGTCTTAGGTTTAAATAGGGTGGAGAAAACCAAACTCAGCACAACCTGTGGCTCTCCAGCACCAGGGCTTGCTACCCCTGCCCTATAAACTTTTCTCTTTACTTTGTACTTCTACTTTGTCTGCATTACAACTATGCTAAATGTCCGACCACATTGACAAATCTTGGTTTCCATGTAGACTGCTGTCACAACGGGCATGTCTGCTTAATTGGCTCTAGGAGTCTTGTGGGTGGTTCCTGGTAATTGATTGATTGGCTTATTATTCCCTTATTGCAGGAGTATAGCTAACCTTGGTCCTAGAGAGCCACAGGGTGTGCTGAGTTTGGTTTTCTCCACCCTATTTAAACCTAGGACAGTAACAGTTGACCAGTGACAGTGTAGACAACGCACCCCCTCTCTGCAGCTGTGACTGTAACGTGCCAGTGGCTCTTTCTCTCTTCTGTGTCGAAAGCCGTGCCGTTTTCTTGAAGCTGTAGCATTTTACATTTATTTTTTGTTGGCTCTATATAGGCTATTGACCGCACCCAAAAGAACAAGTCAAGCATCACTGTACACATCATAAACAACTCAATTTTCATTATCACGGTAGCGCTCAGCATGTCCATGTGGTGCTTGTCAGGATTACGATACCACACTGTTTTCTTGATCTCATTCATATCTCACTGGAAAAACAATAGACACCAATTAGATTCTTCAATTTGCTGCAGATACAGTACATACCTCACCCATGCGTTTTTAATGGTGCTAAGTAAATATAGAATTCTGTTTGGAGCTCCACGCAAAGAAATAGTTATACATAGAATTGACTTTTCAGCACACGGACTAGCTGCTGAAATGCGCTTGTTTCACCTACATGGAAAGCTGGCGTTAGCTGTGGAGATTTAAAATTAAATTTAACTGGCTTGCTGATTAAATACAATTAGGTAACATTATACAACCTCAAATCAGACAATGTAAGAAATGTAAATAAAAACATTAATTTGCAAATCCATTTTAGTTTCTATACAATTGAAGATAGTAGAGACAAAGTGGATAATGTTTTAATACATCAACCTTATTGTATTTTGAAAATAACAGCTACTTTGAAACCTGAGATCACACATTTATACGAAGCTGAGGCCGGTTATGTGCACCACTATAACATCACCTCTCCTTCCAAGAATATTCAGTGGTAGTTTTGCCACTGGGGATATGAATTGTCAGAGTTTTCAAATCAGAATTTCTTCTCATTCTTGCCTGATATAGGGCTTCATTTGATCAACAATCTTGGGTTTCCATTGTCAAATTTTCACTTCCTTATTTGCCTCATGTTTTCAGTGGGAGAGAGGTTCGAGCTGCAGGTGGTATCTGCACTCATAAAGCCACGCTACTGTAATACGAGCAGGGTGTGGCTTAGCGTTATCCTGTGAAACACGCTGGGATATCCCTGAAAAAGATGACATCTGGAAGGCACATATATTGTTCCAAAATTCCACTCCCATAACCAAATGCTCCGCTCCACTATACTGACAGCACTATAAATACTTGTAAACATGTAAAATGATGCAGTATTTGCATCCGTCCTGCCCTGAGTCTGTGCAGAGTTCTATGTTATAAGCTCTTAGAGCCCCAGCCTACCGCTAGTGCTGGCAGACATGACAGGCCTCTTGCTTTTAGTGTATGTTGGCATCATAAAGAGTTAATTAGAATTGTGGAATCATTCCAAATTTTGGTCGCAGTACGGCGGCACGCCAGAATAGTAGGCGTAAATCCTTGAGCATATAAAGCCTTTCATCCTGGTGCTTTACATCCCTAATTTTACTGTATGTACACACTTTCAGTTACCTCTTATCTAACCTCCTTGGGTCAGGCAAATTTGGGGCTGTAAAATCTTGATTGTTCAGGAAGATACCATCTCTATTTCCTGGCAAAATTTGGTATTTCATGTTTAGTTTACACAGCTGTCATTCCATTGTAACCAGTTCTTTTGGTTTTAGCAGAAAGGGGGCTTGGCTAAAGAGCTTGGGAGAGATTACTTTTCTCCTCCCTGTGTGAATACTTCGCCACATCTAAGAGATGCCCATGGTTACCTAGTTGTAATGATAATTTGACCTGGCTATTATCAAGTAGCGATTCTTCGGAGAGAACTATCCATGACAGTATGCTCATGCCCAAAATATGCTGTGATTTTGAGGAGAGTGCACAGAAAACAGGTATATTGCGACTGAATAGGAGGTCTTCGTCTAAGAATGAAATCAGTGAATGAATGGTGGGAGTGGCTGAAACACAGGACCATTAGTGATTGTTGTGGGAAGGGTAACCTAAACCTGCAGCTACTGGCAAACAGCTATACATGCGAGAGGGCAAATCTACATATAATCGTGAGATTGGTTACTGGACTGGATCATAAATAATGATTTTTTTTTTTTTTTGGAATAACATACCGAAACACATAATAAAAAACCAGACAGGGTTCACACTGCAATCAATCTTGTTTTTATTATTATTATTATTATTATTTTATTATTATTATTTTGCAAGTGTGCATTTTTTAATGATTATGGTGACATGACTTTTCTTTTCATAATTCATTATTATTATTTTGCATGCCCTCTTGCCCTACTCTGAGGCTGCATTGCCGCATGTACAGACATGAACCTTTATCCACGAACATTTTCATGCAATTTAACATTTCAATCCAGGTAACTGAGTGATATACTAAGTATCCCCAGAACTATTTTCCATAAGCATAAATTCCACTCCACTGACTTGTAAATGACAACATAATGCTGAATATGAGAGAACAGGATTGTTCTGCACAGAATTGCTTTGGACATTCCACTGATACTGATGGTGAGAAAAAGGAAGATATACTATGCACTATGTGATCAACAGAAAATTTAACAGTATGCTAAAAATATCCACAGGACACACTACACTGGAGAAATTTCACAGTACGCAGCATAAGCAGTCTTAATGGTGTATTTTAACCAACAATGCAACATGGGCAATGGTAGCACCCCACGTTGACCCCGGTGATATGACATCCTGGTTGTCAGAATATTGTGTAGTTTATGATTTAGTTATTGTCAAACACTGGCAACTACTCTGAATGCTACCATGAAGTGTAGTATGTAATATCCGGTATATTCTGGACCAGTATGTTGTAAGCAAGTATGCCATTCCAAACGCTGCTGATGAATATGAGGAACCAGCCACTCTACAAAGCATCTCAGGCCAGGTTTTACCTCCGTGTCCATCATGTGACAGACTAGCAAGTTACCAGTCCAGTTTGTGATGGGATCTTGATGTCACACCTTGGCAAGACTTGTGATGCTTGACCAAAATAATGAAAACACTCATTTTACAAACTTTCTCATTAGAAGACCAACCAAAAAATGACATCCAAGCATTATGAATGATTCTTTACTTCATTAAATTTCAAAGTTGCCTTAAAAAATAAGCTTCTAAAATAAATCTTATTTGCTTTAGAAATAATTGTAGAACGACACCTCGCACTTGATACATGCTTATTAAGTTGAATAATTTTACAATAGGGTCACTCCATACTAAACTGTACAATTCACTGTGTTGTATAAGAATGGTCAATAAAATTTTTTCTAGGAGAATTAAATGATTTGCATTGTTCATATTTATTCACTCCCGGATTGAAGATATACATAAGAAAAAATCAGAGTCATCTGTCCAACAACACAGCAGAAAAAGTGGTGTCCTTCCTGGTGTCAGCCAAGGCATTGTGAAGGACGTATTTTGTTACAAAATTTGACAGCCAACTTCATGAAATGCTCATGACATGTCTGTTGATACTTTGAAAGAAAGTGAAATGAAATATTGCAGAGAAATACCCATAACAATGCTTTCAGTTGTCTGCACTAAATTATCGGGACTCGTCTGATCAGAGATGCAATTTGAAATGACCGTCGTGGGCATATCCAGTCGCGTCCTCACGTGTTACGTCCATCCCTGTGGGTTAATTTGCACAATGCATGCAAATGGCGTAAAGATGACCTCGGCAAAATAAGATACTCACTTCCTGCATCAAAATGCTACAAGGCGTCAGACAATCATATATAGCATGCTTTTAAAAATAATGAAAATTTTTACGTCATAATATTGTGTTATGACCATAAAAACATAAACAATCTGTGCGCTATCACCATAAACCAGGGCTATTCAACCTTGTCCAGAAAGGGCCACTGTGGGTGCAGGCTTTCATTCCAGCCAAGCAGCTACACACCTGATTCTACTGATCAACCCCAAGAGTCTTTGCTAATGAGCTTGATCAGTAGAATCAGGTGTGTAGCTGCTTGGCTGGAATGAAAGGCTGCACCCACAGTGGCCCTTTCTGGACAAGGTTGAATAGCCCTGCCAAAGACTGTATAAAAAGATGGATGCAGCACCCGGGTCTGAAAAGTGAGGCCAATGCGAAAATTGAATTCCATTTAATGGCCAGCAGATGGCGATGTCGGTGGTCGCAGAATTGGAAAAGGTGTATTTGAATTTCCATCACCATTGTAACACATTTGTACAGTTTAGTATGGAATGAGCCAATACCCTTGATGAAATATCCTTAAACAGTCATGCGACGAAAAATGCAAATACTGTGCAATTGTTCAAAATTAGTTTTGTCACTTAATTTTGTTATTCTGCAGGTACATTTCATCGCACAACTTAATTTTTCAAATTGTGGGGTGGAAATGAGCGATTAGTGAAAAAAAATCAATATTCCTGCAAGATACTTGATCTCAATCATTGAATGCAATATATTGTTTATGCTGTGAATTGGTATGGGCTGTTGGTTGTTCGTTAAACGTTCATGTGGTCAAACTGGAACCCTGAGAAATTTTGGTCCGGACTTTCTGAAACTGTCAGTCTCCTGTTGGAGGCTGAAATTCATGATATCGGTTGTCTGTGAGTTCACACAAAATGGGTAACAGACAGTTCTAAATTTCCATTTGTACATTTACTCAGAAACAGATTAAGCTAAGCCACTTTAGGGTCTGTTGGCTAGTTCTAGTTAATTCATGTTCCTTAGTCATGAATCTTTTCAGTTTCTGGTCTACAGACATCCATTAATTCTCATCGTCAGGTATGCGACTAATGAATTTCACAAATTAATGCAGTCCTCATTATAAAGGGATCTTACTGGACCATAAAAGACTCTTCAGTGGGCTAAATTTAATGGTCCGTAAAATATAAAAAAAGACCCCGCAACATAAAGTTAGAAAAAAATGTCCATTCATTCTTTTGGTTTTAAAATAAATGATGAAAATTCAGTCATAAGTTTACCCTTGACTTAATTGAAGATATGTGGCCTGGTTTTAATTGATGATTCAAGATGTCAAGATGTTGATACACACAGCATATCCATCCTCTGGATAATTGTGACACCCTAGAGGTATTTGAAATGATATAGCATATTTATTTTGTGCTCTTATTTGCTTTTTTTCTTGCATGCATTCAGGCTATATTGGTTATTTAATTTTGTATAAAATGCAGAATTTAATGTGTGTGTTAAAATAGCCAAAAATACAGACACCCGTGCTTCTAATAGCCAGCTATATATCTGGGAAAGCAGCTCTCTATTAAGGGGAGGCTCCCAGAAAAGAATCAGAAACCAAAATTCACTGTATGATGAAAAGATAATCCTCCCACACAGGCTGGGTGTCATGTCACTCTTATATTCCAACTTGAGAGATTGTACAGCGTGCGTCTCCCTTACTACCCTCTTTAATCGTAAAGCTTAAGATTCAACGCCGCCCTGAATAAAACTCAGAAACACGAGGCATTCCTCATCCCTGAGGGTGTATTGCTCTTGTCGCTGACATGGATGAAGAATTTTGATGGAATTTTAACCAGCCTGCTCTTCTCCGAGGGCTTGTCAATGGCTGTGAGACAACTAAAATTCCCTGCTTCTCATGCTGCTTCTTTTTTTTTACAGCCAATTGCATGTTGTTTGATAAGCTTAAAAGCGCTTCTGTATGCAAAAAAAGAAGGCCCTGTGGCAGGATTCTCTTGTACAATCAATTGTCATGATAGATCAGAGACTGAAAATGCAAAAGGCTCAATGTCATCGCACAGCAATCTTTGAAGCATTTATGCTTTTTCTTATAGCCTCCCCTGACAAAAGGAACATATACGTACAGTATGTGTAGTGATTATTTTAAAATATATCAATTAGTGGTGATGAAATAGGCTTGAAAATGAGCATGTTTAGATGTGCTTAAAATGTCTGGTATTCTTTATTTTTGTATAAATGGAGTGAGATCCACAAATATTTATACATTGAGAAAGTTGTTTTAGCGGTCCTCCAGTGGCAGCTGGGGAGCTGAAAACAGAGGATGCACAAAACATCCCTTTCAATTGGTCTTAAGCGGTTTTTCATTTTTTTTCTTTTATTAACATTACGTGAACTCTGAAAACAGTCATCCCTATCAGGCGTGGCCACTTCTCCTTGTTAAGGTAATGTGCAAGATGTAATGCATAATTTTGACATAAAATCATGAAGCAAATTGGTTGGATATGCATCGTCAGATGTGCTTAAAGCCAATGCATAACTTAAGGGGACCTATAGCAAAGCAAAATGCTAATTTTGGTTCAAAATTTTAGTTTTGAGGTAAGAACATGAAATGGTCCTTCAAACAGTCTGTAATATGGAGTTGTGTTCCGATAGAAACATTCGTCACAAACACTGTGTTCAAGGCTGGAACAGCTATGAGTGTGGTGACTTTCAATGATGGCCAACGAGGAATTGCCTCCATTCTTATGAAACGGCATAAAGGCAGGGCACAATCAATGAAAGGCTTTCACGAAATGGACAGAAAACGTGTGAAACAGAGTGAAAAATGCGCCCTAGAATACACAAATAGACGCTCGACAAGCATGTAAAACTAGGGAAGAAACACAGATTGAAGAAGAGGGAGTTACTTATGAGGCTGGTGCCTTTTAAGGACGTAAAAAAATCCTAAAAACAAAATATGAAATGTTTTACTCCTGAGAACATTACTGTCAAACTTTGATCACATTATTTCTGCTGATCTAAAATCACTTTTTTCTAAAAATACAGATTTTCAACAAGAAAGTACAGATTTCTGAGCAACTGTACATCCAATTAACTTCATATTTGGCAGGTTTCTTCACTTTGTGATGATCTACAACATATGTCTGTACAGACCTCTTTTTGCAATATGTACCTGTGAATATGAGTAAATCAAAATATGCATATTTAATTAGCTGTTTCCCGCCGAAATTGATTTAGGGGGGTAAAATCAATACTAGAACATAGAAACCTGGGAAAAAAAAGCTCTGTAGTGATATTAGGAATTTTTTGTCCTTCACATTACAGCTGAAATTATAACCAAACACTGTTTAGTTATCTCAATAACTGTGTTTCTCTAAGTATCTATATATTCATTAAAACAGCCGTTGCCATGGCAACCACTGATTTGATGCTACAGAAACTCAGTGTTTTAAGTTGCAATTTCTAATAGAATTATTTTGATCATAATTCTTAGTTTAAAAAGTGAATATCTTGGAAAAATGTTTGCTTAACTATAAGTTCCCTTAACAGAGTTGTTTATCTTTTTTGTAAAGTGAATAAAAGTTTTTTTTTTCTGAATTGAATGTAATCGAGGCAGGGTTGCTTAAAGAAGGAAGCTGTCTGTGACTACCTGCACATTGATTTTCTAATCAATGGAAAACTTTTCAATCAAAGAAAATGATTGGAAACTGGTCAAGTCTATTCATTACTTAAAAAAGGATTTTTTGTGCCTCTTCCAGTTTCAGCCCACCAGCCATCACTGCTATCCACCATAGTCCACTGGAGTTGATATGAAATAATGGATATGAGTTAATTTTGCGATTTCCAGCTTTACTTTGAGGGTATTCACATCTAAATCTGGTGCCTGGTGTAGGAATTACAGCACTTTTGATATTATGTTTCCATTTTTTCAACAGACTGAAGGTAGTTGAACTGTTGGTTGCTCAGCTGTACAATGGCATGGTAAGTCTAATTCCCTCATTTTTTTCTTTTTCAAGAAAGCAGATATGTCTAGAGTTGAATTTGTGTGTGATATTTGCATTCATAATCTGTTTCTTCTAACTCTCTATAGACCAAAGAGCTGTCACTGCCACTGAAGGGAACCATCACAAGGGACGAATTTCAGAATAACCCATCATAGAGACAAAAACATTCTGTATATTCTTCAAAAGAATTACTCCAATGAGGAGCTCAGGAACATTAAAAGGCTTGGAAGACCATAGATATCAACTGCGGTGGATGGCAGGAGAGTTATTTTCCTTCAGAAGAAAGAATCCTTCACTACGATTGGCAATCTCAAGAACATCCTCCAGGATGTAGGTGTCAGCTTGTTCTAGAGTGATGAGGAGTGCAAAGAGGGAAAGAAACTGTTCTTAACTGAAAAAATGCCACCTCATCTGCGCAGCATGATGGATGTTGTCTGTATGGCCGCTTGGATTCAGTGATGGCATGGTTACTGACAAAAGCAGCAGGATGAATCTGAGACTATGCTTTGAACAGACTTAACCAAATGCTCCAAAACCTCAACTGGACAGTGCTTCGCAGAGCACATGGACAGTGACTTGAAGCATACCGCAAAAGCAATCCAAGACCTCTTTTAGACAAAAAAAGAAGAAATTTTTTAAATTGCAAAGTCAATCTCCTGCACTGATTCCAACTGAACACAAACTTCACTTGCTAAGGTCAAAACGTTTTGCAAAACACCGCAAGAACAAGCAGCAACTGAAAGCAGCTGCAGTGGAGGCCTGACAGAGAATCACCTAGGAAGAAAACCAGCATCTGGTGATGTCTGAGGGTTCTGGTGTAATTATATCAGTCTTTCCAATTACTCTTGAGCCCCAAAAATGTTGGGGGGGGGGGGTTATATCTCAAAATGAAACTTGACTGTTTCATTTCAAATCCTTTGTGGTGGTGTACGGAGCCAAAATAATGAAAATTCTGAAAATCTCAACTGGAGTGGACTTAGCGTCACAGCAAATCACACATACTGTTAGGTGTGCATCAGGATGTCCACCCTGTGGATGGGCGCGCTCCTTCCAAGCAAAATTATAACATGTAAGGTCAGATCCAATGAAGACTGGGATTGCTTTTGAGCAGCAGTAATATGTCCCTATGCTTCATTGTAAAATATGAAAAAGAGATATATGTAAAATAACTTGCTACCACAGTCCATTATTATTTTTTGAAAAGATAATTACAGTATGCATAACCCTAATGGCTATCTGTCCTCGTCTCATTTCAGTACCCCTTTCTTGAGAGGTTTGTGACAATAAAGCCTTCTTTCAAGTAAGCCAGCAGGGCATTTTTCAGTTTTATGTGGATTCCTTGACACCACAGCTGCGGTGCTTTGACAGTCTATATACTGTGTGCCCCTCTAGCTTGCTCTCTGCTTCTTTTGCTCAAAGTAACAATGTCAAATTGACCCTTACCCACTAATTGACAGTGCAGATGCACGCTCAGCTCGCAAGGTTCCTGTTCATCCAGCTCGGACTGGTGCGGTATTTTTACCTGGCTGTCTAGTTATTTTCCAGGGCCTCATGCGGCACTACCTTACTGCAGCCGAAGCTGACTGGCCAGTCAGTCAAAAATGAGGACATATGTCCTTCCTCCAATATAAAGTTCCACAAAGAACGCCCATTGCTTCAAGACCTGACCTGCTTTACATGCTAATGCTGTGTTTGGTCCCACAAAAAAAGCCAATTATTTTGAAGTTTGATAACAGAATGAGAAGCAAATAATTGCTATGACAGTCGCGCATTTTTTTGCTGTTTTGTCTCGGCACTCCAGCGCATAAAATACAACAATGAATGTAAGATTTTAGAGCAGGTTATCTGTATAGGAATCACAACTCTTTTTATTTATAGCTCCCAAAGTTATTATCATTCTTTTTCAATCAAAGAATGTTTACGCATCTTTAAAAGAGTCTGATTGATTTTTCAGGCACATTGTCTTTCAGTAGCTCATAGATTCATTATCATTACGCATCATTTGTATCCAACAGTGAATTGGTGTGTTTGGCAGAGGGACCAAAGACAACAGCTTGTGAGCCAAGCTTCACCAGCATAAAGGCTTGTTTTGGCTTTTTGGGGTGACTCATTACTCGCTACATTCACTCATGCATAAAAAAATGGACCAAGCCAAAAAATGGCAAGAAATTGAGTTTTTAATGCTTGTAACAGTCAATCAATGCCCAGGAAATAACCAGAAAAAATTAATTAAATTAGTAGTTTTCTCATTCAATTTCCATATACAGTGAAGCCTTGTAGGTAAACTTTCCGACCGCATATTTACAGAAAGAACAGTTCATATTGTACTGCACAGTTTTGAACTGTGTTTTTTATCATCAGACAGTTGATTGGTGGTTGAGAAACACTTCCCAGCTAGTTTACATTTCATTTGAGACTACAAATCCTGGGCCCAGACCATAAGACTTGTTCTCAAGTTACTCTTTGGTGGTATTTGCAGTGTGGGCAGGAGCATTGTCTGGTTGAAAAATAACTTCAGATTAGGCCTCCTCTGGAAATAACTTTCCAACACCAGGAAGCAAGCCTTTCTGCAATATCCTCCTGCGCTCAGCAACATTAATCAATTCACCACAGTGACCTTACACCACTCCCTCTGTGCTTACCAGTGATGAAGATTATTTTATTATTATATTCTCATCATATCTTTGAAAATACCTCTCTGGAGCATCACTGTACAATTCAAACTATTATGACTCCACATAACTCTGCTGAACCACTCTGTATCAAACTTTTCTCAGTGTACCTAAAACCACGTTCTGTCCTTGAAGTTTTTCCTCAGAAAGCTCTTTTTTTTAACACGTCTTGATGCAAAACCTGCAGTAGGCATGTCTTTTTGTAATTGTTGTTCGAAAAATAGTCGTTGTATTAAAAAAAAAAAAAAAAAAAACAGGTTTGAATTCTTCTGGCAGTATTTGAAATTTTTTTATGTCTTTCTGGACCAAAAATTTCAGACCTTAGTCATCCCGACCTGAGATGACTTCGGGCCTTCCCAGTCCTGTACTTCTGGCGGTGCTATCAGTTGTTTCAATGTCAATGGAGAAATAGGGATTCTCACTGCCTCTTCTAATCATTATCATGATTCTGACCTATTAACAATGAGGCACAAAGAAAAAGGGCATGAATTTAATTTTATTCACAATCATCATATTCATTTTTATCCTTTGTTTTGATGCTAAATTTCTTCCAGAAGCCTAAAAAGCATTTGATTGCAAGAGAAGGCAAATCTGCTTTGTTTCATTACAATTAGCCGATAATCTATGGATCTGCTGGAAGAAATAAATTTTTGGAAGGAAAATAGATCTGCTTGCCTTTGTACAAACACCTACGGGAAACATTTGCATCAAACAAGGTGACTCAGTCTTGCCCAAGGTTCACCCATGGCTGTGAAACTACATCTAGCTCATCAGGCAATACTTCCTTCTACCCAAATGAAAAATATAATGAAGAAATCATATGGACATTCTATAAATAGTCATAAAATGTCTTGCACATAATGCAATTATAAACAACAGGTCCCAGATGTTTTAAATATGCAGTTTTGATGTTCTGTCCTTTGGTGTGAGTAATTAGGAATTGGATTCTAAAATGTTCCTGTCTTTCCCACTCCCAAATTAATCATGGATTACTGAGTTTTAGGTGCTTAAAGAAATATGGGCTGAGTGAATGTTCACTAATTAGCCCTAATGCTTATCAAGGAATCAAATGAACTCTTGTTTCATCAGCGTCACCTTTAGATTTATTACAACAAACACAATTCTTGGAAATGAATGAATTATTAATATAGTGTTTTTGATGCTTGGCAATTAGTGTTATTTTGAGATCCTTGGCTTTGTGTTTTTGCTGCAGAGAAACATCCTTGTTTACAATGTAAAGCTTTAGAGCATAGTTTTTTGTTTTGCTTTTCAAAATGTGATGTTCACACTAACATCAAAGATCTCATTCTAATTTTTTCTCCACAGATTTGATCCCAAACATGACCACCAATACTAATATTGTTTGTCTCACAGAATCCTCAAGATTGTTGCTCTTCACTTAAATACTTTTGGTCCTTAGCTGGACCAAGTATGGATCACAGTTATCATAAATGTCACAAATAACATGTAATGCTGATTTTAACCCAAATATTTTACAGGAAATGTCCATCCAATTGGCTTTCTTTGCTTAGAAGTCTGGATTAGCCATTGTTCATTCATTCTCATCAAAACATGTCTGCACCATAGCATGTAACTGACAGAAGATTCTACCTTTTGTACTGTCAAGAGAAAAAAATAAGAACAGAAATTTGATTCTACAAACATCGACTGCAAATGAGAACAAAAAATGTCCCATGGTATGGATTAATAACACTTCAGAGATAACGTTATAATTTGAGAACAGATCTTTAATGGATAGGATAAAAAATATGGATTAGCCTCACAGGGCAAATGGTGAGACTCGCCATTCATGATCCATGAGAGAGGTTACTCTCACATTCACTACCATAATGGGATGTGTTCCAAGATTAATTGTGAATCATAGGGTATGCCTGATCAAGTATGAGTCCTTTTTTAATTAAAATGGGACAGAGAAACTATTTCTGCAGAGGCTATGTGCACTGGAGTACCAGTTTTACAATGAAAATAATATGTGCAAATATACCATGTCTGCAAGACACAGCCCAATACAATGGAGGCTAGTGGTTTATGCTGACTTTTATATCAGTTGTACACCAGAACTTGTTTTTGGATACATCGGCTAATGTCAATATGGTATCTCAACCAGTGATCACAGCAGACTTGCTGCCTGGACATATGATGCCAATTGCTGAATTCAAAAAGCAAATTATTGTCCGAGAAAGAATGCTACTACATGTCTCTCAACATTGCAGCGCTCTGGCGAGCCTGCCATGGTCGAGTACTAACCACTTCCTCACTTTCAATTGTTTTGTTAATGACACCAAATTACTGGTTGCATATACAAGCATTTTTTTTTTGTTTTCATTTTCCACTTGTTGCCTACTCAGCTATTAAACAGTATAAAAATAATGAAAACAGACACAACTACAAAACAGTAGTAACATGCTTGTGGGTTTAATTTTGACCAGAAATTATTCAAAGCTGCCCCGGCTGCGTTGACAGCCATCGTTGCCTCTACTGAAACTTCCTGAACACGAGCATTAGCAAGAAGAATTTGACCATTCAGAGCAGGTAAAGTTCACTTTTGTGAATCTTGGAATATTCAGTACAGGTTAACTTGAAGCCCACAGCACATTATTCCTCTGATGTTTACTTGCTGAAATGCAACATTACTGTCCATCAAACTTAAGTGGCTGAAGGTTTTGAGTTGGGTATTGTCACAAAGTGCAAGCGTTTTATATAGTCTGGGGGTTCAGAAAGGGCTAGTGTTGGTGCTGGCTTTCACTCCAACCAAGCTATTACACACCGGATACTAACACTCGTGGTTTTTAGCTAGGATTCCAGGGGTAAATTAATTGAGTCAGACATGCACCTGCTTAAGTGAAAAAAAATCACATCAGCCCTCACTGGATAAGGTTGAGAACCCCTGCCCTGAAGGGAGGGGACGGTGGAGCACGCTTGATGCATTCTTAGTAAAAATCTAAATTAGAGATTTGTCTTTTAAATCATTTTCAAATTCGGCCGATTAGGGGTCCATTGTCGTCCAGGATCCTGGGCTTCAGCCCAGGGAAGCCCATGCATTGCATGCCCCTAAAAGCAGTGTTTGCAAAAATATAAGATTTCTTAAAACAACACACACCTGGGGATACAGCCTATGATATATTGCCAAACCAAGACAAATTCTGAAGGATTCAATTGCCATACTCTTGTAAGACTTCAATCATGTTTTGCCAGTGACAAAATCCCGAACACCTCAACCTTGTTGTCTTCATTCTTGTCCCTCAACACCAACCCAATTCGTATTGGTTTTTGTTGTTGTTGTTGTTGTTGTTGAACCTCTCAGTGAATCTGGTTAGTAGCACTGTAAAATAATGCCACATAGTATGCCAGAATATCTGGCTTAACCAGTCATTATAGTGTATCACAGCTTGTGACAAATGTAATATTGCTGTTGTATGATGGCGGGCACTGTTACAGATCTTCTGTTCTGGTGCAAATATCTGAAAGCACCAAGTAAAAATTGACATTTCATGACACTTTCTGATTTTGAGATAAAGGCTGCTAAAGTTGGGCACTTTTTACTTCTTACATGATTCCATTGAAACTACAAGGTGAATCACTCTATTTTTTTACATCAAATTTCTAGGCATATACAACACACTAAAGCATCAATTCAGAAAAGTCCAAGTGTTATGAAATGTCAGTTTTTACTTGAAGCGTTCACATATGTAAGGATGGAAATTGTTTTTTTTTTCCTTGAGCAAGGTCCATGATCACAAGCTTTTCCACGAGCTGTGATAAAACTCTTTCATACATGTAGAATATGTGAAAACAAAGTGACAAGACAATGTTTTTTTTTTTCAAATTTTGCCCCTTTTTTCCCCAGCTTGAACACAGCGGAACTGTTTAGACCACCACAAAGCAACCTGCTCCCCATTGACTCAGGAGGAAGATGGCATGTCATTCCTCCGACTCACGAGACAACTAGCTCTCGCTTCATCACACAATGCAGTTGCACCTCTAATTACACACTGCCTATGCCATCAGAGGATCATGTAGTCAGGGTACAATTTAGTTTGTGCCGCTACATGCGCCTGGGCAAACAGAAGTGGTCGCTACAGGCGAAGCTGCACCAATTGTTGCCTCGCCCATATGGACCTCCAGCCACAGCCAGTAAAGGGGTGGTTGGGATTCAAACACCCAACCACAGGGCTCACAGACAAACGAGCCACCCAGCGGCCCCCAGGACAATGTTAAATGGCATCCATATGCTTTTCTCAGCTTTTTGTCCAAAATGTGTTTCTTTGATAAAAATGTCCAATATTTAAGGGTTTGTAAAAAAGAATTAATGAAGATAGGATGAAATGGTTTATTGTGCATAAAACTAAAAGCTCTGTTCTTTCTGTGTAAATATTAACAGACCTGAATACCCTGGGGGTGTTACAAGATCAGTGAATATTATCAAAAATGCTGGCGGTGGCTTGCCACTTAAAAAAAATATATTCTGGAGCAGAAAGAGTTAAATATCTTTCACAGAGGCCAGCATGGTACACCATTTATCACAGAATGCCCCAGCAAAAACTAATCCCCAAGAGCTTCATGTTTACGTGAACTAACCATATATTTGAGTGTTTCGTTCATATGCCTGGGTTCTTACTCTATGTACATCACTGTAGCTGATTACAAACACCCACCATCTGCTGCATAAAATGCATTCTTTCACATTTGAAAAATAAAATACAAATTATACGAAGACAATTATGATGTCTGACTCTTCAATTAAATGTGGGCACATCTTTCCAACCAGAGTCAGAACAAGCACAGGCCATTTGACTTTTTATTTCTTATTATCTTTTTAATTTCTTCTTTATTGTTTTCTAACCTTCACAGGAAAGGAGGGCCTTGAGCCACGACAAATAGATGTAAAACTAATTTGTTTGATGCCATCCTTGATCTGTGTGAGGGCATCCATTGTAATCTTAGATGGAAATGAAAATAATAAATCACTCAGTCTCCTCGGAGAATAGAGAGTAGCTAGCAGCACAGAGATAAAAGCTGATTCCAGAGTGCATTTATTAAGTACTTTGCAATAAATTATTTTGAAATGAAACAAAATGAGCAGGATTCCATCCTTGTAAAATTTGGTCCATCAAAACTTTTAGAAAATTGTCTTTTGATGACAGTGCGGATGACTAATTCAAGACTTCCTGAATTAAGCCAGTTTGATGGCAATGTGTTTCTGAAGCCATAATGCATACTGTTGTTTGCACATTTTAGTAAAAAGTTATGATAGATGAAATTCGACAATTTGCATATATTTTTCTTCTCATAAATCTGCATTTCCATTCTGAGGCAAAAATGATGCTTCAACATTTGACTGAAATGCAGTATATCAGCATTAGTTTTCTTTCAATAAAACGCCATTATTTTATGATCTAGCACCAGACCTGTATTTTGCTATTCTCTGCATAAACACAACTTCAATGCGTCCTACAACATACCTAAAGAGAAGAAATGTATTATCTTCTGATAAAATGTATTTCATTGTTATTGTTAAACAATGTAGATAGTAAGCAATTCTGGCTTCTCTGGTGTAAAATAGCTTTCTGGTGTAAATTCTGTGCTTTAATGAAAGTCTGCCAAAAAAAAAAAAAAAAAAAGCAAAACTAGCTTTGGGAAGTAAGTTATAAGGAGATAACAGCCACAGTGATAGAATACAGCAGATTAAGGCTGCTGAGAAAAAGGTGATGGCTTTCGTTGGATTAGGGTCAGAGCAGTCTTTGTGATATCTCTGCCTCATTACGTTTTCTTATTTTCTTTTTCTTCCTGGCAGACAAAGTTGTCATTCACACTGGAAACCTGTTTTGAGGACTCAATAGCAAGAGAAGAGACTGTGTTCCCAGCATCTCGAGGAATGAGAGGGAACGAAGTGGACCGGCTCAGAGAAGGTAATTCAAATGCCAAGGTTTTTCTTTTCTTTTTTTGTAGGCAAAGCTTGGCTGCCTGAAGGTGGCTTGGTTCCCCTCTGACTCTTCTCGCTTCTACCTCTCCAATTTAATCCAGTCACAGGAGCACAGTTCCAGAAACTTCCACAGCTCTGACTCAGCTTTTGAGCTGTGAGCATGGGCTGTATGGCCCTTGCCCAGCACTGGAAACAGTAAATTTCACCTTAGCAACTTGGAGACAATGGTGGCTTTCCTGGATGTGATAATAGTAAGAAACCAAGAGACTTACACTATCTGACAGAATGGCAACAGCTTATTTTTGAAAAGGGACCTGCTAGGTTGGGGATTGGCTGAGATGAAATGTCAAGGGGTCAGAAAATTAAAAGTTCTTTATTATGTTTCTACCACCCATGAACTCAGCCAGCTGATTTTGTTAATTAGTTGTACCTCCTGGCTGGAGGATTGTGCTAATTGGCATATACGTGTGGGCAATTGGAACTAAATAAAGGACATGACTTTTACTTTTTGAACCTGGATTATCCACTGCTGGGGGGTGGGGGGCAGGGGTACATGGAAATTCGGATGGTAACTTTCCTTGAAAAACAAAGCAAGCGATACATACAACCCCATTTCCAGAAAAGTTGGGACGCTGTGTAAAATTTAAATAAAAACAGAATGCAATGATTTGCAAATCATTTAGACCCTATATTTAGTTGAAAATAAAGCAAAGACAACATATCGTTGGCCTGCTGATAAAACCTCGTATCTTAAAAATGATAAACTTTACAGGAGAGTATAAAAAATGTTTAATTTTCCACGTAAGAATGCAGTTGAGCTGCGTTCGGGTAGGATGACTGTTTTTCTTCCAAGAATGTATTTTGTATTTTGCAATGTTTATGTTATTATCGTGGACATACAAGTTTTTGTTTCTTATCAAATTTGGAGATAGGAGGTTTTATCAGCAGGCCGACGATATCAACTGTTGCAACTGAGAAATTTTATTGTTTTTTGAGAAATATTTGCTCATTTTGAATTTTATGACAGCAACATGTTTCAAGAAAATTGGGACAGGGGCAATGTTTACCACTGTGTTGCATCACCTTTTCTTTTTACAATACTCTGTAAGTGTTTGGGAGCTGAGGTGCAGGCAGGCCAGTTTACCACCCAGCCTCGTTTACTACAGAGCCATGTTGTTGTAATATGTGCAGAGTGTTGTGTTTGGTGTTGTTTTGCTGAAATAAACAAGGCCTTCCCTGTCAAAGATGTCTGGATGGCAGTACATGGAGCTCCATAATCTGTATATATTGTTTAGTATTGATGGTTCACAGATGTGCATGTTACCCATGCCAAGTGCAATAACTCACCCCCATACTATAGTGGATGCTGACTTTTGAACTGTGCACTGATAACAAGCTGGATGGTCCCTTGCCTCTTTAGCCTGGAGGAAGTGGAGTCCATAATTTCCCAAAATGATTTCACATTTTTGATCCGTCAGACCACAGGACAGTTTCCCTCTTCGCCTCAGTCCATCTTAAATGAACTCAAGCCCAGTGAAGGCTGTTGCATCCCTGGATCTTGGTTTAATATCTGCAAGTTTTAACTTGCATTTGTGGATGCAGAGACAAATGGTGTTTACTAAGAATGGTTTGCAGAAGTGTTCCCGAGCCAATGCCGTGATTTCCACTTTAGAATCCCGTCTGTTTTTAAGGCTGTGCTGCCTGAGAGCCCAAAGAGCATTAAGATCATTACCATTAAATATTGGTTTTTGGTCTTGTCCCTTATGTACAGAGTTTTCGGTGGATGCACTGAATCTTTTGATTATATTATGTACTGTAGAGGATGAAATCCCCAGATTCTTTGCAATTTTACATTAAGAAATGTTATTTTAAATAGTTGAACGATTTGCCGATGCTGTCTTTCCCTGAGTGGTGAAGCCATCTTTTTGTCCGAAAGACTTTTTATTCCCAAATCATGTTCCTGACCTGTTGCCAATTAACTTTCTTTGCACTTCCACCAGGTGTATTTTTTTTGGCATCATTCAACTTTTCCAGCCTTTGGTAGCCCCTGTCCCAACCTTTTTGAAATGTGTTGCGGGCATCAAATTCAAAATAAGCAGGTGTTTTCCCAAAAACAATTAACTTTCTTATTTTCAGCATTTGATGTTGTCATTGAACTATTTTCCATTAAACATAGGTTAATGATTTGCAAATCATTGCATTCTGTTTTTATTTACGTTTTGAACATTGTCCATACTTTTCTGGACTTGGGTTTATTCTTATGACTGTTATGTACAGTCTTTGCCAGCTGAGTTGTTCAGTTCTGTTAAGAGCAGGTTAACTGAATGATTAGACAACATAACGCCATGCATGCTGTAAGTTGCAATATATTTTGCCAACAAAGCCAGAGTATTGAAATGCAATCGAAATGCACAAGAATAATTTTTACTAATATCACCTCACAGATGTCAGAAGACTCATTTTGTGCTGCTATGAATGACCTAGCACTTTCAGACTGGTCGGTTAAAAGCCATTGCTTTTCATAATATTGATTTTGTTTTGCTCTTTCCTTGATATTAGCCCGTAAGCAGGTGCTGTTCTGGCTTGTAAAAGGTGAAAACAAAATGAATTTGTGTACATCACCCATTTAAAAACTCAGACAATCAGAAAAACACTCTCATAAGGGCAAAAAAAAACAAACTGATTCCATCGAACATGCAACATTCAAGCAACAATCTTTATTTTGGCCAATAAATGAATATAAATACATTCATAAAGCACAAACACTGGTGGAGAAATGCTCTCATTTTGCAATCTACATTTCGACGAATGGCTGTCATGATTGCATTACTGCCAGTCCAAAAGACTGCCAGGCACTTGATAAACGTTCTGAGTGCTTTTTGAGGTGCTTTCATGTCACACACCTCCTCTCTGCGGTTCGCTGTCTCACGTCTCTGGAGCGCAGCATGATGGACGGGCTCATTTTACTAATGTTCTGAGCCGGAGATCCTGTAGTGTCATCACATTTTACAGGCCCTGTGGAACAGGGAGAGAGCCTGACGTACAGAGTTATGTGAGATGAATTTTGTCATGTTTTTTTTTTCCCCTTTTCCTCATTCAAGGTCTTTATGCCTCTTTTTTTGACCTTGGGTGCTGACACCATCTGCAGCTTTGCTGTCCTTTTTTGACTTCACTGGTTGTGGCTCTGTGTTGAGTCTTAGATACAGTCAGGCAGGAAGAGCAGGCTGAATCCTTCATGTTTATCACAGGAATGAATGAAACACCGCAGTGCCATTTGTTTCCTCAATTCCAGGATATTGAGGCTGCTTACAATGAGTACCCGCAAACACACACACACACACACACACACACACATACACATGCACATGGTTATTTGCACACACAGGCACTCACACACAAATCACAAGCATTTACAACAAAAGGGGATTAATACGCAATGACGCATTGACCCTGCGCAACTTGCCTACCCATACTCATGGACAAATGCAAGCACACAATCACACGCCCAAATGTTGGGCCATCTGACCTATTGTTGAGTACCCTTTTCTCACTGCATGCCAGTGGCGCGAGTCAGACATCAGGTCAGGTGACCGGCTCACCCTTGAGCTTACTCACCAGTCTGACAGAACGGCTGGACTGAAAGAGCAAAGGGTGACGAAACCTGCCATCCGGACCCACAGTCAAGCTGGCCGTCAGCTTGTTTTCCTGGAGGTGACTGGAAAGGGTGGGTGTGACAGGATGCATGAATGGAAAAGGGTCTCTGTGCTGTGTGGTAAGGGCACTGCACTCTGCCTCTTCAGATGAAAAGCTGAAAGTGCAGTAAATCTAGCAGCTCAGAGCACATGGGCTGTGGCCAAAGCTTCTGCTACAGCCCTACTCCCACGCCCAAAATTTAACCCAAAACCTAATCATTTACAGTTAGCTACGGAAGTACTGTGTTTGGACAATGACACAGTTTTGTGATTTTGCCTCTCTATACCACAATGGATTTGAAACAAACCATCAAGATGTGATTAAAGTGCAGTCTTTCAGCTTTATTTCAAGGGGTTTCACAAAAATCTCACATTTACACTTCCGTGATTATAGCCCTTTTTGTACGTAGTGCTCTATTTTCAGGGGCTCAAAGGTAATTGGACAACTGACTGATGGTCAGTTTCATCCCCCAGGTGTGACCTGTTCCCTCATTATTTCATTACAAGTGAAGCACATTAAAATTCTGGAGCTTGTTCCAGGACTTGCATTTGGTAGCTGTTCATGGGGACTCTCCATATGTGGTCCAAAAGTGAAGGAGGCCATTATCAGGCTGAAAAAAAAACAAAAAAACAAAACAAAACAGAATTATCAGACAAATAATTTTAGGATACGGTTTGGTATATTCTTTAAAACAATGAATGCACTGAAGAGCTCAGCAAAACCAAAAGACCTCGAAGACCACAAAAGAAAACTGGGTAGATGATTTCAGAATTGTTTCCTTGGGGAAGAAAACCCCACACAACATCTGACCAGGTCAGGAACACTCTTAAGGAGGAAGGCATATCATTGTCAAATTCAACAAAGTAGAGACATCTTCATGAATGTAAATTCAGAGGGTTTACCAAAAGGTGCAAACCACTGGTAACACTCAAGAACCTAAGGCCAGATTAGACTTGGCCAGAAAACATCTAAAAAGCCTGAATAGTTCTGGAACAAGATTATGCGGGCATATGAGACCAAGATTAACTTGACCCAGAATGACTGGAAGAGAAGAGTATGGCGAGGGAAAGGAATGGCTCATGATCAAAGCATACCACATCCTCTGTCAAATATGGTGTAGGCAGTGTTATGGCATGGACATGTATGGGGTGCCCATGGAACTGAGTCACTGGTGTTTATTGATGATTTGACTGCTTTTAGAAGCAGCAGAATGAATTCTGAAGTGTATAGGGCTCTACAATCTGCTCAAATTCAGCCGAATGCTGTAAAACTCATCGGATGGGTCCTCACAGTGCAGATGGATAATGACCCAAAACAAACTGAAAAAGCAGCCCAAGAGCTTCTCAAGGCAAAGACATGGAATATTCTTCTATGGCCTAGTCAGTCACCTGACCTCAATCCAATTGAGCATGCTTTTCATTTACTGAAGACAGAACTGAAAGGCAGAAATACTAACGAACGAGCTGCAACTGTAGGTGGCTGCAGTAAAGGACTGGCAAAGCATGTTATGGGACAAAACTCAGTGTTTGGTGATGTCCATCGGTTCAATGCAGCCAGTCATTGACTGCTCAGGATTTTCAACCACATAAAAAAACTCAACCTTATTTTTGTAATAGTGTTAGTTTATCCAATTAACTTTTAACCTCTGAAAATAGAGGACTCTATAATAGTTAGAGGCTTACATTTTTTGGGAATCCTCTAGGTCACAGGATTACAATGGGATTCCCACGAGATGGGAGTCAATTTCACAATTCATCACATGATCGGGACAGGACAGGAAAAAAAGTCAGCAGGAGTGGGCGGGACCAGGAATCATAATAATAAATCATAATAATACATAGATCCAGTTTCAATAAATATGCAGTTATAAGATAAATAAACATATTTATTTTGAATGTAGTTTTAGACATACTGTTGTCTTTACTATTATTTTTTTATTTAAAATGTCAGTAATGCAGTCAGAATTGGATTCAGGGAAGACAGCATTATAATGCTAAAGTATAATCATCCGCGTACCACAATGAGTGAATTTTGGGCAAGTCTAAGGTTTTAAAGAATTTTCGACTCAAGAGTGACATTGTTAATACTGTCTACACTGTATGTTAGTCATGTAAAGTAGTAACCAAATACACGACTGACTCCGGCACAACTGGTCTTCAGAGACAGACTATAAAGTAGGTGGCAGTGAAATTCCAGCCAAAAATGACCCCTTTTTGGAAACATAGGTTTCCAGTTGTCATGTTCCCTCTCTTGTCAAGTGTATTTTAAGCTACTTGAAAATTAGCGGTGTTTCCATCTGCTGGTTTTGTGGAGATAAACCAGGCTACGCAAAGTGTAGTTTTACCAGAAGTTGGCGGTTTTGGCTACATTACGCACAGCTGTAATAAACAGTTGAAGAAACAGCTGATCTGTCTTGTGAGTTAAATATTTGCTACCTCACAATTTAGTCATCAAAGGCTGTTCCATCTCCCATTAAGTGCAGAATGCTTTTTAGAGAAAAGACAAAAAAAGAAAGAAAACATCTTAAGCAAGTGTGAAAACTTCTTTTGCAAAATCCATGATGTACTTTTTTTTGGTTGTTTTTTTTTTTTTTTTTTTTCCCACTGTAGCTGAACAAGTCCAGCCCTCAAAAAAAGCTAGAAACAGAGATCTAGCTGGCCCTTATTAGAAAAAGTACAGGGACCCCTGGCCAATTCTGTTACTTATGTTTTTGTTTCCTTCTGTGAGGGAATTTTGGTCTTTGGACTAAGACAACATCCCTAATGCCATATTACCACTAGTGAACCAGTATTTTCGATAGCCTACTGCAATTTATTGAGCAAATGGTGAGAATAAAAATAAAAATATAATAAAAATTGTCCTGCAGAACATAAAGTAATTTTTGAAAAGTATGGCAAATACATAAAATCAAAAACATTGCACTATCTAAAGCCTACGAGCCCCCCCCCAAAAAAAAAAAAAAAAAACATAAACTCTACCATGGAAGTGGGATGGGACAATAGTCATTCATCCAGGATTGGGATTGGGATGGGACAAATTTTGTTTAATTAAAATTTTTATCACATTATGGGACAGGGGTGAAAACTCCCCTGTCACCCTCTAGTAAAATGGCTGTAATTCTGAAACAGTTAATGCAAGATTTTTATGGAAAGCTCTTGATTAAGATCCATTGTGGTGGTACAGAGGCAAAATTACAAAAATTGTGACGTTGTCTAAGTACGTCCGTACCTTACTTTATGTATAGTAAGGTCCATTAATATTTGGACATAATGAACTTGTTATTTTAGCTGTCTAACATAGCATCTTGGAGTTAAAGTTAATTCATAAACATTTGCTCAAAGTGGAGACCTTTTACTGTAAATTGAGGGCAGTTACATCAAAATCAGGTGATCGGTGTAGGAATTATAACACTTATCACAGATGGGTCCACCCTTCAAAAGGGACCAAAATTAATTGGAAAACTGGCAGCACAGTAGTTCCATGGCCAGTAGCGTGTTATTCCCTCATTTCATTCACGAACACAGGTGAAAGTTCTAGAGTTAGTTTCAAGTGTGCCTTTGCTTTTGAAATCTATACTTGCCAAAATAACTATACCTATGTCAGTGTACAAATATTTATGGACCGCACTGTTGATCGACATATCACATTTCACCATTAAGCAGACAATCTTACCAGGAGTGACCTGGATTTCAGGCAACTTTGGCTTAATAATACAGTGTCCAGCATCTAACTTGTTACATGAGCAAAGTTAGTGTTTCTCTCGCCTTCGCCCAGAAGAGCTGCTGACAGACTGACAGTCAGATGCATGGAGGCTGAGAGTGATGTAGAATCAGGTCTGGTCGTATGTATGCTGTCAGCTTCCATTACAGAAGCTGTCAAACACCTGGAGGCGGCTCAGACTCTGTCAGTGCAACACTTTTTAAAAGGTGCAAAATACATGCTGCACACCATGGAATAATCACATACAGAGCAGCATGTCCAGCACATCAATCTGTCAACCTGGGATATGGCATTCACTTAACATAAATAGGACATTTTCCTGCCTGTATGTTCCCTCGTCTTCATCCTCTTCTTCTTCTTCTTCTTATTATTATTAGCTATTGTTATTTGTTTTTGTTGTTGTTGTTCTCGGCAATACATATTCTCTGTCCGAAGTGTTGATTTTCTCAGAGGAATCAAATCTACAGCTTCCAACACTGCCATTGGAACTGATTTATAATTAATTTCACTTTAGCTGAGCCATTAATTGAAAGCTGATCTAGATTTTCCTTTTGTCATCAGCAGGCTTACAGTGATCAGGAGTCAATTATCTTTTCTGAATGACAAGAATGTTTTTAAATGTGATGCAGAAATGAAAATGCACTGATTAAACTCCTGCAGAGAAGATTCCTTAATGCCTTTCTTCATTCATCAGGTTTAATTAGGTATTCCATTCGTTTGTGCACGCACAAAGACCATTACTTGGATAAGCAATAAACTTGCATGAAATTGACACAAGCTGTGTGCTTATTATGTTGTTTGGAGAACAAAGGGGTTTTTTTTGAGAGAAAAAACTTCCAAGAGATTGATGTACTATAATCTATCATTTAAATAATGTTGATTTCATCTTTTGGACTTGAAAAAAGATATCTGGTATCAATCATAGTGAATGATACCTGATGAGGACATGCCTGGACTGAAGGAGATAATTGTTGGGCATAGTTTTGCTAACTGCATATAACCACATAACTAAAAGGAAAGTGGAATCATTGCTTAGGTAGAAGGACTTAGGAATCTTTGAATGGCGTTTTGTTCTATTGCTTTAACTCATTATGCCTGAATCAAATAATATATTTTTTTCTTCTGTATTTTCATTTATAATTTCATATTCTTAAGCGAGAGACATAATGTCCACGAACTCTTTGGTTAGTGATGTGACCTACATAATATATCTGTGCAGTCAATATTCAATACATTTTCACAAGCAATTTTCCATCTCTGGATTCAAAATACAGTATCACATTTCAGTTCTTACAGAAGCAAATTGATTTGATGCGGCACACTTGTTGTTATATGATCATTAATTGGCTAACTCCCATTTGCAGTTCAGCACATATAAAAATGAAATGAAATTATTTCAGCTATATCTGCTCATGGTCAAAGACGAAAACGTGTTGGCTGAAATTTTGTTGGGAATGATATCACTACTAAATATATCATTCCAATTAGCCAGACCAATTATCAAAGGCATATGCAGGACTGAATGAAACATATGTGAATATTTCTATTCACTGTACATTTGTTATCAACCTGGCTTTGCATATTAGCATGCAAAGGATGCATATAATTTCAGGAATCATTTGCGACACATGCAAGGCTTGTGCATTATATCTTTGGCCTTGAAAAGCTTGCAAACATTAGTTTTTCTTTCTATGAAAAATGGCCGCTGTAAATGGCCCTAACCACAAAACTTGGTCTAACATGGTAACCTAACATTTTCAGTGGCATGTTTCGTCGAACACGAATCATCACGCCATGCCAAAAACGTTTAGAGGCATCACTTAGTGCCTGACATAACTCTTCTTGTGGTCGATTCTGAAGCCATGTCACCCACCATTGTACTTGGCATCCAATCCCACGGATGACATGAAATGACCCCCCCCCATCCCCCACCCAAGGCCCGTTAGACATCACCACTACCCCGCCAGACATGAAATGACAGGCCCCGCTCTGCTTTCTCCACATTGCTTCCTGCCCCCCAGCTGACAGAGGGGCCTCGTTCTGCACCCATAAAAATGACAGGCAAAGAGGAATGATGAATAGATGGCCAAACGTTCAAGTAATTTTTTTGTGGCAAAATGTCAGATGACATGTCATTCTAAAAAAAAAACAATTCATTAAAAGCACGGAAAGTGGTCAGATATCAAATGTCACAGAAATTCAGGTGGGGTGGAGGGGGAGGGGGGGAAGAAATGAGACCGATAAATGTGGTAAATGCAAATTAAATATTATGTATTTAAGGTATGTGGCAATGCCATTTTTCATCAGTCAGCGTGAATTTTAGGACCTGTCACAATTCAGGTGACACTAGTCAGATGGATGACATTTCAATTTTGCGACACAAAAATGCCAGCAAACACCATGTGTCTGCACACATACACGTGTGCTTCTGTGTGATCACATGGCTGCCATTTGTCACAAGTAGTCTGTCATTTATCGTCAGAGGAAAGACAGAGAGGGACACAAAGACTGGCAGGGAAAGAGTCTAAGAACTGGGAGGGCATGGGAAAGAGAAAAAGAGGGGGGACAGGCAGGTAGGGAGGTAGAGGGAGCAGGATGAAGGGAGAGATACATAGAAGAGGGATGGACAAACTGGGAGAGAGATGGAGAGGGAGATTTGTATTCCACAAATCCACTCAAATTCTGCATTTAGAGGGCAAGGACCTTCCAATAAATCTCTAGTGTGAAAACCACTACACAGAAGGAGAGACAAAAAACAGACAGATAAAGCTATGATGTCCAGCAACATAGGAGGAAATTCAGTCTCAATATATGGCCACATCTGTTTCACAGTGAGACTGAGAGATATGAAAATTTAAATGTGCCTTATGATTTAAAAAAAGCCCCCGTGCTGCGGACCACATCAATAGCAACACTAAATATGAATGTGACAATAATTATATGTGTGAATCTACTATAAAAAGCAGTTTCGTTTCAGTCTTCGTTAGTTCATAGCAGTAGACGTACGGGCAATTGAATTGACTGATGTTGACTTATACTCAAAAGTGACAGGTGCACGCACACAAACTCATCCACACACATTAGTTAACATGGCAACAATAAACCAGAAGTCAGAGAACAAGCCCAAAACACTGCAGATTTGAAGCAGTGAAATTGCCCACAAAACAGTAGATAAAGCTTATTGAATTAGTGGTATGATAACCTCTTTAGAATTTAGCTCCCAAGAATTAAAGCCACATTAGGGATGTAAAATTGTGCTTACATCGTTACTTTAAGGAAACTAATATTTGCTACTTAACCAGGTCATAGAATTTTGTAGCAAATGCGCTTGCTAGCAGTGTGAGTGCAATCATGCCAGTCAGCTTGCATTTCATATTTACCATGCATTTCATATTAACCATTCATTTCAAGCCTAACAAGCCTATTTTTGCCAGACAATCATCCAAAATACAATTTGAATGTTTTGCCTAAAGCACAAAACAAAAGCAACAGTGACTGCCATGTCCATCGTTTTTTTTTTCATAAACTTCCGAGTACAAGCTCGCACTAATTTAAAAAAAAAAACAATAATAAAAATCTAGTCCCTCCATTGTTCCTCCTTCTCATTTCAAGTGACCAGTCATGTATTTTTTGTTCTACGTCACATCCTCCAAAGTGAATGTAGCTAGGGGAAGTGAGGGAGCAAAATTCAATCAGTGAATTCGACCATAACAAAAGTCACATACGGGCCGCTTGGATACGGCTAATGAAACATAAAAGCTGCCCAGATTACCTCGCAACCAGCACACTGTCTCTTTTTCAGTGCAGTTCATTTAAGTGGGAGCGGGGTGGTGCCGCTCTCCAAATATCTTGAGCAGAAAGTCTACTTAAACATGTTAAGAGGCGGTCTCCCTAAGAGCGGTCCAGTGAATTTCGCGTCAGAAAAACTTTTTCCCTGAAACTTTTTATATCAAAAGGGTTTGGAATACAACTAATCAAAAAGGTTTTTTTTTTTTTAAATAATTTATATTGCCTTTGCTACAAGCTCAAACTCGTCTGAGCCGAACAGGCTGCCTTGGAGGCCCTTTTCAAGGCCGAAATTTGACAATATTTAGAATCGCGCCACGTCAAAACTATAAAAGATAACAGATTTTTTTCTTCAACATTTGTTCTCTTTGTCTTTCGTTGTCATAAGGACTAGATATCATTAGAATTGATTTCTTTTTCGATGAGCTATAATTCTCGAAAGACAAGCCCCTCCACAACATGTGAAAGAGCACTAAAAATAGCACTAATATAAGAGCCAAATTCTCGTTTGTTTGACCAAAACTGAAATAAAAAAATATATAAGCATAAAAGTGATAAGTCTATTTCTTAGGATTTAAAATCAAACCTCCGGGTATGCTGCTGTGTGCGAAGCGACAAGAACGTCAAGTGGGTCAAGTGCGCACTTTGTTTACTTACGCAACAGGTCAAATCTTATCACGCTAGCAGCCGATTGCTCGCTCAGAAGTTGTCCCTAACTCTTATTTTACCCCAAAAAAATCTTTAAAACCTTGTTAGACAGATACAGGGAGACTTTTTTTCTATATTTTGAAAGAAGAAATATAATTATCTGCTCAAACCAAGTGCTTTTGTTCCACTGAAGGTTTATGCGCAAGGGAAACCCCGCACCGACACCAATACGCCACTACAAAATGAGACGCCGCTATAAATGAGACGCGCAGAGAAAACAATTCCTCGTATCCCTTTTAGTGTTCGGGGGGATAATTTAACTATAAACTGAGTCATTTCGCAACAATATATGCATCGAGGATACGATGAACATTCCTAATATGGTGACATTGCGAAACAACAATAACAAAATTCAAAACTATTTGTTTATTCATCTGTCTCCCTATTATGATTTAACCTGGCACGCCAGACGGACAGTTCCATATATCTGCCACGGAAATATTTGACAAGTCCATCTGGGAAAGAGCCGTTCAAAAAAGTTTTCAGAGGAGGAACCTTCAAAAAAATCTGCGGCTGCTGATTGGATGATGGTTCTTCTCGTCACACTCATCACCGACCAATCCACATTAATCCATTAAGGTTTGGAGTCCTTCCCATCTTTTTCACGACCAGAGGAGCCAGCTGGTAGATCAAACTCTTACCGAAACCGGTCGGGAGAAGAGCAAAAACATCGTTTCCCGTCAGAAAAGCTTTTAGTGACGTTCTTTGCTCCTCTTTTAATGAAGAAATTGAGTCTATTTCTGATAAAACTGCTGATATTGACCCATCCACAGGAACCGCCAAGACGCCGCCATTGTATTCAAACATAAAGTCGCTTCCTGGTGATGTCACGTCTGCTGCTCCCGCCTCTCTTTCCCCTGATTGGGCCGTAAAAAATTTAGCCGTGAAATTGTTGGACGACGGTAGTTGGCAAGACGGACCTGCAGGATTTCAGACAATGAATCAGGCAGGGCCGTCTGCTCTGCAAGGCTAATTATGATTTGCAAATCATAAGAACAATTCATAAGTCCTTTTGGCTCTATCACAATTCCCTGGCTCCATACTGTATGTACACAAATTCAGTTTCTAAAAGAGTGAATGCTCGAGGGAATGTGAAATTGATGGGTTGAATGTTCTACAGATGATATTCCTCAAAATTTTGATATGACGAATTATGACGTTTCTCCACCTCACGTTGCATATATATACTGTTATGTATGAGTATTTTGTGAACAGCACTGAATATCATTTGTAAATGGAGATTTGTAAGACACTGTTTAAATGCCCATTATGACTAGTCAGCTATTTGTTTATTTTGTTCATCATTTGGCACCCTCTGGTGGTATGTCTGTAGAGAAACATGATCTGATGCAATACCACCTCTTTGTGATGAAATAGACTAGTGTTTTCTGGAAGTTTCTGGCTTCTTCTTGCCTGGAGGGGGCCAGATCACCCAGGAATCCTGTAGATCTTTCCAGAATGTTACTAGTCTATATAAATGCTGTGATTTTGGTCAGTAGAAGGGCAGAGTTTTTGTTTTGGCAACAGAGTTACATAGTGGCATTACAGTGTTATTATAAGATTAAACAGTGGATTATTTGTAGAAGTTTTTTTTTTATCAGTGAAGAATAAATTTGTTTGTCATTGCTGGTTTTCTTTGTTGTGATTTTCAAGTCATAACAAATTGGAGGTTCCACCGAGATAAACCATTCATTGGATCAACCATTGGATTCACCAAAGATTAAAGCTGATCTATCATTTTTTAAATCTTGCGACAATTTGAAAAACCAGCAATCATGACTTTTGATGTTAAAAATTTCCTGAAAACTCCAACCCAGGAATCAATTGTGCTGGCAAAGAAGAAGGACTTGCTGCAAATAGCCTCAACCCTTGGATTATCTGATGTGAAATCATCAATGAAGAAACAAGAAATATTGAACATTTTGGTTCAACATTTCATCGATGAAGATATCTTTGGGGAAGAAGCAGCAGAATTGATTAAAGATGTGGAAATGCCTGCAATAGAGCTGCAAAGACTTGAGGTGCAGCTATGCCTGAAACAACTGGAACTGGAAGAAAGAAGGTAGGAGAAGGAGAGAGAACTAGAAGAAAGAAGACTGGAAGAAAGAAGGTTGGAGATGGAGAAAGAACTGGAGGAAAGAAGGATGGAGAGGGAAGAAAGAAGGTTGGAGAAAGAGAAAGAACTAGAAGAAAAAAGAATGCAGTACAAATTGGAAATGAAGAAAATAGAAGCAGGTACTGTTACAAAATCTTTTGCACTTTCTGATCATTTTGATGTGGTTAAACACATCAGACTTGTTCCTTCCTTCCTAGAAAATGATGTAGACCAATACTTTACCCATTTTGAAAAAATTGCTGAAAATTTGAAATGGCCAAAAGAGCATTGGACAATGATGTTACAAAGTGTTCTTACTAGTAAAGCTAGGAAAATCTATAATCAATTATCTGTCCAACAGTGTTCTGATTATGATTTTGTCAAATCTGCCATTCTGAAGGGTTATGAATTGGTCCCCGAGGCTTGCAGGCAAAAATTTAGGAATTCTCACAAGGAAGCCAGTCAAACTCATGTTGAATTTGGCAGATTGAAGGAACAGTTGTTGAATCTGTGGTGTAATTCCATGAAAGTTGAGAAAGATTTTGACAGAATGAGGCAACTTATTCTGGTTGAGGAATTCAAAAGGTGTATCCAGCCTGATATCGAGACTTTCCTTGAGGAAAAACAAGCCACTACTTTGTAAGATGTTTCCACCCTGGCTGATAGTTATGCATTGACTCATAAGTCTTCTTTTGTCTAAAAATCCACTTTTTCTAAATTTCAAAGCAAGTCTCAGTCCAAGACTTCTTCTAATAACACTTATAATGATTCCAAGGCCACTTCTTAGAGGAAACCTTCCAGTGAGAAGCAATCCTCTGATTGTTTACCTTCTGTGTCTTGCCAATACTGCAAAAAACAAGGTCACCTTATTTCTGAGTGTTATGCTCTCAAGAAAAAACAACAATGAGAAGAAACCAAGCCAACTGATTTCACTAGGAGAGAATCTCTTGCATCAAAGGTCAGTTCACCTGATCTGCTACCTTCTGTGTCTGATTCTGTTATGGAGGGTTTTGAGCCATTCATCACCGATGATTTTTCCTCATCTGCTCCTGTTCGAATTCTAAGGGATACTGGGTCTTCCCAATCTCTTGTTCTTGCAGATATTCTGCCTTTTTCGGACAAATCGTCTACTCAGGTTAATGTCCGTATTCAAGGAGTAGAATGTAGTTTTACAAGTGTACCTCTCCATAATGTTCATCTCAAATCAGACTTGGTCTCTGGGCCTGTTACTGTTGGTGTTAGGTCTTCTCTGCCTTTCAAAGGTTTCATTTGCTTCTTGGTAATGATCTTGCTGGGGATAAGGTTGTGCCCTACCCTGTTGTATCTGACACTCCTTTGATTGATCAAGAATCCGAATCTATAGAGGAGGAAATTCCAGACCTCTATCCTTCATGTGCAGTTACTCGTTTTATGGCCAAAAAGGCTATTCAAGATGATGCTGACCTGGACTTCAACCTGGCTGACACCTTTATTGGGCAGTCTTTTCATCAGGAACCTTCCAGTCCTGAGATTTCTGGGAAATCTTCAGACTTGTCCTTGTCAGGTCATTCTAATGACATTCTGTCTGGGAAACAACTTATTCAGGAGCAACAACAAGCTCGTGATCTAGCGCATCTTCTACCACAGGCTGCAAGTGAACAAGAGGCTACTCAAGTTCCTGTCTGTTTTTACTACAAAAATGGTGTGCTTATGAGTAAGAGGTGTCCACCTGATGTTTCTGCAGATGAAGAGTGGATGATCACCCATCAAATTGTTCTTCCAAAGTCTTATCGTCAAGAAACTCTTAGTCTGGCCCATGACAATCCTATGTCAGGTCATTTGGGTATCAAGAAGACCCTTCATCGTGTCAGGAATCATTTCCTCTGGCCCTCCATGAAGTCCGATGTACAGGAGTACTGCAAATCCTGTCATACTTGTCAAATGGTTGGGAAGCCGAACCAGAATATTCCAAAGGCTCAACTTAAGCCCATTCCCGCTTTTGAAGAACCTTTCAGTCGGATCATCATTGACTGTGTTGGACCATTGCCGAAGGCTGGATCTGGTTGTGAGTACCTACTGACTATCATGTGTGCTTCCGCCCGGTTTCCTGAGGCAATTCCACTTCGTAACATCAAGGCGAAGACTATCATCAAGGCTCTTACCAAATTTTTCTGCTTTGTTGGTCTTCCTAAGTCTACTCAGTCTGATCAAGGGTCAAATTTCATGTCTGGCATATTTCAACAAGTTATGCATGAGCTTGGTATTAAACAATACAGCTCATCAGCTTACCATCCTGAGAGTCAAGGTGCTTTGGAGAGGTTCCATCAAACCCTGAAGAACATGATAAGGACCTACTGCCTTGACACAGAGAAAGACTGTGATGAAGGTGTCCATCTTCTTCTGTTTGCTGCCCGTGAAGCTGTACAGGAGTCTCTTGGGTTCAGTCCTTTTGAGCTTGTTTTTGGGCATACAGTCCGTGGACCTCTGAAGCTTCTGAAGGAAAAGTTGCTGGCCGAAGATGATATCCCAATGAACTTGCTTCAGCATTTCTCTGACTTCCGTAATTGTCTCTCTAAGGCTTGTGACTTTGCTAAGTCTAATCTCAAAGAGGCTCAGGGCAAAATGAAAGCCTGATATGACCTTCATTCCCGAGATAGAAGTTTTAAAGCTGGTGACAAAGTCCTTGCACTTTTACCAGTTCCTGGAAACCCTCTAAGAGCCCGATATTTCGGCCCTTACACTGTCCTCAAAAAGGTCAGTGATCTAAATTACATAATTTTAACCCCTGGAAGGAGGAAACAAAAACAAATGCATCACATCAACATGCTGAAAGAATACATTGACAGAGACACTCAGCAAAAGCCAGTCAATGTGGTAAATACAATTGAACTGGAAAATTCTGAAGAAGATTGTGACTGCCCCTTGGAAAATGAACCTGGTCCAGCCAAACTTGAAAATTCAAACATTCTTCAAAATATTGACAGCAAGTTAAGTTAAACCCAATGGAACATATAGAATGGTGACGGACTACAGGAAAGCGAACGCTCTATCAAAAATGGATTCATATCCTATTCCCAGGATTGATGACTGCATTGACAAAGTTGGACAGTCAAAGTATGTCACCAAATTTGATCTCCTCAAGGGCTTCTGGCAGATCCCTCTAACAGACAGAGCAAAGGAGATCTCTGCCTTAGTCACACCAGGTGGATTAAACCGATACAAGGTCATGCCCTTTGGAATGAAAAATTCTCCGGCCACCTTCCAACGTCTGGTAAACAGAGTGATTGCTGGACTACCAGGATGTGAGGCCTACATTGATGACATTATCATCACCAGCGACAGCTTCCAGGAGCACCTCGCCCACATCAGAGACTTCTTTCAGAGAGTGAGTGATGCCAAGCTGACTATCAACCTTGTTAAAAGTGACTTTTGTAAAGCTAAAGTTGTTTACTTAGGTCATATTGTTGGACAGGGTCAAGTCAAACCAATTGGTGCAAAAGTAAAAGTTATCACTGAATTTCCTGAGCCTACAACGAAAAGACAACTAATGACATTTCTAGGGATGGCTGGCTACTACAGAAAATTCTGTAAAAATTTTTCCACCATTTCTGAACCTTTGACAAATTTACTGAAGAAAAATGCTAAATTTGTTTGGGATGAAAAATGTCAAAATTCATTTGACCAACTGAAAGCTATCCTCAAAAATGCACCAGTTCTCTTATCTCCTAATTTCAAAAAGGAGTTCAAATTGGCTGTTGATGCCAGTGATATTGGTGCAGGTGCAGTTTTACTGCAAGAAGACACTGATGGAGTAGATCATCCTGTTTGTTACTTTTCCAAAAAGTTTGATAAACATCAGAAAAACTATTCAACAATTGAAAAAGAATGTTTGGCACTTGTTTTGGCTTTACAACATTTTGAAGTCTATTTGACTTGTTCAGCTACTTCCATCAAGGTCCTCACAATCACAATCCCCTCACATTCTTGCATAAGATCAAAAACAAAAATCAGAGATTACTGAGATGGAGTTTACTTTTGCAAGAGTATGATTTGGATATTTCTCACATCAGGGGAAAAGATAATATTATTCCAGATGCACTTTCACGCATGTAATTTTACTTTTCTATTTGATTGTGAAAATTGCACTGGTTGTTATGTATTTGATTGTTATAACGATCAATGATACTTTTGTGTAAAGTTCAAGATTATACTGATTAAAAAACTGTGTTAATTTTAACAAAAGAAAGCTTTTAGCAAAACCTTTTTTTTCTTAAAGAGGGGAGGTGTTATGTATGCGTATTTTGTGTACAGCACTGTATATCATTTGTAAATGGAGATTTGTTAGACACTGTTTAAATGCCCATTATGACTGGTCAGCTATTTGTTTATTTTGTTCATAATTTAGCACATAAACCCTCAGCTGAACAAAATCACTTGGTTTGAGCGGATAATTTTATTTCGTCTTCCCAAATATGCACAGAAATTTTAATTGTATCTGTCCAACAAGATTTTAAGAATATTTTTTTGGGAAAATAAGAGTTAGGGACAACTTCTGGGCGAGCAATCGGCTGCTAGCTTGATAAGATTTGACCTGTTGTGTCAGTAAACAAAGCACCCACTTGACCCACTTGACGTTCTTGTTGCTTCGCACACAGCAGCATACTCGGAGGTTTGACTTTAAATCCTTTTTATTTCAGTTTTGGTCAAACAAGCAAGAATTTGGCTCTTATTTTAGTGCTGTTTTTAGTGCTTTTTCACATGTTGTGGAGGGGCTTGTCTTTCGAGACTTATAACTCATCCAAAAAAGCAATCAATTCTAATGATATCAAGTCCTTATGACAACGAAAGATAAAGAAAACAAATGGCGAAGAAAAAAAACTGCCGTCTTCTATAGTTTTGATGTGGCGCAGTTCTAAATATCGTCAAATTTAAGGGCCTCCAAGGCAGCCTGTTCGGCTCAGATGACTTCCTCATTGTTTTGCACCAAGTCTGGCCAGCCTCCCCCACAGCTTTCAGTGGCACTTACAAAGTTTTATTTACCAATACCTGAATGCATATTATCATGAAAATTAAATATTTGCTAGACAATTAAAATATCTGTAGACTGGTCTAATTATAGACAGGCAAAATTTTACATCGTTAAGGAATAAAGTCACTCAATTTTTAAGGAAGGAAAAAGCTAATATTTTTTATTTCCGTTATGGAAGAAGCTAAAGGAAATGGGAGAAAAATTTGGCAGAGCATAAAAAAATTAACTGGCAGACAAATTAAACAAAGCAAAGAATTAGAGCTTAACATGAACAACCAGCTGGTGAAAAATCCCACCACCTTGGCTATGGAGTTGAATAACTCATTTATAAAATCAGTTTCTGATATTTCACAGCTCTTTTTATCACCTAAGTGTGAATATTGTCCTATTGATTACACTCAGCCTGTTTTTATTATTAAAGAGGTAAGAGAATTTGAAGTATCTAATATTATCAGTGAACTGAATAACTCCAAAGCTAAGGACGAGTACGAACTAGATTTAAATTTTTTGAAAATATATAAAGACTCCCTGGTGTACCCAATCACACGATTAATTAATCTATCTATTAAAAACTGTGTTGTTCCTGAATCTTGGAAGGTAGCTATGGTCAGGCCAATGTACAAATCTGGGTGTAAAACAGATGTGTGTAACTATAGGCCAATCAGTATCCTGCCCGTCATATCCAAAGCAATTGAAAAATGGGTTGTCAAACAACTTCAAAACCACTTGCAAATTTGCCATAATTCTTTACACCCCATGCAATTTGGGTTCCGTACCCACCACTCCACAGAAACCGCTGTTGCCATGTTTCTAGAAAAGACAAAGTGCTTTCTGGACAAGAATAACTGTTGGCGCTGTTTTTTTAGATCTAAAAAAGGCATTTGACACTGTTGACCACCGAGTTCTACTGGCCAAGCTAACTCGCTTTAACTTTTCTACTCAAGCTATCAAGTGGATGACATCTTATCTATCCACCAGAGGACAGTGTGTAGTGGTCAACGGTGTCAAATGCCTCTACTTGGAAAGCTCAGTCGGGGTCCCACAAGGTTCTGCTCGTGGACCTATTTTATTTTCTTTATACATCAATGATCTTCCAAACATATGCAGAAATGTAAGCATATAAATGTACGCAGACGACATGGTTGTTTTTATTCCAGCAAAAAACGTGGATGAAGCTTCCTGTATTCTCACATCTGCGATGGCCCATGTACAGGACTGGCTTAAGAGATCATGTTTGCTGTTAAATACTAAAAAACCATGTGTATGATTTTTTCTAAGCATACAGCTAAAATAACTCATTCTAAGGTATTCCTGGGGGAAGATGAACTACAACTTGTGGAAGAGTTCAAATACTTTGGGGTCACTTTGGACACAACACTATCTTTTAGGAGCCACATCAAAAAAATATCGAATACCACCAAATTTAATCTGAGTAATTTTAAACAGATAAGGACATCTCTAAATGATAGTGCTGCCTTAATGTTCCTTCACTCAATGATATTCTCACATATAGATTACTGTATAACTAGTTGGTCCTTTACTGGAGCCATGGCACTCAAACCAATTGAGTCTTTGTATAAAAAAGCGATTAAAATCCTAGACAAAAAAAAATTCTCATACCATTACTGTAGCATTCTCCCTAAGTATAAGTTGCTACGTTTTGAAAATTTTAAGAATTTCAAAATAGCTTGTCTGATGTTCAAAGCTCTACATGGGCTTGCACCGCCGCCACTAAATGACTACATCAAACAGAGGGCAGTCAGCCACTCCACCACTCGAGTCACTAGAGCCACTACTAGAGGTGACTGTGAGATACCTCTTAGATGAACTGCATTTGGCCAAAATGTTCTATCGTATAGAGGTAGTACATTATGGAACAGCCTACCTCCCTCAATTAGAGAAAGTCCCAGCTTTTTAACATTCAAGGGACATTTAAAGGTGTGGCTTCGAACAAACCAGATCTGTGATCATGGTTAATCAATATGTAATCACATCATGGGTCAATAAGTAACAATTAATGATGTACAAACTATAATTTATCATGGGTTTATGTGCAATTACCATGGGCAGTGTGCAATTTATAGCAATTATTCGATTTCCATCAGAGCAATGTGCAATCCTCACTTTATTCCGGGTTTATGTGCAATTACCATACAATCTATTCTGGGTTTATGTGCAATTATCATGGGCAATGTGCAATTTATAGTAATTATGCAATTTATATTAATGTGCAATCCTCACTATATTATTTTGGGTTTGTGTGCAATTACCATACATGTGCAATTACAATACTATTTCCTCCGGGTTTATGTGCAATTACCATAGGCAATGTGCAATCTTGAGCAATTGTATCAGAGAAATGTGCAATCCTTACTATATTCTGGGTTTATGTGCAATTACCATACATGTGCAATTATGTGCAATTATATTACTATTTGTTCCGGGTTTATGTGCAATTACCATGGGCAATGTGCAATCTTTAGCAATTATATCAGAGCAATGTGCAATCCTTACTACATTATCAATATTTATATTACATTTTTCTTATGGGCAATGTACAATCTATTTCAGTATATGACACTTTATAATATGTTATCTATATGTAATTTCCTGGGCATTGTGTGCATACATATAGCACATTGCACAATCAAGATGCATTTTGCACTTTGTCGTTATGCAGTACGTTCTTTTCGCACTTCTGCCTCTGCACTGCTGAACATAAACCAATATGGTTTCCGTCTGATTGTATAAACTTGTCCTTGTCGTATGTATTTTTTTTTTGTATGTTTTGTATTTTGTGTTTTGTTTTTGTCCAGCTTTCTATTCTTCTCCTTCCTTTTTACATCAACCTGCCAAGGGACTACGGTTGGAAATTAGCCTATGGCTATAAACCGGCATATTTACATGTATAATGTTCATTAATATGCACTGTCCCTTTATAAATAAATAAATAAAATAAACACAATAAAATTATGAGATATGTTTTACATTATTACAATTCATTATGGACAGATTATTTTGTTTGCCCTCACCTTCTGGTGAAATTAGAAGTAGGTTGTGCTTTTGATTTGACATCGTTCTGGCAAGTCATATGGTCTGCTTCGTAAATCCACTAATAGAGCTCTGGACGTCACGTGACTCATTTTGTTTATGCCGCCATTTTGGCAGGAAAAGACTGATCGAAAATTAATAGTACTATCGCTGATTTCAAGCCATCAGAGTTCCCAGCAGACTTCAAAACTGCATAGGTTAAACATTATTGACCCTTATAATACCTCAGGTATGCTTTTTACCGAGTATTGAGTCAGCTGGATTAGACAATGTTCCAGAACTGCAGCATCCAGACATCTACAATTACCTGATCAACTTTCCCTCGTCCTACTCCAGAGAGTCTCTGAAAGCCTACAAGAGCCTGGAGGGATACAAATGGATGCAATCTGGCTACGTGATAAATAGGGCGTGAGTCCACAGGAAGTGTTTTTTTGCGCTGGCAGCATGAATTTTTAATGCAAATACTGTGAAGTTAAGCATTGACAGCGCTCAACATCCTCAGCGCACAAAATGTCCTCAGCACACAGCTTTTTCCCGCAGTGCTCTTGGTTGGAAATAGTTCAACTTCTAGAACACCGCCGGGCTCATCAGTGTCCCTCAAAACCAAAAATTGGGAGGGACTTACAATATCAACAGCAGTCAGAGAAACTTTTCCTGCTGCAACACTCGTGTTTCTGATCACTTGGCGAGCTACATTTAGGTTTGCTTTCTGTTTTCCATTTAGGAACACTAGGTTTACTGACAATTACATTAGTCATATTAATGTTTACCACAACTGTAGTGCCCAACTGTGTTAGCTAGGTACTCTGTAATCGCGTAGGTTCCCATTTATTTTGATCTGGTTAGCTACATTACCCAAAGCATGGTTGCAAGCTACTTTTGCAACTTCAAACCATTAGCTTTATTCAGTTCCAATTTTGCTTTTGGGAAATTAACATTCAACAGCTTAATTGCTAAGATTATTCCAGATTTCTTTTCATTGGATTAGCAAATCTTGAGATCTACAATGATGCATGGCAGAAATGCTGAGACGGATTTTCTAACTTAGCAAAAATCAGGGCGAGAGTGTGATGGTTCTGCCCTGCAGTCCCTCCCCCTCCTGCTCTCTTTGCCTCCACTTCAACGAGCCACACCTGTTGCTCGTTGAAGTGGAGGTGAACTTTAAAGTATTTAAGAGTACAGCTGCATTCTGGTATTTTAGCCCCGTATGTGTTGCTGCTGCTCCCCTGTCTCTTTGTCATTTTTAAAAAAGTATATTTATTAAATGTCTTCTATTTTTCTTACTAGCCTGTGCGAGTGGGTCCCTTTTTCAGCCTTTGGGTACATGGTCCCAGTGCCCGCCGTATTTCTTGTTGCATCCAGCGGGACTAAACCATGACAGAATGCAGCTGCCAGCTTGGGACCCAGCCAGGTTGGTTGTTAGGGGAGCAGCAGCAGCGTTTTTTGTAGGGGAGCAGTGTTCCAGGTCCGGCGGAGGTGTTCTCCAGTGTGTTCCGGGTCCGGCAGAGGTGTGCTTCAGTGTTCCAGGTCCGGTGGTGCCATGCGTTTGGGGTCCGGCTGGTGCCATGCGTTCAGGGTCCGGCGGCGCCTTGGTTTCCAGGGTCCGGCGGCGCCATGGGTTCCAGGGTCCGGCAGCGCCATGGGTTCTGGGGTTCGGCAGCGCCATGGGTTCCGGGGTCCGGCGGCACCATGGGTTCCAGGGTCCGGCGGTGCCATGGGTTGCGCCATGGGGTCCGGGGTCCGGCGGTGCCATGGGTTCCAGGGTCTGGCTGCGCTATGAGTTCCGGGGGGCTCTTTCCTGGCTCGCCAGGAGGCGTGCCTTGGGGGAGGGTACTGTGATGGTTCTGCCCTGCAGTCCCTCTCCCTCCAGCTGTCTTTGCCTCCACTTCAACAAGCCACACCTGTTGCTCGTTGAAGTGGAGGTGAAGTTTTGAGTATTTAAGAGCATTCTGTATTCTGGTATTTTAGCCCAGTATGTGTTGCTGCCGCTCCCCTGTTGCTTTGTCTCTGCAGCTGCAACTTGAAGTGAAAAAAATCCTAGAACCTCCATGTAAGTTGATGTTAGTGCCACCTGAAGTCATAAGCGATGCCATTTCCGACACATGGAAATTGGGTCCTAGTTCCAACCTACATAATGGTCCCAAACAAATTAAATGTTTTCCAATCTTTGCATGCCAAACATAAATAATCAGCAAGAAAAGCTTTGGGTCTTTTGTGCAGGAAGGAGAATAACGGACCAAAATTGGGGTAGATGGGCTCGGTCACCCAACTTCAAGCCATCCCCACTAAAACCAACATGGCCCCCCAGATGGACCTTCAACAGTAACTGCATCATCCACATTTGAACTTACAATTTTGCCAATAAAAAGCTTGGGACCTTTTCATTCCATGCAGATATTAACCCTTTTATTTGTCACACTTGAGTATTTAATCACTATCTGTGTACATACAAATTGTGTACATTATGTACATGTATTTTTCAAGCAAAATTCCATTTCATACTTCTCCTTTTAAATCAGAGTTCAATAATCCTCAAAAGCCATTTTAGCACCAATAAATTTTGACATTAACCCTTTCTTTTTATACATTTCTGATAAAAATCTGGGCACACATCTGGGCTTCTGCCTTACGAGGTTTTTCAGCTGTATCTTTTGACCCACATCCTGTTTCACACTTCTCTTATCAGATGTCGAGTCATTTATAAATAGGCTATTCCTAATCTTTCCTTTGGAGTTGCCAACAGGAATGACCTATATAGCCTGGCTTAAATTCACCAGTACTGGTCTCTTCTATACATTATCACTTGTTGAGGCTAGCAGGGGCCTGTTGTTCATGGTAGTACACAGCATATATGATTTGGATAAAGGAGAAACTTCATGGTATGTAACTCTCGTTCCAAGTGCTTTTTGCCAATTGTATGAGGACTGTTTACTTTTGCACGCATGATACAATGCACGTTTCGATTTCAAGTTTCTCTTTCACCAGACAGAGGCTGCATAAATTGGAAATACTTTGTTGACGTGTATTGAAATGACAACCTCCTGAAACTACTCTTCTCAATAGTCTTCAAAAGATGGCCCACAATAATGATTTTTTTGTGGTGCAGCGAAAATTGTTCTTGCATTCATCACCTCTGTCTTGCGCAGATTTGACGCATAGTTTCTTTTAAAATACTTGTAAAAAAATCTACTCAAGGATTTATATCCAAGGCATCACTTAGTGCAGTGGTTCTCAAACTCGGTCCTGGCACCCCACTGTGTACGTTGGTTTTTGTTCCAACCACAATTTCAGTCTTGGGAATTTGACAAGCTGTTGATTTGTCTTAATTAGGTGCAGTTATCTTTAGAGCAGTAATTTATCCTCTTAAGCCACATATGAAAAACCTATAGATGCCATGAAGAATTAAAATTTCATATCCACATTGAGATATAGTAGAAACTTGCATAAATAACTGCAGAGGAAAACAATTCAACAGAACATTTAATCAACATACAATCAATAGGTTCCTCACTGGTGAAACTGTTGACACATGGTTGCAAAAATTAACAATTTATTAGGCAAACAATAGAGTCAAACCTGTTTTGTTTAAGTTCAGGCAAATTATTTTGAAAGAAAGCAAAACCCCTGTGGTCAACTACCATATTTGGAGCTTAATGATTTTCTCAGAGACTAATTTTATCTGTTTAGAAATGTTTTTGCTTGAAAATCTCCACAATATAGAAAAATAAGCATAATATGTTCAAAGGTTTTCATTCGTCATGGCACAATGGATATGTCCCAGAAATATCAACTAACTCATCCTGACAAAAGAATTTTCAATTTTGAATCAAACCTGCATTGAAATAAACAGGAAAATATTTTCTATGTACATAATGTATACAATTTGTATGTACACAGATACTGATAAAATACTCAAATATGACAAATAAAAGGGTTAATATCTGCATGGAATGAGAAGGTCCCAGGCTTTTCATTGGCAAAATTGTAAGTTCATATGTGGATGTATCAGATACTGATGATGGTCCACCTGGGGGGCCATGTAGGTTTTAGTGGGCGTGGCTTGAACTTGAGTGACCACGCCCATTTACCCCACTTTTGGGGCCTGATTTACTAAAGGTTTGCGTGTGTAAAAACACGTGCAAACTTGACAGCACATGCAAACACATGTTGAAGCTGATCTACTAACCGGGCGCACCGAGGATTGCGTCTGTCAAATGGGCAAAATAACATGCGCAATCCATTTAGCACATTTGCCTTCAATGAATATGCAATATAAGCGTGTCTGCTAGAACTTGCAAAATGTTGGGAGGAGTAGATGCTAATATAATAATTTAGCACACGCAATGTGATTTACTAAACCTGAAACTGATTGCGGTGGCTGTTTTTGCGTCAATATTTAGCACGTTTGAAAGCCAGGTCTTAACTGACACAGCTGTGTGCACAAATGGCTGCGGTTATTGTTGCGAGGAGGAGGCGTAGGCACAACGAAAGGCAAAGGAGAGAACGAATCGTTTCTGCTCGTGTCAACATTTTCGCAATGACAGAAGACACACATTTTTGGAATGACAGCGCAATGCCATTTTGGAGCTTCTAGTTGAACTAAGGGATGATTTGGAACCAGTCACAAGGAGGAGTCATGCAGTGTCTTCTATGGCAAAACCCCTTGCGACCTTGCACATCCTTGCGTCTGGTTCATTCCAGCGCACTGTCACTATTAGTTCTGGCATCTCCCGGAGCTGTTTTTCCAGTGTGTTGTCTCAGGTGTTACAAGAACACTGGATAGAAAATTTCTCATTTTCGGGAAAAATGTTAATCCCTATTCTGCACCCTTGCTGGAAAGTAAAATCCTCTGGGAAATGCATAAGCAACAATACTTTTTGTAAATCATGACATTACGCTTTTTCAGTGCACGTTCAACTAAACGTTCACACATGACGCACATTCATTTTTTATTTGGTACATTTTTGAATAAATTAAATATAGGCTATCCAATAAGAGAAATGCGTATTTGTACTAGTACGGGCCTACCTCGGTCTGCAGTTCGTGGTTCAAGGGTGTCATATCCTTGTATTCCAGTTATCTGCTCATCGCAGAACGTCAGCTGCACCTGTTGCTCAATTGGAGACAGAGGGTTCTCCTCTGCCGGTCCCCCACCTGTTTTATTTGCCGAGGTTTTATTATAAGTGATTTTTTTTCCTTCATTCTTCTTTATGTCTTGCCATCTTTTCTTAATTTCATCCGGCGTTCTTCTTGTTTTCCCCACAGCATTGACCTTGTCACAGATAAGCAGGAGAAATGCAATATGGGAGGCTATGTTAAGATTTCTTTTCTGTAACTCCAAAATAGGCTTATTCGCCTCTTGCACTAACATCTCCAATTCCATGGTTTCAAATTTAATTTTTTGCTTACGTTCAGTCCGCTCTCTCACATTCTCCATGCGGTCAGTCACCTCTCTCACACTCTCCATGGTGAAAACCACTGACTCACGCAAAATCCTCATTTAAATAGGGCGGTCTGGACCACTTTTGCACTTGTTGTCATTTGTGCAGGCAATCTAAGTAGATCACCTGCAACACGCAAACCAACAACACGTGCAATCTGTAAGCGTGCAAGCGCAATTTACCACTCTTTATTTGGGATCTTAGTAAATCAGGCCCTTGGTGTCTTATTCTCCCTGCTGCACAAAGGTCCCAAAACTTTTATTGCTGATTATTGATGTCTGGCATGCAAAGATTGAAAAACAGTTGTAATTTGTTTGGGACCTTTGTGTACGTTGGAACTAGGACCCAATTTCCATGTGTCAGAAATATCATCGCTTATGACTTCAGGTGGCACTAGCGTCAACCTACATGGAGCTCCCAGGATTTTTTTCATTTTAAGTTGCAGTCCACCTAGTTTCAAGAATAACTGATAAAAACTTGCGACCTCCATGTTGGTTGAAATATGGAGCAGTCAAATTTGTTCCCGCTCAATATGGCACGGAAAAGTGGGTGTGGCCTGCTCAGCAGGGGAGGGATTAATTACAAAGGTCATGACTGATTTCCATATTCCCGCCCCAAACTCAATAATTATGAAGTATGAAGAGATTTGGAGATGGTGAGTTGGCCACTTTTGCCAGTATTGGGCTGATCTTAGAAAAAGGCACTCTTAAGTTTCTCTTCATCAAAGTTATGTTAGCATTAGCAATAGGGCAGAATAGTGTAAATAGTTGTTCACTGTGCTTAATGTGTATGTTAACTAGCTTGTGTCACCACATTATCATAGTTTGAATGAATGTCTAAAGGCATCACCTCACACATAAAATTATTCACTTTTCCTAAATACAGTCTGCAAAGTTAGTCACTTGCTGTATGCCTGGCAGTTGCTATAACTGCGCACTTTCCTGCCAATATGGCAGTGCTGGGATTGCATGAATTTGTCACCAGCAATGGATGGCTACATTGTTTGAAAATGCGTTTTGGTATTTCCTCCTTCGAAATTGTGTTAAGGTATTTGAAACTGTTCTCTTTAATTTAATTTATTTTAAATGACCGTGAAGTGCAGATTATATCGCCTGACATGCTAAATAGGTAACGTTAGTGTGGAAGTCTCAGACAAGTCTACCTTTCCTGAAGCATTGGCCAACTTATGAGTCAATTATTTTTAAAATATTTAGTTGCCCTAAGTTCGCATTAAGAAAGAAGCTGTGTCTTATTTATTTATTTATTTATTTATCCTTTATTTAGCCAGGAAGGTCCCATTGAGATACAAGATCTCTCCTTCCAGGGAGTCCTGGTCAAGATAGCAGTAGTTGTAAACATATAAACATGAAAAAGAAAGGAAAGAAAAACACATTTCAGTATATACAATGCATAAAAGCAGCACAAAGGTAATAGTTGAAGGAGAAACATACAGGCCATAACCAAGATATTGGTAACACATTCCATCTCATCACAGATTATGTAAAACAGAAGCATGTTTCCTTCAGGGCAGTTTGTAAAAGTCTTTTAAAAGAATTTAAAGAGGGGGGTCCTCCTAAGGTCATCGTATTTTGCAACTGATTCCACGCCCAGGGTGCATAAAAGGCGATAGCAGTTTTACCAAGTTCTGAGCGCGCCCGGGGACATTTAAAAGGATCCGATTTGTTGATCTGGTACAATAGTTGCCAGCATGGTAGTATTAAAGGCTGGAGATATAAGTTGGCACTTTACCTACCAATGTTTTTATGATAAATAGCAACATGTGTGTTTTTCTCCTATAGTGTAGAGAGGACCAACCAAGCGATTCATATAAAATGCAATGGTGAGTGCGAGAATGTGAATTTGTAACAAAGCGTAATGCAGCATGAAATGCAGAATCCAGTTTTGTCAGAAGAGATGAAGCTGCATGCATATAAATCACGTCACCATAGTCTAATACCGAAAAAAATGAGCTTTGCACAATTTTCTTTCTGGCCTCAAATGAGAAGCACTGTAGCCAGCCTGTGAAAGTAAATTGAGGGCATCACGTCATTGTATCTTCCAAAAAGCATAATAGGTCCCCTATAATATAAATTTAGTTGCCAGTCCTACATTGTCCATTGACCACGGTTAGATTATTTATTTATTTTATTTACTTATTGAAAAACCTCCAAATCAGAGAATACAATTACATCTAAAGTACAATAAGAACATAAAACATTATATATTACACATATTAAAAACATTTCAATAAAAACTTTGTCATTACATGCTCATTAGAATCTCTTTTATTAAAATTTGAAGTATCCAATAAAAACCTTTATGAGTCAATGGCACCATTCTGTTCCTTAGACTTCACCACATTCCACTTCTCTCCCATGGCTAATTTCAGGGGATTGGCACCTAGGCCAACCACCCTCTCAAGGAGTGTCCCATGTTCAGCGGCACTATATTGCATAAATCTTGCCAATAAAATACAATTTAAAACTCTTGCAGGCGATTCATACATGAAGACCCTTCTGTATTGGTCACAGATTCTTTTTTATAATTTTATTTCTGTTTTGTCAAATCCTAAGACTTCCAGCAACGGTCCATAATGAGACCCTAATGGTAGACCACATACACGCTTTATTACAGAACCCTGGAATGAATATAACTTCTTGATATCAGACTTGTTTTATGACAAACATTCAGTACCATAATGAAGACTGCGAGAAAGGTATGCTTTAGCAGGACACGACAGACCAGGATAAGCAAACCCCTTCTTTGTCAGACCAAAAGCTGCTTTCCGCCCTGCACTCACTCCAGTTTCAATGTGGCCTTAGGTTTTCCTCTGATTTTAAAACCAAACTCCCAAAACATCAAGGGAGACAACGTTGTCCAAACAATCCTGACCTAGAAACCAGGTTGGTTGACTTTTCAACGTATTGTTTCCCACAATCATACATTTTGATTTCTTGATACCAAAGTTGATACGCCACTGACGTGAATAAGAAAAGCAAGTGTCGATGAGCAACTGTAATCCTGGTACTGTGAGTGCATAAACAGTTATGTCATCTGCATACGCTGTACAATTAAACCTATTCCTACAAATCCTTATACCCCCATCACAGTCACCAAGACACTACAAAAGATCATTAATAAACAGAGTAAAAAGTTTTGGTGACAATACACTTCCCTGCTGTATTCCCCTAGAAACAGGAAAAGGAGAGTTACAGGAGCTGCCAACCCGAACAACTGAGGCTAATGTTCTGTACAGTAGTAACAAAAAGACCCAGTGTGATTGTGGCAGTTTCTCTCTCAGTTTGAAAAAGAGGCCATCATGCCAGACTTTATCGAAACAATTTTCTGCTTCCAGCGAACAAATATAAACTGGGGAACCATTTTGTGATGCATACGACCAAATGTAATTCATAAAGGAACATGCTTGTGCTGTACCCACACCCTGCGAAAACCAAACTGTTCAGGACAACCGTCTTCATCAGGCATCATATACATTTCACACATTTTCAGCAAAGTCGAACTCAAAGTAATAGGTCGATAATTACAAACATCTCGTGGATTAAGAGATGACTTCTTCAAAACAGGGACAATTACACCAGTAGAAAAAGTACGTGGAACAATAGCCATCATAAGATTAAGGTAAACAACCTTGCGAGGTGATTACATGCAGTAAGATAACAGACAATCCATACATCAGGTGTTCGCCAGTGATACCATCAATACCTGGACTACTGTTCCTCTTGAGTTTATGAATCAAAGCCCCTATCTCCGTTGGGGAGACTCTAACATCAGAAGGAACACCTATTTCAACATTAAACCATTCATTAACTTGGTTACTAATTGCCTGTTGATCCTTAGTAAGCTCAACCTTGTCACTCATATTACCAGAAAAAAATTCTCTAAAATCACTGGGCCTCACCGGTATGTCAGACGTATTTCTACCCTTCTGGTTCAACAAATTCCAGTACGCCTTTGCGCCGTCAGTGAATTCAACTGACAATCTACAACCTTCCGTGCATTTCTTCTCAATGCCTGCCTAAACACCTTCTAGGCATGCTTCCAACACTCATACACAACACCACTACGTGGCCGCCCATTACTACTCCATAAAGACCACCAAAAGCGCTTTTTGTCTCTCATGTTAGATAAAGCAGGGCATCAGTCTGGCTTGGGTACAAATCTCCTCTTTGGTTTCATAACCTCTTCAGCTGACTCAAAACTACAGTCACCAATCGCATCAAGCTGAGAATCTATCACTAATTGTGTATCATCCCTACCAACTAATGCATCATCTGAATAAAGGATAATTGATGAAGATTTTCTTCTAGCCTTTCTTGATACTTTCACCTAACATTCAAATCATTCCAGTTAACTTTACATGCTTACACACTGAACACTTCAAACCAGGAGCGCCGGATTCACTTAAGAAGTGGGGGGGCCAAGAAGTGCCGTGTTGTGTGTTCAGCTCATTCACAGCTCCTCTATTCCATGCACCTCATCCATGACCCTACCTTGCAATACTTACGATATTAAAAAAAAAATCCCACATCTTATTCAAAATGTTTGCATTGCATCTGTATCTGCTCTTCTTAATGTTATAGGGCCTACGTACAACACACACTAAGGGTTACTACTCTATTTCATTCTATAATACTGAGTATCCTATTTCTTTCTTAACATTATTATCTTAAAATTTTTATCTTAATAATGGTCATCATCAAGAACAATAAGGCATAATGAGCAAATGAACGACACATTAACATAACTTTATTGGGATGATCTGAAATTTTGTGAACAGCAAGGAATTGTGGGAACAATAATCAGCGAGCGAGTGGACATCGTAAAAACAGTTGATCTGCGCTCACGCTCATGCAGAAATGGGCCCCGTTTGAAACCAAAGGTGCTTAATTTCGGCACCTTGGCCAACCTTTCCTCCTGCTCCTTACGCTCTTGCCGCTTCCTGCAGCCACTTTTATGTTTGAAAGGCATAAATACTTCGTTTGTAGCCTATCTTGCATGCAAGATTAAACCATAGACTGTCCTTGGATTAAACGATCGGACCGTGACATCGTCACGTGGGTGGTCTATGGAATGTTGGATAATACCCAGAAACACTTTCTGTCTCAATTACGATATCAACAGCAGAATAAAATTATCATTGTTTGTTCTATTAAGCATTTTCCAAAAATAAATCTAAATTATTTCATGTTATAACGACTTATGTTCAATAAAATGATGAATAATGCACCATGATGCCATCGACTCGCCAGCACCATGACTGAGTAATGCATGTAGTTGCAATGGTATAAATATCCAGTAGCACAGCATGTGAGATTAGTAGATAGTAGATGGGGGCTTTGTTAGTATGAGTACATTAACTTGAAATGACACATGCTGATGTCGTTTGGGGCAGGGCCCTGTCGCAGGGGTGCTTATCATCTGCCAGTTGAAAAATCCCAGTTCAAAGGTGAGCACCTGCCTATGTGCCCTGGTTTCATCAGCTTACCGGCCCGTTTAATGACCTCAGACCAGTACCTTTGGCAATACCTTGCCTGGTCCCTCAGTAATGTTGTTTGCCACTGCCTGACTTCGCACCATCCCCTGACAGTTCACTCTAATGTTCTTTTCAGTAAAATCTTTTTCAGTTAACCTCATAAAACCTACTGACACATATAAGGTTCTGACAAATGCAGTTGCTGTACTCAAACACTTGGAACTTAAGGCCTGTTGTACATTCTAGTGAAGATCCCAAAGTCACCAACAATCCTGAATGTCCTGCTGAATTACAGGGAAATTTTTGTAAAATGGTCTAAATATTTTCTATGTGAAGTAATGCAGTGGCCATAAAAACATGCCGTCTCTCAATATTAATGTGATTTGACTTGAGTGAAGCGCTGCACCAAGCAGATACAGAATATGCAAAATACATTGTCCTATAATGCGGAAAAAAAGCACTTTTTTGACCTTGAACCCACAAATGGGAAAACCTAAGTGAAAAGAAAGTTTATGGGGTAATTAAAAAGCCAATTTGGCTTTAACTGTGATCTCTGTCTGGCTTGTTCTGATACTTCTGAGCCGGCAGCATTTACCAGAACCGCAAAAAAAAAAAAAAAATTCATACACTGCCCTCCATAATTATTGGCACCCCTGGTTAAGATGTGTTCTTTAGCTTCTAATAAATTCAGTTTTTTTTCTAAATAATATAGGACCACTATGAAAAAAAGAGGAAAATCCAACCTTTAATTCAAGTGCATTTATTCAGTGGGAAAAAAAATCCCACATTAAGAAATAATTCTTTTACATCAAATCATGTGTACCACAATTCTTAGCACCCCTGATGTTAATACTTCGTACAACCCCCTTTTGCCAACAAAACAGCACCTAATCTTCTCCTATAATGTTTCACAAGATGGGAGAATACAGAAAGAGGGATCTTCGACCATTCCTCTTTGCACAATCTCTCTAAATCATCCAGCGACCTGGGTCCTCTCCTCTGCACTCTCCTCTTCAGCTCACTCCACAGGTTTTCAATGGGGTTGAGGTCTGGGGACTGAGATGGCCATCGGAGGAGCTTGATTCTGTGTCTGGTGAACCATTTCTGTGTAGATTTGGCCACATGTTTAGGGTCATTATCTTGCTGAAAGACCCACTGACGACCCATCTTCAGCTTTCGGGCAGAGGCCATCAGATTTTGATTTAAAATGTCCTGGTATTTCAAAGCGTTCATGATGCCATGCACCCTAACAAGGTTCCCAGGGCCTCTGGAAGAGAAACAGGCCCATAGCATCACCGATTCTCCCCCATACTTCACAGTGGGCATTAGGTGCTTTTCTGCATACTTATCTTTTGTGTTCTGCCAGACCCACTTAGAGTGTTTGTTGCCAAAAAGCTCTATCTTGGTCTCATCTGACCAAAGCACACAGTCCCAGTTGAAGTCCCAGTACCGCTTAGCGAACTCCAGGCGTTTGCGTTTATGATTGTGAGTGAGAAAAGTTTTTTTCCATGCATGCCTCCTAAACAGCTTGTTGGCATGTAGATAGCACCTGATGGTTGTTTTGGAGACTTTGCGACCCCAAGATGCTACCATTTGTTGCAATTCTTTAACAGTGAGCTTTGGAGAACTTTTTATTTCTCTTACCATCCTCCTCGCTGTGCGTGGTTGCAAAATAACCTTGCGTCCTCGTACAGGCTTGTTTACCACTGTTCCAGTTGTTTTAAACTTCTTAATGATTCCTCTGACAGTAGATATGGGCAGGTGCAGGCGAGTGGCTATTTTCTTACAGCCATTGCCTGACCTGTGAAGGTCGACACACATCTGCCTTACTTGAATGGTGTGTTCCTTTGTCTTTCCCATGTTGAAGAGTGGATAAGAGAAATGGCCTTTGTGTGACGTCATATTTATACCCCAGGGAAACAGGAAGTGATGAATTACTAATTAAATGTTCCTAGATACTCTGATCAACTTTGTAAACTACTGTAGAAATGACAGAAATACTTCAATTACATTTATTTCCTAGGAATTATTAAGGGTGCCAATAATTGTGTAACAGGTGATTTTATGAAAAATAATTATTTCTTAGTCAGGGATTTTTTTTCCCCTAAAATTCACTTGAGTTGAAGGTTACATTTTTCTACAGTTTTCAGTGTGAGAGTATGCTTCTGCAATAAAAATTGAATTTATTTTAAGGCTTTTAACACATCTTAACCAGGGGTGCCAATAATTATGGAGGGCGCTGTATGAACACATCATAATAAAAAGCATTTTTACCCAAAAGGCTGTTTTGGATCATGGTCAGCAAAGTCACTCAAGTAGTATTTTTATTTTATTGATTTACTGTATTTATTTTCTTGAATCATCAGTTGTGTTTCTTGTTTCATCTGTCGTAGTCATGATCATTAGACAGATTGTTTAGAACTGGAGCACATGCTGAAGGTTGCTGTGTAACAGTTTTCAATATGAAAGGAAGTAAGGTATAACTCTCTAGAGTCACTGTTGGGACAATAGCAACAGATGTTTCTTTCGTCCGTTAACAGTAATAACAAGCATAGCTGTCATAACCGTGACTGAAAAATAGAAATAAACAAAAAATTGTGAGTGATACAGCAAATGAAATGAGTTATTTTCACACTGTTACAGCAATGGTAACATTCCACTGACACCCAGATTATCATGATGATTTGGTGGTCATGTGACTGCGTAGTACAGGTAACATTTATTGTCATTTGCTGGCTAATACACTGTATAGCTACTAATATACAGAGTAAAATGAGGTTACCAGTACTAATGCATTATTTAATAAACGGGAATATGATTTCAAACATAGCCATTGTTGCCTCATTAAAGGCAAAGAAAACACTTTTTTCAGCTCTTGCCCAAAATGTATGTTCTTTTCATTCCATTACTATTTTTAGTAAATTTTTGTAGTTTTTATGTACTGAGTGATCAAACCTCAGACCTCTGAAATACAACTAATTAGCACAAGTTCATGAATACTGCCATTCCTTATATTTTAGCCAATCAAAAATACTTTGTGTGGTAATGTCCCAGATGTTATGATGCCCTTGAACACCAGGAAATCAGCTGATCTATTTAACTCCAGAAAGTTATGGCAATTTTCAATGTCGTGCTGTCAGCCTCTGACCCTTAAACGCATAATTGCTTTCAATCTGTTCCTGTGTAAGATTGATTAATAGTTACAAAATTTATTTACTGAAAAATCAAGACAAATATATAAGCCTGTAATTATTCAGAAATTACAAAGAAATGACAGAGATTACTGATGGGCTACATTGACAATGTACTGAATAGTGACATTACAGGGATTGAAAAAAAAAAATCCAATACATTCTCTGAATTCCACCTCCAATTTTAGCTATTTTTTCCGTTGTGTAACCTAATTTATTTTAAGACAGCACTTAATCAAAATGTTTTCAGCATTCAAAAGAATAGGCTATATTTGTGGGCAACAACAGTTATACGCTCCTTGCTGCAATATGATTATAATTAATTTATTAAATTACTAACGCTTCTTACATTGAAGTGTTGGTAAATGAATAATTTAGTAAATTGTTTATTAGTGCATCGCCAAAGTTCGACCCATGGCATGCATTTAAAATCATTTAAAGTGCATGCCATGCGTTGAACTTTCATGGTTGCAAAATCTTTGATGAGGTCTTTATGGTCTAGCTTCTGGGAAACTTTTTGGAAGGCTACAATATGAAATTGTTAGAACAGCAATTATAAAATTAATAAGAAACAAAATCTAAACCTTATCTAAATACCAAATTCAGCAGCAAAATGTTTGTTGTTTTTAAAATGTTTTTTAGGTGTATCAAGCTGATTGGACACTGATGCAGAAAAAAGGCGTTTTGAGAGGTCTGTGAATTCAGTAGCTTCAGAAGACACTGACGTTTTATGTGACCTTGAATGTGGATAGGAAAATGCTTGATAACTATTGCAATGAACAATAATGCAAGCTGAGGGGAAACGGACAGTAATTCTACTGTTTGAGCCTCGCAACTGAAGAAATTAATGCTTAGTTGCTAATTAGGAAGTGTTAATGGGTACGGGTTTGGAGAAGTAATGCACTTTAAGGTGAGATAAGAACCACCAATAATCCCTCCGATGATAAGTCTTGAGTAGAAGAGGTTAAAGTTTATACAAATGAGTCTTGATCATCACTCGTGCTGCAGCTTAATTTTACGCTGAATGATCAAGATTCGATTTTACCGACTTTTACGTGCCATGTTTTTTTTTCTTTTTCTGTGTCCCCCTGTTCTCCCTTGTGCTGCTGTGTTCTCTATTGGTCCAGGTCCCTGCCAGTCATCATCACCCCAAGTCCCGCCTCCACCAGTCAGAGGGATCCTTTTCCTGCCTGCTCACCCAATCACCTTTCAGCCCTTCATTCTGAACAACAAATCATCTTTCACCCCCCGCTATTTTAAATCTGGATCTTGTGACTAGAAGAGAGCTGTTTTGTTACCGTCATTTTGTATTGTGTGTTTTCTTTTTTGAGCCTTGGAGTCAGTTTCTTATTTGAGTTCCAGTCTACGTCTTGTTTTGTGTATGGAGGTTTGTGTCGACCACACTGAGGCCGGGGAAGGGTAAGACAGAGGCCTCTATACACTTGCATGTAGGGAGAACTCTTGTTAGACACACTAGTTTAGGAGTGCTTGCCAACCGCTGTATTTTGTTTTGGGTAGCTAGTGTAGTTAGATAGGCTTTTTCTTTTGTATATATATGAAAAAGCAGTTAGCTAGCTTTCCCTTTTGGTTTTTAGTAAGCGGTATTTGGTTTTGTTCATTTCTTTTCTTGGGCAACACTCAGGTCCCCGGACCTTGGATGTGTGTCTTGTTTGTCTATGTTTTGTGCTGTAAATTGTGTACATATTGTATATACCCTATTGCACCAGTAAACCTCATTGCACTTTATTCGTTCTGGACTCTGTGTATATTTTGCCCCCCCATATGTGATTAGTTGTGACCCCTTCGGGCTTAATCTATTTTACAACAACCCGACTAAAGCCAAAGTGCGACCCAAGCTTCCCTAGGTGCCTGGGCTCGTAACATAAGTGGGGGCTTGTCTGGGAGATTAAGCCTGCGTGTATATTCAGGGGCTGGAATACTAAGCATATATATAGTAAGAGTCATAGTGTTGCATGTGTTTGGTGTAAACTCAAGAGGACAATGGCGTCATTTGATGTGCAGGAGTTTATTGCAGCACCATCAGTACATGCTTTTGAGCAATGTAGGAAAGCAGATTTGTTAGCCATAGCAGATTGTCTTGGACTTTCATTGTCTAGATCTCTCCTGAAAAAGGAAATTAAGTCTGTAGTGTGGGACAAGTTGGTGGAGCAGAAAATCATTATGCTGCCAGTCATTCTACCTCCCAGCCAGCCCGAAGTGCCTAAAGTGCCAGATGCTGTGCCCAAAACACCGCTAGGTACAGGGGTTTCCGCCGGAACGGAGGTGAAGGCTGAGATTCCCCCAGTTACCTTGCCACGGTTTGAGAGGTTTTCACCGAGTTCCTCTGGGTCGAAGTCTGATGTGCGACTTAAAGTCCGCTTGGCCCAGCTGCAGCTTGAGGCTCAGGAGAGGGCTCATGAGTTGGAGGCACGAGAGAGGGCTCGGAAACTGGAGCAGAAATTCCAGTTGTCCATTTGCAAGCTGGAGATAGAGGCAGAAACAAAAATTAAGCTGCGGCAATTGGAGTTGCAGAGTGCAGCCACTACGTCTACTGAGGTACCCACCACAGGTTTGCCTACCCCACTAATGTCACCTGATTATGATATAAGGAGACATGTTGCACTTCCTTCCTTTAGAGAGACCGAAGTTGACTCATATTTTAGCACTTTTGAGCGGCTAGCAGTTGCTCTACATTGGCCAAAAGAAATTTGGACCACCCTTTTACAGTGCAAGCTCGCAGGAAAAGCACAGGATGTAATGGCTACGCTATCGCTTGAAGAAAGCTTGGATTATGATATTGTAAAAGCCGCTGTTTTGCGGGCATACGAGTTGGTGCCTGAGGCTTACCGGCAGAAATTTCGAAACCACAAAAAAATCCAGACTCAGTCGTATGTCGAATTTGCGAGAGAAAAGGGTACCCTCTTTGACAAATGGTGCACCGCCAGTAAAGCCATAGATTACGATTCACTCCGTGAATTGATCTTGTTGGAGGATTTTAAACAGTGTGCTCCTGAGCGAGTCATTGTTTATTTAAATGAGCAGAGGGTTACTTCACTGACCGAAGCCGCAATATTCGCCGATGAATTCACCCTTACCCACAAAAGTGTATTTGCATCCTCGTCCCGGGAGAAGCAGCCTGTTTCCCATACTGCTTCCCCGCCTGTAGAAACCCAAATTGAGACAGTTAACCCGTCACCCCCACGTCCCAAGGAAGACCGAGAGTGCTTTTACTGTCATAAGAAAGGGCATCTAATTGGAAACTGCTTATTATTAAAAAGAAAGTCTGCCAATCAACCGAAGCCTACAGGCTTCATTAGAAAAGTTACCCGACCTGCTCAGTCTTCTGTAACTTTGAAAGACTAATCTCATGTCGGTTATGAGCCCTTTATGTTTGACGGATTTGTATCTCTGTCTGACAAACAGTCCGATCAAATACCAGTTCGAGTTTTTAGGGATACCGGCGCATCCCAGTCGTTTTTATTAGACAATGTCCTGCCACTCTCTGACACTACTTTTAGTGGAGCTAACGTAGTGGTTCAGGGAATTGAAATGGGGTTTGTGACCGTTCCCTTACATAATATACATGTTCAGACTGATTTAGTCTCCGGTTGTTTTGATGTTGCAGTGCCTTACCAGTTCCGGGTGTTTCTTTCATAATGGGAAACGATATTGCTGGTGGCAAAGTACAACCCAGGCTTGAAGTTTTAACCAAACCGGAATCGTGTCTGATGCGAGAGGTTTCTCAGTTGCCCTATGAAGTGTTCCTTGCTTGTGTGCTCACCCGAGCCCAGTCACGTAAATGGGGGGAGGAAATAAATCTGTCCGAGTCTGTTTTAGCACCCACCTTGCAGAGCGATGTCTGGTTTGCGGATGATTCCCAGTGCTGCAATGAGCAATCCAAAACAAATCCCGAAATTCCTCCAGTTAAGGTTTCCGCCACTCGTGAGCAAGTTATCAGTGCTCAGAAAAATGACCCGTCTTTGAATAAATGTTTCGAGCTCGCAGTTACACCCGAAGCAGCTAAAGAAAAGACTGTAGTTTATTTTCTAGAAAATGGGATGTTACTACGAAAATGGGCTCCCGCTAGTACAACAGGTATGGAGTGGGGCGTGGTTTGTCAAATAGTGGTGCCTACGGCTTACCGTACACAGGTCTTGGCTTTAGCTCATGAGAATCCCTGGTCTGGACACCTTGGGATCACGAAAACGTACAGAAGGGTGTTACAGCATTTTTTCTGGCCTGGATTGAAGTCGTCGGTGGCAGAATTCTGCAAAACATGTCATACTTGTCAAATTACAGGGGAACCAAATCAAGCAATCCCTCCTGCCCCTCTGTGTCCTATACCGGTAATTGGTGAACCATTTCAGCGTGTAATTGTAGATTGCGTAGGACCACTGCCAAAAACTAAATCTTGAAACCAGTTTCTGCTCACCATTATGTGCACGGCCACGAGGTTCCCAGAGGCTATACCTCTTCGTACTATAACAGCAAAGTCGGTGGTGAAGGCTTTGACAAAGTTTTTTTCTACATTTGGGTTCCCTAAGGTTGTGCAGACGGACCAAGGGACAAATTTTCTGTCTAGAATCTTTAAGCAAGTCTTGCAATCCTTATCAATCACGCATGTAGTATCCAGTGCGTATCACCCAGAGTCGCAAGGTGCACTTCAGCGTTGGTACCAGTCTTTCAAATCCGTGCTTCGTAAATACTGCTTGGACACGGGGAAATGTTGGGATGAGGGAGTCCCCTTTGCTCTATTTGCCCTGCGAGAAGCGGTACAAGAATCGCTTGGCTTTAGTCCCGCAGAGTTAGTATTTGGACATACTGTGCGAGGGCCTCTGAAAGTTTTAAAGGAACAATTGCTGTCTGACCCGTCTTCAACATCCAATGTGTTGGACTATGTCAGTCAGTTTCGAGAGCGATTGTGTCAGGCCTGGTCGTTAGCAAAAGATGCTCTGGCTGCATCTCAGAGTGGCATGAAATCCCATTTTGACGAGAAGGCTGTTGCCCGTTCTTTTAAACCGGGAGATGAGGTATTGGTGTTGTTGCCTCTTCAAGCTAATGCGCTGTCAGCACGTTTTTCCGGTCCCTACACAATAGGGGAGAAAATCAGCGACAGCAATTACATTGTTCGCACGCCTGACCGCAAGCGTAAATCACGTCTTTGCCATATTAACATGCTCAAGGAATATCATGTTAGAAAAACTCCTTACTCTGGAGAGGAAAATATTCAGCCTGTCTTGACAGCTGGTTTGGTTCCAGGGGATGTGAGTGCTCCTAACGTTGAGGATGAGGACGGTCTTGTGCTCAGACAAGCTCCTCAACAGGGAGCAAGATTATTAAATTCGGAAATTTTAGCTGACCTGTCTTCTCATTTCAATCATTTGTCCAAGGAACAAGCCTCCGACTTGAAAAAGTCACTTGACGAATATCCCATGCTTTTTGGTGACACACCTACTCGTACTACAGTCATCGAGCACGATATAGATGTTGGTACTGCTGTACCGATTCGACAGCACCCATATCGTATCAATGCAGCTAAACGTGCGGCTCTGAAAAAGGAGGTCCAGTGTCTGCTACAGAATGACCTAGCGAGGCCCAGCTCCAGTCCTTGGAGTTCGCCGTGCCTTTTAGTTCCTAAGCCGGACGGGAGCGTCAGGTTCTGTACGGATTTTCGAAAGATAAATGCCGTGACCGTGCCTGATTCTTACCCCCTTCCTAGAATGGAAGAATGCATTGACAGTATTGGTTCCGCCACATATGTAACCAAACTTGACTTATTAAAAGGGTATTGGCAAGTCCCGTTAACCCATCATGTGTCCCTCATTTCCGCGTTTGTAACTCCAGACGATTTCTTGCAGTACAATGTTTTAGCCTTCGGAATGCGAAACGCACCGGCTACTTTCCAGCGCCTTATCAATGTGGTATTGACCGGTGTACCTCATTGTCATGCATATTTAGACGATCTTGTGCTATATACTGACACTTGGGAAGAACACATTCGTCTTTTGAAAAATGTATTTGACCGGTTAGCAAAGGCCTCTTTAACTATTAATCTCGCCAAATGTGAATTTGGCAAGGAAACCGTTACATACTTGGGTAAACAGGTCGGGCAGGGAAAAGTCGCCCCTATCCACGATAAAGTCATTGCCATCACTTGCTTCCCTGCCCCAACGAATAAACGTGAGTTGCGCAGATTTTTGGGCATGACTGGTTATTACCGTAGTTTCTGTTGCAATTTCTCATCGGTTGTTGCTCCCTTAACAGGCTTACTAAGTTCGACAAAGAAATTTGTTTGGTCTTCAGAATGCCAACATGCATTTGAGTGTGTTAAAGCTTTGTTGTGTAGTGCTCCTGTGCTTGCAGCCCCAGACTTTGCCGTCCCCTTTAAGTTGGAGGTGGATGCAAGTGACCTGGGGGCTGGTGCTGTACTTTCACAGGAGGGTGCCGACGGAATTGATCACCCCGTTTGTTTCTTCTCCCGTAAGTTCAATAAGCACCAAAAAAATTATTCCACGATTGAGAAGGAAACCCCAGCATTGCTTTTAGCCTTAAAGCATTTTGAAGTCTATGTTGGATCCAGCTCTGTGCCTATCATGGTGTACACCGATCATAATCCTTTAACTTTCATAGGTCGCATGTACAACCAAAATCAAAAGGTTGATGCGCTGGTCTTTAATCCTTCAGAATTACACCCTGGATATCCAAAACAAGAAAGGTTCTGATAATATAGTAGCGGATGCCTTGTCGCGAGGTTTTGTGTGAAATGAATTTCTGTGAAGGTGACGTGCAGCCATTCATTGAACTAACTTTCTTTGAGGTAAGTTAGTTCTTAAGGGGGGAGTGTTACGTGCCATGTTTTTTTTTTTTTTTCTGTGTCCCCCTGTTTTCCCTTGTGCTGCTGTGTTCTCTATTGGTCCAGGTCCCTGCCAGTCATCATCACCCCAAGTCCCGCCTCCACCAGTCAGAGGGATCCTTTTCCTGCCTGCTCACCCAATCACCTTTCAGCCCTTCATTCTGAACAACAAATCATCTTTCACCCCCGCTATTTTAAATCTGGATCTTGTGACTAGAAGAGAGCTGTTTCATACCGTCATTTTTGTATTGTGTGTTTTCTTTTTTGGGCCTTGGAGTCAGTTTCTTATTTGAGTTCCAGTCTACGTCTTGTTTTGTGTATGGAGGTTTGTGTCGACCACACTGAGGCCGGGGAAGGGTAAGACAGAGGCCTCTATACACTTGCATGTAGGAAGAACTCTTGTTAGACACACTAGTTTAGGAGTGCTTGCCAACCGCTGTATTTTGTTTTGGGCAGCTAGTGTAGTTAGAACTGCTTTTTTTTTGTATATATATGAAAAAGCAGTTAGCTAGCTTTCCCTTTTGGTTTTTAGTAAGCGGTATTTGGTTTTGTTCATTTCTTTTCTTGGGCAACACTCAGGTCCCCGGACCTTGGATGTGTGTCTTGTTTGTCTATGTTTTGTGCTGTAAATAGTGTACATATTGTATATACCCTTTTGCACCAGTAAACCTCATTGCACTTTATTCGTTCTGGACTCTGTGTATATTTCCCCACCCCCCATATGTAATTAGTTGTGGCCCCTTCGGGCTTAATCTATTTTACAACAACCCGACTAAAGCCAAAGTGCGACCCAAGCTTCCCTAGGTGCCTGGGTTCGTAACACCAACCATTAGCCTATTAGAATCCGAGCAACAAAATCAATGCTGCTGTATGCGGCTGTTGATTGCTCCATCAAAACAGGAATCTCGGACCTACCTGTGGGCATAAGCTTGCACAAATTTCCCTCGGCAAAGCCTGACTTGTTAAGACAGCAGCAGCACAACATCGGACACAACTAAGAGTCACCGGTTATGTTCTGCTCACTTTGTACCCAGTTTTTTCAAAGGGCACACGCAAAGCATGGAATTGAATTGCCCAATAAATATTGGAATATTTTGAAAGATGATGCGGTGCCAATGGAATATAATCATCGGCAGGCCCTCAAACCCAAGCGCCTGTCAACTTTGGCTGGGCTGGAGAAACGACAGCATCAGTTAAAGATAGAACCTGTAGCCTAGGCTTTCCCAATTTTATGTGAGCTTATAATTTGTCACTGTAGTTATACTGATTCACAAATAATTAATTGCATGAACTCTGGCTTACAGTAGGCATGAGTAATTTAATTTATAACCTCTGCTTCCAGTGTCCGGTTGACATGGCAAGTTACCCCGACTCCAACAAATATGGCGCACTGCAAACAACGTATAAATATGACCTTCTCGAGCTGATTTAGTCGTTAAAAAATTTTGAAAAACTACCCAAATATATATATTTGAAAAGTAGGGGCAGTGTACTTTCATTAAGTAAGAGCTGAAAAAGTGTTTTCTTTGCCTTTACATGACCTGTAAACATTTGATATTTTTTAAGCACAAAAATGCACATAAGAATTCTCTTTTACATAATGAATAATGCACTTAATATCATGCTTTATTAATGTGCACAAAATAAGCAAAGTCAATTGGGCTGCATGTGCATCGTCCTCTCGTGCACACTGGAGACCCTACATAGGGAGGCAATATTTTTACTGATGCCAAGCTGGCTTTCTTAAGAGGATTGCTGGTCTTCATATTAGGCCTACTTGGGGATCATCCTGAGTGCATGCATATGTTTAAATAAACTCAGAGGAACCCCTCCTTTTGACAGATCGCAGATGAGGTTCCATTGTTCTTTGAACCAAATTATCGATTAAATTATTTAATTGGTTGATTTAGTAACTAGGGACAATTTCTCACATGTTTTTAGCACTTATATATATATATATATATATTTTTTTTTTTAATCTGCTTTACATTTGGTACTGTTATTTCCTTGAGATATGTACTGTATATGTATTGTAACTGCTTGTTATTTATTTATATGTATCTTTTAAACAAGTCTCTCTTGAAAATGAGACCTTGTGTCTCAGTGAGATTTACCTGTATAAATAAGGGTTAAAGGGGACCTATTTTGCTATTTTTCCAAGTTTATATTTTGGTCTTTGACTCCCCTAGAGTACTCCTGATCGCACAAAGTAAAAAAAGGGTATTTATTTCGCTCATACTGTCATCCTCAAAAAACTGCATTTGTAGTACATTGTAGTCTCTGCCTGAAACACCTCACTGGGGTGGCTCTTCCACTATGGCCCCCACTCCCCGTGTACCCACTTTCTTCTGACTGGCCAGCTCTGTGGAGGGCGGAGTTGGGCGGGACGAGGCTGCAGAACGCAGTTTTCCGTGTCCGGCTCCCCAGAGTGAAACCTGAGACACGTCTGCAATCTGATAAGGAAGCGGCGGGCAAATTCCGCAATCTAACGTTATACTTGAATATAGATCTAATGACATGATCTTGTTCTAACAAACGCAGCGGCGAAAGTGGAGGACGCAGTGCGAATATCTGTCAGCGCAAGCTCAAATTTGGTATCGGCTACAGTTTGCTACGGCAACAGTTGGTGAGTACCGCGGTTTTTCTACTCCTAGCTAGGATGCAGGGGAAGCTAGAATCCACCCCATATAGACACATTTGTAGAACGGGTCGACATGCCCAAGTGTAGACCGGAGACCGTAGAAATCCGCTGGGTCTGAGTTTAGAGGGAACATGGACAGCGAGGAGCAGCTAAAAGTGGACCAACAGCTTATGGACTGCTTCGGTGTGTATTAGGACCTGTTGGGTCGTGTGCATAGCTGTGGTGTGTTGTTAGCGTGGAGCAACGAACAGCTTCTCTGCGCTGGTATATGACGGAGGGGCGAAAGCTCCAGGCTTAACGGCCTTTTCGGAAATTGCCCGTGGTAATGGTTTACTTACTGCGTCGGAATGACAAGCTTTTCCTCGCGGAGAATGGGCGCGCTATGGATTGTGCGCGAGAGCAAGCTAGAACTCCGGTTATGTTATGAGCATAATACAGGTTTTACAGACCGTAAGTTCCGTCTGCGTGAACCGTTGCTTATGTGGAGCTAGCGAATCGATCACTTTTACAGGAAATAATTTAATATTCAGCCGCCGATTTAATATTCAATCGACAGCAATGCAGAGAAATCGTTTGTGATACCATACACGTTATAGCCTGTGCTTTTCCTTATTGCTTTCACCGGTAGCATCAGAGAGCTTGCTCAGACATTGGGGATGTATCAGGCTGACCCCGGTCATGGATAAGTAAAGCGATCGTTTCACAAGCACCCAAAAACTCACCCCAAGCTTTGCAAAACCTACGTCTGGTCTAACTGCAGCCCAACTCGGCAGACACATACAGCACCTCTCCGGTTAGCTTCAACTGTAGTGGCTACAATCAGGCAACGTTATGATGAAACTGTTACATTGATGCTTACCGAAGTAACATAAGCATACCGATCAGAATCGCTGCATATAAGTTAACCAGGAGCGTTTTTAATTAGCAGAGCAGGGGAACTAACATGCAGTAGCTGATAAGTGGTCATGACTTTGAATGTAATCTGTCGCGCGAAAAATTCGTTTCGTGTCCGATGTGAAAGCAGCTTTATAGATAGTACGCGACAGCTAGAGAGAGCTCGGTTATGTTATGAACATAATACAGGTTTTGCAAACCGTATGTTCCGTTAGTGCGGACAAGTTGCTTATGTGGAGCTAGCCAATCGATCACTTCTACAGGAAAGAATTACCTATTTAATCTCCGCCTTTTTCAGCTTTTTATTAGCCACAACAATTTCTAAAGGGGGATGAAATTATGTCAAGGTAGTGCAGAGAAATCATTTGTAAACCGGTAGAGCTTCTGCGTTTCGCATTGCTTTCACGGTAGCAACAGAGAGCTTGCTCAGACATTTGTGAAGTATCCTGCTGATCCCAGTCATGGATAAGTGAAGCGATCACTAACTGTAGAGGCTACAATCGGGCAACGTTATGATGAAACTGCCACATTGATGCTTACCGAAGTAACACAAGCATACCGATCAGAATTACTGCATATAAGTTAACCAGGAGCATTTTTAATTAGCCCGACACGCAAACTAACATGCAGTAGCTGGTAACCGAGCGGTCATAACCACAGAGACAAACACTTGCAATACAGGTTTTACAGACAGCAAGTTCTGTTACTGTGAACAGTTGTACCAAGCATCCAAATTACAAACAAGTATTAAAAGTTAGCTTTAAATGAGGTTTATGTTCACACACCTTCTGTAGAATTTCCCCTGATATCACTCTTGCATATTTAGGACACAAACATTAGCAACAGTAACTTGGCTACGTTAGCCGCTGTGCTACAGCCACAGTCAACTGGCTATCACGTCAGGTTGGCTTATGCAGTAAAAGCAACTTACAGCTTCTGTGTCTGTGAGTCACGGAGAGTCGCGACCGATACAGGCTTTATCTTCAGATATTTTACCAAGCCTGCGTTTGAGGCCAGTTGTTAGTGCTAATTATCGCTAGCGGTCCTGCTAGCCACCCGTAACACGTTAGCTTCACTTACATTATTTGCTGTTATATCGTTACTTACAGCGTGTGGCTCCGAGCGCTTGATCGATGCAACTGCTTCAGGTTTGAGAAGCAGCTGAAACGCTTATCCTGTGTCGAATTATCCTTTATTGATAAAGCTGTCTTTGGTGAAATGCTGAGCACAATCAGCTAACGTTCCCTTTGGCCGTGGCTTTTTGCTGCCAGCAAACAAAAAAAGCTACCCACTGATTTCTGGTGGCATCGTCTTTTGGAAGAAAAATCGTTGTTTTTCTTCGCGTCCAAAAGTAAACGGACAAGCAGCTTTGGGAGAGATACTGACAAAATTGCACCTCAAATGATCTGCGGTTCTTCTTTTGTATTTCCAAAAGTGAAGATGCTACTAAGGCATAGTGTGATCTGCCGTTGTTAGTGCCTGCTAGAATAGTTTCCGGTGTGGGCAGGTCCAGCGCCATGATTGGCTCTGGCTAGGTCTGTACTAATTGGATGGCACAACCTGATGTCAGGTTTTACCCAGATCTCGTGAAGATCTCGGGAGGAGCTGTTCAGAGAGGAAATCACGCTCAGGAAATCACGTTCTTGGATTACGGCAAAACCCCTGTATCTTATGTTTAGAAACTTTTCAGAGGTTGAGCATGGACAACCAACATTATAACATTACTAATATGTATTAAAAGAAGGATCATCATAATAGGTCCCCTTTAAAAAAACAAAAACAAAAACATGGGGCCAGGTAGGAATGGGTAGCTTTTTCCCTGCAATGAATTAAATCATCTGAAAACTTCATTTTGTGTTTACTCAGGCTATCTTTATACAACATTAAAATTAGTTTGATGATCCGCAACAATTCTCCATCTGTGATCCTTGCAGTCAAACCGTCCTCCTCATGGTGATAAGGGTCTATGTACACACACATCCTCTCTCAGGTTGATCCTCAACATCTTCTGTCACTTAACCATTTCAGAGTTTCTAATCAAACAGGCAAACTTAAAAATGTAAAATATGACAGGTAATATAGTTCAGTTAGATTTTAATCCAAAGATTTTCCAGGGGAGTCAGAATTTGAGGCATACATGCTTTGGATTAAAAAAAAAAAGTTTATTTCATGCCAAAATTCTTTGGCCTGTCAATAATTCTACTTCGATGAAAAGGTAAGATTTTTGGGAATATATTGAGTCAAAGACCAGATAGGTAAACAGCAAAGACATTATTTTCATTGCCTGTTCTGCTCATATTCACAAAGGATGGTGATAATTAAACAAAGGAGGGCACTGTCGGTTGTCAATGCCAAAGATAAATACGATGCTTATTTTGCTGTTCTCTCCATCTGATATACTGCAGGTCAGCTGTAATTCTGAAGATGGATTTCTCATTTATCATTTTGCAGAAGCTTATAGACAAAGTGCCTTGCACATTTGCATTTCAAATGGTGCATGTCTTAATTAGCATCCCTGAGCAAGTGAGGTGTTACCTGGTATTTATCAGAACATAACAGTTGTAATTTTTGATAAAACATAAACATGTCTCTATGTTTTAGTTGGAAATGTGTTAAGATATTAGTTAAGAGGTGAGCTGAGCAAAAGGTACTCAGGTTGTAGGAAAAATGTACCTAATTATTCAGGACTGTGTATTGTTATACAGGCTGGAAAAGGCTATTCTGTGTTAACATTGTACTTTTCGTCAAACTTGCAACAGAAACAACTTTTTGTATTCCTCTGTTTTATTGCTTTCATTACACAGTAACACATTGAATTGTCAGATTGAATTAAATTGTAAGATTCAATCAGTGCCTAGACTGAGTAAGTTGTGGCAAACTTGACACTGATAAATGCAACACAATAGAAATATAGGCCAGATAAAATCTTTCGAACTTTTGTTGTGGAAAAGCACATCACACAGAATTTTACTACCAAACAGCACTTCCATTTGTGTTTGTCTTTGTCAGCCAGGATTCTTCACGGCAGATGAAATCTTTTGTAGTGTTATTGCTCTTGCACGCAAATTAAAATTGATTTCAATGCTTGTATGGACGTCTCCACATATTTCATGTCCTATTTGGCAAAGATCACACAAGAATGTTAAAGACAATTAGCAGGGTAAATTTTTTTTTCAATCTTTTCGACAGGTTTCTGATTGGTTGTATATAGGTCAGAGCAGCTTGGGCCCGTCATCATGACACTCAGTCTGCTCAATGTTCCCCTCATAAACGTCTGTAACTCCGCAATGGCAGATTCATGACTCTCCCCGGCGTATGGCTGAGAAAGTCACGGGAAGCAGCATAAAGTAATGGCTACCACATTGCTCCATTAATCTCCAGCAGTATTAAACTTTCTATAACTCACTGCCTTTTTTCCCTCCACTTCCTCCTGCCTTTCTCATTGAAAATATAAAATGCTAATCAATGTATGGTACACGCTATGAGTGTCAGTGGTCAGAAAAGGGACAAGATACAAATCAATGGTTAATGCCAAATTTGGCCTTCATCAACAAAGCAGAAGGTAAACTCAAAAAAGCTTGGAGAACTGGAGAGTTTTTGTAGACAGACTATGGTCAGGTGGGAGCAATCATGAACATGAACAGTCAGGAAAGGCGTAGGCAAGGATACTGGTCCAGGGTCAGTAACCGGGATTAAGTTCAATGCTCAAGGAAGTTACACGTGTGTGTGTGTGTGTGTGTGTGTGCGCGCTATGGTAATGGAAGACATATTGATAAAAAAAGCCATAATGTCTCTACAGCTCATAACACCCATACAGACCTATTAAAGGAAAGAAAGAGATCATTAAGGACAGGTGGGACTCAGGGCGAATATATGGTCATAATTTTGTTTCTTTTTGGCATCTTAAAAAATAAATACAAATAAAAAAAAGAAATACGTTGGGAGGCACGGTGGCGCAGTGGGTAGCAATACCGCAGTGTAGAAAATGGATGGATTGATAATGATATATTTATTAGTTTATTCTACTTTGCCTCAAAAACCGTGGGAGCTATGGTTGAGAAAGCAGTCTGGTAATGAGCTCAAGTGAGTTTGAATGTCACACAAACTGTAATTCAGACCCCCCTCACCTCCCTTACACAATTAATTATACTTCAACTACTTCAAATAATCAAATCTAATTGTTATGCACAAAATTATATATTGTAGTGCCTGACTTAAGAGAAAAATTGAACACATCTATAGAGTGCATTGCTGTCTGCATGTACTGTATGTATGAATTGTATCATTAGCGTACCTACAAGCACACAAACACTCCTGGGCGGGAAAAAAAATTTTTTTTTAAAAATTGGCCAAACCTAAAATGGGAAAATATTAAGCTTTTTTCTTAATAACAAATCATTGATCAGAAAATTTGGCAGGGTTTATTAAAAAACTGCACACCAAAAACCCTGTGCCTCCACTTGCTTGATAACCTGCAGTAAACTTGGAAAAAGCTGGAAACTGCTTCAGTGTGATGCTGAGCTGTTAAAAAAAAAAAAAAAAAAAAAAAAAAGATGTCTACAAGTTTACCCAGCGGGCTTAAACATTTTAAAAAATCAAAGGGAAAAGCCATCCTATTTTAAATTACTATATTTGTAATTTCCTAACCAATGATTTGTTGTTAAGACCATTAAAAGCTTCACACAGTATTTTGCCATTTTTGGCTTGGCCCATTTAAGTCTTCATATTGTGCTATTTTGAGCTTGGCCCTTTTTTTGCCCTGGGGTGAATGTGTGTGTGTGTGTGTGTGTGTGTGTGTGTGCGTGTGTGCGTATACACAGTATTTATCTGTGTTTCTGTTTGAAAATATTTCCATTATACCATAGACTAAATTGTTTCAGAAGAGAAAAAAGACTTTATTTTCACTGTCATTCTCTGATTCCACTTGAAGTGAAATATTTATATTGCAGAACGTGTTCACTCTGTGGTTCACTCAGACTTTGAAGCAAAGACCACTGGTATGGTACGTATATGTTGTGCATCCTAAATGCTTTTGTTTAATGCAAGGAAAACAAAAAGGATAGATTTTGTGACTCTTCATTCAGTGAAATGGGGGCTATCTGATGCAAAAGTTGGTTGTGATAATCAATCTTCCTCCCACAGAATAAATTGACCATTTTGCATTTTTTTATATAAATACACATCAAATTAAAGATTCATTTCAGTTTAGCCATCACCCCTCTATATTCTGCAGAGCTACTTTTAACATAAAGAATGGCTATACCTTGAACTCAAAGGTTAGAACAATACAGTGAATCGCTTTATGAACAATCTGTGGGTGACGTGTCATATTTTGCGAAACATGCGTGGATGTCCCATTTTTCCCAAAATCAACCTCTTTATTTGCACAGCAAACTTCAAACTGAATGCCGTCTGCTCTCTCAAACATCTCCCCATTCTATTATTTGTTTTCCTTTCTTTGCCTGTCATTTTCCATTTGTCAGTTTCCAGGCCGTTCTTACTCATCGGTCTCTGAAAGCAGCTGAAGTAAATACATAGGCCATGCTGATTTGAAACAGTTAAGACTTTCTAAAAGCCTCATCGCCTTCACCCATCAGATTCTAAGCTGGAATGTAACTTGCTGGATGTGAAATTAAAAAATGGGATATCAAAATAAGTAGGATCTGAACACAATTAATAATAATGACAATCAGAAAAAAAAAAAAAAACTCGGGGAGTTTGTTCATAATTGACAAATACACAGCAAGACTACTCTGGGATACAGCAGACACCAGATTACAGTTGTCTCCACAAAAGAATCAATATATTCAGCACAGTTCAGTATAGTGAAAGCCAATGTGAGTTTTCAGGAAATTTGCAATGTAAGTCTGTCTTAGGGTTTCAGTGGGTGAGTGCAAAGAGAATGCAATAAGGATATCGTATCCAAAAAGAGTAAGCTTGGCAATATATTTGTTTTTGTGCAAGTTCTCTTCTGATTTTGGTCTCAGAACAAAGGCATACCTATCGAGCTTCATAATGAAGCAACAGTTGTCACTAAATTATAAATTATTTGCGAAATGCATGATGTTTTATAAATACATTTGATTTCATTTTGCAATGTTCTTCATCACTCTCTCATTATCAATCACTTAATTAAACCATGAAGCATAATCATCTGCTGTTATTGATTATGTGTTGTGCTGAGAATATAATGAACTAATACTGAATAAAAGTCTGGAGTCACAGTGGCAATTAAAAAAAACCCTTATACTTCATGAAAAGTGTTATGCTGACTCGAAGTAAATGGAATATTGAATCCAAACTGTTTTATAGATTTACCTGAAATTTGGGCAACAGTTTCCCAAGTCGATATGTGTATTTACAGGAAATACAGCATAGTTCTACTGCCCTGATCATGAATTTTCAGCTGACAATGCCTGCACTGAAACTTTTCAGTGCATCATGAGAAGGGCAGGGTTTAATTTGGGCCGGATCCTGCCAGAAAAGGATCCAAGACCTCTAGGTTTTGTTTCGGTACTTATTTGCAGGGATGCGGAGCCTCTTGTTTTATAAAAACAGAAATAATAACATAATACAAAAAAACATATATATATATATATATATATATATATATATATATATATATATATATATATATATATATATATATCTTATTGGTGCTAAATACAAGATTCCTTGAGTTTTGGAATGTTTTACCCCCATCTAGTGTGTCTGGGGAGAACTGTAGCCAAGAGCTGTGTAAAGCACACGCTGCTCAACAATTTATCTGGTTGTGGCTCTAAACACATTTCAGTTATGTTACGGTCAAGGTCGCGTGAAGTGAAAAAATTGTGAAAAATGGATAGGGTCAAGTTACAATTGTTTTTGTGGTGAGCAATGAATTAAAAATACATTTTGCAACCAGTAGCTATAGATTATCTATAAAGATTAAGTTTGGTTACTTTGTGTGGACGTGTTTCAAAATTCATTTTATTAATTCATAAAATTCATTACTTTATCTACAAATAAATAGTGGGCTAATTAGCTTGCTTGGTGTTTGCCTGGTTATATAGGTACATCTAAAACTTAGGTACAATAGCTAGCTAGGTTAATCTAAATATTTATCAGAATTAAAGTATTGCTTTGGGTGTTACAGCATTGGGTGAAGTAATTGTTAAAATCTTGATCAATATAACTTCTGTGGGAAAATGAATGCTGTACTTTTATTCTTCACCTTTCAGGAAGCCCTACTGATGCATTATTATTTTTATAATTGTTTATTTCTGTAAAATTCTCGCACCTAACCCCTTCAGTACACCTTAATGACCAGTTTCAAAGCAATTTCACGTTCTTTGCTAGTTTTGATTTATTTTTTTAAAAGTTGAAATTCTGGGCCTAACTGTTGGTGCAAGCAAGTAGAAAGAGCGAAAAAGGTTTCTGGGTTATTTGGCTTACGTCACCTAAGCAGACAAAATATGTCATAACTGGCAAACACCTCCAGTGGCCAGCACCATGATGCAAAGAGGACCAGAGATTGATTTCCAAGAGTGAAATGTGGGAGTTGTTGTGGGTGGAATTTTATATTCTAATGCTGGATGAACAACTAGAGAAGGTATGCTTTTTACAGGAACATTTTATAAGAACCTCTTTCATAAGAATGTTGAGGCTAAAAAAAGCCCCAAAAAATTAATGAACATTTTTAGGACATCCTGAGGCTAAGAACAAGCTTTTAAGTAAGGAACTTGTATTGAGATAATAGAATGGGAATACGTGTCATTTCACTGAGAAGAAATGTCAGTAAAAGTGCTTCATCGATTGCCTAAAATGCTAATACCAAAAAAAAAAAATGTTTTTGGCCAATAGTAATAAAAATATATATATTTTTAAACAGATGTCTAAGCTGAGAAATAAAATTTTTAGATTATTCGACGCTGAAATCCTCAAAAGAATTTTGGAGCATTTAGGCTCAACCCCCAAAACTGACACTACCCAATATGTAAAAGAGGATAAGATAAATTTGTCTATGAATGTTTTAGAGACCTCTGAGTAATTCTTTATTGTAAACTGTTAAGTACTGTTGTGTGCAGTGATGATTGTGTACCACCATTTTTGTCTAAAAGGGGTCCTAATATTACTTTTCTATAATTCTTCGGTGAAAATGTATTGAACAATACTACTGTTGGCAATGAGAACAGAAATATAATTCCCTCCACGGTATTGAGGTAAAAACATGGGTAATAAACAAAATACTGAAAACATCAATTTCTCTATAACAATTGAAAGGTGTCGCATATTTTATTTTTTTTTGACTCTTGCATAGCATGGATGCATGTTTGAAGGCTCATTCCATGATTATTGATGCCAAAAAAATTTGTTTAAACTGGTTTGAGGCAACATTATTCTGCAAAATTACCTCTGATGGTCAGTTGTTCCAGTATATAAGGTGACTTGTACTTTGAGCAGTGTCACAGTGTTAAACACAATGGCTCAAAGAAAGGAGCACTCTTAGATTGTTAGTAGCCACATTGTGGCCTTACATGATGCTGGTTGAAGGGTATAGATTTAATTTGAGAGATGGTAGGGACAGAGTGCATCGTGCGAGTTGGAAAAATTTTTGCAATAATTTGAGTGCCAATATTGCCTTTTTCATTAACAGAGATTATCCTGATGAGTGTTACTTTGTTGTTGTTTTTTTTTCACAGTGAAAAGCCAGGTGCCTCCGTAATTTTCATAGATAGATGCCATTTTCATAAACTAGTTTTTCTATAATGTATCCAAATATGTTTGATTTGATTTTTGAATACAAGTTTATGCTGATAAATGAACATTTATTATGAACCTTAACAATACCGAATAATCAATAAAACCTTTCTCAATTTATTAGTAAATTAATTAGCGACATGATTGTATGTTGTATTATTAGTGAACGTTATAATCATTATACGGTAATTTATTTCTTTGCCAGTGTTAGACAGGGTGTTATCCAGCTAGTCATCTTGCTAAGGTCTGATGCCAGCCATGCAATTAATGGCTGTACTATTCAGACTTTGAAATGCCTAGCTCAGTTTCTGTGTAGCCCAACATCCCACATAGTTCCTATATAAGTTAGATAACAGTTAGAACACTGAGAATATTTTGATGAATAACCAATATAAGGTATTTCAGACCCATTCCAATTTAATATAAAAGCAAAACTAGAATTTTTCATCATTTAATGTGTTCTTGTTAATGTAAAATCTCAAATTCAGTATCCACTTCAACTTCAAACAAAAACTTGGTGCTTACTGAGTATTCGCATCCAGCTGCCTATGGTCTTGAGTAGACGAAATGGTCGGGCGAGAAAAAATAAACAGGCGTCATGCAAAAAAACTCTGGCGCCGGACAGGATTTGTCTCAGTAGCTGCACATCCACGAGGAAACAAAAGTATGAATTTACTTTGCCCTCGCCTCATCTTCCTCTCTGCCTTCTTTTTTTTTAACAAGTCAAAATAGCCTACTTCAACAGTAAGTTCAACAGTTTTGACTGTTATGCATAAGCTCTGTATTTATTGAAAATTAAGCAAACAATGGCTTGAGAGAGGCTATATTATTGGAACATTTTGAAAAGAAACACTTTCCCTACAAATGGCAGTGAGTGAAAGCAACAGAAATATTGTGCTTTCCAGGCATGTGCAGTGGGCACCTACCTCCTGCAAATGCCAAAAAACCTCCACCATAAATCTCCACAAAAAGAAAGCAAGACGAATGATATTTCCCTAAAAACAAACAGAAAATATGCAGCCAAAGCACCATCAATTCCAATAAGAAAAAATGGTTTATTTTTAGCGCAGATCTAACGAATGCCCCATACATATGTACATGACGATTAAATATTGACGGACTGAAAGTTTTAAAATGTTACTTCCCATTACTATGTTTAGTTTTGCTCTGCATTCGTTTATGTTGTCCATGACGTTTATAGCTGTTGTCGTAAGTAGAGTGGTTCCCCCTTCACAAACCAATTCCTAAAAAGTCAGCAATGGGACTGATGTTTCCTGTGAATGAACCTAGTCAAAACTCTCACTACATGCAGGTCCATGTTCACTTGAATCCCTGATGTCCCATTACATACGTGACAATATCTGAGGAAAGCATTTCAGGTTGGACGATGCTGTAAACCTGGTTACCTACAGTACAATGGACTGGAAGATGTTAGACAAACAATTCTGTATTCTTTTGCTTTCTCCATTGATCCAAAGTTGGTCGGGTTTTTCTGCCACCTCTGAAAGTTGGTTGGGACACAATCCCTGCCTAAATATAGGCCTGTGGGCTAGTTGGTCTCTTAGAAAAAATTCTGAAGACATTAAATGCCTGTAAGAAACATCATCGAGCGTTTCAAAGAGACCGGTTCGCTAAAAACTTGTGGCAATAGAGGTGCAAAACAGAAGTTTAATGCCTCTGATCAGCGCTGCCGTCAGTCTAGCCAATATCCAGGGATAAAATGGTCTTGCAATGCCCCCCCCAAGTAGGCTATAGAGTTAATTAATAGGCTACAATAACAGAATGAAAAATGGAATGATCAAAAAACACGCTGACAGGACACTTTATGTGACACTTGTTTAGTGTTGTTTAGATAAATCATATTATGTTTCAAGGATCGCATGAAAAATAAATAATGTAGGCTACTTCTCTCAAACAGATGCATGAATTCACAGATAAATGCAGTGACGGGTGGTGGACGGTAAACCGAGGGGGCGGAAAACATCCCTTGAAACGGATGAGATTAGTGACCTGCTTTCAATCATTGTTCTCGGTCAACATGTTAGTTTCCCTTATAATGAAATGTTCAGGTGAGTGAATAATAAATTCTATAGAATGTTTAATTCACATGCCTTAATGGGCAACTCTTCACGAAAAAACCACTGTGGATTTTCTGCGTTAAATTTTGTCACATCCTAAGCAAGTCGTCAAACCTGTGCGTAATGATTGTTTAATTGAAAAAGATTGAAATGCGCTCTTTTTTGCGTTCAACTGGTGCATTTGATTTCTCGTCTTAACAAAGACAATTAGCTACACCTGAGAGGGGAGAGTTTGAGTGTCTTTTACCAGGGAAATTGACTGAAAACAGATCAAGACTAATAAGCAGTTTAAAGACATGTTGATCACCCTCCTTGTTCACTGTCCACCGCCCGCCACTGGATAAATGTCTAGAAGCCTATTCGAAATATGTATTCTCAAGGATCACAACAGATAAAATCATGAATATTGTTGCATACATACTTAGGTAAATGTTTTGACAGGCCAATTAAAACAAAAACAAAAAACATAAAGTGGGCTACACATAGCCTATTCATTTGACAAATGAAAGGCGCCGCACTTTTCTAGTTGCAAAGTCATGTATGGTATCATCGAAATCAATTCTCTTGGCCAGTTCATATTCTGTCGAGATCATCGCTAAACCAATTAGTCTCTCTTGTGACATGGTGGAGCGCAAATGATTTTTTATTAATTTAAGTTTACTGAAAGTGCGCTCGCCTCCAGCCACCGTTTCGGGCAAAGTCAGAAAGATACGCAACAAGGGATCTCAGGCGAGCCAGCGTGTGTGGTAGCTCTTGTCATCAGTCTTGTGTTGCGGCGCTAAAGACGGATCAAACCACTTGCATTGGGTGGGGGGGTGTAAATCTATTTTTACCACTATGTCATTTTTCAAGGAAAATTAGCAAAATAGAATATATAAAGCTTTTATGTAACTGAGAAATACTATGTTAAATCTTCACAGATATTTATTATGATGAATTTTCCAGCTGATTATTTTAAAATCAGGGGGTCAGTTTCATGACCCCCTGGTCTGATGCCCGGGGATAGCAGTCGCCTTTGCCCCCCCCTGTCGGCGGCCTTGCCTCTGATGTTTATCTGTGTATGACAAGTAAAAAAAAAATCAAAAATCAATGGTTGAAAACATGACAACTCTGTGATGATATTAATAGTGCCAGAAGTGAAGAGATGAAAGTATCAAAATCAACTATTTCCAGACACCTGTGTGACAATTGTCTGATTGGTCGTGTTGCTGCGAAGAGCTGGCAACATCAAAACAAAGACTTGAATTTGCCAAGAAGGTCAAGGATTGGACACCAGTGGACTGGGAACAAGTCCTTTGGATCGATTAATCAAAATTTGTAATTTTCTCATCCAAACCCAGAACTTATGTGCACCGTACAGTTGGAGAACATTTTTTAAATGACTGTTTAACCCCTTCAGTTAAACGTGGAGGTGGTTATATTACGGTATGGGGTTCAATCTGCTCGAATGGAGCCGGTGATCTCATAAAAATCAGTGGAGTCACGGATCAGAAGACGTATCACACCATCCTTGTGAGGCACACATTGCCATCTGGAAAGAGACTTGTCGGGGTTTTATTTTTGAGAAGATAACGACCGTAAACAGTCAGAAAGAATGATCTGGTGACATAAAATTTGTGATTTGGCCTGATCAAAATCCAGACCTTAATCCAATTGACCGATCCCAAGCCCCGCCTCCCATTGTTACTGTTTCTAGGTCAGACAACTAACCAGGAAACTTCAGCCTTGCCTGAGTTCAAAACAACAAGCATAGCGGTGCCGGTTCCGTTCACTGATGTGTTGCATGCAAGTCGGTCTTATCTTGGCATCAACATTTTGTCTCCCTAAATATGTGCTTTTTGGAGGATGGAAAGCGGCACACTTACTAACGGGAAGATCGAAATTTGACTCGGTGTCAACGTTTAAGTGCGAGCAGAAAAGTTCAGTTAACATGACCAAGGCTTTTAATGACCCTCTAATAAGATATGTGCTTGGAAGTTTTCCCCGTTATAAGGAACGTCGATGAATGTCCGTGTACGTTATCAAATTACTCTCTGGTTTCCTCACTTCATTGTACCCTGGTTGAGCATATTTGCCGTCAACCGAATTGTTCATATTCAATCATATGGCTAATGCCAACGTTGTTAAAAGGAAGCGCTAGTTAACTCTGGCTACTCCTTTCCTCAGCTTCATCTTTGCCCCTGTCCCGTTAAAACACTGCTCTCAGAAATGATCACTGCACAGCAGGGATTGAGGGGGCAGAGAAAAATTTTTCTCTCCGGATTTATAGCTAACAGCCAAGCCTTTCTCCCCTCCTTGTCTTTTGGAGCTCTGTACAAACAGACAGAGCGATTTGTCCGTTTTAAATATTATGCAGGTTAGAAGTATTGTCGTTGAACGTGAGTTACAAGCAGCTAGCTTGTTAGCCACCTTGTTAATTTTATTACCTGCTCAGTTAATGCAGTCCCCGCGACGGTAAGGGTACCAAGGTAGCTCGCTGGTGACTGTTATCAATCGCTAGCGTTTGTTGTTAATCAGCGGTCTATTCAAGTCAATGGGACGGCCAATTAGCTAGCTAGCATGAAATTTTATTACAGCCCTTCAAATGAATAGGCTATTGCTGTAAAAGGCATGAGAATACAACTGCGTAGGTTTGTTTGATAAAAGTGCCTTCTGTAATATTCTTGTGTCGTAAATTGTAATTATCTTGTGAGATTTATCACCAAAGAAGAAGACACTTATTTCACAACCGTTTCAGATCTCTTTTTAAATTAGTTTAGGAATACATTAAAAAGCTTATTATGGTTTTGGAAATGGAATAAAAAAACACCCCTTTAACACGGTCGGCTTATCGAGTGTCTGTTACATGTTACATCGTTTTACCATCGTCAGAAACCCAAAATGCCTGGTTTGACGGCTGCCTGAGGTGAAAGTTGTTCGAGGTTCGGTCAGACCCCTGCTTGCCCCATTGTGACGTAGCCGAAGTGGGCGGTGCTTGGGATCAGTCAATTGAGCAGATCTGGGATTTGCTTGATACTAAGATAAACAAATCTGCCATAACAACAAAAGAATGTCTTTGGAATGAACATCAAACCATATGGAATAGTTTAGCAAGCGAGAAAATAAAAGAATATTTGAAAACTGTGCCTGAAGGATTAAATGCTGTAATCAGCGCAAAGGGTCGCCACACTAGATATTGACTTTCTTCCTCAAAAAGACAATATTATTTTTGTTTTTTACAATTTATTGTTATCTGTTTACTTATTTTCATCTACGTATATGATCCAATCACTTGAAATAAATCAAGGCTGCAGAGGAAAAACGATCAGTCCAAATTTTGCATTTTTGTGTAATGTATTGTATATTATTATTATATTTATAATATTTATAATGATATAATGTATGAGAATATTATATATTATTACTATATCTTATATATTTAATATTTTTAGCATATTTTTTCAGCGCTTTGTTTCAAAGATTGTTTTGTGTTTTTAATTCATCATTTCTCTGATCTGATCATTTTCAATTGTGGTCTTCAAATACTTTAATAGTTCAAAGTACTTGGTTTCTGATTTATATTCATTTTGTTCAGTGTTTAATCATTACTGAACACTACTGTATCACTTTCTTTTCTCTATGTTAGATCTGTTGCCAAATGAATTGCTGACTGTAAGTACTCCGAGTCCCACAGTTAAGCACGTGGTGATGTGGGCATTAATATGTGTTGTGCAGAGTAGCCTAAATTATTTGCGTAATATTTATACAATCCACAATATTTGAAATTGAAGTGTGTACGCCCCATATCTTAGTAAATGGGCATTTGAGCACATAGATTGTTGTTTTCAGCACCGTGTTCTGTACATGTTCCAGGACCCGCGCCCACCTCCTCACCCCTCTGTTCATAAATGCACTTCACATTCCAGCACCTTCTGATGTACAAATTAAGCACTGGAGAAGGGGATGTACTTGTTCTCAGATAGCCAGACACAGAGGGCTTATGGATTTGTGCACAACAGTGTCCAACCCATCAACGTACTTTTTAATGCAATAGGAATGCAGACAGACTGAGGGAGGGAGGAGTGAGTGAGTGAGTGAGTGAGTGAGTGAGTGAGTGAGTGAGAGAGAGAGAGAGAGAGAGATTGTTGTATGGTACGAATTTTAAAAGCTGAAGTCACTTGAGTGCTTGAAAAATATGACTGACAGCATACTGTTGATCAATCTGTAAATGGTCATGGTCTACCATGTACAACAAAAACCAAATAGAAGACACAGCGTACACCCTTGCTGCGATGAATCACAAGCAAATGTATGCTCATTGTTAGTATCATTTTCTTATAAATCTAGCATGGTCAAGCCTGTTGTGTACCTGAATTTTACTGCATGGCCCACAGCAAACAATCAAGGGACGCAAACAGTTCAGTGTTCCCTCCTGCTCTGACATGAGGTTATTGTGTGCATGAAAAAGATAATCTGCTTGTGAAACTCGCCTGCACTGAAGTGTTTATCCACACAGCACTTTGAGTCAGTCACAATGGGCTGTATTTTAAATGTCAAACCTAGTCACTTCTCTTGGAGACTTGTAACATATTTTGGACAACAAGTAGCATAGACAATATCACAGCTTGACAATAATCAAAACCTCAATAGTAAATAATTAGAAACACAATCTGTAATAGAGCGAAAGAAAATAACAACACAATTGAATGAAATCTTAAGCGTACACTGTGTCTCCAGGAATGCCAAGTATCTAGTCTTTTTTCCTTTCTTGGTATCAGGCTCTGTCATGCGTGAAATGACCTATCCAATGCACCCAGGAAGACATTTACGGTCAATCATGAAATATCAGTGCAATCAATGATCCGGACTCATATTTTCTGCTTACATACATTTATTTTTTATATATTTTCATTTTCTGAAGGCTTTCTTTTTATTTTTTTTGTGCATTTTTAATCCATTAATAATGTGGCATAACCACAATTTCATTTCACCTGTGTCTTCCAAGTAAACCCTATGACTGCAAGGAGAAACAATAACTAAACAAAAAACAATGCCTCTTTCTTAAGTGCACAACTCTTTTGAAGAGAACTCAGAAATATCACTGGTGTTTGAGCCCTATGGCTGATGTTTAACTGACTACTTTTATTGTTCGACAGAAATAAGCCAATGAGCTAAAATAAAAAATCTGGCTGAGCTTTTGAACCAAACTGTACGATCTCCGCCATCTGAACAAAGGACTAATGCCCCGGCAATCCATACATATCAAGTGCTGGTCACTCCCAATGGTCACTGACTGATATCAGTCTGGCCTCAGTCGTATAGCCAGCGTTTAGCCCTTACGTCACTAATGAAGTGAATATATGAATATTCATGCTTTCTGCTCTTGGCTGATTGGGTGATTTTTTTGGCGAGAACCACCAATCGAATATGAGTTAGCTGGCCAGCAACGGCATTCGTGAATGTTATTTGACATGAGCTTAAAAAATTAGATTGTGGCTTGCTTGCGTTTACTCTTGGAGTGGTTGTTAGGTTTTGAACAGGATAATGTTTGGCCATATCTGCATTTTGTTTATTTCAGTGTGATTCCCCAGTTTAATAAAGGCTAAATTAAATAATACTCAAATTACATAACGTATTTCACTGTAATTGGGATTAGCTATAGCTCGAAGGGCATGATTGCATCAGCTAGATTAAAGTGATACTCCACCCAAACACTATAATTTGTATATCAATTACTCACCATTAGATGTCTTGAACAGACAAAGTTTTTCTTCACCTGGCGCAACTTTATGGCCACTGGAGAGTTTTGAAAAATTATTCAAATACCTTTTTTGCTGGAAGCAAATGGGTTCACCCAGTAGCAATGGGAAAACTCCACAAAACGTCCGTTGACAAACTTTCAAACCATCGTCCAACGCATCGTCCAGTATAATCCAAGTCTGCTTTGTCCACTTGTATCCTCAGAACTCTAGAAACGCGGTTATTTTTCGCTAAAAATAATAAAATACCACAGTTATGCTTCAAGTAAGCTCACGCACTCAACGGAAGTCCTGCCTCCCAGCTCGTTCATTGCCCAGAGACTCTGCTGCCACTCAGTTGAATACTCGTATAAACACGAGCCGGGAGGCGGGACTTCCGTTGAATGCAGAACTGTGGTATTTTATTTACTTTTAAGTCTGTCTAAAGGGGCGGGGCACCCTTGCGACTGTGAGCCAATCACAGATCTCGCATGGATTTTGTGTGAATATTTGAAAGTCAAACGCTGGTCTACCGACTGAGGCCAGACATATAAGCAAGTGACCATTGGGAGCGACCAAAGCTTGATATGGATGGATTCCAGGCTACCAGTATATGCATTTCAGGGAGAAAAACATTGAGAAATACTGCAGTGTTCCACTCTATAACTGCAAATGAGGATTCAGTGACTGCTGTTTATTTGATGCTACAACATGTCCTCATGGTGACAATACAATTTACCAGGACTCCTCTCATTTGGGATTGACTGAAATCAAATAATGCTTCACAAATGTAAAACTTATCAATTTAAGTAAAACATAATTTTCTCATTACCTCTGGTATAGCCAGATGCCCAGAATTATGTTTGTGAATGATCAAGGTAATGTTACATTTCCAAGCAATTCCTAAAAACTAAGAAGTTCATCTTACAGGTAAAACCAAAGTTCTTTCTGCCAACTCAAGTGTTATTCTGGTATAATTAACGAATAAAAAGATGCAATGAAAGTTCAGCATCTAGATTCTGACCCTGTCCAACCCTGCGGTCTCATGGGAATGTAAACGAAGGTTCAATCACGAGACATATGACGCTCAAGCAATTACACTCACCCAGTTGTAACCACCGGTCTTCTATAAAAATGCTCACGACGTGTTTCCGTCTGCAGTTTCAGAGATTCCGCATCACGGCGCTTAACGTCATGTCTGAATCTGAAGCAGCTCCCTCCAGTCAGAGTCTCCCATCGCATACAGGAACACAACCTAGATGGCGGATCTCTCTGGCCAAATCCTTGCTGAAGCAAGTGCATAGCCGCAGTAGCAGCTACTTCTGATGATCACAATTTTTCCGAGGAACGACTCCACACGACCCTGGAAGACTTTGGAACTCCTGTTAGCCTGGAACTTCCTTGTTCAGAGTCACTGGTGCTGCTTGCTTCTCTGTCTAATACCGGCGCTATTACTGTCACCATACCAATGGAGTCCAAAGATGAAAACTCTCCATCGGCTCCTGTCCCGGGAAGCACTCCTTCCATGTCGTGCGAGTTGCGGAAGGGAGGGAAGAGACCAGTAAAATCATCCTCTCCAAGTCGCAGCCGTTCAGCGAAGGCCCAACATGATGATTCCGGATCCTCCTACTCCAACGTCTCCGAACCTCTCCTGCCAGCTGTCCAAACCCTGGTCAAAACTGTGGGAAACAGGGCAGTGCCATGGAAGCTACTGCTCTACAGTCAGCCCGGTCCATTGTCACAGAATTGGAATCCTGTGCCCATGCCTCCAATGTATTGGCTAATTTTTCACTGGCTTCCGCAATTCCTGCTCCACTGAGTGGTAGGCCGTATCTTTCTCCTGCAACTTGCATCACACCTCACATTCCTTCACAAGTACTGCAAGGTAAGGACATTAATCTGGTCTCATTTGTATAGCCTTTGAACTTCAGACAAGATGAGCACTTGACTGTGGTGACGCTTCCGTATTGTTAAAAGCGGCTGACCTTCGACTTCAGAGGTCTCTTACAATTGGTGAGAAGTGGCCTGTGGAGTTTATTGAGACATTATTTCTTCAGTTTATCCCAAACATCCTCAAGATATGTAGCCTGACTCCGCCAGCCTACATACTTCGTAATTTCATTTCGCTTCACAACTCCGTCTGATCACAAAGAGTTCTGCCTCGTTTACCTCGGCAGAAAAAACGCTGGACCAACTAACGAACAGAAGGCGGGGCCAAGAGTCATGACGTAGCTGCTGTGCGGAGTTTGAAATTGTAGTCTCCGAAATCAACAATGGCCACTGACATAAATACATGGGAGGCCATTCGCTCTGTCGTGGAGAAAATTACCGGTATCAGCAACTTAAAGCCACAACACGATGAATGTTTGGTTAGTTTTTTGAATGGAAATGATGTTGTAGCGCTACTCCCTACAAGTTTCAGGAAAAGTTGTCATATCTACTTAATATCCATCATGAAACATATGTAATAGGCACCCTGTTCATCTCTGTGAGAGAAAGCCGAACCACCTCAGCTAGCTTTTAGCTTCTACTATTACATTTCCCGCGAATTTCACCTATGTATGTGAGCAGCAAACTTTTTAAAAGTCTTGTTTTTGTTCATGTCACAAGACCTATTCGCTGTCTCAGCATTATGTTGTCATTATCCATGAATGAAATGGTTGTCTCAGACAGCCAAACGCTTAGAGCCAAACTGTGTCACTATAAAGTTAGATAGCGAGCTCGGTATGATGTTAGCGCAAGTATGGTTAACGGTTCAGTTTTCGTGTCAACACAGATTTTGTCCTAATGTAAATAATGCGTTATTCTTGCCGATTCTGCTGTTGGTTTCGGGTCTCTTACGGTTTTTTTAATAGCAGCGGTATCGGCAGGAAAAACGATAGCTCAACAGTTTGTTTCTTGTAAAGAGAACAGAAAGAGCACCTTTGGTTCTTTAAAGTGAATGAGTGAAGGCTAAAATGAGGTAGATGGGCATATGTATGAGTACAGTTTTAACTTTAATGTACTGATCAGTTTGTTTTCGCTGCATTCCTGGTATGAAGGACTGTGTTTACAGCGAAAGTACTAGGTGGCTGAGCTGGCGCATAACATACATCATCGCCAAACGTTAGTGATTAGTTTACGGGTACACCAATGATTTTAAACTTCAGACAAGCGCCCACCCCTCCAGGAAGTAAACACTTGTCAATCACAACTGGCCAGACTCTGTATACGAAGCAAAGCAAAGTAGCAGAGTCTGGTATTACCAGGCTACAAGATATGGACTCTCACATCACTCTTATTTGCGACTTGCAGCTACATTAGGGGCATTATTCCATGAATATTATAAATCGTTTTCCACTAAAGCTGCCTTGTATATCTCCCAGTTTAAAGGAGCTGTGTCAAGATTACTGGGCATGCTCAGAACTTACATCCCAAGAAAATCAATCTGCTTGACTGCAAGCCAGAAGCTGATTCCATCCTTGCCAATCCGTCTTTGTTTTCCATGATGCTTTTTATATTATGAAGTTTTCTATGGAAATTTGAGGAGTATAAGTGCTATTTTCTCACTTTAGCTAAAGGATACAAAGAATGTAAGCTGGTTTGCCATTGCCAGTAATAATTGAAGAAGAAAAATTATACCTTTTTCTTCTATGGTTATTGGCAGTTGGAAAACAACTTACATTCTTTTTAACCCTCAGCAAAGGAGAGGAAATAGCACTTTGAAATACAGATACAATGCAAAATGATGACAGATTTGCAAGGACAGACATTTTACAGATTTTGACTTGCAACTGAGCGGATTTACTTCGTCCAAATGTATGAGCATGTGCAGTTATCGTGACACAGCTCCTTTAATATTCATATTGATTGATCCTACCATGATACTGAACTGCTGATTCGTCATTCTGGAGGTCACTGGGTACTTGCAAGTGCCGTGTGCAGCAGTTTCGGACACACCGCTGAACTCTGCCCAAAGACAGCAATTCAAGCTTCTGTGCCATCTCAAGTTCAGTCCGGTGAAGCTAATTACCAGGATTTTACTTCACGTACTGAATATGACAAAAAGGGGCAAAAGGTCTCATACTTCAATATAAATCCTATTTGTAATAATTCCAATGAGGTTGTTTGTACTTTATCTAACTAAATTTTCCCATATTTGCAGTCTTTTCAAGGACCCCCATCTGAAAGCACTGTTCCCACAGTGCACGTTGAGACCATCCTCTGAAAAAAAATACCAGCATTCAGTACTTGCCTTAAAAAAACATCCTTCAGTCCCTATTAACGTGCCGGCTTTATCCCTTGCACTGTCTTCTTGTCACGATTTCGTATTTGTTGATTATGTACTCTCTGGTCTAACTCATGGCATTCAGGTGGCAATCCTTGCTCCTCTAGACAAGTCACCAGTATGTAAAAATCTGAATTCAGCGCTTACTGAACCAGATCAGGGAGCTCCTTCGGAAGGAGCAAAATAAAGGATACCTGATTGGTTCCATTAAAGCTCCTATTTTCTTTGATTTTCGCCCTAGAGTTGCCACATGCAAATTCTCCGGAAAGAAAAGACTCATTTTTGACATATCTCATCCTCGGTCTGGCGCAAACCCAAGTTTAAATAGCTTGAATTCCCTCAAACCACTCTCCATGCATTATGCCACTGTTGACCATACCATTCAACTAATCAAACTTGCTAGTCACAGGGCCTGGTTCACTGAACCAGACATAACTGACTCATTCAAAATGATTCCCATTCATCCATCAGAGCAGTCAATGTTCAGCGTTCGCTGGTGCGGCAAGTTCTGTTTCGCTGTCAGGCTAACTTTTAGCTGCAGGATCTGATCAGAAGCCCTCTGTTGGATTTTTTGAAATAATGACCACCTTCCTTTTGCACTGCACTTACTAGATGATTTCCTTCCAATCAATTTTCCTTCCGAATCGCCAAGCTTTAAATGCTAAAAGGCACTTTTGTGGTATAAGGTGTTCCCTTATCTGATGAGAAAACTATCCGCCCAACTACTACAACGAAATTCCTGGGTATACAGTCATGAGGAAAAGAAAGTACACCCTCATTCAGTTCTATGGTATAACGTATCAGGACATGATAAAAATCAGCTGGTCTTAATCAGGTCTTAAAATTATGTAAATCTAATATCAGGTGGAAACAACAGATTCCATTATACCATTATTTATTTTCCAAAATTTCAACCAAAATGCAGAAGCCATGTGTTAAAAACCCTTACTGATTCCATAGGAATTAAGAGGGTAGTTATCAGCCAGGTGTTGCTGATCAAATGAACTTGATTAATTGATCATTAGCAAGTGTCACCACCTCTATAAAAGTAGAGGTTTTTGGCACTTTGCTGGTCTGGAGCATTTAGTTGTGTCTTACCGGAATGCCAAGAGTGAAAGACATCAGCAATCATCTTAGAGAAGCAACAGCTGCTGCCCATCATTGTGGGAAGGGTATTTAGTCCTTTTGAAAACAATTTGAAGTTCATCATTCTACAGTGAGGAAGATTATTCACAAGTAGAAAATATTCACGACAGTTGCCAATCTTCCCATAAGTGGACATCCCAGAAAATTCACCCAAATGTCAGACCGTACAATGCTCAGAGAAATCGCACAAAACCCTAGAACTACAGTACATCTAGGACTCTAAAGGCCTCAGTGAGCATGCTAAATGTTACAGTTCACAACAGTACAAGTGGAAAAAGACTGAAGAAGTATGGCTTGTTTGGAAGGGTTGCTAGGAGAAAGCCTCTTCTCCCCAAAAAGAACATTACAGCACGGCTTAGGTTTGCAAAGTTGCATCTGAATAATCCACGAACATTCTGGAACAATGTCCTTTGGACAGACAAGACCAGACAAGTGAAGTTGCTTGGCCATAATGCACAGCACCACATTTGACGCGAACCATACACAGCACATCAACACAAACACCTGATACCAACTGTCAAGCATTGTGGTAGAGGGCTGGTGATTTGGGCTTGTCTAGCAGTCACAGGACCTGGGCACCTTGCAGGCATTGAGTCGATCCTGAACTCCTCTGTGTACAGAAATATTCTACAGTCAGATGTGAAACCGTCTGTATGACAGCTAAAGCTTGGCTGCAATTGGGTCATGAAACAGGACAATGATCCCAAGCACGCCAGCAAATCTACGCCAGAATGGCTGTAAAGGGAAAAAATGAAGGTGATGCAATGGTCAAGTCAAAGTCAAGACCTCAACCCAATTGAAATGCTGTGGTGGAATGTTAAGAGAGCTGTGCATGAACAAATGCCCTCAAACATCAGTGAACTGACACAATGCTGTAAAGAAGAGGGGGCCAAAATTCTTCCACCATAATGTGAGAGACTGATAAAATCATATAGAAAATGATAAGTTCAAGTTATTGCTGCTAAAGGTGGTTCTACAAGCTATTTTTCACAGGTGACTTCTGCATTTTGGCTGAATTTTGGTTTAATAAATAATGGCATGCTGGAATCTGTTTTGTTTTGTTTCACACCTGAGGTTAGATTGACCTAAATTTTGGGCCTGATAAGGACCAGCTGACTTTTTCGATGTCCTGATACATAAAACTATAGAACTGAAAGAGGGGGTTCTCTCTTTTTCTCATGATTGTAAGTTTAAATAGTGTTTTGCTTCCTTCAAAAGAAGGAAATTGCATTAAAGACATAGTGCAATCTTAGCAAAATTTGTCCTGCATTGCAAAACGGAAGCTACTTTCATTAAATAATTTAAATTTTGCCATGCGCAGAATTCCTCAAGGGAGGTCTATCATATCTCAGCTTTTAGATTTGAGTAAATTGGCGAATACCTTATCTGATCACATAATTTTAGATGAAGGTTGCCATTCTGATATCTGTTTCTGTTTTTCCTTTCTGGATCAATGGAATGGAATTTCATTGGTTTGTAATGATGAGGAGGAATTGTCAGAGTCCCTTCAACTTTACACTGATGCCTACATCCATAGGTTTTGGGGTTTTTTTTGAAGGACAGTGGTTTACAAGTAAATGGCTGACAGAATTTTTATATTTTGCTGATAAAGAGTCTATTGCACTTTTCAAATTCTACCCAATTGGGTTTATGTAATAATAGCTCATATTGATTCCACATTCTGTCCTTATTCTTCCATGATTGCTTATCTTAGTATAAGGCCTCTCACTGAAAAAGATTAACCTTTGTTTTTAACATCAACTGGATTACCTATTGGGTGGCATTGGTTCAGCTGTCACCTCAGTGCTGTTCTGAAGAAATGTGGGATTCCACCGAGACACTTTTCCAGACATTCATTCAGGATCAGAGCAGCAACATCAGCAGCCCAGTGGGTCCTATTTTGCAAGTCCTGGGCCGTTGGTCATCTTCTGCGTATGGTTCATACGTATGGCCCTCTGCCTCAACCATAATCAACGCGCAGCTCTCATGGCTTCATTAAAGTTATATCCCGTACTTACATATAAGTTGGTGGTGGTCTGCATATTGTAAGGTCTGGAATCATCAGTGTTATCTGGTGTTGGGGGATGCACCTATGCTTACTGATGACTGAATTTGGATGGTTTACGGGTGATGCTCGAGTGTGATATGTGCTTGTTCTTAGCATGTATTGTTTAGTGATTTTACTGTTGAGCTATGACATCTGAGCTTATTGCCAGCTTTCAGTTCATTACAAATTTCATGCCTTGTTTTCGCGTCCACTAGCAGTGGCTAAGCTCACATGCACCACTATCGCCATGGTCATGTGCTGTTTAGCAGACCAGCCATCTGGATACTACGCGCATATTCACATCATGCCCACTTGATGTGGCACAGCTCATGAGTGCTTGGCAAGCGCCTTGATTATGGGTGCACATTGCCCAGCTGGCAAGCAGTCACAGATACTCCGTGAGTATCTACCTCACATCCATTTGCAGTGGCAGTGCTCATGCATTTAGGTAATGTCACGACTGTGGCGGTTTGTATCCATACTGATAAGAAATCACAGATACCATCAAATGTACCTACCTCACGTCCACTAGTTATGGGCATTGCTCACGAGCAGTTGGCTAGCGCCATGGTTGTGGGTGCACATTGACAAGCTGAAACATTGTCACAGATATTGCGTGAGCATCTACCTCATGTCCACTTGCAAGGGCAGCACACATACGCTGAATCAGTGCCAGAGCTATGCAAGCTAAAAGCCAAACCAATAAGCATTCACGGAAACCATGTGATTTATCCACTGTACAGCCACTAACTGCAGTCAGCCCCGCTTCGTACCAGCTGGCAGTGGTCGGTAGCTTTTTTCAGAGTATCGCACAATTGGCTATTGCGCTACAGGGTTGCAAATTGGGAGGAGACTGCCAGGAAGGGAAAATAATAGTTGCCTTGTTCGTTGCTCAAGTGCCTCCTGTTAGCCAGACGGGCGCTCGTCAGAAAGATTCTAAGCCTGTTCATGTCCGGGTATCCTCCGCCCTCGTTCTGAACTTGCGAAGATTCAACCAATGAGTGTATCAGAAGCGGTGGCTGACAGGCGCGTGGTTCAGAGGAGAGCCGCGAACTGTCTACACTCTCCTGAGTTGGCAGCATGAGGTTGCATGTGAGCAAGCCTTGTACATAGTTCACCAATTGGGCATTCCAGATTTGAGTGGGATTGGAGATGCCAAATTAAAAAAAAAAAAAAAAAAAAAACTTCCATTAAAAACAATTATTAGTCCTGACCTGTTCTCAGTCATTTTTATAATTAACAGAAGGTTCACTCCGAGAGCACTCCACAGTTAACAGATGCTGCTTGTTCTACCCGATTAGGTAAGATGACAATCATTCATCTGGACGCGTATTTGCTGTATTTAAATCAATGTCATTAAAAATTCCATACCTGTTGACTCTCACGCAAATAGCTTGAGCCGCAGGCTTTTTATAACCCTATTTAACCGCCGAATGCCACTTTTTTTTTCCAACCCACACAATACTGAGAATGAAAGTCCGCGTTTCATTGGAACGCGGACCAGTTCAATCATCGCAAAGCATTGGCCTATTAAGTAGCTAAATTATTTTCTGTTCTGAATTTAGCCCGTGATTTCATCGCTGTTAGATCGCATATGGAGAGAAACCGTGTCTTCAGATGCCAATTAAGATAATTGGAAAACGCGTCAATAAAGGAAAATGACTGAGAACTACTAATTGCAGTCAAAAAGGGACGTGTCTTAGCACCACCGCTGGCTACGCCACTGATACAGGTGATAGCCGGGGCGCAGTGATACCGAGAGAGAGAAAAATACTTCAAAGTGATGGTAAAGTGTGAGTTATTCACTGACCATGGTTTTGTGACTGAAATATAGTACTTTTTTAAGCACATGTTGTCTTGGGAAGCAAAACTTTTTATTTTTGTGACCCCTGCAAACTAGCCGGAACTGCTTCATTCAAAACTTCGAGAGGCAAGAACTCCGCTTACAAGACTCATTAACAAAAAAAAAAAAATCACCTCTCATGCACTATACTGCTAAACAGTATTTCATACGACTTCATGTCAAAAAATCCAAACCATCCCTTTTAGGAAAAAAAAGCAAGGAGTGTCAGGACACCCCATCCCTCAACCCTGGGGGCATTCTGAGCCCACACAAGTAAATGCTGGGATGGAGAAGGGATGTGAACAAGCAGCAAGGGTGAGTGATGCAGCTGCAGGCAGAGCAGCTGAAGTAAAACACCTATCAGAGGGATGGAGCAGTATCTGACATGTATGTCAGTATCTATGGGAATGTGGGTATAACTTGAGTTGGCTGCCTAAACTAGCTCCACAGTCTGTACTGCATTTTATGGACGGATATATATTTATCCCTAGATATGTTTAAATGATTGTAATTGTATTGTGATATCATGTTGCTGCGGGTGTTTCATGTCTATTACGGGAGAACACCATTGCTTTAAGCCTTTTGTCATCCATTCTGTTGCAGGCCACCTTGCCAACTGGCTCATTCTGTGACTTCATCACAGAGTTAGTACAGTATTGAAATTTCACCACTAGATGGCTCAAGGAATGCCAGGTGAATAGCGCCAGTTAATTTGCTTTAAACTCAATATGAATAACAAAAGGCTTTATTGCTCAAATGGGACAATGGAGCAGATTCCACCAAAGCAGATTAAGATTCAAAAGCTAATGCTATTTCTTCTGGGATCAAAACTTGTTTCTTTCTTTTTGAAACAGACCCTCTTATCAAGGGCAAGTGTCTTATTATACATTTTACATATCAACCCTTTATGTAGCTGGATATTAACAAAATCAATTCAGTTTCCCAGTTCCAAGGGCAAATGGCCCAACTGAGAATTAAGCCTCTGAGGCAGGAAGTCGTAAGTTTAGATCACAGTTACAAATGCCTAAAAGACAATAATTTCCACCATAATAAAGCACCTAGCTGGTTTATTACCATATTTTCCCTGATTATGGATTCAGGGTCTTAAACAAATGAGCTGTGCTGGGCCTAATCGTTTCCTTGCATCATTTGGAAACAGAGACTCACCTATTCATCATCACACAGAAATAAATCCCTTTATTAATTAGAGAAATGAGGCTTTAACTGCACATTTTCTTAGCAAAAAGAGGCTAAGCAGATCTGAATACATATCCACAGATACTTTTGTATGTGCTCCTGGAGGTGGTCTCATGTTGTAGTTGCAAGAGGACTTGTTAAAATACATGTCATTTATTTGTATGATGTTAAGAAACTGCAATAAAGCCTTGCCATTTTATGTGAAGGTCCCAAGCACATGGGGAAATTTATTAAATAAATAAACACATTTATTAGACCACCACCCAATGTAAGGTTTATGCCACAGCTGCCCTAAATTAAGTGTTAGTAATTACCAAAATAATTATTATGTTTCTGTCATGGTTAATCTACCAGTATAACTGAAATGATATTTTTAATGCAGAAATATGATTATTATTGTTTTTCGAATTTACTGTTCTAAAAAAAAAAAAAGAAAAAACAGAAAAAAACAGTTAAGCACATTATTATTTTTTGATTAAGATGCCAAATAACAGTTTTTTCTTGCATTCCTGAACATAAAATTAGTTTTAGTAGTTGAATGCAAGAATGTGAGCTGTTATCAAGGCCAAAGGGGGCCATGCAAAATATAGTTATTATATTGACTTTGCCTATATATAAATATATAGGAAACATTATTTTGACCAGAATGCCGAATTCTTCCTGTAAAGAATAAATGTACCCAGCTCTAAGTACACTTTCTTTGCACATTAGTCTTATTTGCTTTCGTTCCATCCAGCCTTATTAACCTGAACTTGACTTGCCCCTTAGCTCTTTGAAGGGAGGATGCTTAAAAACATTTCTATTTTCTAAAACTTCAAAGACAAGATTTTTTTGAAGTGTTTTGTCAACATTTCATTCACTTGTCTATTACATTTGGTTTGAATGTTCCATTATGATCTTTCTAATCACATATTTGTGACCATACATATATGTGCAAATTTTACTCCAACCCCTATCAGCCTGAAAGAGGGGAAAAAAATCCTACTTTTATTTGTGATTAAAGCAATGAACTTCCATGTCTAAGTGTGGCTTCATTGTGGTACATTTTGGCAAAGGTACAGGTTATCCATGGGATGTACCACTGGAGGGTCTGCCTCAAATAAACTATGTGCAGACTCACCAAGACCTTAGCAAACACCCTACAGCTATCCAGTGTCTCATTAGCATTATTTCCTCTTCTTTATCAATGTGAATGCTCTTGCAGGAGTCAATTTCCACATTTGCCTTTCAGGCATTCTTGCCCACCCAAATGCTGGCACCTGCTGTCTGTTACGCAAAAGGCCAGTGTTCCTTCACCTGCCCTTGACCTGGCGAATTCAGTGGGAATTAAGGCAAAGTCAATTTGAAAATCTCAGTGCAAACTGCCCATATGTCACCGGCAAAGCCGACACTTGGCATATGAGCCTATTACATTAAAATTATTTATGATGCATACACAAGCACTCACATACAGAAATATGCATGCATTAACAGTCATCAATAATGAAATTGCATTGTGTGATACCTGCTTGGATTTGGAATTTTTGTGGACGCATATCTAGAAAAAATAGAAACATTCATCCAAGAGAAAAATGTGTCTCGTGATGTTAGAGGGAATAAACCATCATTTACAACACATAATATTTCAATCTTTTCTATGCAATACAACAGCTCCAAACAATCACACTTTTTTAAATCCTGAGAGCTCTGTCATAAAAATAAATAAATAAATAAAAAATTAAATGGCAGAAAGTTCATTGTGATAACATACAGTAGTCTTGATAAGTGGGGCTAATTAGCATGTAATTTGGAAGTTCAGAGAACCTTGACAGCAAATTTGAAAACAGGAATCACTTTCATCCCTTTTGACCTTGGAATGATCACCATTCAGAATATACATGCCAAGCCTCTGACAAATTGTTACGCAGCAGAGCGAAGGATTAGTGTCATGAGAAAAAGTCTGCGCATGCAAAGAAATGCCCATGCATTCGGAATCACTCTCTGCATATAAAATTTCTAGTGAGCAAATTTTTAAATGTATATATCCATTAAATGTGAAAGCTGCAGATGTACAGAACTGAGAACACAGTTCAGTTATTTAATTTGCAAAACCCCAAAACAGAAAAAATTGGGACACTGTTAAATTAAAATAAAAACTGAAAGCAGTGATTTGTAAATTATCCTTGACCAGTATTATGATGAAAACAATACAACAGCACATTAATTTGATGTTTCAACACATGATGTTTTTGATTTTCCAAATTAAACACATCTTAATGTCGACTCATGCAACACATTTCAAAAAAAAAGTTGGGACAGAAATGTTTATATGTTGCTATTCCTTTTTACAACACCATAAAGATTTAGGGACTGAAGACACAAAGTTATAAAACGTTTCAGGTGTAATTTTGTCCCATTCTTCGAGCAAACAAATCTCAGGGTGTGCAACCACACAAGGTCTTCATTGTCACATTTTGTGTTTCAAAATGCGGCACATGTTCTCCTTTGGGAACAGATCAGGACCTAATCCAGCACGTGCACCCTCTTCTTACACAGCCATGCTTTTGCAGTGTGTGCAGAATGAAATTTAGTATTGTCTCACTGAAATATGCATGGGCATCCCTGGAAAAGATGTTTGCTTGAAGGCAGTATATGTTGCTCCAAAATCTGTGTTCTTTCTAGCACTCACAGAAGTGCAACTTACCCTTGCCAAGGACACTGACGCAACCTAATACTATGACAGAGCCTGGCTTTTTGACCTGGCTTCTGCTGGGAACAGTCTGGATTGTTCTTTTCTTCTGTGGTCCAGAGCACACAGAATCCGTTTCTTCCTAAACAAACCTGAAATATTGGTCAAACGTAAGATGAAGTGTTGCTCATAAAGGCTTTATACAGCATGTATAATGCCGTCATAAATGAGACATAATGTATTCATAAATCATACATAAGCAAATGTCATGCTTTGTAAAGAGTGAAATAACACATCCTTATTCAGCATGTGATGCCAGATGTAAGAAAGACAATGTCACTTAGCTGACAGTGTCACCCTTAATAGCATTTAGCCACTAGCTAAGTGACATTGTCAGTTATAACATTTCTGGCATATCCAATATCCCCCCATTTTTCTTTGAGAAACTCGGTTTTAAACCTTCCAATGATTTGTTTTTTTTGCACATTCGCTAACAAATTGGTGACCCTTGGCTCATCTTGGTCCATGAAGGACAAGGCCTTTTTGGGATGCTGCTTTTGTACCAACACATGGTTACAATCACTTGCTGATATAAACTTTTAAAAATTACTTCACTACTCATTTTTTAACCTTACTAATATTTCTAAATTTCTGTGTGTTTTTTTTTTGAATGCAGTCCAGGCCTGAATGGCAGGAAAAAAAAGAATATAAATAAAATGAAGTTAGCCAGACAGAACATGAAACATCTTATTTTCACGCTGTCTGGAATGAAATGCAAATCAAAGTAAATTTAGATATCATTATATCCCCTAAATACGAGTTTCGGGGATATCATGGTTTCGCCCCACCTGCCGCTGCCGCGTCCGCAGATTTTAGCCGTTAGCGCGATAACTCACAAAATGCTTTACATTGGCTTCTCATTTTTAGTATATGGGTCGATATGGTACAGAGGATGAACTGATTAGATTTTGGCCAAATATGCACACCTAGGTTTGCCACCAGGTGGCGCTATATATTGAAAAAATCAGTTTTTTAACCATATCTCTGGAACAATTACTTACACAGACCTCAAATTTGCCTCATATTGTAGGTCTAGTAAAGGGGAATCTAACAAAGGGGGCTTCGAGGATTGGAAAATTTCGGGGATATACCCCTTGCTGTCATCCAACGACAGCGCAGGCCTAGTTACTTTCTGTTGTGTGCATTTTCATAATTTTTCTGAATTGGGGTTGTATTTAATAATTAAATGTGTTCATATATATTGGAAGGTGACATTGTCTGATTCTGGATGTTTTCTTAATGGTTATTCCCCGCAGTCCAGGCTTCTGTGTCAGTTTTAGTTAATGAAACTTAAATTAATTAATTGCCATTCATTTAATTGGTTAATTATAGTCTCCTTTCTCTGCTTCCCTCCGTGTTTCTCCACCTGATCGCATTCCCCCTTTCCCAATCTTGTTACTTGTGGTGTTGTGTTTCTAGGTTCTTGTATTTTGTTTCTCGCTTGCTGGATTGTTACATTCTCTTCTTTGTGCTTAAAGCCTTTTTAGTCCTCATCCTCTGAATCTTCTGTCTTTGGTATTTTAGCTAAGTAAAAGCAACCAAGTAACTATCTATTAGAGGTTGGTCTCCCTGTGTCAAGCGGCTTCTACAGTGGCCTGTCTTCCAGTTCCTCCAAGCCTTGAGGTTTGAGAGCCCAGCGCACTGATACCCACAGGTTACCTTCCCAGTATTAATCTCGGACCTGTCTCTGATTACAGCTTGCCCCATCCCCTTTAATGCTGCTTGCCCCTCACCTGACTGGGACCACCCCGACTATTCTACAGCTCAGCGCATTTTGAGTTTTCATTTTGTGTTTGTGCATATTGTGGCTAAACATTATTATTAAAGCGCCCCAGTGGATTCTCAGTGGATCTGCACCTGGCTCCCTCTCTGCTGCTAAACAAATATAGAAACAGTGGAAAGGAGATAAGCACAGGAAAATGACACCAACATTATAGTGCAGAAGAAAGGTGACAAAAACTGCATTACAGACTGTAATTATTTGGACAGTTTTGATTATTTTTTCTTTTTTTTTGTGCTTTGGCTCGGTAATCCAGTCTAGTGGATTTCAATAAAACAATAAAACATTGAATATGAGGATAAAGTATAGACAATCAGCTTCAATTTGAATGCATTCATATCTATACTGTGTGAATAACTGTAGGAATTACAGTCATTGTTTTATTTTGATGCCAGTCTGCTGGAAGCACAGAGACAAAAATAGTCTGACTATCTAATTACATACAGAGTGGACAGCGTTGTATTAAGAATCGAAAATTGTTTAAACGTGCTGGAATGTATAAAACTTTGACTCTTGAAATATACAAGAAAGGGTAACGTTCATGCAAACCCTCTTATTGAAAATAGACTTCTTGGCACTTTATATCAAATTGCTCAGCTGGTTTCTCTTGTGTTGGGATATTAGGCAATTAATTTACCTTAATTAGAGATGAGCACCTCGCTGTAATGGCCATAGGTATCTGTCCAGAATTGTCATAGGAGCTAATGAGGGCATTAAGCAAATGCGTTTCCTCATACATAAATAATGACTTTCAAGGTCCTTTTGGTGTTATATTCTGTGAACTCACCCTGTTTCACCTGTTTATTATATAATTAAGTTATCTATGCATATTAAATTCTGGCACCATTTTTAGTTTCATATAAACAATAAATCATTTTATTTGACTTTTGTTCTCTCAGAGAACAATGGCTTTGACCCCTCTGTCCTCTGACAGTAATCTGTTGAACAATAAATCATGATGAGGCAGCAATAAGAGCGGAAATATGCAGTTACCCATTCAACCATTTATGATGAAAATTTTAACCAAATCTCTTCCCAGAGGGTCTACTTGCAGGTTTTCACCCCAAACCTTTCCCTCTGAAACTTAGTTGAGCAAGGTGTGTGACATTATGAATGAAATGAAAACACACAGATTAGAATATTTTGACTGGGGCCATCATGATGTGAAAATGTATTTAACTCTGAGATAAAATATGGATAGCAATATAAGCTACTGCACAACAACATAAGTGCAACCATATAAAATAAACACAACAACAATAATAATAAATGTTATTATTGTTATTATTATTATTATTATTATTATTATTAATGATGATGTTGTTGATGATGATGACAAAAAAAGTGACAACAAAAAAGTGCGAAGAAATGTGGCAGCGAGAAACTTGATAGACTTGGTATACCTGGTGGGAATTGAAACAATTTACACTAGAGCCAGTCTCATCCAAAATGGTACAATGTAAGATTCTCAAAGCTGATATTCGTGGCTGTTTTCAATGAATTGTATCCATACCTGCATGTTCCTATCTTCATTCATAAGATACTGTGCCCCTCTTCTTTGTAATTCAATGGCTAGGATTACATTCACACTAATACTCCACTATTATTCCAAATATGACAATACTCCAAACTTGTTAGGGGTCATGTAAACGGCATACTCTGCATTGATATTTGGAATTTGGCCTAATTCTAAATGTAACATTTTCTGATTAAGAGATGTGGGTCATGCTGTTAATATTCCGGTTTAAGAGGATTCTTTGGACATGGGTACAGCACATTCAGAATATTTATCTCAACTGGGGGTTTTTACCGCAGTTTGTGATGCACAGCTGCCTGTTTATGGTCCGCAGAGCCCATATTTCTGGTCGAAAGGAGAAATATAACTACTTTTAAACATTATCAAAGGCTTGGATACCAATAGGCTTTTGGATACTCACAAATATCACAACACAGACCTTTTCAAGAAAGTGCTTGAATGAATGAAAGGAGGAGGTTGAGTCTGTATGGCCGAATGAGTGAGCCACCATTGTAAAACTTTGGCAAAGTCATATTTTGATGGGAGTAAGCATGGCTGCATGTAAATGAGCATATTAGTGGAATATTCATTTTCATTAGTCTTGTAAACAGCTTAGTAGGAATATAGTCTTTCCAAGAACAAGAACAAAACAAAAAATAGAATATTATCACCTGAATTTTCAGCTCTGCTATTACCTCATAATCAAACATGCAGGCCTGCTAATTCCCTCCTGTTATACCAAGATTGCTTCACCAGATATGCCACAGAGATTCCCATTCATATTCAGAACAGTCTGAGTCATGATGATCATGATCACTGGCGATTTTTGCGAAGTACATGTTTTGGTTTGTCGCAAAAATTGTTTGGTCTTCTGAGCACTGCTTTCCTATGGAAGTCATTTAAGTGTCGTTGAAACATTTCTGTATTCCTCTGCAATACAGCTCAGCAGCTCTAAAGCTGCAATATGTTTTATTATGTTTTTGTTTCCTTTTTCAAAAGTTTCATTGGATGATCCTCGCCTCATGCAACACCACTCTTTTTCTCCCTTTTTTTCCTGAATGGAAGTATCTGACTTTGCTGCTGCATTTTGTAGTCTGAGCTTAATTTTTTTTTTTAACATGGGACTAAAACTTAAATCTTGGAGGGTTGCTGTGTCTTACGGGTTTTTTGGTTTGTTCATGCAATTGAATCATTGAGTTTCCAAATGGCCCAACTTCAATGAATTAGAGGTCTGCATATCTTATAACAAAATTAGAACTTTCTTGTAATTTCAGCCAAAAGTATCCTAATGACACTCTCTTGTAAAGAAATAAACTAAAAATATAAGGGTCATAACGTATGGGCAAAAAAAAATTTTAAAATCCCTTTCTTGAAAAAGAGTGTCCCTTGGAGTTGGGCCCCTTGGAAACTAAAGGATTCAATGTAGAGCTTAACTAAAGTCACTGATTAGCTTAGGAGTCAGCACACTTTGTTTTTGAGACCTACGATCACTGCAGATTGAATTGAAATCTTAAAAACCCATAAACACTGTGGGCATCAAGGACTAGAGTTCGAGAGCTCTGCATTTCTGCCAGCAGCCATACCACTATTCGATCTGCTTCAGCTGCGTGGCTGAAGCTAAGCAGGCGTGGGCTTGGTTAGTACTTGGATGGGAGACCACCGAGGAAACCCAAGTTGCTGCTGGAAGAGGTGTTGGTGGGCCAGTAGGTGGCGATCTTCCCTCTGGTGGAATAATCCCCAATGCCCCAGTGCAGTGACGGGGACACTGTACTGAAAGAGATGCCGTCTTTCGGATGAGACGTTAAACCGAGGTCCTGACTCACTGTGGTCATTAAAGATCCTATGACACTCTTCGATAAGAGTAGGGGTTCCCGGTGTCATGGCTAAAGTCCCAACCTGGCTCTTTTTCGACCTGCCACCTAATCATCCCCTGATCCAATTGGCTGTGCAAATTGCCCTCTCTCAACCCCCCAGGGCTCCCTTGAAAAAGAGATTTCAATCTCAATGGGACTTCCCTGGTTAAATAAGGGTTAAATAAAAATTAGAATGAGACAAAGGGAAAAAAGTTGGCTGAACTTTATAATTTTATAATACATCTGCGCATGCGTTCTTATTCTGCCCAGTTGTGTTCCTTTTACCGGCATATTAACAAGATATCAAGATATCCCTTGACCCTTGGAGCCTCAAGCTATTTTTGCTTGTTTTTTTTTTTTTTTTTTTGCTACATTTATTTCCAGTCTCCAGAAACAGCCAATACATCTCAGCCAAGCATGTCATATATATAACTTTCAGCAGGTTGAGTTAGGGTACTCAGAAATACCACACAGTTGGATGTGAGTGATTCTATACACAGAATGTGCAAGGGATGATTTCAACTAGTCTTAGGCTTGAGGGTTTGGCATCGACTTATGTATACTTTTTCTATTAGACCTCAAGAATACAGAAATGACCATAAAAAGGAGCATAATATGTGCATTTTAAATCTTATTTAAAATTTCAAGAAAGTGCAATATTCACTCTGACGTAATCTTGCAAATTGTCTTTTTTTCACAGTTGTACTGTCCATTGTGTGGGTACATTATGACCGCTTCCTCCGCCTTTAGGTTAATCTGTTGTTCCTTTACAAAATTGAAAAGATTAAAGGCTAGTTTAAAAGGAGCATAAACCTTTTAATGTTGCCACTTCATTTTTCTTGCCTTTTCAAAAACAAATACGCAACCTCATGAGTTGTCTAGTCTTGCTATCGGGTGCAAAATCCAGCTGTTCCACATAGCGCTCCACCTTGTTTTCTGGAACACTTCCGTTACGTTCACTATAACGTATATATGCAGCATTTTTGTTGCATTGGGTTTTATGATTTGTGTGTTTCTGATTTTGCATTGTTGTTGTATTAGCAGTGTGTGTACTGTTAAAGTACTGGATTTGTTTTTGATTTCGTATGTGTTGTTGAATGGGCACTGTTTATGAAGCTGCATTATGTTTCTTCCTGGAGCTGTTTTTGCCCATTGTAGCACATTTGGCCACTTCAGCCAACACACTATTCACATCTTTGGTTTAATAATTGCAGGCTTAAATATTGGTCTTGATTTTTCAGTAAATACATTGTGTGGTTTTAATCAAGAAATTTTAAAGTGTAACAAAAAAGGGTTTGAAGTTTTGATATTTTTGTGTTTTAATGGTAGATTATGGATTATATAATTTTTAAAAATCAACTTGAGAAATCTGGGCGAGAAATACATTTTTAGAGGCACTTTGTTTCTGCGCCAACATTGTCAGAAATCCAAAAAACGTGATTCTGAGACTCAGTTGCACTGTAAGCACTAGCTTTACAGTGTACAAGTAAGCATTAGTGCTACATACAGTTATCAGATTGTTCAATTTCTTACTTCATCTTGTCCTCACAATAAATCAATTGCAACAAAAGCTTGAAAATACATTGATTTTTTAAAATGCAAAATAAGGTTTGTGTTGCCACAGTAGCCACTCCAGTCAGAGTCAGAAGTTGAGGCTGCGTTCGAATTGCGGGATGGTGCTGTCTATTTACAAAAGCACGAAGACATACAGAGCGGTAGAGAGAACACTATTATTACAACAGTTAGCCCACGAAAAACTAAATCATTAAAGCTGTTCAGAGCATAGACTGTATATAGCCTAATGGTTCAGAAAAGCATAAGTCACTAAATGATGACAAACCATTGAGGGGAAGAAACGGCAATCACAGCAAACTCAAATTAGCTTGCTAGTTAGCTAACTTGCCCCCTATTTGGCAAAGAAAAGGCATTTTTTTTAGCATTATTTCACGCACATGCAAATTAATTGTTCACAAAAATATGCAGTTAACAATATGGGGACTCACCAGTTACCTTTCTTTGCGTTGTCCTGAAATATGGCATCTGAACAAATTCAATTATAACATGCACTTAGTTCTGCACATCGTCAAGTCACCGGTTTTATAGCCAGCTAGCCATATTCGATAAATCCTCTACAGCATTGACTCATGAATGCAATATGAGTTTTGTGGCTTTTTGAAGATGTCAATGTTTCTGCAGGTCATCGGTGATGTCCCTTGTTTCAGTCATTGGCACAGTAAACGTCTTCACAGTGAGCAGGATCTCACACCAACATTGATCGTGAGATTTCTGTGTTCCTTGGATGGCCTCTAACTACACAAGATAGAGGCAGTCTATATTTGTTGAATAAAACATATGAAAAACAAACCCAAGGTCAAAGCTTTTTGCACGGAACATATGCACTTGTATATCCACATCAAATTGCATATTGGTCACATGCATAAATTAATACGTAATTAGCTTTTTGGGAATCAGAAAAATCGCATTGCAGCTGGGCTGGTTTTTGATCTACTTTTTTGACACAAATAGGATGATTGAGCTCGGTTACTAAAGCATTCGGGGAAAGTATACAAATAGTTTGTAATATAAAGTATCTATAACGGCCAAAACCGCACAAAAAGTCAGGTACGTTTGAGTTCTTCTTTAATAAACAGGAACAGCTTGAAAGCAATTGTGCTTTTAAGAGTCAGAGGCTCACAGCATGTCATTTGAAAATCCCGCAATGCCAACATTACCGCTAGGGGGACATTAGGCTTCAGGAATTTAAGTCTTGAATTCGGTATAAGTCAAGAAATACACAGTATGTATGCAGTTGACTTGGCTATGAATGTGTTTTTTTCCACCAACATAGTAAAATGTTTTGGGGATGAAAAAAGTGGAGCTCTATTTGTAGTAACATTGTGACTATAACATTCACATTACAATGCTATTCGTTGGACTTTTTGTGTATGTTTACAATTTTCAGCATTTTAACTCCAAGAATCGCTACCTTATTGTGATGGTGGAGTTTGTGTGCCACTGGGATCTTGGGAGCTGTGCTGCCTGGAGCATTGGCTGCTGGTACAGTCTCCCATGGCAAATTGGTCCCAAATTGGTGCCAGACAAAATGGGATTCATTAGACTCCTATGGTGCGTTCCCTAAAAATTATGTGGACCCTGTCCACAACAGAGAATCTAGGGCCCCCTCCTGAAGCCAGTGGTCGAGCAGCGCTCTGTAGCCAGGCTTCTCCCATGATCTGACCACACTCAGTCCGAAGAGGCTACAGGAAGCTACCTATGTGTGGACCCACCACCCACAGGAAGGGGAGTAGGGGTTGGGTTTAATTTGGGCTGGGTGGCAGACAGGGTCAGAGACCCTGGCGTTCTGGGACCGGGCTATGGAAACTGGCTCTTGGGACATAGAATGTCACCACACTGGTGGGGAAGGAGCCAGAGCTTCAGTGGGTGGTTGAGCATACCACCTAGATGTACGACGCACATTTCTGACTATGGAACTAAGCTCCTTGTTTGCGATTGGACGCTCATCTATTCTGGAGTTTCCCAAGGAGAGAGGGGTGAGCAGGCATGGGGATACTTACATCTTCAGCTGAGTGCCACTGTGTTTGAGTTCACCACGGTGAACAAAAGGGTCTCCACAATGCATTGCGGCTTGCCGAGGGGAATACTCTGACTGTTGTTTGTGCTTATGCACCTAACAACAATTCGGAGTATCTAGCCTTCTTGGAGTACCTGGGTGGGGTCCAGGGAAAGAGTCCATCTGGGGATTCAATGGTTTTGCTGGGGGATTTCAACGCTCACATGGGCAATGATGGAGACACTTGGAGGGAAGTGACTGAGAGGAATGGCCTCCTGATCTGAACCCAAGCGGTGCTTTGTAATTGGATATCTTTGCTAGTCACCGATTACCCAAAGCAAACACCATGTTCAAGCATAAGGGTGTTCATAAGTGTACATAGTTCCACACCAGCCTTTGCTAAAGGTCAATGATCAATTTTGTAATTGTGTTTTCAGATCTTAGGCCATATGTTTTGGACACTCGGATGAAGAGAGGGGTAGAGCTGTCAACTGATCACCACCTGACTGAGTTGGATCAGTTGGCAGGGAGGACTGCCGGATAGGCCTAATAAATCTAAATATGTTGCGAGGGTTGACTGGGAATGTTTGGTAAGGACCCTGTTGGGACGATTTTCTATTCACACCTCCGGAAGGGCTTTTCCCACATCTCAGGGAGGCTGGGTACATGGAGTCCGAGTGGACCTTGTTCAAAGTCTCTATTGTGGAAGGGCACTTTGGAGTTGTAGCCTGAAGGTTGTTGGTGCCAGTCGTGGCAGTAACCCAAGGACACCAGTGATGAGGGAGGTCGTCAAGCTGAAGTAGGTGGCTTTTTGGGACTCCTGATTCAGCCGGCTGGTATTAACAGTGTGACGGAACGCAGGCCTATTGTCCTTGGTGCTCGTTTGCAATCTAATGATTTCAATCTAAGCAGGCACGTCCGCAGGGTGGAGCTTAAGATTGGCTAACTACAGACTGCCTTTGCAGGTGTATGACAGCAGCAATAAAAGGCTTCACCTGTCTCGACTACGGCACGCTTTTTACATGCGGAGTCCATGCAATTCGCCTGCGTGCTATGCTTTGTGCTGGATTCTCTCCCTCGACCGTGTCTTGTTCGTCGAGGAGTTGTTAAATAAAATATTTTGGCCCGACTCACGCGCTTGTCTCCTTCTCTTTCTGGCAGCCTAGGCTGGGGTTGTTACAACGGTCTGGAAAGATTGCAGCTGCAATAATCACAGAAGCAAAAACTCTGGTTTGGGAGGAGTTCGGGGAAGCTATGGAGCAGGACTTTCGGGTGGGAGGCCTCAAAGAGGTTCTGAAACCAGCAGATGACTCTGGTAGGGGAGACAGAGCTTCACCTAGGCTTTTTCCAGCAGGGATGGGGAACTGCTGACCTTGACTGGGGATATTGTTTAGTGGTAGATGGAGCACTTTGAGGAACTCCTGCATCTGGCAGACACACCCTCCATGGAGGAGGCAGATACGGAAAACTCGGGTGAGTCAGTCCATTTCCCTGGTGGAAATCACCAAGCTGGTCAAAAATCTCCACTGTGGCAAGTCGCGAGGATGGATGAGATTCACTCTGAGATGCTGAAGGTTCTGGATGTTGCTGGGTTGTCATGGCTGACATGCCTGTTCAACATTGTGTGGATGTTGGGTACAGTATCCTTGGACTGGTAGACTGGGGTGGTGATTCCCAGTTTTACAAAAAGGGACCGGAGGGTGTGCTCCAACTGTAGGGGATCACACTGCTCAGCCTCCCAGGGAATGCCTATGCTAGGGTGCTGGCAAGGAGACTTTGCCCAATTACTGAACCTTGGTTTCAGAAGGAGCAATGAAGGTTCCTCTCTGGTCATGGAAAAGTGGACCAACCTTTCACCCTAGCACATATACTGGAGAAGTCATGGGGGGTTTTCCAATCCAGTCTATATGTGTTTTGTGGACTTGGAGAAGGCTTATGACTATGTCCCACAAGGTATCCTGTTGGGGTTGTTGCGGGAGTAAGGGGCTCCGGGGCAGTTAGTTTTAGCCATCCGATCCCTGTAAAACCAAAGCAGGAGTTTGGTTTGGATAGATTTTTCCCTCAATAAATGAAATCATCATTTAAAAACTGCATTTTGTATTTACTCGGGTTATCTTTGTCTAACATTAAAATTTGTGGTGTGAGAAAGTGTTTTCCCCCTTCCTGATTTCTTATTTTTTTGCATATTTGTCACACTTAAATGTTTCAGATTATCAAACAAATTTTAATATTAATATACACAGAAAGGTTTTAATTTAGGGTCACTAGTTAAAAAATTAAATGAAATTAAATTAAAAAATATATATATATATATACACTGCCGGACAAAAGTCTTGTCACTTATCCAAGTTGTAGGAACAACAAATAATAACCTGACTTGTAATTGATCAATTGGAATCAAAAATGGCTTATATGAAAGGCAAAGCCCTCTAGATTATGCGAAATGTACCAAAATAGAGTTTTGTGTCATTGATTGAGTTTTATAATTTAATTTGTACAAAAAGGTCAGATTTTGCTTGGACAAAAGTCTTGTCGCATTGAAAAAAAATGTAGAAATTATACATACACTTTATTTTGAATACACAAATATGCCACTATAATATCAGAACATAAAGCCATGGTGCCTTGGAAAAAAGAATTAATATTGCGTATGACTCCCATGAGCTTGGAGGACTGCATCCATACGTCATACGTCTTGGCAATGACTGAGATAACTTGATGATGAAATCATCGGGAATGGCATAGAAAGCAGTCTTGCAGGACTCCCAGAGTTCATCAAGATTCTATGGTTTTATCTTCCAAGCCTCCTCCTTCATCTTACCCCTGAAATGCTCAATAATGTTCATGTCAGGTGACTGGGTTGGCCAATCCTGGAGTACCTTCACCTTCTTCGCTTTCAGGAACTGTGACATGGAGGCAGAAGAATGAGAAGGAACAGCAGTATAAGTAGGGCAGCAAGAACTTCTTGATATTTCAGGCTGTTGATGTTGCCATCCACTCTGCAGATCTTTCTCACACCCCCATGCTGGATGTAACAACAAACCATGATTTTTCCTCCACCAAACATGATTGTTTTCTGGGAGAATCTTGGGTCCATGAGGGTTCCAACAGGTCTTGTATGGCGACTGGCATGCAGTTCAATGGATGATTCACCAGAAAAATAAACTTTCAGCCACTTTTCCAGTATCAATCCTTTCTGCGAGCTGTGGGCCTTGGCAAATGCAATGCAGGTTTTTTGTTTTCTGTTTAATGCAGACTTCTGTGCACTAATTTGGCTATGAAAACCACTTTGAGAGAGAATTTGTCAAACTCTTCTTGTAGATACCGGGATTTTTGGTGACATTTCCTCATGTAGCTTCGCTGTAGTTGAAGAAGGGCTAGCCTTGTACAGTTGAAGCAACAAACGGTCCTTTCAAACAGTTGTCATACCGGGGTCTGTCTGACCTGCGCTTGTCATGAACGTCACCAGTTTCTTCAAATCTTTTTCTCATCCCCTCCACTTGACATTTGGATACATTAAAGATGTCTGCCACCTCAGCAGCAGACTCAGTCTTCAGGCTCCTGATGATCAGCACTTTGGTCTGTGGTTGAATCTTTGGTATGTTGTCAGTGGTCTAGTCGCACCTCATATGAAAGTCTGGTGTGCTGGGGTTATTTCTGTACACATCTGGGAATGTGTTAATTACAGTATTTGTCATAGGTTAAACTCTAATCTGCGATTTGTTGCATCATCTGAAGAGACTACAAGACTTATGTCCTAGCAAAAACAGATGTTATGGGCTTAGCCAAGCTGTGAACATCAGAACACTTTTTGACGGTTTCATTTTGCCCAAATTATTAATGTGAAAGCCCTTGACATTAAAATGGACCATTTATTGTAACAATTGATTGGTTAGAAAGAAAGTTATATGCTATTTTTAGTTACTATGTCCTTTAGCGACAAGACTTTTGTCAGGCACTGTATATATATATATATTGGCTGATGATTGAATGTCAAGTTGGATGAATGGAAGAAATTCGGATCAATTATAATCGTCGAATATCACATACCAAAAGCATTCAGTCTAGGGAATTCCCTTACCTCAGCGAATCTGAAAGCATTTTACAAGTGAGGTTTGACATAAACAATATGAGATTGTTGCTACTATCTGACAATAAACCGTGTTCCGATTGGTTTAGCACGTATATAGGTCACTTCCGTGAGAAATGTTTTGGTCAAAAAGCCTGGCAATTAGTGTAGCTGGCCATGATTCCACAGGTTAAGAAGTTGATTTTTTCCACATGTTGATGATACTGCTGATGGATCAGGGCATCATTCCACTGATATCAGCAGTATAACAATAAAATTGTTGTCATTAGAATGCTGAGTTTCTTTTATTTTTTTAAATAAACACCATTTTGATTTTTTTGTCATATGCATAGGTGTAGATTTGGGTAGGGATGGTTGGGTTCAAACATGGCCAGAATATTCCGACCAACTTTCCATCAATGGGGAAAACTAAAGAAACATGATATTGTAAATGCAACATGTCCCAGTCCAATATAATGTTTGTGCATCTGTGGTTGGCGGCTTTGTCCAACTCGTAAGCTGTCATTGGTTTAATCTAAGGTTTTATCTTGGCTGCAGTCACATAAATAATGGTGTTCAAGAAAACAGTACAGCGCACAGAATAGACAAGATTGCAAAATGACTAGCTAGCTAACAAAGCTATATGCATGCAATTAGTTACACTGTCCACTCTACCAGAACGGAGTGGGTTTCGTGAGTGCATGGAGGTGATTTGAAGTGGTCAGCGAAGATTATGGAAAGTGAACAAATTACAAACATTGGCTGATCCTGAAAAATTTGTCCACTCGTGGTGGAAACACATAGCCTGGTATAACCAGACTCTGCTACTTCGCTTTGCTTCGTACACAGAGTCTGGACAGTCGTCATTGACAAGTGTTTACTTCCTGGTGGGTGGGCGCTTGTCTGAAGTTTAAAGTCATTGGTGTACCCGTAAATCAGTCACTAACATTTGGCGATGATGCATGTTATGCGCCAGCTCAGCCCCCTAGAACTTTTGCTGTAAGTAGCCAGATTTAGGTCGTCCGCATTTAATAGCAGCTTGGATCTGCTTGGCTTTGCTTCCATTTGATTTAGCAACCCAAGCAGATCCATCTTTGATGACAGACAACATTCTCAAGCTGGCTAAGGCACCTGAATTTTACCCCCTCCTTTCCTCGTTGCATGGCATAGATGGCAGTGGTACAGGGGCCGCAGAGAGCTGTAGGGAGGCGTCTGTCATCAACAACATACTCAGATATCAGATCATGGATGGTAGAGATAAGGTGGGGCTTGTTTACGATGGAATGGCTTCCTTTTCGGAAACAGAAAATACAAACTTTCGTGTGGGCTGTGCAGTGGTCCATATTTGCTGTCAGCCCCTTGCATGTCTCAGGGAAAAGGACAGAATTCAGGGACAATGCACAATATAAGGAGGGCCTAGCTTTGTGAATGTAGGCAAGTCTGATGTAATCAATGATGATATAATAAATGTTACCCATCCCCAGTCATAATAAGGCTTATTGTGCAATTGTGCAATGACCTATGGCCCATGAAATGTGACATAACCATTGTGGAATCAATAGCGAAGAGACTACGCCCACAAATGACCCTTCGATGTCTCATTTTTGGGGATTTTAACACTTTTTTGAATGTCTCAAAGTTCAAAAATTGCAATTTCTGAAAAACACGTTTTTCTCAAAAATTTCCCAATGGATTTTTTTCCCATTTTCATAAATGTATTCTACGCCATGTTCTGGAGCACATATCATTGGTTTCATGCCATTAGAAATTTTTCAGCTAAGCAAAATGCCAATTTTGATTCAAAATTTTAGTTTTGAGGTCAGAACATGAAGTGGTCCTTCAAATAGTCTGTAATATGGAGTCGTGTTCCAAAGGAAACATTTGTCACGAACACTGCCTTCAAGGCTGGAACAGCTATGACTGTGGTGACTTTTAATAATGGCCAACGAGGAATTGCCTCCATTCTTATGAAACTTGGCATAAAGGCAGGGGCACACTCAATGAAAGGCTATCACGAAATGGACAGAAAACGTGTGAAACAGTGTAAAAAACGTGCACTGGAGCTTGAAAAAAAGAAACGAATAGACGCTCGACAAGCACGTAAGACTAAAGAAGAGGGAATTACTTATGAGGCTGGTGCCTTTTAAGGAGGTAAAAAAAAATCCTAAAAACAAAATACTAAATGTATTCCTTCTGAGAGCATTACTGTCAAACTTTGATCACGTTATTACTGCCGAACTAAAATCACGTTTTTCTAAAAATACAGATTTTGAACAAGAAAATACAGATTTCTCAGCAACTGTACATCCAATTAACTTCATATAGGCAGTTTTCTTCATTTTGTGATTTTGTCTGTACAGAGCTCTTTTTGCAATATGTACCTCTGAATATGAGTAAATCAACATATGCATATTTAATTAGCTGTTTCCCGTCAAAATTGATTTAGGGGGGTCAAAATCAATACTAGAACATAGAAACCTGGGAAAAAAAAGCTCTGTAGTGACATTAGGAATGTTTTTTCCTTCACATTACTGCTGAAATTATAACCAAACACTGTGTAGTTATCTCAATAACTGTGTTTCTCTAAGCATCTATATATTCATTAAAAGAGCCGTTGCCATGGCAACCACTGATGTGACGCTACAGAAACTCAGTGGTTTAAGTTGCAATTTCTAATAGAATTATTTTGATAATAATTCTTAGTTTAAAAAGTGAACATCTTGGAAAAATGTTTGCTTAACTGTAAGTCCCCTTAACATGCCAGAGATCTTTTATGCCGCTCTGGCAATTCAGATTGCGATTTTTTTAGACAAGGAAAATTTTAACTGAGAACATTTTTCTCTCTTTCAAGTATGCCCTGGGAGAAATGCTAGATAGAACTGTTGTAAGTGGGGAGAAGGAGCAAGAACCAGGGGTAAAGCCCCTAGAGTAATTTTGCAGTTAAGGGGCTTGCTCCAGGGCCCAACAGCAGAGTTCCTTCCAACTTCACCACTCAAGATGCAAGTCAAAATCCCAAACTCCACCAGGAGCAGCAACCAGCGACTATTTAGGTACCAGTAAGTTACCATGCTGCACCAATAACTTATATTTGCAGTGCACTTAAGTGACAAATGATGTACAGTCATTATTCAGCTTAGTTCAAGACTTAATCTTTGGGTTAGTAGACATTTATATGTAAGAAATTCACAAAAAGTAACAGTGGGTACGGATGAAAATGCATCTGCAATTTCAAAAAAGAAGAAAAATTACCTCTAAATTGATTCTACCATTTGATGTAAAAAAAAAATAATAATAAAAGGAGGTAGACAGATTCATTTGAAAAAACACATTTTTCTTCCAGTGGAGTGTCATTAGAGGTACAAGAGCACAAAATGATTGTTGAAATGACAGTTTAGCACAGAGTGCAATTTGAACGCTAATCATTCAAGGTTAAATCTCTGCCTGAAGGTCTATGCTCATTATAAAGGACATGAATCCAGAGTGTATAAACAAAATTGGGCCATGTGTGACCATATCAGAGCCCGAAAAAATGAATGTGCTGTGTGCTGGAGGCAATAGTTTAACTCAGCTGCTCTTAGGTTTATCTATTAATAATGATTCTCTTCTCGTCGCAGTGATCAGCTATCTTTTTTGTTTACTCTACAGCACATTTGCATTCTGATACAAAATGCCATACTGAAGCCTAGATGGGAAATATAAATTCGTTCATCATCAAAAAGACAGGAAGTGAACGACTCTTAACTGGACAACCTGAACTCTGGAAGAATTAAGACAACATGTAAAATGTAAATAAAAACAGCAAGCAGTAATTTGCAATTTCCTTCAAACCTGTATTCAATTGAAAAAATGTGAAAAAAAAACAAATACTTTAAACAGATCAACTTTGTTTTTATTTTAAATTAATAGCCATTTTGAAATGTGATGACTTAAATATATTCCAATCAATTTGGGACAGGTGGATGTTCACCAACATCATATTACTATTATTGTTATTATTAATTTTATTTATATAGCGCCTTTCTCAGGTCCAAGGTTGCTTTACATTTGAAACAAAACAGCAAGTAAAATACATAGAACAAAGCATAAGGAGCATATAATACAAGTAAACATCTTGCGAAAACACATCATAAGTACATTTGACAGGTGTAAAATCAATGGCAGAAGTTGTGCCTTACGACGCAGCAGCAGCAGTTCAGAAATGGTGTGAGAGGGAACTATTTCTCAGTGGAGCTGCTGCAGCGGGGAGGTTGCAACACCAAGCAGACTGAATGCACTCAATCATGGTTAAAGCAATCAAAGACAGCCCTAAAATAGGCATCCTGACTTCCCCATTTGTACACACAGCCAGGTTTTGAATACCATGTTAGTCAGCTACCGCGACTGAATGTGTAACATCACCTCTCCTCACCTGAAATAGGATGTCAACAGTCAACAGTGTGGGGTCAAATTTTGCATTTCATTATCTGTCACACATTATCAATAGGGGACAGGTCCTGGCTGCAAGCAGTACTTGCAGTCTGTGTCTTCAAAGCCTTGCTGTTGTAATGTGTGCAGCTTGTGGCTAGGCGTTATCCCGTAGGAACAAGCTGGGGCGTCTCTGGAAGGCACATGCTGTATATTGTTCCAAAATACATGTGTTTCCTTCTCCGTCAAATTTGCCCTCACAGATGTGGAAGTTGCCTAGGATTACAGTCATGGGCGTAGTTTTGATTTCAAAGGTGGGGGCGACACATTTCTGACGCAAATTCTCAAAAGGGCTTTATTTCTGAAGTAGAACAAAATAACCATGTTTTTTAATCGTTAAATAAAAGTAAATTTAATGCAAAATACATCAGAAAGTAATGAAATTGATCAAAATATTGGCATACCCCATAAGGTGGAAAACAGTGCAGTAGAACCACCCTGGAAATGAGGTGGGTCGGGGGTTATGGGGGTGACCACTTAATCTCATGTCATTTTTCACCCATTGCTGATATTGAGTAAGAATTTGCAATAACAGTATCCTGATAGCTGCCATCAAAGCAATATGAATATCAACATATGTCTTTACATTAGAACTTGAGCCCAGCGGCTTTAAAGCCACATTATGTGGGAATTGAAATTTTTTCAAAACTGTGCCCCCTCAGGTTCTGCATGCAAGACCACTGTTGTAAACACCATAGACTGTATAAAAAGATGGACGAAGCTACTGTGACGTCACCCATTGGTTTCAGCATACCATAAAGGAAGCCTCGATTTTGGCAATTTGAATTTCGCCATGTTGTCATCTTGAAACCGGATGTGATTTCTATTGGACGAGAGCGTGTATTGAAGATCCGGGGAGGACCATGGCTCTGGATCTGACCGTATTGGACGAGGACCAGAGGATAGCCACGCCCCTAAAGCATATCCTGGCTTTATCCTTTATTCTAGTCTATACGGGACCATAATTTACAAAAATGAACATCATGATATAACGAAGGAGACTTTATACTTGCTATAGCTCCCATAAAATAATGTGAAAAATCATTATTTAATTGAAAAATCAGGTAGGAAAGTAGGGTCATTTTCTCATAGACTTCTATAGCATTGAACTTCTTTCTGCAACCACCGACGTCGCCATCTGCTGGCCATTAAATAGAATGCCATTTTACAGTATTTCCGTATGGACTTAATTTTTCAGACCAGGGCGCTGTGTTCATCTTTTTATACAGTCTATGGTAAATACAAGTCACATGCTTCACCTCCAAACCCCCCAGGAAAACAGTAAATGGCAGAGTAATAACTGTTGAAGCTTGCTAGTGAAGTTAGGGCAAAAACCACATCACATCACTTAAATATGACGATTATTTTCAAAGATTTTTTTATCTAATGTTAGCTAGCTAGCTAGATGGCTATATAATCTCAACAATAATGTAATTCGCAATTGTATACGGAACAACATAAGGCAGCAAACGATAATGTCTCCAGCCAAAGTGCATGCTTGCTGTGTTCAGCTAACAAGAAGCTATTAGAGGCCGTGTGGGCGTGATCGCGTTGAAAGTAACCAATCATAAGAGGGCTAGTACCTCCCCCTAGCTAGTCTGGGGCCGTTTAGTGGCTGTTTTGGTACGCAACTGGAACCAGAGCGAGTTAGACAGGATCCGGAATTCGATGGATGCACCAAGCTAACAAAAATACGGTGAAACTTTTTAATTTAAAGAATATAATTTTGTATGTCCATGTTTAAATGAATAAAATGTTTCAAAACCGGAGATGGAAATCGATGGTGCGTCAGAATTCAAAGTTTTATTTTGGTGAACACTTTTACTTTGGTGAATTTGGTGAATTCCGGATCCGCTCTCTAGACCGGAACCAGAATCCTGACAAAATTCAGAGTGAACGGAAACCAGGCTCTTCTCCCCTGTATGAAGAGCCTGGTGACATGAGGCTACCTCCTAGCAGTGTTTTCAGCCAATCAGAGTTGTCAAAACTTCTCCCCTACCTATCTCATTTGGGAATCACACATTCGAGCTTCGGTGCAGGTTAAACGTTCAGCAATCAGTGGTTCTCAAACTCGGCCCTGGCGCCCCTCTGTGTATGCTGGTTTTTGTTCCAACCAAAATTGCAATCTTAGGATTTTAAAAAGCTGTTGATTTGTCTTAATTAGGTGCTGTGATCTTTACAGCAGTTATCTATCCTCTTCAGCCACATTTGACAAATCTTTACATGCCATGAAGAATATAAATTCCATATCAAAGTTAAGATATATTAAAAACTAGTAAAAATAACTGCTGAGGGAAACAATTTAACCAAACATTTAATCAATGTAAACAATTGGTTAATCAACAAACAATAGGTTTCTCATTGGTGAAGCTGTTGACACATGGTTGTAAACACAAATTATTTATTGGCAAACAACAGAGTCACACCAGTTTTGTGTCATGTTTATTAAGTTCGGCAAATTATTTTGAGAGAACTCGAAACAAGCACTGTCAGCAACCTAATTTGGAGCTTACTGATTTTGTCAAACTAATTTGATCTGTTTAATAATGTTTTCACTTGAAAATCCTCACAATATAGAAAATAAGCACAATATGTTCAAGGGTTTTTATTCTTCATGGCACAATGGATATGTCCATCAAAATGTGGCTAAATAACTGCTCTTAAAGCTGTAGTATACGATTTGAAAGTTTGATCATTATTAATAACCTCATTCAGATGGTGGCTATGGCCCTATAGTACAATCTACACAATGTGAAGAGCAAAAAAAACGAAAGAATCCATTCACTCTAGTGGCTGCCGGGCTGCAGAGACGTTGACCAATGTAAGCCATCCGGCCGGATGGCTTACATTTGTCAACGCCTCTCTCCTACTCTCATCCAATCCCCTCGGTCTAGTTGACACTCCCCCGAGAGCTTGCTCTGACTCCCTGTGCTCCGCGTTCCGCCTCGTCCCCGCCCCCTTCAGCGTTTACGTTTTCCGTCTGTTTACTGCCGGCCGGCTTGTTGCTCTGGTAGAGGGGGTGTGTCTGGGAGTCTCCACGCGGACGGCCACACGTGCTCGGTGGGAAGGATCAGGGAGCACAGAGGGGAGGGGTGTGTGTGTGTGGGCAGGATGCTTTTTTCAAATTTTTCTCAACGTCTCAATCTTTCTCAACTGATTCTCAGATCGTATACTACAGCTTTAACATGGAATGCACCTAATTAAGACAAATAAACAGATAGTTAAAATCCTACGATTGCAATTGTGTTTGGAACAAAAACCAGCATGCATCATGCTGGCAAATCCTGCTGTAGTGCAGTCCCAGCTCAGATCTGAACAGAGACATGCGCTCAGGGCAGGCAGTTACTTCTCCTTTTTATCGCTAGATTTTGTCAATCTGTTTCCACGCACTATGCCTGATTGACAATCAATCAATTTTAACTTTTTTTTTTTTTAAACAATTAAGACCTAGCCTAGGCTATATGTAGCTGTAATGATTAAGAGGAAAAAAAAGCGACAAAAAAGATTCATTTACATTTACGCTTTGATTCGAGACTGCAAGTAGCTATGTAAATCTTAATACTTAGGCCTAATTAGAAAAAAAACTCAACTTCCTCGGTAATTCCATGTATCGTTTTGACCTTTTTATCAGTTTATGAAAGAAGACTGGAAATAAACTCCCTATTTTTTGAATGGTATTAAAAAGTTCGTATTTAAGGGGGAAAACATTATCGTAAACACATTGACCACACATTGAACACGGCATAAGAAAGGTTATAATATTTGTAAATGGCTTTGCATTAGCTTCCTGTAAGCAAATATGAACAAATTTGCTGTCTCGTGAGCATTTTAAGTTTTATGCACTGAGCAATAATGTCGTGGAAACTGAAACTGGCGCGTCATTCTGCAGTTTAGTCTGAGTGAATTAGTTAATCAATCCTCTGATTCCAGGTCAAGCAAAGTAATAGTGAGTTATCATTTGTTTAAAGCTTGATACATACTCCACAAGAACAGAGAAATTTGTTCTTGTTCTCGAGGCTGCAAAAACAAGAACAAAGTTCATTTTGACCGGGACATTTCATACTTCACGAGAAACTCAAGTGCCGAACTCCTGGTAAGCCCTCAAAGGGCCACGCCCACTCCACCTTTCTGACCAATCACACAACAGTTCTCGGACACCACACAAGAAAAAAGTTCTTCCCAGATGATGTGTCGAGAACAAGCTGCAAGAACTCTGAAACCAAGGCTGTGAAAACAAAATGACGTCATTTTGTTCTTGCAGCCTCGAGAACAAAAACAAATTTCGCTGTTCTTGTGGAGTATGTATCAGCCTTTACAGTGAGGATTCTGCCTCCCCTCACTGACCTCCGACGGCACCTCACAGGATCTGAATTGCCATGACCGGGGATGAAACAATATTGACCGATTTAATCAGCATTTGTTTGATAAGTAGCTCACTTTAACAATCAATCGCCCAACTCAACTACGTCATTTAAAGAAGTTCCTAATACTGTTTATCTACGTAGCTAGCTATAAAAGAGGAAAACAAGCAGTTCCCCGCAAAATATACATTTGTAAAATGGGTTTCATGTGACTCGCACAGTTTTTTCTTTATATGAAGTCTTATGTAATTCGTCTTCGGTGGTTAGGGGGTTTAGACATCGCGATTCGCAAGCGTGTTTTCTTAGATGTTGGCAAAATCCTTGGAGAGAAGAAGGGAGGGAAAGTTGAAAAGGATTGGCCATTGGCAGCTTGACCGAGTATTATTTCCTCGAGGTCTTAGTGCGTGCAGTGTTTTTTTTTTTTTACATTAGTTTTAGGACAGTAAAAAGTGGGGGGGAGGGGGGTGGATCCAATGCTGCCTTTTCAAAAAGTGCAGGGGACATGTCCCCTGTGTCCCCCTGTAAATTACACCCCTGATTACAGTGCAGTATTACAGCCCAAACCTACGACAGACGTCAGCTTTTGAACATGTCTCGGATAGCAGTTGGGATCTTGAGTGTTCAAATTTGGACTTTGAGTACGGAATCTCAACTGTCTAAAAATTTTACTAAATAAGTAAATTTGAAAAATAAAGTATGTGATCCCCATCTTTAAGGTTCCTACAAAACACATGTGAAAGCTCAGCCTGTTTGCACAGAGGCCAAATTTGGCTACTTATGCGTTACCCTATGTAATGCTTTATAATTCAAGATTTGAGCTTCATAGAGAGGGGAAATATGGCTCAATTGAGACAAAACACTTGCAGCATTTAGAATTCCATTGTATTTCAGCTTATTTTTATGATTTTGGTGGAGAAAAAGGGCTGAAAAAATCTTCATGAAAATTTGGCATTGAAATTGTAAAAAAAAAAAAATAATAATAATAATAATAATTCTGAGGATTGAAAAATGGGTGGGAGTTTAAACAATACATTTCTGGGATCATAAACTCCTCGACCAAAGTCTTCACCTCAACATGAAATTCTAAAATATCTACTCTCTAGGAGCCAAATAAGACAGCTCCCCAGGTGGTTCCCCAAACTTTCAGAGCCCTCAAAATGGCGCTCTGTCAAATCATGAAAAAATCATATTTTCAACAAAAATAAACTTTTGATGCATCAAATTCAATATGAATGAATGATTTTCTGGTTGAATGTAGCATAAGTATATCAATATATGCGCAGCTGGATATTAATAGTCACCAGTAACCTCTTCAAACCCAAAACATGCCTTTTTCCCATGATAAAGTTTCGAATTTTGACCATTTTTCTTCGGAGTCCCACAAGCCAGCCTACATACTCATTAAAGCAAACTGCTTATTTAACGGTCAGAACATTCATCTTGCAATGAAAAGCTAGCAGTTCCCACATCTGAGCTTGCAAGCTTATGTAAACACTTTCCACACTGTACCAGGAACAAGTATAACTCACTAAAACACAGTAATATCTGAAATATACATTATTTTAACAGGAGAGATATTCCACAATCAGGGAAAATCAGACAATATGCAACCCGAGATTGAACAGAAAGGTGCAACAATCTTAGCAGGGGGTCTACCGAAGTGCTTGAGGTGTTTTCATTTTAACTCTTAAATTCCCAACTATAGTAAAAGTTGAAAGAAAAATCTATGTATTTTGTTAATATGTCCTGGGGATGGGCTAATAACAACCCAGTCACAATTTTTAATTTTTGGTGACCTTTGACCTCATTTTAGTTTTGTGACATATATGTCACAATGGGCATTTCGGGGACCTTATTGCTAAAATGACTTGAATGATAAAACAGTTGACATATAGCTGAAGTATTAGGCATAGCTTATTTTTCATTAGCTTACCTGTTTGTCTACTTTATCCAGTGATGAATGGGTGCTGATCTATCGTGTGGATTCCTCCATGGGGGCGGCCATATTGGAAAGGTTAGCTGGTGCAGCCAGTGTAGTGTCAGTTCCACTTTTATGCATCAGATGGCAGCACTGATGGTCTAAATATGTCATTATGGGCATTAGGTTGCAAAATTTAAGTGGGTCAGTGGTTTTGACAACCCCCAAAATCGTGTGACAAATTTGTTAAACAAGCCAAAACCTCAGCATTCGATTGCGTTGAATACAGTATAAATTTTAAAACAAACAGCCACATTAAGGGAAATGCCACCACATGCTGTATTATTTCCAAAGACTAACGGTTAGTCTTACTAACCAATGTGGCAGACAAGCTCTGTGATCATCATGGCTATGGTAAACCAAGAATAAAAAACTACTAGCCATAAGTAAAAAATGTGCAATTGCACTTACTCATAAAATGAAGAAAAGCCTTCCTAAATTGATTTTGTCCTCCAGAGACTTAGATCTGTTGGGTAGAAGGAATCCTCCAGTCCTGTTTCATTTGGAATAATTCCAATTGACTATGTCCGTACCTCGTTTATATCCCATGATTTTAACTAAACACTTCAAGCCGGTTTTGGAAGTCTTTTTTCGATGCAATCACATCTTTTTCCACTGCACAACATTAAGAGAATATGACCCAACTTGCCATTAAGCAAACGTTTAAATACTTCTCTGATTGTCCAATCAATGTCTTTCAGTTACTGTGGAAAGCTGATACTCTCGGAAATTGGATAATAAATGTGTCAATAGATCATTGCCGGGGAAGTTTCATGTGGGCATGAACTTTAACTCTGCGTTACGCAGATGAGTCTAAATAAGCAATTGAGTGACTGGCTATTAAAGAGATTACTTAGGAGGATATAAGTCAGCACTGAATTCGTTTATGGAGGAATCTGTGCATAAATCCACATTAGCGAATTACGCATTTTTGGCTCACTATTGCTGAAGTGGTTGCCACAAAGGACAACAAATTTTTGCTGTCGCAGAAATCATTTTTTTGAACTGCTGGATATATACTATTGGAAGGTATATTGAGCAGTTTGCACATCAGGCTTAGCTGAGGAGTTTAATTCATGCAACTACTGGGAAATAGGGATGGGACTTAACTCGTCCATATTCTAAACTGTCCGCGCTCAACTTGCAAGTGAATATTCAATAACTGATGTGGGTGTGCCACCTAGTGATAGAATAGTGTAACTGCATGCATAAATAGAGCAGCTCTATGTCCGCTGGCCTTTACATCTGTGCTGAGGGGTTAATGAATCCTGTTGACCAGTTTTTGAGAGGGAATGAATAAACGATACCCCCTATCAACATGATCAACCCCATACGGACAGACTAGAGTAACCTGGCATGCTCCCAGCCACATATGGTGAAGGCCTGAAAAGTCTCAAGTTGCATGTGAGGATGCCTCAACAAACTGTGCTCACTGACACAGGTCTTATGTCCATTACAGTAGCATATCAGTTCTTAATGCAGTACCGTGTGAGGCCTCAATGGTTACCAGTTTCCTTGGATTCTTGGAATCTTTTCACTGTATCAAGGACAGTCAATTCAGGGATCCCTAAAATATGTGCAATCACACAATCTTAAATTGTTTGACTGTTTAATCATGCATCATTTGGCAAAGTGGTGAACCCTGAACCATGTTACTGGTAAATGACAATGCTTTTTGCAACCACTCATTTCAACAACCAATCAATATTGAATGACCTGTTTTCTTTCACCTGTTTACTGATGGAATGTTCCAAATTTGAGTTTTTTTTTCTGAAGTTCCCACAACTTTTCCTGTCTTTCCATTCCCCTGTCCTGAAAATTTTATAAAATGCATTGCATCACTGCAAAAGTGTCTGTCTCACCAAGTCATTTAGTCTTTATATAAGACCTAACTTCCTAGTTTTTCTCTCTCAAGAAGAAAATATGAACTTATTTTAAGTTACCATGTGCTTGAAAAGAGAAATTTACTTATCCCAATGGCAAGTCTGGAAATAAGTAAAACTTTTCTCACCCCATTGGAAAATTTTTGTCACAATGAGAAAAAAGGTAATAGAAATAAGTGATTTCAGTCTTAATACAAGATTAAAGTGCTTGGTGAGGTGGACTTATTTTTCAGTTTTTGCAGTTCAGTAATCTAATTTGGAATTTGCTAAATTTACAAAAATCAATACAGTTGATTAGGAGAAACTTTAGATGTTATTTTATTTTTTTGTGGTGTTTTCATGTAAATATATTGCACAGTTAAAGAGAGAGTACAAATTACTTAATTCAGTTTTATCTGGATTTTACATACTGTCTCCAGTTTTATGAATTAGCGGTTGTATATTAAAAGTCACAAGTTATTCCACATTTTTGAGCGGTAATGTGCAGCATATTTGCTCCCAAAAATGTCAAGTGCCTATCATTCAGCAGTTGTTCTAAAATAGACTGAATTTCCTTTGCTAGGACAGGGCATGCTTGTATGCAAGTAATGCTTGTTTTTAGTCCAGTAAGGGTAGGATAATGCATAAGTCGTACCTTCTCCAGCCTGTTCTCATAATTTGCTTCATCCTCATCGGACCAGTCAGGGAAAAAAAGGTGTTTCGAGGCCAAGGGCAGAGTTTACTGTCTGAATCCAGTTATCAAAATCAGTCATCTTTCAATGGAAGCTTTTACTATAACTGAAATGACACACTGCATGAAAACTAATTTACAGTAACCTTGGCACCTCCAAAAGGGCAAAATCAAATGGATCGGCAGCCTTCAGCATTAGGTTTAAAGTCTCGTACCAGCTCATTCTAGACCTGACTATAGCAGTGCAGTTAATGAGAAATATGCCTGGTCTCGTACAAGGAATAACTCTTCTATAGTACCCTGTAGTGTGCAAGGTGCAAATAGAAAGTAACTGACACACTGCCAGGAGTTTGAATTCATCAACTGCAATGCTCTATGCAGAGATTCAGGAGGCAGAGCATTGATTTAAGAAACAATAAGAATCATGACAATGTCTCCTACACAGTTTTACTGTAGTTTACCCATGTTTAATAGCATAGGATAGCAAATTGTGGCAACATTGCATGTGGTTATTAAATAAATCTTCCCAAAGCAAAGAGGTTTTCTATTCTGGCTAAATAGCGGGATGCATTCCACAAAGCTGCTAGTACTGAGTGCGGGCATTACCATGTAATAAATATCTAAATTACTGCATTAACCTTACTTGGATGCAGGAGAAACAGCAGGTGGCTATTTCTAGAAATATGTGCCTTTCTTTTTACCTTTCACCTGGCATTCTCCGTCATCCAAAGTATGATTAATGTCCAGTGCAAACTTGCGCTGCTGATATCAGCAACAGCTGTCATAAAGAGTAATTCACCCAGGCAGTCAGCACAGTGCATTTAAAATAGATGCCTGTCATGAAATGGAATTTGAAAAAGTCTGGCAGACAACCTGTCTATTCTAATTCATTTGACTGTAGTGATTTATTTATTAGTTTGTGTTATATACTGAGGGGGGGGGAGTCTGATTGAGAATTTGTCTTTTTCCCCTGATTTCAGAGACAGCAATTGCAGGAAGACAATGGCTTCAGTCAGTCCTTTCTAAATTACTTTGGGTTAGTTCTGTTTTTGGCTGTGTGCCAAAGGCATGCCTGTCATCTGGGAAATCCACAGATGTAAGTTGTTATTTTGGCTGAAGACAGTCTTGGATGTGGATCATGCATATGTATGTTTTACAGATTTGTTCTATATAAATGAGGATACCAAATTGATACATTTGTACGTTCCTTATATTCATACCAGATCTCCTGACTTGCATTGTAGATGATAGCTTTGCAGTCATGTAAACGCTGGATTTTTAGTCATGGTTTTCATGGATATGGAAGTTATAGTTTTGGGTAATGGAAACAAAGAGGAATATTACCCCACTGAGGTACCGGTAAGGTTGAGAAATTACTTTTTTGTAGCAGGTGGGTAATTGCATTGGGCTGTGCTAAGGGCCAGTTAGCTTAGTAGCCACCGGCTGATTCTCATTGCCTTGCATGCACAATATATCACAGCGATACAGCCAGGAACGTAATTAGTGGAAGTGTTTAAACTTGAATTTTCATACTGTGCCCGAGGGGAGAGAGCCAGACGTATGTGACAGCAATTGAATTGGTCAGGATTCAGCGCAGCCTCCCCCTGCTCTGCACGTTCACGGGTGAAAAGATCAATCTCGCTTTCTGCCAAATGGTAATAGTCATTATTTTTGCAAGCATGAATCGGGCCTCATTGTTAATGGCAGCGTGCATGGCAAATTAGCAGGGATGCCAAGAAATTCACTGTCCAAGCTGTACACAAGGCCCACCTCTAATGTGATTAAGAGAAGGCACTCGCGGGACACTGAACAGCATGCAATACTTTTATTAAATCAGTTTGGCTTCAACATTCGCTGTTTTGTAATACGTTGAGGGAAATTGGAGGTGGGGGGCATGGTGCGAATAATGAGTGAGCCCTGTAATGGATTGGCGGGCTGTTCAGTATGTTTCCTACCTTTCGCCCATAGTCTGCTGGGAAAGGCTCCGGCTCCCCTGCAGTCCTGAAAAGGACGATGTGATGTAGATAGTGGATGGATGGATGGATGGTTTATTCAATCAAATTGCTTGACACAGAATGTAAACATGTAAAAAAAAAAAAAAAAAAAAAAGTACATCTAAAGATTATTTTTCAAAAAGCTGACATAAAATTTTCATGAATTATTGCATTTTTAGTGGAGCAATAGCTTATTTTCTACAAGAATACCTACCAAGCCTCATGCTTAATTTGTATTTGGGATGACCCCCAGGTCATCAAAAATGGGTACATTTGAAAATACATATTCCACTTCTGTGGACTCAACGCAAGACAGCAAGTGACCATGGGCCAGATCAGAAGCTGATCTGGCACAATTTGGCAAAAATCAGACCTGGTCCCAGTCTAGTTGCTTTCAGGATGGAATGACTTTCTTACAATAATGTACCAGTGGTTTTTCCTAGTATGCAGTTTATGGCTTTTGTGGTTTATGCATTGAAAAAAGTAGGGTTATGTTACCGAAACTCAGAAAACTAGAAATGCAAATTGAATCAAAAGGAAGTGTTCTGAAAAGTTCAAACATCCTCAACTACATTCAAAACACAGCAATACATTTTTGATGATTTAACTTGTGGATTAAATTGTTTACAGAAAATATATGCTTCTTTTAAATTGAATGAATGGAACAGACTCCAAAGAAGTTAGCACAGGGACATTTCAGTTCTAATAATGATGTGACAAGTTCCAGTAATCATGTTAACTGAAAGAGGTAAGCAAATAGTATCATAGGATGTCGGGTGCCTACAAAAAAGGCATTATCCCTCAAAAAGAAAGATTGAAGCTCATCAATTTAGCAAAAGATACTTGAGCTTAGAAACATCTGTAGGATCTTGGGCATTTCACCTTCTACTGACTGTGATGTATAGACTGGATATAGAAATTATCTATATTGCAACTTTCAAGCAATACAGCACAGAGTGCTTCACGAACAGGTAAAAAAGAAAATGTATTTAAAAGCAATAGCACAAGGTGGGAAAAAGTTATGGAATTAAGGATTTTAAAAACAGACTTAGAAAAAATAACATCAGAAAAAAGAAAACCATTATTACAATAAAAGAAGTACTCACTAAAAGCAAGCCTATAAAAGTGAGTCTTCTAAAGAGATGTAAAAGAAGATAAAGAGTCAGCATTCATAATATTAATTGGGAGGCCATTCCAGAGTTTTGGAGCTTTAACTGAAAAAGCTAGATCACCCTTTGTTTTTAACTTGGACTCTGAAACAGCCAGTAATGCTTGCTTTGAGAACCTGAGCAATCTATTAGGTTTATAAGGAATCAAAGGCTCACTTAACATTCTGGCACTGTACCATGAGATGCTCTGTAGACAATCAATAAAATTTTAATATCAATTCTTCAACGAATTGGCGGCAAAAAATGTGAAAATTGGAGTAATGTGGGCTCTTCGATTTTCTCTGGTGAGAATTCTCACTGCCGAATTTGGAACTACTTGAAGTTTGGCCAAAGATTTCTTATTTAGACAGGTAATTAAGGAGTTACAGTAGTCTAACCAAGATGAAATAAAAGCATGAATAATTTTTTTAGCATCTTCAAAAGACAAAACATATAATTTTGGCTATATTTCGGAGTTGCAAGTAGCATGACTGTACAAGCGTCTTCATGTGTAGCTCAAATTCGAAGTTGGTATCAAAAATCACACCAAGATTTTGAGAAAAGGGCCAAATATTTGAAGCAAGAGGTCCTAGAGATGATTAAATTTTAGCCAACTTTGGACCAAGTGAAATGACTTCTGTTTTGTTTGAATTTAACTGCAGAAAATTATTTTCCAACCAATTTTGATCAGTGGCTGAACCATCAGGCAACATCGACACATTGTTGAAATCAGTAGATTTAACCGAAAGATATGTGTGTCATCTCCATTACAATGAAAAGATATATTATGCGGGCAAATAATCAAACCCAGAGGAAGCATATAAATGGGAAACAATATAGGACCAAGTGTGGAGCCTTGAGATAAACCTGAAGTAAGCATTGTAGACAATGATACATAATCAGAGAAACCAAAAATTTTCTGTCAGACAGATATGAGGAAAACTATTTGAATACAGTCCCATAGAGCCAAAGCCAGTTTCTCAGCCTGTCAATCATGATTACATAATCAATTTTATCGAAGGCTGCACTTACATCCCACAGCACCAATAACGAGCAGTCTCCAGAGTCGGCATTCATCAAAAAATCATTTGTGACCCTAAGAGGGGCCATTTCTGTGCTGTGTCGCTGTCTGAAGCCAAACTGAAATTTCTCAAAAATATTATTGTTTTCCACCAGTTCCAAAACTTGATTTGCGACCACTTTTTCCAAGACTGAAGACCAATATCAAAACTGCCTTACATATTTCAAGTTAAAAAGAATTGCTGAATCAAGACTTCTTTTTTTTTAAGGAGCAGTTTAATGCAGGCAATCCTAAAATAATCATGAACACAACCAGTGGAGAGAGAACTATTCACCACAGAGAGCAGGTCAGGGCCAGTGGTCATCATTACTTCTTTAAGGAGCCTAATGGGTACAATATCCAAGGGACTGGAAGAGGGTTTCATATGGGATACAATATATGTAAGATCTGGCAAAGACATTTGTGCTAAACAACTCAACACGTTTAAGCAAAGACATGATATATTGAGAGAAGGAACAAGAGTGATACTAGACCTTATGATAGTTATCATGTCAATAAAAAAATTTCAAGAACTTTTCACAATCAACGGGGGATGAAACTGATGCAACAACAAGACAGTCAATTTAGGCAGTGGGCTACAAGGGGTCCACATGGACGCCCCCCCCAAAAAAAACTATACTTAATGGGCATCTTCAGGTAGCCCTGGGTCCTGGCAATAAAAAAAAGGGATGTTAACAGGAAATATTCTTATTCCCACTACATCCCAGGCACCGTTTTTTTAACCCCTTCCGGACGACACGCCAAATCTGGGCTTTCGGGGTAGGGAAATTTCAAGTCCCATAACTTTGATTTGGATTGACCAATTTTAATAAACTTGTAGGTTTATGATTGCTCTACCATAAAATGATATTGTGACTTCTGAGTTATGAAATCAGTAACATCATTTGAAGTCAAAAAGTCGAATCTTAACTATTATGACAAAAATGGCATTTTCCAATACTAAATTGGTGCTAAACATCTCATAAATGTTGTGAGAGTTGATTTTCAGGTATTTTACATCCAAAATGGTGTTAACAGAAAATATTTTCATTCCTATTACACCTCAAACACCGCTTTTAACCCCTTCTGGACGATGTGTCAAATATGGATTCTGGGGTAGGGGAACTTTTAAGTGCTATAACTTTGCTTTGGACGGTCCAGTTTTGATAAACGTGATATATTCTTGTAGGTTTATGATTGCTCTACCATAAAATGATATCATGACTTCTCAGTTATGTAATCAATGATGTCACTAGGGGTCAAAGGGTCACATACTAATGATCAACTGCAGAAATGACCTTGACCCTTTAATTCCCGCTTAACCATCAAAGCACACCCATCAATTTCTTAAAACTTCCACGATGGTACCTGGCATTAATATGTACTAAGCCCTAAAATAGACTTTCTTCAGACCAGATATGATGCAAAATTGCAAACCTTATATTTTTCATTTGTCGCAATCCTATCCTGTCCGATCATATAGCCCGTAACCATAGTGTTGGTCTTGAAACACATTGATATTCACCAGATAACATCGTGTTCAAATTGTCAGCAGCTTAAAGATCATCATCATCGGAATCATCATCACTGTCCGTGTCACTTGAAATTTCCTCCACATTGTCATAGTCATCATCGTCCTCACTTTCAACATCAGATTCACGCTCAAGTCTATCAAGAACATCAGCAAGCTGAACTGGCATGATATCACCACTTGTCCATTTTGGTTTCAGTTCACCATTTTCACCATGGGTCCACCCATGTCCATTAACTGGATTGGGGATATCAGGTTTGGCAATATGAGCCCTTTTCCAAATGCCAACCTGGTAGTGGACTTTATTCAGATGTTCCTTCAAAGTATCTGCGCAAGGTGGAAGTGCACTCAGGTCAAAACTTCTCGTCACATCAAGTTTTCCGTCATTTCCACCACACTTTGACTCGACGAAGAAGAATCTGAGGTCATTCACCTTCTTAACCCTCTGTTTCCTGTGGAGAGCACAAGTAAATTCCTCAGTGGAACTCAGAATGTCTTCATCCACTTGCCTTGATTCTCCCAACCCTATGAACAACTGCCTAAAGTGCTCATTTTTTTTCTCCAAGAGGTTTCACTGCTTTCATCTTTCCTTTGCCTTTGAAAGCACTGGTGCTATCGCGCCCAGTGAAGGCATGAAGGCCAAGAAGGGCATTGCAAAGAGGTGCTGTCAGAGAATCTGCTGATTTACTGATGTTGATTCATTGCCTTTTGTTTGATTTGATTTGATTTTTATTCACTCATCATCATTACAAAATATATGTTAACATTTAGTACACAATGGCTGGATGGGTGAAAGGGTCACCCCCAAGGAAGCTATTTAAAGCTTTTAAGAGGGGGCCCAATTTCTCTCAGCTATAATGATGACAGACAGGATACTGGCCGGAATATCCATGAACATAACATACAGACAGACATTCAACAGACAATCCCAGCATTAAAAGACGCGTCAGTGGTCCATAGGCAGTAGAAAGAAAAATTAGTAACGAAAAAAACAAACAGAATACAACTAAAACAGAGTTGTCCAGTGACTCAATTACAATTCATTAGTGCAAGAGTATTTTGATCTGTATTTATACATGTATATAAATAAATTCTCAGTCAATGCTTTCATTGAAGGAAAATATTGTGCATATATGGGACAACAATCTAGACTGTAACACAAGCATCAAATCTTATTAGATTTATTTAACTTCATTTAATTTTTTAATTAATTTACTTTTATTACCATTATTTATTCATTAATTCTTTTTTTGTTATATGCATGTATATATTCAGATAAGTTACGATAAGACTTCAGGCACTCATCAGACCCAAAGACATACAGGTCAAGACAGTATTAATGAATAAAGATAGCATCAGAGCACCGATCGTCTCATCCATGAACAAAACAATTCATAAGCAGTAACTAATCATATGTGGATAGAAGTTGCTTTTGTAGATTTTTCTTAAAGATGAAGAGAGAATGTGACATTTTTAGTTTAGCATCAAGCTCATTCCAGATTTTCGGTCCTCTGCACACGATACTGAGACCAGTGCATCTTAGCCTTCGTTTTTTCCCAGTGATTAGGTGTTTTTCTCTAGTGTCATAAGCGTGCAGAGGAGGGCTAATTGGGATGAGGTCACATAATTTATGATTTAGTTTGTGTGCAATTTGATGCATTATACAAGCATTTCGGAGGTAATTGTACTCGGCAAGCCTCAAAAAATCATACTGACAAAACAGCAGTTTGGTAGGAGAATTAAACTCAGACCATGAAATGGCGCAAATTACTTTCTTCTGGAGAGTCTGTAGCTTCCTTAAGTGACTGGGAAATGTGTTGCACCATATCACATTACAATAATTTAGATGAGGCTCAAATAAGGTTTTGTAAAGGGTAAGAAGTGCAGGGAGTGGGAGATGTCGTCTCAACTTTAAAAACAAACCAACACATTTGGACAATTTTGCCATTAGACTATCGATATGACATTTAAAGCTAAGTAATTCGTCAATGATGATCCCCAGGAATTTTGTTGAACTGACTCTTGCAATATACTGCCCATTTATTTTGGGACAAACACGCTCAGCATCAGTTTGTTTTTTGTTGGAACGAAACACAATGTAGCTAGTTTTGCTGATATTAAGAGAAAGTTTATTACATATAAACCAAGTATCTACTTTTTTGAGCTCACTATTTAAAATTTGTTGAAGCTCACTTGAATTTTTGTGAGACAGAAACAAGTTGGTGTCATCAGCAAACAGTACTTTAGGCCATATGCATGAGGAATTAACAAAGTCATTTATATACAAGATGAAGAAAAGCGGCCCCAAAATTGAACCCTGGGGAACTCCGTATTTGATGGATTTGTTTAATGAATTGAAGTTATTTATATTAACATGTTGTCTCCCAAGCAAATAACTTCTAAACCAATCTAGCGCTAGACCTCGAATGCCATAGTGGTGCAACTTATTAATTAGGATGTTGACATCAATAGTGTCAAATGCTTTAGATAAATCCAGAAAAATGTGAATACCACAATACCGTTTATCGATGGCATCATTGATCTTTTCAATTAGGTCAAGTACTGCCATGCAGGTAGTACTGTTTTTCCAGAAACCATACTGGGATGACACAATGATGTTTAACTTGTCTAGGTAGCTATTCAGCCTGTTATAAACTACTCTTTCCAGAACCTTGGACAGAGTTGGTAAGATAGAAATTGGATGATAGTTACACAAATAATTTTTATCACCCGATTTGAAGACCGGTGTGACTCGCGAAATTTTTGCCATTTTTGGCACTGTTCCGGAAAGTAAAGATAAATTGATGCAGTGAACAGGGGGTCAGCAATTACAGTAACAATGCTTTTCAGGATTCTGTCAGAGATTTCATCAGCTCCAGCTGAATGCGAGCTTTTCATGAGCATGACAATATTACAAACTTCATCACAATCAGTTGGTTTCAGGAAGAAAGAATTCAGAAAATTACCTGACAGGTAATGTTTAAAAGAGGCAGCATGTGGTTGGCTGAGTTTATTAGATAGAGACAAAGTAACCATTAAATTTATCTGCAAGATTGGCATTACTGGTGATGTTATTGGTGGTGTGTGAGTACATGTGTGAGTTATCAGTGTCAGGAAGCACATTGGTTTTTTGACCCTTATTTAAGAACTCATTTAGTACTTTCCAAGATTTCTTTGAATCACCTTGCGATGCTTTTACGAGTTCTGCATAGTAATTCCTCTTACTCTTCCTTATAATATGTGTGAGTTTATTTCTATAGCTACTATATGAATTTTTATTTGTAGTGTTTGGGTTTTTTAGATAGCTTTTATAAAGTTGATGTTTTTGATTAATAGATTTTAATATGCCCTTAGAGGGCCATGGATTTAGAACAGTTGTACTGCACATGACAGTCCTCTCAGGGATTGTCCTCCGAATGGAGTCAGTGATTTCCTTTGTCAGAGTTTCACATGCAGTATCAGCTTCACTACAATTGTAGATTCTGTTCCATGCCTTGACCTGCAAGTTCTCACTCAGACATCGTAGGACTTCTACATTAAGTACTGTAGTTTTTATTTTATGACACAAGAGTGAAGGCCTACCAGCAGATTCAACAAATAATACGATCGGGAAATGATCAGAAATCTCAGAGAGTATGACTCCAGACTCCAGCTTAGAATTCTGAATGTTTGTGATAATATTATCAATAATGGACTTAGTAGAGTGAGTGACTACAGTACAAGTGTTTATGGTAGGATAGAAGGAAGAAGAGTGCAATGTATTTACAAAGTCATTTTTAGCTGCATCATCCTTGGAGAGATCAATATTGAAGTCCCCAAGGAGGATGCAGGTTTTATTTTGACTGTTTAAGGAAAATAAGATTTCTTCCAGCTTGTTCCTGAAAGTATCGAGGTCAGCGTCTGGAGGATGAAAAATCACACCTACAATAAGATTCTTCCCATTTCCAATATTCAGCTTGACAAAAAGAGAATCAGTATAATTATCTGCTATTGCAATATCATTACATGTACTCACATGATGTCTGGAGGAAATGTAAAGACACACATCTCTACCAGTTCTGCCATGTCTATTTTTGTTAAACAGTTTATAACCATCAAGGTTCAAGACACCAGTATATGACCTATTATTCAGCCAGGTTTCACTACAACCAATTACATCAAAGCTACAGCCTGTGCTGGCAAGCAGAGTAACTAATTCATCATGATGCTTGCACAGGCTCCTGATGTTCAGATGTAGGAAAGAATAATTTTTATTGTTAAAACATTTTAGTTGCTCAGGAATGTACTGGTTACAGCTTATATTCCTATCAAGGTCAATACATTGCTTCACATCATCTCCATCATTAATCAATTCATTGAATACCGTATGTACAGTGTCTGACATAATTTACTGGGATCACACAGCAAAGATACACACATAAATAAAGACAGAAGCATACGCACTCACACTCACACATTCTGAAGATGGCCCGACAAACGCACACACATGAACACACATTCAAACACTCGGATGACATCACTTCAGAGCTAAGCCTTGAATGCTGTTGCTCTCAACCCATAAACTATGTTAAACCGTCATGAAACAAACTTACTGATAGTAAGAGAAACATGGATAATGAAATTGACAGGGTCAACCTTTAACGTTGTTTTTTTATTCTAGAATGCGAAAAAAAACTCCCATCCCAAATAGGGAATTAAAAAAAAAAAGAAAATAAGCGCACTATCACAAAGTAGAAGGCCAAGTGTGCCAATGTAAGTTCAACAAAATATGCACTTATTATACAACCAGACAAGAGCATGTTCATTAAATACGGTGAAATGTCATAGAGTTTAGTTATTCAAGCGAGGAGGGGGGGGGATGTCATAAGAAACTGTTTGCACTCCCATCAAACTCTGGAATTAACTTGCACGTTAGCGTTGGTCAAGAAATGCTATAGCATAACTGGGACTTGCAAGCTGCATGCTAGGCTTCTACTGTGAAGTAGGCCAGCGAGAGAGCATAGCCAAGCTAGAGTCCAGATACTAGTCCCTCCTGCCCGCGGTCAAAGGTTAGTTTGGTGAGATATTTTTCGGCAGCCTAGACTGAGTCAAAGGTTTTCCTACCTCCGTCCTTCGGTTTAATGGTAAGCCTGGCAGGGAATAGCAGGGTCGGCCTGAGACCCAGCTTGTACAGTCCTGACATCACCTCTTTGTACTGCTGTCGCTGTTCCAAGACCTCCGGAGAGTAATCCTCATCGACGGAGATGGGGTTTCCCTTGTACTTCAGTATACCTCCCTTGGCTTGGGCTGCTCGGATGATCGTTTCCTTCCCCTGGAATTTATGCAGGCGGATGATTACCGACCATGGCTTGTGGCCCGGCAGTGGCTTCTGAGTGAATGCTCGATAAGCCCGATCACATTCCGGCAGCGAATCCAAGACCCTGCTAAAGACCTCGGCAAGCATCTCAGAGAAGAAGATAACCGGGGGAATCGCTGGAGACGTCACTTCAATGGATTCAGGTAAACCGAAGACTCGGATATTGTTTTGTCAGCTGCGGGATTCCAGATCGATAACTTTAGCAGTCAGTTTGGCATTGCTATCAGCCAGCTTGACGGAGTTTAATTCTAATGCAGACAGGCGTTCATCCTGCAGGTTGGCATTTGACTCAAGCTCACCGATCTTCACTGTGTGGTCGGACACCGTATGCTGAATGTGGTCAAGTTTTTCTTCCAGCCTGGTCATAGTCGCATTGAAGTCAGCAGAAAAGGCTCGTCGGTTCCCTTCTAAGAGGCTGGCTATGGATGCCAGGGTCAGAGCGCCACTATCGTCGTCTTCGTTAGTGTCGCCACCAGTTGCACGGTCTGTTTTACTTCTTGTGATAGCTTTACCGGTAGGTGCTACTTTAGGTGGCATGTTTGCGGCTGGAATCCGGCTGTAAGTTGCCCTTAGTTACAGTTTCTTCCACTTATGAAGAGTTGAGATGGAATTACTCGGTTTTAGGTTGATTTGGCTGCGTAGCTGTGGGAGCGAGACTCAGCATGTGTCTACTCCTTACACCATCTTGGTTCTCAGTTACTTGCTTATTGGAGTAAGACAGAGGGATATGCGTTTCCCTTTCCTGTCTCAAATAAGATTTCCAGTCCACTCAGCTGAAGTGCATAAAACAGCAGAACGAAGAATATGTCTGAGTCAGGACTTCTCACTCTGACAAACTCAAACCCTTGGCCAGGGCGTGAAAACAGTAAAATATCACCCCAGAGTCAGTTTCTTCTTGAGTTGACAGTAGGGAGATTATGTCTTCACACACTGTCGAGTCCCCATCAGACAAAAGGTGATAGGCACGACCCTCACAAATCAGTGTTACTTCATTGACTTGACAAAAATGAGCACTTAAGGCAGTTGTTCATGGGGCTGGGAGAATCATGGCAAGTGGATGAAGACATTCTGAGTTCCACAGAGGAATTTACTTGGGCTCTCCACAGGAAACAGAGGGTTAAGAAGGTGAATGACCTCAGATTCTTCCTCTTAAAGTCTAAGTGTGGTGGAAATGACGGAAAAATTTATATGACGAGAAGTTTTGACTTGAGTGCACTTCCACCTTGTGCAGATACTTTGAAGGAACATCTGAATAGAGTCAACTACCAGGTTGGCATTTGGAAAAGGGCTCATATTGCCAAACCTGATATCCCCAATCCAGTTAATGGACATGGGTGGACCCATGGTGAAAATGGTGAACTGAAACCAAATTGGACACGTGGTGATATCATGCCAGTTCAGCTTGCTGATGTTCTTGATAGACTTGAGCGTGAATCTGATGTTGAAAGTGAGGATGATGATGACTATGACAATTTTGAGGAAATTTCAAGTGACAAGGACAGTGATGATAATTCCAATGATGATGATCTTTAAGCTGCAGACAATTTGGACAAGATGTTATCTAGTGAATATCAATGCGTTTCACAACTAACACAATGGTTACGGGCTATATGATCAGACAGGATAGGATCGCGACAAATGAAAAATCTAAGGTTGCAATTTTGCATCATACCTGGTCTGAAGAAAGTCTAGTTTAGGGCTGAGTTCATATTAATGCCAGGTTCCATTGTGAAAGTTGTAAGAAACATTGATGGGTGTGCTTTGATGGTTAAGCAGGAATTAAAGGGTCTAGGTCATTTCTGCAGTTGATCATTAGTATGTGGCCCTTTGACCCCTAGTGACATCATTTATTACATAACTGAGAAGTCATGATATCATTTTATGGTAGAGCAATCATGAACCTACAAGAATATATCACGTTTATCAAAACTGGACCGTCCAAAGCAAAGTTACGGCGCTTAAAAGTTCCCCTACCCCAGAATCCATATTTGATGCGTCGTCCATAAGGGGTTAAAAGCGGATTCTGAGGTGTAATAGCAATGAAAATGCCTGAAAATCAACTCTCACAACATTTATGAGATGTTTAGCACCAATTCAGTCTTGGAAAATGCCATTTTTGTCATAATAGTTAAGGTTTGACCTTTCGACCTCTAGTGACGTTACTGATTACATAACTCAGAAGTTACAATATCATTTTATTGAAGAGCAATCATAGAACCTACAAGTTTACTAAAATTGGTCAATCCAAACCAAAGTTATGGGACTTGAAATTTCCCTACCCCGAAAGCCCAGATTTGGTGCGTCGTCCGGAAGGGCTGTCGGGGGTGTAGTGGAAATGAGAATATTTCCTGTTAACATCCTTTAGTTTATTACCAGGACCCAGGGCTACCAGAAGATACCCATTAAGTATAGTTTTGGGGGGGTGCATGTGGACCCCTTGTAGCCCACCGCCTAATTATTTTGAGTAAAATGAATATGGTTAAAATATGGAAGGAATCAGGTTGATACCTGATATACATAGACAGGGCAATCTGTGATCCTCAGATGCCATTGGACAATCCAAGCTGTTATCAGCGCCAGGTCAAAAAGTCAGGCTCTGTTTTGGTGTGTTTCAGTGCCCATAGCATGGGTGACTTGCATTATACGAGGGTTCCCGTTAATGCAGAAAGATATGAATTTTGGAGCATAGTATGCTGCCGTGTAAACTTCAGCTATTCCAGGGACATTCCTGCATTTCCCGGAAAGAGAACTCCATTTTGTTATTTGCATAGATTGTGAGTGCATAGCTGTGTAAGCTGAGAGTGTGGGTGCTAGACTGGCCTGACTGCAGTCCTGATCTCTCTCCAGTTGAGAATATATGGGTCATTATGACCTGAAATACATGGTAACAAAGGCCTCATTCACTAACATACATGGAGATGTAACAAAGTGGTAAACAGTCAACAATGCCAATTTTTTTGTTCTTTGTTGCAGCCATCATATAATATTTTCAAAAAGAATTAAATTAACCTGTCAGAATATAATCAATGTGTTGTTGAACTGTTTAAGGCAAATGGACTTTTCAAATCAGTCCTTTTTTGATCTTCAATACAAGTAAGCAAACAAATTAATCAGTCACGTCAGCTGAGAGTTTGCCAACATTTAGTAAATTTAATACTGAATATGAAAAACCAAGTTTCAAGTCACTGTCCATTTTTGAGGAACTTATGGCTAAAAATCAGTTTTTCAGTGGCCTTGACCTTAACTTTCGATCAAGTCCGCCACGTTGTTCACCATTCTTAGCGATGACCAATGCCTATTTAAGATCCAATTTATTAGGAAATATCTCCTGAATTGTGGCCATGGTAAACTACACTGCCTGGCCAAAAAAAAGTCACCACCTGGATTTAACGAAGCAAATAGGTAAGAGCCTTCCATTGGATAATCACTGCAGTGATTAAAATGTTTCAGCAGGCAACACATTATTTAACCCTAACTGATGCGGTGAGTACCTTCTCATTTCTTTAACAACCATGTCGAAGGACATATCCTGTGGTCATGGAAAATATATTACTGTTTCCTAAAGGTCATCTTATTGGCCAGCATCAAGCAAATAAAACAACTAAGAAGATTGCTGAATCAACTAAAATTGGGTAAAGAACTGTTCAACGCATTATTAAAACCTGGAAGGACAGTCATGATCCATCATCTTCGAGCAAGAAATGTCATCAGAAAAAAATATTGAATGATCGGAGATCACTTAAACATTTGGTGAAATCAAATCGTATAAAAAATCAACACTAGAACTCACAGCTATGTTTAATAGTGAAAGTAAGAGCATTTCCACATGCACAAGGCAAAGAGAACTAAAGGGATTGGGGCCAAACAGCTGTGTAGCCTTAAGAAAACCACTTATTAGTGAGGCTAATCGGTAATAAAAAGCTTCAAGTTTCTAGCGAGCATAAAGATTGGATTCTGGAGCAATGAAAAAAGGTTGTGTGGTCAGATGAGTCCAGATTTTGATCAGTTAAAAGACCTTATCAATCGGCTTAGTGCAAATGATCTTTGTATGGATTTTTTACTTCTTTGTGGGTCCTTTTTGCATGATAATAATGCTGATATGTTTCCGATCCCTGGATATAATTTTTTACACTGGAGTCTTTGTCAAGAGGTGATGTAGAAGTTTATATCTCAAACAAATTTAAATATATCAAAAGACATGATCTGTTTATAAACGTGGAAGGTGCATTTCAATCGATTGCCTTAGAGATTGAGTCAACGAGCGATGCCAGGAGCTCATAGTTAGTAAAATCAATACAGTCCCAAACACAATCTCTCTGAATCATTGGCACATAATGACGACATGGTCCCTCGCACGTGTCGCTTAAACTGTGATATTATTATTGCCACTGACCAAACATTCATAATGTAAAAACCAGCAGTAATTTGTACGCATCGGATTGACTAGACATTTATTTCAAATGATGCTCCGCCAACCACATGACTACATGAGTAACTCACTCGAGTGCAACGCTTATCGACAGTTAGTATGTTAAAAGTAACTCGAATAAAAACTTGATGTCAAGAATTCTGGTTACTGATATATTGGACCACTCTTTCACAACACTTGTTGGGAAAACTCAGACATAATGTGGGAAAGACCAGTAGGTGTTTCCTCACTGGAAAATATCTGATGAACAAATAACTGCAAGAAAACTGGCTCTTTCAGATAGATCATGGTCAGTCGTGCTTAGTCAGCACAATGTAAATGACTGTTACAATACCTTTGTGTCAATATTTTTAAAAATATGCTTGATACTTATGCTCCCGAGAATAACACTGTCATCCCATGTAGATCTGTCATTAGGGAGCCTTGGATGACAATCGGACTGCTGAGGCTCTCTTGAAAATGCAAAAAGTTATATCGCCTACCCGCTGCGAAAAGCCCAGACAGTTCTGAGAAAAAGATATAGGAATCTTTATAATTCAATCAAAGGAAAACAAAACAAAATTAATTTGTGTGTTTGCTCCACAAACACCGTGGTGACAGATGTAAGACATGGCAAGTTCTGAACACCGTAATCAGTCAGTCAAACCATGAATCTATCATCTACAACATCTTTGAGCAGAATAATGGAAAACCAAAAATAGTGCCATGGGCACTGTAGCTCACTTGGTTTATTTTAGGCTTTAGGCTTTATTTTAGGCTTTATTTAAGCTCACAAGCGGCAGTATTTTTTATGCTTGGGTCCAACACTGGGAAAATGAACACTCTCGAGAAAAAAAATCTTAAATTTTGAAATTCAGCATCAGGGTTTGATGTTTCATCATGTCATTTTTTTTGCAGCTCAGGGCTCTTTTCGTAGTGCAGCTCCATTGAAATATCAAGCCCCAGAGAACAGATCATTTGTAACTAGCGTTATATACTGAAGAGTTAACCAGTTAGCTATTGGGCTTAAGTGTGTTACTCAAGGGAGTAGTATTGTAGCAAATTAAGAGCTAAGTTTTTTTTTAATTTTATGCCCTCAAAAGTATGTGTGTGCAAACTTTCAGCATTCTAGCTGCTTTCAAATGCTCTTCAGCATGATGTAGTGCAATTTTAAATATGGCCGACTGGCAGATATGTTTGATGTCGAGTTTCAACACCTCAAACAAATTTAAATCCGTACATCTATATGTACCTCCCCACCAAATTTCACATGGATCCTTTCAGTGGTTTGGCAGAAGAAGATCAAAGTTAACCCAGACGCCGATGCAGACACCAATGCTGACACTGCCACATGATCCCAGAAGCTCCCTTTGGTCCACTACACCTAGTTAGCAAGAAATGAACAAAAAATTGCTGATGCTTTTTGCAAATACTTCTCAAGTATTGGAATTCAATTCTCCTAAAACTTACTAAGCAGAAATCTGTGACATTATCAGAACATTCAAGCCCAAATAAAGCACTCGAGATGTTGAAACAGCTCTGTGTGGAGAGCAATACCTCAATTAGTTTGATAGTCAATAAATTCTTAGCACAGGGTGTATTTTCTAATGCAATGAAATTGGCCAAAATTATCCCAGTGTATAAAGCAGGTGATATTCTTACAAATTATTGGCCTATGTTGCTTTTATCCAGCATTTCTAAAATAGCTCATAAATGTATTTCTAGTTTTCTTCAGAAGCATTAGATAATACACCAGTATCAGTTTGGCTTCAGACCTAACATGTTGACTGTTGATGCACTCACTAAATTTGTTTCTGGCATATTGCTTTCTTTTAATAAGAATGAATCGTGCATCAGTCAACCAAGATTTGTCAAAATATAGTGTTCTTTTAAAAACAAGCTCCACCACGATGCTTTACATGTAACTGCCCTAAATTGATCTGAGAGGTATTTGTCAGTGGTGAAGTCAGTGAGTCTGACATACTTCAGGAGTCAGTTCTCAGCCTATTTTTGTTTATCATTTACTGCAATGAGTTTCCAAAATTACTTTTATCAATTTCCCTCTTCGAACAGGTTTTCAATTGGATTGAGGTCTAGCGACTGAAATGTCCATTGCAGAACGTTGAATTTGCACCATTTCTCTGTGGATCCTGAGATATACTTTGGGTCATTGTCTTGTAGGAAAGTCCACCTCCAGCCAAGTCCCAGTCTTCTGGCAGAGGCAACCAGATTGGCAGCCAAAATATCCTGATACTTGGTAGAATTCATTATGCCATTAATCTTAACCAGTGCCATCGGACCTCCTGAATTAAAACTGCCCCACAACATGACTGACCCTCCATCATATGGGTATGAGGTGCTTCTCTTTGTATGCATCTCTGTTTTGACGCCAAACATGCTGAGGCTGTATCTGACCGAAACGTGCAATTTTTGTCACATCTGACCAAAGCACCTTGTTCCAGTCATAATTTAAATGATGTTTGACAAACTCCAAGTGCTTACCCCTGTGTCTTCTGATCAGAATAGGCTTTCTTCTGGTATCCCTTCCAAAGAGCCTGTGGTTGTGGAGGTGGGGTGCTTTTTGAAACCAGGTGACCCCAAGATGCCACTAAGGCCTGCGAGCCCCCTTCTTGGGGACTTTGTTGCTTCTCTCACCATCCTCCTCAGGATCCTGGGGGGCAAAATACAGTTGTGTCCTCTACCCTTAAGGTTTTCAACCATTCTATATCTTTGGAATTTTTTAATAATTACCCTGGCAGTGCTCAGTGGCATATTCAATCGTTTGTGAATCTTCTGGTGGCCTTTCCAGATTTATGAAGGTCTACGACCATCTGCTTATTTTGAACTGACAGTTGTTTTGTTTTCTTTACCCTGGTGAAACAGAAAGTGATGTAATGGCTAGATATAGCTCCGTAACACTTTGATTAAACTTAAATAACTGGAATTTAACACCCAATTTGATTTTGTTAGATGTTATTTACAATAATCTTTAAGGGTGCCATAAATTGTGAAACCTTGATTCTGAGGAAATTGATATTTAATTAAATCAGTAAATGATTTTGGTTGGTTCTATTGGAACATTAGTATTGTACAATATTTCTCACATGTAATTTAGAGTTTCACAATAAATATATATATTTTTAGAACTTTTTAAAGTATTGTTTGTGCATTGCCAGGCAGGGGTGCCAGTAATTTTGAAGCCCACAGTAATTGTCGTAGACACTGTAACGTTATTCTCTGTGCTAACAATACTACTGTGTTCCACAGTGGGCCAGATCTTCCGAGCATAATATCAGCATTGAACAAAGACCTTGCCGCCATTTGTAATGTTTTAGAGCAAACAACCTCTCTCTAAATGCTGCAAAAACCAAGTTCATGATATTTAGGAAGTCTGGAAACAATCGTAATTCGCACGTCCAAATAGACAATTTAATACTTGAGCGGGTGTCCCTCACCAAATTCCTTGGTTTATTTACTGATGAAAATTTTAATTGCAAAGCACACATTGATTACTGCACAAAAAAGGTTTCCAGTGGCCATTATGCATTGGACTCCAGTAAGCACTTCCTTTCCAGTCACAATCTAACAATGTTTTGTTATAGCCTAGTCCATTGTTTCCCAACCCAGTCCTCGGGGCACACCAGTCAGATCCAGGTATTTGTTGTGTTCCACCTTAAGTACTCCTGATGTGACTGATCATGGGCTTGATCATTTGCATCAGGTGTGCTTAAGGTGGTACACAACAAATACCTGGATCTGACTGGTGTGCCCCGAGGACAGGGTTGGAAAACACTAGCCTAGTCCATTCCCATTTATCGTACGGCATTCTTCTCTGGAGCAACTCATCTAAAACCCTCACCCCAAGCTTGAGTTTCTGCACAAAAATCAGACTGTGTTGCTGAATAAATACCTACCTATCTTACCCTGGTCCAGAGTGATGGGTGCATCTGGGTGAGAAAAGAGGGAGATGAAGTGATCCACCCATCGTGCCTAATGCTTACTGTGCAAGCCAGTGGGGGCAGTGTTATGATCTAGGGTTGCTTCAGTTGGTCAGGTCTAGGTTCCGCAATGATATGTGCCCAAAAAATTAAGTCAGCTGACTACCTGAATATACTGAATCACTAGGTTTTACCATCAATTGACTTTTTTTCCTTGATGGCCCAAGCATATTCCAAGATGACAATGCCTGGATTAATTTGGCTCAAATTCTGAAAGACTGATTTCGAGAGCATGACGCATAATTTTCAAACATGGACTGGCCACCACAGAGTCCAGAGCAAAACAATGCCATGGTGAATGTGTGCTTTAATCAAAGCTAAAGGCAGTTCAATGAAATATTAGTGCTTGACACTTTCTTTTTTTGGCCGGGCAATGTATAATAGTAATCCATGAATTTCCCATTGTTTATGGGAAATGCTGGTCTGTGGTGTTCTTGGTGTCCTCCAAACAGGCATCAATTAAACAAATGGCATGGTGATTACCCTCTCTGACCTAGGAAAAGGTGCCTCTTCCAAGGTCAGCCATCCCGCAATGGCATGCATCGCGTGATCATATCTCAGGTTCTCTGAGCGAGATTGTGCCATTACCTGCAACTGTTCATCATGTTCTCTCGGCCAAAGAGGAGAAAGATCATCCCTACTATTAAGACCGCCCTCTTCAAAAACTAGTATATATCGTGGTCTGGGGAATGGACAACTTGCATGTCTGTGAAGGCGAACTTGACTCAGAAGGGTGCAGGCGACTCCTAGAAGGCATTTGGAACATAATATGGCTTCTGGATGTAATCGTTTTAAGGCACGGATACTCATTCTTTTCCAGAATGAGTGGATTTGGGTGCAGGCTTTCATTCTAACCAACTACTCACACACGTGATTCTACCGATCAACCCTTAAAGCTTTTGCCATGGACCCCTGATTAGTATAATCAGTTGTCAAACTGCATGGTTAGAATGAAAACCTGCACCCACACCGGCTCATTCTGGAAAATAGTGAGTTTCCCAATTTTAAGGGATCTCTTGCTTGTCCCTGGAGGATGACACTGAGCTACAAAACAGCGTGCCTTCATAGTCACAGAATGTAGGAACTTACTAGCAAGCCGGACTTGTCTCCCATTGAAAATGTGTGGCGAATTATAAAGTGCAAACTACGTCATTTGAGGCCCCAGACTGTTGACCAGCTGAAGTCCTATATCAGGCATAAATGAAAACATGCTCTGCTTTTGAAACTCCAACAATTAGTGTACTCAGTTCCAAAACTACTGAGAGTTATAAGAAGGGGAGGTGATGTCACACAGCCGTGAACATGCACCTGTTCCATTTTCATTTAAAATGTGTTTCAGATATCAGGCTTTATTTAAAAAAAAAAAACAATAAAGTTGTTGAGTTAAAACATGCCTTATTCTGCCATTGTGTTTTTTTCGGCTGAATACAGATTAAAAGGCATTTGTTTTTTGAATCCCAGCCATGCCATTACTGGCTATGCCCAGAGGTCCACAAGGGCAAGGCAACAATTGGTGCAGTCCCACTGGGGATAACTGGGGTTAAGCCAGTCAAAGATTTGTTACTTCATCGCTCTGTGGCAACCTATTCTGGTCAGCCAGGTGCATGTACCTGAACATATTAAATTGCATGCTGACAGTGTGATCCTCCGATGGCACAGGCAGTGTGTTATCGCTGGTGTGACTGCAAAGTCTAAGGAAGTGAGGGTTAGTCGTCACCTGAGTCGGAGGAATCATGAGCCTCGGCTTCTTCCTCCTGAGTCGATGGGAGCAGGCAGCTTTGTCGTGGGCTAAACAGTTTAGCTGTGTTCAGGGTGGGGAAAAAAGGGGGAGGGGGTCAAAAAAACCTCAAAAAACAAAAAATGGCATTTGTAAATTACTACTTGCTGTGTTTTTTTTTTTTTTTGCATTTCACACATAGTCCCAATTCTGTAATTGAGTAAGTAATATTCAATCACACATCCTATGTATGCAATGACAGCTTGTGACTTCAGCATGGAAAATACAAGTGCAGTTGGATTCAGATCCAGCGATTGACTCAGCAAATGGAACCAAAATATCAAAAATTAGTCATTGTCCATAGAATCATGGTGACCATTGAATGTGGGCAACAGCCACTGCAGCAGTTCCATGTACCTCCAGTTCCATTTTTCTGTTCTTATTGTATAGACATCAATCAGCCACAGCATTGTAACCACCTACCTCATATCGTGTCGGTCCCCCTCATGCCTCAAAAAAGCTCCATCAGCTGCCGAATAGCTCACTCGGTAAAGCATCGCGTTGCGAAGCAGAAGTGACTATCATGTCGCGGTTTCGATGCTCGCCTCGTACCAGCCGGCAGTGGTCGGCAGCTTTTTCAGAGTAGCGCACAATTGGCTATAGCGCTACAGGGTTGCAAATTGAGAGGGGACTGCCGGGAAGGGAAAATAATAGTTGCCTTGTTCGTTGCTCAAGCGCCTCCTGTTGGCCAGACAGATGCTCGTCAGGAAGATTCTGAGCCTGTTAATGTCCGGGTATCCTCCGCCCTCGTTCTGAACTTGCGAAGATTCAACCAATGAGTGTATAAGAAGCAGTGGCTGACAGGCGCGTGCTTCGGAGGAGAGCTGTGAACTGTCTTCACTCTCCTGAATTGGCAGCAGGGGGTCACATACGAGCAAGCCTATTGGGCATTCCAGATTCGGGTGGGATTGGAGATGCCAAATTAAAAAAAAAAAAAAAAAAGCTCCATCAAGCAGACGTCCATTTGAATTTGGACCCGTGGTTTCCCAGCAGAACACTTCTCAGAGCATCACACTCCCTCCACGTGCTTGTCCTCCTCTCACAGTGCGTCCACGTCTCTTTGCTAGATAAATGGTGCACATGTACCAAGCCAATGCACATGATGTAAAAGGAAATTGGACTAACCAGACCGGACTACCTTCTGTTATTGCTCCAAGGTCCAGTTCTGACACCCATCTGCCCATTGTAAACACTTCAGTCTGTGAGGCAGCTGAACAGTGTTAGAATGGGGCCTTGAACTGGTTTGCAGCTACAAACCACTATACACAGCTGGGTGCAATGTACTCTTCAGTAATATTAAATTTCTTTGGGACTTTTGCTACTATAAACCTTCGGTTGGACAAGATGAAATGGCCTTCGTTATGCTTATGAATCAATGAACCTTGGCCCTCCAACACCCTTCTGCCAGTACTGAGTTTGTCCCTCTTTGGACCGCTTTCAGTAAGTACTTACCACGGCTGCCTGGGAGATCCCAAGAAGCACTGCTGCTTCAGAGATGCTCTGACCCCCTCGTCTGACCTTAACAACTTGACTCTTGGTAAAATTGCTCAGGTCCCATTTCTCCCACATCCAACACTTAGGCTACAAAGACTGACTGTTTGCTTCCCACCTAAGGTCTGTCTGCACACTTTGATATGCGCTGTTGTTATAAGATAATCAATTATATTTACTTCATCTGCCTGTGGTTTCAGTGTTATGACTCATCGGTGTATTTTGCACCCAACAGTTTAGAAAGACCTTGTGCTGACCCAAACCCAAGCCAGAGTGTGGATGGTGGGGGGCCTTGCTGTCTTGCTTTTGTTTGGGTTAATTTGCCCCTCCAGTCAGCTCAGTGTCTGGTAGGTTGTGCGAACCGTATCCCTGTCAGTGTTGGACCTCTCGCCTCGCTGACTTTCACCTATTTGACATGAAAAATTATCTTATCGACACAACCATTTCTCTCGTTACTGCATACTGCTTGGTTTCTCCCCACACATATGGAATATTTGACGCAGTGAAGAAATGTTTTTCGATAGCAAAGTGAACTTATCTTTTTCAATGAAACTGTGGTTCAACTGTCTCTCTTTCTAGATTTTTTTGAAGAAAGAGGCCAGTAAATGACCTTTAACTCCATGCCAATCTACAGAGCTTAATAAGGAACTAATCTGGGTGTGGCCGGCAGTGTCAGTGTGTGTCTTCTAAAATAATCCTTGCCTCATGACTGGAGGAATCATTCCCAGTGCACTGACAATGGACTATATAACAGAATAGAGAGAGGTGGTCTTTTCACTCGAAGAAATGCGATTTCACCATTACCAATGTGTCCAATATGTTACCAATCAAAGTACTTTCTTTTGATCTCTTTTTTAAAATAAAAACATGAGGAGGGGGCGGAAGTTTTCCAATGAGACTTTGCAGACAGGTTCTAATCAGGGGCGCGTTTCCCAAAATCACAGATGCTAACTTACTTAGTTGGACCCACTGACTGTGAATGGATGAACTACGTTAATTGCTCACCTAGTTAGCAACTACGCTTTTGGGAAACGCGCCCCAGTCTGTGACTCACTTTTACCCATACCTTTCCCGAGTGGTTTAGGCTTAGCTGATACTAAAGGATTCAGACTGGGCTTTGGAACAAGCAGTATGGCATCAACCAGGGTATTATTTATGCCTGCTCAAGAGTTAAGACTTTTCTTTGAAGCTCAAGGAGTCACAGCACAAAAAGCAAGTTTATCTTCGCTGGCGCTTATGTAGCTTGGTATGTGAATTTAGAATGCCACTAGGTAGCAGATTATTTCTAAATGCTCACTTTAGATTATCTTTGGTTTTATCTATTCTACACTTCAATTCAAATCAGAGAGCTGTACTATTTGAGAAAGATGCTCTCTGTATTTTAAAAAAGCTCATATATTGGATACTTACGCACACAAATAAATAAGTAAAATTAAATTGAAAAATACCAATCTCTCTCATTTGAGCATTTCCAGCTGGAGAAAGCATCATAATTGAATTTAATTGGATTTTTCATTCACTTTGACTTATATACCCATGAAGCCTTTATAACTCAATGGTGTTTGTCAGAGTTAATTTATGCGGAATATGTTGGCTTTGTGCAGGTTCTGGTGCAACAAATTTTTGAGAACAATTTAATGAATGACCAAAATTGGTTTATGGTGCTCTATGGATTTTCTGTCTGTTCAGGGGATTGCATCTGACATGGAAAAGATCTGCTTTACATTCTCTGATCTGTCAGAACAGAATGTTCTTATCCTCGTGTAATTAAGTACCATTTCTTTCTCTCACGCTTCATGGAGGGAGTTGCATAAAACAAAGGTCTGCAACAGACACCTGAAGATTGTTTTGTCAGGATCAGGACCAGTAGAGGCAATCTTTGACCCAGCAGGCTTCCAGATACAGTCAAACACTCTGCTGCCTTCCGTTATTATATTATGTCCATCACTGGTCTTCACGGCCGGCCACCTGAGCAAATGAAGTGAGATCTACACCTCTCTTTATCCAGAACTCTGTGACTATTCCTGACTGGTTGAAAAACAGACTAGACAAACTCATATACACCTCTTTTATTCCCAGTAAGTACACCTCAACGAGACTGCGATTTTATCACACAGAACCTGCACGGTTTTTTTTTTTTTTTTTTTTCATCGTCTAGACCAGCTTTGTGGATAGAGCAAAGGGCAGTCTACAGAGTCAAACATAGGAGAGGGGAAAAATACATTTAAGAATATCATTAAGAAAAAAAATGATCCAACAATCTTGTTTCTTCTACTCAAAAAAGACCATCAATCATTCAGTAGAGGTTTTTCTCCGGATAAAAAGGCAAAGAGGAATATTTTAAATATGAAATTTTACATGTACGTTGAGCTATTAGCGTGAAGATCTAAATAAAATAATTTCATTGGCATGAGATGGGCTTCTCTTTGCTGTGAGATATCTTTGACTTTTGCACATGGCACCCTGGCATGTTGACTGAAGCTCTGTTTCGTGAGCTTCCATACATGTCTCCTATTAACACATCAGTCAGGTCAGGGCCGTTTTTGATTACCACGAAATTACACGCAATCTCAACTGATTTCAGTTCTCCATTTTGGTTGATGTATTTAACATTATGGGCCCTAATTTGATGATGTAAACACAGCAAACCCAAGAGCTACCGCAGTATCGCAGATGAAAACTAAGCGTGTCTAACTCTATTCTCCTATTTTTGTGACAGGAGGCTACTATGCAACTGTGGTGCTCTTTTCAAATGAGTTGGACAGAGAAGAATGTTTTTATATCCTGTTAATGTGGTAGGGGTTTGGTTCCATAAAATCTGATCAGATCAGCCTTGAGTGCGCTTAATGCCATAGTGAACTGGCGATTTCGTCTTGTGGAGAAGAAGCACTGAGCTTGCATGACCAAGGCCTCCTTCAGTCCTCTGTGAAGCGTGGTTGAATGTAGTAAGCAGTTCAATGATGTGAGGTAAAGAGGGAAGCAAAAACAAGCATCAAGCAGGTGGGAGGCTGGATCCACTGGTGGGGGGCATTCAACAATGGGCCCCTCACACCAGTGGAGTAAATAGCTGCCTGTAGCCTCCTGCCATAAAGCGTGGAGAAGTTTGGGGGGATAGAGGTTGATTCCCCAGGTATTGCATTTTGTATGAAAAGATGTGGGCTATTTAAATGAATGCAATGTGGAACTCATGGTATTAACCCCCTGCCGCAGAGGAGTAGTAATCTTCGATGCTGGTGTCTAAATGATGCTGTAATTTTAACTGCACCTAGAATACATATCTGCATATTGAATATTCATAAGGATGTGCTACCTGAGAACTATTCAAAAGATGGGAGTTCTTGAAGATGAACGAAAAAGGGGTTTGAAGTTACAATAATTTTTGTGTTTCAGTCGTAGATTAAGGATTAAATAATTTTTAAAAAAAATCAATTTGAGAGATTTGGACAAGAAATAAGTTTTTACAGGCACTTTGTCTCTGTGCCAACATTTTCAGAAATTCCAAAAATTGAATCGTATATTTGAACACCTGACGTCATTCTGAGACTCAGTTGCACTGTGTGCACTGGCTATACAGTGTACAAGCAAGCTTAAGTGGTACATACAGTCACAGAACTGTTGGCTTAAATCAAGCTGTTATCAGATTGTTCACAATGTGTCTTAATGTTGTCTTCACAAAAAAATCAACAGCAAGAAAAGCTCGAAAATATATCGATTTTTATGCAAAATAAAGTTTCTGTTGCCGCTGCAGCTACTCAAGTCAGTCAGAAATAGAGGCTGCGTTCGAATTGCAGGATGGTGTTATCTATTTACACAAGCACAAAGACATACTGAGGGGTAGACGGAACACAATTATAACAAATGTTAGCCCATGAAAAACTAAATGATTAAAGCTGTTCACTTCAGAGCATAGACTGTATATAACCTAATGATTCAGAAAAGCATAAGTCACTAAATGAAGACAGACCATTTAGGGGAAGAAACTGCAATTACAGCAAACTCGAATAAGCTTGCTAGCTAGCTAACGTGCCCCTACTTTGCAAACAGAACAAATGCGTTTTTTAGCATTATTTCACGCACATGCAAATCAACTCGTTCACAAAAATATGCAGCTCAGAATATGGGGACTCACCAGTAGCCTCTCTTTGCGCTCTCTTGAAATATGCCGTCTGAACGGATTTAATTATAACATGCACTTAATTCTGTCAAGTCTCCAGTTGTATTGCCAGCTAGCCTTATTCAATAAATCCTCTACAGCAGTTCCCAAACCTCTCCTGGAGGCCCACCTGTCCTGCATGTTTTAGATCTCTCCCTGCTCCAGCACAGGTGATTCAAATGATCAGGTTGTCATCAATCAGCTTTAGGGGGTGATTAACGAGCTGATCATTTGAATCACCTGTGCTGAAGCAGGGAGAAATCTAAAACATGCAGGACAGGTGGGCCTCCAGGAGAGGTTTGGGAAACGCTGCTCTACAGCAGCGTTTCCCAAACTGTGTGCCGTGAGAGCTTCCCAGGTGTGCCGCGAGAAAACCCACTTACTATTTTTTTTTCCTGATAGCCTAATAATGTAAAATGGCTGAACTTACAGGATATAAAAATAACAATTCATGTCATTATCAATTCATTAAATTCAGTTTATTAAAATGCCTATTTACAATTCCTTTTCGATATTTCCGCATCATGTATTAATTATTAGGGCCCGAGCACCGACTGGTGCCAGGGCCCGGAACGGGTCCTGGCACCGAAGGTGCGAGGAACCTATTGTTTTTGAAGGGATTTTTATTATTATTATTCTTCTTCTTCTTCTTCTTCGTTATTATTAGGGCCCGAGCACCGAATGGTGCGAGGACCCTATTGTAATTGTAATGTTTATTATTATTAGGGCCCGAGCACCGAATGGTGCGAGGACCCTGTTGTAATTGTAATGTTTATTATTATTATTATTATTATTATTTTTAACCGAAATGAATTGCATTTTTGAGGGCCTTAACATGGTCAAAAACTCATGAAAATTGGCAGGCACCTCAGGCCTGGCGAAAATTTTAGTTTTGTGCAGGCAATGTATTTGTTTCTGCCCCGGTAGCTCTATAGCGCCACCAAATAGCGGCAATTTTGGAACGCACTTGCTCGGATTCTCACGAAATTTGGAGGGGCCATAGTAGTCATAATGAAGGGTTTTGTCAATTTTTTTGAAATTTTTTCTCCGCACAGGAAGTGAGCTGTGAGCCATTTCCTGCGTTTTTCAGATTTTATAAACACATTTTTGAGGGCCTTAGCATTCGTGAAAACTCGCCAAACTTTGCACAGAGCTTGAAAATATTAAGCTGTTCGATTTGATATCCAATTTGGCACTGGGTGTGACATGGTGGCTCTATAGCACCCCCTAATACATAATTGCATTTTTGAGGGCCTCAGCATGCTCAAAAACTCACAAAATTTTGCACACTTATTGAGTTGGTCATAAAATTTATAATTGTAAAGGGTTTACAGATGTTCGAGGCAAAATGGCATTATAGCGCCCCCTAGAAAATTTCAATGAAGCAGCCCTCGCAGCCCGTTGAACATACATGTACGAAATTCGGTGTACATGTGGACTATTTTGAGACCTAAAAAAAAGTCTCTTGGTGCCATGACCTAGACTCAACAGGAAGTCCGCCATTTTTAATTGAAATTGCAACTTTATTTCATTTTTTGCCATTAACAGGCGTCGTACTTTAACGAACTCCTCCCAGAGATTTTATCTGATCAACTTCAAATTTGGCTTATGACATCTAAAGACATTGCTGATGTTAAATTGCGAAGCTTTTTTGGATTCATCGAACTATGTATCCGTGGCGTCGCGGCCAATTTCGATGTTCCGCCATGAAACAGGAAGTTGTTTTTACTCCCACATACTTTGTGAGATTGGCCCGAAACTTTACAGGCTTGATACCAGTCTCCTTTCAAGTATAAATGTATGCTGATATTAGATTGGGTGTGGTCAGGTGGCTCCACAGCGCCCTCTAGACAAGGCCATGTTAATATAAAAGTGCTTGAATGTTCATGAAATTTGGTCTGATCATTGCATTTGGCATGCCGGGTTATTATAATTTTTTTGAAATTTTTTTGCCAAACAGGAAGTGAGCTATGAGCCATTTCCTGCGTTTTTCCAAATTTTACGAACACACATTTGAAGGCCTTAGAATACTCAAAAACTTGCAAAACGTTGCACAAATTATAATTGTCTTATCGTCTTCAATTTTATACATCAATTGGCTCTAAATGTAGCATAATGGCTCTATAGCGCCACCAATCAGATTTTTAAAAGAATTGCCCTTTTGAGGGTCTTAACATGCCCGAAAACTCACAAATTTTGTATACATATAAAGCCAATCATGCGTATTACTATGATAAAAAGATTATAGATAGGCCTGGCAAAGTGCCATTATAGCGCCCCCTGGAAAATTTCAAAAAAGCAGCCCTCGCAGCCCGGTAAACCTACATGTACGAAATTCGGTGAACATGTGATTCATGCTGAGACCTAAAAAAAAGTCTCTTGGTGCCATGACCTAGACTCAACAGGAAGTCCGCCATTTTTAATTGAAATTTCAACTTTTTAAAATTTTTCGTCATTAACAGGCGTCGTACTTTAACGAACTCCTCCAAGAGATTTTATCCAATCAACTTAAAATTTGCCAAATGACATCGTAAGACCTTTTCGATGTTAAATTCTGAAGGTTTTCTGGATATATCGAATGATGTATGCGTGGTGTCGCGGCGAATTTCGATGTTTTGCCATGAAACAGGAAGTTGATTTTACCCCCACATACTTTGTGAGATTTGCCCGAAACTTTACAGGCTTGATAACGGTCTCCTTCCAAGTATAAATATATGCTGATATTAGATTGGGTGTGGCCAGGTGGCTCCACAACGCCCTCTTGCCACTGCCATGTTAAGATAAAAGTGCTTGAATGTTCATGAAATTTGGTGTCATCATTGGATTTCTCATGCAAGGATTTGGTAATTTATTATAAATTTTTTGGCCGAACAGGAAGTGAGCTATGAGCCATTTCCTGCGTTTTTTCAAATTTTACGAACACACATTTAAAGGTCTTCGGATGTTCCAAAACTTGCAAAACGTCGACAAATTGTCAGTGTCTTATAAACTTCGAATTGATATCCCAATTGGCATTTAATATGGCACAATGCCTCTGTAGCGCCCCCTAAACATTTTTTTAATAGAATTTCCCGTTTGAGGGTCTCATCATGCTTGAAAATTTACAAAAATCTACACACTCATGGAGCCTGGTATTACGATTACTATGTTATAGGTTTTGCACACAGGCATGTGAAAATGGTATCATTGCACCCTCCAGAAAATTTCAACAAAACATTTCTCATAGTTCAGTTCACCTACATGAACAAAATTTGGTGTACATGAAACATGCCAAGACTTTTAGAAAAATTATATAGTGCCATGACCCGAACCCAACAGGAAGTGCATTATTTTGAATTAAAATTTCAACTTTTTTTCATGAAGAGGAGTCATATTTTAACGTGCACCACCTATTGATTTGAGGAGTGGTGTTTGCAGTCCACTCAGGAAAACACATTGTACACAGTCTAGAAGTGTCCAATGGCTGTGAATAGACACCTGCACCCATCAACACTTCTCGACCACCCCAACGTGCACGAGGGGTGCGAGGGCCCTTTCAACGCTGCTTGCAGCTTTAATTATTATTATTATTATTATTATTATTATTATTTTTAACCGAAATGAATTGCATTTTTGAGGCCCTTAACATGTTCAAAAACTCATGAAAATTGGCAGGCACCTCAGGCCTAGCGAAAATTTTAGTTTTCTGCAGGCAACGTATATGTACCTGCCCCGATGGCTCTATAGCGCCACCAAATAGCGGCAATTTTGGAATGCACTTGCTCGGATTCTCACGAAATTCGATATGGCCATAGTAGTCATAATGAAGGGTTTTGTCAACTTTTTTGAAATTTTTTCTCCTCACAGGAAGTGAGCTGTGAGCCATTTCCTGCATTTTTCCAGATATTACAAACACATTTTTGAGGGCCTTAGCATACTTGAAAACTCGCCAAGCTTTGCACAGAGGTTGAAAATATGAAGCTGTTCGATTTGATATCCCATTTGGCACTGCGTGTGACATGATGGCTCTATAGCGCCCCCTAATACATAATTGCATTTTTGAGGGCCTCAGCATGCTCAAAAACTCACAAAATTTTGCATACTTATTAAGTTGGGAAAAAGATTTATAATTGTAGAGGGTTTACTGATGTTCGAGCCAAAATGGCATTATAGCGCCCCCTAGAAAATTTCAAAGAAGCAGTCCTCTCAGCCCGTTTAACCTACGTGTACGAAATTCGGTGCCCATGTGGATTATGCCAAGACCTAAAAAAAACTCTCTTGGTGCCATGACCTAGACTGAACAGGAAGTCCGCCATTTTTAATTGAAATCACAACTTTTTTTGATTTTTCACCATTCACAGGCGTCGTACTTTAACGAACTCCTCCTAGAGATTTCATCTGATCAAATTAAAATTTGGCTTATGACATCTTAAGAACTTGCCGATGTTAAATTGCGAAGCTTTTCTGGATTCATCGAACGATGTATCCGTGGCGTCGCGGCCAATTACGATGTTCCGCCATGAAACAGGAAGTTGGTATTACTCCCACATACTTTGTGAGATTTGCCCGAAACTTTACAGGCTTGTTAACAGTCTCCTTTCAAGTATGCATATATGCTGATATTAGATCTGGAGTGGTCAGGTGGCTCCACAGCGCCCTCTAGACACGGCCATGTTAAGATAAAAGTGGTTGAATGTTCATGAAATTTGGTGTGATTATTGCATTTGTTATGCCAGATTATGGTAATTTTTTTTTAATTTTTTGGCCAAACAGGAAGTGAGCTATGAGCCATTTCCTCCGTTTTTCCAAATTTTACGAACACACGTTTAAAGGCCTTAGAATGCTCGAAAATTTGCACAACATTGCAAAAAGTATAATTGTTTTATCGTTATCAATTTGAAATATAAATTTGCACTAAATGTGCCATAATGGCTCTACAGCGCCCCCAATCAGATTTTTAAATGAATTGTCATTTTGAGGGTCTCAACATGCTTGTTTCACTCGCACATACCTTGTGATACTTACCCAAAACTTTTCAAGCTTGATGAAACTTTTGTCCCAAGTATAAATATATGCTGATATTAGATTGGGCATGGTCAATTGGCTCCACAGCGCCCTCTAGCCACAATCATGTTAAGATAAAAATGATTTAATTTTTATGAAATTTGGTGTGGTCATGGGATTTGTCATCCAAAAAAATATGATTTTTTTTGACATTTTTTGGCCAAACAGGAAGTGAGCTATGAGCCATATCCTGCGTTTTTCCAAATTTGACAAACACGTTTGAAGGTTTTAGGATACTCCAAAACTTGCAAAACATTGCAGAAATTGTAATTGTCTTATGGTCTTTGATTTGATATGCCATTCGGAACTTAATGTAGTGCAATGAATAAATGGCACCCCCTAATCATTTTTTTTCAAAAGAATTGCCCTTTTGAGGATCTCAACATGCTTGAAAATTGACAAAAATTTTCACACTCATGGAGCCTGATATTACTATTACTATGACATAGGTTTTGCACACAGGCGTGTCAAAATGGCACCACAGCGCCTCACGACCTATTTATTTCAGGAATTGTGTTTGCACTCCACTCAGGAAATAACATTGTTCACAGTACAGCACTGTCCAATGGTTGTCCAAGGCACTCCTGCACCCATCAGGATTTGCAACCATCCCCAATGTGCACGAGGAGTGCGAGGGCCCTTTCAACGCTGCTTGCAGCTTTAATTATTATTAGGGCCCGAGCACCGACCGGTGCCAGGGCCCGGAACGGGTCCTGGCACCGAAGGTGCGAGGAACCTATTGTTTTTGATGGGATTTTTCTTCTTCTTCTTCTTCTTCTTCTTATTATTATTATTATTTTTATTCTGCTGCGAGAACGCATTTTTGAGGGCTTTGCCATGCACGAAAACTCACAAAAATTTGCAGAGACGTCAGTCGTGGTGAAAATTACAAATTATTGTTATTTTTGTGCTTGGACATGCCCCGGTGGCTCTATAAGCGCCACCAAACCGCGGCCATTTTGGAACGCAATTGCTCGGATTCTCACGAAATTCGATATGGCCATAGTAGTCATTATGAAGTATTTTGTCAATTTTTTTGAAATTTTTTTGCCTGACAGGAAGTGAGCTATGAGCCATTTCCTGCGTTTTTTCAGAATTTACGAAGACATTTTTGAGGGTCTTAGCATACTCGAAAACTTGCCAAACTTATTAAGCCGGTGAGAGGTTATACTATGATATAGGGTTTCCAGATGGGTGTGGCAAAATGGCATTATAGCGCCCCCTAGAAAATTTCAATGAAGCAGCCCTTGCAGCCTGTTTAACGTACACGTACGAAATTCGGTGCCCATGTGGATTATGCCAAGACCTAAAAAAAAAAGTCTCTTGGTGCCATGACCTAGACTGAACAGGAAGTCCGCCATTTTTAATTGAAATCACAACTTTTTTGATTTTTTCACCATTCACAGGCGTCGTACTTTAACGAACTCCTCCTAGAGATTTTATCCGATCAAATTAAAATTTGGCTTATGACATTTAAAGACCTTGCCAATGTTAAATTGCGAAGCTTTTTTCGGATTCATCGAACGATGTATCCGTGGCGTCGCGGCCAATTTCGATGTTCCGCCATGAAACAGGAAGTTGGTTTTACTCACACATACTTTGTGAGATTTGCCCGAAACTTTACAGGCTTGATAACAGTCTCCTTTCAAGTATAAATATATGCTGATATTAGATTGGGAGGGGTCAGGTGGCTCCACAGCGCCCTCTAGACATGGCCATGTTAAGATAAAAGTGCTTGAATGTTCATGAAATTTGGTGTGATTATTGCATTTGTGATGCCGGGTTATGATAATTTTTTTGAAATTTTTGGGCCAAACAGGAAGTGAGCTATGAGCCATTTCCTGTGTTTTTCCAAATTTTACGAAAACACGTTTTAAGGCCATCAGATATTCCAAAACTTGCGAAACTTCGCACAAATTGTCAGTGTCTTATAATCTTCAATTTGATATCCCAATTGGCACATAATGTGGCACAATGGCTCTGTAGTGCCCCCTAATAATTTTTTCAAAAGAATAACCCTTTTGAGGGTCTCAGCATGCTTGAAAACTTACAAGAATCAACACACCCGTGGAGCCTGGTATTACAATTACTATGGTATAGGTTTGGCACGCAGGAATGTCATAATGGCATCGTAGTGCCTCTAGAAAATTTCAACAAAACAGTTCTCATGGTTCAGTTCACCTACATAAACAAACTTTGGTGGAGACATGAAACATGCCAAGACTTGTAAAAAAATTATGAAGTGCCATGACGCGAACCCCACAGGAAGTCCATTATTCTGAATTAAATTTTCAATTTTTTTTTCATGAACAGCCGTCATACTTTAACGTACTCCACCTATTGATTTCAGGAATGGTGTTTGCACTCCACTCAGGAAAACACATTGTATGGTCTAGCAGTGTCCAATGGATGTGAATGCACACCTGCACCCGTCAACATCTCGCCACCACCCCCAACGTGCATGAGGGGTGCAAGGGCCCTTTCAACGCTGCTTGCAGCTTTAATTATAATATTCTTTTGTATTACCAAAGAAATAGCATCCATTTATTCATAATATTGTTGCGACTGGGGTGTTTGACTTTTTGTGTCGCTGTTGCCAGCCATTGGTTGGTTTTGTCGGGGAGCATGCGGTCGTGATTGGCTGCCGAACTGGTGGGTTTTGCCGAATCACAGTGGGGTTGTTCGGGCCAGGATTGTTTTTGTGCTCTGGCAATAAAATTCAGTTTTTTTCATTGAAAACATATCATATGCAAGTTTAAAAGTAAAAAGTTCAGGTGTATACAATATTCTCAAACAAAAAACACATGGCTTCACAAACATGCAGTTGTCTATTTGCTTTACTATTTGCAAAATTTTTTTTAACATTTATACAATATTCAAATTCAATTTTGAATATTTGCCCTTTTGAATTTGTGTATTTGCGATATTGATGTGAAGTGTTTGTTCTGTCAAAATGAAAATGAGTCTTTTAGTCATTTATTTTATGATTGCATAAAAGCCTGAAACCTGGTTGGAAAGCTCGAGTGATTGTCTCGTCATTCGGTCGTGCTGCGGGGTAGGTAGCGCGAGCGGAATGCTACAATATCATAGTGGTGTGCCATGAGATTTTTCATGGTAAACAGTGTGCCGCAAGAGAAAAAAGTTTGGGAAAAGCTGCTCTACAGCATTGACTCATGAATCCAATATGAGTTTTGTGGCTTTTTGGAGTTGTCGATGTTTCTGCAGGTCATCGGTGATGTCACTTGTTTCAGTCATTGGCACAATAAAGTCTTCAAGCAAGATCCTACACCAACATTGATAGTTGAAATTTTTTACAGTGTTCCTCAAACAGCCTCCAACTGCACAAGATTGAGCCATTCTATATTTGTCGAATAAAATGCATTAGTATGTACACTGAACAAAAATATAAACGCCCCATGTCAAATTTTTGAGTTTTTATTAACATTAGGGTTATGCAATATATGAAGCGAATCAAACATCATTTTTGTTAATGACTAATCTTCAGATCACCGTCCATTACTTCTTGATATTGGCATCTGCAAAGGAGTGACAATCCTTCGAACACGTTGGGGGTCAGGTTGAAGAAATTGAATGTTCAATATCTTGTGTGTCCACCATTTGCGTCTCTCAGAGCAACACATCTCCTTCGCATGGAGTTGATCAGGTTGTCTATCGTGGCCTGTGGAATGTTATACCATTCTTCCAGCGGGCCACATGGAGCTGGCGCACATTATCCGGAACTGAAACACGGTCGCGGACACGTCGATCCAGAACATCCCAAAGATGCTCTATGGGCGACATGTCCGGCGAATACGCAGGCTAGTCCAGAACTGGAATGTGCTCTGCTTCAAGCAACTGCATGCAGACCGCTCTGGTGGACATCCCTGCATCCAGCATGCCAATGGCACGTTCCTGCATGGCCTGAGACATCTGAGGCATGATGACTTTTGACAAAATTTGACATTTTGGGGTGGCCTTTTATTGTCCCCAGTATAAGGAGTGTCTGGGTACTGCTCATTCTGTCTGATCACCGTCTGGAAATGCCACACCCATGTAGTGAGTGAAATCACTGCATCACTGAGCAAATGCTCGTTGACAGAGAGATGGATTAAAAAATGGCACACAAATCAAGAGAAATATCCCTATCGTACAAGTAAAAGTCAGCATATGCTCACTTAGAGTTGTTAACTTCATGTAGCATCAATATTTGACATGGGGCGTTTATATTTTTGTTCAGTGAGTCAAGTGATTCATCAATTGATTTCAAATGTCCTTTCTTATTGCATTAAATAACTGTAAAACTTGTTAGAGCCATGAGAAAGATTTACAGGGACAAGATGTGCTAAGAGAGAGCATTTTCAGACATTTTATGACTTTTTTTTTCTCTTGGGCTCATGAATGAGGGAATTTTTTTGAAGGGGCCTCTTGAAAAGTTAGCAGCAGTAACATTTTGTAGTCATAATAATATGAAATATATGATTTTGACAGTTGACTGACAACACAGGAATTAATTGTGTATATTTCTTATTCCCTAAGCAGCTGCTGTATTTGGATCGATTTGAGTATTTATGGCTTTATGTTGTTGCTTAGAGATTGGACAAATTTATACAAACCAACATTATGAAATATTCCCTGGTTGGCTCTGTTGCCAGATATGCCAGGCTGGTAGCAAATCAGGTTTTATGGGGAGATAAGATTCATTGGCCATCTACTATAACACGGTTTCAGATTTAAAGAGGAACTAAAACATACCTGACTTTTTCACGCTTTTGGCAGTTTTAGGTACGTTGCACTTAATATTACTCTTTCCCCAGTACATTTGTAAGCGAGCTCAATCCTCCTATTTGTGTTGAAAAAAAGAAGATCGAAATCCAGCCCAGCTGCAATGCAATTTCCCCGATTTTCAAAAAGGTAATTACGTATTAATTTATGCATGTGACGTCGTTCTGAGACTCGTTGCAGCTGTCGATTCAACGTAGATATACCAGCGCGTATGTTTCTTACAAAATATCCAAGCTAAAACTTTGCCTTTGGGTTTGTTTTTAAAACATTTTATAGAATCATTAGTTTAGCCAAAATACCCTGATATCTTTGCCATTTTGCAATTTAGCTAATTATACAGTTGTTAAATTTTGCATTTTTATTGAGTATTGAAATATGTGGGAGAAATTATGAAGCCTGGATAAGATGTGTGCTACTGAGGCAAATGGTATGTAGCAGACAATTGTCCAAGTCCCTCCGATCCGAGTCCCAAGCGAGTCTCAAGTCATTTGGTCCAAGTCTCAAGCAAGTCCCAAGTCTTTTCTTTTGTGGGCAAGTCAAGTCAAGTCGAGTCACAAGGCTATGTCAAGTCAAGTCGAGTCGAGTCGAGTCACAGGCTATGTCTAGTCAAGTCCCTCGCCATTGTCCCCCAGCCCACCCACAAAGCACTCAGGTTTATATCTTGAAGAGAAAAACCTAATGTCAATCTCAAAAAAAAGAGTGCAGACTAGTCTGCATGGCTAAACCAGCATAATGCTGTTCATTTATCCATTACAACATTACATATCTGATCATTAAGACCTAGGTAGATGGGAAAGGCTACATTCCATTAAAGAAATGGCATGTTTGATTCAAAAAACTGTTTATTTTGAACATTTTGCAAAAACATGAAAATTCATCAGAATTCATCAGTAGCAAAGTGCTTATGTAAAGAGACAAATGCCTTATGAAAACGGTGAAATTCGACTGGATTTCAAGAATATCGACACGAAGTTAATAAGGTTGATCTCATCGGATTTTTTCTTGATCGGTAAAAGGCTTATGCGATAAATGCTGATGGAAACGTTACTTGCCGAATAAATCTGCGACTGCATCGTGACGGTGTTTTGATGTCGTCGTTGTCTTCTGATAATGGTTTGCTATGTTACTAATAGATGGCACATACCCACTATTACAACTTGTGCAATTATCACCATTTTTTGGTTGATCCATTTTGGCTAACTAGCTAATTTTGTTGGCTGACACACTACTTTTGTTCACTCGAAAGTTCTGCGATTCAGTGCGAAAATGAATGGAAACAGCTTAAAATGTCATATATCTATTCGATACACCGATTTGATCGCATAACAGCAAGTGACGTCATTACGCACAAGTTTTTATTCGCTTTAATGCTGTTAGATGGAAATGCATTTTCACCGCATTTATTCCATGAATATATTTGGCGAACTTCAGATAATTCGATTAACAAGTGGATGGAAACATAGCTAGTGAGCAGTGCACCACTATTCTCCCAACTCAATGTAGCTAGCCAACGATAACTAGCTAACGTTAGGTTAACTGACGTTAGCTGGGGAAAACAAAACACGACCGACTGTTCCAACGCGCGCGCACACACACACACACACACACACACACTTCACGTCACACACACGGCTGCTAGCTATCAGGTTTCACTTACTTATCATCATGGGTCTTCAGGTGACGGACAAAGTTTGAAGTGGTTCCCTCCTTGTTGCTAATGGTTGTTGAACATGTCTTACATTGAGCAGACCTTCGTTTTCCATCGGAGCAGAAGTTTTTAAAAGCAAATTGAATTATTTTGGGCGTACTAGAACTCGCAGCTGCCATTATTATCCATGCAATCAAGCGCACTGATCATCAAAAGTGCGTGCTCCCACTTCAGACACGGAAAAAAAAAAAAACCGGAGCCTGTCTGAACCAACCTGCTAGAGCGTGCGCCATGCACTGCACACAAACAGACTGCTCTTGTCATACTATAAAGAATAATATCAACGTGAAAAAAAAAACATACAATGAAAAGAACAAATCGTTCGAGTCATCCTGCCTCAAGTCGAGTCAAGTCTGGAGTCATTGTCTCCTAAGTCCGAGTCAAGTTTCAAGTCTTTGCCTTCCAAGTCCGAGTCGAGTCGCAAGTCGTCAAATTTGCGACTCGAGTTGACTCGAGTTTGAGTCCCTATGACTCGACTCCAATTGCCTGGTATGTAGTAGTACTAGTTAGATTTACATTTGAGTTGGATTGTATTTTCCATATTTGTTTGTTCGCTACCATTATAAAAGACAACTCATAGCTTTTGCTGGAATAGACGATTTTTCCTGGTATCCAAAACAACCAGTCACATCAATTGAGGTGTTCCAATGGTAGTAAATTGTGTTTTGTCCAAAATTTATGTTCAGTTGCTTGACAAGTGAGTGGAAATGGTGACACTTGATAAATGTCATGCCATTACAATGAAATTAATGATAATACATTTTGAGGAACAGCATAATGTACAACTGTGAATGATTTCATGGGGCCACATTCATAATAGAGTCTCTGTGAGGATGCGTTACACGATTTTTCATTTTGGTGTCTATATTACTTCTTAAGGGATGAATTTACACAGCTTTGCTGGGCGAATAACTTTCAGTTAGTTTTCTTTGTAGTTTGGAGACTGAATAGATCGATACTTTATAAACCCCTCTCATTTTAAATGTCAAAAGGGTTTAATAGTATCCACTTGCATTTGATAAAAACGTTTGTACCATGCGTCAAAACCGTAGCCCACAAGTAAAACATTGTATTATTTATAATTCACATCAAAGCAAAGATCTCTTCATTTTTACCAGTTATGGGAGGTAGGAGGGCACCTTATATTTGGTTTATATACATATCATAGTTCAGAATATAACTCAATAACTATATTGCACGCTGCATGAGTTTATGATCCAGGAAATGTATCTCCTACCCATTTTTCGTTTCTCAGTATTTCATTTCAAAATTAGCCTGGTAAAACCAGACTCTGCTACTTCGCTTTGCTTTGTACACAGAGTCTGGACAGTCGTGATTGACAAGTGTTTACTTCCTGGTGGGTGGGCGCTTGTCAGAAGTTTAAAATCATTGGTGTACCCGTAAACTAATCACTAACGTTTGGCGATGACGTATGTTATGCGCGCGCTCAGCTGCCTAGTACTACCACTGTAAACACAGTCCTTCATATCAGGAATGCAGCGAAAACAAACTGATCAGTACATTAAAGTTAATACTGTACCCATACATATGCCCATCTACCTCATTTTAGCCTTCACTCATTCACTTAAAAGAACCAAAGGTGCTCTTTCTGTTCTCCTCACAAGAAACAAACTGTTGAGCTATCGTTTATCCTGCCGATACTGCTGCTATTAAAAAAACGTAAGAGACCCGAAACCAATGGCAGAATCGGCGACAATAACGCATTATTTACATTAGGACAAAATCTGCGTTGACACGAAAACTGAACTGTTAACCATACTTGTGCTAACATCATACCCAGCTCAATATCTAACTTTATAGTGACATAGTTTGGCTCTAAGCGTTTGGCTGTCTCAGACAGTCACTTCATTCATGGATAATGACAACATAACACTGAGACAGCGAATGGGTCTTATGACACGAACAAAAACACGGCTTTTAAAAAGTTTGCTGCTAACTTAAATAGTGTGAAATTCGCAGGCAATGTAACACTAGAAGCTACAAGCTAGCTGAGGTGGTTCAGCTGTCTCTCACAGAGATGAACTGGGTGCCTACTTCATATCTTTCATGATGGATATTAAGTAGATATAACAACTTTTCTTGAAACCTGTGGGGAGTAGCGCTACAACATCATTTCCATTCAAAAAACTAACCAAACATTCCTCTTTTTGTGGCTTTAAGTCGCTGATACCGGGGATTTTCTCCACGACAGAGCGAATCTATGTCCTCCCGTGAATCTATGTCCGTGGCCATTGTTGATTTCGGAGACTACAATTTCAAACTCGGCGCAGCTGCTACATCATGGCTCTCCGCCACACCTTCTGTTCATTGGTTGGTCTGTCGTCTTTTCTGCCAAGGTAAACGAGGCAGAGCTCCGAGTGACCAGACTGAGTAATGAAGCGAAATGAAATTAAGCGGAAGTACGAAGGCTGGCGGAGTCAGGCTATTGCAAAATAACTTCAATGTTGAATTCTCATGTTTTCTTTGTATTTGGAATACGTTTTTGTCCCAAGATTGTTAAAAAAAATAAATGAAATTAGTTCTAATTCCCAGTGGCGGCTCCTGACAAAAATTCAGGGGGGGCAATTTTTATGAATAATCACACCGATGAGCTATTTGTTAAATACTTCAACAGACTGTGTCTCAATCTTTTTGGGCCTGTTAAATAAACTCATAATCATTGCCTGTTATGTCCATTAGGTGGCAACATACAACAGAAAGAGCTGGACAGAAGTTAGCTAGTTAGAAGTTAGTCATTTCCCTTTATTACTCCACTTTCCCACTAATTCATATAATTCAAAATATCCGTTTTGTGGAAGTAACATGCATAGACTGAACGTAGAGATAGTACAAATACTGGTAGGTAGCAAGATCATCGCCTCAATTTACTTTATAGCAATGCCTGTTATGTCCATTAAAGAGCAGCACTGCGAGCACACAACAAAGTTTTCCTCTAGCTACTTGAGTTGCAATGATAAACTGTGGTGAAGAAGGTCACAGCCAGGAGCCATCAACTCGAAAGTAAAGAATGGTTTAGCACTACAATTAATCACTCCACTTATTGATGAAGACGTGATTTCTATTTGGGTGGCTACACGTTCCTACAGCCAAATTTAAAAAAAAAAAAAAAAAAGTGTGACAAGACGGCGAGTTGCAATTCATATGCAGGAAGTGATTAGCTAGCAAGCTGCATATCAAAATGCTTCTGATTCAGTAAATAGTCTGTCGAGCAGTTTCTTTGCTTTACACAAGGGGAAAAATCCAGCCGTCACCCGCTCCACTCCTGAATGATATCACATTAGCTGTGGGCAACAATCATTATTCAGAGAACGGAAGTACAGTCCCCAAACTTCACTTCGTATGCTGGAAATCACCAATGCATGGAACAAAACAAAGATCTCAATCCAATCCTTCACGACCGCTGTAGCTGACAAGCTAAATATTTGCCACAAGAATATAGTCGGCTAAAGATGAGGTTTTTACAAAAGCCAGGATTATGATTATGCACCTTTCAATATTCACTAATGCTACTGGTAAACCCCTCCACTGCTCAATGTCAACTTGTTCAAAAGTGCTAACGTTAGCCTGTATAACTGCTAAATGTGTGGGTTTCAGTATGCATCCCGCGTGTGACCGTAGATGGCTACTAATTACATGGCAAATGCTGGTAACTTCACCGGAAAACTAAACTGACTACTGGCTGACAATACTGTTTTTTGTCGGATTTCGAAGAAACATACTTGTTGGATGGATCTTTGAATTAACGTATCAGGAGGCTGTATGATGTATAATACAGTGGGAACGGGATGGTCATCCGTCAGGCACTTTTTTACGAAATGGTGTGACCATACGTATATCCTCTTGGGTGGATACTTCAGTCTCCGCGCCGCTAGCCACTTCTAGCGCCGACTCGCTGGCATTGAGTGTAGACTGTAAGGTGCTGGGCATGGGCAATCTTTTCTAATCACCTTATGAAGAAAGCACTCTGTCTCCATACAAACTTTTATCTTTTTTTCAGTTGTTGGTTCAACCAACAAGGAACAAGTGGAGCCTGAACGCATTCAGCCTACCTATCTCTCTTCAGTACAGCGAGTAATGACCGGAAGTAGGAGACCGTCTCGGTTCTCATGGCAGCGCGCATAGTTAGAACAGGTGGATACCCACGACCAGCTCTGCCCACGACCACTGCTGTTACGTATGACGAAAGCATGTTGGGGCAAGCCCTCCCGGAACCCATTGAGATTGCATTGAAAGGCCTTGTACTGGCCAAAAAAATGACGTTACACGAGAGTCAATGAGAGACCCCTGGGGCGATTTTCAGTCTGAGTGAAATCGCCCCAAAAGGGGCGGGACTATTGGAAACGCTAGTTTATCCTGATTGGACAATGCCATTCAAAGGGAGATCAAGCTGTAGAACAGTGGTAGAGCCAAAAAAAGGCTCTTGCAGTGCGTTGCCCAATCGCCCCAATGGACAATCCGCCTCTGCTAATTCCAAACAATAAAGTCATCTTGCTTCAATGAAATCATTTTTCCAGTCTCTGAGACATTCAGATTCTGAGTTATATAGCCTTAAATAGGGGTTGCATTGACCCTCCCACGACAGTGTGAAGCAAAGGGCTTAATTTCAGATCACAAAATTACCAATCTGGCTAAGGCAATAAATATGTTGCAATGGACACAAAAATAGTGCCCAACAGGTAATGGGAGCAATGAGGAAGATAGCATGTAGGAATGATGCAGATCCGAATGTTACGCAAAGCAGCTGAGAGAGCTCATCAGATGGATGTTGCCATGGAGAAAAAGCAGGTGCATTTCTGGAATATGCCATCATTTTTATTTGAACTTAGGCATGTGCATCTCATCTGGGAAAAAAAAAAAAAAAAAAACAGGTGAAAAGTGAATCTTTAGCTTGGGGGGTACATGTTGAAAGAGTTAGACTAGATTTGAGTGATCATGTCAGCAGTTTAATTTTCTTCATGGAAATATAGAGAAGTGCTTTGTTATGAAAAGATTCGCAGTTTTTCCATGGCTGTAATAATGATTCATTTAGCAAAGTTATGTTTGAAAGCTCAACAACCAATGGAAAAGTACACAGGGCCGACTGAACAGTGGTTTAACTTCATCACTCACTCGCTCGCAAAACTCAGACATCTGCAGATGTAGGGCCAGACCATGCCAGTCCAGCTAAAAATAAATGCCCTCAACTCCACTCTCCCAGCCCCCTGTACTGTGCTGTCACTAAGCAATCTAGGTCTGTTGTTCAGTAAAACCTCATGCTTTCTGTTCACGGATTACAGAAGTTTCGCTCAACTGTAATGATTAATGCGTGGCTAAACAATGCATCATTTATGCATTCAGGCATTTTTTAACTCATATGTTCATTTATACATTCATCTTATACATTATTCATTTAACAGCACGCTAAAATATGACTTTTTTTTCCAATCAAGTTTGACAGAGTATTCATCTTGATGTTTGTTTTTTCACCAATTACTGGTTGAGTTATTTGTGTAGTGGGTGCTAAAGGATTTTACATATGCTAAAGGTCTTGGTAAATTAGGCCCTTGGTGCAATGACAGCTTTGGAGCCGAGATCAATCCAGTGGAAATAGAGGGTGCCTCAAGACTGTACAAATGATCCCCTTTCTCATAAAATACTGGTCAAAAATAGTTTCTGTATCTAAAGTCCTTTAGAATGATTTCTGTAGATTTCAAGACCATTCCTCTGCACTTTTTGTTAAATTACTTGAACGGTTTTAAAATATGAAAAATCAAAAACCTTCAATACCCCCTTGGAAACTCCTGGAAACAAATGCAATATGATTGCCGCTGCCTATTTTTCATGTCTGATTTGCTGTATCTTTTGATCCTTATTGACTACATTTGGTTGCCTAATATAACTCTTTGGTAGTTCCTGCACATCATGATCTTTAAATCAAAAATGATGGCCATCATTGATACAGAAAATCAGAGATTGTTGATCTTCAAACAAGCAAACAAGCAAGACCCAAATTAAGTGTCTGTTTACTGAAATCTGGTGAAAAGAAAAAGAAATGATAGGGTACTTATTTTGTGGCAATCTTGACCTTGAAATTTAGGATGGGCATAGTTATAGGGTATGCAAATCTGATTTTTATAGCAGGAGCTATAAGCAGATGTTTTTTTTTTTTCATAAAAGAAAGGTGGAATTTGAGTCTGTGCTGAAGGAGAGAGTCCAAAAATTATTACCATACTTCATGTCTATTGCTGGTTGGCGCTGAGGAGTAGTAGGTACACAGTCATCAGTAATGAGGTTAAATCTGGCTTGCTTTTCTCTGTGCAGTTTTGTAGGTTGTAGATTTGTAATAAACTTTCCAGGGTGTATTGGCTCCAGCCCCGACTCCCCCCAACCCCCCGCACAACTGCTTACTAGGAATGCACTGCTGCATGTATGAATGGCCAAACAAACTTGGTGCTGTATCTGACAGAAAAATACCATTAAGTTAAGCAGAGTCACACAGTTATCAGCATTCAGTAGAGGTATTGCACACAATGAGCCTTGCTGTGTGTGGTGTATCAAAGGTGAGAATAACACAAACAACTGCATCAATACAAAACTGGCCTGCAGACAGAACTGACTTCAACCCCATCAAAAACATCTGTGATGACTTGAAAGCCGACATCATGCCAGGCCAAACTGCCAAACACCACTGCTTGGCCTCTAATCTCTGGCTGGAATTGAAACAAAATACTGCTTGCAGCATTGTTCTAAGAGCTTGGGGGAAGTCTTCCCAAAAGGTGGGACCAACTCCATAGTAATGCCTGCAAATTAACTTCACTACATGTTTTTGTTTCAAGTAAATCATTTTTGTTATATTTCCATTCAAATCAGGCCAAAGACAAATCACAATTTCAATGCAGAGTAAATGAAGTACCATATTGCTTTTTTTTTTTTTTTTGGGGGCGTCAATGGATGCATAATATTTTTGGCTTGTCAATACCACCCAGTTTTTTTAGAACAAAATATAAACAATTGAATTCAAAATAAAAATGACCGAATTACAGAGACATTACACTGACATGCTTTACTGCACTGATTCAGAAAGTAGTTCAAACCATCATTCGATGAAGCATGCGATTCTTTATTTTTCATTCTGGCATTAAAGCTGCAGTAGGCAACATTATCCATTGTAATTTTGGTTTAAATAACTAATTTGGTTTAAAAAACTATCCATCCATCATCTATACGGCTCCTTTCTCGCTAGGGTCTGGGTGAGCAGGAGCCTATCCCAGCTGACTACGGGCAAAAGGCAGGGGCCGACCCTGGACAGCTCACCAGTCCACACCAAGGCACACACTATATGCACACATCGTTCACTTGCACACTCAAACTGATGGGCAATTTAGTCTCCACTTAGCCTGACATGCATGTGTTAGGACTGTGGGAGGAAACCAGAGTACCTGGAAGGAACCCATGCGAAGACGGGGAGAACATGCAAACTCCACACAGAAAGGCCCCAGGCCAGATTCAAACTAATAACCTTTTTGCTGTGAGGTGGTCGTGCTGCCTATGGCACTTTCCATCTAACTAACAATATTTAATTGAAAGGTTCCTTTAAAAAAGGGTTCCTTTGTATTTATAGTTTTTTTTTTTTTTTTTAACTGGCTTGGTCTGAATAAAACAACCAATAAGATTTAACTGGCATGTAACCAGCACAAACCAATCACAGTGACTCTGTAAAAAAATGGTCACGCAGGTTCTAGGTGCGCTGTTTCGGTGGCATGCAAGCAGAGCCATGGTGACTTGTGCTAAATTTTCCAATAGCTTCCTTTGCCTCCAGTGGTGTACAGTAAACAAAAACAAGCCAAAAGACAGAAAAACCTGGGGGGAAAAAAGAGAGGGAAAAATAGGAAAAGTAAAAAGGGAGATCACACAAGAGTTGACATCTGAGAGGCATTTCCAAGACGGTGTCAGCTGAGGAAGTGTAAGGGGTGGAAGAGCAATGTCAAGGCTGCCCTATGCTTGCTTAACAGGTATGTGGTAATGGTACTACCACAACAAGTCACCTGTCCAGTGTTAATAACTAACCAAGCCAGCTAAATCAAAGGTGCTGCAAGTGAACTCATCAATTTGACTAACTTCCTGTCTGTTCTTGCATTGAGAAGTCCCCTCTCTCCTCCCCACATCACCACATGAACACACTGCAGTCTTAACCGCAGCACTTGACAATATTCGGCACAGCAGCAATGGAATGCCAGTGATCATCCACCTTTATTGTTTCATTTCTCAGTTCACCACTTCGCTGTTAAGTTAGGTAGCATTACTGAACTAATTTCTGTGATAATGACGCACATGGAAACACAACTAATATTAGCTGCTGCACTACCAGCAGGTGTTGCTGCCATCATTACACAGTGAGCCAAGTTGAAGTCTGTCATGAATGCTGAATGTCCAGGCAGTTCCATTATCTTGGTAAATTCACCCATAACACCGATGTTTTATACTTTACCCAAAATACAACCCCAATTCTGAAATAGTTGGGGCAAAGTATAAACTGTGAATAAAATCAAAACACAATGACTTTCAAATCACACCAGCCAGTATTTTATTCACAATAGAACAGTGATAATATAGCAAATGTTGAAACTGAGAAATTTTACAATTTTATCCACAAAATGAGCTCATTTCAAATTTGATGGCTGCAACAGGTCTCAAAAAAGTTGGTACAGGGGCCTGTTTACCATAGTGTAACGTCCCCTCTTTGATTTTTATTATTTTCTGTTCCATCCTTTGGGTCCTGTGGTTGGGGGGGATGTGGCACTCCCTTCGTCTATTTTCTTGTACTTAAATAGTTGCTTTCTATTTAGTTATTTTTATTTTTGTTGCTTTTATTTTCCGTTGTTTCCTTTCTTTCCCTTACCTTCTTACTTTCTCTTTTTATCTTTTGCTCTCTTTCCTTGATAGCTGTTGTAATTCTGTTTTTTCTGTTGTTATTTCTAGATCCTGGTTGGGGTCTTACTTATTGTTCTTTTTTTTTTACTATTGATTAATTGCTCTATTTATTTAACTATTATTATTATAAATTTTTTTCTCTTATTTTTTTATTTTTTATTTTTTCTTCCCCTCCAAAATATTTCATCGTATACAGAGCCCCCCTGGTGTCAGTTGAGAAAAAAAAAAAAAAGCCATGTACTAAACTGAGGGAACAGATTGCTAAACTGTGCACACAGTTTACTAAACTGAGGGAACAGATTACTAAACTGTGCACAGATTACTAAAATGAGGGAACAGATTGCTAAACTGTGCGCACAGTTTACTAGACTGAGGGAACAGATTACTAAACTGTGCGTACAGATTACTAAACTGAGGGAACAGATTACTGAAACAGTGCGACTGTGGAACAGATTACTAAACTACTTTAAAACTGAGGGAACAGATTACTAAACTGATTTACTAAACTGAGGGAACAGATAAACTGTGCGCACAGATTACTAAATTGAGGGAACAGATTGCTAAACTGTGCGTTACAAATTACTAAACTGTGCTGAGGAACAGATTGCAAACTGTGCGCACAGTTTACTAAACTGAGGGAACAGATTGCTAAACTGTGCGCACAGTTTACTAAAGTGAGGGAACAGATTGCTAAACTGTGCGCACAGATTACTAAATTGAGGGAACAGATTGCTAAACTGTGCGCACAGATTACTAAATTGAGGGAACAGATTGCTAAACTGTGCGCACAGTTTACTAAACTGTGCGCACAGTTTAGTAAACTTTGGAAGTATTTATGTCTAAGGGTCGTTCAACTACTGTTTTTATTTAACACTGTTTTCATTTGCAATTCAACTGTTGTGGTAATTTTCTTCTCTTTTTTGCTGTTATACTTTATTGGGTTTTTTTTAAACATATATATATATTTCTCTATCATTTGCGTTATTGCTGTTCTTTTTTTTGTTTGTTGCTGCACACTTATTGCCTGTCATACCTCAGTTTGTCAAAAAAGATAAGGAAAAATCCAATAAAAAATTGATCACAAAAAAACAGCCAATTCATCTCAGATATCAGATTTTTGTTCGTGTAACCAGAAAAGTGACTACATTTTGATGTCAAAAATAAAATTTGGCTTTGAAAACAAACCATGAAAGAGGAAATGTTGGCATGAAATCATGTTTTAAACAATTTTTTACTGGCACTGAAAAACGTTTCACTGAAAAACAAAATATGGGCATTAAATTCATATTACGTTTTTTAATGGCTCTCTCCTGAATTTTACTTCAGGTCACCCTTTTTTCAATGACCTTCTTTTTTTTTTTTTTACACTGACAAGTTTTTATGATGAAAGTTTTTTTTTTTTTACGATGACTTATTATCTATATCACCTGTCTGTCACTATTTTGACTTTTTACAATACACCTCTTTCAATGCCAATGATTGCCTTTTCTGTTCAGGAATTATTTTCAATGCCAAATTTTACTTTAGATGCCAAAATACGTAACTGTGCCGGCACCATACTATCCTGGATTTCAAGCTCAAGATGGATCAGAGGTACATGAAATAAGCAACATATTATATTTCATGTCTTGGAATTGATTAAAAAAACAGTCATCTGCTTAAAAAAAAATCAGATTTTATGCATTAGTGAGGGCGGCCATTTTAGATTTCATGGTCAAAATGCACTGAATGCAAAAACAACCACATTGTTGTATTTATTGATTAAGAAAGAGTGAGATGAGACACCTATAGTTCATTTTTCTGGCACAGATGATTTAAAATGTATTGCAAATCTGATGTAAAAATTTGCATCAGCAATCCACTGGGATTTCTTGGTCAAGCGAGAGTTGCCAGACATTTCCAGAGAGGTCACTACTTTAAACATAGAAAAGAATGAAATACGATGTTCAGAACTGAATCTCATGTTTCATGCATCCCTGTCAGCAAACCTATGGCTATAAAACAGAGCTATGGTCAGTAATCAGTAAACAAACATATCTCTTGTGGAAAATGTCTTGAGACTATCATATGCATGTAGGGACCTAGGGTGAATTCTTTCTTCAAGATGACCTTTAGGCAAAATTTTTGAACACTTTCCATATCTCTTACGTATGCCTTATATTTCCTGATTCTCCCTCAGTCATTATTTTATATATAGCTGAACTTTAAAACTGTCTGCTGGGACCAAAGATAGCATCATATATGTTTTCACAAAAAGAGACTCCAGAGTCTGGCTTGACAAGTGGTGATTTAATGGTGGCCTGAGAAATGTCCTTGCAATTAAGGGTTTGGAGAGAGCAGGAGAATGACGAGGACTTAGTACATTAGTTAACTCAATGCTGATGACAGTCATATTATGGTGCAGAGTCAGCTAATTGGTTCCTGGTCACTGTAGTGCTTGTTAGCATAACAATGAAGTGCGCTCACATTTCTGCTGGCCCAAACTGCAAAGAAAAAGAAAAAGACTGCAATTAAAAACTGCCAGTATTCATGATGACATTTTCAAATCTATGTTATTTATCTCTTTCTGACAGTCTTTCAAAAAGGCATGGAGAAGCACTGTAGTTTAACTGAAAATGAATGGTGAGCAAGATAAACGTGCCATTAATAAATTATCCTCTGTTAACAAAAAAAAAGTTATTAACTTGGGCATTTTGAAGAGTAACCTGTGATCATTCCATTTTCACAATAAATGCACTCACACATCAACAGTTCCTTTGTAATTAGAGGTTAGGCACTGCTCTTGGCAAGTGTGATCTTCTTGAATCTCTTTCTTTGTACTTTGCTCTAGTGATTTATTTTATTTATAATGACAACAAAGTGCAAGCAAATGAGCTAGTTCCCTTACAGTTATTTAAACGTTTTATTCCCAGAACGATGGTTTGAATTAGCAAATACAAGACCAGCTAATGCTCAACATTTACACTGTTTTACCTGAGCTGAGCAGGTAATAAATAAAATGTACCAGACCAATTAATGTGATTAATTACTTATTATTCCTGTGATACATTAAAAACAGAGCCAGTCCTCTGCATTTACGATGAGATACATGCCCAAAAACAGTGTGGATTACTGTTTAAATGACAAAAGACCACAGCTGGAAATCAGACGTATTCTTCATATACTGAGAAAGTCCACATAGTGGAGTGGACAGGAACGTGATCGGGACCATAGAAGAGCAAAATTTTCCATGGGAGTCAGCTGTTCGATTCCTCCTTCAATTAGACTAAGATTTCTAACTGCAAGCTATAACTATCTTAAAAACTCTGATCAGCTTACCCTAACCCTGAACTCTAGCCCTAAGCCAACCCTGAACCCTAACAACCTTTAGGAAGTAGCAGCTGTAACTAAGCAGCCCCCCAGAAGCAGGGCTGGGCTGCATGGCGGCTTGTGCTCAGTGGACAATTGTGATATTGCAAATCGCTATGGACAAATGGCGGACAGAAAGAAATTTCAGAAACATTTTACTTAGATATTCATCTACAAATAGTTTATAAAGTATTTGTAACATGTCAACAGCTTATCAGTTGAGATTCAACAATTAATCTGTTTCACTTCTTCTGTTGATGTTCGACAGATTATCAACTGAGTATACACGACGATTCATCAGCATATGTACATATTCTCAGAATAATTTATTTTAACTACTCATTCATCCTAAGATATAGGCCTACCAATGTTCAACAGTATATATACAAATTTTCCACAAACAGTAAGTAAACAATTGTATTAATATGAGTTGAATATCCTGATGTTTAACTAATGTTCAACAAATATTTAACTTATGTGTAACTATTGTTGAAATATAACAAATACTCTATGAACTATCTGTAGCTGAATTTCCAAGTGAGGTGTTACTGAAATTTCTCCATTGGGAGCCATTGAAAAAGACACACCACGAAAAACATAAATAATTTTTTCTAACAACTATATATGATCGATATACATCTATCAGCCATAAAATTATGACCACCTGCCTAATACTGTGTAGGTCCTCCCGCTACCACCAAAACATCTCTTGCCTGTTAAGGCATGGACTCCACTAGACTTCTGACGGTCTGCATCTGGACCAAGACATTAGCAGCAGATTCTGGTCAAGTTGCGAGATGGAGCCTCCATGGATCAGACTTGTTTGTCCAGCAAATCCCACAGATGCTCGGTTGCATTGAGATCTGGAGAATTGGGAGGCCAAGTTAACACCTTGAACTCATTTTTGTGTTCCTCAAACCTTTTTTTTTTTTTTTTTTTTTTTTTTTTTGTGTGGCAGGGTGCATTATCCTGCTCAAAGAGGCTACTGCCATGAGGGAATATTGTTTCCATGAAGAGGTGTACTAGGTCTTCAGCAATATTTTGGTAAGTAGTTTTGTGTCAAAATAACATCCATATCAATGGCAGGACCCAAGGTTTCAAGCAGAGCATTGCCCAAAGCATCACACTGCCTTCACTGGCTTGCCTTCTTTTGATAGATAATCCTGGTGCCGTGTTCCCCAGGTGAGTGATGCACACACACCCGGCCTTCCACATGATGTAAAAGGAATCATAACTCATCAGACCCGGCCACCTTCTTGCATTGCTCCATGATCCAGTTCTGATGCTCACATATGACACCGACCAGCCTTCACTCCCCACGCGCATTAACTCATTTGGTGCCATTGACGTTGATCTACGTCTTTGACGTGAATCTACGTTAAGGGCGCTTGGCGTTATAATATTTGCCAGAATTTCAGTACCACCTATCTCCTCCAGATGGCACTGCAATTTCATCACCACGCTCGTGGTCGCTCAGAATGTTCTTGTGTTTACATTTCCCCCATGTATTCAGTGCATAATAATGGCCTGCTAGCCATTGGAAGTGTGGTGCCAAATGAGTTAATGAGCCTTAGCCGCCCACGTACCTGTTGCCAGTTCACTATTTTCCTTCCTTGGACCACTTTTGGTAGGTATTGACCACTGCAGACCAGGAATACCCCACAAGAGCTGCATTTTTTTTTTTTTTGCAACGCCATTTGGCGACGTTAAGCCATCACAATTTGACCCTTGCCAAAGTCACTCACATCCTCATGCTTGCCCATTTTTCCTGCTTCTAACACTCATCAACTTTAAGGGCAAAATATTCTCTTGCTGCATAATTTATCTCACCCACTTACAGCTGACATTATAATTAGATAATCAATGTTATTCACGTCACCTGTCAGTGGTCATAATATTATCGCTGATTGGTGCATAATCTTTTTATCAAATTTTCAGTGCCTTTTTCCTTGGAAGCCATTTGAAGTTATATTTTGTCCAAGGCTTTGTGAATGCATCTCAAGGACATGGGAACTTTGCTCTGAGCGTGTTCTTGGTCAAAACCAAAAAACAATCCACTGGTGCTGGTATCTATGGTAAACAGTAAATCGGCATGTAACTCTTGTGTAGCTGTGGAGATTCCCTCACCTGATCTCTACTGTCACTCGACTCAATTCGCTAAAATGAGCAGACGTAATAATACGAGTGTTTAATATATTTTATTTGATGAATAGCTTGTTATTGATCGAGGTACATGTTAAGTTACAAACTTGATGGCAATACGAAGCTTTCAGCAGCTAGCGAATGCACCAAAAGATTTGGCTCCATTTGATTAGCTTGCTAGCTACTCAGCTGACTTCTATTCACTTCAGCTTGAAATTGACAGTGACATTTTATACCTGCATATGCCGCTATTTGATTTTTTTCATAATTCATTGTTTAGAGACCCTCCTTAACTGAGCTGTTCTTTTTTCTTGATACTTTGAATATCAACACCGATTCACAATACTCTATTTGCACTTTATGTGCAATATGCTGTGCAAGTGCCATTGACTACATCATTATTTGTGCACATATAGCATGGAATAAATTCTGTCCAAATACTGCATGGAAAGTTTTAGATAAAATTCAAAATGCTACGTGAATATTTCGTACCTGAGCTGAACTTGTGCCATATATACTACGTGACTGCACTGAGCGAACAAACAAACTATTTCCAGTCCAGCCTTTATTAAAGTTGCTTGTATTGAGAAAGTAGAAAAATTTACCAGAGTCTAGGTAAAATGCAGACAACGTTGAGTTACTTGAGCTCTGAGAGCATAATGCACGGTGATCTGACTGTGATCCAATGATGCCATTGATCTTTGTCAACACAAAGAAAAAACAGGGGTCTAAAGAAAGAAAAAGGCTGATTATACATATTAAGGTTGTATGCCTGATAAAATGGCAGGTTGTTTTAAATTTTGTTTATGGACAACTAAGTCAGCAATAGTTAGTTATCGTACTACCTCTGGTATGATGAGAACTCAGAGCTACAGGCTATGGTTTTGTCAGGCACATAGCTTGAAGTCATTATTCTAGTCAGAATTCACTAACAACTACGAGCTACTTCACTTAGCATTACTTCAAAACAAAGCAGTTCATTATCCAAGCGCACTGCTCTGTAATTTTCCAGAATGAGCAGAATGTGTGTGCAGGCTTTCATTCTAACCATGGGTTGATGGCAAAAGCTTTAAGGGTTGATTAGTGGAATCAGGCATGAAACTGCATGGTTAGAATGAAAGCCTGTACCCACCCCGGCTCGATGTGGAAAAGGGTAAGTATCCCTATTGTAAGGTGTCCTCTTAAATCTGATACTGACAGTCAAATTTATGAGCTAACAAGAACACAATGCAATATTGTCCACAAATATAATTTTTAACTGCATAGAAAACGTAAGATTGATTAATTCAAGGTTAACATGCATTTTTAAAAATACTGTAACATTAAAATTACAAAGTCAACTGTTTTTCTGACATTTTCACCATGCAATATATACTGTAGCTTCCCAGTTAAATCAAAACAAATTCTGAAACATTTTTTATTGTTTTTTTTTTTTTTTTCAAAATGTATTTCCAAACTGTAAATTAAGCCCTTACCTGGAGCTACTTTTACTCATTCCATCCACAGGATTGATTTCAGCAAAATTTGTAGTGTTTCTAAGTTTTGGACTCGCCACTGCAACCAGAGATATAAGAGAGCCACATGTATGGGCTATTGTCTTAGCTAACACCTGGTTACCACAGACACCAGCACATCAATAAGGGTGAAGCTAGAGTAAATTACGGATGTGCAAGCCTGAAGTCACTCATTTATGTCCACATGGCTCTAGAAGCAAGGCTCCATGTCGGGAAGCAGCAGCACTGAGCAGATTTCCACTCAAATGAATGGCCGGGCAATTTTGTATGCCATATCCAGTTCTTATAATACGCCCATGTACGTAACTGAAAACAAAATGTTTTCTCAACCATTTGTCTTGGAAGGTGCAGTGCAGCTGTGTTTATTGAAGAAACGCCCCTATAGGTGATATCAGAGGGTAGGGAACAAACAAACTATATGGCATTTTGGGTGTGAGGACATGTACAAACAAGATGTTGGTTGAAAACTGCATTAAATGTTCAACCCCGTTTCCAGAAAAGCTGGGGCATTGAGTAAAATGTAAATAAAAACAGACTGCGATGATTGGCAAATCATTTAACCTCTAGATGAAATTTGAAATAGTACAGATGTTGAAACTGAGTGATTTGATTTTTTTTTTTTTAAATATCTGCTCATTTTGAATTTGATGACAGCAGCAGGTTTCAAAAAAGTTGGGACCAGGCCATGTTTACCACTGTCTTAATCCATCTCCTCTTTTAACAACACCCATTGTTTTGGAACTGAGGAGAGCAATTACTGCAGTTTTGAAAGCAAAATGTTTTCACATTCTTGCTTGATTTTAGATTTCAGTTTCTCAACGCTTTTGCAGATTCTTTTTTCACATTTTTACACCAAATTTTTCAATGGGTGACCCGTCTGGACTGCATGCAGGTCAGGTTTGCACCTGGACTCTTTTACTACAGATCCATGATGTTGTAACATGCGCCAAAAGTGGTTTGGCAAACTCTTGTTGAAATAAGCAAAGCCTTACCACCAAAAGATGTCTGGATGTCGCTCCAAACCTGAATATATTGTTCAGCATTAATGATGTCTTCATAGATGTGCAAGTTACCCATGTCACTTGCACTAATGCACTATAAAGAATACTATAATGAATGCTGGCTTTTGAACTGTGCGCTGATAAAAATCCGGATGTTCCCTCTCCTTCTTAGAGGGTCTCCTAGAGGACCTGGCAACTTAGATTTCCAAAAAAAAAAAAAAAAAAAGATTTTGATTATTCAGATCACAGAATAGTTGTCCACTTCATCTCAGGCCATCATAAATGAGCTCAAGCCAAGAGAAGGCAGCAGTGTTTCTGGATCTTGTATATTTATTTATTTTTTTCTTTACACAGTAAAATTTTAACATGCATTTGTGGTTGCGGTCACAAATTGTGCTCACTCAGAATGGTTTTCAGAAGTGTTTCTGAACCCATGCACTGATTTCCACTCCAGAATCCTATTTGTTTTTAATGCAGTACCTCCTGAGGGCCTGAGGATCAGGGCCATTCAGTTTTGGTTTTTGGCCTTGTCCCATGCATACAGAGATTTCTCTGGATTCTTGAAATAATTTTATGATATTACATACCATAGATGATTAAATCTTCAGTTTGTTGAACAGTTTTCCCACGTAGTCTGTCACAGAGTGGTGAAGCCCTCACCATCTTCTGAAAGACTCTCTGAGATGCTGTTTTTATACCCATTCATCTCACTGAACTGTTACCGATTAATCTAATTAGCTGTGAGATGTTCCACCAAGTGCATTTTTTGCAGTATAAAACATTTCCAGTCTTTTGTTGCCCCTGTCCCAACTTTTTAAAAACATTTTGCTACCATCAGATTCAAAATGACCAAATATTTTTCTAAAAACAACTAATTTCTCAGCTTCAACATTTGATATATTGTCTTTGAACCATTTTTGAGTCAAAAAGGGTTTAAATGATGTGCAATTCATTGCATTTTTTATTTATAGTTTACACAGCGTCCCAGCTTTTCTGGAAATGGGTTTGTATTACTCTTCAACTCTATTATTTTCTGCCATCTTAAAAGCTTTCTAGTTATGCCCAAACTTTGTATATAAAGTCAATCGTAGCTTCTTCTGAGGTATGATTTCATTAACAGTACCTTAAGCCTCAACTATATGAACAGATTATAAAAATAAAAATTTCTATTGCCATTTATTGGTTTATTTGTAATGCACAAGGAGAGGGTTACTTGGTTGTCATGATAGCATTTTATGTACTGAGCAGAGTGCAGAGCCATTATACCCAATGTCTGTGTGCCAAACAAATTTGATGCAATAGCCATTCATTTTTCAGACTGTTCTCGCCCCTCATGTTAAGTTATGTTATGTTATACAATTAAAATATTTCAGCTGAAATTATGTTTACACAACTACACTCCCTGGCAAAAATAAATAAATAAATTAAACCGCTAAACTACTATCCCTGATGTTCTGTTCATAGGTGTACATATGTCGATAGCCAAAGCCCAACACTGTTAATTCTTTATATGTACAGTGTCACGCCCGCACCCGGCAGCCCCGTGACCACTCCCTCCTTGTTTCAATCCATGTGTCCTTGTCAACCTTTCTCTGAAGACTTATGCGTTTCACCTATGGTTGTGCATATATAAACCCGTCTTGGTCAAGCCCCTTACCAGGCATCGTCTTGCTACCACGAACCTATGTTACTCTATTTCCTAGTCTTGTTAAAAGCTCCTACGTTCCCGGTTCTTTCTGAAATCGCGTAACTTAGAAATCCAGTGTATTTCCTAGTATTTTCACTCCATGAGGAGTTTTGTTTATATTTCATTTGTCTTTCGCTTCCTCTGGCTATTTTTGCAGTGCTCGCCATTCTTATAGCTTTTGTCTTTCCATTTTTGATTCCCTCTGTTTTCATCCATGAAACCTTTTGTATCAATTGTTTTTGCCTTTTGCCGTGTTTCCCCAGAGCACAGCTTTTGGGTCCAGCATGATTTGATACTCTGTTTTGTTCTTTTGCTACTTTTCTCTATATTTGTCACTTTGTATTCTCTTATGTTGCATATCTCTTTTGGTGCTTTTCTGTTATGTAAATCCATGTTCATCATAATCATATCTTGGTATATGCTGTGCATTCTTGTCCTTTTGTTACTTAACTCATGAAAGTAAAAGTACCCAACTAAACTCTACAATCTAATTGTCTGTGCTCCTGAATATCTCCTGACATACAACATTATGCGACCTCACCATCACTGAAAATGTTGGACTCAGTGTATCATTCTGCATTGCAATTTGTTTATAGCTTGGGTTTCTGTTCACATCATTGTGTTTTGTATACAAGGCTTGTCTTCCTTATACAACAGAGGAATGGAGCATGTACATTTGTCTGCATAAGGCCATCCTACATGAACTGCCCTCATTTTTTTATGTTCTTTACTGACTCCTAAAACTGTCAGTGGATGCAACCTTTGGTCTCATGGACACACCATGTTTGTCAGTCCATGAACTCTCTCTTTCTTTGGCATCTTATTAGTTCAGATGTTTTTTTTTTTTAAACCAGGATTTAAGGCTCATTTAGCCAATGTTTGCTCCTGTTTTACTGCTAGACCCTGTTAATGTCTTTTTGTTGTAGTTTATGCTTATCATGGTCTGTTGTTCTCTGTGAAATTTTTATGCTGCTGTCTTGGCCAGGACTCCCTTGTGAAAGAGATTTTGTATCTCAGTGGGAATTATACTTGGTAAAATATAAGTTAAATAAATTAATGGGTTTAAAATTGCATCTAAAAAGGGACATTTTTTGAAAAAAAAGTTTGTATGTATGAAAACAATTGAAAACATAATGGATAACATCAATCATGCAGATTAATTTAAATAATTATCATAATTTTACTTTATGCGTTTAGCCAGGATTCTACAGCTGTGTCATCAATGAGTGATTAGTAAGTGATTAATACTAATTGTAATTAGCATTTGTTAAAAGGTAAATAGCCCTACCATTTAGTAGATTTGCATTGATGCATATATATTAAAAAGGAAAAGGACTGCCATGGGTCGGGCAGATGGAATCATCCGCTCCAAAAAAGAATCGAGAAGAAAGCAATCCGCCACCTTAATTGATTGCTTTGGGATTAAGAGGGATTCATTAAATCACAGGATTGACACTCACTAATATATGTCATTAGCATCTATTCTGGCTTTAAGAAATTGGCATAGCATGGAAAAAAGAAGCTTAGCTTTTTTTAATTACAGCTTCCATTGAACGTTTTGGTGAAAAGAAAACCCAAACAGAAAAGGTGCCGCGCAACACTTTTTATTACCTTATTATTTTGAACTGAAGACTCTTGCTGGGATGCATTTAAGCGTTGCAATAAGCTAAGAATTGCTTTGCTTATTCACAAAGTTCTCATTTGAATTAACCGTATCATTTGATGAAGCAGGGGACCATTTTTATTGTAATCAATAGGGATTCCTTCAGCTTATGTACACTTCTCCACATCAATGCCAAAATGATTTAATTCCAACCATGCATTTTGTACAAAAGTTGTGATTCAGTCAGTTTATGAGTTAGAAACCTGAACTTCATTAACATAAACAAATGATATATTTGTCTCATGTAAGAGCTAAATTAAGCCAAATTAAAATACACACATCTCTATCTGCTTATAGAGAAGTGTTGCAATGTCACTGTCAGATTTTCAAAGTACATTTGAGTATGTTTTCAGATTTTTGATTTCCCTTTTTCAGTTCATTTTCATAAGTCTCACAGCAGCATTAGTATAATGACTTTAGAGACAATTTTAAATTGATCGAAGAGAGAATTCAATTAAGGGTAAGGCGGATGACCATGGGTGATGGAGATAAGTTGAACACAAAGTGAATTTAACCAACTGCGCATACCGCAAATATAGTGGTATTTGAAATGCTGCAAAGTTGATCTCATGTGGAATCATATGAGCAAATTCATACCTAATTTTGTGATCACTACCCCTCTGAGATCACCACAGGAAGTTGATGTTTTAGCAATTCAGTCAGTATGTCTAAATGTGAAGGTTCACAATTTGTAACAGTCCCATTTTTATCAGTTTTGTTCGAAGCAAATATGCTGTAGTCATTAGGCATCTTTATACACACTGATCAGTTGCAAAAGTAAAGCCACCTGCCGAAAATTGTGAGGGTCCCCTTCATGCTTCGAAAATTACTCCGTCAAACTTTCACTTGAATTCCTCAAACCAGGGTTTCTTCAAATGTCAAATGTTTGTGAGCAGTAATGTCCCCACCTATCATGTTGTGCTGAGGAATTTTATGTTTAAATTTATATGTCGATTGTCTGACTTGAAGTTATTCAGGTCCTGGTTGAGCCTACAAGGAGCGACACTGGGCACTTTTCCTGCTTCTGGAGGTACTGGAGTGATTGTCTGTATGTGTTTTAGCGATTGTAGCATATGAACTTTTGTATTGTTTTAATCATTGTGGTTGTTTGTTCTTTTATTTGAGTTTGTATGGACCACACTGGTCTGAAATAAAGTTGAAATAAAAATAAAAAATTAGCATAACATTTCACAGTGCATCACACTCCCCCCACCTGCTCATCTTCTTCCCACAGTGGATGCTGGAGCCATCTCTTCCCTCGGTAAATGTCACTCACGTACAAAAAATGGGACTCCCTGGATCAGGCAACCTCCTTCAGTATCTCTTTGGGCCACTGTTGGTAGGTACTCACCACTGCCGAAGGGGAGAACTCCAGGAGCCTTGCTGCTTCAGAAATGCTGTCACTCACGCACCTGGCCATAACAATTTAGGTCTCTCAAAGTCGTTCAGGTCACGATTCTCCAACATCCAAAATGTTGACTATGATAACCAACTGTTCGCTTACCAGAAAAGAGCTCGCCAAATTAAATTCCCATGGAGTGACCCAAAGCCAACAAGCAAAAAAATTTTGGAATGATCTTTGATTCAGACCTGAGCTTTTAAGTCTCCTTGTGGGGTATGTCACTACATCTGCTTTTTATCACCTCAAAATATTTCTAAAGTGCAACCATTTCTCTCTCTGAGTGACACTGAGAGACTGATGCATGCTTTTATATCAAGCAGACTACACTGCTGTTATGCTCCCTTATCTGGGCTACCAAAAACACTTACAAATCAGTTGCAGCTGGTTCAGAACTCTGCAGCCAAAGTGCTGACCAGGACCAGAAGGAGATAAAACATTACACCTGTTTTAAAGTCTTTCTTTTGGTTGCCAGTCAGTTTCCTTATCAATTTTAAAATTCTTTTACTTGTTTTTAAGGCATCTCAAGGTCTCACACCAGCATATATGTCACATATGCTTGCGGTATATGAACCGGTCTGGTGCCTCAGGTCCTCTGACTCAAGTCTGTAAGTTGTTCCAAAGTGCAGGAAAAAAACCTTTGGTGAAGCAGCTTTTAGCCATTATGGTCTGAGCTGCTGGAACACACTACCTGACAATCTTAGAGCAGCTGGAAGTGTTTAGATTTTTAAAAGCAAACTGAAAACCTACCCATTTAGCAAAGCATTTGACTCAGGATGACTTCTCAACATTATTTATATTATAATATCTATTTCTTTTTCTTTTAATGTGTCTGTTATTTTAGTGCTTTATATTTTTATCTCTTTTTGATTTTACTTGTCTTAACTGCTTTTGCAGGATTTTTGCCTATTTTTATCTTTTAGTCCTCTTATATTATTAATCTTATGGCTCTAAATCTATTTTTTATCTTATCGTCCTCCTCATGAACTCTTGTTTTGTCTTTTCATCCAGTTCTTAATTTTCTATTTCCCTTTGTTCTCCTGTCATTACTCTTTTAGCTTTTTAATTTATCTTATTACACCATAATTTTTATTGTCCAGCGTGCATTGGTCTCTGATTTTAAATTTCTTGATTCTTCAATTGATTTCATAAATTGATGTTTAATTGGTTTTTACTGTTAACACTTTCCTGTCTTATTATCGGCTTGTCAGTCAACCGTGAAGTACTTTGAACTGCCCCCACCTGTATGAAAAGTGCTATACAAATAGTTTGATTGATTGATTACCATCTAAGGTTTGTCTGTAGACCAAGACCTAAACAATGTGTTCAATGACATACAGAGTGTGATGTGGCTACTCAATAAAGTTGTCTATGGACTCACAATTGATGCTCACTATCAAAAGATTAAGTATTCTGCTGAATCTCACCTAATTGCCATTTTGGTTCTGTGAAAAGGATGGTAACTCATAGGGATTGACTCCCCTCCCCTGCTTGTTCCAGGCATTCCATGGATGGATTTCCAAGAGACACAAGTACTTAAACCAATTAATTTTTTCCTGACTGAATGCTGGCTTGTAGGGCCTGAGAAACATTATAATGGGGAGACCCATGGGATTATTTACACTTAATTACATGGGTCCTTTTCGCTTGTGAAATGTTAAAAAAGATAAAATATGCAACAGAATAAGTCAATCCAATTAAAAATGTGTGTGTGTCAAACAAATTTGATGCAATGGCCATTTATTTCAGGACTTTGAGAAATTCACACCATTCAAACATTTTAGCTGAAATTATGTTTAAAGGGGCAAATACACCACCTGGCAAAAAAGGGGAAAAAATGTATCCATATAATATATCAAAATATGCAAATATATCATAAATATATCCAAAGTTGCATACCCTGATATTTTGTTGGACAGCCTTTGGCTTTTATTACGGTGCCTACTAGTCGTGGTATTGTTTCGTTCACCTTCAATAATATCAAAACATTAATTTCCATCCAGAGGTGCATGAATTTTCAGCCACGATCTTGTATTGATGACGGGAGAGTTGAACCACTTTGTAAAGTCTTCCTCTGCACATCCCAAAGACTTCCACTCAGGATAATAATGTGTTGGACAGTTCTTTACCTCCTACTAATGATTTTAGCAGTCTCTTTAGTTGTTTTCTTGCGTGATACAGGCTTATTATTTGCCACTTCTGAAACACAGTAACGTCATTTCAATGACTTTGATATACAGTTGCAATCAAAATTATTCAGCCCCCATTGCAAATTGGAGTTAACAGCAAAATTTACAAACTTTCAGCTGTTTGTGATAAACAGATTTAACAAGAACATTTTAAATAGCTCAACACAACTAATATTACAAGTGGTTTCTCCAAATTTAGCACAAAATGCAATTTTTAATGACTACTGCCGTTTCAAAATTATTCAACCCCCTGAATAGAATCCCTAATAAGAGCATATTTGCAAATCAGGTGTTGTCTCAAGCACACCTAATGCAGCTAATCAAGAGCTTAGTTAGTTGCATCAGGATTGCTTGAGATAGAACACATCAAATACTTGAACTCGCTAGGGGTTTGTTGACAGTAACATTTGATTGCATATTAGAAATATGGTAGTCAAAAGAATTGTCCAAAAAAGCTAATAGAGGAGATCATTGCCTGCCACAAACAAGGAAAATGATGCAAAAAGGTAGCACAGGCACTAAATTTTTGTAGAGATACAGTTGGAAGCATAGTTTGCAAGTTCAGAGTTAAAGGAAAACGGCTGCAATACCAGGATGTGGCAGAAAGAGGAAGCTATCAATGGCTGTCACCAGGTTCCTGAGGAGATGGGTGGTCAAAAACCCTCGACTGACTGCAGGAGACCTGCAGCAAGACTTGGAGGCAGGAGGCACTGGAGTTTCAGTTTGCACAGTAGGGTGCATACTAAATGTTGAAGGTTTCCAAGACATGCGCCACAACTGATCCAAAAGCACAAGCTCCTATATGCTCAAAACCATATAAATAAGCCACAGAAGTTTGGGGATACTGTTCTGTGGAGTGAGGAAACAAAACTGGAATATTTCGGGCTTATGAACCAGTGGTATGTCTGCAGGAGGAATAAAGAAGCATATGCTGAAAAGTAGGTGAGACCGGGGCTTGTTGTCACACGGGTAAGTTGTCACACTGCAATTATCTTCTCCACTAGAGGGCGCAACTAAAAAGTGGAATACTAGTTTTCTTCCTTTACATGGTCAGGTCTCATGTCCTGTGTGAGAAGAGAACAAAACATTGTAAGTTGAGATGAGCACCAATTAACCATTTTCCACAACCCAAAGAAAGAATATTAACTTTATATATTTTAAAATAAGCTTCTTTCAGATAAAAATCCTAGCAGTGATACATGTGGACTTGTTAGAGAAGATATTAAGGCATCCTGTCATACCTCAGTCATTGTTCTGCTTTAAGCTAACTTTAAGCTAGAGCTAGCATTAGCAAACATGGTAGTTTGGGGCAACTTGTCTCAGTCATTTGGGGGTTAGTTGTCACATGTAAAGAAAACAAGTTAACCAGCAGAGAAAGAAGAGAAAAACTGCTATTCTCACCGACACACCTGTGAAGGAGGCACTTGAAGCTGAAAGTCAGGCACAAGGGAAAAAAAAGCTATTCAAAAAGAAAGGCAAGGCAACCAAATCCAAAATACCAAAGAAGCAAAGCACAGGGAAGAAACAGAGGGCAGGTACAAAAATAAAAACTCCAGATGACTCCTCATCGGAAGAAGATGAGTCCCTGTGCCTGGTCCATGTAGAGCCATTTGGAAACAGCCGCCCAGGAGAAACCTGGGTGCAGTGCATAATATGCAAAGGATGGGCCCATGAAGAATGCACCCCTGGCAAATCAATCTACGTATGCCAGAACTGCGACTCAGATGAGGAGTCTGACTAGTGAGGTCAAGTTTTATTTGAGATCTTCTGACTGGATGTTCTAGGACTGACTAGTGAGGTCAAGTTTTGTTTGAGTTTTTTTTAATAGATCTTTCAGGACTAGTTTAAGTTTCATAAGTTTCATAATGAATGTTGCATAATATTTTATGTAAAGATTTATTCACTTTCAAGTAAAAAAAATAACAACAACAATAATTTTGTCCTTGTTTTAGTAGTTGCAAAATCCAGTGTGACATCTTATCCCATATAGTGTGACAACTTACCCGTTGGTGGGGCAACTTGTCACATGGTGACAATCTCTATTTGATTGCTTATAACTCTGCACTGACATAAGATATGAAAATGACATGAATACAAAATATATACCTGAGACTTTGGTCTTTCATCTGGTACCCATTTTTTTCATATATGATGTATTGATTCCAAGAAATATATAAGAGTGTAAAAAGTGTGACAACAAGCCCCGGTCTCTCCTACACCCTGCCTACAATGAAGAATTGTGGGGGCTTTTTGATGCTATGCAGCTGCCTAGCTTCCTCTAGCACTGGAAATCTGCAAAGTGTGGAGGGCAAGATAGATTCAGTCAAGTACCAGGATATCCAAGGAGAAAATGTCATTCCATCTGTAGGGAAGCTGACGCTTGGGCATCATTGGACCTTCCAAAAGGACAATGATCCTAAGCATCCCTCAAAATCTACCAAGGCTTGGTGTCAGAAGAAGTCTGGGAAGATTCTAGAGTGCCCATCACAGTTGCCTCACTTGAACCCCATAAAAAATCTCTGGTAGGATTTGAAGAACACATTTGCAGCATGCAAACCCTAGAATATTAGTGAACTGGAGGCCATTGTCCATGAGGACTGGGCTAAGATTCCTTGGGAATGCTACCAAAAGCTGTCTGTATATGGATCACATTTCCAGCAGGTCATAGCAGCAAAAGGGTGCTCTACTAAGTATTAAAGATGCTTGTCATGAAGGGGTTGAATAATTTTGAGCCTGCAGTAGTCATTAAAAGTGGCATTTTGTGTTGAATTTGGAGAAGACACTTGTAATATTTGTTGTATTGAGTCATTTAAACTGTTCTTGTTTGATTTGTTCATTGCAAACAGCTGAAAGTTTGTACATTTTGCCAGTAAACCTAATTTGCAACGGGGCTTGAATAATTTTTATTGCAACTGTACATCCTAAAATGGTTGTTAAAAAATGAGCAGCTTCACATTGCATCAATTTGGGTAGAAAGAATTGTTTCCAGAAAAAAAACTTAACTCTAATATACTAGTCACATCAATAGTGATCCAATCATAGGCTCTTAAGTGTTTCTTTTTTCAAATCTTAATTAAACTGCAACTTTTTTTTGACCAGTCCGAGTACATTCATTCTTCCATCAATGAGAAAAAATATCAATTGGAATTTGATATTTTGATTTGATACCTAAAAATATCATTGTGATTGTCATTGAACATTGGACACACTGCTGCTGGCATAGGTGACTATGAGTGCTCATGCACAGGAAACTAAGCGGCAGACTTTTAAATCTGGTATGTTGCCAAACCCATAGTTTCTCCTTACTGCGCTGGGCACAACTGAATCCATCTTTTTCATCCTGACAGAAGCTGGAACAATAGCTGCACCAACTCTAACAGTTTTCCCAAGTTCATTACCCAACAATGGGGTGCCAAAAGGGGTGGGTTCTCACTGAAAAAAAAGTGGGGGAAAACCTGGACTTTTTTTTTTTAATTAAATTTGGCATCTCCAATCCCACCCGAATCTGGAATGTCCAATTGGTATGTACAAGGCCTTCACACATGCGACCCCCTGTTGCCAATTCAGGAGAGTGAAGACAGCTCGCGGCTCTCCTCCGAAGCACGCGCCTGTCAGCCACCCCTTCTTATGCACTCATTGGTCGAATCCTCGTAAGTTCAGAACGAGGGTGGAGGATACCTGGACATGAACAAGCTTAGAATCTTCCTGACAAGCGCCCATCTGGCCAAAACCAGGAGCCTAAGGAACGAACAAAGCAACTTATATTACCCTTCCCAGCAGACCCTTCCCAATTTGCATCCCTGTAGCGCAATGGCCAATTGCGCGCTACTCTGAAAAAGCTGCCGACCACTGCAGGTTGGTACGACCGGGGCTCGAACCCCCGCTGTGACAGTCACTTCTGCTTCGCAATGCAATGCTTTAACCAAGTGAGCTATCCGGCAGCTAAAAACATGGACTTTTAATTGTTTTTGGAAACAGTATCACTTTATGAGGGGTCAGGCAGTCACAGTATTCCCCCCTTCCCCCCAAACCCCAAAGCTAATGTACCACCAGCAATCAGACATTCAATGCATTTTTTGATCATTATTGAGGGTGAAATGGGTGGGCCTGTGGTCGAGAAGTCTCGATTTATTCAAAATGACTAAAATACCACAAAGCCCTGTGCAATTCCTTGAGAACGCAACCTTTTCATATTAATCACATTAACATTTTCCTTGCTAGAGTTTTTTTTTTTTTTTTTTTTAATTGCCGGCCACTGCCAGCATTTGTGATCTTCAAGGTCCTCAGAATATTCAGTTCTATTCATATGAAAACAGAGAGAAGAGATCTTCTAGTTTTAGACACAAGGAACCATTTCATTCCAGCTTGAATCATACTTTTTTTTACAAACACTTGAATGCTGGTCATTTTCATCAAAAAACCCACATTTCAGAAAAAAAGCTGAGAAATGCAGATCATTTCCATCTTTACATGTTTGGGAGATGCGCCAGAACAATGCAAATGGAAGGATGTGGCAGCCATTGATGTTCTACCTGTCTTAAACTTCACAATTTGAAATTTAAAAGGACCAACAATACCACATCGAGTATAAATTCAAGTCCACCCAAATTTTGATATGAGTGAATATGAAGAACTGCAATAGCATTTAACAGGAAGCAATTTCACATTTTAGGAGCCACTGAAATTCTTAATGTGACAGTTTGAAGACAGCTCTGTGCCCACTTTCGAACCAGACCATTCAAACAATATTGAAAAACATCAAATACACTGCAAAGCTTTTTTATTCTGATTCCATGCATCATTTTTTTTTATATGTATAATTTCATGTCATTCATGCAGTTAACATAGTCCCCAGTGATTCTGGTGCGTCTTTCTCAAGATCCTCTCAACTGCTTTTATAATGTTAATTTGCCCATAAACGTAAATATTACACTCAGCATTCTAGTACTGCTCGGCACTCCCATACAAAACATTGATTTCTGAATCACAATATCTGAGCTTTCTAAACTACACAGTTTTGACTCCTTACTTCTGTACTGGACTTTGCTTTTTTCTTTTTTTATTCATTTACCTCACGCTTTGCAGAATGTTCTTTTCCAATCCAGTGGAACCGAAAGGCGAACTTTAACGAAAAGAGCCTACTTCTTTCCTTCATTAAAAGTTTTTCAAAGCAAACGGGTGATTCCCCCTGGCCTTGGTGACGAGGGGAGCCCTACACCAGAGACCCGCTACGCTGCACGCCTCATTAATGCCGATGTCACCTCCCGGAGTTTGGGGCCATGATTCCATATATCTTATTCCAGCTCACTCTATGGAAAATAAATAAAGAAATGCACAGATAAATATGCAAATGAAGGCTGGGGAGAGTTCCAGCAGAACTGGGGCTGCCTTGTTAATTTCCCCTTACCTCCCTTTTCTCCCAGCTGGTTTCTGACAGCCTGGCTAGATGGCCAATGGGGCCAGTATTTCAACCTCCTACAGTTATTCCATCCACTGGATTTCAACAGTACAATTTCCAAAATGTCACAATCGAGCAATAATTCATCATAGGACTAAAGTAAAATTGCTATTTTCTTCAATTAGCCAACCTTGGCCTCACCCTCACCCCACTCTGAAGCCTGCCTCAGCGCCAATGCCCCCCCCCCCCCCCCCCCCCTCCCTGCCCCACCACTCATCCAAATCACCTCAGTCTAGCAGCATAGGCAGAACCATTTAATTGCAGTCGAGACCACTGGAGTCTGGACTTCATTGTCAAAAAAGCAGGGGTTGTCTTTTGCTCTCCACATTAAGTAATTTCAAATACATTTTTAAATTCAATTAATCAAATGCAACCCCATCTTGGAAAAAGTTGGGAAGGAAAAGAAAATCCACACAAAAATGGAAAGCAGCAACTTCTAAATGTTTTTCATAATGCTTTTTTTCTAGGTTTTTACATTTATTTATTCATTTATTTTAAGATTTATTTAATGAACCCTAGGGTCCCCCGAGAACACACCAGAAGAAACGGCAAAAAATGAAGCATTACCCGCTGCACATCAAATTAAACAGAAGAACCTCAGCTACAAGAATATATAAGCTATTATTACATGCTCCAAACACAATTCCGACACCAACAAAATGAATTACCAAACGCCAAAATCCCTACAGCGCCACCTAGTTAACCCACTCGCCACAATTTCGATGCTATCGCTCTGCTGCTTTATGCAACATGCACAAACAATAGCTCAAATGAAACCAGAGACTCCACAGATTCCAATGATATGCCCCTCTTTACTCTATTCCAAAGCATCTGCAAGATATCAGCAAAAGAAGAGCAACAACAGAAATGAGTTCATAAAAAAAACAAGAGGATTCGCACATCTGAACAAATCTCACAAGTGTCCCCTTCATTTTGAGACCAAAATTATACAAATAGACCTTATGGTCGGAGATATATGCCTTTTTCAATTTCGGTATGCAATTTTTTAAGTTGAGGTCTAAAAAACAGGCTACAGTTTAAAGGGTTAAGCAGGGGGCTTAAGACAAGAGTCTCCTTTTCAGCAGGGCCCAGCATTACAAACAATTAAAATGCGGCATATTAAGAGGAAATTCAAATAGCAATATTAAAAAAACAGAATTGTCTTCATATAATCAAAATAACACTTAAAACAACAGCAGTTCTCTTGATAAAACAGTTTGATCATTTTTTTTAAATAGCCAAGAGGAACCAGTTCATTTGGTCTCAGCTCACCATGTAGCTGGCTCCCCTTGTAAAGAACATTATAAAAAGCAGGCTTACCCAGCTCTTTTCTAACATGAGGAACAACTAGACGAAAGAAGTCATGTGACTGTGTCTCATGGCAACCAATTTGCAACAAAGCAGAGAGGCAAGAAATGGTGGGATTTTCAGTAAAACATATTTATGAAAAAATTAAATAGTGCCATGGCTCTGCAGCTCACCTGGACACCTGGATTTATCAACGGCCTGGATATGAATGAGATTAAATCAAGGCGAGTAAAGAAAAATATAGCAAAAATTGCTAAATTTGACATCAAGTATGTTTGTTTGGACCTATCAGTCAACAATTTGAAGCAATAATTGGTGACATAAAGAAATGAGCCAAATAATTCAAACCACTCACAGATGCAGCAGATAATATTGATTATTTCATTACAGTGGCACATGTCAAGGGTCTGCAGACAGATCTTAGATGGTAAGTGAGCAGTTGGTTTTTATATTCTATGCGTTGGATGTGGGAGAATGGTAACTGAACGACTTTGACGAGGGCCAAATTGTTACGGCCTGATGAGTGAGTTGGAGCATCTCTCAGGGTGCCTCCTATCAGCAGATGTGAGTACCTACTGACAGTGGCCCAAGGAGGCACAAGCCATGAACTAGCCTTGGGTTTTGGGTGCCCAGGGTTCATTGATAAATTAAGGCTATGAAGGCTATCCCGCCTGGCCCAAGCCAATAGAAGGATGACAGTGGCGCAAGTCGCTGAGAATTTCAAAACTTTATCAATAAGGACTGTTTCACAACACACAGTGCATCATACCCTGCTGTGTATTGCATTTTTTTGCTTTGCAGTCCAGTCAAAGTGCCCACTCTAACCCTGGTCCACCTCTAATAATAGCAACACCCCCCCTACTAGACCTTGAAACAGTTGAAAAAGGTCACTTTGTCCAGTGAGTCCCATTTTCTTTCATATCATGTGCTTCAGCTGGGTACATGTGCACCACTTACCTGGGATGAGATGGCATTAAGATACACTTTAGGATAACCACAAACTGATGGAAGAAGTGTGATACTCTGGGAAATGTTCTGCTGGGAAACCCCGAGTTTTGGAATTCAAGTGAAATCAGTTTGATGGAGCAGTTAAGGCAGCACAAAGGAGATCTTCACTATATTAATCAGGCGGTTCTCAAGGTTTTTAATTTTTCAGATATAGCCACTACCACAGCAGCCATGTTTCAAATTAGAATGCTATACCACAACAACTGAAGTGACATATTCATTCTTCACATGAATTTTGAGCATGTATTGAATCAGATTGGAATGCACAAACAAACTTGGCACCCAGATTGGAATTCCAATTTGGACCGTCTGAGCAAATCCCAGCGTCCTGATTGGCAAGAAGATGTCTATAAATTTTAAGCTTCATTGATTAAAAAGTTTTTGAGAAAAAGATTTTTAAACATTTGTGAAATGTAGCTGCATATCCAAATGACAGAGGTCAAATTAAGGTCAAAATACATATCATCGCAAATCTTGAGTCTTGTTGTGTAGTACCCACATACTGAACTTCAGCTGAATCGCTGCAAAAATGTAGACATATGGGTCAAGAGGGAATTTTCAACATGCCTGCCATGGCATCAATATGCCTTGAATAAAGTTTGATCTGCTTATGGGTAGGAACATACATGCCGAGTTTCAGCTTCCCTGGTGAAGCAGTTTTGGGGAAGATTTTGAACACATTCATGAAATTTAGGGGTGTGGCCCCATGAGATAGGTCAAATGAAGGTCAAAATGAATAATACATTAAAACCTGGAATATTTGTGTTGAGTCTTGGTAGTATGTACATATCACATTTCAGCTGAACTGCTGTAGAAATGATTGAAAAATGAGTAAAAAAAAATGGCATTTTTAAGATTTCTGCCATGGTGACCATGTTTGAACTTCGATCAGAATGCCTCAAACTAACTTTGTTGCACACATAGGGTAGAAACATGCTTGCCAAGCTTCAGCTTCCTAGGTGAAGCAGTTTTGGAGAAGATTTTTAAAGTTATTAATGAAATGTAGGGTGTGGCCGTATGACAGTGGTAAAATCAAGGTTAAAATGGAACATATACCAAAACCTGGAATTTACACTTTAGGTCTTGATATGTAGTATGTACATATCACTTTTCAACTGAATTTCTGGACTCAATGGGCTGAATTCATCAAAGGTGTTTTTCATGTGTTTCAGTAGTTACGGCTTAAGTCTTAAATTGTGGCTAAATATGAATTGCACACAGACAGCTAAATGCATTCTTTTGTCTCAATTCATGAGAAGTGTTTAGTAACTGTTTCGGTATATGTGTGCAGTTTGGCCAGGAAGCTGTGTGTAACTAATAATAATTTTGATAAGTCAATAGCTTCAATGGCAGTAACCTCGATCCCTTTACGGTTGTCTGCACTGTGGCATAACTTTTAGTTGACTCCTTTGTGGGAGGCAAAACACTGACAATTCTAAACCCATGTACTGAAGTGTGTGCTACATGTATGATGAAAAATGTCAGAAAAAAAATGAAGAAGTGAAAGTTTTAAAAGTGATCAGCGGATGGGCCTCGTTGAACTCATACAAAGATATAAGTAAGTTGCTGAAGACAAGAGAAGTGGTGTAGAGCCTATCTGGGAAAACCCTACTAACTGTAGGATGCACCATTACATCCTCATGTTTGTCAACCTCTTCAGATTCCCACCTGTATTACCTTCAGTAAATACGGTACCCATACAATCTTTTGAAAATCCATAACATTCTTAAAAGTATTTTTTTGAATATGACTTTTTTATTTATGAATTTATAAATGCAGCGTGAAAATTCCATGAAAATATTTTTAAAAGCTTATTAGAGCTGTCTATTCAAGTATGTAAATGAAAAACCTCAACGTCTCATCCAGGACAGTAAAAATTGCCATGCTCGTGCTGACGTTACACACAGGAAGTTAAGGATCCTCAATTTCACGCCACTCTGCGAAAATCTTGACCAAAATCGCCAATCTCATCCATATTCTTATCATTCCACTCATCAATCATGAGGGAGAAGGGCGATGTCCTGTTATAGCCAATGCTGTGCAGCCACACGAACCTAGCCTGGAATCCATATATATCAAGTGCTGGTCGCTCCCAACGGTCACTGACTGATATCAGTCTGGCCTCAGTCGTATAGGCTAGCGTTAGCCCTTACGTGACTAATGAACTGGATATATAAATATTCATGTTTTATGCTCTTGGCTGATTGGGTGACCTTTTGGCGAGAACCCCATTTGCAGAATGAATGCTGACCAGGTTATCCGTCGCATCTTGTTGTCAGAAGTGGTAGCTAAGCAGGCGAGCATTTAAACGTTGGGATATACAAGTATCTATCTTATATCTGCATGTTGCGTGTATATTTCCTTTTACTTTGCTACATCAGGCATTTTACAACACAACTAACGGCTGTACTCAGCATAACGAATATGAGTTAGCTGGCCAGCTACGGCATTCGTGAATGTTATTTGACATGAACTTAAAAATTAGATTGTGGCTTGCTTGCCTTTACTCTTGGAGTGGTTACAGGTTTTGAACAGGATAATGTTTGGCCATATCTGCATTTTGTTTATTTCAGTGGGATTCTCCGGTTTAATAAAGGCTAAATTAAATAATACTCAAATTACATAACGTATTTCACTGTAATTGGCATTAGCTATAGCTCGAAGGGCATGATTGCATCAGCTAGATTAAAGTGATACTCCACCCAAAAACTATAATTTGTATATCAATTACTCACCATTAGATGTCTTGAACGGACGAAGTTGTTTTGCACCTGGCGCAACCTTATGGCCACTGGAGAGTTTTGAAAAATTATCCGAATTCCTTTTTTGCTGGAAGCAAATGGGGTCACCCAGTAGCAATGGGAAAAATCCACAAAACGTCCGTTGACAAACTTTGAAACCATCGTCCAACGCGTCGTCCAGTATAATCCAAGTCTGCTTTGTCCACTCGTATCCTCAGAACTCTAGAAATGCGGTTATTTTTCGCTAAAAATAATAAAATACCACAGTTATGCTTCAACTAAGCTCGCGCATTCAACGGAAGTCCCGGCTCGTGTTTATACGAGTATTCATCTGAGTGGCAGCAGAGTCTCTGGGCAATGTAATATGACAGTTGCTAATTTATTCCTTGCCTGTCTACTTTCTTCGGAAAAGAGAAGATGGATAGCTTTTTCCTAGTATTGCTGCACAACGTTTCGGCATTTTTAACGTGGATGGCCAACGCTTATTTTGCCGCTTTTCCCCGGTTGTTTAATATCTGATATCAATCCAGTACAACATCATAGCGATGAAATATATTCTTTTTCCCCTTAAAAACGATTAAACATTGATGGCAATAACAGTATCACTGAACATATAAACACAAGCATTATTTCAGTTTGAAAGTTTAATTCGTAGTTTGCCGCAGTCCATGCTGTATTTCTGTATTGCCAGATAATTACGTGACCGCTGCTGAGAGAGACACAGGTCTTAAACAAAGTTCATTTTCTCCTGATCTGTTGGTCTTAAAAATCCCATTGCAGCATCAGAATAGTTGGAAAATATATGGCCTGTGAAAAATAAGTCCAGTGACAATGGGGCAAAATAATCGGTGATAATCTGTGCTCACGTTCACTTCTCCCCATTGGGATAAATTCATTCAGGACCTGCCGCAAGTCTGTCTAAAGGGGCGGGGCACCCTTGCGACTGTGAGCCAATCACAGATCTTGCATGGATTTTGTGCGAATATTTGAAAGTCAAACGCTGGCCTACCGACTGAGGCCAGACATATCTGCAAGTGACTGTTGGGAGCGACCAAAGCTTGATATGGATGGATTCCAGGCTACACGAACCAAGCTCTTCATCATAATTTGTGTTGTGTTTGTACATTTGCAACTGATACTTTTGGCCATTGTGTAGACCTTACCTTGTTCTAAGCAGTCTATGGTCCGTATGCATGTTTAGTAGAAGCTCCGAAAAGTAGTCCACTATGGTCAATGGCAAACGTGTATCTAGTTGTTGTTTGTTTACTGTGCTGTGTTCATATGCTCCTTCATTGTTGCCAAAATGACCGGCCTCCAATAATTAATATTTTGAACAAAGTTACTCTCCAATAATAATAATAATAATAATAATAATAATAATAATAATAAAAAAAACTGTAAAATTTTATTGTTACGCCTATAAGCCGCGTAAATGGAGGAAAATCTGTATAATTTCCAGACATTCTGTATAAGTTGACATGATGCATCCTCCTCTCAGTTCCTCTAGAGCAAGTTTGAGAATTCTTATTGCATCCATGACAGAACCTGTGCTTCGACCATTGGGAGAAAACAGGCCCTAAACCGTGGCTATTCAATTACGTTTTCACGTAATTTTCATGGGGGCCAACCATCTCCCTGAGACATTATTCATCCCTGTTGATAGTTGGCATTTTTCTTTACTTGAAAGACTGCAAAAATAAGTTCCATAAGAAACAGTGTTCCTAAATTCCATCATTAAGTAATCCAATGCTTTTAGGCCTCATACAGTCTCTTTTTTGCTTTACTTTTTTTTTTTTTTTTTACATACTGAGATGCATTTTATGCTACACACGCAATTCTACAATTCTGCGATTCTGATTTGTGAATTGCAGTTGTAATCATCTTATTTTCTGAACTGCAGTTGTAATCATCTTAAAACCAAGGCATATATGCGCATTAAGAGCTTCCCAGGCTTCCAATAACCCTGTTTAAAGTGACCATATGGGCAATCGTATGCAACCCCTGGCAAGAATTATGGAATCACCACACGTAGAGGATGTTCATTAATAAAAAGATTGCAGATATGACACAAAACAATTTTGGTTCAATAGCTGAGCAGTCAGGATTCATGAAATACAACTCAAATAAATTGGATTAATGATTTAACTTAATGGCTTTTTTTTTTTCAAATCAATTGGAGGATAAACATGTGGAATCATTCAATATTGACCAAAAAATTATGGAATCATCAACGAAAAAATCAGAATTAATGCTTTGTTGCTCCTCCTTAGGCTTTTATGAAGGCCTGAATTCTTTGAGGCAGAGACTTCACCAATGAAAAAAAACAAAATACTCCCGTCAAGCTGTTTCCAACTTTCTCATATTGCAACTGACAGATCACACTTGCAGGATGGGGCCTTTTCATGGACATTTTTTTTTTTTTTTTTAAATTTCCACCATGAGTTTTCAACTGGATTGATATCTGGACTGTTTGCTGGCCATGTCATTGAGTTAACCCCTTTCTGCAGATGTAGACGCTTGCGTCTATGGAACTGCAAATTTAAGCACGCAGTTACAGTACTCGATCACTAGATAGCACCCCCGGATCAGTTGTTGAATATTCACAAGCAAGCAGAGTTCGAACGCAATTTAGAATATGGAGAAGTTCACTCCACTCCTGGTTTTTCAAGAGTTGCATGAATTAAACTCCTCAGCTAAGCCTGATGCGCAAACTGGTCAATATCCTTGCCAATAGCATCGATCCAGCAGTTTAAAAAAAATGATCTCTTGCGACAGAAAAAATCGTTGTCCTCTGTAGCAACCACTTTAGCTACAGCGAGCCAACGGTATTCCAATTAGTGGTTCAGAAAAATCAGTTTTCTGAAGCAAAAAATTCTACATGGTATTGATTCTCTCACATTCTACTGTCAATTACAGTCATCACATACAAAAAATGCGTAGTTCCCTACCGTGGATTTACGTGTAGATTTCTTCATTGACAAATTCAGTGCTTCCTTAAATCCACCCAAGTACTGGTGTTGATAGCCAATCACTCAATTATACACTCAGGCTCTTCTGCGTAACTGCACAGTTATAATTAACGCCCTCGTGAAACTTCCCCGGTAACAATGTATTGATTGGCTCGTTTCTTATCCAATTTCCGAATGTGTAAATGTTCCACAGTAAGTGAAACACATTGATTGGACAAACATAAGAGCATACAAGCCTATGCATATCAGCAGGCCCGGTTGTATCCTGTCTACGTTGCGCACATTGCTCGGCTGAAACATAGACTATATAAAAAGATGGACGCAGCACCCTGGTCTGAAAAATGAAGTCCATGCGGAATTACCGTAGAATGGCAGTCTATTTAATGGCCAGCAGATGGCGATGTCAGTGGTTGCAGAAAGAAGTTCCATGCTATAGAAGTCTATGAGAAAATGACCCTGCTTTCCCACCTGATTTTTCATTTAAATAATGATTTTTCACATTATTTTATAGTAGCTGTAGCAAGTTTCAAGTCTCCTTCGATATATTATGATGCTCATTTTTGTAAATTATGGTCCCATATAGACTAGAATAAAGGATAAAGCCAGAATATGCTTTTGGGGCGTGGCTATCCTCTGGTCCTCGTCCGATACGGTCAGATCCAGAGACACGTTCCTCCCCGGATCTTCAATTCACGCTTTCGTCCAATAGAAATCACATCCGGTTTCAAAATGACAACAAGGCGCAATTCAAATTTCCAAAATTGAGGCTTCCTTTATGGTATGCTGAAACCAATGGGTGACGTCACGGTAGCTTCGTCCATCTTTTTATACAGTCTATGGGCTGAAATAGACGCGATTTGTAGAAAAAAAAGACTCGCAAAACTGGCCTTGAAGTGTTCAGTTACATTTACAGGATTTAAATGAGATAAGGACATGGTCAATGGGAATTATTTTGAATGAAACAGGACCGGAGGGTTCCTTCTACTGGACACATCGGTCTCTGGAGGACGGATTCAATGAAAAAGGTTAGGCTGCTACTTTTGCTTTTGGTTTTGGAATGTATACCGTATTCAACAAAGTTTAAATGCCGAGGTTTTTTTCCTGTTTAAAATGTGAACTGCCCATGCATCTGGTTGGAATTATTTCATTGCACCGTTCTGTTGAATCTAGGGAGGCACATATTGTTTGATCTTCCCTGAAAGTGGAATGTCTGTTCTGATAACATAAGGTTTATCAGATTTCAGATATTACTGAGTTAGTGAGTTGTACTTGTTCCTTATAAGTGTTGAAATGAGTTTGTGAGCTCAGAAGTGGGAACTGGTAGCTTTCATTGCAGTGAATGTTCTGACCATTTAATCGGCAGTTTATTTAATTAGTATGTGTGCTGGCTTGGGGTACTTTGAAGAAAAATGGACAAAACTCTAAACTTTATTATGGAGAAAAGGCATATTTTGTGTTTGGAGAGGTTACTGGTGACCACTGATGTTCAGCTGCACTGATATTGATAAATTCATGCTAAACTCAACCCGAAAATCATTAGTTCATATTAAATTTCATGCCTCAAAACTTTCTTTGTGTTAAATACATGATTATTTTATGATTTGACAGTGCACCATTTTGAGGGATCTCAGACTTTGGGGAGCCACTTGGATAGCTGTATAATTTGGCTAATAGCATGTAGGTAATCAAGAATGTAATGTTGAAGATGAATTCTACTTGTGGTCAAGGAGTTCATGATCCCAGAAATGTATAGATTTAAGCCCCAGCAGTTTTTCAATTCTCAGTATTATTATTATTATTATTATTATTACAATTTCAATGGTGAATTCTCATGAAGATTTTTTATGTTTGCAGCCCATTTTCTCGACCAAAGTTGAGCCACACTTTTCCTCTTTATGAAGCTTAAATCTTGAATTATAAAGCATCAAATTGGGTAACCCATAAATAGCCAAATTTGGCTTCTGCGCAAAGGAGTTAATATGCCTTTCCTGCTGAAAAGCTTTTACATTCTTTGCTATTTGGCAAGATGCTGTGTCATCCTGAAAAATGTCTTCATCATCACCAAACCTATTTTCTTCCGATGGAATGAGAAAATGGTCCAAAATGTCAATGTACACTAGTGCATTGACTGTTGAGGTAATGACTGCGATCTCCCCTGGTCCTTACCTGACATGCAGCCTCATATCATAAATTAATGGGGATATTTGCTTGCTTTTTTTAGGCAGTCACCTTTATATGTTTCATCAGAATGACATGAGACAAAAGTTCCAGCATCTTTGCCTTTCCTGATGCAGATTTGTGATTCATCACTGAATATCACGTTCAACCAATCATCCACACTTATGAGTGGTTCTCCTTACCCACAGTAACCTTTATTTCTCCTGTTTAAATGTTAGTTCTCGTTTTTGTTTAGCTTTTCTGATGTAAATTAAAACAGCTGATTTCTGTCAGTTCCACAATCATTGACTCCCATTTCTGCCCTTTTGTTTTCATTTGTTCCATTTTCAAGGCGTATTGCAGTGAGTTCTTCTAATTCTGCAATTATGGTAATGTCACTGGTTGTAGACAGTTGTATTTTTACATGAGCAGCCTTAACACGTAGACCTGAGTCAGCAAAGCTGCATTTTTAGAAACATTGTGCGTACTAACAAGCCAATTGGACGTGAATGCAGAAAAAAAAAAAAAAAAAACGTTTTATGAGCTGCAGGAATTCGGAACCTTTGTAAGACATTGACATTTTATGTTAGATTTACCATTAATGTGGATAGGAAAATGCTTGATTGCATTGCAATTGCAATAAACAAAAATACATGCTGAGGGGAAATGGATACGGATTGATCCTTGCAACTCAACAAATCAGCATTTAGTTGGTAATTTGAAAACCTAAATGGGAATGGGTTTTGAGATGTATTGCACTTAAGGCGAGGTGAGAGCATAACCAAGGTCCCTCCGATGCCAACTCCAGAGTGGAGGAGGTTAAAATAATTGAATCTAATTTGTTTGACATGTGTTTCATGAAGCCAGACTATTCATCTATTAGAAAAAAAAGTTTTTACGCCATATCTGTGATTTATTTAATTATTTGCAATGAAAATAAATAAGTAAAAAAGCTGGATAAACATCCTCTACGAGTGGTGATTCCATATTTTTTTCCAGGGGTTGTATAACCATAAAGCAGACTGCCAACCCAAGGGCTTGTATAGCAATCAGTCAAACCCAGTTTAGCTTCAAAATCCTGAAACACCCAATTAATAAACCATAAAAGCAGAAAAAGACCCCAGGAAAAATCAAATGTTATGGTTTCCTTCAAAAAAAAAAAATAGCAGACCTGATGATATGTACAGTAACTAAGCGACTGCAGAGGGAAATAGTGTTCTGAATGTTAAGTGCATGCCAAGCACCCATAATGATCATCTTGGAAGAAACAGTGAACTGTAAGGTTGTTATGAGGCAATTAGAATCAGCCAGCTCATTTGAAGAAAATAGGACCGGCCAGGTATCGGGAATAGACTCTATATTTATATCGAGGCAAATTTCGTCCACGAAAACACCAACATTGTGTTTGATTTACGTTTGGTTTGATACTGTATTACATTGCTTGCTTTAAGCATATAAATGAGAAATCAACACTGACATTTACGTCAATGAAAAGATGTATTACTCATATAGCATTGATAAATTGAAGGCAGAAAAACCTTGTAGGCAAGGCATAGATTATATATCATTTTACATAACGCTTTCAGAAAGTATACTGCTTGTGACCATAGATACACATCCAGGGATTGATGAAAGCAGACACACACACACACATTTTTGCAAACATGCAGACATGGCGCGCATTTACACATGCCGACTATGACATACACTTGAGCATTCATACACACATGCAAATGCACACACAAACACACACTCCATCACTGGAAGCATTCGTCCTCAAAATTTTTCCCGTGGGACCACTGTGTATGCAGGATTTCATTACAACCACAGTTGCAAACCCAATTCTATCAAGCTGATAGTCTTAATAAGGTGTATTTCACATTCTGAGGGGTTACTCCACATTATTATTGAAGTCGCTATGCCTGCCATGAAGAATGAAAGCTTGTGGTCTTGTATTTCTATTGCCATATTGCAAGTAATTGCACAAGACAGAGAATGTAATATTCAAATTCAAAGTAAGATGCAGGTTTGGCACCAGGGCACACAGAAGGAGCAGGCGTTAGCTTTTCATTGAGCTGGCCTAGGTTTTTGTACCACAGATGAACTGCTTGAAGTAGATGCAGTAGTACTATCGTGTGTTTACAAGACATTGGCTTGGGCAGGGGAAGAATGCAATAGAAGCTCACTTGCAGATCATTTTTACCACAGTCAATATTAGCTTTGCAAAAAAGAACCATTCCTTTTCTGTTTTTATTTTGGCAGTACAGCTGTGCTGCACATTTTTTGCACACCATTATATAAACTAGACAGTCCGGGCGGCTGCGACCGCATGGGTGTAGCCCCTGAAAGCCCGTTTCTCCCCTTTTTTGCGAATTATTCGGCCAAGACTGTCGCCATGGCAATTGAAATCGATAGGTGTTATAAGTGAAGTATATCACATGTCCATACCAAATATTAAAGTAATCGGTCCAAAGTTGCAGCCTTTACTTCGTCCACAAGGAAATCTCTTTGTTTTGCCACTAATGTGCGTATTATGCAGCCAATACTGTCACCATGGCAACCAAAATCGATAGGTGGCATAAGTGAGGTATAACACATGTATATACCAAATATGAAAGTAATCGGTCAAAAATTACAGCCTGTACAGCATCCACAAGGAAGAGTCTATGTTACAGCACATACTTGCACATTATTTGGCCAATACTGTCACCATGACAACAAAAATACAAAAATGGGTAGGTGTCATGAGTGAAGAGTAGTACATGTCCATACCAACTATGAAAGTAATCGGTCAAAAATTGCAGCCTGGACTGCGTCCACAAGGAAATGTCTTTGTTTTCTTAGTAATTTGCATATTATTCGGCGAATACTGTGGTCATGGCAACCAAAATTGATAGGTGTCATAAATGAAGTACAACACATGACCATACCAAATATAAATGAAATTGGCCAAAAATTACAGCCTGTACAGCGTCTAGAAGAAAGAGGCGGCTGCGGTGACGGCGAAAGCACACGTGAATCATAGTAGCCGCCCAACTTCGTCCAGGGGCTACAACAAGTATTATACCAGCACACACAAGGTATGCACAAGTGACACATAATCACAACATAAACGATCATAATGCAGGGCTGACCACATAAACACAGCCTGAGACGAGTACCAGCGACAATGTCAGAGAAGGCCAAATTGCACAAAAGCAAAAGGAGGCTCCACTTACCATTGGCAGCGTTGTAGGTGTCATTAAGTGCTCTAATTTTCCCAGGAAAAGACCTTTCCATGTGGTTCAAAATGTCCTTATAAGAACCCATTCAAATGCAAGTATTTTGTGCAGTTTAGTGAGAAGTGTTCAAACAGTAATTTTTCTGTTGATTTCACTTTCTCCTAACTTTTGGCTGTTTATTACTTTGCGTTGATGCACTCCAGTGGCAGAATTAGTTAAATCCATGATGGGCTTTACGGCCATGACATCTCAGAGGGTCTTCCCTTCTGGATCAAGAGCAGCAAGTGCAGCGGGCAACTTTAAATGACGGTCACTGAAGAGTGCTTGCATTTTGCCAAGAACATGATCCATGGCACTGAATCGCAGCCTTTGTAGCTCAGGTTTATCAGAGGTGTTGGCTCCAGTTGTTTCCTGAACTACACACCCACAGATTTTGATGTCTCTGTCGGCTTTGTTTTGTGAGCACAGAGAAGTTGGCGTGCTTGCTATGACTGTCCTGTAGCACATTGATTCTATCCTAAAAACGTAGCTTGCAAGCGCATTTTGTTATGTTGGTTGAATGGTTTGCATCCTCTCCTTACAGAATCTTGTTTGTGGGGTCATACTACATAATCATCTACAGGGTACAGGTAAATTATACTAAGTTCAAGCTTGAGTTTATATTCCATCTGGATTAGAACATTTAAATACTGATGTACAAGGACTGTCTCCTTGTTCCATTGTGTTTAATACAGAGATACAAGAACTCATATACACGCACAGCACGCGCACACACATAGACACGCACGCATTAAAATTTTAAATCGGCTTTCCTTGTGAACCAGATGAGAGATGAACAAGAAGCTTTCATCTGATACTCCCTGTGACACCTCAATGGCCCCCATGCATTTTTATGCTCCATGGGTCCTGGCACTGCTGACCTGATCAAGAACTGATGTTATGTCTTCAACGAATTGAAGAATGATGGCGTCAATGGCCATGTGGCCTCTCTGGTCAAGCAAAGCCTTGATTCTTTCATGTCTACAATATATGGCATCAGTGGGTTTTCAGAAAAAGGTGCAAAGAGCATTCAAAATACGCCCCCAAAAAATGGTGATGGTTTGATGGTTGACATGCATGTGTTGTGTGCAGAGCAAGCTAAGTATCGCTTACAGTTTAGGCCAAGCAAATGGGGCATCACCTTCATTTGTTTTTCTCGCAAATACTTCTGAACTTCACCATGCATTACATCACAGCCACTCCATCTGTTACGTTAACATTAGACCATGCTAACTATAAGAATGAGACAGAGAGCAAAGTAGCATTAAACTTGTTTACTCTGAACCAGGAAGCAGTGTCCATCCCTTAAAAGGGTCCGTGTTGCAACATCAACATAGCTCAGCTATAATTCTATTTACAGGACACCTCTCTCTTAAAGTAAAACCTCCATTATTAACTAAACAGGTTTCAGAGGTAACACACTCTTACAAGCATTGGAAAATTATAAACCTGAGCCTTCCATTACACCCCCTTTTCAAAACATTTACAAAACAGATTTCTTTGCATTTCTCTTCCCCCTTTTTCCCCAGTCTCTTACAACAGTCCTCTTACAAATCCAGATGCACTGGTGGACGTGATATATGGCCTGAGGATGTCACATATGATGTATTGGTTGCATCTGTACATTTTTGATTGTTTGTTTCTCTGGTGGTGTGAGTGGGTGTGTCAGTGTTAGTGCATCAGGTGTGTTAGGAGGTAATGTCTTGGGTCGTGTGTTGTGTATGAAGCGCATGTGTGTATGGTTTCTCCTGACTCGTCCTTCATCGATGTGTATGATGTAGGACCTGGGTGTTGTCGTCTTTTGAGTGACAGTCCCTTGTTTCTTCTCTCTCGGAAGCCACACATTTTGGCCAGACTGCAGTTGTGGTAGAGGACGGGCTTTGTGTCACCGGTTGTAGAGATGTTGTCGGTTCTCCTTTGCTCACTTTCTTGACTTTCTGAATCCACTGATGTTTGGCCACTGGGGGCACAGTGCTGCTGGAAGTTGTGGTATGGTGGAGCGTATTTGTCCCCCCCTGAGGAGTTGTGCCAAGGAGTAGCCACTTTCCAGGGGTGTAGCTCGATATGTCATCAGCGCCTTTACTTTGTCACCTCCTCCTTTCCACAGTCCTTTTACCGGAGCCACGGCACGCTCAGCCTCCCCATTTGCCTGTGGATATCTGGGGCTGCTTGTGATGTGTAAATCCATACTCCGCGGTGAAGTCCTTGAAGAGCACACCGCTGTACTGCGACCCGTTGTCCGACAAAACGATCTCTGGAATTCCGTGGCGACTGAATGCATCCTGAAGAGCAGCCACAACAGTTTCAGCAGAAGCTACCTCGAGGTTGGCTACCTCAATGTAGCATGAAAAGTAATCCACTACAAGAGGTATGGCTTCTTCTCCCAAAAGGAGAAGTCTGTGCCGACTCGTTGCCAGGGTCTTTTTTGCACCGGTGTGGTCAGCAAGAGCTGTCTGTGTTCTGCCCTATGCTGTGAATATATGCTGCAGTTTTCCATCATCTGACTGATGTGCACCGACAGTCCCGGCCACCAGACTGACTGGCAAGCCCTTGCCCTGCACTTAAGAATGCCTTGGTGACCACTGTGAAGGTCATGAAGGATTTCCAGTCTCATGCCATCTGGAGTCACAATCCTTTGACTTCTGAGAAGCAGCTCTCCAGCTAAAGTGAGGTTTTCCCTTTCAGGCCAGTACAGGCCCAGCTCCGGTGGGAGAGCATGTTTCTCGGGCCACTCAGACTCACAGTATTTGATGAGCTTTGCACAGACGGGGTCAGCTTTTCTTTTTCTTTGATTACCTTTAATCTGGCTTCTGTGGCAGGAATACTTTGAGTGACTGCATCCACAAACACTTTGACATTTGTCTTGTTCTCTTTGTCTTCCTGTGTGAAAATGTGCTTCACATAGGCCCTTGATAATGCATCTGCTGTTATTAGGTGCTTACCAGGCACATGAACGATGTCAAATGAGAATTTCATTAGCTTGTGCACTCCTCTTAGTAACCTCAGCCTTCAAATCTGGAATCTTACCAGCCTTGACCTTCATGCTCAGCAGTGGCACTAGTGGAGCCTCTCCATCCTGAACCTCGGTCCCAGAACCTGATTAGACCCTGGTGCAATGAACATTGCTTTCTCTAGAGACGTAATTTTTTTTGTTGACATACCTCTGGGGAACATGTTTCATTTTGTTCATCTGTTTTTCTTTCATTGGGTTGTGCAAGACTCTCTTAATCCAAATGATAAGGCATCAGTCAGAGCCGCTGGGGGGGCTGTTGGTGGGGCATAGCCCACCCTGCACCCTCCTCTCCAGTTGTTGACCTTCATGCTCAGCAGTCTGTGGCTTGTGATCAGTCTCCATCCTTCCTCTCTCCCAGAAGGTATTGGCAGACCCTCACATGCCCAAGTAGCTGGGGCAAAAACTTACTGAGATAATTTTTTTTTTTGGTGTCCATCCTCTCTTCACAATGGGCTTCCATGTTCCATCTGTTTGCTGTTGGGTCAAGACTCCCCTGAGTCCAAATGATGAGGCATCAGCTGATACACACGTCTCTGCTGTTGGTGAGTGGCCCAGAAACATGGAGAACTCCTCTCAGTTGTTGAAATGCCTCCTTCTGTGGCGCGACTTAGCACCATTTATTCCCTCCTCCTTAGAGCAGATATTTCATTTTTGCAAATTAGCCCATGATGCCAAAAACCCCTATAGAGATAATTGGTACATTACCTCAAGTTATTTGTGCCTTCGACATTGTTTTTCGGCATCCCTGAATCGCTCTGATCTTTCCTGGGTCTGGTGTCATAATGCTGTGATGCGGTGGCAGGTCCATGATGCTCCTTCAAATTCAAATCAAATACATTTAATCCAGTCAGCTCCAAAACTTTTCTTGGACAACCTTGAATTGCACATTCACCACGCTATAAAATAATAATGTATAATTATGAGACAGAGTTATTTTCAAGGCAAATTCATAACCAGAACTACATTCCAGACATACCAGCTGGGCGAAGTGATTTCAAAAGCGTATGTTTACTGCAACAACTCGCAACCTCGCAACATCAGAGGTGCGCACTGTGCACTGTGTTAATCCGCCCAGCGGGTTACTCAAGAAAGTAGTTCCAAGTATTTGCTTCATGTGTCGTAATGTTTCATAATATACATTATCATTTCATAGCGTGGTGAATGTGCAGGTCACAATTGTCCACGAGAGCGTTTTGGAGCTGCTGGATTGCATATTTGAAGAGTTTTGAAGGAGGGAGGGACCTGAACCGTTCACTTTCATTATGTTTGCCGAGCAGCTCGTGTCTTTCCCTCCCGAATCTCACAACAACGGGCACGGATAACTAAAGGTAACGTACCTACTCATATAACTATACGGATTATGGCAATAGGCCAATTTGCCAAAATGTTGAAATATCCTTTTAAGTCTCATTAGGACCTGATGCAGCCTCTCGTTGTGTTGGGCCGTGTTCTTGCCATACACCAGTATGTCATCGGCATGACAGACAACGCCTGCATATCCCTCCACCATCTGAGACATGCGGCGTTGGAAGTGCTCCGGGGCAGATGAGATCCCGAACGGCAAGCAATTAAATGCATATCGCCCGAACGAGGTGATGAAGGACATCAGAAGTGAGTTTTCTTCTGACAACAGGATCTGCCAGAAGCCCGAAGTGGCGTCTAGCTTTGTGAAGACTTTCGCCCCAGCAAGCATGCCAAGTGAACAGTCGACTGCTGGGAGGACGTGTCTCTCTCTCTCTCTCTCTCTCTCTCTCCGGACCCACTTGTTTAAGTGTGTCAGGTCCACACATAGCTGGATCGATATTTTCCCCCCGAGGCTTGGGCCCTATGACCATGCCCGCATGCCATGCAGCTGGTTGCGTTACTTTGGAAATCACTCCCATACTCTCCATGCAGTTTAGCTCTGTTCTCACCTTGTCGCGCAGAGGGAGAGGCACGCGGCGTGGAGATGACAGGGCATATGGAACAGGATCTGACTCTAACACAATTGTATGGGGCTCCTTTAATTTCCCTAAGCCCGAAAACACACTGGGGAACTGGGCTTTAAAATCCTCCTACTGGGCTTCAACAGTGCGGATCTGTTTCAATAGTTTGAGAGCCACAATAGCAGGAAGAACTAGAAGGGGCTTAGACAGTTCTTTAAAGGGGACCTATTATGCTACATTTCCAAGTTTACATTTTGATCTTGGACTCCCCTAGAGTACTCCTGATCATTCAAATCCCAAAAAAGGGTCCTTATTTAGCTCATACTGGCATCCTCAAAAAAACCCATTTGTAGTCCATTGCAGTCTTGGCCAGAACCGCCTCGTTTGGGTTGCTCTTCCGCTGTGGCCCCCCCTCCCCGTGTGCCCACTTTCTTCTGATTGGCCAGCTCAGTGGAGGGCGGAGCTGGGCGGGTCTCGGCAGAACGCAGTTTTCTGGGTCCGCCTCCCTAGTGTGAAACGTGAGACGCGTCTGCCATCTGAGCTAAGGAATCGGCGGGGAAATTCCACAATCAAACGCTGTACATGTGTTAAGAGCTAATGAAATGAACATGCTCTAATAAACGCAGCGACGAAAGTGGAGGACGCAATGCGAAAGTCTGGCAGCTCAAGCTAGAATTTGCTATCTACCTACGGCATGGTGAGTACACTGGTGTTTCCACTCTATAGCTAGGATTGAGAGAAAGCTAGAATCCACCCAATACAGACACATTTGTAGAACGGGTTGACATACCCAAGTGTAGACCGGAGACAGTAGAAATCCGGTGGGTCTGAGTTTAGAGGGAAACATGGACAGTGAAGAGCAGCAAAAAGTGGACTAACAACTTATGGACTGCTTAGGTGTGTATTATAAGGACCTGCTGGTTCGTGTGCATAACTATGGTCTGTCGTTAGCGTAGAGTAATGAACAGCTTCTGCGCTGGTATATGACAAAGGGGCGAAAGCTCCAGGCTAAATGGCCTTTTCGGAAATTGCCTGTGGTAATGGTTTACTTATTAGGCCGGAATGACCAGCGTTAGCTCACGGAAAATGGGCGCGTTAAGCCGCTTTCACACCGGACACGAAACAATTTTTTTGCGCGAGAGATTACATTGAAAGTCAATGCATTGTCTTTGCATTGACTTTGAATGTAATCTGTCGCGCGAAAAATTAGTTTTGTGTCTGGTGTGAAAGCGTCTTAACGCGCCCATAACGCGTATTTGTGTCTTTGCATTGACTTTGAATGTAATCTATCGCGCAAAAAATTTGTTTCGCGTCCAGTGTGGAAGCGGCTTAACACGCCCATAATGCGTGTATTCGCGTCTTTGCATTGACTTTGAATGTAATCTGTTGCGCGAAAAATTTGTTTTGTGTCCAGTGTGAAAGCGGCTTAACGCACCCATGACGCGTGTATTCGCGTCTTTGCATTAACTTTGAATGTAATCTGTCGCGCGAAAAATTTGTTTCGCGTCCAGTGTGAAAGCAGCTTTTCGGATAGTACGCGACAGCTAGAGAAATCTCCGGTTATGTTATGAATATAATACAGGTTTTACACACCGTAAGTTCCTTTAGCGTGGACAGTTGCTTATGTGGAGCTAGCGAATCGATAACTTCTACAAGAAAGAATTTCCTATTCAATCTCCGCCTTTTTTGGCCTTTTATTAGCCAGAACAATTTCTAAAGGGGGATGAAATTACGCCACGGCAGTGCAAAGAAATTGTTTGTTATACTAGACACATTAGAGCTTGTGCGTTTCGCATTGCTTTCACCGCGTTAGCATCAGAGAGCTAGCCCAGATATTGGTGAGGTATCCGGCTGATCCCAGTCATGGATAAGTTGAGCGATCACAAGCAGCCATAAACAAACCCAAACAAGTATCCCAAGCTCTGCAAAACCTACGTCTGATCTAACTGCAGCCTTTTCAGCCCAACTTTGCAGACACATACAACACGTCTCTGGTTAGCTTCAACTGTAGTGGCTACGAAGTAACACAAGCATACTGATCAGAATTACTGCATATCAGTGAACCAGGAGCATTTTTAAGTAGCACAGCATGCAAACTAACAAGCAGTAGCTGGTAACCGAGCGGTCATAACAACCACAGAGACAAACCCTTGCAATACAGGTCTTACAGAGAGCAAGTTCAGTTACTGTGGACAGTTGTACCAAGCATCCAAATTACAAACAAGTATAAAAAGTTAGCTTCAAATGAGGTTTATTTTCGCACACCTTCTGTTGAATTTCCCCTGATATTAGTCTTGCATATTTAGGACACAAACATTAGCAACAGTAACTTGGCTACGTTAGCCGCAGTGCTACAGCCACAATCAACAGGCTATCACGTTAGGTAGGCTTATGCCATAAAAGCAACTTGCAGCTTCTGCATCTGAGAGTCACGGACAGTAGTGACTAATATAGGCTTTATCCTCAGATGTTTTACAAAGCCTGCTTTTGAGGCCAGTTGTTAGTGCTATCGTTAGCGGTCCTGCTAGCCACCCGTAACATGTTAGCTTCACAATATTTGCTGTTATATCGTTACTTGCAGCTTGTGGCTCCGAGCGCTTGATCGATGCAACTGCTTCAGGTTTGAGAGGCAGCTGGAACGCTTATCCAGCGTCGAATTATGCTTTATTGACGAAGCTGTCTGGAGAAATGATGAGCACAAACAGCTAACGTTCCCTTTGGCCGAGGCTGTTTTGCAAGACGAAAACAAAACGCTACCCACTGATTTCTAGTGGAATCGTCTTTTGGAAGAGTAATAGGCAATTTTCTTCGCGTCCAAAAATAAACGGACAAGCACCTTTGGGAGAGATACTGACCAAACTGCACCTCAAATGATCTGCGGTTCTTCTTTTGTATTTCCAAAAGTGTAGACACTACTAAGGCATAGTATGATCCGCGGTTGTTTGTGCCTGCTAGAATAGTTTCCGGTGTGGGCAGGTCCAGCACCGTAATTGGCTCTGGCTAGGTCTGTATTAATTGGACGACACAACCTGACGTCAGGTTTTGCCCAGATCTCGTGAAGATCTCGGAACAAGCTGTTCAGAGAGGAAATCACGTTCATCACGTTCTTGGATTATGACAAAACCTCTATATCTTATGTTTAGAAACTTTTCAGAGGTTGAGTATGGACATCCAACATTATAACATTACTCATATGTATTAAAAGAAGGATCAGCATAATAGGTCCCCTTGAACAACGTAAATGGATTGTTTAGTTACTCTTTCTTTGATGGTCAATTTACCTTCAAAACATCCTTTGACATCCAGTCTGTGTCGTCCTTGTCCATACAGCACCTTCCGGGGCCGTTGCAGTGTGCCGTGTTTTTCACTGGAGTAAGTGCTGCTTGGGATCACTGTGACTGCTGCTCCCATATCCAATTTAAACACCGTCTCCTCCTCATTCAGCTGTACCACTTCGATCCATTCCTCATCTCCCCCCAAGCACATTTCTCCCAGGAAAGCGAACTCCTCCTCCTCTTGACTCCCCAAGTGTTCCTGTAAGATGTCATGCACATCCTTGGCTGACCTGCATTTTTTAGCGTAATGTCCCTTTTTATGCCATTTTTTTCACTCAGCCTCTCTGGCGGGGCAGTCTTTCCAGAGGTGTTTCTTTGTGCTTCCACATCTGCCACATCCTGCGAAGTGGCTGTCTGCTTTATCTTTTCTCCCCTTCTGTCCTTCGCTGTTCCTTTTAAATATTGCCTCAACACGCCCTATTGCTGGCTCTGACCCTCTCAGCACTGGCTGCTGTTTTTTCACAGCTGCGCCTTGTTTCACTCTCGTCATTGCTTTTTCTAACGTTAAATCCGGGTCCAACTGTAAACTTTCTGACAGCTTAGCATCCTGTATGCCGACCACTATTCGGTCCCTAATTAACTCTTCTCTCAGAGCTCTGAATTGGCAATGTTCCGCGAGTGTGTGTACAGCAGTAATAAAAGACTCCACGCTCTCATCCGGCTCTTGAATCCGACGATTGAAACGTGCTCTTTCGATGCTGACGCAGTGTGCGTTGAAAGCATCCGTGACCAAGTTGTAGGACTTTTTCTGTGCATCCGTCAGCAGTAACACATTAAGGATATCTTCGGCGTCGTCACCAGCCGCATACATGAAAGCATTCACTTGAAATTCCTCTGACTGCTTGTCGAGTCCTGACGCTATTCTGTACCGTTCAAACTGCTTCATCCATCTCGGCCAGTCATTAGTATTAGAAAAGTCAAACTTGCCTGGCGGGGTTAGCTGCGGGGCTAACTGGCGGCGCTACCTGCTGCGTGCTCCGCTGTTATCCATATTTCTTTTCTTTCTTTCAGGTTTAGTTTGTCTTACTCTAGTTTCTATGTAATTCCGCTTCTCGAACCACGTTACACTAACATTGGACCACGCTAACTATAAGAATGAGACAGAGAGCATAGTAGTGTTAAACTCGTTTACTCTGAACCAGAAAGCAGTGTCCATCCCTTAAAAGGGTCTGTGTTGCAACATCAACATAGCTCAGCTATAATTCTACAACCGCAATTCTGAAATAGTTGGGACAAAGTGTAAATTGAGAATAAAATCAAAACGCAACGACTTTAAATCATACCAGCCAGTATTTTATTCAAAATAGAACAGAGATAACATAGCACAGGACACTTTGCCACTTTGCTACAGTCCATTTTAAATGAGCCTTGACCCACAGAACACGGCGGCGCTTCTGGATCATGCTCAACAATGGCTTCAAAGTGTTCCACAATTTTTTTTTACGCAAGCCTTCACAGGTTGGAGAACCTCTGGCCATCTTTACTTCTGAGAGACTCAGCCTCTCTTTTACATTCCTTTTATAGCCAATCATGTTACACGCCTGATGCCAGTTAACTTAATTACTTGCTAAATGTTCTTTCAGCTGATTCTCTTATTTATTAATTGCTTTTTCAGCCCTTTTTTGCCTGTGTCCCAGCTATTTTGAGACCTGTTGCAGCCAGAAATTTTGAAATAAGCTCATTTTGTGGATCAAAATGTAAAATGTCTCAGTTTCAATATTTGAAATGTTATCTATGTTCTATTGTAAATAACATATTGGCCCCTGTGATCTGAAAGTCATTGCATTTTAATTTTAGTCACAATTTACACTTTGTCCCAACTATTTCGGAATTGGGGTTGTATTTACAGGACATCATCATATGTTTGATGCAGAATCTTACATGTAAGCAAGGCTGTCTTGGTTAGCTCTGCAATTTTGGAGTTTGCAGTGGTTTGGGCATTACTTGATTTTGTAGTCCTTGCTGCATGCAGTCGTTCTTTTCCTTCTTTTCCATACTGATTTATAAAAGGAATATTTTCAGTTCTAGTACTGACCCTGAATCTATCATACGATAATATGCCGACTTCCTTCACAATTGCATCAGCCACAGAGCTGTCCATTGCCACAATGAGATCATTTTGAATTTTATTGGCTTTTCTAAGTACCAGCCTCAAAGGTAACTACTATGTGTTTTTACTTGTGAAAAGGTCCGTCTCCCCCCTGGCCCCCCTTCCCAGCCTAACCCACCAGACGGACAAACAGACAGGGACATACCAAGAGGCACCACTGCAGGACCTGAGTAGTAAGTATGTAGAGTTTTGTTAAGATCATGCAAATGGTTGTGGAGTTATGCTCTGGACAAGAATTGATGACGATTGATGAAACGAAGTGGGAAGAACACGAACGGAAACCGAGCCTAAAACAACTCATCTCCCCTCTCCCTCCGGGGTAGAGACAAACTATTTCGCAACTTGGAACTCCACAACATCCTCAGGAGATGAGACATACGGCTTCTCTGTAACTGATGTGAATTTAATAACACTGAGATTTCTTTACCGTTTTCACTACCATTTACTCTCTATTGCCACAGATTATAACAAGTCAAATGCTCTAAGGATGTTTCATGTCTGTTGTAGCCTTTGGTGGTGTGATTGCAGTCAGTGAAGCCTTCAGTGGTGGTTTGTACAAAGGATCTAAAGCCAAAATTTCTGTAGAACCAATCTCTTATGTCCATAGCTATGTATACACCATAATACTACACTTACCTTCGACTAATTCAGTTCAATCAGGGGAAGCAAGTATCTGATCTATGGATAATTATTCAATACAGATTGCACAGCTGATATGATGATAAAGTCTTGACAGAGTCTTTGGTGCTTGTATTCTGCAGGAAGATTTTGAAATTGAGGAGCAGCAGTAAGATAAAAGCCCCACAGAGTCCAGACACTGGTGATGGTGGTGGCTGATGACTTTGCTGACTGATAGGCTGAGGAGGTTGATAAAAATGAGAAAGCCGAGGAATATTTGAAGACAGGCTGGTGATGAGGAGGTAGAGGGTGCACATAACAGCAGTGAATGTCCAAAATGCGGGGAGAGAATCAAATTTAAGAAGACAACGGAGAAACAATAGGCTAACTTCATAAGTGTGTCGCAGTACTATTGGATGGATTTGATCAGCTGATAGGGCACCTGACGTCTTAAATAAGAGTTAAATAAATAAAATAAAAATGACAGCCCAAGACAATGACAGCTACAATAAATGAATGAGTATGCGTGAGAGGAGTGATAGGCAGATGAAATATGGAATAAACTACAGACTAAAGTATGCAAAAATAGTTTTCCTGACATATCTTAGTTAAGCTATGTTGCTGTGAACACACTCAGCAGTTTAATTAGCATGTTCAGTGGCTTCACTGTTGTTGTTATTACTAGCTTACATCCTGGTGGAGTTGTTACATTAAGCAATGCCGATGTTGATATTGGTTTACAACCCCATCTCAGAAAAAAGTGGGGATGGTAATGAAAATGCTCGTAAAAACAGGAAGCAGTCATTTCCAAATTTGATTTGTATTTCATTGTATTAAAAAAAGATATTTGAAATTTTGACAAGCCACCTTAAATTTATTTATATGCATCCTTCCCTGTATGTCAGCTTTGCAACATATTCCAAAAAAAGCTGGGACAAAGGCAATTTAAGACCAGTAATCATGCAAAAAAAAAGAATAATGATGTGATAAGAAACAGCTGATGTCCACTGATTATAATTATAATTTGGTACAAAAATACTATCCAGTGAAGGCCTAGCCCTTCAGGAACAAAGACGGGTTGAGGATCGCAAATTTTTATACAAATGCGTGAGGGAATCATTGAAAGGTTTAAAAACAATGTTCCTCAAAGAACTCAAAGACAGATTGGAAGGGATTTGCATTTTTCATCCTCAAAGGAACATAACATAATTAAAGGATTAAAGGGATAGTTCACTTTTTTTGAAGTGGGGTTGTATGAGCTACAAATAACCTCTACTTACATTAGATGCAGGAGACAGCTCCTTGCTCTCCCCCAGTTAGCCGCACCGGCGCACAGTGCTGGACGGAGATTTAGGCAATACACTGTTGTGAACGGTCCCAAAGTAACAGCGTATTTTTGCGGCCTAAAAGAGGTCCTACCTGAAATAATGCACCACGTTAATTGTACGCTATATTACAAAAATTTACAGCGCTTCACATACCTCCCAAGTTTGTAGGAACCAAATGCTGGTCCATCACTACAGGGTTCCATTTTGTTGAGTCGGGGGGGCAGAGATTCCCTTTCATTTGTTTAGTTGGGGGGGGGGGGCTATGGTATTAAGGATCTGATATCATAGCAGGGAATACTAATGAACCCCAACCTAAATTCAAGGTTGAAATATACAACAGCTTTCATGTTTGGGCTGGCATACACAACAGTACCGCAATAGACAGCAAAATTCAACAACACTAACACTGTCGTGCCCAGAAGGCTATTATTACAACTGCATGAGAGCCATTTATGTCAACTGCCAGTGCCTGGTTTTCATATGTCTGCAACTTCTTACAGGTTGATGATTAATAATAAAGAATAAATACTATTCTTGTAATGCAATCCCAAGGAACATGCAAATGACTCATGTACCACTAATCACATGCCCTACTGTGGCCATTGTTCCGTACCTTCTGCCAATGGTTGTGCACTGGCCTATTTTTCTGAAGCATCAACAGAACTGCTATCAACACCACCACCACCTTTGAATAGCAAACAAATTCGAGATGAATGTTGCATGTTTCCATGACCTCGAATATCTTACACCAATTTTCAGTAACGTGTCAGCTGTTGAATATATTAGTGCTAGTATTGGCGCTTGCCAATTAATATCGACTGCGTCAATATGTGTGCATTCATTTAACAGTGTAAATTCAATCCGAATACCGCATAGCTAGGTAGCTAATCATTTATTTACTTTTGCATACACATTCTTATTCCTTCTGCTGCTTTTCCACCAAATGCGAAACGAGTTTTTCGCGCGATAGATTGCATTCAAAGTCAATGCAAAGACGCAGTGTCTTAGCATCTTTGCACTGACTTTGAATGTAATCTACGCATGAAAAATTCGTTTCGCAGTGGGTGGAAAAGCAGCTTAGACTAATTGTAGACCTCGTCACAATTTTGTAACTTTTCAGCAACTTGTCGAATAAGATCAAAAATGTTCGCTTAGTTGCTGTTATTTCGTATTTGAATGACAGCACCGAACAAGCACACATTAGATAACTCACTTCAAGAAGCATCGCAACTTGAACTCCTCTCCTCCACAGTCAGACCAATACACGCGCGAGTCGCCCCACCCCCTCTACAACATGCTGCCTGAGTACTTGGACTGTTTGGGCGGGGTGTTAATCAAAACAAACCAATCACATCTTGAGCTCCTAACAGGCTGCTGGCCTCTGATTGGCCTGGCCTGTCTCGCTGACTTTAAGAAAAAAAAAAAAAAAGGTCAGACAGGCGAGCCAGCCGGAGCGGACCGGCCTGACAGCTGATTGTTTCTGGCCGGCGACCTGTCAAAAAAAAAAAAAGAACATGCAGGCCAGCAGCAGGCCAGTGACAGACCGGCGCTTTGGGAATTCTCCCGGTTCTCCCGATGTACAGTCTGGGCCTGAATAAAACGTAAATCCCTCAATGCGTAAATTGCGGGTTTTTTCACTTGCTTGTGGGTCCGCGAGTTTTGCTTTTCAAATGTGGGTCACTTGGGTGCTATGGCTTCAGCTGCTCAGAAAAAAAACACAGTCGCTCTTGAACTAACCAACTAACGTATTCCATTGGAGTAAACTGCACGCTGTAGCAATCAGCTGTTTGGGTCAGACTCTGAGCGGTTTGTGGCAGAGACAGCATTTCAATGGCATAGAATTACGTCTGAAATTTAAAAAAAAAATGCCCTATTACGTATAACCAGCACAGCAGATGCACAGTATGTGGCTCCGTAGACCCTATGTGATATCACTTTTTGCTGCAATGTTACATTAGACTTTTTCACAGGTGTTTCACTCTCCTGATGCATGGGTACAGCAGTGCTCTTCAGCGTGCACCGTTGAGATTTCCCTGAATGTAGCCTCACAAAATTCTCTTTGGAAAAATGAATACTGCAAACACGGAGCTCTTTTAGGGATACGGGCGACGAATCAATATCCTTGTTGAGCGCGACTAGCCACAGCTGCCGAAGTCCAATATCCCACAAAGGAATGCGGTGGAAGCTGTAAGTGCTCCAGGATACAGCTTTGCTTTCATGTCCGGGAAAGCAACACACACAGGGCATTTTCGAAATGTTTGCACAAGTTTAACGATCGTCCAATTTCGCAACTGCAGTTACAGTGACCCAAACAGCTGATCTTCTTCTTCTTCATCTCTCGGTTTAACTGGCGGACCGCCAAACAGCTGATCGCTACAGCGCGCAGTTTACTATGATGCGCCACGCGGAGGAATACGTCAGTTGGTTAGTTCAAGAGCAACTGTTTTTTTTCCGAGCAACTGAAGCGCTGTAATTTTTTTTTTTTTTATAGCGTACAATTGAAACGGTGTATTATTTTCAGGTAGGGCCTCTTTTAGGCCGCGAAAATACGCTGTTTCTCTGGGCCTGTTCAGTGTATCGCCTAAATCTCCACCCAGCACTATGCACTGGTGCGGCTATCTGGAGGGGATCAGAGAGCTTTCTACTGCATCTAATGTAAGTAGTGGCAATTTTTAGCTCATACAACCCCACTTCAAAAAAAGTGAACTATCCCTTTATTGGAATCTAGTGGAATTTCCGTGCTTCAAGAGCGCATGCACAAACCTAAGCTGAAAACTTGTGATCTCTAATCACTCAGACAGCATTGTGTCAAGAACCTTAATTTATCTGTAACTGATATGAGCAAGAGGCGTTAGAATTACTTTGGCATACCTTTTCCAAGTACTGCAATATGCAGTTACATCTGTAAATGCCACTTAAAACTTTGCCGTGCAAAAAGAAAGCCTTCGGTTTACAGTGTCCAGAAAGCATCGTCAACTTCTCAATACTAGGGGTCATCTGCAATGGACCATCACACAGAGTAAATGTTTATTGTGATCAGAAAAATCAATATTTCAAGGCTTTTTGGAAGAAACAGATTCCATGTTCTCCAGACCAAAAGAGAAAAGGAACATCCAGACTGTTTCCAGCCAAAATTCCAAAAGCAATGCATGGGACATGGAATGAGGTAGTGTCAGTCTTTGGGAAGGGTAACTTGCACTTCGATGAAGGCACCAGTAATGCTGAAAAGTAAAGGAAGAATTTGGAGCAACATGTGCATTCTTCAAGACAACATGACTTTTCCAAAGGCAACACAAAACCACACTCTGCACACATTACAAGGGCATGCCTACGTAAGAAGAGGATGCAGGCATTGGACTGGCCTGCCCACAGTTCTGACTTGTCCCCAATGATGAAAGTGTGGCACATTTTGAAACACACAAAAGGCGACGACAAGGAACCAACATTGTTGCATGCCTTAAGATTTTTTGCAGGAAGAATGGGGAAAAAATTACACTTGAAGTCTTCAGTTCCAAAATTTTCATTAAGTGATAAAGGAATGGTAGCATTATAAAGTGGCAAACTGTGGACAGTAATGCACAAGCCTGATACCCCAAAACTTTTGGTCAGTCTTCCTCGTGATGGAATAACGACAATGCCGCTGCGTAGTAAGAGCACAGATGCGCATGCGCGCTCGCAACATTCTAAGGGTGTGTTTCTACTCATTTTCATCAAGTTCTCACCTCATTAGCCATCCAATGGTGATGTTTATCTACTGACTTAGGGTGGCTTTTGCCTTGCCACCTTTTGAAAGACCAAATTTTGCGAACAGACTCAGAAAAACATTATTGCATTTTTCCCTGGAGACAAAAATCTTGATTTTAGCTTTTTCGGTCTGAAATGGCATTAAAACCTGCCAAAGACCTAACTTTGCATTGCAGGAGGCATAATACACTTTGATAACAATTACACATCACAAACATGCATAATTTGTATTTTGGCCTTGAAATTAGGGTGGTGCTTTTTCAATGTTGGTCAAGGTAATATGTCACATTTAGCATTCACGTCTGTCACTGACAATGTTGCCCAAAGAGTTATTGAAAAAACCTGGTAACTCATTAAAATGCAGATATTGCAATTGCGGTTAGAGCAAAAACCAGTACACGCAGTGGCCAACAAGTTGGAGAACCACTGGTATAAAGCCAGACTTGCAGGCAGGCACAAATGATCACTGCTCCCATTTCTCGCCGCAATAAAGATGAATTGGTGACTCATTTCTGTGAGCCCCCAGCTTTGTGCTGTATAGTAACAACAACTGTATAGGTTGACCTTGCTCTGGAAGAAAGCCCCATTGTGCCCACCCCTCGGTGGGGGACCTGCAGCTCGCTGAAATAAGCCATGTCCATGGAGAAAAAAACAGCTTATCATTTCACACATGCACGTGCACACGCACACGCACACACACACACACACGAAAACGTTCAACTTTAAACATTTTAAAGTTCACCTGGCAACACAGTGTTAGCCAGAATGGAGCCTCAGGGTGTCTCAACCCTGTGACCAGGCCAAGATGAAACCACTGATGGGTATTTCGTGCCATTTACACAGACGAAAGAGTCAAAGACATTCTAAAGAATGTCGGGTAGAAAATTTACTCGGGTAGAAATTTACTCATTTACTCGGGTAGAAAAAGACATTAATTCAATATTGGATTTTGGTCAGATTATTTTTGGTTATTTTTGGTTGAGGTTGAAAAATCTATGTTGACTCAATGCTTAATTACAGTTACCATTTCAATGTTTGAAAAACTGTTGTTGAATCAGTGTAGTATAGATGATGATTTGGGGGGGTGTTAGATAAGCTTCATGGCCAGATAATTCTCTAAGGTGCTTCCTCCACCTAAGCCAGGCAGGAAACCTTAAAAGATCAAAAGAAAAGGTGTGTGCTTAAATGTACAAAAGAAGTACAAAAGTGTAATTTTTTTGAATTTTTAATAAATAACTAAATGAATAATGGTCTGTTTTATTGTTTTTTTGTTAATAGAGCATGCAGTAAAGCAGCTGTTCTCAACCTTGGTTTCTTAAAAAAAATGGAAATAGCCAATCGACAAGCTCACAACACATTATTGAATATTCACCAATGAAATAATTATAATCAAGTATGGGGTCCCCCAAAATATGTCTCTGTAAAGTGGGGTCTTTGTATAAAAAGGTTGAGAACCACTGCAGTACAGCATACTTAATGGACCATTTCAGCATTTTAACCTTTGTCTGTATGTTTTTAATATGCCTCATTTAAAAAATAATCATTTTACTCTATTTGGTGTTTTAAAGTTCTGCGGGGGTTGCTCCAAACTTGTCTATTAGTGACATCACTGCCATTCAGGCATATGGCAGTGATATCACTGACTAGTAGGCTACTTTGGCATGTTCCTTGTTGAACTATACAATAATTAGAGTAATTAAGTGATTATTTTTTAATGAGGCGTATTAAAAACATACAGAGGAGGGTTGAAAAGTGTTGAAATGGCCCTTTAATAATAACATTGTTTCAATGTATAATGCAATGCATATATATAGTTGAGTCACTGTTGATGCAATTCTGCATTCTTTCAATATTGATCATATCATCGTTGAATCAAGGTTGATTCATTGACAGAATTGATTGGAAATTCAACGTTATTTCCATGTTGATCATAGCGAGCACTTTCAATGTTTTTTTCAATCTCTGACATCAATGTTGATTGCAATCTTCAGCCTGACAATATCACAATGTTGATCCAATCACTTTTTGCAATCTGGGTAATTATACAAAAGACTCATCTTAAATATACAGCTGTACTTGCAAGTAAACATGAGTGCATTCGTGTATTTGGTTTCTGTATAAAAGAAAATCACGGCATTAATGAAACCTCAAATCTAAATGAATTCAGTGTAGTACTATATTTATGTCGCAGGGAAAACCGAAAGTGATCTTAGACGATCCGCATGCGCCAAGTGCGGACAGCCTCGATTTGAACTATCTCGAAGAATACTGGGAACAGCTGAGGGACGTCTCAAATGCCGAATGCCGTAGACCTGTGGTCTTCAACGTCGTTCCTGAGGACCCACTGTGTATGCTGGTTTTTGCTCCAACCACAATTGTAATCGCAGGATTTTAACAAGCTGTTAATTTGTTTTAAGTGCATTTAATGTTTAGAGAAGTTATTTGCCCTCTTAACTCACAAGTTAACAGAAACATCTTTGTTTGCCATCAAGAATAAAAAACAAGAATAAAAAAATACCATATCCACATTGCGATGTATCAGAAATAACATCATAAAATGAGAGAAAACCATGTAACCCATCAAATTAAAGATGTAGTGGGCTCCTAATTGGTGAAAACTAATTTGCACATCATGTCAAATTTATTCAATAAGCAAATTGTAAAGAGTCAAACCAGGGGTGCGTTCAAAGTCACACCGGTGCACATCATTTTGTTACAGTTTCCAGGTTGAACGACCTGTTTCCTCCAACCGGAGTGCAATGGTGCACAACGGCGTTTGAGGTATGTTTTCTCCTGTTTTGTGGGTGTGCCAGTGTTGTTATCCAATCAGCTGCAACATGTATATAAACTGGCCATCTTTAAAAGGCAGTGGCACAATGAATCCAACGAGGGTAGTATATAAATGCATCTCTTGCAGCTTGGTATTCACCACGGTTGATGACATCAAACGACATGTTTGTAGTAATAGAAGTTTAAAAAGTTTCAAAATCAAACACAAATTTGAACATATTTCAACCTCTCGGCTGCCATAGTTGCAACGCTTGCATTGACACAAGAGGGTGTTCAGCGCACTACTGTTGCCATTTAAATATACGTTTTGCTACGTGTTGCCGACTTTGAACGCACCCCAGTTTTGTGTAATGCTAATCTAATTAAGTTCACCTGAAGTTTTTTGAAAGAACTTGAAACAGTTCTTTGTCCAGCAGCCCAGTTTGGAGTTTACTAATTTCCTCACTGTCTAATTTAATCTGTTGGAAATGTTAAATTACTTGAAATTTCTTGCAGAATAGGAATAAATACATCTTCTAGGGTATTTTATTCTTCATAGCACGTATGGATGTTTCTATGTAACATTCGGCTAAAGAGAGTAATTAATAACTCCAAATATGAAAAAAATCTAATTAAGACATTAACAGCTCGTTAATATCCTGTGATTACAATTGTGGTCGGAACGAAAACCAGCATACACAGTGGGTCCACAGGAACGACATTGAAGACCACTGCCTTAGACTCAATACACACCTGAAGACTGAACTTTCATTCATTACAACCGGTAATGCCGCACGTTTATTTAGCTTTCTTAGAAGAGTTTCTCCAAGAATAGGCTCTATTGGAAAGACTGGCCATTTCTTTGAACTCAGTAGCCTGTTCAATCGGTGATAAGATCGTGTAAGGAGATCGAGTTCGGCGCGCCATCCGGCGGTCTACCTTTCGGTTTTTTTTTTTTTTTTGGTCATTTCTCAGTGTTACAGCGTCGAGCATTTTTCTACAGTAACTAAATGAGTATGAGAAGGCACATCAGTAACAAAATCTTATTGTTCTTAAATTTTTCTTAAATTTTTATAGAGATCTCATTTGGCAAACAAGTTTTGTTAGTGGTGCTGTCCTTCGATATTACTGACCGAAGCGATGGTATTTCTCTCAACTGGCGCTCCCAGCAGCAGCATCCGGGGCGATCTCTCAGTTGAGAATATAGCCCGGCTCGCAATTTTTTTTCCCCCAACTCCAGTTTTGAGCTCAAATATAGCATATAAAATAGGACCAATCATTTCTAGTTTCAGAGCCACATACATAAAAACTTGGAATAACACTGCTAGCAATTGGGAGCCTTTTGACATAACGCTGGGCATGTACGGCGCCAGAAATTCTTGATTGGGGGAGCTAGGGGAGGGCTGGATTTTTCATTGGGGGGGCTTACGAATTTTGACGCAACACAAAATACTCCTACAGTACCGTACAGCAGTGGCGGGTGGTGGACAGAGGACAAGGAGGGCGAAAAACATGTCTTTAAACTGCTTATCAGTTTTGGTCTGTTTTCAGTCAATTTCCCTGGTAAAAGACACTTGAACTCTCCCCTCTCAGGTGTAGCTAATTGTCTTCATTAGGACGAGAAATCAAACGCACCGGTTGAACGCAAAAAAAATAGGGCATTTCAGTCTTTTTCAATAAAACAATCATTACGCACAGGTTTGACGACTTGCTCAGGATGTGACAAAATTTTTTTTATTTTTATTTATTTTTTTTTTTAATTTGGCATCTCCAATCCCACCTGAATCTGGAATACCCAATTGGTGAACTATGTACAAAGCTTGCTCGTATGCGACCCCTTGCTGCCAACTCAGGAGAGCGAAGACAGTTCACGGCTCTCCTCCGAAGCACGTGCCCGTCAGCCACTGCTTCTTTACACTCATTGGTTGAATCTTCGCAAGTTCAGAACGAGGGCAGAGGATACCCGGACATGAAAAGACTTAGAATCTTCCTGACGAGCTCCCGTCTGGCCAACAGGAGGTGCTTGAGAAACGAACAAAGCTATTTATTTATTTCCCTTTCCCGGCAGTCCCTTCCCAATTTGAAACCCTGTAGCGCGATGGCCAATTGTGCGCTACTCTGAAAAAGCTGCCGACCACTGCCGGTTGGTACGACCTGGGCTCGAACCCGCGATATGATAGTCACTTTGCACTGCAACGCAGTGCCTTAACCGAGTGAGCTATCCAGCAGCCCCGGATGTGACAAAATTTAACGCGGAAAATCCACAGTGGTTTTTTTCGAGAAGAGTTGCCTATTAAGGCATGTGAATTAAACATTTTATAGAATTTATTATTCACTTGCCTAAACATTTCATTATAAGGGAAACTTATTTTTTACTATTTCTTCCCAATAACGTAAGCGAAGCGATCCATCCACTCTATTTATTCAGTTCAGTTAATTAGCCGTTCTGTTCGCTGCTGGACTTCTAACTGTCGCAGGTGTAATGATTGGAGCCAGATCAGCCAGCCAATCAAATCAGTTCAGGTTGCCTTTTTTTTACAGGCAGTGTTGATTGACAACGGCCTTTATGGCATAGCAACGCTGCAGTTGATTGTGGATCGCTTACAGTGCATTTATTTTTGCTTGGGGGGGCTTGGGGGCTAAGGCTAAGCCTCCCCTAGCCCCCCCCCCCGTCAATGACGCTGGGAATGACGAAAATTGCATGTGGAAGCCTTTTTGAAGTATGGGCTGTATCGCACAAATTTGCATTTCGTAGCTTGCCTCGCAATTTCAGAACACCATAAACATATTAAAATAACTTGTAGGGAATCGCCATCCACGTGATCAAGAGACAACCGATTTCGAAGTGGCAGAACTGTTAGCCTCTACACGTAGTTCATATCAGCTGCAGTAGATGGAACATCATCTCACTTTAAGATTGTCATTTCAAATGAACTATTAATAGGAATATTCACTCAATTCTACTACTTGTATGAATCGTGTCCCTGTGAGAATTGTATTTTATGTCCTGTGGGCTTGGATTTCAAGAGAGGGCGAAGAAGGAAATGATGTGGGTCTTGCGCCACAACAAGTGGAACAGCTGGGGATGAAATCTGGCCACTATTGAACTTCTAAGAGCGGAAAGCCAGCGACATGAATCTAATATACGCGGAGCCATGATTACCGTAATTTATGTACATGTTTTTCTTTCAGGCTACATTTACTCAAATGCCCAATTTCTGGTATACAATTTTCTATTGCCTAGACACCCACACACCTGGTGTAGCCATTTTCTACACATATAATTTAAGATAATTTGAATCAATATTCTGTTTGAGATTTGAAGTATTTTCTTTTCCGTGTTGTAATGTGGAATGAAGGTTTGGCCAGTGACTAATGACGCAATAGAATGGTGTTTTCTCATTGGCTGCTGTGTGTATAGTATAATTACATTGTGAGCCCGAGAAACGGCAGAAGCCACTGGACCTTGATGCCACACGGTCTTTTGACCAGCGCACTAATTTTGGTTAGTTTACTAAGAAAAGTCGAAAGTCTTATTTTTCTATTTTGTTTGATTTCAGTTTTGTAATAAAGATACTAAAAGAAGAATTTTGTTTCAAGACTTTTGCTTTCCAATGTCAGTGTGTTGCGTGCAAAAACTTTGAGGTCCGAAGCTAGTGAGGCAGCCAGCTGCTGCACCCACAACACCGATACAAATAAAAACTACTTGAAGGGGCTTTGAAAGAGGCATTGAATTTAACAAATACATGCAACGCAGAGAGTTTTAAATCACATTACAGTGAATAAAATTATCTTGGACATCCACGTTATCAATAGAATTTCTGACCTACCTCTAAAGCAACTTTATTCAACTCCTGTATAAGTGGACAATGCCCAGTTGCCCACACACGCTACGTGACTTGGCCATGGCGCCATTGTACGCAGCATATAATATAATAAGACAGAAGCGCGCGGATTGGTAATATGTTAATGAGTTTATATTTGAGCCAAATTTCGCGCCTGGCCTACAGAACTTCAATTCACGGAAGAATTAAAGTCAAATCGACTGTTCAGATTTTTGGGACAATCATTGTTATAAATACAAATGCTCGCCCGTCTCACATACATACAATTTAATGCTGGAAACGGCCGGACCCGTCTCAAATTAGACTTACCCATCTCAGGTAAACATTGCCTGTCTCAAAAACGGGGAGATGGGTCGCTGGCTAACACTATGCCTGGCAACCAATTATGCTTCATGTGACGAACAGAAGTGGTAACTGCTTGAACTAAGAAACGTCCTTCTATCAGTGCCAATAGATGTATTTTGATGCACAAGAGATGGTAAGGAGAAACCACCTCGCAGAGATGATAATCGCTTCTTCTTTCTGCCTTTGAACTAACTATTGGAGAGTAATGTAGCAAAGAGAAGGAATATGTCACCAATTTGCTAGTTCAGTATCCTACTGAATTTAGTATGGACCGACGGATTGAGTGCAGAGAGAGAGTGTAAAAATAGAGCAGGGGCTGTTCGTCTCCTCAAGGATGTCCCCTCAGATGAAAGCTGCAGGTCATTTTGGCAGATTGGATATGTGAGACTATGAACATAGGAATATATTGGGCCAGACAGAGACTGTAAGCCTGTAGGGATGAATCTTCATTTGCATCTATTTTCATATTTGTACACATTCACATTGATACAGCACCTGAGATTAACTGTTACCTGTATCTTGCAGTTAATTTGCTGACCACTTTGTGACTACTGAGGTTCATTGCATGTGTTAGCAAGTAGACATGGAATGTGTGCGTGTGTGTGTGTGTGTGTAAAAGTGAGTGAGAGAAAGAGAGAGAGAGAGAGAGAACCTGCATAGGGGAAGTTAATCAGTCTTTGTCTTTCCTCCCAAGCAGAATATTTAACACTCAAAAGTAGAGTAAGTTGATTAAGCAAATGAAGACAAATGACAAAGTTGCAGCAATAGCTTCTGAAAATGTCATGATCAATAAAGCTTTACTTAATCTCCTACTGAACAGCATGTATTTGCGCTTTTATTCAACCTATGGGGAGCCATAATAATTGCATGAATTCATTGACTTATTCAATTATCCAAGCCTTTTTGTCTACTAAACATTTATGTGCAATCTCCTAGCCTTGACATGGTCTTTAAAGAAAACTGATCTTCATTAAATTGTAAAAGCAATTCACTTTTTAGGATCTTCCACGGAAGATGAAAAAAAATACTGTATACCTGAAAGCAAAAGAGTTTACTTATGCTTGCAAACAGTAAATAGTTCACTGACAGGTTGCTACCAAAATCACACATTTTAGAGTGATCATTAATTAAAAAATTAAATAAAACAAATTAATAAAATGTATACAACCCCAATTCCAAAAAAGTTTGGATGCTGTCTAAAATGTAAATAAAAACAATGCAATGATTTGCAAATCTCATAAACTGGCATATTATTCACAAAAGAACATGAAAGTGAGACATTTTACCATTTTATGGAAAATACTAGCTCATTTTGGATTTGATGGCAGCAACACATCTCAAAAAAGTTGGTATAGGGGTCATTCCGTGTCAATTCACCGAATGGCTCACGCATGACCCCCTCAGATTTTCTTGAAAAAAATCATGTTGGTGGATTCACTTCTTAATAGAATAATCCCAAAATTGTAGGTCTCTAGTGCCAATAGTTTGCCCACAAAAAAATTATTAATAGGACAAAGGATTGGGCGATTTTTAGCCTTTTTTAGCATCGGCCTCTGAAGTTCTAATTTTGAGCTGGAATATCTTAAAAAGTACTTGAGCTAGGACCTCCAAAGTTTGTATGTCAAATAGCTGGTGCTACATCTGTACATACTTTAACTTTCAGCAGTCTAGCTCATGTGTAACATGCAGTAATAGGCCCCTAGATTCTGTCGAAAATATCTATTCGCGAACTGTGGCAGCACATTTAAGGGCCTGTAAACTCATCAGTATTTATGACAGGGGGCTGATATTTTGTAGGGGGTGTCTTTTGGACTAGGTACATGGTTTTCTGAAAAATTACCAATACGAAGTAAATAGCATCTGAGATATTGCCGATCAAAAATGGGAAAAAACACATTTTCCTGCAACTTTGAAGCTATATTCCCGTTGAATGACACCATGTATCAAATGCAAATCAAGTTCACCTTAAAGAGCAGGTTTTTGTCAATGATACATCCAAAAATTGTGATGGCATTCTTTTTCTTTTTCTCAATATGAATTTTTAAAATTATGTTTTATAATGGAATGCTAATTCTCGATTATAGCTTCATGGTCTTGTGGATAGCTCTGTAATTATGTCAGATCTCAAATTTTGTACAGTGCCTCTTATAAACCATTTGACATTAACTTTTAATACATATTAGTGCCATTCACACTAGTATATGGAAAGATATTGAAGCTTGAAAATGGAAATTAAAATAAGCTTTATTGCAGTTTGAAATCGAGCATTTATAAGCATGTGACAACACAAAACAATCACCAGAAATCATTTCAGAGTACCTCTAACTGTGACTTTTTCAATGCTGCAACTACTTGCTTTGTGATCAGTATTATTTGTTTATCCCTGGCAAGTGCTATCCTTAACGGCAGTGTCCAGTTAATGTATTGGTTTGCAGATATTACATTGCATAGACCTTCCATTGATCATCCAGCAGCAAATGCTAGCTACGGGAGGGCTCAGCGATTTTTCAAAAAAATCTTGTATTTGTTATGTGGACATGGTTCCAGCCAACATTTTCCACTTAACGCCTTGGGGAATGCTCAGGGCATGGATCAGCCATCCACATTAACTTAGGAATTTCCATGATTGTGCAGGTCATACTCTACATTGCAAGTAAATGAACTGAATATCTGCATTACCATTCCAAATCGGCAATGTTTTCCTCATAAACCTGGCAATAATGTTTTTTGCAGTATTGTATGTGCACTAGTGCCCTAGTTTGGATAGAACTATGACTACTGGGCACTTTGCTCCTAAGTAAGCAGTAGGATTTTTCCAAATTCAAGCTCATGTCCTCAAGCCATGACTTTTTGCGCGCATTCAGCAATGCCATTGTGCAAAGGCACGTCGCCTAGTAGGCAAGCGTCACTGATACTTCACTAGTATTTACCCCAGATCATCAAACTAGCTCACACGTAGTGGTCATCTGCCCAACATCATATCCTACAGTCAAAATTGCTTTACCTATGCCTGCTCTAAAAGTCCAACATCCTCTGCCTGTGCCACTTGCCTGGATGAGCAAAAAGCCATTAATACAGGAGCACATGGCTCCAAGGGCCCATGAACATCAACCTCAGGTCTTTGGGTTGGCAGCATCATTGGTGTTGGGGGCAATTCATGCAGCATTCTCAGCTTTCAGATTCATGAATGCTCATTTTTAGTCTCCGATCATGGTGTATTTTCCCTTGTTCTTATGATATCAAAATAATGCCATGCACTCATATAGATTATCTGGTATTATTTACTTGTAATATTAGCGTCAACAGAATAGAGAACTTTGCATCAGAGTGCACAAAGTCTCTTCATTTATTGTATGCAGTCATATCCTCAAAACTGCTGTGCCCTGCTGCCCTCCATTAACTGCCTGATTTTGTGTTGTCTCTTCATGGCTGTGGTGGGGCCCTGCCCCGAGCTTGCTGCTGGTCTTTGCCATCATTGCCATCTGGCCCTCCGCCCAAGTGCTACCTGGTCTCCACCATCAAAACAGTCCTGAATCAGCATCAAGAAAAATCATGGCAGCCACCGGGCTCTACACGTAGTACACTTCACACAGGATATTTTGCAAGAATCGGCATCAAGGGAAATCGTGCCGGCCACTGGGCTGCCACTATGCAAAGAAAACTTCATATCGTATAAAACTTAATATAGTATACTTCTCTAGTATTGGCATCAAGAGAAATTGTGCCAGGTACTGGGCTGCCTCTACACAGTGAATGCTTCAGATTTATTCCGTAGGTCCACTTAGCCTATGCCTGGCATGGTTTTGTTTGGGGGTTAGTTGCAGTTCCCTGCCTTCAATTCCACATGTGAATGGGCAGGGATTTCAGAACAGAGCCATATTGCCAAATCCAATGAGCGCATGTATGCCTATATGCCAATAAATCACTTTGTTAGCCTCAAAGCATAATTGCTTATCTCATTTTTTAAAAGTTTTTTTTTTTTATTTTTTATTTTTATTTTATTTTGCCATTATTCAAGATCATGGATTTTTTTTTTTTTTTTTTTAATTTTGAGAAAAAAAAAGAAATAACATCTTTTTTTTACCAACACGAAAGAACAGTCGATATCTCAATTTGGCAAAAATATGGCTTAGGCAATTACGCTATGAGGCAAATGACTTGCTTTTTTCACAAAATGGTCCTATGCCATGATGCAGGACAATTAGATTGAAAAGGTCTTTCATACCTGCTGCAATCAGTCTTTTAAATTCTATGTAACTTAACTGTTGTATGGATTGTGTTGTTTGAATGATGTTGTTACTGCTGGCTGTGAACCAAATTGCCCCTCGGGGATAATAATAGTTACCTTGACCTTGACCCTTGACCTATCAGAAATGAATAAAATGAGATTATGCAAATAAAGTTTGAGTTTAGTGATAGACTCATTGGGTAATTAACATAAAATATGCAGAAGGGTGTGATACCAAATCCATTTGATCGCTGCAAAAAGTATCTGTCACCTGTGGTGCTAGACAGTCTTGGACATCATACAATGAGTTTGAAGTTCTACAAAAAATAATAAATTAGAGTTCTCCATTTGACCCAACTAGACCTAGTGACCTCCATCATTCTGACTCCCTACTAGCCTGTCACTGATCTTCAAAGTATAAAACAATCAGATGACACACCATTAGTGATTTCTGCTCACCACCAATTTATTTTACTTCCTTATTTGTGCATCTCCGTTGGATCTCGTTTCACTCTTAGGTTTATCCATGACCCTTAGGTTTATCCATCTGACCCAGCTGTGGTGTTGACCTTAATGTCATGTGCCAGCCAGTAATGGCCATCTGTAAATGTGAATGTGATGAGCCAAGTCAATGGATCTGAATGCATAGGGCCTGCACAGACGAGGTCATGGAAGCCAGTTGGGCAGGCTAAGAGAAATGAACAGATGCATGAGACCATACAAGGCATATTTGATTATTTGTAATGAGTTGCTAAAACACCATTATCTTCACCTTCTGCCTTATGTCTGAACCTTATGCACAGCAGAAATACTTGTGAGTGGATTGGCTTGATTAATTTTTTAATAATCTATAATGGGTGAATACAATAACTCAAAGCTAGAAGTGAAGCGAAAAAATGAAAGCGTTAGACTTAACAATGAGTCGACTGACAGTAAGAAATTTCTTTATTTTAAACATTTATTTGTTGGTGCAGATTCACAGGTTTTGACTTCTGACTTCTGTAACCTTTTTTTTTTTTTTTTTTGGGTCCCCAGCAATGCTAGAAGTCAGTCATCACAGACATGCAATGAAACAAGCAAGGCAATTATTGAAATTCAGAAATGACATAAAGCAACGATTTGGGCAGCAATTGGATCTTACTGACCTGATCTTATAGTGACTGGACCTGGCCAAAGGTGTCAAGATCCTGTTAATGAGAAATTAGAGAGCCCAGTTAAATAATAGACATGATGAAGGTCAGCTACCAGCCATCATTCATATACAGTTGGTTACCCAATGCTGTTATAGTGGTCATGCCACGAGTTTTAAAATCACGGAAGCTGTTGTTTCAGCATATTTGAATAAAATGTGAACAAAATGTACCATTATTTAATGTATTATTTAAATGCCCAACGGGGCATTTACTATATTGCATGTCGTCATCACTGGAGAATTCTTTTGGACAGAACTAAATGTTACTATGGCGGACGCTAGCTTTTCATCTGACAAGAGCGAGGAATAAGAAAATTTATCAGTCTCTGTGAGCGTGTATGGAATTGAAGCGTTGGAAAATGAGATAGATGAAGATAACAAAAAACAGAATCTATGCCATACAGGTATGAGCCGTATCTTACTGAAGCGTACAACGAAAGCTCCAGCAGAGACGAGAACAGCGAAGAGGATGGCTAGGCTGTACCAGTACCATTGGAAATTGTAAGACCACGCCTCCAGCCGTCCTGTTATGGTTCTGTGTTTTGATGCCATGCTCATGTGTTCATTGCCATGTCTTTTCTTTATTCTTTTTGCTTATTATACATCCTGGTTTTCTGTTCATGCCATTTCAGTTTTCATTGCACTTGTCACCCCTTTCTTGTGATCAGTTTGGTTCAGTCCGTCCTCCCAGTCTGTGTGCCTACATGCTTCAGGTGATTTCAATGGTTTCTGGTGTTTCATATTATTACTTCAATTCTTGTTTACTTCCTTCGCCTTGCTTTCCTTGATTACTAATTATACTAACATTTATATTTTGTATCATAGTTTACTAACCTAACTAATCCATGTACATTTTACTAATTTACTAACGAGCACTTGGGTTAATTTGTAGAGTTGCACTACTACTAATTACTACTAATGCAATCTCAGCTCTTGCCCTGTTCTAGTCTCCGCCTCTTGCTTTACTTTCCCTGCATCTTCCTGGGTTTCCGCGAGATCCCTCGCACGTGCTTAATTGCTATCCTGCACTCTTTGTCTGTGCACTTAGAACTCCTTGACCGGAGCTGTTTATCTGTCATAGGTTGTCTGCGTGGATCCTGTCCGTGTCTTGGCTTTTGCCAATTGTTGTGGTTAAGGACCTCCCCATGTGTGCTTCCCTTTGTAATTAGTTCTCATTCAATTCACCTGTTCCCTGCATAGCATGTGACTTCCCTCTTGTCTATTTTAAGTCTTCACTGCAGTTCATTCTCTGTCAGAACGTTGATCAATACTCATTTGTGCAGAGCTCCTCGTATGCCTTTTGTTTATTGCTTCTTCATGACTGTTTTGTCCGACCTTGAGACTGCCTTGCCCTTGCCATTCTTGTTTTTTCTGTTTGGATTTTGACCTATTTTTGTACGACCACGATTTCTGTTTTGGATGCCCTTTATATGACCTACCCTTCTGGATTCTGACTACGATTTTTGGCTTACTGTTTATGTACCGTTGCACATCTGCATTACTGGTTCTGACCCCTGCCTGTTATTTCAACTTCGCTTTTTGGATACTGTTTTGCCTTGGCAATTCCTGTGGCTTCTGGTCCCGACCCATTTTGCAATAAAGGCTTACGATTTTTGGAATTCCTGTTCTCGCGAGTGGTTACTGAACGCACCGTCACACGTCCAGCTCATCAGTCTACTAAAACTTGCACTTCTCACATCATACAATTATCACCTGCTCCTGTTTCTTATTTCCATTGTGCGTTAGCAGTGTGCTATTTAAGACCGAGCTCCACAATTAGTCATTGCGAAGTCTCGTCACTATATACCTGAGTTGTATTTCTAGTCTGGTATAGACGTATTCCCCACGTTTTGCGTGTATTATACTCTAAATCTAACTTTGTGCTGTTCATTGGTTTTTGTTTTTTTTTTTTTTAATCCAGCACTTTATATTGAGGAGCCTTGCTTCCTGTTTTTCTATTTGTAATACCTTGTTACTGCAGGCTATGTTAATGTCTGTATTACTAATAGTGTTTATTAACCCTTTGCGCACACATAGATGCCGGCGTCCATAAATTCCGAAAGTTAATTCCTAAATAATTCTGTAATTGCATTTCCAAATGTCTTGCTTCACTGGAATAATTTTCCATAGTCTCTGTGACACAAATTCTGAGTTAAAAAGCCTAAATACGTTCGTGCATAACAGGAAAAAATTGGCATTATTTGTATTCTGCGCAAAGGGGTTAAGGAACCTCGATTCCTGTTTTGTTTTGTATTGCTTAGTTCGTGCCTTCTGCTGTGCAGTAGGCATAATAAACAACCAAGTCCATCCTCGTGCCTGAGTCCAGTTCTCAACTTCCTATCCTCTGTCCCCCTGAACCGTGTGTAGAGCACAACCCTTACAGAAATACAGCGTTTGAACAATGTTGAGAAAGAAGGCGATGTCCAACCTCCACTTTTTTCCGGCTTTTTATTTTCCAGAACAATTTTAAAAGGGGGCGCCAACATATTTTGGGGGGTTTTATTATTGAGAAGGGGGTTTAGAATATAATATTAATACTTAATATTGCAATTGCGTTTGCTATGTATGCCTTAGCAACCCAGTGTGTCATCAGTAACATGCACTAGTAGCACCCAAAAACCGAGAAAGTGCACTTTTTTTTGAGAAATTCCTATAAAAACTTAGAATACATCGAGGTTTACTGAAGATTTGAGGCCAACTCAGTTAACCTCGGAAAAATTTTACCAAGGTATACTGAAGTCTATCCAGTTTAACTAAATTTGGACAACACCCCAGTAAACCTCGGTTAAATTTTCCCGAAACAAACCGAGGATGTCTGGCCAGGGGCGGACTGGCCATTGGGAATACGGGAGTTTTCCCGGTGGCCCACTGGGTCGCTGGAAAAAAAAAAAAACGCAGTTGCGTAGACAGCCCACAGCGTGGTGGCCAGTGGCCCACGTTACGGTGAGCAAAAGCGCAATGTAGTGTCCGCACGTACAAAATTTCTATAGTTCCTGCACAGATAATGCATCTTTTGCAGCCTGCAACATACTTTACCCTATGGCTGTTAGCCTACATTGACATTCTAGGGTGACATTGTTTTTATACCACTTTTAATAGTTCTGCTTCACTAGTCCAGTTGTCTTGCGCCATAGCCGTTTTTTTGTATCTATTTATATATTTGCTTTATGCAGTAGGAATGACCGGAAAACTGTTTTCTTGCAAATACGAAAACGATGCATGGGCTTAAGCTATGTACAATTTACTTAATTTTGTTGTTTTCGTCCTAAAAGTTTAAGAAGGCAGGCTTGCTGGGAAATTTGTTTGAACAATGGCCTTGCTTGTCCCCTGTTGCATTAACAGTCTGAAAACGCGCTTCAAAGACTACAAGAGCAAACGAAAATGTCAAAAAGTAATGGAGAGGTGGAAAAACTTAGAGAATGAAGTAAACAGACATTGGAGGCTCAGGCTTTTAAATGCTAAAAAATTGACTAGCTGTTTGGCCATGATGACCCTCGTGTCAAGCACTTTTCATTTGGAGGGGGACACGGAAGCGGTAAGACTGAGGTTAAATTAATAGGTTGTTGCAAGTATGTGTTCGGTTAAAATTTGCTTGAGCTTACATAACGACCGCACTGATGGACTAGTTGTGAATAGCCAACCATTTGATGCAATCAATCAATCAATCAATCAAATCCTATATTTAACCAGATAAAACCAGTTAAGACCAAAGTCTCTTTTTCAATGGTGATCTGGCGGTATGCAGCAAGTCACAAACAAGTATTACATAAACACAACACAGTTCAAGACAATATTGACAAAACAGTACAGTATAACACAAGAACAAGGGACAAAATAGAGACTACCATCTGACAGGACAAAACCAAATATCCAAAAAAAAAAAAAAAATCATAAGTTCTAAAAATGGCTCAATATACAAACAGTAGAAAAATATATCTAAACAGCACGACAAGAGCAGCTAATGGGAAAGGCTTCAGAAATCTTTTGTCTGAAACTTGGTATGGAGATGGGAGCAGCAATTTTAAAATGAGATTGAAGGTCATTCCATGACCAAGGGCCAAAGTAAAACAGACTCCTCTTTCCAGCGTCAGATCGCACAGGAGGCACCTTGAATCGCAACCAGGCGTTGGATCTGAGGTTGTAAGAGTTCTGAATTAAAACAAATTTAGAGCAAATGTACTGGGGTAGTTTACCTAAAATAGCCTTGTATATTAAAAACATACCAGTGGTGCAGCCTCATGATAGCTAGTGAAGGCCAGCCGACTAAAGTGTACAGTGTACAGTGATGCGTCCTATAGGGCGACTTAGAAATGTATCTCAGTGCAGAATGATAGAGCGGATCGAGTTGAGCCAGGAAAGTGGGACACGCAAATCTGTAAACAGTATCGCCATAATCAAGTTGAGACAAAAAATATATTGTTTACTAGCCGCTTATGAGAAAAGAGGAAAAGCAAGATTTTAATCTATATAAGAAACCCAGTGTAAACTTGAGTTTCTTTGTCAACATGTCAATATGGTAATTAAAAGTTAAATTCTTGTCCAGCCATAATCCTAGATATTTGTATTTATCTACAAACTCAATTGGAGTTCCGTCTAGGGTAATAAGAGAAGGGGGAGAAACTACAGACCTATGTGGTGCAAACAGCATAGCTTTAGTTTTGCCACCATTCAACAGAAGTTTAGAATCAAGGAGCGCATGCTGCAGAGAGATAAAATCAGACTGAAGATGTGAAACAGCAGCCTCGAGAGAGGGAGCACTAGAGTACAAAATGGTGTCGTCGGCATACATATGATGCAATAAATATTTAAAATGGTCACAAATATTATTTATGTATAGTAAAAAAAGCAATGGTCCCAAAATGGAGCCTTGCGGAACACCCTTATCTATCATCACAGGGTCGGAAACAGTATCACCAAGCTTAACACATTGAGAGCGGTGGGATAAATAACTCTGAAACCAGCCAATCGCACTATGACCAAAACCGACCTTTGACAGAATGTTAATTAATATGTGGTGATCTACTGTATCAAATGCCTTGGTTAAATCCACGAATAATGCAACACAAAATAATTTATTATCAACAGCTGCTTCAATATCTTCTAGGACTTTCAAGCTAGCCGTAACCGTACTGTGCTTAGATCTAAAGCCAGATTGCATGGGATTTAAGACATTATGCAAATCTAAAAATAATTTAATCTGGTCAGAAATTAAAGACTCCAAGATCTTAGCTAAGACAGAAAGATTTGAAATTGGTCTACAATTGTTTAAATCAGAAGGATCACCACCCTTCAAAAGAGGAGAGACAAAGGCTTGTTTCCAAACTTCAGGTAAAGTTTGAGTGGAAATGGAAAGATCAAAAATATCTGTAACTGGCTGAGCCACAATTGGTGCTGCAATTTTTAAAAAGTATGGATCAATGCCATCAGGCCCGGCGGCCTTTTTAGGATCTAAAGTTGAGAGCGTATGCAAAACCTCAGAGGCCAAAAAGGGAGAAAAATTAAGAGTTGACAAAGTGCCTGATTGCCCTGGAAGCTTAATATTATGCCTTGGATCATGACCAAGACCCTGTTCATCAAATAAATGCCCAGCCTTTTTAAAATGAGTATTAAAAGCATTAGACATCTCCTTATTATCCAAAATACAAGAATCACTAACCTTCAGCTTTTGAGGACCAGCAACTTTCTTATTTTGTAAGGTTTTGACTATTTTCCAAAATTTAGAGTGGTCATTGCCAGTGTCATAGGTTAAGGTGAGATAGTAGTTGGCTTTAGATTTTCTGATAAGGAACGTACATTTATTCCTAAGGGAACGAAAAAGGGTCCAGTCTTTAGTTGTACCTGACTTTCTGGCGAAAGACCATTGCTTATTACGAGCATGAATGGAATCAGCCAGGTCCCTAGAAAACCAAGGATTTGACCTATTTTTAATCCTGATTTTTTTAAGAGGGGCATGTTTATTAATGATTTTTAGGAAGTGATGCTGAAAAAAATGAACAGCATCATCAACAGAAGGAATTAAAGATATTAAATGCCACTTGACAGAAGCCAAGTCATGCAGGAAAGCTTGTTCACAAAAATGTTTAAAGCTACGTCGAAGTATAATTAGACCCTTGGATTTAGGCAATTTGGTGCTTCTAATACAAGCAATAGAGCAATGATCGCTAATATCATTAGCGAAGACACCAATAGCCACATACTTATGGGCTGCATTAGTGAGAATTAAATCAATAAGACTTTCACTGCCAGGTTTAGTAGCGTTAATACGAGTAGGGATGTTTATGAGCTGAGTTAAGTTCAAAGAGTCACAAACCTGCTTAAAGCTTGCAGATTTGTCACTCATCCAATCCCAGTTTAAGTCACCAAGCAGGATCAATTCGGAAGTAATTCAATTAGACAAGATATCAGTTAAGTTAGAGATACAATCATTAATGGCAGATGGTGGCCTATAGTAGCCAACAACCGTTAGAGGGGCATTTGCTACAATGATCTGAACAGCCAAGAACTCAAACTGTTTTGGTATCGAAACAGATTTGAGAACAGACCCATGAAATTTGTTAGAAATGTAAATCGCAACTCCTCCAGCTCTACCTTTGCGGTCAGTTCTAAATACATTGTAACCGTCAATGTGTATTACTTGATCAGTAATTGATGGTTTCAGCCAAGTTTCGGAAACTAAAACAATATCAGGTTTAGCGGTAAAAAACCAAGTTTTAAAAATAACAAGCTTAGGTACAAGGCTCCTTGCATTTATATGGAGAAAACCCAGGCCATGTCTGTTGCTAAACTCATGAGGAGTTGACAAATGACATAAATTATCTAAAAGAGGCTCTGGGCCAGGATTAGTATTAATATTACCAGAGACAAGCAACAGTAACAATATCATTAACCTTGAGATTGCATTTTGGACACCCATTCTAGTAAGATCTTTTTTAAACACAGAACCGTGCCCTATCTTAGAAATGAGAGACTCGATAATTAACAGCACATAAGGGAAAGTACCTTTAGTGCTACCGAATGCTAGCGAATTATGAAGACAACCAGCAAATGTCATTTCGCTAGAGGTTACACAGTCACAATGGTAAAAACAAAAAGAATGATACCATGAAGGCAAGTCGATGGAAGCACCGAAATGTATCCTGACCACACAGCCCATGAATATAACAAATAATAACCCGGCTTTAGACATCGTTATTAAAAAGGACTGACACCGCGGCAAAGTTTTTCAAGACAGAATTAAAACCATTGGCCTACCACGTATTTAGGAGGCAAAACTGACGCGGAACAACACAGCAATGTGGACGACTGCCAACGTCCCACAGCACCAAGCCAACAGTTCCAAAAACTGGGAAGACGATGGAAGAAAACCACCATAGGCGGCCAAAAGGCTTCAAGGATCCCGGCAGGTCCGGCGGCAGTTGACGTCCGCGGCAGAAGAAACCGATCCCTCCGAGCTGCACCGCAACCCGAGAAGGCAACCAACCTCCGTGTGAAGGAGGAACAGCTGACATGGCCAGCCGACAGAGGGGATCCAGCAACTGCGGTGGGTTCCGACTCAGTGGTCGAAATGAGGAGGGAGCGATCCCAGCCCGAAAGAGCACGTAGCACCAAGACTGGTGTAGTCAATCCACTTGTCTAGCCCGGAAGCCGAGCGAAACAGAGCGACTCTCTGCACACCTCTGCCCAGATTGCGCGCACCAGTCACTCAGAAATCTTGCCGGCGTATTCCGTCGGAGTGGGGGCGAAATGCCGCAAGAACAAACTGGAACTGGAACCCCCTCTAAAAACGATAAAATCTCACTAACAATAATAGTATTACTGAGCATAGAAACACAAGCATTATTTCAATTTTACATTTTTATTCGTGGTTTCCCGCAGTCCATACTGTATTTCTGTATTGCCGTGAGCGCTGCTGACAGAGACGCAGATCTTGAGCAACGTACTTAGCTTTTTCAATGCATATTGATACGTGGTTTTACGGTGCCACATAAAATATGTCCTGGAATACAGGAAGACTTTCCAAATTTTCCATTCCAAAACCCAGTCTTGATGTTCAGAATCACCTGTCATTAAACTTGCAACCCCTTTAGAGTCCGTAAGATATCTAACATTATATAAAAAAGGTTATGTATGAATCAATCCAAATAGTGCAATGGTCTTATTGAAAAATTCTAAATGGCCCCAACATCTCATTTCTTCTTTACATTCATTCATGTAATGATAATAATAATAATATTTCCATAAAAATACATTTGTTTATATGTTGACAACATTATGTTTTTAATATAGGACTGCATCATTGCATTAAATTTGTTTCAGGACATCTTTCGGATAAATAGGATGTTTAATATAAATAGGATTGTTTGTTTTTGGAAATTACCCACCCAACCCCTGCCTACAGAGTAGTAAATTCAGTCACATGTACATAAATTCAACTTAATGGTGACTTGGATTATGTCTATGTTGTTTCACGAGACAACGCGTTCTACTTTCACAACATTCAGAGTGTTTTGGAAGCATTAAAGCCTCATCTTTTAGAAACATTTCAAAAAAAGACCATCCCAGCATTGTACTAACTTTTTACAAGCTGGTGAGGGTGGTATCTTTTACTAAACCTGGTTTAGGGACTTGGGGGGCAGGGGGGCCTTGGTGACATGCTCACATCTGCTAAAATCACAAATGCATACAACCACTGGGTTTGTATGTTAGATATACACAACAATTATTTTGTTGTAGGCTTAGGCTAATTGGTGTTATTCTATAAACTCAAAAACTAATAATATCAATGTTTTATGGGAAATATGGTCCAGTATGATGTTAAAATGCATACTTTTTAGCTTACCGGCCCTATGGGCCGATAAGCTATTGTCGTGGTGTAGCGTCTGTCGTCTGTAACGTTTTTTATCTTTTTTTTGGCCTGATGAATTTTTATGTAAATTTGCCATAACATACTACTAGACCATATCTCTAAGACGTTTTTTTTTTTTTTTTTTTGATTGAATCATTTTTGTCCGTTTTATGGGCCCTTGAAATTTTGGCCCCAATGTTAAAGTGTCATGGGTTCAGGTTTGTTAGTTCTGTTGTTCGGTCTTTTCTCCTTTGATAATTACCTTTATTCGCTCTCTCTCAGAATCTGTTAAAGACGCATTTTCTTTGATTGAGCTTTCTAAGACTCTTGATGCAACGGTTCAAACTGCTATTCGTGTTGATAATAGGATTCGAGAGCACGCTAGGGAGGAAGGAGACAATAAAGCTGCACGTGCTTCTTTGATTTCACAGACTTTAGCCCTGCCTCCTCCTTCAGCCGATTCTGATGTAGAACCCATGCAAGTAGATGGCGCAGTTTTGCGCGAATCAAGAAAGAAGAGTAAAATAATCTGTCATCACTGTGGCAGACCGGGGCACATTAGACCTGCTCGTCCGAAGTTAAACGCCCAGTCCCTTTAATTGAGCGAAAGGAACTGGAGGGACATATTTTGCAACCCTTTTGCACTTTTATTCCCATTGTTTTGGTTTGGGGAGATAGGAGAATGGAACTTCAGGCATTTTTGGATTCGGGCTCTTTTGATTGCCTTATTGATGCTGTATGGGCTAGGAAGAATTGTCTGTCGATTTTCTCTCTTCCTGATTCTTATCCGGTTACTTCTTCAGATGGGCGCCCCTTGGGGCGGGGGTTGATTTCACAGGCTACTGACATGTTGTTGATGTCTATCGAGCCTGATGGACATTCTGAATGTATTTGTTTTTTTTTGGTTGATTCTCCCGCCTTACCTGTTGTTTTGGGACATGCTTGACTCCTTCAGCATAGGCCTCTGATAGATTGGGGCAGTTCGGCCCGTCCCATAATTCACTGGGTCCCTAGGTGCAAGGATCATTGCTCACTTACCTCCTCTCCGGTTCTACCTCAGGATGAGGGGGGTAATTCTTCTCAGGGGAGAGACGAAGTGGATTTTGATACGGCCGATTCAGGGGTTTTGGATGACATTGGGAGTTTGGATTGGGACTCTCAGTTTGATTGGCAGAGTCCTAACTCCGAACAGATATCGGTGGATACTACTGTTGAGAGGGCAGCGGATTGCGGCAAGGGAATCAGATTGAGGGTGGACCCTACTGATTTCATTGTGCCATCTAGTGATGAGGAGGAGAGGTATTGGATGGCATTGGATTGGGAGGTTGCTTCGGGTCTCTCTTCTGAGGGTTTAGACTCAGATGATTGGAAGCTGGGTGCTGCCCTAAAATTCGATTTGCCCTCTAATGTTCCAGCAGACTATGCTGATTTAGCAGAAGTATTCAGTAAACAAAAGGCTAAGACCTTGCCACCGCCCATACGATTGTTCCATTGACCTCCTGCCGGGTACTATGCCCCATAGAGGCAGATTATATTCACTCTCTATTCTGGAAAGTAAAGCTATGAAGGAGTACATTCGGGAAGCATTGAGTTATAGCTTTATAAGGCCGTCTTCGTCTCCGGCTGGTGCTGGATTTTTCTTTGTCTCCAAAAAAGATGGCAGCCTGCGGCCGTGTATTGATTATAGAGGGTTAAATAACATCACTGTGAAAAATCGGTATCTCTTACCATTAATGAACTCCGCCTTTGAACGTCTTCAGGGAGCGTCCTTCTTTACTAAGTTGGACCTCAGGAATGCTTACAACCTTATCAGGATCCGGCAGGGGGATGAATGGAAGACGGTATTTAACACCTGCGACGGTCACTACGAGTACCTTGTGATGCCATTCGGCCTCGCTAACGCCCCCTCTGTGTTTCAAGCGTTCATGAATGACGTTCTGCGAGAGATGTTGGAGAGATTCTTCTTCGTATATCTGGATGACATTTTAATCTTTTCGACTTCCTTGATGGAGCACAAGAATCATGTGCAACAAGTTTTGCAAGCCTTACTTCAGGCTAAATTATTTGTCAAGGCGGAAAAATGTGTTTTCCACACGCAGACGGTGACCTTTTTAGGGTTCATCGTTTCTAAGGGGTCAGTGTCAATGGACTCGAAAAAAGTCTCCACGGTAATGAATTGGCCCGTTCCGCAATCTGTTAAAGAGGTGCAAAGATTTCTGGGGTTTGCTAACTTTTATCGGAGGTTTATCCGTAATTTTAGCTCTGTTGTTGCCCCTATTGTTGCATTAACCAAAAAGAATGCTGGGGTTAGGTTTGTCTGGATCGCGGAGGCAGACAAAGCATTCATCAAGTTAAAGAGGAGGTTTAGGTCCAGACCTGTTTTGATAAATCCCGACCCATCCCTCCCGTCGAAGTTGATGCATCGGAGGTGGGGGTGGGCGCCATTCTCTAACAGCGTTCACGGCACGACAGAACGCTCCATCCTTGTGCCTTTTGCCAAGTTAGCGCTGGAAGAATGGCGTCATTGGCTCGAGGGAGCCGAGCACCCCTTTAGTATCTTGACGGACCACAAAAACTTGCTGTAAATTCAGCAGACTAAGAGAATGAATTCCAGGCAGGCCAGGTGGGCCATGTTCTTCAATCGATTTAATTACATCTTGAACTACCGACCGGGATCTAAGAACGCTAAAGCTGACGCTTTGTCTCGCATATTTGGTCACAGTGATATGGGACCTGAGCCTGATACTGTGGTACAGGCAGATAGGATTTTGGTGCCAGTCTTGTTGGACATTGAGGCGGAGGTCCGTAAGGCATTGGTCTCTGACTCGAGACCTTGAGGGAGTCCACCTAATCGTTTGTTTGTCCCAATGGGGGTTCGTTCACGGGTGCTACAGTGGGGCCATTCATCCAAATTAGCGGGTCATCCGGGGGTGCATCGCACCAGAGATTTCATCTCTCGCTGATTCTGGTTGGCCTGGGATGGACAAGGACACCAGGGAATTTGTGGCCGCATGCTTGGTTTGTGCCCCCAATAAAAGCTCTGTGCAGGCTCCTTCCGGGCTGTTAAGACCTTTGCCCATTCCCAGACGTCCTTGGAGCCATGTTTCTTTAGACTTTATCACTGGCTTGCCGCCGTCAGAGGGCAATTCGGTGATTTTAGTGATGGTCGATTGGTTCTCCAAGGCTGCGCATTTTGTGGCTTTGGCTAAATTACCGTCTGTGCGAGAGACAGCGTGATTGTTGATCGATCATGTGTTCAGATTACATGGCATTCCAGTGGATGTGGTGTCTGACCGAGGTCCCCAGTGCATAGCAGTTCATTTGGCAGGCGTTTTGCAAATTATCAGGGGCTTCGGTAAGCTTGTCATCGGGATTTCATCCTGAGACCAATGGTCAGACTAAAAGGACTGATCAGTCTTTGGAGAATACGCTACAGTGCATGTCTGCCGACAATCCCACTTCTTGGTGTTGATTTCTCTCCTGGGCCAAATATGCCCATAATTCATTAAGGAATGCCTCCACGGGTATGTCACCATTTGAGGCCCAAATGGGGTATCAGCCTCCGCTGTTTCCTGATTTGGAGAAGGAAGCGGAGGTCCCATCTGCAGCACATTTTATTTGCAGATGTCGGGCAGTTTGGAGGAGAGTTCGTACGTCACTTACTCATTCGTCCTCGAGACAGAAGGATTTGGCAGACAGGAGACGCCGTCAGGTGCCGTCTTATTAGTTGGGCTAACGCGTTTGGCTTTCTACGCAGGATCTCCCTCTTAAAGTCGCGTCTCAGAAACTCGCTCCGAGGTCCATTTAAGATTATTAAAAAGATAAACCCGGTGACCGTGCGACTGCAATTGCCTCAGTCCATGAGAATTCATCCCACCTTTCATGTTTCTCGCCTTAAACCAGTCAGTACCAGCGTGCTGGCCCCCATCGACAAGCCACCTCTGGCCCCCAGAATGGTTGATGGGGGTCCGGTCTACATGGTTCGGCGTATCCTGGCAGAGAGGCGTGTGGGTCGGGGTGTTCAGTCTTTGGTAGATTGGGAGGGTTATGGCCCAGAGGAATGTAGTTGGGTCCCCGCTAGACATATATTGGACCCAGATCTGATTTCAGAGTTTCACCGGCGGATTGCCAAGGGAACTTCTGGAGCTGTTCCTTGGGGGGGGGGGTCCTGTCATGGGTTCAGGTTTGTTAGTTCTGTCATTCCTTTGCTATGGTGGCTAATCGGCTAATCGGAGGGGTGATATGGGGGGCGTGGTTTTGCTTATTGGTGCCAGCTGCGCGGAGCTTATGTAATCCCCTCAGTTCTGCCGGCCAGCACTTCAGTGTCAATCCTACGCGCCTGAAGTGAAGGTCTTTCTCTGACTAGTTTAGTTCTTGAATTTAGGACTTAGCTTCTAAGCCTTTTAGTAAAGTATTTCTTTGGAAGTTTATTCCTCTGGCTGCCTTAGCTGTGTTCTAGCAGTCAGTTCTTTTTTTTCGTTTGTCTTCTCTCTTCCTTCACAGTCTTTTCCGTGGGAGGATCTGGCGAGAGTATTTAGTTTTTTGCGACTCTGCCTGGTCGCATTTCTATCAGCCTCTGTTGGAGATTTTCTCTCCTTGGGTTTTGGGGTGCGTTCCCTTTTGGTTCGCCTTCAAGTGAAGGCATTAGTGGTGATATCTCCTGGGATATCACTTTTAGACTGATTAGGTTGTATTTCTCCCCTAAACACTTTCCTGTGTGCACAAGCACGAACACCACGTACCACCTTTCATTATTTCCACACATTATATAAAGATAGGACTGAGAAATTTAAAAAAAAATAATTTCTCAAAAACCATTTGCCTGATTTAGAAAAAAAATTTTCAATCAACGTCCCTTGGTAGCGTCAATGTAGAGTGCGAGCATCATTTTGATTGAATTGACGGAAGTGGGTCTAGTGGGGGAGCTGTACTTTATGAATATGCAAGATAGCCTGTGGAGGCCAAATGGTTGCAGATAGAAATTAAGTTTGTATTATTGACATAAAGGAAGTCATATATGACCTATACATTGTCTATGTTAAAGTTGACCTCAGATGACTTTGAAGGGTCAAACTTGAGGTCAAGGAAAATATTAACAATGTTAAAAGATAGGACTTGAAATTTCAAAAAATTATTTCTCAAAAACTGTCTGATAACTTTTTTCTGAATCTGGCAATCAACTCATCTTGATAAACTTTATGCACAGTGCGAGTGCCATTTTGATTGAATGGAAGTGGGTCTAGTGGGGCCGCTGTTCTTTAACATTGGGCCTTATGGCGAATGGGCAAAATGGCCTGTGGAAGCAAAATGGTTGCAGATAGAAATTAAGTTTCTTTTATCAACATATAGGAAGTCATAGATGACCTATATCTTGGTTGTGTTAAAGTTGACCTCAGATGACTTTGAAAGGTCAAACTTGAGGTCAAAGCAAAATGTTACAATTTTCAAAGGCTTCTACGCTTGCAAATATTGAAGATTGGGAACATATGTGTATTGAACACTTATAGGAATTCATATATGAAATTTCTTTTGATGGCCTTGAACTTGACCTTGGGTGACCTTTGAAGATCAAACTTCACATAGCAAAATTTCAATGACCTGGTGACCTTGGTGACCTTGAACTTGACCTTCAGTGACCTTCAATGGCCGAACTTTACAGTGAAATTTCAACTTATATCAGCAAAATCATTTCAGATAGAGGGTAGGTTTGTATTGGAGACATACAGGAAGTCAAAAATGGACTTTCATTTGGTGACCTTCATATTGACCTTTGAAGGTCAAACTTGACCGAGTGAAAATTCTATGACTTCTATCACTATAAAGGTCACTGATACAGCCTAGGTTTGTGTCACAGACTTAAAGGAAGTCACACATGAACTTTCATTTTGTGACATTGAACTTGACTGTTGGTGATCTTTGAAGGTCAAACTTTTCATTTGGTGACCTTCATATTGACCTTCAAAGGTCAAATGTGACCTAGGGAAGATCCAGTGACTTGTATCACTAAAATGGTCACAGATGGAGCCTAGGTTTGTGTTACTGACATCTAGGAAGTCACATATGAACTTTCATTTAGTGACATTCAACTTGACTGTCAGTGACCTTTGAGGGTCAAACTCGACAGTGAAATTACAATGACTTCTATCATGAAAATAGTCACAGATTGAGTCAAGGTTTGTGTAGAGACATTTAGAAAGTCATATATGAAGTCTATTTACTGACTTTACCTTCTGTGACCTTTAAAGTTCACAATTGACATATTGAATTTTCAATGACTTATATCACCAAAACTAATTCAGAGTTTAGGATTATATAACAGGAGGTCTTATAAATGTATGTGAACTTTTATTTAGTGACTTTTACATTGCCTTTCAATGATTCGAATGTCAAACTTCACATAAAATTTTCTTAACTTGTATCATCACTATAAGATTACTTGCTGGTAAGCTACGGGACCCTTGGTCCCTTTTTTTTTTCTAATAACGTGAAATTTTTTTGGCCGGTCTCTACCTCCCCATCCCTGCCCCCTGGAGAGTAGGCCGGTCAGGTACAAATTCCTGGGCCACTTTTTTGCCCCAGTCCGCCCCTGTGTCTGGCCCACTGAAGCTCAAAGACCACATCGGTATTCCTGGGAAAATTTCACCGAGATTTACTGTGGTGTTGCGCAAACTTAATTAAACCGGACAGACTTCGGGATACCTCGGTAAAATTTTTCCGAGGTTTACCAAGTTGGCCTCAAATCTTCAGTAAAACTCAGTGTATTCTAAGTTTTTGTAGGAATTTCTTGGAAAAAGGTGCACTTTCTTGGTTTTTAGGTGCTACGAGTGATGGCGGTCGCTGTTATAAGCTGTTACCATGGATAGCAGCACTAGAAATTAAACTCTAAATTTTCTTGCTTGGGTGTACACTTGATGTTTTAAATGCCCAAATGTTTCTCTGGGTACCCAAATGTTAAGGCAAATCAAAAAAGTGCTGGTTTCATTCGATATTGGTGGAGGTTGAATACAGAATTCTTTCCCTGGAAAAATATATAAATCTAAATGGGCAAGCCATATTTTTACTGACCAGAGAGTCCCACCTCCCAAACCAGAAAGGACTTCATTTCAAAGCATTCTCGTTTGATTTCCGATATTGGTTTTGCTTGCCACTTGTCCCGTGTCCATTGCACTCCTTTTTCCCATTGCCTGAACAGAACAGGATCTTAAGGAAATGTAAATAAAGTCACACCATCCTTGTAGGATTGAGAAAAACCAAAAGCTACACACCTCCCAGGCATTTTGCTTCTGTTTTAAAGAAAAATCGCATTAAAATGCCTAAACTGCCATTGTTTTTAATTTGCTTTCCCAGACAGGGTTTTCTGGCAATGTCATATCCGCCTTCATTTCTGATGCACTCGAGTGTGTTGCGGGGCTGAAATTTAAAATGGTTACATTCAAAACATGATCAAATCATAAGTCTGGACATGTTTTTGGAGGTTTTTTGTGTTTTATGTGTTCAGATGCATCAAACTTCGTTAAGCAGAACGTGACGAGGTGTGACCACTTTAAGATTTTAGGGATCTTTGACTTTAATGATGATCGCAGCATGATGTTAAAGTGTAGGATAGCTTCCGTCTGAAGTAAACAGTAAACAAAAGAACTGCCGCTTATAATTTTTTTTTTTGGAGATTTTCAGATAAAGCTGAAATGCTTAAACATTTGGTTTAAAACTCTGAGGGAATAGCCTTTTTCCTGTTAGCAGCAATGTCAAATGTCCAAAAGACTCTTGAATGAGAACATGGCTCTGTTGGCATGGATCAAGGAACTCTCATCATAATGTGTAAACATGTTGAATTTTAACTGTTGTCTCCCTCAATGTTCTAATGATTATCATTATGATACTGAAGATTTTCAGAAAGATCCCAAGTGGCTATGGCAGTGGATCATAAACATTCAAAGATATCCAAGCCCAAATTTCACCCTAAGAACACGTGATAAAATGAGCTAGCAACGATAGCAATAGCTGGGGCCAGCGAATATCTGACCTAGCCAAGGAAATACATTTTTGCACCGTAAAGAAAATCAAACATCGCTTCACGATTGGTACATTGTGATTGATTTAGTTCCATAGCTGTCTTCACTTTACTTGCATTGGCATATCTTCAGTAATAACGATAGCTTAACTTACTTTGAGTGGTGATGGCCAGTGTGCAGGATGAAAGGCAGCAGAGCAGTGCAGGATTGATAGGCACACAAACAATTATCCACCAGTCGACCACAAATAATTCATTCGATGATTCCAGGCAGAACATCTCTCGATCAAACACAAATCAATGTAAAAGCTATTCAATGTCACTGCAGCTACGTTAAGGAGCTGGCAGAGATCACCCCCGGTCAACCATAAATAACAGTATCACTACTATCCAAGCGTCAGTTTGAGAGATAATGGAGACAGTGTAAATTACATTTGATTTTGTTGATTTATCTTTCAACAAAATGCAATATCCTTTCATGCTTTGCCCTAGGTGTTCGCGCTTAATTATTTGCCCATTCTGCCACACCTGCCGGCATTACAGATGGCAAATATTCATATTGTTTAGTTCTCATTTCTTCAGGTCCCATTGTATCCAAGCAATGGTCAAAAATGGCCTGTTGCCAATTAACCTTCTTTGCAGTGAGATGTTCCACCAGGTATATTTTTTGGCATCATTCAACTCTTCCAGTCTTTTGTAGCCCCTGTCCCAAGTTTTTTGTGTTGATGGCATCAAATGCAAAATGAGCTGATGTTTTTCCAAAAACAATAAAATTTCTCAGTGTCAACATTTGATATGTTGTCTTTGCACTATTTTCAGTTAAATGTAGGGTTTAAATGATTTGCAAATCATTGCATTCTGTCTTTTTTTTTTGCATAATTTTTATTTGTTTGACTGATGTTTATTATGGCTTCAGAAAAATGCACTTATAAAGACAGAGTTGGACATGGGTGCCATAGCAATGTTACCTGACCTCGATGCCAAAGCCAATCAGATACCTCTAAAAATTAATTTTTAGCTTACCGGCCATATGGGCCGATAAGCTATTGTAGTGGTGTGGCGTCCGTGGTCCGTGGTCCGGAACATTTTTTATCTTTTTTTTGGCCTAATGAATTTTTGTGTAAATTTGTAATAACATACTACTAGACCATATCTCGAGAATTTTTTCTCGGATTTTTGATTGAATCATTTTTGTCCGTTTTATGCACCCTTGAAATTTTGGCTCCAATGTTAAAGATAAGACTGAGAAATTTAAAAAAATTATTTCTCAAAACTTGCGCGATATATTTTTTTCTAAATCAGGCAATCAACTTACCTTGGTACCGTCAATGTACAGTGCGAGTGCCATTATAATTGAATCGACGAAAGTGGGTCTATTGGGGGCGCTGTATTTTATGAATATGCAAGATGGCCTGTGGAGGCCAAATGGTTCCAGATAGAGATTAAGTTTGTATTATTGACATATAGGAAGTCATATATGACGTATATTTTGGCAATATTTAATATGACCACAGATGACTTTGAAAGGTCAAACTCGAGGTCAGGGAATATATTAACAGTGTTAAAAGATATGACTTGAAATTTCAAAAAATTATTACTGAAAAATTGTCCGATAACTTTTTTTCTAAATCTGGCAATCAGCTCACCTTGGTACACTTTATGCACAGTGCGAGTGCCATTTTGATTGAATCGGAAGTGGGTCTAGTGAGGGCGCTGTACTTTAACATTGGGTCTTGTGGAGAATGGGCCAAATCGCCTGTGGAAGCTAAATGGTTGCAGATAGAGATTAAGTTTCAATTACTGACATACAGGAAGTAACATATGACCTATATTTTGGCTGTGTTAAAGTTGACCTCAGATGACCTTGAAAGGTCAAACTTGAGGTCAAGCAAAATGTTACAATTTTCAAAGGTTTCTAGGTTTGAAAATATTGAAGATTGGGAACATATGTGCATTGAACACTTATAAGAAGTCATGTATGAACTTTCATTTGGTGGCCTTGAACTTGACCTTCGGCGACCTTCGAAGGTCAAACTTCACATAGTGAAATTTCAATGACTTCTATCACCAAAACTATTACAGAAAGAGCTTAGGTTTGTATCGCGGGCATATAGGAAGTCATATATGAAATTTCATTTGGTGAATTTGAACTTGACCTTCAGTGACCTTGAATGCCCAAACTTCACAGTGAAATTTCAATGACTTATATCAGCAAAATGGTTACAGATAGTTTCGGTTTGTTTTGGAGATGTACAGGAAGTCATACATGAACTTTCATTTGGTGGCCTTGAACTTGACCTTCGGTGACCTTCTAAGGTCAAACTTCACATAGTGAAATTTCAATTACTTCTATCACCAAAACTATTACAGATAGAGCTTAGGTTTGTATTGTGGCCATATAGGAAGTCATGTATGAAGTTTCATTGGGTGACCTTGAACTTGACCTTCAGTGACCTTGAATGGCCAAACTATATAATGAAATTTCAATGACTTACATCAGCAAAATTGTTACAGATTGAGTGTAGGTTTGTATTGGAGATGTACAGGAAGTCAAATATGAACTTTCATTTGGTGACCTTCATATTGACCTTTGAAGGTCAAACTTGACCGAGTGAAAATTCAATGACTTCTATCACTGTAAAGGTCACAGATGGAGCCTAGATTTCTGTTACTGACATAGGAAGTCACGTATGAACTTTCATTTGGTGACATTCAGTTTGACTGTTGATGACATTTGATTTGATTGTTGATGACAATTACAATGACTTGTCTTGCCAAAACGGTCACAGATGGAGTCTAGGTTTGTATTAGAGACATATAGGAAGTCATATATGAACTTTCATTTGGTGACCTTCGTATTGACCTTCAAAGGTCAAATGTGACCTAGTGAAAATTCAATGACTTGTATCACTAAAACGGTCACAGATGGAGCCTAAGTTTGTGTTACTGACATCTAGGAAGTCACATATGAACTTTCATTTGGTGAAATTCAACTTGACTGTCAGTGGCCTTTGAGGGTCAAACTCGACAGTGAAATTACAATGACTTGTTTCACTAAAATGGTCACAGATTGAGCCAAGGTTTGTATAGAGGTATTTAGAAAGTCATATATGAAGTCCATTTGCTGACCACAACTTGACATTCTGTGACCTATAAAGTTCACAATTGACATATTGAATACATATTGACATATTTTAATGACTTGTATCACCAAAACTGCTTCAGAGCTTAGGAATGTATTACAGAAGGTCTTATGAATGTATGTGAACTTTTATTTAGTGACCTTGACATTGATTTTAATTGATTCAAATGTCAAACTTTACATGAAATTTGATAACTTGTATCATCGCTGTAAGACTGCTTGCTGGTAAGCTACGGGACCCTGGGTCCTAATTTTTTGTTGTTCGAGGAAAAAAAAAAATGCTTCCAGGGGCAGGTTGCTGCTTGCTTCAGCTGCCAGCGTTCAAAGCGTGATCCATAAACGCGTGAGGCTTTGGACAGATGAAAGCGGGTGGAGGAGCAGGAAAGGTTCTCACCAAAGGTGGCTGCATCCTGTGCTGACCTGCATAACATATGCTGAGATACTGCAGACGTCCTGAAGGTGGACAGCTCAGCACAGAAAATGACCAGAACCCAGAGGCCATCCTTTTGCAGGAGACACCCGGACAGCACCTGAGGCAGAGAATGGCAGAGAAGTGTCAGCGTCAGACACATTCCGTGCTGCTCTGCAGGACTACTCATTTTCAGTGCAGTGCACTGTAAAGCTATTTTTCTGCCTTGATGCTGAGGATTTGGCTAAGTTATGTGCATATTATAGCCCATGTTTCATCAGTAGCCTCTAATGTTGAAACTAAAAAGGCCATTCACAGCAAAATGACATATCCCATCTGAACAAAGGAGAGCAAGTTTACTGAAGAATTTTACGAGTTACGCTACCACATACACAACACTACTGTGCATGCTTGCTGGCTTGCCATTTTTCTAAGGATCTTAGGTCTTGACATTGCAACTAGTGGATACTGGTTTTAACCCTTTTGCGCAGAAGCCACATCTGGCTATTTGTGTGTTACCCTATTTAATGCTTAATAATTCAAAATTTGAGCTTCATAGAGATGGGGAAAATGGCTCAACTGAGACAATACACTTGGAGCATTAAGAATTCCATCGTAGTTCAGTTTATTTACATGATTTTGGTAGCGAAAAAGGGCTGCAAACATAAAAAAAGCTTCATGAAAATTCAGAATGAATTTGTAAAAAATAATTTTTAAAAACACTGAAAATTGAAAAATGGCGTGGAGTTGAAACAATACATTTCATGGATCATAAACTCCTTGACCACAAGTTTACTTCATCTGAGTCTGAAATTCAAAATTATCTACTCTTTATGAGCCAAATAAGACAGCTTCCAAGTGGCTCCCCATGCTGTCTAAGCCCTCAAAACTGTGCACTGTGAAATCATAAAATAGTCATGTTTTTAACACAAATCAACTTTTGACGCATGAAATTTATTATGAATGAATAATTTCTGGTGGAATTTAGCGCGAGTTTATCAATATAGGCGCAGTTGGACATCAGTGGTCCCCAGTAACCTCTCCAAACCCAAAACATGCCTTTTCTCCATGATTAAGTTTAGAATTTGTCCATTGTCTTCAGAGTCCCACAAGCCAGCACACATATTCATTAAAGGAACAGGTTTTTTCCATCAGAACATTCACCCTGCAATGAAAAGCTAACAGTTCCCACATCCGTGCTCGCAAGCTTGTGTAAACTCTTTCCACACCTCATAAGGCACTAACTCGCTAACACAGTAATATCTGAAATATACCTTATTTAAAAAAAAAACAGACATTCCATTGTCGGGAAAAAGCAGACAATATGCTCCCCTAAATTGAACAGAATCGGTGCAACAAACATTGCAGGGGGTCTACCGAAGTGCTTGAGCTGTTTGCATTTTAAACAAGCCAAAACCTCAGTATTCTATTTTGTTGAATATGGTATACATTCTAAAACTAAAAGCCACATTGAGCAAAATGCCACCACATGCAGTTTTATAAGCAAAGACTAAAGGTTACTCTCACTAATCAATGTGGCAAATGAGCTCTGTGATCATCATGGCTATGGTCAACTGAGAATAAAAAAGACAGCTGGCCAGCTGGCCTTAAGTAAAAAAAATATATTTACAATTGTACTCACATAAAATGAAGAAAAACTTTTCTTCATTGAATTCTTCCTCCAGAGACACAGATCTATCCGGCAGAAGGAACCCTCCAGTCCTGTTTCATTCAAAATAATTCCCACTGACCATGTCAGTATCACATTTAAAAGTTTGCCGCAAATGTATCCTGAGCACTTCAGACTGGTTTCGGAAGTCTTTTTTTTTCTATGCCATCGCGTTATTTTCACTTGTGCATCGTTGAGAGAATACAACCTAACTTTCTGTTACACAAGGGTTTAAATACTTTTCTGATGGTCCAGTCAATGTCTTAAATTACTGTGGGAAGTTGATACTCTCTGGAAGTGGATAAAAAATGTGTCAACCAATAGATAATTACCAGGGAAGTTTCAAGTGGTCGTGAACTATAACTGTGCTTTATGCAGATGAGCCTGAGCAAGCATTGTAGTGACTGGATATCAGTGAGAGTTGTTATGAGGAAAAAAGGGTGCACTGAGTTCTTTGATGGAGGAATCTACATGTAAATCCATGGTAAGGAATTATGCCTTTTAAATATGATGACTGTAATTGATAGTAGAATGACAAAGAATCAATACCAAGTTAAATTTTTGCTTCAGAAAACTGTTTTTTTTTTTTACTACTTACTTGTGATATTATTGGCCCACTATAGCTGAAATGGTTGCTGCAAAGGACAATGATTTTTTTCTGTTGCTAGAGATAATTTTTTTAAACTACTGACTAGATACTATATGAAGCAGTTTGCATGTCAGGCTTGGCTGAGGAGTTTAATTCATACAACCCCTGGGAAACAGGGATGGGACCTAACTCATCCATATTCTAAATCGAGTTCCAGCATGGCTTCCTTGTGATTGTCCAAAAAATGTTCCGGCTGTGTCACCTATTGCTAGAATAGTGTAACTGCGTGCATAAATAGAGCAGCTCCATGTCTGCTGGCGTCTACATCTGCGCAGAGGGGTTAATTTCCCAGATATAAGTACAAAATCGAGTATAAGCGCAGTAATACATGCTTTCCATGCATCTACACCCAGGCTTGCAGAGATCATTTTGACAATAAATCCAGCACTACTCTCACTGGTCATTCATTGACGTTAGTTGACTCCATTTCTTAGCTCATGCAGGAAGTGAAGAGAGGCCAGCAAGGCACTCAGCAGTGCAAACACATGCAGCAATCCTTGTATTTTCAGGGAAAATATGACCCTGTACCACATATAAATTAGTCTTTAGGCTGTTGTAGGCAATCGGAAAAGTTTAGGATTGTTAATATTTTCCTTGACCTTGAGTTTAACCTTTCAAAGTCATCTGTGGTCAAATGTAATATTGCCAAACTATAGGTCATCCACACGAGAACGATTTTTTGGAAAACGCATGAATATTTATCTTTTCAGCATTGCATCCACACGGTCCACGGAATGCTCTGATTTTTATCTTACCGGCCCTATGTGGCCTCCGTCGTCCGGAACATTTTTTATCTTTCTTTCGGCCCGATGAATTTTCCTGTAAATTTGCTATGACAAACTACCAGAGCAAAAGTGTCTCCAGAAGTTGTTTTTTTTTTTTTTTTTTGGATTTTTGATTGAATCATTGTCTGTGTTATGGGCCCTTAAAATTTTGACCCCAATGTTAAAGATAGGACAGAGAAATTTTAAAAAATTATTTCTCAAAAACTGCGCAAAAAATTTTTTTCTAAATCAGGCAATCAACTTACCTTGGTGCCATCAATGTACACTGCGAGCACTATTTTGATTGAACCGACGGAAGTAGGTCTAGTGGGGGCACTGTACTTTAACATTTGGCCTTATGGAAAATATGCAAGATGGCCTGTGGAGGCCAAATGGTTGCAGATAGAAATTCAGGCCTCAGGAGATTCAGGAGATTTTCGAAAATGGTTTTTTTTTTTTTTTGTTGTTTCTAAAAAAATTCCTGTCTATAGGGCATCCTTTCTAAAAATATCTGCATCCACACGGAGACACCTAAAATGACCCAAAACGCTGTTGTAAATATTTCAGGTCTGAGTGTGGCGCTGTAGCATTCCTACGGAAATAGACCAAAAACGGTGAAGAGGGCACATGCTTGCCACTGCCTTCTCCGTTTTTGGTCTGTTTTCGTAGAAATGCTACGATGCCATACAGCGCCTCACACAGGCCTGGGGGTTGTGATGGGGGCTATCACGTCATCATTTTCAAAAAAAAATCTGTTTTGGTTGTCCACATGAAAGCGCTGGGGTGGCGTTTTCAGATTTTCTCACTCTGGAACCCGTTTTCAAAAAATACTGTTTTCGGGCTGTGTTTTCGCCGTTTCCATGTGGACGCAATGCTGAAACGATAAAATATTTATATGTTTTCCAAAAAATTGTTCTCGTGTGGATGGGCCCTATGACCTATAGTTTGGCAATATTACATTTGACCACAGATGACTTTGAAAGGTTAAACCCGAGGTCAAGGAAAATATTAACAATCTTAAACGATGGGACTTGAACTTTCAAAAAATAATTTTTCAAAAACTGTCAGTTAAATTTTTTTCTAAATCTGGCAATAAACTCACCTTGATACACTTTATGTACAGTGCGAGTGCCATCCTGATTGAATCAATGGAAGCGGGTCCAGTGGGGGTGCTGTACTTTAACATTGGGTCTTGGCAAGAATGGGCAAAATGGCCTGTGGAAGCTAAATGGTTGCAGATAGAGATTAAAGCGCATATCCTGGACCAAATTCGTCTTTTTTTGTCTGTAAGATTGTGCCTTTATACACCTGATCCTAAGGGTTATTTTGCCAAGTGTGGTCCGTGTATAGAACAATTTTTGAAAATTACCAGAAGCGTCTGGAAAAATCCCCATGGAGTCCTTAGCCATATTGATCCAGATTTGTGATGTCACCTGCAGTTCCCCCATATCCAGGGCGCTAAGAGACCCACTGTCTGCATGGATCAGTGCGCGGTCACCGACATTTACCAATCGCAGCTAAACAACAGTGCATCAGAAGCTCGTTCATTAAGGAAAATGCATATTCATGTATATTTATTGTGGGTGACATGAATGCTGATATCTCTGACAAGAAGTCCCTGTTTCGCCAACACCTAGTGCAGTTTTGTGAAGACAGTAAGCTAGTACTCTCCAGCAAGGAACTCCTGCCTGTAGATAGCTATACATATACAAGTGAAGCATGGCATACAACATCCTGGCTAGATCACTGTATATGTACAGCTGACGCACATGACTGTTTAGAGAAAATTGAGATAATGTATGAGTTAGCTACAACTGATCACATACCTGTCTCAGTAATGTTAAATGTTGAGAGTCTACCTAAACTATCCAGTCTTAATAGCCATGAACTAAGTGAGAAACTGGACTGGACAAGGATGTCAGAAAAGGACCTCTGCCTTTATCAGGCACTGACTGATAAGGGTCTCAGTAATGTTGATTTCCCATCTGGTGCTATACTATGTAATGACATTAACTGTAAGAACCAGGATCATAATAAAGGCCTTTGTACAATGTATGAGAAGATTGTAAACTGTCTTATCAGTTGTGGTAAATCTCACTGTAATAAAAGACGTAAACAATATAATGCCAGACCAGGATGGAATGAATATGTGGCTGAGCTCCATGCAGAGGCCAAAGAAGCTTTTAAAACCTGGGTGTTATCAGGAAGAGCGAGACATGGCCCAGAGTGTGACCGCAAAAAGCAGGCAAATGCCCAATTTAAGTATGCTGTACGCTTCATTAAAAGAAACGAGCAGGCTATGAGGGCTAACTCTATGGCTAAAAAGCTTCCGCAGAATAATGTCAATGATTTCTGGAAAGAAGTTAAGGTTATTAACAACAGTAAGATGCCCTTGCCATCTAGTATTGCTGGGGTCACCGGATCTGAAAATATTGCAGAACTCTGGAGTAAACATTATAGTGACTTTTTTAATTGTGTTAAGAGTGAGAAATTTTATGTTGGAAATGTTCTTTTTAATGATGGTGTGATTATTAGACCTGATGAGGTGTACTATGCCATTGAGAAACTGGCTATGAACAAAGCATGTGGTCTTGACCAGATAACAGCTGAACATCTAAAACATGCTAGTCGTAGATTACATGTTTTGCTTGCTATGTGTTTCACTGGGTTATTAATGCATGGCATACTACCTGACTCTATGCTGTCGGTATTGTTAGTGCCTGTGATAAAAGACAAAACTGGGAAAATCTCCAGCATAGATAATTACAGGCCAATTGCTCTGGCTAGTATAATGTCTAAAGTGTTGGAAAGAATTATTTTAGATAGGCTTAGTGAGTATGTGGAAACCACTGACAATCAGTTTGGTTTTAAAAGTAAGCTTGGAACAGATCAGTGTGTGAATGCACTAAAAGAAACTATAAGTAAATACAGACGTAAGAACTCCACCATGTTTATGTGCTTTTTAGATGCATCCAAAGCATTTGATAGGATCAACCATGGTAAACTGTTTTCCAAACTCCAAGAGCGAGGTGTTCCACCTTACCTGATAAGGGTCTTGCAGTACTGGTACACACAACAAACCATGCAAATCAGGTGGGGCAGTAGTATATCTGCACCCTTTCATGTCACTAATGGGGTGAGACAGGGTGGCATTTTGTCACCTGTCCTCTTCAATGTGTACATGGATAATCTTTCCAAGAAGCTTAGTCAGTGTAAGACTGGGTGTTTGGTGGGTGAGAGACTTATCAACCACCTCATATATGCTGATGATTTGGTCATTATGTCTCCATACAGTGCTGGGCTACAGCAACTGCTTAAAGTGTGCTCTAGCTATGGTGACCAATATGACATTAAGTTTAATCCTAAGAAGAGTGTCATTTTAATTGCTAAAACTAAGGAGGATCAGAAGCAAAAGTTTCCCTCATTTTTATTGTCTGACCGCACTCTAGATATAGTTAAAAAAGTACAGTAACTGGGACACATCATCATTGATGATCTTTGTGATGATGAGGATATCCAGCGTCAGTGCTGTAAGCTCTATGCGCAGGCCAATATGCGGGCACGTAGATTCCATATGTGCACTGATGATGTTAAAAGAAATCTATTTAGAGCCTACTGTACTCCTTTATACAGAGCTCATCTATGGTGTAAATATAGCACAGCAAAGCTGAAGAAGCTGCAGGTAGCATATAATGATGCGTTTAGGATCCTCCTTAAGCTTCCTCGATGGACAAGTGCAAGCACTTTATTTGTCAATAATAATGTCCCCACCTTCCATGCTGTGCTGAGGAATTTTATGTATAACTTTATGTGTCGACTTCTAGTGTCAAAAAATAGTTTAATAAGTGCACTCATTGACACTAAACAGAGTGATACAAGGTACACCTTTGGGCTATGGAAACACTGGAATAGATGCCTGTATGTTTTTTAAAATGTGTTGATTTTGTATGTGTAGTCTTTTTATGTCTTTTATATGGAACTATGAGTCTGTAATAAAGTATTCATTCATTCATCTGATATGGAACCGCCGTCTGTCCATGATATTAGGCCTCATGCAGCAACATTCTCTTAAATTTCTCTTATATTTTCTTTTATTTTTTGCTAAGAGAAAAAATAAGAGAATTAAACTTCAGATGCACCAAACGCTCTTACCGTCCAAATCTGCTCTTACCCATGTGTGCTGAATGTTGAATCCCACTTGATTGTAAATTGGAAGCGCGTGGCCGGTTGTTTTAAATTAGCATATATGACACCCACTAAACACCATATACGTAAGGGCAGGTGATGTGCCGTGTGCAAAGACCCGACTGCTCGTGGCAATCTTGGGCGCTTTCACACTAGGTACGATTGTTCCGTACCATGCCACAGTACGATTGCCCCCCCTCCCCTCTCCCCCTGCTGGTCAGCTTTCACACTAATAATATCTTACCGGACCCGAGTATCTTGCATACATGTCAAATTCCGATACAGCGCGTTGCAGTATGCACCTCGGTGGTTTTAAATGGGGAACGATTTTAAAAAGAGGCTCCAATATATTTTGGGGGGTTTTATTATTGAGAAGGGGATTTAGAATATTAATATTAATATCGCGAATGCATATGCTGCGCGTTCCCTAGCAACCAGGTGTATCATCTGTAACATGGATTACCACGTATAGCAGCACGAAAAATTAAACTCTAAATTTTCTTGACTGAATGCTTGATGTTTTTCATATCCGAATCTTTCTCTGGGTACCCAAACATCAAGGTAAGCCAAAAATGTACTGATCACATCCGATATAGGTGGATGTTGCATACAGAATTCTTTCGCCCTTTCGTTTTTGGCCGATTATGCTGTCCACTGCCTTATACCACAAAAATTTATCTATCTCATAACTTTAGCTGCCAGACTTTTTCACCACGTCCCGCACTTTGAAACATCGCAGCCGCAGTTTGTCACAGCACTGATGTATTAGTCTGTGATAACCACGCGAATGTAACTACTCACAAATTATTCCATAAATCTCTGAGTTTATGGGTGTAGCGTCCAGTTGTGACAGTATGTTTTCAGCCGCCTACATTTCAAGCAAGCTTTGAATTTCTTTGTTTGAATGGAGATATCTTTTCGCCGCTGCATTTGTTAGAACAAGAGAGCCATAACACATAACAGTAATCTTCCGTGCTCAAGTACGGTTACTTTCACATTTGGTACGAGTAGCCATTCATCTGTCTCAGCAAACAGATCGGCGCAATCTCTATAAACGTGCTCTCTGCGCAAGGCCTGCATGGCCAAAGCGTCCAAAAGCAGTAGGTAAGCCATTCAGAAGCAGATCGCGCGCAAGTATCTAAGGGTTTTCTCTTATCTCGGTAAGAGTGCTCTAGACCACTCATAAAATTTTCTCTTACCTAAAAGAAGAGCAAAAATAAGGAAACATTGGTGCATCCCAGAAAAATCAGGGATACGAACAAAAAAAGAGAAAAGTTGTTCTTAAATCGCTTCTTGCATGAGGCCCATTGTCCCGGAATACTTCAAATAACACCCAAAATTGCAAAAATTACATGCCATAAACAATAACGCAACCTCTGAGTATATCCACTATCAACAGAATGACCAGCGTCGCCTATGGGCTGCGGGAACCTCACGTGACGTCAGAGAAAGTCATTTTCCCCAGGAGATTTAGATCGCAAGCTTTTTTGCCTAAAATACTGATATTAGACCAAGTATATCTGACACTGACCTATGTCGTATATTGGTTAAAATGCGTAAAGTGACTAAAAATCCTATATAGTATCTCAAAATTGGGTGCATTTTACGTTTTAAATCAGCCAGGATATGCCCTTTAAGTTTGTATTATCAACATATAGGAAGTCATATATGACCTATAACTTTAACTTTGTGTTAAAGTTGACCTCAGATGACCTTGAAAGGTCAAGCTTGAAGTCAAAGCAAAATGTTATAATTTTCAAAGGCTTCTTGGCTTGAATTTATTGAAGATTGGGAATACATGTCTATTGAACACTTGTAGGAAGTCATTTATGAAATTTCATTTGGTGGCCTTGAACTTGACCTTTGGTGACCTTTGAAGGTCAAACTTCACATAGTGAAATTTCAATGACTTCTATCACCAAAACGATTATAGATAGAGCTTACGTTTGTATTGTGGGCTTATAGGAAGTCATATATGAAGTTTCATTTGGTGACCTTGAACTTGACCTTCAGTGACCTTCAACGGCCAAACTTTACAATGAAATTTCGTTGACTTATATCAGCAAAATCATTACAGATAGAGTTTAGGTTTGCATTGAGAGACGTACAGAAAGTCATATATGAACTGTCATTTGGTGACCATCATATTGACCTTTGAAGGTCAAACTTGACCTTGTGAAATTTCAATGACTTCTATCACTAAAAAGGTCACAGATAGAGCCTAAGTCTGTATCACAGACTTAAAGGAAGTCACACATGGCTTTTCATCTGGTGACATTCAACTTAACTGTTGGTGACCTTTGAAGGTCAAACTTGACATCAAACAATTACAATGACTTGGATTGCCAAAATGGTAACATATGGAACCTAGGTTTGTATTAGAGACATGTAGGAAGTCGTATGTGAACTTTCCTTTGGTGACCTTCGTATTGACCTTAGAAGGTCAAATGTGACCAAGTGAAAATTCAATGACTTGTATCACTAAAATGGTCACAGATGGAGCCTAGGTTTGTGTTACTGACATCTAGGAAGTCACATATGAACTTTCATTTGGTGACATTCAACTTGACTGTCAGTCACCTTTGAGGGTCAAACTCCACAGTGACAGTACATTGACTCGTATCACCGAATTGGTCACGGATTGAGCTAAGGTTTGTATAGAGACATTTAGAAAGTCATATATGAAGTCCATTTGCTGACCTCTACTTGACCTTCAGTGACCTTTAAAGTTCACAATTGAAATATTGAATTTGAGATGACTTGTATCACCAAGACTGCTTCAGGGCTGAGGATTGTATTACAGGAGGTCTTATAAATGTAAAAGTATGTGAACGTTCATTTAGTGACCTAAATTGACATTGATCTTCAATGATTTGAATGTCAATCTTCACTTGAAATTTTCATAACTTGTATCATCACTATGAGATTGCTTGCCAGTAAGCTACAGAATCCTTGGTCCTATTTTTTAGGTGAAGTTACAGTCCGTTCACACGTCGAGAATAGAGAGCAGTTAAAAATTGTAAAAAAGTAGGACTCAGCAAGTAAAAAGTATAAAGTCAACTTCAGCTATCAATTTGTGATTTCCATCTGTCATGTTAGTCATACATAATACTTTGTGTTTTAACTGGTCAAGACAAAGCCTGTTATCTTCATTGTTCATAGTTGTTGTTAGCTTGCTAACAAAATATAAAGATAAGTTTTCAAATTCAGCCTTTTAATTCAATGTAGGAGAAATTTTCTTTACCCCATTGTGCAGATGTGTTCGCCAGCGGATATTGAGTTGCAAATTTATGCACGCAGTTACAATATTCTATCACTAAATGGCACACCCAGATCCGTTACTGAATATTCACAAGCAAGCCGAGCTCAAACACGGTTTAGAATATGGATGAGTTCAGTCCCATCCCTATTTTTCAGGAGTTACATGAATTAAACTCCTCAGCTAAGCCTGATGTGCGAACTGCTCAATATACTTGCCCATAGTATCGATCCAGCAGTTCAAAGAAGTGATCCCTTGCAACAGAAAAAAATGTTGTCCTCTGTAGCAAGCACATCAGCTACAGTGAGCCAATGGAATCCCAATTAGTAGTTAAGAAAAATAAGTTTTCTGAAGCCAAAATTTGACATAGTAGAATGCCATAGTATCAATACAATCAATCTTAGTCATCACATATCAAAAACGCGTAATTCCCTACCGTGTATTTAGGGGTAGATTCCTCTATTGACAAATTCAGTGTTTTTTTTATGTCCTCTTAAGTACTCGTCTTGATAGCCAATGACTCAATTATTTACTTAGGCTCATCTGCGTAACTGCACACTTATAGCTCACGCCCACTTGAAGCTTTCCCAGTAATGATGTCTTGATTGATTTGTTTCTTATCCAATGCCAGAGGGTATAAACTTTCCACAGTAACTGAAAGACATTGATTGGACAACCAGAAGAATATATAAGCCTTTCGTAAGAGCAAGGTAGGTTGTAGGTTGGGCAGAGTTGCACAGCTGAAAATGACACGATTTAATGAAAAACAGACTTCAAAAACCAGCCTGAAGTGTTCAGTTACATTTACGGGTTTTAAATGTGGTACGAACATGGTCAATGGGAATTATTTTGAATAAAACAGGACTGGAGGGTTCCTCCTATCGGATACATCTGTCTCTGGAGGAGGGATTCAGTAAAGAAATACTGCTACTTCTACTGTGATTGCATTTTGATTAATGTGGCTTTTTGTTTTGGAATTTATACTGTATTCAATGAAATCGAATGCCGATGTTTTGGCTTGTTTATTATGCCAACAGTTCCAGTACTTCGGTAGACCCCCTGATATGTTCATTGCACCATTCTGTTCAATCTAGAGTAGAACATTGCCTGATTTTTTTCTGATAGTGGAATGTCAGTTCTGTTATAATAAGGCATATTTCAGATATTACTGAGTTGGTGAGTTATACTTGTTCCTTTTAAGGTATGAAAAGTGTTTATATAAGGTTGTAAGTGGGAACTGCTGGCTTTTCATTGCAGGGTGAGTGTTAAGACCCTTAAATAAGCAGTTCCTTTAATGAGTATGTGTGCTGGCTTGTGGGAAGAAAAATGAACAAGTTCTAAACTTAGTCATGGAGAAAAGGCATTTTTAGGTTTTGGAGATGTTATTGGTGACCACTGATGTCCAACTGCACCTATATTGATTAATTAATGCTAGATTCAACCAGAAAATCATTAATTCATATTGAATTTCATGCGTCAAAAGTTAATTTGAGTTAAATATATGATTACTTTATGATTTGACAGTGCACCAATTTGAGGGATCTTAGAGTTTGGGGAGTCACCTGGATAGCTGTCTTTTTTGGCTCCTAGAGAGTAGGTAATGTAGAATGTAATGCTCAGATGAATTACACTTGTGGTCAAGGAGTTTATGATCCCAGAAATGTATAGTTTTAACTCCCAGCCATTTTTCAATTCTCAGTATTTTTTTTACAACTTCAATGCTGAATTTTCATGAAGATTTTTTATGTTTGCAGCCCTTTTTCTCAATCAAAATCATGAAAATAAACTGAAATACGATGTAATTCTAAATGCTTTAAGTGCCTTGACTCAGTTGAGCCATTCCCTTCTTCTCTGTGAAGTTGCAATCTTGAATTATAGAGCCTTAAATAAGGTAACACATAAATAGCCAGATTTGGTTACTGCGGAAAGGGGTTAAGTAATTTGCTAAATTAGTATTATTCCCTTGTGCTGTAATATTCTAGCTGGCTACCTGATTGTCAACCCTATTACAATAACAAGTGAGAATGTATTGTCTGCTTGATATAAAAATTAATTAGCTGAATTACGGGCCACGTAATATGCACGTTTATACGGCCAAATGTGCTTATTTTACAATTGTCGGTTAATACATCTGCCTCTTCAGTTTGCTCAGTATTTACATTGTTTTATTGGCGACTGCTGTTCATCAATAATTCCACTCGTATACAGGATCTCTCTCCACCTAAACTTCTTTTTTTCCACACTTTCCCAATCAAACCATTGCCTTTGCTTCCCATTTGATATGGCAACAGCACATCAACCCATATCCTGCTGACCTGGGATCTCATCCACCACCAAACGCAGTAGTTCTGCCCTCTCTACTTTACTCGAAAATGTCTCCTCAGCTTTCAGCCCAAGCCCTGCCTTACCATATTGCACGTTGCTCATGATTGCTTCACATCTCAAGTCAGCCTCTGCCTGTCTAGCCACCCTCAGTGGGTCCCACTTGTGTCTTGCTTTCACACACTGCGCAGCCTCTATTACTACTGTGTCCTTTGACAGGGTTATCTTTCGTCTTGCCTCTGCACACTTAAACTCCTCCACCAAGGTTGACATAAGCAAATCCAAAACTCCCCTTTACTTCAGCATCTGGGAACTCCAAACAATTTCCTATTTTAAGCACTAAAGGCATTCAGACCTCTCAACCTGATAAATAGGGACATTGTACACTATCAGGGGCTTCCTTACAAATGGAAACAACCCAAATTGCAAACACCCAATTTTATATTGGATTATATGGATTATATATAGGGCTGGTTAAGGGGAAGTAACGGACAGACACTGTTACTTAACAATGTACTTCATTTATGGTATGCAGCATGATGAATCTTTTTGTTTCAATTCAGTAAATTGGCCATGCTTAATAATTTCCCTAATCTGCTATAGTGCACAATAGACATAGGGCTCTATCTTTCACACTGCCCTACCCGTTGCCACTACCCGCTACCCGTGAATTACGCATTTAGCAGCTTCCACTATCCCTAAATGGTATCTTGCGGCCACACTACCCGCTATGCATTATGCCGACTCCCTTATTTGCGCCTGGAGGTGTGCCCGTGGGCGTGTTTATGCGCTTTTCCTACAATTGCTATCTTGACCACACACGTTAGGGAAAGCGTATATCGGGTTCTCAAACCACTCGCTTACCATTTGGGCTTTTACAAGAGCGCGCCCAGGCGGCTTCAATGCGCGTCCACTTGGACACATGTGGACGTGCACATGCGGCTCCACTTCCTGAATTAACTCGCCAATAAAAAGCCACCTTGCTTTAGCCTCAGTTGAACCCCTGAGAAAATGGCAGAGATAGTACTAAATCGCCTTGATCGCCAGTTAAATAATAGAAGACACCCAGAACGCGTGTACCACCAGCGCACCAGCTACCTGGGCCTTTCAAGTAAGTCTATATTGTTTGTATTTTGTATCAATCATTTTTTCCGCTTTTATAATAGTATATAATTATTATATATAATATATATATTAATGATATATATTATATATAATATCAAGGCCGACGCTAGACCTGAAAATTTGGGGGAAAATATCCATCCCTTTATTGACTCAGTCCTGGCTAATTCTAGATGGTTTTCCTTTATTAACACGTTTTCCAATTCAAGAATAATCAAGTGGATATTGAAGACACGGCTTCTCTCCCTCATGCGATCTAACAGCGACAAAATAATGGGCTACATTCAGTACAGAAAAATAATTTAATTATAAATTGGTCTATGCACTGGCACTCAGCAACGGTAATTTTTTTTTCCAGCGAGAGTGGCATTTCAGAACTCTTGCCAATGAAGGTAATTTCGGCGACAAGTACATACACATGTTTTTGCAGCACGCTCACACAGCTTGCTGTAAAAAATAGACAGCTGTCCGATTGGAAAATGTAAACGGACGAAACCACGTACTTGTCACCAGAATTACCTTCGTTCGCTGAAGAGTTCTGAAATGCCGCTCTCGCTGGAAAAAAAGTTTCGTCACTGAGTGCCGGTGCATAGACTTAATTTTATTTTTCTAAAATGGGATTTTGTTCTATGCTTCATTTCAGACGGGAGAGGGAGTTGGAAGTGCATGGCGAAACATATTTTTTTTTTTTTTTTTTTTTTGAAGTTTCCATCACAAAAGGGGTAGGCTTGATGTTTTTTTTTTAATTACATACCAAACATTAAACAATATGTCAATGTCAAATAATAATAATAATAATAATAATAATAATAATAATAAAATTCATGATTAACTTCACAAAAACAGATCCTCACCTGTCTGGATTTGACCTCATGCACGAGCAATTTAACTTTGTCTTCGGAGAAATGTGGTGACCTTCCTCTCTCCATCATGGGTTTCGGTTTGAGGATTTGGGATAGCGCAGCCTGCTCCTAAAGGCAATGGCACCTGGCACACTGATTGGTTTAACTGGCATAACGCCCAAACCACGCCTATGCATAATATAACGGGTAGCGCAGGTGTTTTAGGGATGTAGGCAGGTGTGCAAGATAGCAACTTTTGCGGGGGAACTCCTCCTACGCAATGCTAAATCCCCAAATAACGGGTTTAGGGACTCTGGCGTAAATTAGGGCCCATAATGTCCAAAATAAACTTGGTAACGGACGGACAAATGTTCACTTCCCCTTGACCAGGCCCATATATGGATTTTGGCCTTGTCTCATGCATACCAAGATTTTTCTGGGTTCTCGGAACCTTTTAATGATATTTTGTGCCACACAGGATAAAATCTCCAAATACTTTGAAATTATTGGTTGAAAACGTTATTCTTAAATTGTTAACCTATTCCCCCATGCATTGTTTCATAGAGTGGTTAAGCCCTCACCATGTTTACTTATGAAAGACTTTTTATACCCAAAAAGGTTACAGACCTTTTGCTAAATAATCTAATTAGCTGTGCATGTTCTGCCAGTTGTCTTTTTTTTTTTTAGCATCAAGAGACTTTTCCAGTCTTTTATTGTCCCACCCCAACTTTTCTGAAACAATTTGTGGTCATCAAATTCAAATTGAGCAGGTATATTTAAAAAAAAAAAACGATAAAAATTGATCAGTTTCAACATCTGATATATTGTCTTTGTACTATTTTCAAATCAGTATAAAGTTCAAATGATTTGAAAATCGTTGCATTCTGATTTTATGTATATTTTACACAATGACCCAACCTTTTCAGAAATGGGGTTGCACTTACCTGGTAGCCCACAATTATCCTCTTTTACGATCAAGAAGCTGCAGTCTTGTTTCTTGAACTTGCTGTTAATCATTTAGTGCTGTACTCGGCTACCTGCCAAGGCTCTTGACTGGCCAATAGGTTATGAAAGAAATTAATCCTAATGAAACTTTTTATCTGCTAGTTTACCTTTACAGTTTCATGAGAAAATGATACATTTTAATACCATATTCCCTTGTAAACAAATCTGAGGTCTGCAGCTCAATAACTTGGCTAACTCATAAGTCTGCTGTTTGTTTAATGCTATAAAATTGCACTGTAACCAATGAAATATTCTCTAATCTGCAGGATAAATTAAGGACATGGCCCTGGAAGGGAAAGTATAATCAGACTAGGCCAGTAAAGAGGGAAAATTTTAAAGCAAAGCTTAAAGTACATTATCACAACTAAATAATAACAATAATCATAATAATATCAATTTTAGTGGGAAGAAAAAGTAAATTTTATCATGAGCATGTTTAATTGATCCCCACATTTGTGTTTTAGGAGATGAAGACCCCATCCTCTGGATTTGGCACAGAGCAGGTAGGCCATCAATACTGCCTCCTTACTTGATTGCCTCAGCGGCTGAGGAACATAACACCACTGCCTGCTCAGCTGTGACCTCACCAGCCTCCGCACCTGCTTCATCTCCAGCCTCTGCTGGTCAGCCAGAGTCAGAGAAGAGAAAGTAGGAGAGAGATTTTGTCATGTTTTTGAGGGAAGACTGGGAATAGGATTAAGAGAGAGAAAGAGGTGCTATAGCGCAGGACAATGTATTGACATTTGAAATACCTGGAGTCGAGAGTCAAAAAGAGGTAGTGATCTATGTAATCCGTCTGCAATTTTTTTAGATTAATCAAGTAATTAGCCAATGGCATGACAGTTTTTCAACTGGATAAAGTCAAACAGTGATTTGACCAAGCACATGGTATTTCATAAGAAAGTCACTAATGCAGAATACATTGGATACAGTACTACACAAACATTACTCTACAAATACCATGACGATGCCATGTCTTTTTACCCCCTCGGTGCTTCTAGCTCCAGCAAATGGGGTATTGTCGTTCCTTCCGCTGGCCGGCCAGCCAGCTACCTGTCCGTCTGTCTGTCTTCCCATCGCTTGGTCCCGCTGTAGCTGCAGAACAGTTGTGGGGACTGCCCTCAAATTTAAACAGATTATGCATATTGGAAGCCTATTTGATGTTGATATCATAGGTCTAAATTTTTTTTTTTTTAAATATATGTTTATTATTTTTCAAAAGACAGAGAAACAAAAAGAGAAGAAGAACATAGGAAAGAAAGAGATAACATACAGAACATAGCACATCTAAAATTATGGTATCAGTCTATGGTCATAGTTAGACAATAAGGCAAATGAAAAAAGGAAAACATCTATGAATAAATTAATGAATAAAATGAAGTATACGCAAACTCATATACATCTGTGCACAGTGAAGCATTAAATTTGTAGGTCTTGCCCCTTAAGGTATCTCAGTACAGGGTCCCATGTCTTATCAAATACCTCTCCTCTATCTTCGTTATATAACCTCAGTCTCTCAAGATGTAGTGTGTTGGACATTTCCCCCAGCCACAGGTCATATGTCGGCAAAAAGTCCGTTTTCCACACACGTAAAATCAGTTTTTCGCAATCACCATCCCAAATTGAATGGCCTTCTTCTCATATTTGTTGGTAGAAGATATTACACTTGTCGCTCCCAGAACTGCTACAAGCGGGTTTGGTACCAGGCTTTTTCCAAACGCCTCAGAAAAACGGTTAAAAATGCTTTTCCAGTATGAATGAAGTTTACTGCATGACCAGAAGGAATGTGCAAGATTACCTATCGTGGATTTGCATCGATTACACATGGGTGAAACAGTAGGGTAAAATCTATGTAGTTTCTCCTGTGAATAGTGGAGTCTGTGTAATGTTTTAAATTGTATAAGGTTGTGTCTCACATTAACTGAACATTTATGTACATTACGTAGACATTCCTCCCAATTCTCATCACTCAACTCCATATTCAACTCATCTGTCCATGCCTCTTTGAAAACCTCCGTACTCAGCAGAGCTCTCTCATGGAGGATTCGATAAAAAAGGGAAACCGCCCCATGTGTGGCCGGGTCAAATTTATTCATTGCCTCGAGAATATCATGTTTTTTCAGAACTTCAAATTTCGGTATATTTTTCTTAACAAAATCTCCATCTGTAAATATCTGAAAAAGCTTGAGGCAGAAATATTATAAATGGTTTGTAGTTGTGTAAATGAGGCAAAATTCCCTTCAATATACAAATCACTCACGTTACTAATGCCCCTTTGTTTCCAAGCAGAGAAAACCACATCGTTCAGGCCAGGTGTAAAAGCATGGTTTTCACAAATTGGAGTATCAATGTATATATATGGGGCCTTGATATACTTTTTTATGTGTTCCCATATGCATATAGTGCCATTAATTACAAAGCTATTACTGTGACATGACTTCTTGACTTTGGTGGGGCTGTTGAGCAGAGCTAGCAAGGAGGTCTTTTTACAAAGCAATCGTTCTACACGTAGCCACGCAGGGCAACAATCTGATGAAGAGGGGGGGCCTCTTCTCCACCAAGCAAGTATAGACAGATGAGCCGCCCAGTAATACATTTTGAAATTCGGTAGGGCAAAGCCTCCAGCATTTTTAGATTTACACAGATGTTTTTTGGAAATCCTAATGGCTTTGTAGTTCCAAATAAAAGGTATAATAATTGAATCCAATTGTTTAAAGTAAGACTGGGGGATAAAACATGGAATAGATTGAAAGAGATGTAGGAAACGTGGCAATACAATCATCTTAATTGCATTTATTTTTCCCGCTAGACAAATAGGAAGAGTCATCCAGAAATGTATACCCTGCTTAAGTTGCTCAATCTTGTTATGCCAATTCTTCCGTAAGAGGCCCTCAGGATTTCTCGTCACAGTTACACCAAGATATGAAAAATCCTCAAAAGCCTTTTTAAAGGGAGTAGACTGTATATATGTTATATCAACTTCCTCAGAAATTGGCATAATCTCGCTTTTGTCCCAGTTCACAGAAAATCCAGAGAGTTTGCCAAAGTTACTGATTAATGTTAAAAGATGAGGTATTGATGTTTGAGGACAAGAAATGAACAAAAGAATATCATCCGCATATCGCGAAATATGATGTTCTTGTCCATTCATGTCAATAGGAGATATTAAACGGCTTTTTCTGATACTGGTAGCTAGTGGTTCAATAATTATAGAGAACAAAAAAGGAGAGAGGGGACACCTCTGACGGGTCCCCCGATTGATTGCAAAAGGCATGAAATATTTTGGTTGGTAATGACAGAGGCAGTAGGGTGTGAATAGATGAGCTCAATCCGCTTAATAAAGGAAGGTCCAAATCCAAATTTTTTCAAAGTAAACAGCATATAGGGCCATCATAGGTCTAATTTTGACCTCATTTTTTGTTTGTGAAGGGTTTGCTATGGCCATCTGCAAAGCATGCCTAGTGGTGTACAGTGCCGAGCCCAATCTAGTTAATGCTTCCACTAATGATTGTGTTATTGTCTTTGCATTAAAGCTCTCCAAATCATTGAAATCAGGGAAATGTTTGTTGACATCCCCATTTTTTTGAGAAACACAGCACGCGCTGACAGTTGGTTTGAATAATTTTTGGGCTGTGGTGGGCACGGCATGGCATCAGATCATGCCAATTTATGCGCGCTTCAAAGTTCCTGGAATCACCAGCCTCAAATAGTTTTAGTACAAATTTCCATGGTCCTCGACTGAATCATCTGTAGTGTGAGGCTAAAATATCAACTAGATTGTGCTTGGTGCTATTTATCCCGTGGTGTGCCTTAACTGGTGGCTGAGGCGGTCAAAGAATGCAGTCAAAATTGGACCGATGACTTTGACATCAGATAGCCTTCTGGAGACACACAATGATAATATTCTTTGTAAATTTGAGGGCTGTCCCTACAGCGGTTCGGCAGCTGGAGCGGTAACAAGCAATGGGAAGATAGACAGACAGACAGACAGACCGACACATAGACTGATGGACGGAGGGTGTGACAATACTCCATCGGCTTGAAGCAGCGAGAATGCAAAAATTGGTCAAATCTGTTATGTCTGTGCTCCCCCACATTTTAAAAATCAGTTAAATATTGAAAATCATCCAATGTGCACCAGGCATCATAATAGAAGTTACACACAATAGCTGGCCACCACAGGAAAAGATTTTATCAAGTTCAATGTTGATAACAAAGATTAAACATGCTCCACACACAAACGATATTCCGTACAAATGACCTTCTCCTGCTGATCCCTTAAGAAATTCCGCCAAGTCATGAAAAATTTATGTTAACACCATTTTTCCCTCTTTCTTCCCTGACCAAGCATTTGACTGCCACACCATTCGTTTCTGTCTGATCGAAGTAAGTTTGCATGGTGCGCTCACTGTTGTCAGTTATTTAAGGTGGGGAGACTGGCAACTTGAATGGCGACTGAAATAGGGGACAGGCACTGCTGACAAAACTTAAGTTTTTTTTTAGTTTGTGCTTCTTACAGTACTATGTTCAGTATTAAATAATTAAGAGACTGTCGTATTCTATTAAGTACTGTGTGTCGTAATTTATTTGATAAATGTGTGAAAACAAGCAATATTACCAGAGGAAGTCACAGTGATGTTTACCGGTTGGATGCACTGTTAGATGCAGGTGACACACTCAGCAGCATGTCTCGCTGTTTGAGCATCACTCTAAGTGCAGTGATGCAGATTATACTGTAATTAGGCCTATAAAAAATATAAAAGCGATGTGTTGCAGTTACATGTATGAATTACAATATAAGCTAAAGATTCAGTGGTTGTATGAGCTCAAAGTTCTCATTAATGTTACATAATCTGGAGGAAAAAAAACACCCAGGGCTGAAGAAAGAAAGACCTGGGGCTACAGCCCAGTAGCCAAGCCCTAAACACGCCCCTGCTGTGGGGAGAGACAGAGCTGGGGTGGAAAGAGAGAAGAAAAGAGAGGCAGTCTGCGGCAAAGTCCAAGAAGTTTTTTAATTTATTTGAAGCTTCGATCAAACTAAATAAATTACATCGTTAGCCTCATAATTGCCTATCTCATTTTTAAAGGTTTTTTAATTTTAATATTTAAATTTCTTTTTTTTATTATTTCAGAGAATGGATTTAAATTTTTTTAAGGTTTTGAAGGTTTTGAGAAAAAAAGGAAAAAACACATTATTTTCGCCAACACGAAAAAACAGGCAACCGATATCTCAATTTGGCAAAAAAAATATGACTTAGGCAATTATGCTATGAGGCTAACAACATTATGATCAAATATTTTGAATGCTTTTCATTTTTAATTCATAGCATTATAAATGTGTCAGAACCTGTGCTCTATGTTGTGTTTTTTATCATGTTTGAATTTAGTTTCCGTTGTTTGTCTTTGTTCCAGTGTTCATCTCTGTGTTTGTCTTTGTCTTCCCATTTATACGCGCTAGTGTTTACATTTCCATTTTGAGTGTCATGCCTGCCGTGAATTAGTTTTTTAGTTTTTTTTTTGGAAAGTTTCGGGTTTGTTAATTCATTTTAATGATTCTATTATCTTCTTGCTTCCCCACTCCCCATGTTCACTCCTCACTCCTCTCCTGCATGTTTTTCATGGTTTTTTCTTGTCTGTGTGCAATTAAGTTTCCGCCTTTCCGTTTGTCATCACTAATTCATTATCGTTGCTTCTGTCCTGGTGTCATACGAACCTCTTTCTGTCTGCTTGCCCGGTTGTTGACTTCGTTCTGGCAGGGTTTCTGGCTTCTGGATTCGCCCTCTGTGCCTGCTACAACCTACTGTTCTAGACCTACTGCTTGTTTATTGACAAAGTTTTTGTATGGCAATTCTGTGCTGCAGACTGCCCGCCGGGTACTGTCCACTGCTTGTTTGACCATTGATTTGCTCAGAAAAAACTTTATTGTATTTTCATATGCAGTTGGCACTTAAGTGCTTGTCCATCCAGACAATGTGCTTTAAAAAATTTTGTTGTGATTATTAATCGTTATAAAGTAACGCAAGTCAATCACTAAATCAATAACAACCACAGTAACAACATTGATTATTTTTTGATAGTAATTGTCATGACCATGGGGGCCATTCTGCAGTGGTGAAATTTCAGCACAAATTCTGCATCTCAAGTCGCCCCCAGGCATCTCCTCAGGCTTGACAGCAGGATGGACATTGGCAGGGTTGCCAATATTATTGTCACTGTCATTGCTGTTTTCATTGTCATCATCATTTTATTGTTGTTTTTGTTTACATCGTCACTATTTTTCTCATCTTCCACCTCTTTTGTTTCCTCATCTTGCTACCGCACTGATCGTTGTGGAAGATCGCACATGCAGTGACAACAACAGATCAAAAAGCGTGGTGAACCTCCAAGGCTGATAGAAAAAAGTTTCCACCACTGTTCACAGAGTGAACAGTTCACTCGAGGGCCTGATGCGCAAACATCCTCAAAATGGCTTTACTATTACTGGTATCTGGTCTGGTTGTGGAAACTGGATGATTTAGCCTTTCACTCACATCAGCATGTAGGCCACAGTGTGGAATGCCCCTGTAAGTGCTGGTAAGGAGAATGGCAAAGACCTTTGAAACAAGCTAAAATGATTTTCCAAACCCTAACCAGTACAGAAGATCAGCTTGTGTGCCCATGCATGCGCTTACTCCCAGCGACAGGAGCTGATGGAGGTGCTGTCTGCTTAAGCTGAAGTTTTACGTTAGGCCTTTGCCAATTAAGCACTGGCACCGTTTTATTTACTTTAGTGAATCTTATCAGAGACTGTCAAAATAAAAACTGACACATATTTTTGGATGCATTTTTAGTCCTAAAAAAAAATTACATAGTAGTATATTTCAGGTGATCGTGTGTCAGTATATGAAGCAGGTGAACTATTTTCCTGTGAGGGACATATTCAGTGGGATATTCTTATCCATGTCCTTGTAGCTAGGTAGCGCTAGATAGCATTTACTGCACTAAGTATAAAAATATTGCATTCAAAGTTTCCAACACTCCTTTCACATTGAAATCAGACTTAATTATGCAGTATACTACTGTATATCAATACCAAGTTGTGTTTCCTCCTCATGCATCAAATAGTGGAGCCTCGCCACGATGGCAGCAATAGTATTTTGCCCCGTTGTTTTGGCTGAGGATGAAATGACAAGCTAAAATTAGCCAGGCTTATGACTCCTAGGACCATTAACTCACCGAGAGATTCCAAAGACTTTTGATGGTTTATAACTCGCAAATATGCCTTTCATTCTTGAATAACAATTGTATTATCAAATACAAATTTATACCCACTCATTGTTAGACCTTAACCCTTTCGCAGGCACAGCGACATTTTTGTCGTTTTAACCAACGTGTTTTATAAAGTCTTCTCTCATTGGCCGATTGCGGGAATTCCCTTGTTAGTTACACTCATTACCATTGGCTGTCTCTCAGGTCACCCAGCACTGTATTTTTAGCCGTGAACGAGGCATGGGATTTCCTAAAAACGCTAAAATCTGAGACTACTTCGGGTCAAATTGTGGGACATGTGAACATGGCATCGACAGTACAAACAGCCGGCATTCTAGCCGTGTTTCTAAACGTAAATACAACGTGGATGAAGTTTTTGCTTTATTGAATGACTCTGACGATGAGTTTGAATATCCAGAGAGCGGGAGTGACTTGGATCCAAACGATTTTAGCGATTCTGGAGAGGATTAAAACATAAAAACATCAGTTATGGGAAACTTATTATGAGATTTGGTGTTATTTTATTGTTATTTTGAATAACCATCATATTTTGGTAAAAACCCAAAATTAATCCGTCCGTGGGGGTATGCATCTGGGCCAAAATTTGCCTGCGAAAGGGTTAAGACCGAGAGACAACTTGATCTGTCAGTGCAACTGATTCTGTGCAATAGTACACTACAGGCCTGAAGTTTGGAAGCAAGGCCAATGCAGGTCAAAAATTTGGAAGCAACTTCAAATTTCTGTTCACAATGCCTTCCTTAAAAGCCAGTATGAAATCTATGGATTTTGGGATGTATTTACTGCATGATTAGACTTTTCTTTCATTGATATGCACCATTTTCCTCAATTTACCTTGAGGTACTGTATACATTTATGTTACCAGACCATTGCTGAATAAATGTTAACAAAAGAAAAGAGGGGCCTCGTTTTTGGGTTGAGAAGATTTGCAAGAGTCACAACTTCAGTGAAAAGTAAACAACAAATCACAGTTTGCATTATTCACTTTTTGTCATGGTTTACAGCCCGCCAGATGCCAACGGCAATCCGGCGGGCACTAGGACCATGGGCCTAGTAATATGGGCCTGATAATTTAAGTAAAAATGTATTCTGATAAGTGACTCTTTATATTATAATCATATGTATTGTGTTGCAAAGTATGCCAATTAAACTATGATCTTTTTTGAATAATTTGATCTTGCTTCCAAACTTTTGGCCTGTAGTGTAACTGAAAAAAAATTACACTGACAGGCTAACACCACATCACTAAAATCTACGTTGTACATTTTGAAACCAAGAAGCCTAGCAGAAAACACCTGATTCAAACGTTTATCTTCGTTGATTTAAGAAATTAATTTAATTTGAAGAGAAAAGCAGCTATATGCAGGACAGTGCTCAGTCGTCACGCATTTGTTATTCCAGAGTGGTTCCGCCTCTGTGGGTCAAGGATTAGTGGTGACGATTCAGACTACGTGTTGAATTTTCAAAAAATATCCTATTTTTCACATTTTACACACTCTCGCTCTTCTATTCTAAAAGGTGCACTGACTATAACGCATATGTAAAATACTGTACGCCTGCATTGAATCAATTTGAATCATGCATTGAAGCATGATTCAAATTTTGCCCGAATAATGTGTGCATTTGAGCTCTTTATCAGTGCTCTGCACTACCGCACTACGGTTTGAGCTCAAACTCCAAGATTGATGCGCTCTAGCTGCGTGCATTCCCAGCATGCAAGTGTGCAGTTTGAGACACAGCCACTGAATAACCTTCCATCATTTGACAGTGCCTCCTTTCAGCCCTCACTGTCCATCATTCCCCCTCCCCCTCAGGCTTTCGTTCTGCATTTCCAAGGCCACCAACCTCTGTATCATTGACAACAGGCAAACCATAAATGACATGGGTGCACTATGCTGTGGCTTCCCTCAAGGCTAAAGGAGCCGATTTCACTGATGAGAGGCCAAGGGGCTTTTCCCCATAAATCCTGAAGCTCCAGGAAAGATCATCATATTCCCCATCCTCCACTGTGCATCAATTAATTTTCTCATCATCCAAGGAGATTAGACCTTGTTGTCATGACACTGGACACTTAATTCGGTAATATTGCTGTTGTGCACACATTCTAGGAGCACAGAAAACACAAGAGCCACACGAGTAAGCAAATAGCTCACAGAATACAGTAAGTTTACCATACAGAGAAGTGCCCTAGAGGTACTGTATGAGTAAAAGCAATTCCAAAATATTTGGAGCACGATGCCTTTTTGACTCCAGCACATTTGATTGACAGTAAAAGGATGAATTTTAGATTAAGATGCTGAATGTCAGCTGTAATTGGAATTCATATTGAATGCTCCATGTACGAAGTACCACCTTTTTCACGCATAGTTCCCCCATTTTAAGGAGCTTGTAACATACATATTATAAAGTCATTTGGTTTCTCTGGCTGATTAGACAGCTATATCTCTGTCTCCTGGTTGGACTCTCCGGCATGCCAAGACCTTCATTAAATCTGTCAGCAGCAAAGAAGTCAATTAGCATACAGCGCCTGAGTGACTTATTAGAGCATCGTCTGTCTCTTGGGTTACTGGGTAGGTGTAGTCACCCACATTAGTGGTGCAGCTGCTAAACCTAAATTGCCTTTATAAGTTTACCATCGTGCAGAGCACGACCACTGTCCCAACTGTAGAAAGAAAGAGAGAAAGAAATAAAGAAAGAATGAAAGAAAGAAAGAAAGAAAGAAGTGAAGCCTAGTTGGTGGATGGAGGTCAGAGGATGGATCATTCTCAAGTAGATTTAAATGATGTCCTAAAGGGCTTTAGCAGTGGAATAAGACGTATTTTAATTACAGGATTCATTCCTTGTTAGGCCGGATGTGGAAGATGGCGCTTTCTCCCATCATAGCTACATTATTACAGTAGTCAAATTATTTTGCAAAAACTTTTATTCATATTTCCCCCTCCCCCACGTAGACACACATATTGATGCATACCCTTGCTCACAAACAAAGTTAGAATACGTACATACTAACAACACACAGTTTAGTTTACCTCTATAAACTCTTTATTGGTCCTATCTCTGACAGAGGAACATTTCGGCAGCTATTTCTTATTGCTGTTGCATCATCTTTAATACCTCATGTCACAGTTATATTAATCCATAGAAGCCAAGCCAACACTATGATATACATACTACATATATGTCTCAGTGGCGGCTGGTGAACTGGCGATAGGGGAGGCTGAAAACAATCCCTTAAAATGAATGATTGGTCACAACCTGTTTTTAATCATTCATTTAAATTACTATTACAGAAACTCCGAAAACTCTTAACATTATCAGGTGTGGCCTGTTTTCATTTATAACGCATACCTGTCAACTCTCACGCATTCGGTGTGAGTTTAAGTGGCATATTTACGTTTCTCTGCTGTAGTCAGCAATTATTCAATCAACGCGTATGTAAGAGATTCTCGCGCGGAATTGAAGTCCTTGTGCACTGGACGGGTTGGAAGCAATGGAATTGCATAAAGACGTTTTAAATGATCTTATTTCATTTAAACGATCATGAAACACATGTATTGCTTCCCATCCCTGAATAAAGAGAAGTATGAGAAGTCCGGAGTCGTAATCGGTATGCGTTATAAATGAAAACTGGTCACACCTGATAATGTTGAGAGTTTTTGTAATGGTAATTTAAATGAATGATTGGAAACAGGTCGTGACCAATCATTAATTTTAAGGGATTGTTTTGAGCCTCCCCTATCGCCAGTTCACCAGCCGCCCAGTATATCAATATATATATACCTTTAAAGATTTAAAGTACAAATAAGTGTGTGTAGGCTTATAGAGATGTGGTTTTTTTATACAATATATTTTGTATGTTTTTTTTCCCTCATTCTATGTATCCTTTTTCATGACACTGTAGATCATCCAGATGCATGATTGTATCATAAGATTGCTATCATGTAATTCTACAATGGCCCTGTGCACTATCAACGTGTCTTATGAGGAGCAGTTGTCCTCAAAACGTCACTTAGTCGTAACAAATAAGTGGATATTGGAGCCCTGCTATGTGCAAGTTATTTATTTATTTGTTTCATTATTTGCCCATTTGTGGCTCAGCTCCTGCCCTTTTTGGTTTTGAATGAGTGTATTTTCTCTTATTTATTATTGTGTGCGACTAAACATAATAGTAACGCAGGTGATACAACCATGTCCAGCAACCTCGGTACAACTTAGCTTGAGTTACTCATTTGATATCTGCTCACTTAGCCTTCTCTATGAAAGTGTAAATCCAAGCAAAGTTGGAAGGTATAAATGCATGCTTCATCTTTTCTAATAATCAAATTGTGTTTATTTCGGGTCTGCTCTCAACTTTTGCTGGTTGTTTTTTTTTTCTTTTGTTCGTGCTATTTGATTGTGTTAATCCACAATGAGTGCACTTGAGTATGTACGTGTTTTGCATTACTCGCTGAGTAGGACGGATGTCAGTTTGCTGGCTTGTTAGTTACAATGATTGGCAACATTGACACTTTATTTCAACCCCTGCAAAATGCACGTACATTTTTTTAAGTGAATATTAAAGTTCAGTTTAGGGCATATTTGCTCATTGCCAATTGCTGTCATTTGGTCACATAACACTCAGTAGTAAAACATGCATGTCAGAAAAAAAGTGAATTCCTTAATAGCATGATTTAATAATAATTAATCTCAGAAATAATCAAAAAATATTACATGACAGCACAACTAAGGTTGTTGTTGAAATGACAAGAATGACAGGTGGTGAATGCTGACTAAGATGCAATCATCAGACTAGAAGAAAAAGCATGGAATTATGTTGCAAACCTCATTGATGAATTTGTCTCATTCCCCAACTCCCTCCAGCCATTCCTCCCTTCACTCATGCACCATTGGATAGCAATTGCAATTACCTACTCAGCCACACGGGGGCAATGTTGTGCAATAAGCCCTGGTCACTTATGAATTTGCTTTATTTACAGATCATTCGTCATACCTGTGAAACAGATATCTTCAAGTATTCATGTGACAAATGTATACTTAACTGAGATAAGGACACATGTAAGTGAGATGAGGGGGCAATTTAAATAATTCAATCACATTGATGTGACTTCTGGGGAATTGGGAAACCTGGAAAGTTCTGAAAGCAAGGCAACATCACTTCCATAATGTTTCCCATGGTTAAGTATCAGGGCTTATGTCCTGAAGCTCTCCAGATTATGAATCTTGCAAATATGCATATGTATGTGTCCATGTGTACCTGTGTGAGGAATGCTCTTTCTGCAGGCAGCTGTCAGTCTGCCACAGAAAAACCACCACAGAAAAAAAAGGTCAACTTGCAGTTACCAGTTAGTCTTGTTAGAGTATTGAGCGGGCCCTCTTGAGCAGGAAGAGGTGGTACCATTTTCCCAGCATTCATTGCGCTGAGAGAGATCTCAAAATAAGCTCAAAGGCCCAGTGGATGAAAGTTCTTTTCATCTTGGAGTTCTGAGACTGCAGTACAAGGAATGTCAGAGAGATCCGTAACTGCGAGCCCCAACGATGGAGATGAGTAGCCCTCTTCCCCGACAGGTCTCCCGCAGCCATCTGGGCCTCATCATGTATGCGAGAGCTTCCACTGAAAGTTTCTTTTGCTAAAAAGCAGATTATGTATTTTTTCATTTTTCCAAAAAAAAAAACAAAACATGCTTGTTCATACAAAGCACAGGGAGCACCATCATTTTTTATCCTGAAAAACACATTTTTAATTAGCCTATTTCATTTTTAATTTATTATTTAATTTCTTTGTTTTTGACTCTACAATCCAAAAGTCCAAATTTGTAATTAAGCCATTCAAACGTGGTTGAAGTGCATATTTTTAGCTTTCATGCAATGCGTTATTATAAAATTTTAAACTAATTCATTTCCAAAAAACTTGGGACGCTGTATAAAATCAAAATGCAATGATTTTCAAATCATTTGAATTTTTACATTTACATTACATTTACACTTTACATTTATTTGAAAATAGTACAAAGATAATACATCAGATGTTGAAACTGAGATATTTCCTTGTTTTTTGGAAAATATGTGGTCATTTTGAATTTGATGCCAGCAACACGTGTTAAAAAAGTTGGCGCAAGGGCATGTTTACCACTGTGTTGCATCACGTCCTCTTCAATCAACACTGTAAGCGTTTGGGAACTATGGAGACCAACTGCTGTAGTTTTGAAAGCAAAATGTTTTCCCATTCTCGCTTTATGTGGGATTTCAGCTGCTCAATACTTTGCAGCCTCTTGTCATATTTTTCATTCATAATGTGCCAAATATTGTCAGTGGTTGTGAGGTTTGGACTGCAGGCAGACCACTTCAGCACAAAAAACTCTTTTACTACAAAGCCATGTTATTGTGAGCCATGTTGTTGTAGTACGTGCAGGGTATGGTGTTTGGCATGGTGTTGCTGAAATAAGCAAGGCCTTCCCTTAAAAAAGGCATCTGGATGGCAGTAAATGTTGCACCAAAACCTGTATATATCATTCACCATTAATGGGATCGTCACGGATGCGCAAGTTACCCATGCCATGTGGACTAACGAACCCCCATACTACCATGCATTCTGGCTTTTGAACTGTTTGCTGATTACAACCCGGATGGCCCCTTTCCTCTTTAGCCCAGAGGACGTGGCATTCATGATTTCCAAAAAGAATTTTAGATTTTGATTAGCCAAAGCACAGGGCAGTTTTCCACTTTGCCTCCGTACATTTTAAATGAAGTTGGGCTCAGAGAAGAGGGCAGTGTTTTTGGATATTGTTTAAATATGGTTTAATCTCAACATGGCAGAGTTTTAATGTGCATTTGTGGATGCATTGACAAACTGTGTTTACTGACAATGGTTTACAGAAGTGTTCCTGGGTCCATGCAGTGATTTCCACCACAGAATCTTGTCTGTTTTTTGCAGAGTGCCACCTGAGGACCTGAAAATCACAGCAATTCAAAATTGGATTTTGGCTATGTCCCATGCATACATAGATTTTTCTGGATTCACTGAATCTTTTAATAATATTATGTACCCTAGAGGAGAAAATATCCAACTTCTTTGCAATTTTAAGTTGAAAACATTATTCTTAATTTGTTGAACTATTTTCCCATGCAGTCTTTCATAGGGTGGTTAAGCCTTCACCATATTTACTTATGAAAGACTGTATATTCCCAATCATGTTACTTACCTGTTGCTAAATAATCTAATTAGCTGTGAGATGTTCTGCCAGTTGTCTTTTTTGGCATCATGCAACTTTTCTAGTTTTTTATTGTCCTGTCCCAACTTTTTTAAAACATGTTGCTGTCATCAAATTCAAAACGAGCAGATATTTTTCAAAAAACAATAAAATTTATCAGTTTCAACGTCTGATATATTTTGTCTTATTTTCAGTTAAATATAGAGATTTAACTGATTTGCAAATCATTGCATTCCCTTTTATTAACATTTTAAGCAGTGTTCCAACTTTTTTAGAAATGGGGTTGTACATAATACCCCATTTCAGAAAATATAACAGTCAGCGTTGAAGAAACGTTGTAAATATGTATACTAAGCGCCATGAAAAACGCATGGGGAAGACATGCACAGCATTTTTAACAAATTGAACAGCTAAATAGGCTGTCGTTGTTTATTGTTTTACTTGTGAATAAATGAGTAAAGTAATGAAAGGTGCCTGACCAGCTCGACATGGGCTCGGCGAGCAATTCTAGACGTGATTTGCGATGTGCATTTTCATGCTGTTCTAGATTATCTCATCTGATTTTTTTGGTGCACCTGAGAAGTCAGCCTAATTGAGTGGTGCAATAGATTCTGAAATGAGGAATTCAAATATAATTGTTGCTGGGGCTTTCAAATAACCTGCAATATTTGAAATAATTTGAATTTAAGGTGAACAATCCATATTTACAAAATTCACATAGCGGATGGTAGAGTTCACTTGAGGGGCCTCATTTATGAACCGTGTGCAGGCACAGACATGATGCGTGGGTCACTTTCTTCGCGGATTTTGCATGTATAAAATCAAATTTGAAGAAGTATACAAATTTAATAAGATTACACACATTTGAAAAAAAAATAATCATGATTAATCAAGCAAAAATTGCACATGTACTATGGAAAATATTTGAATTCAAAAATATTTTACAACTGCTATATACTAAATAATGATAAATGGTGGTGACTATATTTCAAGTTGCTGGCGGTAGCTGACGAAGCTCTTTCAAAAAAGACAAAATTTTGAAGACCATTATTTCTGAATGTTTTGGAAATGCTGTTTTCAAGATGGCCTTTCATTGTTTTTATTTCATGTTATTTACACATGATAAGCAGGGCCGGATGCAGCCTGCTTTGACTGGGGGTGCCGTGAAAATTTCTAGGGGGTGTAATGGTACACAGTGGTGGTCTAGTTTCTAGTTGTCGGTATACTAACCCCCCCACCAAACCCATCCCTTCACACACTCATACGCTCAAGCAAAAAAAAAAAAAACTATGCCATTTCTTATTCAAAATGTTTAGTATTTGTTAATACATTTACATTTACATTTAGCAGGCGCTATTATCCGAAGCGACTTACAAAATGATGAAAGCATTGCAAGCTACAATGAAGAACCGCAACTAAACAAAAGAGTAGGTACACACCACCAGAGAACAGTGCTAAGTGTAAGTGCTAGTAAGTCAAAGTGGAAGTAGAAAAACTAATTATTGAGAGATTTTCTATGTTGTACCTATCACTTTTAATGCAAAACCCTGTTGCGTCAGCATGGTCATATTTTTTTTTAATCTGAAGCAACACCAAATTTGCCAGGGTTTTAATGATCTTATTTTGCAAATTATGAGAAGTATGAGGTATACTACTGGTGATCTGTCTAAGCTGAGCATCCTTTGTGAGTGTGTACTCAAACAGCTTCAGGAAAAGCCCAGCAGAGAAATCATCATTAATAGACAGAGGGCTCTCAGAGGTTCCACAGAGGGGCAACTCATTAACAGCAGGAAACCTTACAGTCTCTCCTATGCTTTTAATGTAGTACTGTATCTATTCCTCTCAGTATGGTTTGGGCCTAACAGGTGAGCAATAGTTCCTCCAGTTGCCGGTCTCTTTCTAATTTCTGCCCATGAGTATGAGACTTGTACATGGCAATGGCTAGAGCAGTGCTTCTCGAACTCAGTACTGGGGGACTGCTATGCATGTAGGTTTTCATTCCGAACACCAGTGCAACCATAGAATTCTAATGAATTGTTAATTTTTCTTCATTACCCTTTTAGGCAATATTGTCAAAAATAGTTCTGCATGTTATGAACAATTCACGTTTCATATTCACACCATGCTATATGGGAAACTGCAGAATAATAAAAGAGAAATTTAAAGCCACGGTGAGGTGGGTGGAGTGCAATTAACATTTTACATTCATGTCTCAGCCACGGTGAAGTGATATGTCAACAAGGGTGTCACTGGTGGACCATCGGTAGTTTGCATGACTGAGAATGGGAAACAGGCACTGTTGCTGAATTGCCATGCCCAGGGCAGCCATGAGTGATTAAAGAAGATCAAAACCAGCATATCCGGATGCAACGTGCGTTACAAAGGCGTTTGAGGCCTCTGAGGGTGAGCACCAACACCATTCGATGTGATTGAGATATGCATTGTGCGCTCCATACAGAGGACCCATTTTAACATGTTTCACATGCAAAAACTATCTGCGATCGTTGTGGTAGCATCAATGATGGCACCTGAACAACTGGAACGCAGTCCTCTACTCCAATGAATCGCGAATTTGTATCTACTGACGCCAACATATTTGGGACAGATGTGTGAATGCCAATGCCTGTGCTCCTGAGGGCAGCCACTGGGATGGCGCAAGTGTCTTGGTATGGGGAGGCACCACAAGACATTGACAAATCCCTCATGATTGTTGCCGGCGCCCTCACGGCACATTTTTATGTTAACAACATCCTCTAACCTGCATTTTTGCCATTTTTTGCCACAAATGATGACATCACGTTTTAACAATGTAATGCATGCCTGCACTCTGCTTGTCAGACAAGTGACTTCCTGTAAGCAAATGACGTGAACATGATGGACTGGCCGCCCTTCTTGCTGAATCTGTTGTACATCTCTCATTTGTTAAAGACAGCCATTGCCCATCAGCCTTGCCCATGTAACCAGCATGAACTGATCTTTGCTGTCCAGGAGTTATGGGAACGTATTCCGCAATTCAGAATCTGTGTGCTGCCATTGCACTGCTTGGTATGAATCAGTGGAGGACATACATGTTTTTGAAAAATGTAACTTTGGTTGTTTAGTTGAGGTAATTGATTTTATTGTTCAGGAGTTATAATTTAATTTAGATTTGTGCTAACTGGTCTACAAGGTACTAAATATGCTACATATAAATAACCTTGTAAAAATCTAATAGATGTAGAATTATGCGAACATATTTTTTACCTGTGGTTTTGTAAGTATATTACATATTGTTGATATTATCGATATTACCACTGCTGTTCTGGGAGGTTAGACACAACATAGACCGTGATACCCATACCAAAACTCTCTTTTCTTGTCAGGAGTCCCATCTGTCTGAGAGGACTTAATCTCCCCTCTTCCACTCCTGGATTAAGACCAACACATCAGCAATTGAAAAGTTTATAGGGACCTTGTCAGCACCTTGCAGGTTATGGCCAGCAATGCAATGTTGTAAAGGCTTAACTTCCTCCAGAGCTGAGCGCCTGCCAGGGGAATCCTGGCTGTCATCCGAGGGGTACAGACCCCCATGCTGAGCCTGCAGTATTCATTTACTCGCCCATATTCTGTATCCCATATTCTCTTTTACTTTAATGTCACAATATACCTGACAAGTCATCACTTTTGAAGCTTCTGCGATGGCAGTATGTGTCACCATTCAGTTCTCCAGTGAGCTCTATATCCTTTACTTGTTTTTCATGATAGCATTTATTTTAGGAACGGCTCTGACTTCTTTTTTTATTATTATTGTTCAAAAGAAAATAAAATACCTGATAGAAGTGCAAGAAGTACAGTCCTCCGACAATCTGTTTGATTCAGCGCAGCTTGCAACATTACTGTCAGCCTCTCCAAAAACTAGAACCTCAGCATCACTTCCTCAGAGCAGTACAAAGCTGCCAACGCAATGTAACTGCTCTTTTTTTGGAATTTCAACTGAAATGTGGGTGTCATCACAAAAAATGGGAGATGGCATCCCCAGAGCTGCCAGGGTATAAAAAGCAAGAGCGAAATTAAACCTGACAGAGTAGTTGTGTACAGAAAACCCAGCATAGGCTTGCATAGACTGTTAGAGTTCATTTGGCACTCAGAGCTGAATAAGCACTACATTTAACAGTTAAGTCCCCTAAATTCAGATCGCCATTTAGTTTCAATTTAGACATTTCCAATCAGTGCTTTGTTCAATGTTCATATAATGGTGTAAGGATTCTCTGAAAGATGATTATTTGCCTCCGTAAATGTTGGTTGTACATTCAATCATTGTGTTAATGGCCGTTGTTGTCCTGACAGTGCTGTTTTTCATGTTACTCTAGGCACGAACAATAAACATTGTATATTTTACCACAATGGCCTTGTAAATTGTTCAGGAATGGAACAACTGCCAAATAAATAATTAAGAATAATAATGGCAGGCAGCAAAAAAAAAAACATCCCCATCAGCCTTCCAAAATTCTGCACTCTAGTGTTCCATTGGAACACTAAACCATGGAACATTTCTGCTATTTGCCTAATAACTGCCACAGCAGACTATGAATTTCTATGAATCGGAACCAGCAATTTTCATTTTTATAGGATTAAATGTCATCCTAAGGAATGTCTCAAATAACCACGGAACATAATATTACTGCTTCCAGCTGTTCTAGTTTTTTAGTTTAGGGCCACAGAATACAGCACCACCATATCACAGTTCATGACTGGATTTCCCATTTCTCTGTCATTTTTTTGTTTATAATTGACAAACTAGATAATGGCCAGAAAAAAAATGGGTTACACATCCGTCAAGAGGATAGCCATTAATAACTATTGCTCAAAATAATTAGATTTCAATTCTGAAAATGCAACAGACCAGTATTGCGTACTGATGCTCCTGCCAGCATATGTCCATTGTTCAATACACATGTCAGTCCTTGAGGTAACAGGATTTGTTTGGCATAGAAAAAAGCGTGTGTGCGTTAGTTTGGTCCTTCATGACATGAGTAGACTTGTTGTTTATTACTCTTCTGAGTGTTTTATCCCATTTGGAAAAGCTACTTCCCATGCATTAAAAATGTTGTCTAAGGGGAAGCATATCTGCTTACAGAATGGAGGTAGATCTTAACCGCAGTCAGTGGGCTCTTATCTAGAAGACAAGCGTCAGGGCCAAAATAAGAGATTCCCAAGGCACCCGCTTGAGATGAGCCGCCTCTCTCAAACCCGGAGTGCTGTCTGTCCACCAACTGAACCAGGGGACCCATGTCAAATATGTAATAACACTTCCTGCGGAAGAAAAAACACCCGGCAGTCTGCCGCAATATCACATTTTACTTCAAATATTTATTTGCTTATTTTGCCACTTCGCTTTCTTAGTGGTGTATCTGGCTATTTAATAAAATTTCAGTCTAATTCCAATTTGTCCAATTTTGAGATTAAGCTAAAAACTGTACTCTGCTATTTTCCATGTCATGACATTTTAAGAAATTGGTTTTGCTGCTCCCAGAGTTGGTTATCTAATTTACATTACCATCAGCCTAAACTGAGGAATTCGTAAAATGATAAAAATTAAGCTAATGGGAGCCTGGAGCTCAACATTTAACAAAAATACATTCTTAATTAATCACATGATAAATTGTACAATATATGTATGTAGATTACTGCAGAAGTTAGCCACAAGATTTCTATTTCCTAGCAATATCCAAAATCTGTGAAGACGTTTAATTTTGCTCTTGAGCAGTATATTTATTTATTTTGATTTTCTATTTTTTCCATGAATCCTTTAAGTCCTGTAAGTGGTGAGGTAGGTCCTCCATAGATCAAACTTGTTTTTCCTGGTGCTGGATTTGATTGAGATCGAGGGAACTTGGAGGCCAAGTGAACTCCTTGAACTGTCATGATCCTCAAACCATTCCTGAACAGATTTTGCAGTGTGGCAGGGCACATTATCCTGCTGAAAGAAGCCACTGCTATTGGGCAACACTCGCTATGAAGGGGTATACTTAGTCTGCATTAATGTTTAGGTGGCATGTGTGAAAGTAACAGCCACATGAATGCCAGGACCAAATGTTCTCCGGCAGAATATTACCCTGAGAATCACGCCAGCGTGCTTTCTTCCCGTAGTGGATCCTGGTGCCATTTCTTCCCTAGCTAACAATTTGCATTCACTCAGCCATCCACATGATGCAAAATAAAATGTGATTCATCAGACCAGGCCACCTTCTTCTATTGCTTGATGGTCCAGTTCTGATGCTCACATGGCCATTGAAGGCGCTTTCAGCAGTGGATGGTGTCAGCCAGAGCATTGTGACAGATCTGCACCTAGGGCAGCCCCATATGGAGCAAGCGGCATGGCACTCTGTGTTCTGGCACCTTTCTATAGCTTCCATTAACTTTTTCCAGCAGTTTGTGCTTCTGAAGCTCTTCTGTGAGTTCAGTCCAGACAAGCCAGCCCCCACTCCCCACAGGCATCAATGAGCCTTTGGCACCCTTGTCGCTGTTGCTGGTTCACTGGTTGTTGTTCTTTGGACCACTTGTGATAGGCATTAACCACTGTATACCGGTAACACTCCACAAGACCTGCTGTTTTGGGGATGTGTCAACCCAGTTGTCAAGCCATCACAATTTGGCCGCGTAAAAGTTGCTCAGATCCTTAGTGCACTTGCCCATTTCTCCTGCTGACAGCACATCAACTTCAAGAATTGACTTTTGGCCTGCTGCTAACATATCTGGATTACTTCAACTGTCAGGGGTTTTAATGTTGTGGCTGATTAGTGTACAAATTTATCATTCATTTCTGTCTCTAGTCATACAAATACTACTACTACTACTAATAATAATAATAATAATAATAATCTGGGTCAAAAACTTAATGTTTCCTAAAACATTTTGCTGGCTTACATTTAACATCGAAGGCTCTCATAAAACTGTTCTGACTTCCCTGGTTTTTAATCAGACTGGTCACTGGGTGGACGCACCTCTCATGTCAGTATTCCCAAAAAGAAGCAGGCTTTCATTTGGGCAGGATGACTGCCTCTCTTGCATTCCCCGGCTGGTCATTTCAGATTTCAGCAAATAAAGTCCATTGCAAATCCTTCAATTCAATTTAATTCAATTCAATTAAATACAAAGAACTTTATTTTTCCGTTAGGAACTTCACATGTAGAATAGAGGATCAGGATGTGTTCCCACACCACATACAACAACGCCGCACTCATTCACACACACCATCTCATAATCACAACAACATCATCACACATGCACACACACACACACACACACACACACACACGTTTGTTGTCATGTTTTGTGGGGACATTCCATAGACTTCCATTCATTCCCTAACCCCTTTCCCTGACCTTAACCCTCAACACTACATACCTAACCCTAACCCTAATCCTAACCTTAACCTAACCCTAACCTTAACCCAACCCTAACCTTAACCCTTAACCATAAAATAGCTCAATTTTTTTGAGGGGACCTGAAAATGTCCCCACAATTACAGAGAAATCTGGAATTACATATCTTGTGGGGACAATTGGTCCCCATAAGGGTAGGTAAACAGACGCACACACACACACCTTCCCAGCCACTCCTGAAAAACATTACAACTAAAATAACAATCTGCATAGCCATTAAGAAAAGGGGGGACACAATAAATAGTGCACTGAAACATACACATAGCAGGTTAAAAATGTATTTCTCCAACTCATGTCCACATGGGCCTGACTTGTGGCCCTTACTCTGTGAGAGGAAAGTACGTCCTCCTCCCTGAGTACTGCAGCACCAACATGATGGCTAAACAGGGAATAAAAAAAGCATAACGTGGTTTGGCATAAAGCAAAGCCACGATTCATTAACATTTAGCTGTAAATCATTCGCATATATTTAATAGACAAGTATGGAGGAAAAACTCTCTAAAAATATGACAGGAAGGTAAAACAATTTTGTACTGCAATATAAAGGTATAAGCTGATTCATATTTGGCTGACATGCATATCATATGCCAGTTTGCTGTTGTATTTTTGTGATTTTCTTTAACCTTGTGATAAGGTTATGCGATACATATATTAATCTTATTCTTCCCCTTCAAGATTTGCATGCATACACACAGACACACACATACACTAAATTAACCCATTAAATGTGCAAATGCTAAAAGCATAGTGTGTGAATACAGATATTAGATGCAACAGTGCAATCAAGCAGAATATTCACGTTTAGCCATCTTGACCCTGACAAAAGTGTCCTGTTTGGAGCTCATTTCCACAGCAGGGAAGCAGCACCAGGATCCAGCCCCTCTCGCATGACTGAACAAACAGTTTATTTACTTCATTTCATCCATTATGATGAAAAGAGCAAAGACGTCCGCATTTCAGTGTACTCTGTATTGAGTGAGTTCATATCAGCAAATAATTGTGATTCATTTCTTTTTTCCTCTTTCTCTAAATCTTGCCATGATTTTCACATCCATAGATGCACATCCGACCTTTGATTAAAAAAAAAAATAAATAAATAAAAAAAAAAAAAAAAAGCTTTGAAGCCAAGTCGGCCAATTTCTCTTTACTGTCTCTGGAACCAGCAGGGATTCTGGGCTCATGGTATTGAAGAAGATTCTAGAAGGTCACTTTGTTATTTGATACTCTGCCACACACTGCTTAGAAGATACCCACTGTCAATTAGTTTCAAATGCAGGAGAATACATTAGGCCCAATTACACAGAAAAATCTCCCTTTTCTTCACAAAAAACACCTCAATCAACCTTGCATTGCCTGTGTGAGAATGACTCTTCATTTATCGATGCACTACAGTTTTCTGAGGATAAATTCTGGGACCATATTGCATGAATAGCAAGCCTTATTTTTTAGAAATAGTTGTTTTATGTTGGCCGCTCATATCAATAATGCAATTAAAATGTGTAATCCAGACAGTAGAGTTTCAATTCCTTTGGTAGAGGAGCTCCATGCATTTTATGCTCACTGCAGGTGGTTTGAGACTTTGGTGCCTAATTTATGTATTGTTATTCTTTCTTTCTTATGTGACTTTCAGTTCCCCAAGGGTTTGTTCATGGGGAATAAGTGTAATCCTTTGCCTTCTCTCCTCAGTCAACATTAAAAACAAGTTTTGATTGAACACCTCCCGCTGAATACATTCACTTGCCCAAAACTGAAACTGAAATAATTAACTAAGACACTAACAGAAAAGTATGCCCTTTTACCCCCCCCAAATATGTAACCTGACATATTTCCTTCACAAAATTTTTTACAAGCAATAAACAAGTACTGGAGTAGTTTCTTTTACCATTTAGGAATTTTTACTTTAATTGACACAAGGTGCCACTATGACAACAAAGTTGACAACAAACTTTGGGATGAACGCTAGAGCTCAGAAACAATTTTTTTTTCCTTGACTCTGTCCACAGAAATTTATTCAAATAAATCACGCCCACTTGCATATGTGTACATTTTCCACTATTTTGGATTTTTGGTAAAACCTTTAAACTGCCGCCCACAAGGTGTCACCAATCCGCATGAAATTTGGCACTCGCCATCTTGAGACCAAGATCTTTTATTTCTACACATGCAAAACTGAAACGATAAGAGATGTGGCCCCAGTAAGGCAATTAATTTTGAGGGTGCGGCCCCTATTGATAAAATAAGCTCTCACTTGTAATGTGCATTATACAACATGTAGATCTGACCGAGCAATCTGATTGGTCAATCAGATGTTTAGAATGTTCTCAAATGAGCATGACAGCACGGGTAGCCGAGCTCATATGAAAAATACCTCATCACTGAAAATATTACTCCACCTATCTTATTGCCGGAGTCTGTGTGGTCTCCATAGCAACAAGAAACGTTTCACTGAAAGCCGCATCAAAAGCCGCTGTCAACTTTGTTAGCCTGCATAATGGACCGTTTTGTTGTCAATTTTGATTTATCTGGCGACCTAAGTTTGGATGAATGGCTGAACGAGGAAGACAAGACGGAACAATAAAAGAAGAGATACTTGAAAGTGACAAAATTATATAACTCTGTTCAGCCTTAATGTTACAGGTTACAGGTTTGTTACTTTTGCTGCTTAGCCACATTAATTGGAGCTAACGTTAAATTGGAGTGACACACCCCCAGCTGAAATGAAACATCTGCTGGTGAGTTTATTAAAAGATAGATGTTTGTTCTGGCACCAACACTGGAAAGCCGTTGCCTATATTTAAATATAACCGTCAATATAAGTTTGTTGTAGAAAAACATCAGCTGTGCTGGTGAGTCGTTGTCACGGCACCTGTTAGCTTAAAAATGACAGAGATGTTGGCAGAAGTATAACTATCTGTCCATGAAAAAATTATTTTTTCCAGCGGATATTCTAGTTACAACATGATTGAGCTAGCAAAGCAGTTTTGTATTGCTATGTGTGGTATTTATTCAGTTTTGGGAAATCACATCATCAAGTTTTTCATCATCATCAAGTTTTCATCATCAAAGGTTTATAACCGATTGCTGCTCAACAGGTTGAGACCAGTAATGGAAAAGTTTTTGCGCCCAAATCAAAATGGCTTCCGACAACTGCGCTCTACTGGCGCGCAGATTTTAGCTCTCCGCCGCATCATCGAAGAGCTTATGAACCATCATAAGGAAGGCATCATAGTCTTCCTAGACTTTAAGAAGGCCTTCGATTCCATCAGGGGTGAGACAATGTTCTCCATCCTTCAAGCATATGGCATCCCTCCTACTATGGTCGATGCAATTAGAGCAATGTATGTTGAAAATTCTGCAGGGGTCATAACTCCTGACAGTGAAGCAGAAGAGTTCTCCATCAACTCAGGTGTCCTTCAAGGGGACCCCTTAGCTCCCTTGCTCTTCATCATTGTCCTGGACTATGCCTTACGTCTAGCAATCCACTTCGATGACGGCCTCACACTCAAACGCCGTAGAAGCTCACGTCACCCTGCTGTACACCTAGCTGACCTTGACTTCGCCGACGATATTGCTCCTTTAGAGGACTCTGTGAGTTCTTGCGAGGACCTTCTACATCAAGTATAGTCGGCTGCCAAATCTGTTGGCCTGCAGCTAAATGCAGCCAAAACTAAATGGATGAAAATTAATTCTTCATCTGATCAACCTCTTCACGCTTTGGACAGCTCCGTAATCGAGAAGGTCGACGATTTTCAAAATCTTGGCAGCTGGACTAATACTGCACATGACATCAGCTGCAGAAAGGCCAAAGCTTGGGGCGCCCTCAATTCTTTATCCAAGGTGTGGGCTTCCCCTCTTTCCAGAGAAACAAAGATCAGAGTGCTTAAATCCTCAGTCGAGTCCATCCTTCTTTACAGATCAGAGTCATGGTCTCTAACAAAGGCTCAAGAGAGGTCCCTGGACGGCACATACACATGTATGCTACACAGAGTCTTCTGCATCAGTTGGAGAGACCGCTGGACAAACGAGCAGCTGTATGGCTCCCTTCCATGCCTATCATCCTTAATTGCTAAGCGACGTCTGGTACTGTGTGGCCACGTGCTCCGTCACGATCAACCTGCCACTCAGGTTCTCCTATGGGAACCTGAGGCGAGACGTAAAGTTGGCCGACCTCGCACCACCATCAAGACAGTCCTTGAACATGAGACGGGATTGCCAGGAGAACTTCTTGGGACGACTATGCTCGACCGCCAGACCTGGCACAAGATATCGCATCAAGTCACCGGCATACCAGATGACTGACTGACTGACTTGGGAAATCAGTGTCTGGAAAACACAAGCCCAAGTTGGCTGGCTGACAAGGACTAGTTAACGTCAGATCTCATGTATTTCCACTGAAATGGAGAGAATACTAGCAAAAAACTTTTATATTTTGAGAGCGAAATGCCCACAGTATGAATATATTTTGATTATACATTTTATTTTGTTGGTAATACTTGTATAATTGCATTATCTCACCCTCAAGTGTAATAATGCTTACATCATCACCAGACTTCAGATCCCTTTACATGCCTTTACTTAATACATTACAGTCAAGCTTCCCAACCTTGGTGTAAATCTGTCCATAGGTGGCGCTATAGCAAATAAATAGTTGTAACTCCAAAACCAATTGCCCAATCAGCTTAAAATATTTCATGCCTCATGTTAGTCATGGGTCCTACGGGTAATTGACGGTAATTATTTTGCATACATGATGGGCACCATCAGTCAATCATTTTTTACCATCCCTTCAACTCTCCAAACTAACATGCATCAAGAAACTTCACAACAATATATAGGATATATATATACCAATCAACCACATGCTGGAGTACTGCCTTTTGCTATTTGGGAATTTTTCAAATTTAAAACTCTGTGCTGGCCAGGGGATGTGCTGTGTCCTGATGGCTCTTTTTCAGGTATTACTTGAAATTCAACTGCATTCCAGTGTGTTGCATGAGGCTCATACTATTCAAAAACTGCAAGAAAAAAGCAAACTTTCAAGGAAATTGCGATAAGATGCAATTTTGCTATCTTAACCAACCTATTATGTTCTGGGTAAATTGGACTGGGCTCAGTGTTCAATGCCTCTAAAAACATACTTTTTTTCAGCAAGATTTTTTTTCCTAACTTTATGGGTAAAACATGAATTTACCTGAAACTGAATTTTATGTCCTGTGCACATGTTGTAAGCATCGATGTTGTTAGGGTCATTTTGGCCCCCGGATCAATTCATGGAGCTTTGACAAAAATTCTGATAGGCCACGGAGTCAAGCTTGCTTAACGTAAGAGGTGCTACCTCCTGGAGAGTCACCTGAGTGCCTTTGACTGTCATCTGACTTCACATCACATGATTGCTTAGCCAGTAATATGTTCAGCTTATTTAAGTTTGCCTTCTCGAGTAGCTGTTCCTCGGCGCGCTAGCTCAGCAACCCTCCTCCACCCACCTCCACCTGTCTTTATTAGCATTGATTATGTTCTCTTGTGACTAAATTACCGTTCAGAAAACAATGTTTCTTTCTTTTGAGCTCATTGTTGCTGTAGGCTCCGTTCTATGGAGGGGGAGTTAGCAGCAGCTCCCTGCCTTCGGTTCCACGCTTGGACGGGCAGGGATCTCTCAGAACAGAGCCATGTCGCCAAACCCAATGTATGCTTGTATTGCTAATATGCCTGAATGCTGTCAATAATTGAGCCCCTAAGAGCCATACTGGGCCAACCCATGCTGGGGAACTTCTGAGAAAATGGGACTTAAAGTTGCCAGCCTCCTGTGTCATCTAGAGTATCTGGGAACTAGAAACACTGCTTATGTTATAAACCCAAGATATGTAAAATTACGTTATGCACTTTTTATGTCGGTTTTGGATGCCCTTCTGTTTCATTTAAAGTGAAAGGTACCTCCTTCTGAAGCAGAACCATCATCTTCTGATTCATTTGGGACAAACTCTGGGTCTCCATTATCTTCCACTTCACCATCATCATCAATCATAGCAAGCAGTTCCTCATTAGTGAGATACCGAGCCGCCATGTTCACATTGAATAATGGAAAAGTTGTGGGATGGTCCACTATGGCTAAGGCAGTGCAGTGCATATGTACAGTGGCAGAGAGGACGTTTGCTTGTTTGAACAATCCATGTGGGTAGATTGGGTTGGCTCATTTAGGAAACGTAGATCTCAGTTTTCTGCACATGCTGACTACCTCAACTCAATTTCGCTAAAAGTGCGGGATGGCCCGGTATGGTTCTTAGGGGCTCAATTGTTCTCTTTTTGACAAAGCGGTCCTATCAGAATTACATAAAACCATCATTTTGATCTCGTTTTTGTAGTGTTGCTTAAGACCGGGGGCATGTTCAAATTAATTTCTCATTCATTTCACATTTGGTCTCATTCATTTTGTTATAATCATGAAAAATCAATGCTTGATGTATAAGGGGAGGATGGGGGAGTCATGTTTTATTTACTTGGCTATTTACATGGTCAGTAGAAAGGCATAAATGAGCTGAGAGGAGATTGGGTAACACTTTCAGTTACAAACATCTTATGTAGTTTTTCATTGCGGGGATCAAACTGACCTCAAACCAAAAATGGTTTATTCATTGAACATAATCAGAGGCTTAAAGGCACTCTTGCAAAAAAAAAAATTCAAAAATGACTGTTTTCTATCTGACAGTCTAAATGACCCATAAATAAGATACTATACACATTGTAAATGCCTGCCAGTCATCTTTTCAGTACATATGCAGGAAACAAAGTATGAATCCACAGTGACTTTTTCATCAACGCCAACGTTCATCGGAGAACCTACGGACCATCAGCCAATTTTGGTCTCCGTCAGGGGGCAAGTGGAAGTGATTAGTCTTCCTTTTATCAACAATCAGCTTTAATGAAAGTTAACTCCAAGGAACCAGCAAAATATACTGACCAGTATAGAAAACGCACCACCCTAATTTTAAAAATATAAATTATGCATGTTTGTGATGTGTAATTGTTACCAAAGTGTTTTATGCCTCCTGACAAGATTGAAAAAAGCAAAATTAGGTCTTTGGCACATTTTAGTGCCATTTCAGGCCTAAAAAGCCAAAATCAAGATTTTTGTCACCAGGGCAAAATGCTATAATGTCTTTCTGGGTCTGTTCACGAAATCTGGTCTTTCAAAAGATGGCAAGGCGAAAGCCACCCTAAGTCAGTTGATGAACATCACCAGTAGATGGCTAATGAGGCGGGAACTTGATAAAAATGAGTAAAAACAGCGCACATACATGTCTGCGCTCTTGCTACATGGCAGCATTGTTGTTATTCCATCACTGGAAAGATTGACCAAAAGTCTGGGGGCATCTATCTAGTGCCTGACTGTCCACAGTTTGCCAGCCACGGTGTAAATTAAAGAATCGGGATCATTGGAATGGACTCGAATGGCTCTCCAAGGTGATGTCAAAGGGATTGTGTGTCCGAATCCACAGTCAAAAGTTGCCTAACAGCTGCAGAAGTGGCATGTTAAACCCCCACTTGAGCCCCATTTCACCAAAGACACCACTGTTGTCCTGTTTAAAAGCAAGGGTTTCTCCTGCTCGAGGCAAGAAATCTAACCCTGAATCATTTGGTCTGTGTCCAGTTTCATCATTTGAAACATCAATCTGATTTTGTTTATTATAACATTTACACATCATAAAAATACATAATTTGTATCTTGGCATTGAAATTAAGATGGTGCGTTTTCAATGCTGGAAATCCTGATTTTAATATGAAATGCCCTTTCAATGGTACTGTTATTTGGAATGGGTATGTAGCAAAGCATAACCCAGAATTTACCCCAACAGTAGGTTAAAAATTGTGCATCAGAATTGGCAATTAGAAGCAATGTGTCTTCATTTCCACCTTAACTGCTTTTGCTTTGTGATGAATTTAACATCAAAGATCACATGATAACCCAGAATGTAAGCCCTATTCTCAAATATTAAATGATAAAATAACATTTTCAAACATGTACTTTTCTTAAATACTGCATTTGGCAGTACAAAATTCAGGGCAGAAGATGATTGAAAATAACACAGGGATCCTGCAAGGGAACGCATACATCTGGCTGTTTATACATCAGTGTAATTGGAAAAGGGAAGTAAAAAAATTACAACGTACATACAGAATACTGTGCAAAAGTTTTAGGCACCCTTGATTGCCTTCATTTACATTTAATATTTTTTACTACATTAGTGCTGCTGAAGATAAAAAGCACACTTGACACGGCAAATGTTAATTTAAAATAATTTTACAAATAAAGGTTTGAATTTCATTAAAGACAGTTGACACAGGTGATGTAACCTTGTCAGTGCCTGCATCTCAACATCAAGGCTGTCTGAAATTACCTGGAGAGGCGGAAGAGAGTCTACAGAATAACTGTGGCAGGTTCTCCAATATGCTTGAAACAAGTGAAAAGCCAGTCATTTTACTAGACCAACTACTGACAAGAAAGAACTACAGGATAGTATAATTTTTGGCAAATGGGTAGTCACACCAAATATTGATTTCATTTAATTTTTTAGCAGTTCATTGCTTTTTAAAGTACATTTTAGTATTGAGAAATCATTTATTTCATTTTCATTTTTAGACACATCTTTGCCATACTTATTTGTGCAGAATACCATAGAGGGTTGTTTCCATCCCTTTCATTCAATTTATTTCATTTGCAATTCATTTCATTTGCAATTCATGGTCACTACCTTCCCTTAAGTATTCCAAGTAATGCCTCTTTTTGTGCTCTTAGCTCCACAAAAGAGAAGTAAGGAAAGCATGTAAGAAGTTGAACTGGAATGCCATTGCTCTTTCAAAAAACAGTTTAAACTGGCATCAGTTGCTGGCTTGGTAGATGGGGTGAGGTACGTAGATCTCGGGACAATCATTTATGTCAGGCAATTAAAAATATGCTCGTGCAATGGATGGTCTCCTCTTTTCTTTGCTCAAGACATCTTTCGGAAACTACTAATTCCTATTTCCTAAATAATTCAATAGATTAATCTCCTTAATGATTAAGGTCTTTGATCATTTTCTGAATCAGGCACAAGTGAGGATGTAAGGATGTCAGAAGCAATTAGAATGAGGTCATAGTGTGTGGGTGAAAGACAGCATGTATTCAATTCGTAAAGCACCAGACCCCTCCATGAATAGAATGATTAGTCTGCCACACAGAACTGGAGTGGATAGTCAGTAACCCCCCTTTAAATCAACGTTCCAGGATGGTAAGAGTGGGGGCCATTTCTGTTTGTACCGCTCTTTGCTGTTGGGCTAGTTCCTCATACACTGACTTCTGTATAAGCTGCAACTGGGTGATGCAAGAGTTTTTGCAGTTAAGGACGTGTCATGCAACATTTCCAACACACTGCAGCGTGCAAGCATGTATTATGAACTGGCTTAATTTTTGTAAATATATTTAAAAAAAAAATACTATCTTGTGTTATAAAGGCAAAGTAAAGGTCTAAACCCATAGCTAGCTATGTAGGGGGAAAAAAATTGCAATTGATGTCCTGGGGTCACTATTTTTGTTTCTTTTTTCTGTCAGAGTTCAGTTATTATGCCGGAGAGTTTCTGTATTTGCCGTTTTGATCTGTTGTATTTGTTTTCATATTTCCTTATGTTTCCATGCCTCCAGGAGACTTTATTTACCCATCATATTCCCCACTCTCGCCCTCCCCTATTCATGCTATATTCATTCCTAGTTTCCTTGTTTGTAGCCATGCCACTCCCTGTGCTTTTTCACGCTACGCTCACCAGTCCACATATGCAAAACCAAGTTCCTAACCCAAGCGGTTTGAGAGAAATGGCCCAGACAAGTTTCAAAGGTGAAGGTCACTGAGCCAAGGTCAAAGGCCATTCGGGTATTAAACCTCAACGAGGCATGCCTACCCTCCAAGGCGAGTCCACATATGGAAAATTAAGTTCCTAACCGAAGCGGTTTGAGAGAAATGGCCTGGACAAATTTGTAAAGGTGAAGGTCAGTGAGGCAAGGTCAAAGGTCATTCGGGTACGAAACCTCAACGAGGCACGTCTACCCACTAAAGCAAGTATACATATGCAAAATCAAGTTCCTAAACCAAGCGTTTACTGAGAAACGGAACAGACAAAATTTTCCCACCCATCACCAGTCAGCCAGCCCACCCGCCCATCTGCGATGGGGACAACAACACTGTTATAAACTGACTGAATTTAACAGTTTTGTAAATTAATGCATTGTTTCCTGGTTATTTTACCTGTAAGTCGAGTCCTGCGCGCATTTAACTGTGGTTTACACTAAACATACACAGAACTCTGTTGTATTGTAAAATTACAGTTAAATTAACAGGCAAAAGAAGGTGCAAGTTTATAACAGTGAACACCTCTCTGCCCCTTGGTCGGGGCTGAGGGGCAAAAAAAAAAAGGGGGGGAGGACTGTTCCATCCAATTCAAGTTTTGTTATCTGCCAGTTCTGGAATACATCTGGAAGAGAAAGTCTGGACTTCATCATCCAAAATGCTCCAATCTAAACTTCTTGTAAGCACATTGCCGCTTAGGACATAATGATTTGAAGCTGCTCAGTGGCTCAAGAGTTCTATTCATGCGGGCAGTTATGTTTGACCATGGGGCATTTTGGTACCTAAGCATGGGCAGTGAGAGCTTTTGGCTCAATTGCATATTTTCTGGGTATGTAAATGTAAAAAAAGAAGAATAGCCATGACAATTCAATCAGTATCTTCTTTGCAGTTCAGAAATAAATAATCCGATGCACTGGAGAGTATTAGGGTTTAATTAGGCACCAAAGGTTTCATACGCAGCAATACCCCTGATAATCACTGTAGTTTGTGAGCCATTGGGGAATGACAATTCCTGTTCCCCAGCATTTGAATGTTTTGATGTCTATGACAACAAACTGGCCACTAGGGGAAGCAGGGAGGCCAGAAAAACATGTTATTCCATGAACATAATTTCCATCTTACTGCATTTAGGTGATGTTCTCAGTCTTTTTGTGATGAATTGTGCCATTTTCATTTCACACAAAGTGGCTTCCTGTTTCCTGTATGCATTCAGCAAAAATGAAAGAGAATAAAGAAATAATATATTTTTTCTGCTGAATAGTTCAGGCCAGACATAACATGTCATTATGGAGAACAATTCTCTGAACTAATAATGTGGCATTATACTGCAATAGAAGTTGGTTCTCTGGAATGGTTATGCATTATTTTGCCATGATAAAGAGTAATGCCATTCTTGCAAAATATATTCCTTCCTGAAGACTGACATATAATAACTTACTACCAATTGTGTACAACCCCAAATTCCGAAATAGTTGGGACAAAGTGTAAATTGTGAATAAAATCAAAATGCAATGACTTTCAAATCACACCAGCCAGTATTTTATTCACAATAGAACAGAGATAACATAGCAAATGTTGAAACTGAGAAATTTTACAATTTTATCCACAAAATGAGCTTATTTCAAATTTGATGGCTGCTAAAGGTCTCAAAAAAGTTGGGACAGGGGCCTGTTTACCATAGTGTAGCATCCCCTCTTCTTTTTAACACAGAGAGGAGGCATCTGGGCATTGAGGAGAGAAGTTTCTTGAGTTTTGCCATTGAAATTTGATCCCACTCTTGTTAAATACAGGCTTCCTGCTGCTGGAGAGTTTTGGGTCTCCTTTGACGGACTTTTCATTTACTTATGCGCCAAATGTTCTCAATCGGTGAAAGATCAGGACTGCAGGCAGGCCAGTTCAGCACACGGACTCTTCTACTACAAAGCCATACTGTTGTAATAGCTGCAGTATGTGGTTTTGCATTGTCCTGCTGAAATACACAAGGCCTTCCTGGAATAGATGGAGGGGAGCATATTTTGTTCTAAAACCTTTACATACCTTTCAGCATTCATGGTGCTTTTTAAAACATGCAAGTGTCCCACACCATATGCACTAATGCATCCCCATACCATCAGAGATGCTGGCTTCTGAACTGAAAGCTGATACCAGGAGGGGTGGTCTTTCTCCTCTTCAGCCCGGAGGACACGACACCCATCACTTAAATTTTTTTTTTTTTTGAGAATTTTTCCTTTATTTGATAGTTATACAGTGGAGAGAGACAGGAAAGTTGGGAAGAAGAATGGGGAATACATGCAGCAAATGACCCGAGCCGGAATCGAACCCAGGTCGCCGCGGGAAGGTCACGGCCTTTATGGTGCGCATGCTTAGGCCGATGAGCCACCGGGGTGCAACGCCCATGATTTCTGACAAGAATGTCAAATTTGGACTCGTCTGACCACAGGACAGTTTGCCACTTTGCTATAGTCCATTTTAAATGAGCCTTGGCCAACAGAACACGGCGGTGCTTCTGGATCATGCTCAATGATGGCTTCCTTTTTGCATGATAGAGTTTTAGGTGGCATCTGTGGATGGCACGGCGGACTGTGTTAACAGACAGTGGTTTCTTGAAGTATTCCTGGGCCCATTTAGTAATGTCAATGACAGAATCATGCTGGTGAGTGATGCAGTGGTGTCTGAGGGCCCGAAGATCACGGGCATCCAGTAAAGGTCTTCGGCCTTATCCCTTATGCACAGAGATTTTTCCAGTTTCTCTGAATCTTTTGATGATGTTATGTACTGTTGATGATGAGACCTTCAAAGCCTGTGCAATGTGACGCTGAGGAACATTGTTTTTAAAGTATTCCACATTTTTTTTAAAGTGCCCCTACCAGACATATCCCGACATTTTGTGTTAATCGCCAATGCCCTGCCATCGTATTCATACCATTATTTGTAGGAAAAGTGCCTTGGATCGCTTATTTGATGACCTTTTAAGCATCACAGAAAGGCAGTCTGAGAAGACGGGCGAGTTCCCTCATGAATATCCGGCGTTTGAATGAGCTTCGCGCTGATTGGATAGTTCAGCTACATTCGTGAATATTCAATGTGTAAACAGCCCCAAAGCCATACTGGCCCAGAGCCGAGCTAGCTACAACCATCGACGGTGAAAGACAACAGATTTTACAGGTAGCATAGTAAGACTTCAGCGAGGCAATGGCTACACAACGTTCACAATATTGCCTTATGTATATATATGACCCCGAAACTGAAGAGGAGGCTGATACAATGCTGGAAATGCCATCAACACGTATAACAATGGACGTTTCGTAGTGGTTATTTTACTAGCCAATCCAACAAATTAGACGAAATGTCTCGCAGCTCTCTCGATTGCAGAGCTGACAATTCCAACACATTCAGCTCAAGTCTCACGCTTCTTAGTGGCATTCGCGTGCTGTAGTCAGCAATTATTCAATGCGCATTGAAGAGAGTCATAATCGCTTTCCGTGTTACTGGTGGCGAAATCCACCGCCACGCTGGTGAAACTGAAACTGCCATGCACAAAGACTTCAATTACGCTTAAGAATCTCATTAATATACGTGCTGATTGAACAATTGCTGACTTCGGTGAATATGTCTCGAAATACCTGAGACCTACGCTGTATGCGTGAGAATTTGGCAGCCCTGCGATTAGGCTATTGACTTTTTTTAAGACATTCTAAAAATGGCCTAGCTCTCGGAATAGCCTACCCGGATGGGCTTTCATGTTAGTAGCCTATGCATCAAGCCCCAAGGTATCATCCCACCTTGCCAAAATGAAAACGCAACGAAACAGATGTCTCGTCATTTGCAATTGCCAATAGGTCACCTATATCCCTGCCTGTGATAACCCAGCTAAAGTCATTTACTGGTGATGAACAGTTTTTTATTTTTTACGCAAGGTCATTCTACATCATGTAAGGAGTATTCCGTGAAAAAATCTAACTGATATCTCTAATATTGACTGAGTGAGGTCATTTCAAAGTTTTGGCAGGCATGACATGTCCTCAAACTAGGCTGGTTAGCTTCACAAGACGTTAACCAACAAATGCAAACGCTTCATTTCTGAAATTGCCGTGGTGATACGACACAATCCGTGGAGAAATCCTCACCCGGCTTAAATCGCAACTCATCTGCCGTACCTTAGACTGACCTGCTTTACGATGGTGCGCATTATCGTCTACATTCATTTTCAATGGTAGAAAAGAAGTTCCTAAACCAAATGACACCCAAACTATCAGGCGTTCATCCGCAGAAGGTAAACTAAAAGCCGATTGAAAACATAATAGACCAGGCTTGTGGAAAGCAACTTCCGCGTAAACGAAGTGTAAATAAATTAATTAATTTTAATAGCCTATCCAGCTCATATCTTTTATCACAGGGACTACTTAACGATCTTTTTCTCAAAATTAGATCAGGCGAGTTTAGCCGTGTTTTCACGGGCGGGGTCACTAATATTAAATGCTTTTTTTCAGCGTCATAGTATCATCCTGATCTCCAAAATAAGCGATATTTTGTTTGGAAGAAAAAAATAAATTTAAATAGCCGTTATTAATTTTTTTCAAAGCTGCAGGGAGCCACTGTAGAAGGGCTGAAGTGCCGCACGCGGCTCCACAGCCGCGGGTAGCCGACCCCTGCCGTAGACTGTGGATGACACTGACAGTTGGCACGTTGCTCGAATCTTTATGTGGGCGGTTACACTCCAGAGTGGGCGAGAACCGGCGAGAACGTGAATATTCAATTTGCGGTGTTTCATAATACTGCAACACTTTTTTTACTGACGTAAATTCTCCACCTATTTCCTTTTATTCGCAAAAACCAATACTTCAATACTTCAAAAATACTTTTTGCCTATGTCCCAACTTTTCTGAGACCTATTGCAACCAGAAAATTTGAAATAAGCTCATTTTGTGGATAAAAATGTAAAATTTCTCAGTTTCAACATTTGAAATGTTATCATGTTCTATTGTAAATAACATATTGGCTCATGTGATCTGAAAGTCATTGCATTTTGATTTTATTCACAATTTACTCTTCGTCCCAAGTATTTCGGAATGGGGGTTGTAATAAGGAATGAGAAAGACTTCAGATTTAAAGAGCATCTAAAGTCAATTCCCATTGTTTTTGTTTATCGGCCAATCAGCGAGCCACACCTGCGCAAACGAACCGAAATAAAAGGATTATCTGCGTGTGTACACAAAACATTGGTTGATGAATGAAATTGGTCATGTGACAATGCAAGATGTCAACAAAAGCAAGTGATTTGTTTGTAAACATTGGACGTTCAACGTCCCGTCTGAGAATTGACTTTAGATGCCCTTTACTGTCAAATTCAGCCGTTGCTTGAATAACGTGATAGGTGACAAATAAGCAAATGAAACAATAACCTGATTTTTGACCACAGAAATGTGGCCATCAACTCTCAAGCCTTTGCAAAACAGAAAGGGAAAGAAAGGATTATGGCCTGAGTAAATGAGACATCCACACAAAGTGCTGCTTCCTTTGAGCTCTGACTCGGCCCCTCAACTGATTATCAGAGAACTTCTGTTTGAAACTATAATAACTTGAGCGGTGGAAAAAAAAAAAAGTTGATACAGAGAGCCAGGTGGGCCAAAATGTGTTCTAAAGCCAAAAATGAACTGAGTTAACACAATTCATCTGAGAAAGATTGAAAGAGAAAGAGAGGAAAAAACACTTCCATAAGTGCTCTCTCCTATGGTCAATAAGCTTTCAAAACTGACACGTTTATTTATTCAAACTCTTAGGAGCAAACTGAAGTAAGCTTTATTACCTCTGCCAAGAAAGATATGTCTTACCTTTGGTTTGTGGATATTTTTGTTTTTTGTTAGCAACATTATGGAGAAAAGTAATGGACAAATTTTTTTTTTGGGAATTCTTGCCGGCACTGCATCTTGGCCAATCCTAGAGGTGATTTCATTTTTGGAACGAGGAATTCTTCACCATTGCGGGATTGGAATATTGGAATCATAAATACCATGCACAGTATAGTAAAATCCACTGGATGGTAGTAATGTTACAAATACCTGGACAGGGCTATGTGCTCTCTGAGTGCACTTGTTCAGTTGTCTATTTTTATTTATTCATGCAGCCAAATAAATACACGATGTTCTGCGTTTAAGAGGTAAAATGTGACATTGTAGAATTTTGGCCAAAACTGTACTTGAACATGTTGTTGTTCAAACAGTGGATAGTGCATCAGCTTAGGTGTAAATTAAGGCAAACCCAGTGAACTTGCAGTATGCAATACTCTGGGTGGTTCATATGAGTGTCCAGTATTCAAAAGCCATGTCAACCCCTGAGGTAACAGGGTTTATTTCATACAAATTTTTTTTTTTTTTTTTAAGTGTGTGTGCATGTGTATGTCTGTGTCAGAAGGGTTGGGGGGGAGTGTTTGTTGGTCAGAGTAGACTGGCTGATAGGAGCTTTGTAATTAGAAAACTTTGTTCTGGAAAACACTTTGCTCCCCGATTTCATGGATGATTGATTTCTTTTTTCTCCCCCCCTTTTCATGAGATGTTGAAGGGAGGTGCACTCAACCAGAAAACATCCAATAGCCTGACAAAAATAATTCTGATAAAAGACAGAAATTGTATCATTCCACAGAAAAATTACCAATAAACCAGGATTGCCGTTCTCCCTCCCACATCTTCCGCTGAGTCCATCTGTCCTTTTCCCATTGTTACTCCTACTTTTTTGATCACATGAATACATTCGTATATTGTGAACTTTAATCATATGAATGAAGAATAAAATGAATGCATACCACTGATCTGTATAGAATTACTGGATAGCTGACAACGTCATAATGCTAAAGTAAGCGTGAATAGTCTCCAGGGACATGGCATTGTAGTCACAGGTAGCTCACTCTGGAGGGATACATCCCTTCACAGACACAGAAAAATATAAAAAATAAAACAAGAGAAATATGAAATATTGTCTTTATTTTAGAAACGCTGAGCGTGACATGCAATCATGTACGCTGTATGTAAGTCCAAAAGGATGTCTTGAGTTCAGTTTACTTTTCTAAGGTCCTAGTAATCACTGATAGTAATAAGCTAGATAGTCATAGGAATCAAATGGCTTTGGTAAGGATAATGTTATGTCAGCTGAGCTTCGCATGATAAAGAAGTTGTTTACATGAAGAGAGAGGTGAGCAGAGCGTCGTGGAGAGGTAACTTGTGAAAACTGTTTGGTATTTGTTATAGATAGTAATAATTTAGATCCAATTCAGCAGCTACGTATCCCTGTAGGTAACCTTGCAAAATTAAACTATTCAGATAATTGGGTGAAATGATGATGTTAGACTTGTTTGCGCTGGCTGAAATTAGCCTTGATGATTTGACCGGTCAGTGTCTAACGTTAGCCTTGCATTCGAACATCTGTCAGCCTACGGACCGGGTTGCATTCTAAACATTATATTCATGATCGTAAACAAAATAGGCAAAGTATTGGAATTAACCTGTGGCTAGTTATGCATAAAAAAATGCAATTCATGTATGGCGTTAGGTTGCTATTTTTTTCAAAATAGCCAGGGACATTTGGTGTCACAGGTATTGCCCACTGTGAAGCAGCATGGGTCTCCCCACTCACCTCAATGGAAGTTTAGCTTTCCACAAATGAGCTAATAGGGACTTTAAGCAACGGCGGATTTTGCAACGGCTACGGCACTTGGAAATGAATCTCTCCTGATGCTGGTGCCATAGCCGTCAAATCCATAGTTGAGACTTTAAGCAACGATGGATTTGTGTGCTATATCTGCACAGCAGTAGAATAAAGACTAATGTACATGGGAGTAATTTATAGGGTATAGTGAGAAATTATATACTGTAAGGATGATGGGAGAGTATAGCCTACAGCCGAAAATAGTTCACTGTGGTTTTCAACAGTGAATATACATAGTGTCCTATGTCTGTGGGAAAGGTTCGCTGAAACATGTAATGTATAGTGTGTCACTATCAATTGTAGAACACATTTCAGAAATACAATGAAAACCATTTAATTCAATCACCTGAACCAAGCATTGTAGTGACTACGAGAGATTGGGTCTTTCCCCGCAGTAGATCAGCCTGCTACGGCAAGCAACGCCGGCACACCGGCTTAACTCTCGATCAGCAGGGCACAGATCTATTTCCGGGTGCCAAGCCTTCGCAAAATCCGCCGCTGCTTAAAGTCCCTATTAACCATATCTAATGCTCAATCTATTCAATCTATTTATTTATTTATTTTTACATTTTCACGAGCTTTGCGCGGACGCAGAATTATAGGGCATAATATGGCATGTCATTAAGTTTTCATAAGGTAATGTTTTAGAGTGTATAAACGTAACTTTGGGCACTCTCATATTTGCTTGGATTTTTTTTTGAATGGTGTCATACAAAACATATTTTTCTTCAATGTAGAATGTGGTTTTGTAACTAAAACTATTCCACGTTTTTATTAGCTGCAAAATTTAAGGACCTTTACAATGGTGAGATTGGACACTGTGAAGCCTAATCATCCTTTCATTGCACCAGAAGAATTTCAAGAATCTTTATATGGGTAGCAGCAATATTGGTTTGATGTTGAATAACATTACTGATGAAAAAATTGAGTAGTTAGCCAGACAGTTTAATTTGTATATTTCTTCTGCACTGACAGAGCCCTGAGTGCTATATCATGGCTGTTTGCAATTATATGAAAAGGCAGAAGACAGCCTGCAGAATAACTGGAGCGATATAATGACTGCAGTGCCACAGAGCGGCGAGGTGGGCTTCCACAAGATGACAGAACAAGTCACGTTAAAAACTGGCAATTGACTATAAATTCTGTGATTTTGGAGCCAATCTAGACTTGCCTGAACCCATGACTTTTATTCAATGTATCCATGCCTGCAGTTAAAATAGGTGTTTCAGTTCACTGCATCATGTAAGACCTCATATCATGAACTGGTTAAATTATAAGCCCCACACCTTCATGCAAATTTATTGAAACAAGCTGTGAAAAAGACAAATGATATATGAGGAGTCTACTTGCAAAGCCTTCTAAGTCAAGTTGGTCCATTTTTTTTGAAAAATCTCATTTTTTGGTAGGCATAGAAATTACCTTCCATGGATACCAATTTTCACTACACTGAAACTATTAGCCTTGCAGACATAATCCATGAGGCAATTCATTATTTTTTTTTAAGAAATGACTTTGGTTCTGCAACACAAAGTTTTGACTTGCCAGGATTTGAAAGTGGAGTGGAAATTTAGCAGGGTTTGATGGTGTTTAAACCAGCCCCGTTGCTCAATAGGTGAAGGTATTTGACTCAGGACCCACTCTACATGCAACTCAATGCTACAGACAGCACAGTGGTTGAATAGCTGCTATGACAATGACAACATAAACATGAGTCCATGGGTTCAAATCCCCCTTTTATGGTATTACTATAATCACACATTTCTGAATTGCCCAAACCAGTAAGAGTTAGAGAAAGCAAAAGCTGAACAGGCTATAAAAGCTCAACTGTGATTGGTTCCTTCTAGCGAACGAAAACGGAATCACATTTCCACATTGGCTGATGACTTAGCATAATTTGACAGAGTTTTCCTCCTTGACTTGGCGGGTTTTGACAGAGTTTCGCTTTTTCCGTTACAATTTATAACATGATTTAGTAGGTTTTGAAAGTGGAGCTATCAGTGGGACATGTGCTGGTGCCTGAAAGAGAGGCTAAGGGAGATAACTCATTTATTTTCAAAACTTGACTGAGCAGGTTTTGCAAGTCGACTCCTCATTTGTTTTTCAAATTTCGACTAGACTTTTATTGTGAATCATATTGATTTAATACATAATATTTCCTTCTCAATTTAAGGGGACTTATAGTTAAGCAAAGGTTTTTCCAAGATATTCACTTTTTAAACTGAGAATTATTATCAAAATTATTCTATAAGAAATTGCAACTTAAAACACTGAGTTTCTGTAGCATCACATCAGTGGTTGCCATGGCAACGGCTGTTCTAATGAATATATAGATACTTAGAAAACACAGTTATTGAGATAACTAAACAGTGTTTGGTTATAATTTCAGCTGTAATGTGAAGGAAAAAACATTCCTTATGTCACTACAGAGCTTTTTTTTCCAGGTTTCTATGTTCTAGTATTGATTTTGACCCTCCTAAATCAATTTTGGCGGGAAACAGCTAATTAAATATGCATATTTTGATTTACTCATATTCAGAGGTACATTTTGCAAAAAGAGCTCTGTACAGACATAGATCATCACAAATGAAGAACACTGCAAAATATGAAGTTAATTGGATGTACAGTTGCTGAGAAATCTGTATTTTCTTGTTGAAAATCTGTATTTTTAGAAAAACATGATTTTAGTTTGGCAGTAATAATGTGATCGAAGTTTGACTGTAATGTTCTCAGGAGGAATACAGTTTTGTTTTTAGTGGTTTTGAGGATTTTTTACCTCCTTAAAAGGCACCAGCCTCATAAGTAACTCCCTCTTCTTCAATCTGTTTCTTTCCTAGTTTTACATGCTTGTCGAGCGCCTATTCCTTTCTTTTTTCAAGTTCTACTGCGTGTTTTTCACTCTGTTTCACAAGTTTTCTGTCCATTTCGTGATAGCCTTTCATTGAGTGTGCCCCTGCCTTTATGCCAAGTTTCATAAGAATGGGGGCAATTCCTCGTTGGCCATCATTGATAGTCACCATACTCATAGCTGTTCCAGCCTTGAACACAGTGTTCGTGACTAATGTTGCCTTCGGAACACGACTCCATATGACAGACTGTTTGAAGGACCACTTCATGTTCTTACCTCAAAACTAAAATTTTGAACCAAAATTGGCATTTTGCTTAGCTATAGGTCCCCTTAAGACTGAAAGACTGACATCACCTGTACTTGCTATCCCTGTATGACTTGCTGATGTGTTCATGCATGATCTTTGTGCACTTCCTCGGGGGCACATCCATCCCATACAATGTCTGATTCACAATTAACTACCCATACGGAAAGAAAATACATTTGAGATACATTTAGAATGTACATTTCAAAATTAATTTTAAAATGCATTTCAAATATGTAAAAATAGCCGCATCATATATTTTAATTGTAAATATATTATCAATTCATTTGAAATGCATTTCTAACATATTTTCCCATAGGGATGAAAATATATATATATTTGAGATATATTTAGAATATATTTTAAAAAGCTTTGTGAAATGTATTTCAAATATGTCAAAAATCACTATTTCATACATATCTGACAGCCTAAATGATGAATGGACTGCATTTACGTAGTGCTTTTCTCATTACATAACACAAAGCGAATTACAATCATATCTCACAGTCACCCTGACGGCAAGGATCAAACCAGGAACCTTCCGATTCCTAGACTACCTGCTCTACCACCTGATCCATGCCACACTTGTTGTAGAATGATAAATCAAAATGAGATATTGCATTTAGCAATTAACACTCTATCTTATTGTACTCAAATGACTGCATTATGTTACACTGGTCGCACCTACATGGCAGCGATATTATGCACTGACCTATCAGTATGCATTTCTTGAAGTGCTAAATAAACTAAAAAGACACAATCACTGTTGTCTTAATTTATTTGTCAAATCTAAGCATGTTCTCTGGCGATATTGAAGTTGAAGTGCATTTGTGTATACATTTTTTAATCACCATTAAAGATTGCATTAGCATATGTTTTGATAAAATGCATTTTAGGTTAGCAAAATGGGCCAGGTAGGTTTGGATAGCTTTTTCCCCTCAACAATCATCATTTAAAAACTGCCTTTTGTATTTACTCGGGTTATCTTTGTCTAATATTAAAATTTGTTTGATGATCTGAAACATTTAAGTGTGACAAATATGCAAAAAAATGAGAAATCAGGAGGGGGGGCACATACTTTTTCACAGCACTGTATATGACTTCCTATATGCCAATAATACAAACTTAATCTCTATCTGCAATTATCTAGCTTCCACAGGGCATTTTGCCCACTCTCCATAAGACCCAATGCATAAGTCCAGTGCCCCCACTAGACCCACTTCCGTCAATTCAATCAAAATGACACTCGCACTGTACATCAAGTGTACCAAAGTGAGTTCATCACCAGATTTAGAAAAAAAAAGTTGTCTGACAGACAACTTTAGAGAGAAATAATTTTTGACATTTCCTATCTTTTAACATTGTTAATATTTTCCTTGACCTCAAGTTTGACCTTTCAAAGTCATCTGAGGTCAAATTTAACATGGCCAAAATATAGGTCATAAACAGTATAATTTGCTATATGTCAATAATACAAACTTAATCCCTAACTGCGACCATTTGGCCACCACAGGCCATCTTGCCCGTTCTCCATAAGACCCAATGTTAACACATTGACTGCCGACTACGAGATAACTCGTGATGGCGGGTCAGGGCCGGCGCTAGACCTGAAAATTTGGGGGCAAATATCCATCCTTTTATTGACAACAATTAGTCCTGGCTAATTCTAGATGGTTTTCCATTATTAACACGTTTTCCAATCCATGAATAATCAAGTGGCAATTGAAGACACGGCTTCTCTCCCAAATGTGATCTAACAGCAACAAAATAATGGGCTACATTCAGTACAGAAAAATAATTTAATTATAATTAGGTCTATGCACCGGCACTCAGCAACGGAAAATTTTTTTCCAGCGAGAGCGGCATTTCAGAACTCTTTTGCGAATAAAGGTAATTTCGTACATACACCTGTTTTTGCAGCACAGCCATGCAACTTGCTGTAAAAAATAGACAGCTGTTCGATTGGAAAATGTAAACAGACGAAACTACGTACAAGTCACCAAAATTACCTTCATTCGCTGAAGAGTTCTGAAATGCCGTCGCCAAGTGCCAGTGCAAAGACCTAATTAGAATTAAATTATTTTTCTGCCCTGAATGTGGCCCATTATTTTGTCGCTGTTAGATCGCATGGGGGAGAGAAGCCGTGTCTTCAATTGCCACTTGATTATTCTTGAATTGGAAAATGTGTTAATAAAGGAAAACCATCTAGAATTAGTCAGGACTAATTATTGTCAATAAAGGGATGGATATTTGCCCCCCAATTTTCGGGTCCAGCTCCGGCCCTGACCCGCCATTATGAGTTATCTTGTAGTCGGCAGTCAAAGAGTTAAAGTACAGCGCCCCCACAAGACCCACTTCCATCGATTCAATCAAAATGGTGCTCGCACTGTACATTGGTGGCACCAAAGTAAGTTGATTGCCTGATTTAGAAAAAAATTATTGGGAAATTTTTGAGAAATAATTTTTTTTTAATTTCTATGTCCTATCTTTAACATTGGGGCCAAAATTTCAAGGGCCCATAAAACAGATAAAAATGATTCAATCAAAAATCCAATAAAAAAATGTCTGGAGATATAGAAATTCATCAAGCTAAAAAAAGGATTAAAAATATCCGGACGACGGACGACAGACGACGGACGCCAAACCACGAAAATAGCTCATTGGCCCATAGGGCTGGTGGGCTAAAAACTCCCACCCACACTGCAGTTTTCATTTTATTGGGAGTGTACATCAGTTAGTTCTGACTGTTTGTTGTAGTTGGCTAATCTCCAACCCCAATTCCAAAAAAATTTGGCACATGATGGAAAAAAAAACACCTACCTGCACTGGAGTTTATTTTATTGGGAGTTTACGTCAGTTAGTTCTGACCGCGCATTGTCGTTGGCTGATGTACAATTGCAATTCCAAAAAAGTTGGCACGTGATGGAAAATACAAATAAATAATGTAAATAGAACATTAAATTACCTGGTGCTTCAAGCCAAAACAATTAACACAGGAATAAATGATTCCCCAAATGCTGTTCATAAAAGTGAATTTATAGAAATGTAAAAGGGATCCTTGGACTGTAACAAATATACTAATAGAATGATGACATCATCAAATATTACCGACATTCCCCCCTCAATACTGAACCCAAGTTGGGGCTAATGATTGAGCTCCACAAACATTAGCACCCTTGACAGTAAGTATATGATTAAGAATGATCCAAAAACTTATATGGTCACCCAAGACTTCCTGTGTCATTCTTGTAGAACTATTAATGGCCAGCCTCCCTAAGTCATTTATCACCCTGCTTAAGACAAAGATTAAAGCAATGTTTTACAACAAAAAATTGCTGAACTTTACTAATGTGGAAATGGCAGTAAGAAATAGGTGAAAATATTCATTTTGACACTCAAAAATACAGAAGTTTCTAGCACATGGCAATCTACCCGGAAAAGAAAGAAGAACATGTGCCCATGTTGGATCCATGCACTGCGAGGTTTAAGTGATAAGGGAAACTCCAAGGATCAAAATTTGAGAATCAGGGTCAGAGAGTCTGCAATCAGATGTCATCTACACAACCTCAAATGTTCGGGAGGATTTTTTTTTAAAAAAGGCCTCCATTGTCATTAGCAAGCAATATTCTGCACCTATATTTTGTCACTAGATCTAAGCCCACAGTTTATTGGAACTTCCGATGGGACTGGTGCCAATGGTCGGATGAGATAAAGATAGAGCTCTTTGGAAATAGACAGTAGAAGCAGGTTTGGTGTAAAAGTGAAGTTAACCAATCCATAAAGAAACTTATCCCAAAACCCATGAAGTATGGTGGTGGATCTTTGAAGATTTGGGGTCTTTTTTTTTCTTCCAAAGGCCCCAGGCAACTTGACTGGATTCATGTTGACATGAATTCCATCAAGCACCAACAGATAATGAAAACCTGACTGCTTGTGTCAGAAAGTTTAAACAGGGCCATGGTTTGATCCTCCCGAATGAGAAAGATCAAAAACATGCATTATAACACAAAAATGGTTCACAAACCCCAGAATCAAAGTTTTTCAATGACTCTCCCTGTCTCTGACTGAAATCCAATAACAAAAAAAAAACCTTTTGGATGGAGAAAAGAACTCAAAAACACAAAGCTGTGAATTTGAAGGATGTGAAGAGATTCTGCTTGGAGCAATGGTGACAGATCCCTTGCAAGGTCTTCTCCAACCTCACGATATACTACTGCAGATGACTTACAGGTCGATAAGCACAAGGAAATGGTGAAGGGACTTTCTTAGTGGCTTGAAGTAAGTGGGCAGATGTCCCCTCTTTCTGCATTGACGAGGTTGATAAGCTAGACAATACTCGAAGATACATCTGAGGCCCGCCACAAGGGAGGTAATTATGGTTACGTTTCACCCATGAAAGAATGTATGACCATTTAGTGGATGTACCTTCAGAGAGACAGTGGAGGGTCTTGCCTAACTCCTGGATAAACCTCTCCACTTTCCCATTGATCTCAAGATGGCAGCCAGACAAGAGGTGAGGAATGGTACCCACCAGCGTGCAGAACGCCTTGCAGAACCAACAGCAGAATTGTTGCCCATGATAAGACACAATCTCTGGGAGGATGCTGCAAAGGTGCACCACATGCTGAAGGAGGAGCTACACTGTTTTCTTGGCAGTGGGCAGTGGTCCACGGCCCTTGCGACTCAGGCAGCCCAGTGGTGAAGTCCTGGGTGAGCCATGCCCACAGCCATTAACCCCTTTGTACAGATATAGACGCCGGTGTCCGTGAATTCTGAAATTTAATTCCTAAACAATTCTGAAATTGAATTTCCAAGTGTCTTGCTTCATTGGAATAATTTTCCATAGCCTCTGTGACATTAAATACTGCATTATAAGGCCTTAAATAGGCTCATGCATAACAGGAAAAAATTGGCAATATTTGTATTCTGCGCACAGGGGTTAAGGGACTTCAAGGGGCTGGAGGAAGCCACTGAGGGGCTGCTTAATGGAGTCACAGGTGCAACAAAAACCCAGGGGTCCCGCCGGACAGTAAGCCTCCAATATTGCCGACAGATAAGGGACAGGATGTAGGATATAAGTCAAATGGAGGCATGAGCCAAGTCAGGGACTTTGGCTCTCACTTCCTCTAGGACAAAGAAGCGGTTCACTTAACTCCTCCGGGGGATGGAGGAGGACCGGGCAGCCTCCTCCACAGCATGCTACACCCCTATCTTGGTGGAAGCCAGAAGGCATCCATCGCAAACCACAGACTTAGGAATCTCCTCTGGAGTGAGTGAGAGCAGGCAAGAGAGAGCATAAGGCTAATCATTCTTAGGCCCAAGACAGTGGGTGAGGGTGACCTGGGCCTGTCTGGGATTGAGCCTCTTGGCTGAGTTGAGGCACTCAAGGCTGCTGCAGTCTGTCCAGACCAGTAAGGGGGTGTGAGCTCCACAAGCCAGTGCTTCCACTCTTCAGATGCTAGCTTGATGGCCAGGAGCTCACAATCCGCAATGTAGTTCCTCTCAGCAAGGAACAGTTTACGGGGAAAGGCAGCACGGGGGTGAATTTTGCCATCAGCAGCCCACTGGGAGAGGATGGCCCCAGTGCTGATGTCAGAGCTATCTACTTCAATGACATATTGATGCTGGTTGTCTGGGATAACCAGGACAGGAACGCTGGTAAATCCGTCCTTTAGTTTGTACAAGAGAAATCGCACACAGTCGTACAAGCTGGCAATGACATCTGAAACTTCTGGGGTTAAGTACAGCTGTGAAAAGAGCAGGAAAGACACTGCAGTTCATTTACACCTCACGCATATTCCTATCATGTAATCCCTTTTTTCAAATAGCTAAAATATTTAAAAGCTAGCAAGAATTATGTGATTTTACTCTTCATACAGTACATTCTGAGTGTCTTCAACCATCGCCGAATGCAATTTGTGAAACACACAGTTTGTATAGAATTCATGATTTCTGTTTCCATGGTGTTACTGTAAACCAGACATTTAGAATTGCAGTCAAGATTTTACTGGTATGGTCAAGCCCACAGCATCTTACATCATGCTAATTAAGAGACATGGTGTCTTGAATGTAAACAAGATTGATATTATTACAAAAAAATCTGAAATACACTTTAACAAAAATATAAATGCCCCATTTGACACTTTTAAATTTTAATTAGCATTAAGGGTTTTACAATATATTAAGTCATACACAATTCATTTTATTGTTCAACATGCAACAGATGACTGTGTATTAAAGCAAGATAGAGGCGTATGGCAATCAGGGATACTCGTAGACACAGTTGGGATCACGATGAGGACGATGAGCGTGTAGGTTCGCTTCTCTCAGGCGGTTCCGGACAGTTTGAGGTGTGATACGTCTGTTGTGCAGACCAACTGTTTCATCTGCTGTGCGTGTTGCTGGTCTGAGGCGATCACGCAAGTGGAGAAGCCAGATGTGACGATCTTGTGCTTGTGTGGTCACATGTGGACGACGAGGGTGAGGTCGATTTGCTGTACTGCCAGTCTGTCTAAAACACACTCTTAAACACCCAATTGTCCGATAGTGAACATTCAGCTATGCAGCAACCGCTCTGGTGGACGTTCCTGCATCCAGCATTCCTATGGCGCGTTCCCGCATGATTTGCGACATTTGTGGCATGGTTACTTTTGATGAAATTTGACATTTTGGGGTAGCCTTTTATTTTCCCCAGTTTTAGGAGTGTCTGAGTTCTGTTCATGCTGTTTGAGCAGCGTCTGCACATGCCACACCTGAGTTGTGGGTGGAATCAATGCATCACTGAGCAAGTGCTCACTGGCAGAGATGAAAACAAATGTTGTATACAAATCAAGACAAATAACCATTTTGCACAATTAAGACATTATCAGCTCATTTGAGGTAACACATTTCATGTTACATAAATACTTTGCATGGGGCGTTTATATTTTTGTTAAGTGTATTTTAAATGTGTAAGTGTATTCCTTAGAATTATGATGTTAAGTGAAAGCTGTCGTATACATGTCAATATGCTGCCACAACTGAGTACATGTTTTCATCAACATCATTTTAATGGGATTTATTTTTAATCATGCTAATACTCAGTGCACCTGCTAACCGGTTGCTGATTTCTGAGGTGTTGTGAATTGCAGGAGAGTGCAATTATTCCAGGTGAAACATCTTCAGGAGTGCACAGCTGTGAATAAGATTTATTGAGATTATACTTAATTAGGCTTATGGGGGAAATTCAATGGCTGTTCAAGGATGATAAGAACATAAGAATATATAATTAGAAGAACAGGCCATTCTACCCACCTCATTCATAGAAGTGCATTCAAATCGATGACCGCTTTTTTAAATTAAATTCATTTTCAGATATTTTTTAGCTTGCTATTTCTAAGAGAATCAAAGTGTTAAGATTTTTTCTGCATATTTTTATTCATGTATTAATTTTTATTTCGTATTTAGTGTTCAAAACATCTTGAGAGGGATAGATTTAATTTGATGTAGTACTTCAGTCATCGAATACAGGATCATTAAACCAAAAACAGCAAATGTATGTGAGCCATTGCAAACAATAAAAGAGAATCAAGGTTATGTCAAATGGGCATGCTAGTATTCAACAAATTCAATATTCACTGCATTTTTTAAAACAAAGACACACACACATCAACACCCAGCAACACCCCCCCAATCCACACATACACCTGGGATCAGCATTTACCAAAGACCAAAGCATGATTTGATAAGTTTTGATATAGAAGGGATCCGTGTGGAAAACCTATGTGTTTTCAGCCAGTTGTGGGAAGACTAAAATCTGGTTGCAGGATGTGTGCAGTAAACTGTGAGAGACAAATATAATTGGTTAAAACATATCCATTATTTAAGCTCCTAGTTCTGAGTCAGGGTTGTAGAGCATCTAATGAACAAGGGGCAAGGATATACCTTGGACATTTTGCCAATCTTTCATAGTTAACTTTAAGGCCTTTTAATATGTGAAAAGGATTAACAATCAGATCACCCCAAAGTTTCCTTTGACGAAGACGGAAGAGAATAAGATTCTTCAGTCAGTCGTCAAATCTTTTATCTTTACTACTCAGAACTTTGAGCCTCTTCTTTGAACCTTTTTTAAAGCCTCAATATCTTCCTTGCAGTATGGTCCCCAGAACTGCTCACAACTCTCCAAGTATGGTCTGACAAAGATATCGCACAAGAGAAGTACAGTATAACCGCCCTTGATTTATACTCAATACTTTTGACTATATATCCCAGCATCCTGTTTCGCCTTTGACTGCTACAGCCCATCGGCTAGAACCTGTTAGGGTTTAGTCAACTATCTTGTTTTACACCTCCCATTAAAAGAGCTGTGTCAGGATTACTGTGAATGCTAAGACCTTTGAACTTTGTTAGCCTTATAACAAACAAAGTGAATCTGCTCAACTGCAAGTCTTAGTCTGATTCAATCATTGTCAATCTGTCTTCATTTTGCATTTAATTTACATATTTTAGTTAATCAGTCATTATGCTTTTTATTTTTTGAAGTTTTCTATGGAAATTTGAGGATTCTAATCGTTATATTAGTGCTTTAGCCAAGCGATATGAAACAAAACGACCAGCTGTTTTGCGAGGGTATCTGGCTGGTTTTCTTCCAGCTTTTGTTGATCAAGTACTAATAGTTTGGCCAGAGTTGGAGAAATCATCCTTTGCAAATGGGAAGCAAATAATTTGAACTTTATGTCAGCCATAGATGTAGCTTACACATCAAAAGTCAAAATGTGGTTGAAATTTAATGTACAAAGGCTGTAAAAACACTGTGGCCAAAACGAAACGCAGACACTCACTGCTAAAGAGGTGCCTTGTTCTGCCAAAGTACTCATTTCTGCAGTTTTCCGGCAGAAATCCTTAGCAAAGCCTCTAGTAAAACTATTATCAGTACGAGCCAGCGGTTTTCACTTGCGCTCATGACCTTGTTTACTCATTTGCGTTTGTCAAAAATGAGCAGGTACAGATTCATGAAACAGCTCCTGTAAGTACTCCTGTTGAATGTTTTTATTTCTTAAATGTAGCCATGTTGAATTTCATTTGCCATGTTTTTGCTCACTTCTGCATTCTTTCTATATCATCCTCAATCACTTTAGCAAACTCTAAACTGTCAGACGAACCTCTCAATTCAGTATCATCAAATTTGAACAATTTTTTTTTTCATTGTTCTAATCAAGGTCATTAACGAAGATGAGGAAGAGGTAGGGCCCAAATAATGATCCCTCAGGGATAACGCCTTGCAAGGATGAGTTCCCTCTGATCACAACTCTGTTCTGTCCCGTAACCAATTCTGAATCCATTCCTGTGATTTCTACTGTCCTTATTTTAAAAATTAGTGTCATGTGGTGCCTTATTACGTGCTATCTGAAAATCAAAGTAGATGATATCATAGGCCCTACTCTGGTCTTAGTGGCCTCTTTAAAGAATTCCAAAAGGTTTGTCAGGCATGACCTTCCCTCATGGACACCATGTTGACTATGTCTGAGGATCTTATTAGTTTCAAAAAATAATTCCAACTTGTCTTTAATGATATATACCAATATTTTACATGCAATACAAGTTAAACTGACAGGCTTGTAGTTCAATTACTCCCCCGAGTAATTACTCCCATCTTGGGTATGAGCCATCGGGGCCAGCTGCCTAAATTGTCTTTATTTTATGCAATTTGTCTCATACTTTGTATCCCAAATGCCAATTAAATCACAATTTCTATCAAAAAAAGCACTGAAAATACCTTCAGGCCCATTACAAATCTTCTCCTTGGTAAAACCCTCACAAAATTACTATTTAAGGGGTAAGCAATAGCCTTATTCTCCTACAGCAATGATCCATCTTTATTCTTGATACTTTTGACCTCTTACTCAACATTTTTTTTCTACTACATTATTGAAAAAAACTGCAGAGGATTAGTTTTAATATCTTCTGCACTTTGCCTTTCATAGAGCTTTCTAGCTTTCTTCAGCTTTCCTTAACACACATTTTATAATATTCAGCCTTATTATTCTCACTATAGTCTTTCATGTATATCTTATAAAGAATACTATTTTCCCTCAAATTCTTCTGAATAGCTGTGGTCATCCACTGAGGATTATTACTCTGGCTACCTGTGAGGTAGCTCGAGTCTAAGTCTACCTTTTCATCTGTTTATCTATCGTCCCTGTTGAGAATTGGAAATTACCTAGAAGCGTTGGGGTATTGCATCATGAAAACGAAGCTATTTGGCATCTAGTGCTTTTAAAACTTACTTAGGCAACCCCTGCAATTAATTTACACTGTGCATCAAGTATAACCCCCTTGAATCTACCCCACATTTCATGTGCAGTCTTGCAATCACACTGTTTAATCCAATCAATTGCACTTACAAATGAGCGCATCTTGCTTAAGTTTGCACTCTAAAATTTAAAATTATAGTTTTTGAGGGGACCCATTGCCCTCTACACTCACCTTGGATTTTTGCTTTAAAGAGACGTCGTCATTACTGCATGTAGCCCTGTCGTCTTCAATCTGGGCAGTCTGCATCTCCCCAGTCTTTTCATTCACTAACCTCCCTGCCCCCAAGCATAGGCTGGCCCAATGCAAAGATACCCCTCCAGTTCAGACTTGGCTCAACAGACTTGCAAAGGTCACTGCAGTCCCAAAAGAAGTACCAGTGCCCCACAAACTTCTATCCCTCTTTCCTACACCAGGTTTGTAGCCACACGTGAGACCTCCAAATAAAGTTCTATTTCCCTCTGCTTGCAGTTGGCTCAGGGAGAAATCAGGAGGATTCAAGAGAACACTACCATGGAGGATTTGCCCCCAATATTTTTGACCAATTTGAACAAATTTGTCTTGCAGAACCTCAAACCTACCCTCACCTATTTAATTTGTCCCAGCATGGACCATAACTATTACTCCCCGCTCTGGCCAGGAGCTTGTCTGAACATGCCCTGAGGTCTTGTACTTGAGCACCAGACAGGCAATACACTGTATTAGTGTCCTGTTGCACAAACAGACTGTACAGTCACCTCTTCGAATAATCGAGTCTCCCGCTATTACTAACTCCCTGTTCTGGAGGACAAGGCCATCGGGGTGCCCTGAGGCTCATCAGTCCCCCCAGCTCTCAGGGTAAGGGGCCAAGTCAGTAGCGTAACATAATCGTGTTTGGCCCCACTGCAAAAATTTTTTGCCCCCGCCCCAAACGTAAGCGCTCGTTCATGCGCGCACACAAGCAGACAATAGCTATGTCACCATGGAGAGGCTTACCATGCAACTCTCATTCTGCAGACCTGCCTTTAATTAGCACCATGGACAGCAAAGGAAGCGCCAACGTCATCCACGCTAATCAAACAGACTGCGTTGGACTCAAAAGACAACAGCCTTATTTCTCCAACTACCACACAACCGAAACAACTTTAGCTAGCCTACACTAACAAATTACCGCGAAAGTAGAAGTCACAGTATGTCAATAAGCACTGAACAAACAGCCATCGAGAAAAGCACGGAGGCTTATTACATGCTGACACAGTAGTGATGTGCCCAATACAGTTATATCCGCAGACAACATGGATAATCTACAGATCGGGTGGGCTGCATTATAAAATGTATAACGTTTTGATTAATAGCAGATGGGCTGATGTTAGTGGAATAATACATTATTAATGAAGGAAATGTTAACTGGAGTTTCTAGAGAGCCTGAATCGCTTACCTGGATCCATTCACCTGCTCACTTTCAAGACTCTGTTGTTTTCGATAATGACTGTGATCTATGTCGATGTGTTTACGTAATTTGGTAAAACAAACTCAGGTATATTTTGCTAACATGAATTTTACAGATTCCGTTAAAATGTCCCCTATTTCAACTTAGTTACAAGGGGCATAGCCGCTCCCTGTCTGCGTCAAACAAATAAACCATGTTTGACGAAGAACCATTGAAAAATGCAAGTTTCACTGTGTCTACAAGGTAAGATAGGTTTCTATGACCTTGAGCCCTTCATAATTAATGTATACCTTAATGGAGCTAATAAGACTTTGCCGTTCAGTGCAAGTTTTGCTCCATGTTGAAGGCTGGATGGTGCCGTCTTGTTGTTTTGGATGTCAGGTGGTTAGAGCTGTTGTCTCATGGGAATTTTCCCTTCTGTACTACCTTGCTATAGTCAAATACAACAAAAATCATCTTATTTGATGTTTTAAGGCTAATAACTCCTAGAAAGGGCTATTGTACAATTTCAGTCCAATGTAGACTTTTGTAGAGCTTTATTTGCTGACCATTTTAGCAATTGAAAGTTTTTCTCTATCTCTTTTAGCTTCCAAAGAGCTTTTGTAGAGTTTTATCTGCTGAATCATTTTCTCATCATCATTTTGAGGTAACGTTTTTTTTTAATTCCTGGGATAGGCTATAGGTGAAAATAGGTGGTTTTACCCCTGTATTCTATTTTTAGTAACACTGGCCATGTTATTCAGACAGCGGGCATAATCGACACAATTTTTAAAGTAGACATCCTAAGGATGCTTGTGACTAATTTTAGTCTGGATCTATTTCATAGATTGAGAGGAGAAGATTTTTGAAAAATGTTCACGACAGATGATGACAGAGGACAGACGATGATGGACGAGGCCAAGTGATGGCAATAATAATTATAATAACAGCAGGGATCCCCCAGCAGGTCTCACGGGGAAACACCAGTCCGTGCATAATTAATTTAACTTAACTGATGATTTAAATTTCCAGACACGCCAGCAGGATCGGTCAATATCTACTGTCAATTAATGTTCTATGTTTATATGAGAGGTAACAATTACATGACTATACATTTTAGTGATGGTGAGCTTACCTTAGCCTCCCGGTACACGTTAACATTGCAAGCATTTAATGAAGCAGAATCATCCGTTAAAAAAAATCTAGTAAAAAATCTAATCTAAAAATCTCATTCAGGTTAGCACTATACTCATCCTGTTCCCATTTTTCCTCTTTCTTTTGGGTGCCACTTTTTTGTTTTGGCTTACAAAGCATTACGCTGCTCTGCTAACTTATCATTTACTCACTATAAAACATTTGCTTCTTGCTGAAAGGTTGAGGAGAAATTGACGTGACGTCAACGCAAGTTATTACAAATGACAGGGAACAAGGTAATTGGACAAATAGGCATTTCCCAGCAAGCCCTCTTCCTTTGGAACTTCAGAAGAAATCAAGCTAAGCAAATAAGCGGTGGATATAAATAATATTAAAAAAAAGACACTCAATTCAAAACCGTGGTATTTGTCAAGTGGTAAGCGGTATATAGGCTCTGTGTTAGTAATTTCATACTGCTGTTGATCAATGTCATGCTCACTATTATAGGGAACGGCCAGTACAGAAAATATCAGGTCATATGAATAATTAACATGATACAACATTGGTTGTACTGGAAGATACACACTGTGATATTGTGAATGTGCCGAGTGTAAATTAATACTGTGTAATGAATATTTGTTAATGTGGTCAATATGTATGTAAACATTGCGTGATGAATACCAAGTTGTGTATTTTTTGCTTAGGTGTTGCTATAGGTTGTACAATTACACACGCAAGCGACGTATTGTTATGTTATGACCAGTGTGCATAATACTGCTGCCCTCAGACTGTATGGTGTCGTATTTTGTTGCGGTTGGTGACTATCTATGCAGTAAAAGTCGGTTTGTGACAATCATTACCTTGGAGGTATTCATTTAATTTGAGCACCCACGGGCAAAAACATAAATCGGCGCCTATGATGCCAGATGTCACGATGATAATGTCACCTAGCTGACAATGTCACCGTTTATAGTTTTTAGCCACTATCTAAGTGACATTGTCAGTTACATTATTTATGAAGACATTATGTCTTATTTATGGAGGCATTATACATGCTATATAAAGCCTTTATGAGCAACACTTCATCTAAAGTGTGACTAAGTCTTCTTCTTCTTCCTCTGGAGTTTATTGGCGATTGAGACCGAGGACAGAAAAACAAATCAGACGTCCTTTTCATGCCCGTTTATGCCAGAAGGATCACTGGAGTAGAAGCATTGCATTACATTACATTACAAGTTCTTAGCAGATCCTCTTATCCAGAGCGACGTACAAAAGTGCAAAAGATCAGTACAAAAGTGCAGAGCTCCTAGGAGACAAGTACAAGTGCTAACAGTAAAAGTGACAGAGAACACATTCAGTTTTTATAGGTTCAAACCCATAGGCAAACACCAAATAAACTGATAAAAAGACCAATGCCAACAAAATCAAGGGCGAAAAAATCCAGTCAAGGGAAACTAAATCAAGGGCAACAAAATCAAGTAAAAGGCAACTAAATCAAGGGCAACAAAATCAAGTAAAGGCAACAAAATCAAGTCAATGGCAACAAAATCAAGTGCAACAAAATCAAGTCAAGGGCAACAAAATCAAGGGCAAGAAAATGTGGGATGAAATGTCAGAGGATTCAGGGAAGTGGAGTAGGGGAAAAGTGGAGCCTGAAGAGGTGGGTTTTCAGGCTTCCCTTGAAGGTGCTCAAAGATTCTGACGTTTGGACCTCAATAGGTAGATCATTCCACCAACGAGGAGCCAGGACAGACAGCAGCCTTGAGCGGGAAGGGCAGGAGTGGAGTGGGGGTGGAGCCAGGCCACCAGAAGTAGCAGAGCAGAGTGCTCTGGCAGGCGTGTAAGGTCTGAACAGTCTCTGGATGTATGCTGGAGCTGTTCCGTTGACTCCCTGGTAGGCTAGCACTAATGTCTTAAATTTGATGCGAGCTGCAACAGGCAGCCAGTGGAGCCTTGTGAGCAGGGGGTTGACGTAAGAGTGTCTCGGGAGGTTGTGAACCAGGCGAGCTGCTGCCTTCTGGATGAGCTACAGGGGCCTGATGGCAGATGCTGGGAGGCCGACGAGGAGGGAGTTGCAGTAGTCCAGGTGGGACAGGATCAGCACTTGGACCAGGAGCTGCATTGAGTAGCTGGTGAGGAAGGGCCGGATTCTACGGATGTTGTAGATGAAGAACCTGCAGGTCCAGGTCACTGCTGCGATGTTTGCAGCAGAGGAGAGCCTGTCGTCGAACAGGACCCCAAGGTTCTTCACACTCAGCTAGGGGGAGATGGTGGTTTCCCCCAGGGTGATGGTCAGGTCCAGAAGGGGGGTGGATGGAACAGGGATGTAGATCATCTCCGATTGCTTGGGTTGAGGTTCAGGTGATGGTTGTCCATCCAGCTCTGGATGTCTCGCAAGCAGGCGGAGATGCGGGTGTAGACCTGCACATCAGAGGGGGGAAAAGAGAGAAAAAGTTGAGTGTCATCAGCATAAAAATGATACGAAAAACCATGAGAACACATGATAGGACCGAGAGACTGGATATAAAGAGAGAAGAGGGGTGGACCAAGAACTGAGCCTTGGGGGACGCCTGTGGTAAGGGGGCAAGGTGTTGATACTTCACCAGCCCAGGCAATCTGGTAGAAGCGACCGGAGAGGTGTGACTTCAACCAGATGAGGGCTCTACCACAGATCCCCAGTGCAGACAGGGAGGACAGGAGAATGGAATGGTCGACAGTGTTGAATGCAGTGGAGAGGTCGAGGAGGATCAGGATAGATGAGAGGGAGGCGGCACGTGCAGTGTGAAGTACCTTCCTGACGGAGATGAGCGCGGTCTCCGTGGAGTGGGCAGCTCTGAAGCCAGACTGGTGAGGGTCCAAGAGGTTGTTATCTGCAAGAAAAGAGGAGAGTTAGTTAGCAACAGCACATTCAAGGGTTTTTGATAGGAAGGGGAGGAGGGAGACTGGGTGGAAGTTCTGAATGACTGAGGGTTCAATGGAGGGTTTTCTCAGGAGAGGGGTGATGATGGCCAGTTTGAAAGGAAAGGGAAAGCATCCAGAGCACAAAGAGGAGTTGACAAGGGAGGTTACAAAAGGGAGGATGCTGGGTGTGATAGATTGGAGGAGGGGTGAGGGGATAGGGTCGAGAGCACATGTGGTAGAATGATGAGAGAGGAGCAGCTGGGAGACGTCAGAAGAGGAGAGGGGGGAGAAAGGAGATAGGGGAGGACAGCGGGGGAGGAGGAGAGGGGAGGGAGGGAGGTGAAGGAGTTGCGGATGGACATGATCTTATCCTCGAAGAAGGCTGCAAAGTCCTCTGCTGTGATGGAGGTCGCAGGTGTGACAGGTGGAGAGCTGAGGACAGAGGAGAAAACAGAAAACAATTGGCGAGGGTTAGAGATTGAGTTATGGATTTTAGAATGGTAAAATTTTATTTTAGTGGAGAAAATTGAAGAAGAGAATTCAGCTAGGAGGGACTGGTAATGGGACAGGTCTGCTGGGGCCCTGGATTTCCTCCATTTCCTCTCTGCTGCTTGGAGGCTTTTCCTGCTGGAGTGGAGAGTTTCTGACATCCAGGGACTGGGTGGGGATGATCTGGCTGGCCTGGAAACAAGAGGAGGCAGAGCATTAAGTGAGGATGAGAGGGAGGAGAAGAGAGAGGAGGCAGCAGATTCAGTGGGGAGATTGGAGAAGGATTCAAGGGAAGGGAGGGAAGCAGTGACATGGGAAGTGAGAGAGGAGGGGGAGAGAGACCGGAGGTCACGGCAAACTGTAACAGAGGGGGCTGGAGAGGGGGGAGAGAGAGGGAGAGGGAGGGAGAAGGAGATGAAGTGGTGATCAGACAGATGGAAAGGGGTTGCAGTGTAGGCATGGGCAGTACAAATGAATAAAATGACAACATTTCTTGAGTTGCTGAGAACAAAGTGTTTATTATTTTCTAATGATTTTTTGCAGGTAAGTACACAAGACACAGCCGAAGAGTTTGCCACAAGTCCAACGTCTTTACAGGAAAGGGTCTCGGAGCCACAGGGTCCCAAAAATGGCTGATTTTGGCATTTTTCAACAAAATCCATTGTGAAAATTGGGGGGTGAAGCCTGAGGGCATTTTCGAAAAAAAAAAAAAAAAACAGTCTATTCAGAAATAAACCAGGCCAAATTATCCATTAGGGTACCCTAACAGAAATAATTGATGCTAAAGTCATCTACCCCTTTTCTGAAGTACAGCAGCGCCCCCTAGGCCCTTTTTAATGGAAAATGCATTGAATTTCACCCAATTATGTTCAACATTAGGTTTTGCATTGATATTAAAAAATGGTATGAATGGGTTGCCTGTGAAGTTTTTTTTTTGGATCAATGGCCTGCAAAAATGTCAAAAATATCGGTGGGAGGGCAAACTTTAACGCTACTCGCCCATTACTATATAAAATGCAGTGAAGTCGCTGATGCCGGCAGTTGTTTGCCCTCCCACTGCTACGAAACGTTCCCCCTTCAATAATACGTGGTGATTTAAAAAAAAAACTTTGCACTGTTTTTACTATGTCCATATACCATCCTCCCATGATAGTTTCAATGAGCTATTGTGAATAATTCATAGTAAAACACAGTGACGTGCAGTCGGAGGTTAGTTTGGCGAGGCAGAAACCTCCCCTCTGCTTGATTAGCAATCAGACGATTAACTAGTTTAGTAAGACTATTCGGCAGAATGACGGGCCAGTTTAAGTTTCCGCGGCGTTATTACTCAGTACATTGAACCTGAAATGCTCACTAGACAGCAGATTTGCACGTACTTGCTTACAGGAAGCCGAAGCAATGTCATCAACAAATATTAAAACAGTTCGACTTATGCAGAGTTCAATGCTTAATCAATATACAATGTATTCTCCTTTAAATACGCGCTTTTACATCCAAACAAAAAGCGGGCGCTTATTTTCAGTCTTCTTTCATAATCCGATTAACAAAATGTTTAAACGATATACAGAATTACCGAGAGCCGAGAATTTTTCCTAATTGATTATTCAGATTTCCATCCTTGCAGTCTCGAATTGAAGCGTATACGTTAATTAATCTTGTGACCGGTGGGCTTCAAACGCCTGGCGCCGGTTTCCTTGGTATATTTTACTGAAACTTCACAAATAGGGTCACAGGATACTCTGTCAACAAACTATGCAGGGTAAAGTAAAAAATACGCTCACCTTTCTTGCTATTGTTTAGAAGAAATCACGGCGAAATCGTGACGAACTTCACCAATTTCTGTTGAACTTATTTCACATCCCCTGGAGGTCTAGCCTGGACAAACAGACTCGTAATTTCTCAAATTAGATGGCTGCAAGCAAATCAGGGCCGTAGCTGGGATAAGACGTCGACGCACGCTGTTTGAAATCTACCTCCTAAATGGTTATTTTTGCCACGCCGTGCTCTTGAAAATTTGTAAACACCGCGCAAACTGAGGTCACGCATTCATCTTACGGGCGAACAATAGCTCTGTTCAAATCGCGTTTTTGGCCGTAATACGCAGAGTTCATGTATGAAATGCGGGTATCCTATTGAAAAGGTTGCTTTTAATCAAACCATGATGTTCTTTTTGTATGAAAATGGTATTTACGTCATTTTTTATAAGTTTTCTGAGGCTTGTTTACCGCCCCAGTTCAGCTGTTACGCATTCCATTAGAGTTTATGCAGAGCGTTGCCCATGCCTATACAGTGGGATCAGAGGAGGAGCAGTTACGAAGAAAGACTAAGTCGAGGAGGTTGCTAGCTTTGTGAGTTGGAGGTGAGGGCAGGAGGGAAAGGCCAAAGGAGTGGAGGACAGGAAGAAAGGCAGTAGACTGAGAGGCCTCCAGGTGGAGGTTGAAGTCTCCCAGGAGAATCAGTGGGGTGCCATCCTCGGGGAATGTGCTGAGTAGGACGTCCAGCTCATCGAAGAAACATCCTATGGGGCCTGTGGGATGATATACAATAATGATAAACAGGTTAGTTGGAGAGGATATGGAGACAGAATGAAATTCAAAGGAAGAGATAGAAAGGTGAGAGAGAGGGGAAGAGGAGAAAATTTCCAGGTAGGAGAGATTAACAAACCGGTCCCATCACCTCGCCTGAATGGCCATGGGGTGTGGGAGAAGGAGAAGGAGGCGGACAGAGCCGTCGGCGTTGCGGTGTTGTCTGGTGAAATCCACGTCTCTGTCAACGCGAGGAAGTTGGGGGACTGGAGGGAGGCATACACACAGATGAACTCAGCCCTCCGGACAGCAGACTGGCAGTTCCAAAGTCCAGCAGCAACCCAGAAGGTGTTAGTGGAGGTGGATGAGGGGTAGATCAGGTTGGTGGGGCAGCGGTGACGAGGGCGGCCCAGGTGGTAGAATTGCCTTCTGAGGGAAAGAGAACAGACAGGGATGGGAAGAATGCACATACTCAGCAGATGGGGATGGGAAAAGAGTCGAGAAAACGGGAGGGAGCGTCGCTCAACACAGTGCTTAAAAGCCTCGCTCATTACTATACAAAACAGCTGATCGCCCGCGATTGAAACTGAAACTAAGCTGAATAAGTGCCCTGCAGCAACAACAGCAACAACAAAAATTTTATACTCAATCACAAGTGCTATTAGATAAGGAAACACTGAAACTTAGCCTGCTCTAGGAGGAATCTGTAGCTAGCTTCTGCAACCACCGAATGCACTTCTTCCTAGCACCTTTCCTAGTGGCCTCTAGGCGTCCTAGACTGGTCTCCCTCTATCCAGCATCTTGTGAAGGGCAATACATGGTCATTCAAGAGCTGACCACACTAGCCTCTCCATAGTGAAGACCGACCATGTGTCCTACTTGTGGTTCCCCTGTTTACCATTGCAGAACATGGCAGATCTTGGGGAGAAAACCCTGAAAACAAATCACACCTCTTGTTTTGGGTGGTGCAACAAGTCTTCCCTGCAACTGTGTCAGCCCTGCTGTCCCGTCGAGTATCAGGAATCTCTTGCCGAGGGACACTATTCCGCGCCATTTAGTGTCGACATCGTAGGCACAGGCTTACTTTCATGAGATGAGTATTATAGGAGATTTGGTAAATGCTACTGCGTACGAGAGAACCGACACCCCACGTTTTATGGCAGTGGAGGAAACTATACGAAGTCCATATACTACATATTCTTCCGCATCCGGGACAACCAATGAAACAAAACAAACTAGAGTCCAAGCAAGCAGAGGCAGGCAACTCCTAAATCTGGGAGTCTGGAAAGTTTGCACAAATAATGACAGTGATGGCAGTATAAGACCAGAACGTGCTACTGCAAATATCTGCAATGAGCTTGAAAAGGCAAACATAGATATCTGTGCCCTGAGTGAAGTTAGACGCCCAGACTCTGGTAACATAAGAGAAAGAAGCCACACCATCTTCTGGAGCGGTGGCACAGATAGTACTGCAGGTGTTGGGTTTGCCACATCCAACAAATTTGACAATGTCAATCCAGAACCTATTAACGATAGACTGATGACAGCTCGCATTCCACTCAGAGACAACACTTACCTCACTCTGATCAGTGTTTACGCACCTACCATGCAGTGCTCAGTAGTTGAGAAGGAGAATTTCTATGAAAAACTCAGTGAATGCATTGTGAAAGCCAAAGGAGATGGCGTGATAGTCTAAGGTGATTTCAACGCTTGCATTGAGAAAGAGTGGAATTTGTGGCCATTAGTCCTTGGAAAGCATGGAACAGGCAAAATGAACCCAAATGGCTTAATGCTCCTTGAATTTTGCACTCGCTTTGACCTCTCAGTAATGGGAACAATGTTTCAACTCAAGAACCACCTCAAAAATACCTGGCAACATTGACGTTCGAAATATTGGCACCAAATTGACCATGTGCTAGCTAACAAAACAGCCAGACAATTCATTAATGTGACCAAGATCGTGCCCTCAGCAGACTGCATTACAGACTATAAACTTCTTATCACAAAATGCTGTTTTGTGATCAAGAAGAAGAGAAAGACAAAACCACCTCCGAAACTAGATACCACACTAAATGATGAAAGGAAAGAGAAGCTGATTCTCTACCTTGAAAAAAAAGCTTCCAAGCTGTGAAGAATCATGGGATGATCTGAAAGAAGTGCTTCAGCATGCCGCCAAACGTGTGTTTGGCAAGAAAAAGAGAAAGAGTGAAGTCTGGTTCAATGATCAAGCTGACGACATAGAGACTTCTAAAGGACAAGAAACACCGTGGAGACAAAAAAGCACTTAGGAATGAAGTCAGGAGGCTCAAGAATGATTGGTTCCAAGGAAAAGCCTCTCAGGCAGAGCAATACGCAAAAGATAAGAATCACAGGGAGTTCTATGCTCCGCTCAATGCTGTTTATGGACCCAAATCCAAAAATCTGTATCCAGTCAGATGAAAGAGTGGTGAGCTTCTCACATCAACAGCAGATATTAGGAACACATAGATTGAGCACTTTAACAAGCTTCTTAACTAGCCAACGCGCGTTGACTGGTGTATCCTAGATGATATCGAGGATTACCCGACCATTGAAGAACTTTATGAGTCCATCACCATGGAAGAGGTTGAGATAGGAATCAACAATACGAAGCTCAGAAAGAGTCCTGGTCCAGATGGTATCCTTCCAGAGATTCTTGTATATGGTGGCAACACTTTGAAGTCTTCTCTGTTAACCATCTTTAATCTCTTGTGGTAGACAGAAGGCTTACCATCTGACTGGGTAGATGCTAACATCTGCATTATTTTCAAAAAAAGGTGATCGCAGTCAATATGGGAACTATCGAGGCATATCTCTTCTTAGTGTTGTGGGAAAAGTTTTTGCCAATATCCTCCTTCAGCGGCTCCATCGGCTGGCTGAGTTAGTTTATCCTGACTCTAGGTCAGGATACAGAAGAAACAGAAGTACTATAGACAGCATCTTTACCCTGTGACAGTTAATGGGGAAGTCCAGGGAACAGCAACAAAACTTACACATTTCCTTTCTTGACTTCACCAAGGCTTTTGACTGTGTAAATCGTGATCTTCTTTCTGGCATTTTGGTAAAATTGGGCTGTCCTCCTAGGTTCAGTCGTATTATCAATAAACTACACACAGACGTACATGCAAGACTGATTATTGATGGAGAATTGGCTGAGCATATCAAGTACAACAGTGCAGTAAAGCAGGGCTGTAAGCTTGCTCCCACCCCCCTTGGAATATATGCTGCAGTACTGCTAACGCCTGCTTTTAAAAACATAAGTACTATACACAGCATGAAGGTACGTTTCAGATAAGATGGAGACATTTTCGATCTCTGACATTTGAAATCAAAAACCAAGGTGATTACAACCTACTTTAGAGAAGCTCAGTACGCTGACGATATAGCATTTTTTTCCGATGACGCTACTTCCCTTCAGCTTTTATTGTCTGCTTATAACAGTATGTAACAAAACATGGGTCTTCGTATCAACATCAAGAAAACAGAGACCGTAGAGGAACAAGCAGATTTCTATGTTGATGGACAAAAGTTGACGAAAGTGGATTACTTCAAATACCTTGGTAGCTACGTCAGCAGTGACTGCAAGCTAGATAAAGAGATTACTGTGCGTATCCAAGTTGCTTCACGTGCCTTTGGCAGGCTCAGAGACAGAGGGCCCTATCTTGCGCCAGAGTCCCTAAAACCGTTATTTGGGGATTTAGCATTGCGTAAGAGGCGTTCCCCCGCAAAAGTTGCTATCTTGCACACCTGCCTATATCCCTAAAACACCTGCGCTACCCGTTATATTATGCATAGGCGTGGTTTGGGCGTTACGCCAGTTAAACCAATCAGTGTGCTAGGTGCCATTGCCTTTAGGAGCAGGCTGCGCTATCCCAAATCCTCAAACCGAAACCCGTGATGGAGAGAGGAAGGTCGCCACGTTTCTCCGAAGACGAAGTTAAATTGCTCGTGCATGAGGTCAAATCCAGACAGGGTAGGATCTGTTTTTGTTAAGTTAATCATTAATTGTATTATTTTATTATTATTATTATTATTATCTGACATTGACATATTGTTTAATGTTTGGTATGTAATAAAAAAAAAACATCAAGCCTACCCCTTTTGTGATTGAAACTTCCAAAAAGAAAAAAAAAGAAAAAAATGCATTTCACCATGATTGGGTCATGCCTCCAATTGAGCTGAGTGGGTGTTGGAATGACCCACTAGCATAGAAAAATATTGCCACAGTAACCCTAACAGCAACGGGCAAGGCATACGGACAGCTGGCAGTGGTGTATACATCATCTGCAACCAGGTGACATAATTCCGTCACTGCCTGGCGGGAGAGGGCGCAGTTTTGTCCGCAGCGTTCTCGTTCTGTGGGAAATAATACTCAGGGCGGCGCTAGACCTGAAAATTTGGGAGAAAATATCCTTCCTTTATTGACTACAATTAGTCCTGGCTAATTCTAGATAGTTTTCCCTTATTAACACGTTTTTCCAATTCAAGAATATTCAAGTGGCAATTGAAGACACGGCTTCTCTCCCCATGCGATCTAACAGCGACAAAATAATGGGCTACATTCGGTACAGAAAAAAATAATTTAATTATAAATAGGTCTATGCACTGGCACTCAGCAACGGTATTGTTTTTCCAGCGAGAGCGGCATTTCAGAACTCTTTTGCGAATGAAGGTAATTTTCGGCGACAAATACGCACACCTGTTTTTGCAGCACCGTCCACGCAACTTGCTGTAAAAAAAAAAAAAAAAAAAAAAATGACAGCTGTCCGATTGGAAAATGTAAACGGATCGAAACCACGTACTTGTCACCAGAATTACCTTCATTCGCTGAAGAGTTCTGAAATGCTGCTCTCGCTGGAAAAAAAAGTTACGTCGCTGAGTGCCAGTGCATAGACCTAATTATAATTAATTATTTTTCTGAACTGAATGTAGCCCATTTGTCGCTGTTAGATCGCATAGGGGAGAGAAGCCGTGTCTTCAGTTGCCAAATGGGTAGCGGTGGTTTGAGGACCCGCTATACGCTTTCCCTAACCTGTGTGGTCAAGATAGCAATTTTAGGGAAAGCGCATAAACACGCCCACGGGCACACCTCTAGTCGCAAATAAAGGATTCGGCATAATGTATAGCGGGTAGTGTGGCCGCAAGATACCGTTTAGGGATAGTGGAAGCTGCTAAATGCGTAATTCACGGGTAGCGGGTAGTGGCAACGGGTAGGGCAGTGTGAAAGATAGAGCCCAGAGTCTTCGACTGTAGAGAACAAAAAATAGAAACTAAACTCAAAGTGTATAATCAATGCGTTATACCAGCGATGATGTACGGAAGCGAGACTTGGGTTCTATATCACCATCTTATTGGAAATTTGAGAACCATTCAGCAGCGACATCTCAGATCTATCCTTAAAATCAAATGGGATGACTACATCACAAACGAAGAAGCTCTGGACTACGCTAAGTCAGAAGATATACAGATCACACTCACGAGAAATCGATTACGTTGGGTGGGACACATTGTGCGTCTTCCACAGGACAGTTTAGTCAAGGCACTATTTTATGGTGAATTACAAGGTCTTAGAAAGATTGGCTGTCCTTTACTCAGATACAAAGATACAAATAAGGACATTTTGAAGCGTGGTGGAGTACTTCACAAGTGGAATTACATTGTAAAAGAGAGGCCACAGTGGCGGAGGTGCATTTTTGATACAAAAGTATATGCAAAAAGATTTATGCTGCAAGAAAGGAAAGTAACAAGAGGAAAAGAGCTAAGTGACATGAATAAAGAGCCTTGAAAGGACAAAATGATGAACTAATGACATTGCAAGAAAGATCTTTGAATGGACTTTCATAATGAACCGTCTAATGAACATAATTTATTTTTCTCGCTATTTACAGTAATACATAAAATTGTAACTAACCATTTCTCCTGCAACCTCGTCCTGTAATTTGTATTTTACCTTTATTGGGTCTTAGGCGAATATATATGTCAGTACTGTAGTCTTGTACTTGAATCACTTTTCTGTGAAGTGCTGTTTGGGCTGATTTTTGCAACTCTGCTGTTGGCTTTGCTGTCTTAAAGGGCATGAAGGAGAGATCTTGTGAGTGTCCTCCTTACTAGAATAAAGATTTGTGCTGATCTGGGCATATGCCAGGTTTTAGCATGATATGGATAATTAATTAAGTTATGGTGAATTTCAGATGATGGTGCTGAGTAATCCAAAAGTAATGTAACTAGTAGTGTAACTATTTACTTTCAGTGAGTAATTAAGTAAAGTAAGGGATAACATTTTTAAAAAGTAACTAGTAATGTGTAATGCATTACTTTTTTAGATTAACTACCCCAACACTGGTGATATTATATGTTACATTACAGTAACAATGTGAAATACTCTGTACCTTTGTCTCAATATGACTGCCTATTCCATCAAAAATTCAAAAATGGAAATTAGGGCTTTTTTTTGGGAAAAAAAAAAACTTCTTTATTTTCGCCAATAATTTACATGAACATTGTGTGGCTAATGTTACATGTGACTGGTGTCACAGATTTCAGCCTCTGCCCTGTCAGCACAAATAGCTGAACTGGAGATCTTTATTTATTTTTGCTGTGAATGAGTTACTCATAACTGCTAGTTAGAGAACAGTGAAAGAAACATCAAAATCATGACGAAAAGCTCAGCAGTGAAATAAACTTGTGTTTTCTGTGATTGACGTTCCATGTGTCCTTTAGCTATCTTTGGAACCATGTGCTGAGAAAAGTAATAGGGTCTTTTCTTAAAAGGTGAAAGCTAAGTAAATTATTCAATTTACTGAAACCTTTCATGCTGGAGGCCAGTCTGTGTGTCACTATGGAGTTGTTGAACACAGTCAGTGGTACCTCTGTCAGTGGACAGTCAAGTGGTACCTCTGTGTGACACCCACGTTGAAAATATGAGAGGCCCCAGAGACCAAATCTATCACTTCTGGTCAGACAATGTTACTGCATCTGCTTTTCTACGGTAATTTATTTATTTATTTATTTATTTGGTCCATGTCCACCTGTCCGCCTGTCAAAAATTTTCCCTTTTTTATTTTCACAATGCCATTTTGTGTTGTGGTGAATGGGCAGAGTGAAAGCAGAGGGTTACTCAAATTCCCACCAGCTCATAGACTGGATGCAGCCTACGTTTAACTGAACTGTCAATGTTGAAGCTGTTAAAATATTTTAGGGTCTGGATCAATATTAATATAATTCCCTATTATTCATTTTCCGATTTTAGTTTCTGACCGAGTTTGCTAGCTAGTAAAATGAATAGAAAGACAAACTCGGCTTTTACCAAACCAGCCTTTCTCCACTCCCCCTCTGTTTGCGCATTCTCACAGAGGGCTCACCACATTTAGTTTCATTCCAAACCAATTAGTGCAGAATGAAAGAGGGTTATTGAACACTACGCAGCAGGCGTACACTGATGGTGGCGTACAAAACAAGCTCCTCTCAAGTGCAGCACTTTTTTTGTGTCCAGGACGGAAGAAACACCACATGCCAACAAATATGAGTTCCATGCGGTTGTTTCCAAAATACAAGTAATAAATTACCTTCACACAAACAAACATTTTGTTGACTATTTTTAGCACTCATCACAGAACTAGAGGTTAAATTGTATTTTGGAATGAACATGCCGTTGTTTCTCCAAGAAAATAGAACAATAGTTGATTTGATTTGGCTTAATAGCCAGTGTGTCCAATTTCAGGGACACTGGAAGAATCGAGGACCCATCCAGTTTAAAACTGACAAAAAAAAAAAAAAAAAAGTGAGTGAGTGAGTGCCGAGAGAACGCCACAGCCCTTAACTAATTATTAATAAATAGCGTGGTCACTGTGCCAAGGTCAAATCCACAAATGACCCTTATCCTGCACACCTAATCCTCACAAGGAACCTGTACATCAAATGTGAAGCTGCTATGGTTAATACATGGTTAAAATATGGCTCGGACAAAGTTTTTAAGTTCAAGGTCACTGTGCCAAGGCCAAAGGTTAAATCCAATAATGACCCTTATGCTGCATACCTATCCCTCACAAAGAACCTGCATATCAAATTTAAAGCTCTTGTGGCCATTACATTCGGAGATATGGCCCACAAAAATTATGGAGCCGCCTCCCGCCCAGGTGCCGCCAGGTATAACAATAGTCCATCAGCCCATGTGGGGTAAAAATGAAAAAAAGTGTGACCAAGGAAGCGTGGGAGTGAGTTTTTATTCATTGAATTAATGATTTTTCCTTTCACAACCGTACTATGCCATGAATGTAAAGAGTTTGCCATGTCATTACACATACTGTACACCTTCATCTTTGTCAATGCAGTGTATAAAATTATATTTTAGATAAATACTTATTTAATTACAATATCTGCCCTGAAATACCTTGATTAAAAGAAGTGTCATTAAGCAACTGGACCGGCCTTTACAATGCAATGTGTCTATCGGTAGACATGGTGATGATAACTTCCACAAACCATTGGATAAAGGGCAAGGGCATTCCAAAATTTACAAACATACTTTCACTTTCCCCCCTAACAAAGTTCTCTTCATAGCTCTGAGGGACACTAAATACGGAGTCACACTCAGTAGTGATGTGCTGGAGGAGAGGGAGCTCAGGCCCACTGACACACCAACCCAGAGAGAAAAAGATAAGACCTTCAAGCTAGCTTGCTCAGAAAGATGTTCATCAGTTTGCTGATCAGACGCAAGGAGGCATGACAGTGCACCTGTTCAGGCTGGGGGGGATGACGTATTATTTGAAGCTTTGACTATGTCATACATCATCATCCCATCATAGAAATGGCTAAAATTTTCAAACTTTGAGCACAAAATTATTATTATTATTTTTTCAAATATTAAGCAAACTGTGAGGCTAATCAACATTGCCAGGAAATTACTCAAAAATATGAAATATCCTAAAAATGCCAAAAAAAACTCGAAGGGGGCTTGAAAGAGAACCTGTTTGGCAACGTTCAGAAGATTAAAAAAAAACAGCACATAATGCCGCATTTTTTAGAAATTCAAAAAAGATGAAAAACAAAGTTTTTGACATCTGTCAGTCTAGAGAGGATTATAAGACCATTTATAAGGCTTTGAGGCACTAGGGAACTGTGGTGAAAGACATTATTTCAAATCAAGAAAACCTGGAACTGTAATGAAGCTTCTTAGGAGTGGCCAGCCAACCAGAAGTCCTCCATTTACGACTTATCCTGGAGGTCATGAAAGAATCCTGACTCACATTTTAAGACATGCAGGTCTCACTTGCCTAAGTTTGGGTCAGTGTTCACAATTCCGCAATATGACAGAGACTGGCCAAAAAGTGCATTCATAGGAGAGCTTCAAGGTGAAAACCACAGCTGTCTTGTCAAGGCTTGTCTCGCATTTGCCGAAAAACATTTTTTTGACCCGAGACTTTTGGATTAATATTCAGAGGGCTGAAGTAAATTTTTTTTTTTTTACATCTAACAAAAAGGTTACACAGCAGTCCTCAGTAGGACCTTAATGCCAACAGTCAAACACAGTGATGATAGTGTGATGGTCTGGGGCTGCTTTGGTGCTTTAGGACCTGTGCAACCTGCCATAATTGATGGAACCATGAATTCTGCCCTGTACCAGGAAAACCTGAAGGGAAATGTCTGGCCTTCAGTTCATGACCTAAAGATCAAGCACTATTGGGTGATGCTGCAGCAGTGGCATAGCCAGAACTGAAAAGTGGGTGTGCACAGAACATCCCTTGACAACAATTATTTGTCCTGACTTGTTTTCAATCATTTTCCTGTATTGAGAATTTTTCTAATTATAAGAATAATTAATTGGAAATTGAAGACACAGCTTCTTTTTTAATGCAATATAAAGGAACTAAATAATAGGCTTAATTCAGTTCAGAAAAATAATTTACCATATTTATAAGGTCTTCGAGACCACGTGATATCAAAATTGTTTGGTTCTAAGAGCAAAAATGATTTTCTGATTTTAGATAAGCATGTCCACAGTGTAATGGTAAAGAAATGAGACATGGCTTTTTTTTCCACAGACAATGTCACTGCACTCTTTCATTTTCAAACAAAGTGTGTGTGTGTGTGTGTGTGTGTGTGTGTGAGAGAGAGAGAGAGAGAGAGAGAGAGAGAGGAGAGAGAGAAAGAGCAGGGCAAATAACCCCACTAAACAGCAACTGCCTCACTGAATAGGATGGATGAGCCTCATTTGGCTTATTACGGCACTTAAACACAAACAACGTTTTGTTCTGTGTCATTAATAACTAATATGTGCATGAAACATGGAATTAATCTCCTTTGTATTCAGACTCTGAGCCTCCCCATCTGTTTAAGGTGTGTCGTATTAAATTCCTTTTGACCATTTAGCAATGATTTCCAGTGGTTGCCAATGCAGTGCATCTACTGCTGCTGCTGTAACTGCGACTCAAATTAAATAAGCAAAATAACAGTGCTTTTTTGTAAATAAATTCTAGTCTTCACTACAAAACTAACTACAATATAAAAATTAATATACACTATTAAAACATGCAATAATACAATGCAATATTGAAAAAAAAAAAAAATTCCTTGGAATGGGTATGACAGAACAAAAATGCACAAACGTCTTTAACTCAAAGTCTGTATAATTTTGTCCCTAAAGGCTAGCTTGCAGCAAATTAAGTGACAATAAATACAATTCCCACTGGAAAAAGAAGTGTCCAATAGTCAGTGGCGTATTGCGTATTGTGGCAATGAATTGACTCCGACGCCCCCCACAGATTGTGGTAGGCTTCATCTGATATGATGTACATCATTTTCACCGACATTTGATTGGCCTCTTTGTCTCGGATTTATGTTTGGCTTTATTCATTCATTCATTATCATGTTTTCACTGAAATCCACACATTTAAATGCACTGAGCACAAGAAGCAAAATAATGGAGGATAACCTCTTCAATGACAGTACATTCAATGACACAAGAGAATTTGTCCACAAATTAAACAATGATAATACACAGTTTTTAAGTGAAAAGCAGATGGCTAATATAGTAAAGTACATTGCTATTTTTCTGGTGGTTTGCCACAATATATCTAGATGTATATATATGACGACCACAATGGAAAAATGATCAGAGTCACATTTTCACGTTGTGGAGAAATGATTAATTAAAAATTCAAAACGATCTTAGAAACAAAGCACTGAAAAAATATGAAAAAATATAAAGTATATAAAATATTATAGATAAATAGATAGACACTTTATTCCAGACTCAAAGATCCATATCATCAAAACATAAAAATATAAATATTGGTAATAAAATAAAATAAAATACATGAAAATACAAAGAGACATTTACTCCAATGTTTCCAGTAGCAAGAGAAAAATCTAGTATCACTTAATGAGGGTTGAGTCAGTGACATCAAAATTTCATTTTCTGAAGGAGTTAATCGGCACATAAATCGGTAGATTATATTTCTAAGCACTGCATGAAAAGTAGGGACATTACAAGTGACAAACAACTCACTCGCACTTGACCATCTTGGCAATTTGAGGAGTATTCTGAGAGTTGTGAGTTATAATAATGTAAAATACCCTTAATTTTCCGCCCTTAATTTTCGAGGAAGAAAGTGGAGTTGGCGGCGCGACGCACGTTGCAGCGGCCCGGAGTGCTTTCTCTCCAACGTAAATCTCGTTGTTACTCTGTAACAATGACAATAAAGTCATCTGAATACATAAAACATACAGAAATGCAAAATTTGAACTCTGATCATTTTTCCTATGTGGTCTTTATGTGGCCCTCATGCACCAAACCAGTCACATGGGTCAATTTTTAAAATATGAATTTTTGGGCTCATCTGAATGGGCATATTTGAAAAATTGACCCATGTGACTGGTTTGGTACTGGAGGGTCACACAGACACACACACACACACACACACACACACACACATATATATATATGTATGTGTATATATACTATATATATATATACAGTTGTGCTCAAAAGTTTGCATACCCTGACTTAATTGGTAAAATAGGGAACATTTTTGAAAGAAAACATGCATGGCCAGGCAAAACACATTTCTTTCATTTCTTATTGGATTCATATCCAACTGTTAGTCATGTAGAATGGCACGATCATCAAATAAAATATGGCAATAAGGGGAAAAAATGAAATGAACCCTGTTCAAAAGTGTGCATACCCTTAGTTATTAATACTGTGTATTGCCCCCATTAGCATCAATACCACCGTGCAGTCTTTTGTGATAGTTGTCAATGAGGGCCCTAATTCACTCAGGTGGTATAGCTGCCCATTCTTCCTTGCAAAATACCTCCAGCTCCTGCAAATTCTTTAGTCATCTTGAATGAACTGCACGTTTGAGATCTCCCCAAACCGGCTCGATGATATTGAGGTCAGGCAACTGTGATGGCCACTCCAGAACCTTCACTTTTCTCTTCTGTTACCCCTGGAGGATCAACTTGACCTTGTGCCTTGGATCATTGTCATGCTGGAAAGTCCAAGTGCATCCCATGCGCAGGATTCGAGCTGAAGAATGCAAATTTTCTGCCAGTATTTTCTGATAGCATGCTACATTCATCTTGCCATCAATTTTCACGAGAAATTCTGTGCCTTTAGAGGTCACACACCCCCAAAACATCAGAGAGCCACCACCATGCTTTACAGTGGGATTGGTGTTGACTGCTCTCCAAAATAGCACTTATAGTTGTGACCATAAAGTTCTATTTTGGCCTCATCACTCTGAAAGACAGTATTCCAGAAGTTGTGAGGTGTGTCAAGATCTTGTCTGGCATATTTTAGACAGGCTTTTTTGTGGGATTGGGGCAATAATGGCTTCCTTTTAGCAACTCGACCATGCAGCTCGTTGTTTAAGTACCTCCTCACTGTGCTCCTTGAAACAAACACGCCATCTTTTTTCAAAGCATCCTGTATTTCTCTTGAGATAGCCTGTGGATTTTTCTTTGTGTCTCAAACAATTCTACTGGCAGTTTGGGCTGAAATCTTCCTTGGCCTATCAGACCTTGGTTTGGTATCAACATATCCCTTAATTTTCCACCTCTTAATCACAGACTGAACAGTACAGACTGGTATTTTCAAGTCTTTCGATATCCTTTTATATCCTTCCCCATTTTTAACAAGTTTAACTACCTTGTTACGAAGGCCCTTAAACAGTTCTTTTCCGCTCCCCATGGCTCAGTGTCAGGCCAGATCAGTGCATCCACTTGGGAGCTAACAAACTCAATGACTATAAGCAGACACTAGTTACAATATAAAAAGCTACAGGTGCGGAACCCTCATTAGCCATTTAAACCTGAGTGTGTCACCTCTTGTCTATATAACAAGGTCAAACATTCAAGGGTATGTAAACTTATGATTAGGGCCGTTTGGGTGATTTCAGTTATAGTAATGATTTAAAAAGGAGCCAAACACCTATGTGATGATAAATTGCTTCACATGATCACTATCCTTAAATAAAAGACAAGTTTTTTGCATGATGAGTCATATTTTCAAAATTAATGGCAACATTTCACAAATTCAGCAATGGTATGCAAACTTTTGAGCACAACTGTATATATATATATATATATATATATATATATATAAAAAATATAGACAGACAGTGTATATGTCAGTGGTGTGCACTGATGATTATACACTTAACAAAATGAGGATAAATCAGAAACCAAGCACTATGAGAGGCCGTTTGAGAGAGAATTCATACTTGCTTTCACATGTAATATCATACTGTCACACAAACACCATCATTCTCTCACACACACACCATCATTCTCTCACGCACACACTATTATACTCTCACACACACCATCATTCTAACACACACACACACACACACACCATCATTGTCTCACACACACCATCATTCTCTCACGCACACTAAATCATTCTCTCACGCACACACCATCATTCTCTCAAGCACACACCATCATTGTCTCATGCACACACCATCATTCTCTCACAAACACACCATCATTCTCTCACGCACGCACCATCATTCTCTCACACACGCACCATCAATCTCTCACACACATACCATCATTCTCTCACACACACACCATCATTCTCTCTCACACACCCTCATTCTCTCATGCACACACCATCATTGTCTCACAAACACACTATCATTCTCTCTCACACACACACTATTATACTCTCACGCACACACCATCATTCTCTCTCACACACACCATCATTTTCCTCACGCACACACCATCATTCTCTCAAGCACACACCATTGTACTCTCACACAAACTTAAACTTGTCAAAGTGACAAAATGACAGTGAATGTAAAACAGAATGATAGTGTATGTGAATGAGAATAGGTGATTGTATGAGAGAGTTTGATTGAAACGGAAGTTAGTTTGATTGAAACGGATGTAGCATTAAATTCTCAGTTCCTGATCGGTTATAATTGAAATCTTTGAAAATTTAGTAAGAAGCGGGATTTCACGGACATATCCCACCCTCCCGTTCGACAAGGAAGCATGGTGAAAAAACTGCATGCTCGTCACGGGAGCAACACGTCATTCCAAATCCATTTGAAACGTGAAGTGTTGCTCGTTATTCATCCCAATTCCGTCCAGAAAGTGGAGTATAGCACCAAAGTGAAGCATACCATACTATAAAATTGAAATATAGCTCGTTATTCTTTCCAATTCCATTCGAAGAGCAGAGTATAGCACCAGAAGTGAAGTATACCTGATTGCACCAAAAGGGAAGTGTCGCTTGTCTATCATCCTAATTATTCAAAAAGTGAAACATAGCGCCAGAAGAGAAGCACAGAACATCATTCATTGCAATTCCATTCCAAAAGTGAAGTATAGTTTTAATATTGCTATTTAACGGACTGGGGGGAAAACGGGTCTCATGTTTCAATTACTTGCGAAGGCAATATCCATTTCAGACTTTAAATAATCTATGAAATTGCGTCGCAACAAAACATCAGCATGACACGTAGGCTCATACTAGCTATAACGAACGCAAATTGCACCTAGCTGGTTTACTCCACGACTTCGCTTTTTATGGATCTAAAGCCCCGTTATGTAGCCGAGTAAATAATGAAATTTAAATGGTTTGAGCGAACGTATTAGGCTACACTTATATTACAATAATAGTAACAGAAAAATTTAAACGAGGTTCCGTAAATTTATAAGCGCTGGAATTGCTAAACCAAACCATTGATAGAAGTGCTGTGAGATTCCAGCGGTGTACTGCACAATCCAGACAACAGGGAATTACCTTTCACAGGTAAGACACATGTTTAGTTTAATTTGGTCTTTTAATAATTTTAATAATAATAAGTTTAATAATCTTTTAATATATGGCCATGAGAAACTGAAATTGATATCAAATGGACTGACAGGCATCTTAAAATTTGCCATGTCTAATGATAAAGTATGCTTTCTGATGGGCATCTGAGAGGAAAAAACATGCCTCTCGCGAGAATTTAACCCGGGTCTATAAATAATAAGTCTTGTGTGATAACAACTATACCACTACAACTCCAAAATATTCAAGGGGAATAGATATTTATTTCCAAAAGCTTGTATTGGTTATACAATAATTCACAGTGAATCGCGGGGTCGACCGCGGCAAGATGGCCGCCGCCGTCAGACATCAGTCTACTGGGATTCCACCGTAAGGCGTCCAGTCTACCTAGATATGTCTGTGGTCAGCACAGCATGTGACTAGCTCTATCCGTCAATCTGTTTTTGGAATTCGATTGTGGGTTGGCGGCACCTGGTGGTGTGCACCAGAGGTGCTCCTTGGCCTTGGCCTTGAGCAGCCATCCATGACCTTCTTCGTTTGATCCAGGTCGATGTTACCCACGGAGCCAGTCGAGCCCGAGGCAAGCCCTACTACACTGCATCCTGGGTCTCTACAGGGCTGCTTACAGGCCATTGATAGTGAGCTTGTCTGTCTCTGAATTAAATAGCGGGCTGCAGCCTATATGGCGCAATAGTTGTGTCAACACCCATGGCTTGGTATACACGGAAATGGGAAGTCTGTAAAAGAAACCCCGCCCTCCCAACCATCGGGCATCTTGTAGGCTAGGCATCATGGGCAGGTGTTAGGAGTGAAGGCATGCAAGTTACCACAACAAATGAACTGCCCTTTTCTTGGCATGGTGCTGCTTGCTTGCTAGGACCTCTGTGCCCTTCATCAGGATAACCACTCGCTAGACGAGACTGCTGTGCCCTCTTTCATACCCAAGCACCACACCCTAGGGAAATCCTAGAATTAACACCGAACCCTGCTCTCCGATTCTAATAGTAATGCAAAAATGCAAAGAATTTGTAATTTTCTGAAACTCACCAACACTACAAAACTGTACACTGTGCTGACTACTGGTAAAAGTCTTGCATGTTGACACAATGCTACAATCACCACCAACATTCTTTTCCAATTTACAACCGACCCAGCTTTATACCAAAGAGATTACAAATTTTATGTATAACTGTGCATGTACTTTATATATGTCAAAAGACAGAACTTTGATATATGTCTGGGAATATGGAATGTTAGGTCAGAAGAACATTAGTTCTTTAGAGCAGTGTTTCCCAACCCTGTTCCTGGAGTACCCCTGCCCTGCATATTTCAGATGTCTCCTTGATTTAACACACCAAGATCAGGTCATTAGGTGCTCCACTAATGAGCTGATCAGCTGAATCAGGTGTGTTAAATCAGTGAGGCCCAACCCTGCTCCTGCAGTACCCCTGTCATGCACATTTTATAGGTCTTCCTAATTTAACACACCTGATTCAGCTGATCAGCTCATTAGTGGAGTACCTAATGACCTGATCTGGGTGTGTTAAATCAAGGAGACATCTGAAATATGCAGGGCAGGGGTACTCCAGGAACAGGGTTGGGAAACACTGCTTTAGAGCACCACCTTTGGTCAGATAGCTACAGTATCTACCCAGCATAGTACCAAGCTAAACTCTTCATTTTCTGAGAAAACTAGCTGTGTGCATCACAATTCAAAAACAATTTCTTTGGTACTTCCCTGGGGATGGCCAGTACTTGCATCCAGCGTACAGTGCCAACTGGAGGTGAATTCTTCCGACTTTTGATGTTTAAAATCATCTACACTGAAAATACTACCATTGAGATTTTACTAATGCTGTAATGTACCCCAAAGGTACTATGTATCCAGAGAATTTCAGATCTCGATCTTGCTGGGTAAACAAAATAATGCCACCTAAACATAGGCACAATCTGCTATGAAATGGACCATTTTTAGTTTTCCTCCAACTTTGGCTCGGTCTAGCTTGAAAGCGTGGATACTACCAAAGAAATGCTTGGCATTCCTGAAAATAGAGTTCCAAAAGGACAACAAACAGCATTTACACTCACAGTACAAATCTGGGTTACAGAGAAAACATACCACAAACATGCACCAAAAATGAATTTCGGGGTGCCCCGGTGGCTCATCGGTCTAAGCGCGCGTACCATAAAGGCTGTGTCCTTCCCGCAGCGACCTGGGTTTGATTCCGGCTCAAGTCATTTGCTGCATGTCTTCCCCCATTCTTCTCCCCAACGTTCCTGTCTCTCTACACTGTTCAGTGCCTGACAAAAGTCTTTTCGCATAAGGACATAGTAACTAAAAATAGCATATAACTTTATTTCTAACCAATCAATTCTTACATTAAATGGTCCATTTTAATGTCAAGGGCTTTCACATTAATAATTTGGTGCAAAATGAAACCGTCAAAAAGTGTTCTGATGTTCACAGCTTGGCTAAGCCCATAACATCTGTTTTTGCAAGGACAAAAGTCTTGTCGTCTCTTCAGATGATGCAACAAATCGCAGATTACAGTTTAACCTATGACAAATACTGTAATTAACACATTCCCAGATGTGTATAGGAATAACCCCAGCACACCAGACTTTCATATGAGGTGCGACTAGACCTCTGACAACATACCAAAGATTCAACCACAGACCAAAGTGCTGATCATCAAGAGCCTGAAGACTGAGTCTGCTGCTGCGTTGGCAGACATCTTTAATGTATACAAATGTCAAGTGGAGGGGATAAGAAAAAGATTTGAAGAAACTGGTGACGTTCATGGCAAGCGCAGGTCAGACAGACCCCGGTATGACAACTGTTTGAAAGGACCGTTTGTTGCTTCAACTGTACAAGGCTAGCCCTTCCTCAACTACAGCGAAGCTACATGAGGAAATGTCACCAAAAATCCCGGTATCTACAAGAAGAGTTTGTCAAATTCTCTCTCAAAGTGGTTTTCTTAGCCAAATTAGTACACAGAAGCCTGCATTAAACAGAAAACAAAAAACCTGCATTGCATTTGCCAAGGCCCACAGCTTGCAGAAAGGATTGATACTGGAAAAGTGGCTGAAAGTTTATTTTTCTGATGAATCATCCATTGAACTGCATCTCAGTCGCCGTACAAGACCTGTTGGAACCCTCATGGACCCAAGATTCTCCCAGAAAACAATCATGTTTGGTGGAGGAAAAATCATGGTTTGTTGTTACATCCAGCATGGGGGTGTGAGAAAGATCTGCAGAGTGGATGGCAACATCAACAGCCTGAAATATCAAGAAGTTCTTGCTGCCCTACTTATACTGCTGCTCCTTCTCATACTTCTGCCTCCATGTCATAGTTCCTGAAAGCGAAGAAGGTGAAGGTACTCCAGGATTGGCTAGCCCAGTCACCTGACATGAACATTATTGAGCATTTCAGGGGTAAGATGAAGGAGGAGGCTTGGAAGATGAAACCATAGAATCTTGATGAACTCTGGGAGTCCTGTAAGACTGCTTTCTTTGCCATTCCAGATGATTTCATCATCGAGTTATTTCAGTCATTGCCAAGACATATGGATGCAGTCCTCCAAGCTCATGGGAGTCATACGCAATATTAATTCTTTTTTCCAAGGCACCATGGCTTTATGTTCTGATATTATAGTGGCATATTTGTGTATTCAAAATAAAGTGTATGTATAATTTCCACATTTTTATCTCCGCCAAGGAGATAATGCGATCGAGTCGGTTTATTTATTTATTTATTTATTTGTCCGTCTGTCCTTCTGTCTGTCTGTGGACAGGATTTCTCGGAAACTACTGGACGGATCTTCATGAAATTTTCACCAGAGGCAGATCTTGGGCCAGGGACGACTCCATTAAAATTTTGTGATGATCCGGATCCGGATCTGGATTCTGGATCCGGATCTGTATTTACAATCTTAGTGGCATATCTTGGAAACTACTTGACGGATCTTCATGAAATTTTCACCAGAGATAGATCTTGGTCAAGGGACGACTCCATTAAAATTGTGTAATGATCCAGGTCCGGATTTGGATTCTGGATCCGGATCTGTATTTACAATCTCAGTGACATTTCTCCGAAACTAATGAACAGATTTTGATCAAATCAAGGTGGAAAGTGATTGCGCAATCACACCCGAGGGTAATTGTCCAGTCAGGCCACTGATTGCGTAATCACACCCGGCGCCATTGTCCAATCACACGCCAGCGGCGTGATTATCAATCACACCACTGATTGCGCAATCATACACCGGCAGTGATTGTCCAATCACGGCCTGTGCAGTCACATCGATGCGATTGCGCTATCACACGATCATCACGTGACATCATGGTCTCGTGATGATCATGTGATCGCTCTGTACTTTGATGACGGCTTTGGAGAATGGATGCTTCAAACATACGAAAATCCCATTTAAACTTGTCACATGGGTGGTCCTGAAATCTTCCAAAGAGAAAGATCTTGCATTTGTATCAACATCATCCCTTGGCGGAGATCAGAAATCTCGGATTGCTCTTGTTTTTCAATGCGACAAGACTTTTGTCCCAGCAAAATCTGACCTTTCTGTACTAATTAAATAATAAAACTCAATGAATAGCACAAAACTCATTTTTGTTATATTTCGCATAATCTAGAGGGCATTGCCTTTCATATAAGCCATTTTTGATTCCAACTGATCCACTACAAGTCAGGTTATTATTTGTTGTTCCTACAACTTGGATAAGTGACAAGACTTTTGTCAGGCACTGTATAACTATCAAATAAAGGAAAAAATTCCCAAAAAAAATCTTAAAAAAAAATAAAAATGAATTTCAACCATCTTTCTGGCCGTCCATTGCACGAACACAGCAAAACACCAAAGTACTATTCACTGAAAATGATAGTCTTGTTGTGTGTAAACACATAATAAAGCATTCTAGTTTGGTATAGGTCTGGGGTATTATTTTATTCCGATTCCCATTTTCAATTTTTATTCTTATTTCTCAAATAATTCTGGCTCGATAACGTAGTTACCCTGCTTGGCGCTGATGTGGTGCTGAAGTTTAACCGGACTTGAAGTGTCACAGGTCATGATAGAAGTATAATATATTTGGTACTGTGTACCCTTAAGTCATGATAGTTGATGTACAATGTGGTGTCAACAGCAAAACTGAGCCAGTTAGGTGGATTCCGGATGGCGCTATCGGCAGGCAAAGTGAAATATGGTCCTAAAAATGTGGCTTTTTCTGTGAGACACCCATATCTACCTATGTGCCAAGTTTCATTCAATTCCAGGGGGGTCAACTGCGCACCGGATGTCAATCTCTTGTGGAATGGCTCTTAATGTCTTCACATCATGTAAGGCCACAATGCAGCTGCGAACAATCTCAGATAGCTCCTTCTGTCATGCCATCATGTTTTACACTGTGACACTGCTCAAAGTTCATGTCACGTTACATACTGAAACGACTGACCAACTGAGGTAATTTTGCACAATGAAGTTGCCTCAAACCAGTTTAAACAAATTTTTTTTAGCATCAATAGTCATGGAAAGACCCGTCATACATGCATCCAGGCTATGCAAGAGTAAAGAAAGAATTGTGGCACCTTTTAATTGTTCAATTGTTATTTTAAAAAGTCTTGTTTTCAGTGTTTTTGTTTATTACCCATATTTTTTAGATCAGTACTCATGGGAATGATTTTTGTTCTCATTGCCAACAATTCTATGTTTTAAAATAAATAATTTTTTGGTGATAATGTATTAAAGTAATATGTTAGGACCCCTTTCAGATGAAATTAGTACTGTATGAGCATCACTGCACACTTTATATTTTATATATCTATAAATTGGTTATGTATGTTATTGCCCGCATACAGTAAAAACGGCCTGCCAATATATCTTGTTTTGGCCGACCTGTATTGACCGGCCTGTACTGGCCGACCTGTATTGGCCGAGTTCAGCATGTGCACAAGTAACCATTGGCAACTGTGGCATTTGCTCTCTTCAGAGAAGCAGACGACAGCCGCGGACCTGGCATTTGGCTCTCTAATGAGTCTTGAAGTCGCATGCTTCAGAAGTCATAGTCATAATATTGTCATGATAGCACAACATACTTAACCAATTGATAAAAATATTATAAATTGCTTATTTTCGCATTGCCTTGGTATTGGCCTTTCGGTCACGGCAACTGTGGCATTCGCTCTCTTCAAAGAAGCAGACGACCGTTGCGGACCTAGCATTTAGCTCTTTAAATTTTCATGATAGCACAACATACGTAACCAATTAATAAAAATATTATAAATAGCTTATTTTCGCATTGCCTTGGTATTACGGTGACCCTCAGGCCAATACCAAGGCAATACGGAAATAAGCAATTAATTACATATTATATATATATATATATATATATATATATATATATATATATATATAGAAGTATTGAACGCATCAATATTTTTCTCAGGAAATAAATTTCTAATAAATTTTCACCAGATGTCGGTAACAACCCAAGTAATCCACACATACAAAGAAATCAAAACAAATAAGTCCGTAAATTATGTGTAAAAAAGTGGAATGAGACAGGGAATACGAATTGAACACATGAAGAAAAGGAGGTGCAAAAAGGAAATGGTATGGAAATCCAAGAAACTAGCTGAAATCTGTCAGTATTTAGACCTGTTTGGAACATTCCACAGGTAAACAGGTTCACTTGAAAAAGGTGAGTGTCATGATATAAAAGGAGCATCCCTGAAAAGGTCACTCGTTCACAAGGATGGGGCGAGGTTCACCACTTTGTGAACAACTGCGTGAGCAAATAGTCTAACAGTTTAAGAACAACATTTTTCAATGTGCCATTGCAAGGAATTTAGGGATTTCATTATCTACAGTTCATAATATCATCAAAAGATTCTGAGAATCCAGAGAAATCTCTACACGTAAGCGGCAAGGCCAAAAACCAACATTGAATGCCCATGACCGTCGGTCCCTCAGGCGGCACTGCATTAAAACCGACATCATTCTGTGAAGGATTTTACCATGTGGGCTCAGGACAACCATTGTCAGTTAACACAGTTCGTCGCTACATCTACATGTGCAAGTTAAAACTTTACCATGCAAAGCGAAAGCCATATGTTAACACCCAGAAATGTCGCTGGCTTCTCTGGGCCCGAGCTCATCTGAGATGGACTGATGCAAAGTGGAAAAGTGTGCTGTGGTCTGATGAGTCCACATTTCAAATGGACGTCATGTCCTCCGGGCTAAAGAGGAAAAGGACCATCCAGATTGTTATCAGCGCAAAGTTCAAAAGCCAGCATCTGTGATGGTATTAGAATGTGTTAGTGCCCATGGCATGGGTAACTTGCACATCTGTGAAGGCACCATTAATGCTGAAAGGTACACACAGGTTTTGGAGCAACATACTGTGCTGCCATCCAAGCAGTCTTTTCCAGGGACGTCCCTGTTTATTTCAGCAAGACAATGCCAAGCCATACTCTGCACGTGTTATAACAGCATGGCTTATTAGTAAAAGAGTGCAGGTAATAGACTGGCCTACCTGCTGTACAGACCTGTCTCCCATTGAAAATGTGTGGCGCATTATGAAGTGCAAAATATGACAATGGAGATCCCGGACTGTTGAGCAACTGAAGACATACATCAAGCAAGAATGGGAAATAATTCCACCTACAATTTTGCAATTAGCTTCTACAATTAGTGTCCTCAGTTCCCAAATGCTCATTGAGTGCTGTTAAAAGGAAAGGTGATGTAACACAGTGGCAAACATGCCCCTGTCTCAGCTTTTTTGGAATGTGTTGCAGGCATCAAATTCAAACTGACTGAATATTTCCAAAAAAAACAGTAAAGTTTATTAGTTTGAGCATATCTTGTCTTTGTAGTGTACTCAGTTGAATAGGATTTGCAAATCATTGTATTCTGTTTTTACTCACGCTTTACACAACATCCCAACTTCATTGGAATTGGAGTTGGTAACAACTATTAGTCGTAGCTGGTTCTTAGTCATTTTCCTTTATTCACACATTTTCTAATTATAGTCATCATCAATTGGCAATTGAAGACACAGCTTCTCTCCCCATGTGATCTAAAAGAGATGAAGTAATGGGCTAAATTCAGTCCAGTAAAATAATTTATTTATGAACAGGCCTATGCTTTACGGGAGGTAAACTGCTCTGGAACCTCTGCACTACCTTTTCAGCACATCAGGCGATCTAACCAGTGCTTCGTTGATCGTTTAAATTGTTGAAATTACATAAATGACCATTTGAAACATCCTTATGCAATTTCATAGCTTCCAACCCCTGAGAAAAGAAAAGTGCGACAAGTCCAGAGTCATAATCAATTTCCATGTTTACTAGTGGTGAAATCTACCACAACGCACGTGAAACTGAAAAACTTCCACGCAAAAGGACAAGAATTCTGTGTGAGAATCTCTTAAATATGCGTGATTGAATAATGACAGATCCACGTTCCAATGAAATATCGCCTTTCACTCTCAGTACAGCGTGGGTTTATTAAAAAGTGGGACTTGGCTATTAAATATATTTCCCAAATTAAAATTTTCAATCATCACTTTCGTTATTAAGTGTAAGACTGCTGACTGTGGCATGAGAACGTGATATGCCACTGAAAAGCGTGAGACTCGGGCCATATGCGTGAGAGTGGACCGGTATGCAATTTTGAATAATGTTGCTTTGAATGCACCAAATTATGCGGCCAAATTAATGATGGCTGGATTTTCGTCTGCTAAATGCAGAATGGTAACGGTAATGGCACTGTCCATCGCGATAATTAAATTGATGAGAAAAAAAAACATTCCGTGGGTCAAATAAATCAAATAACGTTACCATGCTTTATTTCATATTATTCCTCAACAGTACAAAGCATTTTCACAGACTGTGATAGTATTTCTTTAACAAGTGTTGCCAGGCAAAACAAACCTTCCCCCCCAACACTTATTTTAGTGCTTTTGATACTTACTCAATTTTACAAGTGTGACCTTAACCGTTTTCAACTTATAGTCCTTTGAAAATCCGTGACCTTCAGTACTACCTTTCAAGGTCCCTCGAGGTCAAAGGTTATGGTGTCAAATAAAATGTCACATAGGAGTTCCTTAATGCTCATAATAGTAAACATCTGTCAATCTGCAACCATCTTTGAGTTATAATGGAAAATATTCTATTTTCACCGATAACCTTGACCCCCCTGACATTTAACCCCCAACTGCTATGGAGACTATTAAAGCTACCACATCATCCACCATATAGTTGGAAGCAGAATTGAATGATGCACATTTTGGTTTTGAAGTCAATAGCCTGGTTTACATGCAGACTTTTTTCATTCTGACTGAAATCATTCTGATTGAAGATTTCAGGTCAACTGTTTACATGTGACGTGATCTATTCCGATCTGGATTTTATATGGGCAGATGTTTTACAGCTGTGTGACATGCACGGATTGATGAAAAAAGTATCCACTTTCATTGTTGGGCTATTTATGCTTATAGCAGGTGTTCTATCAATTTCTGCCACCTATCAAGATAAGCAACCTCGCGGTTCTGCACATGCACAAACCCTCAATCTTGGGCTCTATTTCTTTCCTCACGTCTTAAATATCAAATATCTTACAAATTGAGGGGTTTTTTTTCAGAGTGCTTTTAGACTTATGGGCAAATAATTGCATGTAAAAGCTGGCTTTTCCTGAAAATGCCGAGATTAGACGATAGTGGTGTGCAGCATGTTATCTTTTAAAATAAAAAAAAACTTATACAACTCATTTTAACACCTGCGTAGGTTATAATGAGAAAACAAATAACAAAGTTGCCACTGTAGGTTGATTTATATTGTAATATTAAGGCAAAAACAAAGACTTTACGATCACCCTGCATTAAGATAGCATTTTTTGACAAGGCAGCACAAATTGTCAGAACACCGGTCTTCAGAGTTTTCCAGCAGTTCTAATTTGTTTGACGTTGCGGTCTATCCTGGCTTTGTTGAGTTTTTCGTCAACTTTTTTTTAAACCATTCACTATTGTTTTTCCTACCGTCTAATCGTGCAAGAGTATTTCATTCTTCAAGAGTTTTTGTAAAAAACAACCGCTCCACGTTGACCAGTTCAGCATTCTGCGCTTGAAAGCCACCCTATTTGCAAGTGAAGAAATGTCGCATTCACTTCAAGATAGAGCATGCGCAGACAGAATGCAGCCAGACAACTTTCTGTTTCACCGTTTACATGATAAAATTTTACTTTTAATCGGTTTGGGAAAAGGAATATTCTACCCCTTTGCAACCGAATGAAATTCCATTCGGTTTCGGCCTGTTTATTCTGAATGAGGTGTTTATATGGAGCATTTTCATTCAGTTTGGGCTTCTAAGCCGATTCTAATCGGAATATTAGGCTCCACGTAAGCCCAGCTATTGAGATAAATTTGAAAAAGTTATCGCAGAAAAACTATTTTGACATTTCTGATGACTATGACCTTGACCTGATCACACTCAAAATTTAATCAAATAATCTACGGACCATTGTACACCTTCTCTTAAAGTTAGAACTCAATCAGTGCAACCGTCTTGAGACTATAGACACTAGATTGTTAACACACAGACACACGCTTGCAAACAAACTGCTCTATTTACAATACCTCGCCCCGCTGACTCCATCACGGGTGCAGTAATAAATATTGAATCGTTTGTCATAGACTGGCCGTGTATTTCTTGTGTCATTTGGCTGTCCTCTCCTCTCTTAATAAAGTTTCCCCTTTATCCATTATCTCCTTCTTCCAGACAAACTCTTCTTGGTGATAACTCTTGCATTCACCGGCAGTCTTCTGATTGTCTTCTTCGAAAACTGTACCAGCATCAGTGCCTCAGCCAGGCTCAACTTGATTCCGTCTACCACCAGGGGATGAGTAAGACAGGTAGAGCTGGTGGCAAAGATGGTGAGGTCTGCCAGGAATATGAAGGATCCAGTGGTCTCCCTGGGTAAGGGTTCCTATTATTACACCCTGTTGCTGCTTAAAATTTTGGGATTAACATGCATGGACAACAATGCAAGATACGTTACACATTTATTTTCATATGTGATCTTAACTCTGTACGAGATCATAGCAATCAGGCTGTATTCCTTTCCCACACTAGAAACGATAAAACCTAAGTGACAATAACAGTATTAAGCCGCTTGCACACTGGACATGAAACAAATTTTTCCCACGACTGATTACATTCAAAGTCAATGCAAGTGCATTGCATTGACTTTGAATGTAATCAGTCGTGCGAAAAATTTGTTTCGCGTCCGGTGTGAAAGCAGCTGAAGGACACATACCCACATAGCCTACACACACACTCACGTGCCCATATGCACACATCTCTCTCTCTCTCTCTCTCTCTCTCGTACGTTGCAGACAGGGGTATTTGCGGTCAAAGCCACTGCCGCAAAAAGCGGCTACAGCGCTCAAAGTAATTTAATATCAATACTCACTTACGTTTTATAACAGAAGTTCAAAACTTCGACTTAACATAGAAAACACATATTTAGAAAAAGTCATGGAAGGATGGACTCATATCTTTTACTGACATGAAATACCATGCATTACTAACATTAGTGCTGCGGTTCAAGTGTTAAGGACAGAGCTGTGCAGCCAGGTGGTCTTTCCTCTCCCCCGTGCGCGCTGCTGCTCTCCCTGCTGCTACGGCACATGCAGTTTGGCCTCTCTCTGTCTCAAGTCCTGTAATGTCTCCTGCGTGAGGTCAAAGTGACATCCATGGCGTACAGCTATGTTGTGTAGCATGCATCATGCCACAGAGAATGCACTGACACTCTGAGGGCTGTCAGGTTGAGTTTCCATTACGCGTGTCTACCGCCTTTGATCTGACATCAGGACAATCGATATAGATACTATAATTTATGTGCTGATTCAGGTAGTTACATTAAATAGTGGTTGCTGTAATTATTTATTGCATTGAAATGTGCCTGACATTCTGGAAACCTGCCTGTAAGGTTTCGGTGACGTGTGCGCACTGTGCGCCGGTCAGCCAAATTACCACTGCACAGAAAGTAAACCAGGTTGGAGCTGGCGAGCTTTGTGTGCAGTTTCGGCGGGGACCTTTGGTACGAAATTGTCACTGCGTCTTGATGAATATGTGACACCTCCCCCTACTACGCCGCCACACCCATCTCGGCGCACGTCCGTCGACCAAATTGCCAAAGTGGCCGCGCACGGTGTTGCACCGCACGAAATTACCACTGCGTGGGCTGTGCCACGCTACGCCATGCTGCGCCACCCTGCGCTGCGCCAAGAAATTAGAGCCCATTGTTTTAATAATCATGTAATGAAGATCATATACCAAGTGTACATGGATCACCCTGAAAAAATGGTTGTTGTTATTTTAATTTCTGAGAAGAGAGGGTTACTTTTTTTGTTATTAGCGAATTTCTGAGTTCTGGGAAAGGAGGTGGATTCCTGTCATACCCAAGAAGTGGGCAATAATTACCACAGGACGATAATAAGCAAAGGGCCATTATTTCATTTTAATGTCAAGATCTCTGAACAGACCAGGAAGCAAACTATCAGTTTGCAAGGTCAACGTGTGGGATGCAGGAGACAAGGGACCTGAGTGGTATTTGAAGGCCTATTCTGGTCAAAGAAATTTAACATGTTGGCCTCAAGAGCTTTGCTGGCAAAGTTGATAGCAGCTGCCCACACTCACCAGTCTCTTTGCCTGGGAAACATGGTGGGGTTTGGGGCAACTGGCGAAGTAGCAATAATGCAATGGGCAGTGGTAAGTGAAAAGCAAAGGTTGGGTGTACGGTCAAGCTCTGCAACAGCCAAATGAATGGAAAACAGATAAATTTTACCCCCATTCCTCATTACTTCACGTCCGATTGCCAGTCAGCGGTCTGGTTTTGCTGCTGCCCACACTTTTAGTTTGCTTTTATTATTTTATCATTATTTTAGTGTTTTATCATTTTGACATTTTATTATTTTAACATTTTATTATTTTATTTGTTTTATCATTTTATTTGTTTTATTTGATTTATTTTTATTATTTTATTTTTAAAGTATTATTTATTCCATTGGCTGGCTGGTTGCTGTAAGGCTGAGGAGGCCAAAATCAAAAATATGGCTCCACTCACCACCCCGCCGGGCTGTGTAAGCTGCGTTCGCCTCTCGCAAAAAATTGCCGAGCTCGAGGGAAGAATTTCAATCCTTTACCAGATTAAGGATGATGAGCAGCTCATCGATTCCCTGGTTGCTCCAGCTCTCGCTGCTGCGAGTGTCACCACCACGGCTGAATGCGACTCCTTGGCTTTCCCCACTGAAGCCGCACCGACCTGAGCGGAGGATCCCTGGATCCAAGTGGGAGCGAGACCCAGGGCCATCGTCAGCTCCACACCCAACCTGGCTGAGCCCTGGGTCGGATCACGCGCCGGGAGGCGTTCGTCTCGTGTGCCGCCTGCCTGGGACTTGCAGCTGGAGAACAGGTTTTCCGTACTGGTTGAGGAGGAAGCGACACCTCCCTCCTCCCCTGTAAGTCCAGCTGCTTCTCGGCTGCCGTCGGTGTCGAGAGGAGAGGCAATCTGGCCCCGCAAGTCCAGCCCTGTCGACGTGGTGCTGAGGAGACCTTCGCCCAGCCCTGAAGTGGAGGTCCTGCGGCGGCGTTCGCTCAGCCCTGATGCCGCTGCCCTGCCTCAGCGTTCGCCTGCACGGTCACTCGCCTCAGGCTAGCCACCGCCTTGTCCTCTCTTCTCCCCGACTACATTACTGGTGGGAGACTCCATTATCAGGAACATTCGCTTCTTTAACGTTGCGACCCGCTGCTTCCCAGGAGCTACAGTCATGGATATCCTGGGTAAGTCACCTGGGCTACTTTCTTCACTCCCGTCCACTGTCAAGCGGATTATAGTTCATGTTGGGACTAATGATACAAACTGGAGGGAGTCGGAGCGTACAAAATACTATTTTAACCTCCTTTTTAACTTTTTAAAAAACTGTGGAAAATCAGTTTTCATTTCTGGTCCTATCCCCACTTTCGAGCGCGGCAGTGGCCGTTTCAGCAGACTACTTAGCCTGCACACTTGGCTTCAGTGTGCTACCAGGACTCATAGCTTTGGTTTTATTGACAATTTTAACTTGTTTTGGAACCGTGCACCCTTTTTTAAAACGGACAGGTTACATCCCAGCAAATGGGGCAGCCAAATGCTATTGGCCAACATTCATCATGCTGTATTGTGCTTCCCACGGGACTGACTTTTTACTTCCTGCACACACTGGCCGGAACTTCCTACACCTTCTTCCTCAATGGTTCAAGGTCAGCCTGCTGTCTCCCACAAGAGCTCCCCCCAGCGTCCAGCCGTCGTCTCATTTTCTAGTGGGCTTGGTCCCTCTGTTGGCTTTTTAAACATCCCGGTCAGACGTAGTGAGGGTGTAACTTTCTCTGGTGCGACAAGTATAATTGCAGAAATTTAGACCAAGTGGTGTCTCGGTAGCAAACCTGACACAAATCAATATTCAGACCCCTGATATTATTTTAACGGTCCCTCTGTAATTTTAACACCTATAGCTTTTCAATCTCGTAAGTGTGGGTTGGGTCTACTGTGTCTTAATGTAAGGAGTCTGTTACCAAAGATGGATTGTGTTAGGGCTCTGGTTCTTCGAAGTAATCCTGATGTATTTCTTGCCACTGAATCTTTGTTGAATGTTTCTGCGTCGGACCATGATATAGCAGTGGTCGGTTATAATGTTTTTAGGTGTGACAGGAGTAAGAGAGGGGGAGGGGTATTGATGTTTGTAAAATCCTCTCTCGCTGTGAATGTTTTATTATCCACTTCTATTCCAGAGCAGTTTGAGCATCTAATTTTTAAAGTAGGTTTGGGTTGAGCAAGTTTTACACTAGAAGGTGTGTATCGCCCACCAAGCACTCTTTCATCCTCCATAATCAATCTCTCTAATATCTTGTCCACTTTTGCCCGCACTGAATTATTGGTTGCTGGTGATCTCAATATAGATTGGTTATCACCGTCCTCAAACCATTTTAAAGAGGTCTGCGAAGGCCTGACTCTGACGCAACTTATTTCAGAGCCTACACGACCTAATTTTAAAGATTTATCCTGGTCAACTTTGATTGATCTGATTTTAACAAATAGACCGCACAAGTACGCTCTGAGCGGCATCTTTCCCTTGGATTTTAGTGATCACTGCCCAGTAGCATGTATTAGAGACATGAAACTTACAAAGGCTCCTCCATGTTTTATAACTAAAAGAAATTTCAATCATTTCTGTGAACAGGCCTTCCTGCACGATATCTTCTGGAGTGATTTAAGTTCTGCAGATTTTATTCCAGACCCTGACCTAGCATTGGCTCACTTTACTGCCGTGTTTAATCGAGCTGTGCATAAGCATGGTCCGGTTAAGAGACTTAAGGTTAAAAATAGAAGAAACCCATGGTTTTTGAATGCCTTATCCACTGAACTACGCGTCAGGGATGAAGCATGGGTTAAAGCTAGGGAAACCCAGGCACTTTCTGACTGGCAAGTTTTTCATAAACTAAGAAATAAATGCTGCTCACTGATTAAAAAGGCAAGATCTGATTATTTTATCTCGTCACTGGCCAAAAGTCAGGGTAATCCTGCTAAATTTTGGAAAATTGTCAAGTCCCTGAATTTTAATCCATCTTCATCTATTCCACACTCCATCCACACTGATTCTGGTCCTATAACTGATAAACACAAAATCTACGATCTTTTCAACCAACATTTTATTGCGGCTGGAAACCTTTTTGAAAATTTTATTATTCAGTCCACTACAGGAGATATGTCTGACCTCAGCTCTAGTTCATATAAAATTCTCCAACACCTAGAGTTTTGTTTTCATTTAGGGAATTTCAAGTGAATGAGGTCTTACAAGAATTGAAACGAACTGATGTGAATAATTCCACTGGAGAGGATCATCTAGTTCCGAGTCTTTTGCGTTTAGCAGCCCCAATGATTGTGCATTCAATAACTAATATTTTTAACTTGTCAGTATCGATGGGGACTATTCCCAGTGTATGGAAAGCTGCTCATGTTTTTTCCATTATTTAAGGGTGGTGATCCCAGTTCAGTGAACAGCTACCGACCTATCTCAAAATTGCCTTGCCTGGCTAAGATTTTAGAATCCCTCGTTAAGCAACAACTTTGCAGCTTTTTAACTTTCAACAACATTTTAACTTCACAACAATCTGGCTTCAGGCCTGGTCATAGCACCATTACAGCAGCCTCAGTGGTTATAAATGATTTGGTATCAGCTGTGGATAATAAACAAAAATGCGCAGCCCTATTTATTGATTTAGCAAAAGCTTTCGATACAGTAGACCATTGCATTTTATTAAAAAAGTTGTCCTCCATTGGTCTTGATTGTGTTGCCTGCTTGTGGTTCCAGGACTACCTCTCTAATCGAAAACAAGCTATTATGCTTGGGGATGCGGAGTCTCAATTTCTAAAAGTGACGAAAGGAGTACCCCAAGGATCCATACTTGGACCAATTTTATTCACAATTTATATAAATAATATTGCCCGTAATATTGCAAATTGCAAGGCTCATTTTTATACAGATGACACTGTGTTCTACTCCTCTACGCCAAAGTATGCCCAGGCCCTTAGCTACTTGCAATCGGCTTAATCATATTCAACACGCTCTAGCTGATCTGAAACTTGTTTTAAATACTGATAAAACTAAGTTCGTGTTTTTTTTCTGCACAGAATGCAATTATGCCAAATGACTCAATTTTCTCTGTGCCTGGTGCTAAAATTGAGCAAGTTCAGTCTTACAAGTATTTGGGTATTTGGCTGGATCATGATTTTTCCTTTGAGACTCATGTGTCTAACTTGTCCAAGAAAATTAGAGCAAAAATTGGGTTTCTTTACAGAAACAGGTCTTGTTTTTCTGTAGACAGTAGGAAGAGGATTGTCCAGGCAACAATCTTACCCTTATTTGACTATGGGGATGTCCTTTACATGCATGCCTCTGATAGTACTTTAAGACCTTTGGACGCAATTTATCACAGCGCTCTGCGTTTTATCACTGGAAATGGTTTCCGCACTCATCACTGTGTTTTATATAGTTCATTAGGGTGGTTTCCCCTTCATTTTAGAAGGAAGCTCCATTGTATTTTACTTATTTATAAAGCATTACTTGGCAAACTTCCTTCTTATCTTACTATGCTTTTGTCCATCAAAATCAGAAGCCAGAATGTCAGATTGCAAGGGTGGATTTTGTTGGAGGCTCCCAGGACTGGAACAAATTTGGTTTTTTCTGCTTTTAGCTCATTTGCACCCTGTGTCTGAAATAGATGCCAAGACCCTCTGAAGCTTGATTGTCTCATTCCATATGAGTCCTTCAAGAGTCGACTGTGGGAGATGTTACTTGAGGAGGCCAGATGTTCTTGCCTTTAGTTTTAACTGTGGACTTGTTCTCTGTCCTTTGTATTTGTATGTTCTACTTATTTTATTATTTTCTTTTTTATTTCTAATTGCATTTTAAAGTTTGTTTTACTTTATTCTGCAATTGTTGTTTGTAATTGTGTGAATTTTATGGAGCTCTGTGTTAACCGACTTTGTAATTGTTTGATTGTATTCAGGGCTCCCCTGAAAAAGAGACCTCGGTCTCAGTGGGACTTCCCTGTAATAAAGGAAAATAAAAATTTTTGGCTTGTGGAGTGTTCTGATCAGCAGTATCCATGACAATAGTCCAAGGAAGGACAAACTACAGACTGGCAACAGGGTGCTTTGTGCTCAAATCTCACTGACGGGCAGGGGCCGTGAAGGCCATCTCATCTAGCCGAAATTGAAATATGGGCAACTGTGGCAAAGGCCAGAAAGGATTTTAATTATGGTTACAGGAGAAATGTGTTACAAGACACATTGCATTGCACCCTGCTGGGTGTAGGGCTTTGTAGCTGCAGACCAGTAAGAATGACCACTCTAACCCTTGCTCATCATCAAAAGTGCCGATGATTGGCACATCAGCATCAGAACTTGATCTTGGAGCTATTGAAGAAGGATACATGCTGAGATGAATCCTGCTTTTATTTATTTTGGCAGTGTACATGTGCCATTTACTTAGGGCAGAGATGGCACCAGGATGCACAGTGGGAAGAAAACAAGCAGCAGGAGGAGTGTTGGAAATGTCTGGCAAGGCATTCGTGGGGCTGGGCTCACATGTGGAAACCGGCATACATGAAGTCACCAGCCTAACAGCCACAGCAGTTCATTGAAACATTTAACATAGATCCCACAGTTCAAAGTTCACAGCAGACAGTATTTAAAAAATTAGGTAAAACCTTTTGTTTTAGCAAGATTTGGCTTGCCGTTTAAATTGCTCACCAACCACTTCATTCTTACGCTCAAAAACAGCCCAATTATCCTAATATCTAATTTCACTGACAGCAAGGAATTAGCCTTTGCCAAATAAAACCAAAACTTCCCATAGCGTAGTTCCCGCTGTACCATTCAAGTTGTACCCTGAAGGTATGCATGTGCCATTGGACTGCGTAATTACCAGTTTAAATTGTTGTTACTATATTGGAAACATATTGCCAAGTTTGACCAAAATTAGCCTTTGAGGAGCAAATAAAAGAAGAGGGCAGATTAAAAAATATGGTAAAACAAGCAAACTGCATATCTGCATAATGCTGCTGTTTAGCACATTCTGACTAGCACTCATTGGTAAACATTGTATGCATTGTGTTTCAGAAGCATCAGTAGGAGCAGGGGAGTGAATGCATGAGTCAGGCTGATGGTACCAGCTTCCAGATAAGAACCTTATACTCTAAATTTGAAATAAAAACCTCCCCCTTTCAGCACAAACCACATTAGCCTAAGTTGTTTCCATTAAAGCAACCCTCATCTTCAGTCTTTGTATGATTTAAAGCTTTGTTGCACTTTAGCTGCCTAGAGATGCACCCTTTCATTTTAAAGCAACTCATTTACCTAATTTAATTAAATCAGTTCATTGTCTCATAAAGATGTCTAGAATGGCAATATGGTGTACTTGAATACAGAGCTGAAGAAACATTTATTTTTCCCTTGGGGAGATTAAATCTGGCACAGTCACCTTGGATTCAGGTATCCCCTCATTTGAATAATGGAGCCTGAGTAGTTGTGTTGCTTTGTCCATGTTTCAGTTAACACCAAAGAAATTATATTCCTGGACTGACATGGCGACACATCATACGAGCTGTCATTCACACAATAAAGATATTCTGTGGACTGTTCACAGAAGAAAACAAAATGTAGCAGTACTGAGTCCCTGCCAAAATGACAAAATAATAAGCACAGACATTCATTCAAATTGAAAATTAAATACAAGAAATCAGTGAACCATTATTATTCAGTCGGAAATGATCATCCTTTGCTGTCACTTTCACTCCTTGGAAAATAAAGTCATCTGTGAAGCAGTTGCCTTTTTCTATTTTTTTTTCTTTTTCTGTTCTCCACTGACTATCAGCTTGACAGTGGACTAGATCATTTAGCAAACTGTTGCAGCATAGACGATTCGTCAACATCTCTTAAAGGGATTTTGAAGATGTATACTGAACTGTCCTGAGGCTTGATTCTTGTCTCCCTGCTTTGGAGCTTTCAGAAAATAATAGCTGCTTTGTCAATGGTGAGATGAATTTTGAGAATTTTAATCCATGTAACTGGCAGTCAAGATGATTTAAGTCTGCCATACTGTTACTGCCCCCCTGTTCAGCTTGCATGTTGTGCTTATTTGCAGGTGCCCGGTGGGCGGAGCGAGGGGCCATTGGCACAATGGAGAGCACCTGTATTTTGTTCACTGGGCTAAAAAAAAAAGCCAATTCCCCATCTTAGGGAGCGCTCTCCCCCTCTTGACTTTTGCTATGGGTTAGGTCTTTTTTTGGTCAGATTGCATACAACACTGCTTCACTATTCTTTGTACACATCCACTCCCTTACATTACTGATGATACTGACTTTGAGACCCAACATTTGTCTTTTTGTTATATTTGGTTTACAGCAATAAAATGAATTTTGCTTTTTAAATGCATCAGTGTGCATCTCCCATCTCGCTATGGCTTTTGAGCCAAGTTGAAACACACACACATATTGCTGTAAATTTTAGTCAGGTCCACACCTATTGGAGCCCATAGTTAAAATCCAGAGAAATCAGAGTTTAAGGGGTTAACTGTTCTGTTAAAGGCCATCTGAAACAAGCGGAAGTATACGTGATATTAATGATGTTCTACAGCCGTTATTTGGACCTGGTGCTGAAGTGCCAAAATGCTTCTAAACGGAGAAAACTGATCTAATTCTGCTGTCTTTTTCACTAGGCTCTGCCATTGTTAAGTCCCACCAGCAGTGATGTCACTGGAATGGTAGGGTCTTCTTAACTTTTATAGCAGTGAACTACAACTCAGTGGTTTCCAAAATAACAAATCAGCAAGAAACAGAGGTAAAGGACGTCAACTTTTTGAAATATGAATTAGATAATTGACTCATTAGATAGTGGTACAAATTTTCACAGGGGAGAAGGCTACTTACATTAGGTAAAAACTAAAGCTTTGTTTTGAAAACTGCAAAATTATTGTTAATTTTTTCATAGGAATCAGCTGTAAAAACGGTGCCCATTGGATCTTTGTCCCTAGGGTGGGTTTGAGTCTATTTTTAATTCTGCATGGGTCAGGGTCCCAGCTTTCACATAACAGACGGGTCCTGGGTGGTTCCAGGTCGAGCATTTCTGGGTTTGGGCACAAATTTCTGGATTCGTGAAGACCTTTAATATTGCTCTTTACTGGCGAAGTAGTGGCACTGTTGCCTCACAACAGTAGAGCTTGCATTTTCTTCCTGTGCAGGTGGGTTCCATCCCGCACTCAAAACACATGTGCTCTGAGCTAATGAGAGCCTTTAAACTGTCTAGGATGGGTGTTCTGTCCTTCGCCCATAGCATCTGCCCCTCTGTTACAACCTGGCCAAGGGGAAACCCTGGCATAACATTAAAAATAAGATTCCTCTTTCCAGCTCTCAAAAACCACAACCAGCACAGGATTTGCAGGCCTTTAAAAATGTATTTAAATCTTTTAGCTTCGGGGTGGGCCAACAGCAAAACAACAATCAAAAGGGAACTAAAGTTAAGCAATCTAAATTTATTTTTACTCAAATCAGAGAAACAAAAAGACAAGTGACTAACCCAACTCCTAATCAAAAATAGGAGAGCCCGCAGTAGCTGAAGGATGCTAGGTTTTTAAAATGAAAACTTGGGGGCTGGAACCAATCAATTTCCTAGCAAAACCTATGCAATCACACGGTCAATCTGTGGTGCCAATTGAACGACAAAAAAAAGGGAATTTGAAATTTGAAGGCTTGTCCAATGGTGATGGTCCAGAATACAAAGAAAAGAAATAAGTCTGCCTTGGGATTTGTGATTGACATTACATTTAAGAAGCCTGGGGGGCACCAAATGACTGATGCAAAGACTAGTTTGTCAATATCAGGACAAAAAAAAAATACCAACAATATGAAAAGACCAAAAACCAGTACCGACCTTCTCCTGCGGTTAAACTGTTTGGCTTCCTACGTTCCTGATACTTCCAACTGCACACCTGTGACTCTCTGAAAAAGCCTCCATGACTACTGTGATGACTTGCCTATGCCCTCTGGTGCGCAACTGAAGTAGCAACAGCTATATTTACTCAGTTTTCCACACAATTCATGCAGCACACATCAAAACTGGTAACAAAAGACTGACCCCTAATTATTACCATGACAACAATTCAACACCAAACAAACAATGAAGGTAATACGAAGTTCACGCATGTATCCGTGGGGTGAGAGAGAACCCCACGTTTGGGATCTTGCTTTTACATCAGTCCATTCAGCTTCCTACAGAAGACATTTTTGCGATCGGTCACTCCAGTATGTTACATTTGACTTAGACTTCAGCTGAGCTTTTGTGCATCTGGTAAGATCTGCACTACCTTCCCCCAACAACTAAGATCTGCAAACAGCAATGGAGTTCACTAAAATAAAACTATCTCCTGTGGCAAAGCTTCTTTTGGCCTTTGACCACCATTGCTGTTTCTGTGCCAGAAGTAAATACTCCCGAATTTGTCAGCACCAGAAGAGGTCTAAGAGGAATTTAACTTGTGTCCATTATCGCCTGGTGTACAACTGACTTTTCTCAAAAAGATCCAGTGGTAGATCAGGTTTTTTATTAAAAAAAGGCGGTATTTTGGAATCAGAGGTTTGAGAATAGGATGATATCAGATTTTTGTACTGGGATCGTCATGCGATATGGCTTTTATCTCACACATAACAGTTTGTAATCTTTCATCATCCACACTTTGTTGATGAAGTACCAAGTTCAGCACCTTTCTCACCATGCAAATTATTTTTCCCCGTGCACCGCCAAGATGTTCAGCAGGTGTGTTGAAGTTTGATTTCACCCCAGACTGAAGTGAGCAGTTTTGAATTGAATGATTTAGAGCAGAATTCAATTTTTCTTTCTCTTTCAATTCATATTCTGCTCCCACAATGTTGATTCCATTGTCTGATCTGATGTGTGATACTTTCCTCAGTATTTATGGAAAGAACACTACTTACAATTGAAGGAACATCAAGTTAGCTTTTTCCATAAACAAAAATTTTCTCTTTCTTCAATCTGATTCTTTTAACAAATGTCATCATCAACAAGTTTTTTAGGAGTTTCTGTGCCCAGCATTTTTGTTCTGAATATTTGACAGGGGACTTCCAAAAACTATCATATAAGAAGCATTCTAAGCGGTTTATTTAGCACAATGCCATTACGTCACGGAACACAAAACCCGACTCACATGCGCAGATGTTGTTGTGGGAGGGAAGTGCACCACATAAGATATATGCAACGGAGGCTATGCGCTTTTTTGCCTTTTCCATGAAAAGAAACAAGTTATCAGCTAGTGTGTTGCATTCAGTGCTTCTTTATTGATGATGGTTGTTGCATTTAGTGCATTTTTGATTATGACAACAGTCACTATAGCCTCTCCTTTGACCTCTGGGCCATAACTACTGATAGAAGCAGAATCCACAGCATAAATAGATCATTCTCTTTCATTCCTGAGTAGAAAGCCTGGGCCAAGGATTCATCTGCTGCATGTGAAAAGGTTCTCAGCTTCCCGTGCGAGGCCTTTCCCAAGTCCTGCTTTGTATCAATGTACCATCATTGTGAAATGGTAGTGGCTTCTCTTATACCAGAGTGAATACTGGCCACAAAGATGTGAAAGCATTTGGTTTCATTTCTAATGTATTTAAGCATGGTTGTGTTGTCAGTCCAGAAGGTAGAATTTTCCAGCTGCAGTGTTCAGCATCCAGTCAACTGGCATTTTAAGCACAGCAGCTGTTAGTTCCATCCTTGTAACTGTCACTTTCTTGAATGAAGAAACCAATGCCTTTCCAAGGACAGTGGCTAGACGTTGCATCCTCTTGTCATTCTGAGGTCTCAGGTACAACATACAAAACGATGCCATAACTATCCTTGCTAGTGTCAGAGAAGTGATGCAGTTGGGCACTTGTGAGCTGTCCAAAATCATTGAGTTCGCACCTCTGCTCTGCAGCTGGTTTGAGAATGTGATCATCCCAATAGTAGCTCAACCAACAGAGGTTTTGTGACATCAGTTTAGCAGGTAAAAGGTGCTAAAAATCCTATGCGGATCAGAAGGGAGCTTACAACAGACAAGATACCTAGTCTTGTGTTTTTTTTTTTTTTTTTGACTGCCGTATCGATCCCGAACGTTTCAGTTTCCATATACCACAGTAGTCCCATTGTCCCCTAAACTGGAAGATCATCTGAGTACAAAACCGATTCTTTCACTTCCTTGGATCATTTTTCACCATCACTGGATTACAACACTGATAGGTCGTTGCTGCTCCATTTTACCAGCTGAAACCCACCCAGCTGGCATACTGTTGTCGGGTCTCTAAACAAGGTCATAGCTTTAGCCCCTGAGGGAAGTGACTTCAACTTGTCCACATAAAAATTGTGCTTAGAGTCAGACACTTACTGGGAAAGTTGCTACGTTGTCCTCAGCAGAGTTCAGGGTAAGGCTGGCATAGCTTGGTGATGATATTTCCCCAAACAGATATATAATCATTCTTTGTTCACTGAGGTATTCTGCCTTGTTATGTTATGTTATGTAATATTAGCACATAGAAAAAATAATCAGGAAAACTGGACTGCTCCCAAGTGAATATATGTATAAATATGGTAATGCACACCGAGAGTAAATACACATACAATACTTACAGTCACCGAAAGACTGCATACAATAGGTTGAATGGTAATACATGGCACGAGAAAGGAGAAAACAAAAAGGTCGATGTGACACTGCCAGAGAAAAGAAATTAACAAAACCAAAAACACCACTAATAAAATAAAGAAAACTAACTACTATGTCATAGAAAGGAAAATCCCTATCTACACTTGCAGACTCAAAACATAAAATAGTGTGTGGCAGCTTCTTCTATACTAGTACTCTAACAAAAATATTCTGCATGTGTGAATGTTCAAGGGCCCCCATCTAACCAAGACCAAATAGAAAGTAGTATCCCACATCCCAAAGTACTGTAATATATTGAAAAATAATAATAATGATGATTCAAAACAGAGACAGACAAATTCACAGCATGGATATATGCTATGAGATGAATGAGCGCTCCTGATGACGGAGGAAGGACACTCTATATAGGCCAGGTTCAGACGAGGCAACGAAGGATTGGATGGCATGGAATGAAGCAGAATCTCAGAGTGGAGAAAGAGGAAAGTATCGGAGGCGTGATGAGCAGACGCTTGACAGTCAGGTTGATGAATTATGAAATGCTAAAACCAAGAAACTTCACCTGTGGGAGAAAATGAAACACACAGCACACACAGAGCAAAACACAATACAGAATTCCCGTAACATGTAATTTCACGATGTGGCCACCGCAGGAAGTGAAGTCTATGTTATGTTTTGCCACTGATTTAATTCATTGCCTGCATGTCAGCCATCACTGCAATAGATCCTGGACAAAACCTTGTGGGACATCTGAGCAAAGAATTTGTCAAGTCAGCTCCCTGGAGTCGCTGGCTAAGTGACATCCCTTCTAAACTTGCACTACAGTTTCCTTTTTTAAGACGGTGCACATCATGATGCAAGATGTGTCCGACCTCTCCTTTTCTGTCCTGCTGACGTTCTGACACCTGCTCTGCATGGCCTTTTTATGACTTTACTGCGACATTTAATGTTAACTCCTTTAAATTTAGCATTTTTCATTGATTTCTTTTTTAGGCAGAAGAGGTTTTGCTCACCAACATGGCAGTTATAGGGCATAGCAACATTGTCCTGTCTGAAAGGTTCTCAAGCTGTCATATTCATTGTTGACTTCAACGGTACTGTTCATAATTTTCAAGAACTTGAGACCTTCTTTGGACAAATCTTGCTTTTCTTCTGTTGATTTCTCATTTAGGTCATAGTTGTATTAGTTCAGCAGCAGTTCCTCCACATCACCAATGGATATTTGGTTAGTGGAAAAACTGCTGCCAGTCTCAGTGCCTCCTCTCAGTTGTCCATTGACAATCCATGCAAGTAGGGGTCTGACATCATGAAGTTCTTCACGATTGCTGTTTTTCAATTCTCATGGTTCCATTACTTTTGAAATGCAAGTTCCAATTAACACCTCCACATCAGCATCAATGACGGGAATTTCCTCATAGTTTAAGCGTAAACAAGCACTTAGCTCTTCCACTTTTGGAATGTTATCATGAGAGGACACATCAGGTGATTCTTTTTAGGCATTACTGAGGAGTACAGCTCCCTCCAATCCTGAGATAACATAACTGTGGACAAACTTTTCCTAGTGCATTGTCGTCAACAGGATGCTAGCATTTTTTCCTCTCACCTTAAGCTCTCTAATGTGTTGCACGGAGTGGACAATGGCTGTGCTGCAAGGATCTATGAATGCATTGGTCTTTAGCATTTTACTGCCTCTCATAGCCTTGATCTGTACAGGCATGTTTGGTAAGACACAATCCTGTGTTCTGGGCCCTGTATGAACTCATGACTCTTCCCGGGTGTTTGTTGTGCGTGTCCTCCAATTTGATTCCCTCTCCTTTAAATAAATGTGGAGCATGGTAGGATGCTTGAGGTTACATAACTTGCAAGACAGATGACTATGACAGTCTTTGCTGATGTGTACAACAGACAAACACCCAAAGTGAACAACTTTCTTTTTTTAGTAAGTTAAGTTTTTCTTGACGCAACTTACACATTTGTGTGCACAACTCCAATCTGTGACTGTCTTTGCACAGCAGACAAGATACCTTTATCAGGTAGGTTTTTCCTCCTTTTGCATCTGAGTAGCAGGTCCAGAATTAATAACTGCAACAGAGGTAGTTAAAATGCCTCATGCTCCCTTGATGCAAACCCGTGAAACTGTTTCCTCTTATATCTTTTGGTGGTAAGATAGATGTGCCTTGAATGTTTCTAAAGTGTGGACTAGAAGCAATTGAAACTGGCATCTCAATGAAATTGACAATACCACTGAAAGCTGCTTGATGATGGTGCTTCTCCTTTCCGTTTTTCCCTCAGTTTCCGATGACCTTACGGCAACTTCAAAATCATCGTACGCATCTTGAATGGTATATTCATCTCTGACATGCAAACAGTGCCCTCTATGGCATGACAGCAGATACATAGGAACAAAGCAAAAGCTTTCAAGGCCTTGACACCCTTGAATTTCTCTAATAAACATCCACAAGCTGTTTTCCATGGACACAGTGGCTATTCTTTGGTCTTATCCAAATCATTCTCATAAAATTATCCTGGCTCTTTGATAAGCCTGGTCAAGTGTAATGTGTTGACAGCTCTTGACTGGCTCCCTAGGCTGTCCATTAGTCTATAGCTCCAAGACGTATGAGAAATCTGCACTGCTAGCAGCCTTTCCTTCCACTTTATGCTCAAACGCAGTGATGAATAAGCTGAGCTCAATAGCGTCTCCATCAAAAGTTATTACATCCTTTGGGAGTAACGATAATGATGACGATTGCTGCACTTTTAGAGCCCTGATATCATTTTATGCATGATGGTAAGAAGGTTGTCTTGGTCTATATTGGCTTGCACCAAAGCAGCAAGCTGATTGGGTCCTCGCATGAAATGCATCACATTGTACATTTGTTGAGGGATGCCTGGTTTGGGTCCATATCATGAGCCTGTAGTCCAACTCCAAAAATGGTTTTCCAGGGCCATGCCCCTATTCGCTTTGCAGTTGAACCTTCTCCTCTTGGTGGATGATTGAGGTAATAATTTTAATAGTAGGGCCATAACTCCAAATGCATTGAAACTTTATTGCCTCCTATCAGTGGATGATTGAACTGATTGTTTGAATCCTTGGGCCATGTCACCATTAGCATTGCAGCTTTGCTACCGCCTATTGATGGACAAATGAGCTGATGATCTGAATTCTTTGGCCTAGCCTGGCATTGCAGCTCTGTGGCCTCCTATTAGTGTATGATTGCGCTGATGCTTTGGAATTTGTCCCAAAAAGTTAATAGCAGAGGGTGTGCATGAGGGATTACTTTTTGAACTTTTGGGATATGAATTAATTCCATCTAAATGAGCTCTTGAGCTCTATAAATCAGAACCTCTGTACTTAGTGTGTGCAGCAGTTTGACTTTGCAATTCGAGCGACTCCTTTTTAATTTGTTTCGCTGAAATGTCCACTGGCATAATTGCAGGAGGTTGGTGAGAATTTACAATTATTATTACTACGATAAAAATATTTATTCCTTTTCAATTGTAAAAATTCTAACACTAATTACTTTGCCACATAATGATCATTATATGAAACAAAAACAGCCAATCATCTGCACTGGATGCTAGACAGTTCGAAGCACTGAACTGCAGGAAATTTGGGTCAATATTCATTAGGGTTTAATCATGTTTAATTTTTTTTTTTCCTCATGGTGCTTGTAGCTCACTTAGTTACTATCATTTTCTTGAATTAAGATTTTGGTAATGATGTCATTACAAATGGTATCATATCCTTTGGTCACATCAGCATGTGTCTCATGTACACTCTACAGAGCCAGGACCCTCTTCAATTTATGCAGTTTTGTCAGGGAGGTGTGTGGAAGTGGAGGAGGAGTTGCAAGCCAGCAAAGGTAGCGATTTAAATCTTTGGATGGGTCGATTGGGTTCTTGCGGTGTGGTTACAGCAATTGCAAAGGGTTGGTGTTGTCTGTGGTGGTGGGGCTCAAAATGATATGTTTTCCGAGGGCCCAAAATCCCTAGTCGTGCCCCTTTATTCAATTAAGTGGATCAAGCCGGTAAACGAAAGAGTCAACAGAGCATTGTGCGGTCCTTCTGAGCAGCAAATTAACATAACCTCTTAATCAAGGGTCCCAATTATACTGGTACTGACTGCAACAGTCCCAAACAATGGGCATCCAGCCAAGTGGAACCCAAAGCTCACAGTTTGAATTTATCTGGAGATGTTGCCCAAGTCCCATGCTGTGGCTTGATGCCCAATAACTTTTATTGACCCAACGTAATCAATGAGCTTTGATTTACATCATGTAGTTTTAAAACAGACAAACGCACATAGACAAGGCAGATAAGCAGGTGACACAGCTTTTGCAAAAGCAAGCAATCTCTGGCACAGCAGCATGGAGCAACAGATTTCAAATTTAAGTTGCTGGATTAGTCTCAGCTGGCATTCTGCTTTTGCAAATACCCAATTTAGATCATCCCAAACATACGTGCAAATGGTAATCAGACCCTACACACCCACCAGACTTCTCAACTCTGCAATGTCTGGCTGCCTGGTGCCTCCCCCTCTTTGTACCTGCACATTCCAGTCATGTCTGTTGTCTGCTCTGGCTCCCTAATGATGGAATGACCTTCCCTCAGTGGTCAGAATAGTGGAAACTCTGACCCTCTTTCAAGCTGTACTACACCTCCCCTCCTTAATTTTGTTTTAATTACATTTAATGTGACTCTAGGTTTACTTTTTTTTAATGCTAACTACATATTATCTGTGATGAGTTGTTTTATCAATGATTTTGCACAACATTTTCATCTAGAGGGTCCAGCTTCAAAGTTTTTCTAATCTCTTTTTTTCAGTTCTTTTGCACCTGATGATGCACTTTGTTGTGCATGTCACTCTGGGTTAGAGTGTCCGCTAATTGCCTATAAAGTAATGTAATGTAATGCAGTTTCAATACATCTGTACAGCTTCAGGTTGGAAGGGACAACCTCACTTACACATCTCACTGCATGGTATCACTTATGTTGTTGCATCCTTGTGATCACGGTATTTGGCTCGGACCAGGGGTTTCAAGCCCCATGTAGTCATAAGATCAGTACAGTTCCTCCCGCATTGCACTCCGGGTGATTGCACCCCTGCTTGGTCTCATCAAGCCGCTGCTAATTCATACCCTCCACCGTCTCTTTTTTTCTATGAATATATTGGGATCCTCAGTCAGATTTTCACCAAATGCAGTGAACATTTAGAACTCCAATGTCATCTGGGTCCTCAGGGTTTCTACTCAATTTCATACAAATCAATTTTTGCTCAAAAAAAAAAAAAAAAAAAAAAAGCAGCTTGTGCTTTGGTGTTGTGTGTGTTTCTTTAAAATCCAATTGTTCCAGCAACAGTCCAGCTTCGTAAATGGATCTGTATTGCAACATGAAACCCATACGTTCTGTTGCAGCATGGCAGTCCCTGTGCTCCTCTATTGCAACTGTGTAGCTTGATTCTCACCAGGGATGCTTCACTCTAGAACTATCCTCATAAAGAAACAGATACTTCTGTGCACAACCCCATTCCCAAAGCTTAGTGTGCTTCTGGTTTGTCATATTGAGCAGGAATGATTCACTTCCCCAAATGTGTAGTGCAGTCTTTAACTATGTAACTACAGGGAGTAGTCAAAGTATGAAAAACAATGCCATAAAGACCAGCTTCATGAGGCTCACCTGTACTGTAATTTTATTTTACTTTTCTCTTGAGACTGGTCCATGTATTGATTCTATTCTGTGGTGATTTTAAAGGCGTTGTGTCACGATTACTGTGCATGCTCTCAACTTTGAACGAGGTAAATCCGTTCAACAGCAAGTCAAAATCTAGAAGGTATTTTTTCTTCTATGATTATTAGTGATGGCAACTGGCTAAAAACATTCTTTGTATCCCGTTGTTAAAACTTAAAATAGCGCTTTGAATCCTCAAATTTCCATAGAAAACTCCTTATTATAAAAACCATAATTTCAGGTATCTAAAAAAAAAAATATATATATATATATATATATATTGCAAAATGAAAGTGGATTGGCAAGGATGGAATCAGATTATGACTTGCAGTCAAGCAGATTCACTTTCTTTGGATGTAAGTTCCGGGCATGCGCAGTAATCGTGACACAGCTCCTTTGAGAGCTGTACTTTTGTGATTATTACAGGCCATTGCTGACTCTAGTCATATTTTTGTTTTTTTTTTCAGTTTTAACTTATTTAAATGACTGACATTAATATTGGGAAGTAACAGATGATTTTTAATGTCTTTGGATAGCTGCCTAAATTTGAGTTAAATATAAAGAAGCCATAATTCATCAATAAAGAGACTAATTGTTTCCATTTTCCAATAGATACAGAAAAATCAAGCCAATTTGGGACATGCTGGACATAATAATCGACCAGAAGCAACACAGCAGTGTAGCATGTCCAACTGAACTTCCACCAGTGTTGTCAACTTTCAGTACCATACGGCTGTGCATAAAAGCTACACTGTACAAGTTTGCTGAACAGTGGCCACTCTGGCCAGAATAGTACTGCACCTTGACTTGAGCACCACTGATTGATGATGGAAACCGCAAGATTTAATGGGGTCACTATCATGACATACACGCGTGCGCCAATCTTTCCTCCAGTCTTGAAATCGTTTTGCTTGCATTTCAAGAGATGCAAATAAGTTTGAGGATCTTCGAGAATCTACTGTCATCGTTGCAATCCAAGCATTTTAGATTATTTCAGCTGGTTTGTCATTTAGATTGATTGTTATTTCATATTTTTGAGCTGTTTTTTTTTTTTTTTTGGGGTCCTAAATGTCGGTGAACTCCAATTTTTTGTTTATAATTTTGCATTCTTAAACATTCATTAATAGGATGGAGAGCTATATCAAGCAAGACACAGCTGGTATTGAGTTTGAAATTTTTTCACAGTTTTGATGTAGTACCACAAGGGAAAAGTGAGCAACACTCACGATTTTCTTTCTTTACATGGGTATCCCCAATTGCTTTGTACAAGTTCCCAGTTGGTTTGTAGCTTTGCAAGGAAGCAAGCTAAGACAGCAAATTTTGCAGTAATGAAAAGAACTTTATTGGAGTTTTCTCCTCTGGAATTATCTCCTCATCCGTTGTCATTAGTTTGAAGTACATCTGTATGGTTTTCTTATTATTATAGTTGACGAAATCTGGACTGCAAAACACTTTCAAAATCCTCTCAAACACAGAGCTGCAAATATCCATGAGATTCTGCTGATAAATCTTTTACTTCGTGACCTTAGCATATTATTGAAGTTCATACCTGCACGCGTTCTGACGGTGCACCTTTAACCCTTGTGTTCTATTCGGGTCAAATTGACCCGTTTCAAGTTTTTACGAAAAGATAATTGATACAAGGATAAATTTTTTTAACGTGAAATTCTTTGTCTTTGGCTTATTTTTTTTGAAGAACATATAAAATAAAAAAAAATTAATTCAGTGTATGTACATGCTACAATGCCCCCACACGTTTATATCCTTCATATGATGTTCGGGTCAGACTGACCCGGATACACATAGAGACACAGACACAGAGAGAGAGCACACACACACACGCGCACGCACACGCACGCACGCGCACACACACACACACACACACACACACACACACATACAGGGGCTCCAAAAATCTTGCAGGTCTTGATGCCCGGTCATCAAACCTGATGACCATCGACAATATGTGAAAGCTTCTTATGTTAGCAGTTGAGTGGGGAGGCTCTCTCAGTGGGGATGAGAGATAGTCAAGTATGACCTCTGGCTTACACTCCTCCCAGCCACTGATCCCTCCATCCCTATGTACACATAGGTTGAGAGAGAGAGACGTACACACTCACACACCTGCAAATTGTGGCAATCCCAACACCATGACGCTGTCTGCACCTATTTTCCTGCACTCTTTACCTTCTGTAATGTGGGAACCTACACAATATTAGGGCTGGGGCGATTCTGAATCGATTCTTTTTTAAGGCGTAGTACCACCACCTGCTGCCATGGGGCGAACATCTGAGCTTTCCCTTTTCCTTTATTAAACCCGACGCAGGTTGAACATCAAACATCAAAGGGCATGTGAACTGCTTCCGGAAAAAAAACTTGACTGACTGACTGACATCAGTATTTTTCGGCGACTGCTTCACGGAGCCAAGTAAAGGACTACTGAATCGTCTCCTATTAACCAATTAGGCTACTCTAAGAAAAGTAACCTGTTCCAGTTCACTTGCTTGATTAGCAATCAAATCGTGGATGCGTTTACTCTCTAAGTTGAATGAGTAGAGCTGTTTATTAAGACAGCATGTTTCATTGCTGCATTTTGAAATTTAAATGGCCATAGAACAGCAGAACATGAACACGATTGCCATTGCCACGGGATTTCGTGCAACTGTGATATTTTATATCTCACATTCACGTTTCATCCACTTTACAGAATGTTTTCCACCTTGTGTATTTTTCAGACGTTTGAAATCCAGGGCGATCCTACATACCCAAAAAGGGCAAAAATGTGGTACTCATGAGCACTACATAGCAATGGAAGGATCAGTGACCAGGAGGACCGTAAGCCAGAGGTCATACTTGATTATAACGCCACAAAAGGAGGGGTAGACAACTGTTGGCCTGGTACAGCTGTCAAAGAAGAACTTTACGGAGGCCACTCGTGATCTTTTACAATATTCTGAGTGTGTCAGCCTATAATGCGTTTGCAATCTGGATGGCAGTCAACCCAGACTGGAACCAAAGGAAGCTCCAAAGAAGACGGCTTTTTCTAGAGGAGCTCGGCAAGGCACTGGTGACACCGTACATACAGAGGAGACAACATCAGTTCAAATTTTAAAAAAAATTATAATAATTCATTGAAACAATGTTTCATTACATTTTTTCATAGATAAGCATTATTTATGCCACCTTCAGTTATGCCAGTCTTTATTATAGTGGATTTTTTAGATGAATAATAAATTCACTATCACAAAAACGCCTGATATGTCCATTGGTAAATCTGATAAATCAGAGATTAATAGTAAATATTCGAAATTTTGAAAATTCACAACAAATCAACCATATGTGCTACAGATTTTCAACTTTCACCAAAATGTAGCCCCAATACTGAAAAAAACTTTTGTACATTTAAACCTCTTGCAAATTATGAAGTCCATCACTCTGTTTTTTTTTCAAAAACTGTAAAACTTATTAAACCTATTTCCTCCCACAATTTTTGATCAATTGACACCAAACTTGCTACAGAGCATCTTCAGACTGTCCTACACAAACAATCCACACAGATTTTTGATTGATCGAATATTGAGCCTACAGTCCATCAAAATGTTTGACTGTAAACGGTATTGTAAACATCTACTTGCAAATTCTTGCTAAATACATTTTCAATGTTTATTAAAAAAAAAAGACAAAATTTTGGAGTCATGGTAGATGATGTTTGGAAAATATCAGACTTTTCATCTCAAAAACTGAATTTTTTACAGCATTTTGAATTTCGCTCTCATGCGAACAATTGGAGTCAATGCAAAAATGGCATTTTTAAACATCAGTTTTTCACTTATGGAGCCAATAAATTATTGTTAAAAACAAATTACCAACATCTTCATGGGGTCTAGATGCAATTTGTGTATTTTCGGATTTTTGTCTAAATAACTGAATTTTTGACAGCCGTTTGAAATCTGCCTTTACACGCTAACAGCTGCTGTCTTGAACACAGGTGACTGGCTTAGTCAATTTGTGAAGCTTCATGTGACATTTTCATTCGCCAATTAGCTCAGAGAGATAGAGCATAGTCTCTTGTGCCAGAAATTGTGAGTTCAAGCCTCAACTGATGTAAAATGCACATTAGAATGCCACCTTTTTTTCATCTTCCTACACTCTGCTTGTCGCTCAGAATTGCCTAATTTTGCCTAAAATTGCCCGGCCCCGACCATTGCTGCGCAGCAACTATAATTATATATGTTATCTATAATATAGATAACATATATAATTATAAAGACAATTATAATGAGATAAAGACAATACATGTTAAGTATTTTTATAAACATTTTTATTTCTGTATTGCCTTTAAAATCCAAAAAAATGTCCCGGGTCAGATTGACCCAAACAGTGCATGAGATACCTAAAAGTGAACCTAACACAAGTGTTAAATAGGCTGGAAAACAAACAAGTGAATGCCATGAAGACAATGAAGAGTGGATTGTTTTCCACTGCCGCAATTCAACTTTGTTATTGTGATATATACGTTGCCAAAGAAGCAATTTAAAATTTACCTTCAGCACCCTTGAATATAACAAGTCTAACTTTCAATATTGTTATTAAGTAAGTAACTACATCACCTCAAAGTTGAACACAACATCAGATAAGTGTTGCCAGACAAAACAAACCTCGCCCTCCAGCACTTATTTTAGTGCTTTTCATACTGACTCAACTTTATAAATGCGATCTCAACCGTGTTAAACTTAATACAGGGTGTTTAAAAAAAAGTATACCCAACTTTAATCATCGATCATACTGTAAAAAAACTACTGAATTTTATTTGAAGTGTGATATGTAATTCGAAAGAGCTGGTTTTACTCTTTTAAATGACATATCACACTTAAAATAAAATTAAGTAGTTTTTGTACAGTATAATCGATGATTAAAGTTGGGTATACTTTTTTTAAAACACCCTGTGGTCCTTTGTAGTCCTTATAGTCCTTTAGTCTGTGGCCTTCAGTTCGATCTTTCAAGGTCAGTCAAGGTCAAAGGTCATGTGTGAAATAAAAGGCCATATAGGAGTTCCTACATAGTCATAATAGTAAATATCTGTCTATCTGGGAATCAAGCTTTAAGAGAGACCCAAGCTTTAAGGGGCTCCTGAAGGATGATCAATTAACCCTTACATACTGTTCATATTTGATTCCCTCGCAGTATGGTCCGGGTTAATTTTGATCTGGACCAAGAATATCATCAAAATAAGAGTAAAATAAATTTTTAACTACAGATCTATTTGTAATGCAAAAATAGCCTATTTGACATTAGTAATTGGATGATTAATCCTTACTTGTTTCAGAGAGCAAGGAGAGTATTTTTTAGGTTGTACAGTGCTCGTTTTTGGAGAATAAAATCTAATATCACACAATATCCTATCGTGTTTTACCTAAGACATGAAAAGATAACATTCATAAGACTGCAATAGATTTCATTAAAAATGAAAATGGCAAGAACATTCTGGAACTGTTAAGACTTATAATATAACCACATAACCATGGTGACCATTAAACACTGTCCTCACTGCTATATCATAAAATTCACAATTTTAAGAGTCACAGAATCACATTCATTGATATTGATTCAACATTAATTGAAGTTCACAACACAAAACATTAAAAAAATACTTATTGCAAACTTGTAAACTAGTCTGTGCACTCAAAGCAGTGGTAGGAAACCTTGCATGTGTGGGACTTACATGGATTTCCCACATTTGCAGCAGGTTGTCCCCGTTTTGCAGTCCTTTTTTTCCACAGCGGAAATTGCATCTCCTGCTCTTCTGTCCCCTTGTGTTGGCTTCTTGTGTGACTAGTTGATCAGGGCCTCCACCCTCCCATCCCAAATTGATAATAATTTGTTTATTTTTAGATTAGTTTGTTATATTGCAAGGACTTGTAAGTGCAGTTCTCGTGTCTGTGTCAAGGCATCCTCTGACCTCGGTATGACTTCTGTTCCTTATGTGTATCATCACTGCTATGGTGTTTCATTATTTACTGTATTGAGATTCCCCCAGGACACTTCAAAGGCCAGCAGGTGCCTGTCTCTGCGGGAACCTGGACAAATGTGGCGGAACCACAAACAGTTCTAGTGACAGTGCCAGGGGTCCCCCTTGAACTCTGTCACTACTGTCCCGTAAAAAATACACACAGACATCGAATGTGCAGTTTGACAGTTTCAAAATTCCTTAAACCAACATTGTTGGTTTGACCCACACTAGTGGATATAAAATCCATTTAAATGGATACGGGTCAAATTTGACCCAAAACAGCCTCTATGCACAAAAATTTGTAGCACTCGTATAAAAATATAAAATTTTAAAATGGTTTAATTTTTATGTATGTTGGGTCAATTTAGGAAAAGTCATCAAATTTCAGACTGAAAGAATGACATTTCGGGTATGTTTACTGCTGTCAAATGTCAAAATGGGTCAAATTGGATCCCAACAGTATGTAAGGGTGAAGTCCGCGGCACTGTCAAAACTCTAATGTGGACCTTAACACCATCAATTGACTAAGTACCGTTTCATATCTGGTGTTCGAGGAGTGAACGTAGCTACGCGCAAGTTTATTGAAGTGGATTTCCGCACACTTTTGGCAATTCGCTGAGGAAGACATATCCACCCGAGGTTCAAAAGCGCAAAAAAAAAAAAAAAAATTTGAGAGCTCAGGAAAAGAAAACATGACAGTGGTTAGTGGTATAGATAAAGACCAATTAATTTAGCATGATTAGCCAAATACAACGTAGCTTTGCCCCTAACTGGACAGCTCAGCTGTATATGGCAGACAGCTGGCTAGCTTACTAAAGGAATTGGCGAACGGTTGACTTTGTACAAAATGAAACATTTAGTCTTTGACCCTTGCTATCTTTCCGTAGAATTTGTTAATTTGCAAGCAAATATCCAGATTGCCCCAGCTTTTGAAGTATATGCAGATTGTTTTTGTTGAAAACTAAAATTATCAGGCTAAACTAATTTTTGGAAGCTCTTAACCTTGCTAATTGGCTGGTCAGCTTGACTTTTTATAATGAATATAGTTTGTTGAATGCAACAAGAATGTAATGTGCAGTTTATTTTTTTTACACAATTGACAAACAATTTTTCCATTCTTTACGCAATTTTTAAAAGTGAAAATACATTTTCCCATTCTTTAAATTTTTTTTGATTGATTTTGTGACTGTTTACCCTGATGGCAACCAGACCTTTCTTGCCTGATGCATTTTCATATCAAAACCTGAAGGCCTACCTAGCAAGGTGTACCTAATGAAATAGTGGTGAGCGGTGAGTGTATGTGTGTGTGTGTGTGTGTGTGTGTGTGTGTGTGTGTGTGTATATATATATATATATATACAAAACCCCAATTCCGAAATAGTTGGGACAAAGTGTAAATTGTGAATAAAATCAAAACGCAATTTTCTTTCAAATCACACCAGCCAGTATTTTATTCACAATAGAACAGAGATAACATAGCAAATGTTGATACTGAGAAATTTTACAATTTTATCCACAAAATGAGCTCATTTCAAATGTGATGGCTGCTACAGGTCTCAAAAAAGCTGGGACAGGGGCCTGTTTACCATGGTATAGCATCCCCTCTTCGTTTTAACACAGAGTGGAGGCGTCTGGGCATTGAGGAGACAAGTTTCTTGAGTTTAGCCATTGGAATTTGATCCCACTCTTGTTTAATACAGGCTTCCAGCTGCTGGAGAGTTTTGGGTCTCCTTTGATGGACTTTTCATTTAATTATGCGCCAAATGTTCTCGATCGGTGAAAGATCAGGACTGCAGACAGGCCAGTTCAGCACACGGACTCCTCTACTACGAAGCCATGCTGTTGTAATAGCTGCAGTATGTGGTTTTGCATTGTCCTGCTGAAATACACAAGGCCTTCCCTGGAATAGATGTCATCTGGAGAGGAGCAAATTTTACTCTAAAACCTTTGTATACCTTTCAGCATTTGTGGTGCTTTTTAAAACATGCAAGTGTGCCACACCATATGCACTAATGCATCCCCATACCATAAGAGATGCTGGCTTTTGAACTGAACACTGATAACAGGAGGGGTGGTCTTTCTCCTCTGTAGCCTGGAAGACACAACGCCCATGATTTCCAAGAATAATGTCAAATTTGGACTCGTCTGACCACAGGACACTTTTCTACTTTGCTACAGTTCATTTTAAATGAGCCTTGGCCTGCAGAACACGGCGGCGCTTCTGAATCATGCTCAACAATGGTTTCCTTTTTGCATGATAGAGTTTTAGGTGGCATCTGTGGATGACACGGCAGACTGTGTTTACTGACAGTGGTTATTTGAAGTATTCCTGGGCCCATTTAGTAATGTCAATGACAGAATCATGCCGGTGAGTGATGCAGTGGCGTCTGAGGGCCTGAAGATCACGGGCATCCAGTGAAGGTCTTCGGCCTTGTCCCTTACGCACAGAGATTTTTCTCTGAATCTTTTGATGATGTTATGCACGGTTGATGATGAGACCTTCAAAGCCTTTGCAATTTCACGTTGAGGAACATTGTTTTTAAAGTATTCCACAATTTTTTTATGCAAGCCTTGACAGGTTGGAGAGCCTCTGGCCATCTATATTTCTGAGAGACTCAGCCTCTCTAAGACATCCCTTTAATAGCCAATCATGTTACACAGCTCAGGCCAGTTAACTAAATTACTCGCTAAATGTTCTTTCAGCTGATTCTCTTATATATTAACAGGCCTTTTCTTGAAAAATCTTTCGGTGCGCAAACATTTGCGCAAGTAAACTTAATTTTTCAGCCTTAGGTGCACATTTTTTTTAGGCAGTGGATATTTTGCCGTGAACCGGTTTTACATTTCTTCGGCTATTTGGCCGTGACCTCCGGTACACATGCGCAGTTGTATTATTTTTGGACTTGGATTTTTGAACAAGAAATCAATGGAGTTTGGCCAACGTTAGTGTAAGAACTCGGAAGCTAGCGAACAACTGATCAGGGGTGCATTTCCCAAAAGCGTAGTTGCTAATTAAGTTAGCATCTGTGATTTTGGGAAACCCATCCCAGCCTCGTCAATGCATAACTGACCTAGCTACACAGCTAATGCGAAATAACTGCGATTCACGGTTTTTTTTAATTGATTTATATACACCGCAAATAGGTAGCTGAGCAAGCGAACTAGCTTGCTAGCCCAACGTGCAAGCTAGTTTGTTGGTTTCTTAGTCAATGTTAGCTGGCAACCTTTATATTCGGTACATACTAATGCCAGCTAGTGAGCTAAGTTAAATGCTCGCGGTGCGACTCCAGCTAAGTTAGTTCGCATAATAATGGCTATACACATTTTAAATTGACTTAAATGCATGAAATATAACGTTAGCTAGCTAGCAAGCAAGAAAGCCTTTATGCCGACTTAGCTAGCAATATTTAATGTATGTAAATATGAGCTAGCTAACTAAATGGCGAAGTTAGAACTATTCACTATTATCCATTGATTTCCGAGACCAAGTCCAAAAATAATACAACTGCGCATGTGTACTGGAAGTCACGGCCGTAAAAATGTAAAACCGGTTCGCGGCGAAATATCCACTGCGTTTTTTTAATGCAGCTCAAATGCTATTTTAGGAGCGCAAACCGCGCCTTTCATGAAAAGTTAAGGTGATATTAATGTTGTACATAATTAATCTAAACTAATGAAAGCAATGTATTATGGCGATCTTTAAAATATGTAAATCTACCATGTGCAACGCTACCTTTCTTTTCCTACATCATATCCTTCTTATATAGGCACGCAAGTGTGCATTTCAATTGTGTCCTTAGATCCGCCCTAACTACAGTTAAGATTAGTGATATAGGCATTAGTTGCTGACTTCGATATAGTCTTGGAACATAATGTTAAAGAAACAAATCAGGAGTTTGGGGGAATTTCCTGTAAGTCGCAGATTGTTGAAAAAATTGGAATGAATTTTCAAGCAACATTTCACTTACCCAGCTCAACTACGAACGGGGCCACCACTTGGGAACAATAAATCAGCTTACTTAGTATTCTCTCCAACTTCACCCCAACTTCTCCAACTCCAAGGCTAGGCTGCTTCACTGAGACCACAACCAACTACAAGGCCTACATTACCATGCAGTATGCCGAAGCCGGAAAAGACACATGCACAGTCGCACACACTTATCTATTCGTCCATTCCCCCATTCGCCCACTTGCTTCACTGTCCAACCAGCCGGCAAGTCGCTTGTGCTAGCAGGTGTAGCAGCTAACAATACCTCAGCACCTGCTGCGTCAGAGGAGCACTCGGCCTCAACTTCACATTGTTTTTCTGGGGGGTCACTGGGTGGGAGAGGAATCAGAGGATCCTCCGTTTTGGTAGCGAGAGTGCGCCCACTGTGCTAGCTGCCCCAGCATCGTCTTTCGGTACTTTTTCATCTCTGAGTGCCACATTTTTGGATGTGAACCCAAAGTGTACGAGTGATATATTCTAGTTTAGTTTTCGCTTGCTCGCCATTTTTAGTACGAATTCTCAATGTTATGCCTTTCTTCTGTTTGGCGCACATGGCTAATTTGCATACGTGCACAGGACTGGCTGGCTCTGCTTGGCAAAAAATAGAACATATTTGTGAATAAATGTTTTGAATTCCGTATACTGGACATGGTGAGCTTAAAAACATTTTAGTGACCATTAGTGACAATAAAATATTTTATTTTTTATTTCTCAAGACAAAATTTGAGACCCCTTCAAATTTTGCTTTTGAGGCTTTCAGGGGGTCTCATGGATTATCCCCCCCGTATTTCGCACACTGCTCCAGCGACCTCCAGGCTTGAAGAGGTTGAAAGTCTTGAAGCTATAAACTTTAGGTGGCATCACTCCTCCTATTTAGTCACTTTCTCCTCTCCTCTAGGCTTGCTCTCCCGCGCAGAGCAAGCGGTGGACTATACCATTTGTACATTTCAGAGGGGGGGGGAGCAGAGGCCCCTAGTATTTTATTTCACTCTATTTGAAACCAACTTTAATCTTTTGACCAATCCATTTAGCATTTAGTCGCTTTTGATTTAATAATGATATTAATTACTAAGAAAAAATTAAATTAATAAAAAAAATTACACTTTTCATTCCAGACTTCTCAAGGGCCCCCCTCCCACTGTGGGCCCGGGTAATCAGTGCACCCCCCTCCCCCGTGCCAGGCCCCTGTGTGCACCCCATTACATCTGGCGTAAAACTAACACAGCATTTCATAAAAAGAACATCATACCAACAGTCAAACGTGGTGGTGGTAGTGTGATGGTCTGGGGCTGCTTTGCTGCTTCAGGACCTGGACGACTCGCCGTAATTGATGGAACCATGAATTCTGCTCTTTAGCAGAAAATCCTGCAGGAGAATGTCCGACCATCAGTTTGTGACCTCAAGCTCAAGTGTACTTGGGTTATGCAGCAGGACAATGGTCAGAAACACACTAACAAGTCCACCTTTAAATGGCTTAAAAAAACCAAAATGAAGGTTTTGGAGTGGCCTAGTCAATGTTCGGACTTAAATCAGATTGAGATGCTGTGGCATGACAGGCAGTTAATGTATAAAAACCCAGAAGTGTAGCTGAATTAAAACAATTCTGCAAAGAAGAGTGGGCCTAAATTCCTCCACAGCCATTTGAAAGACTCATTGCCAGTTATCGCAAACGCTTGATTTCAGTTGTTGTCGCCAAGGGTGGCACAACCAGTTATTAGGTTTAGGGGGCAATTACTTTTTCACATAGGGACAGGTAGGTTTGGATAGCTTTTTTTCTCTCAATAAATGAAATAATCATTTAAAAACTGCATTTTGTATTTACTTGGGTTATCTTTGTCTAATATTAAAATTTGTTTGATGATCTGAAACATTTAAGTGTGACAAATATGCAAAAAAATTAATCAGGAAGGGGTCAAATACTTTTTCACGGCACCGTATATACACATACACACACAATCACACACACATATATATACGTATATGAGGAAAAAGATGGCCAGGTTTATTCTGATAGGTTAGCCTGTGAGATTGGTGTAATATCTGCTCATTATCTCAACCGCTTCTTTCTCATCAAATTCGCTGGGGAGTTGGAGTCTACCTTGGCCAACAGTGGGAGAAAGGCAGGAAGGCACCCTGGACAGCTCACCGGTGTCGTAAGGTTTGCACACCATTAACTCGCGCACTCATACCAGTTCACCAAGCATGCATGTTTTTGGACTGTGGGGAGAAACTGGAGTACCTAGATGAACACAGGGAGAATGTGCTACCTGTATTAAAAAAGAAATTTATTTGTGAACATTTAATTAATTTAGTAATATAAAATTAAAAGCATTTAAGACAAAGTGATAAAAATGTTACAGTTGTGCTCAAAAGTTTGCATACCCTGGCTGAATTTGTAAAATAGGTAACGTTTTTCAAAGAAAACATGAATGGCCAGGCAAAACACATTTCTGTCATTTCTTATTGGATTCATATCCAACTATAGGTCAAGTAGAATGGCACATTCATAAAAGATGGAAATAAGGGAAAAAATTAGGGCAAAAATGCTGTCTTGTCGCGTTGCGGCTGGATGTTCTAATTACCCAACTGAGCCACGAGCTGCAAAACTGCAAAAGATGAATAACAGCAAAAAGCATGGACAAAGCAAGTGCAGAGGACCAGGGCAAACTGGAAATTCAGTGGCATTTCCATCCTGTGTTGTAACCATTTTACTGAGGATTGTTTTGAACAGACGCCCATTCTGAAAGAGAACTTTAGGTTTAAAGTTCATTGTGAAGATATATTGATATTTGAAAACGGCATTATGTTTGAGTATGAGAAATCTGATGTGCAAAATTGGCTTATTAATTGTCTTAGAAATGAATATAAGAATAAAAAGGTTGTGGTGGTTAACCCGGTTTTGCAGTTTAAGTTTTCTACATGAAACACTCACTGAGCTTATATACAACGTAAATTGATACAGCTCAGTTGATGAAAATTTAAACTACATCTGGACATTTATCAAAATTATGCTGAGAGGTAAATAACAAAAGTCTCCTAAATACAACAATTAGACATGTCTACTGGCCTAGCCCTTGACTAATCCCATCATGAAATGTGCACAAAAATAAAATCTCGATCCATTTATTCAAAATGTTATTTATTTTCATTAGTGGATCATCACAAGCATTTAATACCAACCATGACCTGTGTCCATTCATATTTCTTCACCCTCCTCGCCTTCAGCAGTGGACACCACCACATTACAGTCATCTGTTGCATAAGGTTCTAACATGTCGGGCAGCATTTCCCCCATTTACACATTTTTAGAAGTCTCTGCTTCTTCAGAGGATAATTTTCTCAAACTGAGTTGACAAATCCCTGAATAATTGTGAACTTCTCTGACTTCACTCATGCTTTGAGCCATTACGGCTTCCTTTGTTTACTACTGCAATGACGCCTCAGCATAACTTCCGGTTTCTGGCAGCCTTCCAGAAGCTGGGAAAGCTGTGCCCTCTGTTCGCCAAAGTTAAAATTCAAACTGCATTTTTGTTTCATTGAATATATTTAGAATAGTATTGGACAAAAGCAAATTTTTTGTTGTTCATAATGAAATAAATCCAGTTTGATGTCAGCCACACTTTAAAACTAAAATTAAAATGCATGATAGTGGGGGTTCTATTTACCCATTGACAGTATTTAACTTGCATAAGGTACTTAGTCAGTGAGCACGTTTACAAGGACAGCAATAATTCGATATGAACTCGATTAAGACACTCCGATTACGTCAGTGCCATGTAAACAGCATGTTCTGATAACCTTAATCAGAATAAGGTCATAGTCGGAGTAAGCAATAATCGGATCAAGAAGTGGAGCATTCTGACTTCATTCACATAATAGAAGTCCACTGCTGGCATCAGTGCACCTTAATCGTACTATTACGTCCTATTGAGGGTTTTCACGGCATTTTGTGACACGTCGGGCCGACGAACTTTAAAATACAGACCCTAGTTTCCCATTGTTTGCTTTAAGAAGACTGCTGCTAATAAAAAGAAGTCCCAATATTTTTGGAATGAGGATAAAACTATGTATGCTGCATGTTTTGAGGAAAATTATTATCATGAAGATTTTGGATGGGTGCATACACTGCAATGGGGCCGTTTTCATAAAGGTTGCCGATCGAATAAGGAGGAGGGTTACACAGATCTGGAGTGGCCGCAAAAAGCATTGGATTGGGGTGCCCCCGTGGCTCACTGGTCTAAGCGCATGCACCATAAAGGCTATGTCCTTCCCGCAGCGACCTGGGATCAATTCCAGTTTGGGTCATTTGCCGCATGTCTTCCCCCATTCTTCTCCCGAACCTTCCTGTCACTCTCCACTGTATATCTATCAAATAAAGGAAAAAAATCCCAAAAATAATAATAATCTTAAAAAAAAAAAAAGCATTGGATTAAGGGGTGGTTTGAGGGTTTTTTGGGGGGGCACATCTCGGTTTAAACATTTACACTTTCTAGTTTCTATCTTTTCTACCTCTTTGTGTAACATTACCGTACACTTTTGGCATTGTATAGCATGTCATGAGTTAATTTTCCTTGCTTTTTCAACAAAAGTTTTATCTTCTGCCTTTCTGTCCTTCTTCTGTTTAAAATGAGTGGAATTATATCCATTATATTATAGTCAATGGAATGGTAGTAACTGAGACTTTGGTTATGACATTATTACAAATGGTATTATATTACTGGCCATATTAGCAGTCATGCCATGTAGAGTATTCAGAGCCAGGACCCTCTTCAAGTGATGCAGTCATGTAAGGGAGGAGCCTGGAAGTAGAGGAGGAGTCACAGGCATGCAAAGGTTGAGTTTATTCAAAGCTTTGAATGGGTCAATTTGGTACTTGAGGTGTGGTTACAGCAATTGCATAGGGTTGGCATTGTTTGTGGTAGTGGGGCCCAATGTAATATGTTTTGTGGTGCCCAAAATCCCTGGTGGCATCCCTTGCTTTCAATTAAGTTGATTTAGCTGAAAAAGAGTCAACAGAGCATCGCACAGTCCTTCTGTGCAGCAAATCAACATAACCTCTTAATCAAGGGTTCCAATTACACTGGTCCTGGCTGCAACAGTCCTGGACAATGGGCATCCAGCCAAATAGAACCCAAAGCTTGAAGTTAAAATTTATGTGGTGGAGATGTTGCCCAAGTCCCACACTGTGGGCTGATGCAATCATCACACAATTCTGATAGTTCGCATATTTAAGGAGGTTTGGAATCCATTTGAAGCCATTCCGTTAATTAATGAAGCCGCCAGTTGTGATTTTATCAAACCTACCTGGAAACTAGCGGCCAAGGCTGGGTCATATCGTGCAAATACGGAGAGAGCAGGAATATTTAACCTGACATGCACAGAAAATAAAGCTGAATATCATTGCAAGCTGTAATTTTTTTGTGTGGGATGAGCTGGGCTCAGATGTAATCTTCGGGTTTGGATTGCTGCTGTCATTGCATGAGCTGACGTGTAACATTAATACCACTAGTGTGTGTGAATTGCATTCTTAAAATATATAATTAATAGAAAAAATAATCTTATCTGCCTGACAGACCAGATTTTTTTTTTTTTTTTTTGGCACTGCATACCATACTGACTTACTTGTGGTCTTATTGAAAATGTTATCTCGTGTTACCAGTGGGCACAATGCGTGACAGGCTGACAAAAATGGGGACTGTCCCTGGTGAACAAGGATGTCTGGTCACCCTGCCATATCTTAAGGCAAGCTCAATGAATCTAAATAGGATATAAAACCACTTACTAATCTTCTGTTTTTGGCTGTGAATAGTTAATTTTTCTTATTTGCATTTTCAGCTTCATTTGAAATATTTTTATTCACACACACAATTTTTTAATCCGGTCTTCTAGTTCGTGGATTAGCAGAGCTATCTAATCATGGATGGCTCTGTTGATAGTTTCGGTTGCTAGTTTTGGAGATTTTTTTTTTTTGATGGCCACATTACTTTTGAAGGTAGAATTCAACAGCATGTAATATGAATACTGCTCTGTGTCTCCCACCCCCAAGTGTAGGCATCGCCTATTTTCACTCTGTCCATATGCCATCTCCTCTGTGAGAAAGACTAACACATTACATGTTCGTGTCTGAGTGTGAAAAGACCCAGACAGAATTGTTTTGAGCTGCTGTATATACAACTATGTTTCATCTGGTTGCACAGTAAAGAGGTGATTTTAACATGTCTAATGGATAGTCCAGCCCAAGATTAAGAAAAAACAATCTTCACCTTCACTGGAGTCAACTTTACTGGGTCTGCTCTCTCTCTCTCTCTCTCTCTCACATACACACACAGACACACACAACCTGAAATCTGATTGCAGCATTATACACTGATGGCTGAGCAGAAAAAAACGTATGAAATGCAGGCAACCCCCCTGGCTAAGGCCTGTATGAGGAACAGCAAACCTGAAAAGAGGCAGATGGAGTAGCAGAGGTCCAGGGAGTCTATGAAAGAATGGACCTGTGAAGCCAGAAACTGAGACTACAATGAGATGTGTAAGCAGTCCCCCTACAAGCCGAACACGCTGGCTGTTTTAGAAGACCTGCGCAGAAGACAGTTTATTGTAGCCAGTGCCCCCAGTGTGACTGACCTGGAACCCAGTCATGACCCATTAAGCACTGCGGATGCCACTGAGCAAGTTCTTGCCTCAGTTAATGGCAGCGCCAAAGAGGCCGTATTGTGGCAGTATTACAGACAGCTGCAGCCCTAGTAATGATGCTGGTTCGACTGACCCAACATGGCAATAGTAAGTTCATCAACAGATATATATACACACGCATGCACACACACACACACACACACTGTGGTGCTCATTTCGCTGCTGTACTGTATGTTCGGGATTAGGTGATACAGAAACGTGTCCTTCTCCTCCTCACTGTTCTCTTGCACATAATTATCAGCATGACCGCTATGTTCAGGGTCAGAGGAGCATCCATGACTGCTAGAAACTCCTACATGAGGCAAAGAAAGACATGCTGGCTGTTCATAGGAAGCTCCATGGAAAACACGTGACTTCAGAAAAAAAGACATTGCTCGATTATTACTGTAAAATCATTATCTTTCTCTAAGACTTCCATGCACCAGAGCAGCACACAAAGAGGCAGGAAATACTTCTCTCAATTTGCAGGAGTGTTTCTCAACCTGCACTGAGTATACCATCTATTCAGTGCAGAGGACTCCATGCTGATTCAAAAAGAACACAGTGCTCTGCTCATGCCAATAATTACTTCTGCTAAGAATGTTATGTTTTCACCTTTGATTGTCAATCTGTTTTTTGTAAGCAACTTAACTCAAAAAGTATGAATGGATATTTTCTGAAGGGAGATGATATGCCCCATGGAACAATCCATTAGATTTTGGTGGTGATCTGGATTACCATCCAGATGCAGAGATTTTTTTAAAAGGATTTTTCACCATTGTGTGATTGCAAGAAAGGGCCACATATGCCATTCATATTAAAATCCACAAGATGGTAGTAAAGTTCAAAACAAAAAATTGCCAAATGTAGAGACACGATGGTTATCCATGCAAATCTGTGTACCACTGAGGCGAGGCTTAGGCAAAGGGCTGCGCTCTCTGAGTGCCATTCCAGTTTACACTGTATCCGTCACTGTTTTTCAGGCAACAGAGTAGCAAAACAAAAAGAAAAAAAGAAAACTCTTCATGGCAGAGTTTGCATCACTGTTAGCGAGCATAATACATCTGCTATTTGGAAAAGGCAGTGGAAAGTTCTCCAGCAGGCTGGCATTGATATCTTGTCTGCAGATGCTGGGAGGATACTACCTGTTGATCCACCTTGATTATGTCTACACAAATGCAGATGATGATGGTAGATTCTTTCTGACTTTCTGACTACACTACGAGTGCCACTCACGACCTTAGTTATCTGCATGCACAGTATAGCACCGGTCTCAACGGGGTATTTTTGATGAATAACTCGCCTCTTAAATCTATTTTTAAAGTTATCCAGAGTATGAGGATAATGCGAGGTGAGTTATTTAGAATTTACGCAGCAGGGTCGATTTTTACGCGATGGAAATTTCAAAGCGTTCACGTTTTTATTTTTAAATACGCAAGCTACTGAAAAAACGCGGATAGTTCGTAACATACGTAGCGACTACAGGGCTAGTACATGCCTAGTTAGTCCAATACGAGGCCATCGCGAGGTCAGTTATCCATTGGCTGCGTAATAGTGTCGCTTGGGTTTCTAGCCTCGCGTCTACAACGCTGTGATGTGGCAATAGGGGTTGGAGGTCCCAAGAATTTTGGGTAAACTTCACAGACAAAGCGCAGCTAATACCCAGAGATTACATGCATTTATGTGCCTTATTATGCAGCTTAGATGCAGCTCTTATGAGGCGCATTATTCTCTTGCAGTAACGTACTGATTTCCCCCTAAAAAATACGAGGCTCTTACGTGGCAAGTACAAGGTTTTACGAGGGTCATACGTGACGAGTTCGAGGGCCAATATTCTGTTTCGGCATTTTTCAAACCTTGCAGCTATTATTCGGCAAACTTTAGAAAATCTATATGAGGTTCATACGTCAGCCAAAAATACCCCGGTGAGAGCGACGCTGAAGTATTAATGGGAAACCATGCATATACAGTATTTACTGTATAGAGAAAGAGGATTAGGATTAACCCCTTTGCGCAGAAGCCAAATCTGGCAAATTATGTGTTACCTTATTTAAAGCTTTATAATTCAAGATTTCAGCTTCACAGAGAGGAAGGGAATGGCTCCTTTGAGTCAAGACACTTGAAGCATTTATAATTACATTGTATTTTAGGTTATTTTCATGATTTTGGAGAAAAAGGGATGCAAACATAAAAAATGAAAATCATAAAAATTCAGCATTGAAGTTGTAAAAAAAAATAATCCTGAGAATTGAAAAATGACTGGGGTTTAAAACTTTTTCTTTGAAATTGCGTCATTTTCAGCTGCGCAATCGTGCACAACATAAAGACAAAACAACCAACCTTGCTGTTACGCAGAGGTTTGTATAGTCTTCTTTTTGTCCAATTAATGTCTTTCAGTTACTGTTGAAAGTTTAAACTCTCTGGTATTGGATAAGAAACAAGCCAATCAATACATCATCACTGGGGAAGATTTACATGGCCATGAACTATAAGTGTGTGGTTACGCAGATGAGCGTTAGTAAAAAATGGAGTGATTGGCTATCAACATGAGTACATAAGAGGATGTAAGGGAGCGCTGAATTCGTCGATGGAGGAATCTATGCGTAAATCCACGGTAGGGAACTACGCGTTTTTGATATGTGATGACTATAATTGATAGAAGAATGGCACAGTATCAACACCATGTCAAATTTTTGCTTCAGAAAACTGATTTTTCTATTCGACTAATTAGGATACCATTGGCTCACTATAGCTGAAGTGGTTTCTACAGTGGACTACGATTTTTTCTGTAGCAAGAGATCATTTTTTTGAACTGCTGGATAGATACTATAGGCAAGTATATTGAGCAGTTTGCACATCAGGCTTAGCTGAGGAATTTAATTCAGGAAACTCCTGAAAAAAAGGGATTGGAGTGAACGAATCCATATTCTAAACCGTGTTCGAGCTCAGCCTGCTAGTGAATATTCAATAATTGATCCGGGTATGCCATCTAGTGAGAGAATATTGTAACTGCTTGCATAAATTTTCAGCTCCATGTCTGCGGGTGGACACATCTGCACAAAGGGGTTAAAGAAATGTCCTCAAATGGGCATTCAATAAATACCGTTGTAGATCAGCTAAAAGAACATAAATCAATTCAGGGTTGGAAGTGAGAGTGCCAACTGAGATTTCTGTTCCATTGCAGGTACAAACTACCAAATCTGACCAGCCAAGAAATCAGCAGGGCTGTTTAAACAGAGGTGGCTGAAAATTTTACTGACGGGCAGAAAGCTGGTGTGGCTCACTAAATGACCCTCTCTACTGCTGTGGCCAGTGAATACTACAGAATTAACTTCCTACATTTCAACTGCTTTTGAATGTTATTTTTGTTTGTAGCCAAACTGTCCCCTTGCTGTCGGTACATGCATCAGTCCAAAAACATTATAAATCTGCTTTATGATATCCCAAACAATAAGCTTCCACCCTGACATGATGCCAAAATGCCTCAACAATATCATGTACAGGCATGTCTGATACTCAACGCCAACTTGATCGTGCGAGCTTTATACAGTCATCCAGCTAATGAAATCATTATTTTATTTTTGGTCTATCTTTTATGAATATGGATGGTTCAATGAGGTTTCGTGTTGCCATGGAACTTTCAGATGCTCCATTTGCAGCCTTGCGCAGGCATAGAAAGAAAGGCTCTGAGCAGGGGGTATAGACTCAGAGCTGAGTTGCAAATGTTTGAGACAAATCAGAAATGCGGCCCAACGTGAATTGTGCAGCTCAAAAATCTGGTCAGAAATGGGCTCAAATTGCACATTGTATGTAAATCTTGAGGGTTTACAGTTTTGGTGCAAGAAAGTCTTCTACTATACCCCAACAAGGACGTTAATGTTATATTTTCTAATGTTGAAATGCATCATTAAATGTTGGCATTCTTCCAGTAAAAAGCACCAAATACAGCATTGATTTGCAAACTGGTCACTCGTTTTTCTTCTCATGCATTTGTAGTCTCACAGTGAGTTGTGACGTAACATCCTGTTTTTAACTTGCAAATATGAAGGAGGTCAGAAATTTATCAGTGTGGCCTTGACGCATCCAAAAACAGTTTGCGAAGGTTAAAAAAGATTGATGCTAAGCAAATCCAGTCGATATTTGCCCTCCAATTGTCAAGTGGGGAAAAAGGAGGGTACACTGCCAAAAAAAGAGAAAAAAAACAGTGTTGCCTACTACACACTTGAAGACTTTGAAAAGATTGGCATGACTGGTTTTTGGTTTCTCCTACACCTCACACCATTGAGCCGCTTACTTACATGGATTGTGGTTCTCAGAGGACCAGAGAGGGCAACAGTAAAACAAGTTAGGTTCTTGTTCTTCACCCGATTAAACTGCCCGTTTGCTATGGCGTAAATGCTATTGTTTTAAGGGTATAACAGCAGCTATTCTGATTTACCTAAGTGGAACCAAACCGCCATCACACCCTTGCGTGACTAATTCATCTTCGTCCAGCCACAGTTGTGCCACTGCCTCCTGTCATGAGATAAGTGGAATAGAGTTACACACGCCCAGTTTTGATCTGTGATGCTGTCAGCATTTGCAGACTGCCATTAGATAGTCAAATTAGGGCCCAATGAAGTCATTGTTTTACTAAGACTATACGATTTTGCAAAGGCTAGGGATCTTGCACTGCATTCCTGTTGCTCGTTCAAAATATTCACGTTATTCACAGTTTGCATAAGCAAAGACTAATGACTATCGATAATACACAGCCTGGCTAAAAAAAGTTGCCGTTTGGATTTATACATGCAAATGTTTAAGAGCCTATGATTGAATCATTATTACAGCAATGAATTCGTTTCAACTGACAACTCTTCTTTTAAACTTGACTGATGCTGTGCGTGGCTTCCCATTTCTGAAACAACCATGTTGAAAGACATATCCCATGGTCGCGGAAAAGATGTTACGGTGTCTCAAGAAAGGCAAATTGTTTGTCTGCATCGTGCAAAGAAACCAACTAAGGAGATAGCTGAAGTCAGTAGAATTTGGTTAAGAACTGTCCAACATATTATTAAAACCTGAAAGTATAATAGTTTACTTGCAGAAGAAATGGGTTGGAAAAAAAAATCATGAATAATCGTGATCTGAGATTATTAAGGTCCCCATTTTTGTGCCTCTGTAAACTGAAATGCAAGTGACAGTAACATGCAAAATTTTATCCATCACAATTTTTGCAGAGCCTGTTAGTCTCCTGCTCTAAAATAAAAGCATTTGCCTCTCAAGGGGTTGGACAGCATGAATGGAGGTATGCCAATGCATGAAGCTGGCGCTGTTCAATTTTCTTGTCAAAGACCTTGTTTGCATTTTGACTACAGTTGTAACTCGAGCCGCATTTTAAAACTGTTGATCTACGGTATCGATACCAATAGAGCTGTTCCCAAATAAACACATCGTGTTTCCTTCCCATTTTTATTTTGCACCCCATGAATAATGCCTGCAAAATGGTGATGGAGTGTAATGGGAAGGGGAGGGTGAAGGAATATTTACATAGATATGAAAATTTTCTTTGTGAGGGGGGAAATGAAAATTAACTTCAGTCTTCCCCTTGATTCAGTACCACGAGTGTTAATTTGTATGCAGTTTTAATCTCCCACGTCTTTTCATACAAAGTGCATTACCTGGAGAATCAACCTTTATCCCCCCAAATGGCTCCACACATTACTACATTAGAATGCAGTTCTCAGAGGACCAAAGACGGTAGGAGTAACGCAAGTTACGTGCTTGTTCTTCACCTGACGAAATCGCCAGCTCGCTATGGTACTGAGGCCCTGGTTTAAAAGGAAATGACAGTGGCTAAATTGATTGGTGGAACCAAACTCCCACATCCACAAGCAATGAATTATTAGTCCAACCCATTAAAAGCAGCGCCACAGCAGCACTATTGCCTCTTCTCACAACATTAACCAGAATGTACAGTACGGGGGACTTCCGGTATGACCCTCCCGCAGTGAAGACGTCTACCGAAGCCTCTCTGTGCCTCTCCCAAATTAAAATTCTTAAAGAGGAATCTGTTCAGCACCAAGATGACAAGCCGACTGTTGACCCATTACCGGAACCCAGACATACCTTCAGATGGCAAAAAATTGGCACAAAATACAACGAAGGACAAAACTACTAGCCAACTGGTTGCTGACGAGTGGGAAAACATGGCGCAGCCTGCTAGTGCTTGCAGCGACTCCTCTGAGCTAGCAAACTCGCAGCTAGAAAAGACGTTAATTACAACCATCCGCGGGGAAATATCCGCCCAGAAAAGCGAACTTATCTCCGACCTTCGTTCATCAATCTCTGAGGTGAAATCTGTTATCGCAACACACACGACTCAGATAGCTGATATTGAAACCTCACTTACCGATGTTAATAAGAAACTCCAGGGGCTTGAGCACAAATGTTCCCAACTGGAAGCCTCGAATTCTTCTTTATGATTAAAACTGGATGACCTCGAGAACAGAGGAAGAAGGAAAACCTGAGGGTCATCGGAATTCCGAAGGATTCGGAGAGGGGACGCCCTTCGGAGTTCATGTCCACTTTCTTCGAAGCGGTTCTCGGCGCGGGAAAGCTGTCCCGCACTCCAGTTATCGAGAGGGCTCATCGCTCCCTGGCCCCGAAACCGCAACCTAACCAGCAGCCCCGCCCGATGACAGTCCAAATCCACCACTTTCCAATTAAAGAAGAGATCCTTCGGCATTCCCGTAGCCAAACCCAGCTGTGCTACAAAGGCTCCCCAATTCGCATCTACCCGGACCTGTCAGCGGACCTGGCGTCAACGCGGGGAGTTCGGAGGACTCAAATCCGAACTTTTCAAAGCTGGAGAGAAGTTTCGCCACCTGTACCCAAACAGGTTGATCATAAACTTCCAAGGAGCACAACATGAATTTGCTTCCCCGGTGGAGGCGAACCGCTTCTTTAACGAGCAGATACAACCCACGCTGGACCCTGACGGAGCTGCACGGGCTGGTGATGTGTAGCAGGCTGCCACATAGCTGTTATAGCATTTAGCTGTTCTCCGAGTGCAAAACATCCATACAAATACACTGACACAAGGAAGTTTTTCTAAGCCGCCTTCGCTCTGAGGAGTTCTGAGCTCTTTTGTAAGCATTGGACAATGCAGGACTGCACGATATATATATATAATTTCTTTTTTTTTCTCTACCGACTACCTGGACTCTCTTCACATGACAGTAAGATTGACAACTCAGTATTGGTAACTCATTTTTTGAAACTGCTTCATTATATTTTTCTGAAGATAACCCACTAATTTCAATAATTGTCCTAATGGTTCGATTGTATTTCAGTTTTTATGTTTTTCTGTAGTCCGATTTGATATCTGCCAATTTAGTTGTTGCATATCCATTATTTTATAAGTAAGAAAGTTACGTCCTCGTTCATATGGGCTGTCAGGTCTTACTCTGCTGTGTAAATACTCATTCTGGTTTTCATTCATGGAGATACATAGTTGGACTAGCGATAGTTTTCGATCTTGAGAACTATGAGATTGAGGTACATATTTGCGTTAGAAAAGGGAAGGATAATACAGTCCACGCCTGATCCTTTTTCATTTATTGCAAAGGTTCATTCTCTTGTCCATACTCCTATCTTATGGTTATACTCTGGCTTAGATGTTTATGTTTAACTCGTTGTTGGGCCCCTTTTTATGTTCTTATCTCAGACTTTTTTGTTATTTCTGTTCGGTTTGCATATGAATGCTTCACATGGTAGCAATCCCAGAGGGGAGATTAAGTGCGTTAGTCTATATGTAAAAGGTCTCAACAGTGGTATAAAATGTACCTGCATTTTCTCGAATCTGATACAATTTAATCCAAACTTATTGTTTCTGCACGAGACGCACCTTAGAGTACGCAATAACTCACGTATCCGGAAGCATTGGATAAGGCACACTTTTCATTCTAGCTTCCAAGGTAACACGAGAGGGGTGGCAATATTGATCTCCAAGAATATTGACTTCTCTCCTTCCCAAGTCACACCCGATCCCAATGGTAGATACATAATTACCTCAGGTTCTCTGTATAACACTAATGTGGTCTTAGCCAATGTGTATGCCCCGAATATAGATGACCATCATTTTATTTCTAAATTATTCACTCTCTTCCCAGATCTCAACCATCATTACCTAATTTTAGGGGGGGACTTTAACTGCACCCTGAATCCCAAATTAGACCGCTCCTCGACTAATCCAGCTCCTCGCTCTCTCACTACCAAAATTCTTAAATCATATTTAACTGATTTTGCCCTGTCTGATGTGTGGCGTTTCTTCAACCCTAACGGATGCCAATACTCCTTCTTCTCACCAGTCCATCATTCTTTTTCGAGGATTGACTATTTTTTTAATTGATAATAGGTTATTGCCATGTGTTAAATCTGTTTCGTATGGTAGCATTGCCATTTCAGATCATGCACCTTTATTAATGAATCTGCTTTTTGCTGGTAGGCCGGCTGCTCCTCCGACTTGGAGGCTAAAAACACGGTTAATAGCTGACAAAAATTATGCTCTGTCAATTTCATACGAAATTAATTTCCTTTTGGAAGTCAATAAAACCCCAGGAATGGCCTCCTCGCCAATATAGGACGCTCTAAAGGCTAAGTTAAGAGGCACTTTTATCTCGCGCTCTAGTTATCTCAATAGAACACGAAAATCTAGGCTCCTTGAAATATCCAATGCAATATTAGACATCGATAAATCCTATACTTCTCTCCCTACCCCTGAGTTCTATAAGAAGAGGCTCAAACTGCAAACTGAATTCAATTTACTAACCACCATAAAAGCAGAGAATATGTTCCGCAGGACCAGACAGTCATACTTGGAATTCGGCGACAAGCCTAGCAGGATGCTGGCTCTGCAGCTAAGACACCAATCTACACAAAATATTATTATTCAAATCCGCTCTCCCTCCGGTTCTATCCAAACTGACCCCATTGAGATAAATGCATGTTTTGCTCAATTCTATATCTCCCTTTATCAATCTGAACATTGTTATGATCTGTCTCTCATTAACAAGTTTTTTGACAACCTCTCCCTCCTAACTATAGATGTGGCCACCCAAAATAAACTTGATGCTCCCATTAATTTACAGGAAGTTAAAAAGGCCATTAATTCAATGCATAATGGCAAAAGTCCAGGTCTGGACAGGATGCCCACAGAGCTCTATAAGACTTTCGCTGATGAACTAGTGCCTCCCCTTCTGGAAATGTTCAATGACGCCCTTCACAATCATATACTTCCGCTTTCTCTCAGACAGGCATCAATTTCTTTAATCTTAAAGAAAGACAAGGACCCACTTGACTGCGGTTCCTTTTGACCCATCAGCCTCTTAGGGGCTGACGTCAAAGTCCTGGCTAAGGCTCTTGCGCATTGACTCGAGACTGTTCTACCCCAAATTATACATACTGACCAAACGGGCTTTATTAAGGGGAGAGTGTCATTTTTTAACATCAGATGAGTGATGGATAAAATTTATTCCCCTTCCGAGTTAAAAAACCCTGAGATCCTCTTACTCTTAGACGGCAAAAAGGCGTTCGACCGCGTAGAGTGGTCTTACCTCCTCCATACCCTTGGCAGATTTAGCTTTGGTGATAATTTTATTGGCTGGGTAAAACTACTTTACACATCCCCATTAGCATCTGTCAACACAAATGGAGTTTCCTCCCCTTATTTTCCTTTGGAACGTGGCACAAGACAGGGGTGCGCGTTGTCGCCACTCCTTTTTGCGCTGGCAATTGAGCCGCTGGCTATTGCCATGCAAAATAATTATAATATACAAGGCATTATTCGTGGGAGGGTAGAACAAAAAATTGCATTATACGCGGATGACGTTGTTTTGTTTGTCTCTAGACCAATTTCTTCCTTACCACAGATTTTGGCTCTGATTAATAAATATAGCGCCATCTCAGGTTACAAGCTCAACGTCAATAAGAGTGAACTGTTCCCAATTAAAATTAAGGCGGCAGACCTTCCACTTTCAGCATCTTCATTTAAAATATCTCTGGAAAAGTTTAAATATTTAGGGGTAAGTATTTCTAAACGACTGCCTGATCTGTTCAAATTAAACTTCTCCCCTTTATTGGCTCAGACCAAAAAGGATTTTACCAGATGGTCTTCCCTACCACTTTCGCTCATTGGTCGTATTAATTCCATTAAAACAAGCATACTACCTAAATTTCTTTATTTATTTCAAAGCATCCCGACCTTTATTCCCAAATCTTTTTTCAGACTACTGGACAAACATATAAATTCATTTATTTGGGGCAACCGACCTGCCAGAATTAGTAAGACCCTCCTTCAAAAACCCAAAACTGCAGCTGGCTTGGTGCTCCCCAACTTTCTCACATATTATTGGTCAGCCAACATTCATAGACTCCTTCATTTGTTTCAGGGACATTATGGTCTTTGTGACTGGACTTTGGCATGGATCAGAATTGAGCAGGCTTCTTGCAAGTCTGCCTGTGTCCCGGCAATCGTAGCCTCTTCTCTCCCTTTAGCCTCTCTTCCCCCAAGTTCAAACCCAATCTTAAAACAATCTGTCTGGATATGGAGCCAGCTTAGGAGACATTTCGGTCTTCAAGCCCCATCAATTCATTTAAAGGGGACCCATTATGCTGATCCTTCTTTTAATACATATTAGTAATGTTATAATGTTGGTTGTCCATACTCAACCTCTGAAAAGGTTCTAAACATAAGATAGAGGTTTTGCCGTAATCGAAGAACGTGATTTCGTGAACGTGATTTGCTCTCTGAACAGCTCCTCCCGAGATCTTCGCATATCTGGGCAAAACCTGACGTCAGGTTGTGCCGTCCAATTAGTACAGACCTAGCCAGAGCCAATCATGGCGCTGGACCTGCCCACACCGGAAACTATTCTAGCAGGCATTAACAACGGCAGATCATACTATGCCTTAGTAGTGTCTACACTTTTGGAAATACAAAAGAAGAACCGCAGATCATTTGAGGTGCAGTTTTGTCAGAATCTCTCCCAAAGCTGCTTGTCCGTTTACTTTTGGACGCGAAGAAAAGCACCTCTTTCTCTTCCAAAAGACGATGCCACCAGAAATCAGTGGGTAGCTTTTTTTGTTTGCTGGCAGCAAACAGCCATGGCCAAAGGGAACGTTAGCTGTTTGTGCTCAGCATTTCACCAAAGACAGCTTTGTCAATAAAGGATAATTCGACACAGGATAAGCGTTTCAGCTGCTTCTCAAACCTGAAGCAGTTGCATTGATCGAGCGCTCGAAGCCACAAGCTGTAAGTAACGATAAAACAGCAAATAGTGTAAGTGTAATGTAAGTGAAGCTAACGTGTTACAGGTGGCTAGCAGGACCGCTAGCGATAGTTAGCACTAACAACTGGCCTCAAATGCAGGCTTTGTAAAATATCTGAAGATAAATCCTGTATTAGTCGCGACTGTCCATGACTCAGACACAGAAGCTGTAAGTTGCTTTCACTGCATAAGCCAACCTGACGTGATAGCCAGTTGATTGTGGCTGTAGCACAGCGGCTAACATAGCCAAGTTACTGTTGCTAATGTTTGTGTCCTAAATATGCAAGAGTAATATCAGGGGAAATTCTACAGAAGGTGTGTGAACATAAACCTCATTTGAAGCTAACTTTTAATACTTGTTTGTAATTTGGATGCCTGGTACAACTGTCCACAGTAACGGAACTTGCTGTCTGTAAAACCTGTATTGCAAGGGTTTGTCTCTGTGGTTGTTATGACCGCTCGGTTACGAGCTACTGCATGTTATAGTTTGCGTGCCGCTGTGCTAATTAAAAATGCTCCTGGTTAACTTGCATGCAGTAATTCTGATCGGTATGCTTGTGTTACTTCGGTAAGCATCAATGTGGCAGTGTCATCATAACATTGCCCGATTGTAGCCACTACAGTTGAAGCTAACCGGAGAGGTGCTATATGTGTCCGCAAAGTTGGGCTGAAAAGGCTGCAGTTAGACCAGACGTAGGTTTTGCAGAGCTTGGGATACCTTTTTGGGTTTGTTTTGCTTCACTTATCCATGACCGAGATCAGCTGGATACTTCACAAATATCTGGGTTAGCTCTCGGATTCTACCGTGAAAGCAATCGCGAAACGCAGAAGCTCTAACCTGTCTGGTACAACAAACGATTTCTCTGCACTACCGTGAAATAATTTCATCCCCCTTTAGAAATTGTTGTGGCTAATAAAAAGCCGAAAAAAGCAGAGATTAAATAGGAAATTCTTTCCTGTAGAAGTGATCGATTCGCTGGTTCCACATAAGCAACTTGTCCACGCTAACGGAACTTACGGTCTCTAAAACCTGTATTATGTTCATAACATAACCGAGCTCTCTCTAGCTGTCACATACTATCCATAAAGCTGCTTTCACATCAGACGTGAAATGAATTTTTCGCGGGACAGATTACATTCAAAGTCAAAGCAAAGATGCGAATACACGCGTTATGGGCGCGTTAAGCAGCTTTCACAGCGGACGCAGAACTAATTTTTCGCGCGACAGATTACATTCAAAGTCACTGCAAAGACGCGAATACACGCGTTATGGGCACGTTAAGCAGCTTTCACACCAACTGTGTTTGATCTTTTGGTCACAAACAGATGGCTGGACATTCACACTAAGGATTTTCAGGGAGAGAGCTGAATTCATGGTTCTACGAATTATGGCAAGTCATCGAGGTCCTGAGGCAGCAATGCAGCCCCAGACAATCACACTACCAGCACAATGTTTGACTGTTGGTAAGTCCTTATTGTGGAGTGCTGTGTTAGCTCTATGGCAGATATAATGGGAACAATTTTCCCAAAAAGTTCCACTTTTGACTCATCAGCGCACAGTGTATTATTGCGAAGACCAGGCAAATGTGAGAAAAGCCTTCGTTTACTTTTTTGTCAACGGTTTTCACCTTGCAGCTCTCCCATTGATACCTTTTCTTTTGTGGAATCATAAACTCTGACCGTAATTGAGGAAAGTAAGTTAGTCTGGGTTTTTTTTTTTGTGACCTCCTGTTTGAAAAGTCGATGTGCTGAAGAATTTTTGAGGGCCAGCCACCACTGGTAAGGATCACCACTGTTCCAAATTTTCTCCTTGTGTGGATAATGGCTCTCATTATGGTTCAGTGGAGTCCCACAACCTTATAAATGGGCATTGGACCTGCCAACTCCTATGCTTTTTGCATATCAGGTATGCATTTCACACTCCAGCTATGCTGTTGTGCCCTCAGTTCCTCATATACAAGGCAAAACGATTAGAAATGCCTATTGACCACAAAAAAATCACTATTTACCGACTGATAATTCATTGTTCAATCGTCGTTAAAGATTGCAATCAAAATACAGAAGCATATAAATTTTTAGTTCAGGTAAAAATGGTTATCAAGAGCTTTCAGCCAACATTTTCCCGTTAAGTTAGTACATAACATGACTATCGTCGCTGTCGGGCGCAAACCTCCTATGTCCAAAAATTATGATTTTTATTTTTTTCCATAAATCAGTACTATTGGCCACCCTTTATGTCTGACTGTGGTTTTACAAATATTTAACCAATGAAAAGTATTTAAAACCGACTGTGATTAAACCTCCTTACTCCATTGGATCCTGAAACTGCCGACCTAACCAAACTCCACCCCCACCCCTTCGCCATATTTCAAAGGACGTCAACAAGAGGAGCGGATACAATACTGTTGGATTTCACTGGGGTAAACAGCTCAAAGTGTTTTCATAGAAGGCTTAGGTGATTGCGAATTCAGTTAAAAAGTATGTAGTGTACCTGATTGATCGATTTAAACAACGTGTCGAAGTGCTGAGCAAACTAGCGATGTGATAAGAAATTACCAGAGTAACGTTATTCACAGCCTGTCTCTCGCTAGCTAACTTCAGATCGATACTTCATCGAAAGTTAAACTTCTTAAAAAAAAAAAAAAAGACGAGGCACACTTATTCCATGGCAAGTTCTACAGGCAGAACATAATCAAAACTGTTATTTAAACACATTTGGGCGTCCAGCCTTCCTCAGGAAACAAACTTCTACACAGACAGTGAGTCATTAGCAGGTGAAAGCGTTCAGTAATCAGAGTACAACGATCTGACAGCTGGACGCCGAAACGTGTTGAAGTAATAGTTTTTTTTTTTTTTTTTTTTTTATTTGGCATCTCCAATCCCACCTGAATCTGGTATATACAAATAGGGAACTATGTATATCCACTTAGGCTTTTTTCGCTTTGTCGCCAACTCAGGAAAATGTACTCAATTCGCGGCTCTCTTCCATTTTATACATTCGCTTACTGCGCTTTCGCAAGCTGAGAACAATGGCGGATGATATTTGACCTTAAATGACCGCTGAATCTTCCTTATGAGTGGCTGTCTGGTCAACAGGAGGCCCCTAGGGGAACACTAATCTACATAACCCTTCCCAGCAGACCTTTCCCAATTTGCATCCCTGTAGCGCAATGGCCAATGCAAAGGAGCTGCTGACCACTGCTGGTTGGTACTAGGCAGGGAGCGAACCCGCACCGTGATGGTCACTGCTGCTTCGCAACGGGATGCTTTTCCGAGTGAGCCATCCGGCAGCCTACGAAGTAAAAGTTTTTAATCATGTTCTGCTGTTAAAACTTGCTATAGAATAAGGTATTTTATCTATTTTTCTAAAGATGAGTGCCTCGTTTTTTTTCTTCTTCATTTTTTCAAGATTTGCTCTGGACCTAAGAGTTTCCAAAAGCACTTGTATCTCTAAGTTGATGATAACGTAATGCAATGTGCTACTGCTGCCGATGCGGCCGTCATAATCAGTGACGGCAAAAACCTTCTATCTCCACTTTCGTTGGTCACAAACCTAACTCCACGTGAGCTTGATTTGGGTAAAATATGAATAAAGTATTGACACATTCAAATATCTGACTATATGTAAAGACAGAATACCAAGTTTGATGACGTCATGTCCAGTTATTACAAAACCACACGGTTTTTTTAATTTCCCGAAAAGTAACAGTTTTGGACATAGGAGGTTTGTGCCCGACAGCGACGCTATGTTACTTAAGGTTTACCTTGGATGCTTTTTGTGGTTAGATGCGCTGCTGCCTTCGGTACCAGCGGCATTTGGGGTCAAGAGGTTTCCACAGCTGAATCATAAGAAGCATTTTATTGTAATAAACAGAAATTGGTTTGCTGAACAACAACTTGAACAGCGCGTTCAAGCAAATGAGGACAATGTGAATGTTCTCTCCACTTGTGTTAAACAACTTGAAAAAGATAACTCTTACCTGATGGATAAAATCGACGACCTTGAGAACAGGAGCCGTGACCCAATAGGGTTTGTGGCCCGTTTGATTCCGCAACTCTTAGGAAATGATGACTTCCCCACTCCGTTGTCCATCGAAAGGGCTCACTGTAGTCCTGTTGTCCAACAGAACAAGAGATCCACTCCGAGATCCATTCTGATAAAGCTACAACACTTTCAGGATTAAGTAAAATTTCTCCGACTTGCTCATGATAAAAGAGAGCTGATCTTTTTATCTTCATTTTCCCGGACTACAGAGCTGAGCTGATGAGGAGACGTCAGTCCTTTGTCCCAGTCCAACGGCGTCTCCGTGAGTTAAAATTCAAGTACTCACTTCGTTTTCCTTGCACGTTGAGTGTGATTGTTGATGGCAAAGAGCAATTATTCTGTGACCATAAAGATGCTGAAGCTGTCTTCATGAACTCCTTACCCTCAACTTTACTTGATGCTAACGGCTAACTGTTGCAAATAACTTTTGACATTTTCTGTGAAGACCTTCCACAAAGTTTATGAAAATTTTTGTTCATGCACTATTAAGACACTACCTATTGACGACCTTTGAGTTAGCTGGTAAATCCAATTTCTTTTGTCTCTCTTCTTTGGTATGTTTCTGCTACAATTGGGATGTTTATGTCCTACACCGGGGGCTCACCGGTACGTTTCCCGAAAATTGATTCGTTTTCTGAGTGTATAAAACTATCGTAAAGCTGTAATATAGTGTCGCAAAACCCTGTTTGCCTATACTTTACATGTTATGAAATATTATTATTTTCATAATTATTATTTTTTCACTCACTCAAATTAAAATAAGACTTTGCAATAACTTTTTGACTTTAGCACCAGTCTCTTGTTTAATAATTGCTAATTTAGTTTCTGAGCTACATATACTTTCTTGTCATAAAAACAGACAATGCTTAGCAGGGAAGTGGTTTTGGCTTACTCACCAAAATGCTTGGATCTAAGGGGTCTAGTGTTAATGGGCTCATCTTGTTTTTGGTTTTTCCTGTTTATTGTGTGTTTGTCTGTTTGTCCTCTCAGTTTTTGTCTTTGTGTTTGACATTTTTATTTTTTGGATCTGTTTTGCTTTAATATGTCTGGTCAGTGATGGTATCCTCTTAAACGATAAGTTTCATACTGGATTGTGTTAAAGGGCTGAAAATAATTAATCTGAATATTAGAAGCCTTTGATTCAAAATTACTTTACTTTGATCATGGGTGTAACGGTTCACCCAGAGGACGAGAAGTGGAGGACTGGACCCAGGCACAGGATGTAATAAATGAAAGTTTATTCGAGGCTGCACGTCAGTACAACACTAAATGTTGCAGACAAACAAGCAAAAGAACAGGGATTCCTAAGGATAACTACAAGTCTAAAATGAGACCAAACAGAGTAGTGTAGTGGGTGGTAAAATTGAGAAGCCAAGTGCAGCGGCAAGAGAGAGAACAAGCAGCACGGACACAATACAAACACAGAGAATTACACAGACCGCCAGAAAGTACTCGCGCTTCCAAAGGACGTATATTAGTCCGAAAAACGGAAGCAACTTGAGAGAGAAAAAAAGTAGAAAAGGGAAAATTCCTAAAGAGGAAGGAACTCCAATAATAACTGGAAGATATAAAGTCACATAAATCCTGACTAGAGATATCTTTGGCTATAGTGCGTAGCTACAAACAAACACTCTAGCAAAGGAGGCGTGGCGAACTTCCGGCTTATCTAGAGTCCGGGGAAGTGCTGCCCCAGTTCAATCAGCCAGCTGGTTAAAGAATCCGATTGAAAAGAAACTTGATCTCGTCAGGGACGAGAGCCACAAAGAAAAGTCCAAAACACACGCATGCCTCACAAACCATGACAAGTAGGTTAAAATAAAAAGGAATCAAGGTTCCTTAATTATAACAGTGCGAGTAATGCACAATAGATTTACAAAGAAAAACATGAAACACGCTAGAAATTAGCCTAAACAGATGACAGGGCTAACAGGCTCAAGGTTACCAGACTACACACAGGACAGAGCTAGCTCTGTTTTTAAATAAGGCTGCTGGTTATTAGCATTGCAGTGAAAACGAGCTTGGAGTGGTGATTGAATGATTGCTAGGAATGTGGAGCACTGATGAGCTTGGCTGGTGCAGGGTCCTTGTAGACCGGAGAGTTGGAGGCTTGAAGGCGTGGCCTTACAATGGCTTGAACAGTACAAACCTAACATTATTACTTTATCAGAGACCTGGCTCGACACTAGAATATCTAATAATGAAATCGCACTCTCAAAGTATGTCTTATGTAGAGTTGACAGGGGAACTAAGGGCGGCAGTTTTGCCACATGTTTCAACTAATTTGGTTTCTGAATTAATGAAACCTGCTGCTGAGTCTTCTCATTATGAAAGTATTTTTGTAAAGGTAACTCAGCACCAGAATAAGTGTATTATTTTTGGAAATATTTATAGACCACCATCTGCACCGGCTAAATCTTTCGAATGTATCGTTTCCACCATAAATATGTCAATAACAAAAAATGAAATTATTATATTAGGTGACTTCAATAAGAATTGGCTTGATATGTCTTCTAGTAAAGCAAAAAATATTCTCAGTAATCTGAACCTAACTCAGTTAATTAGCGAGCCTACTCGAGTTTCAGCAACATTTCAATCTCTGCTTGACTGGATACTGGTCTCACATCCAAATAGATAATTAAAATCAGGGGTTATGTCTGACTGTTTTAGTGATCATTCAATTGTCTATTGTATTTGGAAAATTAAATTACCTAATCTGCCACCCAAATTAATTAAAATAAGGCAATATAAGAAAATGAATGTAGATCAATTTATTGATGATTTGGTCCAGATTCATTGGGACAGGTATCAATTAATTCCTAATGCTCATAATGCTTGGGAGTTCCTCTACTCTGAGTTTACTCTAATTATTGATAAACATGCTCCTTATAAAACCACTAAAGTCAAGGGAAGGCATCTTCCTTGGATATCATCTGAACTCATCAGTATATTCAGGCAGAGAGATGAAGCATGGGCCACACTTCGTAAGTCCAGGGATCCTGCTGACTGGGAGAATTACAGGCAATTGAGAAATGTGAGCAAAACAATGACTAGAAACACTCAGTCCAATTATTATAGAGAATCTCTTGCTTGTGATTTTAAAAATCCCATACAATTCTGGAAGAAAATAAAAGCTTTAACAAATGCATCTGATAATACTATATCTTCTAATCAATTAAGAGTTAACAATGTTATACTGCATAATCCATTGTTCGTTGCACAAGCATTTTCCGCTGTCTGTTCTCTCTCAGTGTTTGATCCTTCTAACAATTTAAATAACATCCCGCCTTGTAACAGCTCCTTCTCTTTTAGGAAAACAACACCTGTTGAGGTCCAGGAAGCCATTAATGATTTAAAAGTGAGTAGTAGGCCTGGGTTTGATGGCATTGAATCTAAATTTCTCAAACTGGCATCACACATTCTCATACCCTCTTTGTGATCTTTTAATCATGTCTTTATCCACTTATGAGAAACCTGCCATCTGGAAGTGTTCACATATCACCCCTTGCACAAAGGGGGTGACGAACTTAAACCCAATAATTACCAGCCAATTTCAACCATCTGCTCCACTGCAAAAATATTTGAAAAGCTAATTTATAATCAACTGTCACATTATCTTAATAATCATAATATATTATCATCCATTCAATCTGGTTTTCATTCAAATCATTCCACAACCACCACCCCTCTAAAACTTACCTATGATATTTTTTCTGCATCTAACAACCACAAATAAACAGGAGCTATCTTTATCAATTTGACTCGGGCTTTTGATTTGGTTGACCATTACCTTCTTTTAGATAAGCTGTATTCTTTTGGTCTTTCACACAAAGCTTTACTTTGGTTTAATGCTTATCTGCACAATAGAAAGCAATGTGTTGTCATACAAGGATGTAAATCAGATCCACTTGTACAACAATGGGGTGTGCCTCAGGGCTCAACTCTTGGTCCACTTCTTTTTTTTTCTATTTTCATTAATGACCTCCCCTCTGTCTGTTCAGAATGTTGTGTTCAGCTCCATGTGCATAATACAGTTTTATACACATCTAAAACCACTTTATCAGAAATTGAATCAGCTTTGCAATCCAATTTTAATACTTTACAATACTGACTAGCGACTAACAAATTACTTCTCAACAAAACTAAATCTCATACAATGATCTTTGGTATCAGTCAGAACATAAAATCTATATCTAAAGCTCACTCTCTCGTTATTTCCAGCTTGGATGGTACACCTCTTCAAAGAGTCGAACACATTAAATACCTGGGCCTTTGGCTTGACTCTGAACTCTCATTCAAACGTCATATTGAACAAATTGTCAAGAAAATTAACCTCAGTATTGGTGTTCTTTACCGTTGCAGAAACTGCATTACATTTTCAGTAAGAAAGAAGCTTACAATACAACTAATTTTATCATTATTAAAATTAATGTGTCAGACCGAGTTTTTATGACCACCATTCGCCAAATGATGGGAAACTGTCCAACTCCAGCAAAATTCTTAATTTTTTTATTGCAATATTGGAAATTTGTCAGAGTAAAAATGGCTCAGATATTGTTTGGTGTAAGGCAGGGGTGGATCTACCAGGGTGGCATAGGGTGGCAGCTGCCATCCCTAAAAAATGCCTTGCCACCCCAGCTGCCACCCCAGTTTTACACCAACCACTGCAGTTCAGAAATTTATGAGTGAAACTCAGAAGTCCGAGTGACAGTGAATGCACTGAGCAATAACGTGGACAAGCAGAATGTATGCTAATTACAAAGTGTCTGCCAGACTAGCTAGCAAAGGTGCCCCAGGATACCATCGAAATGCACCCAAGATACAATTAAAAATATTGAAATATACCCGCATTTCTGTAACAATATCATTTTGAGCCCAGACAGTTTCACAATTTTCATGGTAGCAGGCTAAAGCTTTTCCCAATCAGCAAAATGGTATATACAGCTATTTTACACGCAGTAAACCTCAGTTGTATATAAATTAGTTTATTTCACCATGGAAGATTGAGTCAGCCAAATGTAAGCTTAATCAACTGACCATTTGAAGTATTGTCTTTTTTATAGTGGTGTGCAGAATCTTGCCAATCGTCTTGTAAAATATGCGGGCTACATAGTTCATTTCTCATGAGTGAGCCGAGATATCAAATTTATGACACGAGAGTTGTAATTTTCGTTATTTCTGAACTTTGGCAAGGAATAAATCAAAATTACTACTTGAGTTTCATGAATTGATATCTTGGGCTCACGATTTTGAGATCCTGTTTATCTCATGAATGTCAGCATCATATTATTTGGAAAATGTAAAAAAATGGCTTTTAGTTGGCGGTAAATCCAAGTCAATTGGATGAATAATTCACAAGCTAACATGCTAAGGTGCTTCGACATTAAATTGATAAAACTTTTTTTGATAAGTTACATGTGTAACTTATTACAACCCCAATTCCGAAGTAGTTGGGACAAAGTGTAAATTGTGAATAAAATTAAAACGCAATGACTTTTAAATCACACCAGCCAGTATTTCATTCACAATAGAACAGACATAACATTGCAAATGTTGAAACTGAGAAATTTCACAATTTTTTCCACAAAATGAGCTTCAAATTTGATGACTGCTACAGGTCTCAAAAAAGTTGGGACAGGGGCCTGTTTACCATGGAATAGCATCCCCTCATCTTTTTAACACAGAGTGGAGGCATCTTAGCATTGAGGAGACAGGTCTCTTGAGTTTAGCCATTGGAATTTGATCCCACTCTTGTTTAATACAGGCTTCCAGCTGCTGGAGAGTTTTGGGTCTCCTTTGACGGACTTTTCTTTTAGTTATGCGCCAAATGTTCTCATTCGGTGAAAGATCAGGACTGCAGGCAGGCCAGTTCAGCACACAGACTCTTCTACTACGAAGCCATGCTGTTAAGCTGCAGTATGTGGTTTTGTATTGTCCTGCTGACATACACAATGCCCTCCCTGGAATAGACGTCGTCTGGAGGGGAACTTATGTTGCTCTAAAACCTTTATATACCTTTCAGCATTCATGGTGCTTTTTAAAATATGCAAGTGTCCCACACCATATGCACTAATGCATTCCCATACCATCAGAGATGCTGGCTTTTGAACTGAATGCTGATAACAGGAGGGGTGGTCTTTCTCCTCTTTAGCCCAGAGGACACAACGCCCATGATTTCCAGCAAGAATGTCAAATTTGGACTCGTCTGACCACAAGACACTTTGCCACTTTGCTGCAGTCCATTTTAAATGAGCCTTGGCCCACAGAACACAGCGGCGCTTCTGGATCATGCTCAACAATGGCTTCCTTTTTGCATGATCGAGTTTTAGGTGGCATCTGTGGATGACACGGCGGATTGTGTTTACAGACAGTGGTTTCTTGAAGTATTCCTGGGCCCATTTAGTAATGTCAATGACAGAATCATGCCGGTGAGTGACGCAGTGGCGTCTGAGGGCTCGAAGATCACGGGGATCCAGTAAAGGTCTTCGGCCTTGTCCCTTACGCACAGAGATTTTTCCAGTTTCTCTGAATCTTTTGATGATGTTATGCACTGTCGATGATGAGACCTTCAAAGCCTTTGCAATTTGACGTTGAGGAACATTGTTTTTACAGTATTCCACAATTGTTTTTTCCACAAGCCTTTACAGGTTGGAGAGCCTCTGGCCATCTTTACTTTTGAGAGACTCAGCCTCTCTAAGACATCCCTTTTATAGCCAATCATGTTACACACCTGATGCCAGTTAACTTAATTACTTGCTAAATGTTTTTTCAGCTGATTCTCTTACATATTAATAGCTTTTTCAGCCCTTTTTTGCCTGTGTCCCAACTTTTTCGAGACCATTTGCAGCCAGAAAATTTGAAATAAGCTCATTTTATGGATTAAAATGCAAAATGTCTCAGTTTCAACATTTGAAATATTATCTATGTTCTATTGTAAACAACATATTGGCTCGTGTGATCTGAAAGTCATTGCATTTTGATTTTATTCACAATTTACACTTCGTCCCAACTATTTCGGAATTGGGGTTGTATTTTAATGGTGAAATGCATTAGCTAGCTTGCTTCCTAACGAATTATGATACCAGCTGGGTACAAAGCAATATCATTGTGGAAATATGGGTACATTTTGATATATCTAATTGTACCTTGGGTACATTTGGATGGTAACCCTGGTCGAGAGTGACCCTATCAGCACTAGCAAACTTGACCCACATGTTAGCTGTTCGCAAGCTATTAGCAAGCTACGCAAGTGAGTCTTAGTTGGTTAATTTGTAATGCAATGCATACGAATATCGCATTTGCAGCAAACCAACGTGATGTCTAAATGAAGGCATAAGTGTGATGCAGAGGCAGATTTGTTTCACTTTCAAGGGGCAGCAAGCACAGTAATACAGTGTTGGTTAGCTACAGCTAGCGCTAGCTGCCTCTGTTGCGGGCATTGACCACCTGGTGCACGTCAATGAATGCAGTGTGTGGGTAAAAATCAAGTGTAACTCAAAACAAACAGCAGGCAGTAGCTCTCTTTGATCCCAGTCCTTAGTTTTTACAAATACTATGGATACCCTGTAATATATGAAATCAGAGTATATATGGCACAGTTTGTGAAAATTTTGTTTAAATGTTGCTCTCCATTTAGGGGCCTATTCAAACTTTTAAAGAAAACCTGAATTGTCATAATTACTGATCACTATGATTTTTGTTTCAGAAATCTGTTGAGACATTTAGTGAGATGCAAGAAGTTGAAACAATCACTAAAAGTAATTACAAGCTGAATAAAACATACTATTATTAATTCTGATATAATTTTCTTTGATATTCAAGTCATTTTGAATATTTTAGGACAAATTTGCAAACATGAAGAGGAAGGGTGAAATCACCCATTTTTTCATACCGAAGAAACGACAACAACTGGCTAAAGAAAAAGTGGAAAGAGTAGATGACCAAGAAACTGATGAGATAGAAGAGGGAGAGCCCCACAGAGATGAGGTGGGCGAGGGAGAGCACCACAAAGATGAGGTGGGCGAGGGAGAGCCCCACAGAGATGAGGTGGGTGAGGGAGAGCACCACAGAGATGAGGTGGGCGAGGGAGAGCCCCACAGAGATGAGGTGGGCGAGGGAGAGCCCCACAGAGATGAGGTGGGCGAGGGAGAGCACCACAGAGATGAGGTGGGCGAGGGAGAGCAACACAGAGATGAGGTGGGTGAGCGGCGAGCACCACAGAGATGAGGTGGGCGGGGAGAGCCCCACAGAGATGAGGTGGGCGAGGGAGAGCACCACAGAGATGAGGTGGGCGAGGGAGAGCAACACAGAGATGAGGTGGGTGAGCGAGAGCACCACAGAGATGAGGTGGGCGAGGGAGAGCCCCACAGAGATGAGGTGGGCGAGGGAGAGCACCACAGAGATGAGGTGGGCGAGGGAGAGCACCACAGAGATGAGGTGGGCAAGGGAGAGCACCACAGAGATGAGGTGGGCGAGGGAGAGCACCACAGAGATGAGGTGGGCGAGTAAGAGCACCACAGAGATGAGGTGGGCGAGGGAGAGCACCACAGAGATGAAGAGGGAAGGTTAACAAAGAGCAAAGGAAAGCAAATCATGCAGTGCTCAGACAGCAACAGGTAAATGAGAGCGCCTGAGGTATGAGCAGTTTTCAGTAGTTGAGCTGGTCCACATGGTATAAGCATTGTTACTATATAATATTTTAGATCTGTGTAAGAATCACATCACAGAAATTATCAAAATATTCCATTTTAGAGAATTGGCCTTACCTCAGTCATAACATAACATAACATAACATGACATGAATGGCGAGAACAGGCCGTTCAGCCCAACTAGGCTCGCCAGTTTCTTTGTACTATCGTGAATATATCACTTCAGATACTCAATGACTCAATGGTATCTAACTTTAAGTCAAGCCTGCTCTTGAAAACTTCCAAGGTCTCTGCCTCAACAATATGGTCAGGCAAGCTGTTCCACACCGAAATTACTCTTTGGGTTAAGAAATATTTCCGAATATCAGTGCTAAATTTACCTTTGGTCAGCTTCCATTTGTGACCCCGAGTTCTACTAACAACACTTGGTTGAAGGAATCTTACATAATTCACTTTGTTAATCCCTTTAACATATTTAAAGACCTCAATCAGATCACCCCTTAGTCTCCTTTTCCTAAGACTAAAGAGATTAAGGATCTTCAGCCTTTTCTCATAGCTTTCATCTTTAATACCGGAATTAGCTTCGTGGCTCTTCTCTGAACTTTCTCTAAAGCCTCTATGTCTTTCTTAAAGTATGGTCCCCAGAACTGTACACAATACTCTAGATGTGGTCTGACGAATGTGTTGTACAAAAGAAGCATCACCTCCTTGGATTTGAACTCAATACTTTTGGCAATGTATCCCAGCATCCGATTGGCTTTTTTTTAACTGCTACGGCACAATGGCTAGAGCCTGTGAGGGTTTGGTCAACAATCACTCCCAGATCTTTCTCTTGTGGAGCACATTCCAGTTTAAAACCTCCCATGAAGTAATCCGTCTAATGTTTTTATTACCTACATGTACTACTTTTTACATTTCGCTACATTAAATTTCATTTGCCACATTTCTGCCCAATTCTGGATTCTATCCAAATCATCCTGAATCACTTTAGTGGACTCTAAACTATTTGCCAAACCTCCCAATTTAGTATCATCTGCAAAATTTCACTAATCTGCTCTCAATATTCCTATCAAGGTCATTAATGTAGATGAGGAACAGCAGGGGTCCCAACACCGATCCCTGGGGGACGCCACTCCCCACCATACCTAGCTCAGATGAGATACCACTGACCACCACTCTTTGTGTTCTGTCCTGCAACCAGTTATGAATCCACTTCAGAATACCTCCTGTAACTCCAATGGAGCTCATTTTAAAAATTAGTCTCTTATGCGGTACTGTGTCAAATGCTTTCTGAAAATCCAAATATATGATGTCATAAGCCCTGCTCTGGTCATAAGTCTTGGTGGCCTCTTCAAAAAATTCCAGAGGGTTTGTCAGGCATGACCTTCCTTTTCGGAAACCATGTTGGCTATCCCTCAAGATATTGTTACGTTCAAGAAATAAGTCCAGCTCATCTTTTATGATAGATTCCAATATTTTGCACGCAATGCAAGTTAAACTGACTGGCCTGTAATTACCTGGCTCAGTACGGTCCCCTTTCTTATATATTGGTATTATATTACCCTGTTTCCAATCATTTGGTATTTCTCCAGTTTCTAAAGACCGTCTAAAGATGGCGGATAGCGGCTTAAAGATGATCTCACCAACTTCCCTGAGCACTCTAGGATATAAACCATCAGGACCCGCCGCCTTATCTGCCTTTAGTTTATCCAACTTGTCTAATACTACATTATCCCTAATCTCAATTTCCGCTAAATAATCTTTAGCATTGGACATGCCCTCTGGCCGAATAAAGACCCGCTCTAAGGTAAAATTCTCAACGAAGTAACCGTTTAAGGTGTCCGCAATATCCTTGTTATTATATAGCAGCGATCCATTTTTATTCTTTATGCACTTAACCTGCTCTTTGACTTTCCTTTTTCTACTACAGTACTGAAAGAAGCGCTTAGGGTTAGTTTTTGCCCCCTCTGCAATTTGTCTTTCATACAGTCTTCTAGCATTCCTCAGCTCCTTTTTGACCACAGCCCGCATTTTACAGTATTAGTAATCTCATTGTTATCCTCTATGTACATCTTATAAAGATTCCTCTTTTCCCTCAAACTCCTACGAATAGCTGCAGTCATCCACTGAGGATTCTGCTTTTTTCAGCTTACTTTTGGACACCTTTTGGAATGAATTTGCATTGTGAATCAAGTAAAACCCCTTAAATCTTTCCCACATCTCAGTTACAGACTCACAGTCCAGGAGTGTCTCCCATTTTATTTCACTTAGATATGAGCATCCTGTCAAAGTTTGCTCGCCTAAAATTGAAAATTTTGTTTTTGAATACATCTTTTTAACTTCCCATGAAACCTCAAAATTAATAGTAGAGTGATCACTTGTCCCAAGTGGCTCCCCCGTACCTCAACATTGCTAATTCTATCTGGGTCATTACAGAGCACTAAGTCTAAAATTGCCTTCTCTCTTGTAGGTTTATTAACATACTGCACCAAAAATGATCATTTATGACATCTAGAAATTCTTCCTCCCCCTCCCCCTGTCCTTTCACCTTTTCCCAATCAATACCAGGATAATTTAAGTCTCCCATAATAATAGTCCCTCCTCCTCTACAAGCTTGCGTAATCCTCTTAAAGAGCATTTCATTGACTGTCAAATAAATATATCATTCAATTTAATAAATGCCTGCCTTAAATAAATACATAGTAAGATACTGCAGCTTAATCTGTTATTTTGTCATGTTTAGTTCAATTTTAAGCTCCCCGCCCCCCTCCCCCATCTTCTATACATGTCCAGGTGTGATGGCCCATCTCAGCCAAAACTGAAGAGTTTCCGCAAGGCCCTACATGGAGGCATCACGAGAAGCTTTTGCACAGAGTGGCACAAAGCCTATCTTTGGTTAGAGTATTCGCAGACCAAAGATGCTGTTTATTGTTTCCCCTGCAGACATTTTTCTCAGCCTGATGCCCCAAGACAGTTTTTACCTCTCTTTTAGATATCATAACTGGAAAAAGACCACATTTAAAGATGGTGGTTTCTGTTCTCATGCCAGATCTGAAACCCATGCAAACGCAATGTTTGCATGGGCAGAAAATAAAAAAAATGAGTGACAAAATTACTTCACTGTTAGAGATAATGGCCAAAAATAATAATAAAAAAAAAAAGAATGAAAATCAAGACTACATAAAAGCACTTGCGGAGATTCTCAATTTTACTGCCACGGAAAACATAGCCCAGCGGGGTCACTGGGAGGGTCCTGACTCAGAAGGAAGGGGTGTTTTTCTGGCTATGTTAAATGTTTTTGGCAACCATGACTTTATGATCAAAAAAAGACTTCAACAACAAGCCGAAAATGCAACATATACCAGTGAAACAATCTGAAACGAAATACTGGCATGTTTGGCTGAAATGGTTAAAGAGAGATAATTCAGAAAGTTAAAAAGAGCACCCACTTTTCAGTGATTGTTGATTAGACTAAAAAAGAACAAATTTAATTTGTTCCAAGATATTACTACAACTTTGTGGTTCATGAGAGCTTTCTGAAGTTTGCAGAGGCAGAACAGCTGGATGCTGCAGCATTAACTGATAAGATAATACGCTTCTTTGAGATGCATGGATTGGAGTACATGAAAAATCTTGTCAACCAGGGCTACGATGGTGCCTCTGTGATGAGTGGGGCACTTTCAGATGTCCAAGCAAAAAATAAAACAAGTAGCCACACATGCATTTTACGTTCACTGCAGTGCACACTGTTAAAACTTGGTCATAGTCAAAACTCTTGTCAAAGGTGTAACTGATGTTGGAAATTTCTTTTCATTGTGAGAAGGACTGACTATACTGTATGTATTCATATCTGGGTCTTATGCACACAACAGATGGTTGGAAGTACAGCGTGAGATGTTTGATAGTCAACCAAGGGACCTCCAGAGGCTTTGTAACACACGTTGGGCCTGTAGACAGGTAGCATGTCGCAATGTTATGGATAGGTTGCCTGCAATTGTGCAGGTGCTAGAGGAAATTGCATCTGAGAACCATCCACAAAGAACCGTTGAGGCCAGATGAACATTGGTTCAGCTTAAGTTGTACTTTCTTGCTGCGTTCTGCCAGATCACCATTGAAAAATAGACTTTGATCTTAATTGGTTTTATCTGGTTAAATAAAGGATTGATTGATTGAACTTTTTACGAATCCTTGTACTGTTCAGAAAAGTCCTGAGTGACTCAAAAAGTTTTGTCGGATATGCTTCGGTCTGCAACAATTGACCATCTGAGGGTTGTTAAGCTCATTGAAGCACTTCAAGAGACATTCGGACATTTTCATCATGATGCCGTTTTTGATGAACTGTGTACTGAAACACTTGACATGTGAAAGAAGTGACATTTCTACAACCCAGCACAACCAAAGGAGGACAACACGGACACCTAAAGATAGTCTCATTGCTTCCACCCTCGGGTAACATGCTGTACTAGACTGAAAACAGTTTTCATGTATGTGTACTACCCAGTTACTGATAACATGATTGGAGAAATCGAAGACGGTTTTCAAATACCGACTGCAGCATCATGAAAGGTGTCCAGACACTTATTCCTTCTAGCAGTAGTTTTTAGAAAAAGCAGGCTGTTCTCTTATTGGCCGATGCTTATGACTCAAACATCGAAGATCTTAAACTTCACGAGGTGCGGAGAGTATTTGCTAGTCTACAAAAGAATGAAAAGGAGAATCCTAGCACTCTAATGTAGTTTGCACAGTTTTTGGACCCATATCAGGATGTGTTCTATGAGCTTTTTAGGTTGTGCAAAATAGCTGTAGTATTACCAGTGAGCAGTGTGGCATATGAGAGGAGTTTTTTCAGCTCTTAGGTACATAAAGAATTATTTGGGATCAACCGTGACAGAAAATAGGTTATCAAGTTTGGCAATACTCAACATTGAGTCTAAACGCACCAAAGCTTTGGATTTGAATAAGTTTGTTAGGCGTTTTGCTGACCGACATGGTAATTGTCACATTCAGCTCTTATAGGTTTTGGCAGGATGTGGTCAGATCATATTACAATTTCACAAAAACTGCAACTGGATGGTAGTCAATTGAAAGAAGTCAGGTTTTGCAACATAATTTTCAGGTTCATTATATTCGTATAATTGACTCTGCTCTGAACATGTTGAAGATAAAATTTGTTTAATATAGCATTTTTAAGTTGTGTCTTCAGTTTGAAGAATTTGATAGGAAAGCTAGGTCTCCACTAGGGGTGTAACGATTCTGAATCAATTCTGAATCGATGTGTTTTAAGGCATAGGACCGCCATGGGGCGAACATCAGAGTTTAACCGTTTCATTTATTAAACCTGACGCAGTCTTGAACGAAAGTGCCAAACATCAAAGGGCATGAGAAATGCTTCCGGGAAAAAAAAACTTGACCGTTTCGGCGACATGCTGCATGGAACCACGTAAAGGACTACATATTCGTCTCCTTTTAAGCAATTAGGTTACGCTAATCTTGTCCCTGTTTACTTTGCTCAATCAGCAATCAAACTGGCGATTTTCTTTTATACTTTGCTGAATGAGTAGAGCTGTTTATTAAGACAGCATGTTTGATTGCCTCATTCTGAAAGTTAAATGGGCATAGATTTGCAAGAGCGCGTATTTGGCCATTTCGTGTGATTGTGATAATTTATAGCTCACATTCACATTTCATCTGCTTTAATGTTTTCCACCTTGTGTATATTTTAGATACTTGAAATCCAGGGTGATCTGAAAATAAATCTCTTTATTTTTATTTTATCATTATAGATCTCCTAAAAATACCACAATGAGAGATGAAATGCTGAGTTGGGATGTGGCGATGTTGAACGAGGATTTTTTTTAAAGTGTAATGAGACAACTTGCCGTCATGGGGTGTGCAGGCAGTCGCGTGTAATTTCTTGAAACATACATACCTAAAGCGGCTTAACGATTTAAAATGCCGTCGGGAAGAAGCCTGAGTTTAGATTTCGCTAATTGCAGGTGCTGCGCCCTTCCTTAAATCTGCTCCTATGTACTTGGCCTAAATAACAATCAGGAAATTTAGCTAGTAGCCTATAATGATTAAGATGTGATGGTGAAAAGCAGACAAACCTAACTGGGCTACGGTGTTAGATTGAAAGAATGCCAATTTGAATAATTAGAAAAAAATCTTCCTCTGAATTACATCTCTCATTGTAGCATTTTAGGACATTATTCAAGATTAATTTAAAACGTATTTATTATAAGATCGACCTGGAGTTAAAGCGTCTAAAAAATACACAAGGTGGAAAACATTCTGAAAAGCGGATGAAACGTGAATGTGAGATATCAATTATCACAGTCGCACGAAATGCCGTGGCAATATGGCAATCGTGTTCAAGCAGTGCTGTTCTGTGCCCATTTAAATTTCAAAATTCAGCAATCAAACATGTTGTCTTAATAAACAGCTCTACTCATTCAACTTAAAGAGTAAACGAATCCACCATTTGATTGCTAATCAGGCAAAGTAAACGGGAACAGATATACGTTTCTTAGCGTTGCCTAATTGGTTAATAGGATGACGATTTTGTTTTCATTTGCTTGGCTCCTCTCAGCACGTAGCCGAAAAATACTGATGTCAGTCAAGTTTTTACCGAAAGCATTTCCCATGCCCTCTGATGTTAGGCACTTTCGTTCAGGACAGCAGGGGGGTTAATAAAGGAAAAGGGAAAGCTCGGATGTTCGCCCCATGGTAACAGGTGGTGTTACTACGCTTTAAAAAAACATCGATTCAGAATCGTTACACTCCTAGTCTCCACAATACTAAGTAGTAGTTTCAGGAGCTATATGCAGCAGTACGTACGGCAACTGGACAGGCGTATACTTTTTGAGATGAAGGGTCCTGGCTTAAAAAAAGTCACTTTTTTTTTTTTTTGCCAATTTTGGTTTGGCAAGTTCACCATGTGGGCCGTTTCCCATGGTAATGAAACTTGTTCTACATAAATGTATATATCATAGCTTTATTTGTTCAAAATTACACTGTTTTCTCATCTCCTTCACTTTTTAATCATGTTGTCAAATATAGGTGTTTTGGTGTAAAAATGCCCATTATTATCCCCTTTCTTCTGCAACTTTAAGTTTTAAATAGACAGTGCCTATTCATACTGTAAACTCAAGTTACATCATTTCCTAAGATAATCTGACATCTGACATGATGTTGCATTCCCTCCTTAGGATCTCCCAGGTACTGTATCATCTTCCTTGGGTATTGCATAAGAGCTCCCATGTATTGCATCATGTTCCATGGGTATTGCATCATCTCTGGTTGAAACAATATGGTAGCTAATTAATGAATTAATTGACGCTTCAGTATGGCTTCTGAGAGGTGCAAAATTGGCACTTCCTTGGATGAGGAATGCAACAAACATATACACTGCAGAAAATCAGGACAAATTTCATTTGGTGACCTTAAACCAGCAAATGGACAACTTTTGACTTGGCGGTGCAATGTCATATTCAGTGAAGATGACCGAATCTGTTTCCATTACGAAAAAAAAAAAAAAAAAGTGTATTTGTCATGCTTTGAAAGTCGACAGAGGTCCTGCGCCAATCCGTTTAACCATCATAAGAGGCACATCACAAGTCAGTTCATAGTGGCATCACCCTGCATTCCATTTCGCACAACAGAGAGCGGGTGTTGTTAATTTACTGTGAGCAAGTTCATTTCTCTCACTGTGATACACTTGATTTGCAACATCATGTCAGATGTCAGATTATCTTTGGAAATGAAGTAACTTGAGTTTATGAGTAGGCACTGTCTATTTAAAACTTCTAGTTGCTGAAGAAAGGGGATAATAATGGGCATTTTTACCCCAAAATGCTTATATTTGATAACATGATTAAATAGTGAAGGAGATGAGGAAACAAGTTGTAATTTTGAACAAATAAAGCCAAGATATATACATTTGTGTAAAAAAAATGTTTCATTACCATGGATAACTGCCCACATGGTGAACTTGCCAATCCAAAATTGTGATGTGATCTACTTCTGTCCAGAGCATAACTCCTAAACCGTTTGCATGATCTTAACGAAACTTTGCATACTTACTACTCAGGTCCTGCACTGGTCCCTTTTGGTATGTGCCTATCTGTCTGTCCGTCTGTCGGTCCGTCCGGTGGGTTAGGCGGACATATGTTTAGGCTGGGTTAGGCGGTGGGTTAGGCGGACATAACATATGTTTTTACGAGTAAAAATGCATTCTAGTTCGCTCAGTTATAAGGATAAATCATAAGAATTACTGTACATTTCCCCTTAGCTTGCATTATTCTTTGCAATAGTTATCAAGCATTTTCCTGTCCACATTTATTGTGACATAAAATGCAAATGTGTTTTGAAGCCTCTGAATTCCTGTATTGCTGAAATGAGCAAGGCCTCCCCTGAAAAAAAAAAAAAAAAGATGTCTGGTTGGCAGTGTATATTGCTCCAAAGCCTGTATATAATTAATAGTGTCTTCACAGATCTGCAAGTTACCCATTCTATGTGCAGTAATACACCGCCATACTATCATGGGTGCTAGCTTTGCGCTGATAACAAACCACATGGTAACTCTCCTCATTAGCCCAGATCTTAAATGAGCTTGGGTCCAGAGAAGATGGCGGTGTTTTTTTTAAATGTTCTTATTTGTATATGGTTTTGGCTTAATATAATATAGTTTTAATTTGCATTTGTGGATATAGTGACAAACCGTGTTCACTGTCAGTGGTTTTCAGAAGTGCTCTGGAGCCCATGCAGTCATTTCCACTACAGAATCCTGTCTGTTTTCAATGCAGTGCCATCTGAGTGCTTGAATATCACAGTCACTCAGCATTGGTTTTCAGCCTAGATCCTTGCATACAGATATTTCTTTGGATTCTCTGAATCTTTTAATGACATCATGTATCTTAGATGAAATCCCCAAATTCTTAAAAATTTTACAATGAGAAACTTTTATTTTTAAATAGGATAACAATTTGCCCACACAGTCTTTCACAGAGTGGTGAAGCCATCACTAACTTTTAAAAGATTCAGCCTCTCTGGGATGCTGTTTTTATACCCAGTGATGTTACTGACCGGTTGCTAATAAGCCTGACTAGCTGTGAGATGTTCCACCAGGTATATTTTTTAGCAGAATAAAACTTTTCTTGTTTTTTGTTGACCCCTGTCCACAACTTTTTGAAATATGTCGCTGGCATCAAATTTACAATGAGCTTTTTTTTTTTTTTTTTTTTTTTTTTTTTTTTCAATTAAATATAGGGTTTATTTGCAGATCATTGTACTGGGGTTTTATTCACATTTTACACAGCGTCCAAACTTTTATGGAAATGAGGTTGTGAATCTAAAATCTCTGTCCCAAAAGGTGATAATAAAAGGGTTCAACTGAAATTATTTCTTACTTCGTACTTTGTTGATCATACATACCAGGCACCTGCAACACAGTATTTCGCACACGCACACTTGCAGACTCTTTGACAAGTTTATTTTTCATTGCTTGAGCTTTTGCCTCATTTCTCAGTATGGTTTCCAATTCATGGAATCCTGTGCAGTTAATAACCCCTATTAATAGCCCACAACATACCCTATTGTGAAAGAAAAAAACAGCATTTCTCACCTAACACCATGGAAACAGTGTAATTAGGGCAGGGTAACATGGACCGGTAAAATGTACAGCATAAACATAATTAGACCATTTAGCAGCTCCCTTTATTCTTCCAAGGACCTTGAATCTGCACTATTTTGTAATATGAAGTGTCAAACATTGATTCTGTATACCCATGGGCCCTCATGTGATTTTTCCCACTATTTTTCATATGGCTATTATATATCTGAGATTCTCTCCAAATCTCTGCAATAACCATTAGTCATATCTTCCTATCCATCTTGGGTAACACTTATTGTAATAAAGAAAATTAATATCTAGTTCATTTGGGAGCTAGAAAATCTCAAAGATTTTGTCAATATAGTGGGGGTGATCATTTTATTTCTTTGACAATTAGCGCCAAAAATGGATAAATACTGATGGTTACAGTCATTGTGCATTGGCACTGTGTTTTGGGAGTAATGTCAGTTGTGTTTATTGGCTCACATCTTCCACATGTTTTGCAGAATGTCTTCACTGCAAAATATTACAGCAATTCTGTATCAAAGTTAGTACATCATAAAATATACAATAAAGTAGCAGCAGAGAGAGATTTTATCCAGGCCAAAGAGGATAAATTTAATGGGAGCTAGGTTTGGCTGTCAGTTATACTGAAAGCATAGCAGACAGAGGGACATTCAGTTTGGTTCAACCCACAGATTATGGCAAAGCCAACGTTTCTCCCCTTACAGTAACCCTAAGGCAGTTTGTCATTACCTTCAGAACTGTTGGCAAGAATCATAAAAGCAATGCACTCACAACTTTTTGCACATTTTGTCTCAAATGTTTGTGTCAGTCCCCAAGTTTCACCATACATTTATTCAAGGATCAATCTCTGTGCTGAAGTAACCCTCAGAAGAACGACTCTTGGTTATGACTTCATGTCGAGTGTGCCTTTTCAGATGGACTTGCCACATACTTGCTTTAGAATTGAGCCTTTTGTATTACAAAGGCACATACCGCACAATAATTGTGGGTGCATGTTTTTTCTTTGGCACAGCATAACATATAATGCAAGTAATTAGTTAATAATGATCTTCCCTCAAGACCTTGATAAGCAGAGTCAAATGTCAAGGGTACTGAAGCAAGCAGAGCCATCTGTTCATAACTCTCATACTTTCCATTAAGCCCCATGGTCAAAAGTTGAAAAAATAAAAAATTCAGAAAGTCAGAATATTTCAGTGCCTGCCTGTTTTGCTGAGTGAATTCCAAGACCAAGTGAATGTAAGAGAACTGTATATGAATATCAGTGGCCACACTGTAGTACCTGAAATGTTTGGGATGCGAATAAAGATGAACAGTAATGCCTTTGGCTAGTGGACAGCTCAAGGGCAAAGATTAAATGAATGAATCAAAGACAATGAATAAAATATTACATAAAAGCAGACTGAGATAGAATGCGCATTGAAAACCACTAGAAAATAATCTTATTCAATATTGAGGCTCCATTATGCCTCCTGTCTATTGCTTTTACTGCAGCTCCATTTACTGTGTATTTCCCAAAACAGTCCCATACGCTTGTCCCTGATGGTTATTGTCCAAGCATGATAGGCCTTCCTCGCACACAGATTACTCTGAAAATAAGGTTCATTCAGAGTTTGATAGCTCCAGCAGTTTCTGCAGCCTATCCTTGTATATTGCATGGGATCTAGCTTATAAAATGCAGGTATATAAATGTTCATTATTTTCTCATTTGTGCATAGCTTTAGTCTTCAGATGGTTCTCACTGTCTTGATTGTTTTCATGTATGTAAGCAAAAGACACATTCTTATAAAATGACATAAGTGGTGCCAGGCAGAACATACGCCACGTAAGGGACGGGTTTTAGTGCTTTTGGTGTTAAATAACCTGGAATCCTCCTGATATTCGATCCCTACTTCTAATGAGCCTAATAACGTCACACCATAATGTAGCATATGGTTGAAAACGGATTCAAAATAGACAGCTTTTGAATCCAGATGGCACTGGATTGAAGGAGAATTAAGAAAGTTATAGTGGGGAAAAAAAAAAGAATTTTCAGTTTTGATGACCTTGACCTAATTAGGTCTAAAATTTAAATTGGTGACCCTAGTATCACAGCAAAATTTCCCTGAAAATTTAGTGTAATTGGAGTTGTGTTTTCATGCCACATTGCTGAAAAACACGCACGCACACGCACACACACACACACACACAAAAACAATACCTTCCCCCCTTTGGGCCCTTCAGATGGGGTAACAACCAGTGGTGGCTGGTGAACTGGCAATAGGGGAGGCTCAAAACAATCCCTTAAAATTAATGATTGGTCACGACCTGTTTTCAATCATTCATTTAAAGGGATAGTTCACTTTTTTTGAAGTGGGGTTGTATGAGCTACAAATTGCCACTACTTACATTAGCTGCAGTAGAAAGTTCTCTGATCCCCTCCAGGTAGCCGCACCAGCGCATAGTGCTGGTGGAAATTTAGGTGATACACTGTTGTGAATAGGACCACAGAAACAGCGTATTTTTTGCAGCCTAAAAGAGGTCCTGCCTGAAAATAATATACCATTTCAATTGTACGCTATATTTAAAAAAATTACAGTGCTTCAAGTGCTCGGAAAAAAACACAGTTGCTCTTGAACTGACGTATTCCTCCGCGCACGCATCGTAGTAAACTGTGCGCTGTAGCGATCAGCTGTTCGGACGGGTTTGAGAGAGCGATAAGGGCGAATAAGTTTTGAAGGTGGCAGTAATGCAACTTCTTGTATGCCGACTGCTGTAAAACCTCAATGAAGAATAAGATCAGCTGTGTGGGTCACATAACTGCAGTTGCAAAGTTGGACGGTCGTTAAACTTATGCAAACATTTCGAAAATGCCCCGTGCGTGTTGCTTTCCTGGATGTGAAAGCAAACCTGCATCCTGGTGCACTTACAGCTTTCACCGCATTCCTCTGCGGGATATTGGACTTCGGCAGCTGTGGCTAGTTGCGCTCAATATGGATATTGATACGCCACCCGGATCCCTAAAAACGCTCCGTGCTTGCAGTATTCATTTTTCCAAGGAGGATTTCGTGAGGCCACATTCAGGGAAATCTCAACAGTGCACGTTGAAGAGCACAGCTGTTCCCATGCATCAGGTAAGAGAGTGAAACACCTGTGAAAAAGTCTAATGTAAGATTCAGAATGCAGGGCTGCCAACTCTCACGCATTTGGCTTGAGAAATGCGTGAGATTCAGAGGCATATTCACATTCCCGTGCTGTAGTCAGCAATTACTCAATCAACGCAATGCATGTGTTTCACGGTTGTTCAAATTGTTTAAATGAAATAAGACCATTTGAAACGTTTTTATGTAATTCCATTGCTTCCAAGCCTCGAGTAAAGAAAAGCGTGAGAAGTCAGGAGTCATACTTGATTTCCATGAACTTCAATTCCGCCAGAGAATCTCTCTCAAACCCGTCCAAACAGCTGATCGCTACAGCGCACAGTTTACTACGATGCGCGCGCGGAGGAATACGTCAGTCGGTTAGTTCAAGAGCAACTGTGTTTTTTTCCGAGCAGTTGAAGCGCTGTAATTTTTTTAAATATAGCGTACAATTGAAATGGTGTATTATTTTCAGGCAGGACCTCTTTTAGGCCGCGAAAACATGCTGTTTCTGTGGTCCCATTCACAACAGTGTATCGCCTAAATCTCCACCCAGCACTATTAGCTGGTGCGGCTACCTGGAGGAGATCAGAGAGCTTTCTACTGCAACTAATGTAAGTAGTGGCAATTTGTAGCTCATACAACCCCACTTTAAAAAAAGTGAACTATCCCTTTAAATTACCATTACAGAAACTCTGATAACTCTCAACATTATCAGATGTGGCCAGTTTTCATTTATAACACATATCGATTATGACTCCGGGTTTCTCAGACTTTTTTTTATTTAGGAATTGGAAGCAATGCACGTGTTTCATGATCGTTTAAATGAAATAAGATCATTTGAAACGTATTTATACAATTCCATTGCTTCCAACCCCTCTAGTGCACAAGGACTTCAATCCCGCGCGAGAATCTCTCACATACGTGTTAATTGAATAATTGCTAACCACAGCAGAGGAATGTAAATATGCCACGGAAACTCACACCGAATGTGACAGGAGTTGACAGGTATGCGTTATAAATGAAAACTGGCCTAACCTGATAATGTTGAGAGTTCTCAGAGTTTCTGTAATGATAATTTAAATGAATGATTGAAAACAGGTTGTGACCAATCATTAATTTTAAGGGATTGTTTTGAGCCTCCCCTATCGCCAGTTCACCAGTCGCCACTGGTAACAACATACCACAACACACTGACATGTGTGCGCATACACACACATACATGCGCACACACACACACACACAATAACAAAACCTTAACACAAAGCATTATGGTAGAGAACAAATTCTCAGAGTATCTGCCTCTACAACATGACCAGACAAGCTATTCCGCACTGTGACCACTCTTTTAAAATAAATACTTTCTAATATCTGTGCTAAAATTACCCTTGTCTAAATTCCATGTATGACCCCCTACTAATAGTAAACCGAATAGTTCACCGTGTTTATCCATTTTATGCATCAAGGCATACCTCAGTCAGATCACCGCTAAGTCTCCTTTTGCTTTGTCTAATGAGACTAAAATTCTTCAAACTGTCCTCATAGCTTTTCTTTTTAATACTAGGAATTAGTTTAGTTGCTCCTCTTTGAACCTTTTCCAGACCCTCTACATCTTTCTTGTAATATGGTGCCCAGAACTACACACACACAAAAAAAAAACTGAGTGTGGTTTCACTAGTGCATGTAGCCCTATCAGCTTCCATTAAAGAAGTCTGCACCACAGTTCTTTTCACTCTTTTCACGCTCCAAAGTACTCTCCAACCACTTTGATACAGAATCCTTAGAACTGGTGCTAAAAAGGAAATCAGCCGTCTCAGTGTTACAATGGTATTAATGACATCCACTCCCAGGGCCAATCAGGCAATATACCTTCGCAGCTGGATCCCCTGAGAGACAAGCTTGGAGAGAACAGCAGACACCAAGATGGACCAGACTCCCCAATATACGTTGAACAAGCCAACAACCTTGCGTCCAAATTAAATGTTCTTTTTTTTTTTTTTTGTAGTACCTTATCAAGGAGAACTGGACACGTCCTATGTGGAGTGTTTTTGAGTTCACTCAGTGTAGATCAAGAAATGACCGAAAACAGGTCAAGACTAATTATTAGTTCCTCTGTTCTCAAATAAGCAGCTGCCAGAGTTGGAGCCAGCTTCCCAAGATTTATTTTGAACATTACAGTTATCCACAACTCAAACTAAATCAGGACACGCAAATACATTGTGTGATTGCGTGTCTATTAAAAATCTAATTAATAAATTATTGATGCATTTTCACAAAATAAAAGTAAATGAATAAATAATAATTGAAAAAATACATTGTGCCAGGGTTAGCTTTATGCCTAAGACAAAATTTTAGACAACTCCGTGCATGAATAATTCCAAGTGCAATGGTTTGAGGCGATTTTCCCGCATAGTTTGCCCTAGTGAGCCACAAGCGCTATTAGAATGCCTGTTTTGTCAATCAAATGCGCAGGTGCAAGACCTCCATTTACAGATGGCTTTCTGCCAAAAGTGAATTATTTGTTCTATCACTGTCCACTTGCGTGAAACAAAAAATCAATAAATAAACAAACTGGCAAAGGGTTGGATTCTCATGAAGAATGCAGTGTATGTTTTACTATGGGACTTGCAAAAGTTCAGTTTCAGTCGACTCTGCCTCTGCAAGGCTGTCAAGGGAGAGCAACCCTTGTTACAGTGATCAACACTTGCTCCAACTTTTGTTTGCAATATGCATTAAATTATACGTCTATCTCCTTTGTCTGTTGGGATGGGTACTGAAAGCCAACATTATACTGGGTTAAATTATGAAAGACCGAAATATTAGTAAAAGAACCATCAGAGCTCATCGGTACTTTTTCAATGTTTTGGCATAGCCAATTTATTTTAACACTGCAGCCTCTCTCTGCTGTCTGTTGAATGCACGTGCGAATACACGGATGCATGCGAGCACACACACTTTTACATAAAAGCTAAAACAGAAGCTGTCTCTATATAACTTGTTAGTTTAGTTTTGCCAAACATTTAAAAATCTGGCAAATTCTTCCTCTTCTCCTCACCAGGGTGCTTTTCATTATGCTAACGTGTCTCCTCGCTTGCCTCACTTGCGTCTCTTCATTGCTTCATTGCTCCTCCTTGCGAGGATTTGATTTAGAGATGCGAGGAAGCGCCTCTAGGACAGAGGGGCTGAAAGCTGCCAAATAAGATATGCTTTGTTCCATGAAGTGATGTCACATGTGGAGGTGCAGCATTTAAATGTCATGCCACAAAACAAAGGGCTTTCGCATAGTATAGACCTGTGTTTCCTCGCTTTGTGTGCTCTGCAAGCCTCCCCTCTCCTCAGTCCAGCCTCTGCATGAGGTGTATTTAAGATATTGGAAGATCCACCATGATAGAGAGGGTGGAACGATTTCCGGGTCACGGAAGAGGAGAGGACATGAGGAAGCTCAATTTTGCACAAAGAAAAGCACGCCAGTGGCACCTGCAAGCAGTGAATAACATCAGCAGTAGCAGGAGGAGGACTAGGACAACAATGAATGACTGATTCTGACTGGTGTCAGTGCAAATGTCACTCAGTATTGTGATTTCAGGAATATTATTTGACCTTTTAGATTTGTTTGCAGCGAGATGTAGTTTATGTTGCAATTTAACTGTGTTGCTGCTCTAGAAACATTTAGTTATATTTAAAATATAAATAAATACTAATCCTGCACTGAAGTCATTCTTTTTTATGTATGACCTAGTCAATTATTTAGTACTATTGTTTACTCCGCCGTTTTTTTTGTTGTTTTTTTTTTTAAACGTTTTACATTAATGTGATCTTATTACTCTGATGCTGTAAATTGTGTATGTACTATATTTTTATATGGGGTACGAGCCTGAAATAAACGTATCTATCTATCTATCTTTATACAACCCCAATTCTGAAATAGTTGGGACGAAGTGTAAACTGTGAATAAAATTAAAATGCAATGACTTTCAGATCACATGAGCCAATATGTTATTTAAAATAGAACATAGATAACATTCCAAATGTTGAAACTGAGACATTTTACATTTTTATCCACAAAATGAGCTTATTTCAAAATTTCTGGTTGCAACAGGTCTCAAAAAAGTTGGGACACAGGCAAAAAAGGGCTGAAAAAACAATTAATATATAAGAGAATCATCTGAAAGAACATTTAGCAAGTAATTAAGTTAACTGGCATCAGGTGTGTAACATGATTGGCTATATTATTATTTATTTATTTATTTATTTATTATTTATTATTAAACTAAACCCCCATATTTGGGGAAAATTACAAATTACAAATTTAAAACATACACATTTCATTTAAAACATATTTAAATGATTAGCATAAAACAACACGAGAGACAGTGAGGAAACTTCACAGCAGTGTCAGACTTGAGTGCTACACCAACTTATATTCCATGTTACAAATTTATAATTTAAAACATACAAATAACATCTAAAACATATTAAAATAATTAACATAAAACATCACACAAGACAACGAGGGACCTTCATAGCACCACTGTGACATGGCCACTCACTAGAATACTTTGGTAAGCAGCTTCACCATCTTATATTCCATAGACTTACGGCGGCCATATCTCGCAGAAAAGAGGAGGCACCTCAAGGAGTCAACTAAGCCATCCTCAGGTAGATAGCGCCGTTGAGCCCCCGACGTGCCTCGTTTACTCAATGCCAACTCAGCAAGGGAGCTAACACGACCACTCCTCAAGATTTCAGAAAACAAAGTACATGTAGCTTGGCCAGACAACACATTAGGTATATACTCAGCTAGAAATATAAGCTACAGGTCTCTGAGGGGGGTCATGTACTTGAAAATTCAATTAAACAGAGAAAGCCTGTACTTCAACACAATGGGGCCAATTGCCTCAATCCCAAGAGCCTCCATCAGTTTACTATGATGGCTCCGAGATGAAAGCCCAAAAAGCATTTTAATACATTTAGCCTGAAACTGGTCAAGTGAACGTACATCATTCATAGAAAGATACACACTCGGGCACCCATACAACATAACAGGTAAAACAGCACTCCTCCAAAAAAATATTTTTACTTCAGTGGACAAGCCTGAGTACTCCAGGCCATATTTCCTAAGACCGAACAATTTCTTTCTTGCAGAGGAGATTCTGCTCTCTACGTGTTTAGACTGGCTGCCATTATCACATCTAAATTGCACACCAAGAACAGACATGTGGTTCACTGATTTGATACCTTGACCCCCTAATCTCCATTGGGGGATTTCCTTGAATTTAACACCACCAAATGTGATACATTGTGTCTTGGAGACACCAAAAACAAACCTCCATTTCACAGAATATCTATAGCAGATGTCAATAAGTTTTTGCAATCCAGGTATAGTTGATGCAAATAAAGTGACATCATCTGCAAATGCCATGTGATTAAATAGGTGGTTTTCAAATCTTAACCCAGCATCAGCACTCTTCAGTTCCTGGAGCATGTCATCTTGGAACATAGAGAACAGTAGAGGTGAGAGCAAGCTGCCCTGTCAAATACCTCTTGAGACACTAAATTTATAGCTAATGATTCCATTCCATCGCACCTTGGCCTCCAGATAGGAGTACCAGTAATAAAGTGTTAGCCAATGGCTGAACTTAAGCCGGGACAGTAACTTGTAGAAAAGGCCATTGTGCCAAACTCTGTCAAAACACTTTTCTGTGTCCAGACCGCATACATAGATTGGAATACCCTTACAATTAAAGGATTTGATAGTATCATGCAAAAACAGGCTGGCCATGTCTGTCCCACATCCTTCACGGAACCCAAACTGAGTGTCAACCTGTACACCATCAACTGGAACCATCATAAGCTCAAATAGCTTAGAGTAAGTTGTGCTTACGGTGATAGGCCTATAGTTGTTTGAACTATTAGGGTCCAAAGTAGGTTTCCTGAGGATGGGTACAATAACACCAATTAACATGTCACCACTCACAACATGCCAGCTCAACATAACAGAACATAAACCTGCAAGTACTTGGTGCAACTCAACTGAGCTACCAAACTTTAAGTGTTCTGACGTCAACCTATCAACACCAGCTGATTTCTTCACCTTAAGTTTTACAATTAACTCACTGATTTCACACGGACTGACATGTTGGACATTGAGCTTATTACAATTTGCATGAAAGGTGCTTTTCACAGAGTCGCTAATAGCTTGTTGTTCTTCATTGAGGTCATTATCATCCTTCATAATCTCACCATAATGACCAGCCAGGTCATAAACAGATAAACTCGAAGTGACACTACTATTCCGAGACTGCTTATTCAGTTAACTCCAGAACTCTGTCTTTTTACCACTCTTAAACAAACGATTCAAATCCATAACCAGCTTATTAAGAAGATTACGGACACATCTTCTGGATGCTTGGTGAAATTGCTTTTTAGCAAACTTCCAGCAATCCCAAACAACACCATTCCTTGGTCTACCGTTGCTATAAAAGGGATGTCTTAGAGAGGCGGAGTCTCTTAGAAGTAAAGATGGCCAGAGGCTCTCCAACCTGTGAAGGCTTACGTAAAAAAATTGTGGAATACTTTAAAAACAATGTTTCTCAACATCAAATTGCAAAGGCTTTGAAGGTCTCATCATCGACATTCCATAACATCATCAAAAGATTCAGAGAAACTGGAAAAATCCCTGTGTGTAAGGGACAAGGCCGAAGACCTTTACTAGATGCCTGTGATCTTCGGGCCCTCAGATGCCACTGCATCACTCACCGGCATGATTCTGTCATTGACATTACTAAATGGGCCCAGGAATACTTTAAAAAACCACTGTCAGTGAACACAGTCCGCCATGCCATCCACAGATGTCACCTAAAACTCTATCGTGCAAAAAGGAAGCCATTGTTGCGCATGATCCAGAAGCGCCGCTGTGTTCTGTGGGCCAAGGCTCATTTAAAATGGACTGTAGTAAAGTGGCAAAGTGTCCTGTGGTCAGACGAGTCCAAATTTGACATTCTTGTTGGAAACCATGGGCGTCGTGTCCCCGGGCTAAAGAGGAGAAAGACCACCCCTCCTGTTATCAGCGTTAAGTTCAAAAGCCATTGGGGATGCATTAGTGCATATGGTGTGGGACCCTTGCATGTTTTAAAAAGCACCATGAATGCTGAAAGGTATATAAAGGTTTTAGAGCAACATCTGCTCCCCTCCAGATGACATCTATTCCAGGGAAGGCCTTGTATATTTCAGCAGGACAATGCAAAACCTATTGCAACAGCATGGCTTTGTAGTAGAAGAGTCCGTGTGCTGAAGTGGCCTGCCTGCCGTCCTGATCTTTCACCATTTGAGAACATTTGGCGCATAATGTAACGAAAAGTCCGTCTAAGGAGACCCAAAACTCTCCAGCAGCTGGAAGCCTGTATTAAACAAGAATGGGATCAAATTCCAATAGCTAAACTCAAGAAACTTGCCTCCATAATGCCCAGACACCTCCACTCTGTGTTAAAAAGAAGAGGGGATGCTACACCATGGTAGACAGGCCCCTGTCCCAACTTTTTTGAGACCTGTAGCAGCCATCAAATTTGAAATGAGCTCATATTATGGATAAAATTTAAAAATTTCTCAGTTTCAACATTTGCTATGTTATCTCTGTTCTATTGTGAATAAAATTCTGGCTGATGTGATTTGAAAGACATTGCATTTTGATTTTATTCACAATTTACACTTTGTCCCAACTATTTCAGAATTGGGGTTGTATATTTGAGTGGAAGTTTATGAATGGATAGCCCCTTGAGATGCACCTCCTCGTTTCCGAGGGGGTCGAACACAAAACATGTAGCACAACACAACAATATGCAATCACATGCAACATATATAGGTTCTCATTTACCAACACCCCGCCCCCGCAACACTTCCATAACCCACAACACCTACTCGAAGTGGCTGGGAAATGGATACCACAATCAATAAAATGCACAGGTTTAACATGCTTACATATACACACATATACATACATACGTACATACACACGTAAATATGTTTACTTATACATATATACAGACATATACATACATACATACATACTTATACAAGCATGTATATATACACATATGCATACACACACGTACAAACATACGCCTACAAACACAAACACATACATATACACATGCATATACATACAGTATATGAACATGCATACATGCACATATACATATATGCACACATATTTAAACATACAACCCCAATTCTGAAATAGTTGGGACAAAGTGTAAATTGTGAATAAAATCAAAATTCAAATCACACCAGCCAGTATTTTATTCACAATAGAGCAGAGATAACATAGCAAATGTTGAAACTGAGAAATTTTACAATTTCATTCACAAAATGAACTCATTTCGAATTTGATGGCTGCTACAGGTCTCAAAAATGTTGGGATTCAGGCAAAAAAGGGCTGAAACGAGTACAAACGACTTTTAAAACCATACTCTACATCAATAAATCAGCATGATACGATGTGCTCATAATAACAAAGGCCATGAGTCTATTCTGTTTGCTAGGAAGAAATAGAAAGCCATTTGGACTTAAGTTGGCAAACCCTGTTTGTGGCCTCATCACCTGTCCAGTCTTCTCTTTGTGTGACTAGCAAGCACACACACAAAATCAAACACTGAGCAATTGTCAAGCTTTCAATTTCATTATCTAGTCTCCGCTCATTTGATTGCAAGGCACCTTACGTCAATAGGGTGAGAACCAACTTGGAAAAAAAAAATTATAGCTGGAAATGTTTTAATATTCAGCCATCCGGCCTTCCAGCCTACAGCTGGCACTTATGGAAAATTCTGCCATAAGATTGAGGATATTATCTAATCGAAGGGAAATCTATAATCTTCCGCCTTATAAGGGCAGAATATTTGAGATATGCTCAGCATAAAGGCCATAGTGTCTCAAATTGTATTTCTACTATATGCATCTATGAATGTTTGATGTTTATATGGATAATGTATGAACTTGTGTCTGCAGAGTGCCTTCCATAATTGCACACCAACAGTTCATTCGGGTCAGTCTCTCTGGGGCAGCACCTGTGGATTCTGGCCACTCCAGGCACCTGGCCAGCCCTGGTTCTGAAAAACCAGAACCAATTTTTTTTGTGAAGTGTCCAATCTTACTGTTTAAGAGGTCTGGGGTGCTAGAGCAGGGAAGGCCCGTTTTTTGGGGCTGGCCAGAGGGTGTGGGGATTGCCTTTGGAGACTCATTCCACCTGCTGATAAGTAAAAGAGCACTGTCTGTGGGGGTGCCTGGCTCCTGGCCCATCCAAGCACAGTGGGACTTGCCTCTTTCCAGACATTAATAATTTCCTCCAGAGGCGGGGATTATTTTAGTGATTTTTTTTTTTTGTGTAATCTAAATTGGATGGGGGAAACTGTATACTTTGATTTGTTTACTAAACCAAGCCCACAAAGGTGTCTGTGTGTGTTGGGGGGGTTGTGGGAAGCAATTCAATTGTATTGTTTTGCAAACCATACGCACAAAGAGTGAAAATGTAATAAAATTTTGAGCTCAAGCCTAAGAAGGTGCACTGAGTAGGATTTTGCTGTTCCCGTTTGTAAACACAATATTCAAAGTTGGCCCCTCCCCCACAGCTCCACAACACCAGAAGCGCATGCCCTCGGACCGTAATGACAGTTGTGCTCCTAGCTATAGACGAGCCTTCATCACCCAAACTATTTTTGCTTGTTACCTCAAAATTACTCTATCGTGGTCTGGATTATTTATGTATGACAAAGTTGCTGTACCAGTTCTATGTTGTACAATGTTATTTGCTACAAAAATGCCCAGAAACATCCCAGACAAAGCAAAATGACAAAATATGGGCAGATTGCAGGGTCTCTGGGGATACAAACACTGACTTGCACGTGTCGTGGATCCTCAGTGATGATTATGGGGAGATTGTTTTTTATACGAGGATATAATTTTTTTTTGGAAAATCCTACTCCGCATACCTTTAAATACCATTTTTAAAACACTTACGCTTGAGTTAACACCTGCAAAACTCTTTATAGCTCAACATAATTCTTTATACAAACCCCTAACTCTCCACTCTCACCCACTAGCTCAAAACAGGAAGTGCAAATGAGGCACAAGCAATTGAGCTGAGCAGAGCTTTTTTTTTTTTTTTTTTTTTGGCAGGCAAACGTTTTGATGTCCACCGGCTAATTACTTTGAAAAGTTGTTTTCATAGAGAATCCCCATAGATAGCTGTGAAATGGAATTTGAAAATAGTACTGTATGGTTGTGCATTGCGAGCTTCCGGACTCAGGGAAGCTGCTTGCATTGCTCCAACAATACTCTCCTGACTAAAACGTTTAACTCACTGGGTATTTTAAATCATGAGAAATTTTAATTTCAAGGGCAGCAAAACCAGTAGATGCTCGGTCCAACAGAGTACTGAAAGAAAACTGGAGAAAGGAAAAGGTTATAAAGAGCAGAAGAGAAAAGAAACAAAGATTTTATTTTCTGGGAAGCATTTTAAGGTCAGGGACACTATGCCCTTTGACATCAAATGACAAGCTGCTTAGGATTTTTGTCAGATCTGAACTAGCTGCGAGTAAAAAAAAAAAGAAGTACTGAGATATCTGTGAAGAGGCTTGAGAGAATTGGTACTTTGTACAGCTAGAAGGAAATCAAAAACAATGGGGCCTTATAAGAACAGTTGGGGGCATTTCCGCTCCAAATACATTTAAATTCCATGCCGTAAATTCCATAGAATATCCACAAAAGAACTGAAAAATTGTTTCTGAATGCTCTTAAGTAGTTAGATAGTTCCCTTTATTAAAAAAATAATAATAATTTGTCAATGCATTTGATTCTCTTGCTAAAAATAACCTAAATTAATTTCATTGCGCAAAAAAAGTATTCAGAGGCTTTCAAGCGTTTGAGGCAAAACTCAAGGATCACTCTCAGAGGTGAAATTCACTGTAACCATGTGTTGATTTGCTTCACACCTTATAGCTTAAAAATAAAGTTTCTGCATCACAGCTATTAAACCAGACATCCAACCACATTTGATTAGTTTGATTCTAAACCTGATTACTGTATCCCCTGACAAAGCTGCGGATACTATGGATTTTCCTTTGCGCAGTTGCAGCGTTCAAAGGGGTTTCTCGCAATCGAATTGTAGGTCAGCACTGTCAGCCAATTTATTTATGTTTGGCATTGGCATTAGTGGTAGTCAGGTCTCAACACCTATCCGGATTGGTCAAAATTGTTTCATAAAATATGAATGAATGGGTTTGTGCCATTTAGACCCTTACAAAATGGCCCATCACACAGTCACATTTGGGGTTAAGATTTGTATTAGGGGCGGATAGGAAGTTATGTATTGCACATCAGTTCATGACCTTGGATTTGACCTTGGGTTCATTACATTTCATGACATTACATTGTCACTTGGCAGATGCTCTTATCCAGAGCGACGCACAAAATGTTTTGACCAGACAAGGAGCACTGAGAATCCCGATTGGGAAGTACCATTTAAATACCAGAAGTGACAATACACAGAAAGGATATAGCTCAGTGAAATACCTGGAGGAAAATAAATCCATAAACAATTTATTAAAGGTGACATAGAATGGTTGAATGGGGTATTTATCCTTGTTCTGTGATGTGACATGTTGTCAGCAAAATTTTGGTTGGGTCTCTAATGCCTCAGAAGCTTCCTAAAAACCTCTCTCAAAAAGCTATGTTAGGATGGGGGATTTTGAACGCGTTGTTTTGCACCTATTTAGCGACCTTTCGGGCATAACTGGCTACCTCATTATGAAATGCAAGCACTTGACGCTGATTGGCTGGCTTTGCTGCCACTCAAAAGAATGTAACTTTGCCCAGAGCGGTAGGGAAAATGGAGAACACTTGCCGGCTTTGGAACACGGACAGACCAACTTTATACAGCTATGGCATATTCAGAGATTCAGCCTTATATGTTTGAGCCCGAATGGGATGAGGACACTGAATTGGAGGAAGAAGCAGTCCAGCAAAGGCTGGATTTAAACATTTCTGAATAGTAAGTGTTTTTGAATGTTTTTTTTTTTTTTCAAATGTAATAACCATGTCTCGGAGACAGCTAGATAGGCTACTTCAGAGCTGCCAAGGCTTACGCATTTGGAGTGAGTCTCTCGCATTGACGTTCCTGTGCCATAGTCAGCAAGTATTCAATCAAAGCGCACTGAAGAAATTCATTTGCGAAATTTAAGTCCTTGTGCAATAAGTTAATCCATTTCACGTGCATTACGGTGGATTTCCCGACTAGTGACATGGAAATCGATTATGACTCTGGAATTCTCACGCTTGTCTTTACTGAGAGATTGGAAGCAATGGAATTGCCTATAGACGTGTATGCAAATTATTTTGAAGGGGAGGAAACGGAATGAGAGTGGGGGGGCAGTGAGATACATGTGATATCATATGTATCCGTTGTTCAGATTGGCCCGTTTTCTGGCGGTCATTTTTAAAAGAGGAATTTCTATGAAACGGATATGTTCAGAATGTCTAGCACTTTTTGTATGTTCTTGAATGCGGCTAGACTACCGTTATTCAACATAGACAAGGTAAAAACGGTTTTTGATTCTATGTCACCTTTAAGTTAAACACCATATTGTTAATAGGTTCAAGGTCAATACACGAGGTAATACAAACATCTCGGGGATACAGATATTGCTTTTATGCAGCTGTAGCACTATAGCATAATTTCTGAGATTTGTCAGCAAGTTCAGAAAAATAAGATTTGTTTTACATGGATGCATCAACTAAGCAACTCATATATTGAGTACATATTTCATGGGAAGAATATACTGAGTTTAATTGTCGTAGAGTAGATTGTGTGTGTATCTTTCCCTGGGGCGGAATAATGGTTAGGAAGTTGGACTGAAGCTGTGCATGTTATACAGTACTGTGCAAAAGTTTGTGCAATTTCAGAGGGCAAATATGCTTGCAAACACAATGGATTAAAAGTTAATACTAACTGAGGGGTGCTCCAGTGGCTGATCGGTTTAATGTGCGTACCATATCAGGCTAAAGTCCTTACCGCAGCAGCCCAGGCTTAATTTCTGCTCAGGCCTGTTGCAGCATGTCAGCCTCCCTCAATCCTAACCTTCCTGTCTCTTTTCACTATACAGTAGCGTGCAGTGATGATTATACACCACCACTTTCTCTGATTGAAGGTGTGCCATTCAGTAAAATAAGCAAACTGTTGGAATCACTAATGATTGGTTATAATGAAAACTTGGATAGTCACGGCCTTCAAAGGTACATGATTGGGCACCACTGATGTGGGCCAATCATGAGTGTTAAAAATTTGTAATAAGTTTCACACACTCTGAAGTCACAAGCCAAAAACTACACTAAAAGCCTTATTCTTCAATTCTGATTTCTTGATGGTTCATATTCATAATATCAGGTGACCTTTATCTATCCGTATTGTAAACGTATCTACCGTCAAAAATGGCAGGCATGCACACATTGATACATTTTTGCATGAGACATCTGCGTTATCAGCAACAAAAAATGTTATATTAGTGAGATCACTCATGTTATTAAAACCTTGTTCAAACCATGGACTGTATATAAAGATGGACGACGCGTCTCTATTTACGCCCATTGATCAAAAACGGAGCCAAAATATCCCGGATATGGGTGCCGCCATCTTGCACATTTATAGCCAGAGTCTGCGCAGTAGTGATCGGAGGTTGAGCCGCGGTATCAAGATCCCGCCCGTACACCCACCCGAAAGCCCGCCCTGAACTTTTCACCTGACCTGGCTGCTACGCTATTAACGCAAGTGCCTGCAATACCTAATACAAGGAGACTGTACAGTCTATGTAAGTGAACGTACCCTCCAACTGCCAGCAGTGTTGCTATTCCTCGGCTCGTAAAACAAGGTAATGCAGTCGGTGGGTAAATAGATCTCTGCTGCAAAAAAGTACTAAGGGCACTCCCAGGATAATGCAGCTGAACTTTATTTCACAAAAAAAGAGGCAATAAAAAACCAAGCTTTCGGTCAAATGACCTTCGTCAGAGTCTACTCGAATGTACTTAAATAGATCCCTGCTGCCATCTGTTTCGCAGTTTGTTATGCCTACGTAACTCACCAGCAATGAAGTCTTGTCAGTGAATCTTGCTTAACAAGCTAGCTAGGTGGCTAACTATATTAGCTAACGCAGTTAACAGATATTTGCAATTGCTCGACCATAAAGCTGCAGTCAGTGTTCTGAACTGTAACTTACCCCATTTTGTGAATGGCGAGAATTTTAACGCTGGCTTTCATTGAATTTTCTCAAGCAAATTGTCATTTCAAAGTGTTATTTCATTTGTGCATGCTACTAGCCGAGTAATAGGTCAAACATGTAACTTTTCTTCAAGTTGGAACGATAGTTCAAATTTTGAATTAAAATGAAAGGCCCTTCTAACCACGTAGTTAGCTAGGTGTATTTAAAAGTCGCTCAACTTAACAATAATGTTATATTTTTAAAAAGTATGAGTAACATAATGTCATCGATGCAATTGAACATAACCATCATAACTCAGTGAACCCAGAGAGCATTCTGTGTTGGCAAAGTTTGCGATGCCACCGGCCTCCACTTTTCTCAGGTGGGCTCAATATATTTGAATAAATGGTTAGTCATTGTTTCATTTTCATCCTCATTTTTAGACTATGAAATAGACTCAGCCATTTTGACTTCCTCCACAGAGGCCAAGAGCATGTACAAATACCACGGGAATATCTGGAAATTGATGCCTATTGTGACTTCCGCATAATACTTTTCATAATTTCGTACACAGACTCAAGTTTATATCATTGTTACATCCAGTGTATCCACAGACCACAATATAGCCTGATAAAACATAGAATAATAAAATATAAATATTTTATTTCCTTAGGGAAATATAGTTAAAAAATGTTGCCGTGTGTCTGAAAGACTAAATCCAGTAAGGTGATGCTGGATTTGGATTTTCTACAAGTTATGGCCGCAATAAATGCCAGAATTTCTCTGCTTTATGAGATGTGTGATGTTTTAATTTATTTTTATACTAGGGTAGCTACCACACTTGTCATTGCTGTCACAGCTCTTCCTTTCACTCCACCTTCATTTCCTTCTTTTTTCCTCTTCAGTCTTTTCCAAACCATTTGCTTTCCCCCAGCCTTTCCACCTGATGGACTTCCTTAATCGGGTTTCCCCATGGTGAATGTAGCCAAGTGGTTGTCTTTGGGCCACCCAAAAGTTAAGGCCTCTGCATAGTTATTGTTAAAATAAATATATTTATTTAACTCTCATTTGCACGTCTCTGATCTACTGTAGCAGAAGACTTAGTACATGCGAAAAAATTTCAGAGCGAAATTTTTGGCTCCACATACTAACGTTTGTACATGTAAAGACATTTATTATACAACGTACATTCTAAGAGGTTTTATTTACTGCCATCAAAGAAAATGTACATTGAATAACAAAATATTTCTCAGGTGCTCCTAGTCCTTGGGCAGATGACCAGAGTTACTGTTGGAATACTGAAGCTGTAGTTGTCTAGGTGAACTGCTTTGTAATGTATTATTAAACACACAAAATGAGTGACCGTTTTTGCTAATAAGTGTAGATGGAACATACCTGCCTACTCTCCCGGATTCTGCGGGAGACTCGCGGAAAATGCTCCTATCTCCCGACATCCCGACTTGTGCCAAATATCTCCCAGAGTTTTCAGTTATCAATAAGTATTGTCCAAAATGCTTATTTTCTGTAGCAGTTGAACTGAAATGAATCAGTTTCTGTTCACTGAATTTCAAAGGAAAGAACTACGTCCCAGATAAACAGGTGTCCTCATAGGCATACCAGCCAATCAGCTTCAGGGAGGGCACACACGCTGTAGGGAGGCGCTGGTCCTTTTATGATTGTCACTTTCAACGTGATCACACCCACCCAACCTTCAACCTTGATGAGCAGATTCTGTTCTATGAACACTGCAAGTGCACAGTTTGGCACGGAACGTGTTATTTCACGGGTAGTCATAGCCGCATTATACTGTTATGTATATGATCGCATATTACGTGTCTCTTTAGAATATATAGCCATCTGACATTAGTTAAGAAAAATCTTTGGAAATAATTGTCATATTTGAGCGATGTTATGTGGTTCTTGCCCCAAATTCACTAGCAAGCTGTCACAGCGATTGCCTTCGAACTAGCTAACAAGCAAACGAACATCCCAAAAATCTAAAAGTAGAGTTGGGACGCACAAAAGCGCTACAAAACATTTTAGGTAAGTTAATACTAATTACTGCTAGCTAGTGAAGTTATGACAAAAGCCAAAATATATCGCTCAAATACGAAAATTATTTTCACAGATTTTCCTTAGCTTCCGTTCGCTAGTTGGCTAATGGAAACACTATGTAATGTAAAGAGTACAGTAATACGTGATTTTCTATACATGACAGTGTAAAGCAGTCTAACTGCCATGATATAATCAATGAGCAAGCCGTTTAGTTTGTCCACCTGATAAACAATTTTCTTATAACCTCAATTCGTCGTCCACTCTGAACTTGCTGCTGAGACTCAGCAGTAACTGACTAACGTTTACTAGATGGCTACGTAACAACACGGTGTGGGTGAGATCGCAATGAAAGCCGACTAATCTTAAAAGGTTCAGTGCCTCCCAAGAGCGTGCAAGACTGACTTCAGAGGCTCTATGAACAAGAACACACTGCGGTCCTTATAGATAGAAAAAATTGCTAGTGCTGGCATCTCATGCCATGGAAGGCAAACAGCCAAACTGGCTACTTACAAAGCAGTGCAAGCATCTGCAAGGAGTGTATCTGCATCAAGTTTTGGACCCCACTCCTCATCAACCACAGAATTTTAAATAGGCATCAAATGAATGGAACCGAGATTCTAATACTGTCCTTCTTTAATAAAATTTATTACATAGTGACCAGATAACTATAATACAACTCATGAAAAAAATCAATGATGGCAAATACTATGTTGTTTAATATGGTATCCAAAAGTAGTACGATTTATGTTGAAATTAGCTGAGGAAAATGGCCAAAACCCAGGAGCTACAGGGAGCACTGCCCCCTGGTCCTCCGGCAAAGCATTACTGCTGTGCCCCACCAGGGCCCCTGGACCCCACCCGATTTGGCTCGCTTGCTTTGCTTGCTCATAAGAATCTCCCTGATTTATGAAACCCAATGTTGGCAGCTCTAAATGGAAAGGTATAAGGAATGTGAGACTGGCAGAACAAGCACACATAAGAGAAGCCAGTTACATGTATTGTTCAGTCAACAGTGGCATGTCAATCTCCAAATATCTTACAAAAAATTGCAAGTTTCACTGACAATGCACTGTGTAGCATTTTCGACAACTATGTTAATCAGTTTTTCATGTATAAAATACTTCAGAGGTACACTCCAACAATAATACAAAATAATAACTTAAAGCATTCTCCGTCGTCGCTGGATAACGCTGAGATGTGAATTTGAGGGCAGCTTCTGTAATCACATGAATAATAAAAAAATCATCAGAAAAAGCATAAGTTGCACAGTGGTTAAAATAACAATAACAATAACAGACTGTATAAGAAGAGACACCAAATTTCAGATAACTACCAATGATTTTCTGACATAATAAAGCTAATCATGTAAAACATTTTGTCTTTGTACAACACCCTATCTCAGCTCTAGCTCTCTAAATTCAGACAGTGCATCACTTTCACAAATATGTGTCAGAGGCTGAATTAATCATTAAATGCCTTGTGCTAGTTAATGGGCTTGTTCGCTGTAATTGAAGTCAGCTAGCAAGCTAATTAACGTTAAGGTAACTCAATAGCAAACACAGCTATAGTTAATGCACAATTTACTAGTGCAACATCCATCACGCTGTAACATACTTTTTCAGTGTTATGCTTCCGGGTTTACTACACTCTTTCCTTTACGTGATGTGCCAATCTCCTTCTCGACCGAACTCAAAATGTTGTCGTATTTTTCTTAATACTTTTTCCAACCAGTCTTTTAGGAGTAACTAGGCTAGCTACCTAGCCAATTTCATGAGAGTAGATACATCAATTCCAGCCATAATTTTGCCCCAAACCTGCCGCTTCTATGTTGTAATTTTTCAGGGATTGAATTTGCTCTCTGTTTCATTTTTGTCATACTCTTGCTATTCGAATAATCGGTACCTCCTCAATCCGATTCATTTTTCCAGCAGTTTAAGAAGCTGTTAATAAGGTTGTAACATAAGGTTAAATTTTTGAGTGTTACCTGCGGCAAAACGCGATGTTGGCTTGCTGGCTCTATTGGAAACAGTCGAACCTAGGGGCTGTTCTACTGAACTTTAGACAGCAAGCTTGCGAAATTATTTAATGTTACCTTGGTTTCCAAGCCTAAATGATTTCAATCCAATAAATTACGATAAATGTTGAAGAAATAAGCTAGTCATGTGCAAGGATCTGATGTTGATCCCCTGGGTAAGCAGAATTCATGCTTTCAAGGCATACATGCCTACTTTACCGCTTTGGCGGTAGACTACCGCTTTCGGGGCGTTTCATTCTGAAAAAAACGCCCAAAAGCGGTAGTCTACCACCAAAAGCGGTAGAGTTGGCATGTATGTTTAAAGGCAATAGTTATCTTGCTTGGTAACTAGCAACTGTGTTTGTCTTAAAATTCAGGGTTACAGACTGCAGTGCTGGCAAGCTAAAGGCTGTGACTGCTATGCCACTGGATTTATATAGCTAGCTAATTCAAGCACAGAAGAGTGACATCTTATGACAGAATATCATTAACTTCATTCAAATGTTTACCTTCATGGATATTCTCTGCATATACATACGTATTTCACTAGATATGATTGGTCACCCATCACTGTTTCACCGTTTTCCCCCACAATAAACATTAACGTTGCACTGATTGCTGTTTTGACGTTAGCTAAGTTAGCTGGCAAGCTAGATGATAACTTAACTTGGCTAACCGTTCAACTTTCGCTAACGAAATACAAATTTGACTTACCAAAAAAAACTACAGAGATCCTTTAGATTGGTAAGATGGGCGAGTGCAGTTCCCTCCAGAACAACTCATTACGTAGTTTTTTTTTAAATCAATCTGTCAGGCTTGAAACACGCAAACGCGGTTAGCCAGCCCTCTGAACATTTTCAGTGAGTGTAAATATCCTGTCTATGTGTCTACTCCAGCTACGTAAAGATATTATTCTCAAAAAAAAAAAAAAAACACTTCTGCAGCAGGCGGGGGCTAACAAGACTCTGTGATGCACAACTGCTGTCAATCACATCTGCCTTGCCCATTTTCTAGAATATCAAATAATTGGGTAACTGCAAACTTATCAGAAAAATTAACCCTTGATCATACTTCAGCATGGTGTGAACTTCTCGAAAAGGCAGAAACCATCTTCAGAAAAAAATTAATTGACATGTACTTGATTTTTTTTTTTTTTTGTGTAGCCTGTGTCCCATCCACTAATATAGAGGGAGCGGGTTTATTACTTGTACTGCCGGCCACTCTATGGGGATCGAGACATTTTGGCTTCACTTTTCAGGAGCTGGTTGGTTGTTCATCTTTATATACAGTCCATGATTCAAACTGAGACAATGGACACACTTGTAACTAATGTATAGATGGGATTTTGCCCTGGATGTTGGAAAACAGATCATCAACTGTACCTGCCAAGGTTGAGATGGCAGAAAAGCCAGATGGCAAGCTTTTCAGGTTTTTAACTGTGCTCAGTGCTCAGTGCTTTCATACAGGTAAAAAAGCCACATGTATTGTGATCTGACCATTCTCATTATTTGCATGGCCACATAATAGATTTGTATGCGATATAGGACCTAATATGAAAGTGGCTCAAATCTGATATGATAGTTGGATATTAAATCAGATTCTGTATCCATACAGCTCTGAAAATATATCTGTGTTGCATTAAGGCACAAAATCAAATTTGAGTCACTTCAGCATGGTAATGTGATCATCGGGCTATTTTCTCCATCCACAGGCAAACGGCGAAAACTGAGTTTCTAGCGATCTTCGTCCTAGAAGCTGTTTTCCCATAGGTCTGTTTTCAGTGACCTAAAACAGTTTTCTAGTGGACAAATGGCCAAAATGCATAGAAAGTGCCGTGTTTTCAAAAATACCCGCGTACATGTGGACAAGGCCTGAATGTTAATGTGCAAAAGCCCTCAGAAAATGTGAAACCAAAAAGGACCCATAAAAAAGAAATGACCACTTCGCACCACAAAACGTGTGACTCCCACATAATACCATGATTGGCTCTCCTGTTTCACATCACCTTATTATTGCAACTTGTGACATCACCTTGAGTCCCAAGTTGCTCTTGCACCTACTTTTTTAGAGTCAGTTACCATCACCCCATTTAAAATAAGACTGTATTTTCACTGAATAATTGATTACACAAGTTAAAGCATGAAACGTGTTGTTGTAAGGTTTTCCATATAGTTGTGGGAGAATGACTCCTGTTTTATTTTATTTGAGTTGCCCATAAACTCCAGCTTCTTTGGAATTTTGGTTGTTGGCTTTTTCAAGCAAGTGAGTGTTTGCTAGTTCATGCTTAAATTGGCTCTGTGCATGAAACTGAGGTCCTTTTTGCTATCTGTTGGCCTGCTGATTTCAGTGGATGCTATTGCTGTCCCTTTAACATATCATGTTAGTTCAATCATTAAATTTCTCATTGCCGCTATTTATTTTGAGAGTTGCATCGTTATTTATATTTACAGTAGTTTTAACCCATTGTTTGTTTTACGATCACACTTAGACATCGGTGCAGCAGATTTGAAATGCTCCTGAATGGCTGTAAAAGCACTTTGACTACCTACAAGACAGTGCTAAATGCAATATTCACTCATTCATTCATTCAGTCTGTCAGTCATTCACATCTATCACAGGACATAGAACTTTATGGGAAAAAGTTGTGAAAATTGGCAATATACTACACCTCAGCCTCAAGAACACACACATCAGTTTTGGGGTCTAAGACTTAAAGCAGTCTAGCTCAACCATTTAAAGTTTCAATTACATATCTACTCATTACTTCTGACCCCTTTCATCAAAAAAATTGATATTTCTCGTATCCTTATCCTGAACTCCCAAACCAGATTAAGCCACCCATCCACTCTATTATACTGTCATACAAATAAGATTCTTGCATGACTGACTTTTGACTGTACTTTTTGCCACACTGCTGATGCAAAATTTTTCAATACTCCAATTTCTGGGAGTAATCATAAAATTGGCTTCAGGGCTTTCCCTTTAATGATGACGTGATTCTTTATTGCGATCCCCTTAATATCAGCAGGTATTTACATATGTCCAGTTTATGTACTTAACTTTCTTCTTTCAGACATTGCGTAAGGAAACTTGCCATGCATTGTGTGTATGTTGACTTGATAATTGATTATTTGATGAATTTATTTAAATGTCATATGTCCTAAATGGGACATTTACATAAGTGAGCTGAAGACTGCAATGAAATTGGTTCCGACACATTAAACATAGTGACACTTTATGGACTTAAACATGACCTTTTGAAAACGACATTAACTGCTGGGAATGCATCAAATTTTACGTGAACCTTTTATGCAGTCATTTAAAATTATTACTGGTTGCACACATTCGAAGTTTAATTTCCGCTCACATTGACAAGCAAAATGTACCAGGAGTCAGTCTGTGTCAGTTTAATGTAGTGGTGAAACCAGCTGGTTTAAACTTTGTCCAGAACAGCGATGGCTGAAAAGGCCCATGTCCTCAGGGGCAATTCTACTTGGGTGGCAACCAACTCCCTTACAAAGTGTCTTGGCACTGCATCTGCCACCTTAATTCTGAATTTTGATAAATTATTAATAACAAAAGTTTTTTTGTCTGAGTTTACCCTCAAATATAAACTCTAGAATTAAAAGTACATAATACACTACCCCTCCTTGAAAAATGGTTCTGCTCGTAAATGGCCCCTCCCCCTCCTTCCTCTTACATGCTCACATGATTCCTGTAGGTTAATGATACAAGAAACTAGGCTTTTGGAGGCTTCGAACCAAGCAAAGCAATTGCTTTGAAAACAGTACATAATTTACTGTTTCAAAACAGTCAAAACGGCGTGTGCAAGCAACATCTGCTGTTTGACTACATGTAATTACAATGGATAAAAAAACCCTTAAAAAACCCTTAAAAGAAGTAAAAATAAAATAATAAAAAATCCCAGAGCACAACAAAACAAAGCCTAAAAACTAACAATGATTAACAATTTGGAAGGTACTTTCCCTAATTCATTAAAGATATGTCAACAAAATCCTGACATAAATGATAAAATAGATTTATACAGAATACACGGCTTTTTCATGTAGAGTTAAGCCTTAATTGGCTGGAATTTAAAGATTTTCATTGAATTACCTGTGAATAAATAAAGAGTATGCGCAAATTGCAGCACTTATATACAATGTTCAGGCATATGTCTGATTTGTAGACTTTGATGTGAAAGCATTTACAGTATATGGTTATTCCATAATTTTCATCTGAAATAAACTTGATTTGTCTATGTTTTGTGTCACAAAACATGGTCAGTGAATAACTCACACTTCACAATCACTTAGCACTATTTTTCTGTCCCTTGGTATCACTGCGCGCATGCTATCACCTATTTCAAAGCTAACACGCTTGGATGTCGACTACTGCGAACTGAGAGAGCTACTCACAGAGAGACGTGGGTAAAAAAAAAAAAAATCTTCATGTGTGCAGTGCGGATTTCGGCAAGCATGATGATGTCCCCACACGACCAGGACAGAGGAAACAACAGGTTTTGAAGAGCACTGCACTGGTTCCTATAATGGAGGCGTTGCACTGGATGCAGAAACCGTAGTGTAAGTCACGTGATCCCCGAAGTAACCCAGGAAGATGGCTTTGATGGGATGGGAAGGCATCGATTAATTATTATTTATTTATACAAAATAATGTATTTCCTTGCTCTGAAAGGTCGCATGTATAACCGGATATTGAACCTCAGGTCCAAATGCTCCGCCTTATCCATGACACTAGCTCAACAGACTATATATTCACTGGTCGATTTAGCTGTGCTGTGTTTGAACTTGAGCATATTGGCGCAAGGATTGTCAGTCATAAACCGGCTTTGAAAACAACAGTTGAATATTTAGCGGTTAAATATAGCGAAAATACAAAAAACAAACCATTTAAGTCAGGGGTGTTCAATCTTATCCAGAAAGGGCCGGTGTGGGTGCTGGTTTTTGTTAGAGCCCAACACTAACACACCTGATTCTACCCACTAAGGCCCTGATTGAAACCCCTGATTAGTTAATTAGTGGAATAAGGAGCAGTAGCACTGCTGGCTAAGACAAAAACCTGCACCCACTCCGGCCCTTTACGGATAAGATTGGACACCCCTGATTTAAGTGATTATACTGCGGAGGTCTTCCAGTGCATAGCATAATGGCGAGAGGACTCTCAGACTGGCCAAAAAAATAGCAAGCGCAGATTTACCCACAAACAGCTTTTATGACAAAATATCAAAGGTAAGAAAAATTTTTGCTCATCTCTGCAGCATTTAAAGTGTATGCCTGCTGTTCTTTGAGCATGATGTCAATTTAAACTGACAAGGCTTATATCGTTGGAATCTCTGGACTATCCTTTTTCATTTGAGGTATCATTTGTATGCATAGCACTAATTCAGTAGAAATGCTTGCGATAGAGCACTGATCTTATTTTATTTAATGTTTTGCTAGATGCTTATTTACTTGCTTGGTACTTGAATTGTGTTTGGTTTAGGTAAAAACGGTCATCACAAACTTTTCGCTGAGTTTCTTCGCTTTAAGAGGATATGCCGCATGACGAGGTTGCTATTAGGAAACATGCTGTACTTATTATGCAAATTCATTGCCCCGTTATGGGGGCGTTCAGGCTTAAGGTTAATATTTGTATTGAATATATATTTTCCACTAATTTCTTTAAATCTTCACTTTAAAACCAGTTTTCATTGCAACAAAACCGTTGACTTACTTGTGAACTTCTGGTACATGAAGCAGCTTCTCTCGAAGTGCTCTGAGCAAAGAACTGAATGTTTTGTTGGTTTGTAAGGCTTTCCACAGTCAAGTCTTCTTAATTTAACAAGCCACTCTTTCAAAAGGGCTTCATTATTTGGTGGAAATTGATGGAAACTTATTTTGCTGCATTTTCCAGACGACTGAATGGCATTATTATTGGTGCAAGCAACAGCAGCACAAGACTTCCCCATTTTCACTATGCTGCGATCAACCTTTGTGCACATTTTGCTTCGGAGATCACGTGACCACCTACGTAACTTGCAACGACCTCATTGACAAAAACACGTCTGACTGCGAAAGTGATGATGACACTCCCTTTACCACAGAGCCAAAGGGATACCTTTATGAACCTGAGGTTACCGATGCCGAACTTCGTCAGATGGAGATAGATAGTTTAGAGAGAAACATAAGCTGTCCAAGCTGGAGATGCGCCCACGACAGCAGCTTCGAGAAACAAAGTCAACGAAAAGGGGTGGTGCACTTGTTCAATGTGTCAGATAATGCCGATAATACATAAGGTGAATCAGACAGGTTTTTATTATAACAGCCAGGAAAATCACGAGTCCGCGCCATTTTTTTCTGTATTTTCTTGTCTGACAGTAAACTTGTCTCTCTCTGTGTAGCTCTCTCAGGTCGCGGCAGTCAACATCCAAACCTGTTACCTTTGAAATGGGTGATAGCCTGTACGTAGTGACACAGAGGGAGAGAAAAATAGTGCTAAGTGATTGTGAAGTGCCAGTTCCTCACTGACCGTGGTTTTGGGACAGAAATACATTACTCTTTAAAACACCTGTTGGTTTGGGAGGCAAAACTTTTTATTTTTGTGACTCCAGCAAAGTAGCCGGAACTACTTACTTCAGAACTTCGGGAGGCCAGAACTCTGTTCTCAGGACACATTCACGAAAAAAAATCACTTCTCATGCGCTACACTGTTAAAGAGAATTTCATACAACTTTCATGTCAAAAAATCTGAACTATCCCTTTAAGTTATACTAATGACAGATGTCAGTGGTACAGTTTTGACAGGAGTCTGCTATGTTGTCAGGTGGGTAAAAATGATCAGAATTGCCTATTTTTCTCACTAAAATGATGTTCATGAATGTAAAAATTTTTTGTACTTTTTAAATGGAAAAATGATGAAAACCCAGGAGCTTCAGGGGGCTTCGCTCCCCTTGTCCCCCCACCAGGGTTCCACCCTGGACCTGGCTGGGGACCTGCGGCCCCCAGACCCCCGGCTATTTTTCAGACTTTTTCAGAATTGCCCAATCACGTGTGACGTCTAAACATTTGGAATCGCAGGAGCAATGTAATTGGCTGGTATGTTACTGAGGAATGTCATCTGTCCGGACCTCGGTTGCAAAAAAAATTTTGCAGGCAGGGCCCATTGGACCGGTTTGGACTGCGCCCCGCTGCCTTGCTGTGGGCTGTGGGGGTGTATTTTACAGCCCAGACTCACTGCGTCTCTACACAATCAAATCCCATCACATATCTTGACACCATTATGTTGCTCAAAGCAAAAGGAGCAGAAATCACCAGAATGGCGGAGGGAGTCTTGAGTGAATAGGCACCTGGCCCATGACTCTATAATAATTCAAGCTCACTAGTACACAAAAAAGTGAAGAAGGAATGATGTCTTCTGAGATAGTAGCTATGACATTGACTATCCATTTGTTGAATAAAAAAATAGATGTTGAAGTAACTATGTATATACTCGTTCATTGTTGAACATTAGGTTAACTTATTCTGATCATTATATTACAGTGATGATTCTAGGACTCATAATTTGCGGGATCCCGCAAGTTTGACAGACTTGGCGCTAAACGAAGATTTCAGTGCGCCAGCAACTACGCATTACATTATGATTTGGCGCGAATCCTTTGTTCTAGTGCGTAGATTGATATGAAAACTTTGTCTGTAACAAACTTCCGTGCATTTATTCAACAAATTTATAAACCTACTGCAAAGATTGTTGTCAAAATGCTGACAGCAAGAGACTTCTACATATGCGTGTTTATGACTGTGGCTGGATGCATGTTTCTGTAACCTCCTGTCACGTTCCAGTGCTGCTTTCCAGTCGGTAAAACCACGCGAGGTAAAAACAGCATTCCTCTCACCGGCAGTAACATATATCCTCCAGGGAAAGCAAAAGCACGCATCCCGCTGAACTGAGTACTCCAGCCACGGTCGTGTACGATACCAGGCTGGATTGAAGGATCGCCATAAAGCACCGAATGCACGCTCTGGGTAGCTAGCCAATATTGGCTGGGCATCGCCATTCAAGTCGCTAACCGTGTGAGGTAGGGCTGAGGCAGCAGAGAGAGGGAACTGGTTTAGGGCAGTGCTTGTGGAGGGCACTGGAGCCATAGCCATAGTCATAGCTTCTGGTGTGCAAGCTATGGCATCGCCAGAGATGCCAAGTCTCACGCATTTTTTAGGCTTATTCAACGTAGTCCACAATTATTCAATGAATGCTTATTAATGAAATTCTCACGTGGAATTAAAATCCTTGTGCATTGAAGTTTCAGTTTCACTTGCATAAAGGTAGACCTCACCACAAGTAACATGGAAAGCGACTCCGGACTTCTCGTGCTTCTCTTTACTCAGGGATTGGAATGCGCTATTTGTCATTGACTTTATAATTGTTATGATTGGCAGAGACTGTGAAGGTTTTCTATTAAAACTTTAAACTCAAACTGTCATTCATGTCTTAGTTTTGTCAATAAGGTGTAAAAACTGAATGTGTGTACATATAAACAAGTGAGCCAGTCAAGGTACTTTTAAAAACTTGATATAAGTGGCATTTTACCAGGTATACCCAGTTTACCCACTTTTTTCCCATTGGCCCACTTTTTTAAGTTAGTGGGGGAGTTGGCCCACTTTTGAAATTTTCTAGAATCATCACTGTTATATTCATGGGGTCTCATTCATGAAACGTGAGCAGAACGAATTTGTGTGTAAACTGTTCGCAGACGGAAATTTACGTGCATCTCCGCATTCATCAATATTTTAGTAGCTCCAATCTTTTCGTAGCTACTAACAAAATTTACACATGCTGCTGACCACGCGTAGTGCTTGTGGAAATTTAAGAATGCACATAAATAATGCTTGTCAGTATTGGAAATTACAATTTTAATTCATATTGCGCTCTGTTATGTACACAATACGCAGATGCCTTTGAAACACGTGATACAGCCTAAACATGACAAACGATTAAAAATATAACACATTTAGTTAAATTACTTGGCAATTGGCAGGTTTAAGATCCAGATTAGGTACATGATTGTGAATTATCTCTGTGAATCGACTCAATAGATTACACGTTCTTTCTACATGTTGAATGATGATAATAAAAAAATGAAAGTGGAGGCATGTTGCTGTCTCCATCAGGTATAATTCCTGAGAGAGGTCTCCCCAATTATGCCAGCGATGCGCTCGTCTGCAGTTGATAGTTCGTCCCATGAATAACAAAAGGTCGCAAGTGACATTCTTGATGAAACCTGTTTTTCTGCACCACGAGTAGTACTTTGTGGTGCAGAAAAACAGGTTTCATCAGGAATGTCACTTGCGACTTTTTGTTATTCATGGGACAAGTTGTGACTGTGAGCCTCCTCCTCCTGCGGCTGATGTATTTTTTTGTGTGCGCTTATGCGTTTCTTTGCCTCCAGTTTCATGTCAGACCATTTACTCTACAAGTAGCATTTCTGTAACAAGAGAATTTGAAAAACGGTTTGTGAGGTCGGTAACATTACCTATCATTTTATCAATTTGTTTCGTTCCTTGATATGACAGATGGCTGCTATGTGCAATGTTGGCTGTCTCAAAATGAAGTATGCTGCCTTTCTGTCTACTGCCTACAAAGACAAATGTCTATATAGACAGTGTTTTAACTGAAATTGAACCTAATAAGACTGGGTTATTGCAAAACTCTATTTGGACAAATTTTGTTTGGAATAATTGCCGCCTTCCGAATAAATGGAGTTTACACCATCTGAGAGGACTACTATTGCGTTCGCAAAAAATACCTCCAAGTTGACATGGTAGAACCTCTGTCCCTTGCAAACAAGCTGCTTTTAAAGGCTTCTAATGCAGCTTAAGTCCCCTGTTCGAGGAAACAAGCCCTCATTGTGAATTCAGCTAACTGGCAACTCTGCTCACCATCATAGACAAATAATTCCAAGTAATAACCTTGGTGTCCCAGTATAATGTCATACGTTATGATCAAAGTAGTTAATTTTGAGCAACATAAGTACCACAATTTAGCTTGGCGAACTGGTTAAGATTAGTGGTTACAGTAATGCTAGCTGGCCATTTGAAACAATTGTCTGTATCGAAGGAGCTAGCTGACATGGTAATGGATGAACACTGATGTATGAAAATTGTAACATGGTGACCAACTTAACTGAAATAAATGTCATTCTTCTTGTCTAATCTAATGTTTCCTTCCTTGACATGGTCAATAGCTAGCTTTAGCTGTGCCACTATTAAAATAATGTAAATTGGCATGCTTTGGAATATCTCTATTATAAAATCCCTATCAAATGCCAGACAAAGTGAAGCTTCTTGTTAACTATATTTTGGGCGAAGTAATTTGATCATAGCTAGCTAGCATTATTTAGCTGGGTTAAATAGATTAGAGGTTACAGTAGCTGGCCATTCAAAACAATAGTCTACATCAATGGCGCAAGCAAACTAATCTATGACAAACATTACTGTCGATGTATAAAAACTGTTAGACAGGGACAAACATAACTAAAATTATTATAATTTTTTTTTTTGCCTTAACTAATGTTTCCTTTCTTAACATGGTTGGTCATGTATTTAAATAAAGCAAATGTCATGCTTTGGAGCATCCAGATTATGAAATTCGCCCATCAAACACTGGAGGAAGCTAAGTCAGGCAGTTGTCATAACCGGATAGCCAACTAGTCCGATAGGGTCTACCTTTAGTTAATGATATTTTCAGAGGTAATTTGGTCATAATTGTCTAGTGTTACCCAACTGGGTGAAATGGCTCATCTGAGAAATTATAGTAGCTGCCCATTTAAAATAATAGTCTTCATCAGGGAATCTAGCTAGCATGCCTGTCAGTGTATGAATACTATCATATGGTGACTGACGTAACTGTAATAAATTACATTTTTGTTGTCTAAACTCATGTTGCCTATCTTGACATGGTCTGTAGCGAGAGTCAGCTGCACAAATATTAAAGAAATGCAAACTGTTTTGCTTTGAATTATCCCAATTACAAAATTAACCCCTTACCACTCCAGTAACATTTTCTTAAAATGCCTATAAAGGGCGTACTCAAGGTAAATTGAAATCTGTTCTTGTTTTTAACTTCCCTGATGGGCCGGTATTCGGGCCGTCGGAGTGTTAAGGGGTTAACATCAAAGTCCAGAGGAAGCAGAGCCAGTGGACTTGAACAATTAGCCAGCCAACTCTGTCTTTTGCTATTTTCTGTGATAATTAATCTTAGCCAGCTCGCAAACAGAAAAAAAAAAAAAAAAGAATTATCCCCAAAATGGTCCGGTTTTTTGTTTTCAAACATGACAAACAAACAGGTTATTTGCAATTCCACCTGGGGACTAACCCGAAAGAATGGCCCACCATTTAGTTAGAGTATTATACTTTTATATTTATACATGTTAACTGTACTTACCAGTCAGTTTGATTATCTTTTCCAGCTGTTTTTCCCCTTTTCAATGATAAATTTGTTTCTTTTCCTTTGGATGTACACTTTTTTGAAATTTTCGCATGAGTAGTGATCGACTTCTTTTCTTTGTTTGTTTGGCATCAGTTTACTCGCAACACTAACAGAGACGGGGAAAAAAACAAAAAAGTGAGTCTATTATGTTACCTCTGACTACCCTTTCGGGTGGACCAGTCAGTGCGAAGTGATGGGAAATGCAATACTAACTGTGTGCTGCTTGTGATTTTTTTCCTGGGAATGTTGCCACAGAAAACCGGTTGTTCATAATGGTAAATAATGCAATGTCCTTCGTCAGAGGGCAACAGGCTGTGTTACCTTATTCAGCGATAGATAATGAATTATCAGAAATGTATTTCATGACATTATGCTTCAAGCGATAAACTGCTGACCTCTGCTCTAAATGTCTGTAAGGAAACACTCCCATGCCTTGATCTGGTCATGGCATCCTACTGCACCTCCCATTTTTGATGAACTCTTTGGCTGCCTCACCTTTTCAGGACAGTGGAGAACCGAAATCCTCTCTGAGGTCAGCTAAGGGAAGCTAAGAGCTCTCTTGAGCCCCGAAGAGAAGAATCCAAGATGCGCTCTCCATCATCAGCAGGCTCTGCGCCGGTGTGAATAATTCCAGGCCAAAAAGCTGCTGACATCTCATTAATTGATGGTACCCGTTTGCCAGGCTATTCCGGGAATCTGTGTGAATGTGAAAAAGAAACCGTGTGTGCTTTATTATCTCTGTTGTTGAGGACGTGCCATGGAGACCAATCATCTTATTAGCTAGCATGCTTGATAAAAGAAGGGTTATGTTTTAATTCTCAAAGCTGTGATGCTGTGATCCTTTGTGATGATGATGCTAATGATGCACTGAATCATTAGCCTAAGAATGTGTGTTATGTTAGTGTGTATGCAAGGGTGTTACAGGGCAAAGCTTTGTTACTGTCTTGAAATCTTTGTTTCCAGACCATTGCAATGAATCATTTTCAAACTTATTAATGGAACATCACTGAGGACAAAGGCCAAGGCACTCACATGCTGCAGTATTATTGCTGCTGAGCGAAGATAAAGAAATTTCTTAATCTAATTGTGCCATTCCTCATGAGCCACATTCAAGCTTAGCTCATTTTCAAATAAATGTACTGAAAAAATGTAAAATTCAGTAGATTATCAGGCAAAAGTTTACACTTTCAAACTTCATATGATGCAGGCAACTAAAGCTCAAAATATGTTGTTTTTTTCTCTTTTTTAATCAATATAATCACCACAATGATCACTGCAAAGCATACTCATTGTCTGTGCCTCACCAAGGGCGGTCATGTGGTTCTATAAGTCAACTCAAGCTAGTCTGATTTTATAATCAAGAAAACCACAAAGCGCTTGTGTGAGTAGCAAACCAGCGATATTGACAAATTGGTGCTCTTGGGTCTCCGGGAAAAAAGATATTTTTTAATTAGTTGCATGTTATTTGCAACAATGCCCCCTGGTGGTCATTTGGAGAGTATAAATACCTCGCGTACCTGTCTACCTTATGCCCTGATGAAGACCGCCTATTGAGGTCGAAACATGTCGGCAATTTTTCAGTGTTCAGCCATGTGAGAATAAAAGCTTTTTATCTGCATTACTTCGAAAGGTTTGAGTGCCTAGTCTGATTTTAATTCACTTATAAAAAGCAGTTGTTTATCTGTTTATAATGCTAATTATGACTTTTTGAGAATTAGAGAAACACTTGTTTGTGAAGAAAATTATTTTCGGTCTTAACTTCCGACTGCCTGAGGTGATTTGATGTTATATTGAGAAGTTAAACCACTTAAACAAGTCCACACGTGGGGTTATGCAAGTCTCAATGCGGATTTCAGCGGATGTGGAGAGCACAAACACATGCAGACTTGCTCATCAAAAGGCGAAAACTGCTCATGAACATCTTAAATTAGGGAGAATTGAAAAACCAGCTCTGTGAGTCACTGCCATTGTCAATGCTGAATGCCCACGTGTAGTTTCAGATTGATTAGCCAACCGATTGCAAAGAACAATGGATCCAGAAATGACAAACAGTGGATGGAGTTTTTTGCATTTTGTAGTAAAATTCTTTAGACTCATATTTTATTTGCTCTGGCAGATATATCTGACTGCTTTCCCATTCAGACTGATTTAAATCTGACCAATTTTTGTTCGGGCCTATCACAACTGTTTTTCTAATATGGGGTGGGTTTGATGTTTTGACCATACAAATGAGTGCTCTTACAGTCTCTTGTAAACAGTCAAGATGGCTAGGGCTGTTGTTGAATTAACAAGTACGGCACTCAAACAAAATGACGAGATATTTTCAATATTTTCGATAGCAAGAATGTGACCCGTTATTTGTATGCTGAGACATGGTGTATACTACTTAATTCCAAGTTTCAGCTTTTAATCTATATTTTAAAAGTCTAAAATGGTCATCTTTGGTTTTCCAATATGACCTCCCTGCCATACCCACTTTTGGGAGTTCGGGGCTGAAATGCAATCCCAAAATAGTTCATGTGCTAAAGATTTAACATATCCATCAATTTCGGCAAAACTTGATATTTGTGACCACTATAGTAAAAATGATTTGAAAATGACAACTGAGTTTATACCATAGTATAACTCAGCTGGTCAACGACCACTTGAATTACAAACAAAAACCAGACACAACAATTTTAAGACAACAACAGCAAACTCCAAGAGCCAGTGAAAGCAAGGGAATAAAAAGTAGGTCCAAAAGCTTTTTTTTTTTAATGATCAGTGAATCAGACAATCTGCTGTGTTCTGCTGTGCTGCCTAAGCTGATAGGAAAAGCCAAGATAAGAAATGCCTGAAAGTGAACAAACCAGGAGGCCACATATGAAGTTGTCGGCGAGTTTACTTGTATTCCTGTTATGAATAAGGAGCAAGTTGGCTGAAAAAATGTAAACTCCTCCGATGCTGTTTGGTTTTAACATCGTTAATTGATTGCTCATCTTTTTGCATTGGTTTGGAAACTAATGCATTACATTACATTACATTTATTTGGCAGACGCATTATCCAAAGCAACACACAGCAAGTACATAGAATTAGGTCATTGATACAGCAACACAGCAGCCCAGGAAAGGAACAATCCATACAGAGATGCGGCTCACAAACTCGGCCCTGGGGGACCCTGGGTATGCTGGGTTTTGTTTCAACCACAAATGCAATAAAATAATTTTAACAAGCTACTAATTTTTTTTGAGTACATGCTTTTGATTTTTAGATGGAATATTAATGTTATTGATCAACATTATGCCAGTATAATGTGATACCAAAAGGAACATATGTTATCCCCAAGTACATATTGTGCTTCTTGCAATTAATAAATAACAAAGAGTAATATTAACCAGTGCGGTCGTAGGCTCCTAACGTGGTTGGCAAAAATTATTTTTCTTTCTTAAACATCAGTATAATTCAGGTTTGCTTCATGACCATTTACTTTGTCTTTGAATTGTTCATTATCTATCAGATGGCTTTGATTGGTAGCCAGGTGTCTGCACTTCCACTAATTAGCAGCCCATTGATTCAGATCAGTCTCAATTTGATCAGAGATTATTTGCCTCCTTTATATCAGTATACAGTACGTTTGCAGTACAGCCCAATAAGCATTACACGGCCACATCATATAACGCTATTTCCGATGTACTTTGTAATATGATTATGATTTTAAGTGGTCTTGCATGACAAGCACCCAGTTTGAAAAATTAATCGTTTGTTAGAATAATTCAATCGCTATTGAGGTTCGAACAAAAACCACCATACACAGGGGGCCTCCAGGACCAAGTTTGGGAACCACTGAAATAGAGCATTAGTCGCCTTAAGTCATGAACAAGTAACACATAGACGGGTGGCAATTAGCAAGCAGAAAAAAAGTAAATGGAAACAAACACCACTATTTATTTATTTTACATATTTTGCAGAGGAGGGGCACTCTAGGTCACGTACTGTCTAAACAGATGAGACTTTAGGTCACGACGGCAGATCTGCAGAGATCGGGCAGTTCATAGGGAGGCAGGCAGGTCATTCCACCTCAGGGGAGCAAGGTAAGGAAATCCAAGTGATCTGGATGAGCAACTGCCATTCAGACAGAGGGCAGGACATCAAAGTCGTCCTGTCACTGCAGAACAAAGTGGCCGAGCTGGTGTGGACAGCGTGATTACTTCTTGTTGGTAGGACAGGGGTGTCTTGTTAGCTGCGGAGTCAGGACTTTGAATCTGACCCTGGCGGCAGCTGGCAGCCAGTGCAGCGACTTCAGCAGGGGAGTCATGTGGGAGAACTTAGGGAGGTTGAAGATGAGACAAGCAGCTGCATTCTGGATGAGCTGCAGGGGTTGAAGGGCACAGGATAGTAGATCAGAAAGTAAGGAGCTGCAGTAATTTAGGCAGGAGATCACTGTGACAGCGTTTTGCCTGCATTAACCATATAGCTACAAGCCTGCCAGATCCGTGAACTGAGTCAATTAATCCCGCTTAAAAAGGTAGCAAGCCATTGAAAAAAAAAATACAAGGTTGCTAAATAAGTTGACATAATGCGCTTATTTCGCTTTTATGAAGCCAGTGAAAAAAAGTTTAAAGCGTAATTTAAGGAGAATTTTAGTTGCAGAGTCTGGTAGTCCTGACTCTCATCTTGGTCCTGAGAAACACTCTACCTCGTGAAATACACTATGTGTACAGCTGAACACCCACTGCCTCCTGGGTGACCAGGAAGTCCATAGAGATATCCAGGGTCAAAAGACTGGCTGCTAAAGGCTGCCAAGCCTTTAGCGCACGTCTGCTACCACCAGTGCAATTACCTGGATCAACAATGGACATACTACTTTTAAATGCAACATGACCTCGCTATGTGCAGCCTGGCTCCTCCCTGGATCCGTTAGGCTTGAGTGACATAGTACTAATAAGCATGACTCAGCCAACCACCTGCGCTAGTTGCAAAATGATAAAAGGGGCTCAAGAGAAGATACCGTCATGACAATTGTGAAAACTACACAATCTATACATACAGACATGTTTAGTTTTACAAGGTCCAAAGGCAAAGTTCATTTACATCTGAGGACCTCTGAACCCAAATCCCGACAAGATGCAGGGAAGGTTTGCTGCTGTTGATGCTTGAAGATTCAGAAGGAGTGGGCAGCTCAGGAGAGAGAAAAGTCCCAAAGCTAGAAGGGATGAGCGGCGCGAAGCAAACCAGACTCTTGTGTAGATTTCCCAGCAGCCATAGTAAACCAAGGCTTAGACGCTTGCATTGGTCGGTATTGCATACGATGTAACATGAAATAGAAGAAAACAAATGGTTAGATTGACCACTAAGAATGAGAGATCCTCAACTCCTTTTATCATGACCTTGTATCTCAATGTATTAGAATACAGCATATGCACACACATTTATAGAAATGTCAGATACAAAAGTTCAACCAAAGAAGCTCAAAGTTCAAGGATTTTATGATTTAAATGACATCATATTTATTTTGGAGACCAGGTATTTGGGCAGAAATTCACTGAGGAAGGCAAACTCCATAGTATCTTCGCTGACAACATTTACAGCAGCCTCATTGTCCAAACATACCAGAGTCAGCTTTGCTCCATTGTAGCCACAAGTGTACATGCAATCACAATTCAATCAATGCTCTACTTTTAATTTCGGAAGGGGCCGTAAAATCCAGAGCCAAGTTTCCAAAACCATGCGAAAATCTCCCCCAACAACAAAAAGGAGTAGCATTATCATAAAATGAGATGTTCCTTGAAATCATGTAGATTTAATTCATTTCAATAACTGTATATCAAGAGATTGATTCACTGCATTTGTCCATGGAAAATTTACTGCATTTCAATATTGCCATTAACTGCATTTCATCTGAAATTCACTGCATTTCAATATATTTGCAATTTACTGCATCTCATTACATAGTGTCACAGCGCTCAACACAGTTTGAGATCTACTGCATTTCAACACATTACGGTTCACTATATTCAATACATTTGAGATTTTCATACCAATTTGTTCAATTTGATCATTGCATCGTGATTTCTTGCATTATGATTCATCAGATTGTGATTTGTTGCACTGCAGTTCGTATAATTCATTGCAGTAGGATTCATCATGGTTTATTTCATTTAATTCCATTGGTAATCACAGAATGACACCAGGAACACACCAGCCTTGGGTGGCTGTAGGCGTTGCAAACAGCAAAATTAAACTAGATAAATGTCCGCGGGCGACCATGGATGTTCACTGAAATGACAACATTCTCCGCGTAGGCAAAGTTCACAGCTTAGCCGAGAGGATGGGCAACAGTAAATGTGTAGAGTCCAGCAAATCAACAGGAGAACCACTCCAGGTCGCATGAAGGTTCACAGCAAATTTGTCAAGCACAATAACACCCCTTTACACACCACAAAATGTGACATGACTGATCAAAACTTATTACATTTAAAACCGTCAAATTTTGACCATTTGGGCACGACACGTAAGGTCGTAGAGTCACATCAGAGCTTGTCCTGCATAAGCAGAAATGAGCAAATGCAGTTACATGTTATTCCAATATCCAAGTAAATGCAATTTTTTATTTGTTTTTTTAAATGCACTTTCACCTCTATGCAATTAAGGTTGGGCTTACAGAAAGCCATTATGCGATTTCAAAGTCGCAAACAAATTTCCAAAGTCGGAATAAAATCTCTACAGTTCTACTTGTGTTGCAGCGCGCTTCCGTGGTCTCGAAGATGGTCATAAAATTTTTGCTTGTATTCCTTCATCTTATTCTGTCCAGCGTGATTATGCAAACAAACTGAGGTGCATTCGACTGCAGTAATTATTTTCCATGAATGTGTATGAATTATTGGAATGGTATCGGAAGCGCAGAAATGTGACTACTTTACTCACCATCAAGAAACCTGTGTGCAGAGTGTGGAGCAGCACAAAACATTGCAGAAGCACGTGAAAGCAAATCGCTACCAATGTTTCCAGGCAATCCGAGTGCCACGTATTCAATTATCCGGATGGTATCGTGGGTATCATGAGTAAGAAAACATACTGAAGTACTAAATATACTGGCCAGGTGATTGTGCTACTTCAGAAGCTCTTAGTCAGATTAAAACCTTATGATTGTTCGTGTGTATAATTTGCATTGCAGCCATTTTTTAAATAAACTTATCAGCAACTAGGCTATCACTCGAATACGGAGTGTCCTTCCGACGTAAGAAAATAGCCAGAGTTCTTAGCTGCTCAGGTGAAGCCAAACTCAACTTTGGTTCGCAGGAACCGGTGAAAAGGATAAGTCCATCGGTTGCTTCAATGCTGCCCAATTCTACAGTCGTAGAAGCGGACTCCAGTTTAACGCGGATATTTGAATATCAACACATCTCATTCGCAATCAGACAACATATAAGCTCCCGTATGAATAGCTTGCTTGAACATTTTCCTCCGTTCCAACTTAGAAACATGACCAATATCTCATGCGCTTAGCGAAGCACTGGTGATACATTTTTAGAAACAGATTTTGCTTTCTCAACATGAAACTGTTGTGATTCTGCCTGTTTGCCATGCTTTTGATCTGTCTGCCAGATTTATGATTGTTTGTATATTGATCTTGTTCTTGCCTGACCATGCCTTGAGATATGTTTTGTGATTTGGTACTTAGTTTTGTTCATGTATTGTCTAGTTTTGTTTTTCCATGTTTTGCATATTACTATAGTTTGATTCCGGTCCATGTTTTTTTATTTTGCCATGCATTGCACTTTGTCTCCCCCTGTCTGGTCCCTAGTCTTGTCATTGCTCACTGCCCCAGTACTGCGTGCCACTCTTTCGGGTGATTTAATGGTTTCTGGATTTCTACCTTCCTTCCAGTCTCGTTTACTTCCTTCGCCTTGTTTTTTTCTATATTACTAACCCATACTAACAGTTTGTTGTTTTTGTTAAAGTACTAACCCAAACTAACAGTGTATATTGTACTAACTTACTAACGAGCACTAGGGATTGTATAGCTGCACTTACTAATTGATTAACAAGCTCTCAGCATTCGCCCTATTCTAGTCTCCGCCTCTTGTCTCTCCCTAATCTTCTCTGCTGCGTTTCAGTGGATCCTCCACACCTGTTCACGCTGTCCTTTCTCTTAGTATCTATGCACGTTAGAACTCCTTGACTGGAGCTGTATATTTGTCTATAGGATTGTCTCGTGATCCCTGTCCGCGTTTTGGCGGTTGCCTATTTCATGTGATTAGGTTCTCCCTCATGTTCCCTCCTTTGTAACCAGTCTGACTTCTTGCACTTGTGTCTTGTTAAGCATGTGACTTCCCATGAGTGTATATTAGGAGTCTTCTCTCAGCACTTCCTTGTCAGAACGTTCTCCTTTTGCCACGCTTTTTTCGCCTTGTTTTCATTGTGATTACCTTTCTGACTGGACCGTCCTTGATTTACGATTTTTGCCTATTCCCTGTACTTTGCCACATCCTCTGTTACCGAACCCATTTTGTACGACCCTGATTTCTGTGATTGGTGCCCTGTTTACGGTTCTGGATTTTGCCCTTTGGATTCTGATTTTTTAGATTGTACCGTTGCCTGCTCTGTTGGGGATTTCCCCCCTTCAGAAATAAAGCCTCCAGTTTTGTATTCACTGGTTCTCGCTTGTAGTTCCTCACGTAATCCTCACAGAAACAATTGTGAATGAATACAAATGTGCAGGTAAAATACGAGCGAGCAGACCTGCGTAGTAAGGTACAAACAAGATACACATGCTGTTGTTTACCGTAAATGCGGGATTACTCGGCACATTGAGCTTGATGCTTTGCGACAAGTGAGACAGACCATGAAACTGCCTTTACAAGTGTAATGATACTTTGTGAAGGTTAGCGTTATCATAATATCCAGCTTTTGCAAAAGCACCTTTAGCACTGACTACAATGGTTGAAACGCACTTCATAACTGAATTTACTGCACACACATAATACAGCACAAATGCATGAATTGCAAACACCCTTATGCAGCCTGTGATCATGCTGGTTGAAATAATACAAAGCAACAGGTTGATCTACTTCATTAAAATTAGACACACCAAAATATATTAATCAGGCTCGGTGCTGAGTTAAATTACAGCCGGCTTTGCAAACAAGCAAAACATTTCTCACCCTGCATGTGAGGCATCAGAAAAAGCAGCAAAGGTGTTCATACTGATTGAGCTTAAATAGACCAATGTAATAGGTTCTTTGCTGTTGCTGCTCTGTGATTGGAGTACTCTCGCTGACGCAGACAACCTCATAGGTAATGTAGAATGACCTGAGTTTCCTGCCTGAACTAGTTACTTATTTATGCACCAAATTTTCTCAATCGGTGAAAGATCAGGACTGGAGGCAGGCCAGTTCAGCACACGGACTCTTATACTACGAAGCCATACTGTTGTAATAGCTGCAGTATGTGGTTTTGCATTGTCCTGCTGAAATACACAAGGCCTTCCCTGGAATAGATGTCGTCTGGAGGGGAGCTTATGTTGCTCTAAAACCTTTATACCTTTCAGCATTCATGGTGCTTTTTAAAAAATGCAAGTGTCCCACACCATATGCTCTAATGCATCCCCATACCATCAGAGATACTGGCTTTTGAACTGAATGCTGATAACAGGAGGGGTGATCTTTCTCCTCTTTAGCCCGGAGGACACGACGCCCATGATTTCCAATAAGAATGTCAAATTTGGACTCGTCTGACCACAGGACACTTTGCCCCTTTGCTACAGTCCATTTTAAATGAGCCTTGGCCCACAGAACATGGCGGTGCTTCTGGATCATGCTCAACAATGGCTTCCTTTTTGCATGATAGAGTTTTAGGTGGCATCTGTGGATGGTACGGCAGACTGTGTTTACAGACAGTGGTTTCTTGAAGTATTCCTGGGCCCATTTAGTAATGACAGAATCATGCCGGTGAGTGATGCAGTGGCGTCTGAGGGTCTGAAGATCACAGGCATCCAGTAAAGGTCTTCGGCCTTGTCCCTTACGCACAGAGATTTTTCCAGTTTCTCTGAATCTTTTGACGATGTTATTCACTGTCGATCATGAGACCTTCAAAGCCTTTGCAATTTGACATTGAGGAACATTGTTTTTAAAGTATTCCACAATTTTTTTACGCAAGCCTTAACAGGTTGGAGAGCCTCTGGCTATCTTTACTTCTGAGAGACTCAGCTTCTCTAAGACATCCCTTTTATTGCCAATCATGTTACACACCTGATGCCAGTTAACTTAATTACTTGCTAAATGTTTTTTCAGCTGATTCTCTTACACATTAATTGCTTTTTCAGCCCTTTTTTGCCTGTGTCCAAATTTTTTTGAGACCTGTTGCAGCCCAAAAATTTGAAATCAGCTCATTTTGTGGATAAAAATGTAAAATGTCTCAGTTTCAACATTTGAAATGTTATCTGTGCTCTATTCTAAATAACATATTCGCTCATGTGATCTGAAAGTCATTGCATTTTGATTTTATGCACAATTTACACTTTGTCCCATCTATTTCGGAATTGGGGTTGTAGTAGAAACTTTGAAACTTTCACCTCTTCACTTCTGATTAATACCATCATGGAGTTGTCATGCTGTCAACTGCCAAATTATTTATTTATTTTTAAACTTGCAATACACAGATAATGAACATCAGAGGTTCTTCACTTCCATTTTGCACCTCTATGGCCACAAGTTTTCAGCAAACCCATCTCTTTGAAACACTTGGTGGTGTCTCTTACTGTGTCATGGGAGCATTTAACATCTTAAGCGTCATGTCAGGCGACAATGAGGCTCTGAAATATCTTCTGTTGTGCCATTGTATTTAACTCTGTGACACTACTCCAAGTTCATATCTAACATACTGGAACAACTGACCATCAGAAGTAATTTTGCTGAATAATGTCTCCTCAAACCAGTTTAAACAGATTTTTTAGCATCAGTAATCATGGAATGAGCCTTCAAACATACATTCAGGCTATGTAAGAGTAACAAAAAAAAAATTGCAGCAGTTTACAATTATTATGAAAAACTGGATGATTTTGGAGTTTTTGTTTATTACCCTTATTGCCTAGATATACAGTACTTGTGGGAATGATTTTATTTTTGTTCTCATTGCCCACAACAGAAAAATTATAAAGAAGTAATGCATTAGGACTCCTTTTAGTGGCATATAATCGTCACTGCACACTACTGTATAACTGGAGGATCATGACATGATTGGAAAATGGGTTGGCATCAATGCTACCAGTTAGCAAGCCACTCCATACTGGATCCGCGTAAGTTCCTGCTGATTTCATGGCACAGAGTCAGCTGCTGTCTGGATATATGGGACTGTCATATAGCTCAGAAAATGCTGCATTTACATCTCAGAAAATCCTATATACCGATATCACTAGTTAGCAAGTTTACTACCTGTTATGGGAATGGTATTTAGTTTAAGAATAGTAAATTGAAATTGCCTCAAATGTTTTAAACGGACTAAAGGAGACTGGAGCACACTGATAAATTCACAGCCTTGATGGTGCAGACAGACTGTTCTGACAATAATGTGTTTTCATCCCTTTTTCTCTCTTTTTTTTTGCTGTTTTGTTTCAATTCTTTGAGATGACCATGTGAGTGGCAAACGTGCATTTGTAATTGGGGGAGAATTTTAGTTGCACAGCTTGACAGGAAACACTACTATTTGGCTGATTAACTTTTATCTTCTGGAATACTGCTTCCTTTCAACATTGTTAATCAATGTTAATCGCTTATCTTTTCCTGTCAGTTTTGGAATCAAGGCAGAGTTTTCTTGCAGCTGCATTAACCATGTTGCTCTTAGCCTGCCTGGTTGCGGGAGAATTATCTTGGTTCATTCTGTTGGCCTGAAAACAAATAATGTACCTAAATGAGTTGAGAGGATGCACTTAGGTCCTCAATTTACTGTACTATGAAGTGAGCGGCAAAAAAAAAATTACATGCGTGATTGAGGAGAATATTAGTTCCAGACCTTGGTTGCTTACTTTGTGGAATTATATTCAACATAGGTAGCTGATGGAAAAGGGTTAGGTGACGTTTTATTCAGGGGTTATGAAGGGAGTTGAAGGGGTCACATAGGTCAGATAATGCTGCTTCTTATACATAATGACATTGTCAGTCAGTTTGTACATTTCTTATTGGAATGACTGATGAATAGTTATCTCCTCAAATTTCTAGTCTGTTTTAACATTGAGCTGTCAGTATGGTTGTTCATTATCATCCATTTATTTTGCATGCCCTCTTGCCAAGCTTCCACTTTGCTTCGCCCCGTGTGCATACCCAAGCCTGTACTCCTGACACTATTGTGGTATTTAATGAAGCCCCAAAATCTATTTTTACCATAAGTAGATTCCTTGTCCCAGGCTGACTCGACCATGCATCATAATACAGTGAGCAGTAGAACAGGACAGCCGCAGAATCACCTTCCACTTACCATTGGGATATTTTTGATGACCAATAATATCACGTGGTATACAGTTCCCGGTGTGATCAAGAAAAAATTTGTGATATGGAAAGATTTCCTGGGTGTCTCAATACGTTGTTAAATTTCACGGTATACAGTCGGAGCTATCTCTGTGGTATACAGTAACCCAAAATTAAATGCTGCTAAAGATGTCATCCCACCATTACCTTGGTGATCTTATCGGCTGGGACTGGGTCATCATGTGACTGTGACATAACATGGTAGTTATTACAAACCCCAATTCCACTGAAGTTGGGACATTGTGTAAAACGTGAATAAAAACAGAATGCAATGATTTGCAAATCTCAGAAACCCACATTTTATTCACAATAGAACATAGACAACATATCAGATGTTAAAAGTGAGACATTTTACCATTTCATGAAAAATATTGGCTCATGTTCAATTTGATGGCAGCAACACGCCTCAAAAGAGTTGGGACTGGGCCATGTTGATCATTGTGTAGCACCCCCTCTTCTTTTAACAACAGTCTGTAAACGTCTGGGAAACGAGGAGACCAATTGTTGGAATTTTGGAAGAGGGATGTTGTCCCACTCTTGTCTGATGTAGGATTCTAGCTGCTCAACAGTCCTGGGTCTTCTAAGCCAGATTTTTCATTTTATGATGCGCTAAATGTTTTCTGTTAGTGAAAGGTCTGGACCGCAGGCAGACCATTTCATCACCTGGACTCTTCTACAGCAAAGCCTTGCTGCTGTGATGGATGCAGTATGTAGGTTAGCATTGTCTTGCTGAAATATGCAAGGCCTTCCCTGAAAGAGACATTGTTGTAAAACCTCTATGTACTTTTCAGCATAGATAATGCCAATCCAAATGTGTAAGCTGTCCCTGCCATAGCCACTTATACAACCCCATACCATCAGAGGTGCAAGCTTTTGAACTGAGCACTGGTAACAAGCTGGATGGTCCCTCTCCTCTTTAGTCTGCACGACACGGTGTCCATTGTTACCAAAAAGAATTTCAAATTTTGATTCATCTGACCACAAAATAGTTTTCAATTTTGACTTAGTCCATTTTAAATGAGCTTTGGCCCAGAGAAGATGGCGACATTTCTGGATCGTGTTCACATATGGCTTCTTCTTTGCAATGATACAGCTTTAACTTGCATTTATAGATTGCATGGCAAACTGTGTTTACAGACAATGATTTCTGGAAGTGTTTCTGAGCCCTTGCAGTGAATTCCACTGCAGAATTATGCCTGTTTTTAGTGCAGTGCCGCCTAAGGGCCTGAAGATCACGAGCATCCAGTATTGACCTTTGGCCTTGTCCCTTGCGCACAGAGATTTCTCCAGATTCTCTGAATCTTTTGATAATATTATGTACTGTAGATGGTGGGATAAACAAAATCTTTGCAATTTTTCTGAAATTATTCCACAATTTTTAGACTCAGTTTTTTGCAGATTGGTGAGCCTCTGCCCATCTTTACTTCTGAGAGACTCTGCCTCTCTAAAATGCTCTTTTTATACCCAGTCATGTTACTGACCTGTTGCCAATTAACCTAATTAGTTGTAAAATGCTCCTTCAGCTGTTTTTTATTAGTACCTTTTACTTTTCCAGTCTTTTGTTGCCCCTGTCCCAACTTTTCTGAGATGTGTCGCTGGCATCAAATTCAAAATGAGCTAATATTTTTCATGAAATGGTAAAATGTCTCACTTTCAACATCAGATATGTTGTCTATGTTCTATTGTCAATAAAATGTGGGTTTATGAGATTTGCAAATCATTGCATTCTGTTTTTATTCATGTTTTACTCAACGTCCCAACTTCATTAGAATTGGGGCTTGTATATGCTCATTATTACACTTTGTACCGTTATGGGGACAAGCATAAAGCACCCAATGTTGTCTGGTGCATTTTGCAGCATGTAGTAAATATGCCATTCCGAGCATAGCCGCTGAATTGGATGACCTAGATGCTCAGCTAGGAATCCCAGTTTCTCACATAAGGCACATCAATCTCGCCAAAAATGATCTTGTTTTTTTCACGCAAAGTTTGTTACTGATTAAGAACAGTTTCAATTTGCACATTTTTGGTTCCAAGTTTAATACCTTGTTGTTTATCAAAAATTTAAAGGCAACAATTTGGAGGGCCTGCATGCCTAATGGGTGGCACCGACCCGCCCTGGCCCATCCATTGCTACTCTAGTGACTATAACAGAAATAAAGTGAATCCAGACTGGTTCTCTTCATGTATTCACTTTGGAAAAGCTGCATTTCTGTATTTCAGGAGAACTGCCAAGCAGACATCATTTCTTCAACTTTACGATGAACATGCTAATGGAAAGAGAGTCTGGTTCCGTGGACTGAGCCCCTCCATTGCCTGGACACAATTCAAGTTGTTTTACTGCACCTTTTTTGCAACCCTTGAAAGGAATCATTTGGCCAGGGAACCATTCAATGCCATATGCTTGGAGTATTAAAAAAAATCACCTGATGAATGCTGTTTTAGCGAAAGATACACTCCTTTGAACAGGACTTCACCTCTTCCCTACTGTTTTCCTTTATCAATTGTTTGTTTTTTTAATTAGATTGAAGCAATAAATCCCTGGTGGATGCTGTTCTCTATGTTCTCTTTTTATTGAAGTCGTACATAATTCCCTGCATAATCATCAGTTATGAGTTTTGACAGGAGTAATATGCGCACGGCCTAACCATCAAACACTCCCCCACCCCCCACCGATGCTCGGCAGACTGCATCTCCTCACTTGGGAGAATCAGTCATAATTCACGCACGAGCCCAATTCTGCTGCGATATCACAGCAGGAGCTACTCTCTGTGCCACCCACCCCCCTCCAACACCTTCACCATGGGGAATGGCGGAGCATTATGGCTGGGCAGAGTGTGAACACCAGATGTTTTTTTTTTTTTTTTTTTTTTTTAGGGGGGGTGGGGGGATGACAGGATGTCGGAGGCAGTGAATCAGTGAGCTGTACCTGGTACCTGGCCATTTCATCACGCCTGTAATAATGAACTGTCAAATGGGTGGGGGGAGAGACAGGGGCGTACGAAGCAGCCAGCCGACAGCACCATCTGCCTGGTCGCCCCCATCGAGCTGGGCTGACCGCGGTGCATAACTTCTGCACAGATTGAGAGGAGGCCAGATAAGTGCAGAATGTCCAGCTGAATTTCTCTGATAAGCTGGGAAAGCAGCACTCCCTGAATGGGGCTCGCTTGTAATTAATTGAAACAAATGGGGGCGTAACCAGTTTTCTCAGGTAATTAATTCTCAGCATGACAGAGTTCAGTTTAGAGTTCAGAAAATACATCATGTGACGGAGATTATTTGTAGTCGTGCTTCTCAATTATGTTCTTCTTTCTTTTTTTCCCCCTGTTTCAACATTTTGGGAATTTGCTTCATGCACCTGTTAGAGAGTAGATTAAAAATAATTACAGATGAGATTTGAGTCTTGTTTCTGCACTCTCTTTGTGGGGAAAACAATTGCACCCTTGATCAACTTACCGTTCATTTACAATTTTATAATGTATCCAGTTGCATGTACTAATAGACTGAAATATCACAGGCTGGATTATGCACTGTATCTGATTAAAACGATTCCTTAATTAAAGCATAGGTTTCCTTTCTTTACAAACTTAGTCCAGATAGTTTGTTTATCACGTATCACACCAAACTAATGCTGAAGGCAACTCTTCTGGTCAGTACAAAACAAATAACAGACCATGGGTACTGTTAAACTAGGGCTTTGGGTTCCAGGGCTGATATACCCACAAATGAAATTCTATGGCTCCTTGTAGTCTCAAGCTGACTTTGCTGGTGACAGCTTATTTGCGCTCTCAAGAGCAAACATTTGGTAAATTAATAGGAAATTAACAGGAACGCATGGAAATGAATTCATGTGAGTTAATCAGCATTGATTTTGAAATTCTGCAGGCCTTTACTGCTACTCACACTCATGGTCCCATCACAGGCAATCACAGTGTCCTATCCCCCTTATTCCCCTTTCTCATCTAACCCTCCTGTCAACAGCTTCACCACCACATTCTTCCAAATTCCTATTCTTCTATTGACAGCGCCAATCAACAATCTTCATTTCTGGTCCTGGTGGGATCTAAGATCTGCCGTTTTTATTTTTGCCTCAACGTAAAGTATCAATTCTGAACCAAGAAACCAGGTGCGATGAGTTAGTTTTGTAATTGCCTGCTTTAATTGATCAATTAAGTGGTGAGAACATTCAAAAACCAGCAGAAGCAGTGGGCCAGGTGAACCAGGAATGAAGATCTACAGTGCTGTGAAAAAGTGTTTGCCCCTTTCCCGATTTATTCTATTTTTGCATATTTGTCTCACTTAAAGGAGCTGTGTCACAAGTTGGGTTTCCATCCACCTGTTTTAAATCGCATTTTCAATTAGCGCATTAAAAACCCGAATGGAAACACTGAAAATTCGAAAAAATTTCCAAATATTGCAAAAAAAGTTTTTACGCTTGGAGGAGGTGGAAAAGTTGGCGTATCGATAAAAGGAAAATGCAAATAAGTGCCCTGGAAACAGATGTAGCGAATAAATGGTGACGCTCATAATCACGTGACATATAGGCCACTGCAAACCCTCTTCATTTCTGGGTGGCTTTCAACCATGTATCGAGGGCTTAGAACCAGAAGTGGCTATGGTAGGAATTTGGACATAGCCATATCTGGTTGTAAGCCCTCGATGTATACATAGAACACTAGATTGCTGATAGGGTTCGCTCAAGTGAAGCATCTGTTCCAGGAGCTTATACACCCGCAAATAAAATTCGCCCATAAACTCCCATTCATTTTTGCCTACTTTAAAATTACATTTTCAAAAACACTTGCATGCGAGTCGGTGTTATTTTGGAATCGCTGCGCTGAGCAACATTTTGTCTCCCTAAATATGTGCTTTTTGGAGGATGGAAAGCGGCACACTTACTAAAGGGAATATCGAAATGTGACTTGGTGTCAACATTAAAGTGCGAGCAGAAAAGTCAACATGACCAAGGCTTTTAATGACCCTCTGATAAGAAAATTGCTTGGAAGTTTTTGCCGTATAAGAAATGTCGATGAATGTCCGTATACGTTATCAAATTACTCTCTGGTTTCCCCACTTCATTGTACCCTGGTTAAGCATATTTGCCGTCAACCGAATTGTTTATATTGAATCACATGGCTTATGCCAACGTTGTTAAAAGGAAGCGCTAGTTAACTCTGGCTACTCCTTTACTAAGCTTCATCTTTGCCCCTGTCCTGTTAAAACACTGCTCTCAAAAATGATCACTGCACAGCACAGATCGAGGGGATAGAGAAAAGTTTTTTCTCCTGATTTCTAACAGCAAAGCCTTTCTCCCCTCCTTGTCTTTAGGAACTCTGTATAAACAGACAAAGCGACTTGCCCACTGTTTTAAATATTATGCAGGTAAGAAGTATAGTCGTTGAATGTCAATTACGAGTAGCTAACTTGTTAGCCACCTTGTTAATTTTATCAACTGCTAAGCAAATGCAGTCCCTGCAACGGTAAGGGTACCAAGGTAGCTCGCTGGTGACAGTTATCAATCGCTAGCGTTTGCTTTAGTCTGCGGTTTATTCAAGTCAATGGGACGGCTAATTAGCTAGCGAGCACGCGAACGCAATTTTTTCTATTAAAGTGACACATTTGTGTTTCTACGTTAACTTACGCATGAAACGTTTTATAACAGCCCTTCGAATGAATATTGCTGCAAAAGGCAGCCGGACATCTCAGCATTTTAACGCTTATATTGACTTATTTGAAATTGGCCTCATAGGAAACCATTCATTTTTATGAAGAAGTTGGGTGTATCAATACGGGTCGGGTGCTTCACTTTGGATAATATAAATATGACATCATCAGCAATCTAGTGTTCTAAATATATATATCCGTGCTTTCAACATGATTATGAATGCGCACAGTGCTGTTATCAATACTCTTGTAAGAGCGCATAATTGTGATATTTCTTCCATTTGGTCCATAGCGTTCTTCTGTTGCTGTTGTTTGTTTTGAGGTTTGAAAGACGCGCCTGTAACTACATCATCACGTTGCACCTTCATCTTCTGCCGTGGATTAATATCACACGGCTAAAGAATTTGCGCCACCTTTTGCTTATCTCGATGAACAAATTCCAAATATTCGCATAACAGTAGTGGGTGGAAACGTGCATAAATTTGCATTTTGTTTTGCTGAATTTCCGAAAATTCGGGTAAAATTTGCGATATATTTGGATGGAAACCCAGCTACAGTTGCTGTGCATGCTAACAACTTACATCTTAACACTAGCTGGGTTACAAAATTAAAAAGAGTGGCGTCACGGAAGTTGGCTCCCCGCTTCATTGGTCCTTTTATTTTTTATTTATTTTTTTAATATCCCGCCACCCCCCACTTTGGAGGACAGCTTTATTAATTCAGTCAGTTATATAATTGTGTACGAGTCCACCTACATCACCCGACAAAACAAAACACACACACAAAAAATTAAATAAATGAATGAATAAAAATAGGAATACAATACAATAACTATTACATTCACAATGCTTTACAACCTTTTGCATTAGTCGTTATTTGCTGACCTATTCCATCTCTCATTATTCCCAAACTTCAGCCTCCCTTAGTATATCCCATCTTTTGGCATAAATTTCAAGTCCTGTCTCATGGGCCATCACACACTCAATTCTACTGTAATGCTTGACAAAATTTTTGAATTTCTCAATTCTTAATGCCTTCACAGATGTCAACCCGAAAATAAATATTTTTGCTAAATATATAATTATATTACAGATTAGATGTATTCCTTTTGTTACATCATCCAGTAACACTTTAAATAAATCTAATTGTATACTCCTGTACTGAGATATCCAGCCTTGTACCTTTATCCAAAATAAGGCCATTATAGGACAGTACCAAAATAAATGGTCTACTAACTCCACTTCTTCCAGACAGAATTGACAAAGGGGTGATGACTCTATTCCCCATATATTTAGCATCTTTTTAGTTGCTAAAAACTTATATATTAACTTATATTGAAAGTATCTAATCTTTGGATCAAGTGATGTAATGTAAAGGATTTTGAAAACTTGGTCTGTTAAGACTGTTTCCTGTCGTGGAATCAAGTCAGGACTGATGAAGTGACACACCAATGACCACTTTCCAATTGAAAAGGCTTTTATTACAATGCGCAAGGGAGGATTCTAGCATCCGACATTGCATTCGCAGAGAATCCTCACACACTGTTCACATCTCGGGGTTTAAGTACAAGATCAGTGGCAGAGCAAATGGCGGATGTAACACCTTCCCATATACATCCAGCCAAACTTATAGGATGTTGATATTACCTTTGATCATGTACCTTCCTTCTGAGCACAATACAGCAATTACCAAGTGTGACCAGGTGCCAGGTGCCCCTCACTGTGGGAGGATATTGATGTGAGTGTGTATGAGTGAGGGGAGGGGGCTGGGAATGAGTGTGTGTATGTGTGAGTGTGTGTGTGTGTGTGTGTGGGGGGCTGGGGTAAGCGAGGGGAGGGGGCTGGGAATGGGTGCGTGTGTGGATCTGTGTGTGCTGAGAGAAAAACCTTAATCCAGTAGCTCAATCCTATCACTTGGTTCCGTGGGACTGGTATATCTAATATATTTTCCCAACTGTCTAGAATCCTGTATGGCACAGTGACTAAGTTCTTTATTCTTAAATAAAATGTGTATATATATGTTTGTTGATCTTTATTCTATTTAACTTTTTTGAACTATTTTGTTCCTCCTAATTCCGGGAAAGGATTCTGGTCTGGCGTGATTACCTTGCTTTTGTTCTCTTCCCTGCTTTCCGCAAATGGTTAACTTTTGGTCGCTGTTTGTACCCTGCGTATTCGAATTCTGATTTCCCGACGGTGAGTCCGTGTGCAGTTGAGGACTGTTTTATAGTACGTGAGAGTGACTGGTCTAATTCTTGTTTTATACTTGAGTCACTCGTGCTTCTCTCTTACCATTTCCTGCCTATGGATAGTGTTCAGGTCAGATTGTCCAACGCAGGTATGTTTGACTTTGGGATATTTTAGTTTCTTTATTGTGGTTCACCCATGCTAAAGTGATCCTTTTTTTATGGTACCGTGCAGCTCTTCATGTTTGCGACCTGCGAGACGCGTGAGCCTGTGCTCATGTCTTGACAAATCGGAGGTATGTCGTTTTAAATTTTTATTTATGGATTCTTCTTTCGGAGGCGGATTTAATTAGCATCAATTGTGTTTTGCAGAGGGGACCGGACTTACCAATTGGACGCATTTGGGGCTCCTGTTTTGTCTTGTTTTGAATTGCTTTGTTTTTTTTAATAGCACGTTGATTTGCTTGAATTGCGTAGTTTGGCCTTAAGCTTTTTTTTTTTTTTTTAATTTGGCCTGAAGCCTTTATTAGTGATTGGGCCAATTTATGATATTTATTTGTTCTTATTTAGTTTATTTGTATGTTTGTCTTTGCTTGTTTAAATGTACTTTTTTCCTTTGTGGTGTTTGAGTTGCAGTGAAAGCTTTAACTTGCTACTCTATCCATGTGTATGAATTGTTAGTTTTGTAATTATGCCAGTGTTACTAGTGTAAGTTAAAAGACTGCAAATGTGTTTTTTTTGTTTATTTAAATTTATTCTTCTTTGAGTTGGTTAGTGCACTTCGCGTGCACTCTGCCTTCAGAGGGTGTGCCCGTGAGAGGGGTAGCTCTGCTGTTCTAGAGGTTGGGTGGCATTGTTTCATATGTGTTCTTGTTGGATGATTAGAGTTGAATATTTTAACAGGTAGTGGACTGCACTGGGGTGGAGCTAGTCACCACGGGTGGATTTCTTCCTTGCCTGTTTTGATATGTCTTGGTTGCTGTGTGGTTTGTTCACTGTAACTTTTCCTTCTGTGTGTGCACATAAGGTAGGTGTGTAGGTCTTGGAACACATGTCTTTGCTAGTCTGCTTCCCTTAAGGTAAGTCCATACCTGTAAGCAATTGTGTTTGTTTCTTGAGTCCAAGAGTAAGACTGGGTAGGTTGGAGTGTTTTTAAATCTGTAATAAATTTAATAAATAATTGATTAACCATTTCTATCTAGTGCTTCTTTTAGGGTGATTTCTTTTCACAGGGGTTAACCTGAGTATATTCCAGTCCCCTGTACCGATGTGGTGTCAGCCATAAGTCTGTTTCCTTGTTTTATTTATTTTCTTTAATAAAGTCCTATTGAATGGGATTTGCATCTCTTGCCTCATGTATATGGACCTGTGCAACCAAGTCTGTGATTGAGAATTTTGGCCTTGACATTCCCTGGGTGGGCTACCCCGGGGTGGCGTAGTCGGTTTCTTTTTGGTTTTCCACCTTACCACACTGCCACATTAGCATTTAGAGAATTTGCGCAGCTCTCTTCATGGCTGCCACATGCATATGTTTGGGTCATTTCCAAGGAGTTAGGAACTTTATTAAGTGAAAGATACTATTCAACCACAGGCCCAGCATTAATGCTCCTAGAGCCTTGATTACCAACTCTCAAAGAATGCAACAGCATCACTCTATCCCAGCCACTATCAGCGCATGCGTGTCCTTTCTTCAGTACCTTTCAAAAAGATTAATATGTCTGTAGCCCTATTCTGACCGGACAAATATAACTGCAGGATGTCCGGGAATAACATTTTTACTCAATATGTGAGATAATTTAAGTGGAGCATTTTGGAAAGATAGGCCGTTGCGCAGTAATTACTGTCTGCACACCGGAAGTGAACAGAAAGGTCAGCAAAATATCAAGCCAATAGCCCAAAGCTGTATTTAGTTTGGTATCAACTTATGTATTATGATGGATGGTTCTATTATCGCTCTGACTTTAGTACATGTAATTACTGATGGGTTTGATCATTTGCATCAGATTTGAAAATTTTACTTTTGGACTACTTTTTTTTTGCATGTGGAAACACTGGAGAAGTTTGTCTTGTTTGATACCGAGATGTTTGGTTACTTCCCAGTTAACACTGGCAGCCTGCTCCTTAGATCCCATTTCATCATCCTTTTTATAAAACATTTTATTACATTTTTAATGAAGATTGACTGAACATAATAAATGATTCTTTTCATATGGTGTCATCCCTACTGCTTTTAAGACTGCTGTAGGTGAACCTCTTTTGAAGAGAAACTATACTGACAGGCATTAAAGACGTATAGTTTTTTATGGAATAAATTGACAACTGATAGATTTTCCTTTTGCTGATTGATATGATCACCATCGGGTATGGTAAGCTATGCAAATTGACAGTTGTCTGGGTTTGAATCCCTACTTGGTTTAACGCCTCATTATGATTACCCTAATGCAACAAAATTCCCTGGACCATGGTTGTGAATCACATATTGTGAGAAATTGTTCTGCACATGAAAAGTTAAAGGTTAGGGCCTATAAAAACACACATTAAGAAAGTCACATCATTCCCATTTCAAATGCCACAAATTAATGAATCTCAGAAGAATCAAACATTTTGAATGTTGAATGATGGCCAGTGATGGCCAGTACAATGATTTGGATTCGAACACGCAAAGTTAGACCCAGATTATACGATAACAATGATGATAGCGACCATTCTCGATTAACCACTTTTGTTTTTTTATTTCTCTTGTTCTCTCTCTTCTTACATTCATCATGCCTCAATGGTATAGTGCACCCTAGTGTTCTGACATTCCATTACATACCCCCCTTTTAGTCATTAACTATATTCCTGTTAACTCTTCAATTAACTCTTAATAATATGGTCATAGAACAAACCACAACCTCAGTCTGGTGCATTTTCTTCAAACATTAACAACATATGCATAACTTTTTTTTCTTCTCTAAACTGAAGGACAGGGTGGACTACCTGAACCTTCTGGCTCCACTGAAGGGGTTTATTCTGCCCCTTTTTTTCACAGCAGGCCTACTAAACTACATGTTGTGTGTGTGTTACCAGTCCAGTCTTTCTGGTGGACGGGAGACTCTCCCGGATCTGGTCACAGTCACATTCGGGTCAGGCTGGTCAGGCTCTGGAAGAACAGTTAGTTGAGCCCGGTTTCTTCTCAGCGTTCCAAGGTCTGTCTCCACGTTGTATGACCTCGGAGTTGATGATGGTGCTTGGACTGTTCCGGTGGTCTTTGCCTTCCTGATCCATACTCTCTGGCCTGGTACCAGTATCAGCAATGCTTTTCCTCTGTGTCTTGCTCCATATGCTTTCTTTTGATTCTCTTTCAGTCTTGCATCTTTTCTTTTGAAAGTTTGGAGGTCTGGCCACTCCGGCTTGAGAGTTTGTGGTGGGACGGGTAGCCTGGAATCCATACAATGCTGGTCGCTCCCAACGGTCACTGACTGATATCAGTCTGGCCTCAGTCGTATAGCCAGCATTTAGCCCTTACGTCACTAATGAAGTGAATATATGAATATTCATGTTTTCTGCTCTTGGCTGATTGGATGACCTTTTGGCGAGAACCACCAATCGAATATGAGTTAGCTGGCCAGCAACGGCATTCGTGAATGTTATTTGACATGAGCTTAAAACTTAGATTGTGGCTTGCTTGCGTTTACTCTTGGAGTGGTTGTTAGGTTTTGAACAGGATAATGTTTGGCCATATCTGCATTTTGTTTATTTCAGTGGGATTCCCCGGGAAAATAAAGGCTAAATTAAATAATACTCAAATTAAAATAACGTATTTCACTGTAATTGGCATTAGCTATAGCTCGAAGGGCATGATTGCATCAGCTAGATTAAAGTGATACTCCACCCAAAAACTATAATTTGTATATCAATTACTCACCATTAGATGTCTTGAACAGACGAAGTTGTTCTTCACCTGGCGCAACTTTATGGCCACTGGAGAGTTTTGAAAAATTATCCAAATTCCTTTTTTGCTGAAAGCAAATGGGGTCATTCAGTAGCAATGGGAAAACTCCACAAAACATCCGTTGACAAACTTTGAAACCATCGTCCAACGCATCGTTCAGTATAATCCAAGTCTGCTTTGTCCACTCGCATCCTCAGAACTCTAGAAATGCGGTTATTTTTCGCTAAAAATAATAAAATACCACAGTTATGCTTCAAGTAAGCTTGCGCATTCAATGGAAGTCCCGTATCCTAGCTCGTTCACTGCCCAGAGACTCTGCTGCCACTCAGATAAATACTCGTATAAACACGAGCCAGGAGGCGGGACTTCCGTTGAATGCAGAACTGTGGTATTTTATTGATTTTTAAGTCTGTCTAAAGGGGCGGGGCACCCTTGCGACTGTGTGCCAATCACAGATCTCGCATGGATTTTGCGCGAATATTTGAAAGTCAAATGCAGGCCTACCGACTGAGGCCAGACATATAAGCAAGTGACCGTTGGGAGCGACCAAAGCTTGATATGGATGGATTCCAGGCTAGGGACGGGAACTGTAGATTTCAATTTTCTTCCCATCAGAATTTCGGCAGGCGAGACTCCATGAGCTAATGGGCCTGTTCTGTAGGCTAAGAGAGCTTTCTGATGATCTTGATTCTTGCTCAGTATCTGTTTTATGGTTCTGACCGCTCTCTCCGCCTCCCCTTTGCTCTGAGGATACCTGGGGCTACTAGTGACATGTTCAAATCATACTCTTGGGCAAATGCTGCAAAGTCAGATGATGCAAACTGCGGCCCATTGTCTGTCACTAATACCTCAGGGATGCCGAATCTGGCAAAGATGACTTTCAGTCTCTCAACTGTGGTTGTGGTTGTGAGGGCTGGCAGGTTGGCTACTTCGATATACCTTGAGAAATAGTCAATCACTACCAGGTAGTGTGCTCTCCCCCACTGAAAGATATCTGCAGCTAACCTCTGCCATGGTCTTGCAGGTAAAGGGGTTGTGAGCAGTGGTTCTGTGCAGTGAGCGGAGTACTGGCAGCATACGTCACATCTTTCCACCAGCTCTCTGATGTCCCTGGATAACCCTGGCCACCACATGGATTGTTGTGCTCTGGCAAAGCACTTTGTCATCCCCTGATGGCCATGGTGAATTTTGTCCAGCATCTCTCTGCGCATCGATGCTGGGATGAGGATTCGCTCTCCCTTCAGGAGGATCCCGTCAGCCACTTGTATGTCTGCTCTGTGTGGCCAGTACTGTTGGAGAAGCTCTGGAACAGCTTTTCTGTGCACAGGCCACCCTCTGCCTGTATATGCTCTGAGTTGTCTCATGGTTCCGTCTCTGTTCTGCAAGTCTTTGATTTGTTGCAGTTTTGTTTTTGTTGCAGGTAGCAGGTGTTGCAGGTTTCCCATGATGTAGTCAATGTAGACTTTGCATTCCTTTTCTAGGCTGTCACTCTCTGTGCTGCTTTCGGGTCCAAGTGGTGCTCTTGACAGCGCATCAGCAGCTACCAGCTGTTTTCCTGACACATGAATGATCCTGTACTTGAATCTCATCATCCTCATTCTGAATCTGAGAATGCGCAGAGGTGAGTCATCCAGTGGACGGGTGCCTAGCAATGAGATGAGAGGTTTGTGATCTGCACGTACCGTGAAGTCCAATCCCAGGAGGTAGGCGTTCAGTTGCTCACATGCCCAGGTCACAGCAAGGGCCTCTTTCTCAATTTGTGCGTATCGAGCTTCCATGGGTGTTAGACTTCTGGATATGTACACCACTGGTCTGAATTCTCCGTCTAACTGTCTCTGCATTAACACTCCTCCCAGTCCATAAGAGGATGCATCAGCTGAGACGAGTTTCTCTCCTTGAGCTGTATTGAGCTAAGACCACTGGTGAACTCAGCTCTTTCTTCACTGCCTCAAAAGCAGTCTTTTGTGGAACGTCCCATGTCCATATGGAGTCATTCTTTAGCAGGTCTCTTAGGGATTTTATGAGAGTCGGCAGGTGCGGTGAAAACTTGCCAACATTATTCACCATCCCCATAAAGCGCCTCAAGCCTTCAATGTTCTGCGGTTCGGGCATGTTCATGATCACGTTGATTTTATCTGGATCAGCTTCTATCCCATGAGCACTGATTTTGTGGCCCAGAAACTTCACTGCTTTCACCCCAAACTCGCATTTTTCATTCAGCGTCAGACCCGCACTCTCAAACTTCCGGAGGACTTCACGCAGTCTGTCGTCATGCTCAGCTTGATCCTTGCCAAACACTAAGATGTCATCAGCATGGCACAGTGTTCCTGGTGTGCCTGCAACGATCTGTGAGATTCGTAACTGAATGTGCTCGGGTGCTGATGAGATTCCGAACGGTAGTCTTCTAAAGCAATATCTCCCATAAGGAGTGATGAATGTCGTTAAGGGCTCAGAGTCTCCATGCAAGGGTATTTGCCAAAATCCTGACGTGGCATCCAATTTTGAAAACACAACTGCTCCATCTAATTTTGCAAGAGTGTCATCCACAGCTGGAAGTATGTGCCTCTCACGACGCACACTGTCGTTGAGCCTTGTTAGATCTACACAGATCCGAATGTTCCCATTGGGCTTGGGAACGACCACCATAGCCGCACACCATTCGGTCGGCTCTTGGATTTTTCGGATGATGCCCATGTCTTCCATTCTCTGGAGCTCTGAGTTAACTTTGTCCATAAGGGGTAATGCTACACGTCGGGGAGCTGATAGGGCATATGGCGTTGCCCCTTCTGCTAGCTCTATCTTGTAACTACCTTGTAGCTTCCCTAAGCCTGAGAAAACTTTTGGAAACATTGCTTTAAATTTTTTTCCCATGGCTTGAACTGCTGCCACCTGCTGTAGCAGCAGCAGATGCTGAATGGCAGGGAGACCTAGCGGTGGCATCACTAGATCTTTCACCACAAATATTTCCTGCTCTGTTTTCTGTTTGCCCTTTTTCAGACATGCATTGAATGTGCTCAATACAGTCAGTGGTTGGTTATTAGGGCCACATATAATTTGCTGTGCATTTTGCAGTTCGCCATCTCTAGCTCTTGAATACACACATTCTGGTATGGCCATGACAGCCGCCCCAGTATCTAGTTTAAAGTTAACAAGCTCTCCATTCATTTGAATGTCCTGTTTCCATATGTCTTGTTTTTAACATTCAACTGTTCCCATAAATACTCATTCCGCAGTCTCATGACTTTCTCCAATAGCCTCCAATCTTTGTCCTGTGTGACAAACAGCTGCGTAATGGCCTTTCTTTTGACATTTTCTACAGTCCGCTTCTCTAGCTGGACATTGTTTCCATGAGAGCTTAGGGCTTTTCCCACATCTTTTGCAATTTTCTGTTTTCTGCACAGGGTAACTTTTCTGTGTTGGTGCCGCCATTTTGAATTTCCCTGGTTTTCGTGCAGCTATTGCATCCACATTTGCTTCTTTCATTTGAGTCTTTATTCTAATCAGTGGCTGCTGTTACTTAATTTCTTCATTTTGTCTGACTTGCGTTATTGTTTTCGCCAGTGTAAGATTAGGATCTAATTGTAATTTTTCTGACAGTTTGGCATCTCTAATTCCAATTACAATCCTGTCTCTAATCATTTCTTTCAGCAGAACGCCATATTGCCAATGCTCTGCGAGCTTATGAACATCAGCGATAAAGTTTTCCACTGTTTCCCCTGGCTGTTGATATCTGCTGTTAAACTTGGCGCTCTCGTAGATAACATTATGTTTGCCAATGAAATGCTCACCCAGCGCATTACATACCTCTGCATATTTCTTTCTTTGATCTTCACTCAAAGTCAGGGTGTTCAATACGTCGTCGCTTTTCTCCCCCATAATGTAGAGCAGCGAGTTGACCTGGTCCTCTTCCGTTTTCTCTGCTAGCCCAGAAGCTATCCTGTATCGCTCAAAGCGCCGTATCAATTGCGTCCAACTGTTTGGCTCATCAAAGTTGAAGCTTCCCGGGGGCGGTATTGAGAATATCTGGTCCATTCTGTCGCTATCCCTCTCTCTTCCTTACCGAGGACGAGTCAACAAGCTAGCTGATTCACTCGCTTAGTAGCTCGCTAATCAACACTGCAACAGATTCAAACGTCTTCCTAACAGTTCCAAAAACACTGTCGTTTTACTCACGGCTTCTTATCACCATCTTCTGATACCATGTACAATGATTTGGATTTGAACACGCAAAGTTAGACCCAGATTATACGATAACAATGATGATAGCGACCATTCTCGAGCAACCACTTTTGTTTTTTTATTTCTCTTGTTCTCTCTCTCATTACATTCATCATGCCTCAATAGTATAGTGCACCCTAGTGTTCTGACATTCCATTACAGCCAGTCTCAAAGAAAAGATTCTGGACACATTAATGTCCATTAAATGTATCCAGACTGCAGGGATGACACAGAATAACCAGGTATGTCAGCTATCGTACCGGACAAAGTGTGTGAAAAAAAAAAGAAAAACATTTCATAAAACGTCTTCTGCCATGTCAGATAATGCAGAAGAACTGCTGAATTGACTGCCACTGTAATGATAACAGTGAGGAGAAGTCTCAGTACCAAAAGCACAGTTTTCCCAGACCATGTTTTGCAACTACAAAAGAAACCATTCACCACAACTGTAAAACAGTCAGCGGAAAAAATACATGCGGGCGACGGGAGATTCACTCGCTAAACTTTAGAAATCGCCACCGTGAACCCAAGATATGAGGGCGAAAATATTTTTATTTGCTGAAAAAAATCGCCCCCGCTCAAAATCAGACTGTGGTCTGCGCAGTTTGTGTAATTGGGCCTAAGTCTCAAACAGGCTGCCTGGACTATGCTGCCATGTTTTCCATAGTAACCTGTCTGTGGGCTGAGGCGCAACTTCTCAGCTTTCAGGAAGTTGGGATTTTCTCTAAAGCGCAAACATTATGGTTATTATGGTTGGTACAATATGACACACGCATTTGTGTCTGCAACAACACGTTCAGATTAGAAGGGTTAACATGTTCACTTCAAGATAGAGCGTTTTCTTGTGAGACAGGACAGTCAAGCTCGATTTCTGCCGGGGACTTTAAAAGCACCAACTGCTACCGAAGTTGTAGGCAAAAAAAAAAGAGAAAAATGTTGTCAAGAAGGAGAAGACAATCCTATCTTGGAAAAAAGACTGGGTAGGGGTGGAAAAGCGAGCCGTTTTTCAAATCACGCTTGGCTTTTTTTCATTATTCATTATTAATGACCGTGTCAAGTGTGCATCTTTTACGATGTAATTGTAACCTGCAGGCGCATGTATGTATAGTTGGCATGGTAGATGAGAATGCATACAGTAAATGTAAAAATGAACGAAAATGGATACACGCTACATTATTACTAGGTTTAAATTGGAAGTATTGTGCAATTATGTGTCAAAGATTGTGGTGATTGAATGTGATAATGGTGATGAAATTTGTTATTTACTAATCACTTGTGTTGAATCATATCAAATAGAAGACTGGAACTCAATGAAGACAGGAATGGAAAAGCAGATATTTGTTGCTTTAAATTTCATTGTTTAATGAAGTTAATTGTTTGTAATGAGTTTTAAGCCAACTATAGTAAGCAATAAGGTATGCCAATTCATGCAACACTACTCAGTTTTAAACAATTCGCATAAATGCAAAGATAAACAAAAGAAAAAAAATGGCCACAGTGAACCCTAAAATAGCCCCCTTGAGAATTTTCACGAGGGCTATTTTCTTGGTAACACTGTACAATAAGGGTACAACAATTAACATTAGTTAACGTAGTAATAAGCATTTACTAACAGGTAATTAAGATTTAACTAATGCACCTGATAATCATTTACAAATGATGTTCACATCAACTAAGGTATTAATTTATGCATTATGGTTTAATAGTTTGTAGTGATACTTAAGGGACATTTTCAACTTCACAATAAAGGAAACACAGAAAATTAATAAATGTTCAATTATGGTTGAGTAATGCTTATTCGGCTACCTAACGCATTAATTAGTCGCTAATTAACTGATAGTTAATGAACTAATGTTAATTAATGTTAATTGTTGTACCCTTGTTGTAAACTGTTACCATTTTATTTCACCAAATCTTGAAAACAGCCCTCGTGAAAAAAAAAAATATTTTTAACCCTGAAAACAGTATATTTTAGTATGCGTTTTTAATGCCTCTCAGTATAAATGCCTCAATACCATTGACTGTATAAAGCATGGACGTAGCCTCCGTGACGTCAACCATAGGTTTCTGAATATCCATTTTGAAGCAAATTTGGTCGCCATCTTGGCACTTACTTGACTCCACCTACCTCCCGGATAATCCAAAAATGGGCAAAAAGGCGGGCCGTTGCTGGAGCTGACGCGAGCCCAGTGGGCGGGCCAAATGGAGCTCGTTTGCTGAAACACACCCTCTAAGCTCGCAGCTACTAAGCTAGCTTTGGCTTCCATACTCGACTAAAAACCTAACTCAGCTCGATGCTACCTGGTTCGCTAAGGCCGAGATACGGGGTCATATCTGTCCCAGTAAAGCAATGGATCCTGCCAAGTAGCTTGCGGTGGCGGGTTGAACGCTGTTTATATTCGTGAAGCGGTTGCGGGACGAACGTTGTTCGTATCCGTGAGGCAGTAGCGCGACGAACGCTGTACACCGCTGGGAAGATGCAGTGGTTGGCTCACTGAGTATCAATATCCCCCAGAGTGCAAGCGGGTGCTCGTCTTAGCTCTTGTACGCACCTTAGCCTGGTCCCATTAACGGTAGTATGGCCAGTCAAACGATAACACGGCACTATGTAACCTTACTGACAAACCTGACAGACCTTTATTTTCCTACCTCATACTTGCACATTCTGATCACAAGTATTATCACCCTAGCTACATTTTGACTTCGGTAAATGTTGAATTAATTGGTTACTGTAGCCAGCATACGTGGGCTCATCAATACTAACACAGCTGGGCGTCTGGCTCCAAGGCTCCACGGTTATTTCATCAGCTGCCCACAGTGCCCAGCTTATCTCTGTTCTTTATATTAGCTAACGATACCACTGCTACATGCAACTTTTTTTTTATCGCGTTGTAAAATGATGTTACTTTCGGGAAAAAAGCCTTTACTCATAGTGACAGCTAATCTAGCCAAACGTGGCTGGTTAGTAGCACTTTTCCGTTGCCGTCTGGCTTATTAGTTACGTTAATGTGGTTAGCTAGTTTGTGGATGATGGACTTCATGTAGAAACACATTTAGCGACAGCTAGCTAGTTTGCTAGATAACGTGGGATTTGTTAAATTAGCTATATAGCTAGCTAGCTAGCCTTTCTATTCACAATGATACCATTCAGTACTTGCACTGAAAATTGAACGAATCCATTGGTGGTGAATGCAGTTCTATAAGATACTGCTGTGTGAATCTACTGAGTGTATAACCACAGCAATCTTCGGGCAAGCCCTCCAAATACTCCGGGGAATCAGATAAGGAGCTCCGTCCGCCATTTGGTAGCGTGCTATGGTGGTTCTAATGTTGTAGCTGACCAGCAAGTTTACGTTGGCAACCTGTTAGGGAAGCCGTTACGGTTTTCCAAACCCTGACTGACAGCGTTTGTTCAAAAGTATGTTAACCCTAAATTCAAACACTTTTCTGTTTCGCTATTACTTCGCTGCATGCCTGTATAATAACTGTGGCAGGCGTTACTACTCCCGCTGGCACAGCTGGACATCTTGGGCAAAAACTAATCGAGGGGGTTACAGTATTCATTCTCTGGCTAGTTGGCTAGAGAACGAACTAACATTACTTAGTGTTGACATATAATTTTATATGAAATAATATTAGAATTTCATCACCTTAGAAAATAGATCACAGACTCCCAACAACACAGCAAGACATTCTCATGCTGATATTTCGATTAAAAAAAATCTCCAGTCAGAAATGCGGCCGATGGATCAAGTTCCGCGACTCGAATGAGCCTAGGTAGGATATCGGGCCGCAGGCGACAAGAAAAGGCCAAGTGTTAGTGACTAGGCTAGCCGAGCAGTAGTAACCCCCCTCCCTCAGACAGCCAGGCTAGACCCGTAGTTAGCGGCAGGGCTTGGCGTTCCTACTCTAAAGCCCGGGGGCGTGTAGGCTTGTGCTCTAGCCTAGCCATAACATAACCGGATGAGACGACTCCTGCCCACAGTGTACTTCAAGGTTCTGTCGGTCAAAGTGGCCACGCCCTTAATTATGCAGAAATGTAAGCCTTTATATAATGTAAATAGTAGAGTTACAAAAAATTCACTCCCCCCACAGTTTTCACGGAGGGGAAAATTAGCCATAGAGACCAAAACCGTATTTTGAACCAGGCTGTTAACATGTTTATTTTTGCTGTAAAATTGGGCTTTTTAACATGGGGGTCAATGGGGATTGATTCGTTTCTGCAGTCAGCCTCAAGTGGCCATTCGAGGAACTGCAGCTTGTGGCACTTCCGTATTTGCTTCACTTTTCAGCCCCACAGGTTGCCGCTTGCTCAAAACATAATAATTATAGACCAGTATCTAATCTACCATTTTAAGCAGAACTGTGGAGAAGCATGTATTTAATCAGTCAAAGATTTTATGAACTCTCACAGTCTTTTTGAAAAGTACCCATTTGATTTTCAGACCAATTACAGTACTGAAACAGCACCAGTCAAAGTTGTGAGTGATCTCAGGTCCCAAATTGAAATTAAATATCCCTTTAACACCCAAAAGCCCAGCATCTCTCTGGCGGTAACCCCAGTGTTTCGGGATTTTCCATGGAATGCCATGAGCCTCTGACCCTTTCAAGCTATTCTTGTTCATGATCGCTTCATGAATGATCATAAAATGTATTTACTGGATAATCAAGTCCAATTAATAAGCCTGTAATTATTGAGAAATTATTATGTAATAACAGAGATCACCAATGGGCTACATTGGCAACATATTTAACATTGATATGCTGGGATGGGAAAAAAAAATTTAATTAATCCAATACTTTCGCAGAATTTCATCTTCCGTTTTATGAATTTTTTCAGCAGTGCAGCCTATTTTTTTTAAAGAACTTAATAAAAATGTTTCCCATGGTCAAAAGAATTGGCTACATTTGTTAGAAGCATAGTTGCACATTGGTTGCTTCGAAGGGATAATAATTAATGTATTAAATTACTGATGCTTCTTATGTCTAAACGTTGGCCATTGAATAATTTAGTAAATTATTGGTAGCAAAATCTTTGATGAGATCTTAAAACTCCAGCTTCTGGGAATGTTGTAGGAAGGCTACAATAAGAGATTGTGTGAACGGCAATTATCTAATTAATTAATTAGAAATGAAATCTGAACGTATTGCAATCAAAATTATTCAACCCCCGTTGCAAATTAGGTTTACAAACTTTCTGCTGTTTGCAATGAACAAATCAAACAGGAACAATTTAAATAGCTCAACACAACAAATACTACCAGTGTCCTCTCCAAATTCAATACAAAATGCCACTTTTAATGACTACTGCAGGCTCAAAATTATTCAACCCCTTCATGACAAGCATGTTTAATGCTCAGCAGAGCACCTGTTTGCCGTTATGACCTGCTGGAGATGTGATGCATAGGCAGACAACAGCTTCTGGCGGCATTCCCAAGGAATCTTAGCCCAGTCCTCATGGACAATGGCCTCCAGTTCACTAATATTCTAGGGTTTGCATGCTGCAACTGCCTTCCAGAGATTTTTTATGGAGTTCAAGTGAGGCGACTGTGATGGGCACTCTAGAATCTTCCCAGACTTCTTCTGAAACCAAGCCTTGGTGGATGTTGAGGTATGCTTAGGATCATTGTCCTTTTGGAAGGTCCAATGATGCACAAGCGTCAGCTTCCCTGCAGACGGCATGACATTTTCTCCTTGGATATCCTGCTACTTGACTGAATCCATCTTGCCCTCCATACTCTGCAGATTTCCAGTGCTAGAGGAAGCAAAGCAGCCGCAGAGCATCAAAAAGCCCCCACAATTCTTCACTGTAGGCAGGGTGTACTTTTCAGCATATGCTTCTTTATTCCTCCTGCAGATATACCACTGATTCATAAGCCCAAAATATTCCAGTTTTGTTTCATCACTCCACAGATCAGTATCCTAAAACTTCAGTAGCTTATTTGTATGGTTTTGAGCATATTGGAGCTTGTGCTTTTGGATCAGTCGTGGTGTATGTCTTAGAGACCTTCAGCGTCTAGTATGCGCCCTACTGTGCAAACTGAAACCTCAGTGCCTCCTGCCTCCCAGTCTTGTTATGAATCTCCTGCAGTCACTCGAGGGTTTTTGACCACCCGTCTCCTCAGGAATCTGGCCATTGATAGCATCCTCTTTCTGCCACATCCTGGTACTGTAGCCACTCTTCCTTTAACTTTGAACTTGCAAACCATGTTTCTAACTGTATCTGTATGAAAATTCAGTGCCTGTGCTACCTTTTTGTATCCTTTTCCTTGTTTGTGCCAGGCAATGATCTCCTCTATTAGCTTTTTGGACAATTCTTTTGACAGCCATATTTCTAATTTGCAATCAAATGTCACTGTCAACAAATCCCTAGCGAGTGAAAGTACCTGATGTGTTCTATCTCAAGCAAACATGATGCAACTAATTAAGCCCTTGATTAGCTGCATTAGGTGTGCTTTAGACAACACCTGATTTGCAAATGTGCTCTTAAGACGGATTCTACTCAGGGGGTTGAATACTTTTGAGACTGCAGTAGTCATTAAAAATGGAATTTTATGTTAAATTTGGAGAAACCACTTGTAATATTAGTTGTGTTAAGCTATTTAAAATGTTCTTGTTTAATCTGTTTATCACAAACAGCTGAAAGTTTATAAATTCTGATATTTAACCCAATTTTCAATGGGGTTGAATAATTTTGATTGCAACTGTACATACCATCTTTCCCAGCATTTACAACATAACATGCTACTTCAAGATGGAATTTCGCAAAATTTCAGTGAATTGCTGTCCATGCAATCTCGTATTGTAGCCTTCCTCTTTGACGCCAAGCTATGTCTTAATTACTAACGGCAATACAGCTTGTTGGTGGCCAATTTGCTCAGTAAATTAATTAAATTAATTGCATGATTCTTAAGCAGAAACAGGTTGGGAGTTAACCTGCATTATAGTAATGTCACTACTTGTAGGCAGAGTTTTATTTTTACAAAAGCAAACTTAACTCACGGACCTGAGTCTGCAGAACCGCTTTTTTAAAAATGTTTTCTTTGGTGCATCAAGCCAATGGGACTCTGATGGAGGAAAAAAATATACTGTTTTGTGACCTACCAGAATTCAGAAGCTGTGAAAGACAGTGAGGCTTTATGTCACCATTAATGTGGATAAGGAAATGCTTGATAACAATTGCACTGAACAATAATGCAAGCTTAGGGGAAATTGACAGTAATTTTACTGATTGATCTTCGCAACTGAATGAATTAACGCTTAGTTGCTAATCAGGACAAGTAAATGACAGCTGGTATGGAGAAGTAATGTGCTTTAAAGGATCCATTACCTGGAAAACACATTTTTCCCAGTTATTGCATGTGTGGGTGAAATTTCCCATTACTGCACAATTACCCCTAGGGATAGACAAATCATGAAAGTCAATATTGATTAAAAAAACTTTATTACAGTGGAAATCCATCATATTGGCTCCATGAAAAACCTGATTCACACCCTGTGCTCCTAACATGTCAGTTTTAGTAGCCCTGCAACAATAACCATCCATTTTTGTGTAACGTCAGACACTTTTATTACTATAATGTTACAAATCTTAAGTAAAAATGCTCGTATCAGCTCCAAATTTCGTTTCCAAACAGGAACACTTGATAAGAGTTTGCATACCAAAAAAGCAAGTTCCTAAGTTAAAAAGATTTGAAAATATGGCAAAATGAAAATTTGGGGATTGTCGATATTTTAAGTTTTTTTGCGAACACTATTTTAACTTTGGTGTAGCACACTAGGTCTGCATCATACACTCATTATCCCTGTGGATAGGAATACCACTCATTTCATCACCAAACATGTCCAGAACATCTCCAAACTCAGTACACATGTACAAAACAGGTTGCACGTCTCTTTTAAAGTCACAAATTATACCATCTAAAAGTTCTTTGGAAAAAAAAAGTGTGTGGTATTGAGTAAATGGCTGTTTCATTTGATAATAGTACTGTAGGGGCATCTTATGTTAAAATATGGAGAGACTACTCCAAGACTAAGTGGTATTTCTAATAGAAAAACTGATTATGTAACGTCAGACACTTTTATAATTTTAACCAAAATACAGCCCCAGGGGATAGGATATGATTCCTATATAGCTCAGGATGTTTTAGAATGTGTATCTTTAGCCAAAAAACACAACAGCAGTGACATATATTGGATATGTACAGTTATATGAGCAGAAATCTAAATAAAGTAGATACGATGTAATGTCAGACGCTTTTATAACCTCTGCCTCTGTGATCGACTACAGGGGGTATATAACTCGTCTAAAACATAAACAAGGTGCCTCTGACGACTGGTCATGCGCAAGGGATCGAGACCACTTCCGCCGGTTAATCTACAGCGTCTTAAAGTTTTGCGCCTCGATAGACTGAATAAAAGTGTCTGACGTTACATCGAGCGAAGTACATGCACAGGGACCTAACGGAAGCAAGTATCGATACAACAACTGATCAGGATTGTTGATAATAATCATAAATACGAGCCAGGGTGCAAAAAACACAGAAAAACTGTAAAGAATACACAGGAGGAGGCCAAACGTTGATGTAACGTCAGACACTTTTATCCAGTTTAAAATTGTGTTTTGATGTGTAGCATGTAGGTGAATGACAGTAGACCCAAAATCTTTACCCCAGCATACTAGCCCTAGGCACTATTCAAAGTGAGGGTAATAGTTATAATCTGCCTGCATTAGTTGTACAGTACATGGTGGGTTAAAACAAAAGTGTATGACGTTACAACGCGTACTTATTTCTTGATTCAATCCATGGCACACCAGAAGGAAGACTCAACCAACAGTTCAACCTAATGAATCTTGGAGCCAACACCCCAGGGCACTTGAGAAATTTGGGGTGTACGAAAAGTGCCACTGTGGTAATTACACACACCCAAATATTTAAAAAACGTCCCAAAAACAGGTTTTTAAAGCATTTTTCAACTTCGAAGGCCCATATCTCAGGGAATACCCAAGGGATTCACACAAACTTACACTTTTCTGAAAGCCCTAACTGTCCTGCATTGAATGAGACTAAGATAAGCCATATTGGTGGATTTATTTTTATTCTGTAGCACTGCGAAGGTGGAAAGGCTGGAAAAAGGCCAAATGTACGCTAATTGAAAACCTGACCCGTATACATTTGTCATCCCTCATTCTGACAAAATCTGCGATGTTATGGAGTCAAAGCAGTTTCCTTCCTCCTTTTTTTTCCTCATCCGGAGGCTTTCTACTCCGGAGGCATGAAAATTGGAGATTTCAGTTTGGGCATCCTGATGACATGTACCTGCGCAGAGGAGGAGTTAAGGTGTGGCTTGGGAGTAGCAAACCGCGCCCCCTGTTTTCCGCAAACACGCCCAAGACAAATGTCGGGGACAAGAGCTAAAGGTTCTGATGCACACGAATGCTCTATAGTTGGCTGCCAGAATCCACATAAAAACGTTTTTAACACTTCATCGAGCGATGAATCGCAGAGGAACAAGTGGATTGCATTTATTTTTGCTGATAATGTTCCTGCAGTCCCTGCCACAAACCTATTCCTGCATGCTCATTTCATGTCAGACTCTTTCTCCAACATAGGCCAGTAAAAAGCTGGCTTAGCTAAAAACCTACGCCTCCAGAAAGGTATTATTCCAACACTACGGAACCCGCCACTTTAATATTGTCTGTAAATGTCAACTTTCGCATTAGCTGACAACTTTTTTCCCCCAACTTCAATGTTATCATTACATAACCGTAAGCTATTGGATGGAGTGTGGAGCAGTTCAAAAGAAACTTGGCAGTATACGAATACGTAAACGTTACCCTCACAGCCCCAGGGCTCGCCTGACATGCTGTATTTCCATAGCTGTACCGGCCTCACTTTCAGCTACAGTGAAGATACACAGATCACATGATACTAGACAACCTAAGGAATCTATGGATGTCAAAAATGCTATGCTATGATGTCGGTAAGCAGGTGAAAGAATGCTCCAAACATACGCTAAATTTCCGCTAGCAAAAAGCTAACGTTAGCTAGCTACGTTAATTTAGGCCAGCAATAACTGTGCACATTCTGTTAATTTGTTGATGGGTTGCTGTAGTTATATTGTTGTCTTTTCATGCTGTCCAAACACAGTGTGTTACTCTTGCTTTTTTGATCATGAACTTAGATGTAGATTGACAAAGCTCTCACTTTTGATGCCAATGTTGACGCTGTGTGCGAAGGCACATTCTCCTCTTTATTTTTATCATAAATTAAGGAGTTTTAGTTTTGACACTTGTTTTATGGAAATGTTTTATTCTTGTTTTATTGAGCCTGTTTTAACTTTTTCTTTTACTTGCTGGTTTGGGTCACTTAACCTGAGAAACAGGAAGAGGCTGCAAAACATTGTAAAAATGTGCAGTAAAATTGCTGGGACAAATCTTAATGAGCTCGCATTAATATATAAACTAAGAGTGACTAAGTCAGCACAGATTATCCTGGCCGACCACACTCACCCCCTTCATCAGGAGTACAAGCTGCTGCCATCTGGGCGCAGATATGCTCTGCCTAGATGCAGGACTTAAAAACTCCTTTGTGCCGGTTTCCATCAGTTTCCTGAACAGCATCATGTGACTCCTGTCCTGTAGTGTTTTTTTATGATGTATGAATGTGGTTTTTATGATGTATTCACTGCTGGCTGTAAAAAAAATTTCCCCATGGGGACAATAAAGTTTACCTTGACCTTGACCTTGGCCTACTAACATGAGGTTGTACCCAATATGTAAACGTTTCCCTCACAGCCCGAGGGCTCGCCTGACATGCCGTATTTCCGTAGCTGTAGTGGGCTCACTTTCAGCAACAGTGAAGAGACAAACATCAAATGAAACTAGACAACCTAAGGAATCTATAGATGTCAAAAACACTATGCTATGATGTCGTTAAGCAGGCGAAATAACGCTTCAAACATATGCTTAATTTCTGCCAGCAAAAAGCTAACGTTAGCTAGATCAGTTAATTTAGGCCTTCATTAAGCTTGCATATTCTGTTAGTTTGTTGATTTTTATGCTATCCAAACACCGCGTGTTACTCTTGATTATATGATCGTGGAACTTAGCTGTACTAATGTTAGCTTGCATGTGACATTTATATTCCCCCTGTTTTTAGGCTATTTCACAAGTACATCTCAAGCAGGGCCGAGTGCATCGCACTCAAAGGGCAAGAGCACATCAAAGCCACCCAGAATGGTCGATGGATTCAGCCATGATAAGGTCACACGTTGTGTTACTATGCACGCGTTGCTATGGCTGTGCTTTTAAGCCACTCCTCCCTCCTCCCACTCTCTTCCCTCACACCACCCCCTCCGCCCAGCCATGCCTCTATCTTCCAGCCGAGTCAAAATCTCGAAATTTTCTCGCGAGAGCAAGATTGGCTTGATAAAAAGGGCAAAATAAATATAAATGTTGCATAATTTTGCAAAATACCGCAAAAAATTGTGTTATAGACCCAAATCATTTATTTTTAATGGGTGTAAATACCAGGTAATGGATCCTTTAAGGTGAGGTGAGAGCAGGGCTATAATCCCTCTGATGGCAAGTCCAGGGTGGATAGGTTATAAAAGAAGTTATACTTGACATAAAGGAGCTGTGTCACAATGACAGCACATGCTGAGAACGTCAAAAAATTCTTAGCTTGAGAAAGTGAATCTGCTCGACTGCAAATCAAAATCAGATTCCATCCTTGCCAATCCACCTTCATTTTACATTGTATTTTCTATTTTAGCTACTCATGCATTATGGTATTTATATGAAGCGGTTTTCGATTGAAATTTGAGGATTCAAAGCGCTGTTTTAGTGCCCTGCTGAAGGACATGGAGAGTGTAAGCTGGTTTGCCAACTGTCAATAAAAATCATAGAAGCAGAATGCCTTCTTGCAGTACTTCCACTCATGCAGATTCACTTCATTTAAAGTTCTGAGCATACGCAGTAATTGTGACACAGATCCTTTAAGCGCAGCCTTTGTCCTTTAGACAGACTTCACAGTCTGATTGGCCTCTCTGGTAATGTTTTTATTTGGTTCAAATCTTATCAAACTGATTGAGATTTTTTTTGAAAACATAGACGAACATTCATCTTAAAGTTATACAATGAACAGTGCTGTTCTCTAAGTCCTACAATTTCACGCCCTACAGTTTTTAACCAGTGCTGCCACGTGGAAATGTCATCAGGCGATACAGAATCAATTTCCACGGCTACTGTATGCTGATGACACACAGCTTTACTTTGCTGCGTCTCCTTCAAAACTAAGCTGCACAAGTTGACTAAGACCAGAAACAGAACACACAAAACACCAATTTTAATGTCTCTACACTGGCAACCTGTTTCAGAATTGATTTTAAGATTCTTTTATTGACTGATAAAGCTCTTAATGGTTTTGACTCTACCTATTCATCAGATTTGCTTTTATGCAATGAACCTTCGAGATCCCTCAGGTCTGCTGGAAATGACCTTTTACTTTTAAACAAAGTTAGATCAAAAACACTGGGTGAGGCAACCTCTTATTATTAAGGCCCCCATCTCTAGAATAGCCTTCCCGAGACCCGAGACCTACCTTTTTAGTCTGGCTTTTAATTGAACTTTATTTGTTCTATTTATTTATCAATTTATTGACATATTTTTGTCTGTTATACTACTTGGTATATCATTTTATTCCATTTTATTCTCTGGATTCTTTTCTGTTTAATACCCTATCTTTCATGTCTGTTTTTACTCATTTCATTCTTTATTTATCCTGCTTCTGGTGTATCCTCTTGCAGATTTATGTGATTTATGATAGCTTTCATCAGCTCTTGGTTTTAATCAGGTCTTGTTTTTAACAAGTCTTTAATTTTATTTTTAATTAAGCCATTAATTGCCTTGCAGGTGTTGGGGTGTGGGTTGAGGGGTAATTTTTGATTGTTTTTTGTCTTGTAAAGCACATTGTGTTCCCTTATCGTTGGATGGACAGTGCTATGTAAATAAAGTCTGAGTGATTGGTTAGCCTGTTTAATTTGCTCATCTTGTGTCGGTGAGGTTATGTAGGGTAGAGAATCATGGGTGGTATGCTCTTGCTTTGGGGCGGGGGGGGGGGTTGTTGCCAAGTCCGGCTATCCGGACTACATGAAGGATCTTCAAGAGGGGGTAGGCGTGCAGTTACTACGGTTGATCAGCGATTATCACAGCTCATTGAAAATTGCTATGATTAGCTTCCAGATGGCAAATGTAATCATCTTACCTAGTACAGCTACAAACACAATCTGCGAACGTTTTTGAGATTTCGCTCACCTGAGTGCTTCCAACTTACTTCTCAATCTGATAATGGGGTTTAAACTAGCTTTTGTGTGGTCGGTCATGATGGGGGAGTTTAAACACCCCAAAAAAGTCTATGCTACAGCCTCAAGTTTTATCAAAACGCAGAAAAACAAAGTTCAGTGATTCTGTTAGTGAGAGGTCTATTCACAATGATATAAAGAGTTCTACGTTTTCCAAAAAACAGTGGGTATTTCAGTCCAGACTTTTTACCCGGCAATCAAGCATTAAACAGAGACATGCCTGATTCTGACAAGATTAAAATCATAGGAATAATGAATAATGAATCCAATTACCAGAGGTCCTCGTCCTCAAGTAATTCTGATTCCAACAGAATAGGAATTTAATGTAACATAAATTTATAATGGAATGTTTTGTTGGAAAACATAGACAAAGGTCTATGAATGAAGCACAGCAAATTGCATCATATGGGAACTGAGACAACAAGCAATGTTCTGAAATACAATTATTTTGGAAGAAATCAGTGAATAGACAAAAAAGATTTGGTTAAAAATTCTAAAAGTGTTGTTTTAAGCATGGGCGCTGGCAATAATATATCTCAAATGTCAGAATACAAGGTGATGAAATATTTAAAACATTTCTTTTTTTTTCAAATAGCCTTTTGTGCACTTCATGAATAATACCATTTAGCTTTGGACTTCTCCCAGACTAATATTAAAGCCCAAGTATTGTGTTATATGAGTCTTGCAAGGGAGGACTGGTGAAAGAGGTATAACGGTATCCAAGCCATAATTCTGCGCAGGGAAAGGCAGCATAAATCAAGCACATTATTGCAGCTCGGTGCCCGAGGCATCCCGCTCCCCGAACATTTGTGTGCTGGCCCAGCCCACCAGGGTGGAGAGAGCGTCTGTGGATCTATGAATGATGATAGTGCATGAAAAAGACAGATCACCTCCTTTAATCAAGAGGCCTCAGCTACCTGCATCTGTCTCGCCATGTCTGAGGAACCGGGCAAGGAAGGGTGAGTAAATAAGGTATGAAATATCGTCTAAGTCAGCCCATCCTATTTTATTTTTTGGAGTTTTTTAAATAACTCTATACAAGACCCTAAATTTCTTTTACTCCCAATTTGGATAGCCTGGTCTTGCTAGCACTTGCCTTATTGGTAATTTTTTTCCCCCCCTCTCAATTCAAGAAAACATAAATGTATGAGCTTCACACGCCGCATATCCTTCCGTCCATTGGCCATCTTTAACCTTGTCAGTCTCCCTGCCCACCCACCTATTTGACTGTATTTATCCCCTTATAAAAATGTACCATGCTGTACCATGGTAATAATACCATGGTAAATGTACAATGGTATTTTGGGCCACGGTACACACTTCGTACCGTGGTTAGTACCATGGTAAATGTCCCACGGTGCGGTATGGCAAATATACCATGGTACAGCATGGGACACATCCCAACCCAGCGGGCATTTTTACCTTTTTTCAGTGTTGAATTAACGTCATGGATCATAGTTAAATCACTGTTGAATTATATTTTGATTTTGAAAGATGAATCAATGTTGATTTTGCAACGTTTTTTCAATGTTGGGCATGAGTATCATACACAACCTCTGCTTTTTTGGGGTTTTTTTTGGCCAGAACGATTTTAAAAGGGGGCACAAATATTTTTGGGGGGTTTTTATAACATAACATAACATAACATAACATAACATGAATGGCGAGAACCATGAGTGAGAAGGGGGTTTAGAATGATGGGGGAAAAATTTTAAAAGGAAGGGGTAGATGCGGCGTTAGGAAAAAATTTTTTGCGGTAATTTCAGTTTCCACCACCGTGCTCTTCCCTTGTGATGTTCACTCAGTGTACGATCTCTCCAACTGCTTCTGACCCTTTTTTATGTGTTTTCTTTTTCCTCCATCAAAGAGGCTGTGAACAAAGGTTTACATGTTAAGTTAAACATTACATTAGTGTCTGCAGCAGGATTTGAACCTGGGAACCTGTGAACAAAGCAATTTCAAACACACCATACACTGTGGCCTTAACCACTACACCAACTGAGTTTGTTGCCAGCTCAGCGCATCAGTTTCCATTCATCGCTGAAGGGTGAAAGACAACCAAAGGTACAACGCCCTCCATAATTATTGGCACCCCTGGTTAAGATGTGTTAAAAGCCTTAAAATAAATTCAGTTTTTATTGCAGAAGCATACTCTCACACTGAAAATTGTAGAAAAATGTAACCTTCAACTCAAATGAATTTCAAGGGGAAAAAAAAAATCCCTGACTAAGAAATAATTATTTTTCATAAAATCACTTGTTCCACAATTATTGGCACCCCTAACAATTCCTAGGAAATAAATGTAATTGAAGTATTTCTGTCATTTCTACAGTAGTTTACAAAGTTGATCAGAGTATCTACACACAAAAAAAACGAAACCCTATGAAATGTTAGATTTACTTAATAATGTTATGTCAACTGGTTCCATGCAATAGCTTTGCATAACCTTTATTTGACTTCTAACATTTTTGGCCAGTTTAATTAATTGCATTGAGTGGAATGTACTTAACTCAGTTTTGTGGAACCAGTTGACATAACATTATTACGTAAATCTAACATTTCACAGGCTTTCTTTTTTTTGAGTGTAGGAACATTTAATTAGTAATTCATCACTTCCTGTTTCCCTGGGGTATAAATATGATGTGACACAGAGGCCATTTCTCTTATCCACTCTTCAACATGGGAAAGACAAAGGAACACACCATTCAAGTAAGGCAGATGTGTGTCAACCTTCACAAGTCAGGCAATGGCTGCAACAAAATAGCCACTCGCCTGCACCTGCCCATATCTACTGTCAGAGGAATCATTAAGAAGTTTAAAACAACTGGAACAGTGGTAAACAAGCCTGGACGAGGACGCAAGGTTATTTTGCCACCACGCACAGTGAGGAGGATGGTAAGAGAAATAAAAAGTTCTCCAAAGCTCACTGTTAAAGAATTGCAACAAATGGTAGCATCTTGGGGTCACAAAGTCTCCAAAACAACCATCAGGCGCTATCTACATGCCAACAAGCTGTTTGGGAGGCATGCACGGAAAAACCTTTTCTCACTCACAATCATAAACGCAAACGTCCGGAGTTCGCTAAGCGGTACTGGGACTTCAACTGGGACCGTGTGCTTTGGTCAGATGAGACCAAGATAGAGCTTTTTGGCAACAAACACTCTAAGTGGGTCTGGCGGAACACAAAAGATGAGTATGCAGAAAAGCACCTCATGCCCACTGTGAAGTATGGGGGAGGATCGGTGATGCTGTGGGCCTGTTTCTCTTCCAGAGGCCCTGGGAACCTTGTTAGGGTGCATGGCATCATGAACGCTTTGAAATACCAGGACATTTTAAATCAAAATCTGGTGGCCTCTGCCCGGAAGCTGAAGATGGGTCGTCACTGGGTCTTTCAGCAAGATAATGACCCTAAACATGTGGCCAAATCTACACAGAAATGGTTCACCAGACACAGAATCAAGCTCCTCCCATGGCCATCTCAGTCCCCAAACCTCAACCCCATTGAAAACCTGTGGAATGAGCTGAAGAGGAGAGTGCAGAGGAGAAGACCCAGGTCGCTGGATGATTTAGAGAGATTGTGCAAAGAGGAATGGTCGAAGATCCCTCTTTCTGTATTCTCCCATCTTGTGAAACATTATAGAAGATTAGGTGCTGTTTTGTTGGCAAAAGGGGGTTGTACAAAGTATTAACATCAGGGGTGCTAATAATTGTGGCACACATGATTTGATGTAAAAGAAATATTTCTTAATGTGGGATTTTTTTCCCACTGAATAAATGCACTTGAATTAAAGGTTGGATTTTCCTCTTTTTTTCATTGTGGTCCGATATTATTTTGAAAAAAACTGAATTTATTAGAAGCTAAAGAACACATCTTAACCAGGGGTGCCAATAATTATGGAGGGCGCTGTATTTATATAAAAGAAATAATATATTCATTTATTTTTCTTTCTTTTATTTATTATTGTCAATGAGGAGACGTCATGTGAATATCCATTTTGATGTGTTTCATGTGGTGAGTCGGCTGATCCACTGACCCTAGGGAGAATAATTTGAGCAGAACAAACCATTGTTTGTGATTGAGTTGGGTTAAGGTTAGGGTTCGGCACAGGGTTCTAAATTCGTTGACCAGGCGCAGGCGCGGCGAATGGGGGGAGCGCCGCGCCAAGGGGGTGTATCCAGGCATATTTTGCAATTTTGTGCCCGGCGCAAGTACTCCTCTGTCCCGCCTCTGTCCCTCCTGCTGGCGCAAGTGTCAAAGAGGGAGGAGAGAAGGCCTGAGTGGGTTTAACACAGCCGAGTCAAATCTTCACCAATTAAATGAGCTCTTCTCCTGACCTTTAAAATGTTGGAATAAAGAAGCCTCTGTCCTTTATCTGCATGATGCGTTAATGTTGCATTTTACTTTGCTGCTTCAGGCATGTTTTCTGCACCGCTTATGTCTATATTAAGCATTACAAATATGAGTTAGCTGGCTAGCTAGGGCATTTGCAAATTATTACCATTAGCGAACTTGAATGGAATTTCAAAACGAAACTACGTCAGATCATTCAAACTTATGAAGTTGGAATGAAATACTGACGTTGCTCATTTATTTCTTCTGCCTGAATCATTGGGAAGAGAAACGATGTATAGCGTGTTCCTATTATTACACCCTGTTGCTGCTTAAAATTTTGGGATTAACATGCATGGACAACAATGCAAGATACATTACACATTTATTTTCAATATGTGATCTTAACTCAGTACGAGATCATAGCAATCAGGCTGTATTCCTTTCCCCCACTAAAAACGATAAAACCTAGGTGACAATAATAGTAGTATTAAGCCGCTCGCACACTGGATGCGAAACAAATTTTTCGCACGACAGATTACATTCAAAGTCAATGCAAAGACGTCTTTGCATTGACTTTGAATGTAATCAGTCATGCAAAAAATTTTTTTCGCGTCCAGTGTGCAAGCGGCTTTACTGAGCATAGAACGCAAGCATTATATATATATATATATATATATATATATATATATATATATATGCACTGCCTGATGCCAAGGCAGTTTGTGGTTGGCTGAGAAAGATGTGAACTCGTTAGTTTGCATCACAGATTCAGCTGCGTTGATTAAGCCAGGTGGAGTTTCCACTGCGCATGCCAACCGCCTTTGATCTGACATCAGGACAATCGATATAGATACTATAATTTATGCCCTGATTCAGAAAGTTACATTAAATAGTGGTTGCTGTAATTATTTATTGCATTGAAATGTGCCTTACATTCTGGAAACCTGCCTGTAAGGTTTTTCGTGACGCGATGTCGACTGTCGCCGGTCAGCCAAATTACCACTGCACAGAAAGTAAACCAGGTTGGAGCTGGCAAGCTCTCTGCGCACTTTTGGCAGAGCCTTTATCCATGAAATTGTCACAGCGTCATGATGAATATGTGACACCTCCCCCCACTATGCCGCCACGCCCATCTCGGCACGCGTCCGTCTACCAAATTGCCAAAGAGGCTGCGCACGGTGTTGCACCGCACAAAATTACCACTGCGCGGGCTGCGCCACCCTGCGCTGTGCCAAGAAATTAGAGCCCACAGGGATAGGGATAGCATTCCCTATGAGTTGGGTTAAGGTTAGGTCAACAGTGTCATGGCTGCCACCTTTATAAGCTTGCCGCATGTATAGACGCTCTAGAAATTAAAGTGTACATTCTCTTAACTGGATGTGCGCTCGATGTTTTCCCACACCTGAATATTTCACTGGGTATCACAGTTGTGATTTTTTTTTCGATTTTGCTGGAGGTTGTGTGTGGGACTCTTGTCCAACGTTGATTCAATGTTGTTTCAACGTTGAAACAAATATTGTTAAAATTTCAGTGTTGATTTGAGATCATTTTGTTAACCTTTTTAAAAACCATCAGAGTTATACGTTGTTTCAGTAGCGTTTAACATTGAAACGGCAACTGACATAACTTCAACCATATTTCTGCGCTGAAGGTCGGTGGTGTGCCGGCTGGGGAGATACATTGCAAAGCTCGGTACAAATCCCACGGTGTCACGGTGCGAATCACACGGTACAACATGGTACACGTCCCAGGGTGCAGTTTAGTGGAAATACCGTGGTAAAAGTCCTGTGGCATAAATCCCATGGTACAAACCAGATGGTACAGTAAGGTACAGCATGGTACAGTTTTATAAGGGCATGGTTACCATTATACATACAGGTATAGTAAGTGAAAAATTCTGCAGTATGCTGTTAAACAGTCAATCAATCATGCTACAAATTTTTTCTCTGTACATGACTTGCGTACATATTAAAGTCGCTTAAGGTGATGCCGTTTATGCAGGAAAATTTGAGTCCAAGTTTAATGAAACTGAGCTCCGAAGGGAGTACCCACTATCATAGTAGCAAAAGGGAGTACCATGGTACCATAGAGGAACCGTGGTACCAGTAGGGGGTATCTTGCTACCCGAGGGTGTATCGCGATACGGAGGTAGTATCGTACTGGCCGGGGTACCGTGGTACCAACAGGGGGGACTGCGGTACCGACTGGAGGTACCGCGGTACCTGCTGGATGTACCATGGTAGCGGCAGAGTGGTCCATGGGAATGGCAGGGAGTGCCATGGTATCGAAAGGGTGTACCATGGTAACGGCAGGGACTGCCGTGGTACTGAAAAGGTGTACCATGGTAACGGCAGGCAGTACCGTGGTACAGGAGGAGTGTACCATGGTAGTGGCAAGGAGTACTATGGTACCAAAAGGGCGTACCATGGTAACGGCAGGGAGTACCGTGGTACTGAAAGGGTGTACCATGGTAACGGCAGGGAGTACTGTGGTACCGGACGGGTGTACCATGGTAACGGCAAAGATTACCGTGGTACCATAACGAAGTACCATGGTACCACTATGAAAAAAAATGGTACCAATAGAGTGTACCATGGTACAATTCAGAATTACCATAGATATACTATGTGTACCATGATTTTAACGTGGTATTTGCATGGTACAGCATGGTACATTTTTATATGGGTCTGGTAGTCCATCTACAGTATATGTCAAGATTCTGGCTCCAGTCCTGTCTTTTCTGCCTGTTTCCCTCACTTCCTTGGGCCGCTCTTGCTCGCCATCCAGCCGCCAGATATCCCTGACTTTCACTCCAGTCAACTGACTCTCCAGTCACCTGACCTGCCTTTTGTTTTTGCTAGCCTGTTTTTCCTCATTCCTTGGTCTTATTCTGCCCCTGCTGATCTGCCTGACTGCATTGCCTTATTCACGTGAATCTGTTCGCCGTCTTGTTTGTCAAAACCTCCTCCTTGCATCTGCCAGCCTCAGTGAGTGTCTGCATTTGGATTTTCCACCTTGTTTGCTTGTATGATCTTGGAACAAGCGTCTGTCAGTCAATCGACAGACAGGTGACAAATCAAAAGAGAAACCAGAAAAATAGCTGCATGCAAAAAATGTTTTTTCTTAAAAAAGTTTGTAAATAGCACAGCAAAATGTTTTGAGTTAAGTCAAGTCTCGCAGAGTCTATGTGGTTCCATTCTGACAATATTTCACTGTGTGGTACCACATAACTGAATTAAGTAACTTCCACTGGAAGTTTTTCTACTTAATTTTGATTGTACGTTGTAAATTCTCAGAATTTAATTTGAAGTTACTTCAGTTGTGTGGAACCAGCTTTAAGTATATCCAACATTTCATTTTTTTTTAAATTGTGAAGGATGACTCATCTGTTCATATCCCTGTTTTCCACATCTTTGATCACTGCATATTGTATTTACATACTCTCAATGAGAACTCTCAAATGTGAGATATTGTAACGCTCAGAGAGGGAATTGCTCTTCTCTCTTCCTTATATCACACTAATACGCAAAAATCATATGGTGGTTTCCCATCTCATGGTACAGCTCTACTCGACTCAACTCTGCTCAGCTTTTTATGCATGTTTATAGTGGATAGTACCTGGTACCAGGTACCTTTTTTAGTACTGCTTCGGCTGAGGTTCCAAGTGAGCCGAGCCAATACTAAAAGGTGACGTCAATGCACTGCAGACCACTGATTGGTCTGAGGGAATCATCATTCACGCAACATGGGACAAGCTGACAAAGTACATATTTTAATCAACATTACGATGGAATAGGATGATTTTCACAGCGACACTATCTAAAGTGTAAATATTAAGATGTTACCGAAGTAGGTAAATACATATCCAAACCAACAAGCTTTCTTGCAAGCTAATTAAACAAGAAATAAATGTTTTGAAGTACATAACACAAGACGGCAACATTCAGGCAAGATCAATGTATTATCATGATCTAATGAATGAAGGGAGTAGCGAATGCTTACTTCGTCAAATGCACAGCAACTCAGGAACAATTTGCAGCCAAAAGCAAGCCAGTTAAGCACCGGCTGGAAACGCAGAAAATGACTGTATACGCCCCTAAAGGATAAGTGGCCAGATAAATAGCCACCTAATATCATTATCGAGAACCAGGAACACAAGCCCTTCGACATCCTCCATTGATCCTGTGTTTGTGTCGCTTGAAATTATGTTCTGTTTTGAGCCACGTTGAAGATGACAAAGCACTTTCCATGGCCGATCTTGCCTACAGTTCAGCATGTGCTATGCTGTGTGGAAAACGGGTAAAACAGAGCTGAGTAGCGTCAAGTACATCCGGTACTATGCAGAGGAAAAGCGTCAATAGTCATCATATGTACGCTTTCAACCACAATTTCAGACCCTGGTCCAGTAAACCTTTATTGTGGATCAAAATTGTGAGAGGAGAAGATCCAAGAGGCTTGGAAAGAGGGTTAATTATTGGGGTATGGATGGCAGTAGCTTCAGTCATATCGACTGTGTGCAGGATAGTCTTAACAGGGGCAGTTACAGTACTTAAGTGACATCTGCATTTGTAATTATGAAAAAGGCATCAGTGATAATGCTCTGCATTTTTACACTTGTCACAATGCATGACTCTATGTTCTCTGCTTTAGTGCATCAAGCAGTGCAGCTGTATGTAAGCTTTGGTATTTGTTATATTTCTGTACTAATTTATTGAGGGTTTTGCTTTAATGTGTCACCCATCCATATCTGTCTGTCGATATCTGTCGACAGTATCAATCTATCTGTATGCCATCTATGTATGCCTGTCTGGCTTTCTCTTAACACATTTTCATTAAAAATGAATCGGAATTCAAAGATAAAAAAAAATCAAAAGACGAAAAGGTCTGACATGTGCTTACATCATGTTGTGCTTGTTAAAGACAGATCCCAGGCGGGTAGCTAAAAGACCTGCCTTTCCTCTTGCGTGGGGGGGAAGCACCGAGCTGGAGTCATAAGGTGAGAGTGTGAGAGCGTTCCAGGGAGTGGGTTTGATGTTGATGAGGGCGCAGACACAGGCCTTGTTTAAATGAGGATCACTGAACTCAGGCTGCGGGGGCCAGATGGCCATGAAATCAGGACCCATGAAAACGGAATACAACAGAACCAGCTCACGCCTGGGCAACACGCCGCTGATACCAAAGTGCACCATCACGGCATGGATGTTTGTGCTAGCGCTCATGTGTGAAAAAGTATGGGAGGGGTGTTCACTTATTAAACAGCTGTGAGAGCTGATTCACTCATAATTTTAAACATATGGCTTATTTAACATAAACATATGGCTTATTTTGCTTTTTCGGTCTTGTTTTTTTTCTGTTTATTTATTTATATTCTTTTGGTTCAGATATTCTCTGTTTATATATACAGTAAATATGCATGAGATTCGTTCCTATTTTGAAGATTTTTTTCCCCATGAATCAGTACTTTCTATGACCTAACTCCTCATTCATAATTAGCATTTGTATATTGGATGTGGCTTGCTCTTTTCATTGGGAAAAAACAGTTATGTGATTAAAAGAAAGGAGTCAGTCAGTGTAAGAAATAACCCCACCACAAATATTGACTCTGTGAGAGAATCTTGCCCTTATTCACGCACACACACAAACACACACACACACACACACACACACACACATGATGACAGACAATCACTATGTTTATGTGCATAATACTCCAAATAAGGCAATATTCTGGATTTGATATGGGTCATGTGAGCAGCATATTCTTCTTGAATATTCGGAGTTAGACCTCATTCCGAGGGTAACATTTCCCTATTGAGACATGTGGGATATGCCAATATTATTCGGGTTTTAGAAGCATTCTTTGGGGATGTACACAGCACATTCGGAATATTTGTCTCAATTGTGGGTACTTACCACAGTTTGCAACACATGGCCGCCTGTTGATGGTCGGTAAGGTCCACATTTCTGGTTGGAAGGGGAAACTTACCAACTTTTCACATTATGAAAGATATATATCAACAGGTTTTTGGATATGGCCAAATATCGCAATGCTATTCAAGAAGGTGGTTGAATGAAAGTGAGAAGTTGTGTTTGCGTGCTCGAACAAAGTTTGTCACTGTTGGAAAACTTAGAAAAAATCTTATTTTAATAAGAATATATACGGCTGCATGTAAACGGGAATAATATGGGAATATTAATTTTCATCAGCTAAAAAAACAGCTCAGTAAAAAAAATATTATTATTATTATTATTATTAATATTATATATTTTCTCTGAATCAGGGCAAATACCAAAATATTTTGTGCGTGTAAATTTGGTCTATGTCTGAAGTGTTGATCGACTTTGGTCTCTCTGCCCATCCCAATGACATTAATTTCTCTGTGGTAACACACATATGATCACATGCTGGTATAGACTGAGGTAGAGTTCTTTAAAAACTGTGCATGAACAGACATACACTGAGCAGAATACCTGACCTCTCTGAAATTATTTGAAATTCAGAGCTGTCCTAATGAACTCAGGACCAGACATTTATTGGTGAAGTTTCTCACTGAAGCCCCATGGCTGTTATCCAACTGGGAATTTAGCCAGACAAGAATTAGTCTTCAAACTCAGTTTCCAAGCAACTAACCTGAGCTGTCATCCCAGTATTTGAGTCACAGACTCTAGAGCAAAAACCTTTTTTTTTTTTTTTTTTTTTGGTAAGACTGGGGTCAGTTCCGTTTTCAAAACAGTCTCTTATTTAAACAAATTGCCCCATAGAACATTGCTTACATCTCTTTAAATTTCAGTTTTGCAAATGCATTAATTTTAAATTATTGATATTTTGAAGGGAATTATTTTTATTCAGGCCAGTCATTGATCAAAACACAGATGGCAAAGTAAATTTTGTGGTCATTTCGTGGTATTCAAGTAGAATACTTGAAGTGTCTAAAACGCATAGTTTTATAAATTTTAATTTGGTATTGATCCAGTGCAATGCATTTTAAACCAGCGAGTCCTCAAATTGGCTTCAATACCAGGGGGCAGACATTTTTACGTGGGGAATCTTCTGATTTTGAATTTGTTCTTCGGAAACCTCACCTTAAAAAATGCTTAATAGCCTTAACCTCTCGCGGTTTACATCTCCCATTTAGCCACAGTTGCTCAGACTAATTGGTAAAACCGACGACAGTCTAATTTACTTTTGATAGCATTGTTATGCATTGCACCACAAAATTATGAGGCGTCTTCTGCGCATAAATGACGACGTAAAATATCAATTTGTCTTCATAATTTCAGCGCTCGTTAAGCAGCACAAACTTGCGGAAATTAGTTTGCGAGGTTGCGGGAATCTGTTCTTTATTTTGAATGTTGTCACGGCTAAAGGGCGCTGTATGGTTGCAAAGCTGTGTGACAATCCCAAGGACGGCGAAAATAAATGCTGCAAAGTCAGCGAAAGTTTTGGATTTACAATGCCATATCAATTATATAAATGTAGGCAATGGGAATTCACGTTTCATTACCATTTCTAATTATAGGTCGTGTATTGGTCTTGGTGGCTCAGTCGATAAACTGTTTGATTGTTAATCAGGCCTGCTTAAATAAAAACAGCTTGCAGGCAGTCAAACAGTAAAGGGTGAAGCTTACTGAAGGCCCTGTGAACTATTCCATGGCCCGGATGAAAGGAAAGAGAACAACTGACGTCACGTAAAAGAATAACTGACGCACAAGCACCGCAGCACTGGCATTTGATTGGATAATGTGTTCGAAATGCACACTCACCCACTATATTGGGCACTGCGTAGTGAATGTTCCACATTGAAAACAATATAGAGAGTGAGTGAGCGAGTGGACAAGTGTGCATTCCGAACGCAGCCTTAGATTCCCCAAGTAAAAATGTCTGCCTCCTGGTATTGATGCCGATTTGAAGACTTTCCGGTTTAAAAATGCGTTGCACTCGCTCATTACCAAATTAAAATTTATAAAACTATGCGTTTTAGACACTTCAAGAATTCTACTTTCCGTGAAATATACTTTGCCGAGGTGCTGTCTCCTCCTTTAACGAAAATTTTCAAATGGCAAGTTAACGTCAACGCTTGCTGCTCACTTTTATTTCAGGACACATCACATGAATAACAACCCCACTTAAAAAAGGATAGGACTATATGGAACATACTGTATACACATAAACAGTAAGCAGTCGTTTCTAAATTAAGCTTAATGTTAACAGTGTCTGGAAGTGCCATCGACTTCCCTTGGATCTGAGGGACCTGCAATGGACCACCATGCAATGGAAATGCTTACTGTGGTCAGATACATCACTGTGTGCTCTGGACCTTAGGAGAAAAGCACAATCTACACAGTTACCAGCAACAAGTCTAAAAGACATGCTCTGATGAGCATGGGATGAGTCAGTGCACTGTGACAAATGATGGGTCCCATCATCTGTCACAGCACTTGGCAAGGTTAGCTTGTACTTCTGTGAAGGCACAAGACCACCAAAAAAAAAAAAAATACATGCATTAATAAGGCTGCGTAAAAAGAGGGTGCGGGTGCTGGACTGGCCTGCTTACAGTCAAGACTTGTCCCCAGAAAACATGGCACATTTTTAAATGCAAAATGCACTGCAAAGACCCAGTTCTATTGTTCACCTTAAGATTTGTTTACAGGAAGAATGGGACAAAATTACGCTTGAATCACTCAATCAGTCCCTGCACATCAATTAAGTATTGCAAAAAGGAAAGGAAACATTACAAAGTAGTAAATACTTTACTGTCCAAACATTTTGAAAATATGTTATAGCATTAAATAATGTGCTGTTGTATTGTTTTCAACGTAATGCAGGTCAAAGATAATTTTGCAATGATTACTTTCAGTTATAATTTTAAATTTACATGCTATCCCAACTTTTTATTATTTGGGGTTGTGAATCGGTTGCTTGAAACAGTTGTTTGTATTTACCTCAGTCCTTGACCTCTTCACTAAGATTACCAGCACATTAATACACAATACTGAAACTGATCTCCGATCTCGGAGACTTTAACCACTAGTGTCGGTGCAAGTCTTGGCAGTACCATGCACTTCAGAAACAGCTGCCCTCTAGGGAATTTCAGGAATTTTCATGAGAATTTTTGGAGTTTACAAATAATGGGGTGATTTAAAAAAAAAAAAAAACAAAAAAAAAAACATTGTGGCTGAAAACATCTGGTAAATGAATAAATGAAGAGTATCAGTGGAAAACTGGTTGAATTGAAGTTGACTAGAAAGGCAGCCAATGGTCAATAACTGCTGATTACAAAAGATGGGTGCTGGAAAGCATCGAAGAACACAAAACTGTAGGACATTAAATTATTTGGCCTACAGCAAGGTTAGGGAACTCTACTTCTGCAGTGCCATAGCTCTGCATGTTCTAGATGTCTCTGTGTTCTAATGCTCTCCTGTTTAAATTAACTATGGCTTGTAAAGGGCTTGAGAATGACTCATCATTTGAATGAGGTGTATTAGAGCAGGGAGACATCAAGAATATGCAGGGCAATGGCTCAACAGAAGCAGGGTTCCCTCCCCCTGGCTTTCAGCAACTAAAGATCATGCCAGGTTTCAAAAATGTTATGCTCTAAAAACAGATTGGTTAAAAAATAACCAGTCTATTTGGCTCGGGCTGACGTTAGTTGATTTAAGCAGTATTTAAATTTTTTAATCCAAAATCCTTGTTGATTTGAACAATATCTTGATTACAAATAGCTAATATAATGGTTACCCTGAAAATCAATCCTGCTCGGTCAAACACATATCCTCCCATCTGGTTGTTTTTAGAGTGTAGCTATGGGCAAGATGTTAAGGATACAGAGGGTATGTTATCACCAAAACTGGACAAATAGCCAACTGGGAAAAAATTGCTTGATCTGTTAAATCAAGTTTCTGCTGCAGCATGCAGATGGACTGGTCCTATATGTGTAAATAGGATGAATCCATGTATTTATCCTGCTTTGTGTCAGCAGTGCAGGTAGTTTTGTTGTTGTGATGGTGGATAGAATATCTTATTGGCACGTATTAGGCCCCTTCACACCGGCAGGATATCATTTGAATGCAATGCTAATGAATTGATGGTGGGCATGTAATGCAGATCCCATCATGACCGCTATCTAACCTTTGTCAATTGGCTATTTCCAGAAGGATAATGCACCATGTCATAGAGTTCCTATCATTTCACGCTGGTTTCAAGGACATGGCAATGACTTCAATTTACTCCAATGGCCTGATCAGACTCCGATATCAGTCCAACGGAGTTCCCTTGGGATGAAGTAGAATGTGAGACGTTTGGAGTCATCTTTAATTTGTGGTGTTCTGAAAAATCTGTTAATCATCTTTTGTTGAAATTCTCTCCACAAACTGAAATAAGAGACAGTGTGGGCCTGAGCACAGATCTAAGCCAAATATCCACCCTTATTTCCTGTTGTAGCTCTCTGGCCCAACTTTCTTTCACATCATAGGTATTGTCTTTCATTATCAGAATTCTTTATATGTTTGCCACTAACGTATTACCGAGTGTTCCATCCTTAATTTTCAATAAATACTGTTCCAAGAGGGTTCAACCAATCTGTCATAGTTTGGATGTTTGAGTATAGAACTTAACGGTGGATATCAAAATAAAAAATGTTCTTTATGAATTAAAATCTCCTCCTAACTGTACAAATGATTTGAAAATGTTATTACTGAATGACTGATACACAAAATGGAGATTCAAGTTGGCCAATATTTAAATCCTGAAGAAAGGTTAAAAAGCAAAAAGCTTTAATACAAATAACTGAATTCAAGATTTAGGGATCACGTGATGATGTAAACACTTACTTTGGCTCTTTCCAAGTCCCATATGTGATTTTTTTACCAATCTCCCAGGGGATTTATGGTTGATTTAATCTAAATACAAGAGACCATCATTAGAGGCTCATTAATACTATGGCCTGTGTCTTCCACCCTGCGCAGACTGGAGCAAAACGTAACGCAAGTGTCTTTGTTACTTTATGACCAACACAAATACCAATTTCCCATATAAATAGTGCATAAATAGCCAATGCGTTTGTGCCAAGTTTAGCGCCCATGGGAGTGTTGGTCTTAAAATGTTGTGTGGTCAGGTGTAACACTCACGTGTTGCAATTTTGAGGTAGCACAAAGCTCTTGTGCCGCTGGCCAATGAAAACCTGGTCAAAAGTCAATAGTCAGTTTTTAACTTCTATCTTAAGACGCATTATTAGGATAGTATTATGCACTTTTGTCAGCGAGTGCACAATGAGTGTACCTGCTGCTTGTTACATACAACACAGGGACAAACAGCGGTGCCCACACAAGCAAACAATTAAAAATAAAAAGATTATTGTACAGATATTTTTAAAATACGTGTCAGAATGGTGAGTGCGCTCCACTTACCCACATCAGAGTGTGCTGTGATGCAGGCTATTTAAATCGTGAGGGAACCTATTCCATACGGTAATTTGCGATTCAACGTGAGGTTACTGTTATGACTTGAAAATCACAACAAAGAAAACCAGCAATGACAACTTAAACAAATTTATTCTTCACTGATTAGGTCCAAAGATTTCTACAAATAATCCACTGTGCAATCTTATAATAACACTCTAATGCCACTATGTAACTCTGAAGCTAAAACAAAACTCTCTCTCTACTGAGCAAAATCACAGCATTTATATAGACTAGGAACATTCTGGAAAGATCTACAGGAGTCCTGGGTGATCGGGCACCCTCCGGGCAAGAAGAAGCCAGAAACTTCTACAACCCCAATTCCGAAATAGTTGGGACAAAGTGTAAATTGTGAATAAAATCAAAACGCAATGACTTTCAAATCACACCAGCCAGTATTTTATTCACAATAGAACAGAGATAACATAGCAAATGTTGAAACTGAGAAATTTTACAATTGTATCCACAAAATGAGCTCATTTCAAATTTGATGGTTGCTACAGGTCTCAAAAAAGTTGGGACAGGGGCCTGTTTACCATGGTGTAGCATCCCCTCTTCTTTTTAACACAGAGTGGAGGCGTCTGGGCATTGAGGAGGCAAGTTTCTTGAGTTTAGCCATTGGAATTTGATTCCACTCTTGTTTATTACAGGCTCCCAGCTGCTGGAGAGTTTTGGGTCCCTTTGACGGACTTTTCGTTTAATTATGCACCAAATGTTCTCAATCAGTGAAAGATCAGGACTGCAGGCAGGCCAGTTCAGCACACGGACTCTTCTACTACGAAGCTGTGTTGTTGTAATAGCTGCAGTATGTGGTTTTGCATTGTCCTGCTGAAATACACCAGGCCTTCCCTGGAATACATATCGTCTGGAGGGGAGCATATGCTGCTCTAAAACCTTTATATACCTTTCAGCATTCATGGTGCTTTTGAAAACATGCAAGTGTCCCACACCATATGCACTAATGCATCCCCATACGATCAGAGATGCTGGCTTTTGAACTGAATGCTGATAACAGGAGGGGTGGTCATTCTCCTCTTTAGCCCAGGGGACACAACGCCCATGATTTCCAACAAGAACGTCAAATTTGGACTCGTCTGACCACAGGACACTTTGCCACTTTGCAACAGTCCATTTTAAATGAGCCTTGGCCCACAGAACATGGCGGCGCTTCTGGATCATGCTGAACAATGGCTTCCTTTTTGCATGATAGAGTTTTAGGTGGCATCTGTGGATGGCACGGTGGACTGTGTTTAACGACAGTGGTTTCTTGAAGTATTCCTGGGTCCATTTAGCAATGTCAATGACAGAATCATGCCGATGAGGGATGCAGTGGCGTCTGAGGGCCCGAAGATCACAGGCATCCAGTAAAGGTTTTCAGCTTTGTCCCTTATGCACAGAGATTTTTCCAGTTTCTCTGAATCTTTTGATGATTTTATGCACTGTCGATGATGAGACCTTCAAAGCCTTTGCAATTTGACGCTGAGAAACATTGTTTTTAAAGTATTCCACAATTTTTTTTACGTAAGCCTTCACAGGTTGGAGAGCCTCTGGCCATCTTTACTTCTGAGAGACTCCGCCTCTCTAAGACATCCTTTTTATAGCCAATCATGTTACACACCTGGTGCCAGTTAACTTAATTACTTGCTAAATATTCTTTCTGATTCTGATTCTCTTGTATATTAATTGTTTTTACAGCCCTTTTTTGCCTGTGTCCCAACTTTTCTGAGACCTGTTGCAGCCAGAAAATTTGAAATAAGCTCATTTTGTGGATAGAAATGTAAAATGTCTGTTTCAACATTTGAAATTTTATCTATATTCTATTGTAAATAACATATTGGCTCATGTGGTCTGAAAGTCATTGCATTTTGATTTTATTCACAATTTACACTATGTCCCAACTATTTCGGAATTGGGGTTGTAGAAAGCAATAGTCTATTTTGTCACAAACAAGTGGTATTGCATCAGATCATGTTTTTCTACAGACATACCACCAGAGAGTGCTAAATGATGAACAAAATAAACAAATAGCTGACCAGTAAGGCAGCACAAATAGTATGTAACAAATCTCCATTTACAAATGATATACAGTGCTTTACATAAAACACACATACATAACATTACGCACACAGGCATTCGCAAATTATGCTAGATAAACTCTCTCCATCATTCATGCTGTCCTCCAGAGGATCCCCTCTGGAGGGGTGGCTGTTTGGCAAAAATGGTAAGCCAAAATGGTAACACTTTATACTAATAATAGGGTACAAATAATGTGCTTAAGTAATGCTGAACTAATGCATGACTCATGATGACTTAATGCATGAATTAATGCAGGATGTACCATGAATTCCTGTTGCTTATCATTAACTAATGATGAGGTCACCATGCCTTTTTGTGATAAGTATGCACTTAACACATCATCAGTTAAGGGATGTTAATTGACTGTTAATTCACACATTAATTACTTTTGCACACAAATTAGCTGGATTTCTTGGAAACACTTATTAATTAATGTTCAAATAATATGCTTAAGTAATGCTGAACTAATGGTGGTGATTTAATGCATGAAATAATGCAGGATGTATCATGAATTCTATTGGGGGGGTAAACCCGAATAATAATAATAATAATAATAATAATAATAATAATTACAACAACAATAACGACAATGATTATAATAATAACCATCATCATAATTTCTACTCACCCTGAAATATGTGATTGCTGGCATTTTGTTACCGCGCACTATAAAATGAAGAGATGATTTTTTTAACTCAACCATAGGGTTGCTTGAGTTGGGTTTTTATAAGTTGTTTTCTGAAATATTGGGTAATTATCCCCCGCCACGAAGTGGGAGGGGATCTAGGTTTGAGCTCCGTCCGTCCGTCCATGCATCCGTCCGTCCATCCGAGATAAAGGGGACAGCTTTTCTCAGAAACTATTAGAGATAGGACAACCAAATTTGGTGTGTAGCTTGAGACCATAAAGGCCTTGATGGAGTTCGAAAATGAGATGCGCGCGATTATTTTTTTTCCGGAGTTATTTCCCTTGATCCGTATTGTTGGACTCTGTCCAGGGTATCTCTAAAGGGGACAGCTTTTCTCAGAAACTGTTACAGATAGGATAACCAAATTTGGTGTGAAGCTTCAGACCATAAAGACCCTGATGGAGTTCGAAAATAAGAAGCACATGATTATTTTTCACACAGTTATTGCCCTTGTGGCATTTTTGGGAGCCTCTGTTCATAGTATCTTTCAAGAAGACATTTTGGCGGGGGATGTTGTTGACCATGTCTACTTGTTTGGTCTAACCCTGCTGTTGACATAGTGACAGGTACGTGCTTGTTCTTAGTGCGCTTAGCGCTTCCCACTCGGAGCTCTCCCAATGAAGAAAAATGAGCAATGGGAAGTTACCAGACAAATATGAAAGTATTTTATATTTTAATAGTCTACTTTTCATCATTTTATGCAAAAGAGAATGCAAGGGTAAACATAGGTGGCATTATGCATCCGTCAGATCGAACTTGACACTAGTTTACATTGACAAGCCGTCATTTTTTCCTCTTTGCATTGCATCAGCTAAATGCCAGCTAAAATAACGGGTAGCGCTTACTGAAACTTCAAGTTAAAAACTGAGAGTAAGTTCTAAGGGTATGTTAACAACTTAAATGCGTGTAATTTAACGTGGGTTTATATTTGATGCGTAATGGAGTAGTCGAAATAAGGTTTTTTTGAACGAAGTAGCTGGCCAGCTTGGTGCTTCAGTTTGCTCCTTCCTATTGATTAAAAGCATCGGTGCTGCTACAGTTAGCTCACTCACGCTGTAGAGTAGGTAACGGTATGAAAGCATCGGTGCTGCTACAGTTAGCTCACTCACGCTGTAGAGTAGGTAACAGTATGAAAGCATCGGTGCTGCTACAGTTAGCTCACTGACGCTGTAGAGTAGGTAACAGTATAAAAGCATCGGTGCTGCCACAGTTAGCTCACTCACGCTGTAGAGTAGGTAACAGTATGAAAGAATCGGTGCTGCTACAGTTAGCTCACTCACGCTGTAAAGGAGGTAACGGTATGAAAGCATCGGTGCTGCTACAGTTAGCTCGCTCATGCTGTAGAGTAGGTACCGGAATGAAAGCATCGGTGCTGCCACAGTTAGCTCACTGATGCTGTAGAGTAGGTAACAGTATAAAAGCATCAGTGCTGCCACAGTTAGCTCACTCACGCTGTAGAGTAGGTAACGGTATGAAAGCATCGGTGCTGCTACAGTTAGCTCACTCACGCTGTAGAGTAGGTAACAGTATGAAAGCATCGGTGCTGCCACAGTTAGCTCACTCATGCTGTAGAGTAGGTAACGGTATGAAAGCATCGGTGCTGCCACAGTTAGCTCACTCACGCTGTAAAGGAGGTAACGGTATGAAAGCATCGGTGCTGCTACAGTTAGCTCGCTCACGCTGTAGAGTAGGTACCGGAATGAAAGCATCGGTGCTGCCACAGTTAGCTCACTCACACTGTAAAGTAGGTAACGGTATAAAAGCATCGGTGCTGCCACAGTTAGCTCACTCACGCTGTGGAGTAGGTACCGGAATGAAAGCATCGGTGCTGCCACAGTTAGCTCACTCGCGCTGTAGAGTAGGTAACAGTATGAATGCATCGGTGCTGCCACAGTTAGCTCACTCACGCTGTAGAGTAGGTAACGGTATGAAAGCATCGGTGCTGCCACAGTTAGCTCACTCACGCTGTAGAGTAGGTAACGGTATGAAAGCATCGGTGCTGCCACAGTTAGCTCACTCACGCTGTAGAGTTGGTAACGGTATGAAAGCATCGGTGCTGCCACAGTTAGCTCACTCACGCTGTAGAGTAGGTAACGGTATGAAAGCATCGGTGCTGCCACAGTTAGCTCACTCACGCTGTAGAGTAGGTAACGGTATGAAAGCATAGGTGCTGCCACAGTTAGCTCACTCACGCTGTAGTGTAGGTAACGGTATGAAAGCATCGGTGCTGCCACAGTTAGCTCACTCACGCTGTAGAGTAGGTAATGGTAACCCATCGGTGCTGCCACAGTTAGCTCACTCACACTATGGAGTACGTAATGGTAACCCATCGGTGCTGCCACAGTTAGCTCACTCACGCTGTGGAGTAGGTAATGGTAACCCATCGGTGCTGCCACAGTTAGCTCACTCACGCTGTGGAGTAGGTAATGGTAACCCATCGGTGCTGCCACAGTTAGCTCACTCACGCTGTAGAGTAGGTAACGGTATGAAAGCATTGGTGCTGCCACAGTAGCCCACTCACGCTGTAGAGTAGGTAACGGTATGAAAGCATCGGTGCTGCCACAGTTAGCTCACTCACGCTGTAGAGTAGGTAATGGTAACCCATCGGTGCTGCCACAGTTAGCTCACTCACGCTGTGGAGTATGTAATGGTAACCCATCGGTGCTGCCACTGTTAGCTCACTCACGCTGTGGAGTAGGTAATGGTAACCCATCGGTGCTGCCACAGCTCACTCACGCTGTGGAGTAGGTAATGGTAACCCATCGGTGCTGCCACAGTTAGCTCACTCACGCTGTGGAGTAGGTAATGGTAACCCATCGGTGCTGCCACAGTTAGCTCACTCACGCTGTGGAGTAGGTAACGGTAACCACAGCTTAGCTATCATTGTTTCTGAGAAAGGTGACGTTTGAAAAGGTAAGATTAAATGGACCAGCGTGTCCTGACCTTAGCAATAGTTACCGTTAATATCCTGGCTAAATTATGGCTAGCTGCCTTGATGTTATTGCTTGACCTTACTGCTGCTTGTATGAGGATGAATAGAAGCTAATGTTCACTAATATTAAAAAAAATATAGCCAATACAATAAGATCAGAAATCTCCTGTCAGGCTGTCAGGCTAACTGCATTTAGCGTATGTCAGACTAGTTAGCATAAACGTTACGTTACTGCCATAGGTTTGTTCAAACCAGGTGATTTTAACGGGGCTGGCCAGCTAAATTTGATATTTATATTGACGGAACGATGTGTTATTGAGGGATTGTGTTAATGCGACGATTGAGTAAGTAGCTTGCTAAGTTAGCTAACTAGCCACGTTGCTCTGCTGCATTTAAGTCTTCAGTGGCCTGTGTGCTAATAGGTCTGGAATGTTAGTTTAGCCAACTTGGTAACTAAAGTTTTTTAAACTGTTAGTTAGCCCTTAATGATGAATGACGTCAACGTTTTTGGCTGAGGGAACTAAGTTGAGATAGTGGAAAGAAATAAGCGCCGCCACTTTGTTAAGCTTATTGACCCAAAATGTTGATGTACCGCAGAAAGAAAGCTATTACTGTAAAAAAAAAAAAAAAAAGATTTATGAACAGAAAGTGGATTTATTGAAGAGAATTGAGAAGCTGTAAAGGTATTTTTTGAAGTTTTTTCAACTGAATTTGGTTGTGGTGATATGGTGATGATTGAGAAGTCTTAAGGGGTCAAGACTAGGTTCAGACTTGAAAAAAATATTTGTTCATTTTGTAAAAACATTCTATCATAAGTCTATTTCAAAAATCAAAAGTTTAATCAGCAAAATACACCCCTAATTTGTAATAAAAAGGACTTTTGATGAGGTGTCATAATCAAAAAACAATAACTGTCACCTAATTGCTCAGAATTGAGCAAAATCAAAAAATTTTGCACCAAAATGTAGCTGAGATGGTCCCCTTTCATATAAGCAAAACATTGAAAATCATGTAAATTACAAGTTACAAGGCTTTTTATCGGCTGAGCTAATGTACACTATGCATGTGAGATAGGACCATTAGAGCCAATCAGAGAGCAGCTTACAAATGGCCCAATCCAATATGGCCGTCAGTGTTTAGAAAATTTCAAAACCACTTCAATTTTCTGCTGCAAAATCACCTTTTTCTCAGTAAGATGGACAATCTGAAGAGAAAATTTGCATCCAAGCGTAGGAGAAAGAGAAAACCTCCTGAAAACAAACATGTTCAGGCCAAGAAAGTGAAGGATAATGGTCAAAACGAAGCCAGAAGAGAGACCCATGCATCTGGGCCTACAGTTACACATGCAAATACAGTAAACCAACAGACTGTAAACAATGAGAATTCTGACACGAACCCTACTTCTACTGAATCTGCAGGCCCTGCTGCAGGTTCTAGTGGTTATAAGATAGATTCAGCTCCCCTGTTTAGTGATCCTGAACTGTGTACAGATAGTGACAGTGCCAGTGGTAACAGACTTGTTGATATATCCCTTCTGCATGATGCGATTGCCCTTGCATCTCTCTGCAAATGTTGCCGCATAGGAACTGTTCAGCTTTGTGAAAATCCGTCTGAGAAAATGGGCCTTGCTAATGCTTGGGAGCTGTGCTGTGATATTTGCCCAAGCAAAGTTAAATTCTACACATCGAAAAAAGTAGCACGTGCATATGAAGTAAATCGTAGGATGGTTCTGGCGATGTCTTCAATCGGGAAGCAATACCAAGCTCTGACGTCTCTTTGCATGGATTTGAACATGCCGAAGCCAATGAGGGCAAAAACCTTCAGGGATACATTGGATACAGTCAAGGAGGCAGCAGTTAGTGAGGCCAAGGAGAGTTTGAAACGAGCTGCAGATCTCAAGCATGAAGCTGCTGGTGTGCTGAAGGATGACACTCTGGATACGCGAGCTATGTTTGATAGCACATGGCAGAAGTGAGGACATTCTTCACTTCAGGGAGGCATAACTGCTATCTCTGCTGTCACAGGAAAGTGCCTAGATTATGAGCCCCTGAATAAAATGTGTAAAGGTTGTGAGATAGGAAACAGGCTGGAGAAGGGCTCTGAGGAATATAATCGGTAGGAGGCAAGACATTCGTGTACGATCAACTATTCTGGTTCTGCACCTTCGATGGAGCCTACTGGGGTAGAGAATATCTTTTCCGGTTCTGTGGCAGATAGCCAGTTGCGTTGCACTGGGTATATTGGAGATGGTGACTCAAAATCATTTTCAAGTATTAGGGACAAAAAACCTTATGGAGAGGACATTGAAATTGAAAAGTTTTAATGTGTGGGACACGTACAAAAACTTATGGGGACAGCTCTTCGGAACCTGAAAAAAGCCAACGCAAAGAAGAAACTTTCCGACGGAAAAACCATGGGGGGAAGAGGGCGATTGACAGACAAACGCATTGATAAGTTACAGGTGTACTATGGACAAGCCATTCACCGTCACAAACATGACTTAGAAGGGATGAAGAAGGAGATAAAAGCTGGGCTGTACCATAGTGCATCATCCGATGCAAAGCCCCAGCACCAGTTCTGCCCCACAGGGACTGACTCTTGGTGTAAGTGGCAGAAACGTGAGGCTGAGAGGGATGAACTTTCGAAAACAATAAAAAAGAAATCTGCTGCTGCCAAGAGGAAAATTGTTGACAAAGAACTGCCTGCCTTCAAGCACAAAGATACCCTGCCAGTTGCCATCATTGAGGCTATCAAGCTGACATATGAAAGGCTGTCCGATGACAATCTTTTGAATCGTTGTCTGGAGGGATACACACAGAATAGGTCTGAATCCCTAAATCAGATGATTTGGGTAAGGTGTCCTAAACAGACATCTTCTGGAAGGGAACTGTTGGACTTTGCCTTTGCTGATGCTGCGTGTGCATTCAATGATGGGGCGGGGGCTCATGTCCGCATCCTTGAAAAACTTGGGGTCAGTGCTGGGTACCATACTATCAAAGGCCTTCAGCATAAGGACTCTGCTAGGATTGAAACCTCCAAAAGGAGAGCAAGTGAAATTGAAAAGAAGAAGAGACAATCAAATCGTCAGGAACGAAAGACTGGTGAAGAGGAAGCAGTGCAGCGAGAGGGAACTGTGTATGGGCCAGGCATAGCTGATTGAGACTGTTGTGGGCACTACATGTAGTATGCCATATGTGAAAAATATGAGCACAGAAGAGGCAAAACCAGTTACTTGTGACTTAGAATGCAATGAGTTTGATTAAGACTAATGCCAGAATCATAAAAGATGATTTTAAGACCAAAAAACTATCTTTTAAGTGGATTTTTATCATGTGAACACCTCCAGTGCATTCGTTTCGCGACAAAAACGCGATTTTCTCGCATCGCAAAATTTCATAGTTTATCAGGCTCGTGGTGGGCATAAAATCCACATTTTTCAAGATATTGCTCTGAAATTTTCACCATAGCATCAGTTTGTTATGTTCTATACAATGACATAGCCATTTTTGGGTAGGTAGATACATGGTGTATTTATGATCCATCTGCCAGGCAGATTCTGTCACCCATTTCTAAAATTCTATGACCAAATAATTTTTCAAAATATTTTCCCATGAAAATACCCAGAATGAGTATGTTATTGTATAGCTGGTGATATTAGCGTCAAAACAAAAAATGAATTACAGGAAAATATGGTATAGTTTCTGAGATATTGTTGCCACAAGATTTCACATTTTTCGCCAATAATGTATGGTTTTCACGGTAACAAACTTATTAAATTTGATTAAAATCAAATTCCATTCTGAGCTTTTTTCAGTTGACACAATTTTTATGTGTTTTTAGCGTTTAGAAGTACTTAAATTGAGTGAACCCAGGCTTGACCCCTTAATTTTTAAAAAAGATTTATGAACAGAAATTGGGTGAATGACCAGATTGTATGTATGTGTGTGTATATGTGTGTATATTTGCATTCTCAATGATATTTAAATGATTTCTCTATGAAATATTCTCTCTCTTCTGTTGTCTGTATATACATATAGCGATAATGGAAAGTAAACATTTTCAGGGGGTGCAAATCATCAATTCGGGCATAAATGGACTTTTGAAGTGTCTTTTCCAGTTTTCTCAAGCCAGAAAAGGTTGGGTGAGGAGCTTTTGTTCAACATGGAAAGAGATTGCCTGGTGGAATTGTTTGGAATAACAATGCTAGTTTATCATAGCACAGCATAGCATAGTATATCATTAAATGATTAAAAAAAAGTAACCATCCAGATGATGAGCTATCCCTTTTTTTCCCCTTTTGATACAGCTTTGCCAAAACAACAAAGGGCTGTGAAAACACATCAGGTGTCTGAATACCAGTCCATACCCAACCACTCCATCAACTGGAAAGTGGTCAGAGGTCATCATCCAAAATTCCATGGATGGTCAGGGAAAAGTTCAAAGAGGGCATTAACATTTAACACCAGACCATCTTTGAACAGAGATGGGGGGTCACCATCTACCCTGTATAAAACAGGCTGTTATCACAAGAAAATCTGATCTCATGATAACAAAACTGTCTCCTCAAGAACTGAGCTACTCCGTCCGCTGAGGACTGCCGCAAGATGTGGCTGAAACTTTCAGAAGCAGTTTACACCTTGTGTTAAGATTTTTTTTGTTTGCTCAGATCTATTTGTCTAATGTTCAATATCGTGGTTCTTTATAATCTTGATTTCCCTTCCCTTTCTTCCTCAGCTTCAAAGACCACAGCCAATGCTCTCAAGTATTTTTAGAAGATGGGCACTTACGCAAACCCACTCTCCTTGATACTGTGGCCTCACTGTGTGAAGTTCTTAATGTACCGGACATTCTTTCTAAAACAGTTGTGTATGATCTTCAGGCTGTTCATTTGTCAGCCTGAGCAGTATTTTAACCACAGGTTATACTCTGTGGCTATCTTGACCTAAATGTTACATGAACTGCCACATGTACTGTTTACAACTTAAACTGTGTAAGGTTTTAAGACTTCTGATCAGAAAATTGAATGGAGATTGCTTACATGGATAATGCTGTACTGTGAGAAATTGAAAAAGAAAATACATTGATCATTTGAAAAGATGCTTCAACTTGTCTGCTTTAATGATTGCATTTAAGTCAAGTAAGTTTCGAAGCTTTGCAAGTTGAACATTATGCTGCATGAATGGTAAGCAGCTGTTGCCTACGAAGGAGGGAAAAAAGGTCAGAATATGCGAGACACTGCGTTACTTGGTCAGCAGTAATGTAAACGAGTCGTAATAGGGGAGGAAAAATTCAGAAACACCAGTATTGTATTTTAAAACACAAAACTTGAAATATGGGTTATCTTTTCCCAGTGTAAAGTTATAACTTCCCACAAGTTGGGCTGTACAATCAACCCATGCAGTTGGATTGATTTTACAACCCATTTTGCAAGGTCAAAGTAACCTAGCACTGGGTTTGTCCATATTTGACCTAGTACTTGATAGCAGAAACAACCCAGTTTGGGTTATATTCAGCCCAACATTGTTTAATGTGTGGCCTCCCCATGTAGTAGTGAAAGTGATATTTTAATTTTTTGTTCAATTTTAGTTGGGGAAGAGGTGAACTTATTTGTGTTGATAAATGCCACAGGCCTCGAGCTATTTAGTAATAAAGTTTGTATCATTTTGGAAAAAAAGTTTTATTTGGATTTCAGTTGATTGCTTTCGTTGAATTTTTAGTATTCAAGGGGATACAAATTAGTGATCAGATAGTGAAGTAATAATGACTTGATAATAAATCACATAGTACTTTGAGAGGAATTTAAAGTAGCTAATACCTCCTTTTTGTGAATGTTCGTTTAGTAACCATTTACAAATGATTATCATGACATGACTTTACTTGGGGGACACAAGTTAGTTATGTGTAAAGTAATGATTAAGTAATGATGAATACTTTTTGACAGCTGGTTGTCTGATTAAAGGGGTGATCTGGGGTTAAATGGGCAAAATTTGATTATTTTTCCAAAAATTTTTTTTTGAATAAAAATATTCTATAATAACCCACCTTTAATAATCACTAATTGCTTCAAGGATTAAAAACTGAATTTTGCCATAAAATCATGATTTAAAAGCAACTGTGATGATGAAATTTATGCTTTTCACTCCAGGAAAGTGATAAACATTTGAATAATCAGACAATACAGTCTGAAAAATGGGTGTAAGCCACAGACTAAGACTGAACTCAACTTTTCAATGCGGTCTAATGCATTTTCCATTGATTTCCTAAGGTATTACTTTTTCCACATTTCTCATGTTTGTGGCAGCCATAACTTTTTTATTTATCATTGAAAATCAATGAAATTTGGGCTGCAGGTACTTTACTTCATTAGAAATGCAATGACATAGGAAAATTTGCCTATCTGTTACATACTTTGAATATTTTGAGTATTCGTCAGATTCTGCGCAAAATAATTTCAAAATTTGAGTAAAATGCCCCAAAATCACAAAACTGATAAATTGAATGAATGAAAACTGATAAAAGAATGGCTATGTCATTGCATTTGGATAAGCAATGGCTTTTAAATGATGAAAGAGAAACTGAATTCTATCATAGAGTTAAAGAGGAATTGGTGCCAGAAGTTTTCTGCATATTTAATGAGTTTGCTCGGTTACCATGGCAACCGCATAAACAGAAAAATGCCAACTTGTATCTTTTTTGGTGGTTATTACATATACCTCTTTAGATTAATTGTGAGTTGTTTCCTGGTGTCATTTTTCATTTAACCCCAGATCACCCCTTAATTGGGTATGCATATGGCATATTTGTTCAGCTGAAATATGCCTGATTATTCTCTTATCAATTGGTTCCTGCCACATGGTTTTGGGTTTAGTGCATCTTTCTTGGCTGTGCTATACTCCACTGCTGTCAACAACAAAAATAATCCTTTAAGTGAATATTAAGTAATCATTTACAAATGAGTATCATGATGTGACTTTACTTACTCCTTTTGTGTACCCCCAAGTAATGTGTGAAGTAATGATTAAGTAATGATGAAAACTTCATGTGTCATTTACACTTAAGTTTTCCGTAGACCCATGGCTCTCCTGCGGAGCTGAAACATTTCTAATCATTCTTCTGCACTTTCTAAATTGATACCTGCTAAATGGGTTTGGCTTCAGTGCATCTTGCTCTACCGTGCTACACTCCACTGCGTTCAACAACACAAATACAAATGTGAATGAACTGTTTTGAAACCTTGAACAAATTCATAACTGCACTCAAAATAAAGGCTGATGCACTGTACAACCAAATTCATTCAAGACCCCCGCAAGTCTATCGGAAGGGGCGGGGCACCCACATGACTGATACCACAAATTACTCCTCGGTGAGAGTCTTCCTTCCTTTTTTGTCTTTGGAGTAGGCTAGTGGTATTAGAGAGAGAATGGAACCTGTGGCAGCGACAGAAACCCCACAACTCGTGGACCAGGAGGGCACCCGTTGTGCCATATGGAAGTATTTTGTCTTCAAAGCCAACAAAAAGGGGGATCCCTACTACAGAGACTCCTGTCTGCAAGAGATGTTTCAAACCCTGTCCCGCCAAGGGTGGCAACACTTCCAACATGGCGAAACATTTGAAAGACAGGCGTCCAGACCAGTTCAAAGAGTTTAAAGACCGACAGGTGATTATTTGACTAATTCAGTCCCCTGTTATGCTCATAAAAAATAGCGTTTAGAAAAGCCAAATATATAACATTAGCCTACATTCTAGTGCTGAAACACAGCAGTAACACAGGCTGTGTTAGGGCCTGTGTCCACAGAAAGCATTTTTGCGCTGGAAGTGTCTATTATCCATACAAATTCAATGAAGTTCAGCAGTTTTATAAGAGTTTGTGTCAAAATAAAGAAAAATAATGACATTTTTTGTATTTCACCTTTATTTTGAAAAGTATCGAGTAGTATCGAAAAGTATCGAAATTCATTTTGGCACCGGTATCGAAACAAAATTTTTGGTATTGGGACGACACTAATCTACACATTTCTTTAAAAGGCTCTGGAATATAATTTCGTTCTTTTACATATTTTAGCCTCAATATTTCACTTTTCTGTCAGCATGTTTTCACTTATGAAGACAAAAGCTTTCCGAAAAGTTGCCACATACGTGGACATTAGAACAGTCATTTTATTACGCTTGTATCGCAACCCACCCGTGATTTGTCATGATGATGCGTGTGATGATTTGTGCTGGGGAAGACAAAAATGTAACAAAAGCCTCAAAACAAGTATATTGGTTCTGCCAGTATCTACGTATATCCAGCTTGGCTTTCTTTTTCTCTACAATAACTGTGAACCAAAGGCTACAATTTTGCAAAATAATTCAAGAACTTCGATGGTTTCTCAAAGATTATCATATGAGAAATTGAGAATATGGATCCGGTTGTTGACTCGCCCCTTTCGAGTGAGATAGGCCCAGAGAGTGAGAGAGACTGACTTTGAACAGTCAGGAGATGAAGCCGAAGGTGAAGTAGCAGTGGCTGTTGCCCAGCCTGACAGAGGAGCTCACCCGTGTGCGCACGAGTCCGTAGCAGAGGCGCCTGCAGGGGGACATGGGGAAGCAGCTCAATACGATGCTGGCGAATTGCCTGACACCCACCATGATGACGATTTTGAACAGGGATTGGGAAATAATTACTCGTAAGCAACAACATGTTTTGTGCGAAATAGGAACAATTCATCATAACTTCTGGTTAGTTTCCTTGTTTTTTTAAACATTTGATTTGTTCAATAATTTTTTTTTCCTATTTTCCACTACAGTCGCTCTTCTAAACTATATCAGTCTTCGGACTACCATTTTTCTTTCTAGATTTTTTATTGAACAAAAAAAACCTTGAGTAATAATGATAATGACTACATCAAAAGACATCAGACCATTTCATCTATGTCCACGGCTTCATGCACAAAGTATTTATATACCTTTCAGGTATGGCTTCATCATAGCCCAAGAGCTTTGGGAAATACAGTGCAGATTTTTGCTGTATTCTGCAAATTCTCATCTTTTGGAAATGTGCGCAGGCTAACACATCACAAAGGAATAGTTGTTGATTGGGAATAAAACCGACCTTTTTAAGATGTAAACAATCCAAGCAATACTATACAAAACGAATATAGAATGTATGATCAGATGTGGCGAAAAGGCACAGCCATTCTGCTTAATACATCACAGTCATATCACCACAGCCTAACTTGTTTCTTATAGGGGCGGAACCCGTTATGGCAAAAACTGGAAAAAATAAACTATTTCGAAAAATTATTAAAAATAAGGCAGTTTGTAACATGCATATGCATTTTCTATCCCACCCTTTAAAGGGAATGGGAGGTGACACTCTAATTGGTTTATTTCATGTTTCGCCCAAAACAGGCCAATGATTAATTAAAAGATTAAATCCAACCATTTTGCACCAAGTACCATACTATGCACCCAGATAACCCACCGTTAAACTAGAAAAAATGGGATTTTGGACATGCCTTAAATGCACTTGCACCATGCGTTTCAGACCGTGCGTGTCATGGATTTGTCCCGCCAGACTGCAGTTTGCATCTGCATTCTGTCATGGATTTGTCCTGCTGGATGCAAACTGCAGTCCGGCAGGCACTGGGACCATGGGCCCAAATGCTGAGAAGGAGACCCAAATGCTCAGGCTGGTAAAAAGAACTGGAAAGTTTAATTAATAAAATTAAACAAAACAGAACAGAGCTGAAAACACAGAGTGCAGCACTAAACATTACACCAGGATACAAACAAGAATGCAGAGGCACTGGGGACTGGAAATAGCCAGCCCTTTATACTCTGCAATCACCTCCACCTTAACAAGCTGCACCTGTTGCCCGTTAAGGTGGAGGTGAAAGAATGCAACAGGGGGAGGAACTGCAAGGCCAAACCCTTACAGTGCGCCTAGACCGTTAAGATAGGGCCAAATAACTTTTTTCCAATGGGGACACGCCCAACATCTGAAAAAAGAGCCTGTACGTAAGGTGAACGTCATTCTCCGAACCCGGAAGTCGGGCAAGTGAACAACAGGAGGCAATGTGCCGAGTGAGAAAAAGTAGGTTTTTAGGCGATTTTATCAACTTTTATTTTAGATCTAACTTGTGTTGACAATGGGGACCTGGGGTGCTTTTCCCAAAAGCATAGTTTTTAACTAGGCTAGCAACTTACATAGTTTGTCCATTCACTGTCAATGGCTCCAACTATGTAAGTTCGCACCTGTTTTTTTCGAGAAGTGCATTCCTGGTTCGGCAGAGCAGACCAAGCAATAGCAACAATGGCTCTGAAAAAATTCACTTCACCATTGACAGCTAACGGGGAAACACAGATAAGGGGCAGTCCAGATAACCCAAACCGCGACAATAACAACCCTTTTTTCATTTGCGCTTAGCCAGCTACAGAAATGCAAAAGCAACGTGTTCAATGCTCGTATCACAGCAGGATAATGAGGAAGACTTCATATTCATACTTTAATTTGTGACCCCTGTGACAGGTTTGTAACGGCAAGCTAGCTTGGTAACAGTTCGTTAACCTACTTGATAGTACACTAGTCGTATGATTCTAGGCTAGAATTTGAAGTTATTCCACCTATTTTGTTAGGATTTTGTTTTGCAGCGGCTGTGATTCATTTGTCCAGTATTGTTAATTTTGGCATTTTGGCATTTTTAGATCGCAAATGTGATGCGATACCGCTTATTTCAAACCTCGCAGTGTATGTAAAATATCTTGATGTTCAAGAATAATGCTAGGTAAGGAACAAAGCTTGTGAAGACTACAAAAGGAGTTTTGTACACCTATCGCTGCTGGTGGGTCTACATCAGTATCAGAAGGCAGCAGGTTAACCAGGTTATCTGGGCGTAAGTCGCAGCCCGGGACGGGGGAGAGAGGGAAAAGTTTGACTAAATTTACTGCTCGTCTTTCGCCCATTCATTTAATGTAATCAGTTACTATTCATCGATATTGCCTCGGGAGGAGTAATTCTATTTTTAAAATACCTTTGAGCACACATTTCCGCTTCATTCCATGGAGAAAAAACGAACAACAAGCAGTTTGGTGTGTCTCGTTTTCAGTGGTTCTCTATGGCAGATGCCTGATGTTTGCCCCACATCCGCATCACGTGACGATTATTCATGTTTTTCGTGATGTCATCTGGGCGGGTCCCGATTACAAAGACGAGACTGGAGCACTCAAATCACCAGCATAAATTTATTTAGGTGCCAAGACTAGTCTTGACACCGAATAAATTTAATAATAATGGCACCTAATAAATTAAAGCTGGTGATTTGAGTGCTCCAGTCTCGTAATTGTATTTGGATTTACTGTCCTTTCTGCGAGCACCGACCTCCGCAGATAGAGAGGCTGAAGCGCAAGGGGTTCCTCAACTTTTTTTCAATATTGAGCCATCTTGTATTTCTATCATCTGATAACCATACCATTATTGCTCGTAATTCCGGCATTTATCAGTAAGGTTTCAAAGGCCTGGTCTTCCTCTTGGTTTTTGCCAGTTGTAAAACTTTGTATGGGACCCTGGATCTCTTTCCGTGTCGCATAAACCTTGCCATGAGGCAGTCTATAAGGACAGACATTAGATTTGGGGAGGGTCAGAAAAATAAAAAGGAGTCTTGGAAGTATATTGATTTTAATAGTCTCCACCCTGTCAATTAAAGACGGGGAATGGCTCTTCCCTGCACCATCTGAATGAGAATAAGGATTTCAAATGTGATTAGTTCAAATTGTTCATGAAAAGTACTTTTGTTTTTGTCAAATTTATTTTGCAATCTGATGAAAGTCCAAAACTATCAAGACATTTCATTAAATTTTGGATAGACTTTTCAGGGTCAGATATGTACACACTAATGTCATCTATATGTTTGCATGTGAATGTGTGGTTGACAAATACATGTGAACTGCTTGATGCTATTCAATCAACATTGACCAAAATCTTTAATCGAAGAATTCTGGATGATCTAGACGCTAAATCAAGGTCCTAACTAGCTGTACTCAATTTTAGCGCTTATATTGGTCAATTAAATAAATATGTATATTTTGTGGAATAAATCAAAAGTTAGAATGCAAGGTAGCTGTGCTGAAAACAGGGCAGTTATTGCAATGACAACATTACAAATGCATGAACAAATGGTGAAAGAAGTGTGACAATATTTCAAAAAGAAAGAATTTCAAAAAGAAAATTGGACATTTTTTCTCCTTTCTCCTCCTCAGTGGGAGAACATGCCTTCTGTTCTTTCAATATTGGCCCTAGCAGTAACTCACTGGAATTCTACTGGCTTTTAGAAGGTCTTGCGATTATTAATTGCTCACAAACATGTGAAGTCCACACCTGTGACTTAGCAAGAGGCATGATGGGCTGGTCATATTTTTTGCCCCATTTTGAGTATTTTTAAAATGACAAGTTATCGGTTGTCATTGGAGGAGACAGTAGATGACCTCAGAGGGAACAAATGATGAGATAACTGGAGGAAAATGAAACTTGTCTCTGATCCAGGTTACTCAGAGCATTTCCCTCCAAGTGAAGAAAATTAAGTTTAAAATCCAAGCTCAGAAATATTGATTTACTAATACCCTAAAGAGAACAAAGAATTTGTACAGCATTAGATAACCAGATGCCGAAACCAGTCTACAAACACACCTTGCATAAGATGTCAGTAGGAAATTTCCTGGCATGGAAATGTCTCAGCAGACACCCATAGGAATACTGAAAGCCAAACTCCCCACAGATCTGTCTGCAATTCATTTTGTGGACATGAAGCATTTTTAACCCTCAGAGCGCTATGAGCAACTATCGTTGCCCAGTGAGGTAAGATAAGCAGGAGATCTTTTAAACAATTTGCCACATGAAAGTTTTTCAACAGCTCAGGATAATTATATTTTTAATTCCTTAAAAATGTATGCAGCGTTTTAAAGGTTAGTTCAGTATTGTTTCAAATCGCTGCATTTATAGTTTTCACGGAAAAACTTCCATCAATCCATTGTTTTTCATGGGATAATGTGCTGAGCAGCTGACAGGGGCTGAGAATTTGGGTTCAGACAGTATAGGTCCCGCAGAGTATTTTGTTGTTAAGTATAAAAACCTGGGGCGCCCCGGTGGCTCATCGGTCTAAGTGCGCGTACCATAAAGGCCTTGTCCTTCCTGCTGCGACCTGGGTTCGACTCCAGCTCAGGTCATTTGCTGTATGTCTGCCCCCATTCTTCTCCCCAACCTTCCTGTCTCTCTACACTGTACAACTGTCAAATAAAGGAAAAATTCCCCAAAAAATAATCTTTAAAAAAAAGTATAAAAACCTTTCATGTTTAATACTTTGAACAACTTCATTAAAACAATAATAACAAGTAATTCACAATGAAACAAAATATTGACTTTTTCTTGTTCCTGGGTTGAAAGAGTTACTCCTCAAGTGCATACACCTAAAGTATTTTTCTCTTCAAACTTTGCTTTTGTGGCCTGGGTCATGAATTTTTCAAATTTATCAATTTTCCAGAACATGAAAGGTAGATTCAGTGCAGCCATGCTAATAGAGAATTTTCTAGAGCTTACAAGGATTTTCAAGAACTTTCTAGAATATCGTACAACTTACAAGAAGTTTCAAGAGTTTTCTAGGATGTTGTAGAACTTACAAGAATTTCAAGAACCTTCTAAAATTTTCTAGATCTTTCTACAGTAATATAAATATGGCAGCTCACCACTCACCACCTGAGTTTAGTTCTAGCTACCCATGTGAACACACAGACATATCTGAATTTTTCACATATGGCATCAAGAAGCTGCAAGCATTCTTCAGATGCATTCTGTAATGTATGTGGCCAATTTATCAAATTGAGAAAAAAAGTTCTCTGTTACAACATCTGCTAAAATGTATGAAGCCCACAAGCTATATTTTGGCATGCCTGTCAGGGATCAACACAAACTCTGGGCACCTCATTTTATGTACTTGCTCTGTAAAAAACTACAAGAGAAGACAGACAATTTTTGCTCGCTTGAATAAAAATATTTAATATTATACAAAATTAATCAAATTTGATTCATATTTTGCTTTATTCAGACCTCATGGGAAAAATGTGCCCATTTTTACATGGAAAATAGGTGAATTCCTAAATTTCATTATCCAGTTCACAAAAGCAAAATTTGAAGGGTAAAATGGGCATTTTCTATTCTTTTACAACATAAGCAATAAAGAAACAACACACTATCAAGAAACAAAATTTGTGTTAGATAGTGTAATTAGTGAAATTAGCCAGCTGCACTACTGAGCAGAGGCATAACATGGCTCAATATGACCAGTGGAACGCCCACCTCTAGCCGCAGGTTTAGTGAATGGGAAGCCTTGCAGTTGCTGCCAACAAGGTCTGCTGACCAGCAACACAAACACATCTTTGTAACTTACTCTGCAGTGGCTCTTCGATTGCAAAGGTAAAACCGGCTACTCAGCTACTTACATCAGACTTTTATAGTTCATTCTCCTGTCCTAGTGCTCTGCCTGCAAAACCCCCAAATACATTGGGTTTCTGTCAGCCTGCTCAAACTCAGCATTAAGCACAACTGCAGCCCTGCTAGCTCTTTATCCACGAATGGTGACCTTTGCAATCAAACCTGTTTTTGTTGTTTCCCTTTATTTCTGCTACAGACATCAAATTTCTTCTGAAACAGCAGTGATCTCCATGCAGAACTTTTGATTAGCCTGCTTATATGCACAAGAAATATCCAGGACCTTTGTTCACCAAACTTAATTCTGCATGGCTGCGCCACGTCTTCATAATTTTCTTCAAGGAATAATTCTCATTTGCCCTCTTTATTAAAACTATCCGCTGTATAAAGAAATTTCCCTAAGCATCAAATCATGTCATGTATCACTCAGAAACAAATTGATCATATACCCTTCCCAGCAAGATCTCTTTTTCCCCCAATGTTCATGCAAATGTTCATTGAACCCATTTGTCATAGCTCCCCTGTTTCTCTCCACTCCTTCACATTTACCCTGCATCCCTCACACTGGCTCCGATTAGAGTCCCATTGAAACACGTTCAGCACATATATAAACACTTCCTCCTAGCTTGCTCACTGTATACCTTTCCATCAAACTGGCATAATCTTTTTGCCAATTTTTACTGCGTATTTATCTAGTATGATCCATATACTATACCCTGGATCCCATCATTCAGTCTTATATTAAAGGCCTTAAAATCTACACATCTGCTACATCATGGATTCATTATTTCATACAGTAGTGTGCAGTGATGAATATACACCACCACTTTCATCTACAACCCCAATTCCGAAATAGTTGGGACAAAGTATAAATTGTGAATAAAATTAAAACGCAATGACTTTCAAATCACACCAGCCAGTATTTTATTCACAATAGAACAGAGATAACATAGCAAATGTTGAAACTGAGAAATTTTACAATTTTATTCACAAAATGAGCTCATTTCAAATTTGATGGCTGCTACAGGTCCTAAAAAAGTTGGGACAGGGGCCTGTTTACCATGGTGTAGCATCCCCTCTTCTTTTTAACACAGTGTGGAGGCGTCTGGGCATTGAGAAGACAAGTTTCTTGAGTTTAGTCATTGGAATTTGATCCCAATCTTGTTTAATACAGGCTTCCAGCTGCTGGAGAGTTTTGGGTCTCCTTTGACGGACTTTTCGTTTAATTATGCGCCAAATGTTCTCAATCGGTGAAAGATCAGGACTGCAGGCAGGCCACTCTAGCACATGGACTCTTCTACTACGAAGCCATGCTGTTGTAATAGCTGCAGTATATGGTTTTGCATTGCCCTGCTGAAATACACAAGACATTCCCTGGAATAGATGTCGTCTGGAGGGGAGCATATTTTACTCTAAAACCTTTATATACCTTTCAGCATTTATGGTGCTTTTTACAACATGCAAGTGTCCCACATCATATGCGCTAAGGCATCCCCATACCATCAGAGATGCTGGCTTTTGAACTGAGCGCTGATAACAGGAGGGGTGGTCTTGCTCCTCTTTAGCCCAGAGGACACGACGCCCATGATTCCCACAAGAATGTCAAATTTGGACTCATCTGACCACTGGACACTTTGCCAGTTTGCTACAGCCCATTTTAAATGAGCCTTGGCCCACAGAACACGGCGGCGCCTCTGGATCATGCTCAACAATGGCTTCCTTTTTAGATGATAAAGTTTTAGGTGGCATCTGTGGATGGCACGGCAGACTGTGTTTATAGACAGTGGTTTCTTGAAGTATTCCTGGGCCCATTTAGTAATGTCAATGACAGAATCATGCCGGTGAGTGATGCAGTGGCGTCTGAGGGCCCGAAGATCATGGGCATCCAGTAAAGGTCTTCGGCCTTGTCCTGATTATTCCAGTTTCTCTGAATCTTTTGATGATGTTATGCACCGTCGATGATAACACCTTCAAAGCCTTTGCAATTTGACGTTGAGGAACATTGTTTTTAAAGTATTCCACAATTTTTTTACGCAAGCCTTCACAGGTTGGAGAGCCTCTGGCCATCTTTACTACTGAGAGACTCAGCCTCTCTAAGACATCCCTTTTATAGCCCATCATGTTACACACCTGATGCCAGTTCACTTAATTACTTGCTAAATGTTCTTTCAGCTGATTCTCTTATATATTAATTTCTTTTTCAGCCCCTTTTTTTGCCTGTGTCCCAATTTTTTTGAGACCTGTTGCAGCCAGAAAATTTGAAATAAGCTCATTTTGTGGATAAAAATGTAAAATGTCTCAGTTTCAACATTTGAAATGTTATCTATGTTCTATTGTAAATAACATATTTGCTCGTGATCTGAATGTCATGCATTTTGATTCTATTCACAATTTACACTTCGTCCCAACTATTTCGGAATTGGGGTTGTAAAAGGGGTCGGAATATATTTTCTCCATAAGTCTTGGTGAAAATATATAGAAAAACACTATTCTTGGCAATGAGAAAAAAGTCATTCCCACAAGTATACTGAGGTAAAAATATGGGCAACAAGACGACAGTGTCATTACTACCCTCCGCCATGATCAAGGGCCATAATTCTGGGGAAAAAAAATGCTTCAACATCCATTTTCGAACGCAATTTAGGTCGTGGCTAGCTTAAAATTCGATGCATCTAGGTATAATAGTTTCAGAGAAATCTTGTCCCCATTATGACCCGGACTGACGGACGGATGGATGGACCCCAATACAGTATCCCCCGTCCTGCGCTTCATGACGGGGGATAATAGAGAAAAACACTGAAAACATCATTTTTTTAATAACAATTGTAAGGTGCTGATTGTTTGTGTTGCTGCCGAGAGCTGGCAACATTAAAAAAAAGACTTGATTTTGCCAGGAAACTCAAAACGCATTGCTATTTGTAAAGAGACTAATTGGTCAGGGATTTCATTTTAAACAAGATAATGACCCTAAACACACTTCCAAGTTGTGCGAGAATTATCTCAGTCAGAAAGAAACATCTGGTGACATAAAAGTTATGACTTGGCCTGCTCAAAGTCTCAACCTTAATCCGATTGAGCAAATCTGTTGTAAAATTGAAAGAATCTCTAGAATGAACTTCAAACGATATGGAATGGTTTAGCGAGTGAGGAAATAAAAATATATGCAAAAACTTTGCCTGAAAGATTACATGCTGAAAGAAAAGCAAAGGGTGGCCATACAAGATATTGATTTTTCTCACACTAAGATATTATTTTTGTTTAACTATACATTGTTATCTGTTTACTTTTTCTCATCTATATGATCCAATATTACATGAAATATACTTCAATTGCACTTTATTTCTCCAATCCAATTCAATCCAATCCAACTTTATTTGTAGAACACATTTAAAACACCAGAGTTGGCCAAAGTGCTTTCCATTCAGTCAATACGATAAAAAAACAAACAAAAAAAAAACAGTAGTTGAAACAACACAATAAAACACAGCGGTAAAAATAACACAATAAAACACAGTTATAAAACAACACAAAAACGGAAGAAAAACACAAAATAAAGAAGAAAAATTTTTTTAGTAAATCCGAGATTTAATTTGTAAGGGCGATGAATACTCTATCAATCATAGTTAGCTTACAACTTTGTGAACTTATGAGCAAACTAAAGATGGGCCTTAATAAACTACTCGGTTTACAACACTGTGTGAGTTATTTTGTGATGCACCGAACTGAAAATAGCTCCGGACATGGACGCATTCAACAGAAATCATGGATCTCCATTCACTGCAAGGACAGGCTCTCCAACCACTTATGTAACAGACATGGACTTCCACCTGAGGACGCCAATGGCGGATCACAGCTTGCAGTGGCGGGTATTTTGAAAAGCTCATTCCTCTTTTACCAATCAAGAAGGATGATAGGAACACCAAAACTGAATTGTTTTACTGCCTAATTTTTGAGACACGCATAAATCTCAAAATGTTTCTCTTGCCGTTTAAATAGACACGTGTGTGTCTTTCCAAATTATGTCCAATCAGTTGAACTAACCATTGATGGACTCAAATCAAGGTGTAGAAACATCTCAAAGATGGTCAAGATAAATAGAAGGCACCTTCAGTTTTTCCTTTTTAAAAAATTAGCAAAAAAATTTTTAAATGTTTTTGCTTTATCATGATGGGGTATTGAGTGTAATCTGATGAGGGAAAAATGAATTTAAGTGATTTTAAGCATATTGATCAGCCACAAGATTAAAACCATCTCCATAATATAGTGAATGTCTTCCTTATGCTGTCAAAACAGCTCCGTTAAACTGATGTCGCTTCAATTCCCAAGCACAAAGTTTCCCAGCACAACACTGCCGAGAGTATCGCACTTTCTCCACCAGCTTATCTTATACGCACAGTGCATCCTGATGCCATCTCTTTCCAGGTAAATGGTGCACACGTACTCATTAAGGCCTCTGTCTTACATCCAGCGCAAAGCGTAACGCAAGTGTCTTTGCTACTTCATGACCAACACAGATACCATTTTCCCGTCCAGAGTCCACTCCACACAAATTGCTAATGCTTTTACGCCAAATTGAGCACCCATGAGCGTGTGGTGTGGTCAGATGCTCTGCTGGAATGTTGCTATCTTGAGGTAGCATAAAAATCTTGCGCTACTGACCAACAAAAACCTGACCTAAAGTCAATAACTAGTTTTCATCTGCTATTTGAAGGGTGCATTATTAAGAAAGTATTATGTGCCTTTGTAGGCCAGTGCACAACACACGTACCCTCGGCTTGTTACCGTCACTGGGATGAGCAGCAGTGCGTAGACATGCAAACGATTAAAAAGATTACAATGTGAATAATTATTATCGAATAAATCAAGATTTAAAAAAATAGATGTCATAATGGTGAGTGCGATCTTTTGCACGCCCGTGCAACTGTGTACGCAATCATTGAATGCTCTTTGAATGCACTAATTTGTATAAGTTGTGAGGGGAAATGGTCCGTCAACATTCAGGTGATTCGCAATTCAGCGTGCAATATTACACATTAAGCAGGGCTGCCAACTCTCACGCATTTGGCGTGAGAAATGCATGAGATTCGGTGGCATATTCACATTCCTGTGCTGTGGTCAGCAATTACTCAATCAATGCAATGCATGTGTTTCATGATCGTTCATATTGTTTCAATGAAATAAGACCAATTGAAACATTTTTATGTAATTCCATTGCTTCCAACCCCCGAGTAAAGAAAAGCGTGAGAAGTCAGGAGTCATAATTAATTTCCATGTTACTAGTGATGAAATCCACTGTTACGCATGTGAAACTGATAAACCTCCATGCACAAGGACTTCAATTCCACCTGAGAATCTCTTTCAAATGCGCTGATTGAATAATTGTTGACTACAGCCCGGGAACGTGAATATCCCATTGAATCTTGCGCATTTGGCGTGAGAAATGCGTGAGATTCAATGGCATATTCAGTTGGCAGCCCTGCATTAAGGCATTCCCAAATTATTCAGGATATCATATCATAGTATGCCTAAACTGTGCGAATTTCCTTTCAATCAAAAATAGGAAATGTAAGTTATGTCATGTATTTTCATGGTCACCAAGTAGAAGTGACAGCAAAACAAAGAAATGTTTGAGGAAGTGAGAGTGAATGAGCATGTGTTATAAATACATGAGATTTTTTTATAATGATTGCACACATTGTTCGCTTCTCGTCAGTCTTGTTTTAATTTTCATTTCCTTTCTTACTCAGTATACAAAGAATGATTGGGGCGCTTCAGCTGTTTGGGTGATACAATTATCTCAAAATAAATTTTGAACCAAACTGACCCATGAAAACAATACCAACAATCCGTCTGTACTGCACACAACACACAACTCAGCATTTCATTTGAAATGCTTTTATAATTCGCTCGGGTGACAGACGAAACAACCTTAAAATGCAGAACTTGATGAGCATTGAAGCGACGGATGAAATTACAGACGGTCACCGTCCATAGTTAATCAAAATTTCTTCCATACAAGGAAGAGATGTCAACAATCTGGAATTAAACAACAGTTATTTTTGTTCTTATGTCATTCAGGTCAATCCATTTCTTTCCCAGCCTAACAGTCAATAAAGCAGAAGCAAGATCATTTACCTCCTGCTGGATATTACTGGATATTACTCAAGGGGCTACAGTTGCGTTGTCAAAATAACATTATTTCCTTTCTCTCTTCCAAACTGTTATTTACCTTGCTCATTTTAATTGCTCTCGGCCATTGCTCTCGGTCTGCATATAATTATGTTTTTACTAGCAAGCCTGAATGAAAAGTCTTTTTTTTTAGTTTCCTAGCATTAAAGCAGCTGTAAGTGATTTTTTTAAGTGTTAAATAGCTCCACATTCCGATAGACATATTTTAATTTGAGCATCTGGTCGATAACACAAGTCTCTCAGTCACTGTCTTCTGCAATAAAGCAGCATATAAAATTCTGGGGCCACCGACTGCCTCTATCCAATCAGGTGAGAGAACGCCATAAAGACGCGTTTCTCTCTGCTTGTGAATGCGTAGACCTGAATCTGCGTTGTTTGTTCGCCATCTGCCGGAAAAATCATTAGAAGAAAACGAAGAAAAATCTGGGTTTTTGGCGATAGCAGAACAGATGAAGCCTCCATTCCCAGCGCTACCGGAGACGGTGTACAAAATTAAGCAGCCAAAGCGCCAAAGAACGGTAGAGGAACAAATGGAATTTCGGAGGAAAAACGTGAGATGGCCAAGAGCTGTATTTAGATCGGTTCCACTTTCAATGGGGAAAACTGAAGGAATCAAAGGGTTTAAAAAGCGATGCACAGCTAGCCTTGCTGCCACTGGACAGGTAAGCTTTGTTTTACTCTGTTGTAGTTATGCAGCTTTATCAGTCTCAGATAGTCCTGTTGGTGGTTTTTAATCCTGCCAATGTCAGTTTATAAATGAACTGTCATCGTTTGTGGCCGACTACAGCTTGCTTAGCTATGTAACGATTGCATGTGTGGCTATAGGAGACTAGCTAGTTTTAGCTAATACCTTCAAAAATCCATTCATACCAAAGTTTCGGCATGGATGTAATGTGGCGTTGGTCCATGTTTTCTGTGTGGCTTTCATACGACAATTGCTGAGAGTGTCTTTTTATATTGTACTTATATTATAACTGAGTCGCTACTCTCCTCTGCCTCTGTCGGAAACCAATGAGTGTTCCTGTGCCTGGCTTGGGGATGGGGCCGGGGACTGCTTAAATAGGCTTCGGACAAGAAGCTACAAAAACAACCAAATCAGTTACAGCAGCTTTAAGCACACGTTCAAATATGATTATAAGGCCTCGCCTCCAGCCATTCAGCTCACCAGTCTACTAAATCCCGGATTGCACTTCAGTCATTATCCAGTTATCATCAACACTGGTTTCTCATTTTCATTGGGTGCAAGCAGTGTGTATTTAAGACTGAGCTTCCCTCAGTCTCTTTGTGAAGTCTGTGGAACCTCATGCCTATTTGACATCGTAGTCTTGTATAGGCTTATTCTCCAAATTCTCTACGGTAGAACCTAGAATCCGTGCTGTTTATTGTTTTACCAGCACGTTTAATTTTAAGGAACCTCGTTTCCTATTTTCTTTCCTATTTGTAATACAATGTTAGCATAGCGTAGCCCAGTCTTTGTATTACTCATGGTGTGCATATTTAGGAACCTCAGTTCCTTGTTGTTTTGTATTTTTATTTTGTGCCTTCTGCTGTGCAGTTGGTCATTAAACATAACCAAGTCCATCCTTGCACCTGAGTCCAGTCCTCAACTTCCTGTCCTCCGTGCATCTGCACTCTGCACGACATACAAAACGTTACAACGATCCTGGGATTAACAGTGTATGGAGACTTTTTTCAGAAGAATATGATTCAAACAATTTTGAACAATATTTGAAAATGCATTTCCTATTATCTAGCATTTTTTTGAACATTAGAGAGATCATGTTTCAGCAGTAATTTGCTCGCACGCCTTCACTTCGCCTATGAGTTGACCAGTTTCTGCAGAGAATTGTTTTTCCTACGACTTGGGAAGCCCAAACTTATGATAGCAATTCATCAAGTTGCTAGGGCATCTGGCTTTTAAAGGGCATGGGAGATGACCATCTGATTGGTTCATTTCATATTAAGCCCAAGGCATGGCTATGATTAATTAAGAACTTAAGTATGACCACTTTGAACCTTGCGCCTTACTTTGCGACCTGAAAACCCGTCGTTGAGGTAGCAAAAATGGATTTGGACATGCCCTAAATGCACCTGAAGGGCCACACGCTTCAGACTGTGCACTTAGATTGTGAAAATAGGACCTTATATATATATAAAAAATGGGACTCACTGAATTAGGTGACCTTCAACTGCTCCAAGGTCCAGTTCTGGAGCTCAGGTGCCCATTTGGGGAGCTTATAGAGGTGGGCTGGGGTTTGAGAGGACACTTTGTCTGGTCTGCAAGCTAAAAAGTGCAGTGCACAGCAGGGTATGATGTACTGTGCGTTGACACACATTCCTTGTAAATATTCTTGAAATTCTCGGACACTTGTGCCAAAGACACCCTTCTGGCGGTTTGGACCAGACAGGAGTGTCTATATAGCCCTCGTACATGAACCCTGTCGCCAGTTAATGGTTTGTTCCTCTTTGGGCCATTGACATGGTTTCTTCCTCCTCGGACCTTGTGGATGATTACCAAAAGCACCTAACTGAGGTGAAAATGGTCAAAGGACATTTTACCAAATATTAGCACTGCTGTATGTATATTTTTGACCCAGCAGATTTTGTCATAATTCCAGAGGACCTAAAATAAGTGTATGAGGGATTCAAAATGCATTATTGTTTTTTTGTGACAAAGACACAAGTTTCAAAATTAGGAGTTATAGGAATCAATGGAAATTCAAGACTGCCATGATATACAAGCTCTTTACACGTGTATGTAAACTTTTGACCACAGCTCTGTGTGTGTGTGTGTGTGTGTGTGTGTGTGTGTGTGTGGTGCGTGTGTGTGTGCGTGTGTGTGTGTGTGTGCGTGTGTGTGTGTGTGCGCGCATATATGCTTATGTGTGTGTATGTATGTATGCATATGTATGTATATGTATATACAAACACACCAATAGTAGAGAATGTATTTTTTATTTCCTTTTGCCTTTTTTTGCTACTATAAAAGAGGGTACACAATTGCAGTATTGCCCCACCATGCATTGTAGACCCATAATATTTTATTCAGCAGTAGAAATGGAGGATGTACTGCAGGCACAAAGGGACCCTGTACCACAGCTTCACTTAAGGAAGTCTTATCTCCAACGTATTGTCCGCTGATGCCTTGGGAGAGAGATGGCCAGTGCCATAATCTACTGAAATTTACAGAGAAATATACACAGAAAAAACCCAAAGGCTACTTGGCTGACAAGCACATGATGGTCCAGATGTTCTGGCTATGGAAATTGCAAAGACATCAATGGGAAGACAGAGTGCAACTCTTAACAAACTGCAATGATTGTCCTGCAATAATAAAACCTTGAAAACCCTCAGAAAAGAGATGGAAAAGGGACAGAGTAAGGTTTTTTTTCATTAAAAACAAATCCCCCTTTGAAGCATTTAATACTATCCAATATTTTCATATTCATTTTCATTTGTGCCCTAGCAAGATTATTGACTGCATGTCATTAACAGTGATCTGTGGGTCCACTTCAGACAGCACAGTGTCTGGGCCAGTAATCATGGGACTGCTGAGGATTCTGCAGAATTAAATTAGCATATTTTACAGGGCAAGTTTTCATTTTTCATCTTATTTTTCTTGTTGTTCATTTTGCGGAGTTGCTGAGCATGGAGAAATGTGTTACATGCTCAAGCGGTGGGCTCTTTCTTTGGTTTGTCCTTAATTGCCTCAGTATGCCTTCAGAAATAATCAAATTTGGGGACAGCACTCAGAGTTCATTATTTATTTAATTACTTCTTTGCTTAAGGCTGAAGCTGAACATGCAGAATATAACAACCCACGTGTATTAATGTGCAGAATGTGACATCTGCAAGAAGAAAAAATTCTAATGTATATTTTTCATTTATCAATTCTGAGTTGCCGCACTCATTTGGTCCAGGACTGTGGCAGATTTTCTGAGCATGTAGCAATGCTCTCTGACCAACAGGGAATCCAGGACTCAGGTGTAGATAGAGGATCAATTTCACAGGCTTTATTGATAATGAAAGTGAGGTCATACAGTCCGGTTTGTTTACAACCAGGCGAAATGCAGCACAAAGAAGAATATCCAAATCAGGGCCAATATACAGGTTGAGAGTCAAAAACCAATTGGTACCATTGCCAAACTAAGGTGTAAAATAACACAATACACTGAGCTAGAAACTCGCAAACCGTAGACAGTAAGAAATCAGAATCAGAAAACACAGAATACAGAGCTCGTAAGCTGCTCGGGGGAAAAAAAAAAACTTGCAAACTGAATGGGGAAATAGAGAGCTTAAATAGCAAACAAAGGAAGTTTGACTAGGGGTGTGGCTACAAACAATGGAATGAGGTGAACAAAGTAACAAACAGAATTGGGAGGGCTTAGTGCGGGAGGGGATGAAAACGAAGACACATGGAACAGGCACTGGGACTGGGAATGAAAACAAAGAAAACAAAGCAGTGCATAAATAATAACAATGGTGATAAATAAATACAGAAAACTGGAAATAAAATAAAAAATACAATAAACAGACTACAGAGTACTGACAGCTGTCAGTGAGAAACAGCCTGCATGAAGCAATCTCAGTCAACTAACATAGACTGAGCATGGTCCGTACACTTTTTGCCTTCCAGCACATGTTGGCAACGACACCTCTGTTGTTAAGAGCCAGACAAACATGTTTTTTTTCTCATTCTCCAAGGTCAAGTCCACTGGATAGTCTACTCTTTGATTGAGGTCTTTTGGACCAATACTACTCGAGAATAGTTGGGTAAACTAACTCCTGTGTACTCCAGTCTGTGTTCAGAAGATTATCATGATCAATGATGTTCCCCACAGAGTGCAAAAGTTGATTTCAATGGCAAAAAATTGAAATTTCATTTACCACTCAAGTTTAACGCAAAACTCACAACTCAAGGCAGCTGAACAGAGAGAATGATTTTTCAGTGGCAATATGTTCATAATACTGCATTTATTTTTTTTCTTTAATTGGAGCATCATTCAGAATTGATGTTAAAAATATCCATTTCAAAGCATTTATTCAAGAAAAGGTTATTATTCAACAACAACGTGTGATACCAGTAATCATTTCATACAGACTGCAGTACAGTGGGAAGCACAAATTTAATCAAAATGCACATTTTTGCTGTTCTAGTTATCTCCCCACCAAAGCTGCAGGGCAGGACTGGAGGTTGCGCACCCTTCATTTTTGAGCATAGTGGGGACACCTTGCAAACTTCCTGAAATCTCATAGGAACAATGAGAGGATGATACAGGTTTATTTTTTTCACAACCTGGAAGTATTTAAGTAGTGAAACACTGTGAGAAGTGTGAGCAGCAAATAATCATGAATGTACACAGTGAAAGTGAAATTTATTCACCTCTGCCAAGGAGGTGTATGTTTTTGCCGGCGTGCGTTTGTCTGTTTGTTAGCAGGTTATCTCAAAAACGGCCAAATAGATTTTAACCAAACTTGCCAAGATGTTAGAGTAGCACAAGAGGAACAAGTGAATAGATTTTCGCATATCTACGCCAAAGGACAGCTGAGATATAGGCTAAAGTACAAATCCAAGTCTTTCCAATGGGCCGGATTTCCAATCGGCGTGCTTTTGGGTTTTGCTGCCACCTGGCGGTGGAATGCAACAATACCCTACATCAGCCAACGAAAGTAACTCATGCACAGAGTTGCCTTGGCGTGGCGGAGGTGCTGCGCTCTCTGAGTGCTCTCTAGTTCCTATATATTTTAGCTTGATTGGTATCAACTTTTTCTTAGCCTAACCAAGAATAACTTTGGACAAAGTAAGTCCATCCCAGGCCATGAGGCTTACGAGGCCAGAGCTCAACACTGGTTTTTGCAGCATGACACGACTTGAAGTATTGCTACTCCCCCTGGATGGGATGCTAGTCCATCACAGGCCAATCAGGTGAGTGAACCAATGTATGAAGGTAAAAGTGCAAAACTACTGAGCACCTGAGATAGTGGAATTTGTACTCGTAACACATTTTGCTCATGTGTATCAGTAAATCTGAAGTCACAGTGAAAAAGTTTCAAACTTCTAAAAAATATTTTCCTGGCAAACACAACTCAACACTTACACACTCTCAAATGCACAAATCCTACTGTGCAAGTCACAAATAAAAAAACTCACATGCTCACGTTTTGCCAGAGTTGTTGCAGAAAATATGGTGCAAAACTGCAGAGAACCTGTGAAAGTGGAATTTGTAGTTGTGAAAATATAGTTGTACATGCGCATTAGTAAATCTGAAGTCACAAGGAAAAGGTTTCAAAGTTGCAGAATTTTTTTGTACCCCACAAACACAACGCACAATTTACACCTTCTCAAGTCCTTACAGTACGTGCATAAATCATAATCAAAAAGTCACAAATTAAGCAGCTCACACACTCACATGTTTTGCAACAGTTGTGAGTCGAGCCCCCATAGGGGTTTGCGAGACTATTGTAATCACCTTGTGAGTCCGTCTGTCTGTCTGTCTGTGTGTGTATGTGTGTTTCCGGGCAGATATCTCCAGAACCACTTCACTGATTTCAATCATCTTTCACATGTAAAGACCTTGGGCTGACCTCACGGCATGATATAAATTTCGGGCTGTTGGGCGAGACTATGAATTCTCTGAATGCTTGTTGCAGAAAATGTGGTGCAAAACTGTTTTGTAAACCTGTATTAAAGTATATAATTTGTAAAGTTTTATTTATTTTCTCCCACAAACACAATTCTGTAGTTACACCTGCTCAAATTCTCTGGCACAAACACAAGTCGATACCTACGACTGCTTGAATCTGCTGCTGCAAGTCTCAGATACAAGTTCCTCGCGCTCTCACTATTACACCATTTATCTCGGCGAATGTGGTGCAGAAATGACTTGTATCTGTAGAGTAGGGGGCGGGCACTGTTCAGAGATGGAGAACTCTTTGGACCAGTCATCGCCTCATTTCAGAAGGCGCTAGAAATGCTGGCAAAAAAAAAAAACTCGGTGTTCCATTGTTTCCCAACTTACATGGTTCAAATCACTTACACTCAATCAGTACGTTCACATGGATGGCATTAACACAATGGTAAACATGCCACTATCCCAGCTTTTTTGGAACATGTTGCAGGCATCAAATTCAAAATGAGTGAATATTTCCAAAAAAACAATAAAGTTTATCAGTTTGAACATTAAATATCTTGTCTTTGTAGTGTACTCACTTGAATATAGGTCAAAAAGGATTTGCAAATCGTTGTATTCTGTTTTTATTCACATTTTACAAAACATCCCAACTTCATAGGAATTGGGATTTGTATGTGTACAATTTACAGTAGGTGTGCAAATAATCGAACACTGATAATGGTAAATAGTATGATCAGTGCCAAGGAGGTGGGGAAATCAAGAACACCTGGATTAGTTGCAGATGAATTCATTAAGCGCTTAGCTGCAAGAGAAACACTGTCCTAGACAAATAACGTCTATAATGTTGAGGGAAAAATCCAATTTATAAACATTTGCTGTGGGCCTAAGCCTTGATCAGTGATTGACTGTATGTTATCCCGTGCGCTTGTATGTGCTCCTTGTATGTGTGATTATTTTGGTAGCTAAAGTCGCCCAGTCTCACATTTATGTGTTGGATTTAGCATGTCACCTGTGATCATAATCATATTCATAGTTAATGGTTTTCAGTGGCAGTCCGTCAGCAGGAATAAAGGCCAGCGGTAACCTCACCTTTCACTGCTTAATAATCTAAATCTCTCACAGTTCACTTCTTCCGATTAGCAACGGTTGCTCAGACTAATTGGTAGAACTGAGGACAGCCTAATTTATTTTGATAGCATTGTTCTATTTTACACCACAAAATTACAAGGCGTTTTCCTCCACACATAAGTGACTAGTAAAACATCAATGTCTTTATCATTTCTGCGCTCGTGTAGCTCGTGAAACAGCACAGATTTTCCTAAATTACTTTGCGAGGCTCATTAAGCAATACGCCCCGAGAATCTGTTCTGTATTCTGAATGTAGTCACGGCTAAAGGGCGTTGTTGGGTAAAATGCACAGCTGAATGATGGCAAAAATAAATGCTGCGAAGTCAGTGAAAGTTTTGGATTTTTTGCATTTATGTTTCCATCCTAACAATGTTGTATTAATTGTATAAATGTTAGCAATAGGCATTATTTTTTTCATTATCATTTCTTATTATGGATCAAGGATTGGATCTTGGTCATTCAATCGTTAAATTGTTTGATTGTTAATTAGGATAACTTGAACGAGAACAGCTTGAAGACAATCGAGCGGTAAAGGGTGAGGTTACTGAAGCCCCTGGGAACGTGACCGCACACCGCTGATGGTTTCCGTAGCATTGATTACTTCATGTTATTGTGTGTACCATTTGCTGCATCTTCGATTTCCAAATTCCAAAGTCTGTATTATTTTTTTAAAATTTATATTACTAATTAAGTAATTTATTTATTTAATTCATTAATTTATTAGCCAATATTTGATGCTTAATAACTACTGAAATATCTGTCGTAGAGAGTTTGGGACTGGGTTGTTGAAGTCAGGAAAGGGTCACATGTTAAATTGCTGAAGCCCCGCCCACTTTCCTTAGTGGGTCAATATTTGATCTCGCATAACTATGGGTTTTATTCACGAAAGTCATCAATGTATGTGTACTTTTCCAGAGTGCACTACATGCCGCCATATATCTTCCCTATGCCCCGGCACGAATACAATACAAAACAATATATAGAAGTTGCAACATCAATATATTCATAACAAACTATTTGCTACAGCGTTTTTTTCTTTCGCATCCAATTTCATTAGGTACTATGTAGTTTTGAATACAGATTAGCTAACTTAGATCTTTGCAACGACGCAGAAAAAATTGGTCCTACAATATGCAACAGATAGCTGGATAGGAAGCTACCTTGCTAGGTAGCTCCCAACTCACACAGTTTATAGCTTCATCTCTCCCTAGTACCAGGATCTGGACTCTTGGTAGAGAAAAATTTTGTGACACCAGGCAAAAACTGGTCCGTGATATGCAACAGATAGCTAGGTAGCTAGCTAGTTCTATCATGAGACTAGCCCCAAGTTGCTTGGTTCCTTGCTTAAGAGCCAGAGTCTGTAACTTTGGACCAGCTCATAGAAGGGGGTGATATATCACGTTCCAGTAGGCCACTGAAGTTTTTTGTGGGGGTAGATATTTTTTCCAAACTGACAAAAATTACTTTTTTTATCAGAAGATCCCTTCGGGGTGGATATTACAGCCCTTTTTAGGGTAGGGGTGAAAAGGCCCAAAATAGTGACATAGTCAAAATCTGGAATTTGACCTTCGAATATTTTGGTGCACCCTCAGTGACCCTCCTTGATCTTATGGTATATGAATGTATGGGTCGAGTTCTTTCATTTAGCATTATAATTTTCAAGGTTTACTGAGGGCGCCGCCTATAGGTGGCGCTTCAAATCATGACATTTTGCATTTTGGGCTACGTTTGAGACCCTCCCAGGGCCTGCGCCCTCATTAAACCTTGCTTATTTATGTGTATTTGGATACATTGGGCCTGTTTCTTTCCAAATTTGCATAAATAGCTGTGGCTTAGTTGGGGCGTTTTTGCATAGGTGGCGCTTTTTATGGCAAGAACACGATTTTAGGCGATTTTCATTTGGCCATATCTCAGTGCGCCCCCTATGGGTTTCAGTGAAACTTGTTTTATTGTGTTTCTCTATATCTCTGCTATTCATGATGAAAATATGAAGAAGGCTTTTTGCCTCTTTGTGCTAAAACGTTCACACCAGATCACACTCCACTTTAATCAAGAAAGACAAAAGGTTAGTTCTCCAATGCTCCAATAGGCGGCTCATATGGCAGGTGGCAGCACTGCTGCGACCACATGTTTTGATGGCATGTTCAGAGTCTGAATAGAGCCGTGGAAATCCTGCTTTATCACAAACATCTTCTGATTTTAAGACCTGCGAGCAGTACATCGTTCCATCTTTACCTTGTGGGATATGGTGCTAACGATTAGTTTTGCTCCCAAGATATTAGATCATATATTTCTGATTACATTGTTGAATGGGTGTGGCCTGTGTATATGCATAATGCATGCAGCAATGCAGAATGTAAAGACAGGGTCCTCAACCCCCTCTGAAAAGTACTATGGTTACCGCTATGGTTTGAAGTAATGCAGAATACTTTGCTGCATGACTCATTTGATGAATATGAATACTATAAGGACCCCCAAGGACCAAAAAGCTAGGTTTGCCTCTGCTTTGGTGCATACAGAGTTTACTAATACTTCATGTCTCTTCTTTTATTTTATTTCAGTTTTAACATTTTAAAAATTGTTGCTTTTTTGAATAAGTTCTCTTGCCTCAATGCTCTGAAAATGCTCAAATAATTCTCGCCACTGGTTGGTGGGGACTAAAACAAAAATGGGCATTTTTCAGTGGTGGTGGTGCTTGTTTGTGACATACATCAAACTTTGGCATGTAAAGGGTTAATGAGTTCAAAAGCCTTCTTGAAATTTCTATAACTAATAGCAGAGATATAGACAAACATATTAAAACAAGTTTCACTGAAATCCATCGGGGGCGCACTGAGATATGGCCAAATGAAAATCGCCTAAAATCGTGTTCTTGCCAAAAGAAGCGCCACCTATGCAAAAGCGCCCTAACTAAGCCACCACCATTTATGCAAATTTGGAAAGAAATAGGCCCAATGTATCCAAATACACATAAATTAGCAAGGTTTAATGAGGGCGCAGGCCCTGGGAGGGTCTCAGATGTAGTCCAAAATGCAGAAAGTCATGATTTGAAGGGCCACCTATAGGCGGCGCCCTCAGTAAACCTTGAAAATTATAATGCTAAATGGAAGAACTCTACCCATACATTCATATACCATAAGATCAAGGAGGTTTACAGAGGGCACACAAAGATATTAGAAGGACAAAGTCCAGATTTTGACCATGTCACTATTTTGGCCCTTTTGACCCCTACCCTAAAAAGGGCTGTAATTTCCAGCCTGAAGGGATCTTCTGATAAAAAACGTAATTTTTGTCAGTTTGGACGAGATATCTACCCCCACAAAAATCTTCAGTGGCCTACTGGAACATGATATATCACCCCCTGGTTCATAGTTACAGACTCTGGCTCTTAACTTCTTCCAGGAACCAGAATCCTGGCCTCTAACAGATGATGGTAGGCCATCCAGTTTGTTGCAGATTCTAGATAAACATTCTCATTGTGAATCATTAATGTCGGTAACTAGCTAATGTTTTGTATTAAGGCTATGTAATGGTATATAACGCTATCCCACAATTCCGCACGGCAGCAATATTTAAAGCGACGACCATTCATCAGGCCAATCGCGAAAAGAAATATATATGGCAGGCAGGGGACACATGATCACGTTGCCTAGTGTAAGTGCATTTATCTTATGATATTTTCCACAAAGGTGAAAAAAAGTGGTTGGGAATTAATGGATAGGACATAATTTTTTGAGTATTTGGAGGCAGCCCTGATTATTGGACTCAGGAAAGGATCACAAGTGAATTGATCAGGCAATATTTCGTTCTTCATAACTTCGGAACTCTTTGTCTTCATGAGTTCGGGGTGAGGTTTTTTGAACTCAGGAAGGGGCCACATGCTAATGGCTGAAGCCACGCCCCATTTCCTGATTAACTTTGCTTCTCTCCTTTGTGACTATTGATCTGAGTGTCATAGAGAGTAGGGGATTGGGTTGTTGGACTCAGGAAAGGGTTACAAGGCAATGGACAAAGTCCAACTCCTTGTGCAAATTGACTTTTACCATTCATAACTGTCTAACCTTTTGTCATACAGAGTTGGGGATTGGGTTGTTTGAAATGTTAGCTTCATTCTGACTGTTTGCTTTCAGTTTGGCTTTCTTGACCCAACTTAAATTTTGTTCATAAAGTTTACATTCTAGTTCCTGCTGTAGTGCAATAAAATGTAGAGCCCACATTTGAACAACAATGAAATACTTAAATGATATACAGTGTGATTAAAATGAAAATAAGTGAAAGCATGTGAATAAACCAAAGCCTTTCATAATTGCAAGTGCCCTCAAACTTCGAGGTTGTGAGCTCAATTTCAAGTGAAATCCTGCCATTGTGCTTTTGAGGACGGTATGCTTACGACTTGAAACAATTCAGTCAAATATCATTCTTTATTAATGGATTGTGTCAAAAAATGTCAGTGTTTCTCTTAATAAGATAAATGCTGGATTGTAATGTAAATTAAATCGTTACTTGAAATGATAGAGGTTTGCAGCATATTAATGCTTACTCAATTAAACTTAACATGAAAAGTCTAGACGTTAATGCCACTGTCAAATTCATAGGGCACATTCTCAATGAGTATGGGCAATTCTGAAAGGACAAAAAAAGGCATTGTATAAGATAAAGTTTGACCAAAGAAAGCTGATTTCAGTCTCTTTCATTGATTTTACCTCACTTCTTTACCTCCAGCTGAGAGGCTCTGTCACATTTGCAAAAAGTATGCAATTATTGATTTTTCATGCAGTGATGGATACCACCAAATCACAGAACACAATTAGCCAAGATTAGGATGAATAGTATTTAATCAAATTTTTCTTAAAATGGCCTCCCAGTATGAATGTGCAGGGGAGCCATTATTACTCAAAAAGTCAGATTGTGTTTGATAAGACATTTAGAATGACTTTTACTTAGCCTGAGGCAGTGTTGGCAAGAAACTGCTGGATCGCCCGACTTTTCTGCAAATGAGCATTTGGCTCTTCAAGTATGGTATTTATCCAGTTGTGGGCCATCACAGTACTGTGCAATTCAAAAATAATTTTTTTTTATTTTTTTATTTTTAAGTTATGTATTTAACACTTTTCCATCATACCTTTTTTATTAGACAAAACATTATTTGTACAATGACAGATATGTATGCTGGAGTGGTGGATTTTGTTATTCAGTCAGGCAATCGATTCAGTGGGAGCCACTTGCCCATTAATTTAAGGAGTCTTCTGCACTTTTCAATCAGCCCAGGGGTCTTTTATTTACGGAAGATTCTTGCAGATGGTAATTGTGATGAAAGTTCATATTACCATCTTCAGAAGTGAAGATGCTGGGGAATTCCCAGAGTATATTGTTTTTCAACAAAACTATTTTATTGATTGCAACTTAACCACTTTTCACATTTTCAAGCAGTGAAAGTGGCTAACCGCACCTCAGTCACAACAAATTTGCATCTCTGTGTGAGATGGTATCGAATAGCCTTTTAATATTATCTGAGCATGTAACAGGTAGCTAAAGCATGTCTTTATATTATAGGCTGTTGTTAAAAAAGCAGATTTTTGATTAATGTTGAAATATACAGATAAATAATAAGTGCTCAAGTTACTCAGATATCATACAAGATGAGCGGGGACACTGACAGTTGTGTGCAGGTTGAGGCATTGCCCACTCAGGCCTTAGTGTTGCCAAAGGAATTGGAAATCAAAATTTGCCAACAACAGTTTCTAACTATCAATTGCTATCATTCCCCATGGATTTTTCACAGCCAAACCCTTTTCTAGAAAGTATGACAGTTGATGGGTCCTGTCACTTGAAATGCCTCCTAATAAGTACGCCCTCTGGCTACCTTGGCAACATGCCTGGCTCTTTGGCGATGTGGTCAGCGCGAGTGACTCTCACCCAAGAGTCTGGGGTTCAATCCCCCACCCAGGCCCTCCTTCGGCCTGCCACAAAAGGAATATTGATAACTCAACAAGTCCATTTGTGGACATTTGCTATGCATTGAGCATAATTTCAACAAACATATCGTCATCATAGTTACTCCCTTTTCACACTTCATTATTGCCTCCAACCATGTCAAACTTATCACGTTATAGATGATAAATGTTGACCGAATTATTCACGTTACTTACTGTTGCAGTACACCTAGTTCTGTCTTCATTTTTGGTTTCCACAAATTGTCCGGAAATATGTCACTGTCGCTGTCCAGTGTCTATTTTTATGATGTGAGAACAATGACCAATACAATACAAATCTATTGTATTGAAATTCTCGTAACCCAGTATAGTTCAGCATTTCTTGTCATTTGGCAAACGTTAAGGGGCAATTAGAGAGACACAGATTAGGCTTAGTCCTGGATTTAAAGCTGACTTTAGTTTAGGTGGCGCTTAATATGTGTCTGGAGAACTGGACCCAGTATAAAAGTAATTGAGTCATTGGCAACTATTATCTGAACCGAAGCCAAACCAAACTGAGCCTCGGTTGCACTTTTCCTTGGATTTAACAAATGATTAGCAAGTAGGAGTGTTTGTTTTGGTGGCCATCTATTTACTTTGAAATAGGCTGTTTTTGTGATATTCTAAGTGGTTGAATCCATCAGTACCAACTGTAAATAATGGTCCCATTCACTAAATCAGTGCCATCACAGGCTGTATTATATTTATCCTGAACTATTTTGAGAGCATCATTAATGACAGTAAAGACAAATGTGCTGGAATTAATGATTAAGGCATTTGTTTCACTCTGTTTGATTTTTTTATAATAATGGTCTTTGTCCTCTCGTATCGATGCTGAAATGCACGAGTGAAAAGCATGGGTAAAGTGTGCTCTTTACATTTGAAAAGGAAGTCCAAGTTGTGGTGATTCAAATTGCCAATCTTGTAAAGGCATTTCAGCGCCGCCTGATCTGGTTGCTACGTGGTTTTGATACATATCTGAGTGATAAAGATGCGTACCCTTCCTCAACACAATCCCATTGACAACCTACCCACGCCTTCCCCCACCCCCCTGCCTGCCTCGCCAGGACCATGCTTAATTTTGACTGGAGTATGTGAAATGATTAATGCCTCTTTATGAGACTCTCAATTATTTTACGAAATGAAAAGTCATTAGTCTTGCAATACTCATCTATTTTTAACTGCATGTATAAGCAGCACCACCACTGAGCGTGACTAGTATACAGATGCCAGAGGTTGGCTTCAATTTGCAGTAAATATACAACAGAATGAATTTCCATCCGTTCCTTGCTAACTTTGGCCTTAACTGCAACTACTGAATCAGGATCTCAGGATAACGTCTCACACCTCAGAGATAGTCATGGCCTCAAATGATACTTGTGTGCACTGCACTCAGGCACCAGATATCCTTGAATACAAAAGGAAGACTCTACCCAACAGGTCTTTCAGCACCACTTCAAGCTCCATCTTCATCTCATCAGAACTCCTCAAAGAAGTGGTCCTTATCTGTAGTCCTGGAAGGCCAGAGTTCCTGCAGGTACTCATGTCTCCTTTAAATCAGCTGCCAGGTTTGGTCTTGAGACGAAGAAGCAAACGAGTGACCTAAAGTAATCACCTATGATGAAACACGCCACAGAGCAGCTAAAGCTGTTGCTCTCCAGGACAAAAGTTTGACAACTGTGCCTTAGAAGTAGCACTTAAGTCAAACCTGCTTCAAACTGTTGGATCCTTCACCTTGCAGGCAGGGCAGTTGCTAGGAATTCTGGGCCCCCTGACAGAATATCAGTGTGGGCCCCCAACCCCAACTTTTCATTGCCATTTTTTTTACAACTATGTATCATGATGTTATTCTTTATTTTTCTGTTTCTCAGTGTTCCTGGCAGTGCCTAATGCAATACAGTAAAACTCGCGTATAACGGATTCAATTGGACCAGCTCATTTTGTCCGTTATAAGTGAAATCCGCTATATGCATAAAACGGACAAAATCCGTTATACATAATACAGATTATATCTGCAATATGCTTATAACAGATTATATCCGTGATATGTATGAATTTATATGCATGCTTTTTGTATTAATATCGGAACAACCTCATTCTGAAGTGCACACTGTTGTCTTCAGTTAGTCCGTCTTTGCCCTGACACAATGCACTGTCATAAACTGGCTGAATGTAACAGTTAAATTAACGCATTGTCTCCTTGTTATTTGAACAAAAAAGGAGGTGCGAGTTTAGAACAGTAAGGATGATATTGTGTGTTGCTGAAACTGGGATGGAAACCGCGCCAGTTTCAGTTTCCGCGAATAGGAAAGCCGAACTTCATTTCGTTGCTCTGTTGCAACTGGGCACGTGCATGGAGCAAACCAGCTTGTCCGGTATGCACGAGTGTCTTTTAATGGAAATACATTGTGACGGGACTGGACATTTTATCCGATGTAAGCAAAAATCTGTGATACAAAATCCTTAAACTTAAACATTATTTATTTATACAGCCCTTTACAACCACCCACAGGTGAACCAAAGTGCTTTACAATAGATAGTAAGTAAAACAGTAAATAAAAACAATAAAAAACAATAAAAGCGATAAAATAGAGTAAAATAAAATAAAATAAAATAAAATCATAAATCCGGTATATCCGATGTTTATTTAATGGAAAAACATTGCAGAAAAAACAGGACTTCAGCTGTTGTCCGGTATGAGCGAGTTTCCGTTTTATACGATGACGGTTTAGGCGAGTTCTATTGTACACCCAATTTTTTCTTTTTTTTACAATTAACCACTCAACATGTAAATTATGAATTATTAGTTGTCTTATTCACATCAACTTACTCACTCACCATCAAAAACATCTTCAGACTGCTGGTAGTGACAGTCTATTGCTGGGTCAGGTTCAGATGAAGTGACCACAGCTGATTCTGGAGTAGCAGTGCATAAAGGATTCATTGTTCCATTTCATATTACTTTTGTAAACGTTTACAGTTATGTTCTATGGAACAATTGATGAAGAACTAACCTACCGAGTCTTGGAATAAACAAAATCTAAATGGGCTTCTCAGTACCATAGCTCTAAGCACCCAGCTTCATTTTGATATTGTATGAGGAGGATAAGCTCTGTAAAATTACCCCCTGCGTTAATAAGACTTCTGTCAACAGAATAAAGTAGCAGTTTAGTTTCAGTAAACACTCATGTAAGAAAGTAAAAGTAATGTTAGCCCTGCCAAGCGATTATTTAAGTTACACCTAAGGTTGCCACACTGATTGCATGTAGTTCGCAAGCCAAACCTAGCCTGTACAGTCACTTACAGCTGGAGAGAGCTAAGTATGCAGTAACCACTCATAATAAGAAAGGAGGAACTTGTCCTTCTGCTACCGGATTTTTTGACGGCATATTATAATGGCTGGTGAATGATAACCTTACCGATCTTTTCTGTGGATGATACCGTTAAAAACTGAGTAATGTCATTCTTGTCAGGCGATTATTTACACAGCTGACTGCATGTTACATTAACGTAACGTTAGCAGCTGAACAGCCAGCCTGAACAGCTAACATTGCAAGCTACTTAAATACTCTCACTTTTCTTTGAAAAGAATTTTGTAATGTTCTGGACCCCTGCTCTGCTCCTACTGTCCTCTCTCTATTCTTTTCCAGTGTCAAGATTTGTGTGTGTGCTTTTTTTTTTTTTTTTTTTTTTAAGTTGGACATGGTATTCGCAAGGGCGGTGCTCCCTGTTTGCTGCCTTAGTTCACGACCTCGCCAGCAAAAACGCACCGACAATTTTCCAAGACAAGCGCGAAGCATGGACCAAACCATTTTTTAAGAAGGGGATTACTGAAATGTTGTTCATCAATATTGCATGCCTTAATGGCTTTGTTTAAACTCTGATGCATTAGTATGAATATTACAGCGCCCTCCATAATTATTGGCACCCCTGGTTAAGATGTGTTCTTTAGCTTCTAATAAATTCAGTTTTTTTCCAAATAATATAGGACCACAATGAAAAAAAGAGGAAAATCCAACCTTTAATTCAAGTGCATTTATTCAGTGGGAAAAAAAAAAAAATCCACATTAAGAAATAATTCTTTTACATCAAATCATGTGTGCCACAATTATTAGCACCCCTGATGTTAATACTTTGTACAACCCCCTTTTGCCAACAAAACAGCACCTAATCTTCTCCTATAATGTTTCACAAGATGGGAGAATACAGAAAGAGGGATCTTCGACCATTCCTCTTTGCACAATCTCTCTAAATCATCCAGTGACCTGGGTCCTCTCCTCTGCACTCTCCTCTTCAGCTCACTCCACAGGTTTTCAATGGGGTTGAGGTCTGGGGACTGAGATGGCCATGGGATGAGCTTGATTCTGTGTCTGGTGAACCATTTCTGTGTAGATTTGGCCACTTGTTTAGGGTCATTATCTTGCTGAAAGACCCAGTGACGACCCATCTTCAGCTTTCGGGCAGAGGCCACCAGATTTTGATTTAAAATGTCCTGGTATTTCAAAGCGTTCATGATGCCATGCACCCTAACAAGGTTCCCAGGGCCTCTGGAAGAGAAACAGGCCCACAGCATCACCGATCCTCCCCATACTTCACAGTGGGCATGAGGTGCTTTTCTGCATACTCATCTTTTGTGTTCCATGAGACCCACTTATAGTGTTTGTTGCCAAAAAGCTCTATCTTGGTCTCATCTGACCAAAGCACACGGTCCCAGTTGAAGTCCCAGTACCGTTTAGCGAACATCAGATGTTTGCGTTTATGATTGTGAGTGAGAAAAGGTTTTTTCCGTGCATGCCTCCCAAACAGCTTGTTGGCATGTAGATAGCGCCTGATGGTTGTTTTGGAGACTTTGTGACCCCAAGATGCTACCATTTGTTGCAATTCTTTAACAGTGAGCTTTGGAGAACTTTTTATTTCTCTTATCATCCTCCTCACTGTGTGTGGTGGCAAAATAACCTTGCGTCCTCGTCCAGGCTTGTTTACCACTGTTCCAGTTGTTTTAAACTTCTTAATGATTCCTCTGACAATAGATATGGGCAGGTGCAGGCGAGTGGCTATTTTCTTGTAGCCATTGCCTGACTTGTGAAGGTCGACACACATCTGCCTTACTTGAATGGTGTGTTCCTTTGTCTTTCCCATGTTGAAGAATGGATAAGAGAAATGGCCTCTATGTCACGTCATATTTATACCCCAGGGAAACAGGAAGTGATGAATTACTAATTAAATGTTCCTAGATACTCTGATCAACTTTGTAAACTACTGTAGAAATGACAGAAATACTTCAATTACATTTATTTCCTAGGAATTGTTAGGGGTGCCAATAATTGTGGAACAGGTGATTTTATTAAAAATAATTATTTCTTAGTCAGGGATTTTTTTTTTCCTTAAAATTCACTTGAGTTGAAGGTTACATTTTTCTACAATTTTCAGTGTGAGAATATGCTTCTGCAATAAAAATTGAATTTATTTTAAGGCTTTTAACACATCTTAACCAGGGGTGCCAATAATTATTGAGGGCGCTGTAGGTAAATCTATGCACAATAATTTTGTCATGGCGGGTACTGTGGGTTTTGTGGGCCCTAATGGACTGTGGCCCCTTAGAATTGTCATCACCTTTCCCCCCTATACGACAGCGCTGCTTGCAGGTTTCGGAGGTGAGACATCACGTACAGTATTTTATTTATGTGTGTGTGTGTGTGTGTGTGTGTGTGCGTGCGTGCGTGCGTGTGTGTGTGTGTGTGTATGCCTTTTCGCAATACTGGAGAGATTTCAGGGATAGTTGTTGTTCATTGTTTTATTATCAGCAGATGAAGATTGATGCTTTTAATTCATGTTCATTTTGTTTAGCACAAATAAGGCATATAGTGAGGATAAAACTACCACTTACCTACCCAAGTAGGTTTTTTATTAAATTTATTGAAATTTTTTTGGCTCAAATAAGGACACCAAAATGTGACATCAATAATAAGTTTTTATCAAAAAGGATGAGGGAAATAAAAATTATGAAGTATCGTGCATTTGCCCATAAGTTATTTACTCACATTCCAGTGAAGAAATTCCACTTTGTTACAAAACTTTTCCGGTCAGAACATAGGACGATATCAAACTGAAATTATCAGGTTACGGTCGTTGCTAAATATATCCGCTGTGCTAACGACTGTTACCATGGCAGGCAGGTCTTGGGTTAGTGGCACTGCTCAAATGTACTGCTTCTCCACAGAAGAACTGACTTTCCTTATGCCGATATACCAATTTTTTGACCGCTTATCTCCACTGATATTGAAAAATATTAATTCCAGTGGTGTCCAGTAAATCACGACCATTATGAAAGACAACGTGATTTTTATTCTTTGATTATTCGCATCAATTTATTGATTTTTCACTTCCTATGGAAAGACTCTGTACACAGAGAGAGACTCAGCCCCTCTAAGATGCTCTTTTTATACCCAATCATGTTACCAACCTGTTGCCAATCAGTCTGTTAGCTGTAAGATGTTCCATCTGGTGTATTTTTTTTTTTAGCATCACACAACTTTTTCAGTGTTTTCTTTCCCCTGTCCCAACTTTATTGAAACTTGTTGCTGGCATCAAATTCAAAATGAGCAGATATATTAAAAAAAAAAAATTTTCTCAGTTTCAACATTTGATATGTTGTTTTTGTGCAGTTATCAATTAAATATTGAGTTTAAATGATTTGTGTATATCATTACATTCTGTTTTTATTTACATTTTACACGCTGTCCCAACTTTTTTTGGAAACAGGGTTTTGAGAGATATGAGATGCCTATATCAGAATTTGGAACTGTACGGAAAATGCTCAGAAAAGAAGGCAGCGATAACTAATTTACTTTCACTTGTATTTCATTCCAGACAGTATGATGACAAGATATGTAATGTTTTGTCTGATCAACTTTATTTTATTTGTAAATAAACATCCATTCCCCTCATTCAGGCCAAGAATGCATTCCAAAATAGTTGGGACAAGGGCAATTTTTTGATGATCCAGACCAGGAATCAAATGCAGCAGCAGCTATTACAATCCAATAGTAGGTTTTACTGACGGTAATACTGTAGATAGTGGGACGAGGCCCAGAAGGGAATGGCACAGTTCAGTTCAGATGTCACAGGCGAGGCTCTGTGGGCATTGCCATTACCCAGCCAGTGGCTTTTTTAGATGACTGCCAAATGGAGTGCACACTTCTTTAGATCTGAGCTGTCAGATGGCAGGATGCAGAAGTTTAGGAGCAGCGCGATCCCAAATCCTGATGACCGTACAATTCAATTGAATTCGATTTTATTTCCATAGTGCTTTTCACAGAAGGACTGTCACAAAGACACTTTACAGAGCAAAAAAGGACGGGTTCCCTACCTAATCCCCACAATAGCAAATGAGGGAAAAAACTCCCATTCGGGACAAAAATCCTCAAACAGTGGTGAGAAAAAAAAACTTGTAGTGGGATGAAATCTCAGGATGAACCTTGCTATAATGGCCCATCCTCCACAGGCAAGCTAATTAATAAAGTTGGATTAAAGTCTACGCATAAGAAACTCTATAAAACACCCAAGCAGGAGCGTGGTAAATCCAGGAAGTGGCGAGGCAAGGATGGAGTAGAACCTGATCAAGACCAGCTCAGGACAGCAGGGCAGCTGTAGCCAGTGACCACATGGTGAGAGACAGGGCTTGAGTAGTTCATGAACTCAGTGCTCAGGAGAGAAACGATCGCCAGAAAAAGACACAAAGAAGTTGTTTAGGCACTATGTAAATCAACAGGATGCTAAATAAATTGCTGTCTTGGTTCAGGTTCCAAATAACACTTAAGAGTTATACCTCTGGCGCAACTAGCCATAATAATGTAGTCCAGAAACAGTCAATATTCCTCCGTCCACTTATTGCACCATGGAGGCCCTGCATTTACCCCAGGTTGTCAGACTGATGTTCCTCTAGTTTACTTTTCAAAAAAGCCATCAGTGTGAGATCAACACAAGCACCAAAACCAATTTCATGTGGACCTCTTCAGTAACTTAGGCTTTAGCTGGCCCAACTGGCAACATTAATGCATGCTCAGTGCCACCGGTATCAAATGGATGTACTCAACACTAGCCAGCAGTACCATGTAGACCTTTCCGGTGACGGAAGGCCCATTCACACCAAGCGCGGATTTCCATGCGGATTATTTGCGCGGATTTTTAGAGGAGCTAATTCCATGGGCTCTAATGTAAGCTTGCACACCAAGGCGGAATTTCCATGCGGCAGAAAAAACATCCGCATGAACTTAAGCTTCTGCGAAAATCCACCTGTGAAACTGTACTTTTAGCCAATGAAATGATTTGTTTTTATTGATGTCACAGCATTTGAACCTTTTGATTAGCTAGATAGCTTGTATTCAGTTAACACTTAAATTTAACATGACATCTTATCGCTATGTCCGCAGTTAGTTTACTTTTTCATCGTAGTTAGAGATCTAGCTAATCCAATTTTTTTTTTTTTGATTAACGTTTTCACATGTTGAATATTTGTGCACCAAATCACGAAGCTGTGCGTTGCTGAGGTGCAAATTCTGACAAACCTTTGTCTGGGTTGGAAAAGTTAAGTTTATTGAAACAGCCCGAGGTCCGGACATCAATAAGGAAAACGTTCATTGGCTACGTCAGTGCAAAAGTAGACTGCGAGGCTAACGTTATGGTTCAGATACACACAAACAATGTCATCGTCGCTGCAGCTGCTATCATGGTTCATTTAGGTTAAATTATATCTTGCAAATTTGTTTTTCCGGTGTGCTGATTTGGAACACAAGAACGCGAAATTTTGCACCGAGTTCGATGTAAATGGTTTAACGCGGAATTTTCGTGCTGCGAATATTCCGCAAATCTGTGCCGCTTTTCCGTTCTGCCCCGGAGTGAATGGGCCATAAGGCTGTGGCTAACCCCACTGGCACTGTTAAGACTACTCAGTGCCACAGGGTCCACAAAAATTTACTTGACACAAGCCACCAGTACCATATGAACCTCCCCGATGACTAAGACTGTAGCTTGCCCCACTGGCACCATTAATGCATGCTCTGTGCCAGTGGTTCCACATCTACTGAACACCGACTACCAAAAGCATGTGGACCAACCCATAGACCAGGCTGTAGTCAGTCTCTCCAACCCCTTACAGACATGCATAACTGTGGATATGTTAATTAAATACAGGCTTAACTAAAGAGATATGTTTTGAGCCTACTCTTGAAGACAGAGATCGTGTCTGAAGCCTGAACTTGTCTAGGGAGATAGTTCCATTGGAGCTTTGTAAGAAAGGGCTCGCCCTCCAATTTCAACTCTGGATATAGTACACTGCCCATCCAAAAAAGTTGCCATTTGGAGTTAACCTCTTCCTCTCCGGATTTGTAATCGGAGGGATTATGACACTGCTCTCACCTCGCCTTAAAGCCATTACATCTCCAAACCTGTTCCCATGTACATTTCCTAATTACCGAATAAGTGCTACTTTGTTCAGTTGCGAGAGTCAACCTGTATTTTTTTCCCCGCAGCTTGCATTATTGTTCATTGCTATAATTATCAAGCATTTTCCGATCATATTAATGGTAGACCTAACATAAAACATCAATGTCTTACGAATTTACTGCAGCTCAGAAAACGTTTTTTTTTCCTTCCTGCTTTCGCTTCCGATCGTCTTGATACGCCCAAGAAAATCGTCATAAAAATGCGGTTATGCAGACAAGGTCCATGAGTTATGGCTGCTCATGTAAAAATAAAACTCAATCTACTTTTGTACAACCAGTGACATTACCATAATGCAGGTTAACACTCCACCTATTTCCTATTTACTATCGGGTAATAGATTGAATTTATTTACTGAGCAAATGAGCTTTCAATTAGCTTTGTTGCCATTAACAATTAAGACATGCAGCTTTGCGTCTACAAGGAAGGCAACAATATGAGAATACTTGGATGGCAATTAAATGAAATTTCTCAAAAATCCATCTTGAAGTACAACATTGTAGAATGTACTATAGTAAATGCTGCTGAAGGAAGTATAAAGATTAGGTTTAGATTTTGTTTGATTGTATAATTTCCGTTTCAGGAGTTGGACTGTAAAGATCTCACGAATGACTTTGCTACCTTGAAAGTTAGATGCATGGTATTCATATTAAATGATTTTAAATGCATGCCATGCCTCAAACTTTCACAATCCACTGATAACCAATTTACTAAATTATTCAATAACCAATGCTTCAACGTAAGAAGATCACTTAAAATCACTTGGTGATCACTAAAATGCTCAGTGAAGTCTCATCTTAAAAAAAAAAAACCACAGTAGAATTCATGGCTATGTTTAGTTATGAAGGTAAGAGGATATCCACAAGCATGATGCAACTAGAACTTTGAGGATTGGGTCAGCTGTGTAGCCACAAGAAATCTACTTGTTAGTGAGGCTAATTAGGGGAAAAACGAGTTAAATTTGCAAGGGAACATGAAGATTAGACTGAGTCGCAATGGAAAAAGGTCATGTGGTCTAATGCATCCAGATTTGCCCTATTCCAGAAATAGGGGCATATCAGGGTAAGAGAGGAAGCCCATGAAGGGATGCACCTACTGTGTCTGCTGTACTACCCTCTGGAGGCAGTGTTATGATCTAGGATTGCTTCAGTTGGTCAGGTCTAGGCTCAGCACCTTTCTGCAGCAATACAATGAATTCAGCAGACCACCTGAATATACTGAATAATCAGTAACGCACAAATGAACTTTTTAACCCCTGATGGCACAGCCATATTCAAGGATGACAATGCCAAGATTCATCAGACTCATATTGTGAAAGAGGGCTTCATTGAGCTTGAGGGGCTAATCGAGCATTTTTACACAAGATTTGGCCACCTCGGAGTCTGGACATTAGCCAATCAAAATTCTTTGGGATGTGCTAGAGAAGGCTTTAACGAGTGGTTTGGCTCACCCATTGTCAATACAATATCTCAGCCAAAAATTAATGCAAATCTGTTTTGAAATAAATGTTGTAAAATTGTATAAGATTGTTGAAACAATACCAAGATGAATGTGCGCCGAGATCAAAGGTAAAGGTGACCCAACAAAATATAATAGTGTGCTACTTTTTTTTTGACGGGCTGCATATTTGTCATTTCCAAATATCCGGCACCTTGTGAACAAAGTAATTTTAGAGGGGAGTTTGCTATAAGAAAAGAACTAAGATATTCAATGGGGCCAAGTCATTTAAAGCTTTATAAGTTTGCAATAGAATTTTATATTCAATTCTAAATTTGACCGGCAGCCAATGAAGATTTTTTAGCGCTGGGCTAATGTTCACATTTCTTATTTCAAGTCAGATCCCTAACAGCAGCATTCTGCACTGGTTGAAGGTGTTCAGGACAGAGTTAGTGCCGGGACTATAAAACATCACAGTAATCCAGGCAGGAGGTAATGAATGTGTGAACCATTTTTACATCGTACTGAAACGACAACATTTTTTTTCTCAGTTTAGATATGTTTTTTTTTTTTTTTTTCCGTTTTATTTCAACAGGGTAACCCTTTCAGTTAGGAAACTGCTCTTCCAAGGGGCCCTGCACAATAAAAAAATAAACAAAAACATTAACCAAACCAACGAGTGACAAAAATACATAGAGATACATACTTATAAGACAAAGGGGGGGGGAATATACATACATATATACATACCTACACATATACATACATATATATATAGACACACTCATATATATACCTACATACACACATTAAGGATTTCAACATAAACATTTGCAAAAGAGCACAACCAAAAGTAGGGGCACTTGTACAGTTTTATATTGAAATAAAAATATTAGACAAATACCAAGGTTTATCAGCTTAAAATCAGTTATACTTAATTCAGGCTATAGATAAAAGTCTACAATATTTCTTGAATGACTGTAGAAAGTTATGGATCGAATATATTGAGGTAGATTGTTCCACATTATTGATCCTTGATAATGGAGAGATCTTTGTAATAGTCAGTCTTATATTTATTTTAAGGGGGCAAGATAACGATACCTTGTTAAAAATTTGATTTCACGAGAAATGAATATTGCCGTTAAGCTCCTGGGGCTAGTCCATGCATTATTTTAAAAATGACGAGGTGAAACTGATATTGCCATCTTTGAGTAATTGACTGCCAGTCTAACCGAGCTAAAAGAATGTTATGGGGCGTTCTAAAATCGGCCTGCAGTACAATTCGCGCATATCTATTTTGTAATCTCTGCAACCTAATTATATTATTTTGAGAACTTTTACCCCATACAACAAGAGCGTAATCAATGTGTGGTAAAATTAATCCATTATATAACATGATTAACATATTGTCTGAGAGATTCATTTTGATTTGACGAATACGCCCTATTATTTGTGAAAGTTTACTACAAACTTTATCAACGTGCCTACTCCATGTCAGTGACTCGTCCAGTATTACACCAAGGTATTTAAAATCACGGTTCAACTGTCTCACTTTATATTTCACAATTATGGATGCATTTCAGTATTTTCCGTCTCGCACCAATTAGCATACACTTACATTTTCTGAAATTTAGTTCCAAATTGTTAATATCTACCCACCGGCAGATCTTATTGAATTCCTTCTGTAGTAGTTTGGAGACTACATTGATATCTCTGTCCTTACAGAACAGCGCCGCGTCATCTGCATATAAACACAATTTCGTATTTTTGAGATATGTTTCTAAAATGAAAAAATGGCATTTTTATAATGATAATTTGAGTGAGGAGAGAGAGTTCTGAAACAAGGGTAAACTAAGGTCTTTAACAACAGCTCTGGCAGAAACAGAGAGGCCATCCAAGTTGATAGAAAACTTAAGGAATGTGTCTCTAAGCAGTTTGGGACCCAATTACTGTTATTTCAGTCTTATCTGCATTTAATGAGAGAAAACTTTGTGTCACCTAAGCCTTTACAGCTTTAAGACATCTCTAATTTAGTTAGCTGATTATTTTCACCCGGCTTAAAAGATTTTTATAGCTGCATATCATCTGCACAACAATGGTATTTAACACCAGATGTCTCCAAGGGGAAGCATGTACCCCTGGCAAAAATTATGGAATCACCGCGGGTAGAGGATGTTCACCCAGCTTTTTTACTTCATAGCAAATAAACAAATTGCAGATATGATACAAAAATTTTTTTGCTGTACATTCAGGCTTCATGAAACACCTCAAACATAATAGATTACATTTTTTTTAATTAATGACTTATGTTTTTCATAATCAAGTAGAGAAATGAAAAATGGACTCCCTCAATTTTGCGGAAAAATTATGGCATCATCAAGAAAAAAAATCAGAATTAGGACTCTGTTGCTCCTCCTCAGGCTTCCACGATGACCTGAATTCTCTGAAGCATGGACTATGAAACATGATATTCCCCGTCAACCTGTTTAAAATTTTCTCCGATAGCTGTTGACAGGGCAGCTTTGGAGGATGGGGCCTTATCATTAACCCTTTTTTTTAAATTTTCACCATAAATTTTCAATTGGATTGATATCCAGACTGTTTGCTGACGATGTTATTGAGTTGATATGCCTTTCCTGGAGAAAAAATGTTTACGCTCTTTGCTCTGTAGCAAGATGCATTTTCAACCTGAAAAAAATGATCTCATCATCACCAAAATTATTTTCTTCTGATGAAGTGAGAAAATAGTCCAAAATTTCTATGTACGGTTGCGCATTGACTGTTGAGGGTAATAATTGCCATCTCCCCTGGTCTTCACTATGAAGGACTGGTACAATGCCCCCTTCACTGCAGATGCTGCACCGCTCCCCCTGTCAAGCTCACGCTCCACCCTACCCTCACTCGTGAACAGGACTCAAAGATACTTGAACTCCTCCACACTGGGAAACAACTCACCCACAACTCGGAAGGGACAATTCACCTTTTCAGAGGACCATAGCCTCAGATTTGGATGTGCTGATCCTAATTCTGACTGCTTCACTCTCAGCTGTGAACCACTGCAGTGCATGTTAGAGGTCACAGCACAATGAAGCCGATAGGACCACATCGTGTGCAAACAGAAGAGATGCAACCCTAAGGCCACAAAACTGGATGCCCTCCAAGCCTCAGCTGTGCCTTGATACCCTTTCCATGAAAATCATGAACAAATTAGGAGGCACAAGGCACAGCTTTGGCCGAGTCCAACACCAAATTTGAAACAAGTCTGACGTAATGCTGAGAATCCGGACACAACTCCGGCCTTGGTTGCACAGGGATCAGATGGCTCGAACTAACAGCTCCGGAACTCAATACACCTGTGGCAGCCCTCACAGGATACCTCATGGGACGCAATCATAAGCCTTCTCCAAGTTCACAAAGCTCATGTAGACAGGATGGGCAAACTCCCATGACCCCTCCAGTATCCGTGCATCGGGTAAAAAGTTGGTGCACTGTTCCACAACCAGGACAGAACCCGCATTGCTCCTCCTGGATCCAAGGTTCCTGGGAGGCTGAGTAGTGTGATCCGCCTGTAGTTAGAGCACACCTTCCGCTCCCCCTTTTTAAAAATGAGAACCACCACACTTTTCTGTACATAAATCCCATTTCATTCAGCCAATTTCTCACAATTCTGTCACAAATACTGACTCCTGTTTTAGCCCATTTGTTTTCTATTTGTTTGGTTGTACATTTTGTATTTTCAAGGGATGCTGCTTTGAGTTTTCTGTCTCAATGGTTTGATGTCTTCAGTGGTCTACCCATATGTTTTCCTTTTTGTCACCTTCCGATTTTGTTTATACTTCCACCAAATATTAGGCAGCTGACTGGGAAGAACGAACATTATTTGTCACTGTCCATGTTGAATTTCCTTCCTGGATCAATTTTATAATCCTTTCTGTTGTTTCAATTGCCAGCTCTCTTGTTGGTTTCATGCTTCATCTCAATTTGCCAAGTCCAACGTCTTCTTGAAGTCTGCAAGCACTCTCTTTTAACTGTGGATAAATTTGCATATTCAGATTTGTGCTGCATATCATCTGCACAACAGTGGTATTTAACACCATGCCTACTTAAGATGTCTCCAAGGGGAAGCATGTACTGCACTGAATTACTTCACTTTAGTTAGCTACATACTGCTTAAGCATTTTGCAAGTGTTTCGTGCCGTGTCTGTCAAAATAAAAAATGAAAAAATCTTGGCACAAAACTTTGTAATCCTTCACATGACTCCCTGTATGTATTAAAGTAATTTCAGAACAGTAAACATGCCAGAAAATGAAGCTACTTGTACAGCGCATTATACGTGTGGTAACATGATCACCATTTTGCTGATATCCCATTCATTTTTGCCTCCTATATCCACTTCAGTATATATAAGTCGTGCAGGACCTATACCCATTCCCTTAACATGACCGATACAGCAACGCTGTCACCATAAACTACAGTAAAACCTTTTTCAAGTTTGTGCCAGTCGAAAACGAAATATAAACAACGGATGTGCATGTCACATATAAAAATTTTTCATAGAAAATTGTATTTGTCTTCACGAAATAAATTGTTACATTGCCCAACCCTAGTCTTTGAAACACTGGATGGTGTTTCTTAAAGTGCCATGGCAGCATTTAACATCTTCAGCATCATGTAAGGCCACAATGCAGCTACGAACTATCTCAGAGAGCTCCTTCCATCGTGCCATAGGGTTTAACACTGTGACACTGCTCAAAGTTTATGTCACCATGAATACAGGAACAACTGACCATCGGAGGTAATTTTGTAGAAAAATGTTGCCTCAAAACAGTTTAAACAAATTTAGCATCAATAATCATGGAATGAGCCCTCAAACATGCATTCAGGCTATACGAGAGTCAAACAATTAAAATTAGTGACACCTTTCAATTGCTATTAAAAAAAAATGGATATTTTCAGTTTTTGTTTATTTCCCACATTATTACCTCAATAATTTGTGGGTATGATTTTTTTTTTTTGTTCTCAGTGCCAACAATAGTAATATTAATAGGAATAGTTCTTAATACATTTTTACCAAAAAAAATTTATAGAGTACTAATATACTAATAGTAATATACTTCTATACGAAAGCGGTGGTGTGTAATCATCACTGCACACGACAATAAATATATTGATTTACACAATATTAATCTTTCACATTATAGTCTGTTATTTTTAATGGTTTGCATGTGGGTGTGATGCTGCTCATCTCTGTGTGTAACAAGCACGTTGATTACTCGCAGGTGCATAATACTGCCTTTAAAATGTGCCCTAAAAATAGCAGTCAAAAACTGACAGTTTACTTTTGACCAGAATTTCATTGGTCAAACGCGCTATTCCTTAATGCTGCCTGAAAATAAAAACACGCCATCAATGCACTTGGCCACTCCTCATTTTAAGACCAATGCTTCCATGGGCACTCAGTTTGGTGTTTGTGCATTAGCTATTTACAACAGGGAAAATAGGTTTTGAACGCGCCAACATTTTTCTCAGTTAATATATTTCTAATGGGGCTAATGAAATGAAATTTTCACCAGATGTCACGCCAGTAACAACCCAAGTAATTCACACATACAAAGAAATCAAAACAAATAAGTCCATAAATTATGTGTAATAAAATGGAATGACACAGGGAAAAAGTATTGAACACCCTTACTGAAATTTATTTAATATTTAGTAGAAAAGCCTTTGTTGGTAATGACAGCTTCAAGACATCTGTATGGAGAAACTATTCACATGCATTGCTCAAGGGTGATTTTGGCCCATTCTTCCACACAAACTGTCTGCCGATGGCCTCTTCTATGGATTCTGATCTTCAGTTCTTTCCATAGATTTGTCTTGCTGAAATGTCCACCCTCGTTTCATCTTCAGCATCCTGGTAGATGGCCGCAGATTCTTTTCATGAATGTCTCAGTACATTTCTCCATTCATCCTTCTTTCAATTATATGAAGTCTGCCAGTACCATATGCTGAAAAACAGTCCCACACCATGATTTTCCCACCTCCAAACTTCACTGTTGGTATGTTGTTTTGGGGGTGATGTGCAGTGTTGTTTGTCCACATAGCGATTTTTAATTCCTTCAATCTAGAAATGATGCATTTCCGCTTATTGCCCCTTTAATGTATTTTTTTTGATTACTTTGTATGAGTGGATTACTTGGGTTGTTACCCACACCTGGTGAAAATTTCATGTCAATAGCCCCATTAGAAATATATTTACTGAAAAAAATGTTGACGCGTTCAATTTTCTCCACTGTAAGTGACTTGGGCGCCGAAAGGGAAAATGACTCCTGAGTCGGTCTTAAAGGGATACATCATTAGGGACGTGCGGTCAGGGTAGGCAGTGACTTCTCCTTTTTTATCGCTGGATTTTGTCAACCTGTTTCCACGTACTATGCCTGATTGTCAATCAATCAATTTGACCTTTTTTTCTGGTCAATTAAGCCTGTAATGATTAAGAGGTGATAGTGACAAAAAGATTAATTTACCTTTATGCTTTGATTCGAGACTGCATGGAAGTAAATCTTAATAATTAATTAGGAAAAAATCTCAACCCTCTCGGTAATATCATATATTGTTTTAATCTTTTGTTTATCGGATTATGAAAGAAGACTGAAAATAAACTACCCATTTTTAAAAAAAATGGCATTAAAAAGTACGTGTTTAAGGGGTGAAATATTATCGTAAACATATTGACCACACATTGAACGCCACATAAGAAAGGTTTTAATATTTGTTAATGGCATTGCATTAGCTTCCTCTAGGCAAATATGAACAAACTTGCTGTCTCGTGAGCACTTTAAGTTCGATGAACTGAGCAATAATGTCGTGGATGGAACTGGCATACCATTCTGCCGTTTAGTCTTGTAAATTGGTTAATCAATCAGATTGTTAATCAAGCAAAGTAATAGAGTCATTGCTTGTTTCACGGTGAGGATTCTGCCTATCCTAACTGACCTCCGATGTAATGTACATCACCAATTTTCAACAGGCTTTGTGTAATTACAAAGGTTGGTATATGCAAATGAACAACTTTTAACTTTCCTCAATGTTGCCTGGATCAAGAATTTTCTACTTATTTTCCAGAATTTTTCTGCTGCCTTCTTGGTCAGGTCACTATTGGAAAAGATATTTTTAAACTCAGCAAGTCTTTTACCTGGTTAAATAAAGGATAAATAAATTAAATAATTTCTGCCAGATGAAACAAAATATGCCATATGGCAGACAATTTCAGGCTCTTGGGTGGTTGATTGAACTACAGATTGTACTTCCACATTTTTTGTATTGCCTGCCTTCACTGAATTGACCAAGTCCAGCATGTTGAATTTAAAATGAAGACATCCTGTCTGCCATGCTGTCAACAACCATTGGAATACCAAAGCAGAAAGCAATGTTCCTATGGACATGGAATAAAAAGATTCTAATAGTTTAAAGTTGGACTTAGACATTCGGGGCTACATTCAAGCCTATGGAAGCTGATGCTGCTACTGTCGAAAATTTGGTTTGTGCTCTAACTGAAGAATAAGCAGGGTTAATGTGCTGCAGCAAATTTCACAGAGACAAGTTCCCTTTGAATGAAGTAACTGATTCTGCAGAGAAAGGGGTACATGCATATGTACCGCTACACCAATGGTTTGGGCCACAAATCAACAGGGGAATGCTTGAGCCAGAAAAAACAACTGAAGCCAGTGGGGCGAAATTGACATCATAACATCTCTGGTAAAGTAAGTGCAATAGCGGCAATGTTTTGCTACTAACACAGCAGTGTTGCAGTATGAAATCATTCAATACACCTTTTTATTTCTGAGACTTGAATTATCCTGGTATTCAGCAACAAAGTTTAGCCTAATGTTATTAGCTTAGAGCAGCTGTTCAACGGAGTCGGGAAATGAACCACTTTCCACTTCAGCGGAGCAGCCTGTGCAACGAGCCCATTCTGGTTATTGTTGGTTTCCTACTTACTCAGCAAAATGAAATACCACACCTCTTTTTCTCTGTTTTCACCGGTCATGCTGCACCAATTTTGAAAACGTTTTTGCTTTTCTACTGCATATACAATAAAACCTTAGCGGGGAAAAATATTCTCTCCAGTGGTGAAATACTCCTTTTAAGCTACTCTAAGAAATACTGTGTGCATTTCTTTGCAGTAAAATGACACTTTGCAATATGAGAGTCATCATTTGTAGGTCTCTTTCCACCATACAATTTACTGCCAACCTTCAGCTGTAGCCTGACTTTTGTATTGTACATATTTTTTACTGGCCCGATATTAGCTCCTCCTCTACCTAACACGTCACCAATCACCCCTCTGTTACGCGGGACATGTTATTTCATCTGGATGGGCATAGTTTTGCAGGATGTAGCAGTGCACTTCTCAGTCCGTGCTCTGAGTGAACAACAAGAGAGCGTGCATGGCTTAACTCATTTCTGGAGGCATTTCTGGCTAGTGCATAAATTAATGAAACTATCCACTAATTGACCGTTTTCTCAATCAATACGCTAGCAAGAATTAGCTGAAGGTAATGTGAGAGGAAGATTATTGTTCACTTGAAGAGTAACTAAGCAAACTACTACATGCTGTGGTGGCCAGCTTAGCTGCTCCTATTTAGTATTTTATAGAATTTAATTATATTTGATACATTTAATTTTGTAGGTTTAATAAAATTGTATTTAATACTGTGTCATAACAACATAACAACTGTGTCATCAGCATCACTATGCAGTCTATTTACTGTACATAACGATAGACGACCTGGCAGCTCTCCAAGAATGTGGCCAAAACATCTACATTCGTTACGAAGAAAGAGTTACACGCACATCACGTATAGGTGCAAGGCTAACAAATAAAGTGCGTCAATGGAGAAAGGAAAGGATGCCTGCACACTTAACTCCACAATCATGGCTGGCTGCAGTACTGGTTTTAAATCTGCCCCCAGTACAGGTTAGAAGCTATGTTAGTCGATGGGACATCTCAAAAAAATGAAAGTATGTGTCAAGTAATTTTTTTCTCCGTAAATGGTTTCTGTCATTTTAATTAGTGCTTGGCATGCAAACGCATGTTAGATTATTTTTTTCTGATAAGTTTGGTTTTATTTAGTTAGTTAATTGATTCTATAAAAGTGGGCGTAAAGTAATGATTGACAGCTGTGACTGACTGCAGTAGTTGCGTGCTGATTTATATCTGGAAATTATATGGAGCCAGAGTGCAACAATCGAAAAGTGATACAACGTTAATATTATAGATGCATTCGTTGCTAGGTCCCAGTACAACTGAATATGACCTATCGATTTTCAGTGCCAGGTAAAAATGTCAGAGCAAAAAATGTCAGAGGAAAAAGGGCAGATATAAAACCTATCAGAGCTACCGAGCGTTAAAATTACATTTCAAGCGGTGTTTCCGGTGCTTTTTCTCTTTTCTCTTTTCAAGAATAAGAAATCCTTCCTTTAACATTTTTTTCCTCTGACATTTTTACCTCTGACATTTTTACCGCTGACATTTGTTCACCAAACCCGATTTTCATTGCCAAGTAAGGCCACATATTTCACGAATCTTGATAACTAGCTAAAAACAGTCACCTAACTAGCTAACTGATGTTAGTAAATCGAGTTTCAGTCACAGGTCACCAAGTTAGCTAGCCAGCTAGATAAATAGTCAGAACTAATGTTAAAACGAATGGTAGTGGGTAGCCTATTTACCCACAGACTGTATTTAGCTACGGTTTATTAAAGGTTGGATTTTTTAAAGTTGGTTGTAATAGCTACTTATTCAATTAGCAGATGAGCTGGCAAGTACTACTCAACATGCGTTTGTAGAGGCTGGCAGGAGCACTGGACATCAGCATGGGAGCTAAGCAATATACTGCTAAGGATGAGGAAAGCAGCAAATGTGTGTGAGCCTCACACAACTCTGCTCGGAAAAAGTTCTGAACCAGCAAACCCTTAGACTAGCTTTCAGTCATAGTAGAACCAGTCTCATGTCTGTGTTGAACATTAGCGTTTACTACAATACTAACACTGATGCAGCAAGTTTTGTGACTAAGTAGGTCAGGTGTATGGATGGGACCTCAATATTGCAGCTCAACCCCTGATCACTGCTGTGCAGACTCAGGCTCCAAATGTCCAAGACTGCAGCGTCCATATGAAAGATAATTTGGCTTTATTTTTGTATAGCATTAGGAAGTGGAGACAGGTTGTTCATATTAATATATGGTCTATGATGCAGTCCCATAGGTGTGGTTGTATAGTATTGTTCACATTTGTCAAAATACACTGAAATCGATGTTTTACCTTACCTGTTTTACCTGTTATGGTTTTTAATCTGGAAAACAAGCAAACTTGGACAAAAATCACCAAATAGACTTTCACATTCAGATAGTAGTCGTGCGTCCAAGCGAATTTTCACTTTTTTGACTGATGATGCAGTGATACAGATTGTTCAGTAGCCCTTTAGGAACAATATAAGTGCACCCACTAGCTATTATTTGCGGAACTTTAAGTGTTTAACCCTATCAACCCTTACTCCAATATATTGGAAAATCAACTTCTTTTAATTTACATAGACAGCCAGGGGTCTGGAAGTTCCAAAAGACAGATGTGCATGGTAGCCAAGGGAATTATTTTTATGACGATAAATTGTTTCAGTTGTTTCTGACATGGGAGGATTTTGTCAATTAAGCAAAGGAGTTTTAGAAGCGACTTAATTATGCTTAAATGATCGCACATCCGTGTGAGGAATTAGAAGAAAATTTTGGAGTGAAAATTCAGGTAAAGATGGGGGAAAAAACACCTGAAGACCTTGGTCTTCACATCATAATATTTAAACATATTGTTGTTTAGGCATCTGGCTATGGCTGTTTTTCTTGGCTGATGAGGCTTGGTCACAGTGCCACAGGGGCAGAAGAAAACATAAGATCTTTTTTTTTTTTTATGCCAGAAAAAAGCGTACATTTCCAGTGTTGTTACTCAATTTTGGTAGAAAAAGTATTCTCAGTCATTCTGATTATGGGACAGCAATCTACTGAGTGTCCTGTTTCAAAATAGACTATGATGATGCCAACAATCAAAGTGGTTCAAGAAGAGCAAGCACTTTATAGTTTGGATGGAAATTTGCTCAAATAAGGATGGAACATCAAGGGTTTATCATTCCATCCTAATTTTTTTCTGAATTGGGATTGTATATAATCATTAGAAAAATTTATGACAATGATCATTCATATTTACAGAAGTGTTCTGTAAGCATTGGAATCAGCTGTTTATTTTTAAGTGAAATTGCCGTAAATGAAACCACAGTTTAATGTGCCTGCACATTTAAATGATGGTTTAAAAAAAGTGCACGCAAATTTCTTGTCTTTGCTTCATACATACTGAACATGCGTTTTTTAAAAATCAGGTCTGACTAAAAAAAACTAAAGCACGACATCCTCAAGCAAGGAAAAACCTGTTGCACATCTCACCTTTGAGATGGCCATCCCAAAGTTTGTTCTATCCAATCAGACAGGAAAAAAAAAAACAAGGTGCAAGTATCTTGATTGCAGCATCTTGCATCACACTGGAAAGGAACCTAATTAAGTCCAAACTGAAGTCTTTGCTGCAGTGCTGTACAATTTTAATGTCCAGTAGCTTAGCTTCTCTTAAATCATTAAAGACCAGACCATTGCCCAGTTCTGAAATTGCATGTTTATTTTCATTTGTTTGAAGCTTAAGAGAGAAAAGTCCTTGGACTCGCCAGTTTTTTTTTTTTTTTTTTTTGTTTCGGCTGTATTGCTTATAGCCCTGATTTTTTACATCAGAGCATCAGACAAGGAGAAAGAGACCATCCATCAAAGGCTGGCAGGGAGATTATGAGCCAGTTCATTTGGGTAAGGTGATTGTGGCTTGGATGTTTTTGTCTTCAATGGTCTGTATGATTGTGCAGATTTTGACCAGCAGAGATTGCTAAGCAGAGACAACAGAACTTGGAAATTACACAGGACTATGATGAAATGTCACATAAGTTGCATGTTTCAGAAATGCTCGCAGTTTACAAAGAAGTTGTCTGTGGTTGTACGTGCATACCTGGGCAATAGTTAAGCATGCTACTTTGCTTCCAAGTCATAAAATTCTTAGATGTCCAAAAAGTAAGTTTATTCCTTTTTTTTGCAAAAAAAAAAAAAACCGTGACAATTTCATGATTTGTGGGCAATTTGATTCCTGTCATTCCTTACCCTCTGAAACATAGTCTTTTCTGAGTGGGTGCCCCCTCTATGGAATTACCTTTGTTCTAATTGGCCGGAAAACAGAGCCACTGAGTCACTGAAGAATGACAATGTCTTAATCCCCCAGCCACTGGCAAGTCTTCAGGTACAGATAGCCGGCATAGCATTAGGACCCTGGGGTAAGCAGGAGAGGACAAAGAGGGCATGAGCTAATGGTGACTTGATTGCATTCTATGAGTGGATCGGGAGAGTAACAGCTCGCATTTGTGATAGTGCCCTTATGGGCGTGTGTGGCTTGTAGGTTTTCGAGTTCTACTGTGAACAATCTGCCACGTGTATGCTGCCGAACAGTTTGCACAAGTGTGGATGGCGGTAGTCCTGCAGGTTGCGGTTTTTCCCATTGTCCTGTATTGCTGGTTTGGAAGAAACGCTGAATTGTAGAAACATGTTAGGCTTATTGTGAAGTTAGGGTAGATGTGCTAAGCTGTTGTTGGCATAGTTTTTAAAATTACTTCATTGGGGGAGTGGTTTGGTAGAACTGGTGCTTCATCTGTAGGGCCGTACAGTGGTGTACTTAATCATTAGTCTGTTTAAAGTGCTTTTATCAGTGTATCGGCCTATGGATTTTGAGGCATTGCTACTTGGGGCCCGTATTAGTTTCTTTCAATTTTTGTGATCAAAGTGATTATTATTGGCTGGCAAGTAGGCTGTGGTGTTGCTGGTCTTTGTGTTAGTCTCTTCAAATTGTTCAGATTGGCAGAGTGGCGTATTGCTGCCTTGTTGGTATTACACCGGTCGTGGGCTTATGTATTTAAATTATACCCCTGGTAAGCCTAATGGTTGGGACCTTACATATTGTGCTGTTATCATTATTAGCTGCTTGTAATAACTCTGACTCGCAGACTGGGCATGGCGTGAGTGATTAGCTTGTGTCTCACGTAATGCATTGGTTGTGATTCTGCATGGATTTTTGGGTGTCTACACATGTACTTTGATTGGTGAGGATTTGCGTATATAGATTATTTGGTGGCTTTTGCTCATTGCCCAATCCCGGTCTGGCTGTGAGAGTTATAGGGGTCAGTGTCCCATTCTGTATAGCATTTAGGCCCACTTAAGCCCTTCTAGTGAAGCATCACATTTTTTAGCTTATTGAGCAAGAAATGTTTATCTATTTATTCCAGTACCTTGGCATGCATTGAGTGAAATAAACTGGTTTTTAACCCTTTGCACATCAGCCTCTGGTCCCATTCATTCTGGAAACTTGTACTATTAAGTAAGGTTAAGAGGGTAAAATTGGACCACTTGGCCACCCGTCTATTTTAGCGGTCATTTTTGGTGTAATCGATACTTTAGCGGTCATACCTGGTGTAATCGACACTTTGGCGGCCACATTCAGATGATGAAATAAGTGGATGGCTTGCTTGCTAGCCAATAAACTACACAATGAGAATAGAAAGGTAACATAACATACATGTTTTTTAGCCTGCAGACTTTCACAGAGATGTGCCATTCAATCACCATACTAGTTTTACTACAGTTGTGATTCAATGTTTAACATTAAGATTGATCTGTATCTAGCGTCTCTATTGTAGCAACTGTTAGCTAACATTCCATTTACTGTGCTAGCTACTACATAAGAAACGGACTGAATTTGCATAAAAATGGACACTCATTCTGTCTCTTTCAATCCACGTATATCGTACACTGCTTCTGGCAATTCACACTTTAGCAGCTATTTAGCTAGCAAGCTGATCAACCACATAACAAATATAGAAAGGTAATATGTACAAGCTAACTAACATTTTGAGAGTAGCACTTAGCTAACTTGTTACATCAACAACCAAGCCACACGTTTAAATAAAGATACACTCAGAATTCAGGTTGAAAATGAAAAGAAATGGGAAGCACTTACCTAGCTCACTAGCTAGCTACCAACAGATTCTCATTGAAAATCACTCAAAAGCACTGCTTTTTTGAAGCCCCAGCGAAAAAAGTTCATGAACAGTTCACCAATTACCACAAAACTTCCTCACATGTTCTTCAAGTGTTCATGAACTTATGTTCATGAAGAATGTTCCCAAAAAGTCATGAAAATTTATTTTAATGAATGTACATGTTTATGAACTGCTCATAAATGTTAAAGATCTTCATACAATTGGGTACAAGCCAATGTTCGGGGAAACCTGACTAAGGTTTGGGGGGTATTACCTGTGATGGACTAGGATCCCATCCGAGAGGAGTAGCAATACTCCTAGTCGCTACATGCCACAGAAAACAAATTTAAGCACCGGCCTGATGCCACGTCCCAGCAAAAATAGTTCACAAACTATTTGTAGTTCATAGAAACTTTGTCAATTACCAAAAAAAGTTCCTCACATGTTCTTCAAGTGTTCATGAACTTGTACAATGTTCTTGAAAAGTTCATGAACTTATTTTCATGAATGTAGATGTTCATGAACTGTTCCCCAGAATTTGGCCGAATTTAAATCTGTTTGGCTGCAAAATGAAATTAGTTTTGGTTGAATAAAATCTTCTTGGCCGTGAATAAAAATTCTGGCAGTTTTCCTCTATTTCATAGATAATTGGAAAATAAAACAACGGATCACAAGCGCTCAAGGATTTCCTTCATTATTATAGCTCGCTCTGCAGCGTGCATGCACAGTATGTCGCGGCAATCACGCATGTTGGCATGACAAGGCTGAAGATAGTAGAGCACTGCGCAGCCAACGCTGCTCTGAGATCTGTGGCTGGTCCTATATTTCTTCACGGTTTACCGTAAATACGCAGAGAATTTATCCTTAAATTTTGGTCCTAAAAGCAGGGGATCGGCTTACAAAGATGGTACTACCTTAGTCACTCTGTACTAGTGAGATATTTATTTGGGGTCACGTTATAATTCACTTTGCTGTTAGTTCAATGTAAATGATGGACAAAGTATACTTAGACGGGGCCAAACTTGATTAGCTTGTGTTATTTCGTTGGTTCCTTTTGTCATAATGTAATTATCCTGTGTAAAGCTTGAACATTTTGGTAAATAAATACAAGCACAAATTTTATATGCATTTTACACACAGCATGTGGCGCCGCTGGATACCAATGCATGCAGGTGACGGGATGATATTATCCCAGATGGCTGCAATGCGCGCGTACCTGCCCGATCTTTTGTATTATTATGCTGAGCTGCCACTGTGGCTAAATGTTGACATAAATAAAGAAACTTGTGTTTTTGCCAATTTGATTTAATGCAACAGTCGTCTCCTCATGACAGAACACTCCCAAATGTATAATGGGAAAGTCATTTTTATTATATATCTATGCCGTAATGCCAAAATAATTTGGCTGAAAAAATTGGCCGTGAGGAAAAAAAGCATGTGGCCAAATTTGGCCGTGAAATGATCTGAGTTTGGCCGTAAAGTCGAACCGCGATCTGGCAACCCTGGGTTTTGCCAGTGAGAGGCTGAGTGATGTTGCTGCATTCACATGACATGGACATCAACTGGCCAAAGTTTAACTACAGTCTGTTGACGCTTAACATCTTCTACTAAATTCACACTTGTTTTGAGCTGCATTGTCAGCTTAAATTGGGTAATTTGCAAGCTTGTGTTCCCCCTCCCTCTCTGTGTTAGTTGTCTTGCGACAGGTGATCAGTTTATGATGATTATTATTATTATTGGTATATATGATTTGGTTTCATTTATTCTAGTCTCATATCGAGTTTTGTTCATGGGAAACTGAAATTTATAGTTTACCCACCTTTTACTGGCAACCCTGTGTGCCAATGCACAAACAATACTTCACAAAATTCTAAAAATATATATATATATTTATGGACAAACTCTAAATAACAACATGTGAGAAATACTGTATGATATTAATCTTCCAGTGGAATCAACGAAAATCAATCACTGATTTAATTAAAAATCAATTTCTTCCAAAACAAGCTTTCACAATTAATATTGTATTATTGGAAATAACGTCTTCCAAAATTAAACCAGGTATTAAATTCCACCTATTTACCAGGTATTAAATTCCACCTCCAGACTATTTAGGTTTAATCCAAGAGCCAGGCTGTAGCAGGGCAGCCAGGGCGCGCATTTGTTGGGAGGCATTACTAGTGACAGGACCCTTCAACTGTCACTTGAACCTCCTCAGACTCCATGCCTTACGGCTGCCATCCATTCGATCCCCAATCCTGCCGCTGACCACAATGTAGCAGGCAAAGGACCCGCCTTGAACCTCTAGGCTCCCGGGCAGTCAAACGCGCCAGCCAAAGAGCCAGGCTCGTTGGCAAGGTAGCCAGGGCGCGTGCTTGTTAGGAGGCATTACTAGTGACAGGACCCTTCAACTGTCACATCTCCCCCTTTTCGGGAGCGTGTCCTCACGCCCCATGCCTTACGATGCTGCCATCCATTCGATCCCCAGATCCTGCCGATTACGCCAGAATGTAGCAGGCCGAAGGAGGACCCGGGCGGGGACTTGAACCTCTAGACTCCCGGGTAATAGTCAAACGCGCTGACCACATCGCCAAAGAGCCAGGCTCGTTGGCAAGGTAGCCAGGGCGCGTACTTGTTAGGAGGCATTACTAGTGACAGGACCCTTCAACTGTCACATCAGTGTTCAGGAACAACAGTATACTGAGCCATTACATTACTTCTTGTTTCACCAGGGTATAAAAATAAGGTAACACGCATGCAATATTCCTTCGTCATCCAACACCATGAAGAAAAAACAACTTCAAAAATCTGATAATGGTTACTAGAAGATTCACAAACGATTGGATATGCCACTGAGCACTGTCAGGGCAATTATTAAAAATTCCAGAGATACTGAACTGTTGAAAACCTCAAAGGTAGAGGATGTAGCTGCATTCTGCCCCCCAGCATACTGAGGAAAATGGTAAGAGAAGCAACAAAATCTCCAAGAATCACTGTGAAGGAATTGCATGCCTTGCTGGCATCTTGGGATCACCAGGTTTCTAAAAGTGCTATCAGACACCACCTCTACAACCACAGGCTCTTTGGAAGGATTGCCAGAAGGAAGTCTTTTCTGACCAGAAGACACAGGAGCAACTGCTTGGAGTTTGCAAAACATTGTTTAAATTGTAACTGGACCAACATGCTTTGGCCAAAATTGCACGTTTCGATCAGATACAGCATGGGCATGTTTAGCGCCGAAACAGAGATGCATACAAGGAGAAGCACCTCATACCCACGGTGAAATGTGATGGTGGGTCAGTCATGTTTTTGGACTGTTTTAATTCAAGAGGTCCAGGAACACTGGTTAAGATTGATGGCATAATTGTAATTCCACGAAGTATGAGGATATTTTGGCTGACAATCTGGTTGCCTCCACTAGAAGGCTGGAACTTAGCCATAGGTGGACTTTCCAACAAGATAATGACTAAAAGCATACCTCAAGATCTACACAAAAATGGTTCTGTGACAAAAAAAATCAACAACATTCTGCAGAGGCCATGTCAGTCGCCAGACCTCAATCCATTCAAAAACCTGTGGGCTGAGTTGAAGAGGGCAGTCAACAAATGCAAACTCAAGAATCTGAAGGATGTTGGTAGGATCTGCTAAGAGCAATGGTCCAAAACCTCCCCAAATATGCGTCTTAATGGAGCTCTGTCACGATTACTGGGCATACTCTCAACTTTGAACGGAGTAAATCCGTTCAAATGTAAGTCAAAATCTAGAAGGTATTTTTCTTCTTCTATGATCATTAGCCATAGCAACCAGCTTACATTCTTTACAATCCAATTTCCATAGAAAGCTCTTTAATATAAAAAGCATAATGGCAGAGTAACTAAAATATATAAATACAATGCTAAATGAAGATGGATTGGTAAGGATGGAATTACTCGCGATTTACAGATGCGTGTTCGGTCCGCCTCCGCCGTGCTGCGTGCTTGCTGCGTGTATTGCCGTCTGTCAATTTACACTGACTGCGTTTTTGATGCGTAACAGCACCGGACGGCTATAGTAGCAAGACTAATGAGCAAGCCTGACGAGATAACATGGTAATGACAAAATCACGCGCAATCGCCCGAGATAAACGGTACATGTTGCACTGAGTGCAACTACAAACAGGCAACAGCCTTTGTTCTTTACCGAAAGGGTTGAGGAATGGTTGACTTGCTTCGGTTTGTTTATTTTTAGAGATTTTGTGCTTCCACGGTGGATAAGTAGCCTATTTATTAATAAATGTTCTTAATTTCCTGTTCGTGTTGGGTTTGCCATTTGTTTGGAAAGGGCTCTGTCGATAAAGTTTAGCTTACATGTATTTTCTTACTTTGGTTGCTGTCCTAGCCCACAACACGAACTGGCGCCAACACGGATTTTGAAAATTAACCGTATGTTTGAAATGTTTTGTCTATGTACCGATCGATCTACTGTGTTGAAGTGCTGCGTTTCTGCTGCGGCATCTGTCTTGCATATCTGCTGCGCACATCTGTTTTTTGCCGGAGCTGGGATGGACATGAAATGCAATGCAGCGGATCTAGTGTAAACACTCTCATTGACTAAAGTGAACCCTATCAGCTGTGCTGCCGTGGCGGAGCGCAGACGGACCAAACACGCATCTGGTGTAAATTGGGGGTTAGATTATGACTTGCAGTAAAGCAAATTCATTTTCTTGGGATGTAGGTTCTAAGCATGCTCAGTAATTGTGACACAACTCCTTTAACCTTGTCAAAAATGACAGGAAAAGACTCCATGCTGTTATCTTTGCCAGATGTGGTTGCACTAAGTACTAAATGAAGGGTGCCAATTACAACGTATTATGAAACCTTGATTTTTATTTTTTACTTTGTTTTGTATAACATGATTGTTCTGATTCTTGTTTCCATCGACACATTAATAAAGGAAAACATTTCCCACATGCTGGTATGTTCCATTTCTCTATACAGCTGGTGGACATCTCACGATAATTAGGTTCATTGGCAACGGGTCAGAAACATTACGATAATAAGTAAAGATGTGTATAGTAGAATGAGAAGAAAATAAATACATGAATAAATACACTCTACATTGAGAGTAATGTGTGAAACAACAATTTTGACCCTGACAGAACTGAAGGAGTAAAAACAAGATATCCTGAAAAGTTTCTGTTTGAATTGCCTGATGCTCTTACAGTCTCCAGCCTATTTATATATTTCATGTGCAGGAGACAGGCAGAACTTAAACCTTTATGTTTCAACCAACTTCAGTCCTAATTGTGTCAACACACCGGCTACATTATTTAGCTTGTATTTTTAGGGGTCAGATTTGACAGAGTAGGTGGTATGAATCTGCTTGAAATATTTAAAGTGGGATTACAGGTACCTGTTGAAACTTTGATGCATAGCTTGCCTCTGGCTAAACATGGGTATGGATCTGTGTTCCAGCAAGACGTGGGTGGGGATTATCTTTTTTATTAGAGTTCATGTGCTGTCTGACGTGGTTGGGTATCCATTTTCCGCACACGATAAGATGGCTGACAGTGCACAGCTGGCTTTGCTAAGCAGCACTTGGCACTTTTTTTGCTGGGGCATGAGTTCACAGGTAAATCTACAAAATTTTGTAATGTTTAGGAGCCAAATTTGCAATCATTTTTTATGTTACAGAACAAAAAGAAATTTTAAAGTGAACAAAGGCAAAACCATGAGGTCTGCCACTAATAAAAGGGTTGAAATTCGACTGATTTGAAAGGAGACAAATGAATGCCAAAGGGGGAAAAGTGAGCAAACGCTTTCCTACAAATAGGGTCGTATTCACCATGGTCATTGAGCTACTGAAGGGAATCGAATATTCGCTTAAATGAAAGAATCTACTTCTATTTCACAGGAACTAAATCGGCCAAAGCGCAATAAGTGGGTTAAATCTCAACGGAGGTGCTGAAGTTTTTTTTCACTGACAAAAGTAATTTATCTTAGGGTATTTACTTATTTAGATCCTTACATAATTCATTTCTTCAATTAATAATTCACTGATCTTAATTTATTTGTCATTTAAGTGGCTTAGGTAATTAAGTGCTGAATTATACGTAGTAATAATAATAATAATAATAATAATAATTATTATTATTATTATTACAATTTAACAATATGTTCAATATTTTCCTATTTAGACAATAGCTATGCATAGAATTCTGTCATACAAATAAGCCTCTCTTTAGGATTCCTCATTACTTCTTCATTACTACACCAGTAATTTAATGCCTTGCTCACATTGTGTATGTGCTGATGGTGGGGATTCCATTCATTCTGGGGAGGACTGAGCAGAAAAATGCTTTTTGGAACCAATCTGAGAGGTCTGTAGCACAATTGTCCATATATGGTAGTGTTTTTGGACTAGCCAGGAGAACTATGGGTCAGTGCAGACTCTGCTGGAAAAATTTCTGGCAAGGTGCTGTTAAAACACCCTCCTGAACCACACAGCGAGGGGCTCTAGGGCCCACTGCTCTCATACCAGAGATAGGGCACCATTAGAGGCTGCTCTGATCCCTCTTATTCATGAGGTCAGCCAGGATTTTCCTGTCCCGTTATGACTTGCCATAATTGTTTAAAAGGATTCTAATCTGAAGAAAAACAAATTCTATGCCTTGACTGTTTCTGTGGATATGGGCATAATACCTTACATGCAGTAATTTTCACTTCAGGAAAAAAGTTTTCCCAAGATTTGACAATCTCTTGGGACATTAAACAAATTAACGATTTTGTGGTTCTTCACGAAGAGCAAAGAAATGTGGAAATCTGAAGAGATACGAATATTTTTCATTGCTTCCTCCATCTTACTCTTTTGTTCACTAGCTTTTTAAAAAGTGCAAAATTAGTGAGTCAGATTGTTACCTCCACCAAGGAGGTTATGTTTTTGCCGGCTTTGGACTGTCTGTCTGTCTGCCTGTGTAGACGTTAACTCAAAACATAATGAAAGGATATCTCTGAAATTTAGTGGGTGGGTTGCCATTGCATCAGGGATGGACCCTATTGATTTTGACCACGATCGGTCAAAGAATATGGCCACCACGGCAGCCATCTTGAAATCCTATGACACGTGGGTTGATTGGTCTCGCATCAGGGACGGAACCTATCATTTTGAAACGCACTGCATCAAACAATATGGCTGCTATGGGAGCCATCTTGAAATCCTATTTTGCAGATACCTTAAATTTCTTATGAACCATTGTTCATTCAGCAAGATTTCGACTGTGCTGCCCTGGCGGAGATTTGCACTTTTGGAGTGCTTCTAATATTAGATCTGCTTTTGTGAATGAACAACAATGGCAATTTTTGAGTATGTATACTGCTGAAAGGAACAGAATGGTGAAGATAGGTGCTCTTGCAATGTTATGGTGTTCTTGAAGTTGTCGCTGAGCATTTGAGAATGCGGACAAGTGAGACATTAAATAACATTGTTGACTGCGCCATGGGGGTGCTATCAACTATTGGCTCTTTTCCTTTCTAATGCACACTCCATCACAACAGTTCATCAAGCACATATACTGAATTCCATTGATGTTTTTTTTCTCTAAGTAGGAAACCATGCTGTTATCTCACAAATGTGAGGAGTATTTTATGTGCTTGAAAAAAAAATATTCTGTTCATTTAAAAAGTTCAAAATTGGGAAGAACTTTATGTTTATTTATTTGTTTATTTGTTAGGGACAATGTATTTTGATGAACAGTATGTTCATCCAGAGTCTCTCCATCTCGGATCATCAAATGGTCTGCGCCTGACCCCCTCAGATTTGCCTGAAAAAATTCTGTGTGGTGGGTAATATTTCCAATAGACCAAATCCAAAATTTCAGATCTCTACTCTTTTTACTTTTCTCACAAAAAAAATTCCTAAGTGGAGCAAAATGGACCCATTTTTAGATGTTGTTGTCTGAGTGACCATTTTCAAACTGGAATATCCCTAGAACTATTTTTTGCTGAGCCATGAAATTTTTTGGGCTAAGAGTCCTGGTCCAATATGTCATGGAAGTAGACTTATAGCATTCTTACTCAATTCTTACTTGAATGCTGGCCCTCTGGATTTCTTATAAAAATTTACTATACGAAATCTGGATGGGTCTTTAAATGTCCATAGAAACCTCAGTTTTCAATGTAAAACTTCTTATTTTGCAGAGAGTCTGACATGAACCATGTCTATGACATTTTATGATATCAGGTCATAAAGTCTGATTGTTGCTGAGATATTTAATTCCAAAAATGAGAAAAAAAAACACATTTTCGTCAGTATTCGGGACAATTTTCCCCATTAATGACACCAGATATCAACATAAAACTTTATTTTTTTGAAAGAGCATTTTTTTATTGACAAATATAAAAAAATTGGTATGGGGTATCGCCTCATTTTCATGAAATAAATTTTTGAAATATTAATGTTTTTGCGACATTCCCTATTGCAGTAAGACCTGGTGTTCAACAATTTCACTTCTCAAATGCCTGAAATAATCTAGTTTATGCAATCTACATGTATGTATTCAGATGATTAACCTCTATCCAAATAATTGGAATACACCACCCATTAGAACAGGGCTATTTAACCGTGTCCAGAAAGGGCCGGTGTGGGTGCAGGCTTTCATTCCAACCAAGCACTTGCACACCTGACACCACTAATCAACCCCAAGAGTCTTTGCTAATGAGCTTGATTAGTGGTATCAGATGTGTCAGTGCTTAGTTGGAATGAAAGCCTGCACCCATACCGGCCCTTGCAGGATGATGTTGAATAGCCCTGCATTAGAAGTTCCAGTAGATAGTAATGATATTGCAAGTGGGCAGACTTGGCTAAAAAAAAAAACTCAACTGTATGGAAAACCAACTTTGGTAAATTTTTATTCTCAATCTCTAATTGATGCATACTGCTTTTGAGATGAGGAATACAAATTCTGTGGTGCAGTTTAACACACAAAAATATTTCTTGTAAGCCATTTACAAGCACAACATTAGTTAAAAGTCCCCCTTTTATAATTGGCCCTGACTTTTGAACTATTAATGCGAGAAACCTGAAATTTTGCATGCCCTGATGATATAGATGAAGGTATATGTGTGAATATTCATAAAAATGTTAGGTAATCATACTGGACAATTTCAGAATCTTATGTTCTCATTCCGTTTTCCTTGTCTTGCCATGTGTCTGTTCTTGTTCCTGCCCTGCACTGCCAGTTGGAATCCTCTCCATGTCTGCGTTCCTGTCCATGTTTTGTTTTCTCAAGTAAAAGTATATGCACTCCTTCTTTGCTATTGGCTGGTTGCGGTATTTCCACTTTCCTTCAGCACTGTTCTGGCTTTGGGTCTTTCTAAGCTTAGTGTCAATTAACTGTTTTCAGTTACTAATATCTACCAACATTCACAGGAGGTCTTTTTTCTTAGACAGGCACTTTACGAATATTACTAATTTAGGTAGGGCGTTAATTGTCATGATTTCCTGCTTTGATATTATTTCAGATCTTGCTTTACTTTGCTGCATAACTTTTTCACTCTTCCTTCAATCTGCATACTTCATTGGTACTTAGCTGTGCACACCCATTTTCTTAATGGGCTTGTTATGTCATTAAGCCTTGTTCAATGTCTCATGTTCTTGATTTGTTCCTTCCCTGTTCTGCTCAGGTGTTCCTCATTCTCTCATCAGCCCTATACCTTCTTATTCTGCGGAGGCTTTCCAGTTGGCCCGTTGTTTCTAGTGATGGCCAAACGAGGCTTTTTATTAAGCTTCGGACCCTTTTGGACCTTTGTATTGAAAATTGGTTCACTACTCGAAGCTTCATTCACTGAGCACGTGGGTGACATCTGCTGGCACAGAGATTGTTGTACAGCCTTGCAAAGGTGACGCTGACGCACCTTGCTTGTGCACTTCGAATATGTTGTGTTGTGAAAAATACTTAAAGCTGAAATCTAACTTCGTCTTACATGTGTCTGTTGTTTTTCTTCCTTACCTTAGTAATTCATATTATATTATAATAACATTAATTACATCCACAGCCTCATTGAATCCTGTAAATATTTCCTCTGTCCAAAAAACATATTGTATTATGTTTTTTGATTGTGCATACTGGGTGTGCTTGTGCGACTTGGGCATTATTATTTTTGAATAAAAATGTCTAACAGAGCGCTGTTTCATCCATCTTAAATACATTTGAAATTGCGCCAATGTTTCAAAGCTCCGCCTATTGAACCAAACCGGTCAGCTGATTCCTGAATGAAGCAGTGAAGTGGTTCGAACGTCATCAGTCACGTGGTTTTTCCCGATATGGAGCAAGCTCTGGCACAGTGCTTCAGAAAAATACCCTGTCGAGTTTGAAGCGCGCTTCGAACCTTGGTATCAGTGGTAACATCACTAGTTGTTTCCATGCTGCATGTTTTATACTCTTGATTATATCTTCGAGTTTATACTACCCTATTTGTTTCAGCTCATTGAGTGTAGTTTTTTGTTGGTTTTGTGCCCCTTTAATCCTGCAGTTTTTTTTTTTTTTTTTCAGTTTAGTTTTTTCAGCTTTTTAAGTGGAGATTTTTGTTGGCCTTGTGCCCTCTTTTTCCCTGCATTATTTCATTTAATTTGTGAAGTTTCTGTTGGCCCTCATGCCTTGTTTGTTTGAAATCTTCTGTTCAATAAAAATCATTCTTTGGATTCACGACTTGCTACTGATGTCCTTCTGCAAACGTAACACAAATTTTGGTGATTTGGCATGGAATGACCAAGTTACATTTATGCATCCGCATGGCCCAGCAAGGAGTTACTTTTGGCTGAAAAGGCAAGATATCTGTTGGGTTCCTATCAAGCACATTGTTATGAAAATAGATAGTGCAACTAATTCTGCTGGTCGTCAATATGTTCTCAGGGAAAATGAAACTGAAAAATCTGACACTTTCACGGAGAACTTCAAATAAAATATTGCCTTTTTGACAGTTGAACCTGTAGTGCCACTTATATCCAATAATCACTTAATTTTATTTCAATAAGTTTATGATAAACAGAATGTTGAACTTAATTTGCAAGAACTGGTGCTATTAATCACTAATTAATCATGGAGATACTTTTTGGTTTGTATTTCAGTTGAAAGTTTGTGCAAATGGAAAAATATTAATGAATCATCTGTTAAAATGGCCATATTAGTAACTGGCTCATTGAATATTAGGAAAATTTACAATGGAATCAGTAGCGAAACTATGATTTTTTTTTTTTTTTTTTTTATTACAGGAAGATGAGGCAAAACCCCATCCCAAATTTTGTAATATTTTGTTAATAAAAATATGCTCTTTCAAAAAAATAAAGTTTTATGTTTATACCTGGTGTCATTCATGGGTAATATTGTCCCAAATACTGACAAAAATGTGTTTTTTCTCATGTTTGGACTTTAATATCTCAGTAACCATCAGACTCTATGGCCTGATATTGTAGTGTGACATAGACAGGTTTCTATGAACATTTAAAGACCCATCCAGATTTTGTACAGTAAATTTTTTTAGGAAATCCAGAGGGCCAGCATTCAGGTATTAATTGAGTAACAAGGCTACAAGTCTATTTCCATGACATATTGGACCAGGACTCTTAGCCCACAAAATTTCATGGCTCTGCAACAAATAGTTCTGGAGATATTTTAGTTTGAAAATGGTCACTCAGACAAACACATCTGAAAACGGGTAAAAAAACAGGTCCATTTTGCTCCACTGAGGAATTTTTTGTGAGAAAACTAAAAAGAGTAGAGATCTGAAATTTTTGATTTGGTCTATTGGTAATATTACCCACCACATAGAATTTTTTCAGGCAAACCTGAGGGGTCAGGCGGGGAACTTTTCCTTAATTTGATGAATTGAGACGGACTGACTCTCCAGGCCTCAGGCTGATTTTTAATACACAAATAGGTCAAAATAGCACAAAAATGAATGAACCACATCCATATGTTTAGTTGCATGGTTTTTCCACTTAAGTCTGGGAGATCACTTGCCTTGCCCTGATGGCAATGGTTTCTGGGCTCATTCCAGTCTTTTTTTTTTTCTTCTTAACAAATCGATATTATTCCAGGAACACCATAATAATCATTTCAAAAAGAAATAAGGAGTTTCCTGAGGATTTTTAAAGCTTATCCTTAACTTCTTCCAATAGGTGAGCTGAAGAGCAAGAAAAATGCAGAAAGGGAAGGGAAGAAGACTTTAAAAAACAAGAATCTAATGAGCTGTACATCCTAATGCACAGACCCTTTGACCTTTCAGCCCATCTATTCAACTGTGCTCTGCAGGAGTCTGCAACTTCACCCACCCAGCATTTATTCAAAACCCACCTTCCCTAATCTTGGCCTTGACACCTGACACAGTGTTTGAGAGGGACATTTAATCACTTTCAAACCCTCTGTAATGGTTTATATGCAGAGATTTCTCTTTGCATTTGCGGGGGGAAGGGGGTGGGGGGAGTGACACAAGGCATGAACAGACCATAATGTTCACAGGGTCATTGCAGTAGGTCATTACTGTCCAACTCTTACCACTCAAAAAATCATCATCAGTCATACTGTTTATTTCTGAATATCATTTCTGATCAGTTGTGGAAGTAAATTTCTGTTACAACCCTGCTTCCAAAAAAAGTTGTAACACTGTCAAAAATGTAAATAAAAACAGAAAGCAATGATTTGCAATTCATGTAAACCCCATATTTAATTGAAAATACTGTTGTACAAAGACAACACATCAAATGATGAAATTGAGAAATTTCATTGTTATTTTGAGAAATTTCATTGTTATTTTGAAAAAAAATCTACTTATTTTGATTTGATGCCAGCAACACGTTTCTACATGTTTATGGGCAGCAGGGTGGCATAGTGGTTAGCACTGTTGCCTTACAGCAAGAAGGTCATGGGTTCGATTCCGGCCTGGGGCCTTTCTGTGTGGAGTTTGCATGTTCTCCCCCTGTTTGCGTGGGTTTTCTCCGGTATCCGGTTTTGCCCAAAAAAACATGCATCATAGGAACACTCCAACCAGTTGACCAAGGAACTGGCTTTAGAACTGGAGTTGGTCCCCGGGCAACAAAAGGATGGGTCAAATGGAAAAAATTACCCCCACGGGTTTCATGAATCTTAATCTTAAAAAAAAAGTTGGTACGGGGGCAACAAAAGGCTGGAAAAGCTGTATGATGCTAAAAACCACACCAGGTGGAATATCTTCCAGCTAATTAGGTTAATTGGCAACAGGTCAGTAATCTGACTGGTTTTAAAAGAAAGCATCCCAGAGAGGCTGAATCTTTCAGAAGTAAAAATGGTGAAGGCTTCACCAGTCAGTGAAATGCTGCATGGGCAAATAGTTCAACCATGTAAGAATACTGTTTCTCAATGTAAAATTACAAAGAATTTGGGGATTTCATCATCTACAGTGCATCATATCATTACTGCACATGGCATGGGTAGCTTGCACATCTGTGAAGACACCCTTAAAGCTGAACAATATATACAGATTTGGGAGCAATGTATTCTGCCATCCAGTTATGTTTTTCCAGGAAGACCTTGCTTATTTTAGGAAAACAAGGCCGAACACCACATTCTGCACATATTACAATAACGTGGATCCATAGAGTAGGGGTGCTAAACTTGCCTGCCTGCAGTCCAGACCTGGCACCCACCAAAAATATTTGGCACATTATGAGATTAGATATATGACAACAAAGGGCACAAAGCGTTTAGCAGCTGAAATCTTACATCAAGAATATATGGGAAAAAATTTTGCTTCCACAACTACTTCAGTAGTCCCACATGTCTACAGAATGTTGTTAAAAGAAGAGGTGATGCAACACAGTTGTAAACATGCCCTTTTTCCGACTTCTTTGAAGCGAGTCGCTGGCATCAAATTCAAAAGGAGCAAATATTTTCCAAAAAAACAATAAAATTTCTCAGTTTCAGCATCTGATATTAGTTTAAATGATTTGAAAATCATTTAATTGTATTTTAATTTAAATTTTACACAGCTTCCCAACTTTTTTGAAAACAGGGTTGAATGCAAATGAAAGATTTTGGGGGGTGGGGGGTATACACCATGTCATCGTAAAAATAAAAAAAATGTATTTCCGATTGATCGGATATTTGCAGGACACATTTTAAACCCAGTTATTGCGATGCACTGAAATCATTTGTGGAAACCAATTACCTCAACAAAATTGTGTAAGCCAACTTAATGACCTTGTGTTCACAGCAGTTAAAATATAGTGAGATACATTTTTAAAATGTGTCTCATGATTTTTTGAGTATAGTTCACCCAAGGCAATTAAGTTAGCTTATACATTTTTTGAGGTAATCAGTTTGCACAAACACTACATACCTGAGTTTACAGAACATAGCTTGTTGAGCGACATATCTGTAGTGGGTGCTAGTAGAATAAGGGCAGGTTTTGCATGGTACTCTCACTGTTACTCATGTCTAATATGGAGTTTCTTCAACAAGAAGTCCACCAGGATAAGTACACAGTTAATTATTCAAAATCATGCAACAAATTTAGCCACTGTGAGACCTTGCCGCCCTCTCTTTTCACTCTCATGAGGGATGGATAAGCTTAAGAAAAACAAAAAAATTGCACATTTGTGCATCATTCTCTTTGTGAGTGCCTGCGTTTGCTTGCATGTGTGTGTGTGTGTGTGTGTGTGTGTGTGTGCATGTGTATGTGCATGTGTGTGTGTGTGTGTGTGTGTGTGTGTGTGAGAGTGTGTGTCTCTGTGTGTGCATGCATGTTGATTTTGGTGTGTTCTTGAAATCAAACCCAAGATACTTTGGGGAGATATTGTCTCCTTGTTGGGAGCTGGGGAGGGGGTGTAGCCAGAACAAATGGTTTGAGATAAGATAGGGTTTCACAGTGACTAATGCTTTAGTCAATATTTCCAGAATGGCTTCTTATTACCCTCTCCAGGATTCAGTCTCATTGGTTTATTTATTTATTTATTTTTTTTTAAATGGGGAGTTTTTTTTTTTCTATGCCGCTGAATCTTGATTATATCAATCTTGAAATAAGGCACTGAGAAAAATAGGATGATCAGTATCACTGCAAGTGTGTACATTTTATGACTGTATGCTATTCTTCGCTGTTACAGCATTATCTCCAAAGAGTATGAGGAGTTGTATAATTAGGGAATACATATAAACAAATATCAGGTACATGCAAGGATTATTGCAACCTCTTCTGTGATCCGTCATTGGGTTTGTTTCTTGTGTGCATATTTAAAGTAGACATGAATAGAGAAATCTGAAAATTGGCAAATTTTACCTCTATGGAAAGCTAATGTCATGGCGATGATGAATAAAACACTTTCTGGACGCTAACTGAAATAGGAAGAGACAAAAGAGGCATTTTGAACACCCTTTCAACTCGTGTGCATCCCCAAAAAGACCCTTTCTGATGATGTAATTTGTGGGAGACAGGGACACACAATAAGGAAGTTGACTGCATCGACCATCATCTGCCTGTTGTAATTTGTTAATTTCTTGGTCTTGTTTTGTCTTATATTTCTAGTGGATTAGATTTATGTTCATCAACAAGTATGTTATTGTTGATGACGCAGAGCAAATGTCCCTGTAATATCTTGTTTTCGTTTTTTTCTCCGTGCAACAAGCAGAAGTGTAAAACTTTCCTTAAAGAAGTTCTGGGTCGTAGAAGCCAGCCTTTGTTTACCTTATGGAAATGAAAAAATCCATCATGATGACCAGACAAAGATCCGAGTTGGATTGAAACCTTGTCCCTATTTAATAAATTTTAAAAAATTAATGGTGGCTTGGAGTAAGTGTGCAGGCGTCCCTTCTTTCTCCATTGATGCATTGTATTTGATAGCCTTGCACCTATATGTGATGTGCATTTAATTCTATTTCTTCTTACATCATCTTGATTCACTGCCAAAATGACAAGGGCAGGAAAAAAAAAAAAAAAAAACTATACTGTGTATTCTCTATTCGTGGTGTATTCTGCCATGGTCAATTGGTGCCAGCTTCCAGTCATGGCAAAAAGCACAGTAAACATAGTGAACACTCCTGCTCAGAAATTTTAAAAAAAATGTTGCTATCGGGCACTTTGTCAAATAAAGACATCCCTACACTGTGAAAGCTTTCAGGATGTAACCAACATTATCAAAATCAGGTAAGTTAAACAGATAATTAAACACCTCAAATTTCTATTCATAAAAATAAGTAAAATGACGATTTCAGAGAGATTAAAAAAAATTATTTCTGCATGGTTTTCACAGCCAACAGTGCAACAGGAACTAACCATTTTTACTCATAAATCATACGCATCCAAATTGGTTGAAGCACTACATGCATTGTTTTGCCATGACCAGAAGTTGAAGCCAACTTACCAAGAGAGAGGGCTTTGCGCAGTCTCGCCTTTTTAGGTTGCCGGCCGTAGACCAGTAACCTATTGTCGTCACTTTGCATCCGGCGGCGGTGTCGGCGTCGTTCATTTAAAGCCGTATCTCCAAAACGGTCTGATGAATTTTTTTTTCAAATTTGGGGATGTGATCAAATCGGTCATCAAGTTAATGCCCAAGCAAAAATTTTTTTGATTGAATCGTTCGTTTAGACTTAGCGGCCATTTTTATGTCGAAAATGGCCATTTTTGGCACTTAGGTGCAATTTCCTCAAAAACTGTCTGATGAATTTTTGTTTTTATCGCAGCAATGGAATCAGTATCATGACCTGCTTCAACAGTGTAAACGGTGTTTTGCTTGAATCGCTCCTTAATAGCGCCACCTAGGCAACGTGTCTGGACTTCATCATTTTTCGGGGCGTTTTGTGCTATAACTCTCTTAATATAGCATTTAGAGCTTAGGTATGTTTGAGGCACCTTTAGGTAATCAGGTATGCCGAACATTGTGAGTCAGTCACTTTTGACCTTGGGCCTCAAGGTCAAGGTCAAATGGCAAAAATGTGCTATAACTCTCTTAATATAGCATTTAGAGCTTAGGTATGTATGAGGCACCCATTAGGGAATCAGGTATGCCAAACATTCTCAGTTTATCGAATTTCACCTTGAGCCTCAAGGTGAAGGTCAAATGGCAAAAATGTGTTATAACAGCTTAATGTGACATTTAGAGCTTAGGTATGTGTGAGGCACCTATAGGGAATCATGTAAGCCAAACATTCTCGGCAAGTTGAATATGACATTGGGCGTCAAGATCAAATGGCAAAAATTGCTGTAACTTGCTGAATATGGCAATTAGAGCTCAGGTATGTTTGGGGCATCTATAGGAAACCATGTATGCTGAACATTCTTAAGCAGTCAGTCAAATTTGATGTTGGGCCTCAAGGTGAAGGTTATGTGACAAAAATGGCCCATATTTGTTTAATATTGTTTGTAGAGCTTAGGTATGTATTGGGCACCAATTGCAAATTATGTATGCTGGTTGTTTTCGATATATTGGATTTGACCTTGGGCAACAAGGTCCAGGTAATGACAAAACGGCCTAAAAGTCCTTTAATGTTGGCTTTAGATCTTCGGTATGTATTGGATAATAATGACAAATTATGTATGCTGATCAAACACATCATATTGGATTTGATTTTGGTCTTCAAGGTCAAGGTCATGTGACAAAATCAATCTATTTATTTCCTCGTTTAATAATATCTTTAGAAATTAGTATGTATTAGGCACTAACCTATATAAAATAAAAATTTTTACAGGCATTGTAACCGCATGGTCAACCTTATTTCACGATCAACTGCGGCAATAAAAACTGGTCAAAACCCATTTTTGGACGTTTGTTCCTATTAGCATCATGGAATAGAAAGAATAATACTAATTAGACCCACTTTCCCACTCGGTGGCAGTGTTGAGTAAAAAAAATCATTGTCTGAAAGCAGAGCAAGAACCAGAAGTGAATTGAGAAGATGGCGTACTTCACAAATTGACAGCAGACGACAGTGAATGTTCAGGTTAGAAAAAAATCTAATCGGATTTTATGATGTAGACTTCTTAAAGATTATATTTTTGCTAAATGGCAGAAATTTTGCTGTCTGTCACTCATGAAAAAGTGTGACTGCTCAGTCGAGTCGCCCGATAATGGTAACTAAAACCCCTTTCTCACTGAGCTGCGTTGGCCTGTGGAAGTGTGCGGATGAAACAGTTCTCTTCTTTCGCAAAGAAGAATTGATTCAAAGAACTGTGAATTGATTCGCAGTGGTACGGGACCATTCGCCATCACCGCCGAAATTGTCCGAGCTGAAGCTTTTTAACGCCAATATCGTGTAGACAACGTGTTGCTTTCACAAGAATTTGTGTTGGCTTGCTGTTGAATCCGCGGACTGATGCTAGTTACTTTTCTCCCGTTGGAGCTGTAACTGCCGGCAACCTTCAGGGCCCTTGGCGCTCTAGTTTTCTATGTCATTGCACTGCCATGTTTTCTACTGCCTACAAATGGTGAAAGGATGGTATTGCATATTTGCTCATTCCATTTCATACAATGGTGGTGGCACAGCTTTGAATCTCCCCTGAAGAAACCAATAGCATGAGACTGCGTAAAATACGAGTTAATATCATTGGCTGTTGGTAATCTCAAGCAGCACTGAGGCACCAAGGTGCCTTTTCGCATTCTGAACTGAAGCCATTTCTGGGGCTGGCCATGAAGCCAGATTGAACTGCTGCACTAATGTAGTTCTGCATCACATTGTCCAAGTCTCATAATCTAACCAGGTCATTCAAATCCTGCACTTTCTACATGCCATGCTTTCCAGCACTTTATCCCTGCAAATTCATTTATCCCCATTTGTTACTGTGTTTTTTTTTTCCCCCTCCGGGATTAAAAATAGCAGAGCTGCAGATTAAAATGTGAAAGAAAATATCTGCCATGTAACAACAGAATGGCTTCAACCTAGAAATCCCTCATAACATTTAAAATTCTCACTCACACATCCAAAAGAAAAAATAAAAAGAAAAAAGTAATACAAGAGAGCACTTAACCTTACACCTGTGGCAGGATTGTGAGATTTTGGAGACTTGATGTTTATTTTATGTGCTTTATTCCTAACGGATGGCACACAGGTGTCAAATGGAATTTTACATGAGTATAAAACCAAGAATGATTGTCATCTGGTTCATGTAAATGTAAATGTCACGTAATTCCAATGGGGAAAATGAAAAAAAGGAAGTAAAAAAAAAAAAAAACCTTCTGCCAGAACCCTGCATAAAAAGTTGCCTGAGGCAAGATCAGTGTCTTGGTTTGGGGCATGTCTAGCCCCTGGCATTCAAGCTGATGGCCTGTCTGCAATTTTGTGCCAAAATACGGAGTAGACTTTTAAATCACATTGCTCCTATTGGCATTTAATTCCAGGTTTATACTTGTTTATTCTGTTTATGCCAAAGCATATTTAGTATTTTGCATTATATTATAGAGAGCTTGGTATGGAAGTGCTGGACAGAGACACAGTTATACCAGGCCTATTATGTATGTTTAAACACATATTTCGCACTTTCATGTAAAAGTTTACAGAGTGCTCCGATCCATCTTGCGTGAATCATGTAAAAATTACAAGCCTTTAAAATTGTGCTACTGTCCCAAACTTGCTAAATGGCTCTCACTGATGTCATTTTTTTACATGGGATTTTGATGCAGATAGGTTCTTGTCTACCTTGAGAGGAGCAGGTTGAGAACTGTATTTGAGTGAGTGAGTATTGATATAAGTTCAAAATCAACTTTATTTTTTATTTTTTTAAAGTTTTTCCCTGCTCCCATGGGTGGCATGTGACACTGATAATATCCTGAGGTGGCTTAGTTTTAGCAAAGAATAAGAGATTTATGGCACTAAGATTCATCATTTGCTGGCAAAGGATTCTAAAAGGCTCTTTACACTTACATATTACAAACCCCTTTTCAGTAAAATTCATGACCATGCTTAATTATTAACTGCACGGCCATAAAGTACTGTGGTCGCTCATGGGTGTCCAGACCTCTTCCGTGACGGGGTAAGTTAAAAGAAACAAAATGGATGAAAATGCTTTTTGATGCCACATGAAGGCAACTGCAGTATGGTAAAGGCTGACCACATATTTATTTTTTATTTATTTTATAACTCTGCTTTATTTTTGTCAACTGCATTTGAAATAGTACAGTGCCTGTTCAAAATGTGCCTTTTCAGAATGAACAGATTGCTGCTTGGCCTTCAGTATTGGTGGTTGTGTGGTATTGCCCCCTGCAACTTTCTAGAGAATGCTTGAGAATAGCTCAGCCAAGCAACTTTGCACTCAACACTGCACTTTCTTCAGTCTTCAGCAATATACCGAACGAGTTTGAAGTCAATTGGATGAACAGTATTCAAGAAAATTGCCGGACATACACACAGACTGACAGAGATGTTTCCATTTATAATTTGATGAAGTCCATGATAAATGATAAAAAGCCCATGCATATAGTGAGGCATATGTTTAGGCACAGAATGACAGATGGAAATCATTGATAGTTGACTCCTGAAGGTCAGAATAAGGTCATGACAAAGCACTTCTAGCACATCTGCCCTTCTGGCTAAAAAAATAAATAAAGAAAACTGGGCCAATCACAAAATGGCACAATATTAAGCTGTTAATGGCCTCAGCAACAAATCAGTGGTCAGAAATTTGGCGAGCATTGAACAATTGCACCCCTGAGACCTGTGCCACCAGTTACTTTTTAACCTTTGCTGCAGTGAACTGTCGAGGAAAAAGCTAGATGCTGCTTCACTGAGAAAAGTTAATTATTGCAGCAGTACAGGATAATATTGCAAAAAGGCTTGCTTCCCTTAATTGAAAAGTTGTAAGTTGTTTTCAATAGAAGGATCAGGTCTCATTTTTCAAACCGTCTTTCTGTAAAAAGCTGTCTGCAAGTTTATGAAGGCATAATCATTTAAAGAAATTAAAGGGAAAGGTCTCCAACATTAAGCTATTTTATATAACTGTTTTATTCTTGCTAATTACCTGACCAATGATATTTTGTTAAGACCTTCAAAAGCTTCATGTTTGCCATTTTTTGGCAAATTTCCCCTTTATTTATTTATTTATTTATTTATTTATTACCAAGGGGTGTACAATGATTTCAAGTTGCATGATTGAACTAATGCTAATTGGATCAGCACACAGACAAGATAGTGTTATGAATGGACTGAAAAGAATATTGAACGCTATCAAGGCCTTTGAAGATATTGCAAGTTTGTCAAATAGATTTTACAAAGACAGCAGTGTGTCAGTGAATATTAAGCAAGACATGCTTATCATCAAAATGCATGTTTAACTTTAAAGTTCAATGGTATGATCTAGCCATGAATTCCAAATGTACATTCAAAATTGATCTGTGACGATAACAGAGAGCGGTCTGTTGATTTTTAAAAGCGTCCAGTGGACAGACTGGCAGTATTAGCAGCAGATGGGACTCCTTAAAGCTAATTGCCCTGTCTGTTTCCTCCCCACGGCTCAGAAGTGGTATAGATCTCGTGGGATTCCCGCATCTCATTTCTGATACCCTGAAAAGCTTTCTCCGGGCTGTAATAACTGTGATCAGGTGTAGGATTGACCAGTTCGAATTCCCTTACCATGAGGTCCCAGTTAAGTGCTCGCTAAGCAGACATTTGAATTTTTATTTAATTATTTCTTCAATTAAATGATGCAATTTAACCCCAATTATCTTTGAGTGGTCATCTGACCTTCTCTGTGCAGTTCAACAAGTACTGCTATTAAAGTTTTAAAACACTCACTGTAATTGTGTTCATAAATGTTTTTAGTCAGCTTGTTGAAACAATGTTTATATAAATCACAGTATGCCTACATGTTATGAGCGTCACAACCCTTGTGTGAATGCCTTCTGCGGATCTTCGCATTCAGCTTCTTTGGTGTCTGTTAGAAGTAATGTCTCTTTTGATTGGTTTGCACCTTATGCGTTGGATTGTAATTTGCTTTGTGTGTTTAAGCCCAGTCAGTATTTACTAGTTTAACGCTGTCTTTTGAAAGTCAAACTTAGCCTTTAATAGTAATTTCAGAGAACTATCTTCTCATGTTTTGTTGATAAGAACAAGTTCCCAAGCCTTTTTCAGGGTCCTGGGCTCAGGGCCGCATTCTTGTTAATTCCTGTTCCAAGGATGTTTCCTTCTTTTTTGGTTATCAGGATTAGAACCATGTTCCTCTAAACCTTTGAATACTGTTCATATTTGATGCCCTCACAGTATGGTCTGGGTCAATTTTGACCCAGACCAATAATATCCTCATAATAAGTGTCTATACTAAATTTTGAACTATAGATCTATTTTGAATGTAAAAATAGCCTATCTGGCATTAGTAAATGGATGATTAATCCTTAATTGATGTTTCAGAAAGCAAGGAGAGTCTATTTTATTAGATTTTACAACACTCACTTTTGGAGAAAAACATCTAATATGACTCAATATCATACCCTGTTTTACCGAAGACTTGAAAAGATAACAGCCATAATGACTGAAATAGATTTTATTAAAAGTGAAAATTTCAAGAAAATTCTGGACCTGGTAGGATTTATGATACAACGTATAACCACATAACTACAGCAACCATTAAACACTGTTCTCACTGCTATGTCATAAAATTAGCAATTTTAAGAATCACAGAATCACAATTATCAAAATTCATTCAACACGTATTGACATTTAGAACACAAAACATTGAAAAAACTTATTGCAAACTAGTAAACTAGTCTGTGCATTCAAAGCAGTGGTAGGAAATCTCGCATGTGTGAGACTTGCAGATGGATTTCCCACATTTGCAGCAGATTGTCCCTGTTTTGCAGTCCTTTTTTTTCAGAGCAGAAATTGCATCACCTTCTCTTCTGTCCCCTTGTTTTGGCTTCATATGTGACTTGATCAGACCACCCCCCCCCCCAAATTGATACTAATTTGTTTATTTTTGGATTATTTTGTTACAATGTTGCGAGGGCTTGCAGGTGCAGTTCCTGTGTCTGTGTCAAGGCACCCTCTGACCTCTGTATGACTTCTGTTCCTTATGTGCATCATATAAGATCATTCCTATGGTGTCTCACTATTGCACTGTTTCAAGATTCCCCCACAACACTTCAAAGGCCAGCAGGTGCCTGTCTCTGCAGGAACCTGGGCTAATGTGGTGGGACCACAAACAATTCTCGTGACAGTGCCAAGGTCCCCCTTAAACTCTGTCACCACTGTCCCATAAAAAATACGCACAGACATCGAATGTACAGTGTAACAGTTTCAGAATTCCCTAAATCCGCCATTGTCCTTGATTTGACCGACACTAGTGGATATAAAATCCATCTAAATAGACATGTCAAATTTGACCCGGAACAGCTTCAGTGTACAAAAATTTGTAGCACCTGTACAAAAATGTAAAATTTTAAAATGTTTTTGTATTTATGTATTTGGGTCACTTTAGGAAAAGCCATCAAATTAAAGGCTAAAAGAATGACATTTAGAGTATGTTTACTGCTGTCAAATGTCAAAACGGGTCAAATTTGACACAATGGTACTCTTTTCTGCCCTGGGACAGTTGGCTCTCTTGAAGTGTTCAATCCATCTGGCTGTCATTGCGGAAAACTTCTGGCCTGCAATTGGCAATGTGTCCTCACTTTGCCCACTGCATGTGAACTGAACTGTGCTTTTTGTGAAACGAAGATCGAATTTATGTACATTTTATAGCTGGGCTGCTGATTATGAGATGACTTACGAATTTCCTGTACAAGAGGAAGGGAAAGAATTCTGTATTCAACCTTCACTAATATCGAATAAAATCGGCACTTTTTTGGCTTACCTTGACGTTTGGGTGCCCAGAGAAACATTCAGGTGTGCAAAAACATCAAGCGTACATCCAGTCAAGAAAATTTAGAGTTTAATTTCTAGTGCTGATAAACATGGTAATGGCATATGATGATATATTAATGTTGCGATATATTGTTTACTGTTGCCATGGTGTTAAGCACCACGGACAGCATACAAGCATTCCATAGTAAAGTCCCGCCTGCCGGTAGACCATATTTTATGGATTGATAGTTAAGCATTTATATGTGCACTGATAACCTCATTCCTGCCTGTAACACCCACACCCACACACTCCTGTTTCCTCAGCACCCCCTGTTCAGAATGCGTTCCCACAGCTATGGGTCATGCCACCCTTGTTGGCAACAAGTTCAACCAAACTTTTGCAAAAACTGGCAATGAGTCATATACAGTACATCGCTAAGGAGGAATTTCAGCCCACTCTTCTTTGCAGATTTTTAGTTTTAAATTCAGCAACAGTGGAGGGTTTTTAGGCATAAGCTGCCTGTTTAAGGTCATGCCACAGGATATTACTTGGGTTTTAAGTCTGGACTTTGTCTAGGCCACTCAAAAACCTTCATTTTGTTTCTTTTGGGTCATTGAGAGGTGGACTTAGGCTGAATCAGTGTCTAGAAATAACATTACATACATTGGGATACCTTATTTGTTTATTTACCCATTGCACATCAAATTAATATTCGCTCTTTCAAAAATTGCTACAGTGGCAGCGCGTATATTGTCACGTACAAATTGCCAGAAATATTGGGTAATCACACTGGCTAAGTCTGGAGAATTCTCCACCCCATGTTGACTCTGGAAGTCTGCTGAAAGTCCACTTCAGCCCTCTTGAAGACTGGACGAATTGTGGATTTGGATAGCTCTCATCACTCACAGACTTCCCGGGAATGCGCCTGCTAGGTCCAGGAGTCTGCCAGTGCAATGAAGTCTGGACATTTGGACGAAGCCTGGTTTGTGTACTTTGGATAATTGTCCTGCTGTATCATGCAACTGGGCTCGAGCTTTAGGTCACAAATGGGTTTGCGAAAAATTCTTCCTCAAAATTTTCTGCTAGAGAGCAGAATTTATGTTCCATCAATTATGGCAAGTCGTCCAGGTCCTGGAGCAACAAAGTCAGCTCCAAACCATCACAATATTTCCACTGTGTTTGACTGTTAGTATGATTTTCTTATTGTGGAATGCTGTGTTAGCTTTATGCCCGATGTAACCCATGTCTTCAAAAAGTTCTACTTTTGACTCATCAGTTCAAAGAATATTATCTCAGAAGTCTCGGGGTCATCAAGGTGTGTTTTTTTTTTTTTTTTTTGAAAATGTGAGACAAGCCTTAATGTTGTTTTTTTTTGTCAGCAGTTGTTTTTGCTTAGCAGCTCTCCCACTGATGCCATTTCAACCCAGTCTCTTCAACTGAGGCAAGTGAAGACTGCAGTTCTGCAGATGTTTGTCTGGGTTCTTTTGAGGCCTCCTGGATGAGTCCCTGATGCAGTCTTGGAGTAATTTTGGAAGGCTGGCCACTCCGGGGAAGGCTTGCCACTGTTCCACGTTTTCCACGTAGTAGATAACGGCTGTCACCATGGTACGCTGAAGTACCAGAGCTTTGAAAGTGGCTTTGCAAACCCTTTGAAGACTGATAGACATCAGCAACTTTGGTTGTCCTCTGTTCTTGAATTTCTTTAAATCTTAGCATCATGTGCCACCTTTTGCCCACTTTGCTTACTTCACATTGCAGCCTTCTTTTTAAGTGATGTTTAGATTCAACAGGGCTGACAGTAATTAGGCCTGGGTGCGTCTAGTGAAATTGAACCCAATTATTGATTAATTTTGTTTAATTGTTTGAAGTAATAACTAAGGAGGCAATTACTCTTTCATATACACAATAAACCCTGACAAGTGTAGTGAACTCAGATGTTTCGCGGAAACCGATTACCGGTACCTCAAAAAAATTGAGTTTGCCAACTTAATGATTGTGTTCCCAGCACTTAAAAACATGTAAAAAAAAAAAAAAAAAAAACTTTTACCTTATTTTCTTGAAGTCCCTTCCACACAATGCAATTAAGTTTGCCTACACAATTTGTTTGAGGTAATTGGCTTCCACAAAACTCTTGAGTTCACCAGGGTTTACATTGTAGGGCCAAAAAGAGTTGGATGGCTTTTTTCTTTCAATAAATGAAATCAACATTTAAAAATTGTATTTTTAAATGGTTATCTTTGTTTAATATTAGAATGAGTTTGATGATTCCCCGCTAACCTCAGATGCTTTGACAGGCCATTCAAATGGCTATGACTGTCAGAGCTGTAAATGTGGGTTTTGCCCTAGTATTAGGAAGCACTAAAAGCTCCCTCCTAAGGTGACCTGAGGGATACAGTTGGTCCCATTTTCAAAAGCAGATGAGAGAAATAGCCATGTGAGAGGCCATACATGAACTAATCAACCAAGAAAATAACTGTACTATCATTTCTAAAACTGACTGGTAACCAGTGCAGTGATGTAAAAATATCACATGATCTCTTCTGGTCATTCTCCTGGTCATTCTCAGGACTCAAGTAGTGGATCTGTTGCAGTATTTTGTCAAGCATTGGTAACATCACTAATAAAGCTCACATAATCAGCAATACATGCGGAATAACAAAGTGAAAAAAAAATTTGTGTGACTTAAAACATTCATAAAACAGAGCAACAGTACATTTAAATAAGTATTAAATGTCATTCACGTTACAGTTTGGAGAGTGTATTATTTATTTCATGAGGACACAAAGAAATCGGCCTGCCTCTGCAATAAAAAATAAACACTAAATGAAAGAATGCAGCTACATGTGCCAGAAAAAGAATTGGATGTTGCACGCTATGTGGAATAGGCAGTCATAACGAAGGCGCTGGAGGAAATTGGAAGACGGAAGACGCCCCTGTCAGTGCTGGTGTTCGGCAGTGTTAGCAGGACGCACTGCATGCGCGTGGAGACATGAATCAAGGATGGATCCGCATCAAAGAGAATCACAGCAGTCTGAATGGCTGATGAAAAGCCTGGCCGGTAATGAGGCCTGCATGATGCGCGCTTCTGCCCAGCACTTCTGCCCGGCGCTTCTCTCCCTTTCTGTCAGCAGAAACACGCAGGAACTTCAGCACTACATAGCGAACAGGCTCATTTATACGCCTGCAGGAACTTGTGTCACTAAAATAAAAAAGCAATGCTGTTTAATGATACGGTATAATATGACTTTGAGGACGTGTTTTTTTTTTATTTTGAAATAGGCCTTCCTAAAAGAGCCACAGACTAAAATATCTCTGGGAGACAGTGTGACTATTGCTTCTCTCATGCCTACTACAGGAGTGATCAAGAGGCAGATATTTTGAACAGCTGTTTCAAGTACGAAATCAAAACATGCCCAAATTAGCATCTGCGTGTCTATGTGCATTCGTGTGTGTGGATGCGTTCATGTGTATGCGTGTATGTGCATATGCGCGCGCGCCTGTGTGTGTATGTCAGTGTGTAAGTTTGGATGCATGCGTGTATTTTCACTGAATAAAAGAAAGTGTCTTATGGAATTGAGAAAATGTGGTGGTATAGCCAACAGAACTATTAACCGTTACAATCTATATGCCCCACAAAGCAAAATTGAATTCTGATTGCAACAAAGCCACCTGTGACCAGCAAATATATGGAGTAATAATATCCAGCTTTGCTCAGGATGGGAGAGTTAGTGTTGGCCAGTGCTTAATTCTGCTCCTCATCATACAATATAGCAGTGTGGTGAATCAGGCAGCTGTGGTTTGCTCGCACCGTCTCAGAAATAAAAGGGCAGCCTTTATGCAAAATGGCAGCAGAGCCCGGGCGGCGGACTGTGGAATGAACAAAGGCTGAGGCTGGCTGCGCATATTTCAGAGGCCGCTCTCTCTCATACTCAAGTCGGGAACAAGCATATGACTGATTTTACAAGTCAAACTGGGGCTGGAAAAAAATCATTGGGAATAAAAAGAAGCACATTCAAAGAACTACCAGTAGTCATCTCTGCACTGTCAATAGAGCAGGCGAGCCTGGGGGAAACTCCTGAGAGAGACGCCTCAGAGCCAAAATGGCCCATATTGAGCTACTGTAATGAAAGCCTACTACTGGCCACTTCCAAAGAATTTGCACTCTTTGCCTGTGACAATGCATGGCCTGCCCAGCTGGAGGGAGCAGGCAAGGAGTTCAGCTTCAATAATGACTTATGTGGCCCTACCACACCCTTACACCTCCACCAGGATGTGCAGGGAAATGATGGTCATGAAATGAAGAAAAGCAACCCACTCTTCTCCCTGCTACAACCACCCCCACCCCAACCCCTTCTTTCACCACCCCCTGCCCACCCCCCTCCCAACCCCACCCCACAAGTCTCAGGGGAACAGGAAAGCGACTCTAATGCTCTGATGTATGTCCAGGCACCACTAAGGCATAAAAAAACTCCCCCACCTCCCCAAAAAAAGTTAAAGATTAAACAGGCATTAAAGATACATAAAAGAAAGCTGAAAAAAATGCATGAAAAATGCAGCAAAAAGCTTGAAAATCAACTGTGGCGGAGAGAAGAGATTAAGAGGAAATGTACCCAGGCGACGGCATAAACTGCAACTGTTGCATTAAAAGGAGTCCTTTTGATATTTCATTTATGCTGCGCACGGCTCGGGAGTGTGACTGCGGCCTTTACTGCGTTGGCCGTGCATGCGACAGACGGGCCGGAGCGGGGAAGGACATATTTGTCAGTGACAGATAAAAACTGAAAACTCACTTTTCAGCTTCGCCACCGGGGCAGTTACTCTGAGGAGTCACTTATGAAAGGAAAGAGTGGGGACAGTCCGTCAAAGTTCATTATCTCGCTCCCGCCGTTGAGAGATTCCAACTCTGTGTCAAATCTGCTTTTCTACAATTCGAGGACTTCTACCTCCATTAATAGTACTGCTACTTTCACTCAGGCAGAGATAGGCAGACAGCAGTCTACCGTAGAGATCATTTTACAGCAGGCAGAATCTGTGTAGCTACGCAGTGGAGTGCCTTTTGGAACAGACTCCACTCGAGGCTTTGACAGCAGCATCTGATTCAGATCTTTAGCTGAGCTCACAGGCTCCGTGCCACTTCACTGTGCCCACTGAAACATCCAAGGGCAATAAGGGTGACTTCCTTTATTCAAAAAGATAATTAAACCTAATAAAGATCATCGAGCTGCAGCTGTGTAAACATTAATGGGCCAGCGGTCAAGTGAGAGAGTGAGGTAAAGAATCTCTCAGATGCACTATGTAATGTAAAACCCAACCATATGGACCAATGGAGGGGGTGAGGATCATGTTCACAGAACTGTCTCCGGGGCTTGTCTGCCCGAGGACCCTTAAGTGATTTATAATGGGAGATATTTATTTATTTATTTACTTATTTAACATATGATAATGATAGCCACACGTACATGTCTTTACAATATGTAGATATGCTTACCATATCCTCTGCATATCATATACTATGTACAGTTTACACTGTACAGTCAGAGGGCAAAAGAGATGCACATTCAAAATATCATTGCATTGGCTGAGCCAATACCTGAGTGTTCACTTTCAGCAGCATCATTGTTATTTCCGCTGCCAAGTCACCCTTCATGTTATGCAGTGTAAATATTTAGGTGCCCACCGACAGGCAGAGTGGGAGAGAAAAATATCAATTTAATGGATTTATGCTTGAGTTTATTTGGGGTGAAGGATCACCTGGCGCCTTACTTTATATTTTCATATCATCCTAACAGTTTTATTTTGCACATTTTGCTTCCATGTGACAACTGGGCTAAAGGCACTGATTTAATTAAAATGTGTTGAACTACTATGCTGCGCATGGACACAGAAACAGGCACGCGCGCTCGCGCGCGCACACACACACACACACTAAAAACAGGTTTGAACATACAAATTTTCTCGCTTTTACACACATGCACACACGAAGAAAGACAGCATTTATGCAATTATGCTCTCTCTCCTTCTCTCTCTCTCTCTCTCTCAAAAAAGAGACAGCAGGCTAACAGCCTTTCTTGTTTTTCTTCCACTTCATTTTCTTTTCCTGCTCTTCCTTTTATTTTTTATCTTACCTGTTACACTGTTTAAATTACTTTTTTCCAGACATGTTTGGCCTCCTCTGGCATTTTCTCTGTTTGCTCAAATTAGGATTAATTACTCCTGGAAAAGGGAGCCCATTTTTTTCCTTCTCATTTTCTGCACAGAAAGCCTCCTTAGCACAGCAGTGGAGGAACAGAGTTAAATAAAAGCAGTTCATCTCCAGGGTTTAGAGGGCTCAGAGGGAAAGTCTGACATGGGGAGAAATAACATTCTAAATTAAATAAAAATAATGAAATCATCCAGATGTCTCCAGTCAAGGTTAAAAGCTGAAGTTCCCCCAATTATTATAATTTTTTTTTCTTCATTCCACTTGAACAGCATATGGTCCCCTCTCTTTGCCTTTCTGTAGGTTCTGCCCTAGGACAGAGATGACAGAGATGTGTGTGTGTGCACGTGTGTGCACGTGTGTCTGCACGTGAGTGCGTGTATGTGTATAGTATGTGTTTGTGTTTATGTGTGCATTTGTGTGTGTGTGTGTGTGTTGTGCAAGTGTGTGTGTGAGTAAGTGTTTGTGAGGGTGCAAGTGAGTGTGTGTATGTGTATATTGCATGCATGTGTTGATGCGTGCATGTGTGTGTCTGTCCCTGTGTGTGTGATTGGAGTGTAGGAGTGTGTGTGTGTGTGTGTGTGTGAATCTGAGAATGTGTTTATATATGCAGTATATATGTGATATGTGTGTGTGTGTGTTTGCATGTGCACCCATGTGAGTACGCGTCATGTATCTGTACGTGTACCTGCGTGTGCGTGCTTCACTGTGCATGTCTGTTTGCTTTCTGATGAGTTGTTTCTGTCTGAATGCCATGTGGAGGCAAATGACAGCTACCAGTAGTATGAAATGAATATATTTTTATGATATCTGTCATTGAAGAAGCACAACTATCACAGTGCCTGCAGATCCCTGCTTTTCTGCATGAACTCTGTCAGAAGTTAACTCATCAGCAGCTACACCTGGAGCCCTATGAAAGCATCTTCCTGTGAGAGATTGAAAAAATACGAGTATAACTGCTTCTCTTTCCTTTTTGACTGTGATTTTTTATCAGAGAGAAATGTGACTAGGTTTCTGACATTTTGCATTTATCTATTATTCATTCATTTAATTACTGTTGTTTGTTGTATAAAGATACCTCTGCCAGGAGGTAATATGTTTCCTCCGACGATTGTTAGTTTGTTGGTTTGTTTCTCAGCTATCGGGATATATCAAAAAGTTATGGATGGAAGTCAATGAAATTTTGTGTACTATTAGATACTGTTCTATGGACGAAGATCCAACTCAGATTCTTGATCCAGGATTCGAAATAATTTCCTTGTGCGTGAAGAAAGCATTGTCAAGACTCGCTTAATGCTCGCATTCAGTGATAATTTCTCCGCCAACAAATTTAAAAACAGCAGAGATAATGCGCTCTCCGTCCATTGTGTTTTTGCCTTGAATTGTGACCAATGAAATGTTTTGAAACAGGGATATTTATCCTATTAAAAGCAGGTAACTGCCAAATGCATACAAGTGGTTGTAACCCGTTACACTTGACACACTATATTACTGGACATTTTACTGATTTTACCAGTCGCCAGAAAAAGCAGGAGAGAGAATATGTTGTCAACATCCAAAACACCCAGTTTAAATTAAATTGGAGAGCAGGGGTTGATGCTGAAATTACACACCCCCATCCAAACACCCACACAAAAACTCAAATGGAAAACACTGTAGCAGGGCAAAAACTGGCAGTGACAGTCCCTGCAGGTGACCTGCAGGTGACCTTGCGGTACTGCCTCTACTGACTTCAAAAATGGCGGAAATGTAGTGCGGGGTGCATTAGAAAGCAAGTCATGCCTGATGCCCATCCTAGTCCTTTGGCAGACTCCCATTGACTCTGAAAAAGCAGCTTCCTTTCCAGCTGCTTAGGAGATGCATTTATCTCAGACTACATGGCAGGGAAAGGGGAAAAACACATACCTTGTCCCTTCCCTTTGATTCCTTAAGGAAATAAAGGGGTCGTAACGTCAAGGTCATGTCGCCGTGGAATCCACAGCTTCAATTTAAGTGAGATGTTTAACTGCGACGAACGTGGCCCACTGGCCCTTCATCAAATATGGAGACTCCCACAAATTAAATTTAGATAGTTTTGGTGACAAGTGTCACGCAGCCAGAAATTGTTGGTATTTACAGGGTGAATTGCGATTGGAGGGTATAATCTCTGAGATGCTTGCAAAATATTTTGTGTTTAAGGGCACACTTAAGTACATGTGCTAGGCGGGGAACACAGCACTGTAGCAATCATGGCTGACCTTTGATATTGGGCTAAATACATAAGACAGCAAGCTGGCCCTTTTTTAGCTCTGTCAGCAGGCTGAGGCTGTTAAATTTGATGGTGTATGACATTCGAGGTAGTGAGCAAGAAAAACGAGCATATCATATCTGGTGCAAGGCAAAAAAAATTGGAGGGGGTGTTCAATGTCTTCTCAAGTACAAAGCTATTTCTGATCACTTTACCGTGACCTTTTCTCATGATCACTCTCATTACCATTACTTTCCAAAAAGGAAATGTATTAAAAATGACTTTCCCGGATCTTCAAGGACATTGATAACCCTGAATAATGTATATCATTGAGCTTAATTTCTAACATAATTATAGCTAACCAGTTTATAGCAGGCATTTGAGAGTTGAGCGGGGCTGTAAATTAACCAATCCCAGCCCAGAACCACTGGAACAAGCCTGCTGAAATCATGTAGTTTTGATTTCAAAGGTGGGGGGGGGGGACATTTCTGGCGCAAATTCTCAAAAGGGCTTTAGTTCTGAAGTAGAACAAAATAACCATGTTTTTTGATGGTTAAATAAAATAAATTAATGTTTAATGTTTAAATTTATTTAATGCAAAATGGATCAGAAAGTAATGAAATTCATATTGACGTACCCCATAACGTGGAAAAGGGCACAGTAAAGCCACCCTGGAAATGAGGTGGGTGGGGGTAATGGGAGTGACCACTTAATCTCTTGTAATTTTTCACCCATTGCTGAAATTGAGTAAGAATTTGCGATAACAGTACTCTGATAGCTGCCATCAAAGCAATATGAATACCAAAATATGTACTTACCTTAGAACCTAAGCCCAGCGGCTTTTAAAGCCACTTTATGTGGGAATTGGAATTTTTTCAAAACTGCGCCCCCTCAGGTTCTGCGTGCAAGACCACTGTTGAAAATACAAGTCACACGCTTCACCTCCAAACCCCCCAGGAAAACAGTAAACGCCAGAGTAATAACTGTTGAAGCTTGCTAGTGAAGTTAGGGCAAAAACCACATCACATCGCTTAAATATGATGATTATTTTCAAAGATTTTTCTTAACTAACGTTAGCTAGCTTGGTAGATGGCTATATAATCTGAACAATAATGTAATTTGCAATTGTATACGGAACAACATAAGGCAGCTAATGATAATGTCTCCAGCCAAGGTGCATGCCTGCTGTGTTCAGCTAACAAGAAGCTATTAGAGGTTTTGTGGGCGTGATCGCGTTGAAAGCAACCAATCATAAGAGGGCTAGTGCCTCCCCCTTGCAGTGTGTATGCCCTCCCGGGAAGCTTATTGCCTGCAAAGCCGGTTTTAACTTGTTTTCAGCCAATCAGAGTTGTCAGAACTTCTCCCCTACCTATCTCATTTAGGAATCATACATTCGAGCTTCAGTGCAGGTTAAATGTTTAGCAATCAGTGGTTCTCAAACTCGGTCCTGGCGCCCCTCTCTTTGTGCTGGTTTTTGTTCCAACCATAATTGCAATCTTAGGATTTTAAAAAGCTGTTGATTTGTCTTAATTAGGTGCAGTGATCTTTAGAGCAGTTATCTATCCTCTTCAGCCACATTTGACAAATCTGTACATGCCATAAAGAATAAAAATTCCATATCCAAGTTAAGATATATTAAAAACTAGAACAAATAACTGCTGAGGGAAACAATTTAACCAAACATTTAATCAATGTAAACAATTGGTTAATCAACAAACAATAGGTTTCTCATTGGTGAAGCTGTTGACACATGGTTGCAAACACAAATTATTTATTGGCAAACAACAGAATCGCACCAGTTTTGTGTCATGTTTATTAAGTTCAGGCAAATTATTTTGAGAGAACTCAGCAACCTAAATTGGAGCTTACTGATTTTGTCAGTCTAATTTGATCTGTTTAATAATGTTTTCACCTGAAAATCCTCACAATATAGAAAATAAGCACATTATGTTCAAGGGGTTTTATTCTTCACGGCACAATGGATATTTCCATCAAAACGTGGGTTAAGATGGTAAATAATTGCTCTTAACATGGAATACAGCTAATTAAGACAAATAAACAGATAGTTAACATCCTACAATTGCAATTGTGGTTGGAACAAAAACTAACATACACAGTGGGGCACCAGGACCGAGTTCGAGAACCACTGGCATAGGTCAACATGCTGATTTACTCCATGGATGTCATGGTTATGGTTTTGGTCATGTTTATGTTCATGTTCAGTGTTCATGATTTTGTCTTTTATTTATTCTTTTTGGTTATTGTAATCCTCAGGTTTTTAGTTCGTTCCATTTCTCAGTTCCATTGCACTTGTCTCCCCTGTCTTGTGATCTAGTTGGTTCAGTCCGTCTTCCCGGTCTGTGTGCTCACGTACTTCGGGTGATTTAAATGTATTCTGATGTTTAACATATACCTTCGATTCTCTTTTTCTTCCTTCGTCTTACTGTTCTGATTACGAACAAAACTAACATTTGTATTTTGTATCATAGTCTACTAACACAACTAACCCATGTATATAGATTACTAACTTACTTATGAGCACTCTAGTTAAATCTGTAAAGTTGCACCGCTACTAATTTATACTAATTCCCTCTCAGCAATCGCCCTGTTCTAGTCTCCGCCTCTTTCTCAGCTTTACCTGTCTCCCCTTGCGTTTCTGCGAGATCTCTCGCACGTGCTTAATGACTTTCCTGCCCTCGTTATCTGAGCACTTATAACTCCTTGACCGGAGCTGTTTAAATGTCATAGGCTGTCTGCGTGATTCCCGTCCGTGTCTTGGCTTTCGCCAATTTTCGTGGTTAGGGTTTCCCTCATGTGATTCTCCCGTTTTAATAAGTCTGATCCAGCTCACCTGCTCCCTGCATAGCATGTGACTTTCCTCCCGTCTATTTAAGCAGTCTTTTCACAGCCAGCTCGTTGTCAGAACGTTGATCAATATTTCTTTGTGCAGAGCGCCTTGTATGCCATTGAGTATTGTTTTTCTTCGACTGGTTTGTCTGACTACGATTCTTGCCATTGCCCTTTTTTGTACTGTTTTGGATTTCAACCTATTTTTTTGTATGACCACGATTTCTGTGTTTGGATGCCCTGTGTATGACCCTTGGCTTTGTTCATCGACTACGACTTTTTGCCTACCGTCTATGTACCTTTGCTCATCTGTCTTACTGGTTCTGACCCCTGCCTGTCTAGTCGACACTGTTTTTGGATTTCGTATTGTGGCTTGGCAATTGTGTTTTGGCTTTGACTCGGACCTCATTAAAGGCTTTTTTTTATTTATTTATTTTTTTTTTTTTCCCTCTCTCGCGTGTGGTTCCTGAACGCACCGTCACAATGGATGTATTAGAACTGGAAACTGAACCAGGGCTGAGACGCATGCAGACAAGGGCTTAGCGGTCAAGCTGATATTGCTAGTCACGTGATGCCATGGGGGGCAAAAAGAAATTTTTCCATAGGGAACAATTAAAGTACAGAAGCTTATTGCTGCCAACAGAGGAGCTTATTGCTGTCAACACAGGGGGATTCCACAAAGTATTCTCCTGACTTACTTCACCCAAATTTGCAAGCCCTCACTTTGCACTGAATTCACTTCTTGAGCACCCAGTGACTGGAAAACAAAAGATTCAGTTGCCATCTCCTGCCACAGCTGAAAGCCATCTCACTGGAACTGCATATGCAGGGAACCACGAGTAACCAGCTGGGATTAGTTTCAGTAAAATGGAAAACTTTTGTTTCTTCTGTAAAATAGAATACATGCTACCTTTTATTTTCTCATTACTTGCCACACGCCCAACATGTTGGACAGTTCATGGTCAAACATAATGAATAATGAGGATCAATCAAAAGCACTCCTTATGGTAGAGAAGTACAGTACCATAAAATGGGGTAATAAGGGACAATTTCCTCGGAAAGTTTTCAAACGCAAATTCAAGTTTTTTTTTTTTTTTTTGACACTCCCTGTCATGATTATTTTTATGATACCTTGGTTGGTACTTGAAAATTGCAAGGTGAGTTGGATATGATTCTATTGTTTATGATTGACAGCAATAAACAGCTATATATTAAATTTTTTTTGTAAATAGGAGTCAAGATCGACTCCTGTCATTTTTCAGTTATCCTAAATATATCTTAGCTAGAAACAGTTATAAAAATGTTTTTGAAAACATTCTTTATCCCTTAACCCTTATGTATATAATAGAGCCATCAACTCAAATGAGGTGTCCCTTATAGCCCCATGCATGGGGCTATAAGGAACACTGACTAACAAATAAAAATAAAGTCACATGACACATCATGCTTAATATACCAAGTACTAATATAAAGCCTGGGCACCGTGTCACAATTTGACACATACTTGGCCAGCATGCTTTGGGAGGAATCAAAATATCTCAAGTGTCTCTTATTACCCCATTTTACGATATATTGCCAAATGTTCGAGGTGACTCCTTGGTCTGGGCATCTTTTTCATTAAGGCTAGACCTCTTAATTCTGCTGAAGGAAAATCTTAATGCTGTATCAATCAATCATACCAGATTATTTTATGCTTTGAGCCGTTTGGTGAAGGCCTGTTGTCACAGCATTACTGGAGTGCTCAGAATGAGGTGCACATGTGGTTTGCTGCCATCACTATGCAAACTCTTAAATGCTTTTGCAGATGGAATGGTTACAAATATCCAGCGATGCTTTAACATCTAGTGGGAAAGCCTTCCCAGAAGAGTCCGTCGTAGCAGCAAATGGGGGACCAACTCCCTCTTAATGCCCACAATTTTGGAATAAGACGGATGAGCAGATTTCCCCATTCTTTCATCAATTCAGTGTATTAATACACTGGTGGTTTCAAATTGCATGCCTCAGGCCAGAATGAGGTGCACATTTCTATTCTTACTCAGCGCTAACCCACAAGATGTACTGATCACCTAATGACAAAGCCCCTGATTACCAAAATCAGGTTGCTCTCAGATAGTCCTAAAGAAAACTGTTCATTGCTTGGGTCCCAGCAATGAAAACTATGGTTCTAGATTTACTCCTCCTTTCCTAAGTACAAAAATCAATGTACAACAATAATCACTGAGACGTGCACAAAGACAGAGATGGCTCAATGGCAACATGAATATCAAAATATTCCTTTATGAACATAAACTTTTCTTCAAGACATTGTATTACTAATTACAGCACGTCTCTGTGACATGCGAACCAATATGCCAACATGCATGGGGATAAGTACCTGCAGATAGTGTGGCATACGTAATGTGCGACCATATTTTGCCACCAGGTGAAACTTTTTTTTTTTTCAATCACGAATGTTGCTGCCAGGCGTAAAAAAAAAAAAATTAGCTTAGCAATTGAGCTAGCCCAGCCTAGCAAGGTTGCTAAGCTAATTTTTTTTCCCCCACTTTCAGCGTTACTATATTTAGAAACAGGGCCATGGCCCTCTAGTGAGTCAGCTGAGTACGGTATTCTTATGGTCTGAAAGGCAACCACGTCTTATGCTTGTTCAGCAATAGCTAGTGATGATAGCTAGTTTTAAAAATGTTATATGATAAAATGTGCGGCGCGTTTGTGCGTCTGAACTGTACTTTCAGGTATCTGGGACGCTTTGCTAGTGAGGTTAGGGCAAAAACAAAATGATGTCGCTTAACTACGACGGTTATTTAATAAGATTTTCCTCAAATACCGTAAGCTAGTTAGCAAGATGGCCATATAGTCTGAAGAGAAAAGTAATATGCGATTGCATAGGCTAAATAGCTCAGCTGCAATTAGCAATGAAATATAGGTCTCAGCCCGAACTGCCTGCTTGCTCCGCAGTTAACAGAACCTGTTAATCAAGCCTGAAGCAGAGCCATGCATAGAAGTTATATGGCTATATGGCTTTGGGTTAAAGGAGGTTGTGTGGGTGTTGAAAGTGACCAGTCATGGTCGGTAAAACTTATCCAATAGCAAGCTAGCTACTTGGTTCGCAAATACCTGGTTCACATCTCAGTGACCGTTTAACGTGAAGTTTTCTATGGCTCTCACCACCCTCACAACCTCCTTGAATCTTGATTAATGGCTTCTGTCGATTAAAGAGCATGTAGACAGTTTGAGCCGAGACTGTATTATTGCATCGCTAATTTCAACTGCGTTACAGCGCTTGAAAAATCGTCCTATTTAAGCAATATCGTTTGGTTTTTGCCCGAACATCATCAGCTAGCTAGCTGTAACCGAGGCTGGTCGTGAGCTAGCTTGCTAGCAGGGTAGGCAACATCCCAAATGTCTGGAAGTTCAGTTCGGAAGTATGAAAGCGCCACAAAACATATCAGAGAAGTTCGTGCCTATTACAGCTGGCTGAGCGCAGTCCAGCCGCATTGCACTGAATTCACTTCTTGAGCACCCAGTGACTAGAAAACAAAAGATTCAGTTGCCATCTCCTGCCACAGCTGAAAGCCATCTCACTGGAGCTGCATGTGCAGGGAACCACGAGTAACCAGCTGGGATTAGTTTCAGTAAAATGGAAAACTTTTGTTTCTTCTGTAAAATAGAATACATGCTACCTTTATTTCTTTTCTCATTGCTTGGCACACCCAATATATTGGGCAGTTCATGGTCAAACATAATGAATAATGAGGATCAATCAACAGCACTCCTTTCTTACGGTAGAGAAGTACTGTACCATAAAATGGGGTAATAAGGGACAGCCGGGTAACGAGACAATTTTCTCGGAAAGTTTTCAAACGCAATTATAAGTTTTCTTTCGACACTCCCTGTCATGATACATTATTTTTATGATACCTTGGTAGGTATTTGAAAATTGCAAGGTGAGTTGGATATGATTCTATTGTTCTTTTATGATTGACAGCAATAAACAGCTATATATGAAATTTTTCGTAAATAGGAGTCAAGATCGACTCCTGGCATTTTTCAGTTATCCTAAATATATCTTAGCTAGAAACAGTTATAAAAATGGTTTTTAAAACATATTCTTTATTCCTTATAACCCATATTATGTATATAATAGAGCCATCAACTCAAATGAGTAGGTGTCCCTTATAGCCCCATGCATGGGGCTATAAGGGACACTGACTAACAAATAAAAATAAAGTCACGTGACACATCATGCTCAATATGCCAAGTGTTAATATAAAGCCTGGGCACCGTGTCACAATTTGACACATACTTGGCCAGCATGCTTTGGGAGGAATCAAAAAAAAATCTCAAAAGTGTCTCTTAGTACCCTATTTTCCGGTATATTGCCAAATGTTCGTGGTGACTCCTTAGTCTGGGCATCTTTTTCATTAAGGCTAGACCTCTTAATTCTGCTGAAGGAAAATCTGAATGCTGTATCAATCAATCACATACCAGATTATTTTATGCTTCGAGCCGTTTGCGGAAGGCCTATTCTTGGCAGTGACGGAATTATGTCACCTAGTTGCAGATGATGTAGACACCGCTGCCAGCTGTCCGTATGCCTTACCCGTTGCTGTTAGGGTTACTGTGGCACTATTTTTCTATGCTAGTGGGTCATTCCAACACCCACTCAGCTCAATTGGAGGCATGACCCAATCTGCTGTAAGCTCGGCTATAACTGCAGTCACTGCCAGCATTGTCCAACATGCCAGTGGGTACATCACTGGCATCCCTGTGATACCCGAGAGACAACGCAGGGTAAAGCGGGATTTTTTGGCAAGATATGGGTTCCCTAGGGTTCTGGGTGCCGTCGACTGCACACATGTTCTGATTCGGGCTCCGGCTCTGAGCAGTGGCGCCTATGTGAATCGTAAGGGAACCCATTCCATCAACGTCCAGGTGATTTGGGGTTACATGGGGTTACATCTTGAATGTACATGCAAATCATCCTGGAGGTACCCACGACGCTATTAAAATGGAACAGTCGGTCATTCCTGCAGTCTTCCGGAGGGACCCCCCTCTGGATGAGTGGCTGTTGGGTGACAATGGCTATCCATTAAAGACGTGGTGCATGGAGACATACATTACGCTAACAAGTGTGCGTGAGTTCGCTTTCAATAGAAAACACTCACGCGCACGAGTTGTCATTGAGCGAACATTTGGCGTGCTCAAAATGCGGTTCCACTGCTTGGACATGTCAGGTGGGGTCTTACAGTATGGTCCTCAGAAAGTAGCATCTTTCTTTGTGGAATGTTGTGTGCTGCACAACATTGCCCTACGCCATGGAATGATGCTGGAGTTTGAGGATAGATTATTACCGGACTATAGAAGGCGGCAAGCTGAAGTGCAGGTACCGACTCCAAATGCTGATATAGTGCCAGCAGTAGCAGGGGCAATGAGGGACCAGCTGACAGCGGAGCTGCGACACCGCTAGTCATGTCATCTGCAGCTTGCCTGGTAAGTAATTTGTGCAATCAGTAGGCTAATAATAATGTAATAATACATGTAATTCATTTAGCGTTTTATTAAATACTCAAAGTCACTTTATTAAGAAAAAAGTGTAAATGGTTGCAGTCAATGTAGGCATTTATTTGGCTGTGGGTATTTTCTAAAATGGGATTTTGATCTTCCCCTGTCTGGATTTGACCTCATGCACGAGCAATTTAACTTCGTCTTCGGAGAAACGTGGCAACCTTCCTCTCTCCATCACGGGTTTCGGTTTGAGGATTTAGGATAGCGCAGCCTGCTCTTAAAGGCAATGGTACCTGGCACACTGATTGGTTTAACTGGCGTAACGCCCAAACCACGCCTATGCATAATATAACGGGTAGCACAGGTGTTTTAGGGATAAAGGCAGGTGTGCAAGATATCAACTTTTGCGGGGGAACACCTCTTACACAATGCTAAATCCCCAAATAACGGGTTTAGGGACTCTGACGCAAGATAGGGCCCCTTGTGTGTTAGCGCTGAGTAAGAATAGAAATGTGCACCTCATTCTGGCCCGAGGCATGCAATTTGAAACCACCAGTGTATTAATACACTGAATTGACTAAAGAATTGGGAAATCTGCTCATCCAACGTCTCATTCCAAACTTGTGGGCATTAAGAAGGAGTTGGTCCCCCATTTGCTGCTATGACGGACTCTTCTGGGAAGCCTTTCCCACTAGATGTTAAAGCATCACTGGATATTTGTAACCATTCCATCCGCAAAAGAATTTAAGAGTTTGCACAGTGATGGCAGCAAACCACATGTGCACCTCATTCTGAGCAGTCCAGTAATGCTGTGACAAGAATAGGCCTTCCGCAAACGGCTCGAAGCATAAAATAATCTGGTATGTGATTGATTGATACAGCATTAAGATTTTCCTTCAGCAGAATTAAGAGGTCTAGCCTTAATGAAAAAGATGCCCAGACCAAGGAGTCACCACGAACATTTGGCAATATACCGGAAAATAGGGTACTAAGAGACACTTTTGAGATATTTATTTGATTCCTCCCAAAGCATGCTGGCCAAGTATGTGTCAAATTGTGACACGGTGCCCAGGCTTTATATTAGCACTTGGCATATTGAGCATGATGTGTCACGTGACTTTATTTTTATTTGTTACTCAGTGTCCCTTATAGCCCCATGCATGGGGCTATAAGGGACACCTACTCATTTGAGTTGATGGCTCTATTATATACATAATAAGGGTTATAAGGGATAAAGAATATGTTTTTAAAACCATTTTTATAACTGTTTCTAGCTAAGATATATTTAAGATAACTGAAAAATGCCAGGAGTCGATCTTGACTCCTATTTACGAAAAATTTCATATATAGCTGTTTATTGCTGTCAATCATAAAAGAACAATAGAATCATATCCAACTCACCTTGCAATTTTCAAATACCTACCAAGGTATCATAAAAATAATGTATCATGACAGGGAGTGTCGAAAGAAAACTTATAATTGCGTTTGAAAACTTTCCGAGAAAATTGTCTCTTGTTACCCGGCTGTCCCTTATTACCCCATTTTATGGTACAGTACTTCTCTACCATAAGAAAGGAGTGCTGTTGATTGATCCTCATTATTCATTATGTTTGACCATGAACCGTCTGATATATTGGGTGTGGCAAGCAATGAGAAAAGAAATAAAGGTAGCATGTATTCTATTTTACAGAAGAAACAAAAGTTTTCCATTTTACTGAAACTAATCCCAGCTGGTTACTCGTGGTTCCCTGCACATGCAGTTCCAGTGAGATGGCTTTCAGCTGTGGCAGGAGATGGCAACTGAATCTTTTGTTTTCTAGTCACTGGGTGCTCAAGAAGTGAATTCAGTGCAATGTGAAGGTTTGCAAATTTGGATTAAGTAAATCAGGAAAATATTCTGCGGAATCCCCCCCCCACCGTTGGCAGCAATAAGCTGTTGGAAAAAAATTTTCGTTGGCAGCAATAAGCTTCCGTAAAAAAGACACTGATAAATCTGTGAATAAATTTTTTTGACTACCACAAATGATAAATATATAATCTGTTGATTTTTCTCTTTTAAATCATTGGTACCTTTTTCCATGGCAGTGAAAATTTTTTTATTTTAATCCAGGCTGCGTGTAGCCTGGAATCCATACATATCAAGTGCTGGTCGCTCCCAACGGTCACTGACTGATATCAGTCTGGCCTTAGTCGTATAGCCAGCATTTAGCCCTTACATCACTAATGAAGTGAATATATGAATATTCATGTTTTCTGCTCTCGGCTGATTGGGTGACCTTTTGGCGAGAACCACCAATCGAATATGAGTCAGCTGGCCAGCAAGGGCATTCGTGAATGTTATTTGACATGGGCTTAAAAATTTGATTGTGGCTTGCTTGCGTTTACTTTGGAGTGGTTGTTAGGTTTTGAACAGGATAATGTTTGGCCATATCTGCATTTTGTTTATTTCAGTGGGATTCTCCAGGAAAATAAAGGCTAAATTAAATAATACTCAAATTACATAATGTATTTCACTGTAATTGGCATTAGCTATAGCTCGAAGGGCATGACTGCATCAGCTAGATTAAAGTGACACTCCACCCAAAAACTATAATTTGTAAATCAATTACTCACCATTAGATGTCTTGAACGGATGAAGTTGTTCTTCACCTGGCGCAACTTTATGGCCACTGGAGAGTTTTGAAAAATTATCCAAATTCCTTTTTTGCTGGAAGCAAATGGGATCACCCAGTAGCAATGGGAAAACTCCACAAAACTTTCAAACCATCGTCCAACGCATCATCCAGTATAATCCAAGTCTGCTTTGTCCACTCGTATCCTCAGAACTCCAGAACCGCGGTTATTTTTCGCTAAAAATAATAAAATACCACAGTTATGCTTCAAGTAAGCTCGCGCATTCAACGGAAGTCCGGCCTCCTGGCTTGTTCATAGCCCAGAGACTCTGCTGCCACTCAGTTGAATACTCGTATAAACACGAGCCGGGAGGCGGGACTTCCGTTGAAAGCAGAACTGTGGTATTTTATTTATTTTTAAGTCTGTCTAAAGGGGTGGGGCACCCTTGCGACTGTGAGCCAATCACAGATCTCGCATGGATTTTGTGCGAATATTTGAAAGTCAAACGCTGGTCTACCGACTGAGGCCAGACATATAAGCAAGTGACCACTGGGTGCGACCAAAGCTTGATATGGATGGATTCCAGGCTAGGCTGCGTGGACACCAAGGGGACCTTGTCTCTAAGCGCATTCTCGTAAGCAGTGGTTAAAGTGGGATTTGACAGATGGGGGAACCCTAAAATTCGGTGTCGCGGCGCAGTGGGGGAAAATGACACAAATGATTGCAAATAAATGTATTCGCTTTATTTTTGGCCCATTGGGACTATGACATTGAATTTTGTATTCACATAATCAGGAAGTGGGCATAACAAGAGAAAAGCAGTGATGGATTTGGCTGAAAACTTGCAGAATAATGGGAAGCATGACAGTGAAGATACTCTATTGTTACAGTATATTTCATTCCCTAAAACAGCAGCCTAAATCAAAACTATTACATAATTAACAAAATGAACAAGTTACAGAAATCTATGAATCTTTTTGTGATTTCAAGACACTGTCCTTACACTACACATAAACCATATTCTACTTCCAAAATGTTCTGATTTCCAATGCAAAATTATGGCTAGATGTATCAAGATGGATCTCTAATAATTTTATGCTCTAATGCAGTTAGCGACTATGCTTCTGGGAAACGCATCCCTGGATAGTACAGGACGCTGCGATGCTGCCAGCATAATATAGCTCGCTTGCCAGCTACATAAAAAACGTGCCGCTCAGCACAATTATTTTCAAGTAGCTCTGCCTCTAACACCTTAGCTGGCGACTGTAGATGTCAAAGAAAGATATGCGCAAGTAATGTTACTGCTGAGCCAGAAACACAAACCAAACTTTGACTGGATCGCTAATAATTTTATTAATGCAATAGCTGGTAAGCAGCCTGGTTAGCATTTTGCACATAGCCTAAAGCAGCCAACGTTAACCCTTTTTCAATTTAAATTCTTTTAGTTGGCCGGTTTGAATTGTTGAATATTACAAAACTTCACCATTGACTTCAACTTAAGTTCAGTCAGACAACTCTGGATTAAATTCAATATTTTTATTGAGCATAAATAATTTGCATAATTGAAGCAAGTTTGGCGACAGGCTCTGTCTCAATTTAGTAATTCCCTGAAAATGATCTGCCAGATTCATTTCAGGGAATGATAGTAAGACCCCCGCAGGGGATCATAGAAACAGAACCCACAGGTGGATGCTGGGGAGGTGGTGGGATTGCAAAACTTCATGGGCAGCAGCACAGAGCAGCAGCAGCAGCAGCAGTACGGAGCAGAACGAGCAGCAGCAGCAGCAGTACGGAGCGGAACGAGCAGCAGCAGCAGCAGCAGTACGGAGCGGAACGAGCAGCAGCAGCACAAAGCAGAACGAGCAGCAGTACTGAGCATCAGTAGCAGCAGCGGCAGCACGGAGCAGAATGAGCAGCAGAGCAGCAGGGAATGATCAGGTAGGCAGGGAGGTTTAAATAACCCGCTCTATTAGATGAAGAAAGCATGTGACTGATCAGGGTTTGGCGCCGCTTTGAGTTGTCTGCCTGAACTAGCTCCACAGGCTTCGCATCATTTAATGCACTTACTTCGGCTATAAACGCCGTTTCAAACATTGACCATTCCTCGCAAGCTGGTACATGACCGATGCGCTAATTCAAATGAAATACAGCACGATACAGTTTCGTTTTAGTGAAGGCAGGGCTAGCAGAGACTGATGTTGCGCTCTGATTTGTTGAGCATCTTGGTGCTTTTGAGAGAGTGGTAGGCGGGCTGTAATTGAAAGCAGCATGCAAAAATTATCTGTAGTTCGCGGTGCTACTGTTAAGGCGCTTTCACACGGGCAGATTACATTCAAAGTCAATGCAAAGACGCGAATACACGTGTCCAGTACTTTGAATGTAATCTGTCATGCGAAAAATTCATTTCGTGTCCGGTGTGAAAGCAGCTTTAGTCAAATAAATATTTCAATTCAAACTCAGGTGGCAGAACACAGTTCCGGACCGTTCCGGCCCACTTTAAACCCTGCTCGTAAACAGTGCAGCAGCTGCGGTTCTTTGCTGGTCAGGAGATTCCGTGCAGTTGGCTCACATTATTACCAGGTCGGTATAGTGAGCAGGTGCAACGACACTAATGTTTTCATTTATTGTATTTGATGAATGGCTTTGTTATGTATCGACTCGACTGCTTCAACCATCTTTTATGTAACGTTACAGAATATACAGTAAGGAGGCAAAGGCTGTTCGTTAAGTAAGGTTGGATAATGGGCGTGTATTTGGTAACATTGAAGGTGACATCCTATTACCGTGCAAGTGGCTAACATTTGCTTTGCTTTTTCCCATTAAAATGTTCAAGATGCACCTAAACTGAGTTGTATATTTTCATTTACATCGATTCACGGCGTTTTGCTGCTTCATGTATTATATGCTGGCTACGTAGCTAGCTTAGTAGCATTGACAACTTCTATATGTGCACTTTCAGCACGGTATTAATTCAGCACAAAAAGCTGCACAGCTAATCATTTATTTACCATTGCATGCACATTCTTAATTATTAAAACAGTAGCAGATGTGCATATACTTGATGTTGTAACTTTTCAGCATCTTTTTAAGATAAGAGTATGAAGTATCTGTTATTTTATGCATGCGCCGAACTTGCATGACTGCACTTCACAAACAGAGACAGTATTTGTTGTTCAGCCTTTATTAGCTAGAAGTGTTGAGTGGGTTGGAAACGCCGGACAAGATGAGATGTGAACGGCACACTGTTAGTGAGCAGCATCAGTGTACGGGAGTGATGCTGCGGAGATTCGCTGATGCGGCTGAACTCCACCTGCGCAGAGAAAATACGAGAGTCCCAGAGGAAAGAAACAGATGAGAAAAAAACGAACATTGACTTTATCTACATTTTATAACTGGGCTGCTGATTATGTGAGGACTTCCGAATTCATTAATCCTGTATAAGGGGAAGGAAAAGAATCCGGTATTCAAACTCCACTAATATCAAATAAAATCAGCACTTCTTTCCGGCTTACCTTGATGTTTGAGTACCCACAGAGACATTCGGATGTGTAAAAAGGTCAAGCGTACATTTAGTCAAGAAAATTTAGAGTTTAATTTCTAGTGCTGATAAATGTGGTAATAGCACATAACGGCAGCAGCTATGTTACTGCATATGTTAACTTTAACAATAGGAGGATAAAACGTGTCCTAAGGCCAATATTTTATTGATAGTAAAAGTTGCTATCAGGCAGAAAACACTGAAATTGTATCCATTCTGTGGACATATATTTGATGAAAAAAGTTTTTATGAATGGATTTAATGAATGGTGTGTGCACCCTGCGATGGGTGGTGAGCTGTCCAGGGTGGGTCCCTGCCTTTCGGCCAGAGTCAGCTGGGATGGGCTCCAGTTCCCCTGCAACCCTAGTAGGAAAGAGGCGGTATAGAGAATGGATGGATTTAATGAGCTTTGAGCATACGCACGCTTAAAGTAATTTCGCTAGTCAGAATTGACCAAAAACTTTAATTAACATCATCTACTTTCAAACTTTTTAGTTCATAAAGCACTAGCAGTGCTTTGCGCGGTTGGGTTATCGCCTTGAATCCAGTAAGACTAGAGGAGGTTGCAAGCTAACAAGCACGGAAAGTTTCACGTTCTACGAATACATTTAGCTTTGAACTGTGTGGAAAACGAGATTGAACTGTCGTCTTATAGAGGGGCTAGTCAACTGTTTTGCTGACATTTTTTGCGACGGAAGTGAATAATTTTATTTCCCTGTTAAATAAAAATAGTTTATTAACATTTTATATCCCTATTGGGTATATAAACTGTTTTTCCAAACTATGTTTAAGCCTTCACTGAGTGCTATGTTTGCCGGTACACAGCTATTGCAGGGGTTTCGCAATGGACATAATTGGCTATATTTCCAGAGGACATTGGTCGTGAACGCGTCCTGTGTGGGAGTGCTTCAGGCGTGGACAGGTGTCATAGATACCTCAGGCGTCAGCACGTTCACGAGCCTCACGCTACGCATGTGTGAGCGAAAAGTCACACAGCGCATGTCCGCTTGACACCGGAAATAAGGCCCCATGTTGGCGTGCTGCAGCACTGAGCAATTTCCATTGAAATGAATGGGCGGCCATTTTCGGTTCAGTATCCAGTTCTTATAATACATCCATGATTTACCCTGGTAAGAAATTAACCACTTAAGTGGTCCTGAAAACCAGATTAACCTTCAAGTTGCCTCGAAAATATCAAATCCTGCTGTAGTGCAGTCCCAACTCAGATCTGAACAGAGACGTGCGCTCAGGGGAGGCAGTCACTTTTCCTTTTTTATCGCTAGATTTTGTCAACCTGTTTCCACGTACTGTGCCTTATGGACAATCAATCAAATTTAACTCTTTTTTTTTTGTCCCCCAAACAATTACGACCTAGCCTAGGCTATATGTAGCCTGTAAAGATTAAGAGGAGATAGCGACAAAAGATTAATTTACATTTACGCTTTGATTCGAGACTGCAAGTATGTAAATCTGAATAATTAATTAGAAAAAAACTCAACTCCCTCTGTAATTCCGTGTATCGTTTTGATCTTTTGTTTATTGGTTTATGAAAGAAGACTGGAAATAAACTCCCTATTTTTTTTTGAATGGCATTAAAAAGTATGTATTTAAGGGGGAAAACATTCTCGTAAACGTATTGACCACACATTGAACACGGCATAAGAAAGGTTTTAATATTTGTAAATGGCATTGCATTAGCTTCCTGTAAGCAAATATGAACAAATTTGCCGTCTCGTGAGTATTATAAGTTTGATGCACTGAGCAATAATGTCGTGGATGAAATTTACACGCCATTCTGCCGTTTAGTCTGAGTAAATTAGTTAATCAATCCTCTGATTCTTAATCAAGCAAAGTAATAGTGAGTTATCGTTTGTTTAATGGTGAGGATTCTGCCTCCCCTCACTGACCTCCGCTGGCACCTCACTGGATCTGAATTGTCATGACCAGGGATGAAACAATATTGACTGATTTAATCGGTATTTGTTTGCTAAGTGGCTCACTTTAACAATTAATCGCCCGACTCAACTACGTCATTTAAGGAAGTTCCTAATACTGTTTATCTACGTAGCTAGCTGCAGTATATAAGAGGAAAGCAAACAGTTCCCCGCAAAATATATGTTCGTATATTGGGTTTCATGTGACTCGCGCAGTTTTTTCTTTAAATCTTATGTAATCCTTCCTCGGTGGTTAGGGGGTTTAGACATCGCGATTCGCTAGCGTTTTTTCTTAGATGCTGACAAAGCCTACCATCTGTTTGAATGAAAGGCGGGACTTGGAGAGAAGAAGGGAGGGAAAGTTGAAAAGGATTGGCCACTGGCAGCTTGAGCGGGTATTATTTCCTCGAGGTCTTAGTGTGTGCAGTGTTTTTTTTTTTTTTACATTAGTTTTAGGACAGTAAAAAGTGGGGGGGTCCAATGCTGCCTTTTCAAAGAGTGGTGCCCCCCGTAAATTACGCCCCTGGCTGAAATGATTATCAGGGATAAAAAGCTTCACAAGTCATTTATTTTATCCAGGGATATGTTTCTTTTCTCCTTTATTTCAACCTCACCCATGCTTTCTTTTTCCCTCTGCTAATTTGGAATGCAGAGTCACGTTGATAAGCTGCTTGGCTGGAGTAGTACTATTGGCTGCTTACTTTGACCGCAGGATCCTGGGTTTAGCTTGTGTTTTTTATCAGTACTCACTCTGCTCCGAATCGTGCAGGCAGCTTCCGAATAAAACACAGCTGGTCACCAGTCTGCAAGTATCAATCCATATAGCCCGTCTTCACAATGGAACTGCATCTTAACAGGAGGAGCCACCAGCCATAATTCCGGGAAATCTTTCGGTTGACAAAGGGACATAATCAATTTCAAGAGGAAAATGTCAGCAGTAAAGGCAACGGCCTCTAAACTGCCCGACCATTAGGCCTTAGGGTTCCATTATAAACCAGTCTTAAGAGCTTGTGGAAACTGACAGTGTGTCGCAGATTGTTTAAAGTGTTGGAGTGATTCACCGTTGTTTCAGGATAATGTGATAAAAATTCTGGGCTTAGCGCATTTGATGAGGTTTGAATTGGGTTTGACTGGGTAACCAATGAGTAACCTTGGAAATGTTCATCAGTTTTCCTTTTTGGTGGAATGGAAAGACTTCCAACCTTCTCTCTCCAGCTGCTAGTGCTGGAAGATGAAGAGGATTTATCCCACATTCTCACGAAAGCCTGGAAGGTAAGAGGGCTGACCATAGGAAGGCAGAAAGGAAATTAACTTTGACAGTCAATGTCACATCAAGGCAGAATCACACCGAGCACACCTGTGTGTTTTGCCACAATCTATTAGCAGACGCATGTTTAGCAAGGGTGTACGGTGGGTTCAAGAGGCCATCTAGTGTATATAAACATAGGCTATATCAGCCTATATCAGCTCTGGAATAGTTTCCCATCCCACACTAAGTCATATCCCACGATTGGTAATTTTAAATTAGATTTATAGACCCATTTTGCTTTCTCTTTTCTCAGTCAGAGGTTGCCCCATGATTTTTGTTCAAGTTCACCCATTATTTTTTACATCCTCTTACTGCATTTTAATCTGTTGGTACTTTGAGTTTCTCTTAATTTATTATTCTACAATTTTGACTTTGATTTTATCATTTTTATTAATTTATATGTTTCAGTCTTGCCTTTTATGTTTTATTCCTTTAATCACTTGTTTTTGTTGATCCATTTTCCTTGTATGAAAAGCATTTTGGATCATTTCCAGTTGTTTCTAAATGTGTGCTATATAAATAAAATAAAAGTGACTTGACATAGAAGTCAAATGATACCTCACTTTGCTACTCAGGGTTAGGCAAGACTCACACTGTGTAAATAATTAATTCTGCTCAACTTTGAAAAGGAATGAAGAAGCTGTCTTCGCTAAAACCCAGAAAAGCTTCAGATCAGTGACACTTTGCTGAGAAACTAAGCAAAGTGCTCAGGCCGTCACAAAACACAAGAAGCTGAGAATCAAAGTCTGGAGTCAGTTAAATCCTGCAGCTCACTCATTACTTTTCTCAAGTTCATCCTCTCAGACTCAGAACATGTTCAACACAGCTTTAAAGCGCCTCTCACTTCTGAATTCAGATATCAAACTTTGATCTTCAGTAGCATTCTAACTTGTCCATCTCTTCATTTCAGTTTGTATTGCTGTATTGCATCCATGTTTTCAATGGTCATTTAAGATGTAATATGTTGCATAATTCAAATATGTAATTAGTTTGAGGGGGTTAATTAATCACCTCTAACATTCCTCTGATTTCTTCCAATTAACGAACGTAAAAATTCAGCAACCAAACTACACCTAAGCTTTTGAGGAGGCCTTGCTGAGAATTGCTGAGGTCTTACATTAAAATAGCCATGGTAACCTATTTGAATATTGCTAATTCGAAATTAACATTGTTTGAGTGAAAGTCCACCAAACTGGAAAGTCCATGTTCAGACTAGTCCCATCAAGTATCCCAATCTATCCCAAGTTTACTAAATATTGACAGTATATGAATAACATTGTGAACCTTGAGCTGAAAAGCTGTATATTTTGGTAGTTTTAAGCCCAGGGATGCAAGTAAACATATATATTTGCATGTTTCACTCTAGCCCAAATGTACTGCTATGAACCTGTGGGAGAGGAATGACATTGTAAACTTTATTTTAAAAGCATGGCATTGCCCTTTCAGAATGAGTTTAATTGAAAGTGAAATGGTTGGAGACATTGAAAGTTTGTCAAGGTTAATAAAACACACGCTCAATTAAGCAAGGGTAAACAAACTGGAAAGCAGAGCAGTCCTGCACACTGATATTCTCCTTTCACTCTGATAAAATCTGAGACATTTTTACTTTGCCTGTTCTATAGTGATACCATTACTGCCAACGCCTCAACAAACAGGGGACAGAACTGAAACAAAGTTTACATGATTTTTGCAATGTGCTACACAATAGGTCAGATAACTGCCATCCTTGCAATCTCAAATTGAGGCCTAGTAATTTTTCTGTTTCATATCATTGTCGTAATTATTATGGGCGTGGTCTTGATTACGCTGTAAAAAAATTGTTTGTTCATCTGGCAAGATGGGAACTGGTTGAGTGTAATTGTGAGTTAGTTAAAAGATGAAGTTACTGCCTATCCAGACACAAAATCTCCAGCACATTTGTAAGCAGCCAATCTAAAGATTTAAGGAAACCTGTTCACCACCCTGACCACCTCTCTTTGCAGATTTTTGCTCCATGGTGAAAACTGCTGTCTACCATTACCCATTCCAACAGTTAGAAATGAGCAAAAAACATGTACAGGTTTTCACTTTGCCGTGGAATACATGCTTTTGCTGTGATTTCTCGTGCCCTCTGAAGGTCCCCTCCCGTGGCTCCTGAATATATACCAACCTCTTATGAGAAGTATGCCTTTAGTCCTAGGACAGACTGTCTTTTGATTGAGTGCGAATGAAATAAACATGCAGACAGACACATTGAACCATATTTTAGAGCTCTTCTCCCATCGCTGCTCCTCTTGACCCCATTTGCACTTAACTACTTCATTCATCTTGGGGGTTCGATACTAAATAAGCAAAGAGTAAATGCAGTCAAAAAGCGTTAGAAACAGATTGCTGCCTGTTTGTTTAAATCATATATGGAGGAAGCTTGAGGCACATTCTAGCCATATCCCGAAAAGGTGTTCATGCATGTGTAAATGCAGCCAAGTCGCATACGTCATCTTTACATTATCCAGGTTTAACAACCAATGCCTCCAAGGGTGGAACAAATATTGGTCCTACGCTTTTGCCCCTGCTCTAATGGCAGTCAATAACAAGAACTAATTTTAAAAAAAACTTGCAAGGCCCAGTCCTGATCTCCATCCTAAAGCCTTAAGCACTGTACTCTCATGTCAGCTGGTACTGTATGTGCTTGAGTGCCAGAGGCTGGCTTCAAAGGCTCAAAATGGTATAAATAATTATTTACAGCCTATGGTATGCATTAAAATAGGGCAGCACTTTACAACATATCACATTACTTTAATGACGGCAAAACATATCATGTACAATTGTGGTTTTGGGACTTTTTATTTTACGTTTTAATGTCTTTACAGCCAAGCAGGCGCAAACGGGACTGAATGCCTGATTTGAACATCTTCCATGCTCTTGGCTGGAGAGTAAACAATGAATTTACTCGTTTTTATCAACATAGCATCACTAAGCAAAAAATAAAATAAATTGTTGATGAATAAGCTTGGTTTGTAATATTCGTTTGCATTCATTTAATTACATGTGTCATGTTTTTTCTTGTTACAGTAGTTCCTCAATCAATGTGCCATGTTCTCTTGTTTCTTTACCAATTGTAATGCTTCTGTGGTCCCGTTGGTAACTCCACATTGAATGTCTCAATACTATGAATTCTGGGTAATTCTGTCAAGCAAACTCTGCAGAAATGGGGACTGACAGAAAGTGTTCATAAAGGGCTCAAAATTTCTGTGAGTCAGCCCTCAAGCACTTGATGATTTGACGTTAGGAAAGCCCTAGGCCCTCACAGTCATTACAGGAACGCGCGTCAAAGTCCATCGCTGGTCCTCGAGGCGTTGGCTGCAGCCTTTGACGGCTGCATTTTTGGGCTTCTACGTCATCGTAGGCTGTTCAATTTAAAAGGCGCTTTGGAATACTCCTGAGACATGCAACCTGCATCCTGCCTGATCTCAGGCAGAATTGTCAGCTTGTTTACACTCCGTTTCCACATTGACAGTTCTGTCTGATATTAGGCGAGCTGAAGGCTCCATTTCTCGGATGTATTTGAAAGCGCCTTCACAATGGATCAACCTGCAATAACGTAGAAGCCTAAAAATTCTGCCTTCGAAGGATGCAGCTTACACTTGAGAAATGGCCCATCAGTACATTTTGCCTGCTTCTGCTGACATTTTTTGTAATGATACCAAGCAGAAAGTGCATTACCCCCACCTTCTGGTTTGGAGGTCCTACCCAGGATGTGCATCAAATGCAAGACAGTCAATACTGCTGTCACCAAATCCCCGTAACAACAACATTTTTGCTTTGTCTGTCATTTTATTATTTCAATTCGTGCAAAAGGCAAAATACACACTATTTCTGGTTGCACAAGGATTTTGCATGTTCGCATCGCAGAAAGTTGAACAAAGTTGATTTTGACTTGAAAATTCTCACTGTCCACCTGATCTCAGCCAAAATTTGGTGGCTCTCACTGACAAATTGCAGTGGAGGAAAGCATCATTCTGGCAGTCTCACATCATGAATACAGCTTTTGCTGATTATAAAAACAAATATAAAAATAAACATGCATGGATTACAGTCACTACCAAGATGGCCATAGACAATTGCCTCACATGCTATTTTGCTGCAAAACGTGAAACTTTCACAAGGCATTTATGCAGATATGACCTGGCCATAATGGAGACACAAATATCTGGAGAAGCGTAAATATATAAAATGTATGAAACAGTATGTAGATTGAGGGCAGCATGGTGGTGCAGTGGGTAGCTCTGCAGCTTCACAGCAAGAAGGTTGTGGGTTGCGATCCGGCCTGGGGTCTTTCTGTGCGGAGTTTGCCAATCCTTCCTATGTCCAGGTCCGTTTTCTATGGGTAATCCAATTTCTTTCCACAGTCCAAAGACATGCAGGTCAGGCTAATTGGAGACTAATTTATTTACTTTTATTCAGTTTAATAATACTTTGTAAAACATTATTTTATGTTCAATATGTGTTGTAACAGTGTGTTTCCTGTATGTGGATTGGATGTGGATTTTATCTCACTGGCTGCAAGCAAATCTACCTACGGGTACAAATAAAGTAACCGGTTACCTGTTACCTGACTCTAAATTTCCCATAAGAGTGACTAAGTGAGTGACTGGAGTGTGCACCCAGTGACGAATTGGAGAGCTGTCCAGGGTGTGTCCCAACCTTTCGCTCAACTAGGATAGGCTTCAGCTTCCCTGAAACCCTAGAGAAGAATGAGTGGTTTAGATAATGGATAAACAAATGTAGATTTTATCTGCAGATAAGACACACAAAATAACAAGTGTAAATGGGCCCTTGAGGTGTCCCCCCGGCCCTAAACCTCCCTCCTACTCCCAACCACAACCAATCCCGGGGGTACGCTGTTGCTTATTCATGCCGGGTGACCATTTGTCTTCTGCAAAAAGCAGGGCACATGCTCCACTGTGTTCTGTGTGAAGTTAGCAGCTTAACTATTTATAAAAATAAAATACAGTTAAAGACTATGAGGATGCTTAAAAAACTAGTTTAATTCATCCGCCAACAAAGGTTTTATATATGAGATTTTGAACATTAATATGGTAGTAAACAACTATTTGCTTGGTAAAGATATACTGGAGTAATGGTGTCCTGAGCAGAAAATGAATTCACATCTCTGTATGTATTGTAATCCGAGCTTTTCTGCTCTTTGCATTGGTAGCCAGGGCAGCCACCCGTGAATGTTAATGCATGAAGGGAGCTGGAGGTATGGCCGACATGCCAATTTATTTTAGTCTGAGATCCTGATGCTCTCGTGCAACATCTAGTGGCTTTGTATGTAGCACCTTAACAGCGAATTGACTTCATATATTTTCTTAAAGAAGAAATACAATGTTGAATGAAGCAAAATAATCTTTTGGGGGAAAAGCAAATTGTGTCTCGTGAGGTTAATTCCTCGTAAAGGGTAAAGGTTTAAAAACAAGAGTTAGTTAGACTACTGGTTTGACTGATTGAATAAAAACACACAGTTGTGAAAGAATAGGGCATTCCTGAATACAGGATTGCCAAACTTTTGTTCTTTTTTCCATGATCAAAGGAAATAAAGGTCTTTGGGTAGAGGGAGAGGGGGTCTATCTCAGCCCAGGAAAGGGGTGAATTTCAGTTCTCTCTCTAGGCAGGATTTTCAGCTCTGTTGAGGCACAGTGAGCAAATTAGATCCAACAATTTTCAGCAATTTGGACAAATTCAGCAACAATAAAAAGAGTATTTATATTATTTTATTTCTTTCAATTTGTTTCTCTCCCAGGGAGCCATTTTCAAAACTGTTTTACATCCAAACTGCTGTTAACTTGTAATGATAACGGCACAATTATCACAGAGATTATTAGTTTCCGCATTTGTGCAAGGATGCAGTGCTGTGAGGAGGGATTTGATTCAACATCATTTGTGCTTCTGACTGGTTAATATTGGGTTATTTTAATAGCAAAATGAATTTAGTCTGGAGACTATATAATGGCTAGAAATAAATTCCAGTGGGAAGCCCACAGTACATCATTGAAAATACTTCGGTTCTTCAGACCCAGGCAAGGACAACAAAGATTTCTTCTTCTTCTTCTTCTTCTTCTTCTTCTTCTTCTTCTTCTTCCTCTTCTTCTTCTTCTTCTTCTTCTTCTTCGTCCTCTTCCTCTTGTGACTCTGTTACTATTAAATCTGAGTTCCAGTCAGCTTAGTGGCTGACTTTCAAGCTCAATCAGTTAGAGGAAAAAACAACTCATTTGCCTGTGCATTGGAGTAAAGTAACCTAAGTAAAACTACAATTTAAATGAGCTGTAGTACAAGCAGTTAATTCAACTTTAATCCAAACTATTAAAATCAATCTACATAATATTACCAATTAACATTGAACATGGTGAATACCATCTCAATGTGTGATGTTTTCTGTATGCTTTTAATTGCCACAAATGGGACAAAGCTCGCAATGCTAGTTCAGGCAGAAAATTAGAGACATGCCCTCATTTTCATATATTCGCCATGCATCTCCACCACTGCTCCGCCCCTTTTCATCAGGTAATTTAAGCTGTTCCCCTGCTCCACCTCTGCTGCAAAAACATATTTCTGCCTGCATCACTTTCTGGTGTTGCTAGTAACATTGTCGGCTGCTGCATCGTTTTTAACTGCTGCTAGTTAACACTCTCCTCCACCTCAACATCCACCCATGGACAATGAATTTCCCCAAGAAGGGGATATCCTGACACTCTCTACTCTCCTCTACTCAAGGTCAGTAGGCCACAGGGTGTGACTGAGATACAAACATACTCAGTCGAGTCCCTGACACAAACATCTAGCTAATTAAATGAAGTCTAGTGTATTTTCATCAGCTTGCGATCCAATGCTGAAAAAATGTTGAGCTCATTTTTAAGAAATACCACTTAACAAGCTTATGAATGCTAAAAAGTACCAAGTATGAAAAAATGTTTTTTTATGGCTTTGTTTCATCATTTGTGAATCAGGAGCGAGCATTTCTTATGGTGATGGATAGAATATCCACCTGGTGTGATTGATTCAATGTCTTACCCACTTTTTGGTGATGGTCATGGATGGTGTTGCAGCTTTACTCCAATATGCATTGGGCAAGAGGCAGAAATGCTCCCTGGACAGATCACCAACATCATGCACTAACATACTCATACCTGCCAACATCATGCACTAACATATTCATACCTGCCAACATCATGCACTAACATACTCATACCTGCCAACATCACGCACTAACATACTCATACCTGCCAACATCATGCACTAACATACTCATACCTGCCAACATCATGCACTAATATACTCATACCCGCCAACATCACGCACTAACATACTCATACCTGCCAACATCACGCGCTAACATACTCATACCTGCCAACATCATGCACTGACATACTTATACCTGCCAACATAATGCGCTAACATACTCATACCTGCCGAATCATGCACTAACATATTCATACCTGCCAACATCATGCGCTAACATACTCATACCTGCCGAATCATGCACTAACATATTCATACCTGCCAACATCATGCACTGACATACTCATACCTGCCAACATCATGCACTAGCATATTCATACCTGCCAACATCATGCACTAACATACTCATACCTGCCAACATCATGCACTAACATACTCATACCTGCCAACATCATGCACTAACATACTCATACCTGCCAACATCATGCACTAACATACTCATACCTGCCAACATCATGCACATCACATACATACATACCTGCCAACATCACGCTAACATACTCATACCTGCCAACAACATATTCATGCAACATCACACTACATTATACCTGCCAACATCATATACTGACATACTTATGCCTGCCAACATCATGCACTAACATACTCATACCTGCCGAATAATGCACTAACATACTTATACCTGCCAACATCATGCACTAACATACTCATACCTGCCAACATCATGTGCTAACATACTCATACCTGCCAACATCATGCACTAACATACTCATACCTGCCAACATCATGCACTAACATACTCATACCTGCCAACATCATGCACTAACATACTCATACCTGCCAACATCATGCACTAACATACTCATACCTGCCAACATCATGCACTAACATACTCATACCTGCCAACATCATGCACTAACATACTCACACCTGCCAACATCATGCACTAACATACTCATACCTGCCAACATCATGCACTAACATACTCATACCTGCCAACATCATGCACTAACATACTCATACCTGCCAACATCATGCACTAACATACTCATACCTGCCAACATCATGCACCAACATACTCCTACCTGCCAACATCATGCACTAACATACTCACACCTGCCAACATCATGCACTAACATACTCATACCTGCCAACATCATGCGCTAACATACTCATACCTGCCAACATCATGCACTAACATACTCATACCTGCCAACATCATGCACTTACATACTCATACCTGCCAACATCATGCACTAACATACTCATACCTGCCAACATCATGCACTAACATACTCATACCTGCCAACATCATGCGCTAACAAACTCATACCTGCCAACATCATGCACTAACATACTCATATCTGGGAGCAATTCGAAGTGTCCAGTGAAATCGTGCTGCTTCTCTTGGGATTAATGTTTGTCTTCAGCATTTGTATGTGCGGTCCCACTGATACGTAGTATAGCTAAAAGGTTTACTCTTTCAGGAAGAAAAAAAAGTTTATCATAAGAATGTAAGTATACAGCAGTGCCCTTTACACATATTGGCACCCTTGGTAAATATTCGCTGAAAAGTCTATGAAAAAAACATGCTTGCTGTTGATTTTTCCAAACTTTTATTCAAAATATTGATAAAAGTCTAACCTTGAATTCAAAGAATGTGATTGAAGAGAAGAATAATCTTGTCATTAAATCGCAGTTTTTTTTTGTCTTGTGCCACAATCATTGGCATCCCTCAAAACACTTGTGCCACAATCGTTGGCATCCCTCAAAGTCTTATAAGAATTGAAGTAGCTTATCTAATTCCCATTCTTATTTAACTGTTTTGAGTTTACCATTATGAAAAGAAAACTTAAATGATCGCCAAAATTTAAGGCCTATGGTAATTAAAATAAAAAATCTGCCTGGAAGAGGACATGTGCCATTTCTGAATGCACAAATTGTTACAAGGATTTTTGAAGTGGTGAGGGAAACTCCAGTGATTGCAAACATTATTTTGTGTTCAGAGATCAGCAAGATGATAAACTACAATCAGATGCCATCTACACAACTGCAAGAAGTTTGGGAGGGTTACCAGATGAAAGCTACTGTTGTCATCAAGAAAAAAAAAAAAAAAACAAAAAACCATGCACCTACAGCTTGCCAAGCAGTACTGGAAGATACAGTTGGAATTGGTCAGAAGAAACCAAGATAGAGCTGTTTGCCAATAAACATCAGGGGCGATTTTGGTTGAAATGAAAGATAGCCATTCCATAAAGAACCTCATCTCCAATGTGAGGGATGGTCAGAGATATTTGATGTTGTGGGGCTGTTTTTTCTTCCAAATGCATTGAACAACTAGAAAGTATGGATTCCATCACATACTAGCAGATATTACAAAGAGAACTTTCTGCCTCAGCCAGAAAGCCTAAACTGAGCCACAGCTGGATCATACAACAGGACAGTGAAAGAAAGCACGAATAAAATTCAATGCAAAGATGGTTCACCAACTGCAAAATCAAGATTTTGCCATGACATTCCCAGTCTTCTGACCTATACGCAATAGAAAACACGATGGGCTGAGGTAAACTGTCCATAAATGTTGACCAAGACATTTGAAGGATCTGAAAAGAATCCACTGGGAGGAAAGGTCTCTGATCCCTTGCCACATCTTTTCCAACCACATTACACACTTTAGGTGAAGAAGAGCCATTATTGTTATGAGCAGCAGAGAGGGAACCTGGCATGGAACCACTGGAAAGTCGCTAGGGCATTTTTAATAATGATTTAGAAGCTGGAACTAGCAAAAACAGAAAATAAAAAGTCATACAGGCTCTGAGCAGTAGAGTGGTCAGCAGCAGTCTGATTTTGGCGAGGTGTGCGCAGGATTAAAGGGAATAAGGCAAGATAAGGTCAGATACTGGTTCAAGGTCAGTACTGGGAAGGCAATCTAGGGGTAATAAGGCACACTGTACTGCGCACATTTTCAAACCCCAAGGCTTGGAGTGACCGGAAGACACGCTGATCTAGGACCAGCAAGCACAGGGAAAAATCCCTTGTAAATAGCTGGTTTTCTTTCACTTAATAATAATACATTTTATTTACATAGCTCCTTTCAGGACACTCAAGGACACTGTACAACAAGATTAAAAGCAAAGAATACGATCACAATCAAATAACCACACAATAAAATAGTACTATAACGGTACAAAACAGTACAATAAAAAAGTACTTTACTTTCACCAAAGATGAAAAATACAGAGCACTTTAACTGAGCAGGCTAGAGCACATGAAGAGAATGTAGCCCAATGAAAGACATTGGACAACAATCCAGCAAAGGGGAGATGAAACACAGCACCTTAAATACACAAGACAACTATTAACACTGGGGAGAGCAGATGTAGTGGCAGATGTGGAAATGGAACAGGAGGGAGGGGAGTAGATGGAGACAATATTGAGAAACAATTAAAAAAAGGAGACTAAAGCAGACACAGACTGCTGGATAGCAAGGAAAACAATTAAGGATGGGAACAGGACGTGACAATTATCTTGACAGCAGGAGGCTCCACAAAGTATAAAATGAAGAGGATCCAATAAATGTGGTGCACATATTTGAGAAACAGATTTGTTTAATGATAGTCACTATTTTGTCTTTCAATCAGAGTACTTCAATTACAGGTTATAATTTGGTTGAAATTCTTAATTAAATTTGTATAAAGTAAAGACGAAGGCAGTAATTCACAACCGCTCTTGTTCATATTTACCGAGGGTGCTGCTTAAATTAGAACCATTCTCCGTCGGCTGTTGATATATGAGTTATTGGGGAAAGGTGGTAATCCATAATAACTGTCAGCAGCTTCGGATCTAGTGTCTCCAGCCTGGAGATAAGAAAGCAACTGCAAAGCACATTAGGGAGGTAGATAAGAGCAGATTGCAATATATTGATTATAGATAGGCATCTCACTCTAAAGGGGCCTAACAAGTTTGTTCTCTGTCTGGCTGTGACTTATGTCCAGAGTAATCATTCTTGTCATCAGTGTTTCCTGGCATAACATACCCCTGCTGTGGACTGTTACACACATATACCGATGCACACACACGCTGAACTTCTTCAGGTGCCTGCATACACAAGCCACACTTTCACACAAACACAGACACATGCATGCACACCACCTTTTCCAACATGCACACACACACGCCACACTTTCACGCACACACACACACACAAACATTCACACATGGACGTAAGCATGCATGTCACAGTTTCACGCATAAACAAACACACATTGACAAGTGCAAGCATAGAAAATTCAGACACAAACATACAAACACATGCACGCATTCACTCTGGCACAAATTACAAGCCACACTTTCACACATGTAAGCATATACACATACTCAAACATAAACTCACATTCAGACATGCGCAAATACAACCAGCCACACACTCATTCACACATCCGTACATACATGCAAGCACTCACATTCACACAGCCTCGCAAACATAAATGAAAAATTAAATGAAAAGTTATGACTACCTTGTGACACCAGTTCAAAGATTGCACTTCGCAATTCAGCCAAAAAGTGTGGAATAATTCTGGCATGATAGAAAGAAGAACTGCGGGGAGGGAGGGAGGGAGGGAAGAAGACAGGAGTGAATTCTGGAGATGGATAGTGGCAGCAGGATGAGATACTGCAGTACTGAGGTAAATAAAAGAAGATAGAGAAAGGCAAAAAGAGTCTGAGAGAGAATATGAGGGAAGGGGACCATTGTGAAAGTACGATGGGTACACTCACGCACTGACCCCTGTGCATGTGAAGTCGATGTGGCAGCAGCAGTCAGTGCCCGCAGGCGAACTCTGTTTTCCTGATCTTGCCACCATCCCATTGGCTGCTGCGGCCATTGCCATGGTGATTAACGTGCCCAACTGCCCTCCGTTGCGGCCTAATTTTGTACCTTGGTCACCGGTAAGGTGCCTGTTATGGGCTTGCTGTTTGCCCCGCAGCTCCAGTGTTGTTCCCTGAGTGTCTACTGATCTGTGCAGTCTAGGTGTTGCCAATGGATACAGAGAAAAATGCTTTATTTTTTTTTCTATCAACATTTCTCTTGTTTTACCTGCTTTCACCTGGGTTCTCAGTCACCTCACCTGCAGCATTTGACATTTTATTGCATTGTTAGACTCCCCAGGCAAGGATAGACAATTATAATTATCTGCAGCAATGCTCAGCCATATTTGGAACGTTTCAGACGTCAGTAGAAATACACTCAGAATGCCCCTGGAGGCTGAAAAGCCGGATCATGTTCCCGACATTTTAGGAGATTGTGAGCAGGACCAGTGGCCACATCAGGGCAGTATTGGCGTCAGAAATAAAATGGGAAATATGAGACCGCGGAAATTTGTGAGAGCGCGCTAACGGTGACGTCGACGAATCCTTCGAGAGCCATTCTGCAGGGAGAGGACAGCCGGCCTGCGGGAGGTGTCCATTACTTTCGGCTGCCGACGGCAACGTGTGGGCGCCATGTTACTGCTAACATAGCGCCAGCTCAGTGGGGTCTGAGCAACAACATCCCTCCCTGATAATAATTATAGGGACGGTCACTGGTCATTTCACAGCCCCCTCCGCAGTTAAAATGCCTTATCAATTCACTCTACAGAGTGATAATTGAACAAGGCAGAAAAATGAACCGGAGAGGACTGACCACATTAAAAATAAACATGGTGTGTCATGGCTATCTAAAAAAACCATCATGTTTTCCAGAGAGAGAAATTTCACTGCTTGGGGAACAGTGATAGCGGTACAGAAAGTTTTTTTTTTTTACTTTTGTTTCTATTATTTGTATTAATCATTAAAAAGCCTTTTCTCGTTATGAAGAATAACTTGGTCCGTATATGAAACAAAATGCCAGTTTTTCTTTTAAGAAGTACTTAGAAGTCAAACTTAAAAACAAATATGCAATTAGCAACAGTGAAATGAGAACAAGTAGAAACATAAAAATGTCAAAACCATCCCAATGCAGTCTATTTTATAGAACAAGCAGACAAACCGTATAATCACATCACACAAGGATCTGTGACTATAACCGGCCAAGTCAAGGATAATTACATCTCATTTAACAACAAAAAGTGGGTTATAGAAGTTAATTGTAAACAGAATGTTTTCCAGTATATTTAAATAACATAGAGCTCTGCATCTACGTATTAAAAAGATCAGTATAGCATGTTTACTCTTCCTGGGAGTGTGGCCCTGTAGAAATGTTTTTATGCATTCTAAGAGGGACACTGCAGAGAACAGATTGTACCAGCAGACCATTGGTACAGAGCAAGACAACCCCTCCACACACACACACACACACACACACACACACACACACACACATGCCATGCATGGATTATTCTATTCCACCATCATATGATTCACTTCCTGCCTGAATTCACATGAAGATATCAAAGATTCACTGATCCGGTTTCATGGACAGGTGCGTTTACAGTCTGTGAAAAACTGAAAAACGACAAATAAATTCTCTGTCTGATACAAAGCAGGATCATAACTCATGCGCAGATCAAAATCCAGTTCATAAGATGTATTTATAATTGAGGTCAGACAATCCAGGTCGATAACAGGAGGGAAGGCAAATCCAGAACTGTGATTGCAGTTCACTCCAAGAGTCAAAAAACCAGGAAGTTGGTATGCCAAAGCAAAAACACAAAGAGAGAATCAAAATCCTAAAAGACAAAGAGAAATCAAACACAGGAAAATAAAACAGACTCTAGGAGCAAGACAGAAATTGTAAACCAAGAAACAAATCAAATGGAATCTCAAGACTCAACGACTGCTCATAAGTAAGGCACTAAAGAACTAGCTTAACAAGCTCGCAATTTGCTAGACACTGGAAGGAGAACATAAAGTGAAGCTGAGTGACTAACTGTATGAGGTACATTTGCAGGAGACAAGCAGGAGGAGTGGATACAAATAAAGAAACAAGCAAAATAATTAACTATCAGGACGGGGAGCGCGAAAGCAGGACTGGAAACAAAAAGCACGTAACTGGTGACAGGTGATGAGAATGAGTGAACTAATACAGAGAACTGGTAATATCAGCAATGAAACATGGAAAATTATAGATAAATACAAAATATACACAAGACATTACTATAAGGACTCAAATCCGGACACTATCTCATCATTAAAAAGAAAAACAAGGCACACTGAAATATTAAAAGATCCCCAAAGCTAATAAAAGATTTAAAAAAAAATCAATTAAAAACATGATAATAATAAAACATTTAATGGTTTAAACTGCAAAGTTCCATATACATTTCATTTTATTAAAAATCAATGTCTCATTAGAGACAGCATGCACTTATTGAATTTTACTGATTGAATATGTTAAGGTCACCAGTATTCATGCTCATAATCTGCGGATGCGGTCATCCGAAATTTTGGTAAAAATTAAGCAGAAAAAAATATTTTATAGCTTTAAAACAAATGACTAGTAGCGACTAAGAGCAATTTCCTGTTTTTTTTTTTTTAGTGATTATTAGCAATCATAAGTTTAAAGTTTGGTGCACCATAACATGGTAAGAAAGTGTGTGGAGTGTTGGGGTCCTGTAAATGTGTGAGCATTTATCTGGGGTCGCATAAGACAAAAAAATTGGGAAAGCCTGTTCTTAGAGGACTATTTCGGCATAAACTTCATTGAAAAAACAGAGTCAAGATGGTAAAGAATGCAGCTTACCCAGCAGTGTTGTGTCAGGTAACCATGCTGTTTTCTACCGACCGTTTCCCGAAATCTTTCGTTCTGAATTATCTCTAGAAAAAAAACAACAACAAATTGTTTCCCATCACTCTATTTTTGAATATAAGGTAAGGGATGTGGGGAAATACAGTATGGACAGGTGATCTCAGTTTCAACAAACAAATCACATACTATAATTTTGCTGAGCAAGGCTATCTTGTGCCACAAAATGACTCCAGTTTTCAAGTTGTGAAATTGTAGTAAACTGAATTATTGACACCCTCCATAGAAAAAGAAACAGAAGCTAAAATGAAAAGGACAGTTCACCCCAAGATCAAAAATAGCCTACCTACTTTTTTTTTTTTTTTTTTTTTTTTTTCTTGCCAGTAGAGCTATTTATCCTTCAAGATTGTTTGATGTGAGTTTCCAAGTTTTGCAGATATTAGCCATCGAGTTCTCTGCCTTGTCTGCCAGCCCAATCACTGCACATAAGGAAGTGTGTATCTACTCATGGAGCATGAGCCCCACGTACATGAGTAGATACAAGCTTCTTTTTGCGCAGCGATGTGCTTGGCAGGTGTAGCTCAGTTCAAAGAAAATACTTAGATGAAACTGCTCACAGCAAGGTCTGTGGATTATCTTGAGTAACCAGGTCATGATATCTGGAAAGACAAATTGCTGCTGAATGTTTTTAAAATGTATACTCAGTAACGAAAGTTTAGCGACACAAATATAAATGCACAGTAAACAATTAACAACAGTGAAATGTGTATTTAATTGGTTGACCATTACAGGGAACAATTAGACATCCATGAGTGCCCGACATAGTTACAATTCAAATCGGTGATAAACGTCACTCAGAATGCATGGGGCTGTGTTGACCAGTTTCCCACAAGACTGTTCCGATCACTCAGTAGTGAGAGTGTCGCCCACCCACTTGTTGAACCGCAATTAATTCGGTTACATCATGATGACGTCATAATGCGGCCATAAAAGAACAAACATAAAGATGAGAGAAAAAGAAAGAAGGTAGAGAGGAAGGTGAGGCGAGGGTGACACTGTCTAATGTAAATTCCAATTTTTGTCTCCATGTGCGATGTGCAGCAATACACAGAACACCTGAGGAAAATTACAATGCTAAATAGCTAGCGAGCTAATTAACCTACTCCTGTTTGTTGGCATGAGACTTTATTTTACATGCAAATATTTTATTGTTTCCATCTGGACCATTTCATCTACGCTAGACCATCGGCAACTGGATGTGAGTATTTCGCTTGCGCCCAGTTTCTGTTTGAAGTTGAAACGGACACAAAATTGGAATTTAGAATGTAGGCCACGAGAATGTGTTTAATAATGAAAAAACTGAGTTTGTTTCCTTTGAGCAATTAAATTGGGTTGTTCTGAAAACACCGAATATCGGTTCTTCTTTTAAAAAAAAAATTCCTCGTGTTAAAATTATCATCTGACTTATGTGCAGATGATGCTGGATGTTGGGCTACACCATAGACTGTGGGCTACACAGAGACTGAGCCAGGCATTTCCAAGTATGATTTGTACGGAGTTGTGAATTGTGAGGTTGGCATCAGAATGTTACTAACGTTAGATCACTATCTAGCAAGCTAGCTTACCAGTCATAGCTAGGTAATGGATTACCATATAATGATTGTAACGTTTGCTAATAATGTAACATACCATCATATACTTAACTACTTATAAATTGGGAAGAGTATTTCAATTGTTCGATTTTGTGAAACTTCATAGTAAATGTTCATAACATAAATTACTATTATTAGCATTTAACTTGTATTCAAAAATCAAATCAAAAGTATTTGGATTCAAAATAGAAAAACACGTTGATGAATATGGCTTCTATCTATGCAAATTATGGAGGCACCTCACGTAGCAACATAAAAAGCAAAGACACCCTCATTGGAATGACCTCTGACTACGGAAAAGGCAGTATTTGCACTCGATTATTTCAAAATTTTCCACCTTGTGCACTATGCACACTCACGTTACATATGTGTCCCTGCTAACTTCCACATTAAACCTATGCCCTTGGTGAAACTAGAGGACCTAAGGCATCTATTGGTAACACCCAATATCATGCTAGCTTGTAGGGAAGGGGGCTTAGTAATGCTTCAAAGTTAGGCTAAATTTTGACGAAGGAAAAACTGTCACGGCTATTTTCACAGGGGTCCTTTAACCTCTGACCTCAAGATATCTAAATGAAAATGGATTACCAATACCTATGAGTCTCCCCCTTACAGACTTGCTTTTATCATGATAATCCCATGCAGTTTTGAACAAAAAACATGCAGTTTTTTGCATGCAGTATCAATGTGCTATTTTTGCGGATTGTATTTGAATATTTCTGCATACTGGAATACTTAAACAGTCTTGGAATCTCACAAATCGGGTATTATTGGAAAACTGAGACTCTTGTGGATTCAATAAGCCCAATTTATTATGTGTGTGATGATGTTACTGTGGTCCCCAAAGTAGCCATTTCATTGCAGTAAGACCAGTTTTTGAAACTTGGCCTCACTGTATAAAAATATCAAATATGATACAAAATGAATTTCATATTATGTTTTGGTACGTGTGAAACTGCGAAAATGACTCTTTAAGTGCGGAGCTAAAGTTTGAAAAACGTGATTTTCCACGTCTCCGTGGACATTTCACATCCCTACCAATTTCAAATATTTGCTGTTCAAAATATTATATTTGCTCGTTACATTACCACCGTACATTTAGATTCTTGTTAGCATATTCAGGTTTGTTTTTTACCTTAATGACCAAATCCTCATGGCAGGAGGAAAGGAGCCTGTCAACCATAACACACACGCATGTTTACAAATGTCTGGTAAATTTGAATAATTGTGTCCTAATTTTACATGTTTTTTAAAGTAAAAGTCAGTTATTAATATTCATAAGAAATGAAATTTGGATTGCTTATTACTGTACAGAACAATGTAGAGGACAAATGTGGTGGCAACACTGTGTTCTGTAGTCATCACAACATTTCATAACCCTATTCTCTGACAGAGGTGGCTCTTGTCAATGACAACAAACTCTCTAGGCCCACCTAGACACACTTCTCTTCATCTTCCTATTGCCAACACACATAACTCTCATACTTTCTTCAGCATCTTTGATAATATAGCAGAACTCCCTGGACTGCCATCTGCCATCATATCAGTCTGTCTTAAGGGAAATTCCTTTGAAAATCATGAAGCAGACGACATCCAATATCTAAATTAGGGTTTCTCAACGGGGGTGGTACCGCTCCCTGGGGGGCGTTCGGACAACTTCGGGGGGCGCAGGGAACATGAGGGCTGAAAGGGGTGCGTCAACAATCACCACAACTTAGCTTGTGCAGTGTTCATTATTTGAATTTAACTTTTTTAAAAAATCCTATTTTCAAACGTTTCAGGTGCAAATAACTTAAGAGCCTATATACATTGTTTCCCAACTCCTCTACGGAGCTACCGCCATGATCTCCATAGTAACGCCAATCCACCTCAGCGCAGCAGTGCAGCCTTCTCTGAAATTACTTCGTCCTCCCATTACAACCTTTCATTGGTTTGCGGGTCTGTATGCAAAGCAAGGGGAGGTTAATAGGGATAGGGCGAAGCAACTATAGCAGGAAAGCCCCAGAGCGGCTTTTGACGGCTCTCATCTCGAACCCGCAAACCGCAGATTCAGTAACGTCATTGGCATTTTAATTATTCATTTTCGGACATTCTTCAGCGTCATTCGGCACACAATAGAGAGAAAAATTACATTTGCGTTAATATGAGAGGCATTAACACCGTCTTAAAAGTCATTTGCGACAATCAACGAACATTAAAGTGCATTTAACATTTTTACCATACCGTTCGACTTTCAATAACATTTCTGGACCGCGTTAGTGTGGATAACACAAATATTCATGCGATTGTACAAAGAATTGAATGTTCTTAACATTCAATCCACAAAAATCTTTTTTTTTTTATTTGAACAATAGCCTACATTTTGCTCATGATTGCATTGTCAGCGTGATGTAAGATTTGGTATGCCCTCTCAATTTGATAATTACTGTGCAACAATGAGCAAAATGTAGGCTACTGTTCAATTGGAAAAAGATTTTTGATTTTTGATATAAAAAGAAGGAAAAAAGTGAAACATTATCACTTGGTGTGTGCGCGTGCGTTGGGGGGGGGCGCTAAAGGATCATGGTAAGGTCAGGGGGGCGTATGCTCAAAAAAGGTTGAGAACCACTGATCTAAATTGTCTTTAACTGAAGCTAAACTTTTCACAAATTTTAGCCAATTGTATGGCTGCTATCGTAGAGATTATGGGTGTCTGATAAAAATCCGCTCATTTGTTTTATCACCATAATTTGCTTAAATTTGCTACGGTCAGTTGCTGACTGGATTTAAAACCTGCATTTTTCAATTCTGCTTCCCACCATATTCTAAAGTGTGGTGTGGTGTCATCAGGCTTATTATTGGTAGGGGTTGTATGTTGGGGGTGTCCCAGATTATTCAACATCTAAAGCACTAAAAAGTCCCCCTCAAATGGGGTATGTTGTGCCTGGCCCCACTTGTTTCTCTTTATATGTAACCAGGTATGGCAAATGCATATATAGAGCCACTTTGCCTACCAAAAAAAAAAAAATCAGAAACTTTTGAAAAAATAGAAGAGTTAAGTGGAATTTCAGGCTTCACAAATTGCTGACTTACCAAAAGAGATGAACAATGAAAGAGATGAACAATGTGAAATCTGTCTTCCTGTAAGTCATCATTTAACCACAGCCAATAAACACATTATTGATATGCTATGATTAATTTCAACAGCTCAGTTAAGATTAAGAGCTTTCTATTTACATCTAATCTCTTGATTTATGCTTGCATCAGATCATTTACAAACATTTACTTGGATTAAAAAAAGTTCAGCAGATAATGATTTTGTAATTGAGGGAGGCACAGCAAGTATAAGATGGCACAGCATTTTATGTCTTTGATCTTAATAACATCATATTTACTCAGATTGTAAAACAGCGAGCCTATCTCACGAGAGAAATGACTAAATAGACTATAAATGCAAGCAGAGGATCCAGAGGAATGATCCAGAGGACAGTTTAAAATTGACTGATGTCTTTAAATTGCAATAAAGTTTGGGATGCCCTTGCACTCCCTGCTCTCTTCTCGTCGAGATGAGTAGGCCACAGGGTGTGGGTGTGCAACAGTCAGAGCCTAGAAGCTAAACCATTGTGTCTATTTGTAACTGCTACTATTAACAATTTACACATGAATTGGCTGACAGAAATGTGGAAACAGTCCTATGGGTGGAACCAGAAATGATTGTACTATGTTTCCTATCAAATGGTGGGGAAGAATTGACCTATATGGTCATTTGTGCTTTCTCAAACAGTTTGATTAAGCTTGGTTATAGCAAGGAAGAACTAGAGAAATTTGATTTTTGCAGAGAGAACAAGAAGTAGCCCAAACTGGGTGTGTTTATCCTGTGACCTTTGATCCAGGTGAATGAAACATGGTGGATGCTCAAATAGACATTGGAATAAACACATGATGAGAGTATGAAGCCACTGCGCTGAGTGGTTGCTCAGGTCTCATTCGCACAAGAAAGCGTGACGCAGACACCGACGCAGACGAGATTCCAGTATAAACCATATTGGGCGACCTCAATGACATTACAGTTACTGAGGTGGATGATTCCTATGCAGAGCTACCATCAATAGATTCTAACTCTTCAGATTCCAGTATCTCGAGTGCCACTTTGTCTTCATTATGCTCTGATGGGAAGCACAAAAAAGTAAGAAAAAGAAAAAGAAGAGAAATAGAGGAAAGACAGAAAAGAAAGAGCAAGAAAAAGATCAACACTAACTAACACTACTAACACTAGTGCATGCTCAAATGAAAACCACAGTATTATCACTCCACTTTTCTAAACAGATTTTACCTGGTTTAAGCTCTTGGTTCTTGTCTGGGTATTTTTGATACTTATCTTCAGTTGTTGTACTAGCCAGCATTGTTAGTAGTCCTTTATTCCCTTAATGTCAATTTGGTGTATATTAATGCCTCAAATCAACATGGGTGGCTGTGGGAGGAAATGACAATGTGAACAATATTAAGAACTGTGTGATTCAGTCGTAAATGCCTGGGATCAATTGACAAGACGTCCACGTAAGTGTGAAAACAGGTCTTGTACCTCATGATGTATGCATTTGCTAATTTTCTTCTATGCCACGTCTGTAATCTCATAAGGATAGGTTTTTTATTTATTTATGTATTTATTTAATTATTTATTTATTAATTTTTCTGCTGCTTAAGATCCAAACACGGTAGTAGTGTGGCATAGAGCAGCGCAGGGGCACAGCTAGAAAAGTAAATTGCTATGATCCAGACCAGGGACCAAGTGCGGAGTCAGAGAACTATCCAGGAGTAGGGTTTATTGATAATAATACAGTATTGACAGTGGGATGGAGCTTAGAGCAGAATGGCACAGTTCAGTTCAGATGGCACAGGCTTGATTGCAAGGGGCGTATCCATGCCCAACCAGTGGCTTTCTGGGGCAGCTTTCAGTTGAAGTGCACTCTTCGCTAGAGCCAATCTGTCAGGTGGCAGGACTGTGGAGTTCAGATGGAACAAGGTCCCAATCCTGATGACTGCAGAAGGCTTGGGAGATTGTTGCCAATAAACTGAGCAGAGGAACAGACTAAGTTTTGATTAACAGGATCGCGGTCCCAATCCTAGAGACTGAGAATATGGCCTGGGGGCTTGTTCTTATTAATGAAACAAACAAGAGAACCTCTGTATTTTACTATCATTAAAGATTACAAATAATTTCCGAAGACAATAAGCTTTTATGAGGAAATACTAGCTGGTTGCTAGAGGTATGTAGCAACTTACAATCCAGCAACTTGCACACTCATAGTAAGGCCAGACTTTTTTGATTCCTTGGTCCTTGGGCTTTTTTCCACAGACAACAGGAGAGGAGGGCGAAATAAAAAAAATAATAAAATTTTATTTTCCCCTTCCTCAAAATGGTAATTGGCAAGTACGAGAGAGGAGGAAGAAAAATAATTTTTTTTTCTAAAATAAAGAAATGTAAATGCACAGTGGACCTGCAGCATTTACTTCCCAGCAACTGCAGGGGGAGACAATTCAAAGTATTTAGGCGTTAGAGACAAGACTTACTTCGACAATGCATTAAGCCGAGCAAGAACTATTAGCGAAAGGTATACCTACATTACAAGTTCGCTAGCTATGTCATGGCAAGGTCGCTAAACACACATTACAAAGGTCTGCACATACAGATTCGGCAGCAAGTTAACTTGGAAATGTTAATTGATATTGGAAAGATACCCATGGGTAAAAAGACTAGCTAGCAACATTATTATATTATTTTCTCATCTGCGTGCGACATGCTTGTAGCTAGTCAATATGAGTAAGGCAATTGGCATGAATTTACAACGTAGCCTACAATGGGCGCTGCCAGTAATCAAGCTACCGGGCTGTTAAGTCACAATATGCATGTCAATTCCAATAACCAATCTAACTTTATAGTCAATGACAATGCAGTATTTTATATCTGATAGGAAGTGTTGTGCAATAACGTCTGATGCATCTGGTGAAGATATCTTATTCCAATTACTTGTGGCTAATTTGACGCCAGCAAAATTATCAATTTGCAATATCAGTATTTCTGAAGTATATTAGCTCCGTAGTTTCCGTGATTATTTTTAACTGTGCCAATTGCGCATGTAAAACGGAAAAGACTGCAAAGTGGCAGAAGAGATCGGGGTCCGTCGGACAGTTAAATGGACATTTCCTATAGCTAATTCTAATTCTAGCTGGCTATATTCACTTGCTCAAGCAAGCCTTTAACAAGTGAACAAAACAAAAATAAATTGACATGGTCAATTGCGAGAAGTCATAACTTAGAAACACAGAAAAGTAAGTTGGGGTATATTTCACAACAACACTGTAGCTGCCAACTTGCATAGCTGCAACCTATGATTAAATGGTTCAGCCAATGCAGCTTAGTAGATGACATCATTAGCGACTCAGCTTTTGGGAAACGCACCGTAGGCTGGCTTGCTAACATGTTAAATGAAAGCTTGTAGTGCATTCTCGATTCCCAACGTAGAGCTGTAGCAAGCAAACGTATTACGCTAGCTTGTTCCTAGTTCTACTTTGTGTCGTAGCCAGAATAAATGCTTGTGGGGTTTTTTTTTTTTTCAGATTGTACCCCCTACCCAGTTTCCTTACCAATGAGAATTTCAACTATGATGGTTTCAAATGCGCTTTCATGTTCGGAGGAGTTATCACGTACACCGCCCATAAGGAAACTGTTACCACTCGTCCAGTTCCTCGCAATAAACACTCAATGATCTTCATGCACAAGATATTGTGCGTGCAAGATCTTATGTCATTAACTGATGGCCAGTGCGGGAACATGGAAATGGTCGATGCGACGGTTATTCCAGATGGCTTGATTCTTTATTATTCAGAATAGCGATACGCTCAGAGCGGAGGAAAGATAAAAAATAACGATCACTAGCCTTCCAGGAGGCGGCGGGTGGAATGAAAATAAAAACTTTTTTTTTTATTCCATTTTTGGGATTTTTCTGTGCGGTGGGCCCGAGGACATGCAAAAAATAAATTTTTCTTTTTTTTTCTATTTCGGGCCATTTCCATGGTGGCCGGCCCGAGGACCAAGGAATAAAAAAAGTCTGGCCTAAGGGGTATGAATATGTCAATACTTGTGAGGGAAGGGAAAAATGAATAGAGCACAGCTGGTGAGGAAAGTATGTAAACAAATCAAAAGAGATTCACACAAGGGCTGTGACAGAAAATAATTTGTGTCTTCATATCAGAAAGTTTGGGTCAACTGGAACACCTTCATCACCATGGCCCCAGTTGCCGAGCTGGCCATTGTAGATCCTGTGAAGTTTGAGGAGTTTTTCACCAGTTTCGCCTGATAACAGAAACACAAGAGGTGTTGCCAAGAGGTGTTCTGTTGTATTAAGTAATCTGAAGGTTTAAGACTAAATTGAACAATATAAAAAAGACAAAACTGCTTCCACTTAAAAAAAGACTCAAGCCTTACATGCACTTGTTGTTGGAGCTGCAATGTTTATGATTTGTCTTATTTTGAAGAGGTTAAATGATTCTGCCTGCTGCGACTGTTACCATTCACAACGGCTAAGGTAAGACCCCAATGTTCTTTGTAAAACCTATCAAAGTTTTTAAAAATTGCTGACTGATCCAAAAATGGTAGGTTTGAGATGCACTGCAACTGAAAGAAAATCACTTTGCTTTAATTGATTTAGCCCAAAGGGTGACATGTTTGAAACCTTAAACAGAGCATCTGTAATTGTCTCTCGCTTTTTCTATTTTAAGGATGTGTGGGTGTCTCTCATTAGGAAATGACTTTCAATCCTGTTGATACTCAAAGATTTTCAGTACCACACTCCTCTTAGCTATGGTGACATGTTTTATGTGCATCTACATGCTACTGGAGCAACAAACTTTTTGATTTTATCTGTTGAGTTTTGGTCATTTCTCTTTATCTTAGTCACTAAACCTGTTGATTTCAAGTTGATTTTCAAGTAATGGGATTTCCAGCTTCTGATAGGTACATGTCTGATTGCTTACTTGCTTAGGCTGGGTGCGCACTACAGGAAATTCGGGTCAGATTTTGCCCCGAACTAGCCTTCCCGAGAATTGGGGAACAATTCGAATTCGACCGTGATGTTCGGCCCAGTTATCTGTTAGTGTGCGGAGGTTACAGATCCGAATTCGGCCTCTTGCGAACTGATCGGGACCTCCCCGATAATATCCAACATGTTAGATATTATCGGATGTTCAGGGATGATCTTACAGGCCATTATGTCAAGTATGGCTAGTTTTGTTTTAGAGCTAAATTACAGCTACAAGTGGCAGCGTCGGTCATAAACGAGCTGCTGAAATATTGAAGCTTTGTTGCAGGCATTTCCCGGTGAGAGACACTGTGGTGAGAGGCATGCTGCCGAGCTCGACAGCGATGCGGACTGCCAGCTGCGCTTCGAGTTCCTGTTGTTTTGCTTGGTCCTTTAAGCTATGTAGTTTGAGCTTGCCTTTGTGGGAGTTGTAGCGGACATTTTTTAGTAGGTGCAGGTTGAGGTTTGCACGGACCATTCTGTGGTCCGTCCATGCATTAGCTCCCCTCATCACCTGGGTTATTTTCACATCCTTTCGGTCACACTGCCGAACAAGTATATAGTCCAGAAGATGCCAGTTCTTGGACCTAAGATGCATCCAGGTTGTCTTTTACATGTTTCGTATTTGGAACAATGTGTTTGTGATGACCAGTGAGTGTTCGCTACAAAAGGCAAGTAGGCGTGAGCCATTGTCGTTACAGTTCCCCACTCCATGACCACCAAGTACGCCTTTCCACAGGTGCTGGCCAATTCCTACTCTTGCGTTGAAGTCACCTAAGATGGCGAACTTGTCATCGCTTGGTACAGCTCTAACTACTGTGTCGAGGGTCTCATAGAACTGGTCTTTGTTGGATTCACTGGCCACCAGTGTGGGTGCGTAAATGCTAATGATAGTCAGGTATCTGTTTTTCCGGAGTGGGATACGCCAGGTCATCACTCTCTCATTGATCCCGCGTGGGTCTTCAGGTGTGGAACGCAGTAGCTCTGTTCTGACTGCAATTCCGACTCTGTAGTCGTCGTTCACCATCAGGAAGTCCTTTCCGGAAAAAGGTGTAGCCTTCTCCTTCCTCAGTCAGTGAGCCTTCGTCTGCTAGTCTGGTCTATGCCAATGCTGCAATGTCGATGTTGTACCTGTTGAGTTCAGCAGCAATCAGTGCTGTCCGCCTTTTGGGGCGTTCAGAATGGTCTGAGTCTAGTAATGTGCGAATATTCCAGCTAGCAAGAGTCAAATCCATATTCTTAGCTTTGTTTCGGCCGCAAGAGGAATGCCATGACGGCGCGGCTACTCGCCCATGGTTGAGTTGGACCGAGCAATGTTTAGGCCACATTTTCTAGGCCCCTCCACGTTGTCGGGTGGGCAGAGCGGGTCCTGAATGGGGCTGCCCAGTCACTCCAGGAGCTGCTTTTGGCGGTTGTCGCTCCAGTCCCAACCAGCCAACGATCATCTTCGCCAGAGCCGTCACACATGGAGGGTTGGAGCTAGAGGTTCCCAGTGACATTCTCACCTGCCCCTGTAACCCCGTCCCGGTCGCCGTGGGTCTTTTTGACAATGAGATCGATGAGTAAGTAAGGCAGAGTAATGAGTGGAGAAGCGAGCAGAAGAGAGCAGAAAATAGCATGGGGTGAAGCATGTGCAGAAGAGTTTTTTGAGTGGAAGGAGGATGCACAACTGTCAGTCCACTACCCTGGCCCCCCGTGAGGACTCCAGTGGCAAGGGAAATCCCGAGACGAGTGGCTCAGAGAGGGGTTGCTGGGTGTTTGGTCTGTGTCCCTACACTGACACCCAAGTGCAGGGTTAACCACATGATGTGATGTGGCCCCTCACATGGTTTCGCCCGCCTGCTGAAGCGGTGTACCGGGGTGTGGCGCTTGGAGCCAGCATGTGAGGATTAGGGGATGGATGAGGACCAGAGGTGCTGGACCACTCTGCCAGAGGGAATGTGCAAGGAGTGCAACAGCCAGGCAGCCAAAGGTACAGACCTCTACCCAGAGCCCCCTACACCCCAACATGTCTGATAAAAATTTACGATGGTCTCTAAAACTTTACAGACGTTAAAGGGATAGTTCACTTTTTTTGAAATGGGGTTGTATGAGCTAAAAATTGCTACTACGTACATTAGATGCAGTAAAAAGGTCTCTGATCTCCCCCAGGTAGCCGCACCAGCGCATAGTGCTGGGTGGAGATTTAGGCGATACACTGTTGTGAACGGTCCAAAAGTAACCGTATTTTCGCAGCCTAAAAGAGGTCCTCCCTGAAAATAATACACCACTTTAATTGTACGCTATATTACAAAAAATTACAGTGCTTCAGCTGTTCGGAAAAAAAAACAGTTGCTTACGAACTAACCAACTGACGTATTCCATCGGAGTAAACTGCGCGCTGTTGCGATCAGCTGTTTGGGTCAGACTCTTAGCGGTCTGTGGCAGAGACAGCATTTCAATGGCATAGAATTACATCTCAAATTTAAAAAAAAATTCTCTATTATAACCAGTACAGCAGATACACAGTATGTGGCTGCGTAGGCCCTGTGTGATATCAATTTGTGCTGCAATGTTACATTAGACTTTTTCACAGGTGTTTCACTTTCCTGATGCGTGGGTACAGTAGTGCTCTTCAGCGTGCACCGTTGAGATTTCCCTGAATGTGGCCACACGAAATCCTCTTTGAAAAAATGAATACTGCAAACACGGAGCTCTTTTAGGGATACGGTTGGCGTATCAATATTCATGTTTAACGCACCTAGCCACAGCTGCCGAAGTCCAATGTCCCGCAAAGGAATGCGGTGAAAGCTGTAAATGCACCAGGATACAGCTTTGCTTTCACATCCAGGTGTTTTTTTTTTAAAATAAATTTAGCATCTCCAATCCCACCTGAATCTGGAATGCCCAATTGGTGAACTATGTACAAGGCTTGCTCGTATGTGACCCCTTGCTGCCAACTCAGAAGAGTGAAGGCAGTTCACGGCTCTCCTCCAAAGCACGTGCCTGTCAGCCACTGCTTCTTATACACTCATTGGTTGAATCTTCGCAAGTACAGAACGAGGGCGGAGGATACCTGGACATGAACAGGCTTAGAATCTTCCTGACGAGCGCCCGTCTGGCCAACAGGAGGCGCTTGAGCAACGAACAAGGCAACCATTACTTTTTCCCTCCCTAGCAGTCCCTTCCCAATTGCAACCCTGTAGCGCAATAGCCAATAGTGCGCTACTCTGAAAAAGCTGCCGACCACTACCAGCTGGTACGAGGTGGGGATCGAACCCGCGACGTGGTAGTCACTTCTGCTTCGCAATGCGATGCTTTACGCTTTAAATTTTTGTAATCTAGTGCACAATTAAAGTGGTGTATTATTTTCAGGTAGGACCTCTTTTAGGCCGTGAACATACGCTGTTACTTTGGGACCATTCACAACAGAGTATCACCTAAATCTCCACCCAGCACTCTGCGCAGGTGCGGCTACCTGGGGGGGATCAGAAAGCTTTCTACTGCATCTTATGTACGTAGTGGCAATTTGTAGCTCATACAACCCCACTTCAAAAAAGTGAACTATCCCTTTAACAAAGGATGAGCAGTTTCAACTTAAGATAAGGTACAGCAAAAAGGTCTATAAGTCATGCATAAATGTTTCAGAACATTTACTGATGGGTTGCAAACCTTTACAGACCTCAACAAAGGATGAACAGTTCCTCTGACGATCAGGTTCTGCAAAAAAAAAAGGTCTAAAAGTGATGAATAAGTAAGAAAAAGAATGTTATCTTATGACATTATTTTTAAAAAATGAATAAATCATATGTGACTATTGGAAAGAATCTTAAACATGTAAAACATGAAATTAATTATTTCTAGATGTAGCACTATTTATCTACTGAGAAGCCACCCAATTATTTTGTAATATTTTTAATATTATCTGTCTCTGATTCTCAAAGCAACAATACATGATTATCTTACATACACTAATCTTGCACAGCAAGTTTTTTTTTTAATTGAAGAAATGGTGAAAGAATACTACAGGAATTCATTCTTTGCAAGCTTTATAAATGCAAATAAAGACATTGCCTAATACATGAACCACAATTTGCAAACTTTTGCTGGTTTTGAAATAAACATGAGGTAATGATTTGTTAATGCCTGTTCTGGCTCTGTCAATGATTACCTTATCAACTATTCCAAAGATTAAAAAAAAAAACAAAACCAAAAAAAACCACTTTTGCAGGAATGATCTGTATTAAATGAATAATTAGGAATTTTTCCAAAGATTTTCAGAAAATCAGTCAAAATTATATGCATAAGCTGTATTATATTAATATTTTGCTCAATATTTCTGGGGTTGACAATATTTGCGGCATTGCAGCATCACTTGTGTTTTAATAAGAGTACCAAGCATATGTGAAATACAGAGATCAGAATGTACTACTTACAGTACAAGACTAATGCGAATATTTGAGAAGTATATGATAAAAGTATATTTAAGTAAGCTTGGCAAGTTTGCAGAAGGCGAGAAACTTTACTTGTATCAATACATATGAAACTACTTGGTTCTATACTGTGAAATTACGTTGTACATCATGCAAAACCCGCAATATTGTATTTTATTGTACATGTACGCACATAGTAATTAATATGAGCCTTAACCATGCAATTATACAATGCAGTCTGAGGTTCCGAAACCCAACCCCTACAACTTCTTTTATGCAGTATAATGAAGATTTAGTAGAGCTGTGCAGGATGCAGTGTAATTTGTCTGATTTTTAAAATGTTTTTAATTGTTTTTTTTTTATCTATGTAACTCAGTGTGAATTCCCTGTAAATAGTTCACCATGATTTATTGCCCTGTGCCTCGTATCGTGGTCCTCGAGGGCCAAGAAATGCTGGTAGTCCTCCCTCCCTTTACCTGAGAGTCGGGTGTGAAGCCAGACCGGCCAATCAGATTTGGTAATTATTTAGTTAATTTCTTGGATGAAAAGAAACCCTGGGCTGGATGTAGATTTGATGTGCAAATCTGAAGATGCCTGATTTATTGTGATATATTCCAAGTCATTCAATTTTTATTTTTATTTATTTATTTTTTTTTCCAATTTACCTCAGTTGGAAGCAGCTAAAATAACCTGGTTGGATAGAGAGAGACCTGCCAGCGTGCAATATATAAAGTTTAAATGATGCCCGCAGGGTTCATTCTAGTTTATTTTTCAGCGTAAACTGGAAACTCGGGGGAAGGTTTCAGCTCATTATTCTTTTTTTTCACTTTGGACAACAGCCAGGTGTTATCAGTCATGTTTTAAACTCCTTCCTCTGTGGAAGGTAGTACCTGCATTCTTGTTTGTCGCTCCTCAAGACCAGCACATTGGGAACCTGAATGATGAAATAGATATGGTGGTAATCACAGGCTTAATGTTACCATTCTATGTTGGATAAACATTAAAGTGGCTCCATTAATCATAGTTCAGTAGTCTTTCCAACTGCAGGATGAATTGGACAGAGCCCACTTACCATTACAATATACAGATGCACACATTCACACACACACACACACACACACACACACACACTTACACATGCGCACACACACCACCACCACGGCACATGCACCTGCATACAAACACACACACACACACACACACACACACACTCATGCTGACACGCGCACATCCTCTCACACACAATCACACCCATAAACCCTCAAACACACATATACACACATTCACACTCATCCACACACAAGCTGAATCTTTGTCATAGACTGGCTTTGTACTGTTCTCCTGTGTCACTGAGTGCAAGGATGCAGGAAAATCACAGGTCACCCGCAGGGGTCTTCATGGGAGCTGTGTCACCCTCTCAGAGGAAGCTGTGAGCAGAACACTCATGTTTCACAATGTGCTGGAACATCACTAGAACAGCTGTCACTCATCACTCCCCCCTTCCTACATCATCAGGAAGTGTGCAGGCGTCGAGCTGTGACCCCCCTTTACAGCCAGGAAGTCATGATTCAGTCAGCATGCAAGGTGGTAGACGGCCTCTCGTGCCACCGAGTTACTTCCTGTCTGACATGATGGTCAGCTGACTGGTTTATGCATCCTTTGAAGTACAGATTCCCTGATGTCAGAAGGTGTGCACCTAGTGCAAGGACAAGCAGTCTGTGCAAACTATTCATATCAGTAGTTAGCAATATCTACGTATTTCTAAAATTATTAGGAGCACCTGATAGCACTCAAAAAAGATTATCATGTATGGGAATACAGTAGTGCCTGATTGGGGTGACGTTCTGTAATACAGCTTCGCTTATCAGAATAGCACAAGATACTTGAAGGATGATGAGAACAAGAACAACTCTGATAAACCTGTTGCTCCACGTTGAAAAATCACAGCACTACCTTTATGGTTTACTTTCTCTGAAATCTCTTTATAAAAATATGCACACTTGTTAATGACGGCTACCAGGCCAGGGTGAAATGCTGTAAAATGTTGCGGTTTGAATATGCCTGAAGTAATTGTACTGCAGTAACCAATGAATTATTTGGAAGCTGTTGTTCATGCAGTTCTTTGTATAGACTAAATTTAGATTACTTTCTATTTAGGGTGCTAAGCTTGTCACTGTAACTTGTAACTGTCAGTTTATTATTATTATTATTATTATTATTATTATTATTGATGTATCAATTTATTCATTTTTTTCTTTTTGCAATTTTTTCCTGTACGGGCCAAACCACCTGGTGGTTTCTTATTTTTTAAATGTTTTAAAAAAGTAAATTTTCAGGCTCACAGGGGTCGATCCCAAATGGAGATACACTTGGGGCCAGGTAGACCAGGGATGTAGCGCCTCCATCAGGTCAAAGTTGCACTTCTCTCTTTGCTCTTTCTCCTATGACGTGGGTCGTATAATCATATACGGTACTTGGTGTCGTATGATGCATCTCCTCATGGTCTGTTAAGTTACAAGCGGCTATTTTCTTGTACAGTGGACTAGATTTTCGGCCAATTACAATTTTCTGAAAAACGTATTTTTTCTATCTCCTTTTGGGCCACTTGACCCATTTCTGTTCTATTCAGTGGGGAGTTAATATCAAAAGTCATGGAAATAGTTCTTAAATTCCAAAGATAATGGCCGTGCTTGCACAAATCTGTTGGTGGTGTCTGCACCGAAACAGGATGTGTGCATATCTCTAAAACATTTGGTCCAATTGTCACCAAACTTGGTGCGGCAGTTCATTTCTAGGTCTTGAAGCCACTCTCCCTTGATTGCACAGTTGCACCTCAAAGGAGGTGCTATTTAAGAAAATACTTTTTATTGGTCATTGCTCCTAGTCCGTGTGTCCAATTTGAATGCAATCAACTTTTAGACACTCATGGCTCAGTGCTCTATTGGCTCAATTAAGACAAAGTTGACTGCCCAAACAAGATGGCTGCCACAGGTTAAAGATGGTCAAATCAGATTTCAGGAGTCTGAATGTGGGGTTAAATTGGGTTGATCAAAATTAAATTTGTAATAAAATTCTATGAAATATTAAGTTCATGAGGTCCGTGATGCCCGTGTCAAATTTGATTCCAATAGGCCATCAGGGGGCAATACAGTAAATGAGTGAATAATGCAACATTGACTGAAAAGTGATCAAACCTACCCTCAATGGTGTCTCAATTCAAATGATTTTTTTATTTCTCTTTGATGTCAGCCATATTGCATTTCTACCTTATCACATGAAAACCTGTTTTTTTCCGATTTCCTTCAATACCACTTGGCCTATATGAACCAAAGTTTCTTTTTATTCTAATTGGACACTGCTCATTAAAAGGCGTGAAAAGGGTTCAGAAATTCCAAACTAAAAGTCCATCACATGCAGACACGTATGAGCATCAGCCACCGGCTCAATAGGAAGTAGGCGAATCTCCGTAACAGTTTGTCTAGTTGACACAGAACTGGGCATGCCAGTTCAGCACTAGGCCTTGAGGCATTAACTGCTTGATGGAGCAGGTGTACATCATGGGGGCATAATATTTATATGGCTTGCAAAGGTCAAACAATGTAAGAAAACAAGTGCACAAAAAGCACATGTTCCCTTTTTGAACTCCTTATGGTGTTTGTTCTATTTTGAAAGAAACTGTATGTTTCTCACTTCTCTGACACTGTGCTGATTGTTGATATCAGACAGAGTTTTCAACATGGAAATGAAGTGTAAACAAGTTTACAATGCCGTCTAATATCAGAGAAGATGAAGACTGCATTTCTTGGCTATATTCAAAGGTGTGTTCACAATGGAATAGCCTGCGAAGTCATAGCAGCCTAAAAATGCTTGGCTTCAGCCTACGCCTTGAGAAACGGCCAATGTTATTGGATGGTAAAAGAAAAAAAAAACTGCTCCAAAGTGGTGCATCATCCTCATTTTGGAACTTCTGGTCTAAACATTGATTGCAGTGAAAAGTTGAGATATGCCATGGCATACAATTTTCTACTAAACACTTTCATTTTTGTTTTAGGTGACCCGATACATGTCTGGAGAGCTGAACAAGTGCTCTAGTAGTACTCTTGCGCTTATTGCTGCACTGCTGCAAGCACTAAGGCATCCCACATACTGTACCATCAAGCCACAAGTACAGATTCTTCAAAAATGTTCCCCTCTGGAACCCTTTCTCTCATTTGAAATAATTGTTAAGACAAAACCAAACGTAGTTCTGACTTTTGGTGCTCCAAGTGCATACAACTATTTGTTAAGGACACCAAGACATCCACTACGTCTTCAGTTGTGTTTATGTTGGCCAAACTACAGGAGAATGGGGTAATAACTGACTTGGGGTAATAACGGACACGCCAATTTCTCCTAATTCCACAACAACAGATGTATCTTTTATTCTTATACTTTCCTTTAACTTGGCATGAAATGTGATCCACACTTCATGTGTCTGTCTATTTCAATACAGCTATTCCTCTATAAGCGCATAGGTTTTCTCCATACCTTTCATTTTATTCGGAAGAGACCAACAATGTGAATGACACAAGTAAAAGTTTGCACATATACAGATGCATCAAAACTCTTTGTAAACCCTTTGTCTTATTGCCAAAACCTCATGTCCATGACCCTTTAGAAACTACAGTCCCAAACTTACAATTTCTGATTCGATAAAGACAGCTCTCAATTAAGAGCACAAAAACATCCTCAATCACCCTACCCATGGGCTGCATCCAAATAACCGCACTTGACCGCACTTGCAGACTCGCGGACTTTGCAGGTACGTTCACAGGAAGTCCGGGAGTGCTGAGGGCTGTCCAAATCCACAATTGATCCAGTCCACAAGGGGCCTCAAGCGGACGTTCTGCGGACTTCCAGGGAGTCCGCTAGGGGTGCAGACTTCAGCAGACTTCACTAGTGCAATTACCCACAATTCATTGCAATACGGACGTGACGTTTTAATTTTTCCAAATTGCTGACAGGAAAAAAAAAGCACATTCACACACACACAAAACAGCATAAACTTATTATAAATTTATAATATTAAAACGTTACTTGAATAACGTAGGCCAGATATAAAATTCAACATCATGATACAGAAATATAGGCCATAGAGGTAATCAATATGCATTTGCACAGAAATGAGTGAGACAGACTCGAAGCCTGTCTATCAGCTCTTTTTATAATGCTGCAGACTCCCGCTCTTGCAGACTTTACATGATGACGGTGAAGACGTCACAGTACGTACGCCTGAAGTCTGTGAGGGTTCAGTCTGCAAGTCCAGAGGGTGGAGATTTGGATTCAGCCATGGTCAATGGCATGTTTACTTTGCTCCTGTGATAGCCCTATTCAGCCTGGCACCCATTTTATACGTATTTTTGATTGATTTTGCTTAATATTATGTAATCTGTTTCCGATTTGATTTCAGGAAATTTCCATCATCACATGAACAATAGTAACACCCTGTTAACCTGATTAGTGCACTGAGACCGGTAAGCTACCTGGCAAAAGACGGCTGAGCTGGACGGTCGTTCCGATCAGATATTTCCAGAAACCACTATCTCTTCATGTTTCAAAGGTTAATTGGATCCATGAAGTCATGTACTTTGCCTGAAGTTTTTTTTTTCCCCCCCAACAGCAATTTTTCGTGGCTGTGGTTTAACTTCACAGACAGTGAAACTTGCCTTCTCACACCTCTTCTCACTCATTCATTTTCTGAAGGATCATCTTGCAGACCTTATGTGGTTTTACTGCTGAAAACACATGCTGTTCTCCCGCTTCACTGACCAGGCCCTGCTACTTCTGAAGCCACTGTCAACTTGGAGCAACATAATAACACTTTGCTAAATTTTGCTTTGAGAAAATTTATGCTTTCAACAAATATAATGTCTTCATGTCTATCAGTCTAGATGTCTTTTGAATATTATTTTGTCTACTGAGGCATGTGCGTTTGTGCAAATGCGAGTGTTTGCATGTGATTCTATGTGTGGATGTGTGCACATGTTTACGTACGCATGTGCTTGCATATGCTCATGTGCTCGCGTGTGACCATGCATGACTGAGCACAGGAAATGTTTCATTCACTTGCGCAATCGTGTGGCTCTCATATAGCCCATAAATTTCCATTTGGTGAATCTGTTATGTCATTCAAGCCTATATGGGTGAATTGCAGAGCTCACCATAATCTGTTTCACCCCAAAAAAACAAAGAAAATAAAAGATTGTCGTTAAATGGGAGGCCCAACAAAAATGTGACTTCTGCAGTTCCAATGACTCTGGGCCATGTTTTAAATGCAACATAAACGTTTACCAAAGATTAGATTAGACTTTAGAATCTGACATCTAACAAATTTTTATTTTCTAGCCAGTGATTCAGATTGGGAATGTGACTGCCCTAAAAGCTTGCAGATGGTCACAGTTCACTAATTTTACAGCCGGATGTAAAGGCCTCACACGACATATACTGCCCAAATTCTACAGATGCTGTAAATGCTAAATAACACTAAACTCATATCAAGCAGATGTGGTGAACTGAATCTGTTCCAAGCAGAGCCGTGAATAATTGTGTTAGCTTGATGGGAAGATGACAACGATTGCGCTCTAACTCAATTAGACTGAGTAAATATGTCAAATGCGGAGACTGTCGGGTGGCTGTCCCGCTAAGATGCTGCTATTGTGTGTGGATGTGCCCCGCAGTGCCATATCAACTCCTCACAGTGCTGGCACTGCTTGCTATCAGTGCCAGGGTGGATTCAGTTGATGGCATCCTGCTCATCCCATGGGGTGAGTGCTATAAAAAAGGCTTATTACAATTTCTTGCCTGTCTGACACCTATGGTCTGCCTGTACCAGCTGCTCCTGAAGTTCCTCAGCTCGACTGACTTCTGCAAAAGAGTAAAGCATGATACATCTCATGGGGGACCAGCAAATTTTTAGATTTTTTTTTTTAATTCATGCAATGATTATCAGGTTTTAAAAAAAAAATGTCTCTTAAGACACTTGCGCACTTACAAACACCAAGAGAGAAATCATGCATATAGAAACTGATAAATATGCATATATGAGAGCCAATGAAAAGATGTAAATGAATCACGCATGCAATCCTCTGAGCAGAACGGTGACAAGGCGAGAGGGAATTGCGGGATAATTTATGAAGACTTTTTCCTTTATCAGCAGATAATCAACTGTGTCTTCACACACCTGCTGTATATTCAGGTGACAGTTTTGGCGATGTATGCGTATCCATAGCGTCCCTGAGCAACAGAGTTATATTCCCGAGACGCAGCCCCAGTTCCTCGCACACCACACACAAAAGCCTACACACACACACTCATACACATCACAGCATGGTTATTTCATGTCTCCCTGGGTAGACGCCCACTCATTTGGCTCACTTAACTGAACAAAACAATCAAAAAACACAGGGCCAAACTCAGCCCTAGAGAGGTAAAGAGATTTCGGTTCAAGCTGATGGCCACTTTTTAAGGATTTGTAGCATTTCGTGGAGACAGCCGCGTGGCTGGTACTTGATTGGCTGACCTTCCAGTCTGGTCTCTCAGACGCGCTGAAGCAATAACCAGAAATCAAACCGACGGAGCGGAGCGTTGGTTCGAGAGGCTTGTAGACCTTTCTGTGAATGCCACAGGGCCACGAAACAGCAACCCAGCTTGAGCCTTCTACATGAATCCTGCACAGTTACTCTGTCACACCCGTATCTTCCCACCTTTACCATCTGTGCTTACCACCCCCTTTTGTCAGGGATGGTCCATTACCTGCCTGTGCTCGAATACTTAGTACACTTTGGCTTGCTGACCCCAGGTATTTGTTTCCGATGTGGCACTTCATTTGAAACATTCACAATAAGAACAATTACGTTGTATAATCCTACACATTTTTTTTTTTGATCAAATTTTTATTTTCCACATGTAAGTGAAATTACAATGACAACACACAGTTTCTGATTTTAAGTCATTACAAAACTCTTAACATAAAAAAACACAACACATTACAACCATCTCCAACCCTCACCACCCTCTCCCTCCCCATGGTGACCCCCCTTACCATCCCACCCCAGATCTCCGTCCCTCTGGGGGGGGAAGGAATACAGAATAAAACCCAAAACACAGATAAATTTAATTATAAGTCATTTTCACATAGAATCCATTGAATCTACCCTTTGCACTCTTGCTTCAACCAAGGTATAAGCTGCATCCCAGGCACGCAGGGTTTTTTCACTGGCTCCATGTAGCCGGGCCACAGATCTTTCCATCATGACTATGTCTAAAAAGGAATTGGCCCACTGCAATCCTACACATTTTTGTGTGTGCTAATCATGCATTGCCTGGAATAAACACTTCAAACACATAAAGTAAATTAAATTACATTACATTTAAATTACAATAATTACAGTGCGGTAAAGTACAAAGATAATTATAACAGTGATCATTCATGAACAAAAGTCTTAACCACTGACAGTATAAATACCTTCTACCTGAAACTTTATGCAAGCTGACATACAAAGCAAAATTACATGAGTCTAATGTTTTCTGGAAGATCAGAGTAACCATGGAAACACTCAAATGCATTTTTCCCTGAAGAAGCCATAATTGATTTAGAGAGAAAGGCAGCTCGCACAGAGAGCCCTCTAGACTCGAAGAGTATAGAGCGCTCTTAGAAACCACTGTATTTAGCTGATTAATATCTGAATCTTTCGTCAGACCGTTCATTTGAGATGCAAAGACCAGAGGGTTTCTGATATTCCCTGCACCCCCGACCATCATGCATCCTAACTAGAATCCCCTCAATTAATTTATCGAATATCCAGATAGACAACTAACCAAATTCGATGATGCTAGGTGTCATAAGCACGATTCGTATGAGCTATACTGAAAATGCTGTTCTGCCTTAAAATCTTTCACTGTCTGTCAAGGAGTTTGTCGCTGGTTTTCTTTTCAACAGATGTTTCAAGAAGGTAGGTATTCGCAGGCGTGTCTGTGTGTGTGTGTGTGCATGCGTGCGTGCGTGTGTGTTTTTTTCCCCATTCCCAAAGGAAGTCCTTGTGGTTTGTGCAACACTGTTCAAGGGCTCTTGGGCTTCAATGGGCTGATTGGCTACAAACAAGCGATGACACAGGTCTATCAAACACATTCAAGGTAATCTCCATGGTAATGGCCATGTCAGTCATGGGGAGGAAGAATTGATGCTCTGTTTGCAGTACCCCCCACCTCCTTCTTGATGGTCAGTTATCTCCAGTAAATGGAGGAATGGAGACCCCCACTGTGTGCTCTCAGAGGCTGCGTCAATGTCAGGGTTGGGCCAATCAGGCGAGGCCATTTCATGCCCAGTGACGGTCTGGGTTTCGATAGGGGAGTGCATGGGAATCGAGGGAGGGAACACTATGTCCTTGCATCTTCTCCATTCAGTTTTGAGGTGCAGTAGGGAATTCCACAGTAGCAGATGTTTTCTTTCTCATTAATCTTTGATTAGGGGAGATGTCCTCTTTGTGATTTCTATATAAAGTGCATACATCCATGGGTATACTGGTAAAGCATAATGCCTGTTATGCCCTGATGCTGAATCCTGTCCATGCCTGTGAAATACATTGGCAGAAAGATAGGAAGCATGTTTGCCAGCATGGGCATCATTTCCTATCTGGACTTAAAGGAAGAGGACACCCAAAAATGAAAATTCTGTCATTATCTTTTCACCGCCATGACAGTTGAAACAGTCTTTAGGTGGAGTTTGTCAGTCCATATTACACACGGACAGCATGCCAATACATTTCTGGATCAGCCTGCCCCAAAACAGTTGAAGTGAATATGGACTTTCACATTATTGTTAATTAGTTTTTTGATCACACAGATCACAGTCTGAATGGAAAAACTCTTATTGCACCATTATTTAGCGCAAATCTTCATGCTCTGCATGACAAGGATTCACAACCTCTCCCGCCAGCATGTTTACACTGCTACACATTGCAATTTTTTTTTCTCGGATGGCGAAGCCACGACCCACCCTTCTCAGCCTTTGATTGGTTAGTACTCAATGCCTTCATTGGTTGGGCTGGTTAGGTTTAGGCGTGAGAAGTGAGGGTGGTTAGGGTTTGGTTAAGAACATCAGGATAAGCCAGTATTGGCACCCTTAGTAAATATAAGCCCAACAGGATGTGAAAAAAAAATATTAACAAAATTTTTTTAGTTTGAGGATAAAGATTTTTTTTTAAAGTATATATATTTTTTTCCCATATATATTCCCAAAATCATGTTTCATGTTTCAGAAAAAGTATATTCTCATTCATATTTTACTTTTTCTAAGCTCTCCATCATAATTAAGTAAACTTATATGGTCACCCATGGCTTCCTGTATCCCTGGAGTGTTAAGATGATATATGGCCATCCATCACCATGGTTACGACAAAAGATAGGAGCGAGCCTCCCAAACTACAAACATCTCCACAACAGAAAAATGTTTGGGAAGACTGCCAGGAAGACAGTTTCTATTGTTATCAAAAAACAAACTTGTGCACCGGAGGTTTGCCAAATGGGACTGGCACTTGCAATGGGAGTGGGTTCTATGGTTATAACCACTTTTGTTCGGATTTACCATGGGTGCTAAATATTAGCAGAAGGCACTGAAGAGTAGCTATGACAGCTGCAAAAGTGGTGCCATTTTGATCCTTTTAAGACAGCTTCTTATTTGCATTTTAATTCAACTCAGACAAGTGGTCCAATTCAGCCATATTTTGTTTTTAAATTGCGGAGGCATCTTGTAGATAATCATTTCAAGGATCGTATAAAAAGGTTTCACAGTTTAGTGGGTGATATGATATGCAGAATCATTGCCTGAACAGCATATAAATTGTCACAAGGAGAAAAATAGTTTCAGTAAATGTTAATTTTTTTTATCCCAGTTTTCTTGCTGAGAAATCTATTTTTAATGTTTCAGACAATCGAAATAGAGAAATTTATTCGATCTGTTCTCACTGGATGTTCATGCACAATTACATGGAACAAGGAAGAAGAGCAGGGGGTAACATGGGGGTGGATATGTCATGTCCAATCTCTGCTCTGGTACTCCCACGGCCAGGGTCAGAGCTGGAAACACAGGGAAAAGGGGAGAGGGTGAAAGAGAAAGCTTCTACTTGTATATTTAACATTTGGATAGTTTTTTTTTGTTCTTTTTTTTACATTGTGATTCACAAACAACGACCACTCAGCTATTCAATTTCTGTTTTTAATTAGATCAAGTATTCAAACCTTCTCTTGTTATACAATGGCATATGCAATTCATGCACATACACACACACACACACACACACACACACTCTCTCTCACACAGAGGCACTCACATATACACACACCGCTTCATAAGTAGGCATGATTGCATCTGACTAATTAGGAATAGCTAATTGACCAATTAAAATGATTCAGCCACAATACAAATACAATTGATTATAAGAGCGGTGCAACAGGTGGCTTAATTAGGATGCTGCTATTTCTGACACATGCTTGTCGCTCACAGGTGGTGATGCTTTCCCCTGTCTTGTCTATTTGGCTTCAAGCCCAGGAAAATACAAGAATCAGAACTGAAACACTTTTTAAGTAAGTCAGCTCTGAAGTGTTATTTTTGCCATGTGTCTGCTTAGCAGTATGGCAACTGGTATGACCCAGGTCACCAGATTTTCTACCCTGCCATCCTTTATCAAGCCCACTCATTCCTGGTTGAGTTGGCTGGGGGCTGGAGCCCATCACTGATTTTATCGGGGGAGAGGAAGGAATATGTTCTGGACTGGCAATCATCACAGGGTTTAAGCCGTTCATTCCCTCGCCCTCTGTCAGCCATCGCCACCGTCCTGACACCTGCCCCCCCAACTTCTATCTTCATCACCTTTTCTTTCTCTTCCTGATTCTTTCTTCCTCTAAGAACAGCAGATATTGAATCCTTCCTGTCCGTCTTGCACCCCAGGCGAAAAAGTCAGCAGCCAGCCTCCCCTGGTGCATCCTGGGAATTATTCAGGTGCTAACAGTGATGAGGCCAGGGGTTGGTAAATGTAATGCCTTGTTTAGTCTGAACAAATGGAGAGCTCCACAAACCTCCTGGCAACTGTAATTTTTCTAACACAAATAAGGTTTTCTTTTACTTGTATTAAATCACTCGTTCAAAACACTGTAAAACATGACTGCAGTATTTGTGCAAATGTATCCTATGGGGCACGAGGTGTTCTCACAGGATATGAGACATTTGCCGACCATGCCCAAAACTAAACCCAACAAAAATGATGATAATAAAATAAATTATGAGTTCAGGTCCAAATTAAAGGTCCTATCTTATGCTGCACTGTAAACCCTGATAGTGTGGTGAGCTCAAATGTTTTGTGGAAACCGATTACCTCAAAAAAAATTGAGTATGCCAACTTAATGATCTTGTGTTCACAGCACTTAAAACATGTAAAAAAAATAACTTTACCTTATTTTCTTTAAGTTCTTTCCACACAATGCAATTAAGTTGGCCTACACAATTTTTTTGAGGTAATCGATCTCCACAAAACATTTGAGTTTGGGTGGGGTGTGGAGATTGAGCAAGGCTGTGGTAGGGAGCTGGGAACACAGAAAGAGCTGGCTAGTGCGAATTATGCAGGGGTGCATTTCCCAAAAGCATAGTTGCTAACTAAGTTAGCAACTTACACAGTTTGTCCATTCACTATCAATGATTCCAACTATGTACAGCGCCCTCCATAATTATTGGCACCCCTGGTTAAGATGTGTTCTTTAGCTTCTAATAAATTCAGTTTTTTTCTAAATAATATAGGACCACAATGAAGAAAAGAGGAAAATCCAACCTTTAATTCAAGTGCATTTATTCAGTGGGAAAAAAATCCCACATTAAGAAATAATTCTTTTACATCAAATCATGTGTGCCACAATTATTAGCACCCCTGATGTTAATACTTTGTACAACCCCCTTTTGCCAACAAAACAGCACCTAATCTTCTCCTATAATGTTTCACAAGATGGGAGAATACAGAAAGAGGGATCTTCAACCATTCCTCTCTGCACAATCTCTCTAAATCATCCAGCGACCTGGGTCCTCTCCTCTGCACTCTCCCCTTCAGCTCACTCCACAGGTTTTCAATGGGGTTGAGGTCTGGGGACTGAGATGGCCATGGGAGGAGCTTGATTCTGTGTCTGGTGAACCATTTCTGTGTAGATTTGGCCACATGTTTAGGGTCATTATCTTGCTGAAAGACCCAGTGACGACCCATCTTCAGCTTTCGGGCAGAGGCCACCAGATTTTGATTTAAAATGTCCTGGTATTTCAAAGCGTTCATGATGCCATGCACCTTAACAAGGTTCTTAGGGCCTCTGGAAGAGAAACGGGCCCACAGCATCACCGATGCTCCCCCATACTTCACAGTGGGAATGAGGTGCTTTTCTGCATACTCATCTTTTGTGTTCCGCCAGACCCACTTAGAGTGTTTGTTGCCAAAAAGCTCTATCTTGGACTCATCTGACCAAAGCACAAGGTCCCAGTTGAAGTCCCAGTACCACTTAGCGAACTCCAGACGTTTGCGTTTATGATTGTGAGTGAGAAAAGGTTTTTTCCGTGCATGCCTCCCAAACAGCTTGTTGGCATGTAGATAGCGCCTGATGGTTGTTTTGGAGACTTTGTGACCCCAAGATGCTACCATTTGTTGCAATTTTTTAACAGTGAGCTTTGGAGAACTTTTTATTTCTCTGACCATCCTCCTTACTGTGCGTGGTGGCAAAATAACCTTGCGTCCTCATCCAGGCTTGTTTACCACTGTTCCAGTTGTTTTAAACTTCTTAATGATTCCTCTGACAGTAGATATGGGCAGGTGCAGGCGAGTGGCTATTTTCTTGTAGCCATTGCCTGACTTGTGAAGGTCGACACACATCTGCCTTACTTGAATGGTGTGTTCCTTTGTCTTTCCCATGTTGAAGAGTGGATAAGAGAAATGGCCTCTGTGTCACGTCATATTTATACCCCAGGGAAACAGGAAGTGATGAATTACTAATTAAATGTTCCTAGATACTCTGATCAACTTTGTAAACTACTGTAGAAATGACAGAAATACTTCAATTACATTTATTTCCTAGGAATTGTTAGGGGTGCCAATAATTGTGGAACAGGTGATTTTATGAAAAATAATTATTTCTTAGGGATTTTTTTTCCCCTTAAAATTCACTTGAGTTGAAGGTTACATTTTTTTTACAATTTTCAGTGTGAGAGTATGCTTCTGCAATAAAAAATTGAATTTATTTTGAGGCTTTTAACACATCTTAACCAGGGGTGCCAATAATTATGGAGGGCGCTGTAAGTTAGCATCTGTGAATTCGGGAAATGCATACCAGAGCAGGTCTGTCTGTGACATATTTCAAACTGCGTGAGCTCAAAAATGCTGAAGTGGACATGGAGGTTCTCATGGCTTAACTGGCAGATCTTCAAATTTTAAATGCAGTGGAAACCACTCTAATGGTGGGCTGACCTTAATATGGAACCTAAATGATCCAGAAACCTATATATTGCATTATACACCAACCTTATATTTGTGACCTTCCTACGGTGGTTATTTTTTCTTAGGTTCATCCAGGGAGTATTCATTAGCTGAAGTGAATGCAAAATGTCATGTAAAAAATGTGTTTGTGGTTGTCATTCAAAGTTTTGACAAATTCTGCTTCAGTTTGACCTTACCTCTAACCTGTAATATGGAGTTACATAAGTTGTCCTCACCTTGAATAAACTCAGTTATAGTATCTTTATATTTTCTTTATGCAAAAATGTGCAGATTGGTTTAGTAAGCCAGCAGTGACACTGGAACCATGCAATGTGTCACAGAATTATCATCGAAACTCTTCAACTGGGTACTAAATGTCCACAGACCTATATGAAGATTGATAGGATTTGACGTGAATGCAGCAATCCCTCTGGCTGATGTATGCATTATTCATTATTTAGAATGTCTAGAAGCAAGTCACTATTGCTCTGTTTATCATGTAGTGGCTTACCAGATGGGCTCTTACAATGATTCTGTTTCAAAGAGTATTATTTTTTGTTTTATAAAGTGAGAATATTTTCAGAGGTAATTCAGGCCACATCGTTTTCTGAAAAAATTGAACAGTTCTATACATTACTAAAATCACTAACTCTTTCATGCATGGAGGTCACTACAGATAACAGCTGTTTAAAAGTGTTTTTTCTCTATATATGCCTGCAATTTTGGGCACTGCTGCATAGTAGTAAAAAAAATCCTGACTGAGTTTATCATAATTCATGTATGAGATGACTCTTACAATCGTTCTTAAAATACCGTGGGTTTCCCAAACGTGTTTGTAACTAAAACATCTCTTTAGTTCGCTCTCAACTTACGAGAGATCTACGTAGACCACTCGTTCACAGCAAAGAACCGCCTTATGTTCCCTCTCGCAGCCATCTCTCTCGCAGAGCACACAATAAGCATGCGCTTTCGAATACAGTGCTTATTTAATGGGCAAATATTTGCATTTTATGCACTGATTTCCCTTTCGAAAATCTGAAGAACTATTCATGAACACTTGACGTAAAGTTCATGATATAAGTTTATGAATTATTCATGAGTGTTCTGTTCCTGAATAACTGTTCAGGAACTCTGAGCATGAAAAACATTCATGAAGTGTTCGCGAACTTAAAGAAGAAAAGTTCACGAACAGTTCGTGGTTCAAGTTCATTAATTTCTCATGAACTGTTCCTGAACACTAAATGGCCGTTCACAAACTTTTTGCATGAAGAACATTCATGAACTGTTCACTAACTTTTTACCAAAACATCATGCGTAGTTCACATGTAACATTACACCGGTAAGTTTCACAAATTTTTTTAAGGTGGCCAAAAGCTAATAACCATCTCTTCTTGTCATCACACCAGGGACATCCATTTATCAGCTTAATTTATTTAAGGATACTGTGAATGTTCATAACTATTTACGCATTAAATTACCTCAGCAAGATGTCCATCCTCAGCGGGGCTTGAACCAGCAACTTGTTGCTCAGTAGCCAGGATCGTACCACTAGGCCACTTTCAATATTAAAGCCGAGGAAAAGCTTACTAATCAACTTTATTGGTGTTACCATGAGTTACTCAGATTTTTTTTTATTACAGCCTACGGACGTACAAATGTGAGGAATTTTTTTTGGCAATCGACGGACTGTCTATGAACTACAAATAGTTTGTGAACTGTATTTTTGCCAGGACGTGGCATCAGGCCGATGCTTAACCCCGGTTTCTGTAGCATGAAGCATGAAGGAGTATTGTGCTCCCCCTGGATGGGATGCTAGTCCATCGCAGGTAATACCCCCCAGCCCCCAGTCAGGTTTCCCCAACCATTTGCTGGTACCCAATTGTATGAAGTTCATTCATGAAAATATGTTCATGAACTTTTCGAGAACATTGCCCATGAACACTTGAAGAACATGCGAGGAACTTTTTGGGGTAATTGGTGAACTGTTCAGGAACTAAAAATAGTTTGTTAACTATTTTTACCAGGGTTGAAATGACAGTATATTAAATTAATTTGCATATGATAATATCACATTGACAATTTGATTATATTTAATCTAATTAATTTACAATAATTATAAAATGATTATGCTGTTACTTTTTATTCATGACAAAAATGGCAGCACCTGAATAATCTAATAAGGCCAAAACACCACCACCCCTGCATTCAGTCACGCCCTTTTCCCCTCCAAGACCGATTGTCAGACACCACATTGCCTCAAGCCAATTTATTGGAGGAATCAGGCCCTGATTGAATAACAATGAAATGAGCAGACAAGGTGAAGGGAATTTTACATCATTATTTAGCCTTCTCTTAATTATTTTTTATTCCTGTAATCATTCGTTGTAATATTTCTATTGGCGAATATAATTTAAAAGATACATTCTGAATCAATTTAGTAATAGTATGATGATAACACCATGTCTTCAAAACATTGTATTTCTGTGTTGACTGGTTAAACGACTGACGTATACCTCAGCAACGATTTATCTAATACTCATGCTTTAGCGAGGATGCGCTTTGCAAAGTTCTTCTTAACGCTCCAGCTAATGATTGTGTTCGGGGAAACGCACGAAACAAGAGAACATCCGTTGCGTAAGAATCTCTTTAAAATACTTGTTAATCCTGAGATCCAATGTTATCAGGAAACCCACTGCAGATTTGTCCAAAATATGTTGAAATCAATGTTCTTACCTTGGTCGTGGTCCAGACATAAAAACCTGTTATAAATTTTAATCCTTAAAACAAGCAAGAATGGACACACGTCACTAAATAAACTTTTTTAGTTTACACAGACAGCCAGTGCTCTGAAAATTCCAAAAGATGGATGTGTATGTTAGCCAAGGGATTCATTTTTATGAGGAGGAATTGTTTCAATGGTTTCTGACAAGGGGGTGCGTGTGTGTGTGTGTGTGTGTGTGTGTTGTGTGGGGGGGGGGGGTCAATGTAACAAAAGCGTTTTGGGAGTGACTTATTTCACATGTATGATCACACGCCAGTGCAAGGAATCGGAAGGGTACATTAGAGTGAAAATTTAGCTTCATATTGGGAAGGAGGCCTGATTGAAGTTGTGAAACTGGAGTAAAAGCAAATGTGACCGTGGCTAGGAACGCAGGGAAATTTGGACTCTCCAAAATTGTTTGTTGAAATAAGCACAAACATAACCAAAATAAAAATCCATAAAACATTCATTTTTGGTTACACAATCATAATGTTTGAACCTGCAGTTGCTTAGGTGTCTGGCTGTGGCTGTATTATTTTTCCAGGCTGCAGAGGCTCGGTCACAGTGCCACAGGGGCAGGAAAAAAAAACGTTTCCGATGTTGTTACTCAATTTGAGTAATGTTCTCAGCTATTCTGACTATCTGAGATTAAATCTATCGAGTGTCACCTTTCATACGAGACCATGATTATGCCTGTAGTGAAACTGGTTCATGAACAGTAGGCATTTTAGTTTGGGAGGAAATCTACCTAAAAAAAAACTGCACTTTAAAGTCTTCAATTCTGTGGTGATTTTTTGAGCTGGGTCAGTGAGTATTAGCAACTATCATGCCAAGTGTCGTGACATTTCTTTTTTGCCGTTGCTGTTTTTTGGTATTTGGCTATGTACACTTAATTTTTGACACAGTTCCGTTTGCCATTGTATGTAGTTTTGACATTTTGTGACCAACACATGCGCAATTCTGGCAGGCACTTCGGAATCTGTTTGCATCCTTATTTTGCTTTGGAGACGTACCAAGCAAAGTGTTGACGGTAAGACCTCAGTCAAGCAGACCCCTTCTGCTAATTCATTCAAGTTAATAGGAAAAAACCTAAGTAGGTGACTTTGTGAGTGTGGTAAAGAGACTTCAAAGTTAAAGCCAGTGTTCAAGGATGTGCCTAGTTTTGTCTGTATGTCTATTTACCGTACGTCAAACTGGTGTAAATGCTTCCTCACTCTTCAAAAGTATATGCAGTGTCCTACTTTAGCCAAAAGTAATTCCCGGACTTTCCTCAACATGGCTTTGGGCTGTCAGCACTTGCTTCCTGTATATCAACTTACTAAATCCCCAGATGAGAATTTGTCTGTTACTCCTGTTCTTTGTCTGCTTAAGCCATATGTTTCCTTCTTCTTCAGCAGGAAAATTCTTTGTTTCATATTAGGTGTTGAATTTTTTCTTGCCCTTGTTTAAACCTGGACCATATTTCAATCAGTTCGATTTAATATTCTATGAGATGACAAAAGCAAAGGATGCTACCGGAAAGGCAGAGATTAAAATGAACAGGCAAGACTGTAAGCCACCAAGAAGTTCTGTTACATTCTTACTTAGACTTATGATCTACGGAATGATCATAATCATCAATATACTCATATTTTCCATAAATCTTGTCATCATCTTCATCATTGTGAGGGTTGTGCTTCGTACACAATTCAGGTGCACGGAGGGCAGGAAGTTGAGGACTGGACTCAGATGCAAGAATGGGCTTGGTAGTTTATTATGCCTACTGCACCGCAGAAGGCTAGCAATACATAACAAACAGGAATCGAGGTTTCTTAATATAAGCATTATTGGTCATACAAACACTGAACATAGACTGCAGAAACAATGTATTACAAATAGAAAACAAACAGGAACCAAGGTTCCTTAATATAAAGTGCTGGTAAAAACAATAAACAGCACATCGGCAGTGGTCGGCAGCTTTTTCAGAGTATAGCGCACAATTGGCCATTGCGCTACAGGGATGCAAATTGGGAAGGGTCTGCCGGGAAGGGTATATAAAAAATGGTCGCTTCGTTCATTGCTTAAGGGCCTCCTGCTGGCCAGCCGGGCGCTTGTCAGGAAGATTCTAAGCGTGTTCATGTTCGAGTATCCTCCACCCATGTTCTGAACTTGCGAGGATTCGACCAATGAGTGTATAAGAAGCAGCAGGCTGACAGGCGCGTGCTTAGGAGGAAAGCCGCGAACTGTCTTCACTCTCCTGAGTTGGCAGCAAGGGGTCGCATATGAGCAAGTCTTGTACATAGTTCCCCAATTGGGCATTCCAGATTCAGGTGGGATTGGAGATGCCAAATTTAAAGGAAAAAAAAAACAAAACAATAAACAGCACTAAGTTAGAGTTAGAGTAGATATACACGTGAAACGCAGGGATTACATCTATACAAGACTAGGAATGTAGCACAGGTATGCAGTTACAAGACTTTGCAATGGCTAATTGTGAAGTTCGGTCTTAAATAGCACACGGCTACCACACAGTGGAAATGAGAAACAGGTGCAGGTGATATTTGAATGACGTGAGGAATGCAGTCCGGGTCTTTGTAGAACGGTGAGCTGGACGGCTAGAGGCGTGATCTTACAATCATCATCATCATCATCATCATCATCAAGTATTTCCAAGTATAACCTCATTAAAAAAAGGAAAAATAACATTTAAATGAAAAAAATGTTATGCTCTATGGTCAAAAAAAAGCATATTGTTTAACAAAACATGTTAAATACTCGTTATAACTCGAACAGTTCCCAAACCTGTTTTCTCTTTTTTTCATAATAATTGAATTAAATGAATCAGATAGGAGGAAGGTTTATGATCCCAAATCAAATGATAGAAAAATCAACAAAACCAGGCTCAACAAGGCTTCTTAAAGGAATTCTCTATTACCGGGTACTTTGACACTAATTCCATAGTTCTGTACTTGTAAACTATGTCTGTGCCAAAAATTCCCATGAAAATACTCACAGAAATAATTTTAGGCTTGTTTTCTGATGGCAGACCTTGATTTTCTGCCAGTTTCTGCCCCGCCCACAATTAGGTCCAAAATCTGCTGGATTGACACATAAACCTGCTGACGTCATCTAAAGAACGAGACGAGCTCAGTCAAGCTCGCTTTTCTATACTGCCTATGGGACACGAACTGCAGAATGTTTATAAAATTGTTATTTTCTCGCGAAATTTCGGGAAACGGTGGAGCAAATGCCTACCAGATGCATTGTAGCAGGTTGTAGTAACGTATCCAAAGAAGGAGTCAGCCTTCATCGATTTCCAAAAGATGAAAAAATAAGTAAAATTTGGGCGTCTCGGGTGAAACTGACTCGGGCAAAATGGCAAGGACCAAGCGACAATAGTGTGATTTGTAGCAACCACTTCTGAGTTTGCGATGAAAAAGATGAGAAAAATCAAGCCAGATGCTATCCCGAAAATCAAAAGTCTATTCGAGGAGAGAAGCACCGAGGAAAAGGGGAGAAAGAAGAGCAGACCGGGCACTGAAAAATGGAAGAAAATAAAGGTAGCGCTTCAGCAGGGCTTTCGTTATAGACACTATAGAGCTTAATAGAGTGCTGGCTGCGGCTAGCACTTAGCAGGCTTTGGCTTGCATTCCACACGTTTTATGCCTTCTCTTCGCCAGCGCTCTATTAAGCTGCTTTCACACCGGACGCGAAACGCGCGTATTTGCGTTTTTGCATTGACTTTGAATGTAATCTGTCGTGCTAAAAATTCGTTTCGCGTCCAGTGTGAAAGCGCTTCCCCCTAGCTGCTGCTGCGCGTCTAGTTGCATGCTGCCGCTGTGTCTTGACTCTTGTCTTGTGTTCTAATCTTTTTCTCTTTGTCAGATCGTATTATTGTTTTACTCTAGCCTGACCAAATGCCGTAGGCCTACATAATCTAACGAGCTTGTTGGATGTCTGCTATTAAACTCTTATTTCAAGCCTTACTCTAAAATAGACTAAATTACTGGGAAATGTGTGACTGTTATAACTTGTACAAACAGTTATGAAAATTATTTTAATTACATATGAAAATGTGTCTCCATTACGTTGGGTGGTGCAAGCTAAGCTAGCGGCTTGCTGAAGCTAGGAGGTAGGAAACGCAGGCTGAGATTAGATTTTAGATTTTCATAACAGAAATCTGGGTCATACGCCTTAAAAACACCGTACTTATGTCGTTATAAATAGAGAACCAAACATCTGGATAATGCGTTTAGCAATAGCTAAGTTTCGCAGACGGCGAACGCGAGTGAACCACGGCTCTCTAGCCCATTTAGCGCATCTCTGATTGCCCGTTAAGAAAACCAGTGTAAGATTAAATAAAAAATATACAGATTGCCAATTTTTCTTTTGCTCATAATGTAAATCATATCAGACTTGAGGTTACTAAGCACTAGAGTGATGAAAACATACAATGAAGTGATCAAAATGATATTTTTACATGCAGTTGTACATACCGGCTATGCAGCGAATTGGTCCTGAGTTCTTTAGATGACGTCACGCTAAGAAAGGGCGGCATTATCGATTGTAGCGATTAAAAAGGGGCGTTCCCAGGGCAAGTAGAAAGTTACTAATTACTCCAAAATGGTTTGATATTATGGGAAATGACTGCCATGTTTTTTTTCTGGATGAAAAATTACACAAAGAGAGCCTGTTTGTGAAATTTTGCCCTCTAGACGCTTTAGTTCCTTTAATGATACAGCTGAGCCGTGAGCACTAGCAATATACAGCAAAGGCTAAACCTACAGGCCTTGCTGGCGCAGATGATGCAGCAAATGTGTTTATTTATCTACCAGTAATTAAGCATTCATTTTTATCTCCAACCTGAAACCTAGGTTTCCCCTTATTTTTCCCCAATATTACAGACTAGTGCTTTCCAGCTTTTGAAAGTCAGGTTTCATTTTTGAATTAAAAAAAAAACTAAATAAAAAAAAAACAAACAGCATGCTACTGTCAGGAGTTGCTGTAGGATAGCTGTGCGCCTCAACAGGAAACTTCCTCCTCTCAAATCCCTATGGTGGCCTGGAAGTGAGTTTCTGGGTCCAGTACCCAGCCTGCATCCTTCATGCAAGCAGTTGCATGTTCTCCCCAAACAGCCAAACAGATAACCTGAAGTCAAAGAAATCTCAAAATGAGGGGACACAAAATACTTAGGGAAAAATATTCAGAAAAAATACAGAGTATGCCTAGCAAAGACTAACCCCTAGCGCCATAGGATATGAGATAATCATCATCATCATCATCATCTCTATAACCACTGTCATCATCCCAACCATTAGCATATCTCTTTGCTTTACCCTCTGTTCTGTTCCCACCTGACTATGTTCAGCAGTAGTATTTCTTTTAACAGTTGTTTCTGAATGTTTTTACATTTTCCTCAGGTAATGGTGGGAAATCCTGATAACTGTACTAATGAGGCTATAAAAATGGAGGCTTTCTGCACCTACGCTTCTTTCTTATTGTTGCTGCAGGTCCACTGAGATTTTGAGAAATTACGAGGGAGCACAATAGACATTGTTCCCATAATAAGTGTGTTGGTCTCATGTTCATACCACATTAAATATGTGTTACTCACCAGACGTTCAAAAGGTTTTGAAAAATATCCATTCGAGGGTTTTAGGTAAGCTTTAATTTATGAAAAAGCAGGGATTATATTGAGCTTGAAACACACACGCGCGCGCGCACGCGCACATATACGCATACAGTATATATACATACACACACACACACACACACACACATATATATATATATATATATATATATATATATATATATATATATATCAGTGGCGGCTGGTGAACTGGCAATAGGGGAGGCTCAAACCAATCCCTTGAAAATAATGATTGGCCCCTACAGAAAACCCACTTTTTGCCCATTTACGCATGGCTGCCCTTACCATGGTCGGTCAGCGACAGTCCCTGTTTTCCATTCTCAGACAGAAACAGGGAAATAAAGTGCCAAAAATTTACACAGAGGCAGGTGCCCACAGTCAGAAGTGAAGAGTTCCTACTCCTGTTGATGGGCAAAAAAATAGGTTTTCTGTAGGGGCCTTGTGCATACATATTTTGCTCAAGTAGACGGCGTCAAACGGTACTTGCGCTCACCCTCAATCGTCTCGGACCCCTCATCTCATGATCAGTTTTGGTTGCTGTCCGGGATCTGTCATGTACAGGCTGTAACCAGATGTGGCGCTCTTGAGCTGCCATCGTCACTCATGGCTGCCCTAAGCGGGGTCGGTCAGTGACAGTGCCTGTGTTCCATTCTCGGACAGACAGCCAACTGATTGTTGAACAGTGACAGTGAAAATGACGCACCACCTCTCGACGGCTGAGATCTGCACGTAAAATGCCAAAGGCTCTTTTTCTCTCTCCTGTGTCGCAAGCCATTCCATTTTCTTCATGCAGTAGCATTTTTCATTTTTTTTGTTGGCTTTATGTAGGCTATTGACCACACCAAAAAGAACAAGTCAAGTGTCACTGTACACATCACAAACAGCTCAATGTTTGTTATTACTGAAGTTCTTGGCGCGTGCACGTGGTGCGCGTCAGGATTACAATACCATGCGCTTTTCTTTATTTCCTCTCATGCCTCACTGGAAAAGCAATAAAAATCAATCGATTCTTCAATTTGCCGCAAATACAGTACATACCTCACCTGTGCATTTTTAATGGTGCTGAGTGTATATATATATATATATATATATATATATACTACTCAAAATTTGATAGGGATCATAGGAATTTTTTTGTGAAATGACATGCAAATTTGGTAACTGCCACTGATGAACAATATTTTGGATAAATGACATGCAGTCAGACACAAAACACATTTGCACGTGCATTTCATGACATTAAATGAGCGTGCAGTCTCACATTTTGGCTTTGACTAACACTTCACCATTTCAACTCAGACATGTGTGTTGCTTGTTGGTGAAAATTTGGAAGTTCCCAAATTTTTTGCATTACATTTAGCAATAACAATGTCTCCTCAACGTCTTAGAAGTCGATTGACTTCAGAGCAATTGGGAAGATGCATCGGAATGCTTGACTCTGGCTTCTCCTGGCGTCACGTTGCTAATGCACTTAATGTCAGCCAAAGCGTTGTGAACAGAGCGTGGAACCGGCATCAAACGTTTGGTACTGCAGCACACCGTCATGGGGGTGGTCGTCAGAGATCGACTACACAACGACAAGACCACTTTCTCACACTTCAGGCATGACGTCATCCTTTCTGGACAGCCACCACCCTATGAAATGACCTTCATAATGCCTCGGGGGTCAGGGTATCCGCTCAGACGATACGGAATCGTCTTCATACTGCCGGCCTCAACTCAAGAAGGCCATGTGTTCGAATCCCACTGACCGTGCGTCATAGGCGTGACCGTTTGGATTGGGCTCATAATCATGTCACATGGACACACAACGATTGGGCTCCAGTTCTCTTTACTGATGAGTCCCGATATTGCTTGGACTTTACTGACAGGAGGCAACAGGTGTGGCGAAGACAACGTGAGCGATTTAATGATGCCTACATCAACGAACACGACCGTTATGGTGGCGGATCAATTATGGTCTGGGGAGGAATAAGCAGGAACGGCAGAACAGACCTGCATGTCATGGGGAGAGGGGCGATGACAGGGTGCGGTACAGGGATGAGATCCTCAATGTGTACATAAGACCATACGCTGGTGCTGTTGGCCCTGATTTCATCTTGATGGATGATAACGCCCGTCCCCATCGTGCTAGGGTGGTGAATCAATTCCTAGAGCAGGAGACAATTGTCCGCATGGACTGGCCAGCGTTCGCGGACCTAAGCCCTACCGAGCATGTGTGGAACATGCTGCAGGTCGCCATTTCGGGTCGTGGGGCACAACCCACAACTCTAGAAGAGCTCGGAAATGCCCTAGTTGAAGAATGGAACAACATTCCAATTGCAAGCATCCGGGTTCTGATTGACGGTATGACCCGACGTTGTCAAGCCGTCATTCAAGCTAGGGGAGGCCATACCTGTTATTGACATTAACTGTGGTAATGAAACATCAAACAAACGCTGTCTGTTTTCACTTTACATGTCAGAGGTGAAACCATGAAGTGTTCGTGAAAGCCAAAAGTGTGAGGCTGCACGCTCATTTAATGTCATTAAATGCACTTGCAAATGTGTTTTGTGTCTGACTGCATGTCATTTATCCAATATATTGTTCATCAGTGGCAGTTACCAAATTTGCATGTCATTTCACAAAAAAATTCCTATGATCCCTATCAAATTTTGAGTAGTACACTGTATATATATATATATATATATATATACACTGTATATACAGTATATACTAGAGAGAGGAGAAAGCACACCATACAGGGTCACACTTTGGATGAAGTGTTGCTCATAAAGGCTTTATACAACATGTATAATGCCTTCATAAATGAGACATAATGTCTTCATAAATCATACATAAGCAAATGTTATGCTTTGTCAAGGGTGAAATAACACATCCTTATTCAGCATGTGATGCCAGATATGACAATGACAATGTCACGTAGCTAACAATGTCACCCTTTATAGCAATTAGCCATTAGCTAAGTGACATTGTCAGTTATGTCACATCTGGCATCACATGCTGAATAAGGATGCGTTATTTCACCCTTGACAAAGCATGACATTCACTTTTGTATGATTTATGAAGACATTATGTCTCATTTATGAAGGCATTATACATGCTGCATAAAGCCTTCATGAGCAACTCATCATCTAAAGTGTGACCCCATACAGAATATGAGGAATGAAGAATATGCTGAAGCATTTCCAAAACTAAGGGAATTGTTTTGTTTACAGTGTTATATCAGATCTAAATTTAGGTGAAAAGGCATGAATCATCCATATGATTTTGGATGTTGCTTTTGAACAGTGAAAACATCAAATATGTCTTATACTTGGAAGTCAGTGAGCTCTGATTAAAATAAGAACAGCAAATACAGTGTACAGTATACTGTATAATCAAAAACATCATGACTAACTGCTTGATATGTTTGTGGTCTTCTATGTGTCGCCAAAATACCTCCAACCCAACAAGGCAGGGATGCTACAAGACCTCTGAAGGTGCTTTGTAGTGTCTCGTGCTGTGCCGTTTGCCACTACTCTTTAAGTCCTGGGAGTTGTCAGGTGCAGGTGTTATGAATTAGACTGATTGTTCCAGCACAACCCTAATATGCTTTATCTGATTGAGATCAGGGAAATTCTATTGTCAGGACAACATTTTGAATGGTTGGTCATGTTCTGAAACTATTCCTAAACAATTTGTGCAGAGTGGCAGTGCACATCATAATGCTAAAAGAGGCCAGTGCCATTGGGGAATACCATTGCTATGAAGGTGAGTGCCTAGTTTGTAATGATGTTTCGGTTGGTGGAATGCGTGAAATTGAAGTCCGTGCAAATTCCCAGACCCAAAGGTTTCCCACTTGAACATTGTCCAGGGCATCATACTCCCTGATCCAGTTTGTCTTCATTCCACAGTGCATCCTGGTACCTTCTCTTCCCCAGAAAAATGGCACACAAGTACCTGGCAGTCCACATGCACGTGTCCTGACACATTCCTCCCGCAACCATCATTAAAATTTTCTGGGACTTGGGTCATAATAGCCCTTTTGTTCATTTGGACCAGACGGGATAGCATTCCTTTTCACTGCACAACAATGGACACTCAACACATTGTTGCTGTTTATTGTTGGTAGGTACTCACCACAGCTGATCGCGATGTGTTTGTGCAAATGCACATCAGGAGTTTCAGATACTCTTTCCATTAAACATCAGAATAGCCAGTTGTGTAGTGTAGGGTACACACAGGTATACAGAGTATACCCACCTCCTTATCTGTCGATTTACAATATATCCACCTATCAGCCAAAAAAGCTATTGAAATACTTTGGAAAGTACAACCACTTTCTCCTTAGTGATCTACTCATCAATCTAATTTGCAATACCTATTTCTCCAGAGACCACTACACCACTTAGAATATGAAAAAAAAAAAAATTTCAATGGCCTTCACGTTGCCTTGATTGTCGGTGCCAGACGGTGAGGTTTAAATATTTCACAAAACTGTTAATCTACAGGGATTTTCACTTTCAACATTCAATGGATTTCACATAGAATGGTGTGAAAAACCAAAAATAGCCAATGATACTGTGGCCTTGTTGAGGAAAGAGGTTGGAGAGGAATGGCCCTGCTCTCAGATAGACTATGGTAACTGAGATAACCACTCTTTTTAACATGAAACATTGAACCTTGAGGCAGATTTGCTACTGCTGTCAGCCAAGAACAGAAATCTGAGGCTGCAGTCAGCAGTAGCAGGTAAAATGGAGCCTGATCTGGTAGAAACCTGGCCTGATGAATCTTCATTTCTGCAGAAACACGCTGATGGCTGGGACAGAATTTGTCTAAAGCTTGAATCCATTGACCCAACTTGCCTTGTGTCAACAATTTTGCTGCCGCTGGTGGTGCAATGATGTGGGAAACATGGCCAAATTTGGGCCTCTTAGTACCAATCAATCATTGTTTGAATGCTAAAGTACCAATCTTGTGCATCCCTTTCTTGCCAGAACTTTCCCCATCTTTTAATGACTACTTCCCGCATGATAATGCACCATGTCACAAAGGAAATGTCATCTCAAACTGGTATGACCTACTGAAATTTAATCACTACAGAAAAAAAGAATTATTGAGGATTCTTTATTCTAAATGAATAAATTGGTTGACTCCTCATATTCAAGGTTGTTTCTGTATGCCTCTGATCCAAAAATACAAATAAGCAATATGCCGCTTATTCATGGAGCATATACGCACTTCTTGCAAAGGAATAATACCCTGTAACAAAAGTATCTTCACTTGAAAAGGAATACACAAATAACTGTAGTGGTTTCTTATAATAAGATTGGGCATACAACAAAGCACATTCACATGCATTAATTTAGCAATTCTTCCTTAACTAGCAGGATAAACATGTTGATGCATTGCCATTAATAGCGATACTCATATAATGAGGTCAGATTCTCATGCAACTCCAGTTCCATGGAAAACTTTTCTGGGTACATTAGGACAGGTAAAATTGACATGAATTACAATGAACATTGCCATCACATAGCTATTTACTAAATAAAAGTGAAACATGGCAATGTAGCCAAAGCAGGTTGCATGACAGCAACCTTGTGTGTGTGTGTGTGTGTGTGTGTGTGTCTATATGCCACAATGTTAAAATATATGCCAACACAATTCGAGGCAACATCAGCCATAAGTCTACAAATGTAGACAAATATACATTCTGATAAATACCTACCAAAAGATATTACAGGTTTTCTATGTGCACATACTTCGATCCACCATCCCCATCCACCAGCTCTGGATCAAGTATACTGTACCATCTTTGCGGTTTGGTAGAAAAGGATATTTATGGCATAAATGTGCAGGGGACAAATCTGCAGAAATTATGTGATGCATTTGTGTGAACATGGACCAAAGGCTGAAAGGAATGATTTAGACATCCTGCGTACTGTATGGCACTAGAAATGAGGCTGTTCTGTTGGCAAAGGTAGTCACTACCCAGTATGATGTTCCTAATAAAGTGCCCAGTGTGCGTATATGTCTGTGTGTGTGCGTGTATGCGAGTATGCGTGTGTGTGTGTGTGTGTGCGCGTGTGTGTGTGTGTGTGTAAATTTCACAGCTAATATGAGAATATAAGCAATGGGCTGTAGGCTACACACAGTGGTTAGCTTTGCCTCATAACAGTGAGCCAACTATTTCGTGCTTCTAATCACATCATCTTTCCGGAGTTATTCAGGTGTCTGCTTTTGACTTCCAATCTTCCTGTTCACTCTTATTCATCCATCTCCTCTGGGATTTCACTCCAAAAAGTGCATTGAGCCTAACGGGCATTATTACCATATCATTATCATCGTTATGACAACCAATGATACCACAATATCTGCTAATAAATTCATGGCCTCTTTTTACTTTTTCTTTTTTTAAAAAAAAGCCTCAGGTGCAGCTAAATTGTCTACATTTTCAGTCTGTTCCTGATGTGCAGCTTTTCACTATTATTTCATACCTCAGAAATATGATTGATTTGGAGCAATAGCTGAAGAATACAAAATACCTATATGATTAACGCCGATGATAATGAGAACCTTTTGAGATCAATGTTCTCCTCCAATGGAACAGAAAGCCTGACACTGAGATTTTGTATTTTCTGTAAAAGTGAATAAAATGACTTATGCGATGGTTTAATGTTTGACAAGAAAATGAGAAGAATATGTCTCGCCGTGGCCATAATTCTAGCCTTCTGAGAGAGATCTGAACAAAGGATAGATGAACAGACATATTGAAAAGACATATAGGGAATAAAACAATGATAAATGTAATCATGGAAAAGAAATCTATTAATTTATGTTCCATAATGGGAGTAAAAGAAGACTGCCTTGCATTTTACCTTTCACTGAGCTAATTGAAAGCTCTTTCTCTCTCTTTCTCTCTCTCTCGCTCTCTCTATTTCTGTCTCAGTCTATCTGCCTTACATTTACACGTGCACTTTTGCCGATTTACGAACACATAAATACACTTTTTTTTCAGTGTCTCAACAGCTTTTTTAAAAAAATTTAAAAAATAAAAGATTGCAAAATAAAAATGACGAATATCAAAGATTCAAAGATTCATTTATTTTGAATTATTATAATTTGATAGGGATCATAGGAATTTTTTTGTGAAATGACATGCAAATTTGGTAACTGCCACTGATGAACAATATATTGGATAAATGACATGCAGTCAGACACAAAACACATTTGCACGTGCATTTCATGACATTAAATGAGCGTGCAGCCTCACATTTTGGCTTTGACTAACACTTCACCATTTCAACTCAGACGTGTGTGTTGCTTGTTGGTGAAAATTTGGAAGTTCCCAAATTTTTTGCATTACATTTAGCAATAACAATGTCTCCTAAACGTCTTAGACGTCGATTGACTTCAGAGCAATTGGGAAGATGCATCGGAATGCTTGACTCTGGCTTCTCACAACGTCACGTTGCTAATGCACTTAATGTCAGCCAAAGCGTTGTGAACAGAGCGTGGAACCGGCATCAAACGTTTGGTACAGCAGCACACCGTCATGGGGGTGGTCGTCAGAGATCGACTACACAACGACAAGACCACTTTCTCACACTTCAGGCACGACGTCATCCTTTCTGGACAGCCACCACCCTGCGAAATGACCTTCATAACGCCTCGGGGTCAGGGTATCCACTCAGGCGATCGGAATTGTCTTCATACTGCCGGCCTCAACTCAAGAAGGCCATGTGTTCGAATCCCACTGACCGTGCGTCATAGGCGTGACCGTTTGGATTGGGCTCACGATCATGTCACATGGACACACAACGATTGGGCTCCAGTTCTCTTTACTGACGAGTCCCCGATATTGCTTGGACTTTACTGACAGGAGGCAACGGGTGTGGCGAAGACAACGTGGCGATTTAATGATGCCTACATCAACGAACACGACCGTTATGGTGGCGGATCAATTATGGTCTGGGGAGGAATAAGCAGGAACGGCAGAACGGACCTGCATGTCATGGGGAGAGGGGCGATGACAGGGGATACGGTACAGGGATGAGATCCTCAATGTGTGCGTAAGACCATACGCTGGTGCTGTTGGCTCTGATTTCATCTTGATGGATGATAACGCCCGTCTCCATCGTGCTAGGGTGGTGAATCAATTCCTAGAGCAGGAGACAATTGTCTGCATGGACTGGCCAGCGTTCGCGGACCTAAACCCTATCGAGCATGTGTGGAACATGCTGCAGGTCGCCATTTCCGGTCGTAGGGCACAACCCACAACTCTAGAAGAGCTCGGAAATGCCCTTGTTGAAGAATGGAACAACATTCCAATTGCAAGCATCCGGGTTCTGATTGACAGTATGACCCGACGTTGTCAAGCCGTCATTCAAGCTAGGGGAGGCCATACCCGTTATTGACATTAACTGTGGTAATGAAACATCAAACGAACGCTGTCTGTTTTCACTTTACATGTCAGAGGTGAAACCATGAAGTATTCGTGAAAGCCAAAAGTGTGAGGCTGCACGCTCATTTAATGTCATTAAATGCACTTGCAAATGTGTTTTGTGTCTGACTGCATGTCATTTATCCAATATATTGTTCATCAGTGGCAGTAACCAAATTTGCATGTCATTTCACAAAAAAATTCCTATGATCCTTATCAAATTTTGAGTAGTATATATAGTTCCCAGGAAAAAAAAAAAAAGTTTTTTTTTTTGGTGGGAGGAGAATGAGGAGTCAAGGCCTGTTTTCCTCAGTGCGGATAGGGAGCTTCAGCCTTCCATCATTTAATTGCTCGGAAAACCCCATTTTAGTCAGTTAACTAACCTGTAAACAGGTAGCAGCCGACAAAAGTGATTCAGCAGCAGGCAGTGGTACTAGAAAGAGCAGAAAGTGATGCAGCACAGCGGCAGACAGTGGCATGCTTTTGCAGCATGGGCAGAGCAGGAGAGGAGCTTAAATAGCCAAGGCTACAGAGGGGCAGGGAAGGGCAAGGGCAGATATCCATGGAAGTGCTCATGAGAATGAGGGCATGTCTCAAGTTGTCCACCTGAACAGGCTCCATAAACTGTGCCCATTTTTTTCTGCATGGATTTTACCCTTTGTAGTCTGCGTGAGTCATAATCAAAGTTTAAGGCCTCTCCTCTATTGCAGTATAAGAAAAAGAAATCCATTATTAACCACAATTTTTTTGTTCAAAACACGTGATGTAGACTGAGCAAATAGAGGCCTCATTTGGAATGTGACATTGGAAAGCAGTTGCTCACTACTTTATTGATGAGCTGATCTATAAGAAGTGGTTGTATCCTTATGAAAAATATTGATTGAGCAAGGATTTAAATTTCAATGAAGGTTGCTTTGTCATGTGGGCTCTAGCAAGGGTGAGTCATTCGTGACCCTGATGACAAAGGATGAATGCATGATACAACCCCAACTCAGAAAACGCTGGGACGGTATGGAAAATAAACATAAAAACAGAAAGCAGCGATTTCTAAATTTACTTTGAATTCTATTTCATTGCAGACAGCATGCCATTATGATTTTAATGTTTTGTGCGGTCAGTCTCATTTTATTTGGGAAAATACAGCCATTCCTGCCATTCAAGCATGCTTTGCATGCTAAAAAAAGTTAGGATGGGAACAGTATAAAACCTATACTAATAAGGAGGTAAAAACGTCAATAATGGTGTGATTTGAAACAGCTGATGTCAGCAGGTGATTGCAATCATTATTTGGTACAAAAGCAGGGTTCAGGGAAGACCTAGTCCTACAGGATCAAAGATGGGCCAAGGATTGACAATTTGCCCTCAAATCATGAGAAAATCATTGAAAGGTTTAAAACCAATAAAATTAGAATGGACTCGGGTATCTCACCCTCTATAAAGCTTAATAGTTATAAAATCATTTTTTACTGTATTTCTGTCATTTTTATGATTCTAACTATCAAATAGTATCACTAGTAACTGATGTGTACGTTAGCTAAGTAACATTAGGTTAACTATGTAACCCAATATTATTTCACTTCAAGGGTTTTCCTGTAGTGTGACTGGTAAAGCGGGAGGTGGTTAAGTAGCAAACAATATATATGGCGAGTTCACAGTTCAAGACAGTGGTATGATTGGAGGGTAAATCATTCAAGTGGGAAACTCTTGCTGTGAGCCTTAGCTACCTTATTAGCCTATGCATTTTTAATGTATTGAATGGGAAAGGATGTTTTTTTACCCCCTTGAGACTCTGGCATGCAATAAAAATCATTCATATATAAAGCATTTTAAAAATGTAAAAAAAAAGGGATTTAAAAGGGAAAATAATATGAAAACTTTCATGAAAATAGCAGGCCTAGTGGAGGAAGAAGGTGTGGATAAAAAGACGCGGGAGAGTCAGGGGAATAATTTCCGCTAAATTTGTCACACTGCTGGGCCTGCAGCATGCATGGTCATCTTCAGCATCCTCCACAAAGAGCTCATCATTCTCAAGCAGCTGTGACATTTACAGTGATGGCCATGCTGTGTGGGCAGCAGGATGGGCGGTGGTGGACAAGCTCTTAGACTGAGGGGGATTCTGGGGACCCAGGGGAAAGCGCAGCCCTGAGGGACTGATGGCCATGCCATAGGGGGACCTGATGGATAGAGGCCCAGTCTGGGGATGCTCAAGGGAATCAGATTGCAGGTGGCCATATGTCACTGGGCCAAGAGGAGGTGGGTAGGGTGGAAGGCATAGATGTTTTTGAGGTATGCAAGCTGCAGTCATGTTTGCTCTCCAGGACTCCCTTCGGTGCTTCTGGGCCAAGGATGGACAGAACTCTCTCCTCCTCAGGAGAAAGAGGTAACAGACTGATGCTCCCACCACCAGTCCTCTGTCGCACCTTCATTAGAGCTGCAGCCTTTCTCAGAGTGATGGCTGGAACAGTTGCTCCATTTCGCCCTAACATCCTCTGCATGACATCTCCATCCTTGACCCATAGAATAAATTGTTTCCGTGATTTTCTGCAATTTTTATTCTTCTCCAAATTATTTAATTAGTTTTTAAGTTTGAAAAAAAAAACAAGAATAAAAAGGATAACTTTCTACATTCCCCTTATATGTATGTGTGTACGGGCGTCTAGACCTGTGAAGAAGACTGCATGTTCTCAAAGTTAGTCTCCATAAGAAACATATACCAAAAGGGACAACATAGCCAACATTGAAATCTTTAAAGGACTTCAAAGGACACTACATTGAAATCTTTGAAGGAAAGATAGAGCCTATTTGTCTAAATGCATCAAAAGAGCCAATAGTTATTTTATTTTTTCTTCTATACGGAGTTTTGCCTATTTTAAGTAGGTCATTGTCATTACATTTTTTTGCAATTTTAATTACAATCCATTATTTTTTAAATTGAATTAAATTTTAATGGTTAATTTTATTAATATCTTTGTTGTTTTATATGATTACAATATGAATTATACAAATACTACATTATTTACGTAATATTGGTCAAAAATGTCATATTTAAACTTTATATTACTAAATTTGCCAGATTTCGCAAGCTCCTTGCCAGTAAAGTCAGACCGAACACGACTAGAAACTTTGTAGTTTGAACTACAGTGGCTCAAACCAACATGGTTCAAACTAATGAGGTACTGATATGTGGGAAACGTCATACTTCGAATGTATTTGGTCTTTCAATGCATTATATCATGTTGGTTTAAAGCAAACTTCTACCTTTGTATGGAAAATGCACCTGAGAGTTACCAGCAACAAAATGTTTCCAGAAACAAGCCTACCTGCAGTCCTGACTTGTTCTCAAGTGAGAACTTGTGATGTATATCGATATGTGAAATGTGACAACAAACAGCCCTTGCTGGCTTCAGTCCCTAAATGTTTATTTAGTGCTCATTAAGTGTGAAAAAGAATGGCAACATTACAGAATGGTAAATATGTCACTGTTCCAACTTTTTATTATTTGAAATATATTGCAAGAGTCAAAATTTAAATGTGTTTATTTTGAAAAATCTAGAAACAATAATGAAGTGAAACATCAAATAATGGACTATAGTATTGTTTTTAACATAATACAGGTAAAGAATCTTAATTTAACATAATGCCCTAACTTTTTTTTAATTTGTGGTTGCGTAAAGATAACTCAAGTGATGATATAGACCTGTTCTGTTTTTTTTTTTTTTGTTTTTTTCCCCATCTAAAAACGGCCCTGATCTGCATCCCTAGGGCTCCTATTTATTTTCAAGGTGCTATTACACTAACCCAACATTTTCTCAAAGAATTACAGCAATCTTCTGATCATACAGCATCACTACCACATAGTACTGTTGCCATTGCATGGCTGCTGACAGTGAGAGATGGATTGAAAGCCCAACAAAGTCAACTATTTGCAGTCATTCAGTCACCCTCAATGGTGGGGTGTCTTTTCTTTATGTTGCATTTGCTTTCTTATTTGTCTTCATGTTACTAACTAAGCACAACAAGACTTGGCCATTTCGAATGACAGGACCCACCCCTCTATGGGCGACGTGACAGGCAGTAATGCCCTGCTACAGGCTGGGTTTGATTTTCAGATCATGCTGTGGTGCACCACACAATGAAGCTTAATGTCATAGCAAGAGCAGGTGCTCAGCAGCCCATTAAACACTGTCAATACCATTGCACTCCATGGGTCTCATGACTGTCACCTCTGAAGCTTTATCATTTCTTTGATAATAATCTTGGATTCCACAGCTGGCCCTCATTTGTTTCTCTATGTGAAACCACTAAAAATCGAGGAGTTTGTTTCCAAAACGCAATAAGTGCCAAAATTACAAAAATTGAGATAATACCATAGAGCGATTTCCATGTGCTTCTTGCACATGGTGCAAAAATCAGTTATTAGAAATTCATACTATAAGTTGTATTTTTTCATGGTAAAATGAGTGTTTTTTTATAAAATGCAATTGGCGCCAACATAAAAAAAAAGCCGATTTACTCAAAATGATATATTGCGTTTTGGAAACAAACTCTTCAATCAAAATTTAAGTTCTTTTTTTTTTTTTTTTTTTTGACTCAATTTAGGGGCACAATTTATACTTTTTGTCAAATTATAATGAAATGAAAATGAGCAAGAGGGACACATTTTCTGTCAAACAAAACTCCTTGCCTTTGCTTTGAAATCAAAAGGAAGTCTCAGTATTAGGCGTTTCTCTCAGCATATTCCAGGAAAGTATTGCAGCCAGTCGAAAACAATATCTGTATATGTTGCTCACAATGTCAATACAGTGAAGAAAAGCAGCTCTTGACTGAATGCTTAACCCTTAAATGCCCAACTATAGTAAAAGTTGAAAGAAAAATCTCTGTATTCTGTTAATATGTCCTGGGGAGGGGCTAATAACAACCCACTAGCAATTTTTAATTTTTGGTGACCTTTGACCTCATTTTAGTTTTGTGACATATATGTCACAATGGGCATTTCGGGGACCTTATTGCTAAAATGACTTGAATGATAAAACAGTTGACATATAGCTGAAGTATTAGGCATAGCTTATTTTTCATTAGTGTCTACTTTATCCAGTGATGAATGGGTGCTGATCTATTGTGTGGATTCCACCATGGGGGCGGCCATATTGGAAAGGTTAGCTGGTGCAGCCAGTGTAGTGTCAGTTCCACTTTTATGCATCAGATGGCAGCACTGATGGTCTAAATATGTTACTGTGGGCATTAGGTTGCAAAATTTATGTGAGGTCAGTGGTTTTGACAACCCCCAAAATTGTGTGATAAATTTGTCACAGGGGGCATTTAAGGGTTAATATTTGCAAATTTCCTGAAACCCTTTACGTCTCTAATATTTATGAGAGCAGCGTTTATGGGCAAAGGAGATTCCACAATTCTATCAAAACAGAACAACTCATAAGTTTCTCAAGAAACAGTCTGTGGTTCAGCGATGAAATATCACACGGTTCTATAATTCTACAGAAAAGCTTAGCGTCATCTTGCAGAAAATGAAGATTTATTACTTCTTATAAATTTTTTTCCTGCAAAATAATCGTCTTAATCTTTTGCTGTTTTGTTTCCACAGTAACTTCATATGAAGCGGATAATAACAGGAACAATCCCAATTGTGGGAGTGAAAATGCTGACCAGGGAATCAGGAGACTATTCTAAAAAAAGCTAAAAGCTGTTGAGTAGATGCCTGAGTGGCTCGTCGCACCCCTGAAATAATGTTCTTTCACCAGAACAGAAGAATCTCCTCTGTACAGCAAAGAGAGGGAGGTTCAGTACATTTATGAGGGGGTGTACTTCTCTTGGGTCCAAGCGAACACACGATTCTTTAGGAGAACACCTCCCCCGTATACACTCACAAAAATGCAGTAGAACAATGGATACACATTGAGTTTATCACCAGAGAGCTGGGGTCACCTGGATATGGTGAGATTTAAACAATGAGTGTTCTGTTTATTTTAAAATCCTCTCATGTGGTGGAGTCTTCAGCCATTGGACAAACAGGGTAGAGGGAGCTGGGGGAATTACCTCGTGGGCCGTAAGACCGGCTAGTGCCATCACATGACTACAGTTTCCTCGCCTCTCTCCAGTTCTCACCCTTCACATCAGTAATACTCTTGATGAAAGCTTTGCACAATGAATGACCAATACATTCTTTGTGTCGGTGTTCACTTCTCTTACATTGGGTTCATGGAGTAGGTTGTGAGGCTCTTAAACATTAAGTTACATGCGGTGCCAGCGGGAGACATTTTAAGCGATTTTTGGTTTTTCTGTGACCTTGACCCTAGGAAGGTCCAAAATTTTAATCAGGTGATCTTGTATACATTTCACAAAAATTTTATGTAATTTCATCAAACTATATTTGCGCTATACAGCTGACACAGACAAATAAATGCCACTGAAGGCAATACTCTTCCCTCCTCTGGCAGGATAATAATGCAAACTCACTCATTTGAACAGACACACAGACAGATGTGCGCGTGCACACACACGTACATGCACACACACACACACACACACACACACACGCATGCACACACACGCACACAAACAGGCACACATTCTCTATTTACCAGTATTATTTGATGTCTTTTTCAAGAAGCCAGGCTCAAGTGCCTGATTGACCTTCAAGAGGCCTGGTGTCATTGTTTTAGAAATATTTCACACCGTACTATTGTTTTGATTAAAATTGTTCAGACAGGACATGGAAAACGACAACAGTGGTTGTCCAGATTAGGATCTAGTCATGTTGAGAGATTTATTGCCGTGTAACACAGCTGCATCGTTGATTATTTTTTTCTTTCAGTATTTTAAATCTGTATGAGTTTAATCATGAGGAGAAACTCTGTTCTCTGTTCTAAACTCTGTGCTAAACTCTGACCGTATTTGAGGACACACATTTGCCTGTGATGCCAAAAGAAAAAAATTGTATTTTGCGGTACTTGTCAACATTCCCTCTCTTATTCTTTTATAATTTCCTTTTGTTCAGCTTGTACTCAGACACTTTGAGCAAATTATGTGTAAATGATTTAATTAGTGTCATTTCATCAGCATTAAAAAGGCGATAAAAATGATATGAAAAGTTGAGGCAGAAAGCTACATAAATAATTCTCAGGTAACGCGCAACAGAAAGGAATTACATATAATATTAATAGCATAACTTTCATGAAGTGATTGTATTTCAGCTTTCCCTAATTAGGGCATGATTTATATATGCACTGTATATTTTAATATGAGACATTACTCCAAGATCTTAATTATTTTAGATCAGTGAAAACATCTCTTGTCATTTGAAGCAAAATGTTTGTGAGGTTCATTCATCTGGATACAATAGGGGGTTCCTCTGCAGTCTAGTTTAGAAATTTTTCCCTTTCTTCCTCTGCTGAATGCTGTAATGCAAAATGGTTCTCCTAAAAAGCCGTTTTTGGGGGTTTCAGTATGTTGGCGTGATTTGACCCCCACCCCCACGCCTTGCCCCCTCCAGAAAATGCATTGAAACCCTTGGAATGGAGTCAAAAGCACTGTACCGATGTGGTTCAGTATTCTTGGGGAGGTGAACACAATGAAAGCATTGTTACTGCAGCGAAAGCCTGTTACTGAAGTAAAGCTGGAAATCCTGGGCATACTTAATTTGGGGAAGCAAAGCACCATGATAGAAAACAACCTTTGGATTAGAATTTAACAGAATGGCTGACAATTGAAAATTTTATTTGAGGCAACACACATTCTCGGATGCGTTAAAAAATATCTACAAAAGTATATATATATATATATTCTGTCTCAGTTATTCAGTTTATTGAATTCAGAATCCGTCTTTCAATTTGTTTTTCACAGTAGTTATATATTATTTTTCACATTCAGACCCTATATGTGACACAGTCAATGATAAAATACCACTGTTGAAAACTGAGAAAAGTGCATATCTAGGAACTTGAAATGATAACATTTGTCCAGGAAATACGTATACGATATAATACATAATAAATCAAAGATGTAATGAATAATCAGAAAGATTTTGGGGGTTCTGAATATGCTTTTTATATTCTAACGTTGATACATCCAAGCACACAAATTTATCAAACAAACAAACACAGAACATACTGGGGCTAATCTAGCAGGGGAGGACCACACAAACTATATGACGCTAATGGTTAGTCATATGTGGGTGTGTGTGTGTGTGTGTGTGTGTGTGTTGGCATGCTTGGGTGCGCGTGTCCTTGTGGGCATGCGTGTCTTTGTCCCTAGGCAAAGAAATATGGCAGATGGTGAGCTGGGCTGCGATTGTATTTTCCAGAGTATAGGCAGGCCTATACATAGCTACATAACTTAGTGTAGTAGTACAACAAAGTACTCAGTGGAGAAGCTAGCTGCAGCTTTTAAGAAATTCATATAACTAATCTGTTATCCATCCACTACCAACTATACATGTTAGTTGACGAGTTTGAAAGTTCGTCGACAGGAAATGGAGAGATTGTATGCAAACTTTGATTGCACATTAATATCAAGCAAACTGAAATGCAATACAATCTCAGGGAGAATAAAATGAAACTGTACTACTGGAAAGTTTAGATAGCCTATTTGAGATTCATTGCACATTCCTGACGTGGTGATCCCTGCAGGGATTTTCAGAGGTAGTATGCCCAACTGAAGTCCTTCGTCCACGTGTAGTAGTGATACCGTTCTGCTGTATCAGTTCCCAAAAAGTTAGGAAAAGTAGGTAAAATGTTTGTTTCTGTGATCAACTAGTGGCAGTGCCTGCCCTAAGCTAGTTTGGTGAGAGACTTGCAGTCTTGAATTTTAACAGAATTCCACTGAGTTGTGAGCTCTCTGGGGGATGCTGGCTGGGCGTCATGGGACTGCACAGTGTGTGCGAGTTCCAAACACATGCGCCAAACACAAAGCGTTCCAAATTTGAGAGTGGTTGTTCTCATTTATTATTATAAGCAGGTGGGGTGCAGGGAATCTTCACACCTTTGCTGTGTGACAAGGATTAAGAACGCTACTTAAACCGGTGATGTCACTGCATGCACTGCACATTCTTAAAGAGACAGTCTCTGTTGCATACAGACAGGCTGTTGACTGTTGGTACCAGCAAATATTGTGCTGCTATAAATATATTAGATGTCACAAAGTGCAAATATGAAAAAAAGCAAAAATGTGAAGTCGACTTTTTCTAGCTTGAAGTTTGGTTGCATTCTTGCTGGTCCTCCAAGTTCTTCTTTATGGGTTCACCAGTATTCAAATGCAAATGAGCAGACTGTCCTGCTCGACGGCCAGGAGGATCCAAGTTCAAAGAGGCTGTCTATCACAACCCATGTGTGAATCCCTATCGTTCCTCCTCCCATCCAGCAACCTGCTTGTCTTTTAGAGGTGTGGTCTCCTTTAATTGTTTTAGTGTTTTGTGTATCTCCCCCTCCACGTGTGATGCATTTGTGTTCTCCACTCCCATGCGTTGCCGTTTTGCATATAAACCTTACTTTTAGTCCACAGAGTTGCTGGATTGTACCTTGCTATATGTCCTTGAGCAACCAGTCAGTAATCCTTTTAGTCTAAGAATTTATCATCTTTGGAAATGTACTAATCTTTCATGATGGTAAAAACGGAAGAACTCCTTGTAGTTTTATTAATAGGAACAAGTTCCGGAGCCGATTTCCTGGTCTCCAGGATTGGGTCTGCGTTGCTGTTTCCTAAAATCCAAAATACTGTATGTCCTGTTGAATTACAGGGAAAGTATATAACTTTATATGGAAGATCTAGATATTTTCTATTATATGAAATGCTGCTGCCATGAAAACACGGCATCCTGAGTTTGAATATTTCACTCACTTAATAATGGTAGATATGGTAGTAGTCTTATTAATAGGAATGAACTCCCAAGCCTATTTCCTGGTCTCCAGGATTGGGACTGTGTTGCTTTTAACCTGCTTCTCCAGTTTGTTCCCCAGCCCAGTTTATTAGGGACTCCTCCCAAGCCTTCAGCGGTCTCCAGGATTGGGACTGGATTCCTGTTAAACTCTCTGAACCTACCCTCTGACTGTGCAGCACTGGTGAGGGTGATCTCCATCTGGCTTCTGCCCCGGGACACCACTGGCTGGGCATGGACATGCCCCTTCCCCAAGTTTATCCACCATTTGAACTGAACTGTCCTCATTATTATCTGGGCTCCGTCCCACTCAGTCATTACCATATTCCCATCAATAAACCTTGTTATTGGATTGACTCTGCATCTGATTCCTTTCTAGATCATAACACACGATGGATAAAGTGAAAGACCGCCTGACTGGTGTGGAGCTCATGACTTCTTTAAATCCTTCAAAAATAGTAAAATTGATATTTCACAACAAAGACTGACCCAAACAATCACTTCACCCAGAGATGAAACCAGCTGCAACCTTTGATTATGAACAGACTGGACAACAGCTGGAAGACTTTTTAACAACAATTGTGTTCTACCCCAGGAGAATTCCACCCACCTTCCAGATTTTATTTCTTATTTTTTATTTTTTCAAACGGATGGATCTCATGGTTGTCTTTCTATCCACACTGGTAGGAATTTAACCATTGGTCAAATACAATAATATGAAGACATTATTATTACAGTAATAAAAAAAACAGCAATATTGCTATTAGGATTAAACTGCCATTCCTTCCAATCAGTGCCCCCTTTATTTTTATTAGGTCTATAGTGCTGCAGTGCTGATAGGATTACACCGGAGAGCTCTGCAGTGTGGTGGTAAAGGAATTGTCCAGTCAGCTTGAAATTTGTTGGTTCAAATCCCAAGTGAGGTGCTGCTATATTAACCTTATCACCCATGCTATAATAACACAATGCTTACTTTGAATCACTGCAATATATATTGAACATTCAAAATTGATTTATGTATATATAACATAAATGTTTTTTTTTCCTTTTTTTAATCAAGCTGCTAAAATTGCTATGCTAAAGGCATGCACTTATCAAATAATTTAACCCCATAAAACTTATATTCATACGAGTTAATAAAATGCAGCTGCTTCATTCAAATCTGTGGAACCTTGGGCCTATTTCAAATTTTAGTGGTGATCCCAAGGATTCCTAAAACCCCTATTATGTCCAGCTGAATTACAGGGAATGTGTATAACATTATGCATAAGATCTAGATTGGAATTGCATTGGAATTGCACCAATGTATTTGTGTCTGGATTGGTGAAGCCTTATGTGCCTTCAAGGTCACCATGGTCTCAGGGGACTGGTCTTCTGAATGCCATGGAGGGTAAAAGGAAGACAGTGGGTGAGCAGGCTTTTTTTTTATAAATTTCTCTGATTTTGAGGAATAGTCTTCCTATAGATATCAGACAGACATGCTTGATTGAGGTTTTTCAATCAAAGTTGAAGACCCATTTGCCCTTTGTCGGGTATGAGTCTTAAGTTGTGTTTTTAGTGTTGTTAAGTTGTGTTTTTCAGACGTCCTGTTTTTATTGTTACCCCGCCCCACCCGAAGGGTGAGGGAAGGGGTATTGTTTTCGGTTCAGTTTGTTTCTGTGTTTGTGTGTTTGTTTGTTTGTTTGTTAACACTCTAGCGGCAAAACTAATGGCCAGCTTCACCCCAAATTCGGTATAGGGATTGCCGCTGACCCAGAATAGATCCCTATTGAATTTCATACAAGTAGGTGAAAGTATGTGTGAGGGGCGGGGTTTGTTGTGCCTGGCACCACTTGTTTGTTTTTAAATTGTTTTTCTTTAATACTGTACATTGAATTATCATTTGTTTTTATGATCTGTAAAGCACTTTGAAGATAAATGTTCTATGAATAAATGCATTCTTCTTCTTCTTCTTCTTCTTCTTTTTTATTATTATTAGATATGTCCTATTTTATGTAAGACTGCTGCCATAAATATACTGTATCCTGGGTTTGAATATTTTGCTCAATACAAGTATGATGTAGGTTCTGTGAAGTGTTGAAACAAGCAGATTCAGAATATGGACTGTATGTGACATTGTCCTACAATATGAAAAAAATGCTTTTTCTGACTTGAAACTGACTGAAAGGGAAATTCAAATGAAAATATGTGTGTAAGGGGTTAAAGGCTACTGGTTCAGCGAGCAAATAATTCAGGTGCATGTAAGTATTAGCAGGGGAGATAATGGCTGACTGCTAAAGTTGGACTCGGTGGGAGTTGGGGGTGGACTTTATTCTCCTCCAATGACCTGGCCTTGCATTGCCCTGACCACCCATGGAAAGCCCTTTAATCCTCGAACAAGGGAACATGTTTCTTTACAAATGCTTCAATTTCCTTTTCAACTGCACCAAACAAGGGCACCATCATGGCTTCCGTCCTTGTGTTGGAAGGTCCAAAACGGGGAGCATAACTGCCCTCTCCTCACCCCAGCCTTGGACAATTGGTGGAATTGGACACAGGTCTCCAGCCAGGGACAAAAGAAGCACGTCTGCTCTGGCTCTTGGGGAGCGAGGCATTTGAGTGAAAAACATCCGCTTTGCGGGACACAAAGAAAGTTTGTCCCATGACGATGGCTCGTGGCAACGGGAAGCACAAACAGTTTGCAGTCGGACTGCTGATGGATTTGTTGTAACCTTGCAATCTGCACAAAGCAGCTGTGCGGAAATAAGAACATTTTTTAAAATCCCTGTTGGTGGGGCTGTTGGGTGGCTCATCCTGTGACAGAACTGCCCTATGTAAAGGCACAGTCTGGTACTGAACCCAGGCATTGCCAGTGCAAAGTGTTACCAAGAGCCCTGCAGAGTAGCATAGCATTGCCTCAGAAGTATTAGCTAATCATTGAGGGCTTCAGTTAATCAAAATCATATTGTCTGATTGTGGTTCAGTGATCTCCGGCTGACCAATTGGGAACATGCAAGTTTGTCTGTTGAGGTGCACATAAAGATTGTATGATTGTCTTGAGAGAAGCATGATTGTGTCTTTCAGAATTGTGCAAGACATGGAGGATACAATCTCAATGAAAAAGAAAATCATACGGAAGATATTGTGCTGTGATTGCAGGGGATGAGAAAAATTAAAAACTTTTGAGGATTTCTCTCGCTGGTCTACCGCAAACACTATCAGTGCAACAATTTTCTCTGGTATTATTTTCTTCAAGTGCTGTTCAGTCCAGTTCCATAGCTTCCTTAGATTGGAAAAGACATGTATGATGCAGCAAACAAGTTTCCTGTGTGATCACTCACCAGGACCTTTCCAAGAGCACTGCTGCCTCAAGTGCAAATCTTTTTTAACCCGTGTAGCATCAAAATGTCAGCCATTTGACCTACTTCCCAGCCTCAAGGTTGAATTGATGGCCTCTGCTCTATTTGATCACTGGACCTTGTATCTATGCCCTCTCTGTTCCCATGTTCCTGCACTTTTCTTTATATAGACTCTTTTTCCTTGGCTTAAATCATGTCCTTTGGATGTTTTCCGCTGAGAGAACAGAATAGCACTTGGCATTGGTGTCAGACGGGAAGACAGTTTGTGTAGGACGTTAAAAACGAGTATTTGTAATGCCGACAAGGTTCTACCTTTTCCATTCAAGTGCTGTTCTGCTCTACTTCAGTGGACAGGTCGGTTTCCACAGTCTTTTGTTTAAGTTGTGTTTAAATAGCAAATTGTAATTGATGTAGATTAAATAAACAGGTGTTGGATGCCACAGGCTTAGAGGCAGCCCTTGTCTTAAATACCAGTAAGGGACCAGCTGGCTGGGAGAAACTAGAGAGAACCCAAATTCAACCCCCCCCCCCCCCCACACACACACACACACACACACACACACACACACACACACATATATCCACACTGTGGGTATGCATGTGACTGAAAATTTTACAACTCTGTTTATGTGCAACCACGTACAATTGCGGCGAGACAGCTTGAGAAACAGTGCTTGACTTGTTTATTAAGAAGCGAGGTATTTCATTTCATTTAGTTTGTTTTATTTTTGTTCTAGAGTGTTTGACTCAGACAATAAAGAGCCGTCTATAAACTCCCTAGCAAGATCCTAGGAGACGGCATAGCTATGACTGGGTTCCCAAGGCTTGCGCTCCCCCAACCCCCAGCCCCCACGTCTTTATCTCTATAGAGGGCTCCTAAATCATTCTTTCAGGCCTGTCGTCTGAAGGGGGCATGTTCAGTGGTCCGAAGAGTGACAGTTCCCCTCTGTGGACGTGACAATGGCAATATTGTGGGCACCCAAGCCGCACAACCCTTTCCCTCAATATCCTTTTAAAGCCTATGGCCTGTGGGCTAACTACCAACATAGCATAATCAAATATTCAAAGCAATTTTTCTATCACGATAATACACATTTGACGCTATTGTATCTTTGACATAATTGCTATTTTCCAAACACTTATTAAGTCCACTACCGGGTAATAAAGATAAATTCATATTTCACCGCCTGTGAAACTGTCTTCAGGATCTGTATGCTTGCTTAAATCATAGTCTTAACAGAACAAGTAGAAAAAAGACGGAAAAAATAATCAAAGAAAAAAATTCTAGACAAATTTAAAAAAAAAAATCTTTTCTTTCTGACTGGTAGGATAATTTTTATTGCATCTGGTGGAGGCCTTAATGTCTCCATTCTTTTAAAATGTGAGAAACGGAGAAAGACAGTTTGGCCAGATCCCTTCCGTGTGTTTTTTGTCCCTGATATTGCTCTATATCAACATCTGAGTCCTTCATTGTGCCACCCTTCCACTCCATTTAAAGATGAACATGTCTGCTGCATGAAAGCAAGCATTTGGAGTCAACTAATCAACATCAGATCCATCACAAGGCACTTCCCCGGGGTAAAGCCTGTGTTTGTTCCTCCCCCATGAAAATGGACGATGAAAGCCAAAGTCAAAATGGCCACTACTGGAGCCTCCCTCCATGTCATCCAGAGAGGAGGAGAACTGGATCCATTTCTCTGCAACCTGTCCCTGACGTTTGCTCCGTTCCCTGAGGCACAGATGGGACGCCAGGTGGTGATGTGATGCACCGCCGAATGAACAAATCCTGACCGTGTCATTCCTGCCTGAGACAAACATGGACAAATCTGGTGATGTGAGATTGTTTTGTCGGTAGAATTCTCTTCTTTTCATCACTCATATTCATTATTATTATTATTATTATTGTTGTTGTTTTTATTTGTTGTTATTATTATTATTATTATTATTATTATTATAGAACTCCAATAAGGTAATGCAAACTGCACCCCCCTCCACCCCGTCCCCCCACCCCGTCGAGTTGAATCAGTACTGACCATTTGAATCAGAAATGCAGTCTCCTCGCATAGAACAGAGCCCCTTCAGCCAAGCGGCAGGGCATTCAGCAGGCGGCATTACTCACTGGTGTGGAATCAATTCAGCAGGTACTGAGAAGAGATGCATGATCAATTGGGATCAATTACAAAGGTGTTTGGGCTTAATCGGAGCACTTTGGGAACTGTTTAGACCAAGCACCTTTGCGAGACTCAGCCCCCGCTAGGACTTTAAATTGACCAGTTGACATAGCAATCTATTCCTGACAAGTTTCCACACTAAAGGCAGTTACTTACAATGCAACTTAAAAAAAAATAGGAGAAAAAAAAAACAAACACGTTCTTTGCAATCCTATTCCGCCCACCACTAAAGTACTGTTTAACCGCATTTAACTGGCTAAGTATCTGATCTACTCTAATGATTGTGATGATAATTACTATTATTATTCTTATACTTCGTGACTGTTTTTAAGTTTGTCTAATGTGGTGCAATGCAGTCCAGATAAAGAAATTTCCGTGGCTCTTTTTGGCTTGCAGTGCAGATTATAGTTCTGTTGGAGATTTAAGAGTAGTTTTCAGACACAAATTCTGGGAGACTCCTAAACATTCCTGAAAAGGCAGGATGTGCGGACACAATAATCAGTCTCTGTCATCATGCTATTGGCTCATAATTGAGGACATTACCTGTTTTATGAGAACATGCGCCAAGATCAATAGTCAAAGCCCTTGCTCATGTGCGTATTAAGGTGGCTAAGAGGAAAGGCGGGGTGACTGGATATAATTGTTTGCGTCGTAATGTCATAGGTTCATTGCTGCAGGCATCACCTGTTTTGTGAAAACATGTGCTAAGATCAATCATTGAAGCCTTTGGTCATGTGTTAAGGTGATTAGCAACTTTACACAAGTAAAGCCAATTGGTTTGGCCACGGTGACACAAAAGAAACCTGTGCATTTTATGTTTGCTTTGTGATGTAGTAACTCCACAGTCTCTTTTTGTAATACACCCTCCCCCACAGGATGATAAGATATGCAAACAAGAAAAACTCAATTTTTCACCTTGTATGTGATATAACGTGCTTGTTTGCCGACTGCATGCTTCATAATTCAGTACAACACCTGCAACTTCACACTCCTCGATCATGCTCCCCGTTCATATTTCACCCCTGCTTCAATTTGCATTCTGTGATCTAGTAACTGCCAGTGTCATGCTTTAGTACACTTGAAAAGTAAATTGGTTGCGGCACATGAAGCCAGCTGGTGTTTCAGTTGGAAATACTGTTCAATGCTTGATGGAGTTTTTTTTTTTTTTTTTCATGCAAACGGAGAGTTATCACTCGATGCAGGATTACGCTTCATGCAAGAGTTAGTGGGGGAGGAATCTGAAATAAGTGCAGTAAAACTCAAGGAGTGGTCTCAATGCTAGATTACTTTGTGATTTAGGTCAAGACAGTCTGAGGAGTTCGCAAGCAGCTCACAGTGTGGATCGAAAACAAATAAATTTTACTTAAAGATATTTTATGTACTATGTTACGCAGTGAGCCAGCGAATGGGTGATGAGGAAATTTATGAGGAGAGGAGTTGGGAATGAGAGCAAGCGACGATGAAAATGAGACTTTCATGAGTGAAGAAGTGAGTGAAATGTTCAAATTCAGTCATCAAAGTAACTGTGTCAGTCATATTTATGTTCATTTGTTAGGGTGAACAGATGCAGACAAACCAATCGACCCTTAAATGTCAAGACTGCAGTCATTAATCCAATCCAAATCCAGCACTTGTGGACATCACATCAAGTGAGCTGAATCTTAAGTAAAAGAGGGTAAAGTTTGTATATGCCACAATCCTGCATTGAGTGGATTACCTCAGCTGATTGAACGCATCTGTCCATTATCAGAAATATAACTGAAGTCTTGATGTATAAGCATCCATTGTTTCATCATTTGTCTTATAATCATTGACTATTCAAAAGTGGTTTAACTTATTGCTTTATTTTGATATAATTGGGTCTTTAAATCATTCCTCTGAAATTGGGTTTGATTATACAACCTCTCTTCACACTAAATACAAAGGGTGGTGGTCCGAATGTGCCGAAATGTTGAACCAGAGTGGGCTGCACTGACTTCTGTTCAATTGCGCCTCAGTGTCTATTTATTTCCATCACCTTACTGCACATTAGAGCACAAACGAGATTAATAACAGTTCAAGCGCTCAAAAATCACCGCTTTCTAGCATATTTAGCTCCTCCTGAGCACAGCCAAATTACCATAAGGATTTTATTTGCACACTTCCGGCAGGCTCAGGGGACATGAGCCTCAGTCTTTGCGCCCTCCAGATTGCTCAGCTTAATTACTTATTTAGAGGCTAAAATCACACTTATGCACGCGGTTGTTGCCGTGGGACTTGTCTGCAGACCAGTGGCAATCCCGAGGGCCAAATGATGAGCACACCAACTGCGAGTCCATCTGACCGACGTGGAATATCATGCCAGGCAGAGATAAAAAGCTTGAGGGGAGAGAATAGAAGAAAATAATATCCCAAAAGATTCACACAGGATTCTCATGCTCACGCTGCCTTTATCTCCCGACTGAATGTCGGATCCCCATAATTGTTTTGCCTGTCCAGGGTATATATTGATGACTGAAAAGGACATGTTAGCATTTAGCTTTCCCTGCTTATGACAGCTGGCTGCTGTCCTTTGCAAAAAGAAAGGCGTCGTTACAAGTGATTCATGCGGCAAATGACAAAAAGGACAATGGGAGAGCTTCACATTGCACTTAAAAAATGAAGAATTTTCATGGTTCAAAATGAATTTAACCACTGAAAAGGGGAACAGTAACACTTCTAAAATAAATACTGAAGCAAAATACAACCACAGAAAATAGTATGTCGGTGTATTGTGAATTGTGACAACCTGATGACCTGTGTCTGGCAAATTGCCGGGGCATGTTATGGGGTCCCAGGGGGGTCCCCACATCCTGTGACATTTTCTTCTTCTCCTTCTTTGTATTTTATCCCTCTCATTGGACACTGTGTCCAGCAGCCATTCCCCTTGGGGGAGGGTATTGGGCCTCTACTTCTGCTTTCAGGACAAGCCTCCAGGCTAACAGAAGTCAAGCCTTTATCTTCCTGTCAGTCCCAGTAGGGAACCCTTCAGTCTCAGTGGACAGCCACAGCCGCGACTGACCTCCTCTGGGATCTGGGAGGTTGGCCTGGATGATGCTGAGTGAGGGGCTGTCAGGGCCTTTGGCTCTCTCCACTCTCTTCGTGCAAAGAGAAACAGAAGGACCTCGCCACAAAACCCTGCGGACTTCTATTCCCCTGAGTTTCCGATCTGTAAGTCTCCATGGGTTTTCCTGTGATGCAACACTATAAACAATGGAGCACACCATTTAGCACTTGAATGAGCTTGCATTACACCGAATTAGCACCCTTAAATGATTGTTAGTCTGCCCGTGTAATCTGTATGCCAGTATTTCAAGAAATTTGGCACACTGATTCAGGACTGTCCCCTTATTCTTTTTGCAAAATTTTATGTCTCTACCCTGAGAGCTCTAACAGGTCAAAAGTGGAGGTGAGTTTAGGCATATAACTTTTGAACTGTATGCCCGATTTTAAAAAAAAAATGAGGTGCAGCTGGATTTCTTGAGGCAAGAGAGATGTTAATTTCTACCATATTAGTTGTTTCAACATATTAGACTTTTTGAAAATGTTTCAAAAATTTTCTCAGCCCACAGAATTTGTGCACTTTTCTCCAAAAAAAAAGGCAGAGATGATCTTTACTCTAAGCCTCATAAAATTTATTGGACGTATTTTTGATTTTCAAAGGCACTCGCCCATCGCAGCCAATCATAATTGGCAGCAAAGCCACTAAACAGAAAGGAAGGTCATGTCTCAGCACGCTTTGTTGAATCAAACCCAAACTTCGTATACGGACTGGAGACCCCACTTTCAAAAAATAATCCTCGCATCCAGTAATAGGGAAGACTGGGGTCCGATGAGCCATGGGGACCAATGAGCCATATCACTATTTTGCAATCAATCGATGACAGAGCTGCTGAAACTAGGCAAAATATTTGACCATTGACTGATGATTCATGGGGATAAATGAGCCATATTACCATTTGGCCTATTTTAAACACATTTGGCATCGACTGATCGCAAAATAGTGATATGGCTCATTGGTCCCCATGGCTCATCGGACCATAGTTTTCCCTACTGTCGATGGTCTCAAGGCCAAGCCATGGCAACTTAGCATTTTGACCGAATTGATGCAGAGGGTAAAAACTGGATTTTATGGAAAGGTATGATTCAGGCAGGACACTTCTGTCACATTTAGCCATTTTCATACTCTGGAACAATCTTAACAAGCATGACACAGACAGTCCCTGAGATCACAAACCCCCCCAGCACAGCCTGACATTCAGGGTTTTTAAATTAATGAACATAATATAAAGAGATGCTGCTGACAATGAACAATGTGATTTATGAAGGAGGAGGCTGGGAATGTGGGGGAGAAGAGATGCAGATTTTTAGTATGCCGGAGTAGGAGCGGTGTAGAGGCCTAGAGGGCATGGCGTAAGAGAGACAAATGAATGTTGCCTTGGTAATAAACTGACCAGCAGGGTGGGAGATGCTGAAGTCAGGAGTGAATGGACAGAAAGGGATTTTTGACAAGGCCTGACTTCCATGCCTGCCTGAACTAATGCTAAGGCTCCATTTTTTTTTCCAATTTTCTCCTAATATGCTATAGATGATCTTTAGACCTAAAAGTATCCAGATGGATTTTTGATTTTCAAAAGTGTTCACCTGTCACAACCAATCTAAATGAGTAGTGAAGCTGCCAAACAGAAAAAAACATAAAAAACATACATGATAAAAAAAAATCAATATATGTGTCTGGCACTGTCTTGGGAAGTCTTCAGGCTTAGACATGAGAACTTATGTCAACCTAAATTATGTGGCCGCCATATTGGATTTCATCACATGGTTTAAAAATTTCTCACATCCAACAAATTTTGTCCAGTTTTCACCACATTTGCCAAATATCATCTTCAGACAAAGCCTCAAAAAAAGTTATCAGATTTTGTATTTTGAAATCTGCATGTCAGTCGCGGCAAAATCGAAGGCAAGCAACCCAAACTGGACAAGAGTTTGTATCTCTGTTACACCTAATCTTTGCTCAAGACACATAAAGCTTGCTATCAGTGTTTAGCTTGCTTGGTTTTAACATCATCACATTAAGTTTCTGAGGCAACTCTGCCCAGCTGTGCTCTTTAGCCCCCTCATGGCTGCTTGCAGCTACAAAGTATATTTTTATTGTGATTTTATTTATTTCCTAAACGCAGAAAAACCTCAAGACAGCACTCATCAAAGCAAAGAACATCATCTTCATGCTGGGGAACTAAACACGCTCTCTAAAATTCAATACACACTGCATATACCTGGGAACACATTGTTTCTTCAGTTTCCCTCAAATGATAAGAAATTAATTTGCAGTGAAATCAGAAAATACATAATTTTAAAAATGGAACTAGCAAGGGAATAAGCGAGACAGAGCAGTGATTGGAGAACCGAATAAAAATACATGCGAAGATACAAGCGCTGAACAATGCCGACACTAAATTCAATTTGTTCAGGGCAGTAATACATATCCAAGGAAATTGCTACAGACTCTTGACTTGTTTTCATTTTCACCTCTCTCTATATGCTCAAATTACATTCATTGAACAGCAGCCACACTGACAACTTTACAGATCAAGGCAGAACTGTGATTTGCTTTTGCCTCCTTGGTTATGCGGCCTTCCTCTGAGCCGTGAAACGTCGCAGTGTTTTGACCGAGCCTGTAGAAAAGCAAATCCAAACTCAATCTTAACAGCTCGGAGGAGGTGACTCCCAATAGGTCCTTTCACTCTCTGCCTGTTTAATCATATGGGTGTACAGTGGAAACAGACTCATTAAATGCGTCCGCTTTGAGAAATGCCGAAGTTCCCAGTGATTCAGCGCTACACTGCCGTCATAAGATAGATTCTCCATTTCAGAGCTATTCCCTAGGTCTGCTCTATTTGAATGGATGCAGGGAATTCGCAATACAGTACAGTATCTGGCAGCACATAAGGGTTAGCACAGTTTTCGATACCATTACCACAATGCAGGGGCACATTAATCTTTATTCGCAGGAAGGTATTGGAAGCAGCAAATGAGGACTCCCTTGCGACTGACCCCATAAGCACGAAGGAAATTTGATGGTGGGGCAAATGCAGAAATCCATCTGTGTGCTTAAAAATTGTGATTTATTTTCGAACATTCAACAGGACATTCACCATGTTATACTTAATCTGTCTGGTAGATTAATTTCATAAACAGATTAAGAATTTTTATATTTTTTTTAAATGCCATCTCATTTTGCAGCGGTATTTGAAAAGTAATGTTTTGAAACCTCCAGATTTTGAATTGCAGTAAGAAAGAAGGAGAATTTATGTATGGAACGAACATTATAAAGGTGATTCACAATCATAAAATGCCCTCAAAAAAAAAAAAAAAAAAGCCGCCTTTGATAGCTAACAGGAGAGGGGGTTTTTTTTGGGGTTTGAAACTTATAAAAACAGAGGGATGATTCCCCAGCCCCCTCAGTTCAGTGACGGACAGCTCCATGCTGGTTTCAAGCGGAGCTGGCACCCCTCGGTGACAGTAATGAGACAGAGGAAACCTGAAGTGGAGCGAGGCGGTAATTAGCGATTTCAGGGCTCTCCCTACTCCTACGCCCTCACTCGAGCTTTGCTCTCCTATGTTTGTTCAAGTTTGGCTGATTTTTACATTTACGCATTTCACTTCGTAAACTGCGAGAGAAGGCGAGGTGGCTGAGCCGTTTTACAAGAGAATCAGGCTAACAGTCCTAATGCACCTGGGATGCTCCACGGCTAAATAAAACCCGGGATTGTGTTAGACATGTCAGCAATTCACCGTGGTGTGTTCTTTTCTGACTTTTTCCATCAATGTACACATTCAAGTGGTTCTTGAAACCGCTGCGGCAGTTTTAGTTTCCAAGCAGATGTGCATGTGAAATGGGGTGAAGTCAGGAAATTTGGGACATCAGGTAAAATGGGACAAATAAGGTTTTCTATCTTGGACTTCTTAAATATTTGCAGCCAATCACCAAACACGTTATTGCATTGTGGCTACAAATCTCCTATACATAAAACAATCATTTTCATTTGTCTCTGTTAACTGGTAAGGGCAGGGCAAAGATTTTTAAAAAATCACTGGTCCCTGAACTTGCACAGCAAGCCATATGGCATGTTAATTTGCTCTTTTTGGTAGTAGGAGAACTGCAGGTAAAAGACTACAGGTACAACAGCAAAAATGGTTGTAAGATGTTGCATTTTTTGACTGTACGATTTATTATCAAAATATTTTCACAATACACTTCACTTTTTGTGGGAAAGGGTTTTAAGTCAATGTCCCAATTTCCATTAATGCATTAGGTAAAATGGGGAAAAAAAAAAAATGTTAAAATGGGACAGTTTTTTTCCTGAGAAAGTTCTGATTTAAACGCTGATGTCTTGATATATATTTTAGGGGAGCATTGTCCTGCAGTGTGCGGACTTTATTTTAACACTTTTTTGAAGTGACACCTGCGTGTTTCTGGACAGCCAGGTGCCATAAAATCATGAGTTACTATGCTATGCTGTGCTTGCTATGCTATGTGCCACCCTGCCATATTACAGACATTTTTAGTATTTTTGTCTCGTACAAATATTGTAAATAATGAAATGAGTCCAAGTCAGCCACAATAGCCCAGAATTAGCCGCCATTGCTACAAACATGCAAGCACATACAAATGGGTCTGTGTATATCACACATAAATGCACACACAATGCATGTGTTTGTGCGTGAAGCACACTTGCATGTCTTTCTCTCTCTCTCTCTTTCTCTCTCTCTCTTTCATGCTCACACACATTCAGGTGGGGGAGGGAGATACAGTTTTAAAGGAAATAATATAAAATGCCCCATTTGACCTTACTAGCTGTCTCTTTTTACATGAACACATCATCGGGGTGAGGTAGGGGTTCTTGATGAGTTTGAAGGTCCAAAATGTTTTAAGTATTTTACCTGGCCCCATTTTCTCTACAAAAATATTGCAGAGATCGATCCATAACAAGGTCTAAAAGTAATATTTAAGGTTGTCTTCAGAATTTTTGGTGGTTTTCTTGGAAATCCACCAGAAAAGTGTTCCAAATTACCTGACTTCACCCTAGCATTCAAATTGATCATCACAATTGAATATTTGTTCTCCATGCTCAACTTTAACTTCTGAACAAGAACTATATTTTAATTAAATGTGATTACCATCATTATAATAGCATTATTATTCATATTCTGTTGTTCAGAGCATCAGTATTGCCACATATGCCCATGGTGCCTACTGCTTATTGTGCTTGTGCAAGTCCTTTTTTTCAAAGTTATTAATATTCTGCCAATCAAAGCATCAGTATTGCTTCATATGCCCACAGTGATTAGGCCTTATTGAGCTTATACTAAAGTGGGAATTTCGTGGTCTTCGGCGTGTAATTTTGGCATCAGTCAAAGACGAGACCATTTCACAGTGTGTTAGTGCCGTACCTCACCAACTATGTTGCCTATCACCTCAATCCATGACTGTATTGATGTAGAAAGCATTTCTTTTTTCTTCAGTATAATTCATTCGTCAATCTCCCAGGTTGCTCAGATTTGCTGCATCAGCTTTTCCACAACGTAGAGAACAAGAAAACAGTCCTTTCCTAAATGCTTACCATTGCACATAGTCACTTACTTAATGTTTTTACCCCACCCCATAAATGCCTTATGTCTGAATGTGCTCTGGGCTGTTTGAGAATGCATGGGGAGGGCATATTTTGGCCTTATTGCTATTGACTGTGTGCGGTCTTTAATGGCAGGTTTGTGATCTGTGTCCATGCTGCCAGATGCGGGTGCCAGCATTTCTAGCCTCGGTTATTCAGAGGGCATTCAGTTCAGGCATCATTTCACGCTCCCCTGAGCAGTTCTAATCTTCATTCTTTCCCCAGCCGTAGACCTTTTGTGATATATTAAAACACGTCTCTCTGGGATTGAAAACTTGGCACTGCGGTCAGCCAAACTTTGCGCCACTCCGTCAAATGAATATTGCCGGAGCTATTTAAGACTGACCTCTCTCTCTCCCTTTCCCCCACCCCGTGGTGTTAATTCTGGCAACACCCGAATAATTGCAAGCAATCAAAAAAAAAAAAAAAAAAAAAACTGGCATTGAAATAGCTGTCCATGTTTTTCCATGCGGAGCCCATCGCTTCTCACTCATGACTCTTTTGCCAGAAGAATTATGTTCTCCAGACAGGATTTAAGAAGGCGTTGGAGAGTGTTGCTTCTTTGGTCTCCAAAAGGATTTTCATGCAGGCACAAAGCACAGAGCCCACCACCACCCACCACCAAATAATCCCTCCCCGCCTCCACCAGGCCCCCATTCTCGCTTGTTTCAACACAAGAGCCAAAATGGCTGCTGATGTGCATTATGTCACTGCCGCAGTGAGCAATGTGGCCCCAGGCACACAGGACCCAGCAGTTCTTTGCCAGGAGGCGAGTATCACAGGAAATGAATAGAAATAAATCACAGTATTTAATGGCCCTCTGTGATTCCATGTGCACTTGTCACAGATCCCCCTTGTAACTCTGCTTGAGAGGATTTACACTGGAACAAAACTGAGATTTTGGTAAAAGCGGCTTCATGTTCCTGAGCTATATTAATGCACTCAGTGTGATATTTTGTCATTATGTTATTACACACTTTTTGTAGTTGGTAGACATTTACCTTAACACTTTCCCCACCAGTGTATTTTTTTTTACTTTGCCAGCCGCTGCTAGCATTTTTGATAATATTCATTAATCTTTCAATATCTATTTTTGTCAGAAGATGTGTAACCGCACCCCCCACCATGTAACACTGTAAGTGTTGATTGCTGGGATGTCTCGTCAATAGCGAGGGTAGCATTCTGTCATAATTGACAGAAAATCTTGTCAATGGAGGGGAGTAGATTAAGCGTCAGTGTTTCTGGCCAATTTTAGCTCAAAGCCACTTTCTTTAAAGTTTGAGTTGGATTGCTCACTTCTCCCTGGTGTTGAATTGCCAATTACATCTTAGGGGGCACTGCTATGGTCCCAGGGCCATTGGAACTGCTGCTCTACTGCGCTTACTGCAGCGGCAGTGCCTAATTCAGATCCCACAGGCCTTTTAGCAAAGCTGCCCAATCCTATTCCTAAAGATCTACCACTCAGTAGTTTTTCCACTCAAACCCAAATGAAGTACACATCAGACAGAGAGTTTTTGCAGAGCTGCTGATTAGTGGAATCAGATTTGCCAAATTATGGAATAAATGATGACCCACAGAATGGCAGATTTCCTGCAGGAGGTTTGGCAGCCCAGCTATACAGGATTACAAGAGAGAAGAAGAGCAAATACGGTGGAGAACGGCTTAAAACTGGATATCAGGACAACTGCTTCTGCTGTCTGGTTTGGAGGAACAGATGTCGCAATGAACCTGCCCAACTCATGATGCCTCTGTGTATCCACCATGATTGCTAAAAGCACATCCAGGTCAGACATTTTTATGAGGTCAAACCTGCATTCTCTGTACCAGAGTGTCCGTGTTGCTACATTTTATGCTTTCTGTAATTCAGCTTTTAGAACCATGTCATCTTGAGCAAATTATTATTATTATTATTTTGGTCCCACAATAAATCAGGCATCACATGCCAGATGTTTCCTGTGGAAGGACAGTTGTGGGAAAACATGGCAAAAGAAAGAGGGAAACACTAAAGGAAAGGAAAATACTGTCATTTTCCAAAATTGTGAGCTCAAGCTTTTTATTTTTTTATTTTTCCCTTGAATTTCAACAAAGCCACCAAACTGGCAGAGCAGAGAGACTGTTAGAGCAGTAATAAGCTCAGTTCTTATTTTGCAAGTGGTGACACTCCGCCGCTATAATAAAGCTGGTAGCTCTGATTAGGAGCTGTCTCTCTCTCGCTCTCTCTCTCTCTTTCTATTTTCCTGCAAGCCGAACTAGCACTACTGGCATTCAAATCACGCCCTCATATTTTCTGAGTATATTAGCAAATATTAATATCCCCAAATGGGCTATACTCTGTTAAAAGTCAAAAACACTCCGCTGAGTGGTTATTGTGCTCTTTTCCTATTACAGAGCAGCAAAATACAAAGAATATCAGAGAGAAAACTATCAAATTAATTAATTAGCCAATGACCTCTCCCTCTTTCTCCCTCCTTTTTTAGATCTACTCAGGATGGTGCTGTCAGCTCTCTGGAGTTATGATAAAAGCTATGCCAGAAGCTTGCATTAGTCCCCTGGGTCTTTTGCACAGTGAGCAAATTGTGTCTCCGCTCGTAGCTTGTGATGTGTAGCTGCAAAGGTCGTGAGTTCAGTTCTCTCTCTGAGAGAGGAAGTCTTGAGACTCTTGATGTTAGAGGTTGATCTATCAGAGACGGAGAGAAATGTCGCAGAGGCCATGAATAATGACATCACTTCCCTGAGCCAGAGAAAGCACTGGATTGATTCTCCTCGTGCAGTGAATTCATTTTAGGTTGGTTAGTTTTTACTCGTAATGTTTTATAGCACTAATAAAAGAGCAGTATTTATGTTCTGACAGAATCGCAGTTCTCGCTTGAACACAAACCGTGGTCCTGCCCTTCTTCATGCAGAACAACTATATTTAGACAAACAAAATAACAAATGAAAATAGAAAAAAAGTTAATAATAAAACATTTGACAAACTTGCATAAATTCTTAAAAGTCTGGGCATTCGTAAATTCTTCATATGCCTCAACTACAAATAATAAATCATGGAAATATTGTAACTAAATACAGAAGTGCTGGTTTGGACTGCTTCAAACTCCTCTACTCTCTAGCACTCATCTACATGATGCATGTTATGGCAACCATTTGAGCCAAAACGGTAGGCGTACACTAGATGAGGTAACAGAGGGGGAACTGATATGATGAGTGTAAACATTTTAACCCTGACAAATGAGTGTGTATGCTTCCTCTCCCAATTGGTGCTGTGACGAGTTAGTTTTCAATACTCTGTAGTGCTGAATTGTGCTTTGTGAGTGAAAGCTCGTAGAATTACTCATCAGTAGTGCCCAAGGCAAAATAAAATCAATGATCCAGCCTGCGTAATGTCATCAAACAATAATACGATAATTTTTGGCCAAACCCACAGAGGATGTATTTCATTTTAGTGCTTGTTGCATGCACACGGTCGGCACATCTTTCTTTACAACCATGACTCTGAAACCGCCAGGAATAAAAAAGTAACGCTAGTCTGCGTTTTAGACTTGAGGCATGAATCACACATGTCACATCCTGAAGCTTTAAATTACCTGTGAAATGATAAAAAAAAATCTCCTGCAGAGATGGTGATAAATAGACGCTGATAAGAATTCATTCAATGCAGGATTCATTCTTGTTCAAATATGAACCAACTCTGGAAGATGCCTGAACCTGGAGATGCATACTGCTATTTCTATCCTGTTTCCTGTATTGGAATATTTTATCTGTTATACAGTCATTATTATTATTTCTCATTTTTCACTTGCCTGCTAAATTTGTAGGAAGGTGACTCCTAGTCAGGTTCCCTCTGCTGCTGGAGAAAGTTGGTGAATCTGACACTTTTGCCGTATTATTTTATCTCCAAATAAATTCTAAAGTGAAAAATTGAGGCGCATTGAATAAGCTCCAGAACAGGAGGGAGGTGCTGCCGACCTTTGAAAAAACTATTATTTATTTATTCCATCTTTCCAAACCCACCCCACCCCACCTCCCATCAGGTACAACTGACCTTTAGCCCAAAGTGTTTTCTTTGTGTTTACGCCACATACAGTATGATCTGTGGTGAGTCGCTGAAGAGTTGTCACGGCGGTAGCAGTTCACAAACCCCCCCCCACGTGTGGTTTTTAGAAGGCCGGTCTCTGACGGCTCACTTGAGCTCCGCTCCTTCATTTCCCCGCTCTGGCGCTCCCATTCAGTCACGGGGGCGGAGCCATTTCAAGCGTAAAATAGGCACCCCGGCACACCACAAATGGACAAAAAAAAAAAAAGCAGTACAAGTATCTTTTCAGCGGGGACGATGGCTCAAAAGCACCTGATGAAAAGCGCATGACACTCGGTAGACTGGCGGGGGAAGGTGAGGGAGCTCTCATCGTTCTCTTCTCCGCAGGTCAAGAGAATCTATTCTTTCTTTCGACACACCCTCGACAAATGCTACTTGTTAGCTCATGCACTTTGCTAGGCCATGGCACCAGGCTGGAGTGAAAGAGAAAGATCGAGAGGAAGTTCTCATGCAGATGATGTCATTTTTTAATGCAATTTCTGCCTAATTGTCTCGTCTGGGAGATGTAATGATATCGCCAAGCCAGTGGGATGCCCTGCCGTGGTGAAAGAATTGGTCTTTGTGGAGACAGACCCCCTTCTTGGTTCCAGGGACTAAGATTTAATCAAGGCCTGTCAGCAAATTTATATTCTCTAACTCCGAAGAACAAAAAAACTATTTAATGTAGATTAAATTTCTCCAGTCTGAGTCAATGGCTAAATTTCAATTCAAAGGTCACATGCACGTAGTTTCTGATTTATCTTTAATTGTTCATTTTATTTTCCAGCCAAAAACCACAATTATCTATTATATCCTTTTCTAATAAACTGTACTGATACATGCTGTCATGATATTTGAAAACTGAAATTGGTAACTATTTTCAATTTTCTGAAATGGGTTTTCATGACTTTTTTACTGCTATATTTGATCACTTTGTCTTATTCATACAGGAAAGCATTATACAGGGAAATACAATGTATTCTTTTTTTATGTGGTGAAATAATGAACCACAATATGAGTACTAAGTATAGCATTCATAACACTACATTGCGCCTCATTTGTATTGACCCAGTGAGACTTCTGTAATGCGTAATTTTCATTTATTTCGAACACGAAGCCAGAGCTCAAGAGTTAAGCAGTTTTTACTGTGTTGAGCAAATATGTTTCCCTCAATTTCTGAACCTCAAAGCTTTACTGAAGTCTACAGATCCCTAATGACTTTGTGATCAAACTACACATGCGAAACATCCCCTGCTCCATGAGGCTCCTTCAGCGAAATGCAACCTGCTGGAATACGAGCGCCAGGCCGGGCCTTGGGAGACATGCCCGAAGAGACACGCAGACGCATTATGCTGTCAAAGGTTGTGTTTTGGAATGTGTCAACTGCCGAAGCTTGATAGAAACACTCAGATTCTGGCAAAAAATAAAAATGACGAAGACTTTTCGGTGAAAATCAAGGGTAGGAAGAGAAACATGAAAGCTGCGCTCGCCCTGGTTTCGACACACCGAGCACGCCGTCGCCAGATGATGAGGGCATTGAGGTTCCAATGGCCTGTGGTGACACAGTGGTGGAGCCAAGCGCAGACCGTTCAACCGTGTGGCGGGAGACGCGAGGGGCCAGGTCTCTGAGCATACTGGCAATCACAGTCGGGCAGGGTGCGTGTGTGTGTGTGTGTGAGGAGAGGAGGCCTCCTGCCCTTCTCGCTCGTGTTTACTTTCGATCACTCCACTCAGGCCCTGAAACACCCCCCCCCGACAGTAATTCCACTCCTCTAAAGTGGATGAGACATAATTTTTTTTGTTGCTCATGGTTACCACCTTATACCCCCTATACACCTTATACACCCATAATTTATCTGTGATCTGAAAATCTATGAAAGCTTCCTGAAGAAGTAATGTGTGGGAGGTGGGGGCATGTTTTGTTTCCAAAGTAGTTCCTGCTGAGTGGAAAAAAAAAAAAAAAAACAGGCACATTTGAATAGTGGCAGCATCTGAACAGCGGCCATTGAGTTTTTGTGCTGCTTTTTTTCTTCAGTGACTAGCTCAAATTATCATAGGTTTATCTTCATCTTTCATCCATCTGCAAGATCAAAGAAATAAAAAAAGTTGGCAGAATGAGGCACGAGTGTGCTCTTAGGCTATACTATGAGAATTACAATAACTAAATGCTAATGTGAGGAGACCATTCATTCACTCCCACGCTAATTAAAGGAAATGATCCTGAAAGGAGAAAAGTGCTGAAATTACGTTCATAAATATGCTCTCTAATAAAATGACAAAAAACAAAACCATGTTTTGATCCACTCAGCCTTCTTTCTTCTCCCTCCTCTTTAGATATGTGTGTTTCTTCTCTTTATTTGACAGTTGCAATTGTCACCATGGTAATGTAACGAATAATGAAGTGTGACGGAAATCATGAACCAGAGGTCCAAAGCTGATCCCCAAGGCCCCTCCCCTCACCAGTTCCCCCAGCAGACACTCTCTCCCTTTGTATTTTTTTGTCATCGAAGTTAAAATTCATATCCATCAAGCACATTTCACATCAAAAAGGTCACCTGAGATACACCTAGTAATTAAAAACAACCTTCATCATCCGGCGGCCTGTGATTTAGCTGTGCTTCATCCGAGCTGTGAGACTGAAATTCTCATTTCTGAGGCTGTCAGTCATGCAGTAGCTGTGCTCTGTCATCAGCCTGCTAACCGCAGCACGCCTGGCATCAGGCTGCCATTAATGATGTGATATCATTAATGTTCTGCCATAATGCGAATTCTCCGATGACACTAATGTCAAAACATACCACATCTTCGCAGTGCTTGCTGCCCAATTTAATTGGCCTGCTTTCAGTTTTTGGGAAGGTAAACAGTGAATTTATAAAAAATGGGTTTTGAATGGTCGGTCGGCTGATTTGCAGTTTATCATTCATCTTATCGAAGCGTTGATGAGTGGTCCACTTTACTCTTCCCACATTTATCCCTCTACAATTTATCTCCCCTTATCCTGACCGGTTAATTTATGCGGTATGCCAAAAGCAAATTAAAGGAATCACTAAAAACAATTTCTACGACAGTCCAAGGCCACTTTTGTACACATTATGGGGGGAGGCATTTCTTGAAAGGACACCAATTAACTCTGTGGTTACAAATAGTCTACTGGTTGTCTGAAAAGAACTGTGAGTCAGCGCCATTGTCCAAACAGAGATAATCTGTTTAACTATTTATGTAGGAATTCCAAAGCCCCCTAATTTAAGTTACTTTTTAAACCCCTGCACTTATCCCCTCGACCCATATTCACCCCTATCCTCCAAACAGCATTGACACGCCAAGGAAACTCATGAGAGCCAGGTCTTTCATCTTGTTGTCCAGTGGAGCGCGTCAGATAAGTGGAACAATGCTAATCATTCAGACAGAGAGGAAGGTGCTCAGGAGACTGAGGTGAGAAGATAGTTCTTCTATATCCGTAACATACTTCAGGGACCTAAGTAAGTGTCTTAATCAGCCCAGTCTGAGACAACAGCCTACTGTGCCAACTCAGTAAAGCATGTTTAAAAATAACTGCACCCAGCACCCATCAGTAAACCATAATTAAAATGGATTCTCTCTCTTTCCTTCTCTCTCTCTCTTTCCCTCTCTCTGTTTCTCTCACTCACAGATGCGCGCACACACACACAAACACACGCACACACACACACACACATACAAATGCCCACGAGAGCACTGAAAAGGGAACACGCATACACCTCAGACACAGGCACCCAGACATCCAGACATTCAGGCGCGCACACATCCCCGGTCTTGTCATTTCGGCAGTTGCCATGAAATCCCGGTAATTGGCCCAAATGTACAGAAGTGGTAAGACTAGGGTTGTCCAGAGTTACCTTTATGAGGAATAGGGGCTCAAAAGAACTTCATTTTCGCTTTAATTAAAACAAGCCGCCTTGACATTCACCTCTCGCGGCCCATTTCGATCAATATCAAATCCTGAACATAATGAGAATCTCCAGTGAACAACTGACATGCCCCTCATGTGAAACGCCCCCCCCCCCAATCCCTTTCAAAAAATGAAAAAAAACCTGCTCTTACTCATTATTTGTACATATCCTAAGTTCATGCCCCTTTCATACTAGTGCATGGTGAACTTTACACAGTCATAGATGATTCTAATGAAGTATAGCGGTACATTGATCTGAGTAAACTTATTAACTAGAGCAACTGTATTTGTTCCTTAGTTATTTATATGGTTCTTTTCTGCTCTTAATCCATGGCATTCCCAATGCTCCATTCATGTTAAGTATAAGACAGCTGTATGTGCCTGAAAAACATTATGCTGGCCTTAACACCAAATGACTTCTGAAGCGATTTCACTGCCACAGAAAAATATCCAATATCAGAAAAAAATCACGAGAGTTTTGTTTGAGTTTGAGCTTGTTCCCTCATCGCGATCATTTGACATAAGATGGCGTAAAACTAAGTCTTTTTTCTTGTCTTGATGTCCCGATGAAATCAAACGTTCAATATTCTTGGAAGTCTTTAGCCTTGGCTTCCACAAATAATGAAGTTTAATGACATGAACGTTATACAGAACCAAGAGCTGCACTTTGCAAGACCCAAGGCCTTTGAAAAAAGGTCTGTGAGTGAAAACTCTTGACACTCTATGACACTGTGTCTTGAGATGTAAGAAGGTGTCAGACATAAACCCTAAGACTGTTTTTTCAAAGTCTTCCAGAGTATGATAGGCATAAGGTGCAAGTTTGTTTTGACTTGGCCATTTACTTTGTGAGTTCTCTATTAGTATTTTTGAGATCACCAATTAAACTGCACTGTTTTTGTAAAGGACAGTTTGCATTCACTGAAAGACAAAGTTGAGGACAAAAATGGATTGAAACCAGGTTGCAGGTTTTTTTTTTTTTTTTTCCTAGACTGTTATTATTCTGTTCCTACAACCTAGTTCTTGCAGCCCTTGTGGCATGTGCTCAGTGTATAAAATATCTTGCTCGCTAGAAGGGCCTTGTAAGCTGACTTGTGTGAGAGCATCTGCCAAAGTAATGAATAAAAAACACTGGTGTTGTAGCAGATGCTATTCCCTCTGTATTAGCAGCGCACAAGCTGAGACATAGAGACAGGCCTGGCCTCAGTGCTTGCTGGTGAAAGGACCAAATGCACTCAACCCAGAGCCATTTTAAGCTTCCTTTGACTGAAGGATCATATTCATAAAACATGTCAAGGTACACATGCTGATCCAGGATCAGTTTTTCTCTTTTAGCTCATTATGGTTAGGTTAGGTTGACAGATGAAAGCTTGATCCAAGAAAAGGGCTCTCTCACAGAGACTTCAGAACATGCCCTGGGGATGATAAATTAGAAGATGTAAAAAACACAGGTTCACTCCCAGGGAAATAAATGATGGTATTATTGCTGATTTTAAAATTGGAGATGATACAGTAACTTAACTTGCAGTGTATATGTAGAAGTTTCACCAGAGAGGAAAACAGCATTGAGAAAAGTTAAATATTTGATTTACTCAACAAATGTTACGTCAACCTGTTGAACACGATTGTTTAAAATAACTTCTAATTTAATTCTTAAGCCCCCGTCACACTTATTCAAAATCAGCAAGAATCAAGCAGAACCAGCTGGAATGAAGAATTCGCGCAACGTTCCAGTGGGAATTTCAAATTGACCAACATTCTTACAGCTTTGAAAGAATTCCGTTTGAATACTTAGAATGCGCTTCGAACTCGCCTCATATGATTCTTGCACATTCTGGGTGTATTAGCTCTCGAATGCAGCTTGAATATAGTTGGAACACAGTAGGAATATTTAGAATGCTGTCAGAATGCAGTCAGAATATTTAGAGTGCACTTCGAATGCCGTTCGAGTGCGGTTCAATTGCTGCCTGAACTCCAACCGAAGTCTGGTTGGAAGGTGCCTCGAATGCTGTATGAATTCACCTCGAATGCAGTCAGATTGGCCGCCGAATATGGTTGGAATGTCCAAGAATTCAAACAGAACGCAGGTCAAATACTCAGAATGTACTTAGAATGTAACACGAGTGTCCCATATGCGTTGATTGAGTAATTGCTGACTACAGCAGGGGAACGTATATATGCCACTAAAACTGATGCCGAATGCGTGAGAGTTACCAGGTATGCGTTATTAATGAAAACTGGCCACACCTGATAATGTTGAGAGTTTTCGGAGTTTCTGTAATGATAATTTAAATGAATGAGTGAATACAGGTCATAACCAATCATTATTTTTAAGCCAATACACCAGCCGCCACTGATTCCAGCGGCAATCGAAAGATTCCAACAGCATTCGAAGCACATTCCAGCTGAATTGTTTTAATATCGAAACAGATTCCTGCAGCAATCGAAATGCATTCTGGCTCATTAGAGGCGCATTCTGGCAGGATTTTGACGTGGCTTGCTGTTTCGATTCTCCCTCGAATGCAATCAGAATGTTTTGAATGCTGTTGGAATGCCGTAAGAATATTTATAATGCAGTCAGAGCGCAGTTAGAGTACACTTCGAATGCCGTTCGATATTTCTCCACTTCGAATGCACCTGGAAAGTTTTGAGCCTGAGCAAAACATTCGGGCCGGCCACAAGAACGGGCCAGAATATTTGGAATGCACTCAAAATGCAGTCAGAATTTTTAGAACGCACTTCAAATATCCAGGAATATACAAAGAATTTTCATTCCGACGGCATTCCGGCTCATTCCGCCTCTAGTGTGACTAGGGTTTAAGATAGTGGGCCAGTTTAATAAATCAAATTAATTGGAAGTTACATTACTCAGTAGCGCGCAATCTGTTGATGGTTTCAGTGTGTTGACTGATTGGTAATCAGCTTCAGCTGTGCTTGCATCAGAGTAGCTGCAGCTATCAGCGAATCGCAGGCCTTCGACGCTACGGACGAGTTTGAGAATGTTAACCGGTGCTGCTCTTTCTTCCTCACAGCCATGAGAGGGCTTAATAACTGTTCAGCAGTCAAGGCGTTTTGGCATGACAGAGCAGTGAGTCAGTCGCAACTTTGCTCTCCTGACGCCAAGCCACACTCCCACACAGCAATCCCATGCAACTCCCACAATCCTCCAAAGTGGTTGCTCTTCCTGTTCTTACTCCGAAGGCTAAGTGCATTGAGTCCAGTTTGCAGAAGAGGTTCTCAAGGCATGTGCGCCTGAATGAATGTACCCTCACAATTCAGTGAACCCATCATGGTCTTGTATTAATAAAATATTACTGTGAATGCAAATAGCCAGCTATGTCAGACATATCCTTTCACTCTTGATCCCTAAAGCTCTCCTCTGCATAATATTCTGCGTAAAATCGCTGTAGTGGGCCTCATATGCTCACTGCTGCAGTGAGGCCTTTTTCAATTAAGTAGGAAAACAATGTCACATCAGCGGTGCTAACTCCTATAATGCAATGCCTTCACAGTTACATACAGCTAGGTCAGCCTCTTTGCTGCATTTCAATTTTGTGCAATCGACCGACAAAAGCAACACCGTCCGCTCTGTCCCCACACCAAATTAGTGATGTCACCGGAGTGAGACTATTCCATTACTCCTCTGCACTTAGGTCCTCTGGGAGATGCAGTGCTGGATCGCACAGAGCTTAAAGGATTGTGGTCTAGTAAACCTGTGACCCCAGTAAAGTCTGAGTTAATTACCAGGGACCCAGTGGTTATCCCAGGCCCTCCCCTGGGGACCCAAACCCCTGTCCCTCCTTCTAGCCAGTCACCAGAATAAAATGGAGCTGGTCTGGAAGTAGTCAAACATCCAGGTCAAGACTCGAAACAAACTTTTGTTCTTGCTTTTTTGCCCTCACGTTTGTTATTTCTCTCTGTTCACAGCACAGGATCGATCATGTCCACAGCAGCTATGAGCAATTCTAGCCTTTTGCCGGGACCTTCTGACTCATGGTCAGTCTTGCTTTCACCCTTTCCTTTTCTTTTTTCTTCTTTCTACTTCTCTTCTTTCCACCATGCAAGTTTCTGGCTTTTCACATTCTCTCAGTTAATTACTTTCCTTTGTGAGCAGTAAGCAGGGGGTGGGTATGAGAGAGGGATGGCTGGTTGATGATGAATCCTTTCAGACTATAGGGCTATTTGGCTCCTTTCTATCTGACGGGTTATTTTTAAGAGCTGTCCAAGGAAGCACTTAGGCTTTCTAGAGAGGAATTACGTGATGGTGATTTGTGTATTCCTAAGGAGTCACATGGGCTTAACAATGAGGGAATGCAGGACAAGTTGTACTGCATTATTCGGGGCTTATTACTTTCCTATTCGAGTAAAACCAAACACACCTGTGGGATTAGATGACTGGACCGTGCAGTGTACATGTTAATCACCTAAGCGGGGTAACTTTGAACTTCAAAGGACCTGGAACTGCAGGAAATGGTGAAATCCTGGTGATTTTGGGGTCTGTGGAGAGAGACCAGACAGCCTCATTAGCGTAAGGACCATTTAGCATATCCGGCAGGAACCGCGACTGTGCACTGAAGCTTGTAATGCCAGCTCTATTCACAGCATCAGGGCAATTTTGCCGGGAGTCACCAATCAATAATGGTTGAGCAAAGTGAGCAGATTAAAAGTGCAATCTTAGGCTGCCATCCTGCAAGAAAAAATACCAAGTTGCTCAGTAGGTGTGGAGTGGCTTCTCCAGTTAAGACACTCAGTCCTGCTCTGTAATAGAATCCTCACTCTTCTGATAGGTTAGTTTGAAGCCCTATGTGGCGATGCATGATTGTCTACAACGTTACCTGAGGGGGAAAATTTTCTTTCAGTGAAGTAGCATCCATCTCAGAGTCCTGAGCTCTTTATGTGCTGGCTGTATATACAGTGCTGTCCCACAATGCAGTGGCTCCAGAGATCTGTTAGTGCACTAGAATGAAAATAGCTGGATGTCGGCTTTATGTGTCATAAGGGACATGCATGCTACTCTGCATCCTCCTGAACGGACAGAGGATACTGCAGTGGCAGAAGAGACTGATAATTTTTGTCTCTTTAAATATAATATAATATAATATAATATCTAAGCTAAGGTGTTACTCTGCAGGAGAACTTTTCAATTGGTGTAGGCAGCTCTCAGGTACTTCATAACTCAGGGGAGTCATTACTGTGCAATTCTGAACCTTGTAAAATTCTCCTTCCCAGTGGCATGCTACAGCCAATTATAAATCACCCTGATTCCATTCCTCTCTGAGCCACACATCTGATGAATAAGAACAATTGCCTCAGCTGGAAACACTGCCCAAAAGCTGTGTCAACATTCTGAGACGCAACTCCACCTCAAGCTTTTTAAAGAAGGGGACAGAGATGCTGAAAGTCCCAGCTCGCTTTCTCCTCACAATTAGCCTGTCAAGCTTGGCGATTTATGATGTCATCAAACCGCACGCTGTTTCCCATAAAACCATTGCAAGGACAACGGGGTGGCGGTACGGGTATGTTAAATCCTGTTAAGTCAAAAGAAGGACTATTTTCAGTGGAGTAGACAAAGCAAAGAATAGCCGCAGAGGGCCAAAAAAGATTTTTTTAAAATAGGCTTACTACTCCTGGGTTCATTAAAAGCGTGGAGAGATGATGTCTGTAGGATAGCTTACAGTGCAAAAGTGTGGTGATTTCAAACTCCAGTGTGTGGTTAGGCTTCATAAAAACCTATCACAACTCAAACATCTCACAAAAAAGGCTTGAAGATAAAATATTCCCACGCTGCAACAAAATGTATTTTAGCTAATGGGCTTTTACCACGGTTTGTCCCCTGACTATCCCTAATTCTCATAGTTTAATTATCGTGTTGTTTCTTTTCTACAGTACTTTCAATGTGTTCATTTTCTCAAACTTCCTCCAGGTTTTCTTTTGACGCTTTCATACTGTGCATTTTCAGCAAAAATGTATTTTATTTTAACCAGAATTGCCGCGTTTTATAAGAAATATTGGCACTGATGCTATCCAACTCTGTTTGCCTAAGCTTGACTTACTTTAATCAATATGTACAGTGATAGAAGCAGAAAGCAGACTTTGGTGGACTTCTACTTCAATAAATAACTCAATGAATAAATAAACACTGTTTGTTCACAGCAAAACTGTTTCAATGTTCCAGTGGTGCGTGGATTTTGGAAAACTTTAATGACTTGGAAACAATAATGTTTGCTGCTCACCTTAGATTCGTTCAGTAAATGGACAAAAAGAAAAATGGTGGTGTATGTTTGATACAGTCCTCTATGACCACCCCCTCAACTCAGACAGACAATTACTCTTCCATCATCACATTACTCTTGATGGGATATCCCCTACTACTCCCTCTCAGAGTATGGGATTGCAAAAGTCTGGCTCAAACATTATCCCTTGCCTATCGTATGCTCAGTCCTACTTATCCATGGGAAATAGAGTGAGTGGAGCCAGGTTGGTACTCAGCTTTGATGAAATGCAAATTAAGGTGTGGCATCAGGAAACCATGCAAATATGCCAGCCGCGTGGACCCAGACACCTGTTTTTATTTTATTAATATGGCCGCAATATGCACATGGTTGCCAGGCATGCACAATGACTGCACTTCATTTACAGTAGTGTACGCTTAGTGAGGACAGGACATTACACAGGTGCGGTAAGAGTTGATGCATCTTGGTTTTGTCTCTGTAGGTGCACAGCGCACACCATTCACTGTAAACCAAGGTATTGTGCATTCACATATTTTATGGAAACTGACGACCTTTAAAAATTGTGAAGGCCAACTTAATGATCTTGTTTTCGCAAAACTTAAAAAATGGTTAAATACATTTTTGAAACATATACCATGATTATTAAAGTGCTGTCTGCTCAATGCTACATTGTATTAAGTTGGCTAACAAAATTTTTGGCGGTAACTGGCTTCCACAAAACACTGAATGACCACACTATCTGGATTGTCGGTGTTGTCATGATTGCTTTAAGCTAAGTTCCAGCCTTTGAATATTTTGGGACCTGCTAATATATTATATATTATATATAAAATATCGACATAGGTGGACCGGGTGAATGCATAAAATGCTTCAGACCTTCTTGACAATGTAGCTCTTCGGAATCTCAAAGCAACCTAAAATGTATTTTTCAAGACTTAAGCTTGTTTCTCAAAAGATAGCATGCATATTCAATTGTAGCTGTCTTCCAATCCATTCTGTGCCAGACCTTATCCGGATGGTTACTACAGTCCTGATGTGTAGATTCACAAATTTTTCAACAGTTTTTTCAGAATCACTCTATGAAAGACAAGAATCCATCAGTTGCCTTTCGTAAAACGCAGGACTGAAGTTGCAGAGCACAAGACATGAATTACAACTAACACATATGCAAACTACGGCCCGAATCACAAAAGCGGAGTTGTCTAATGTGGAACAGTATGACAATTACAGTTATCATAAAATACCTTTTGGGCATGTAGCTTGATTTGGGAGGTTATTGTTTAGTCCAGTGAGCTCCAGTGGATTTAAATGCCTGGTTTGACAAACAGGGCCACGTGCAGAGTCTGGAGGATGCCAATTGCCTCTGCCATTGAGAGCAGTTATTTTTTAAATTTACGCTGAGAACTACGCACAGGCGAAGCAGAGATAAGGGATATGATGCCACTTTTTCTGTCTCAAGCGTGGGGCATAATGCGTCAGCACGTTAGTGCACATCTGCGCAGTGGTATGTTCACGAAAAAATAAATAAATAGAAAAGCACTGCATGTACAGGTGCAGTGTGAGGGCTTGTCATTTACTGTGTCACAAGACTGAAAGCCAGCCTGTGAATTCCTATTTTAATTTTTGATTTTAAAAATAACCACATGTGGAGTAGCACAGAAGCACCCAAATTATCACACTTTATTACGATTAAATATGAATTGACAATGCGCACCAATGGGCTGGACCATCAAAGTGTTTAATGCTGACTAATTATGTGGCACTCACCGACAAAGCGCATATTCAGCCTGACCAATGATTTACACATTAATTGCGAGCAAATATTCTCAGACCTCCTACTGACTCATGGATAACGGAATGGCTCATAATCCTATTGAAAGGATGGGGTGGAGCTTGCCTTGTCGTGCAGAGTGCTAAGCCCTTCTCGCTTTTAGGATCAACATGTTATTACTTTATTTATTCAGTGCTTTTAAACTACCAGCAATGGGAAGGTAAAAGCACTGGATTGCATATAAAGAGTAGCACCTTTTATCTCCCTCAAAGCTCTTTACAAGCATAAATGCCACGAGAATATGGACTCCTATGCATATGAAGAGAAATTGTATCATGTTTTATTACGGTCAAATCTTTTTAAAATGGCATAATTTCTAGTTTCTTCAATCAATTATCCGAAACAGAGGAAGTGCTAACCAACCGGTACTTTATAATTAGGAAATGAGTTGAAAAAGGTGTTTAACTCTGATGTAAGTTCACTATATCACACCTTCAATTATTATCACCGAATCACAGCGATAATCGGTGTTAAGACCAGGATTTCGCAATCAAGCAGACTCATCCAATGTCATGCAGTCTAATAATCGCCTGTAATTTCATGTTTGCCGAATGTGTATACCTGTAATTGCCATGCTGACCTGTGCTCTGATTTAATCATGAATAATGCCATCATGCAACTCTGGAGAAGAAAAGATGCCTAGGGGTCAGACACGCTGTAACTACTCTAATTAAGAAGGAGATCAGCTTAAGGAATATATGCTCGCTTTACATTAAATCTGGATCAAAGTGAAGGCTGCCTAGAAGGGAGAGGGTGAAGTATATGAATAAAACAAGACTCCTGACTATGGCTGCCTTAAACCAAAAAGACAGGTGTTAAGGACCCCAATTAATACTATTGTCTATCGCTTTTAAATCCCTCTTTCCTTTCCGAACATCGTTCATTTTCTCTGGGATTATATTCAGACTCAATAAGCAATAACAACACTAAATACCTCTGAGGAGAAAATAAAAGTTTTTATCTAATTGGCAAGCCCAGTGCATAAAGATGGCAACGTGCACCTTCTAACAAACCAATAATTCAATCTTATCAGCATATAAGTGTAAAAATAAAATCTGTATTTGTTGTAGAGACCTCTGATAATGCACATAATGGACCGAAAAGGCAGGAAGCAGGAACGCCCATCTCCCAAAGCCTCTGGAGTCATTAATTGGAGATCAGACGAGAACCTAGTAAATCTCCCAATTAGTTGCCCCCAGGAAGTGCTGACCTCATCTTTCAAAATGGCCCTCATGCATGAGAGATACTTCACCTCCATAAGGTCAGATTTTTTTTCTCCGTATACCTCTGGAGATCAATGTACGCATCTGTCTCCTGTTTTGTGTGCATATGTCTTGGTCTGTTTGACTGTCTGTTAGCCCATCTGTCTATCTACCTATCTTTCCCTGGAACAATGCCACTGTAGGCAGTATGCTTATCAATGTGCCTGCCAGTCTGTCTCTGTGCTTAGTTGTCTGACAGTATTTTCGGTCTGTCTTAGTGTTTGCTGATTGAGAGTGCCTAGCTGACAGTGATGTGACATATTTCTTTCTCTGTATTTTGAGTGAAACTTTTTGCATTCTAACTGACATTTTTGTCAAAAATGAATTGTGTATACACACAACAAATAAGAGCAGCACTTATCATTCTTCATATTTGTGTGGTTATATGAATGCAAGAAGTTTCAAACCTTTGGAATTCAACATTTCAGATAGTATTAAAACCAGTGAACTGACAAGAATTTTAAAGCTCGATGTCTAAAAAAAAAAAAAAAAATGGGAGAAAGTGTTCTGTAATCGTGTGTTTGTTTTTCATACCTGCCAGTCTGGCTTTACGTCTTCTCATTTATGTGAATTTTTGAGCATGCGAGTGTGTGAGTACATGCGTGCTTGCAGCCATGTGAGTGTCAGTTTGTACGAATGTGTGCGCATCTGTTTGTGTGAAGACGTATGCCCATTTGTGCAAGTGCATGTGTGCATTTCTACATCAGCAACATGCCTCCAGCCTTCAGTGTTCCTCACATTTCCCATGATGCAGCTCCTGTGTGTGGATAGCTATTTTCTGCCGTCGTCCGGCTGAGTCATCATGGAAACGCAGCCGAATCAATGGGCAGGTCCTGCGTTCTGCATTGTCCACGTCACACAATGCGATTAAGTAACCCCAGGGATTCAATCACACCCTATAAATCTGTTGTGTTTCAGAGCTTCTCTCCACCGTCTGGGCACACACTGGCCCTACCAGAAAGCCTTTTGTCGCATTAGGCATTAGATGAACATTAAGTTTTTTTTTTTTTTGGAACAGTGACTAACTTGACCACCTCAGGGCAGTGTGACAATGAACAGGGGGAAGAAACCCCAGAAATTGAAACTTGGAGGGGGAGGAAAACCTATGATCTCATTGTCACTTTGATTGTTTGTGTTACTTTGACTTGTTTGAGGTAATCAGATTATGTGCTGTCCACAGCAAAAAAAAAAAAAGAAAAAAAATATCGCTGCTTGAGATCAGTCAGGGATTCACTCTGAAATGTTGACCACGCAGCTTACTTCAGAATTTCAAAAATGAGAGCGCTGAGCGTAAAAGCATTTGTGCTGCATACTGTAAAAGTTAAACATCAAGCTTTAAAAGAGTGAAATCCCATGTGTTAGCGGCATTCTGCATTAAAATCCAAGGCAATTTAACTTGTTTGCCCAGTTGTATACACTGTGAAGAGAACAAAGACTCTTGCTTCTCTAAAAACTTTTTCATCTTAAAAATGTCAAGTACGAGGATAATTTTCTCCTCTTCGCAAAGGCCTTGAAAAAATTAAAGTCCCCTGGCTCAGATGAAGATGAATGAACATGGTGTGAAAACTCCAGTCCTGCGTTTAGGAGCAGAAACGTGCAGCGTCAGATTATCTGCTGAGGTAACACCAAGCAGCCCCTGTACTGCTCTCATTACATGATTCATATGACTTGCTTTTGATTTGTAAAGTCGATTAGAAATTTGCTGATAATGCTTATCTGAAAAAGTTTGAAAATAGCAAGACAAGAACAGCAGTTGCAACAGCAGTAGAATAACAAGAGCAAACAAAAATAAAAAATGTGCTTTGCCCATTTGTTCCAAGTCTTCTGAAAAGCACATTGATGAGACTTGTTAACCTGCTCCAGAATGGTTTGACCCTGTACAAGAAAAGGAGACCTTCATTGGTGCCCGATGCCAAATGCTTGTTGGCAAGTTTCCTCCCTAGATTCATGTTTTTTTTTTTTTAATGACCCAAAAACCCTCTCAGATTGAATGCCCATTGCATTAAAAAGGTCATCTATCAAAAAGAATGTTCATTGGCAGTAATGAATGTGAATAGAGGTCAAAGTAGTGGTGTGGGTTTGTGTGTGTGTGTGTGTTTGTGTGTTTGTGTGTGTGTGTGTGTGTGTGTGTGTGTTGGGGGGGGCTTTTTTTGGAATACACAACATGATTTGACCTTATTTTGGAACATTGTACGTATTTGTTTTTCCTGTCAAATGCACAGTACAGTTAAAAAAAAAAAAAACTTTGTTATAATGGATTGCAAAAAAGGATGCCAAAAATGACATGCTTTAGTGATTAAAACAAGCTAAAAAAAAAAAAAAAAACTCTCTACTATGTGAAAGAACTAGCTGGTGAGCATCAGGTGCATCTCCTGCCTGTCTTTGTGGTGCTTGATATCTAATTTCCCAAGACCACATTATTATTTAATATTGAATTTAGTTCTTTGATGATGATGATGATGATTATTATTATTAATAATAATAATGATAATATTAATCAGAATAAGTATTTAAAACAATCCTTTGACCCAGAATATGAAGGTAATTAGAATGGTTTGTTGACTTAGAAATATTAAGAAAATGATGACAGATTTATGGATCATCCTCCACTGGCCGCTCAGCTTGCGACTGTCCGTGACAGCAGGTACCCCTGGTGTCTGCCTTGCCTCCCTGCGGGGTGTATTACAAGGCCAGATTAGAGGGTTAGTGAGGTATGTTGACCCTAAAGCCGGGGTCTTCAATGTTACGAAGAAGGCTCTCTTTCAACCTGCCATGGTAACTAATGGCGTCTCCGATTGCGAGTTAATGGTTTGCTGAGCAAGTTCACACAAAGACAGCCTGGTTAATGTAGAATTTGCTTCGTAGTTCACCCCCATGCTTTTTTTTTCTACTGCTACCTCGTTCCTAATGGAGTTTTTCAAACTGCTGTCCCTCAAGCAATTTATGGGTTGTATTCTTGTGACGTCATTGGCTGAACCACAGACAGTATTCAGCCAGTTTTGTCCCCCGCCGCCGCAAAGCATGGAGCGAGGGACATAGTTCTCAGAGATTGTCCATTACATTTTCTATGTAATGTAATGTCTCTGACGTAAAATGACACCTAACCTACTGTATAAAAAACAGCATAGCCTACCTTTTTGTGCCCAGAGTTGGGACTTTGAATCTATATTGATGAAGCAAGAAACCGAGTGAGTTGGGGCTAATTCCATGAAAGAACTAGCTAGCTATCTGTTGTCTGTAGTGGGTCCAATTTCTCAGCGTGGTGGCACAAGAATCAAAGTAAGCAAGTCCGTATTCAACTATCAAGAGTTGGGATCCTCATTCAAGAGAAAGATTAAGTTAGAAACCATGTGAGTTGGCCAGTCAGCTATCTGTTGCAAATTGTTGGAACTAATTTTTTGCGTTGTGTTTTAAACATAAAGTAAGCTAGTCCGTGTCCAAACTGCATTTTGCTCTTTCTCTGCTGAGAGTCCGGATCCTGATTCCAGACAAGCAAGAGACCAATGAGTTGGTACTTACCAAGTACAATAACAAGCGAGGCAGTAGAGATGTGCGGATTGCTGTTATATCCGCCAAACTGCGGTTAATCCGCGGACCAAGTAGGGCGGGTCACAAAATAAAGACTGATTAATAGTGGATGGATTGTGGGTGGGTAAAATGATACATAGTTAAAGTGAAAATATTGATGACATTGTCTAAAATTTGGACATATTTTTAGCTTCATCTTTTGTTTGATACAAATTAGCCGACAAGACTTTTACTGCATCTGTGGACTAATTGCGCGGTCTATTTCCCAACAGCAATGGAGGCAAGACAGATAAGAGAGAAAATTAAAAAAGGAGAATTAAAACAAAGAAAAAGGAAGGTCAGAAAAGTTCTGCATGGAAGCCTGCCAGAGAAGTCATTAACCATGATGACGAGTCAAGTGCAGGGTATGTCATATGCAACAGCTGCAAAGCCCTAAATGTTTATGACAGTGACAAAATGGGTACCTTGAACATGGTACATCATGTCTGTGCTAAATGTATGTCTGTATATCTCTTGGCATTTCAAGCCCATCAATTTAAATAAATAACTTGAAAATTAGCTCAAGAAGCAGTCTAAAAATAAAGTAAAAAGCTGGTCCTTATTCCACGTTTGCTGTTTATTTCATACCTGTTCATTTTGTTGCTGCGAGAAGGGTTTATTGACAATTGTACATGCTCTGCCAGGGCTCTAGACTGACAAATTCATATTGACTTGCTTGCATTAGAGTGAGTGGCAGGGCAATCGAATGACTCAATTTAAGAAAGATGCATTAGGTACGTGACAAAAAAATATAAATATTTCAGATCACCCAATCTCCAGTACCCCTGGTAAGAGCACAAAAAACCCTGCAAAATGACACATTTTTGTCTATACTTAAATTATAATTATTATCATTTTTAACATGATCAAAATGAGATAAAAAAGCAATTGAAGTTATCAAAGATGACAATCACTTCCTTGAAACTATGAAAATTGATGAAAATTTCAACAAACAAGGAACAATGTTCACTTTCTTTTGCAACCAAAGATGTAAGCTTGCAGCAAATCAATTGATTTGGGACGGATGCTGCCACTACCATTTTTTCAGAACTTAGTTTGTTCCTTTTCCAATATCCAATTTGAATTAAACTTCGTCCAATATAGCTTAGATACCAAATCAACACTATATAGGCTAGGTTTGGACTTTTTTTTACTTCCCTTCCGCGAACACCATGAGGGAAAACTGCAGGCCTCTTTTTAATTGAATTAGAATTTGAATGAGAGCTTTGCTGGCAACCGATTGGAAAAATTCGATAACATGGAGAAGCCTCAGATGTAAATTAAGGGGACTTATAGTTAAGCAAACATTTTTCCAAGATATTCACTTTTTAACCTAAGAATTATTATCAAAATAATTCTTTTAGAAATTGCAACTTAAAACACTGAGTTTCTGTAGCATCACATCAGTGGTTGCCATAGCAATGGCTGTTTTAATGAATATATAGATACTGTAATGGCCGGTGATAGGACGCCAGGTGCAGCGACCAGTGAGAGAAAGAACAAAGAGCAGCCCAGATAAGAGACAAACACAAAAAGAGGTACACACCTCCGGTAAAAGCTCGCGCTTCCAAGGATGAATAAAAGTCCGCAAAACGGAAGCAATGCGAGAGAGAATAAACAAAGAGAGAAGAGAGAAAACTTCAAAAAGAAGCAATTCCTAACAATAAATGGAAGATAACAAGTCACTAGGAAAACTGACTAAAGATATCTTCGGCCGAAGAACTAGAAGCAAACAGACACTTTAGCGATAGGCGTGGCGAACCCCCGGCCATATATATAGGGCTCTAATTTCTTGACGCAGCACAGGGTGGCGCAGCGTGGCATAGCGTGGCGCAGCCCACGCAGTGGTAATTTCGTCCGGTGCAGCCCGCGCAGTGGTGATTTCGTGCGGTGCAACACCGTGCGCAGCCACTTTGGCAATTTGGTTGACGGACGTGTGCCGAGATCGGTGTGTTGGCGTAGTGGGGGGAGGTGTCACATATTCATCAAGAAGCAGTGACAATTTCGTAGCAAAAGTCTCCGCTGAAGTTGCGTAGAAAGCTCGCCAGCTCCAACCTGGTTTACTTTCTGTGCAGTGGTAATTTGGCTGACCCGGCGCACAGTGCGACACGCCACCCAAACCTCACAGGCAGGTTTCCAGAATGTCAGGCACATTTCAATGCAATAAATAATTACAGCAACCACTATTTAATGTAACTATCAGAATCAGGACATAAATTATAGTATCTATATCGATTGTCCTGATGTCAGATCAAAGGCGGTTGGCACTCGTAATGGAAACTCGACCTGGCTTAATCAACGCAGCTGAATCTGTGATGCAAACTTACGACTTCACATCTTTCTCAGCCAACCACAAACTGCCTCGGCTCGGCATCAGACAGTGCGTAAATATATATATATATATATATATATATATATATATATATATAAATAAATGCTTGCGTTCTATGCTCAGTAAAGCCGCTTGCACACTGGACGCGAAACGAATTTTTCGCATGACTGATTACATTCAAAGGCCACGTTTCCCAGATTCATTTAAGAAGATTTTAGCGCTAAGAGCTTCTTTAGATCCTTCTTAAGGCTCCAGTAAGAAGCAAACGCGTTTCCCAGATTCCCTCCTAGCATTAAGATGATCTTTTGTTAAGAAGAATTTGAAAGAAGGGTCTGGAGCACTCTTAACACCCTTCTTAGCGACGAAACACTGCAGATACAGCCGCTTCAGGCAAATCAATGTGACACTAATAAGCAAGGAGATATTAATGCAGTGCGTACGGTTCGTCCTTATTTTATCCCCCCCCCCCTTCTTTCATGCACCCCTACTACCCATTAAGCATTTAAAATGAGGGAAAACTTACAGCTCTCCTCTATGGTTCCATGTGTTGAAATATTTTACCGTATTTCCCTAATTTTCCCCTAATATTTCCGGTCTTCTAATTGACCACTTGTTGTACACTCTATATATAAAGCAACTTGAGCTGCATGTCTCAAATCAAGTTGAAAAAGGTTTAACCGCATGATTTCACACATGTAATGATTTTATTTGATGTTTTCATTCTTATTTTTCTAAGTTTGTTTTCAGACATTCTGCTGCGTGTGCAGTAGCATTACGCACGTTCATTTTTAACATTATACGCCACTTGCTACATCAAAACTTCATTTGTGTGCACGTAAGTATGTGGAACACTCGGTTACTCTGACATCGATTGATCAATTGAGCTCCAGTTAAGAAGGCAGTTAAGAAGGGCACAAAGACACTTGTTCAAAAGGGCACTAAGAACGCATCTGGGAAACACTCTTATCTTAAGGCTCCCTCTTAGCTGAACTCTTCTTTGAAGCCTTCTTAGCTCCTTAAGAACGCTCTTAACTGGGAAACGCGGCCAAAGTCAATGCAAAGACGCGAATACACGCATGTATTCGCGTCTTTGCATTGATTTTGAATGTAATCTGTGGTACGAAAAATTCGTTTCGCGTCCAGTGTGCAAGCGGCTTAATACTATTATTGTCACTTAGGTTTTATCATTTTTAGTGGGGGAAAGGAATACAGCCTGATTTCTATAATCTCGTACTGAGTTAAGATCACATATTGAAAATAAATGTGTAACGTAGCCTATCTTGCATTGTTGTCCATGCATGTTAATCCCAAAATTTTAAGCAGCAAGAGGGTGTAATAATAGGAACACGCTATCCATCGTTTCTCTTCCCAATGATGCAGGCAGAAGAAATAAATGAGCAACCGTCGTATTTCATTCCAACTTCATAAGTTTGAATGATCTGACGTAGTTTCGTTTTGAAATTCCATTCAAGTTCGCTAATGGTAATAATTCGCGAATGCCTTAGCTAGCCAGCTAACTAATATTCGAAATGCTTAATTTAGACTTAAGCGGTGCAGAATACATGCCTACAGCAGCAAAGTAAAATGCAACATTAACGCATCATGCAGATATAAGACAGAGGCTTCTATATTCCAACACATTAAAGGTGAGAAGAGGAGCTCATTTGATTGGTGAAGATTTGACTCGGCTGTGTTATACCCAAACACGCCTCCTCTCCCTCTTTGCCACTTGCGCCGGCAGGAGGGACCGAGGCGGGACAGAGGAGTACTTGCGTCAGGCTGCACCGGGTACGAAATTGCAACATACGCCTGGACACACCCCATTGGCGCGGCGCTCCCCCCATTCGCCGCGCCTGCGCCTGGTCTATGAATTTAGAGCCCATAGAGTCTGGAAAACTCTGCCCCAGCTCAATTAGCCAGCTGGGCCAGGAATTCGATGCAAAAGAAGTCCGATATCGTCCCGGACGATAGAACAAAGAAAGGTCCAACAAACAAACGCACGCCTAAACCATGACAGATACTTAGAGAAACACAGTTACTGAGATAACTAAACAGTGTTTGGTTATAATTACAGCTGCAATATGAAGGAAAAAACATTCCTAATGTCACTACAGAGCTTAATTTCCAGGTTCCTGTGTTCTAGTATTGATTTTGACCCCCCCAAATCAATTTCGATGGGAAACAGCTAATTAAATATGCATATTTTGATTTACTCATATTCAGAGGTACGTATTGCAAAAAAAGCTCTGTACAGACATAGATCATCACAAAATGAATAAAATTGCCAAATATGAAGTTAATTAGATGTACAGTTGCTGAGAAATCTGTATTTTCTTGTTGAAAATCATCTATTTTTATCAAGGTTTTAAACCCACACGGAAAGAACGTATATAAACATATAGGTTTTAATATAGGGCCACATATAGGTTTCGCATATATGCGATATACATAAAATTGGCCCTTTTCATATATTATAGGTACATATATGTACCTATATGTACCAATAATATATGAAAACAGCCAATTTTATGTATGTCACAAATATGCAAAAGCTACATGTGGCCTGGGATATCCAATTAGGGATCTATGTACAAGTCCATGGGCTTTTTCACATATGTGTCCCACTATTGACAATTCAGGAGAGTGTACTTAGCCCGCAGCTGTTAGCAATTGCTTATTACACATTCACTGGGCGAAACATCGCAAGTTCAGAATGAGGGCGGGAGATATTTCAAAGCAAGGCAGGTCAGAATCTTCTTTATGAGCGGCCGTCTAGCCAACAGGACGTGCTTAGGGGAACTCTAATCTACATAACCCTTCCCAGCAGGCCCTTCGCAATTAGTATCCCTGTAGCGCATTGGCCAATTACGCGCTACTTCTGAAAAGAGCTTCCGACCACTCCTGGTTGATACAAGGCGGGGATTAAAACCTATATGTTTATATAGGTTCTTTCCGTGTGGGAATTTAAGAATCCTTGTTATTCCATCCCTGTAGGAAAAAGTCTGGGACCTTTAGTTGCTATACAAGTATCTCAGATAAAAGACAACTGTCTGTTCATTAAAACTGTGAACAGAAATGTAGACTTTGTCTTCAAAGTCATTAACCACAGTGAAATGCTCAAATAGATGTGGGGATGAAAATTACTTTTGAAAGGCACGTTTACTTGAATGTATGTTCTTCTGTGTACTTTTATTTTGTTATTTTTGTTTTATTTTGCTACAATTAGACTAAGGACCTCTGAGCCATATTCATCTAGAAACTGCATTACAGACAAGATAGAAAACATTGCATTTGGTGGCTGTAACAGTGTAGTATATAACCTTTCAGTGGATGTGTATGAGCTGTAATGATGTGAATCCAATTTTATCTAATGTGGTGAATCTGGCAGTGACTTAAACTTGAAAAAATGCTTAATTGATGAAATAAACATAATCAAACCATTTTGTTTTTATACATTTCCTTCTCTTCCACAATACACAACTCAATCTTCATAGAATGGAAATAAGTATGGTCAAGAAAGAATTGATGACCTTGTTATTGTTAATGTTTCAGGAAAAAAAATGTAACAAATAGTATTAGATATTTGTGTTGATATCATAGCTTTTTGTCTCTTCTCACTTGCCATAGTTAATAATGACTGGTTTACACATAACATGCCGTTGTCACATGTTAACATGTATTCAGGATCAAATATGATGCCAATTTCATGTGTTCACATGCGATGAATAAGTTATTGCGTGACATTCCTGTTATTTCTGTAAGGGACTTTGGACTAATATGCAGATTGAGAATAAAAATATGAGCTAGGCATCATGTATGACAGTTGCAAAAGTGAGATATGAGCTATACAATAGGTATGACAAACAGAACCTGCCACTGGGTATATGAGCTATATAGGAGACATATACCTTGTATGTACATATAGGGCCTATATATGGATATAAAGAAGCGATATAGGATACCTATATGCCCTCTATAAGCACATATATTTACCTGAATTTGGTCTATATGCGGCACATAGGTTGCATATATGGACATATATGTTCATATAGATTCTTTCCATGTGGGAAGTGCTTTTTAGTGTAAAAGAGTAATTTCAGAGCAATTTTAGAGCAAGTTTAAGACCAATTAGGCAGAAAGTGAGTATATGTCCTGAAAGTAGACTATTTGAAGGACCACTTCATGTTCCTACCCCAAAACTAAAATTTTGAACCAAAATGGGCATTTTGCTAAGCAAAAGGTCCCCTTCAAACCCCGTTCACACAACTCTGCGACCTTACGAAGACCATGCCGATCACCCCGATCTGAAAAAGTAATCAAATCGGGGCATTATCGCTGTCAAAATCCAGCAATTTGGGAAATTAAAGACTACATCATTACTGTACTGCGATGCTTCTACGTCAAAAGCGCTGCTGACTCACTGCCACTATGATCACACCTAGACCAATGCCGACCAAGCGGTTGTTTCTACTACGTTGCCGCTACAACATGCAGGACCATACTACGTTGTTACACAGACCTAGAAGACTGTAGGACGATGTCATTACGCTGGTGCTGACCATATTACGCTTCTAGTACGATTTGTGGCGATGTCTATGTAATTGTAATTACTGTATGCATTATATTTCTTTGGAGTATCTTATACTTGCTCAACTGATTTTGTGATGCATAAGTTTAGTACAGTGAGTGAAGAAAATACAATACAAAAAGCAAAACTCATTGTACTTATTATTTGATTTATGCAATTATTTTGTGCACTGATTTAAGTTATAATTTATGTCCTCTTGCTTCAATTGAATATTAGTTCCTACTCATAATTGTTTTACTGGGGAAGAAGGTGTGATGGGGAAAAATTAAGTAGCAGAAAAAAAAGATTGAGTTGAGCAGTCCGTTTTATTGGATGTAACGTTAGCTGTACAGTACTGTATTGGTGCGATTAATGAGGAATGAAGATTAAAAATTGATTTGTGTACCACCAATTGTAGCGCTCATTCCCACAGCCCAGAGACCTGGAGCACGCGACCTAAATCGAGAAACGAGGGTTACATCTCTATAAATCGGGGGTGTTCAAGTATTTCTTCAGTTCTTTCACAACTTCGAAAATGAACAGACCTGATGCTGATTTGATTCAACTGGCTCTGCTCCAACAAGAACACTGCTGCGTTTTTATTACGACCACAGAGATCTCACCACAATGCTAACACGCTGCTTGTACGATAATGGCGTTCCCACTACATTCTTAATAAGACTTTGCCGCGCTTTTTGTGGGCCACGACCCAGCTACGCTTATTTTGTGCAAGTTCAAAATAAGCGTGGGGAGAGCATGCAGCTTCCTGACCTAGGAGATCCCACCCTGTGTCATGGTTTGGGAGGTGTGCGTGTGTTTAGGACTTTTCTTTGAGGCTCTCGTCCCGGGACGATATCGAATTCCTTTTCAATCGGGTTCTTTACCCAGCTGGCTGATTGAACTTAGGCGGCACCTCCCCGAACTCTATATAAGCCGGAAGTCCACCACGCCTCCTTCGCTAGAGTGACTGTTTGTAGTTTAGCACTTTAGCCGAGGATATCTGTAGTCAGTATTTATGTGACTTTGTATCTTCTCCTTATTATAGGAGTTTCTATTCCTCTGGGGAAATTCCCTTTTCTTCTCTATCCTTTGTGTCGCACTATTTTAGGTGCCTTGTTTTTCTCGGCTCCTGAGATACTTCTCCTTTTTTTCTCTCTCTCGTTTTGCTTCCGTTTTGTCGGATGTTTGGACTTCCTTTTGGAAGCGCGAGGATTGTCCCTGTCATATGGTCTGTATTATTCTCAGTATTTGTATTGTGTCCGTGCTGCTCTATTTCCCTCTTGCCGCTGCACTTGGCCTCTCAATTCTACTGGCCATTACACCCTGACCAAACCACGCTCATGGAGATCCTCCCATGTTTGGCCCACAATTGGCCACGCTCTCGGCCACTTTTCCATCATAGTAGAAGCGGCATCTATGTGTGAACGGGCCTTTAGTAGTCAGCCTAAAAATGGGAGAGAAGCCAACTTTCACATCGGTATTTTTCCAAAATATACAGTAGTATGCGGTGATGATTATACACCACCACTTTCATTTAAAATGGGTCCTGATATATTACTTCTCAATAATTTTCAGGTGAAAATGTATTGAAAAATACTTTTGTGGGCAATGAGAACAAAAAATCATTCCTACTCTATTGAGGTAAAAATAAGGGTAATAAACAAAAACACACAAAAAAAATCAATTTTTTATAACAATTGAAAGGTGTTGCCAATTTTATTTTTTGACTCTTACATAGCCTGAATGCATGTTTTGAAAGCTAAGCTATGCATGCTAAGAAATAATCAACATTTATTATCTATAAAAAAACATTATGCTGCGAAATTACCTCTGATGGTCAGTTTTTCCAGTATATGAGGTGACATGAACTTTGAGCAATGTCACAGTGTTAAAAGCCCATAGCACAACTGCAGGAGCTCTCTGAGATTCTTGGTAGCCGCACTGTGGCCTTACATGATGCTGAAGATGTTACATGCTGCCATGGCACTGAGAGAAACATCATCAAGTGTTTGAAAGAAACCAGTTAGCTGAAAACTAGTGGCAAAAGAGGTGCATAACAGAAGTTAAGTGCCTCTGATTTTTGTTATTTGTGTATGATGAGTAAAAAAATTGGCAGTTGACAGCACAACAACTCTGTGATTATAGTAATAGTACCAGAAGTGAAGTGAAGAGATGAAAGTACCAAGTTCTATTATTTCCAGAAGCCTGTGTGAAAATGGTCTGATTGGTTGAGTCGCAGCTAAGAGCTGGCAACGTCAAAAAAAGGCTTGAGTTTGCCAAGAAATTCAAGGATTGGACTCCCTTTGGACAAATAAATCAAACTTAGAAATTTTCTCACCCAAACGCAGAACTTATGTGTGCTGTAGAGTCAGAGAACCTTTCAAAAATGACTGTTTTAGCTCTTCAGTAAAACATGGAGGTGGTAAAATAAATATTTTTGTTCGGGGTTCAGTGTGCTCGAAAGGGGCCGGTGATCTCATAAAAATTGATGGAATTATGGATGAAAAGAAGTTTCGCAGCATCTTGTGAGGGACACATTGCCATCTGGAGAGAGACTGATTGGTCGGGGATTTTATTGTCAACAAGACGTTGACCTTAAACACATATCTAAGTTGTGCAAGAATTATCTCAGTCGGAAAGAAACATCTGGTGACATAAAAGTTATGAGTTGGCCTGCTCAAAGTCCAGACCTTAATCCAATTGAGCAAATTTGTGGTAACATTGAAAGAATCTCTTTTAAATGAACTTCAAATCATAGAGAATTGTTTAGCAAGCGAGAAAATTTAAAAAAAAAAATGTGGAAACTATGCCTGAAAGATTAATTGCTGTAATCAAGGAAAGGGTGGCTCCGCCAGATATTGACGTTTTCTCGCAAAAAGACATTATTATTTTTGTTTTACTAAATATTGTTATCTGTTTACTTATTTTCATCTATGTGATCCAATATTACATGAAATAAATACTTGAATAGTACTTGGTGTCTGATTTATCTTCATTTTGTTAAGCATATAATTGAGCCCCTAAGAACCATACTGGGCCATCCCGCACTCTTGGCGAAATTGAATTGAGGTAGCTGCATGTGCAGAAAACTGAGATCAACATTTCCTAAATGGGCCAACCCAATCTGCCCACATGGATTTTTAAGACAAGCAAACATCCTCTCTGCCACTGTGCAAATGCACTGCTCTGCCCAAGCCATAGTGGGCCGTCCCACAACTTTCCCATAATTCATTTTAAACATGGCAGCTAAGTATCTCACTGATGAGGAATTGCTTGCCATTATTGATGATGATAGTGAAGTGGAAGATGACGGAGACCAAGAGTTTGTCCCAAATGAATCAGAAGATGATGGTTCCTCTTCAGAAGGAGGTGGGTTTTACTTTAAATGAAACAGAAGGGCATCCATAACCTGCATAAGAAGTGCATATACATAATTTTACATATCTTGAATTTGTAATATGCAGTGTTTTTTATTGCCAGTTACTCTAGATGACACAGGAGGCTGGCAACTTTGAGTCCTATTTTCTCAAAAGTACTCCCACGTGGGTTGGCGCAGTATGGTTCTTAGAGGCTCAATTATCACTGCACACTACTGTACAACGCCAATGATCATTGATAATTTGTTGACATATTTCAATTCCAGCAGCCTACTCAAGTCATTCAGGGAGGTGTGGAATGTTTTGTCATACACTGTCGTTAGGCCAACCATGCTCTTACAACAGTGTATGACAAAACATTCTGCACCTCCCCAACTGACTTGAATAGGGTACTAGTAATTTTACGTCATCAAAAAGGGAACGCAGGGATTAGACCTGAAACAACTCCATCGTTGTGAAGACTGGCAGCATATCTAATGATCAGAGTAAATCATTAATGAAAACACTCATACATCAATGAAACACACAATATATTTTTAAAGGCAATATAGCCTAGAGTGGGAGTTAAATGTCCATGCGGGTGCGGGTATATAAATCGGAGAAAATAATAATTTCATATGTGTGACGGTGGATGATTTCTGATTCGGATGATGTGAGAGCTGATCTGCGCATCTGTACTAACAAGCTATCTCTAACATACCATACAGCTCACATCAAAACGGAAAAAATCGCGAGAACTCTCCCTAACTTACCGCTGTCTTGCCTTCTTGGTATCGCCACTCTACCGCCAGACTAACTCGTTGTTTCGCGAGATTAATGCTGTCAGACTCTTAACTGCCGACAGTGATTGGGAGGCGGCGCCAGGTAAGAAAATATAGTTCCTGACCACGTGTGGTTTCCTATTTGCTGCGGGGCGAATAGCCACTTCCAAAGACATAACATGCATTTTCAATTTAAAACCGTTTAAAACTTGTGAGAAACCGCATGATAGTGCACGTGAAAGTGCGGAAGAAATTTGCTTTTGAAGACGTGTGTCAACTGTGTGTGTGAGTTCATAATGTAACTAAAATCTTCTCTCTGGATGTCAGGAGCGCCACAAAGTCCAGCAATCTACAATATAACAGAAACAAAGTGAAAATTTCTCTAAACTATGACAGCGGATGTGTCCTATACGGTAACATGTATCATTCATTTTCACAGAACGCTAAGAGTAAACAACAAAAATAAAGGAATTTTCCTGTCTGCACTAAATAGCATTAAAATATATAGAAAGCTTTATGATTTTTCTCTAAAAGAACCGCTCTTTTTCACTGCTGTTCTCCTCATAAACAAACCCCACACATCAAGCCGCGTCATGCAGTATACTTCTGGTTATATCACATACATCGTTCCTTTACATGGTTTATCGATTAAAAGCTTGTGATTTTAAAGCTATCTACAACAATAAAAATATAACAACAAGCACCTATTTTAAGCAAATAAATATATGAATAGGAAGAAATAATCTTATGTGGTAGTGTGGGGTTGGTAAGTTTTTACCATTTACAGTGACTGTGTGTGAAAGCATCCCTTGCTGGGAGATGCTTACCGGCCGCTCAGCCAACCATGACATTCTTCAGCACACGCTGGACCACCTGTGATGTGTAGCCTGGAAGGGTTTCGTGTCTGGGTGCTATATTTATATGGCCGATGATATTCGCACTTATACGTGTGGCCAATGCTGAATTTTTTTCTTGGCCACACGTGCACTTATACGTGTGCCCCATGCTGAAATTTTCCCTTGGCCACAGCTTAAAAATTAGTTTGGCCAAGAAAAAAAAAAATTTGCCTTTGGACACACTGAAAATAAATGTGGGCAATGGAGCAATGTGCATCTTGGACACATTTATAAGTGCGTCTAACGCGAATTTCGATCCATTTTTGTGCTTGGACGCACTTAAATAAGTGCGAATAGTCACTTCGTATCTATAAATGCTTTGTATACCTGCACCGCGATTTCTCAGACAACCTACCGCATTTCTACCCTCATGTTGCTCTGAAGTTATTTCCATCTCCCGACCCTACTGCGATAGAATTCCGTTTTGATGTGATCTGTACTGTATTATGGGCCATATGGGGTTTTTTTTTTTTTTTTGCGTTGTCTCATGAAAATAAAAGTAAGCTAGCCCATATTCGAGACTGCATGGTGCTAAAAATAAACTCAGGAGCTGAAGGATAAATGTCATGGCAAATAAATTGATATGCATATTGAGGGCTGACTGCAATAAACAGTTATGTCCAATGTAGAACATTTGGACATAACTGTTAATTGCAGTCAGCCCTCGATATTTTCTGTGCAAAGAGAATACATTTTTTGATATAGCAGTGGCATGGGGGACTCGGGAAGAAAAATGGTGGCGCACTGTGCGTTGTGGGAAAGTACAGGAATCCTGGGTTCAAATGTTGCCTGAACATGTGTTCTTTTTGAGCAGCAGAAGCGGAGTTCTTGTATAAATAATTCCTGAGGTGTTTGTTGTTTTCACTTTTTACCATTTTTACCTTATCTTTGTATTTATAATGCTGTTAACTTGCTTGTTTTATTGAAAATAAATCTGCTCGTGGAGTCAAACTTCATTTTCTTTGTATGTATTTTCTTTGAATGGTATAGTGTATACAAGACTGGTTGCAATAAAAAAAAAAAAATTAAAAAATAATCATAAACAAAAAATGGTTGTAATTAGATGGAATGTATGCCTGTAGTGACATGTAAGTGAAATTAAATGAGTTTTACAGATTGGCACCTGAAAAATCTCAAATGGCACGCAATGCCCAAAAAGATGCCAAAATTGCCAATTTGGAGATGCCACCTGGACATTGCTGAACTAACACCTCTCTCATGTTGCTCTGATTTATTTTATTCGAATAAATTCTGGCACAGATAATGGTGAGATTCTGTGCTGTAATTTTTTTTAGTGGTTCCAGACTGCAACTGAATAATTTTGAAAGGGATAAAAGTAAAACTTTTAGTGGAAATGAGATCTTTCATTTATGCTGTGTTCCATCTTTATTTACTCCGACTTAATGACATATATAATTATTTTTACACTGCCACAAAAAATCCCCAAGATGTTATCTTTATTGTGATACCAAGATTATTCAAATAGACCAAGTCATTGTGGAGATATACTTGTTTCATTCCGGGCATGTCATTTTCGAGCATGTCCTGAGCCAGAGGCTCAGGGTAGAAGAGGTGATATCCATCAAAGAGAGTTTTAATGATAGGCTTGTTAAAAAGGCTAGGGTCTGGATCAGGCCCGGCGCTCTGGATCCCTTTATGGCCTGGCTAGTTCTCAATTATTTTCCTTTATTGACGTGTTTTCCAATTATCTAGAACTGAAGACATTTCTCTCCATGGTTGGCATCTAACAGCGATGAAATCATGGGCATCCCTTTAGAATGACAACAAAACATCCGTTTTAAACAATTAGTCCTGACCTGTTCTCAATCATTTTCCTGATTAACAGAAGGTTCGTGTTTTCCACACTTAACAGGTGTGGCTTGTTCTCCCCGATTAGGTAGGGTTTCTCTCATTCATCTGGACCTATTTGCTGAATTTAAATCAACGGCTAAAATTGCATACAACTGCAAATAGCTTGAGCTGCATGCTTTTTGTATCCGTTTTCACTGCAATTACTTTTTTTCCACCTGTTCTCAGACTTTTTTGAATAACGTTGATTTAAATTAAGCAAATACGCGTCCAGATGAATGATTGTCGCCTTACCTAATCGGGAAGAACAAGCAACACCTGTTAAGGAGTGCCGGAGTTGCCTTTGTTAATCATGAAAATGACTGAGAACAGGTCAGATTAATAATTGTTTAAAACGGATGTTTTGTCCACCCCATTCTCAGTAATACTGTATTTACCCCATGATTTCATCGCTGTTAGATTGCATATGGAATAACCGTTGTTTCAGTTGCCAATTACAATAATTGGAAAATGCGTCAATAAAGGAAAATAATTGAGAACTAGCCAGGACTATCCTAATTGTAATAAAGAGACGGTTCTGTGCCCCCCCCCAATTCCCTGTTCTAGCGCCGGGCCTGGTCTGGATCAACAATGACATTCACTTTTGGAAAAATGCAAAATGAGCTGCCTTAATCCTGCAGAACAGTGTGTTACTATGGATTGTTCAGTTTTATGATTGAAAATTATATGGAGAGTCATTATTGCAAGGTGGAAATTCAGTTGTCTCCATGTGCACCACGATATTATTTGGCTTATGTCATTCACAGCTCCTCTGCATTTCATAAATTGTTCAGGATCTAACATTTTATAACAAATAAAACTCGTTATAACAAATAAAACTGGCCCGCAAGAATCAGTTCTTGTCACTAATTGCACACTCATAGTTTCATTTCAGTCAAGAAATATGTGAATGAAATATACCTACGCCATACTTCGACCTCTTTCTTGAAATCACAGATTGAGTCTCTCGTTGCTGACTCCAAAATACTGAATACTATCATTCACTGGACATCACTACGTGGTTTTTTTTTTTTTTTTTTTTTAATTCTTCCCCGCTTGGGCTTCTTTTTATTTCGTAGACCAGGGACATTTGAATGATAGCCAATCAGACGGCGGCTCCTCATCCCTCAGCCTACCCGCTTGTCTGAAGCAAAGAGAGAACACAGAGAGAGAGAAAGAGAGAGAGAGAGAGAGAGAGCAGGTCAGAAGATAATGTGTACAGTATTGCGGCTGCAAGGTTGGGATACGCAGCTTACTGCCTCTTCCATTGCTGTTCTTTGGTATCACGATTGAAACTGCATCAAAGGTTTGGTAAGTAGCGCGTTATAAGAACTTTTATTATTGCCTTAGCCTACACTGCGTGCTCAAACGCTTTTCTGTCCCGCATTATTTAATCGAATGTGGCAAGAACGCATAATGAGCGCAAACGGTCTAGATTCTGCTTTCTGGGATTTTATAGGACCGTATCATTCTTGCATTGATGTGCCATAGTTATGATGTTCCCTTTTCGGCCGTGGACGCGGGAAGCGTTGTTAAGTTATAAACCTGGGTCTTGGTGACCCACATATTTTATTCATTTGAAATCGAGGGGGCTCTTTGCGTACCCTATATATTATTATTAGAGCACAGTAACTCACGGATCTTAGTTGTTTATTTTTATTTCTGTGCTTAGAGTGTCCATATTAACTATCCGATTGACGTTCATGAAGGCTTAAGACTTGAGCCTCGGCGAAAGGATTGTTTGGGGTATGGCTGTTTCTCGTTATGCATGTTGTTCCCTTACAGTCTGATGTTGTTTATTCGCCATGTGAAAAAAAAAAATTATAAACCCGATCCATTCGTTAACCTGCCTCTTGTTATTTTTCCTTCGGTTTTAAACAGCATAGCTGTCCGTTTCAGCATATCGTTTCGGGGTAATAACGTTAGAAGTGCGCTGTCTTTCCATTAGGTTTGAATATACAGACAGGTGGACAGATGGGCACTAATAACCCCCGGCTCATTAAATGGAAGAATTAATTGCCCAGAGGCTTCATGGGAATCTAATGTAAGCTGTTCAGAACTGTCCATCATAACTTACAGTGCACTTGCTTTAATTAATCGAATTCCTGTTGTCTTTTAAAACTTCGTGCGTCATATTCGATTACGTCCAAGGGGCTTTGTTCGGGAACCACTGGCCGATTGGCAAAGCGACAAGTGCAAAGTGACCGACGTATGTTGGGCTTTTCGAGTTTTGAAACAGTTTGCGCTGTTGTACGAGTGACTTTCGTGCGTTGGGTCTGCTTTTAATACAGCAGTTGATAAATTGCCTATGAGTCGAGAAACGTGTTTCGTGTGGTAGTGCGAACATTATTTCTGCAGTCCATCTGTAAACTCATTACTCAGGAAGAAAGAGCGTATGAAGAGCAAGAGAATGGCTACACCAGACAAGTGCGGGTTTGGTTTGAAAGACAGTAGTTTGAGCAACACATCAACTGTAATTTTTAGTTTTAAATTTAGGGCAATTTCGCTGGGAAGTTAAACCCCGCTATGCGGTTAAACTGAGCTACTCTGTGTCAGAATGAGGAGAGTGTGTTGCGTTTGTGAGGCATGGCACATTTGGCTTCTGAAATCATTGCCCAGCATGAATCCCCTTACTTTGAACACTATACCAAGTCTGTGGAGGCTGAGTAGAGCTGAAATATAATCACTAAATGTCACATTGCATGCAGTTTGCTGAAGTAATTATGTTGCTTTCGACGTAGCCTAAGTGCTGGGATATTTATTTATTTATTTGGCAGTCAATCTCTGGGCACTGGTTTACAGGATGGCCTACTGGAGAAATACTGATATCACACAATTTTCTCAGAAATTCTGGCCGATAGCGTTAGCCATAAGAGCGTTCCCTGGTGGCGTAGCCTAGGCCCTCTGCATAATAACAATGAATGTAGAAAAGCTTTTCGTGTGATGTTGTCAGCATCAAATAGGCTACCCCTTAACATGGTGCTGTTTCAATCCCAGATCTCCGATTTGACTGCAATAATCATTATTTAATACAGTATCAGTTAATACAAATTAGTTTGCTTTTCATATGTTGCAAGTTAAAGATGACGTGTGTGTGTGTGTGCGTGTATGTGTGTGTGTGTGTGTGTGTGTGTGTGTGTGTGTGTGTGTGGGTGGGGGTGCGTCTATGTGATCCTGATTCCTGTAATGATGCTTGTAATATTATTTATAATATGAAGTTAAAGAGAAAAAAATATGGGGGGGAGGTAGTGGTAGCGGTAGCATAATTGTTCTCATGGATGTGAAAATAAAATGGTAGGAATTAAAGTAAGGGCAATTTAAGCTGCTAGTGACTTACGAGGCTGTGACATTATACATCTGAATAATTATATATCCAAATCAGGACAGCTCATTCCACTGTTAGAAAGGTTGACCGGATCCATGCAATTAATTTTGAATATTCAGCCTGAAATGTTTGGACTGAACACCCAGAGCTAATATGATTTTGAGTTAGAGACTTATTTTGAGTTGTAGGCTGCTGTTATAGGGTGGCTTTAGTCTACATTTCTTGAACTTAGATTTGTGGACATTTTGCCCTGTTTTTGTAGATAAGATGGACAACATTTTTCAAACTATTTACTCAAGCTCAAGTAAGTGTCCAGAGTCCAGGAAAGTGTTACTTGGCTTATTTAAAATTTTTAGCCAAAAGCTGTTGGTCAGGAGTTCACCTCCTGATATTCTGCTTTGAATTGCTGCATTCTCTGTGTGTATATGATGTAGTTGTATTGTGTCACACAGAATATTGGCATGTAAAAGTATAGTATAGGCATCTGTTTCATCAAATCCTGAGCACTGTCGAATGCCGAGATTGATTTTAACATGCTGTTTATTTCATTATTTTAACATGCTGTTTATTTCATTGTGAACTCTGACTGAATGAGTTATTGTATAGAGTGGCCATTACTGGTCATTGAAATGTGTTGCTATTTGAACAAAAGTTTGTAGTATGATAGCTTGATGTTTTGATCTTGTGACTTTGAGAGATGTTACATAGATTGATACTATTTAACATGGCATTATGGTTACATATTTTTTTAAATGGTTGTATAGTGGGGCTCCCCAAATCACAGTCGAGGGCCAAGAATTGCTGGTTTTCTACCTTCCCATTATCTATGAGTTAGGTGTGATGACCGTCTGGCCAAACAATGGCAATAGTTGTTCACTAAATTGCCTGGAAGGAGAGAAAACCAGGGCTGGAGGCTCTACTTGTATTTTTAACCCTGCAGCTACTGATTATGTCATTAATATTCTGCCCTCTTGTGGAGGGAGTAGAAGCACTAGTCGACACCAAGAGGAAGGTCATTTTTGACACCTGGCCCTTAAAGGATGCATTTTTTTTGTCTTATGGACCCTGAAGATCTAAATTGCTATAAGAAAAGTTCAATAAATTTGAACCCAATTCACAATTGCATCTCAATTGAGAATATTTCTGCATTTAGGATAAATTTCATACCAGTTATCAAAAAATCAAGTTGATTTTTCAGTGTAGTCGAGCTTGTATTCAGTCGTAATAGTTTTTGTGCTGTTTACTTTTTTGTTTTTATGAAAGCATTGGCATGACTATTTGTTAATAATAATAATAATAATAATAATAATAATAAAATAAACCGCATGCCTTCCACTGCGTTTCTGTTTGACTGACTGGTCCATGTTAGTTAGGGTGCCTGGCAGGTGACTGGACGATACGCCATTTTGATCCAGTCATTCCATATGGGCTGACTGCAGTTACGCAGAAAAGCCTCTTGTACAATACTGTGACTGGTCTCAACAATGCTTCTCTGAAGTGAGAGTAAACATTTATGTGGGTTACAGAAATCAAACCTAAAATCCTAGAGATATGTGAATGCACTGAAACTTAAAAACCTTTAAATGCAAAAAATTACTATGCGTAAATTCACATAGAAATGTGCTATATTGATTTTAAATGCAATGAAGCAAATGTCAAGATTTGAGTATGATCATCTAATAATATGATTGCAAATAGTATATCTAAATTATATAAAAGAGAAATCTGTCCAAATATTATATGGGCATTCATTAAGAATTTTTATCTGGAGGGACTTACTCAGATTATTCTTCTAGCATACAATCCATACGCAGTTGAAAAGTTTCCTAAAAGCAGTTCAATTCAAGTTAAGTACCTAGCCCAAGGGTGCAACTGCAGTTCCTCGTTGAGGAATCGATCTCACAACCTTTGCATTGCAAGCATAGTGGCTATGTTATCTTTTTTGGCCTTAATACAAGTTTCACAGAAAGAAGGCTACAAGAAAATAGCTTTATTTTTCGCTTGTAAGGTAAGGAAACACAAATTAATTATGTTCCATTTGATGATCTCCAATTCCAACCAGATTTACAAAATAGTACTGAAATGACAAATTGCTTAAAATATTGAAAGTATTATAATATAAAATATTAAGACTACCCTGATTTATGGCCTAAAGCTGCGCTGAAAGTCAGGCGCAGCCGGCTAGGTGGAATGTGTGTTTGCACTGCAGATCATTTGGTTTTTTTTTTACTCAGCACATCCGATGTGTTTTATTTCTGTGTTTTTACGGGCTTGGTACTGTTCTGTGAAGCACAACTGTCATCAAGTTGCCTCTTTGCATCATTTCATTTTTTGGCTGTAATATACTGAAGCTTTAGCCTTTGAATGAGCTGCTCTGGTTGACGACCAAATTAGTTTTTCTGTTGGGCAATGGTTCAGATTAATTACTGCTGAAAGACAAACAATTCTCCATGCCAATTTTTTTTTAGTTCATTTAATAACAGCTTTGGCTCTTATGAAACTGATGAAGAGAAGACAGGGAGGGAATACAGCAAAGGAAGTGTCAAAGCACCATCCAGACATCTCTACCTGGAAACGGGAGTGTACTGTGAACATTAGCATACTGCCTACGATGGCATTTATGGTTTCAATATAGCCACGTGTTATGCAGTGGCTGCTACTGTATTTCAGAGCTTTCCTCAGTTTTTGTGTATGTGTGAGGTGGGTAAAGGGGGCATTTTGAAGATATTGTTCCTATTTATGGAATCCTTTGTGGATACAGCTGTGTGGGGCAAAGTGCACTTTTGATTTAGCTAAAATAAAGTGTTGGACACAGTGTCAGGGAGGTAGAGAGAGAGACTGAGAAAGAAGGAGCTAGAGAGGGAAAAAGAGAGGCAAGAGAGAAAGACTTTATGATGTGAGACTGACAAATGCTGAAAACAAAAGGCCCAAGGCTTGTTTCTCTGCAGTTTAGTTCCAAGGAGGCATTAGTGCATTAGCGATCAGGTCCGCGGGGCACACTGCAGCAGGGCCGAGGCTAGCAGCACAGGGGAGAGAGGGCCTGCAGGTTAGTAATTGAATGAAATGGGGTAAAAGGGAAGCATTAGCAATACCCTGGGCGGGGAGAACGGAGTCCGGAGGAGGAGGAGGGGACAGGAGGGGGGATGGGATTATAGCTGAATGGGGTGATAAGGATGTGTTCCCCTTCCTGCGGTTCTGCCTCTTCTCTCTCGCCGAAAAACCGTCAGCACCTTCGCACGGGATGGGTCAGCATCATGCTGCTACTGTCGCATGATGCCCTCGCTGGTTCATGCGGGAGTCGGACTGTTTGGGTGTGTGAGTGTGCCTGTGAGAGAGTGAGGGAGAAGAGATGAATAGAGAGAGGGAGTGAGGGAATGAGATGAATAGAGAAAATGAAAGAGACAGAGAGAGAGAGAGAGAACTAGAAAGAGATCCAGATCAAATCCCTCTCCAGCAAGCCCCTTTTTACTCAAATGGTTAGATCATATGGCTTTTTGCTTCTAATGCCTTCTGCTTATAGGGCTGTGATTTTGAATGGCTTTGTGTTTGTGGTTCATGCTAGGAATGGTCGTTAAGGGTATTTTTTGGGCTGGTACTGATTTCTATTATTACTACTCAAGCAAACCAATCATTGGACCACCGCAGGACATTGAGGCAGACTATCACAGAAACCTTTCAGATAGAGGCAACTGCATCTTTCCAAATATATTCATTTTATTGGCAGTCGCAGTAGAAATAAAACCAGTACCAATTATCAGGAAAATCATATGTATCAAGGCCTATAATTGGTCAACCCCGACTACATACTTGTCTTGCGTCAGTGATTTTTGTTTCAGCTGATCAATTTGTATTTGGTTTATCATTTAGAATAGTAATACTATAGTAGCCATATAGAATTTATTTATACAACTCGTAGAATTTAACAGTGAGGTCATTCTTAACAGATTCTTAACAGACCTTGTATCTAGCATGATGTGAGGGCTGTTACTGTCACCAGATATTTTATCGAAATGATGTGAGTATAATTTAAAGGCACTTTATGTTCAATTAATGTTGTAAAAGACCCTTTGATTACATCTGAATTTTTCTTTACTTGTGAAGTATAAATGTAAAGAAAATGGTTCAGCTTTTTCAATATTGTACCCAGCACGCACTGAGTAGCAAACATGTGGTTACTATTTTCAACTTAAACACAAATAGAGCGGGCACAGTTCACATAATGTTGTGGAGAGAGGAATCAATAATGGCTCAGTGTGTTATTTAGCCTGCTAATTGATTTTCTGCAGACAAGCTTAACCAAAGGGTCTTGCATAGTGCATGGAGCTTACAAATCTCATATCTCTGCAGCCACGGCCCTGGGCCTCTGGGTCCTCTGCTCTGCGCAGTACTTTCGGACTTGAAATGGTGCTGAATTCTCCCTAATGGGAGGAGAGGGCTGAGGGGGTCCACCATGTAGCAAGATGTACGGACTGCAAGATCAGACAACAAAACGAAGGCTACTCAAAATATCATGTTCTGCTGCAGCCTAGACTTGCAAGGCTTAAAATCAAAAGTTAAAAAATTGGACAGGCACATTTGGGACCACCCCTCCCCCCATTAGCACCATCATCGCTAACCTCCCAGAAACAAATGCAGGCTCATTCATCTTTGTATGCCATAGAGAAGGAGGAGGGGGTCTAAACATGCAAATGTGATTAGCATGTAGTCCTTGAGCCACAGACACCCATTAGGGCAACCCAGTAATACTGCTGCAAACCTGTCTTTGTGGTCACCCACATGTTAGAATGAAAGTCTTCTTTCCTCTTGCTTTCTTTACCTGCAGTGCTAATATTATCACTAGCACTGCTGCAGGTATAGGCTAATTGATATTATTAATGAATGTGCAGAGCTTCAGTCATTGATTTGAATAGCAATGCCTCTGGTACAAATGCAAACTCAAATCAGTTGGTTTGTTATACTTAAAGGCCAGGTGCATACTTAATTCGAACAAACTAGCAATCTTTGGAGTGGAGTAGAGAGGTTTTATTTCTGAGAAGGGCAGATCAGTGGAGTGGTCCTGTTTAAAAACTGACATCAGCAGATCAGTGGAGTAGAAATGTTTTATTCCTGAGAGGAGGAGATCAGTGGAGTGGTGCTGTTTTAAAAGAGATCAGCAGATCAGTGGTGCGGAGCTGTTTTTAAACTGACATCATCAGATTAGAGGAGTAGTTTCATCTCAGAAGAGCAGATCAGTGGAGTAGACCTGTTCTATGCAGAGATCAGCTGATCAGTGGAGTAGAGCAGTTTTATACAGAGATCAGCAGATCAGTGGTGTAGAGCTGTTTTTAAACTGACATCAACAGTTCAGTGGAGCAGAGATATTTTATTCCTGAGAATAGCAAATAAGTGGAGTAAAGCTGTTAAAAGATCAAAAGAGTATTGGAGTAGAGCTGTTTAAATGGAGATCAGTGGAGTAGAGCTGTTTTATACAGAGATCAGCAGGTCAGTGGAGTAGAGCTGTTTTATACAGAGATCAGCAGATCAGAGGAGTAGAGCTGTTTTATACAGAGATCAGCAGGTCAGAGGAGTAGAACTGTTTTATACAGAGATCAGCAGGTCAGAAAAGTAGAGCTGTTTTATACAGAGATCAGTGGATCAGTGGAGTAGAGCTGTTTTATGCAGAGATCAGCGGATCAGTGGAGTAGAGCTGTTTTATACAGAGATCAGCAGGTCAGTGGAGTAGAGCTGTTTTATGCAGAGATCAGCAGATCAGTGGAGTAGAGCTGTTTTATACAGAGATCATCAGGTCAGAGGTGTAGGGCTGTTTTATACAGAGATCAGCAGATCAGTGGAGTAGAGCTGTTTTACACAGAGATCAGCAGATTAGAGGTGCGCAGCTGTTTTAGAACTGACATTAGCAGATCACAGATGAGCACATCAGTTGAGTTGTGATGTTTGAACTGAGATCAGCAGATCAGTGGAATAGAGCAATTCTAAATCTGATCAGCAGAGTTAAACTGTTTCAGTCCTATGATTGGCAGATCATTGGAGTAGTGGCCGTTTAATGCTGAGATCAGCAGATCAGTGGAGGTTGGGGATTTTAATGCTGAGATCAGCAGATCAGTGGCATAGAGCTGTTTGAATACTGAAGTATGTTGTTGACCTTACATTCAGGTGGTCCAAACAGTTTCCCGTTATTCCCGCGAAGCAAGCTCTCAGCTTTGACATTATGCATGCTGCTGCACAATGTACCTGAAGTCTGTAAAACCAGCACTGCAAAAGGAATACGGATTTTATGCATATAAACATTCTCTCCTGCAACAGCTCTGGCAAGTGAAGACTCTTGACATGAGGGCAATCTTATTTTCTCCATTATACGAAGCTAGTATATCCCTTCTTTTTTACTATTCAGTTTAGTATGCCCACCTCTCAAGTAGCTACTGTGCGAATCACCTATTTTCAGTAGCTTAGGTGATTACAGTTGGACTTGTACAGTAGCACATGGTGACAGTACAGGAATGGATAAAGCAGGCTGTTTGAATTGAAGTGAGGTAGAAAGTGTGGAGGCGATGCTTCTCACTTGGCCCTGTGAGAATGGAGGTGATGGGAACGGGGTGGGGGGAGGGGGATCGAGAGTATTGATTACAGGTAAGAGCAGTAAAAGGCTGAATCCAAAGGAGAGGTGGCCCCTGGATATATCCTGGATGCTTTCCGCCAAAAGTGTGTCACCGGAGTAAAGTTAAATAAAAGTAAAATATAAAGTAAAATGAAAAACTGGATGGCCGATACAGTCACTTTCCGAAAGAGCAGTGTGGGGGTTGTATGCCAAAATTCTGGGCTGAGAGCCCATTTTAAGTTTTTCTCCTCCCTGGCAAAATCAATTGCAGTCAAGGCCTCCTCTCAAAGAAGGGACTCTTACCTTGGTCCAAGGAGACAGATGTTACTTTAGTTTTTAATAATCTGACAAGACTCTGTCTGGAATTTAGAAAGGAGGTAAGTGAAAGTCCTTATCTTTAATCAACCTCTCACATTGGAAAGATTAATTACGGGCCTTCGTCTCGGTATAAATAAGGCCAATATTTTTTCTGTTCACAGTTAATGTGCTGTTGATTGCCTGACGATCGAACGCCGTGGATACCGAAAGTAGGACAGTGTTAGCAGCGTAGTGCATGTGTCAGGACTTAAAGATGAGGATTTGGATGAAGGATGATGTACTGATCGGGTTGGGGCCCACTTGAACAGCTGAACAAAGCTCTCTAGTCTGTTTGAAGCTGTTCAGTAGCTGTGCAATGTAGTGATTCTGAGGAGTTGGTGTTGTGTATCTAGTACATGAGCCTGTGCCCGTTTGAGCATACATACATATCTGTGCGCTCATACGTGCGTGCATGTGCGTGCGTGGGCATGGGTGTACACCAGGGTACAATATTACTGGGACACCTCTATCTTATCCCATGTTAACAAACACTTTCTGGTTCAGGATTTCATACTGCAAATGCAATAAATGACATAGTAAGAGTATTTGTATTCACAGAAAAAAATGTGAGAAATGTAATACGTGATGTTATGTATGATCATTTACTCTGCTTTTGTGCTTTGAGTTAAGTCCGGCGGATCAAGAGTTTTGCCTTGCACTTAAAATTATGACACGAACAAAAACATCTAAAATGGGATTTTTTTTTTTCAAATTTCCTCCAAACATTTCAATTTCATGAGTAGGTGTCATGTTACATGCAGTTTATCTCAAACGTGGTGCTGTATTCAACACGATTTTGCTGTCTCTGCCAGAAACTTCACTGCTTTAAAATGGTTTGTTAGCATGGAATAAGACAGGGTGTCCCAGCAATATTGAACCCCAGTGTATATGTTCAGAGGGCAGTGCACATACCGGAGGACAGGCAGGCTGAGTGGATGCATCAGCTTTGACTGGTACGCAGTGTAGAGTCCATCAAACAGAGCTTAATGGGTTTTGGAGAGTGTTAGGGATTTGACCATGTGGTCCTTTTTTTCTCCAGTCTCCTCCTGGACAGATGCTGATGGGACCTGGTGGAAGTCGACATGTTTACGCTGCTCCGACCTTATGGGGAGGGAGAAGGGGGAGGAGGGGGAAAATGAGTTTGGCGAACTAGAATTAGGGAGCAGATATCGCCAGCATCCAATATTACTGTTGCTGAAGAAGAATAATGTGTCAGGATTTGAGCGTAAGGAACAGGCAGCAGAGGAAATCAAAGTCAGTCTATTGCTGTTGCCCCGATGGATTTGGTATCTCTGCACTGCATACTCATATTCTCATCTGAGGAAATGTTTCAGTTATTAGTTATTTCAGTTACTTCGATTATGTACTATATATACTAGGCCTACGTAGGGAAGGGAGCGGTGCTATAGCCTGGGATGCAACGAAGGTGGTTCATGGGGAACTAATAATGTATAGACAAATGTTCCTCTGGGAATCTTGTTTAGAGAAAGAAAAGGCACTTGTGAGTCAGTGAACACTAAGTTCTGACAAAAGCACGCTTTGTCATGCCCTTAGTCTTTTCTCTGTCTGTTTATCTTCCTGTGTGTCTCTCTGTCTCTCCTTTTTCTCTTGTTTTATAGTACCCTTCAAGAAAAACCCATTATTCTTACGCTGAATGGGCCTTCTTTCAATTATAACATTTATTGGCGGCCTTTGTTGTTGGATCACAGCTCACTTAGTTCTCTGTGACAGTGGGCTCTGTCATTTTATTAGTGACCTGCTGCTAATGTCAATAGGCCCTATTGTGTTGCTGGGTTTTTATATTTGCTGTGGTGTTTCCTGCAGACCCACACAACTTGATTCAATCCTACAGCTTTATGCTTAGGCCACCAACATTATGCAAACAAACAAGAGGGTGTTACTTTGCTCTTATTCACACACATGGGGGGGGGTTGGCTGTAATAATGTTGAAAGCGGACGATGAAAACGACAATGTTCCTAAATCATTTTTCCTGATTTAATAAGCCATGTTTACACACAAGACTCAACCAGTTGCGATGGGTTCATTTTACCTGTGTACAAACCTGATAGTATCTCATTAAATGCCTTTGATTATGTGAAGGTAATTAAGTTTTGTCTAATAATTACGCTGCATTTCTCCCAGTTACCCACAATACCCACATTGTATGCAGCAGGATGATGATAGTGTGAAGGCCAAGGTAGTCCCTATAGACTGCTGTTCAATATTTTAGAATCTACTCACACCATAAACTGCAGGAAGTGCAGTACTGATAACTGGAGCCTTCCTGATTTCCCTTGGAGAGTACCATGGTTTTCTTCGGTGTAATGCCCACATTACCAATAAATATGCACACATATTGTACTCCTCTTTTGACTCAATTCATTAGATCAAAATTTCTGAATACAAATTGCAGGCCTACTGTTGTTAAATCCCCACAGTAGCTCTATTGCTAATGAGATGCATTGCATTACAAATTAGAGGCAGCATTATTGTTATTCTTAAAGTCAGCTGGATGTACACTAGGCCTGTTCCCACTGTGCAGGGCACCAGTAGGGATGAACATGCTGCATTCTCATTATACCGTGTACCGTAGATCCCCATGGTGCAACTGCACTGCAATTAAAGTGACAGAAAAGGCCATAATTGTGTATTTGCGCATGCTTTCTAATTAGGCACTACCCACAAATTCATAGGCCGTACTCTACTGCAGACTGATCGGTTCCCTGTAAACAAGTACACGCTCGCTTCCACAGGTTTCTGGGCACAGACTTTATTCAGAGTGTAGTTTCAGTCAGTCTAACAAACAGATGGGGGATTGTACTCACAATTTACAAATGGCTCTGCTCTACATCACCGTTATGTACTGGGGGGGTCTCTGTCTGTTTTGAAACGACGAGTCCTGAACTGTCATTACCTCAGGCTGAGATTATCTTGGATCCAGCGGGGGGCAGATAGAGGCAGAGGCACATTGAGAAAGAACTGTTCAAATGCATTATCTCAGTCAGTGCTGAGATGACCATGCATAAGTGTGTGGCCTGATGGAGGTCGTGGACGAGGGTGAAGGGAAGGAGAGTTGGTATTGAGAAAGAAGTCCAGGTATGGTGGTTCTTCCTTCATGACAGTCTTCATGAACTTCTCCCTTATGATTGGGATGACATTATAGTCCAATTCAAGGAATGAATATACTGTATTTTTAATGCAGGCGCTACCCAAAGTTAGCTAGTCTGTGGAATGTATTTATAACAGTTCTGTTATCAGTCATTGACTGAGTTGAATAAACAAGATAAGAATTCCACAGAAGAAGTCATCGTTCATCAACTATTGCTTTATTCCTTGAAGCTGTGAGGAATCACCTCGCATTTGTTATTCGACTTTGTTGATTTACTGTAAGATTATGAACCCAAGTGAAGCTTTAACGGCCGGATGTGAGTCAGACTTTCTGGAGCAAAGGACATTGACCTTATACTGCAATGTTCACATTTGCAGTACTGTTTTCTCCTTATTGTTAACTAGGTAGTGCAACTCGAATTGATGGCACGTTTGTGTTTCCTTGCTTGCAATATTTATTAAGCCATGAGCAGGTATTGTGACTTCACATTCATGCGGAAGGTCAGCAGTTCAAATTCCTATGCTGCTTGAGTTTTGAGTTTCTAAATTGCCACAGAAAATATCTAGCTGTGGTAATACATACTTTTGTAAACTTTCCTGAAGTTTTTTTTTTTTCATTCAAAGGCATCTGTTAAAGCAAATCAATACAAATCTGTGCTAAGGAGAGGAAACCATTAGTCACTGAAGACACCCAGGTGCACATTTGTTAGCTGCACTGAATTTAGGTGCCCGTTGAATGTGACAAGAAATATGTCTTCCTGAACATCCTTTAGCGAATAAATATTTATACATCATGGAAAAAAGAATTACATCACCCTTTCACACATTTATCTTAGCACAGAGTGATGGTGATGGTTGTAGGTCTTGCAAAATCCAATAAAACTGGTTCATCCTCAGGAAAACTATTCGAAGCTAGTGGCACAGTCACATTGGCTGTCGTAACAATATAAAATAGTGGCTGTCAGTTATTTTTTACTATTATTATTGCGCTTCTACTCATGTTTCCTTTGGAGGTGGACAACAGAAGGCCTTTCCATGGAAGCAAACCCATGTTCTAATGGACAGAAGAGTTGGAATTCACTTGGTTGATACACACTTAAGAAACAAAGCAAAATGACAGTGCATTTGTGGGTACGGATGCTCCAAAGAGCAATATCTGACAAAAGGGTCAGATTATGCCAATGAAGTCATTGCTACATAGCATATTTCACATTGCACTGGACAATCTTCCTTGCGTAGCATGTTGCTTAATCTTTGAACTGACCATACCTACAGTACCTTAGATTCAATTTGATGATATTATTCTGCCTTTCTCAATGTACAATATATACATGTTTAATCATTGCTCAGTGCTCCTGTCTTATTTCATCTGAATGACACAAGGATGTAGTGGAACACATACAAATATATTGTTGCAAACAATTTCAGCATCATTGGGTTCCTTTCAAAATTATTTTATCATTTGATTTGTGGAGCTTGGAGTAATTATTATTTAACTTGCTGAATCGGTCTTTTAATTTAATATGCCAACAACAGTTGCAATCAACTCAAGGTTTTGATGAAATTATGCATAATTAGTGATTACACTTCAATTTCAGAGGAGAAACATAGATGATTATATTCAAACAAAGGTGACACATTGTTCGGCATAATCAATACTAAGTTCTTCATAGTCAAGACTAAAAATACACTTGTTGCTAGGTAGGGCACAATGCATAAATACATGCGTAAGTATGTTAATGTGTAAATGAATAATGCATTCTTTACCATAATCACCAGCTGCTAAAAGTAGAACACAAGCTTGAATGATGAGGGGCAATTCAAATGCATTCTCTCTTCTACTGAAGTTAAGAGTCACTGGGAGAGGGCACACATTTGGGAATAGTGACTCTTTGTTTTCTTCTCTGTAGTAAGATCCTAATTTGATCTGAAAGTCTGCATTCAAGTTAAATTCACAAAATGTGAACTTAAGTGTGTACCCACCCAGGTGACTGTGTAAATTCCCTGGCGGTTGATGTTCCTGAGTGCTTTGTTTTTCAAAGGCTATGTACTATGTTAATCACAAAACATGAACAAATTCAGGCTTAATTTGAGCAAACTTGGGTGACTGGTGAATGGCAGAGATTAAAAAAAAAAAAGACTTTAGTCAAGGTTCAGTAGTGTTCTTTTCTTGCAGTGTATTTTGGGGACTGACTGGCAATACTGTGCAATTTATTTGAATCAATCTGCCATCAGCCACCCCACATTGAACGCATATGGGCTTCACTGATTCAAAATCACTTATGCATGCTGAGCCTTATCAGTATCAAAGGCACCATAGAGAATTTAACAACATCTGTGATAGTAGATTGAGGGATGATATTGTATGTAAAGCAGTGTCTATTTGCCTTACCTTAATCTATGTTATCACCGTCTATAGGCCGTATTACTGTTTGTATTCAACAAAATAGCTCGCGCAAGCACCTCTAAATCATGATTTCATCAATTCACAAGATATGCCATGTCCATTTTTGTAAAAATTAATTTTTAAAATTGGTTCTAAGACATGTGGGCTCCCGTGTGTAACACCAGTATATTGGAAAGCCAGGCCATTGCCCTTTAAACAAGTGGATTGGATTTAGATCAGTGGGCACTGCCATGTGTTCGCACTTAGGGGAACTGAGCCTGGGAAGTGTCTAATCCATCAGGTCCCTAATGTCTGCAGCACTTGAAGTGCCACCGGCCTGATCCAAGGTTTTAATCCTTGAGAAGGTTGGCGCTCTCCTCTTACCTTAATTCCTAATTGACGGGCACCTTTTCATTCTGGTTCTGGCTGGGCTTTAAATCCTTCAAATAAAAAAAAAGCGATGAATTAATAAATCCATGATTTTAGCCATATGTTGACGTTAAATAATCCCACAAAATAACTCACAGTTCCTGGAAAATATAGGGCTCATCTGGAATTATGAGGAGTTGAGTGGGCACTTTGGGGCCTTGCTCAGATTATCTTTGTTAATTATCTTAATTCAACTGCACAGAGAGCCTGAGGGAGGTCTTACTCAATGACTTTACCCTGTGCAAGGAGCAGATGACCATATTTAGTAATCCCTCTCACTATGACATCATGCTGTAGCTAGAATAGAAAAAAAATGTTGTAAATGGAGTGTTTTTCTGTTGGAAATCTGAGGTTTTTTGCTCACAGGGGTTACTTCTACTGTCGTTTACCTCATCATTACAAACTTTGGCCTCGTTTAGTTTATCCATCCTCATTTTAACACTATATACAGGATATGAAAATATGGAAAGGCATAATAGATGCCTGTAAAATGGCTGATCTAAGGAGAATGAGCTGTGTAGTTTACTAAAATGGTATTTTGACAAGCTAACTGATGACATAGTTAAAAGCGTGATCAGGGGAGAATTTTAATTGCAGAGCTTGGAAGCCAGCTCGCTAAAATGATGTTCAATATAGCTAAATGATGAAATAGGATAAGGTACCATTATATTTGCACTTCTTGCATATACAGACATAGTCGATGAGTTTATGCGCCTGTTACGGGAATGCCTGATGAGTGGTTATCTCCTGGAATGTCTGTCTTGTTGGTCATGTGACTGCGTAGTACTGTGTAGTATAGCTGTTATCACATTCTGGTCAATACACTTTATATTGTTATAGAGACAAGCATGTCCTATGCAGGTAGTATGTACTGGTGCATTACACAACATGTAGTTAGTCTGCTATTCCACACACAACCGCTAAATCAGATGACTTAGATGCTCAGCAGAACATTTCCAATTTCATCCTCAATGTGCAACACATAACACGTTGTGCTGGCTACTAGTCAAGTGTGTGGTACAAAGTCGATGTCACACCTCAGCAAGACTTGAAGCCCGTGGCCACAATAATTAAGACTTTGCCATTACCTCAGGAAAGAAGATGAATGAAAAAAATTGAATATAGTTGAATACAGTACTGTGCAAAAGTCTTAGGCACCCTGCACTTTTTAAAATTCAAATCTGTAGTAGATGTTTAATTTTTTTCCATGTTAGAGTTTCTGAAGATAAAAAGTAAATTAGAAATTCCAAATGCTAATTAAAATAAAAGTTTCAAGAATAAATGTTTTTATTCCATTAAAAATAGTCCATACAGATATAATAGTCTTGACAGAGCCTTGATGTCAACATCATCATAGCTGTTTGTAATGTCTTGGTGGGACAGACGCAAGTGAGACAGTCTGCAGAAGAACGGTGGCAAGTTCTCCACTCTGTTTGGAACAAGGACAAAGTCAATCATCTTATAAAACTATAGCACAACAGGACGGTGTCCCAAATTTTTTGGCAAAGGGTAGTCACACCAAATATTGGTTTAATTTAGGTTTTAACAGTCTACAGCTCTGCTTAGTACATTTCTCAGTTATTAGAAACTTTTAATTTCATCACTTTTGCAAGCATATTTGCCCTCAGAAATTGCTTTGAATGTGCCTAAGACTTTTGCCCAGTGCTGTACATGCATAAGCAACCATTGTTTTCTTCACTGAGTTAAAGATTTTCCTCTCAAATAAATTTAAGCTATTTAAACTGTGCCCTCCCTAAGTATTCACTTTAGTAACAGAAATATGCATATAATAAGCTTAGCAAGTTGAGATAAAGCACCTGATTCATGATAATGAAGTCCAGTTATTTTAAGATGAGAGATTTGTTACAACAATCGAATGAAAAATTTTAATACCGTGTGATACTGCAAAAATTATGGGTGCCATTAAATTTTGTTTCTGCTCCACTTGATATTTTGATAGCAGTGCATTTTTCAGCTGTTGTAGTCGCCCACCAGTGGAAAAAAGTCGACAGTTCTGCAAGATATGCCTCGTGTTAAACTAGAATGATGAATGCAGCATTTTCTGTGCTGTAAGTGCATAAGTCATGCGTTTATATGGAGCATTGCTTGTCCATTGCGAGTTGACATATGGCACAGTTTTGGCCAGAACTCTCTGACTCTGTCAGTCTTCCATCCGAGATTAGGATTTATGAATTTAGCCTTCTGAGAATATGCCTTTGTCCTACTGCAGACAGAAGACTTTGCCTGCTTGCTGCACTATTCCTTGAGCCTGCCATTTTGAAATTTTCCCTGATTTAGGTGACCCACAGACTTCAGCTTATAGTGGACGCAAATTTGGGTATAAATGGGCTAAGCTCATAGTGGGCTCCATGCAAGTCCCACGTGGACTGCCCAGATCTCATGAGATCTCATGATATTTAACCACACAGGAGGCACACGAGCAGTACATGCAGCTGGCTGACCAAAAGTGAAAAGCAAAAAAGATTTTGTATTTTAGCAACACTAATTGGAATTAAAACTATTTGGCTGTCACTGTAGAATCGTCCAAATCGACAGATGAAAGAATTTAACATGGATGGACCAGTAAATACACTGGTTGAATCAAAATTTGTTCTGTGTGATTGGCGCACTATTATTTTACTTGCTGACTTTGCCAATATGTCCGTTAATAAAGGTCAGCTATGGGCTTGCCCAGTTGGGGCCTGCGTGGAACCCATGGACAAAAGTGCCTGGGCCTCGGCATGCGGCCCACATAGGGCCCTCCTGGGGCCCAGTTAGCATTGCTGACTGGGCTGGACTTTAAATTCTTCAACATGCACCAATCAGCCACAGCATTAAAACTACCTGCCTGATATTGTGTGGTTTCCCACTGTGCTGCCAAAAGAGCATTGTTTCCTAGGTAAGCAGTGCACACACACACCAGACTGATGCTCAGGAAGTAAAAGAAAATAGGACTCACGGGACCAAGTGACCTTTTTCAGTTGCTCCAAGGTGCAGTTACGATACTCGCATTTGTGATTTGCAGCTACAAAGCACTGTACGCTGCAGGGTGCAATACATTGCGTGTTGTGACGCATTCGTCATGTAAGTATCATTAAAATTCCTCACAACTTGTGCCACGGTAGTCCCTCTGTCAGTTCGGACCACTCAGGTTGGCCTTTGTTGCCCTTGTGCATTGATGAGGTTTGGGCAGCTCGCAGCCTGTCACAGGTCTGTGGTTTGTCCCCCTGCAGACCACTGTGGGCAGGGACTCCTCACTGCTGACAGGGAGCATCCTCGCCTCACCGCTTCTGAAATGCTCTAACCCACTCACACGGCCTCACCATTTTGGCCTTATCGGAGTCATTCAGGTCCGAATTCTCCCACATCCAACACATGGACTATAAGAACCAACTGTTCACGTACCATGTAGAATCTGTCTGCAGACATTGGCCTGCACAGGCGTTACAAGATAATCAACGTCAATGGCATTACCTGTGAGTGGTTTTAATGTTTTGGCTAACTGGTGTATAATGCTACTACTGCTAGTACAACTACTACTACACTACTACTACTAATAATAATAATAATAATAATAATAATAATAATTATCACTACCATTTCTTATTTCAAGCACATGGGCACATTATAATCACCATTATTGCTTTACCCTGTTCAGCGTATGTAGTACTCTGCCGCTGTTCTAATTTACATACTGTCATCGCCAGTCTGTCCAAAAGTAGAGGTTGGCTACACTGTTATGGCACTTCCATAACTTTTCGCCCGTTAGCTTTTACTGCTATCATGTCCAGATCTTGAGTTTTCCGAGCATGTTGTTGGGGCTGTTGTGTTTTAAGCAGAGAGAACGCTGCAGTGCTAGCAGGGCTTATTTCATGTCTCTCTGGCGTTGAGCTCTCTCGAGGTTGTTTCCCAGATTTAATTGGTCCCATCGGACCCATCTTCGCTGCCTTGGAAACCTTCAGCCCGCCTCAGTCGTTTTGAGGGCAGAGGTGCCCCCCCACTCTCCCCCCGACCCCCTGAAAAAGGCCCCTCCCCTACCCCCGCAGGTGTCTAAGGTCCTCCTTCTCCTCACCAATCATGACAATCTCTCTGGCACTGTCCTTCAAGGCAATCAGGGATTTATTAGCCTCTTGCCTGCTGTGCTGTGTTTAGTCTCAGTGTCCTGGGTAGATGTTAGCTAGCTAGCTTTGACCTTTCAGTATAAAGGCGTTGTTCTGACATTTCAGACGAATGGCATTGTTTCAATTCATGTAATTTCTCTTCCATTTTCTTTTCTCCAGCTGCAGATGTAATGTGTGTGCTCATTAATCTGCCGTGTCAGTGTAGCTTGTAGCTTTTAAATGAAAAATACATGAATAAAAAGGGGTGTTTCGGTTTCTCAGACATTGTAAATCATTGATTGTATCTCAGTGCATTGTTACTTTAGATCAGCAGTGCTGCTGTGTCCACAGCCCAGCCTGCAATATCTGCTGTTTTTCTCAACTTCATTTTTTACTTTGAAATCGCCATGTAAACACAGATCTTTGCAGACCAACTCATCATTGTTTACCCTTTGACCTGTCCTTGCGATAGCTATACAGCAGCCTCCTGAGACAAATAAGAATAAATAAATTCATTTTCATGTTGATGCAAGGATAATCCATTCAATGTCCTTTATCTGGGCTCGGGCTCAGCAAGTCTGAGCCTGAGTGTTTGCTGTCATTTTATTTACCTGTAAATCAGCTATTGTTTCTGATTGAATGAAGCCAAGTGATGTGAGTTAACCATTTAATAAAGTAGAGTAACTGATAAGTTAAGTGGTGTGTAACAGTGAAACACATTAGAATGTGCGGTCTAGGGTTCAGAAACCCTGGTCCGCTGCCAGTCCCAGGATAGCTCCTCCTCTATAACTTGTCGAAGCCCTGACGTGGTTCAATTTATTATCAGCTTTGTCAGTTAAAAGGCCTCGCAGAGCTCCTGGGTACCATAGGGAACCATATGTGAACACTCCCTTGGCGCTAAGAGAGAAAAATCACTGCTTGCATTCCTGATAGCATACCACGCGGAAGACTCGGGGAAAACAGCGTTTGAGACGTTTACAACAGCCATTATTTTTTATTTACTTTTAATTCAATCTGCATTGATCAGTGCGTCTGAAAGCATACGCCGCCGCGTCTCCGTTCCCCTCCCTTCCTCCTCCCTAATGTACTTTACTTCTATCTCCGGCGATAACCGCTCTTGAGATGTCTCAGCGGTAATTATTGTTTTGAAAGTCTGTTCAGCAAACGACCTTAAAAACAAACTTGCAGATGCCCAGGTAATTAGATAAGAATATTATTGGCCACCAGACATATTAGTTCTGCTTGTGGCCCCACTGGAAGAATTAAGTCTGCAATGTGAGCATGACCTCCAAAGAGACGTCTGAAACATTTGCAATGACTGGACATTTCTGGTAACATTTATGACTGAAAACATTGCTAATTATGTAAGTGATACTAACTGGGTGCATCCAGGCAAAAGGGTTGAAAAGTGTGACAAAGGCACATAATTTCAGAATATGCCCCTTGGTAATCAATTTTTAGGTTTAATTAGTTCATTCAGTTTACTTTCCAGAGAAATCAAAGAAAAGATAAGAATAATGTTTGGAAAGTTGTTATTTTACTTGATACACGATCGACTGAAATCGTCATTTACGTGATATTGACTAGTTAATACGCTGAAAAATTCCATTCAGTGACAAAAAGAAACTTTTTTTTGTCCTTTTCAATATAGAAACACTCCTTTTAAGGTGAAAAGGTAAAAAAATTCGGAAATATCCAACTTGCACAACAAGAAAATACAGTTGACACTTGTGGTACTGGGACATGGGTCATGCTTCATTAGAAGTTTTTTTTTTAAGACTCTTTCTATCATACCAATATAATTTTTTTCTAGCATTACTTGTTATAAGCTGTAGTTTACAATGATAAATACATGTCTGTTGTGGTTTCATAATAGAGGACAAAAGTTGAGTGTCACATACGTAATGAAAATGCTGGACAGAAAAATGGGACCTACGTGATGCAAAGAAAAACGTCACTAACGTGATGCAGCTCTTAGACACATTGTTACTGGTTCTACAAAAAGGGTATTCACACTACTAGGATGTCTGACGACAAAAAACGGATGCATTACCAACAAAACAAGCAAAAAAAATTGGTGTAGCGTGCAGGACACCTTGTTGCAGGCCCTTGGAACAGAAAAAAGTGAATAATCTTATAACCATCATGACGTTTGACCACTGTGAACATTCCGTCATCACGTTCGTATGTTCAGTCAAAACACTGTTGAGCATATTAGGTCATATTATATTAGGTCACATCAAACCTTCATAGGATAATTCACTGAAAATTAAATATTATGAATGGACATCACAGTCAAAAACGAACTTGATTTTTTGGAAAATTGTTGACAGAAAATCTTACCGAAGTTGCCTGGTCACCATTTGAATGCTTTTTGCTTCAACCTTGGGTCCAATGAGCGTCAACCTTGGCTCCCGTGAGCGGGTTGCATCAAAAACACAAACTTACGACCTTGCCCATGAAATCTGACAGCTGAAAGCCGTGATGAACGAAACGTGACAGTTGACGGAAATACAACATCTAAACTTCCATCAGCTTTTAACAGTTGCCAATTGTATAGACAAGCAGGGGATAAAATGAATTTATTACAATTACAACTGAATAACATAACCTGAACTCTTTATTATTCTCTCGTGTTTAGGGTATTTTGAAACAAGGTCTGGAGTTCGGTCATGTGTTTGACGGAATCAGTGTTTCCCACAGACCAGCAAGTAATGTGTGGTGGCAGACCGATTTTTTTGAACAGGGATTATTGTCATTTTGTTTGGGGGCGAGGGGAGGGCGCAAATTACGTGACTCCTAGTACCTTTTAAAGTTCCCCGTTTTTTTTTTTCCTTTAGCGAACTTGCGCATGCATTATCAGCACGCGGCAATTCCGCATTTACTTAGAATTAACGGGAATCAACTTGTGGCGCTCCACATTGAAGCTGTGGCGCCACAGCTTCATGCATCACATAAGTGATGCTAAGAATTTGTTTGAAAAAATACCAAAAGTAGCCCAACATCCCAGAAAATGGGTTTGAGCAGAGGTGGGCAATGAGGGCCGTATCTGTCCCTGGTTTTCGCACCAACTTCTGGCCTTTAATTAATTCATTATCTAAATTAGCCAAACTATTTATGAAATCTGACATTTCAGGCGCATTTCTTTAAATAATCATGAATGACCAAAGACTGTTCTTGTCTCCCTACATAAAACATTTTTCTTTGATCGAATCTTTGCACAAATCTATATTTGCGTTTGCAGCCAATTAGCTCAATTAGTCAGGGTAATTGATTGAAATAAAAACCTGCATACACACCGGCCCTGCAGGACCAGGATTGCTCACCCCTGGGTTAGAGTGTCTTTAAGTTGATGCTGAAGATTTGGTCAGTTCCTAAATACAGATCCTACAGCCTTTAGATCATTCTCAAGAAAGCTTGAAAAATACAAGTACAAAAAATATCACAAAATGGGGTCTTTAAAATCACCATTTTTCATATATTTTTTTCTTCCTATAAAAAAACGAAACAATGGAGCAACTTGAAATTATGGTAGTTATGCCCCACAGTGATGTACTTTATGACAAAAATAAATAATCATGTGTATCATCTCAGACTTCGTAAAAAATAATGGCTCATTTCACATTGGACTCATGTACACCTATGGATGGACCCATCTGTGTGTTTTTCTGTATCCCTAAATATTCAAGCCTTTTGATGGAGCATATTCATATTATGAGAGAACCTACTGGTCGTGAGGCCCACTGATTATACTGTCTGGACTGTAGCTTTGAGTGGAGCTGGAAGCAGTCAAAATTCAGACAGAAAGTATTGATGTTGAGAATGTACAAAGTGAGTGCTCCTCCTACTGTTTAGTAATTGAAAAGGTGATTCAGTATTGTATTACCCGGCCCGACAAACTCACAGTGAGGTGCGCATGTATGAGAAGGCATAATAACTTGGTACATTTGGTACAAGAAAATGAACCAGTAGTGCAGAATACAGATTGGAGTTGATGTACTGTGACACAGATCCATAAAGCACCAGTTCAGTTGGCTCCTGAACCCGAACTCCAGTTCGAGCCTCCTCGGCCCCAAGCCATTCGGCTAAATGTGTAGAGCTTGCATGCGTAGCGGCTCCTCTGTCTCCTTGCTTTAGGTGACTCCCAGTGCTATCAGGAATTATAAACGCTCTAGTGTTTTGCAAGTATTCTAATGGAGAGAGTACTCATTTCCAACAGCATTGTCTCTAGCCACATTTCACATAAGTAAGTGCATTTCTGCTGCAAAAATGGCGAGTACATTCAACATTAAGAATTTGGAGTTGACCAGACCACAGAGACCAAGCAAATGACTTCATTCCGCGACACTGTGGTGGTTAAAGATTGGCTAACCATCCTTAGATAGGCACCCCTATCTTTTGCCCCTGGCCCTCTTTTTGCAGGTCATTAGTTTCCATGGTGGTGCAAAAAATAAATCTATATAAAGTTGGCAGCCCACTAAGGGGACGAATCATAGGGATTAGGATCCTCCCCCTCCCCTCTCTGACTCACCCCCCTCTCACCCCACTTCACTGGACCCCCTGTGGTATTTTCAACCTAGTTGCCTCCCTAGCGAATCAAAACGACCTCAGGCTGAACTCTCCTATTGTTACAATGTTGTACTCTGCTCATTCCTTCAATCATTAAGTGGTTAGTAAAGGAACTCTTATAAATACTTAAATAAATAAGTGCATTTGAATAGAGGGACCTTTTTGCAGCTTGTCAGGGAAACGTGTCAGTTTAACAGTCTGGCAGCAAGTGATTTTATTATTGATGCCTCTTTGCTACTTCCAGCAGTCTCATCTATGCTAAAGGTGTCCAAACTGGAGACGAAGTGAAGATATCATCATTCAGTTGCTGTTATTCACCACCATTAGCAATTACTTTTTTTTGTTGTTTTTTTTTTTCATGAAGATTGTTTATCAATGGGAATGTGCACAGTGTGTGCCATCCCAGTGCATATAATTTAAATGAGCTGCAACTGAATGCTGCAGTTAAATTTTAGGAGATAATTTGTGGAGTTCTATGCTGGAGAGAACTGACTGAGGTAATCAGTTCTGTTTTCTACATTACAGGTGGTTTTGGACTCAACCACGGACCTACTGAGACTGGACACACAAGTAGAACTATGAGCCTGGAGACCTCCTCCCTGACTGAAGGATAGGGGTGCGGATTGTGGATTTTTCTGAGGGTCACAGTGATTTGGATGCAATGAGAACTTTACTACTGCTGGCAATTTGGGCATCCCTGTCCCAGCATGGGGACGCCTTGACCCTCTACCAAAGGACTATCGGAGCCACGCCGCAAGAAACAGCGGAGATGAGAGGGGACAACCCAGCAGTTCTGAGGCGATCCAAACGAGGATGGATGTGGAACCATTTCTTTCTGCAGGAAGAGTACAGGGGTTCGGACAACCAGTATGTTGGCAAGGTGCTGTAAGAATTCTGCTTCTCGTATCCCATGTTATCACTTTTTTCACTTTCAATTATCTCAGCACCGGTAAATCCAATGCACTTTGGGGAGATGTTATTGCAAAAATGAAAAAGTCCTGGTGAAAACAAGTTTTCACTCATGTTCTATTATTCCCTCTGACTGACAAATCAATATCAATATGTTTTCTGCTCTGCTGGTTTGCCACACATTTTATTAATGTTGCATGGGCCAATGTGGAGTGAAAAATACTAAAAGTACAACAGAAACTCGGATAATAAATACATATAATGTGAAATTATTCATAAGGATGTACAGTCAGGTTCAGAATTAGTGACAACCTTTATAAAATGAAGACAATAGCTACATATAAAAACAACAAAGTTAGTAATTCATTTTGAAGTTTAAATCTTTTGGAAAGTTTGGCATATATCCCTTTCGTAACTTCATATAAAATAGAAGTTAAACTTCGATCAATGGAACTATCGCGTGACATTCCGTCGTACTCTGTTTCACTACAGTAAGAACATTTAGTACAATTCATGCAACATCTGTTTGAATGAACACTGAATTTACTGTATGTAGCTCCTTCTCATTGGTACTCAAAGCACCATACAGTCTATAGGGTAATCTTGTACCACCAGTAACGCGTTGCACTCACCTGGCTGATGTGACGGTGGCCATTTTGCTGCAGAACGCTCACCACACGTCATCTGAAGTGGAGAGGGAGAGGACAGTATGCACAGCCAATTAAATCAGGGGATGATTTGGTGGCAGGTTGAAAATGCTAGGACACTACTCTTGTTTAAGAGTGTCGTAGGATATTTAATGACCGTAGTGAGTCAAGATCTCGGTTAAACGTCTCATCTAAAAGACAGTGTCTCCTAAAGCACAGTGTCCCCATCACTGCACTTGGGCATTGGGGACTCTTTCACTAGAAAGAAAGCTGCCACCCACTGGCCCACCAACACCACTTTCAGCAGGAACTTGGTTTTTCCAGGTGGTCTCCCATCCAAGTGCTGACTGAGCCCACACCTGTTTAACTTTAGTCTCTCAGCTGGAGCAAACTGAAAACTGCCTTTGTCTTCCACCACCATGGAAAAATGAAAATAACTGCTCATTCAAAAGAGACAGGTGGCAAATGACCCTCATAGGTGAGGTACTGGTTTCACAATAAGACATAAATGGGTAATATTTACCTCACAGTTCTGTTAGGCAATGATAAAAAAAAAAAAAGTTATACATGTGGTGTGGAAGTAAACTGGCCTTCGGCATGAGGGAATGAGGGGAGAGTTCATGCAAAGAGATAAACCTCATACTTACAGTGAGATATGGAGATGGGACATTAATGCTTTGGCTATGTTTTCCCTCTAGCAGTCCAGCGGCACTAGTTTAGACCAGTGGCATTATAAATTCCACCTAGAACTGGGAAATTTTGGCGGAAAATTTGGTTGCCTCGGCTAGGAGGCTTGGACTTGATTGTTGGTGGAATGGCTGGCTGAGAAGTGACCACCAGGATACATCAAAATAGATTCATAAATGGTTGATTGAAAACATCAGTGTTCTGCTTTGGCCAACTCAGTGTCTGTTTTAAATTTTTGCTGAGTCTGGTAACCTGAACTGAAGATGGAAATCCATTGGGGCAAAATGTGGGATACGAATAGTTCAGGAAATTTATGCCCAAAGCAATGGTCAAAAGGCCCTCCGAATAGCTTTGCTCATATTGTTTGCGTGTTACCATAAACAATGTGTGACCCTTACCGCGTGAGCCTTACCATTGTGGTACCTATGGTTGTCATAAAAATGAGTGTACTTCAAAAATGAAAGACAATGAAAGATGAGAGCATGTTTGAACTAATTATTTGAACCTAATATATGGATTATTATCTGTGTTGTTTATTTTATCTAACCTCTTTTATTCATTTTCACCAAGGGTGCCAATAATTATGTACCTTACTGTAGCGTGTGTGTGTGTTTGTGTACGTGTGTGTGTTTCTGTGTGTGTGTGTGTGCGTGTGTATGTGTGCGTGTATGCGTGTGTCTGTCTGTTTGCGTGTGTGTATATATGTGTGTGTGTGTGTGTGTGTGTGTAAATATTGCAGTAATTCCTAATAGATTGCTGCAGGAAAACTAGCATCTGTTGAATTGCAGTTTGGGGTTGAAATGATTCTTACTGGGAGAAAACCCTCTGCTGGCACCAGTCTGTATCTCCACCTGAACGTGTTTCACCTCACCACATGCTTGAAAAGAAAATAGATGCACTTACTTCCTCTGCAAATTGATGTGGGTGACTATGGACAGAATAGGCATGAAGAGCAGCATAACTTTGGTGTTCATGTCACTGTCACTATGAGGTTTGGAAAATGATTAGACAATTGCAATGACTTCCATGTGCGCAAATATGCTAATGGTGACCAGATGAACCGACTTTACCTCACAGACAGACTTTTAACTCTCAACATTGTGGTTGCATCGTAAATTATTGATGTGAGATCGAAACAGGTCAACGGCATTGTTTATTAATATTTTTATTTTTATTTTTAAATTATGTGTGTGCTGCAGTTCCCTGACCTGCCGTACTTCTTTCTTTTTACCGTAATATCAACAGTAACTACAATGCTGTGGGTGAGGAAAGGTAATTTACAACCCTGGGTCTGTACAGCTTTCATACACAGTGCTTAAGTGCTGCATGCTTTTCAGTCCCAAGGACGAATGTGCAAGATGAATGTTTATATTAGAATTTCCTTGAGCGTAGATTGAACAGTCTTACGAAGCACTTCCACTTCCAAACAAAATAAGATCAACCGTAATTGTTTGAGGAATAATTGGGTAATATACACACATATAACCTCTTGAGGTTGTTCATTTCTTCACATTACGGCATAGCCTCAAATCTAACATAAATTTTGTTGTAGATTTAAAAAAAAAAAAAAAAAAGGCTAGAACTTTTAGCCGCTAATCAGGTTGCCATTTACAGATAGCAGCACGAAAAGAGAATATCAGGGACAGCCCCAGGTTGTAGTTGACTTCTTCTCTCACGGATGATAAATCTGATAGTGCAGAAGACTGTTTCACTGGCAGCTTTAAAGGAGAGAGGGCAGAATTTTTATTACAGGCTGCCAATATAAAATTTTTTCTATTGCATGTCCATATAAAACGTTGGCAGAATTTCACAACTAAACAAAATACGTGATCATGTTCACGGCAAATTAATGAGTATATTGATGGGTACGAAAGATAGAGAAGTACGCTGCATCTTTGATTTTTTTTTTTTTATCTAAAACTCATGAGGTTCAATTTCAGTAGAAAACACTTTTTGAGGAATGGTAATGCAGAGGAGAGAAAGCGAGAGGCTGAGCGATAGACCTGATAAGGGGAAATGTGTTATGCAACGCCTCGCTATTTAAATCAGCTGTTGAAAAACTTTGAGGATGTCCTTGAATTAATTAAACAAAAACAACCCTTCTGTTTCACGGTATTCTTCTTGTGTTGACTCATGGGAGGACCTGTTGGGTCTGTGTGGGCTGTGCATGACAAATGAATGTCACTAAAATGGCAGGTTGTGGCAATGAATTCTCTTCTCTTTAGCTGCCATTGGCTTGATGGACTACTAGCTTTATCAAGCAATATGCGTAATAGATGATGTTACATTTCATAAAGGAAAAACACTGCAGTGAGGCATGAAGTAATACATCAAAGTTATTTTTTATGAAATGTAGTTAAAGCTGAAGAGCAAGGGGTAGTATTACAAGAGAGGTTCCTGTGTGACTTATAATGTGAAGCTATTCAGTTATATGTCTCTAATACAGACTCATTGTGGGGACATTAGACATTGACTAAAATACTGCTGAATACTGCATGCTGTACATGTTAACATACCAGTATATGCATACTAGGGTCTAGATGTCACGGATAGACACTAAACCATGTAACAAATACTTCAGTATCTCTACACGAGGGTATGGCCATCCATTCGAAGTAATGTGTACTCAGCCTCTGTGAAATTCGTGGCCACACATCATACGGCAGTTACCAGGCAGCTGTTCGCATTGAGAGAAGACGGCAGGTCTGCATTGTTTTAGGATTTTACGCATCTGGCAACCCAGATTCATTTGTCTAAGTGTGAGCAGTATAGAGGGAAATCATTATCCCGGTGAAATTGCGGAGCATATATGCACCTAGAATAAAATGGATCCATCTGGGCCAGTACAGTACCTGGCAGATGGCCTGGTAAATTTGATTGAATGCGGAGTTTTCTCAAGCTATATACATGGCCGTCCAAGTCACTGGCAAGCCTAATTGCTCGGGGGAAGGACACTGATCATTTACCGCCGTCTGATGATGGAACACTGTCTGATGACGGTGGCTGAGCATCATGTCCTGCCTGACTAGATCCTCTCTGCGGAGTGCAAATGTTCTCCCCATGTCAATTTCCTCTGGGTAATCTGGTTCCCTCCCAAAGTCCAATGACATGTATCTGAGGGAGTGCAGATGAAAAATAGCTGCCTGAACTAATGCTGGCTCTTATCAGAAATATCATTCATGTGCGCTGTCCCTGTCGAATAAACCAATAAATTAAATGAATTTTGGGTTCCAGAAATTTTTTTGCTTTAGTACCCCCTCCGTCAAGGATGTATACCTCAATGAGATTGCTGTATCATTGACTGTATCATACAGATTGTCGAGGAGAGGAGAGAAATCCACCCTGAGTTTGGAAAAGCCACTGTGATTGGGCGCTCTTTAGGACATGCTGAATTTACATCACATCAGCACTGCGCTGTTTCTGAACTAGAGCTGCGAGCATATTCTCTCTGTTATGTCAAAACAAAATACTTCACAGTCTGCAGTGGTGCAGCCATGTGCATATTCTTCTAGTTCCCTTAGAATCAGCTCTTTAGGAAAACATCTTTATCTTACGGTTGGGAAAATACAACTCTGGTAACTGCTAATGGACAAACAGAAGCACACAGGTTTATTTAATTATAATCCTTTCGGTAAACATATTAACTGCAAAGCAGTGGCTCGTTTATCGTGCCAACAAAGGAAGAAGTCTAAATCGTGTACCGGTTCCAGTGATGTGGAGACTCATTTAGGGCACCAGTGCATGCATACATGCGTATGCAGCGCAAGTAAAACCCTGCATTAAACCCTCCGGTCAGAGCCCATTATCTAATCAAATCTTGTGTTTACACACTCCTTTCAAGGCAGATTCTTGCACATCTTAGAGGTCAAACTTCCTTCATGTGACGGACAGCACAAGATAGCTGGTGGTGTTGCATCGAAAAGGAAAAGACGTGAGGAAATGATGTAACCACACGCACCGTCAATGGTGCCAAAAGTTTATTAGCAAGCAAACACCATTTCCGCTGTCCTTGCTATCAAGCAGGTTACCTTGTAGCTGCAAAAGACACTTGAGCATTTTCAGTTGGCGTTAAGTCAACCGGTCCAGAATCACTCAGTTTTTATTAATTGTAAAGACGGTTTAGAGAATGAACAAGCGTCTAACGCAAAATTAAGGCAATAAGTTGTTTTTTTTTTCACATCCATGAATTTTTCAGTGATTAAGTGTGAAGGTTGACATCACCAGCAAGGCGATCATGCCAGCATCAATATGTCAGGATGAAATATACAGCCTAAAGAAAGCCACTAATTATGACAGAACCAAATGTTATTCATAGATGTACGGTCTTAACCCAGTGACTAACTCGTGTTGCCTTGAATAAATTCACATATGCTCTGCACATGCAAGCCTGTAGATCACAGCCTGGCATCCACTGGTGTGAAACTATTGTTTATGGTTCATTTATCTACTCACATTTATAACTTATTTTTGTCATTTTGTGTATTTATATCTGGAGTAGACCACTATGACTCACATTCACTCTACAGACATACAGTATGTACGCTAGGGGATGGTGGCAGTGTTGCCCAGGGCATAGCATTATGCAAAGCCTGTGTATTTTGGGTGCATTCATTTGGAGCTTCTTTTGAAGCCCCAATGCATAATATTAATTATGACGGAGATGTGTGTGCTTAATATTCAAAAGTGCTTGTTTTTATTCAAAGCCACCCCCTAGTCGCATTCCCATAAACATTTTGTGCCTTGTCTGCACAGTGCAGCATTCTGGAATTTTCCATTTAGCGCAGTCGTCCTGATTACACACCCCATAAATGTTGCCACTATTCTTTGTGCATGTTTCTTGTCAACATAAACTTGGAACATAAACTCGCATATGTTCATACCACCGGCAAAAGGCATATTTTTTTCCCCCAACGGCATTGCCCTCTTAAAATGTGATAAATTAATAAAGGCCCTGTGTGGCGGCATGAATATGAATATAACATGAGGTACAGGGGAGAGATTCCTGTGTTCTCTTCCATGAAAATGGTTTCACTGCACAATGTGCCCATCTGTCCATGACACAGTCATTTCCAGTCAAGAATTAGGTCCATCATCCTGCCAGTCTCACACGAACGTGGAGATCAACGTGCTATTAATGGAGATAAGCATGGGCAGCCTGCGTACAGCCAGGGGCATTGATTGTTACCTGTTTGTCCTTTTTTGTAATGAAGCAGTCCGACCGGGCGCTGATTGAGCATGCAAATTGCCCGCTGCTTTTCACTGCCTGTCATTCTCGCATATATTATCTTTGTGACCAAGTGGGAATTAAACTTGTAAATTGGTAGGTGGAAAAGAAGTTAGCACATTCTGGATGTACACATTTGTATCCGGGAAGCTCGCGCCACTGAAGGTGTTTGACTAGCCTACACAGGATGTAGTCACGAGAGAAACTCTTGAGGCCTGAAAAACAGTTTTAGAATTTAGTCTCATAAAAATTTTAACACCTTTTCTCCAACAGATGTTTCAAAGATTGTACTCATAAAACACAATTGCTATTTAAATGACAGGTGAGAATGATAAGCCATATGGAATGGATCATGACTAAAATTATGTCACACAATGCTTGAGTTTACATCGGCAAACCTCTAAGGCATTTTGTAAGCGATAGCTAGCCAGTTCTGCGACACTCATAATACCTCATCATTATCTTAGGGCTCTCAGCAGGTCCTGACACACCATACTGCTCTACCTCCACAGCTGCACTCCGACATGGACAAAGGAGACGGGAGCGTCAAGTACGTGCTCACTGGAGAGGGTGCGGGGACGCTGTTTGTGATCGACGAAAATTCAGGTGACCTTCATGCCACAAAGGGACTGGACAGGGAGGAGAAAGCTAACTATACCCTTCGTGCTCAAGCAGTCAACCGGTTCACTGGCCGTCCCCTAGAACCCTGGACAGATTTCATCATCAAAATTCATGACATCAACGACAACGAGCCAAAATTCACCAAGGAGGTTTACACTGCCAGTGTCCCCGAAATGTCTGAATTCGGTATGTTCGAAATCCGCTAGGTACAAGCTTGTGAGTGCAATTGGCTGATTATAATACGCTGTTGAAAGCCTGTGAATTCTCACTTCACAGGGTAAATGTTGTAAAAGAATAACCTGATGTTTATTTTTTTTTCATTGGCAAAAAATTATCAAGGTATTTTCAGAAACAACTCTGCAGGCCCATAACTTGAATTTGCCGTTATTAGTTTATCACTTGCATGTGTGAAATTGATATTTCTCACTGATGAACTGTGTACATAATTATCCACCTGACTCATCTAATATAAAAGCAGAAAAAAAATCTGAGAATGGGGGAGACGGCAATATCGCGCATAGATGCTTTGAGCTGTTGATTTATGCAAATCAATTTTCTGTTATAAGTTTTATTTGGTAATGCGGTTATGGTAATAATCCAGCAGCCCTCCCAAGATGTGTGAAATGAATGCCTGTTTTTTCATTGTGATCTCACTTTGAGTTTATATAGACTCATTGAATGTTCTTTTTTTTATAGGGAAGAGTGTCATACAAGTAACAGCCACGGATGCAGATGATTCCTTGTATGGGAACAGTGCAAAACTGGTCTACAGCATTTTACAGGGCGACCCTTACTTCTCAGTGGAGCCAGAAACCGGTTAGTTTCTACCCTATGGCTCTGGCCTGGAATTTATTAATTATGCATGTGCCTACTGTGTTTCTATTTATGATTTTTTTGAAGCAAGCTTTGAAAGGCAGTGGCACAGGAACCATTGAGTGGTTTTGTGAGTCTCTTTATGCAAGTAGGCCAGTGAATTTAATCCCTGAGAGCTCTGGAGCATTTCCCACTCACCTTTATTCTCCAACAAAGACAAAATGGACACTGAATATCCTTTTGGCAGATTATCACATGGATGTAAAGCGATACGGTTTATCCCCGGGAGTGGCTTTGGACGATCAACGTCCGTGTCACGCAGCAGAAATGACTCGCGGGAGGGTTTTAGCATGCGTCGCTTTTATTGAGGGGGGGAAAAAGGACTGCAGAGCTCTTGCTGCATCTTTGGCATGGGGCCAGTTGGCATTATTTTCACGGCCAATGACTAGTGTGAATCCAGTCTCGTCCTTTCGCCGTTTCTGCAGTGTTCACCTTTCATACACGCACACATACACGCACACAAACACACACACACGCACATATATATTTATGCATGCGTCCATTTAAAAGGCAGCGGAACAGACTGCTTGTTTTGGTCGTAGCGCGGCGCTGCTTTTCTGTTTGAGTTGGTCGACGAAGCGGCGCGGCTTCTCGGAGGGACTTTAAACGCAGCACCAGTGGCTTTAGTTTGGACTGGTTGCAGGTGCTCATGCTGCTTTGCGCTTTTTCTAATCTGAAGTCAGTTACTGCATCAGTGAGTTCAGCACCGTTCCTGTGCTTATTATCAGGAAACATTCAAACGAGAAGAGATCAATCAGGCTCTGCGGGGCGTGCGGGGGAGATGTCTGACTGAGAGGACAGGGCTCGAGGGGGCGCAGTGCCCGTGCGGGGGGGGTGGGGGGGGGGGTCGGCCTCGGGATTACAGGCACTAACAGTCTCCCTGTCCTTCCTCCAGGGATCATCCGAACAGCCCTCAGCAAGATGAACAGGGAATCGCGGGAGCACTACCAGGTGGTGATCCAGGCCAAGGACATGGCTGGCCAGAGGGGCGGCCTGTCGGGCACCACCACCATAAACATCACCCTGACCGACGTCAACGACAGCCCGCCTCGCTTCCCTCAGAGTAAGCCGCTTCGCTCCATTGGTCAATGCAAGCTCTGCATTTGTTTTGCCTTCCCCACTTATTCTCCGCCCCTTCTGCACTGTACTTCAGTCTGGATTTGTCCAATTCATGCCCCGCCTGGATCACTATTAGTCAAACTGATGACTGACTTATGCCTTATCTACTCATACTGCACCTTCACACACAGTCACCCAATTTTTCTGTTATTATTATGATTATGAATGAATTAATGAACATTGCATTGTATATAGCACCGTCTCATAGATACGCAAAGCCTTTTATGGTCATATTGGGTAATCTCATCTCACCACCACCAATTTGCAGCACCGACTTGGGTGATGCGACAGCAGCCATTCCGAGCCAGAACACTCATCACTCATCAGCTTGAGGTGGAGAGGGTGAGGACAAATGGTATTGCCAATTAAATCGGGGATGTTTATTATTTTAATTATATCCCTGAGTTTTTGGGGATTCACCTTGGATGCCGCCACCCCCTCAGATCCTTCGTCTCAGCGTGATAAATGGAGCTTTAGGCGTTTGTTCAGTCAGGCTGGTCACAAGCCTGTTTCTGTCCAATCATTCTTAACTTTAGCTCCTCCCACCTAATTGGTGAGCTTTTATAACCAAGGCAGTGTTCTTTCATATCTCTGGCACCGTGCCTTCTACACCACTCATACTTGGGTCACTAAGAAATGTTTCTCATCTCCCTCCACCTCGACAGCCTCCTCCTTTATAATTTCATTGTTCATCTTAAGCAGCGCTTGTTCATATCATGTTCAATAACTTAAACTTTCACGAGATTTAAAAGAATCTCAGGCTCTGCTGGGGGGGTGATCTCAGGGACTGTCTGTGTAATGATTGCTCAGATTGTTCCAGAGAATCGCTCGAGCAGAGTCACCGCCAAACTCAAATGCAGGTCGTCCTGCAATAAATGGCTGAATCTGACGTAAGTGTCCTGACTGAACTAGAACAGTTTTCTTGCCAGTCACATGGAACTTCATGTTCATTCCTTGTGCATAGAGGATGGACCCTATTGTTTTGTGTGACACTGCGACCTTTCCTGGAGAGCCACAACCAGGTCAAAATTTACGTTTCCAAATGTAATAATTCCAATCATTTTGACGGGAATCATGTCAAACTTCTGACTGTTGGTGGTGCATAAAGGAGGAGGGTTCTTGATGTTTCTCATCCTTTGAACTTTATGGTAGTGCCACCACCAGGACTAACTTCAGTTTTTTTCTTTTTTTTAAGTTGCAATAACTGAAACAGCTTCAATGGGCTAAAATCATGTAAAATCTGCTTTTGACATTCCTGGTCCATTGAGGAGGAACTTCATAGATTTTCATGGCTTTATTTCTTTAACTGTAGTGCCACCACTAGGTGAAGCTACACTTGCAGAAGCAACAAGTCTAAATGTTTTAATTGGAATCGGATAAATTTTGCTGTCAACATAATGGTGCACAAAAGAGCTATCTTATTGATTTGGTGACACTTTGACCATTCCTTTTACACCATCCTGAGGCCAAACTTAAACTCTCTCAAGAATGCAATAAATCAAATGGTTCTTAAGAGCATCAAGCATGAAGAGTCCAGAGTCCTTCTTCCATTGGTTTTCTAGACCCTGTATTTTTTCCTGTAGCACCACCATTATGCCAAACTATGCATTTTTCCTATGAGGAGCATGCTATGGTTTTACCTATATATTCTGCTGTTGTCCACTAACAGCACGTATCTAGGTATTATTACCTCCGCCAAGGAGGTTATTTTTTTGCTTCCGTTTGTTTATTTTTTCACCCCGCCCACAAAGAATGTTGCGCAAGGGGTGTATATGGTTGTCGCGTTTCTTTATTTATTTATTTATTTATCTGTGTGTCTGCTTGCACTCTACAGGCCACAATTCTGGATGGATTGTCTTCAAATTTGGTAGGGACAATCCTTTGGCAGAAGGGAAGAAATCATTAGTTTTTGGTGAAGATCGGGCGGGGTGATGCGGCCTTCCGGACACACCCTCTAGTTTGTTTGTCTGTGTGTTAGCAGGATATCCAAGGCTCAAAATAATTTTTTTGCTTGCGTAGCAAATTGCTAATCAAGGTCTTGATTTGATTAGCAGTTTTGGTGCTATGTGTAGCAATTTTTGTTGCACCAATTAAGGACTTTTTTTTGAAGAATAAAGACAATTTTTCACTTTAAAATTGAGTTGGTTTATTTACCAAAGCAGTACAAAATAACACAGATCTCCCTTGACCCATCTGAACCCTGATGAAAGATAGGAAACTAGATTACACACTTAACTTGACTTAGTCTTCATCTTCTTGGGCTTGAGGACAAGGAATCTACATAAAACAGTCAGCAGCCTGAATGTACCAACATTGCTTTACTGCTCATATTACTTTGGCTTAGTTTAATACTGAATTAAACATGTACATTCTCCAAAGTTAGTGACCATACCACTCAGTCACTGACCTGACTTTTGGCTTGAAATATGCACCGTTATATTCAGCTAGGATCAACCACTTTCAGTGCACTGCCAGTAATGTCGCCAATCACCCAGTTTTTGTTGTAATTCCGCAGCACAGTTAGCTCAGACTTATGTTTCAGGTGTTCTGTCAATTTTTGCTACCTATCAAAATATGCTACCTCGCGGTTCTGCGCTTGCGCAAACCTAAAATCTTGAGCTCTATTTCTTCATTCACATCTCAAGTATCTTCAAATATAAATATACGTCTTTTTTCTGTGCGCCTTTCGACCTTTAGCGTATATATATTTGCATGTACACGCTGGGTTTTCCTGAAAACGCAGAGATTGAATGATAATGGCATGCGGCATATGTCTTTAAACAAACTTATCCAACTCATTATAACATCAGCTTATGGTATGGTAAGATAACAAATGACAAAGTTACTACTGTACAGTAATTCATATTTCAATATTACGGCAAAAACAAAGACTTTACAATCGCTTTGCATTACGGAAGCATTTTTTGACAAGGCAGCACAAATTGTCAGAACACCGGCACAGCTTGCAATACAAGAAACGAACAGTGTTGTTGACAGTCAGTTCATACGCCAGCCCCTTCTTTTTTGGATCCAATTCTGCAATCCACCCACGAACAGTTTGAAGTTTATTCCCGACGACGTCATGACTGATTCTGCTTGACAACATCTTACCTTGTCGACAGCATACAAATCAATAGGAGCGCACGTGATGGCTGGTGTATACTTACAAAACCCAAGTCCGAGGTTGATTCTCACCATACAAGTGGCGCTCGCCATGTAGTAGAGAATGAACTGCAAATGACGAAGGATGCACAAGCCGAGTCAGCTCGAGTCACTCAGGGGAACCCAGCTCGTCTCACGGCAGTAGAGAACATGATGGACCGTAGACCGCGGCCCGCAGAACCCAGAACAGTGAAAAAACACACATGGCTCATGGCTCATGTCATTCCCATCGCAAATTGTGAATTTTTTATCGCAAATTGCGATGCGATACCATTTATTTTGAGCCTTGGATATCTCAAAAACGGTTGCATAGATTTTCACCAAACTTTGCAAGGTGTTAAAGTAGCGCAAGAGGAACAAGTGATTAAATTTTGGCATATCTAGGCCAAAGTATAGCTGAGATATAGGCCAAAGTTCAAATCCAGCTATGCTGGCAGAGGTATGGGCTCTCGCGAGTCCAGCTCTATTATGATCATTGTTATTATTATTATTGACGCTATAATGAGTATTGGCAGGCAGCAGGGTCAGACAATGGGTATCAGTTTTGCCTCATGTCGAGACAGTCGTGGTGTCAAACCTTGTCCTGGGCCTTTCTGCGTGAGTACTGAGTGTCCCTTGGGTACTTGGATTTTTCTCCCACAACCCAAGCAGTGGCTATATAGGCTATAGGCAGACAGTTAATTGCCCATAGGTAAGAGTGGGTGAGTTAATTTGTGTGCGTGCCCTTTGATGGATTGGAAGACTGTGTAGGATGTATTCCATCCTCTTGCCTAATGGCTGCTGAAATAGCCTCCTGCCCCTTGTGACCCTGACTGGGGGAAAAAAAAAATGGTTTAGACGATTGATGGATTGATGGCAGAATACTGGCCCATGTTATTTTGCTGCTGCCTCTGTTAGAATGTGATTAAAAGCAGACATATACTGTTGGATGGAAAAGCCATCAAAGCGCATCATTACAGTGTGGTAATCCCTAGTGAATGAATGAAATTGAGTTCTGCTCTTTGGCTTTCATTCTCGACTGTATTATCCCTTTATCCATCTCTTTCTCAGAGCGTCCTCCATTTTTTTCCATCTCTTTCCCTATATCTCAGTTTTAATTAACACCCAGCGGTGTGACATAAGTTTGCAGTGTGAAAGCAGACGTGAAGGAGAGATAGAGAGAGAAAGAGAGAGAGAGACTGAGTCAGAGCTCACGAGGCAGCTTGCGGTGTGATGCTGCTCTGTCTCTTCTTCTGTGGTGTTTTTCGCACCCCTCTGCTGGGAGTTGCGAATCTGCCTCGGGGAGGCTTGCTAGAATCAGAGACACCAACGCTGATGAGCCAACCCTGCCCTGTCCATCAATTAAACAAAGCTACAAGTGCAGGGCCTGACAGTCCAGCTCTCTGAGTCTGTCGAAGAGAGGGAAGTTGGAGTTCTCAGTCCCACATTAATACCTTGAGCCTCAGAGACAGTTCCTTTGGCTTATTCCAGTAGCAGTGATGACAGAGAAAGCAAGTAACTAGTGCCTGAGTGGGAGTATCATTGGTTCACCCTGCCACTTAATAGACGTGGAGCAGTGCCAATACAGAAAGTCAAGAACGACACATTGGAGCAGCGAGCATAATTAGCAAAGGCGGAAAACACCTCATACGTTGGCTGCCTAATGCCATTTTTGTGGAGTGGTGCTAGCGGAATGTAGTCCCTGCCGGAGATACTCTGTCAGGCCCACATTGGCTGATGTTTAGCTGGGCTTTGGCAGCAATGTTGGTAGGATTGGGCTGGCATGCTGCATAATAGCTGGGAACCTGGATTCAGGTCGACTACACCTAAGGCTGCAGGTTTAGTTCCGCAGCAGGACGCTGCTGTACCACCCTGGGACACGGTACTCGGTCATCAAATGAGCTTTTTGCGAAATGTACTTCCCCAATATGCTAGTCCCTCTCAGTAAGTACGCCTGCTAAATGCCTCAAATACAATGCGGTTTATGTATCATTGTTCGCAGCTAGCATGAATGCCCATTTGTCTCATTAGCATGGTGCCGTTTTCTGAATAATTGTTAACCTTTGCTTGTGTCTGTGTGTTGTTTCAGGTACATATCACTTCAAAGTTCCAGAGTCCATTGATGTGGGGGCTCCTGTTGGCAGAATCAAGGCGGAAGACGATGACATCGGCAAGAACGCTGAGATGGATTACAGCATCATTGGGGAGGAGGGACAGGGTACCTTTGACATTGTGACTGACAAGAAAACGCAGGAAGGACTCATTATTGTCAGAAAGGTAAATAATACCTCTTCGTCACTATTTGGAATGCTGTGCTAAAAATCACAGATAACTGATCCTTAACCCCTGGGACAGTCAGGGTAGACAGAGTTTTGCCTGGAAATAAGCAGTTCTCCAGGTCCTAAACGCGTATTTCTTTTCCCCAATGGGTTGAAGCTGTTTCTGCTGGGTGTTTTGGTCTGTGCTCTCCGGCAAAGATATAATTGCCATTACAGTTGCAAATTGGCCTCTGTGTCTTCTGTCTTCTCATCCCTGTGGTTTCTGGTTCATGCTGAGATCAAAATACGCATGGAATCTGTGTTGTGTTCTCTCATTTGCTCTCATTGAAATTCCCTATTCTTCATGAAAGTCTGTCATTTCTTATAAACTAGAAAAACATTATTCATCCACCCTCACTTTGTAATTCCAGCATGTTTCTACGAGGAGTTTTACAGCTCTGCATGTTCGGTTTAACTAAGGGCTTACTGTCCTTCCAACATTAATGCTTCTGATGAAGTTAATCTCTTAACTTCAAATCCTCAGTGACGTAAGCTTATCTTTAACAGCGATACTCTTCAGTGGAAAGTACTGGGTATATATAACAGATATGACAGAACAAGGAGATGTGTGAAGATATAATGGGCACCATTGAATGCAAGGATTAAGATATGCCAGAATCTTTCACAGAATGTCAAGCTCTAATCCTGGAGGAACTTCACATCTGCAGTGTTCTGTTGTAAATAATGAAGTGAATGTTGGGAAAATAATGAGCATGACCCTTTTTTAGCGTGTGGCTGCTTGTAACAATATGTGGCCTGGTTGTGATCAAGTTGAGACTCTGAGTAGTTCCTGGACTTGCCACCTCGAGTGAGATTCTGTAATAGTTGACGGGTAACAGTCATTTTATCATACTTGGCCACTGGTGACAACATGGGACGGAGTATTATTGTGCCTGATCTCGTGTGATGCTTGATGACCACGGGAGCGCGTGTGACAGCTGGTACTCGTGTGATCACAAGTGACCTCTGCTGACAGCCTGTGACCATCTGTGCCTGTTTGGAACCATAATGCGACTCCATGTTTTGGCTGCCAGCCTCTGGACTTCGAGAGGAAGAGGAGCTACACGCTGCAGGTGCAGGCGGAGAACACTCACCCCGACCCACGCTTTCTCCCGGCGACCTCCTTCCGAGACACCACAACAGTCCGCATCGCGGTGGACGACGTAGACGAGCCTCCAGTTTTCGAAAGGCCCAGCTATATTATGGAGGTGAAGGAGGACGCCCCCATCAGAACACCCGTGGGCTCAGTCAGTGCAGTGGACCCTGACATCCAACACACCCCAATTAGGTAGGCCTGCAGTCCAATTCCTCTCATTAATTTCCTGTGCCAATGTCACATCCTCTTTCCTAATTCAATAGAGGTGTGAATTATGAGACCTCTTTCACCAAAACCATTTGTCCTGAGCTAGAAGTCAGCAACTCACATAAAATAACTACTGAGACTGTTCTTCTTTTTTTTTTGAAAAGAAGTGCAATACATTTGGTAGCTTTTAAGTAAACTTCAAAGGCAAATTTGAATACAAGAGAAAGCCTCATTTCCGTTGTTCATAAAGGAGAATAAACTTCTGTGTCTTTTTTTTTGATGAATGCTTGGTAGTTTAGGGAACACATCCTCTGAAGTGTCACATAATCCCTCTTGCTGATTACAAAGCTGACTCAGTAATTTCCTCTGGAAATATAAGATGATGTTTCAATATTGTGGTGCCGCTCTCAATCCTTGTGAGCAATTTTATTTCTACAGATATTTATGACATCATCTATATTAGCTTTTCACTGTTTACCAGAAGGGGAAGTGTGGTCAAATTTGTTTTGGTGGAATGTTATCTGACACGCAGCACTGCTCTGTGCTGCGAAGAGACAGCTCTGTGATTTTCTTTTGCTCTAAAATGCGGATACTGTTTAATATTTCACTCATGAATTCATTGATAGGACCTTCAGAACTATTTTCATTAAGTTCTGCTTACTGGGATTTGCTCCAGTCTATTTATCCTTGTTGGAAACATCAGTTTTTATATTGTACATGAGTCCATGTACAGAAATTGAGTACGTTTCAGAGTAGCAGTCAGGATCGCTTGCCAAATTGCCTTTATGATTTCATAATCCATGAGGGTTCACTTGCAGTATTTCATGCCCATTTCTCCTCAAGGGCCTTTTCTTCTAAACTAAATGAAATCTAAACTAAATCTTGTTCATTCATGTTTGCCGGATCAGTGATGAGCGTGGTAATGAAAAATAAAATTCCTGCCCGCTCGCAAAACCCATGCCGTTTAACACTGAACCTGTCTTCCTTTATCTATCCTCACAGATAACAGTGTGCTGAAATGTAGCTGCTTCATACCGGCGTGACTGCCAAAATCTGTTACTACGCCGGAGCTTAATCTCTTGCTGTGGGCTAGGATGAGGGATGTAGAATGTGCTGGAACCATTTGCAAAGCTGCTGTGCGCTATACCACAGTGAACAAACACATTCACTCCGGGAATGAAAGTGTCAACACTTTAAAAGGGCAATTAAAAGTCTCACTATCTACCGGGAGCTGCAGGGCCTACGCTTAAACAGAGTCATCAGCCGCAAAGTTCAACAGGCAGGAGCTGAGCAGAGAGTGGCGATTAGCAATGGAGTCGCACTGCATTAGCAAACAACAGGGCTGCCTGATAATCACATGTGGCAGAGAAAATGAAATAAATTATGAAACAGCAGCCAAATGTAACAGTTGATCACTAGATGAAGCAGTCAAACATAATGACACAGGGCTGCGATGAAAATTTAGCTCCAACCTACCGCAATGGCATGCCCTGCTGTGCTTGCGCTAGCCAATCGCCACATCGCCTTAGGCGAAGCCATATTCTGCATGGCGATGGCTTTTTTTAGCCAGTTCAGCCACTGTGGCGAAGCTAAAATCCACTGCAGTGATCAGATTAGGCGGATACGCATCGCAAAATACGAATCAAATTTCAGCAGTTTTGACAAAATGTTAATCATCATAACAATCCCTTCGCTGAAAATACGATTTAAAACATCCTAATGATATTTCATTGATCCCGACTCCCTGGCCTGCGAACTTCCGAGTTCCCGAGCCACATAGCAACAGGAGAACTTTTCGCGACTTTGCTTGGCTGGAAAATGATGTTTATTTGCATACCAACCAATCAGCTTCTGGGGAGCGCATGCATGCGCTAGGGAGGCTTTCTGGCATTGTCATAATGTCTTGACTGCAGTGTGAGCCATAGTGTATAAAATTAAGTTGCTCTTTGGATATAGCCACCTAGTTCGCTAGTAAGCTAACTAACTTTAACTAAAGAAAATCTTTGTAAATGATCATCATATTAAGGTGATATGATTTGTTTCTTGCCCCAAGTTGACTAACTTTACCAGCTGTGATAGGCATGTACTTATCTGAGGTTTTGTGGCAGTTTCGTCTGACTGAACTGAACTTTTACATTTTTGGGACGTTAGCTAATTTGGTAGCTAGTTGTAGCTTAGGTACAGCTTGCTGGCTAGTGAACCTATGGTAACTATGATGCCTATTGGAGAAGTTTTTATAGCTCTGATTTGTCTCTTTCAAAGCCATCGCACGCAGAGGATCTCTTTCAACATTGATGACCCGCTTATTTTACCTAAAGAGCAAACAGACAGTTTGGGTCTGAGACGTGTTATTTCATGGCTAGTTTTAGCTGCATTATCTTGTTATGCGTGCAATCGCGTATAACGTTACTCTTTAGAGTATAAAGCAAGCCATCTTCCTACCTAGCTGATGCTAGTTACGGGGAATCTTTGTAATCATTGCTATACTAAAGCGATATGATTTTGCCCTTATGGAAAAAAATTGTCTGACCTGTGTCTGACCTCCAATTTCCAATAACTCTGAATCGTCTTGACTGGATGTACGCTTTACATTTTTTACACGCCCGAATGTTCCTCCAGCCACCCAAACAGCACGGTAAGCCAATCAAAGTCAACAAAACTTCTATCATTGCAATGTGGGTTTAGGGAATTGCAAGTTCGCCGGCCTCTCCCGAAACATGCACAATAATCTCTAATCATGCAAATACATGAAGTTGTGATGTCAAAACGTGACTGAGTTGGAGAGTGCCTTGTATGACTGGATTTTAATGGGTATGAATCATTTCACATCTCTGATTAGGTAATAAACAACATCATATGCTACAGTAAGGTATAGGTAAGACAGCTGTACTGCAGGTTACAAGTAGTTTTCAGAAATTTCACAGGGAAACAGAAGTGTGCTGCATTAAATGAAGATGGGGTAGTTCAGGGTAAAATTGATGCCTTTTGGAAATAATTTGTTTTGCTTTCAGAGTGGAGTTGTATTTCTCTTTGTAATCTGTCATTAGGAAAGAAAAAAAAAAAGCCCTTTCATCATTTAAATTCTGATTTACTGTTTTTTTCTTTTTATTTTTGCTAATCATTTAGCAATTGTTCAGCACATTTGAATATCAATTGATTTAATGATTAGCAAAAAATGCTAATCAATTTTTTTCCCTTTATCTGATCACTGCACTGAAATTTTTTTTGGCAGCTTTTCTTTGAGCGATAAACTAGGAAAAGCAAATGTGCCTCCTTTTCAAGAGCGCATCCGAGTACACCCGACCTCACCGAACATTTCCGAACATTTTTTCCAATCAGAAGGGTTCGGTATTTTTGTCTCATTCGCTCCATTTCCTCCACGGCGTGCGACAAGTCCACTTGTGTAGATGAATGATCAAATATTTAGAGGTTATTACAGAAGATTGGGATGAGATATTACATAAAATAAGGTAATTTTTTGCATAAAAATTTTGCAAAACTTCAACTTTGATGGACAATACCATACCTGTAAACCAGGGACGTGCGGTCAGGGTAGGCAGTGACCTCTCCTTTTTTATTGCTAGATTTTGTCAACCTGTTTCCACGTACTATGCCTGAGTGTGTCAATCAATCAATTTGCCCTTTTTCTGGTCAATTAAGCCTGTAATGATTAAGAGGTGATAGTGACAAAAAGATTAATTTACCTTTATGCTTTGACTTGAGACTGCAAGGAAGTAAATCTTAATAATTAATTAGGAAAAAATCTCATCTCTTGGTAATTCTTTATGTTGTTTTGATCTTTTGTTTATCGGATTATGAAAGAAGACTGAAAATAAACTCCCTATTTTTTAAAAATGGCATTAAAAAGTATGTGTTTAAGGGGGGGAATATTATTGTAAACATATTGACCACACATTGAATGCCGCATAAGAAAGTTTTTAATTTTTGTTAATGGCATTGCGTTAGCTTCCTCTAAGCAAATATGAACAAACTTGCTGTCTCGTGAGCACTTTTAAGTTCGATGCACTGAGCAATAATGTCGTGGATGGAACTGGCACGCCATTCTGCCATTTAGTCTTGTAAATTAGTTAATCAATCCTCAGATTGCTAATCAAGCAAAGTAATAGAGTTATTGTTTGTCTAACGGTGAGGATTCTGCCTACCCTAACTGACCTCCGACGGCACGTCACTGCTGTAAACAGGGCCTTCTGTAGACTTGAACAATGTGTATTCTTGACACTCATACGACGAGTGAGTAGTCATTATTATTATTATTATTATTATTATTATTATTACGTTCGATCATTGACAAGTCACTTCCTTCCTGTATGATTTTATTTTAATGTTAAATATTTTAATAAGGTAATGGTAAGCAAAAAATGCCTGTTAAACTATATGATGATGCCCCTCTTGCATTTTTTATTAATTTTGCTTTGTGCGCCGCATTATGGACCCAGACCAACATTGTGGCTACTTGTGGCTAAACAATTTTCTCTGACTTTAGCCACAGTGGCTACACATATTTTTTTCCCTAGTGCAGGCACAGCCCTGCACTCTATTGCTAACCTGCTTCAGTGGGAATTAACCAGCTACACAAACTAGTTTTGGATGCTTTTTTACTGGCGCCTTAGAAGGCTTACAGTACGTCCCCGCCCTGATGACAGTTTTAACTGAAAGACCAGACTGGTGATGAGTGGCACCTTGTGTAGCGCGACTGCGCAAACATCAGTCTTCTCCCGCTGAAATGCTTTGTCTATAAAAGCAAACATTATTCTCTTTGCGAAGCCCACTCCTGTTCTGAGCAAAGGATCTTTAGGTTTTACATATAAAGCTACACTTTCTGAAAACAATAGGTTTTCTTTTGTATTTGCAAGACCTGCTCCTGCTCTTGAGCAAGGTATCTTCAGGCTTTACCTTCAGTGTGAAGCAACTGACTTTCTGTGAACTGTCACTTTTCTTATCTTTCATTCAGTCATGAAGGTCTCTGCGGTGTATTGTTTTTGTGTAGTAAGGATCAACAACTAAGTTGGGTTTTGCTTTTTCTGAAAAAAAGAAGCCATCTTAACCCTTTCATGCATGGAGGTCACTACAGTGTACAGCTGTTTAAAAGTGTTTTTTCTCTATATATGCCTGCAATTTTGGGCACTGCTGCATATTAGTAAAAAAAATCCTGACTGAGTTTATCATAATTCATGCATGAGAGGGTTAAGGTAACTCCTGACGCAGGTACCGTACATTTGTGGCTTTATTGGCAGGTACTCCATTGACCGACGCTCAGACCTGGACAGATTATTCAGCATTCATCCGGTGAATGGGTCCATCTTCACATTACGGCCTCTGGACCGTGAGGAAATCCCCTGGCACAACATCACTGTAATTGCCACCCAGTTTGGTAAGGGTCCCACGACCACCTCCAAAACCAAGAGTGACCATAGAAACTGGAAATAGAGACCATTTCAAAAACAAAATATTTTCTGAGATGGGATTGTGAACACCCTTGGTATACAAGAGTAGAATATAATGTATTGCATTGGCGTTCAAGAGGAAAATCACCTTGCCTCCTGGAAGAGCATAAAAACTTTTATAGACATCCGTAAAATACAAAATTTCTACATGACAGCAAAATATAAATATCTCAGTAAGTAAAAAGACTGAGTATTGTTCTCTGCCTCCTTGTTGGTATGGAAGCAGATAATTTAATGCATCACATCATTGCAGGCTGAGAGAAAATTCTTTGGATTCATTCTTTTTTTGTTAGCCCAGACCAGCCACATTAAATGTACGAATGAGGCAATCAATGTGAACTACTCCAGTAAACATCCAGGTGTGTAATTGAAAATGTGTAAAATATTGTTGGCTGTTTAAATCAAAGTTGCCTGCTATTGGAAAAAAATGTCATCATGCTGAGTAAGAACGTCACACTGAAGTGCTGAGTGTACGAAAAATTAATCTTCTGTGTGCATGGGAGCACGCGTGTTTGTGAGAGAGAGATATTGGGTTTCCTGCCACATATGGAGGTAGGTCCACAATTGTACTATACTTCTATCCAATTTTTCACATCTGAAATTCCCCAGAGATGGAAGGAGAATGATGAATGCACATGGTATTCGCACAGATGTTATCAGAATAATTTTAATCGCACGGATTTCTTCTTTTATGGCCTTGTATTTCTTATTTACAGTACTCGTTTGTGTTTTTGGTATTCGTCTTTCACACCACCACTCAAAAATTTGGAATCACTAATGAGTTTCATATAGAGTAAATGGAAGCAGGCAAAAATGTAGCAAGTCAATGACCCAAAACATCTGGAAAGGCAATCTCTGGAGGAGAAATGGCAAAACACTCGATTTAAACCCGATTGAGCTGTGGTGGAATCAACTGGGTTTTTGTGAAGTGTGCCCTGCTACACTTACTAACATAATAACATCCCACATACAACAACATCACAGATTTAATTCTAGTCTGCTGCTTTTATTGTAACAACTGTACAATCATTAGTTTCCGACGAACAGCTGTTGCCAACCACAACCCTAATTCTCTGTCTCTCGCAAATATGATAACTATAACGTTTAGTTACATTTTCGGTAGGAAACTGGTATTACATTCACAGGATTTTTATATTGAAAGTTGCAGACTTGTATTATGTCTGTGTGTCATCACATCTTTGGGACATCATCATTTCTGGACGTATACAGTGCCCATCTTCAAAAACACTCCTATTGGAAATATTCCAGTCCTCATAGAAATCCATTCTTGATGCCTTTATAACTTTATTATCCTGAATGCCCAGAATTTTCGGAGCAGTGATAAAGTGTCTTGGTAGACACTGATTAGAAATCATGAAAATTGACACCTGAGATATTTATAATTTACAAATACTTTACATAAAAAATGAAATAATTTGAAGAATGTCTTTGGGTTTGTTTTATATAATTTACTTTCATACTCGCACTTTAATTGAATAAAGTAGTGAGAACAACATCAAAATGTGGCAGTGTACATTGTGAAGCACTGAATAGCCCAGGAAAATATTTGTCAAAAAGCACAAATTGCTGGCTAAAATCTTTGGTCTATGTTAATATGAGATAAATTAATAATACATGCCACAGTGTATTCTAAAGTAAGAAATCTGAGCTTATATTATCATCATCAAAATAAGTACTTTTTTTTCCGTATTTTCCACAGGTAATCCCAAACTCCTGAGCCATGTGCCTGTGCACATTAGGGTGTTGGATGTGAATGACAACGCACCCACCTTTGCTACTTTCTACGAGACGTTTGTGTGTGAGAACGCGAAGCCAGCACAGGTAAGGAGTAACAAGCAATTCACAAGTTCAGATGAAACCTTCCGAAATTGCTTTCCTTATTGATACTTTCCATTATTTTTCGTTTAGCCCCAGCCACCAAGGAAAACCCAGCCGCAATGACCAGCTGGAATTACTCCGAAAAATGTATTTTTTTTTATTAGTAAAACAAATGATACATTTTCTAGCTGTGCTACTTAAATTCCTGCAGCCTAATTTTATTGTTGCAGTATTCATAAATCCTGTGAGCCGGGGCTCACAAAAATGTTTTCCTATTGTACTGAGCTGAAAGGCCCTATGTGGTGGTTAAAAACAGTTTGTTGGACTGAAAGGCAGGCAGTGCCAGAGACTGTTGATAGTGAGTCACAGCAGGAATGGTGACACGTGACAGTGTTCTGCAATAACACATTACCACCCTATTGTAATCCTTTCCATGTAATTCTCCCTTCATTTGCCTGCCCCTCATGCTGGTGTGGGCCAGGCCTTGTGTTGTGTGGCATTATTGCTCCAGGTTGACTTCCCCAGGGCTTGTCCCTGTCGGGGAGCCTCTGTTGGATGCAGGGGAGTGATCAGTGCACTTGTGTCCGGAGTAATTAACACCTAGTCATCTGCTATGACCGTGAGGACTCCCACGCACATTGAGACAAGAGGTAGAGCAGGCCTGTGATTGGCCCGTTCAGCAGATGGCTCTGAAAAAGGTGCTGATTTGGATTCCCACCTCAGTATCTCACCTCGAGCCAGCATGTGCCAACCTGCCTCGATCAGGAAGACACTTCAAGCAGAAGACACACGTGTGCTTGGACACCTGCACACAGACACAGACACACACACACACACACACATAGCCGTGCACCTGCACATCCAAATCCACAAACACACGCAGACTCACGCACCTGCTCTGCGTTGTGAATACAAATTGGAGGTCCTTAGCAAAGCCAAAGCCATGAAAGGTTCAGGCATTTTCATTAATGAGGAATTTTCTGAAGCTGTTCAACAGAAGCAAAAACAACTTCTTCCAGCCAGGAGAGCTGCCAGAGAGCAGGGGGAGATTTCCCACCTGCGGTATGACAAACTCAATGTACAATCATCATCTCAGAAACCTACCCAGAGGCCTGGCAGAACATTGCTAACCCTCTCACCTCTGAAAATTAGATACTATTCACAGACTCACACCTGCGTGTGCACGCACTCACACAAACACACTTGTACATGCGTGCGCACACACACACACACACACACACATTGTATCAAACAGTAATTTTTTTTTTTCCCCAAAAATCTCATTATGTTGGTCTACTCGTGAGCACTTCAGTGCCGATGATGGACTACATCTCTCTTTGTTATTATTTGTTATCGCTGTCACAATATACTCTCAAACTCAACTGTTTATTGTTCTTGCTGTGAAAAGTATTACCACTTAAGATGCAGACCTATCAGTGAATATGAAATGAATGAATTGAGTGCTAGGATTTGCACTAAGCGTGTCTCCGTATTTTCTTATAATGATATTGATTATGACATTTTTATACGCCCACTCCACTAGGTGGGCGTATATTACGATAGCTCTTGTCCGTTCGTCGGTCCATCAACTATTTATTATTCTCACTCTACAGACTACATATTTTGTTAGATTGTTTTCATTTTTGTGGTCTTGGTCAACAGTGATATGAACAGGATCCATATTGATTCTAGTGATGATTGGAACATCTTTAGCCGAGTAACATGTCATTGATAAGGCTGCCATATGAGCATACCACCACACTTTGTGTGGCTGTCTTTGTTGTCGATATTAATTGTGATTAAAGGAAGACAGCTGCTTCAAGTCATATCGTTTTCAGTCCCTTGGAATAATTCCCATATAGTGCTGCTATATTTATGAGGTCTTTTCATCCTGACTCATTTTTTTTAATTCTTCAACTTAAGAATCCTTATCCTATGACTATTAATAGGATAAATAGTGTACCGCTTGATATGGCAAAGCTCCAAAAAAAAAAAAAGCACTCCTGTTATTTTCATTTGAATGTTTCTAGTCTCTACAAAATTCATGATCTACTTTGCCTCTTTTTGTCCTCAGTAATTCATGAATTTTAAGTTTTCGCATTTTCAGAAACTTGATTGATAGATGAGTCAACAACGTTCTATGGCGTTCCAAAGTATCATGCTCTGAATCTCTGTTGGATTGCTAGAACTGGCAAAGGTGCATATATGCAGTGCAGTGAAAAATTATTTGCACCCTTTTCAATTTCTTCAATTTTTGCATATTTGTCAGGCTTAAATGTTTCAGATCTTGAAAATAATTTTAATATTAAAGATAACCAAAGTAAACACAAATTGCAGTTTTTTTTTGTTTTTTCTTTTAATGATGATTTCATTTATTGAAAAAAATATCCAACCCTGCCTGGCCGTCTGTGAAAAAAGTGATTGCTCCCTTAGTTACTAAATCAACAACTGAGACAAATTTAATTGATAATTGGGTTCAATTATACTACACACACCCAGGTGTGATTAATACCAGCTGTTTTGAATCCAAACATCACTTAAATAGAACCTGTCTGGTAGGTTAAAGCAGGCAAAAAGCAATGTGATGCCGCGATCTAAATAAATTCAAGAGGATATGAGAAACAAAGTCGTTGACATGTATCAGCCTGGAAAGGGTTGCAAAGTTGACAATCCAGCAAACTATGGCGAGAGCCATTTTCTACAAATGGGAAAACTTAGATTAGTGGAAAACCTTCCCAGAAGTAGCCGGCTCACCAAAATATTTCCAAGAGCATACTATGAAGAGCTTGTTTCCAAGACGCAAGAAGTGCCAAAATTACAACAATTGAGATAATACCATCAAGAGATAGCCCTGTGCTTCTTACACATGGTGCAAAAATCAGTTTTAGAAATTCATACTTTGTACTATAAGGTGTGTGTTTTCATGGTCAAAGTTTTTCTATAAAATGCAATAAGTGCCAACATAGAAAAGGCTGATTTACTCAAAATGAGTTAAATGGATATATTGCATTTTGGAAAGAAACTCTTCATATCAATGACTCATCAAGGAGGTCACAAAAGAGCCCAGACTAACATCTAAATTACTGCAGGCCACACTTGTCTCATTTAGGGTCAGTGTTCACAATTCGACAGAAAGTAAGAGACTGGTCAAAAATGGCATCCATGGGATCACTGCAAGGTGAAAATCACTGCAGACCAAAAAAGCACAAAGGCTTGTCTCAGGTTTTCTAAAAAAAAAAAAAAAGAGACATCTTTATGACCCCCAAGACTATTGGAATAATGCCCTTCGATATCGTCCGTTTTTTTTCCAGTGTTTGTGGCAGGTGAGGTGATGTTTTGTTTTATGTCGCGTTGAAGATTACATCATGGCACTTTCCGTGGTCAATCCTACCTACAATTGAGCAGGTACTACGCTGGAAAACGAGTCCCTGCTACCATAACCGAATAGAGTGGAGTCGAGTAGAGCCGGTAACATGCAGTAGAAAACATCACTAGGTCTTGAATGATCATCTAAAAGCTGCATTTTGGGTTTACTCACATTTTCTTTGTCTATAATTAAAAGTAGTCACATGATCTGAAACATTTAATATGACAAATAAGAAAAAAATGGAAGAAAAAAGGAAGGGGGCAAATACTTTTTTACAGGTCTGTATATTAGCATAATGGGATTCAGTATAATCATAGAGAGGACCTCACTCTGGATTCTGCGGATGAAGATGTTGAATTATTGTTCCGTGAAGTACCCTCCTGTTTTTGATGGTGAATATGTGATCATCAGCTGCATTTAAAAGCCTACAGATGCACACATTGGAAAATGTCATTCTAGTCTTGTTTGAGTCCTAGACAAAATTAATTGATTTGGCAAAGTTTGTTGCCTTTGAAGAGATCTCAACATTAATCTGCTTAATAGTGCCTCATTTACTCACTGCCGACTTTCTGAATATAATGTGTGCAACTTCTCTGTACCCCTTAATCACCCAACTTACGAGGTAAACTTCATCATCTGCAATGCTTATATTTACTAATTTATTGACTAATTCTTTTAGTGATTTGTGGAGGTTTGCTGCCTTTTACTCTGATATATCTGATCGTTTTCCAGTATTGTATCTCACTTCAGCATCCATTGTCAAACAAAAGGCAACAGAGAAATCTTGAAGGTTCAGATTATTCAGCAAAAGCCGCACTGACCAATTTGAGAAGCTGGTGATGTGTGCAGGAAAGTATTTACTCATGATGATGTTTATCATGCATTTCAGTCATTTGTAGCTTCACTTGAATCTATATAACGGGCCTTGGTCAGTATGCATATAAAAAAGTACATTCAGAAAACCCTTTTTAAGTTGAGGTCTCTACTAATCAGCACTGACAAAAAATAATTTGTATAGGGCCTTTTTGAGAAATCTATCCCCTGTGAATATTGCCTATAGAAAAAAATATAAAGCCACTTAAATAGAATTGCTAGGAAAAAGAAATAAAAGTTTGAGGAAGCTTCAGATAGAATAAAAATAACATGGACAGTCATCGATCAGCTTCCAAATTGGAAAAGGCATCTGCTACTCTTCTGTCCTAGTTAGTCAATAAAAATTGAATGGACATTAATTAACCCAACCAATATTGCACGTGGGTTTTAACGGGAGCTATTATGCTGTTTTTTTTTCCCAAGTTATAATATTCTTGGATGCCCAAGAGGGACATTTATAAACTTTTTACTAAAAAAAACATTGAAATCCATGACTCTACTTCCAATTGACTGATTTTGTAAAGTACACAATGAGCATGGGAAGGTAACTTCTGCAGCCTAAGCAACTGGCTAACTTATGAGGATGGTAGCTACTTTCATAGAGTAGTTTGACATGCAGTTGGCATAAAAGTTTAAATACTTTTAAAATTTATTCTTTAATGTAAAGAATAGTCCATGGCTAGTACTTATGTAGAAGCAGCCTTGAGCTAAAATTCCATGTATTGTGATTGGCGGCGCTATTCTTCCGAGCTGAATTCCATTAAAAATGGTATCCCGTTCTCTCTGTTCCTATCGGCATTTCTTGCACATTCCCTTTGGCTGAACTAGCAATGATTTCTAAATGCATCTTTGATGTGGTAGCTAACTGGCTAATTAAAGAATGACTATAGAAAGGTAATTTGTGCATGTAAAGTAGTTTTTAGCATGGCAATTAGCTAACTAGCCTGCTATATAGCCAACCGAGCCATGCAAGTTTGACTAATATTATATTTGGGATTCAATTTAAATTTAACAGAAATCTGAAATACTTACCTAGATAGCTAAAGATTCACCTTGAAAATAAACCAAAGCCACCGCTTCTTTGTATCATCCGACACTGGCAAAAATAAGACATGTAACATTATGTTGGATTGCAGTCAGCCTTTTTCAGTGACACTGTCCTGTGCCAGGAGCAGGTTGACCATATTAAGAAATCCAGCACACAGTGAGATCATACTGTGACTAGCACAAAAAAAAAAGTTTGAAATAGAGTGTAGAGTGTCCTGGGGAATCCTGGGGGTTTTTTTTTTCTCATTGGGATGACTTCTACATACGCTTTACCTCATTATTTGAACATTGGCCACATTTAATAAGAACGCCCTACATAGCATTATTAGACAAAAATATGGAGAAACATGATAGGTCACCAAAATTAGTTCCTCAACTAATTTTATCAGTGTTATCAGTGCTTTGACATATATTTTTCAAATCTTCAACAACTTGAATAATACTTGATTACCTTAAAATTGCTAAAGCAGTCTCAGTGTAAATCTGGAGGCCAAAATTAATTTAGCAACTACCTCCTTGTTTCTGTCCTTTTATGTTGAAGTTAGTTTACATTTGAATGATGAAACATCTGCTGTTGTGGAACATCCTGTACAATCACCATTTTGGATTCAGGAAAAAAATATTCTTTGGAAATAGCTGTGCTTCAACTGGATGGCAAATGTCATAGTGATTTAAAGGGGAACTCGGGGATAAATCATAATGCTGTTTTATACAAACATAATTAGTAAATAAATATTGCAAAATACAAAAATGTGGAATTTTTGTTTTCAAAGACGAGATAAATGAGGTTTTAACACGTTGACTGCCAACTACGAGATAACTCGTAATGGCGGGTCCGGGCCAGCGCTAGACTTGAAAATTCGGGGGAAATTATCCACCCCTTTATTGACAACAATTAGTCCTGGCTAATTCTTGATGGTTTTCCTTTATAAACACGTTTTCCAATTCAAGAATAATCAAGTGGCAATTGAAGACATGGTCTCTCTCCCCCATGCAATCTAACAGCAAATAATGGGCTACATTCAGTAGAGAAAATAATTTAATTACAATTAGGTCTATGCACAGGCACTCAGCAACGTTATTTTTTTTTTCAGCGAGAGCGGCATTTCAGAACTCATTTGCGAATGAAGGTAATTTCGCAAGTACCTACACCTGTTTTTGCAGCATGGTCACGCAACTTGCTGTAAAAAAAATAGACAGCTGTCAGACTGGAAAATGTAAACGGAGGAAACCACGTTACTTGTCACCAGAATTACCTTCATTCGCAAATGAGTTCTGCAATGCCGCTCTCGCTGGAAAAAAAAAAATACCGCTGTTGAGTGCCAGTGCATAGACCTAATTATAATTAAATTATTTTCTACTGAATGTAGCCCATTATTTGCTGTTAGATCGCACGGGGGAGAGAAGCTGTGTCTTCAATTGCCACTTGATTATTCTTGAATTGGAAAACGTGTTTATAAAGGAAAACCATCAAGAATTAGCCAGGACTAATTGTAGTCAATAAAGGGATGGATAATTTCCCCCGAATTTTCAAGTCTAGCGCTGGCCCGGACCCGCCATTACGAGTTATCTCGTAGTCGGCAGTCAACGTGTTAATCCCCCTAATTAGTTGTCATCTGCTTCAACGGTCGCGTGATAATGACATAACGTCACCTGAGAATGATGAACCGTCGCCCTTCGCCCAGAGGTATGCGCTGTTGTTGTGTTGGATAGTGTAATTGTCCAAGTCCATTATGTTATGACAAAAGATCGTTCAATATGGCCCATTGGCTAGTTGCACGAGATGGTGTTAAGTACTTTCTGAAATATGCAGGGTTGCTTCAACATTTACGGTTTGCTTCTGTCACGTATCAGTCTATATCAGATGCTGAGCAGATGACAGGTATATCATCCCGGATATGCGATTTTAGCTATCGCCGATATTCCCAGGATTTGGCTTAATTGTTTCGGTTTTATAGTGAATTTACTTTGACATTTTCTGATGCAAATATCTAGCTAGTTCTGCTACATCATTATGGTTTTCTTAGATGTACTCAGCTAACCATAGCTACAGAAGTGATCGTCCTGAGAGTACAACTCACGCCGAGTGGGAAGGTTAACGAAATATCGACAATATTAAAATATGCTTCGATCGAATGTTAGACTTATGAAACGGCATTTCGACGTTATGGAATATTTACACATCAATTACCAGATATTTTAACATTTGTTGTCTGTCATTTATAGCCCGTTTATCACTCATGAGTGAGAATGGCTGGAAATGTGATGCTAGTTAAAAACCCTCTCGTTTCTCGGTGGAGCAGCTGATGTCTCATTAAAAGTGCCAATGAACAAACATCAGTCACGGGTAATCGAGATAAATCTTGCGAACATCATTCTTGGTTAATTAAGCCAAATCCTGGGAATATCAGCGATAGCTAAAATCACATATCTGGGATGATATTCCTGTCATCTGCTCAGCATCTGATATAGACGGATAAGTGACAGAAGCAAACCGTTAAATGTTGAAGCAACCCTGCGTATTTCAGAAAGTACTTAACACCATTTCGTGCAACTAGCCAATGGGCCATATTGAACGATCTTTTGTCATAAAATAATGGACTGGTGCAATTACACTATCCAACACAATAACAGCACATACCTCTGGGCGAAGGGCGACGGTTCGTCATTCTTGGGCGAAGTTACGTCATTATCACGCGACCGTTGAAGCAGACGACAACTAATTAGGGGCAATAAAACATCATTTATCTAGTCTTTGAAAACAAAAATTCCATATTTTTGTATTTTACAATATTTATTTACTAATTATGTTTGTATAAAACAGCACTATGATTTAGCTCTGAGTTCCCCTTTAGATGACAAGGAATATGCTTGAGAGATTTTTTTTTCACTTATGTAAAAGCTTTTAGGACTGCCTCTCATGATATCTTATTCCCAAACCTGTTACACTATGGCTTTACTGGAATCTTTTATAAAAGGTTCTACAATTACACTCACAACAAACAGTTTGTTGATATTAATGAGAGGATATCTGATTGTGCCACAACAACACAACAACATGTGGAGTTCCACAGGGATCTACTCTAGGACCACTCTAATTCCTTATTCATGAGAGGGACTTGACAGCAGCATTGTCCATCATGTCCCAAATACTTTTTGTTGATGATATCAATTTATTTTTTGCTCATACTAATTTCTGTGTACTAATGGCGAGAGCTACCTAGTGTGGAGTGATGATAATACGCTAAACAAAATGAAGATAAATCAGAAACCAAGTTCTATTCACATATTTATTTCAGCTAATATTGGATCACAGGGCTCAAAAAATTGGGTGCCAGAATGTCCCCCGGCAACCTGTTCGTCACCCTGGGCAACCAAAATCAATATCTTGCATTTTTGAATATGCCCGAACGGGCTACCTAATCTTCCGCCAAAAGTGCGAAGTGTTTTTTTTTTAGTAAGCCTATTCAGGCCTTTTCTTGAAAAATATTTAGGTGCGCAAACATTTGCACATATAAACTATTTTTCAGCCTTAGGTGCGCTTTTTTTTTTAATACAGCTCAAATGGTGTTACAGGCGTGCAAACGCATGCCTTTCGTAAAAAGTTTAGGTGATATTAATTTTGTGAATATTTCATCTTAACAAATACAAGCAACATATTATAGTACTATTTTAATATGTAAAACTAACATGGGTAACACTTCCTTTTATTCCTACATTGTATCCTTCTTATGTAGGCTTGCAAATGTGTGTTGTAATGGTAGCTTACTGTGCATATCCTTGCTGATTTAAAACGTAAAATGCACCCTATGTTGAGATACTATATAGGATTTTTAGTCACTTTACACACTTTAACCAATATAAAACATCGGTCAGTGTCAGATATACCTGGTTTAATATCAGCATTTTAGGCAGAATTCCTCTGGTGCGAAAAAAAGCTTGCAATTTGAATCTACCGAGGAAAATGACTTTCTCTGACGTCACATGTGGTTCCCGCAGCCCATAGGTGAAGCTGGTCATTCTGTTAAAAGTGGATATTCTCGGAGGTTGCATTATTGTTTATGGTGTTTATTTTTGCGATTTTGGGCCTCATTTTAAGTATTTGGCCGGAATGGTCAACAGGGTGTTGTAGGAGGGTGCAGTAACACCAATCGTGATGGTGTTAGTACCCACAGATTCCCCAAAGACAAGACTGTGAGGGAAAAATGATCCATGCAGGCACTGGGTCTCTCAGCGCCCTGGATATGGGGGAACAGCAGGTGACGTCACAAATCTGGATCAATATGGCTAAGGACTCCCTTGGGATATTTCCAGACGTTTTTGTTAATTTTCAAAAATTGTTCTATACACGGACCACCCTTGGCAAAATAACCCTTAGGATTTGGTGTATAAAGGCACAATCTTTTAGACAAAAAAAGACAAAGGAGGTTTTGCAGGGTATAGGCAAATATGCCCACAGCCCAATTTGAACCATCTTCTGGTTATATGTACCCACTTGTGGGACTGTCCAGAAAACAGGTTTGAAATGTGAAATTTGCGTACAGGAAGTGAACTGTGACCTATTTAGTGATTTCAAGATTTTTGTGGGGCAAGGCCTCGAAAAGTCCATATTTAAACCCATAAATGATTGTTCTGAAAAACCAGATGATTTTTAATGGCTACACAACAACATGACAGACATTTTGATACCAAACATAAGTATATGTGTGAAAAACTGAAGAAGTTTCAGACAATTTTCCATTGAAAAATGCATCTGTCTTGACCAAAATTGATGCAAAACGTAGAGTTCATCTCGAAAAAACAACCAGGTTCCTATGAAAACACCTAAGATATTTTCACAAAAGTTGCTTCATATAGTTGGCTAAATAATGTGCGAGTGTCGTTAAATTGCGAGACCGGTAACATGAATCGGGATTGCGAAAATTGGAACCATCCCTGTATTTAGAAATTATTGCTATCTCCTTTGGGTATCAAAATAGGTCACTAAATAATAAACATGGAATGCTTGTTATAGATTCTTATCCAAATGAAGAGTCCTACAGTATATGTACATGATTGACGAGACATTGGCCTTCCGGATCATTCTGGATCATAACTACAATACATCTGAAACACATTTGTCCTTGTAAGATTTGAGAAATATAGATTGTTACTATATATAGTACAACCCCAATTTCGAAATAGTTGGGACAAAGTGTATATTGTGAATAAAATCAAAACGCAATGATTTTCAAATCACACCAGCCAGTATTTTATTCACAATAGAACAGAGATAACATAACGAATGTTGAAACTGAGAAATTTTACAATTCTATCCACAAAATGAGCTCATTTCAAATTTGATGGCTGCTACAGGTCTCAAAAACGTTGGGACAGGGGCCTGTTTACCATGGTGTAGCAGACAAATTTCTTGAGTTTAGCCTTTGGAATTTGATCCCACTCTTGTTTAATACAGGCTTTCAGCTGCTGGAGAGTTTTGGGTCTCCTTTGATGGACTTTTCATTTAATTATGCGCCAAATGTTCTCAATTGGTGAAAGATCAGGACTGCAGGCAAGCCAGTTCAGCACACGGACTCTTCTACTACGAAGCCATGCTGCTGTAATAGCTTAGTATGTGGTTATGCATTGTCCTGCTAAAATAGACAAGGCCTTCCCTGGAATAGATGTCGTCTGGAGGGGATCATATGTCGCTCTAAAACCTTCATATACCTTTCAGCATTCATGGTGCTTTTTAAAACATGCAAGTGTCCCACACCATATGCACTAATGCATCCCCATGTCATCAGAGATGCTGGCTTTTGAACTGAACGCTGATATCAGGAGGGGTGGTCTTTCTCCTCTTTAGCCCGGAGGACACGACGCCCATGATTTCCAACAAGAATGTCAAATTTGGATTCGTCTGACCACAGGACACTTTGCCACTTTGCTACAGTCCATTTTAAATGAGCCCTGGCCCACAGAACATGGCGGCGCTTCTGGATCATGCTGAACAATGGCTTCCTTTTTGCATGATAGAGTTTTAGGTGGCATCTGTGGATGGCACGGCGGACTGTGTTTACAGACAGTGGTTTCTTGAAGTATTCCTGAGCCCATTTGGTAATGTCAATGACAGAATCATGCCGGCGAGTGATGCAGTGGCGTCTGAGGGCCCGAAGATCACGGGCATCCAGTAAAGGTCTTTGGCCTTGTCCCTTATGCACAGAGATTTTTCCAGTTTCTCTGAATCGTTTGATGATGTTATGCACTGTCGATGATGAGACTTTCAAGGCCTTTGCAATTTGACGTTGAGGAACATTGTTTTTAAAGTATTCCACAATTTTTTTACGCAAGCCTTCACAGGTTGGAGAGCCTCTGGCCATCTTTACTTCTGAGAGACTCAGCCTCTCTAAGACATCCCTTTTATAGCCAATCATGTTACACACCTGATGCCAGTTAACTTTATTACTTGCTAAATGTTCTTTCAGCTGATTCTCTTATATATTAATTGCTTTTTCAACCTTTTTTTTGCCTGTGTCCCAACTTTTTTGAGACCTGTTGCAGCCAGAAAATTTGAAATAAACTCAATTTATAGATAAAAATGCAAAATGTCTCAGTTTCAACATTTTAGATGTTATCTATGTTCTGTTGTAAATAACATATTGGCTCATGCGATCTGAAAGTCATTGCATTTCAGTGTTTCCCCTACCATTATATTAGGGGGGCGCCCCGCCCCCCCAACAGAACCCCCCTGCCCCTCTTTTGAAGGTCAAGTTAATTAATTTTATTTTCTATATAGCGCCAGATCACAACAGAAGTCATTTAAGGATACCTGACCTGTAGAACAGGTCTAGACCTTGTCCTTTTATTAAACAAACTAAATAGCTTTATGTTATTCATCGTAAATATACGACGGCGTGTCATTTCTGTTTCTGATACGCACACACAGATACATGCGCGCGCGCGCTAGGCTTGTGCCTATCGACAATCCGATCGTGTATCAGTGATTGAGAGGACGAACGACGATGTTTTTTTTTCTTGCCGATTTTATAAAACACATACACACACGCTACAGCTATGCAGGGCCACATCCATTGTGCTCTGGCTGGCTCAGCTGACTGGCGCTGGAGCATGTGAGCTGAGCAGAGGAATTGACAGGTCTGTTGTAGCGCAACGAAAACAATGATACCCAAAAGAGTCTGTTCAGGCGCCAGGCAGCTTTACTGCCAAATTAAAAATACCGTTTCCTCGCTATAGCTGGAAAAAAAGAAGGAAACAAGCATCCCGAGGTATATTCAAGCAATATTTAAGTTAAGCAAAATTCAAAAAAGAACCTCAAACCCATAAGCAATTCACAGTGCGGCCTTTTTTTCTATGGGACAGCAAAATGATTCAAAATGGGTGCATGGAGCTCAGAAAAACCCAAATCTTTATTTAACATTCAAAGAAAAAAAAAAAAAAAAAAAGTGACAACTTCGGCAAAACAATAATTCAACTTCAGTCTAAATAAAAAACACGCCAAAGCTCAAACACAAGTTTTCAAGAATGCAAAATAAAGAAGATTGATCATTGAAATGAAAATAAACAAATGAAGACTGGGGGCAGGTAATATTTTGAGTTATTTGATTTTACAGTCTTGCTGCTGGTGCAATCGTCTGGGGCACAGGGAAGCCGAGAGCTTAAGAGCGCGTTTCCAAAAAATAGAATCGCACCGTTTCTCTTGTACTTTGTGCCTTTTGTAAATGCCCTTATGGAAGGCTGATGGGGATCTTTACTTCCCACTACAGCATCTTTTGGGCGCTATTTTAGCAACTTCTGCCGGATGATTCACACGCAGATTTCCATGTAAACTGGTCATCTGTCCCTCTTTCATGGGGACAACTCGTTTCCAAATTCTGCAAATAGGCTGCGTGGCATCACAGGGCTCGCCTTTTTTGTTTGGTTGAAACCCGTAGTATTCCCAAATGGGCGAAGTTACATTTTTCTTTTAGCACGAGCTCCATGGTGGTTGTGGTGACCTGGGGCCTCATTTATAAATGGTACACAGGCACAAAAAAGATACGTACGTCACTTTCTTTGCGGATCAGGCGCCGCGTTAGACCTGAAAATTCCGGGGCTAATATCCCTCCCTTTGTTGACAACAATTAGTCCTGGCTAATTCTAGATGGATTTCCTTTATTAACACGTTTTCCAATTCAAGAATAATCAAGTGGCAATTGAAGACACGGCTTCTCTTCCCCATGCGATATAAAAGCGACAAAATAATGGGCTACATTCAGTACAGAGTAATAATTAAATTAGAATTAGGTCAATGCACCGGCACTCAGCGACTGCATTTCAGAACTCTTCAGCGAATGAAGGTAATTTCGGCAACAAGTACGTACACCTGTTTTTGCAGCACGGTCATGCAACTCGCTATAAAAAATAGACAGCTGTCTGATTGGAAAATGTTAACGGACGAAACCACGTACTAGTCACCAAAATTACCTTCATTCACTCTGCAGTGAGTAGGAGCCGTTTAGTTCAAATAATTGTTCAGTTATGTTATATTGTATAAATAGATATATTTATAATCTTGTAAAAATTTACTGTTGTTACTGAAAGTAACACCTGAGCCCCAAGGCTGTAAACCTAGGGGAAACACTGCATTTTGATTTTATTCACAATTTACACTTCATCCCAACTATTTCGGAATTGGGGTTGTATATAGTTGTATGTTAATTTATTAGGATATAATGACACTTTCAGGATCACCTGTAATTGTGATAAGATCGGTTAACGGTGGTGTGTTCAAGCAATTTTTATTATATACAACATAATTCTTAGAAAAGCCATTTAGATGTTATCATAAACGGTTGTACATTGTATTGGTTCTTTCTCTCCCAGGCCTTGTTTTTACTCCACTGAGCAAAGCGTAGTCTGCGCTTGTGGTCACGCTTCAATGATTTTGGGAACCACAAAGCATTCAACACTGTTGTATGCCAGGGGTAGGGAACCTTCTCCAGAAAGAGCCACTGTGGGTGCAGGCTTTCATACCAACCAAGCTGCTACACACCTGATTCTACTAATCAACCTCTGGAATGTTTGTTAAGGGCCTTGATAGCGACTGAGTTATCTAGTTTTAAATTTGAATATGACAAAATTAATCGAAGACGAGTGGGCAATCCAGGCACTCACATGTGAAAAACGGAAGGAAAGATAATTAAAAAGCCCTTATTATAGTGGCTAGAACATTAAAAAAGCCAACATGTTTCAACCACAATGGGTCTTCATCAGGGCTTCAAACGACAAATGACAATGACAAAATTAATTTTGTTTTGACTTTGGAAGATAATTTGTTTAATGGGAAAAAATTTGGAAATTCTTCATAACTCAGAATTACAGCATTTTGCAGTGATGAATGTACACCACAACTTCATCATACTAACGGTCGGTGCTAAAGGTAATTACACTTTTCCTGTTGGCAGATGTGAGCGCATGACAAGGTTCTTTCCCTATTATGTCCAAGTCCATTTGCTGATTGTCCGTATTGAGTCAGAACCTGAAAAAATTTTCTCTGCTGTAATGCAAACGGCTTTTCTGCAGAACTGCAGAATTTTTCAGAAAACAGGCCTCGACAGAGAACTTTTTAACGAGGACTCGGACTATTACTCAAATGGCGCCACTCACCTCTCATTCTGGCTGCTCCAACTGTGCCTGCTTAGCTGACAAAATTGCAGAGCTCGAAGGTAGAATCGCACACTCTACCAGATCCATGAAGCCGAGAGGCTAATGGACACCATCGCCTTAGGGTCAGTAAAACTTGACTCAACTGGTGCTCAAGAGACCGATGTCTCCGCTCCCCTCCCTGCTGCTGTAGCACCTGAGATGGCGTCTCTATTGTCTCTCCCAGCTCCCCTGCTGCTCTGGCTTCGAGGCAGAAGCTCCAACAGAGCCGGCGGTCTCCGTTTCTTCCGGCTTCCCTGCTGCAGGTCATTTCCTGCCACTGATGACACCTGGGCGCGGCTCGGTGCCAAACCGAAGATGCCGGTAAGCTCCACGCCATCTCATCTTGAGTCTTGGACGGTGGTTGGTGCTCGTGGTAGGGGAGAGCGACGCCTCCTCTCGAACACCGCACTTCAGCATTCAGCTGAAGAATAAGTTCGACATTCTCGATCTGCGGGATTTCCCTACGCTGGTGGCGGAATCCCAGCCCCATCGTCCATCTCCCCCATCATCCCGTGGCTCCAAGCAGCTCCCACCACCAGGGCATGAGAGCTACTCGCGTACTAAGATGCGCAGCTCCACACCGCTGTTCACTCCAGCGCCGCAGCGGAGTGGCACAACTCAGGCTCCTCAACCCGGCCGCCGCTCACCGCCGCCACGACAGTCTCCGTCCACGATTGAGCAGCGAGAGTTGCGGGGTAAGAAGCACTCAGTGGCATTGTCTCCAGGTCCGTCTGCATCGTTGTCTCATCGCCCCTATTTTCCCCAAGGACAGCGATCATCGGCGACTCTATAACCAGGAACGTAAGTTTCATGAACGCTGTCACACACTGCTTCCCGGTGCCACAGTCCCTAATCTTGGAAAAACTCCGGGACTGCTGTGCTCACTCCCGTCCTCGATTAAGAAACTGATTTTACATGTGGGCTTTAATGACACGTCTCGCGGGCAGTCCGAAGTGACTAAAAAGTATTTTATTGAACTTTTTAACTTGCTGAGTGGCTGCGGGAAATCTGTTTTTATCTCTGGGGTTCTCCCCTCCCTGGCCCGAGGAGCGTGGCGTTTCAGCAGACTCCTCAGCCTAAACACCTGGCTCCAATCCTCATGTATCGCAAACGGGATTGGTTTTATTGACAATTTTAACTTGTTCTGGAACCGGCCCTCATTCTACAGAGCTGACGGCATCCACCCTAGCAGGCTGGGCAGCCGCGTGTTAGCAGCTAACATTCAGTATACTGTCCAGTCCACAGCAGTATCGAGTGACTGACTGTTTCCCCACTCTTCCTCTACAGAACCAGAACCTACCCCTAATTTCCGACCTTAGCCCCCCTACTGTCCACCTCCGGTACCTGTTGCTCTGAAGCTTCCTTCACCAACTTTCCCCATCATGACTTTAATTACTGACAGATCGCATTATTCAAGGCAGGCTGCCCCCAGGAGACCAGATTTGCGCTGCCTATGTCTCATAAATACAACGCCTGACAATAACCCGCAGGCAACTATCCCACTGACCAATAACACAGCAACAACCTACAATATGGCACTTTTTAAATGTTCGGTCTCTTTCAAGTAAAACATTTATTATAAATGATTTGATTTTAGATAATAAGATTGATTGCTTATTTTTAACAGAAACATGGCTGGGTGTGGACGCACCAGCAGTTCTCACTGAGGCCTCCCCACCAAATTTTAGCTCTATTTTTTCTATTAGGAAGGGTAGGAAGGGTGGTGGTACAGCTTCCATTTTTGCTGCTTCACTTGCCGTGAAGCAAATATCCTTTGATTTGTACTCCACTTTTGAATACCACGCCTTAGTTTTTAGCAGCCCTCCAATTTTATGTGTTACAGTATACAGACCACCTAAACAGTGTGGTGCTTTTATCAATGAATTTTCTGAGTTTTTATCAATAATCCATGCCTCCTATAAGATGATTGTGATATCCGGTGATTTTAACTTGCACATAGATAAGTTATCAGATCAAATATCTAAAGGTTTTATCGATCTACTTTACTCAATGGATTTTAAGCAGCACGTCATGCAGCCAACTCACAACAGGGGACACACTCTGGACCTTGTCATTAGCCATGGCCTGTCCACCAGTGTGTCCTCTGTTGTTGACTTGGCTGTATCAGACCACTATTGTGTGTTTTTTAACATCACTGGTTTTACGCAACAGGAGACCTCGGTGCGAGCTGTGATGAAACGCTATCTAACTCCGGAAGTGGCTGCAAATTTTATTGAAGTTTTATGTAAAAATCCCCCCCTTATTTTACCTGCATCCTGTGATTTCATTGTTGAAAATTTTAATAGCAAATTGAAGTCAAGCCTTGATTTAGTTGCTCCACTTGTAACAAAAAATGTAAAAACAAAGCCGACACCCCCGTGGAGAAATGCAGAAATCAAAAACTTGAAAAGGAAATGCAGGGTGGCTGAAAGGAAATGGAGGAAAAACAAATTAACAATAAATTATCAACTATTCTGTGAACAACTTAAAATATATAATAATGCAGTTAAACAGGCAAGGAATTCACACTTTGCCAGAATAATTTCTTCTCACAAAAACAACCCCAAAGTCCTCTTCTCCACTATCGATAATTTAATCAACCCCGTTTTTAATAAATACAGAGGTCCAATAACTGACTCTCTATGTGAGGAATTTGCAGCCCACTTCAAGAGCAAGATCGACTCTATTAGATCCAACATTTTAGCTAACATTTTACCTGACCAGAAAACTATTTTTAATGAAATGGAAGGTTCAGTTTTACCTGAGGAAACACTGGACAAGTTTGTCCTGGTTGATGCAAAGATGCTAGTAAATGCGACTACCTGCCTTTTAGATCCAATTCCCACATCACTTTTAAAAAAATTTTATGGGTTCTTTGAAAATGAGCTTTTAAACATAGTGAATTTCTCTCTTCAGACAGGTGTCTTTCCTGCAGCCTTTAAAACGGCAGTAGTGAGGCCACTTCTGAAGAAGAGTAATTTGGATCCTGATACTTTTAATCATTATAGACCTATATCCAACTTGCCATTTTTAAGCAAAATTTTAGAAAAACTTGTTTTTATTCAGTTGAATGATTTCTTATTTAAAAATAATATTTTCGAGACATATCAATCTGGTTTTAGGATGAACCACAGTACAGAGACAGCCTTGGTGACGATTGTTAATGATATTAGGTGGAATTTGGACTCACATAAAATTTCAGTCCTGGTGCTACTGGATCTAAGTGCAGCCTTTGATACGGTAGATCACCCCATTCTTTTGAACCGACTTAGACACCTGCTTGGTCTCTCTGGCACTGCTTACAAATGGTTCAATTCCTATCTCACAGATAGAACCTTTCTGGTAAGTGTGAATACAAGCTTTTCAGAGATCCATGAAATTAAATGTGGTGTGCCCCAAGGCTCAATTTTAGGCCCCGTACTTTTTAATTTATACATGCTTCCACTTGGGAAAGTTATCAGGAGACATGGTATCAATTTTCATAGCTATGCAGATGATACACAGCTGTATATTGCCATGTCTCCTGAAGACACACGGCCACTTGAGACCCTTTTTTAACTGCATTTTAGATATTAAATCCTGGATGGCAGAAAACTTCTTGCAACTCAACCAGGACAAAAACTGAAGTCTTAATTATCGGTCCTGAGGTTAAGAGAGAGAAACTTCTGTCAAAGCTACAGGCATTGTCATTTAAGCCATCAGAACAAGTAAAAAAATCTGGGCGTCATTTTTTTTTTGACTCTGAGCTTAGTTTCATCCCACATATTAAGAATGTTGTTAAAACAAGTTTTTATCATCTTAAGAATATAGCCAGAGTCCGCCCATTTCTCTCTCGTGCCAACACGGAGATGCTGATGCATGCTTTTATTTCTAGTCGTATTGATTATTGCAATGCCCTGCTTTCTGGTCTTCCCAAAAAAGTATATCTCAGCTTCAATTGCTACAGAATTCAGCTGCACGTGCTGACAAAGACCAGGAGGCGGGCGACATTACACGGTTTTAAAATCATTGCATTGGCTTCCCGTGTGTTTCAGGATTGATTTTAAGGTCCTTTTAATGGTTTTAAATGTCTTAATGGTCTTGCACCTTCTTATCTGTCAGATTTGCTTTTATCTTATGAACCCTCGCGGACCCTGAGATCCTCCGGCACCGGTCTCTTAGTCATTCCCAGAGTTAACACAAAAAACCTACGGTGAGGCAGCTTTCAGTATTATGCCCCACGCTTATGGAACAGCCTGCCGGAGAACCTGAGGGTCATGGAGAATGTTGAGGTTTTTTAAAGCAGGCTCAAGACCCACTTTTTTTAATCTGGCTTTTAACTAGTTACCTGTTTTCATTATTTTACTGATTTTTATAACTGGGTTTTTAGGAAACTTAGATTCTTTTTACTATAAGCTTTTAGCTCCACTTTTAGTTTGTTTTTATTACCTCATTTATTACATACGTTTTAATTTATTTATTAATTGATAGAATTCTGTTGTTCATAATTTTATTATTTTATGTTATTTGTTTTAGCTTGTTTTTTTTTTTTTTTTTTTTAACTCCAGTGTTTCCTCAGTGGGAGCCGTCTGCGTCGGGGGCGGCTGTTGATTGTAGGTCCTGCGGCGCTGGCTTGGGGCCCCCCCCGGTGGGGTGGAGGTCCATGCCTTCACCTTATGGGGGTGGTGGGTGGCCCTTCCTCCTGCCTGGGGTCGCTGTTCGACTCCATTTTAGCGGCCGGGTTCCTGGGAGAGGCTTCCGCCTCTTGACTCAGACGGCTCCCTAAGATAGTGTTTCCTCCTAGGTTCTTCTGCGCTCAGCCTTAGTATTCTTTTTAGTGTGCTTGTTTAATGGAAATACGGTGAGGGTTGGAGTTGGAAGGGGGGAGTGGTGGTGTGGGGGGGGTGGTTCCATTTTATTTACTTATTTTATTGTTTTAATACCTAATTTGTCTATGTAAAGCACTTTGTGCTACATTTATTGTATGAAAAGTGCTCTATAAATAAAGTTTTGATTGATTGATTGATCAAAACGGGATCGTTCAATAATTTTCCCCGCTGTAATAGCAGGAAGAGTCCAGTTCAGTTTGCAATAAAATGTCTGATTCTACAGGTACAGGTATCATCTGAAAAATTCAGTTTCGTTTATCAGAAGTGTTTAGTAAGTCTTTATCATAGCCTAATGTGTCCAGACTTCATATACTGCAATATCGTCTGGGGAACTATTTATGCCACTCACCCTTGTAGGCTTTATAGTTTACAAAAAAGGTTTTGCAGACTGACCGCTTTTAGCAGCAGGCAAAATACTTTTTTTTTTTTACCATTAATATATTGAGGGCTGACTGCAATAAACAGTTATGCCCAGATGTTATATATTGGACATAACTGTTTATTGCAGTCAGCCCGCGATATCAAACTTTTACTTTCATTTGTAAAATTTTGCATCAGCCTACTTTACTTCCCATGCCTTCTAACGTATTTTTTAACATCTAACTGTGATGTACATTACATGTAACATGAGGCATGCCAAATAGTCACACCTCTAAGTGTTTTGTACTTGGCTTGGTTAATTTCCTATTAAATATAATGGGGTTCAGCAATGGAACAATTACATTGAAACTGCAATCTCACTCAAGAATTCAAAGGTCCTGTCTGATGAAACAAACTATCCTGTTTCCGAACTAAACTATTTGACCATAATTAAGCCTTCTCTGTCACTCTTTGTCAGCAGTTGATTAAACTCACTTGCGCACGAACACACACTCACACTCTCTATTAACTCTTAATCAACTGTTCTGTTAATTTATGTTTGCTTTTTTATTTTTCTAGTTTGCTTGTTTGTTTACTTTTGTGGATTACATGACTTCTGTATTTGCTCATAATGCTCACTGAGGTGATATTCCCTCTATAAGGCCTAGGGCCTTTTTTCAATCTCACCTGCACAATCTTTTGGCGTTGTTTACTTGTAGCTTTGTTTTGTGTGTAAATAAATAATACTATGAAAACATGCATACACACACAAACAGACACATACAGGTATTCAGTGACACACACACCCATGCCTGGATGCATTTATGGATATGCACATGCTCATTTGCCACTTTCTTTGGAGGATTGGGCTTTTTTAATATTCATTTTTTGCCTCAAGCAAGCAATCCTTTTTGAAACTTTTCTTTTATTGAAAATGGAAGAAACGAAAATATGCCGTCAGAAGGGAACACCATCTGAGCAGAACAGAGGTGTGTAAGTACACATCTCAAATGTGTACCTACAATTGAGCTTTAAGTGCTTTATAAAGTTCTGTTTGATTTTCCCTTCTGTTCAGTGCCCCGAAAGCACAGAGCATACACTAGGCATGATCAAATGGGGATACATTTGAGTTACAGTGATAGATATGAGCTAGGGGATAGATGTGTGACGGATGTTCACCAGTAAGCATATGTATGAGCTCAAGAATTGATGAGAATGAGGGGTTAGATATGAGTTGTGGAGGACAAATGCAAGGGTATGGGGCAGTTGTGAATTACAGGATACATATAACCTTGGCGATAGATACGAGCAAGGAGGGAAAGATTTCTGCTAAAGGATCATATATGAGCTTGAGGATGGATAGGAGCTCAGAGATAGATATAAGTTCAGAGATATATGTGAACTTGGGGATAGATAAATGCTAAAGGACATATATGAGCTTGAGGGTTGATTTGAGCTCAGAGATAGATATGAGCTCAGGGATATATGTTAACTGGCGGATGGATTTGTGCTAAAAGAACATAAGTATATGAGCTGGTATGTAGACATGAGTGAAGGGAGCGGCTTGTGCTACAGGGACATATGCATACTGTATGAGTTTAAATGTTTTATTTGAGTTCAGGGATAGACGTGAACTAGATACATGCTAAAGGTATATATTTGTATGAGCTATGGGCAAATATGAGTTAGGGAGGGTAGATTTGTGCTACAGGGACAAATATGAGCTGGGGGTGGATATGAGGTAGGTGGGGAAGATGTGTGCTACAGGGATGTACATATATGAGCTGGGGGTGGATATGAGGTAGGTGGGGAAGATGTGTGCTACAGGGATGTACATATATGAGCGGGGGGTGGATATGAGGTAGGGAGAGTACATATGAGCTGAGGGTACAGATATGAGCTGGGGGAAATAAGAACAACTCTCTTGGGTTTGCTGCCATTTCATGGCCCGTTGGAGTCCAGGCTGCCAGGGAATCTGTAAAGCCAGCACCCAGGCTGTTTTATACTTTGTCTGTGTCAGCCTGAGCACTGCCTGATAGCAGCAATAAAGTGCATTTCATATCTGAACGCTTGCAGGAATGTGGGGGGACGACATTCATGGTCATCCATCAAGATGTGATTTTGGTTTGGTTGTAGTTTTACTTTCTTTTGTTCTGTGCAATTTGAATTTGGTTGAGTTAGGGTTTATTTTGGGCTGGGATTGAAGCGGAGAGAGTTTGATTTGGGTAGGGCTGGTTTGGCTGCGCTGTTGTGTTGGGCTGGCGCTTGTTGAATTTTATTTTAGGCAGGTTGGGTTCCAGCTGGTTTGATTTTAGCCAATGGTGGGTTCTGAATTACATTTGATTGTATGTATGTATGTATGTATGTAAGTATTTAGATTTTTTTGATTCAGTTATTTTGAATTCATTTTATTATTGAATTTTACTTACTTTCCTTTAGCTTAGTTTTGGTGCCTCAAAATGGGGTCAAATAGGAACAATATACTGTATCATCACAGTTAAATCTACCTAGTCAGGGTTGATTTTGCACTATAAATTGTGTGTGCATTTTCCAAGTTCAGCCTGGTTTTGTTTCTTTTATTACACTGCTGTTTCGCTCAGGCTTGGTTTGATTGATTAGCCTGAGGGGTTTTATAATTTTGTATGACAGTGTCATTTTTTTTTTTTTAATTTGCAGAGAATACAAACGGTGAGCGCTGTGGATGCAGACAACCCAGCCGGCGGGCACAGGTTCTTCTTCAGCTTAGCTCCCGAGAGCTCAGCAAAAGCCAATTTCACCGTGCGAGATAACAGAGGTGAACAGCGCCCCCTGCAGTCCCCCACCCTCACTTTATCACCGTTATCTCAAACAGGCATACGTATGAGCGTTTGTGTTTGTTTGCAGATAATACAGCTGCAATCCTGACGCGCCGCGGAGGCTTCAGTCGCCTGCAGCAGAACATCTATCTGGTTCCAGTAGTGATCTTAGATGGGGACTACCCCATGCAGAGCAGCACAAACACGCTGACGGTGCGCGTGTGCGCCTGCGACCGCGAAGGAAACATGGAGGTGTGCAACACGGAGGCCGAGGCGCTTACCGCCGGCCTCAGCACCGCCGCCCTGGTCGCCATCCTCATGTGCATCATCATCCTACTCCGTGAGTGTCCCATCTGTTTCCAGGCAACGATAGACGAGCTGACCTTCGCTACAAGCGTCCGTTCAATTATGATGGGCCGAACCTATTCAAGGCTGTTCCGTAACTCTACATTGTAGTAGGGGTCACAAATCAGCAGATTTCAATTTAATATATAATGTGTCAGTATGATGGCAGTGGCCTTGGTAAAATATCTCTGCATCCTCACTGACAGTTGAATGCATTTCTGGCATTTTAACATTTTCAAGTATAAGGCCTTAACAACAACCAATCTCTCTCTCTCTCTTTCTCTCTCTCTCCCCCCACTTTGAGCTGAATCAGTGCTGTCTCTCTATACAATTACAGGCAGATGTTCTGGAGTATACTGTTTGCTGCTGACAAACATAAATATTTGCATTACATTGATTATAGTGTACTGTATCTCTCTGTAGTAATAGTGTACTGATGTAAATTTGCTGCACAATTTTAATTTATAAATGTGTGTATTTTAAATATGTGTGATTCACTCTACTGTAGTTGCACTGCTCTGGCTTGTCTTACGAGAGTAGTATAACCATACAGTATGTGAATATTTGTATTGCAGTGATTGTGGTTTTGCTCTCTCTCTGTGGTAATAGTGTACTCATATGTCTTCACAGTGTATAATAAATAAGATGTTTACTGCATATTGCAGTGGTTTGCTCTTTTGCTCGTAACAGTGAATTGCGGTTTGACATTAATGCATATAAATGCTTGTGTTGCAGTGATTGTGGTTCTGTTCGCTGCCCTGCGGAGACAGAAGAAGAAGGAACCTCTAATCATCTCCAAAGAGGATGTGAGGGACAATGTGGTGAGCTATAATGACGAAGGAGGTGGGGAGGAGGACACGCAGGCTTTCGACATCGGCACGCTACGCAATCCCGAGGTGATGGACATCAACAAACAGCGCCGCGACATCGTGCCCGATTCGCTCTGCCACCCGCCGGTCCGCAGGCCAGTTGCCCCCGCCCGAGATAACACCGACGTCCGGGACTTCATCAACCAGAGGGTTTTGGAGAACGACGTCAACCCCACGGCGCCCCCCTACGACTCGCTGGCCACCTACGCGTACGAGGGCAACGGTTCGGTGGCTGAGTCCCTTAGCTCCTTGGCATCTGCTACCAGTGACGGGGACCAGGACTACAATTACCTCAGCGAGTGGGGGCCTCGCTTTAAAAAGCTGTCCGACCTGTATGGAGGGGCAGGAATTGACAGGGACTTGTAACAAGCCCCCTCCCCCCTTTCCCCTTCCCCCCTTTCCAATGGGGCTGGGAGAAAGACTGCCCAGGATTTGTGTTTCAATCGGCGACTGCAGAAAAACAGAGGCTTAAAGAACTCTGCTGCCATTTTACAAAGTGTCCTTTTACTCTCTGGCTACCAACACTTTACCTTGTCAGTGAGCAGGGAGTAACTCAGTGCATCCTGTGTCAGTCTCGTTTTATACCTGTGAGGTGGAGACGCAGACAAGACCTAGATCTCTTCAAAAGGCGCGGTTCATAAGCAAGAAAAATCTGCGTATACAATATGAAGAAAATCTCAACATTGTTTTTTTGTTTTGTTTTTTTTTTTAATTGCAGCCTCTTTTTTATGTATGATGTACATTAATTGAGACACACACACACACACACACACACACACTCACACGTGAATATACACACAAATGTGATTCTTTGGTGGATGTTTGCAAATATTGCTTTTTGCCTCTGCATTCTCTTGCTTGAAACCATGGGTCAATTTGCTGTGGCTGGAAGAGATGTGTACTTTTTTTTAAGAACCTCATTTCACATGAAACTTCAGTCTCCCACCCACGTTTACACATAAATATATGATAACTATATCTAATTAAGTACCCGCTTTAGTTATTGGGCCAAACTCCTGATCAAAATTTAATGTAGCGATTCTAATATTTCTGAAATAGTAGCATAATAATGTCAAGGGGTGAGCTTTTTCCTTGTGTGGTTACAAGTCAGAGTCACACTGAAAACATTCTTTTGATGAAATGCAGCAGTTGCTTTGCTTTTCACCAGTCTTTCTAGATCTTTTTTTTTGCTTTCTAGCCAACTGTGAAGGCGATGAGCAGTTTTCACACCTTTATTACCTGGTATATACACCCAAAGGACTGAGGAAAAACTGCCGTTTAAGCCTTTTTTTTATTTCTGTGGTTTGGGCAATACATTGAAATTTGTGTGTGTCTACATTTGTTTGAGCGCATGTATCTTTTTTTTAATGTTTTTTGTACATATTTGAGATTTGTTTTTACTATTAAGGTGAGTGACTCAATTGAAATTCAGTCTGAACATGTGCTTATTAATTTGTCATTGGAGATTTATTGGTGTCATTTGTACAGGGTTTCCTCCTCAGTGGAACTGTCGCAGAAGAGTCATTTGAAGGGCCTAGGACCCAAATAGTCTTGGTCTGAAACTGGAAAAAAAGGCTTTAAGACAGGCAAATTTATGTGATATCTTTTGTTGTTTTACTACAGTGGTCATGTCATATTAACAGAGAAATGCCAATGACTAACCCTCCTCGCCACCCAATTTTCAGTGCGCTACTGTATTCCGACAAAACACATTGAAAGCGTTCTGACATTTAACAGTCTCGTGGACTAAAAAAGATGCTTTTAATATGGAAATTATACTTTGTGGATATCTGTTGTGTCATACCCATAATTTTATACTTTAACACACCTATTCAAATGAATAATAGTTTTCATTTCCCTCTCATCAACTGTAGAGACAATGTACAAATATTTTCTAACCTTCTTTCTTTTTATAAATATATACAGTATATATATATATATATACCGTGAAAATATGTTTTGTACATCTTTCACTTTGAGAACGTGATTTTTTTTTTTTTTCTGGACTGGACCAGATTGTGTTAAACTGAGAAATTGTGGAATCCAGGCAGTTTTTGTATTTATAAAAACAGTGCTTTCTAGTGCATTATTGAAATGTATAATGAACATGTTATTTTTCTCCTGGAAGTAGTAGAAAATGGCCAAATGGCACCAACAGCATTGTGACTTTACCGATGTTTCTCCTTTCTACGTAAATGAGATAGTACCCTGACTGTACGTGTGTATGTGTGTGCGCGCGCATTTGTGTGTATGTGTGAGTACATGTGTGTTTGTGTGCACGTGAGTGTGCATTCTAGAATGGCCAGTTCTCTTCAATCTTTGTATTTCGCATTATGGAAACAATTTTAGAAATGGTGAATCTGCCATCTTGAATGCTTTGATTGTCCTGTTTGAATGTGGTGTTCTGCTGCAGAACAACGCTGTGGAATTTCTACTGTATAAACGTATGCATTTAGGTCCGAAGAAAATCAGTGAGGCTGTTTGACGGACCTCAGTGGACCTGCTCCATTTCTGATATGAAAAAAAAAATCAAGCTTTAGGTCTATAAATGTTCATTTAGATGTGGCTGTCCCATTTGCTGCAGCACTGCATTTTGTCTGTAACACACTGTACACCTGAATGGCCAGGGTTGATTTGCAGGCACTCCAGAAGAGGATGTCCTTCATGCAGCTTTCTGCTTTGTATCTTGTGACTTTGTACCAAATATTTATAAACACATCCAAATGTTGCTGTTTCATTGTTTTACAGAACATTTTAAGAGCGTTTCAGCCTGCATCTGGGCCATCTATAGTTTGACCATCAATGTATTATTAAACGTTTACATTTATTACAATAAATAAGACTTTTCAAAAATATAAAAAATAAAAAAGTGCTCAAGTTCGATCAATTAATTTCTGTCTGTCCTCCATACCTAAACCACGCCCTCATTGTCGGTTTGACTAATGCTAAGAATGTGTCATAGATCAGGACCTGGACTTGGACCAGTTATGAACTTAAATGAATGGTGATTCATTGAAATATCTTCTACAGATCTGCAAAGACTGTTATGGGGACTTCTGAAAGCATATATTTGCCTTCTGAAGGTTGTGTTGGGTCTCTATGAAATATGAAAGCATTCAATGTGAACAGAGCAATTAGAGCAGAGCATGCTACTTCCTTCTTGCATGACCCAGACAAAACCTCTGACCCTCGTGCAATGGGATCACACCAGCTGCTCTACTTACCCCCTACTTCTGGCACCCTTGCGTGGACCACGCCTAACTTCAAACCCGACCTTCACTGTGATCTCAACTACGTAATAGTAAAGTTTTGTAACTGCATCTGGCGCAGATAGGAAACTATCGCATTGACGAGATCTGTCCGCAGACAGATGGACAAAAAGACCTGTAAATAACAGGTAAAGTGATCAAAACCTGCATCTGTAGTTGTTCCCATCCCTATAGGTCTCTCCAAGACCACATTTTGTCAGGATAACTCACACACATTTACACACACACACACACACACACACAGACTCACAAGGTGAAAACAATACCTGCCCACACTGTCGTGGCTGATTACAATCACTTTGGTTTGATTTCTGGCATGGGAGTTTTCTGACATTGCTCTCTTCAGGGTTCACCATGGATTTTTCCGCGAGTAAAAAATGGCCAAAATATAAAACTGCATGTCTATCAGCATTATTATTATGTTTTATTATTATTATTATTATATTTGTATGATGCTTTCATCCAAATCGACTTGCGGTCGATAAGGCTGTGCGGGGGCCAATCCCCATAGGGGAAATACAGGGTTAAGGGCCTTGGCCAAGAGCCGAAAAGTTGTGCTGATCTTATTGTGGCTAAACTGGGGCACGGACCACCACCACCCTTCCTCATTCACTCCCCTTAACAACCGCCCTGTAAAGGCTGTGCTGATCAATAATTCTTGTTTTTCAGCCACTCTGTCTTTTCCTGTGCTGTACACTAAAATTCCTATGATCCTGCAAAGATGATGGCATTGGATTGCAGTTGCTGCCGTGTCTCGTGTCTCTTTTAATTAGCCTCACTGAGTTTCTGGCCTCTCGTGTTACTTTCAGTTTTTTCTCATTGATTGATTCCTGACATTTAATTATTGTTTTGTTACCCCCCCCGCCACTCCCCGTGTACATTCCTAATACCTTTACCGCACGTTTGTTAATTGCTGTCTCTGTGTATTTCATTTTGAATCTGTATTCACTCAGTGCCAGCTTGTCTTGCCTTGCTTCATGCTTGTGGACTGCTCTCCTGTGTTCTTTTTTCATACCGTGGTTTTCCTGGAGCCTCGTTCCTGCTTCAGCCCTGTGTGCTTGTGAGTGTAACCCTGGTCTCACCCTGCCCCAAGATTCTTGTCCTCTCCGCTCCTGTTTGCTCCCAAACTGATCCTCTGGTTTTGACCCCAGCTTGGACTCCTGACTACTCTCTGCCAGACCCCCAGGAATCTTATTGATGCTGCCTGACTTCACCCTGTCCCTGGACCGCGCATGGACTCTCCTGCATTACCCTAACTGTTCTCAGCCATGGACTATTCCTGATGATAAAGCTCTGGTTTCTCCAAGTCCCTTGTTCTGCATTTAATTCCCTCTGCTTAGGCAGTGCTATAAAGTTCCCTCCTCCCAGTGCACTCATTTGGAAAGGTGTGAGCTTGTCTGCACTATCCTACTATCACAATGTATGAGTCAGCTGCGAGATGTGCCAAATGAGAGGTGTTGGCTGGAAAACAATGTCACAAGTAAGCTACATGGTGGCTTGCATTCTGTCTGACTGAATTTGCCCTCACACTGGAGCCAATTTAAAGTGAATTCCTCCGTTTTAATTTCTCACATAGCCCAGTTACCCCCCCCAAATTTTTTTTTTTTTCGATGAACGAGGCTGTAATAATGGAAAAATTAAGTTGTGAAAAGCAAATCGAAATGAAGCATTTATATATAAAAAAAAATATCTTAATTTAAAAACTGTAAGATGCATAGCAATTTCAGAGATTCAATTTAAATCCAGATCCAATCCCCTAATTCCTGCCCTTTAAAAAACACTTGAATCCACAGCATTACGAAGCCCAGCACCGTGACTATGCGGATTTGAAACATCAATTCTTATCCCACCAGATGAACTTCATCATCCTATCATCAACCGGAAAGTTGCAGTACAACCATTATGTGTTTATCAGCCTCCTCCAGAAAATTCACTTACTAAAGGAAAACTCAGATTTTCAGGCACACGCGCAACAGACCATTACATTGCACAATTTTTCATTCCCTTTATGTAAGCATGGGCTTTGACAGGGCACACAGCTATGCTAAAATTTGTGCTGGCATACTGCGCAGATTTAGTGGTTCTTTACATCTTCTCAGAATAAAAAGGAGCGCTTCTCTGACCTGTGTTTACAATCCTCTCCCTGGAGTGAAGAGCCTGGATCTTGCAGGCTGAACATGCAAGAGAATGCAGACTGCCAGTTAAGTTTTCAAATCCAAGCATTTTAAATCCTCTTGGTTTCAACACGAGACTGAGCTGTGCTTTTTCTGGAATACATTCCCTGCCTTTGAAGGATCCGAGACACCAGAGAATTCACAAGGCAAATAAATAAGAGTGAAAGACAAACACCCTGACGAAGCACCTTCAGTGGGTAAAGAGATTACATTGTCCCAGTGAGTACCATCTAGATTTATGCCAAGCAGTCTCCGAATGAGTCATCTTCAGCTGCTTTGAAATAAGCAGCAAATTCTTATCTGTGTCTCACTTTAGACACTTACTTAACATTGGCAATTTTTCACTCTTAACAATTAAACTCCCAGATACTGTTTGATGATATACACACAGATTCAAAGGAAGGCATGAGAAAAGTTGAGGTTAGCAAATACTGAAGTGAAACAAGATTTTTGGCCCAATTGTGGGGTTGGAATGGTATTGCAGCTATAACAGCTAACATGATTTTTATTAACTGTTCTTCAGCAATTTTGAGATATCCTGGACACGGTACTAATGAAAAAACAAAAGGGAAAACAACTTGCATTATGGCATTTAACATCTTTACACCAGATGTTATAAAACATTAAAGGTCCCCTATTATGCTGATCCTTCTTTTAATACATACATGTAATGTTATAATGTTGGATGTCCATACTCAACCTCTGCAAAGTTTCGAACCATAAGATACAGGGGTTTTGCCGTAATTCAAGAACGAAATTTCCTGAAAGTGATTTCCTCTCTGAACAGCTCGTCCTGAGATCTCCACAAGATTTTGGCAAAACCTGACATCAGGTTCTTGCGTCCAATCAGGACAGACCTGGCCAGAGCCAATCACGGCACTGGACATGCCCAACCTAGGAATCTATTCCATCAGACACAAACGAGCACAAATCATTTAATGTGTAGATTTATCAGTATGTCTCCCAAAGTTGTCCGTACGTGTTTTTTGGATGCAAAAAAAGCACAACTATTTTCTCCTCCAAAAGACGATGCTACCAGAAATCAGTGGGTAGCTTTTTTGTTCGCCAGCGGCAAACAGCCACACTCAAAGGGAACGTTAACTGTTTGTGCTCGGTATTTCATCGAAGACAGCTTTGTCAATAAAGGATAATTCAACGCTGCATATGCATCTCAGCTGTTTCTCAAACCTGAGGCAGCTGCATCGATCAAGAGCTCAAAGCCACCAGCTGCAAGTAACGATAATAGCAATATAGCAATAGCAAATAATGTAAGTGAAGCTAACGTGTTACGAATGGTTAGCAGGACCACTAACAATAGTTAGCACTAACAACTGGCCTCAAACGCAGGCTTTGTAAATTATCTGAAGACAAAGCCTGGATCGTTACCAACTGTCCGTGACTCAATGACAGACACGGAAGCTGTAAGTTTTACCATTTTGTGTTGCTTTACTGTATAAGCCTACCTAAAGTGATAGCCTGTTGAATGTGGCTGTAGTACTGCGGCTGATGTAGCTAAGTTACTGTCGCTAATGTTTGTGTCCTAAATATGCAAGAGTAAATAATATCAGGAGACATTCAACAGAAGGTGTGTGAACATAAACCTCATTTGAAGCTAACTTTTTATACTTGTTTGTAATTTGGATGCTTGGTACAACTGTTCACGGTAGCGGAACTTACTGTCTGTAAAACCTGTATTGCAGGGTAACGTTTGTCTCTGTCGTTATGACCACTCGGTTACTGCTGCATGTCAGTTCGCGTTGCGTGCTACTTAAAAAAATGCTCCTGGTTAACTTATATGCAGTAATTCAGATTGGTATGGTTGGGTTACTTTGGTTAGCATCAAGGTGGTAGTTTCATCATAACATTACCTGACCGTAGCCGCTAAGGTTGAAGCTAACTGGAGAGATGCTGTGCGTGTCTGCAAAGTTGGGCTGATAAGGCTGCAGTGAGACCAGACGTAGGCTTTGCGAAGCTTAGGGTTAGTGTAGGTATCCATGACCGGGGTCAGCCAGGTACTTTGCCGTGGTGTGAGCTAGCTCTCTGATCCTACCGCGGTGAAAGCAATTGCGAAATGCACTATGGCGTGTCTGGTATAACAAACAATTTCTCTGCATTGCCGTGGCGGAATTTCATACACCTTTGAAAATTGTTCTGGCTAATAAAAAGCTGAAAAAAGTAGAGGTCGAATATGGATTTTTTTCAGGTAGAAGTTATTGATTCGCTAGCCCCACATAAGCAACGCTTACACCGTTTGTGTGTTTTTGCTACAAACTCATTTGGTAGCTTGGTGTCGGAATTGTGTTTTGTTTTGGTAGAAATGGTTAACAGGAGCTTTCAGCAAAGTTTCTTCCAGATAGCTAAGTGAGAATATTTAGCATGACTATATAACAGTACAGCTACAACCACATGCATGCAAGGCGAGACAGTACGAGCAAATCACTAAAATTTCAACTTGCCACTTATTGACATCCTGCTGTAAATGTTGCTGCAACACCTCAGTAGCATCCTCCTCCCATTTGGGATTGGATTCGGGATCAAAAAAGTACGGTCTTGCAGCAATAGATGCCGCAGAGAACTGTCCTGAAATACCTGCAATCTTGGTTTCCTGGTTTTTCGGGTCTGCACCCTCCCCCGGAATTGAAGCGGCCAGGCAGCCAATCAGAGCGCCTCATTAGCATAGCCTCCCCGCCCCCTCAAAAAGGCTTGTGTTTCAGGCCGGTATAGACGGGGTGAGAGAAGAGGTCTCACTAGGCCTGGATGTGTGTGATTTTTTTTTTGTAACTGAATTCTTAACATTATTTTAAAGACCCATTGGACACGTTTTAAAAAACTAAATACAGCATAAAAAGGGACCTCTAATGTTCATAAACAGATATGTATTCAGCACTTTCAATATGAGTTATACAGTACTTTGAATGTTACCATGTTTTCTGTTAAATATTCTGAGACCATTTAGCTTGATGGGCTTCATTAAATAAATACTTTTGAAATGTTCATTTGCAACTGTATGATGCTTTTGCCATAATATGATCAAAATACTGAACTGTGCCATTCCAATTTGATGAAATTTGGAGGGCACTGGTGGTGGCTGATCGCGTAGTCGGACAGGTCACTTGGTTTTCAGAATGCAACATTTCCAGATCACAACAAACACATCCCAGATCCATTCCTAATGAAGAAGCAGCTGGAACTACAAACAAGTTTTCCCAAACAGAGCCCACAGAAGGCTGTGTCTGATGTAGCCACCGGAGACTGGAGCCTCAAGGCCTCCAGACATCAGAGGACAGCCTGCTTCTGTGCGAAACTCAATTATCAAACCTAATCATTAACTCTTTATGATATACGGTCATAAATATGCGATTAAAATGTTCTTAACTAAACATCCTGAGGCTGATGTAAAGCTACTGGCAATGGAGTTCCATAATGAATTTGTCAGAATTTTGAAGAAAAATGAAAAATTACAAAAACTCTTGAAAAGTCATACATTTGTTATGTCTCATTTTGCTGTATGAATCCTAAAGGCCCACAAACCCAAAACAGACAAACTAATTGTTGTTACTAGTGAAATGTGAGATAGGGGGTTTGTGGTGGGGTGATTGCGTCAAGGCATGACTTCGTCCAAATATGGGTAAAAAATGATGACGTTCACAACGTGAATGTTTGCTTTCAAACATTAAGTACATTCAGTTTTGAATTGTTTCATCTGCCCGTAGTTAAGTCAGTGTAAGTGTCAAACCTCCCAATCATTGCATCCAAAAAAACCTCAGTTTCCTGTTTGGGCACTTGTTTCTTTGTGTCTATGCCTGGTTGACCTGCATTTTATGATTGAGGTGAATAAAAATTCTGAATAAAACCTTTGTGGGGTCAGAATTATATTGCCTCGCTGTCCCTCTTAGTCTTTACTCTTGTTGAAATAGTCTTTTTGGGACGAGACTGAGAAGAGGTATTTGGCGATTTGAGATCTTGTTTTTCTCTTCCTTTAATGGAATAGGCTTTTAAAAGTCCCCCAAGGTGCACAGAGGCAGACTCACATGGGTTTGGCCCCCGTCATGAGATTCGGTGACAACTGTTCAGCGGTCGCCTAAGTGGCCTGTGATTTATGCATACTGCAATACATCAGAGAGAAAGAGAGAGAGAGGGAGAGTGTGAAGGGGACTCATTATGATGAGTGCGATGGGGGTAGATTTTTGATATTTTTACCCTAATTGTAATTAGCAGAGTCAGAAACAGTCCTGGAACAACCCCAAATCTCAGCTTCCACACTCAGCATCTGACCTTGCAGAGCTGTGTGGGGGGCAGGGGGGAGAGATTGAAAATTATGCCTTTGAAGTTGCAGTTGCATGATAGTCAGGCATTATTATTACCTATGAGCCTGCTATTTTTACTTTTTTCATGATAGTGCCTCCCTGAGCAAGTCTCTGGGCAGATGTGGGTTTTCTGTGGTGTTTTACCAAGACCAAGAATTGATGGAATATGGAATAAAAGTACAAATACTGCATATGTTTTACAAATATTTTACCTCTCTTTTTTTTTTTTTTTTTACAGCATTGTAAGTCTCACATCTCATCTCATGTTATTACTGCCTTGTAAGACTGACATATACTGTAATAATGAGTTGGGACATTGGCTTCTTTCATCGCCTTCCGACAAACATTTATTATAGGGGGACATCAGCACAGGGCAAATTCAAATAGTTAATGACCAGATCACAACACATTAGAATATGTTTCTGTGCCTCAGTGATATATCCTTTCTATAGTTCAAACATAGGTTCATATAGGTCATTGTCTAAAAGGTTTGCTTGACTGCATACCATGACTTTGTCCTCTCAGCCTGCCTCTCATCAATTTCACCAAAGGTTAATGCAGTAAGTGCTGAATTTAAAAAAAAAAAAAAAAAGCTGCTGAAATAAAACAATCAACTGAAATGACTCCCAAAATAAAAATACACTTGACAGTTTTTGATAAGCTAGTCACTGAACTCCAGCCAAAACGGGAAACAGACTCAGGTGTCTTTGGACTGGAGATAATGATTCCTCAGCAATCCCAAAGAAAAACAAATATTGTAAAGTGGTCACTAAAGACACACTTTGTTGAACCATTTGTTGTACAATTTTATGCAAAGATTTCCTTTTTTCATCAGATAATTTATGCTCCTTTTCTACTTATTTGATACTCATTCTCAACATTAAAAATTATCTGTTTTCTGTTTTCCATTAAAGACAGTATTACCCCTTGAGTTATGTTAACTTTTTCACCAAAAATGTTTATCAGTGTTGGCGGGGGTCCAGCATGTATTCTAAATGATATACCTATGGTTGAATGCAATGATGATTTTCACCACCAGTTTCATTTAAAAGGGGTCCTAATATATTATTTCTCTATATTTTTTTGGTGAAAATTTATTGAAACTACTATTGTACGTAATGAGATCAAAAAAAAAAATTCCCACAAGTATATTGAGGTAAAAATATTGGTAATAAAAAAAAAAAAAAAAAACTGAAAACATCAATTTTTATAACAATTAAAAGGTGTCGGAATTTTTTTTTTTTTTTTTGACTCTTGCATAGCCTGAATGCGCATTTGAAGGCTCATTCCATTATTGATGCTTAAAATGTATTTAAACTGAGTTGAGGCAACATTATTCTGCAAAATTACTGATAGTCAGTTGTTCTAGTATAAAAGGTGACATGAACTTTGTGCAGTGTCACAGTGTTAAACACGATGGCACGACGGAAGGAGCTCACTGAGATTATTCGTCCCCGTATTGTGGCCTGACATGATGCTGAAGATGTTAAATGCTGCCATGGCACTGAAAAACCATAAAGGATTTCAAACAGACTGGTTCGCTGAAAAGTAGTGGCAATAGAGGTGCAAAACGGAAGTGCCTCTGATGTTTGGTATCTATGTATGACAAGTGAAAAAAAAAAAATCGGCGGTTGACAGCAAGACAACTCACGGCACCCCTGTGAGGTACGCATTGCCATCTGGAGAGAGACTGATTGGTCGGAGATTTAATTTTCAACAAGATAATGTCCTGAAACATAAAAATTATGCAAGAAGTATCTCAGCTGGAAGGAGACATCTGGTGACATAAAAGTTATGACTTGGCCTGCTCAATGTCCAGACCTTAATCTGATTGAGCAAATCTGTTGTAACATCAAAAGAATCTCTTTGGAAGAAACTTCAAACCATATGGAATTGTTTAGTGAGTGAAGACATAAAAATATATGTGAAAAATATGCCTGACAGATTAAATGCTGTGATCAAAGCAAAGGGTGACCATGCTAGATATTGACTTTTTCTTCCAAAAAGACATCATTATTTTTGTTTTTACTATATATATATACACACAACCCCGATTCCGCAATAGTTGGGAGTAAGTGTAAATTGTGAATAAAATCAAAACGCAATGACTTTCAAATCACACCAGCCAGTATTTTATTCACAATAGAACAGAGATAACATAGCAAATGTTGAAACTGGGAAATTTTGCAATTTTATCCACAAAATGAGCTCATTTCAAATTTGATGGCTGCTACAGGTCTTAAAAAAAGTTGGGACAGGGGCCTGTTTACCATGGTGTAGCGTCCCCTCTTCTTCTTAACACAAAGTGGAGGCGTCTGGGCATTGAGGAGACAAGTTACTTGAGTTTAGCCGTTGGAATTTGAATCCACTCTTGTTTAATACAGGCTTTCAGCTGCTGGAGAGTTTTGGGTCTCCTTGACGGACTTTTTGTTTAAATATGCGCCAAATGTTCTCAATCAGTGAAAGATCACGACTGCAGGCAGGCCAGTTCAGCACACGGACTCTCCTACTACGAAACCATGCTGTTGTAATAGCTGCAGTATGTGGTTTTGCATTGTCCTGCTGAAATACACAAGGCCTTCCCTGGAATAGATGTCATCTGGAGGGGAGCATATGTTGCTCTAAAACCTATACAGGTATATAACTTTCAGCATTCATGGTGCTTTTTAAAACATGCAAGTGTCCCACACCATATACACTAATGTATCCCCATACCATCAGAGATGCTGGCTTTTGAACTGAATGCCGATAACAGGAGGGGTGGTCTTTCTCCTCTTTAGCCCAGAGGACAAGACGCCCATGATTTCCAACAAGAATGTCAAATTTGAACTCATCTGACCACAGGACACTTTGCCACTTTGCTACAGTCCATTTTAAATGAGCCTTAGCCCACAGAACACGGCGGCGCTTCTGGATCATGCTCAACAATAGCTTCCTTTTTGCACGATAGAGTTTTAGGTGGCATCTGTGGATGGCACGGCGGATTGTGTTTAGAGACAGTGGTTTCTTGAAGTATTCTTGTGCCCATTTAGTAATGTCAATAACAGAATCATGCCAATGAGTGATGCAGTGGCATTTGAGGGCCAGAAGAGCACGGGTATCCAGGGAAGGTCTTCGGCCTTGTCCCTTATGCACAGAGATTTTTCCAGTTTCTCTGAATCTTTTGATGATGTTATGCACTGTCGATGATGAGACCTTCAAAGCCTTTGCAATTTGACGTTGAGGAACATTGTTTTTAAAGTATTCCACAATTTTTTACGCAAGCCTTCACAGGTTGGAGAGCCGCTGGCCATCTTTTCTTCTCAGAGACTCAGCCTCTTTAAGACATCCCTTTTATAGCCAATCGTGTTACACACCTGATGCCAGTTAACTTAATTACTTGCTAAATGTTCTTTCAGCTGATTCTCTTATATATTACTAGCTTTTTCAGCCCTTTTTTGCCTGTGTCCCAACTTTTTTGAGACCCGTTGCAGCCAGAAAATTTGAAATAAGCTCATTTTATGGATAAAAATGTAAATGTCTCAGTTTCAACATTTGAAATGCTATCTGTGTTCTAATGTAAATAACACATTGGCTCATGTGATCTGAAAGTCATTGCATTTTGATTTTATTCACAATTTACACTTCATCCCAACTATTTCAGAATTGAGTTGTGTGTATATATATATATATATATATATATATATATATATATATATAAACCCTAATTCCAATGAAGTTGGGACATTTTGTAAAACTTGAACAGAATACAATGATTTGCAAATCTCATAAACCCACATTTTTTCAAAATAGAACATAGACAACATATCAGATGTTGAAAGTGAGACATTCTACCATTTCATGAAAAATATAAGCTCATTTTGAATTTGATGGCAGCAACACATTTCAAAAAAGTTGGGACAGGGGCAACAAAAGACTGGAAAAGTAAGTGGTACTAACAAACAACAGCTGGAGGAGCATTTTACAACAAATTAGGTTAATTGGCAACAGGTCAGTAACATGGCTGGATAAAAAAAGAGCATTTTAGAGAGGCAGAGTCTTTCAGAAGTAAAGATGGGCAGAGGCTCACCAATCTGCAAAAAACTGAGTCTAAAAATTGTGGAACAATTTCAGAAAAATGTTCCTCAATTTAAAATTGCAAAGACTTTGATTCTACAGTGCATAATATCATTGAAAGATTCAGAGAATCTGGAGAAATCTCTGTGCACAAGGGACAAAGCCGAAGGTCAATATTGGATGCTTGTGATCTTCCGGCCCTCAGGCGGCACTGCATTAAAAACAGGCATAATTCTGCACTAAAATACACAGCATGAGCTCAGGAACACTTTCAGAAATCATTTTCTGTGAACACAGTTTGCCGTGCAATCCACAGATGCAAGTTAAAGCTGTATCATGCAAAGAAGAGGCCATATGTGATCAGGATTCAGAAATGCTGCCATCTTCTCTGGGCCAAAGCTCATTAAAAATGGACTGAGGTAAAATGGAAAACTGTTCTGTGGTCAGATGAATCAAAATTTGAAATTCTTTTTGGAAACTACAGACACCGTATTGTGCGGACTAAAGAGGAGAGGGACCATCCAGCTTGTTATCAATGCTGAGTTCAAAAGCTTGCATCTCTGATGGTATGGGGTTGCATTAGTGCCTATGGCATCGACAGCTTACACATTTGGATAGGCATTATCAATGCTGAAAAGTTTCACAACAATGTCTCTTTCTGGGAAGGCCTTGCATACTTCAGCAAGACAATGCTAACCCACATACTGCATCCATCACAAAAGCATGGCTTCGCTGTAGAAGAGTCTGGGTGCTGAAATGGTCTGCCTGCAGTCCAGGCCTTTCACCAGTAGAAAACATTCGGCACATCATAAAATGAAAAATCTGGCTTAGAAGACCCAGGACTGTTGAGCAGCTAGAATCCTACGTCTGATAAGAGTGGGACAACATCCTTCTTCCAAAACTCCATCAATTGGTCTCTTCACTTCCCAGACGTTTTTACAGACTGTTAAAAGAAGAGGGGACGCTGCACAATGGAAAAAATGGCCCTGTCCTAACTTTTTTGAGATGTGTTGCTGCCATCAAATTCAAAATGAGCTAATACTTTTCATGATATGGTAAAATGTCTCATTTTCAACATCTGATATGTAGTCTATGTTCCATTGTGAATAAAATGTGGGTTCAAGAGATTTGCAAATCATTGCATTCCGTTCTTATTCACATTTTACACAACGTCCTAACTTCATTAAAATTGGGGTGTATGTATATGACTCATTCCATACTAAACTGTACAAATGTGTTACAATGGTGATGAAAATTCAAATACGCCTTTTCCAATTCTGCAATCACCAACGTCGCCATCTGCTGGCCATTAAATTGAATTCAAATTCCGCATTGGTCTCACTTTTCAGATCCAGGGGCTGCGTCCATCTTTTTACACAGTCTATGGTGATAGCGCACAGATTGTTTATGTTTTTATGGGCGTAACACAATATTAGGTCACGGAAAAATTTTCATTACTTTTAAAAGCATGCTATATATGATTGTCTGACACCTTGTGAAATTTTGAGGCAGGAAGTGAGTACCTTATTTTGCAGAGGTCATCTTTACGCTATTTGCATACATTATGCAAATTAACCCGCAGGGATGGACGTAACGTGTGAGGACGCGACTGGTTACGCCCACGACGGTCATTTCAAATTGCATTTCTGATCAGACGAGTCCTGATAATTTAGTGCAGACAACTGAAACCGTTATTATGGGTATTTCTCTGCAATATTTCATTTCACTTTCTTTTGAAGTATCAACGGACATGTCACGAGCGTTTCATGAAGTTGGCTGCCAAATTTTGTTACAAAATATGTCCTTCACAATGCCTTGGCAATGCCAGGACACTACTTTTTCTGCTGTGTTGTAGGACCGATGACTCTGATTTTTTCTTATGTATATCTTCAATCCAGGAGTGAATAAATATGAACAATGCAAATCATTTAATTCTCCTAGAAAAAAATGTATTGACCATTCTCATACAACACAGTGAATTGTACAGTTTAGTGACCCATATATATATATATATATATATATATATATATATATACACACACACAGTACTGTGCAAAAGTCTTAGGTACCCTGCACTTTTTAAAATTCAAATCTGTATTCGATGTTTACTTTTTATTTCCATATTAGAGTAAAAGTAAAATTAGATAAAAGATTAGAAATTAAATTAGAAATTCCAAATGCTAATTTAAAGAAAAGTTTCAAAAATAAATGTTTGTATTCCATTAAAAATATTCAATACAGATATTATAGTCTTGACAGAGCCTTGATGTCAACATCATCATAGCTGTTTGTAATGTCTTGGAGGGACAGACGCAAGTGAGACAGTCAGTCTGCAGAAGAACGGTGGCAAGTTCTCCACTCTGTTTGGAACAAGGACAAAGTCAATCATCTTATAAAACTATAGCACAACAGGACAGTGTCCCAAATTTTTTTGCAAAGGGTAGTCACACTAAATATTCATTTGATTTAGTTTTTAACAGTCTACAGCTGTTTAGTACATTTCTCAGTTGTTAGAAACTTTTAATTTCATAATTTTTGCAAGCATATTTGCCTTAAGAAATTGCTTGAAATGTGCCTAAGGCTTTTCCACAGTACTACCATATATTCTTTTGTAAAATAAAACACGCAGATTTAAATCAAAATTGAAAACAGCCAATGTTGATCCTGACATAACAGTATTAATATGCTTGCATCACTTGCATTGCACATAAAACATAAAAGTTATTTATAAGGACGTGTTCTTCATTTTTTATGAGCACTTTTTTTTTGGCTCTGAAACCTTATGTGTGCATCTTCACAGTTCATCACCGCCATGTTCCTCCTTGCGTTATGACAGCACTGAGCCATGAGGGGTAAGATATTGTAGAAAGGGGGAAAGATATGGAACGTAATGTGTGCTTTTAGTGCAGTGCAGATGTGCAAACAGGGCCAGTAATGGGCAGTATTCAACTTCCTGTGGTGTCTCTGTGGGCCATCAGCAGAAATCACAAATAGCAAAATGGTAAGACAAATTCCTGTGAGGAGAGAGCCCTACCTTTCATGTATGTGTGCGCGTGTGTATCTGCGCATGTGTGTTTGTGTGTGTGTGCACGTGTGTTTGTTGTGTATGTCTGTGTGCACATGAGCTTGTGCTTATGTGCATGTGTGTTTGTATTGGGATACACATACCTTATAATCTAAAGGCACCCATTAAATTCTGTTGTGCTTTACAGCTTTTTGATGTTCCCCTTGTTTTCTTTTACCCACTGTTGCCATTAGAAATTGAATTTTTTTTGAATAAATACCTCTGGATGAACATTCTAAAGCCTCAGCTTTGTATTGATACTGCATGTGATACCTTTTCACCAGTTCCTGAGAATGGTGATTAAAAATTTTTAAAAATCCTTAGCATACAGGATTACACGATGAACGCACGCAAACTGAGTATGCAAACACAAAACTTTTACAGCAAACATCCAGCTAAGCATAGCAGCAGTGAAGCTGGCACACTTTCAAAATGTGCCATGAAAAAAACAAAAATGAAGGTAAAAAATTAAAAATATCTTTTATAATGACTAAGTGTTCCACTTCTTTGTTGCAATGCCCTCATTTACTCAAGGATAGTAAAATTGCAAGAGCAAATAGACTTGTTTAGTGGGACAACTACATAATTATTTTATTTTAAAATTTTGATCTTTCTCACTGGGCTCTGCCTTCATGGTGAAAAGGCAAAAGTTAAAGCACTGCACAGCACAAAAACTCTTTTATGGGCATATACAGTGGCACTTTTGCAAGTTTCATTGTGAATTCTTTAAGTAAGTATGAAATTCAAAATGGTTGAGCTTTGTGGTTGAATTGTAGATTTGTCTTTGGGTCAGGCGGAATGAACCATTCAAAACAATCTTCTATTCACTGTAAAGTCAACTGTGTTTGCCTTAGAGGATTACTAAAATGAATGTAAAATCAACAAGACATAAAAAACAGCCCTACCTTGAAAAAGACCTGCTTATGTACAAGTCCATTAATTTTGCCAGGATTTTCCTGTATAATATGGGACAAGTTTGTTTTCATGGGAGATTTAAATTTTTTTCCATTTTTAAAGGTCGTACATCTCTCATTTCTAACGCACTAATTTCTGACAATTTAAGACAAGTCCCTATAGTGTCAGTGTGTCAGGGTTTGTCTCTGAGCACCGACGTTGTGCACAGAGATCAAAGATTGTGGACTGGACTCAGGTATGAAGATGGATCTGGTATTTATGATGCCTCATATGGCACAGCAGGAAGGCACAACAAAACACAATACAAAAGAACACGGAATCGAGGTGCCGGGATAATAACATTAGTAATACATGCAACTGGGACTACAGCTACAGTACTATGTATTACAAATAGAAAGAGACGGAATCAAGGTTCTGGGATATTAATCACAGCACTGAATATAATGAGTAACAGTGCGGAAGTTAAAGTTAGTGATACACTCGAATGCGGGACATAAGTCTAAACAAGACAAGAGCACGGAATCGAGGCTCTGGGATATTAATTAAAGCACTGAACATAATTAGTAACAGGTGGAAGTTAAAGTTAGTGATACACGCAATGCGGAAGATAAGTCTGAACAAGACTAGAGAGTAAACGCAGGCTTGTGAGGCTTACACAGCTTACGAGACTTCGCACTGAATGAGTGCGAAAGTCTCTCTTAAATAGGGAACACGATTGCTTGCACACAAGAGGGAACAGATGTTAGTAATGAGTGTGGGCCGAGGATTGCAGTCCAGGTCTTAATAGCTTGCTCTTTAAAGACGCCTAGGGCGTGGCGTTACACTGTGAAAGAAAATTTTGAGGCTTGGCAAATAAAAAAATAAACAAATTCAGCATGAGCAACCATTCCCCAGCCCCACAGTTTCTTTTTTCATTAATAATGCACTCTTTTGAGTGGGTGTTGAGTCTAGGCAAAAGAGACTGTGCTCTGATTGGTTGCCTCATCGCAGTGTGGTGAACAATGCCGGCCAAAATGGAAACCTACCTGTTCCGGACTGTACAATGCAAACAAATTTCTTTTTGACGTTGATAAGGAAACAGAATCCAAATCGGTCATTCAAGAACATGGTGGCCCAGGTGTAGCTCCCTCCAGTTCACCCAATAGTTAGTCATTTTGCTCTGAGATGGAATGCTTTCTTTTTAGCCAGGTGCTGCTCAGCAGCCTCTGATAGGGACTTCATTGCCTGTAGGACAGCCTGTCTTTAGACTCCCAGTCCCTTGAGCAGTCTGGCAGAAGATGTGGCGATAAAACCTCTGTAGCCAACATCCACAGGGAGCACCTATGTTGCCCAGTCCTGTTTTTCTGCCTCAGCTGATTGGTCAAAAAATTTCAGCCAACTGTGCACATATGGCTCACTAAATGCCTTGGTCAAGGCAAAGTTAGTGTCAAGATATACAGGGACTTTTTGCAAGTTTCACTTCAGGATCAGATCTGACTGAGACTCTTAACCTTTGGATGACTGTCATGGTAAGTGTATGCTGTGTTTGGCACATCAGCATGCATGATTGTCTGATAAAAACCCACAGGCTTGGACTGTTTTATAATGCCTGCAGGTGACAGAGAGGCCCATTGTCACTTTTTTTTTGGAGTGAAGCAAGTAGATTCCCCTCTTTTGAAGCGCCCAAGTGGACAACTGGGAGACTGGCTGAGGCCACAAAAGAAAAAAATAGTGGCAAAGCCACTAACGCGAAGAAACCCGTAACGTGAAGAAATACAATGTGAAAATGAGATAAAAGTCAATAAAAAAACGCAAAACTTTATGAAATGTGAAATCCCGCTTTTGTCGTTGTTCATATGTGTTGTTTGCAAGGCTGTATGGCACGCAAAAAATGACTTCTGAACATGTTGGCATAGATTGACTTTCTGTATCAGGAAAAACTCATTTGACAAAGGGAAATACTTCACCAAAATGCACCAAATCACTTCCATTTTATCAAAATGTCCTGGGGGGGGCATTCCCCTGGACACACCACACCCCCCCCCCCCCCAGGTATGGCTTCGCCCCACTGGGGCTCGCAAGTCGCGACTGCTAGAACACTTGAGTAGCACCACTCTGAGGAAAAATCCTGGCTAGAACCCTGTACGGTAAACATTCATTCTGTGTTTGGGTGAGAATAAGACTAATTTTGATTCATTGGCCAAAGGACTTGTCCATTGGTGTCAAATGCTTGAATTTCTTGGCAAACTAAAGTCTTTTTTATTTTTCATTTTGCCAGCTCTTAGCAGCAACACAACCAATCAGACCATTTTACGCAGGCGTCTAAAAATAGTAGATCTTGATACTTTCATCTCTTCACTTCTGGTGCCATGTTGATAACATGACGGATTTGTCATGCAGTCAACCGGCAATTCTTTTTTTTTTTTACTTTTCATACACAGATAACAAACATCACACGCACTTAACTTATGTTTTGCACCTCTATTGCCGCTAGTTTTCAGCGAACCGGTCTCTTTGAAATGCTTTATGCTGTTTCTTAGAATGCCATGGCAGCATTTAACATCTTCAGCATCATTGTTGCTACAAACAATCTCAGAGAGCTCCTTCCGTCATGCCATCGTGTTTTAAACTGCTCAAAGTTCATGTCACCTTACTATATACTGGAACAACTGATCATCAGAGGTAATTTTGCACAATAAAATAGCCTCAAACCAATGTAAACAAATTTTGTACCATTAATAATCATAGAATGAGCCTTCAAACATGCAAGGGTAAAAAAATAAAATAAAATTTGTGACAATGACAATAATTGTTATTAAAAAAATGTGTTTTCTGTGTTTTTTTTTATTACTCATATTTTTACCTCAATATACTAGTGGGAATGATTTCTTTTTGTTCTCATTGCCCATAATAGTAATTTTCAATACATTTTCACAAAAAATTACAGAGAATCAATATATTCGGACACCGTTTAGAGAAAAGTGGTGGGGTATTATCATCACTGCCCACTATTGTGCATATAGAAACTGTCTTCACTTCTAAGGACAATGAATTATCCTATGGGCAAGATGAGAGGTGACACCCCAAAAGGAGTGTTAGCCTGCCTTTTAGAAGAGGTTATTAGTTCGGCAATCAAGGCTCTTGGTGTCACCCTCCCTGGAAACCTAATGGCACCACCCTCTTAGTTTAAGGAGGATGTTCAGGCACGCCCCACACCAGTGCTGATACCCCTTCTGCCCAACTTCAAAGACCTGGTGTGCTGACAATTCAATTTGCAATCAGTTATGCATAAGTGGTCTGCATCATGAGGACTTTATTACATGCATGACAGAGAGCAGGTTGCCAGTGGGTCACTGCCTCTAGTCTATCAAACCGTCAACCTATTGATCTCTCTCTTCAGCTCCATTCTCAGCAAAGCCACCAGCCCTAGCAGGGATTTCAGGGTTATACAGGGTTCAGAGGATTTCAGTATTGAGGGTGAGCTTCAGATGGCTTCCTTATGCTCTCCTCCATTATTAAGCAGCATCCTCCCCCCTCCCCGACAATTCCCATGAACTGGTTGAGCCCACCGGCCCTTTACAGGACAGCATGGTTAGCCTTAGGGCAGACCCACAGCTAACACTTCCATTATTCCTGAAGACCTTCCGTAATGAGGTTGTCCACTTTCACCACTTTGAATGACCCTCAACATGCAGATACTGCAGGTGAAACCACCCTTTTGGAAAAGAAAGCCATAACAGAGCTGAAGTGTGGGAATTGCCAGTCTGGGTTTTTTTGATCCTTCTATTTCTTAGTCACCATAGGGATAGGGGTCTTTCATCTATTCCGAATCTCAGGTGGCTCTAAAAGTGTCTTTGCCACAAGTGTCTTTGATGTGGACTTTTCATGGTTTTCAGAGTGAGGCAGGTCTTCACTGCAATAGACTAATGTTTGAGTTTTTGGTACTGCATTTCCTCATTTAGCTGCCCCCTGCACAATCACTCAAAGCATGGATGCATTTGTTGAATCCATGAGGCAGTAGAGTCTCAAGATCCTCACTTATTTTGATGACTGGCTAGTCTATGCAGCCACAGAAGAACAATGCTGCTGTTATGTGGCTCTGCACTGGAGCACACACAAGGCTAGGGTCTGAGCCTGAACCACAAAAAGGGAAGACTCCAGCATACTGAGGTCACAACATTGCTGGACATGGTTCTGGACTCCCAGGAGGGCAATTATTTTAACTCTAGAAAGGCTATTACTTTAACCCCAGGGAGGCAAAAGGCCGTCAAATTGTGGCTCAGCCACTTTCATTTGCATTCTTGAGTCAGTTGGGAGTCCTGTCATCATCTCATGGCATCTATGCAATAGTCTCTTCCACCCTACTCCACATGAAACCTATCCAAAGATGCCTGCTGACCCTTGGCCTGTATCCACTGAGATCCCAACAAACTAAGATGGTGGTTTGTGGGAAACTTAACACACCACTCCACTGGTAAGAGGACACTTTCAACACTGGACAAGGGTGTGCTCGTGGGCTGGTCTATCATCTGCTGGTTTTCAGGGATGAATCCCGAGTTCATCGAAAAAGAGCATGCTCTTGGGCTGGCGGTCTCTTGCCAGCTAGTTTTCACAGATGCATCGCAAGTAGGCTAGGGCACTGCCCGCAAAGGCTGTGGGGTCAACAAAATCTGGAATCTGACATTGGGTGACCCAGCACATAAATATCTTACACTTAAAACAAGCTACTATTTGCTTGACAAGTGAAAATGTACTTATCCCATTGGCAAGATAGTCAAAATAACCTCAAATCAAGGACAATTTTTTTTGTCTTACTAAGAAAATTGGTGATAGAAATAAGTGTTTTATGTCTTAAAATAAGTAAATTCATCTTACCTAGTATTTTTTTCTTTTCATTTTTTGCAGTGTAAGTGTAGGCATGGAAGACTAGCCATGTCGATTCAGGTGATGAAGGGAAGTGAACAATTCAAACCGCTTCAAAGGGCATCAACTGCCTTTTCATCAGAGAAGAGATGTGCTTTCAAGTTAAGTTGTAAATAGCCTTTAACTAACTCTGCTCTCTATTCTCTGACATGAAGTGCTTATTGATAAAATGCGAAAGAAGCGCCTCTTATAGGAAAAAAGCCACCAGTCAGCTTAAATGACCTCCAAATCAGGAGAAACCTGAATGCTTACAAATAGGAGAAGGCACTCCAATGCCTTATGACTGCTCAGAGAAAATTTCAAAGTTTAGAAACATGATCATTTATTTTCTGTGAGCCATTTTTTGCATTCCTTAGAGGAAACCTACACATGTAAAAGGCTTTCGCAGCAGAAATCTGAATTAAAGGCCATCGCCTAGTTGGTTGTAAATACCTCTGGTTCTCTTAGCCTAGTTACACATTGAAAACAGCACATGAATACAAAGCATGAGATACTAGTTATTTTCATACAAAATAAGTCAGAGATGATTAAAGGCACTGAAGTGAACATCAGCACTACTGTCTATGTTTCATCATTTTCAAAGCATTTGGAATTTTATTTTATTTTAATTGAATTTCAGTTTATGTAATCTGATATGAATTTTAAAAAAACTGCATCTGGTGCATTGGAGTTAATCTATTAATGGGTGCATTGGAAATGATGAATACTGAAAATGCCAGAGGGCAGAGTTTCCAGCTGGAGAAAGAGCACCTCCCATTCAAATAAATAATAATAAAGACCTTGTTCTTTATCTTCAAAGACAGATTTGCACCCTATATTTGGACTGTAATAACGTTCCCCTTTCTTCCCATAAATAATGAGAGAATGCTTGAGCCAGCTCTTATTCTTCTGCTCTTAACCCTTTGAAACTCTGAAGGTTTTCATGAGTCTGCTTTTTTCCACACAAATAGAATTGCATTGCTTTACATTATGTAGCAGAAGTGATTTCTAGATCACCATTTAAAAATCCAATACCTTTACAACATTTCGAGCACTTCATATCTGAAGCTTTAAAGGATTCATAAGACTCTCAATAATATTCCCAACACAAGGGCCCTATACAGCAGAACAAACTTTTCTGCGGGCAGTGTTAAGAGTGCAGGGATTTAACTCTACCGCAAAAAGTACAAAGTATTACCCAGACCTCCTTTCATCATTTTGTTTTCAATTATATTTGTGACTTCCAGACAATTTGAAAGGCAAAAATGTTCTCCGTTTTGCATCAGTTCGTTGCCAAAAGAATTATGTTCATTATTTTTCCTGAAATTGTTGTTCTTACACTGTACCAATAACCATTGCTCTACACGTGAAAACAATTTGTTGATTTTGGTAATCACTGATGAACACACTAAAATAATTGAGATTATTTGATTAAAAAAACCTCACATTTGCATTTACAACCCAAAATCAGAAAAAGTTGGGACGGTATGTTAAAATTAAAATTGAACACAGTAATTTGCAAATTATCTTTGAGCTGTCTTATTTTGAAAACAGTACAGCAGAAAATTATTTGATTTTTCACTTTGCAGGTGCCTTTGGCTATGCAGATGATCTCACCCTGCTTGCTCCTACTGTGCAGGCTCTAAGGAAGCTCCTTCTGATTTGTGAAAACTATGCTAGTGAATTTGATGTGCTGTTCAATGGTAAAAAGAGCCAACTCATCATTTTTAATCATACATTTTCAAATGCATTTAACTCAATAATGTCAATTTGTCTCAATAATGTAATCATACCAAGAGTCCATGAAGTTACACATTTGGGACATAAACTGTGTGATGATGTATACAAGTTTGAGTCATCTAAGTGTGTTGCAGATTTTAATAGGCAGTGCAGCATGTTATTTGCTGGTTGGAAAATGCAAATTATTGAATAAGAAATTTTTTATTTCACAAATATTGTTCTGCATTTCATGGCATCCAGGTTTTACCTATCTTTGATAGCTGTCTTGAGAATGTATTTACTGCATGGAGGAAAGCAGTGAGGAGGTCATGGCGTATACCATGGAAGACTCACTGCAAGCTCTTGCCTCATATTGCTGGAGTAATGAGTCCTGAACTGTAGATAGCCAAACGTTTTATCAAATTAATCAATGGTGCACTGAACTCAGTAAATGCTATTGTACTTTATTTTTCATAGATTAGGAAGTTGGGGCTGCACTCTTTACTTGGGTGTAATTATCATCATCTCAATGATTGCTACTGTATGGTGGAGACAAATATTCTCAAAGAATGGCAGAGACTCTGTGGTAATGACCATGAGATCATCAGAGTAGCCTCACAAATAGTTGAAGTCTGTGATATGTGATATCACATATGTGATATAAAAAAATGTACACTTTGTACACTTGTGAAAATGTTGAGAATTGTGAATGACCCCTAAAAGGGGGTTAATTTTAGGATGAAAATTGAAGAAAATGACTCAACATTTTTTTTAAAGGTACAGTGTGCAACTTATTTGGCTTTTTAGTAGTAAAAATCAAATATTGCTTTCATAAATACGTATTTACCGAAGTCTAATCACAATCGCATACAAATGACAGCTTACTCGTAGCTTAGAATGAGTTGTTTACATATACATAGGTGGCGGTGCACGCACCGGAGGCTGCTATGTTGCATCGCCATCTTTGAATGCGGTAGCCGAAAGGGGACAAACTTGGTTCGCCTTTCGCGTTTTACCTTTAAATCCCTGTATGTTGTCGGGGTCGGGGAGGAGAAGCAAGCAAAGATGACTGTGTTGGTGAAAGCGCCCTGCGGTTCATATACTTCCCCTTTCCCTTGAAATGGAGGACCAGGGATACTCTATGCCCCATGAGAGGGAAGCAAGACCTCCCAAGAAAAGAAAAATAAAACATGACCGGGATAAAACGAGAGTCTACATCGGCGTAGCTTTTCCCAGGTTGAGACAACTCATGAGCAAGAAGGACTTGAAAAGAGACGCAGTGGTTGCTACCTTTCTGCTAGACAGGTAATTAAATCTAAAAGTGAAGTTTATTTTGGCGTAATGTTAGAACCAGGGCAGTGTAGGCCAGCAACTACTTTATCCTCCCATTTAAGTCGGATAATTTGCTGTTACTTGCAATATAAAACGGCAGAGACGCCTAGTTTGTTAGTTAGCTTACATTGGACAAGCTCCGTTGCAACAGTTTTCACTTGCTGTTACTCTGTAGTAGGCGACCGTGTGTGATGTAACTCTTTCAACCAAATTTTCCGAGAGTTTTTCTCGTGTTTCATACTAATTTACCACAGCTGATTTGCCGGGGTGAGTTCCCATGGAACTTATCCGAAAATTGGTTGATTTCAGATGGAATGGCCCAGACATAAAGATGGACAAAGATTCACCATCTGCAAAAAACTGTGTATAAAAAATGTGGAACAATTTCAGAAAAATGTTCCTCAATGTAAAATTGCAAAGACTTTGAATCTACAGTACATAATATCATCAAAAGATTCAGAGAATCATGGAGAAATCTCTGTGTGCAAGGGACATGTCCGAAGGTCAATATTGGATGCTCGTGATGTTCAGGCCCTCAGGCGGCATTGCATTAAAAACAGGTATGATTCTGCACTGGAATACACTGCATGGGCTTGGGAACACTTCCAGAAATCATTGTCTGTCAACACAGTTTGCCATGCAATCTACAATTGCAAGCTAAAGCTGCATCATGCAAAGAAGAAGCCATATGTGAACACAATCCAAAAACGCCACTGTCTTCTCTGGGCCAAAGTTCATTTAAAATGGACTGAGGCAGAATGGATCACTGTTCTGCAGTCGGATGAATCAAAATTCAAAATTCATTTTGGAAACCACAGATGCCGTCTCCTGTGGTCAAAAGAGGAGAGGGACCATCCAGCTTGTTATCAGTACGCAGTTCAAAAGCTTACATCTCTGATGGTATCGGTTGCATTAGTGCCAATGGTGTAGGGAGCTTACACATCTAGAAAGGCATTGTCAATGCTGAAAAGTATATAGAGGTTTTACAAAAACATACGCTCCCATCCAGACAACGTGTCTTTCAGGGAAGGCCTTGCATATTTCAGCAGAACAATGCCAAACCACATACTGCATCCATCACAACAGCATGGCTTCGCAGTAGAAGAGTGAGTGCTGATCTGGCCAACCTGCAGTCCACGCCAGTCACGAATAGAATACATTTGGCGCATCATAAAACGAAAAATCCGGTAAAGAAGACCCATGACTGTTGAGCAACTAGAATCCAACATATGACAAGAGTGGGACAACATTCCTCTCCAAAAACTTTGGTCTCTTCACTTTTCAGATGTTTACAGACTGTTGTTAAAAGGAGAGGGGATGCTAAACAATGGTAAACATGCCCCTGTCCCAACTTTTTTGAGATGTGTGACAGCCCATCAAATTCAAAATGAGCTAATATTTTTCATGAAATGGGTAAAATGTCTCACTTTCAATATCTGATATGTCGTCTATCTTCTATTGTGAATAAAATGTCAGTTTGAGATTTGCAAATCATTGCATTCTGTTTTTATGTACATTTTACACAACATTCCACCCTTTTTTGGAATTGGGGTTGTATTTTATTTACCTCATTACAAGTCCTAAATTATTGTTCCAGCCCGAGTGCTGGGTATGGAAGCATACTGTATTAATTAATAAAATGAAAGTTGAGCATGCAAAATTAATAATCTTGTCCTCATGCTGTTTGCAATGAAATACAAGTCAAAGTAAATTTAGATATCACTACTTTCTGCTCTTACATTTTTTGCACTGTCCCAACTTTTTCCAAGTTGGGATAGTACTTTGTACTTGTACATCTCTTCTTTTTTAAAATGAAGTCCAGCAGACAGTCCTGCTTGATCTGCACATACAACCATTCAGTGAGAGCCTTTTCAACTTTTCAGTAATGTTTCAAAAAAGCATTACTCTAACATCACATCTCAACTGGATCCTGCTCGAAACTCTCCAGGGCATGGTGCAGGAATGATCACTTCCCGGCATCGCCTTTTCAAGTCAATGCTGGTTCTATACTTAGCTGTTTTGCCTTTGAAAATCTTTTGGCTGTCTGACCGCATGTCAGCTTGAGCACTACCCACATTGATTTCGGTCCATGGATTGACAGACGGGGATATTTAAAAAAAAATGTTGGGGTAAACAAACGGGTATTCCAAATGTTACTCAAATTTGCTCATGGTTAGTCCCGTAAAAATACTTCCGAAAATTAATTAATCTGCTGCTACTAACAGAATTCAAACCATCTTCAACAAGAATGGGTGCTTCACCCCAGAAACAAGGCACGGTCCATCAATTTCATGTAAAATCATGGCAAGCTGAACTGCCGGAACCATTATGAATAATCAGCCTTTAATTTAGTCAGAGTTATGCAGAATGAAGGGCCTTATAATGTTATTTGTTTTTGTAGAACTGCCAGTTGATCTGGATGTTTTAACAACTTTTAAACAGAAATAGGTTGGTCATTTTTTTATGTTGCCCGTGACATCTCTGACATTACTCCATTAGTCTTGCTAAAACGCAGGCTCAGCAATACACTGATGTAGCATCACTTATAACTCTTGGCGAGGGGAGTTATTCTTTTCAAAGCTCTCTGTAAAGGACCTACATTCATTGATCACTCTAAGGTCTTCATCTACTTCTTTTCTCGAGGAGCTGTAGCACTCATCCGTTAAGTACCCAACATGGTGGTCCAGTGAATGGTTACTAAGGGCCACTTGTGCATGCTGATCTAATTAGCTCTTCAGAATCATTGTCTTGCAGACCATTGAAAATTTCAAAGCTTTTTCACACACAGTGCATTCTTGTGAAATTACCAGTTCATCCCAAAATATGAAATTTCTGTCAGTATCTTTTCTCTGCATTTGCCAGTTGAAACAGTGATGAAGTTTTTTAGTTCATAGAGCACAGTCTGAGGATGCCAGCAAAACTCCATAGCAGCCATATCCTCAAGTTATTGGGTAATTATTAAGTAGAGTTCTTTAGAGTCTGAAAACAACCAAAAATTACCATAAATTACTCGACACAACTCAAGTAGCATTGTGGCATTCATACATTTAGTGGTGCTGGCAGGAAATTTCTTAACTAAATTTAATGTCTTTCTGTATTTCCACCCTTTCTGGGGGCTTTTCCTCGATTTCGTGTTCAGTTTACTTGGAATTCTTTTATTTCATCCTTCCTCACTGGCAGAGGCATTGCCTTAAGCACTGTCTCACACACGTGCAGGTCAAGTGCCAATACCAGCAAAGTAATTCATGACCCTTGCATGCCCCTGGCTCAGCCACATCTTCCTGTGTCAATAGAGAATCTGTTCCTTTCATCTTCTTGCTTGCACTGGTGTACTGTGGCTTCTTGATTGTACAAACTATAAGCTTGAAGATCTTGGGTCCGAATCCCGTTAATTTGTAGTTTGTTGATAACTTTGTTGGTAAGGGCAGTGTCTTCAAGCATCCAATTTGAAGGACGCTTACTTTCACGTTCCCATTGCGTCTTACCTCTGGCAGTTCTCAAGGTTTGCCTCTCAGGGCTATCATTTTCAGTTCAGTGTGCTTCCCTCTGGACTTTCCCTCTCGCCATAGGTGTTCACATGTGTGTGGCAACAGCCCTTTCACCCGCGCAGGTACAGAACATGAAGAGTCTGCCATACCTGTATGATTAGCTAATCTGTGCGCTATCCTATTCTAGAGCGCCACTCTATACAGCTCTCTATCTATCCCAGGCAGCCAAGTTAGGTCTCACTGTAAACTTCAATGAGAGCCGTCTGGGCCCTTCACAGAGCATAACCTACCTTAAAGCAGTTCTGGACACAGTCATCATGAAGGCCTGCCTGTTGCCACAGTGTGTGGAAGACATCCTCCATCTCCTTCCAAGGTACATCCAGTTATTGCATCTTACGGGCAAAATGACAGCTGCCTCAGCTGGCATTCCTTTAGGCTTGCTGTCACTATGCCCCCTGCAAAGGTGGCTGAAGAGCCCCGACTTGGACCCTAGGTGGCACAGGTACAGGAGGGGTGAGGTATTTCAGCAGTGTCTCCACTTTATATCTCCAAAGAGGAAGAGGTCATACCTTCAGGGGGCATGCCAGTGGGTTCCATTCCATCCCACCGAGAAATTGTCACAGCGGATGCCTGCCTTCAGGGTGGGGTATGGTGTGGCAGAGCAGGATTGTTCAGAGGCAGTGGATTGCACGGGACTGCAAACAGCACATCTGTATTTTTGAGCTTCAGGCAGTGCATCCTGCTCTCAAGCATTTTTTGCAACAATTGTTTACACTTGATCGCTTGAAAGGTTGCTGAATATAAGTGGTGATTTTTGCGAAGGCCAATGGCCTCTTTGCTGCGCTTACTTGACTCATAGGGGCTCTAGCCGGTCCCATTAAATCCACCATAGTGGAATTGTTTTCCATTCGTGTTGCCGCTTGGTAACATGTATGTTTCAGTCCTTTAAATCACTCCTAACACAGCCAGTTTGCTGCCAATGCAATCGATGTTTGCATATGGGTTTGTTTTTCTAGAAATCATGGTGCATTTACATATCTTGGAGTTGCCATCTATGCATCAAAATGTACTGTTTTCACATGATTGTGTCTTTATTTCAAACGTTTTTCAGTTTTGTGATCCAACTATATCTGCCTTTTCTTTTGTGCGGACAAAGTTGTATTTTAGTTGCGATTTTTTTTTTTTTTTTTTTTTTTGCTCATGGTTTTTCGTTGGATGCTCTTCTGGAATCCTGATTGGAATATATCCCTGGGTGTTCAATCTCAGTTGAATATATGTTGGTTAAGTTTATTGATTATCCATTTGAAATATATGCCAGCTACTTCACAATATCTTTTACGAAATTAAAATCCCAATTCCAAAATAGTTGGGACAAAGTGTAAATTGTGAATAAAATCAAAACATAATGACTTTCAAATCACATCAGCCAGTATTTTATTCACAATAGAATAGAGATAACATAGCAAATGTTGAAAATGAGAAATTCCACAAAATGAGCTCATTTCAAATTTGGTGGCTGCTACAAGTCTCAAAAAGTTGGGACAGGGGCCTGTTTACCATGGTGTAGCATCCCCTCTTCTTTTTAAGACAGAGGGGAGGCGTCTGGGCATTGAGGAGACAAGTTTCTTGAGTTTAGCCATTGGTATTTGATCCCACTCTTGTTTAATACAGGCTTCCAGCTGCTGGAGAGTTTTGGGTCCCTTTGACGGACTTTTCATTTAATTATGCGTCAAATGTTCTCAAACGGTGAAAGATCAGGACTGCAGGCAGGCCAGTTCAGCATGCGGACTCTTCTACTACGTAGCCATGCTGTTGTAATAGCTGCAGTATGTGGTTTTGCATTGTCCTGCTGAAATACACAAGGCCTTCCCTGGAATAGATGTCTTCTGGAAGGAAGCATATGTTGCTCTAAAACCTTTATAAACATTTCAGCATTCATGATGCTTTTTAAAACATGCAAGTGTCCCACACAATATGCACTAATGCATCCCCATACCATCAGAGATGCTGGCTTTTGAACTGAAAGCTGATAACAGGAGGGGTGGTCTTTCTCCTCTTTAGCCCGAAGGACACGACGCCCATGATTTCCAACAAGAATGTCAAATTTGGACTTGTCTGACCACAGGACACTTTGCCACTTTGCTACAGTCCATTTTAAATGAGCCTTGGCCCACAGAAACCTGTGGCGCTTCGGGATCATGCTCAACAATGGCTTCCTTTTTGCATGATAGAGTTTTAGGTGGCATCTGTGGATGGCACGGCGGACTGTGTTTACTGACCGTGGTTTCTTGAAATATTCCTGTGTCCATTTAGTAATGTCAATCACAGAATCATGCCAATGTGTGATACAGTGGCATTTGAGGGCCTGAAGAGCACGGGCATCCAGTAAAGGTCTTTGGCCTTGTCCCTTACGCACAGAGATTTTTCCAGTTTCTCTGAATCTTTTGATGATGTTATGCACTGTCGATGATGAGACCTTCAAAGCCTTTGCAATTTGACGTTGAGGAACATTGTTTTTAAAGTATTCCACAATTTTTTTACGCAAGCCTTCATAGGTTGGAGAGCCTCTGGCCATCTTTACTTCTGAGAGACTCAGCCTCTCTAGGACATCCCTTTTATAGCCAATCATGTTACACACCTGATGCCAGTTAATGTAATTACTTGCTAAATGTTCTTTCAGCTGATTCTCTTATGTATTAATTGCTTTTTCAGCCCTTTTCTGCCTGTGTCCCAACTTTTTTGAGACCTGTTGCAGCCAGAAAATTTTAAATAGGCTCATTTTGTGGATAAAAATAGAAAATGTCTCAGTTTCAACATTTAAAATGTTATCTGTGTTCTACTGCAAATAATATATTGGCTCATGAGATCTGAAAGTCATTGCATTTTGATTTTATTCACAATTTACACTTCGTCCCAACTATTTCGGAATTGGGGTTGTATTAAGCTTTATTTATGCCTAGTTACAATCAGAACCATTCAACACCCATCTCAAATTAGGTTTATTGGAAAAATTTACAAACATTCAGCTGTTTGCAATAAACAAATCAAACATGAATAATTTAAATGCCTCCACTCAACTAATATTACAAGTGGTTTCTCCAAATTTAACGCCAAATACCATTTTTAACGACGACTGCTGTCTCAAAATTATTCATCCCCTTCATGACAAGCGTCTTTAGTACTTAGTAGAGCATCCTTTTTCTGCTGTAACCTGCTACAAATGTGATGCATAGCTGGACTCCAGCCTATGGCAGCATGCCTGAAGACTAATAGCTCATTCCTCATGGGCAGTGGCCTCCAGTAAACTAATATTCTTCGGTTTGTGTGCAGCAAGCGCCTTCTCCAAATCTCATTTTAGATTTTCTATGGGGTTCAAGTCAGGCAACTGTGATGGCTACTCAAGAGTCTTCCAAGACTTCTTCTGAAACCAAGCCTTAGTGGACTTTGAGGTATGCTTGGGATCATTGCCCTGTTGGAAGGTCCAGTGACGCCAAAGTTTCAGCTTCCTCACAGATGGCATGTCATTTTCTTTCAAGATTACCTGTTGCTTGATTGATTCCATCTTGCCCTCCACGCACTGCAGGTTTCCAGTGTCAGAGGAAGCAGAGTAACCCTAGAGCATCACCGAGCCCCTGCCATGCTTCATTGTAGGCAGAGTGTTCTTTTCAGCACATGCTTCTGCAGACATACCGCTGATTTATAGGCTCGAAAAGTTCCGGTTTTATTTTATCGCTCTACAAAACAGAATCTCAAAACTTCTGTGGCTTATTTGTATGGTTTTGAGCACATTGGAGCAGACTATCCTGTAATGGCCGGTAGAATACGGAGGCCAAGCGCAACGACCAGAGAGAGAGAGAGTAGCTCGGACACAGTACAAACACAGAGAATAATACAGACCAAACAAAAGTACTCGCGCTTCCAAAGGACGTATAATAGTCCGAACTACGGAAGCAAAGCGAGATAGAAAAGGGAGAAGAAACTCCAACAATCAGAAGATAGAAAGTCATACAAAACCTGACTACAGATATCTTCGGCTATAGTGCGAAGCTAGAAACAGACACTCTAGCGAAGGAGGCGTGCCGGACGTCCTGCTTATATAGATTCTGGGAAAGCGCCGCCCCAGCTCAATCAACCAGCTGGGTAAAGAATTCGATAGCCCAGGAATTTGATATCGTCCCGGGACGAGAGCCGCAAAGAAAAGTCCAAACAACACGCACACCTCACAAACCATGACATATCCTTGTGCTTCAGGGTCAGTAGTGATGTATGTCTTGGAGTTAGGGCATGGAGACCTTCTGTGTGTAGTATGCACCTTACTGTGTAAACTGAAATCTCAGTGCCTACTGCCACCAAGTCTTGCTGCAGGTCTCTGAAGTCACTCAAGGGTTTTTGACCACCTAACTCCTTAGGACTCTGGAGGTAGCCATTCATAGCTTCTGTTTTCTGCCACGTCCAGGTAGTGTTGCTACTGTTCCTTTAACTTTGAACTTGCTAACTATTGTGTGCTTCTAACTGTATCTCAAAGAACATTCAGTGCCTTTGCTATCATTGCTATCTTGTTGTATCCTTTTCCTTGTTTAGGCAAGGAAATTATCTCTTCTCTTACATTTTTGGACAATTTCTTGACAGCCATATTTCTGACATGCAATAAAATTTTACTGTCAACAAACCCCTTGCCAGTTCAAGAATTAGATGTGTTCTATCTCAAGCACACCTGATGCAGCTAATGAAGCTCTTGATTAGTTGCATCAGGTGTGCTTGAGACAACAACTGATTTGCAAATGTGCTCTTATGAAAGATTCTATTCAGTGGGTTGAATAATTTTGAGACAGCAGTAGTCATTAAAAGTGGCATTTTGTGTTGAATTTGGAGAAACCATTTGTAAATAGTTGTGTTGTGCAATTTAAATTGTTGTTGTTTGATTTGTTTATTGCAAACAGCAGAAAGTTTGTAAATTTTACCAATAAACCTAATTTGCACTGGGGGTTGAATAATTTTAATTGCAAGTGTATCTGAGTGTGCAATATCTCGGGGGTCGCCTGGAATCCACTGCAGTGCTGAATATAACTAGGACACTTAATCATGGCATCGAGAGGTTCTAACTGTAAATTTTAGTGGGATCTGTAAATATTAGTTTACGCAGCTATCTGTAAATGTATCATGTATCATACTTTTGCTTTACTGTTGCAACCACAGTTCATGTTCGAAGGGCTTAATTTTTTTATGTACAACATTGCAGCAAGGCTCATGGCATGAAGGCATAAAGCAGCTTTGACACTTAAATGATTGAATAATGATTTGTGAGAGATGGACGTAATCTCTTTTCTCTTCATCCATGAAAAACAAGACAACATCATCGCTATATTCCGCCACGAACAAGGACCATAACTCAGTGAAAAAAAAAAATGCTTCGACCTCCATTTTCAAACTCAAAGTAGATCACGAGGAGCTTATTAAGCATACAAAATTTCATGCATCTTGGTATATCAGTTTCAGACAAATCTTGTCCCCATTGTGGCCTGGATGGACGGACGGACGCACAGACGGATGGTCCCCAATTCAATATCCCCCGTCGCACTTTGTGGTGGGAGATAATAATGAAATGAAGTCAAATTCGTGTGTGTGTGCCCGTGCGCACATGCGCCAGGGTGTGTATGTACGTGTGAGTGTGTGTGTGTGCAGTCCATTGAAAGGATATATTAAAGTCCTTCCCAAGGTACAGTAATAAAACTTGTGAGAAAATAATAGACAAAATAATATAATGAATGCACACAGAGCTTATGATGTCATAAAAAAGCAAATTTGGGATTTATGTATATACATTATTGATGCCTTTTTTATTTCTTTTTTTTTTCAAATGTGATCATCAAACAAAGATACTTTGCATATTATAATCTGGTAAAGGCGGTGGCAATGGAGAATTGTTGATTTGGAATATCGCGGGGTGGCAGAACAATTCAGCAAGACTGATGCCATCTCATCTGATACTATCCCAATGGAAAACATCTGGATAAATACCATCCTTCTTATTAAACTAGTATCCCCCTTTCCATCCCTTTTGGATTAAAGGTCTTTGCTATTTATTGCCTATGCTCTTCGTTGCCTAATTATGAAAAATATTGTGAAAATACAAACGCTGTCAGTGATATACAGTAAAGTAGAATATCCATAATTTTACTAGAGTGACAGTTGGTGTAGTTTTATGTTCTCCAGTCTGTAAATTGGAATTCACTCTTGGAGTTCTGGTGGATGTCTGTGCACCTGCAGAATGTATAGTTTTAAAATTGCTTGCTCATTGACAAATACAACTTCATCCTGAACTGTGCTTTTTCTGGGACTGACTGCAGAAAGAGGCTAAGCAAATTGCCAAGCAGCTGGTACAGCATGTACTGTATTTTTTTTAATTACAAAAAAAGGGGGCAAGTGAGGTGATAACCAATGTCACAATGCTCAAGTGAATCCCCATTGTTCTTCCTTCCATTCTGCAACTTGCATGGCTTTCAGATATATGTGACCCGCCGTGGTAAAAGGTACCTGCGAGCGGCGATCATCCTATTGAGAAAAATGCGATTTAAATGTCCCGCTCGCCACGTGGACTGTGTTTACTTCCACATTTGGAAAACTGCTTCTGATCCACGGGATTTAAGTCTATATACGACACGCGGAATCCCCTCAATGGCTCGATAAATTTCCATTTCAATGCTGCCGAAAATTGGCTATTATTCAGTGGCGGAGCCAGAACTGGGAATTGGGGGGGCACAGACACGTCCCTTTATGACAACAATTAGTCCTGGCTAGTCCTCAATCATTTTCCTTTATTGACGCGTTTTCCGATTATCATAATTGGCGAATGAAGACACGGTTTCTCTTCATATGCGATTTAACAGTGATGAATTCATGGGCTAAATTCAGTACTGAAAAAATAATTTACTGATTAATAGGCCAATGCTTTATGTTGATTGAACTGGTCCGCGTTCCAATGAGATATTGCCTTTCACTCTCGGTATTGCGCGAGTTGATTAAAAAAAAAAAGTGGCTCTCGGCAGTTAAATAGGCTATAAAAAGTCTGCGGCTCAAGCTATTTGCGTGAGAGTCAACAGGTACGCAATTTTGAATAATTCATTATTAATTTAAATACAGCAAATACGCGTCCAGATGAATGATTGTGGTCTTACCTAATCGGGGAGAACAAGCAGCACCTGTTCAATGTGGAGTGCTCTCAGAGTGAACCTTTTGTTAATTATGAAAATGAATGAGAACAGGTCAGGACTAATAATTGTTTTAAACGGATGTTTTGTGCGCCCCAATTCCCAGTTCTAGCTTCGCCACTGAATAATAGCCAATTTTCGGCAGTATTGAAATGGAAATTGAAATGGAAATGAGGGGATTCCACATGACGTATATGGAGCTAAATCCCGTGGATCAGAAGCAGTTTTCCAAATGCGGAAGTAAACACAGTCCACGTGGTGAGCGGGATATTTAAACTGCGTTTTTCTCAATAGCATGATCGCCGCTCGGAGGTACCTTTTACCTCGGCAGGTCACATATTTTCTCTTTTGATTGGTTTGACGTCCTGCGTGCCTCCCCTTCAGGTGTTATGCATTTGTGTTCCCCATCCTCATATGTTTCCGTGGCATATAAAACCCATTGTTTTGAATGTCTCAAATTGCTGCATTGTCACTTGCTATATGCTCTGAAGCAACCAGTCAATATCTTCGTAGTCTGCAGTTTATCGTGTTCGGAAATTATCGTAACCTTTCATGATAGTTAAATACGGAAATACACTTCTTGGACTAATTAAGAGGCATAAACTCCCAAGCCTTTTTCCCTGTCTCCAGGATTGGGACTGCATTCCTGTTGATCAAACTTCACTTTGTTCCTCTGCCCAGTTTATTAGAAACACCTCCCAAGTCTTCTGCGGTCATCAGAATTGGGATGGCTTTCTTGCCAAACTCTTTGAGCCTGCCATCCAGGGCTGGCTCTTGGGATATGTGATACTGTATAGGCGGTCGCCTAGAGCGCAGAGTGCTGGAGGGGCGCCGCTGGTCGCTCTCAGAAAAAAAAAAAAATTAATTAATTGTGGCAGCCATCGGTGCCTTTTTTTCCTTTTTTGCCTTGAAAATAACACATTAACAAATGAGACAGACGTAAACAATAATATGCTCTGCACCTTTGTAGTTCCTCGTCATTTGACCTGGCTCCACTGGGCCTGCACTTATGTTGGAAGTGGGGGATGGGAGACTGATGCACATTTTAATCTTAGAGAGAGGTTGGTTACTGCTATTCTTACAAATCCTAATCTCGCTTAGGGCGCCAAAGTGGCTAGAGCCGGCCCTGCTGCCATCTGACAGTTTTGTTCCGGCGAGGGTGAACTCTATCTGGCTTCTTCCCCGGGATGCCACCGGCCAGTCGAGGACATGCCCTACGCCCAAGTCCATGACCACCTGAACTGAACTGTACCATGCTGGGCTCCGTCCCCTGCAATCATTACTGTATTACTATCAATGAACCCTGCCATTGAATTGTAATCTGTTTCTGCATCTGGTTACTTGTCTGGATTATAACTGATCATCGCAAGTATATTATTAACACGTGATGTTTTCCTTATGAAGCAAAACTTTTCAGGAAAATTCAGCCAACATTTATTCGTGAACGAGACAACAGCAGATGGTTGCTAGCGAACTGTTAACATTAAAGTTAGCTACATAAGCATTACATTACATAGTAAATTTTTGTAGTAACCTGTAAAGTTGTGAGCAAATTAACTGGTGAGCTTTCCAAAGATGTTATTGTTTTGTATAACATGATTAATTATAGATTTGAATGAGACAGTGACCGTTATCCATAGTATTTAAGTTCAAATCTGACACCTTCAAGGTTTCTATGCATCCATGGTTGCCAACTCTCCCAGTCAGGGAGAGAAAATATCCCTTCCATCCATTATCATAACCGTTTCTCCCTCACTTGGGTCACGGGATCAGAAAATATATTACTAATGGAAAAAATAACCTTTTTAAGATTGCAATCCATGCATCATTAACTCTATTAATGTAGCTCTCCCTATGACAGTGCTGCCGCAATCGAAGCCCAGAGATTACATCTGGGCCCAGCTCAGCCCACACAGATACAAATTCCGGTGATATTCTGCTTTTTTTCTCAACACATGATGTGCAAGTAAAGGTAAAGTGTTTCTGTTCTTATCATATTCTGACAACCCTTCATAGGCAAGGTACTGCCCACTTAAGGCAGATGCAATAAAATCATAGATTGCAATAAAAAATAAAATGGTCTTAAATAGATTCCAAATTTCCAAAAATATGTGAACTCAAACTTGTGTGGTAATTAGCAATAAAATTCCACTAATTTTGACTAGAGGAATGAAAGAGGGGCAGATGATGAACCTGCAGCGGGGGAAAAAATTAGGAAAATTAAGTTAAGGGATGACTTACATGGTCAAGAAGTAGCAGTCACATTATACAAAGAGGCAGAAGAGAGAGTAACATTGTCAGAGGCAAAAGCTACCACATCAGCCACCTGAGAGCTGCAAATCTCAGTGCCAGAGACAACAGAGTCAGGGTGATGCTGTTGCAAGTTACCCTTCTGACTGGACTGCAGAGCAATACTAACTTTTCAAGAGCAAAAATGAATGGCTGTATGCTCAGGATGGTAGTCTTGGCCTTCAGGAATTCATGATTTGTGGCATCTGAGTTGGTTATCCTCACAGAGGGTCAACATGGTCACCAACTAGGCTGCAGCTAGATTAAACCAATGTGGTAGGCCTTAAGTTAATCCTCAGCGGGTGTATTTATAATAATAGTTTGTAGATTGTTTATTATGAAGCAAATAACGACGTACTCCTTTCGTTTTCACCTCAAATTGCACCAGATCAATGCATTTATCTGTATAAGAGAGACTCTTCCAGGGTCAAAATCACTCAGACCTCCACAAGGTTCAGCTTACCGACCATAGTGACAACAAGGATTTAAATCCACTTTCACCACTGACAACAACTCATAATCACTTGATGATGACTTGGTATTACCTACTTATTTTTTTGCTGACGTAGTTATCAACTTGAAGGTAAGGCAGCTATTTACTTGATGAAAATTTTGTAAGTTACATTTGTTATGTTCGTCAAGGGGGCTGAAAGTAACGTCATCAATAGTTGAACACTACTGCACACTGGTTCCCCTCCCATTGCCCATGTCCATTTGCACACGGTAGCAGGCTTGCTAACCAGCTGAAGTAAATGCACAGGCTATGCAGGAAATGGCTCTTCTGTTGCTTTTGAGATGTTTTAGTAATGCAGAGTTTCCCATAAATAGACAAAGATACCGTATCTTTCCTCCCAGCAGTATTGTAAACGGTGATTTTCTTGCACTGTTTAATATTGTAATAGCCACATGGGGGCAGTCGTGCTGACTACTGACTGTTCTGTGCTAGTGAGTGAAAAGGCTCACGGGACTGTTATGTGGATGGCTAATGTTCGTGTTTTCATTGCTACAGCGTACGTAGGTGTACTCATGTTCTGATTTCCGTGGTTATGTCTTCTAGTTATTAGTGTTGGGTGATTAAGACAATGAGGTGTTATTCACAAAGTGGCCACCTTGGATGAGAACTCTATCCTGTTTAATGGTCTCTAGGCAGTGTTCTAGTCCAGGGTGGTATAAACAGATAAAAGTAGCATTTCTGTGGTTGAGTGGTGTATAGAGGCACAGAAATTGCAATTTGAACTGAAATCTGAATCACATGCCATACGTCCATGCCACTCTTCAGAGTGTGAAACTTGGAAATTGTCCAGTAGCATCAATCTGTTACTCCATAATTTATCGCAGCACTACATTTTCCAGTGTCGAAATACTGAAAAAATTAATGAATCCATTCTTTAACTCATATGAAATCATATTTTGAATTTCAATGTCATATTGACCCCTGAACCAAATATGTCCCCAGTTTTCATTTCCTAAATCTAGTCACCTTATCCGATAGCAAGACACACAATTGGCTCTATCTGTGTGTGTGTGTGTGTGTGTGTGTATATATGTGTGTGTCTTTGTTTGTGTGCATCGATTTGCATGTGTGTGTGTGTGTGTGTGTTGGTGTGGGGGGGCAGGGGTGTGTGTGTGTGTGTGTGTGTGTGGGGGTGGGTATATTTATTGAGGTTATGCTTGCATGTATGCATTTGAAGGTATGTGGGCACAGTTTATAACTGAATAGCCTCTTCTTTATCAAGTGTTTCGACAACCTCAGAAACACTCCTGTCAACTGTTAACACACTGATTATTTCTGCTGCAAATTGTGGATGTGGATTTGGTCAAATGAACCCTATGGGCTCTAGTCTCACGCCTTTAGTAACAGTGATGCATGTGTTCATAACGTTATTCACAGTTTCATTCTTACTTGTGAACACAACACTTCAGGATCACATTGGACTGTTGGGAATAAAAGCTGTAGTTACAGGCTGTAGCTCCAGTCAGTGTTTTGTTTTGTTTTTTTCCCTGAAAAGCAAGCACTTGGCACAAAGAGTATCATGTTAAAATTCTGCATCCGGCAGCTCTGCCGCTAATTCCTTCAAGGATATAAACTGTAATTTTGCAGTGATGGGGTGATGCAGCCAGTCAGTCCGTCTCACTACAAGTGTGTAGTAGATCTCTTAATCCATTTTCCTGGGTAGGGTCTGCATTCAGGGCTGTATGTGCTGTGCCTTATGGCCAGAGCAGTCAAACCAAAAGTCACTGTCACTTTGTGCCATGTTTGAGCTGGAAATCCTTTTACACAGGCTTTGATCAGTTATTCCAAATCCAAAACTCATTTATCCACTGGCTCCAGGCCTTTTGATGTAAGCAAAGAAAGGAAGAAACAAGAAAAGGAGAGTGAGGGAGAAGAAAGAGAGATGGAGGGAGAGAAAGTATAACTATGGGAGTTGGGGGAAGCGAGAGAACTTTTTTCATCTCAAACCAATGATGGTACCAATTCCATCCCAATATTTTCAGAACAACTGTCCTCCTGCTGAGCCTGAAACCTCAATTTTGCAGTAATTTCCTGTGAACTATGTGCAATTTCACAAAATGCTAACCGCAAATGCAAACAGTTAGCATTGTCTACTATATTGCATTATATGCCATTGAAACACACCAGAACTGAAAAACTTTACATGAAATGCTATTTACAAGCCATATTGATGGAAAAACACCAATTTCTGGTTTAAACACACTTATGCTTGTTCCATGTTGTGGCAGACAAAATGGATGTGAAAACAAAAGCTCAATCGCAGAGATGTAGAATGAATAAGCAGTTGTATTCAGCCAATCACCAGCATTGGAATACTAAAGAAATGCCTGAAATTTGTTACTCTGAGCTGTTTCCTGAGATCAAACACCACCCGCAGTCTTCCCAGCATGACCAGCCTTGGATTCCGCCCTTGGCCAGTCATCATTCTCGTCGTTCTTCAGGCCTACTGGCCTTTTCTGCAGAATCGGAGGTGACTTTGCCACCGGCCGCTGCACCAGCAGATCTGCATCCCGCCTTGCCCGGGGGTCCTTGAGTATTGGAGTAATAACCAAAAATGTTTTACTGAATTGCATACATTGTTAATAAATGTTTTAAGCTTAAATTCTGTAGTCCTTGCGATTGAAAGGTATGACAGCAGACTGTTGGAAGCGTGAAGCGAAGTGTTGGAAGAGAAATGAGAAAATAATAGAGTGAACAGAAAAAAAAAATGTCAGCAAACAAACTAAATGATTAAGTCTCCTGCCTCTGCTCTTACTCAACCCGGCAACTATACAAGCTCCTCTCCTGCTCTCTGACTCAATGGGTTCAGACCAGTATTGCACTGCATATAACCTTTATTTATTCTGATGAATCCCACTGTGATAAAGACCTCTTTTTCAAAAGAACTCTGATGTAAACCAAATAAAATTCAGACAAAATGAAAACATTGATAACCAAATAGTATAACAGGAATTTACAAAGCAACTGACAACAAATGGCATTGGTTAAATAAATACAGTACAATACTGCCATAAAACTGCGCATATAAGAAAGTATAACACACATTTGAAGATAAGAGCATTACACTTTATAAATTAAAGTACATCTTGTTTTGGGATGGTTGTGGACAATGGAAAATGAACAATGTCCTGGATGTTAATGGTTGCTAAGAGGATGATATTTCTACCATTAGGGCCTGGGATAAACAGCGGTACATTCGGCAGTGCTGTACATTCTGTGCAACCCCTGCTTTGTACTATCTAACCAGCCTCATCACTGAAGATGTACCGGTGCGCCATGAGGGCTGGCATCTCCTTCGCATGTTCCCTGAGAGAAACACGTGGATGCCCTCCCCCCTTTGTGTCTACACTGTTATAAACTCACTGAATTTAACAGTTAAATTTACGCATTGTTTCTTGATTATTTTAACTGTAAATGGAGTCCTGCGCACATTTAACTGTGGTTTACACTCAACATACACGGAACTCTGTTGTAAACTTATCGTAAAATTACAGTTAAAATAACTGGCATATAAGGTACCAGTTATATTAACTGGAAAACAAGGCGCCCGTTTATAACAGTGTAGTTTCTAACCAGATCTAGCAAGATATAGTCTCTTTGCCAAGTCTTGTGCATTAAACCTGGGCGCATATATATGAAAGCACCATAAAATTATTTTTAGAAAGCAATCAGTAGCTTTCTTTGGTGGAGATCTCAGTTTTAACCACAGATCTCTTGGGTGCTGTAAACACGAACTATCTGTGATATTACCCCAGTGGTCCAACATCAGCAATGGAATCAGCTAATAGTACCCCTTTATTGAGCGGCTCTTTGCATAAACCTAGGTTTTTAGCAACAAGCTCATACTTGAATTCAATTTTGATTAAAATAAGAGGTCAAAAAATAAGAGAAACTGATTCTTTTGTGTCACAGAAGTGATTTTAATCAGGAACCATTACCACTTGTGCACATTCTTGCATCCAGTTTATAACAAAATGCTGACACATTTACAAATATCATTGATTTTGTTCCATTTTAACAATTAAATGTTGAAAATTAACTTTCACTGATCATCCATTCATCCATCATATAAACTGCCTCTTCCTCATCTGGGTAGCCGGTGGGGGAGGGGAGAGGCAGGGCAGGAGCTTATCCTAGCCGATGGTGGCCGAAAGGCTGGAAAATACCCTAAGAAGCTTGCCAATCCATCAGAGTGTTAACACACACCACTCACTCACATTTACGGGCAGTTTAGAGTCTAACCAAGTTAACCAAGCATACATGTGTTTGGGGCTATGGGTGGAAATCGTAGTACCAAACCAAGGCGAATACAGGGAAAACATGCGAAGTCCACACAGAGGGGTCCAAGGCCGAATTCAAACAAATTACCTTTTTGTTGTGAGGCAACAGCACTTCCTACTGCACCACTATGCCTTCCTCTGTTAATCATATCTTCCCTCATAGTAAAGAACCTTTGCATAGACTATTCAACCTTCATTAAGGCATCTAAAGATGACAGTAGATTTAAGCAGGCAAAAACTTAAATATACACAGCTAAAAAAACTCATTTTTCGAAAAGCAAGTATTATTACTGCAAAAAGTCGTAAGATGGAAAGAATCCAGTCCCTCATTAACCAGCAAAGACAAAAACTGCTAAAAAAAATAATTATAAAATGAAACAAAATCTCTGAAGCCATTAATCCATCCTTTCCCTTCACCAAACAAACTCCAGATGAAAGTGAGAAGGGACAGTACAGCTAACTTTCAATAGCACATATAGAAATTCAGAATTATAATCAAAGGCTTAGAGCCACTGATTAGTCTCAGTTCTTGTCCTATAAAATTGTCATTACTTCAGCATTGTTGCATTTTTACATTTGCCAAGAACTGTAATGTCATGATAACTTCCATTGCTGCCTTGAGAGCAGTACTGCGAGCGGTAGAAAATTTGACAACTCCTACTAGATCTTTGACAAACAGAGCACTGTAACGATCATGACAGTATCACTTCAACTATTCCAAAGAACCCAGCAGTTGCAATTTGCCATTTGTTGGTGAAAAGGGGTATGGCCTCCCCATTGTACACTCACCTTAGCCATCAAGTAGCAAAAGCTGAGTTAAGAGACGCAAGCTTTCTAATGGCACTTTTCCAGTGCAGGCTTCCAGCTCTACTAGACTCTACTTGGTTTTGGCACCTGGCACTTCTACACAGCACAGTTTCCTCTCAATTGCTGACAGTGTCGACCATGTGAAGTGCTGTGACGTCATCTTCAATACAACACAAAACACAACATAACCTCACACGACATGAAGGAACAATGGAGGATGTCGAAGGGCTGGTGTTTTAAGTTCTTATTAACAAAGTTAGCCGGCTATTTATCCATTTTGGCCGAAATGTTTTGTAGTTCTGATAGCAGTCATATTCTGCGTTTCCGGCTGGTGTCTGTCTTGCTTGCATTTGGCTGCTAATTGTTGGCGAGTCACCATGAGTTTGACAACCAAGTGTTTGCTAGTTCCTTTATTTGTTCGTTTATGATAGTATAAATGTCTTGCCTGAAAGTTGCTATCCTGCCATGCGACCGTGAAATGTTTATTCTGTGTTTGATCGGCTTACGTGAAAGCTAGCTAGTCTGTTGGTTTGGATACATGATGAGTTACTTGAGTCACACCTTCATGTATACACTTTGATGTTGCTGTAAAAATTCTCTTCTTCCACCATATATTCAATTATGCTATGTATTGTGTCAGCTTGTCCTGTGTTGCGCGAATGACGATTCTCTCTGGCTAATCAACAGTCTGCAGTGCATTGAACTCATGTTTTAGCATTGGCTCAGCTCGCTTGGCACCTCAGTGAAGGCGGTACTTAAAAGTACCTCGGAGTAATGGAAATGCATATAAAAACGAGTAGATTCGAGTTGAGTAGCACTGTACCATGTGGTGGAAAAGCATCATAAAATAATTTTTGGGCCAACGCAATTCTTTACTCAAAAGACGTTTGACACAATGCGCTTATCTTTCCACTAAGGCTGTGATCAAACCTGTGTCATTCTCAGAATTGTGACACACTTTACACTACAAGCGCACAGGCCCTGATCTTCAGAGCTAATATAGAAATTAAAGAAGTATTGATTTATTCTGCAGCCATCACAGAGTTACTGGTTAGTTAATGGGCAATGCAGCACACTGTGCAGTTCAGTAGGCTTCAGCTAAGGCAAAAAAAAAAAAAAAAAAAAAAAACTGTATAAAACACTAAGTTCATGCCCCCAGGAGCCACATGTACCTTACCTTGCTGACAAAAAAATAACAGAAAATGCTTGAACTGGACTTTAATTTCAAAAAAAGTTCATTAATGACTAACTTAATCATAATGAGCAACTTTTAGGACCAGGTGCTTCACAGGAACACATCACAATATAATAAATCATCTCACATGCTAAAATACTACTTTTAAAGAACAAAGGAAGAAAATAATAAAAGATTCATAGTTTGCAGAACAAGTGAAAAAATGTAAAACGATCAGTACTATTGCTCATAAGGGTACGTTAGGGGATTGTTAAAGGGAGCAGCTAGGAGTTATTTTCTGGTCTAACAGCAAAGAATATTTTTCATTAACTGCACCTTCCTATGATTTGTCTCATACTGTACAATGCCTTTATTTTATGTATAGGGGAAATACCTCAGTAGCCTCACATGGGGCACCATTAATGTTGCACTGTGATAACCAACCCTGTTCCAGTAATGTTACCATCCTGTAGATTATAGCTCCCACTGTATGAAAGTGCACTCATTCAACTGAGAGAGATCTCAGTGAGCTGTCAATTATGGAGTCAAGTGAGCCAAATTAAGGTTAGACCGAAATTCTATGGGATGTTAGATCTCCAGGTACCAGTGGCAGCTGGTGAACTGGCAACAGGGGAAGCTCAAACCATCCCTTAAAAATAATGATTGGTCATGACCTGTTTTCAATCATTCATGTAAAAGACCATTACAGAAACTCCAAAAATTCAACATTATCAGGTGTGTTCAGTTTTCATAAAAGTTTTTTTTTTTTTCAATTGCTTAAGCACAATTTTGAAAACAGGGCCCGGTTTTTCATAACACTTCACACAATTAGCACAACACTTCAGATCATCTGCGAAATGGAACACTTTAGTCAAAACTATACAATTTCTTATAAAAACCCTATTTTCTTGTTATAACATAAACACATCCATCATATGGTCAGATTCTGTTTCAATCAGTTAAACACTCCTGTGCTCAACCTAAAACACTTTTAGCATTTACACAGAGAAAGTGTAAAAATAAATTCCCCAACACTTCATGACACCAATTGTGCAGACTAATGAAAATATTTATTTCTTTTCATATACTCAAGTCAGCCAATACTGAACATTTCAACAAAACATTCATAACAAAACATTTTCCATTTTTCATACAGTATTACTGAACATACCATTGTACTGTAAGCGTACAGTAGTACACTGTAATAAGTAACCTATAGAATGTACCCAATAAATCTGAGGTAACAATTTGCATCGACTTTTTTTGGGTAGATTTAATTCCATATATTGGGTTGAGTTATTTTATACTCAATATATGGAATTAAATCTACCCAAAAAAAGTCGATGCAAATTGTTACCTCAGATTTATTGGGTAAATTCTATAGGTTACTTATTACAGTGTACTGTAACATAAATTATGTATCCTATTCAGTTCTGAAAAAAAAGAAAACTAAACATCATCTGTCCGCCTAGCTGGATCTGGCCATAGGGCCTCATCAACACCACAGGCTATATTTTCATTTGCAAGGCTACGTGGGAAGAATCTTCTGGAGTGGCGAATCCACCCTTGTATTGATGCTGCATCCATTTGATCACATGCTTCCTCCATAGCTTGAATGAGGGGCATCTGGACATAGGGCCGGAGATCATAAACCTTCCACCGCCATGCTGAGAAGAACTCCTCGATGGGGCTTAGGAAGGGGGAGTATGGTGGAAGGTATTGAGCAGTAAATTGTGGGTGTTGATGAAACCAGTTTTGGACCAGAGCAGAATGATGGAAAGATACATTGTCCCGGACAACAACGTATTGCATCTGGTCCCTTTGGTTTGCTGCTGTGATAATATTATGTAATCTGTCTGAAAATGTAAGAATGAGGTCAGTGTTGTAAGGACCCAAGTTGGCATGGCGGTGGAAGACCCCATTCTGCGTAATGGCAGCACAAAGGGTAATGTTACCCCCACGTTGCCCTGGTACATTGACAATAGCCCTGTGGTCAATGATGTTTCTTCCCCTACTTCTCACTGTTGTCAGGTTAAATCCAGCCTCATCAATGTATATAAACTCATGCAGGACTTCCTTCGCATCTATTTGCAAAACTCTGAAATACAGCAAAAGATCATTGTGTAGATCAATATACTGTAGGTCTGCTATACAGTAAAGTTATATGTACAGTAAAAAGGTTATGTGTGCAGTACACAGTACTGCAGTCAGTGAACAAAACTTACCTCCACATATTCACACTGCAGGACTTTCACCCTGTCTCAATTTCTTTCAAATGGCACTCTATAAAGCCTGCAAAAATGTAAACACTATAAAGCATAATTACATACTACAACAAACAAACTGAAAACACAATGTTCAGGGTGCGAGAATGTTCTTTTTACAGTTTTTCACAACTGCCAAGACACATTTTTAGAAACCTTCTTATCTGTTCTCAATATATTACTGTAGAGTATTTGGCATTCATAGATTTGTGTGTTTCATAGAAACAATATGTAAATTACAGTTTTTTTAAATTGCTTAAGCACAATTTTGAAAACAGGGCCTGGTTTTTCAAAACACTACACACAATTAGCACAACCATGCACCCAATAAACAGAACACCTCAGATCCTTTGCAAAATGAAATGCTCTCATAAAAACTATACACTAATTTATAAAAACCAAATTTTGTTTCCATATGAAACACACACATTTCATATAACTTAATTCTGTTTGAACCAATTACACACTGCTGCGCTTAACCTAAAACACTTTTAGCAATTCTGCCTCCCAGTGATTAGAGTACTGTAAGTGAAGTAGACAAAGAAAGTATAAATATATGGTAAATTCACCAAACACTATACAAGACCAATGCAGCAGACTGATGAAAATAATTAATTTAATAATTTAATTATTTATTTCTCTCCATATACCCAAATCAGTCAACATCATGGAGAATCACAACAAACCATGTCCCAGTTTTCATGCTACTACAGTAGTGTGCATAACACTGTTAGCTCAGCAAATATCAGACAAACGTACAATACTGTAATACTGTATCCAGTACAGGTTACAATTACAGTAAAAAAAAAAAAAAAAAAAAAAAAAGTATGCATGTAGTAAAGGAAATATTAGACACTATGAAAAATGTATGTATGTAGTAAAGGAAATATTAGACACTATGTACCTCTTCGCCTAGCTGGATCTGGCCAGAGAATTTCATCAACATCACAGGCGATATCCTCATTGGCAAGTCAACGTGGGAAGAACCGTCTTGAGTGCCGAATCCAACCTTGCACAGCTGCAGCGTCGATTTGGTCACCGGCCTCCTCCATGGCCTGAATGAGGGGTACCAGAGCCTGGGGCCGCAGACCGTAAACTTTCCACTGTCATGCTGAGAAAAACTCTTTGATTGGGTTCAGAAAAGGAGAGTGTGGTGGAAGGAATAGTACTGCAAACTGTGGATGGTGTTGAAACCAGTTCTGGACCACAGCAGAGCCGTGGAAAGACACATTGTCCCAGATGACAATGTATTGCATCTGGTCGATTTGTTTTACTGCTGTGACGATGTTGTGCAGTCGGTCCAAAAATGTGAGAACGTGAGGTGTGTTGTAAGGGCCCATATTGGCATGACGGTGGAGGACCCCATTCTGTGTAATGGCAACGCAAATTGTGATGTTACCCCTACGTTGCCCTGGGACATTGACTCCTTCTTGCTTTTGTGAGGTTAAACCCTGCCTCATCAATGTAAATGAATTCATGCAGGATTTCCTCAGCATCAGTTTGTAAAACTCTCTGAAATACAATGAAAGACAAGATTGTGTAGTTCAGCATTGGTCAAGCATACACTAGTCAATTGACATGTATATCTGCTAAGATTTGGCTGAACTCTTAGTCCAGCCTCCCTTAGCGTCAATCTGCGGTTCATGACATGGTCAACTAGTGTGGCGCAAATTTCATGTGATAAATTTGGTCTTTTTCTTTGAGCACCTTCTCCTCCTGCTCCAGGTCTTCCTCTGCCTCTTCCTCCTCCTCCTTCACCTCTTCTTCGTTAGATTCCCCCTCACTCCCTCACTCCTCTTCTTCTGATTCCTTCCATTTTGGCTGAAGAAAGGTGAACTCACCTGCTGTATTTTTATAGCGCTTAAACCTGATTGGTGTGTCTACAATTAAGCAATCATGAGTTTCCGCACCTGATGGCTGTGTTTAACCGATTGGCTCATAGGTGTGGTCATTTGATAGTCAGTGCTTTGGAATTGCAAGGAAGTGGCATCATGATATACTTCTGTGTCTAATGTATGCAAGGGTGTTTAGTGTTTTGCAAATCACTGTGTGTATTGTTTTGCAAAAAGTGTGAGGCTGGCATTGTGCTAATAGTTCTGCAAATCTGGGCCGATGTTTTGCTCCTTGTATGTAAGGTTTTGAAAATTGTGTAATACTTTTGATTTTAGTGTTTATGCAATCGGAAAAAACTGTAAGGAAATACATTTATCACAACTCAATGCAAAAATGTAGTGTAAACACTTCGGAGGATCCATTACGCACAATACAAACTGAAAACACTATGTTTGGGGTGGGATGTTTTTTTTTTTTTAATTATTACAGCACTCCACCATCCTTATCAATGTCACAGATTTTGTAAGTAACTTGAATACAGTAACAGTATGCATACTGTATTTGGAAACATGACCTATAGGTACAATGTAAGCCTACAGTAAAGCATTTTGTACCCTCCCTTGCTCCCCCACCCCCAAAGAAGAAGAAAAAAAAATCATGAAGTTTACTGGACTCAAAATGAATGTGCTAGTACAGTGTACTGTATACTGGAAAGGAGGAGAACAGTGACTGTATGTTGTAGAGGGACACAAGACTGCAATCATGGGGCGGCATCACTTCGTTGGGCTGGGTCGGGCCACAGGACCTCTTCGACATCGCAGGCAATATTGTCCCTCGCCAGGCAACGTGGGAAGAATGCCCAGGCACACCGGATCCAGCCTTGGAACGCCTCCACAGCCACATCATCACAGGCCAGGTCCATAGTCCTGAAAAGGTTCTCTCTGTGGTGGTCATAGACCTTCCACCGCCATGATGAGAAAAACTCCTCGATGGGGTTTAGGAAGGGTGAGGAGGGTGGCAGACAGACATTGACAAATTGTTGGTTGATATTGAACCACTCTCTTATCTGGTTGGTGCAATGAACACTAACATTGTCCCAAATAGTTTTTTTTTTTTTTTCAAATTGCTAAAACACAAAACCCAATTCTCTAAACCAAATGACCAGTTCTCTAAACACATTTAATAAAACTAGCCCCCAGTTGCCAAAACCATAAACACATTTCACATGAAGACACAATTCACAAAACGCAATCCTCCTTTTCTCATAAATCTAAACACATTTTGTCTTGCTAAAACGCAAGTTGCAAAAAACTCTGCTCAAATTCTCAAATTAAAGCTCATGTGATGCAAAATGCTTGCCACAGTCAGCAAAATTTGAACACAATGAACACACCTGGCTTCATTCATTAAACACAATGACTCAAAATTGAAGACACTTGTTGCAAATGATGTGACCACACCTATAAAAGCCAGTTCAGAGTACACAGTTTGCTGAAGGTTCCAAACGTTCACCACAATGGACAGAGGCAGAGTCAGAGGAAGAGGAGTTTGAGTCAGAGGTGGGAGAGGGGCAGGCCAAGGAGGGAGAGGGGCAGGCCAAGGAGGGAGAGGAGCAGGCCAAGGAGAGAGAGCAAGACAAACTCGCACCGTCATTACAGACGAGATGCGAGCAACAGTCATTGACCATGTCAGTGTCCATGGCATGACAATGGCTGAAGCAGAACTAAGAGTCCATCCAAACTTGAGTAGGTTCTCAATGGCCACCATTATCTTGGCATTCAGAGAACACAACAGGTACTGTACTGTACTGTACTGTATTGCTGTGTTGGTCACTACAGTAGATTTTTACAGTATAGTGGAGTACAATTGGTTTCATCTCAGTATCCTTGCCATATTGCAAAACATGTCCATTGATGCTTCTATTGAATGCATGCTTTTAAAAATTTTTTTTTTTTTTTCTGCAGAGTACATACAAGTCAGTACTGTAATGCATGTTTGTTTCTCTAGAGTTGAAAGAATGCCACATGGAGGTGGGAGGGTTGCCATATTTACACCGGCACAAGAAACCCTCATCGTGGATATGGTACGGGAGAACAACGCCATCAGAATCCGAGAAATCAGGGACAGAGTCATTGCTGACAATGTCAACTTTGAGAACACTGACAATGTGAGCTTGGCCACAATACACAGAGTTCTCCAGCGCCAAAGGGTACGCATGAAGCAGGCCTATAGGGTACCCTTTGAGCGCAACTCTGATTGTATCAAAGACCTGCGTTACCAGTATGTGCAAATAAGTATACATCCATGTACACAGTTCACAGTACAGTGGGTGCACATACTGTGTTGCTCAGTGGCCTACAGTACTACTGTACAATACTGTGCTAGTGTATTGACTGTTGTTCTGAACACCTGAAAACATTTTCACATTTTCACCGAGGATATTCCGGTTGGACTCGATGGCCAGACCTCATGAGTACATCTTCCTGGAAGAGGCTGGCTTCAACCTCATGAAATGAAGGAGAAGAGGCCGTAACATCATTGGCCAAAGAGCTATCGTTGAGGTTCCTGGCCAACGCGGGGGTAACATCACTCTTTGTGCTGCCATGAGTTCAGAGGGGCTTGTCCACCGGCATGCCGTCCTTGGCTCATACAATACCTAACATCTCCTCACCTTCCTGGCAGAGCTACGAGATATCCTCCAGGACCGCCAGCAACAGAATCCTGGGCCTGCAGATCATCCCATTTATGTAATCATTTGGGACAATGTTAGTTTCCATCGAACGAACTAGATTAGAGAGTGGTTCAACATCAACCATCAATTCCTCAATGTCTGTCTGCCACCCTACTCACCTTTCCTCAACCCCATAGAGTTTTTCTCGTCATGGAGGTGGAAGGTGTATGACTGCCAACCTGACACAAGAGAGAACCTTCTCAGGGCTATGGACCTGGCCTGTGACGATGTGCCTGTGGAGGCCTTCCAAGGCTGGATCCACCATGCCAGGGCGTTCTTCCCACGTTGCCCGGCAAGGGACAATATTGCCTGCGATGTAAATGAGGTCCTGTGGCCCGACCCAGCTCAACGGTGTGATGCCGCACAATGATTGTGGTGTGTGTGTGTGTGTGTGTGTGGTATAGTTCCATAAATAAAAAAACCACCACACCCTGAACATTGTGTTTTCAATGAGTATTGTTGTGTGTCATGCATCCTCTGTAGTGTTTGCACTGAGTTGTGATATAGTACAGTAGTGTACATACTGTATTTTCTGTAGATTTACATACTGTTCATATGCAACACACAAATCTATGAATGCCCAATACTCCACAGTAATATATTTTGGGAACAGATACTGTAAGGTTTCTAAAAATATGCTTTGACAGTTGTGAAAAAACGTAAAAAGAACATTCTCACACACTGAACATTGTGTTTTCAGTTGTTTTGCTGTAGTGTGTAATGATGCATATAGTGTTTAAATTTTTGCAGGCTTTGAGCAGCTGTTTTGGTGTGAAAATTTGAGTTTTGAAAAGAGAAGGTGTGGTTTTGTGTATGTAGCTTTAGAAAAGTGTATTGTATTTAGAGTTTTGGGAAAATAGAGGAAAGTTTTGTGCAATGTGTTTTAGCAATTAAAAAAAACTGTAATGACGTAGATAGGATGATCTGCAGGGCCAGGATTCTGCTGCTCGCGGTCATGGAGGATGTCTCTTAGTTCTCTCAGGAAGGTGATGAGACGTTGGGTGTTGAATGAGCCAAGGACAGCATGCCAGTGGACAAGCACCTCAGAACTCATGGCAGCACAAAGATATGTTCCCCCCACGTTGGCCTGGAACATCAACGATAGCTCTTCGTCCGATGATGTTACGTCCTCTCCTCCTTCTTTAAGTGAGGTTGAAGCCAGCCTCATCGAGGAAGACGTATTCATGATGTCTGGCCATGGAGTCCAACTCGAATATCCTCTGAGAAAATGAATATTTTTTTCAGGTGTTCAGAAAGACAGTCAATACACAAGTGCAGTATTGTACAGTAGTACTGTAGGCCACTGAGCAACGCGGTATGTGCACCCACTGTACCGTGAACTGTGTACATGGATGTATACTTACTTGCACATACTGGTAACGTATGTCTTTGATTCTATCAGAGTTGCGCTCAAAGGATACCCTATAGGCCTGCTTCAAGCGCACCCTCTGACGCTGGAGGACTCGGTCTATGGTGGTCAAGCTGACATTGCCAATGTGCTGAAAGTTGACATTGTCAGCAATGACTCTGTCCCTGATTTCTCGGATTCTGATGGCGTTGTTCTCCCGTACCATATCCACGATGAGGGTTTCTTGTGCCGGTGTAAATATGGCAACCCTCCCACCTCCATGTGGCATTCTTTCAACTCTAGAGAAACAAAAATGCATTTTACTAATTTGTACATGTAGTCTGTAAAAAAAGAAAGACATGCATTCAAAAGAAACATCAATGGACATGTTCCGCAATCTTTTTACAGCAAGGATACTGTGATGGAACCAATTGTACTCCACTATGCTGTGGCCAAAAAAGTAACTACATACAGTACCTGTTGTGTTCTCTGAATACCCGGATAATGGTGGCCACTGAGAACCTGCTAAGGTTTGGATGGACTCTTTGTCCTGCTTCGGTCATAGACATGCCGTGGACAATGACATGGTCAATGACTGTAACTCTCATTTCGTCCATAGTGACGGTGCGCGGTCGTCTTGCTCTCCGTCCTTGCCCCCCTCCTCTACCTCTTCTGACACAAACTCCTCTTCCTATGCCTCTGCTTTTGTCCATTGTTGCTGTTCGGAACCCTCAGCAAACTGTGCACTCTGAACAGGCCTATATGTGTGGTCATATCATTTGCAACAAGTGTCTTGAATTTTGAGTCGTTGTGTTTAATCAGTGACACCAGGTGTGTTCATTGTGTTCAAGTTTTGCTGACTGCGGCTAGCATTTTGCATCACATGAACTTCAATGTGCAAAATGTTTTTAGTGATTGAGAATTTGAGCTGAGGTTTTTGCAACATGTGTTTTAGCAAGACAAAATTTGTCTAGAGTTATGAGAAAAAGGGGGTTGAGTTTTGGGAATTGTGTCTTAACATGTGAAATGTGTTTAAAGTTTTGGCAAATTGGGGCTAGTTTTATTAAATGTGTTTATGGAACTGCTCATTTGGTTTAGAGAGTTGGGTTTTGTGTTTTAGCAATAGTGAAAAACTGTATTACATGGTCCACAAGTGTAGCACGAATTTCATTAGACAGGTTTGGTTGTCTTCTTTGTGCACGTCCTACCCCTCATCCAGGTCTTCCGCTCCCTCTACCTCCTCCTCTTCCTCTACCTTGTTCTCTCCGGATTCCCCCTCTCATCCACTCTCTCCCTCTTCCTCTGACACCGTCCATTTTTGTTGAAGACAGGTGGACTTCCCTGTTGCCTTTTTATAGTGCTTAAACCTGATTGGTGTGTCTAAAGTTAAGCACCTGTGTGTGTGCACACCTGGTAGCTGTGTTTAACCAATTGGTTCATCTGTGTGTTCATTTGAAAGCCTTTGCTTTGAAATTGCAAGGAAATAACACCATGATCAATTTCTGTGTCAAATGTATACAAGTGTGTTCAGTGTTTTGCAAATCACTGTGTGTAGTGTTTTGCAAAAAGTGTGAAGCTGACAATGTGCTTACAGTTGTGCAAATCTGGGCCGGTGTTTTGCTCCTTGAGTGTAAGGTTTTGCTAATTGTGGGAAAGTTTTAATTTTGGTGTGTAAGCAATCATAAAAAACTGTAATAACGCATACCTGTCAACTCTCATGCATTCGGCGTGAGTTTTAGTGGCATATTTACGTTCCCCTGCTGTAATCAGCAATTATTCAATCAACGCATATGTGAGAGATTCTTACATATATGCCCAGTGGCTTTGGTAGAAATTGTGTTTTGCATGGGCCTAGGTAAACTAAGTAAATGCAGGGAGGCATTTTTCCCCAGGAAATATCTGGTTAGGGTACACATTAGATTTAAAAATGGTGAGTGGGCCAGTGCACAATGTGGGAGTGTCAGTGCCGCCTAGGCCCACTACTGGCTACACCCTTACTGAGGCCAACTAATTAGGCGTATCAATTAGCTAACTTATGACACAAGACAAAACCAGATTAATATAAAATAAAAATGACTGAGATAGTGTTAGCTTATTAACTAAATTACGAATGTTCTGGACAGATTAATTTTATCTTCCTAGAGAACATTAAAAAAAAAGTCGGTAGGTTATGATTTAGTGAATGACACCAAAAAAACCCAGATGAACATAAAATAAAAATAACTGAAATAGTATTAGCCTATTAACTAAAAGAAAAATGCTCTGAACAAATACATTTTATTTTGCTTGAGAACATAAAAAAAAGAATAGGACCAAGGGTACTGTAGCTTACCGGCAAGCAGTCATACAGCAATGATACAAGTTATGAAAATTTCATGTGAAGTTTGACATTTGAATTAATGAAAATCAATGTCAAGGTAACTAAATAAAAGTTCATATACATTTATAAGACCTTCTGCAATACAATCCTAATCTCTGAAGCAGTTTTGGTGATACAAGTCATTGAAATATGTCAATATGTATTCAATATGTAAATTTTAAAGGTTTAAATTTTAAAGAACTTTATAGGTCACAGAATGTCAAGTTGTGGTCAGCAAATGGACTTCATATATGACTTTCTACAACGTAAATGTCTCTATCCAAACCTTGGCTCAATCTGTGACCATTTTGGTGATACAAGTCATTGTAATTTCACTGTTGAGTTTGACTCCAAAGGTCACTGACAGTCAAGTAAGAAAGTAAGTAAAGTTTATTGATATAGCACCTTTCACAGACAGGGTCACAAAGTGCTTCACAATCATTTACACAGAGAAAAGAATAAATACAATAAAATACAATAAAAATAGGGACAGAATAAGAACACAGAAAGATTCAAATGCCAGTAAGTCAAGTCAAGTTCATGAGTAGAATGAAAGGACAGCGCCCACCCTAATCCTTTTCCAGTCAAGTTGAATGTCACCAAATGAAAGTTCAAATGTGACTTCTTAGAAGTCAGTAACACAAACCTAGGCTCCATCTGTGACCATTTTGGCAATACTAGTCATGGTAATTGTATTATGTCAAGTTTGACCTTCAAATGTCACCAACAGTCAAGTTGAATATCACCAGATGAAAGTTCATATGTGACTTCCTATGTCAGTAACAAAAACCTAGGCTCCATCTGTGACCTTTTCAGTGACAGAAGTCATTGAATTTTCTCTTGGTCAAGTTTGACCTTCGAAGGTCAATATGAAGGTCACAAAATGAAAGTTCATATATGACTTTCTATATGTCTCCAATACAAACCTACACTCAATCTGTAACGATTTTGCTGATATAAGTCATTGAAATTTCACTGTACAGTTTGGCCATTGAAGGTCACTGAAGGTCAAGTTCAAGGCCACCCAATGAAAGTTAATACATGACTTCCTATATGCCCACAATACAAACCTAAACCTCTATCTCTAATAGTTTTGGTGATAGAAGTCATTGAAATTTCACAATGTGAAGTCTGACCTTCGAAGGGCACCGAAGGTCAAGTTCAAGGTCACCGAATGAAAGTTCATCTATGACTTCCTATAAATCTCCAATACAGACCGAAACTATCTGTTACCATTTTGCTGATATAAGTTGTTGAAATTTCATTGTGAAGTTTGGCCGTTCAAGGTCACTGAAGGTCAAGTTCAACGTCACCACATGTAACTTCATACATGACTTCCTATATGCCCACAATACAAACCTAAGCTCTATCTGTAATACAACCCCAATTCCAAAATAGTTGGGACAAAGTGTAAATTGTGAATAAAATCAAAATGCAATGACTTTCAGATCACATGAGCCAATATGTTATTTACAATAAACGTAGATGACATTTCATATGTTTAATGTTATTTACAATAAACGTAGATGACATTTCATATGTTTAAACTGAGACATTTTACATTTTTATCCACAATATGAGCTCATTTCAAATTTTCTGGCTGCAACAGGTTTAAAAAAATTTGGGACACAGGCAAAAAAGGGCTGAAAAAGCAATTAACATATAAGAGAATCAGCTGAAAGAACATTTAGCAAGTAATTAAGTTAACTGATATCAGGTGTGTAACATGATTCGCTATAAAAGGGATGTCTTAGAGAGGCTGAGTCTCTGAGAAGTAAAGATGGCCAGAGGCTCTCCAACCTGTGAAGGCTTGCATAAAAAAAATGTGGAATACTTTGAAAACAATGTTCCTCAACGTCAAATTGCAAAGGCCTTGAAAGTCTCATCATCGACAGTGCATAACATCATCAAAAGATTCAGAGAAACTGGAAAAATTTATGCGCATAAGGGACAAGGCCAAAGACCTTACTGGATGCCCGTGATCTTCGGGCCCTCAGACGCCACTGCATCACTCACCGGCATGATTCTGACATTGAAATTACTAAATGGGCCCAGGAATACTTAAAGAAACCACTGTCTGTACACACAGTCCGCGTTGCCATCCACAGATGCCACCTAAAACTCTATCATGCAAAAAGGAAGCCATTGTTGAGCATGATTCAGAAGCGCCGCCGTGTTCTGTGGGCCAAGGCTCATTTAAAATGGACTGTAGCAAAGTGGCAAAGTGTCCTGTGGTCTGATGAGTCCAAATTTGACATTCTTGTTGGAAATCATGGGCGTCGTGTCCTCCGGGCTAAAGAGGAGAGAGACCACCCCTCCTGTTATCAGCGTTCAGTTCAAAAGCCAGCATCTCTGATGGTATGGGGGTGCATTAGTGCATATGGTGTGGGACACTTGCATGTTTTAAAAAGCGCCATGAATGCTAAAAGGTATATAAAGGTTTTAGAGCAACACATGCTCCCCTCCAGAAGACATCTATTCCAGGGAAGGCCTTGTGTATTTCAGCAGGACAATGCAAAACCACATACTGCAGCTATTACAACAGCATGGCTTTGTAGTAGAAGAGTTCTTGTGCTGAACTGGCCTGCCTGCAGTCCTGATCTTTCCTGAACGTTTGGTGCATAATTAAACGAAAAGTCCATCAAAGGGACCCAAAACTCTCCAGCAGCTGGGAGCCTGTAATGAACAAGAGTGGAATCAAATTCCAATGGCTAAACTCAAGAAACTTGCCTCCTCAATGCCCAGACGCCTTCACTCTGTGTTAAAAAGAAGAGGGGATGCTACACCATGGTAAACAGGCCCCTGTCCCAACTTTTTTGAGACCTGTAGTAACCATCAAATTTGAAATGAGCTCATTTTGTGGATAAAATTGTAAAATTTCTCAGTTTCAACATTTGCTCTGTTATCTCTGTTCTATTGTGAATAAAATACTGGCTGGTGTGATTTGAAAGTCATTGCGTTTTGATTTTATTCACAATTTACACTGGTCCCAACTATTTCGGAATTGGGGTTGTAGTTTGGGTGATAGAAGTCATTGAAATTTCACGATGTGAAGTTTGACCTTCGAAGGTCGCTGAAGGTCAAGTCCAAGGCCACCTAATGAAAGTTCATACATGACTTCATATTAGTGTTCAATGCACATATGTTCCCAATCTTCAATATTTTCAAGCCTAGAAGCCTTTAAAAATTGTAACATTTCGCTTGACCTCAAGTTTGACCTTTCAAGGTCATCTGAGGTCAACTTTAACACAGCCAAAATATAGGTCTTATATAACTTCCTATTTGTCTGTAATACAAACTTAATCCCATAGGGCCGGTAAGCTAAAAATAGCCAGTAGGTTGTGATTCGGCCAGGAATGTTAATGAATTCTAATCACACGTTTAAGTCAGCTGTTTATCTCAGCAGATTGTGGCACTTTCTGCAGCATACAAACATAATTTTAGTTGTAGAAGGATATAACTGTACCTGGGAGCGACATCTGCATGATTCTCCCCTTTAAGACCGGATTTGATGTTTGCACGTTTTAAATGATATCGTCATTTTCAAAAACATGACCGATGAAATACAAAGTGAGTTACGGAAATACATGTGGGTTAGGTGAAATCCATCATGGGATTTAAATTTTTTTTTTTTAATTCAAAGCTGCGTTTTAGACGGTGACAATAGCTGATGAGCTGAACAACGGGAGTGACATTGATGCCAAGTACAGCAGATGAAAATAGTGAATGAGAAGACTCAGACCCAGATTTTGGTGCAACTGCTGAATTGCTAGCCAAGGCTCAGTGCCTGAGAGATATTAGAGAAAACGAGGAGGATTTCAGCAAGTTTGCCAGATTTGAAGATTACTGGAAAATGGGAAACTACCAACCTCACCCAAAGAGAAAGAATCAAATTGCAATGACCTAGAGGTCTTCGCGCCTCCCCTTTGTTCTGGTGTGAGCATAGGCCTAGCAGACAAACTTCAGTCTACCTCGGTGAAATTTTCCCGAGGAATACCGATGTGGTCTCTGAACTTCGGTGGGCCAGACAATCCTCAGTGTGTCTCGGGAAAATTTAACCGAGGTTTACTGAGGTGTTGTCCAAACTTAAGTAAACCGGGCACACTTCGGGATACCTCGGCAAAATTTCTCCGAGGTTTACCGAGTTGGTCTCAAATCTTCAGTAAACCTCAGTGTATACTAAGTTTTTGCAGGAATTTCTCGGAAAAGGGTGCACTTTCTCGGTTTTTAGGTGCTAGTGTATACTCGTATGTTCAAAAGTAAGGTTCATAAACTCTTTAGCCAAAACCCCGTCAAAATAAATAATTTTGAGGCCACTGGTCGTTCGGTTTTGAGTGGGTGTCCCTTGTATGATAATGAGCTCTCCTCTGATTGGCTGGCGAATAGAGCTAGCGATCCCTTACATCGTGAGTTAACATACAGTGATATTTAGTCTATGACATCAAAATCCCAAAGCTAAACTAGCCAAAATGTTTAATTTTACATGAACTGATTTAGTAGTTGTTATGTATGAGTATTTTGTGTACAGCATTGTATATCATTTGTAAATGGAGACTTGTTAGACACTATTTAAATGCCCATTATGACTGGTCAGTGATGTGTTTATTTTGGTTATAATGTGGCACCCTCTGGTGGTATGACTGTAGAAAAACATGATCTGATGCAATACCACTTCTTTGTGAAGAAGTAGACTAGTGCTTTCTAGAAGCTTCTGGCATCTTCCTGCCTGGAGGGGGCAGGATTACCCAAGGAATCCTGTAGATTTTTCCAGAATGTTGCTAGTCTTTATAAATGCTGTGATTTTGGTCACCAGAGGCAGAGTTTTTGTTTTGGCAACAGAGTTACATAGTGGCATTAGAGTGTTATGAGAGGATTGAACAGTGGATTATTTGTAGAGGTTTTTTTTATTCAGTGAAGAATAAATTTGTTTAAGTTGTCATAGCTGGTTTTCTTTGTTGTGATTTTCAAGTCATAACATAGTAACCCACATAATCAGTATAAACAAGTACTTTGTGCAGACCTAAACTTTTGAAAATGAAATTAAACTCAACTGAACAAGACACCCTGTTGCTGGCTCTACAAGTTTACTCACACTTCAAATTGACTTTAAATATTTACAGAAATTAGAAATACTTACCTTCAGATTCCAAATTTGCAGTTTGTTCACAGATGCTTAGGATGGTGCAGTCCTTCAGCAATAACTTTTCGGTGAGGCATTGTACTTGAAGGCATAGTGGCGACAGGGAAATTTGACAAAATTCCCGCAGGGCTCAAGCTGATTGTCAACAATCTGCTCTTTTAAAAGTGCCATTATTTGCTATGTGACTGGTCCAGCTGTGCATTCATCGATCCGCGCATGCTCTTAATGAATCATAGGATAGTGATGGAAGCTTGATGCTGGACTTATCTAAGCAGTGTGAATCTTATGTGTCATCTGTGAAAAATGCCGTTAAAAGCAAGAAATTTGGAAGTTTTCGTTCGTAAGGATTTGGCAGATTATGTAATATGGATAGAGAAAGCTTTCAAGTTTTGTAATTTCTTAGAGTTTGATCGCGTGCTATTTAATACTGAAAGAGATGTTTTATTTTGTTTCTGTTATATTCCTTCTGAAGGATCAGGTCGTTACTCAACTGAGGGAAATGGCATTGAAATGTTCAGGGAAGAAAATGAAGAGCTGGAAGCTTAGAAATCGAGATTTTTGTGTATTTTGGGTGATCTAAATGCGAGAATTGGTGAACATGATTTTATTGCTGATGACAGTGTGGAGAATATTCCACTTATGGACTGGTACTCTGAAATTAAATCACTTCTGAATCTGTGTAAAGAGAAAGATCTTCAAGCTTTAAATGGATGATATGGGTCTGATGAGAGAGGTGAATTCACCTTCACAATGGTTCAAGTGTTGTTGATTATGTTGTCATTGATAAAAACTTAACATCATGGATTGAACATTTTGAAGTTTTGGAGGAGGATTTGAGTGATCACTTTCCATTGGCACTTGTTTTGAAAGGTTTTTTCAGTTCTGCTGGTCAAAGAGGAGATTTAGAGAGTGAACAGTTGGAAGATACAGTTAGATATAAATGGAATGAGAAAAGAAAGGAGATATTTTGACAAGGCAAGTTACTTGTTAAGAGTCAAGAGTTGGAGGAAATGTGTGATAACAATATAGATGAAGCTGTGAAAGTTCTTACAAATGTCCAACATAGTGCTGGTGTTCATATGAAATGTAGTATGAAGAAAAGAAGTGGTCAAATGAAAAACAGAGTAAACCAACCAGAGTGGTGGGAAGAAGAATGTGATGAACTCAAAACTGAAAAATATAGGTTGTTAAATAGGTATAGAATGTCCAGTGCAGTTGCTGACTGAGAAAATTATGTAGAGTGTAAGAAATGGTTTAAAAATACCTGCAAAATGAAGCCAAAAAAAGTGTTCATGATAAATTTAAAGATAAACTGGAGAGTAACCTGGGTAAACCTACAGAGTTCTGGACGTGTGTTTAGAGTAGAAATCGAAGTGAGTCAGCGAAATCTAACAAAAGTGGAAGACAATGGTTTGAGTATTTTAAGGGTTTGTTAACACTGCTCCTGAGGTAAATCCTACATTTGAAGAAGAAGCGTCAAATTTGCGCCGGGGAAAGCCCCAGGTTATGATGGCATTCCGATTGAAATGGTTAAAGTTGCGTACTCATCCATTGGTTCGATTCTTGTGAAACTATTCAATTCAATTTTGGTTAGTGGTCATTTTCCTATTGTGTGGGCAAAACCTGTGCTTGTCCCATTTCACAAGAAAGGCAGTCTGTCAAACCCTGAAAATTACCAAGGCATATCGCTTTTGTGTACAATTGGAAAATTATTAACGGAAATTGTAAATGATAATGATTGGTAAATTAGATCAGGGGAAATGACTGTTTACATGAAGAACAGGCAGGTTATAAAAAGGGATATTCGACAATTGATCAGATTTTTTCGTTGCAAGCTCTTGTTCAAAAACACTTGTCAAGGAAGAAAGGTCGGTTTTTCAGTATGTATTACTTGTTGATTTATCCAAAGCTTTTGATAGCATCCCTCGTCATTTACTTTGGTCATTCAATTAGGAATGCATGGTAGATATTTGTCAGTCTTGCAAAATATGTACAAGAATTTAAGGTCATGTGTGAGAATATTTGGTGGCCTCACCAACTTTTTGAAATGTTTTGTGGGGACTAGACAAGGATGTATGCTTAGTCCTTTTATATTTGCCACTTATATTGGGGAATTAGTTGATATGCTAAAGGCAGAAGGGTGTTAAGGTATTTGTTGATGAAATTGTGACAAATTTAATGATACTTTTGTGTCATGGTTTAGGTGTGCGTTTGTTTGTTGGACCTTTCTTTGTCCTATCGTCCGGGACGATATCGGATTTCTTTTGCATCAAATTCCTGGCCCAGCTGGCTAATTGAGCTGGGGTGGAGTTTTCCATGCTCTATATATATGGCCGGGGGTTCGCCACGCCTATCGCTAGAGTGTCTGTTTGTTTCTAGCACTTCGGCCGAAGAAATCTCTAGTCAGTTTTCCAAGTGACTTGTTATCTTCCAATTATTGTTAAGAATTGCTTCTTTAGTAGTTCTTTCTCTTCTCTCTTAGTTTATTCTCTCTCGCATTGCTTCCGTGTTGCGGACTTTTATTCGTCCTTGGAAACGCAAGCTTTTTCCCTAGGTGTGTACCTCCTTTTGTGTTTGTCTCTTATCTGGGCTGCTCTTTGTTCTTTCTCTCACTGGTCGCTACACCTGGCGTCCTAGCACCGCCCGTTACAGCACACTCAAGCCAACATGGAGTCGTCAGCCGCGGCTACGTTAGAGAAAGTTTTGGCTGATCAGCAAGCCACACTCTCGGGCTATGGCAAGGGCTTGTCTACCCTGAACAGTCGACAGGCTGAATTGGTGGAGCAAGTCCGCCATCAGGACGAGGCTTTCCAAAAACAGGAGAGCGTCCTGTTAAGTCTCACTGAGGCTATTCGAGCCTTGTCCACTCAAATTACACAGAATTTTGCACAAGCACAATCTCTACACTCTCACCATGAGCCTAGGCTCCAGCTACCCCCAAGATATGGAGGCGAGGCAGGGAAATATGAAGACTTCATCGCTCAGTGTGAAATATTTTTCAAAGCTCAGCCTTCGCGTTTTGTAAATGAAGGGTCTCGGGTTTCATTTATTTTATCTCTGTTGACTGACACAGCCCTTACTTGGGTTGGGCCTCTTATTCGATCTAATTCACCGGTCGTGAGTTCAGTGGAGACTCTCGTTGGGGAGATGGTGTCGGTGTTTGATCAGGATGTGCGTGAGCAGGACGCAGCTACGCGTCTAATACATCTCAGGCAGGGTTCCGAGAGCGTTGCTGAGTTTTCTATAGTCTTTTGCTCTCTAGCTACGAGACAGGCTGCCCAGAGGCGCCTCTAATGACTGTTTTTATTCATGCCTTGGCGGAAGAGGTTAAGGATGCTCTGGCTACACTAGAACCCTGTACTTCTCTGGATTCGTTGGTTTGCACTGCTGTGCGAATTGATAATCGAATTCGTGAGTGCAACAGAGAGAAACATACTGCTTTAGCTCTCGCTGACAACGGGGCTAATCTTCCTCGTAGTATGCATATAGCTACTATTCCGCCCACTGAAATTTCAACTCCTGGGGAACCTATGCAGGTCGATGGCTCATATGTGAGCTGGGCTCGTAAGCCCGTTCGTAAACCAATTATCTGCTATAACTGCTACAAACCGGGACATATTCGCCCACACTGCCCTGAACTTAAGGGAAACGGGAAGTTCCCTCTAGCTGTATGGGGGGGACTAGAGGGGCAGACCCAAATTCCCTTCCGAACCTTGATTCCCATAGAATTAACTGTGGGTAGACAGATAATTCCTGTGGAGGTTTTTTTGGACTCGGGGGCCGTGGATTGTTTTATGGATGCAGAGTGGGCTGAGAGGCATTCTATTCCTATACGCCCTCTGCTACACTCACGTACTGTTAAATCTTTGGACGGTCGCCCGCTAGGTTCGGGAATTATAACAGGTCTCTGAAGCACTAACCATGCTCGTTCCCTTTGGTGGCCATTCTGAGGAAGTCCGATTTTTTATTATTTGTTCCCCTGTTTTTCCTGTTGTTTTAGGACACTCATGGTTACGGAAACATAAGCCTCACATCCATTGGGGTAGTCAGACTAGCCCTATTGTCCAGTGGGGCGCTAATTGTAGGTCCCGCTGTAGGGAGAGTTTGACGTGTGGTCCCGGGCATCAACCTAGGGGGGAGGCTGATGCCGCGAGTGATTCTGAGGAGTTTGCCTCATACAGCCCTCCTAGTCGGGAAGAGGAGGCGGAGGAAGGGTTGGAGTGGGATCCTCAATTTGACTGGCGGCAGCCAGAGGATGACTGTGATTTGGAGGATCTCTCTGACTGTGATTCGGTCATGGAGATGGCGGATCCCGAACAGGTGGAGAGTTTGGGGGCCGCTTTGAATTTTTATCTGCCTCCTAACATTCCTAGTGATTATGCTGATCTCGCTGAGGTTTTTAGTAAACAACAAGCCTCGACTTTACCTCCTCATCACCCGTACGATTGCGAGATCAATCTCCACCTTGGTACTACTCCTCCTAGGGGTTCGCTATACTCGCTGTCAGGGCCTGAGCGTAAGGCCATACAAGAATATATTCAGGAGGCTCTCGCTAATGGTTTTATTCGGCCATCCACTTCTCCTGCTGGAGCAGGGTTTTTTTTGTGGGAAAAAAAGATGGTGGTCTGAGACCTTGTATTGATTATAGGGGTTTGAATAAGATCACCATTAAAAACCGATACCCCCTTCCGTTGATGAATTCCCCTTTTGACTGTCTGCAGGAGGCGTCATTTTTTACCAAGCTAGATCCCCGGAATGCTTCAAACTTAGTTCGCATTCGGGAGGGGGACGAATGGAAAACGGCATTTAATACGCATGACGGGCACTGGGAAAATTTGGTCATGCCATTCAGATTGGTTAACGCCCCCTCTGTGTTTCAGGCACCCGTTAACCCTTTCACTACCGCTTACTAGGAATAAGACAACCCTTGCTGACCGTAAATTTTTGTGCTATCACAGCATGATATTGCATGTGGATTTTCACCCCCTTTTTTCGAACTAAAAACGCCAGAAATGGACAATTTTATGTCAGAAAACATGTTCACAATACATTTACCTTTCCATTGACACATATCTTTGCTTAGTTTTTCCAAAAGTAAAAACAGAAAATGAGGATAAAAACCGTATTTCAGTTTGTCGAGACAAGACGATTTCTCCTCAATGGGATTTATGTACAAACGGAGATACACGTGCATTTGTGTACAAACGGAGATGCACGCGCTGCAGCACACACTGCCTGCAATAACCTGTATAAAATAAAACTGTGCATAACCGGAGGATTGGGAACTACAGGAAGCCTGATGACATCACTGAAGTGTCGTGCGATACCAGACTCGTCCAAAGGGGTGTTTTGTTGCGGAGCTTTGACAGTTTTTGTGAGGGACTTTCTCTAGTCGCAAAATAGCGACAATGGTAAGTGATGTGGGATCGGCGCTGTTGCGGAAATGCGACAATCGTAATGAAAGGGTTAATGATGTTCTCTGAGAGATGTTGGAGAAATTCGTCTTTGTTTATCCTGATGACATTCTGATTTTTTCTTCAACTCTCTCAGAGCATAAACAACACGTCAGACAAGTGCTTGAGGCCCTCATTAAAGCCAAGCTTTTTGTCAAGGCTGAGAAATGTGTTTTTCATGCCAAGACTGTCTCGTTTCTTGGCTTCATTGTGTCGGAGGGGTCAGTCCACATGGGCCCTGACAAGGTGGCAGCGGTCAGGAATTAGCCTGCCCCTTGTTACGACCCCCTGCGCCCCTGCAGTCTTGGTAGTGGCCATGCCTAGGCTGTAGGTTGCAGCAGGATCGCTGATTGCTGATTATCCACACCTGGCGCCGGTGTGGGTACAAAGGAACGGCCAGATCAGTCTGGCAGCTAGCTTGTTTGCAGCTTGAATGCTGCTCTGCTTGCTCCTCTCTCATTTTTGTACGCACGATGTTAGTTTCTGCTATTCATTCATTACCAGCATGCATTCATTCATTCCCCTAGATACAGTCTACTTTTTGTCTTGAATTATCCTCAATAAATATTTTGTTACTTGAACGGTTATTTCGTTGTCGGTGGTCCTTTTTTTTATGTTGCGGTGACGAGCCAGCCGTAACATAAAAATTGGGGGCTCGTCCGGGAGAATGGAATTTGTTGAACAGCAGGATTAAGTTCGGTGAGTTCCAATCAGCTGTGCGCTGCTTTGAAAAATGAACAAACTCCTTTAGGTAGAGTGCTCCAGCTGGGTCGGTTACGACCTTTCCGTCGGAGTACTATTTTTTTTTTCGTATTTTGCTATTTTCGTTTGTTGTTCTGCGGCTATCCCGGGTGGGGGTACACTTCGGGGTTTAGTGGTTGACTGCACCTCCGGTCCTCTGCCCACCCCCGAGTTCAGCGTTTAAAGTCGCCTCGAGCCTGGTAACCGTGAAGACTAGCAAGGCGAAGTTAGGTAAGGAGTTGTTCATTGCTCAAACACAGCGATTTTGACTCCCTTGCTTTGTTTTGTCATATAATGAGAGAGTATGTGCGTGCGTTTGGTCGTAAGATTTGTGCAGGCTGCTCGGTCATAAGGCTGTTTTGCGTGTTTTTCATTGGGCATTTATGGGCAGTGTAGCCTGGATTCGCAGCGGTATATCAGTTTTGCCTTATGTGCTATGTTTAATGCGTGGCGATGTCATTGAAAACGAATTGCTATCGTTAGAGAGGCCTGTTTGAATGCATCTGTTATGGGGCTTCTGAGAAATGTTAGTGGAAACCAGTAATTTTTTTTGTGTGTTGGGCAGATCTGCTGAGAGAATCTATAACTTGTCAATTTGTGACTAATTTGTTAATGAGGCTTGTTAGTGTTGATGAACTGCCAGTAGTTTTGTGTGTTACGGATTAGGCCATTGTGGTAAGCCTTTTTATTCACCTTTGTTGAATTGTGGCAAGAGTGAGTGGAGCTATTTTGCAAGTAATCTTGTTACTGCTGGTGGGTTGTGTAGCCTCTTGTAGTTGGAGGGTGAAAGTATCCTCTCTTTGGGATTTTGCAGTTTGTTGGGCAAGGTTGTGAAAGGTGTACACTTTTTTTTTTTACTTGATAGTGAGGTGTAGAGGGGGGCCTGCACCTTATTTCTATCCAGAAAGTGTTTGTGTGGTCTAGTGAGAATTTTTTTTTGTTTGTTTTGAGTGCACACTGTTCTCTGTAAGACCTCTGGCTGATTTCAGTCCGGTTAAAATGGCTTCTGGTGTGGAGGACATCATTGCTGAGCCCTCTGAGGAAGGCTTAGATTCTTGCACTAAAGAACAGTTGGTTGCAGTTGCTGACCACTATGGTATAGAGCTAAGTGCTCAAGTAAAAAAATCAAAGCCTGCTATTTTAAAAGCTGTTAAAGTCCTCCTTGATTGGTAGAGGAGTGCTGGTGACAAAATCAGAAGAATTGAGTAGTCCTGGAGCTGCTGTTGCACCAAAATTTTCTAACGAGGTCAGATTGAGGGAGATTGCTTTGCAAGAGAAACAGATGGAGACAGAACTTGCTTTGAAGAAACTTGAACTTGATAGAGCACGTGAGCATGAGGCTCGTGAGTTGGAACGTGAGCGAGAACAACGGCAGTTTGAATTACGAAAACTGGAATTAGAACTTGCTGCTAAGGGCACTGTAATTCCGCCTTCTGTTCCCTGTGAGTCTTTAACTCCTGTGGCCTCATCGGTTGATATAAGCCGATACGTTAGGATGGTACTGCCATTTTCAGAACGTGAAGTAGATAAATATTTTTCTCACTTTGAGAGGGTGGCAACATCACTGAGGTGGCCCAAGGAGATTTGGACATTGTTGTTGCAGTGTGTCTTAGTTGGTAGAGCTCAAGATGTTTATGCTTCATTGTCGGTAGAGCAGTCTACCTCTTATGATGCTGTCAAGGCTGCAATACTGCGGGCTTATGAATTGGTGCCTGAGGCATATCGACAACGTTTCCGCTCATTAAAAAAACTAGATAAGCACACTTATATTGAATTTGCCCGTGAGAAAGAACATTTATTTGACCGCTAGTGTGTGTCCCAGAGAGTTGACTCCATGGCACTGCTCAGGGAGTTAATCCTCCTTGAGGAATTTAAGAGGCATGTCCCTGAAGCTCTGGCCACCTATCTAAATGAGCAGAAGGCTGCAACTCTAGCCCAAACTGCCGTTCTGGCAGATTAATTTGTGTTGACACATCGAGGCATGCAGACTGGCAAACCTAGGGACAATCAGGGTAGAAATCAGTCAAAGTTTAATGGTGGATCAAAGACTGATGAAACGGGGCCTAACCTTGTGTCTCCACCTGTAGGCCCTAGTTCTTCAGAGGGAAAGCCTGCCATTGTATGTTTCTTCTGTAAAAAGGTGGGTCACAAAATCTCTGATTATGCGTATAAGAAAATTAAGCCAAAGCCTGTGGCTCTTGCTGCACCTTCTCCCAGTAGTTCTTGTTGTGCTTGTCGAGTGGGAGGTGTTTGTCTCCATGCAACTGATTTTGACAAGACTGATTATTCACCTTTCATTGCCTCTGGTGCAGTGTCTTTACCAGGTCAGAAAGAGGTTCCTGTGCATATTCTCAGAGATACTGGGGCAGCCCAGTCCTTTTTACTGGAGGGAGTATTGCCTCTGTCTGAGGAGACTGACACTGGGACGCATGTTCTTGTCAGGGGTATTGAGATGGGTTTCTGGAAGTCCCACTACATCGCATTAATCTTTCTTCAGGTTTAGTTACAGGTGAAGTAGTGGTTGGGATGAGTTCACGTTTGCCTGTGCCAGGGGTAGAGTTTATCCTGGGGAATGATTTGGCTGGGGGAAACATGTGGGATCATTCCAGGGCTGTACCATCACCGCCAGTTGTATTAAGAGCTCCTTTGGTGTCTGGTTCGTCAGATGACTGTGCCACCAAGTTCCCTGGTGTATTCCCGGGCCTGTGCTGTCACTAGAGCAATGGCCAGGCAGTTACAGGAAAAGGACCAGGGGTGTTCAAGTTTTTACGAGGCAGACTCCATGGCTCCTGAGGTAGACCTGGGGAGTAAGTCTGCCCCTCCAGCCATGTACCTACCTGAGAAGGAGGGCGAAGGGGATCGTGATGATGGCTGTTCAGTTGTGGGGGCTGAATCTGGCCAATTAAAATCTATTGATGTTGAGAACCTAAGTGGAGAGTCAGGAAGTGAGGCAGACTCTGTGAGTAGTCTTTTTAAAGTCTACCGTGATGATCTGATTGCTGAGCAGGGAGCAGATGATGTGCTTAAAAAGTTATTTAAGCTTGTGGTGCCCGAGGGAGTAAGTGATGATCCTTCATTTTATTATTTCCAAGATGGTTTGTTATGTCGCAAGTGGACTTTGACAAAAGATAGGTTTTCTCATGTGTTTTCTCAGGTAGTAGTTCCAAGCAAGTTTCGAAAAGCTGTGTTGACGCTTTCACACGATGGAATAGCTGGGCATACGGGCGTTAGGAAAACATATGATCGTCTTACACGTAGGTTCTTCTGGCCTGGGTTGAAACGCGACATCTCTAATTATATTAAAGAGTGCCAGACTTGTCAAATGACTGGTAAACCCAATCAGAAGGTACCAGTGGCCCCTTTACAGCCTATTCCTGCTATATCCATGCCCTTTGAACATCTAATTGTGGATTGTGTGGGCCCACTGCCCCGTTCGCGAGCTGGGCATTGCTACCTTTTGACCATTATGTGTCAGTCCACCCGATATCCTTCGGCTTATCCCCTTAGGACTATCACATCACATTCTGTGCTTAAGGCTCTAACCAACTTTATGTCCATCTTTGGTATCCCACGAGTCGTACAGTCAGACCAAGGGACAAATTTTATGTCCAGACAGTTTGCTCAGGCATTGAAACAGCTGAGGGTGAGACATTTCTCAAGTGCATACCACCCACAGATTCAGGGGGCACTGGAAATATTTCACCAGACCCTCAAATCATTGTTGCAGTCATTTTGTGTTGAACTGAACAGTGATTGGGAGGAAGGTCTCCCCTGGCTACTCTTGGCTATCAGGGAAGTTGTGCAGGAGAGTACTGGGTTTAGTCCCAATGAATTAGTGTTTGGACATGCTGTCCGTGGGCCTACAGCTGGGTTAGCTGATGAATGGAGCACCAAGTCACCTCCTGATAATGTGTTGGACTACGTTAGTGGTTTCAGATACCGCCTGTATCAAGCTCGTGCTGCCGCGAAAAAAGCGTTATCGAGATCACAGAGTAAGATGCAGCGCTTATTCAATCGCAAAGCTGTAGCGCGGTGTCTTGAGAAAGGAGATCTGGTGTTGGCTTTGTTGCCTGTCATTAGTAGCCCATTTCAGGCTCATTTTACTGGCCCCTATACTATTCTTAAACGTTTATCTGACAATAATTATTTACTTAGTACACCTGACAGGAAGAAGAAAGTCCAAGTTTGCCATGTTAATCTTTTAAAATCGTACTGTCCTGCTCTGCCTGTTGGACTTGTAACCCCTCCTATATGTCCGCCCCTTACTTGTGGCTCCCTTGAGTCATTGTCTCCGGTGGATGAGGATGTAAGTGTGCCATCTCGTGAAATCACTTAGGGATGGTTACGGAACTCAGAAATGTTGGCTGAGCTGCATAACCATCTTTTGCATCTGTCCGCCAGGGAAAGGGCTGACATTATCGGGTTGATTGAGGCATTTCCATCTCTTTTTCCAGATGTGCCAAGTCGGACCTCTGTCATTGAACATGACATTGACGTAGGCTCAGCAGCACCTATCAAACAACATCCTTATCGAGTTAATCCCACAAAAAGGGCTATACTGGGTCAAGAGGTGGAGTACCTTTTGAAGCATGATTTGGCAGAACCTAGCTTTAGTGCTTGGAGCTCACCCTGCCTGTCGGTTGAAAAACCGGATGGCACTTATCGGTTTTGCACGGATTATAGAAAGTTAAACTCAGTCACTAAGCCTGACTGTTTTCCTCTTCCCCGTGTGGATGACTGCGTTGATCATGTCGGAGCGGCTGTTTTTGTTAGTAAATTTGATCTTCTAAAGGGATATTGGCAGGTGCCTTTGACTCCACGTGCTAGGGAGCTGTCTGCTTTTATTACCCCAGATAATTTTTTACAGTATAAGGTCATGCCGTTTGGAGTGCGGAATGCACCCGCTACGTTTCAGCGCCTCATCAACCATGTCCTGTCTGGACTGCCTGGGTGTGAGGCGTGTTTAGATGATGTGGTCATATTTAGCTCTACCTGGCCAGAACATCTTGAACAGATTCGAGAGCTCTTCCAACGCCTCTCGAGGGCAAACCTCACAGTTAATCTTGCGAAATGTGAGTTTGGGAAGGCCACAGTCACCTATTTAGGGAAGATGGTTGGACAGGGGCAAGTTCGACCTGTGGGCGCAAAAGTTGAAGCCATCTGTAGCTTTCCAATACCTTCAAATCGCAGAGAGCTGCGTAGGTTCCTTGGTATGGCAGGTTACTATAGGGGGTTTTGCCAAAATTTTGCGACTGTTGTGACCCCATTGACTAATCTCCTCAGCTCCAAAGTGCCTTTTCATTGGACAGAGGCCTCCCAATAAGCGTTCGAGGCTGCTAAAGCCTTGCTTTCTAGTGCTCCCATATTGACTGCTCCAAAATTTGATGAGCCATTTCAATTAGCTGTTGATGCCAGTGACTGCGGTGCAGGCGCGGTCCTCCTCCAGGTGGCATCAGATGGTGTTGAACATCCTGTGCGTTATTTTTCAAAGAAGTTTAACCGGAACCAAATGCATTACTCCACTGTTGAGAAGGAGGCACTGGCCCTTGTCCTAGCAGTGCGGCATTTTGAAGTTTATTTGAGTTCTGCCCCTTGTCCCATTACTGTGTATACTGATCACAATCCCTTGGTGTTTATAGACAAAATGCGAAACTCTAACCAGCGTATTATGCGCTGGAGTCTCATTTTACAGCCTTACCCATTGAAAATTAAGCATATCAGAGGGGTTGATAATGTAATCACTGATGCTCTTTCTAGAGCTTAAGTTTTTTTGTGTGCCTTTCTCTTTTCTTTTCTTCAGTGTTCTAGGGCCCAGAATGCTGGAGGACCAGAGATACTGACAAGGACACAGAGGGTCTCAGTTATTTAGGTTTCCTGAAGGAACCCTCTTGGGGAGGGAGGTGTTACGACCCCCTGCGCCCCTGCAGTCTTGGTAGTGGCCATGCCTACGCTGTAGGTCGCAGCAGGATCGCTGATTGCTGATTATCCACACCTGGCGCCGGTGTGGGTACAAAGGAACGGCCAGATCAGTCTGGCAGCTAGCTTGTTTGCAGCTTGAATGCTGCTCTGCTTGCTCCTCTCTCATTTTAGTACGCACGATGTTAGTTTCTGCTATTCATTCATTACCGGCATGCATTCATTCATTCCCCGAGATACAGTCTACTTTTTGTCTAGAATTATCCTCAATAAATATTTTGTTACTTGAACGGTTATTTCGTTGTCGGTGGTCCTTTTTTTTATGTTGCGGTGACGAGCCAGCCGTAACACCCTCAAAACGTTAAGGAGGTGCAACGGTTTTTGGGATTTGTCAATTTTTATTGGAGGTTTATCCGTAATTTTAGCGCAGTAGCTGCCCCCATTATTGCGCTTACCAAGAAGAATGCCTCCTCGTCGTTTGATTGGTCCCCAGCAGCTGAGGCTGCTTTTCAGGAGTGAAAGAAACGTTTTAGCTCAGAGCCCATTCTCGATTTGCCCGATCCCTCCCTCCCGTTCGTTGTGGTGGTAGATGCCTCTGAAGTTGGGGTGGGTGCCATTTTGTCCCAGCGCCTCCTTAGGGACAATAAGTTGCACCCGTGCGCCTACTTCCGCCGGTCCTTGTTGGCGGCCGAACGGAATTACAGTATTGATGACCGAGAGTTGCTAGCCGTTAAGCTGGCGTTAGAGGAATAGCGCCATTGATTTATGGTTGGGACGGATCATAAAAATCTCCAATACATTCAACAGACTAAGCAACGTAATTCTCGGCAGGCGCGGTGGTCGTTGTTTTTTAATCGCTTTAACTTTACGTTGACTTATGGCCCGGGGTCTAAAAACGCCAAGCCTGACGCCTTGTCGCGGATTTAGACCGCTCTGGTCACGACCCCATTCCGGAGCCTGTTATCCCGACTGATCAGATTGTGGCTCCCATTCAGTGGGACGTTGAGTCTGATGTGCAGGGGGCCTTAAGGTCCGATCCCCGTCCTGGTGGGGAGCCACCTGGGTGTTTGTTCCGCCTTCTGTGCGCGCCCAGGTTCTCCAGTGGGGGCACTCTTCCCGTCTGGCAGGTCACCTGGGGGTTCATCGGACCAAACAGTTCTTGGCCCGACGTTTTTGGTGGCCCAGCATGATTTAAGACATCCGGGAGTTTGTAGCAGCATGCGGCGTCTGCGCTAGGAATAAGACTTCCCACCTCCCTCCCTCTGGTTTGTTGCAGCCGTTACCCGTCCCTAAACGCCCGTGGAGCCATAACGCTCTTGATTTTATTACAGGTCTGCCTAATTCTGAAGGCAACAACTGTCATCTTGGTCGTGGTTGACCGTTTTTCTAAGGCCGCCCATTTTATTGCTCTGCCGAAGTTGCCTTCGGCGCGGGAGACGGCCCTTCTTGTTGTGGACCATGTTTTCCACCTGCATGGCCTCCCGCAAGATGTGGTTTCTGACAGGGGCCCTCAATTCACGGCTAAGTTCTGGCAGGCTTTTTGCAGTCTGTTGGGGGCCACTGTGAGCCTTTCTTCTGGCTTTCATCCAGAGACTAATGGACAGACAGAGCGGACCAACCAGTCTTTAGAGAATACCCTTAGATGTTTGGCGGCTGATAATCCATCATCATGGAGCTGTTTTTTAGCTTAGGCTGAATATTCCCATAATTCTCTGGACTCCAGAGAACTCCTCCACAGGCCTTTCACCATTTGAGGCCCAGTTGGACTATCAACCCCCCCTTTTTCCTGAGACTGAAAAGGATTCTGAAGTCCCCTCTGTCAATTATTTTATTCGACGCTGTCGCTCTGTCTGGGCCAGGGTCCGGTCCTCTTTGTTGCGATCTAGGCAGAGACAGAAGACCGCTGCCGATAGAGGGCGCCGGTTGGCCCCATCTTATCGGGTTAGCCAAAGAGTTTGGCTTTCTACTCGGTACCTTCCCTTAAAGATGCAGTCACGAAAGTTGGCTCCTCGCTTCATTGGCCGTTTTAAAATAGTGCGGAGGATCAACCCTGTTACTGTCCGGTTAAAACTCCCTAAGTCCTTGCTTATCCACCCCTCGTTTCATGTCTCAAGGCTAAAACTGGTTAGCACTAGTGTCCTGGCCCCGGTTGACAAACCTCTGCGGCCGCTACAGATAATTGAGGGGGGCCCGGTTTATACAGTGCATTGCATTTTGGCCGAGAGGCGTGTTGGTCGCGGAGCCCAATTTTTAGTGGACTGGGAAGGATATGGGCCTGAAGAGCGGTGCTGGGTCCCTTCTTGGGATATCCTAGATCCCAGCCTCATCTCTGAGTTCTGTGCACGGGGTTCTCGGGGGAACTTCTGGTGCCGTTCCTTAGAGGGGGGTTCTGTCATGGTTTAGGCGTGCGTTTGTTTGTTGGACCTTTCTTTGTTCTATCATCCGGGACGATATCGGATTTCTTTTGAATCGAATTCCTGGCCCAGCTGGCTAATTGAGCTAGGGCGGAGTTTTCTGGACTCTATATATATGGCCAGAGGTTCACCATGCCTATCGCTAGAGTGTCTGTTTGTTTCTAGCACTTCGGCCGAAGAAATCTCTAGTCAGTTTTCCTAGTGACTTGTTATCTTCCAATTATTGTTAGGAATTGCTTCTTTAGAAGTTTTTTCTCTTCTCTCTTAGTTTATTCTCTCTCGCATTGCTTCCGTGTTGCAGACTTTTATTCGTCCTTGGAAGCGCGAGCTTTTTCCGGAGGTGTGTACCTCCTTTTGTGTTTGTCTCTTATCTGGGCTGCTCTTTGTTCTTTCTCTCACTGGTCGCTGCACCTGGCATCCTATCACCGCCATTACACTTTTGTATGCAAATGATATTGCTCTTTGTAGTGACTCACGTATTGGTCTACAGGGCAAGATAAGAGTGTTGGAGTGGTTTTGTGACAAATGGGGCCTAAAGGTTAACTAATCAAAAACTAAAGTAGTCCTTTTTAGGAGAGGAGGTGTGTTGACCAAATACAAGAAGTGGTTTTTCAAAGGCTCTGAGATTGAGGTTGTTTGTAGTTATAAATACCTGGGAATTTTCTTCAGGGTAAAGTTATCTTGGGGTTTAGCCACGAATACACTCGCGTCACAAGCGAAGAAAGCGTTAGGTATGATATACAGTGTGCAAAATAAATGTGGTACACTCTCAATATCTGTTGCTACAAGTTTATTTGATAAAATGATTTCTCCCATTTTACTTTACGGCTCAGAGATATGGGGCCATGTGGAGAGTTACAATATTGAGCAGGTTCAGTACATGTACTATAAACGCATCTTAGGTCTCAGTACTACAACCCCGAATGCTGTTGTTTTATCTGAATTGGGTATTTACCCCTTATCTGTCAAGTTTTATTTTCGAGTGGTTAAATATTGGTTAAAATTAATTCATATGCCAAAAGGTAGAATTCCTAAAGCATGTTACAATATGTTGAAACGACTGGATGAGCAAGGCAAACTTAGATGGGCTACCTCTGTTTGGAAAATCCTTGAAAAGTTTGATTTTAGCGAAGTTTGGAGTGAACAAAGAGTTGAAAATGTACAAGGTTTTCGAGAGTTATTGGATGAAAGGATTAAGGTGTATGAAGAAAGTAAAATATTTGCTTGGATTGGAAATTCAAGTAGATTATCATTGCATAGGACATTCAAGGAAAACTTTTGCCAAGAATTTTACTTAAATGTTGTTCACATTAAGAAATATAGATTTGCTTGGACTAGATTACGTTGTTCTGACCATACTTTAAGTATCAAAAAAGGTAGAAGGAATGGAGTCGAAATAGCCATAAGGGCGTGTTTGTTTTGTAAAGCTAAATTGGATATTTGTGTCCTTGAAGACGAATTCCATTTTTTAGTTTGCTGTCCAGCCTACGACCAGATTAGACTAAAATACCTTGGTCCAACCCTACCTACTTTCGATTGTTTTCTTTTGCTGATGTCTTCCATGGATATTGATGTCTTGGCTAAACTTGGAATTTATATCTCTTAAGCCCTATTGTTTAGAAAATCGTTTAATGTAGGTGTCTGATCTAGAAATGCCTGCCACTTGTGCAAGAAAAAAAAAAAAAAAAAAAGTAATGTACTATGGGCCGATGGCCTTTTTATGAATAAATGTTTATAAATCAATCAAATAAAATACCATAAGGCCACAGAACATGTTGCAACCAACTGCAGTAATTTAGGGGAGTAAATGAAAGGCCCCTATCCTAGTGTTAAAGCCTCCAGTTTGCCTTGAAATCTGTTTGGTCAGCTTAAAACAAGAGCATTTTAGCAGTTGTCATTCCCTGCCACAAAATGGTCGGGGATATAGGAATGAGTGTTGTTCTTCCTCATGTCAGTCTGTCCATCTCTCATGCTTCCTTTCTTGGCCAGAACTCCTAAACTGTTAAATATTTCTCAATGAAATTTAATAAATGCGTCTTTTTGCGTAGATGTCTTTTCTTATTTCTGTCTTTCCTCCTGCCCATCTGTCCATCCCGCCCGCCCCCCCCGCTTCTTGTTTCTGAGCCGGATATCAGCCATCCCATTTTTTTTTTTTTTCCTGGCCAGAACTCCTAGACCATTCAGTATTTCTCAACGAAATTTTATACATGGATATATCTTATTGTGTTGATGTCCCTTTTCATCCTTCCGTTTGTTCCCCAGTCCATCTGTCCATTCTTCCACCACGTTTTGTTTCCAGGCCCAATATCAGCCATCCCCTTCTGTTCCGGTCAAGAACTTCTAAACCATTCAGTATTTCTCAACAACATTTAATACATGGCCACATCTTATTCTGTAGATGTTCCTTCCATCCATCCTAATGTCTGTCTGTACATCACTCCACCGGGTTTTGAACGTCAGAACTGTAGTCTAAAATGGTCGCCTGGACGATAGATTTTGTATCACATTTATAATGTTTGTTCTGATACACTGTATTGCTAAAAATTACTTGGCTTGAAAGTTATTCTGAATGATTATGAGGGGGTGAAGGATATATGAAATATTTGCAACATGCATCTGCATGGTAATGTTCAGCAGAGACTATTCTGCTCTCTAACCTGCTTACTTTGTGACTGCTAAGGGGGTCCAGATGACCTCTTATAGCCAATTCCGACATTGTGCTGAAATGCAAACTACACATAACATAATCTGTATAATAGGACTTCTGTTGATCTTGCCCCACAAACAATAAAAATTTGGCCCGCTAATGTAGCTGACGTTCGGTTAACATTAACTCTTTATGCTTAAAACAGTGGTGGCCAAGCAAGTCAATTTTGCAATTAGCTTGTCATTGGATAGAACACTCTGGAGTAAATGTTAAAAGCTCTTCAGAATAAACAACCCTTTCCAATTCCACATAATCACACCATACCATATCAAATTAGAAGTAATTCAAAACATTGTACATATTTATTGATTGTAATCAGGAGTGGGGAATGGATGTTAGCTTCCTTTTGTCTGACACACGTCAGCATTAGCTGTTTCTGTGAAAGTAATGTTACAACGTAGATTATGCCATCGGATCAAACTAGTCCACATTCTGAGTGCTTCCTCAGTTAGTTAGCCATGTGATCCAATAACTATATCAGTCACTATTTGTCCCAGTTTGACAACTACTAGCTTTACTAGACACCTGATGGCTCTGCATCCTACTATCTAAATTGACATGCTCTTAGGGAATAGTAGCTGCCTGCGAAAATGGGAAATTCTCTTCCTTGTGCAAGATACAGCGATCAAAAAGTCAGGAGTGACTCCTTTCAGTAGCTGGTCACAGATACAGTATACAGAAGACATTTCAAGAGAACACATTTAAACATTCAGTACAATTACTTTGTGCACCTATTAACAATTTAAAATTCCAAAATTCTGAAAGTTTTTATATTAAAACTAGGATTAATTATCTTGTTTTCTTCTCTTTTTTTTGTGTTGTCACTCCGCTGAGTCAGACTTAGAGTGATGAAAAGACAAAGCCATGAGAGAGTGGGAAGAAAACAGCTGGAGTTTTGCACACTGTAATCATATGAGCCCAATATACTGTCAGATAGGATAAAATTACATTTTCTGTAACAGGAATTACTGGGCAACTTGTAATTAAGACTGCAACATATGGTGAAAATGGGTATAATGCCATTATGGAAGATGAATTTCCATCCAATCCTGTAATTTTACAGTAAATGACAACTTGATTAGGTCGCATTTATGTATCTTCTTAAGGGAAAGTATGCTCCTAGACTCCCTATATGAGGGTACTATTGTGGGCCATCAGCAACATTACTTCCAAAGTCCTCAGCTGAACATTGTTCCCACTGCCGCCCTGGCTGTATTGGCCCTCATTCAGCAAGAAGTCCAATGTAATACATCAAGTTGGAGGGAGAGAGAGCTGGGGAGGTCGAGCAAGGCTATGGGAGGGAGCAGGACACGCAGACAAAGCTGGTTGGGTTCAACAATGCAGAGCAGGTTTGTTTGTGAAGTAGAAAACAGCAGTAATTCAAATATGGAGGAGGGAGGTCGAACAGCTGAACCTGTAAGCAGGTTTGTAATCCGACTTCTCTGGACTGTTCTATATAGTGGAGACCACACTGGACAGGTGGAGTAAACTGAGGAAAAGTATTTTCCATCATAGTGGTTCTTAAATGTTATCCAAATGAATATAGGTATGTTTAGTTCTTTCTTGGATATCTGTCTGTTTTTTTTAATTATTATTTCTGTATCCATCTTTTAAACAACTCCAAAGCTCAATGCCAGAAGGTAATAGCATTTTTGCTTTTCAATCCAAGTAATTTCTAATAAATTTAAGGATTTTGAGGTCTAGACTCTGGGAGATGTGCTGTAGAAATTTTACGTTAACTGCGGGTCCTGCTGAGTAACAACAAGAACCAATAAAAATGATAAAAATAATTTTCCCTGAATGGCTTATTTGATGGGAAATAAACAAGATAAATAAATGGTCTCCAGCATTGCACGGTTTTGTATATATTGCTAATATTTTTAGACTTCAATTTTAATTTCACACCAAGAAGATGGCACTGTATTTGAGCGATAATAATAATAATGATGATAATAATGAATCCTCATTTCACATTTTAAATAAGGAACTACAGTTTCTGTCACAAACATTAGAAGGTGGTTTCACATTAAACTAGCAGCTGCTAGGCAGCCAGTGTGCTATTCTAATAGCACTCTCTGCTGGCATGTTAGAAAACAAGTTAGAAATGCTAGTCGGAGATATGTCAAACACAAGGAAATACCGTGTGCTATACGATTTAATTAACAACAATGCATTGTTGAGCTGCGTGAATAAGCAGGGATGCACAAATTCAAAAGACCTGTCTGAAGCTATTACACCATTCTCTCCTGCCCTTTTAGCAATATGCAACATCGCTTGGCTGGCTGCTGCCTTTGTCTGTATTATGAGTGCAAATTCACTGTGTCAGTTTGAATCTTTGCATCCTTGCTATGAAGTGTGGCACAACACACTGCCAATGGCCAGGCGGAAAAATTGGCCTGAGCTCGCCCTGCGAACCCTCAGGGGTGGCAAGTGACACAATTAACAAGGCAAACTTAAAATAGGAGGTGACTGGTCTGTTGGTGGTTACAAACTGAAAGGCAATTGCATGTTTTTTTTTTTTTTCTGGGCGCTTCACTGGAATGAGAATGGCAATGGAAAAAGAGGATTAGCAGCATCTTTTAATAAAAAAAATGCATTTCCTAATAACATCATGTCCAGCTATGATGTAATCTATGCATGGAAATGTGCGCAACAGCTTCTGGTGTAAATTCATTGTTTGCTCTCTTTTGTTTTTTGTTTTATATTGACTCACTGCTTCTATTATTCTTGTCTATTTTGCCAAAATGTATCCCTCTCTGTCCTTGTGGTAGTAAGTAAAATAAAAATACGTGTGGTTATACACTCAAAAAAAAAAAGAGATGAAGGAACATTTGATTTTGACCCGCGTATGTGAAATGTGAAAACTGAATGTAAATCCCAAGTGTTTACATCATTGGTGCTAATCCAAGACAAGAAGCATCAAAACATTTTACTAGAGGAATATAGCACCCCAACACAGAGTATCCACAGGGATGACCAGAATCACTCAAAGTCCAAACCATAAAATGAAAATGTCATACAATGTCCAAAGTCATTTCAATATCTTGTGTGACCACCACATGCTCTCACCACAGCTCGACAGTGTCTTGGGAAGCTTACAACAAGAGAAAGTAATGAAGAAGAAACTCGGCAGGCCGTAGCTTTTATTGTTGAGTATAATAGTTGCTGTATTAGCTATTAAACCAAATACAACAGACCCACCAGTCAGTCTCCACCACCCAGCTATGCCTTTATTTTAGGGTAATTTTATTTCTAATTTTGTTCTGTACTAAAACCAGCAGCAGCAGTAAGCAATAGAGCACAAGCTGCTTTCAGTGTAAACAATCTAGTAACGTACAAAAATGTTCACTACATTAAATCAAGTGTGAATAGTACGTATGATTATGAGCATATCCCTGAGAAATGCTCGCATGGCAATATTTGGGAAGCGCTCAAGACCTTATTGACTCAAAATTGACAGGAGCAAGAATACCCTCCAGTCATGAAATTAATTGCACAGCTTGGAAATATCATTAAAAGGCCGCATCGCTTCTGGGTTCTATGGCAGATGTGAATTTCTGTAAAAAGTCAATTGCGGGTGAGTGTGTTAAAATGCAAAAAATTTTCACAGCACATAAAGCGTTTATGGTATGCATTTAAATCAAAACCTTCGTATTTGGTTTTGTTGGAGTTCAGTATGACCTCCTTTGACATCTAATGGCTACTACTGAAATTAAACAAGTGAGGGAGTGTAAAAATGCTCCACTCAGCTGGGGGAGAAAAGCAAAGGCCCGATGCGAGGAATAAACTGCATTGTAAAATATGATATTCACTGAATCAAAGATAATCCCCCTCTCTGACCTCTTTAATAGGACGGCTTAGACAGACACACAAAGCTACACCATCTGCTACGCAGTGGCATGTCGCAGACGTTAATCCAAAGATAATGCGCACTTGGAAATGAGGAACATAATCCAAACACTGTATACATAACATATATTCATTTTGGACTTATCAGAGACACTTTCTCACGTGATGCTTGGAGCTCAGCCTGGAATGCAGGCACATGAGTGGTTCACCAGTTTCACTTCAGATCAGTAGACCTAACCGTCTGAAAGATACAAAGAAGCCTCGGCATCAGGCATGCATATGGACAACCTTTCTTATTTGGGTGCAACGTATTTGCATAAGAGATGTTGTGCTTGCAGTATGCGCATGTGCGTGAGGCAATGTACGTGTGTGTGTGTGTGGGAGAAAGAGAGAGGGAGAGAGAGAGAAAGGGGAAGAAAGAGCGAGAGAAAGGGTTTGAGAGAGAGAGGGCAAGCGAGAAACAGAGATGGACAGTGTGGATGTTTGTGTTTATTTCTGTTAGAGGGAGAGATAGAGTGACTGTGTGTGAGGTCATGAACATCTGTGATATCGAGGCAATCTAACATGTTAGGTTGCTATGTGGGATTCCATCTGTAATTGCATCTTCAAAATCTCATTTTCTACCTCCGGAGCAGGTAAAGCACCCCGGGTAACACTCAATGGAACTGCAATGCTTCTCAGTCATGGCAGCTGCTGCTTGAAATACACTACAAACCTCCGTTTCTCTCTCTTCAAGGTTTTGACTTGTGATAAGAATGAAGCATGAACTTTATTGAACAGAAAGCTTATTTATTATGAGGTATTAGAGATTTTCAATCCAAGAAATATTGCACAGAGCCAGGCGCCGTGTCAAAGACTATCAAAATTATGGCAACCTTAAACCAATACACTCTTAGAAATGACAATTTTCTCTATGTAGCCAATAAACTGAAAGGATAATTTTCTCAGAAGCGAAGAAAACCACACCTGTAAGGCATAGCTGTGCATACTTTATGTTCTTTTGTGCAATAAAGAAATCATTTGTCTTTGATGATCAATATCTTTTTTCATCTTGCAAAAGGAATCAACACAGGCTTACATTCATGGGCAGCAGTAGAGGAAATCCTGATGGCATAGTACATTAATAACATCCAAATCACTGTCTGCGGACGAATTCGATTGTCCTAGACAAATATGACTGTGACCTGGAGTTACCCGGCTTACCCTTCTTTAATCACACTGCTCTCCTAAAGCCACTCCCCATCCACCCAATCCAACCGGTGGAGTCTGTCTGCTGGCTTAAATTTCTCCCAGCAGTCCCCTGAGTGACTGAAAGCAGTAATTGGGAAAAGCACGGAGATGCTGGGATGGTCTTCGCATAATTCAGGCCCTGCTGGGCAATATGAAGAGGCAGGCAAAAGGCATTTGCTGGCATCAGCTGCTTTTTTAAAGAGTATATAGATGCTGGGCCAGTTCTCAGGCCTTGCTGTGTGTCAATTCAGTTCATAGCGTTTGATCTGACTTTTTGCTTTCTGTGTTCCACCATCCACTGATGAGAAAATATAGACAACAGGGGGTGTTCGGGGACAGTGTGTACCGAAAAGTACGGATCCTACCCACTCTCCAGCCTCCAGAGGTGGGTAGAAGCCTCCATTGATGACTCCATTTGGGAGAGCTCTGAGGCGGTCCTCAGTAGAGCTGCCTGGCTGAATTATTAAAATCACAGGGGAATGGACACGCTGCAGTCAAAGAAACGCCTGATATAACTTTAAAGGGTATTCCACCTTTGACCAAAGGGTATCAGTTTGAACCAATCTGCTTCAAATTGTGATGAGTGCAAGCTGTGTTATATCCTCATGTGATAAGACGGGGCTTGATAAACAAGTAAATAATAAGGAAATGGCGTAACAAGAAGCAGGTGAGACACACAATGTAATACACACAGGATGTGTTCAGTATGCCGTGTAATAACTAAAGGGTGCTTTTTGGACAATGTATTGACAATAGGATATGCAAAGGGGACAGTATGGTAAAGGCACACATGTGCTTCATATTATTGTAAATCATTTAGTAGCCCAGGGAATATGTTGCCAGAGAGGGCCATGTACAAACCCACCTCTTTGATGCCTTAACTCCAAACAGCGGGCGGTTTCTGCTCTAGTCAAACCCCTGAGCACCATGGCAACATCTCCAGCATTTACAGGGTATGTTTGACAACCGCTGTCTCTAACTGCTGAGAAAGAGCATGGTGTGAGTCTTGAAACACATCACAGAAAAAGTACACAGACACGGAACACAAAGATGGACCACTGACACAGAGGACAGACCTAGCTGTAGAACAGGAACGAAATGTAATTGTGAAGATGTTGAGAATCTCGGCACGGAAAAGCTTGAGACCCAAAGTTAGATGAAAGAAAAACAGCTGGAACATACGTAATTAATGCACGGATCAGACCACAGATTCTATTCAACGATCAGAAGACAAGCTTCTGATCATTTCATCCATCAATCAATGTTTCCTTAGGGTAAAAGTTTCCAGAAACAGTGATAACAGAAGTTAGCGATGTTATGTTGAATTGCAGCCCATCCATTGACATTTCCTTTGTTGCCAGTCTTAGGAACACGCAGTATTTGATGGGCCAGCAGAATCTATGATGAGAACCTGAGATGGAGATGAAACGCCGAGGAACTCGGAGATGGTATGCTGAGCAGGAACGCAGAGTCGGACCATAGAAATGCAACTCAGAGATAATGGAGGCGGAGATGAGGCGATTCTATTGGAGAATCATTATTTATTTAGCAGGCTGTGACAAAGGCAGACCCACTCAGCACAACTCAATGGCCAGGTACAAACAAAAGAAACAGTGAACCACGTTTGATTGACACAGCGCGGGTGTTGTACAGAGGAACTGGCTTGCCAGCCATATTAGCAACTTTGCTGTCATCCTTTTATTTCCTCCCCCAGCAACATTCAAATGGCTTTATTGGTATGAAAAGAAAAATGCCAAAGCACAGATACATTTGCAGATATAACATGCAGTCAACAAAGGGAATGCCATAGCTGAATTAACTGATTCAATAAAGGAGTAGTTAAATAATGCAGCCGAGAGATAAATTGATGATTAATGTGGAGCAGATTTTTAAACTGAAATAAATGCCTGGCAACTTTTATCATTATTTTAACACATTGTCATTGTAAAGCACATGATTAAGGTGCTTTAAAATAACACAATAAAACAAGATAAAGAGCACACATAATAAAACACTTCTTTTTAATGGCAGAACGCAATAAAAAAAATACATCAAGTTTAATAAAGGGCACATATTAAGGTTTTCATTAAAGTAAACTAATACAGATATCCTGCATAAATTACTGTAATTTGTCAGTATTATTGCTCATAAAAGTATGCTCGGTGATATTCAGGGTGACTACTGAGAGGGGAGGCAATAATCTCTGACTGCAAAGAACCTCTTCCATTAGTTTATTTCCACACACACACTCACACTCTCTCTCTCTCTCTCTCTCTCTTCTCTCTCTTCATTGGTCCACTCCTCTCAAAAGTTTGACAGTTCAACTGTGGAACTGCAGAATAATTCAACACACAATCCTCTGAGGTTTCTCAACTCCTTCCAGAGTTTTTTTCTTAGCTCCACTCAACTTCCCAAAGCAACGCATGTGAACCAAAACTCACCCACATCAACATGGAATGCATGTCATCACACAGAAATGCGCTTTCAAATTTAGCTAAAAAAAAAAAAAAAAAAGACGAACTCCATGCAGAAACTGCAGAGACATGTAGCAGGAATATGGATGAATAATATATCAATCTGAACCATCGGAAGATGAATGGCTTCAGCATTTTATTTCAATATTAATCTCTCATATGAGGACCTGGATAGGTATCTGTGAAACAGCTCCATTGCAGCTTTGCTGTTGAATGTTAGCAGCAAACAAGTAAAGGATGACGAGTATGCCAAGTGAGCATCAGTTGGGTTGCCAATCTTGAGCACCACCAAACACTCTGAAGTGATGGTTTTGAGTGAACTGCTCCCAAGCACGGCCCACACGATACTGGCACAACATAAAAGTATGCGGCATCTCCACAGGCAGCAGAGAACAAAAATGCATTTATTTATTTAGTCTTTTATTTATTTATCTACTCTATCCTTGTCAATGTACAAAGCCAACTTGGGGGGGGGGGACGTATTGGCTGCACATAACCAAAGCAAATAGAGCAATAGATGGGCTGCAGATATCAAAGCACCAGCCATGAGAGCAGCAAACAGAGTCATAATACACATAGACTTCACACGTTTGAAGCATACTTGCTGAATGTCCTATCAACATATTAGAGATGTTCATTTTTTTCCAGAAGGTGGGCTTGAATGGGACTCCTCAGAAGTGGTAAATATCTTCATCTTTTTATTATGAACTGCCCCAATTTCACGTTTTGCCACCCACACCAATTCATTCAGGACTAGGTGTGTAAAGCCCACCCGCAAGCCAAGCCATAAAGGACAGTAGGAGAGCTAACACTGATCACAACATAAGGACTAACACTCACCACTACAAGAGATCTAGCTCTGACCACTTGAGTTGAGCCGCACAGATTGCAAGATGAGAGCTGCCGCTGAACACAACAGGAGATCTGGCTCTGAACATTTGAGGAGAGTGAGTACTGATTGCATCATTAGAACTGGCTTTGTTTACTGCAGGAGATATAACCCTGAATGCTAGGCTTCTGGAGAGTGAGAACTGAAAACTGGAGGAAGCTAGCGCAGATCACCAGTGGTCAGATAGCTTTGAACCCTCGGCTACGAGAGTGCCAGCATTGAACACTGCTCTCGGCTACAAGAGAGCTAGCACGGAGCACCGCAAGAAGACTAGCACCTAACTATACAGGAGGGGTAGGATTGATTACTACAGGGCAGCTAGCAATGATTCACTCCAGCAGAACAAGCACTGATTGCAAGAGAGTGAGCCACACTGATCGCTAGCACTGATCTATGCCAGATCTGTTGTCACTCCCACTGCCATAATCTGTCACTACTACTGCAGTTCTGAAAACCTGCTGAATCATTTCTTGGCCCTAAATTGATGATTCATTATGAATCAATGACCTTGACTGCTTGATAAGCAGTCATTCTCCTTTGCTCCAGAGGCATTTTGCCATTTTCTCTGTCCCCTTCAGCCGACCTTTATTAACACATTTTGGTCCAGCATGAAACTAACTAATGAGTAACCGGCCCAAATCAGGGTTTGACAAAAAACTTTCATCAAATCAGGGCGAGCTTCTTGCATGCAGTTCAGAAATCACAGCAGTTATGTATGCCTGAAGTACAAAAATACAATAATAAGGATGAGATGATCTTTAGAGGAATGGCACTAAGCTTTCAGTCTGCATGATTCCGTTAAAACGGAAAGCCCAAATATTTATTTTCCCCAACCTCTGGTAATATTTGCACAGCCTGAATTAAACATGATCTATCTAACGCAATAATTGTGGCACGCAGAGGAAGCAATAACAACAATAGAAAAATGCATGAATAAGTAATGGTGCTCCACTTTGAACCTGGCATCAAAGTGATCTGAAACTCCACTTCGAGTCTGGCGATGAACGCGCCACAGCTCCTAGGGCACTCGCTGGGCAGGAAACTCAATCAATCATTGATTCAGTCAATCAGCACACCCACCGCCTGATGGCCTGTGGTAAACACTCTACTTATTCTCTCCCTGCATAAATTTGATTTATCCACAGCATCTTAACTAACGTTTTACATTCTATTAATGCCAAGAAGTGAATGCTTGTGGGGGATGTTCAGCCCAGATAACACAAGCAAACAACACAATCACCTCCACCACAGCATGATGTATAACTCATAACACAATATAATGTAATGCAACATAAGTAAAATATCATAACATAACTGAGCATTAGCGACCATCCCGTGATGGGATCACACCTGCCGCTCTTCCTTCCTTCCTTGCTCAGACTGCACACACCCTCAGACTTAGCCTTGATTTTGATTTCAACTTAAACACTAAAAGTTTCATGGCTGCATCTTGACACACTCAAACTAACATAGTGAAAATAGTACTTGTCCATGCTATCACGGCTGGCAATAATGCAAAATAACATGGTGCAGTGTAAAATAATGTAACCCTTAACAAAACAAAACAAAACAAAACAAAACACAGTAACACATGACATGACACTACATCATGACAAATCAAGCCATTCAGCCCAAAATGTTCCCAGCACTGACAATTACCTTAAGCTCGGTAAATTTGCGAGTCTATTTAAGTTCAAATTTCACTTAAGAGATATCTGCTTAACTTTCTAAATAATGTAAGAAAAATGACACTGTCAGTCCTTAGCACAGAGAAGCGAAAAGTCATCATTTATAAAGTTTGTAGTCTCACTTGATAATCTAACTGTCAATGATGTATAGCAGGAAGATTATTTTGAGAGTCAAAAAAAGGAAGAGAGAGAGGATGAGAAACCTTCAGGCTTTTTTTCTGGTAAATACCTCGGGATTGGCCACAGCCCCCAGATTTTAAAAAAGAAATATACAATTTTGATCGATCTTACAAATACAATCAAGTTTGTGAAGGCACTAGCCACAGTTAGCTAATGATGACTGGTTGAGAATACAAATAAATTAATGCATAAAGTCCATCCATTATCTAAACCACTTCTTCCTCACTAAAGTCATCGGGGGAGACGGAGCCTATCCCAGCTGACTGTGAGCAAAAGGCAGGGACCCACCCTGGATAGCTTGCCAATATTGCAGGGCACACACGCCATTCAAACACCTTTCACTCACACACTCATACCTATGGGCAATTTAGAGTCTCCAGTTAGCCTGACATGCATATATTTGGACCGTGAACGAAAACTGGAGTGCCCAGACAAATCCCATGCAAACACGGGGAGAACATGTGAAGTGTACTCAAGAAGGCTCCAGTCTGGATCCAACCCCACCACCATCTTGCTGGCAGGAAACAGTGTTACCCACCGCGCCACTATGCCTCCCCATGAGTGAGTGAGTTAGTTTAAACCACAGTATCATTTAACAACTAAAAGCACTTTTGCAGCTTCATTGATTTTCACTCAGACCGTATTGCCTCTCTGCCCTCTAGTGTTAAGAGAATGAACCAAGCAGGAGCTGATTGTTCTCTTAAAATAAGTGTGACTCTGACCTTGTATTAATACTCCTTAATGACCACCTTTTTGAGCCAGAGAGTACTAAAACATTAAGAATCAGAGCAATGTGTGGAATTTGAGAACGCAGAAAAATACATTAGCTGTCTGATTCATATAAGAATTCTTATCATTCATCAATTCTGATGCACGTTTTTGTTTGGTTTACACTGTGTCAAGTTTTCACAATAATATTTCCTTGATGGCCGATTGATTAGTAATCGAAGGTAATCAAATAGATATGTCCTACTCTGGTGCTGAGAGGTGAACTGTGTTGAGCTGTGCAACAGATTGAATAAATCCATTGACTTCCCATCTGCAAAGACATTCTACCTCACACTGCATAATCCAATTCTAAGCTGCAGTCCTAGTGTTTGAATGGCCTGGGGAAAACGACTGCTCGCTCCTCCCATTTTTCTTTTTTACTGTATTTAAAGCCAGCAATCTCACAGAAGATGAAGCTCTATGTCCCTGGAAATTAAATTTACTTCTCATTTTAGCAGTGAAAAGGACAATGCTTCTTCCCTTTCTGAGTTAGCCATCAGTAATGAAATGGGCAATGCACCGAGTCACCTTGAGTATCAGTGTCCATTTAAGAGCTACTTTAATATGTGATTCCATTCCAAAGCTGATGTTCGCAGATCAATGCAGAAATTTCCATGTTGTTTTCTTCATTTAAATAGCAGGTACCCGCAACTGAATTGTCTGAAACTGTCAATTACTCAACTGCTCCTGTGCTTCATGACTCATTTTCTAACTCATTTTACATACAGTGGCTTATTAATTCATAATTATATTATAATTCTTGTAGACGTCAGCATGTAAGCTATTGTGTATGACTTTTAATATTGAAAACACTGTCTAAAAATATTAACATATATGCCTAAGTGTATAACTGGATACAATTGCTAATAGATTTATTACTTTTGTTATGTTGGCCAGAAGATTGAGCCATTCGGGAAAATGTCACTGCTACAATGAGCCCAGTCTCATCCCGACTCATCATAAAGTGACGCTATGACAAAAAAGGAGGCTTTTGGTGTCCTTATATGACGCCAGTTTAAAACGAGCCCTGCCCCCTAACCCATAACCCTTATCCCAAACCCTAACCCCAAATGTCAAACAAGGATGACTAAAGCCTCCTTTTTTATTGGATATTGACGGTTGGTCAGGTAGCGTCACTATATGATGAGTCGGGATGAGAATGTGTTGCTACATCTGGAACCATAAATACAGTAATAATACAATAAGTTATTTAAAGCAGTATGTCAATATTTCGTTCTCATACACCATTATTAAAAGACATAATTTATTGGCAACCCCAGGCTATTATTCATTAGTTTCCCCTCTGAAGGCTGAATTATTTTTTTCCGCCAACTTGGCAGTCAGAGGAAGATGGCATGAATAGTTTATGAATATTGACTGTTTTGTCAGCTCTGTGGACACACACGTTGTTAGTAAGGAGGTAGAATTAATTCTTCATATTTCTCCCACATATATTATAAAGTGTTCTGTCAAAACATGTCAAATAATTGAAGTATATCTGTGTTTACTGTAATAATTCTCACTGTGCTGTTTTTTCTTTCTCCACCAGCTTTGAGCTTCTGCTGGGGTCTTAGAAAACTTCAGATAAGACAATTACTTAATTACTTAAGTATTGATCATGTTTGTCTCTATACCTGGTGCAAGTGCAGTTTCAGAGGATTTCCTTTCATTATCTGTTTTCAGCCAAACTTACTCTCACCACAACAAATGAAATCTTAATGAATTTATCTTTCTTCCACTCACCAAACACACACACACACACACACACACACACACACGCGCATGCACATGCACACACACACAGACACATACATGCACTCACACATGCACACACACACACACACACACACACACACACACACACGCACACACACACACACAAACACGCAATCACTCAATTTTCCTCTCTCTTCAACTCTTTCCCTTTCTCTGACCTTCCTGCCAGTGTAATTATTTTAATTACAACCTTCAGAGTCATAGAGGGATTTAGCCTTGTTCCTTAGTGTGGTCCCTGTCAGTCTATAAAAGTGTTTTGACCCTGCTGGGGAGAATAAACGTAACCAAGGTGTCAGTAAAAAGGACTGGCATTTATTTGTGTGAGAGCATGATTCCCATGGCAACAAGCCTGTTGGTGCATAGATACCAAAAGAATAGCATAATATTCCTTCTGTGTGATTTGTTCATCTCCTCATTACTTCCACACCGCTTTAATCTTTGGACACAGACACACTCAACTGATCTAAAACAAAATAAAATAGTAAATTATGACATGACTTTATTATGATAGTGTTTAAAAAGCAAAAGCAGTTTAGCCATTGTTCTTTGACTCTGGGTTCATTCGAGGTTCACCTGTTCTTTCCCTTGGCATGAACAGCCACAATTATTGGGGAAGAAACATAACATAGCTAGCCTGTTACTTTTTATTTATTTATTTTTTTTACATGGGGACATAGGGGAAAAAGCATACTGAGGGTGGTGCCCATTTACATGACAAACAGCGAAGGACATCACAAGGCAAAAGGAAGGGGGACCGCAGCTGGAAAAGATGGCTCAAAAGTGTGTATGTATATGTATATGTAGTGTGAAGTGATGATTATACACCAGCACGTTTGTCTAAAAGGGGTCCTAATATATTACTTCTCTACAATTTTTTGTTGAAAATGTACTGAAAAATACTATAGTAGTCAATGAGAACAAACAAATAAATTAATAATTCCCACAAGTATATTGAGGTAAAAAAATATGGGTAATAAACAAAAAACATTGAAAACATCAATTTTTATGACAATTGAAAGGTGTCGCAAATTTAATTTATTTGACCCTTGCATAGCCTGAACGTACGTTTGAAGGCTCAGTTCACGATTATTGATGCTAAAAAATAGTTTGAACTGGTTTGAGGCAACAATAATCTGCAAAATTAGCTCTGATGGTCAGTTGTTCCAGTATATAAGGTGAAATAAACTTTGAGCAGTGTCACAGTGTTAAACACGATGGCACGACGGAAGGAGATTGTTCGTGGCCGCATTGTGGCTTTACATGATGCTGAAGATGTTAAATGTTGCCATGGCACCGTAAGAAACACCATCAAGTGTTTCAAAGAGACCAGAGGCAATAGAGGTTCAAAACAGAAATTAAGTGCCTTTAATGTTTGTTATCTGTGTATGAAAAGTAAATTAAAATCTGCAGTTGACAGCATGACAACTCCGTGATGACATTAATAGCGCCACAAGTGAGGAGATGAAAGTATTAAGACCTATTATTTTTTGACGCTTGTGTGAAAATGGTCTGATTGGTCATGTTGCTGCCAAGAGCTGGCAACATCAAAAAAAGACTTGAGTTTGCCAAGAAATTTAAGGATTGGACATCAAGGGACTGGGAAGTTCTTTAGACCAATTAATCGAAATTTGAAATTGAAGACCTGGGTGCAAGAAGTACTTTAGTCACAAAATAACACTTTTGAGATAGTAAGCGTCAAAGTTTTGAAAAGATGCTGCAGATACTTTTTTTAAAAGATAACATTCAGTGGCGCCTGCTGCTAGTCCCAGGGGTTATACAAAGTAGATAGACATGTTTTTGTGGAAAAATAATGCTTTATTACAAAAAAAACAAGAAAATCAGTTTCGGACTTTGGTACTTCTTACCATAAAATGCCTGGACTTCGGTACTTATTGCCATAAAATGCATGGACTTCGGTACTTTTACCACACAAATGCCGTTTCAATCATTTTCTGATTGCCAAACAGTCATCTTTGCTACGCTTTTCACATGACACATACTAGCAGCCGATTGGACAGTCATGGACTTAGGCACTTGTTCCTGATGACGTCAAGGACATGAGTATTTCTTGCACAAAAATTCTGTAGATTCAGGGAAGGCCGTATATCGGTATTGAGGACTTGAGAACTTATATTTGGAATTTTTTGGCTTTAAATGATGCACATGACACTCTACTTTATGGTAGTAGTGTCAGCTCATTTTTTGGAAAATGTGACTTAAGTACTTCTTGCACCAAGGTCTTCAATTCAAGGTCTTCAAGGTCCTCAAACAAACGCAGAACTTATGAGTGCCATAGAGTTGGAGAGCATTCCAAAAATGACTGTTTAACCCAGGGCTGCCCAACCCTGTTCCTGGAGAGCTACCATCCCGAAGGTCATCACTCCAACCAAAGCAAACCACACCTGCTTTCCCAGTCACAGATCTTGACCAGCTGCTAATGAGCTGAATCAGGTGTGTTGAATTAGGGTTGGAGCAGAAACCTACAGGATGGTAGCTCACCAGGAACAGGGTTGGGCAGCCCTGATTTAACCCCTTCAGTAACAAATGGAGGTGGTAATATTATGGCTTGGGGTTCAGTCTGCGCGAAAGCAGCCGATGATCTCATAAATATGGACGAAATCATAAATCAAAAGAAGCATCACAGAGTCTTTGTGAGGCACGCATTGCCATCTGGAAAGAGACTGATTGGTCGGGGATTTTATTTTCAATATGATAATGACCCTAAACACACTTTTAAGTTGTGCAAGAATGATCTCAGTTGGAAAGAAACATCTGGTGACATAAAAGTTATGATTTTGCCGGCTCAAAGTCTAGACCTTAATCCGATTGAGTAAATTTCGTGTGACAATGAAAGAATCTTCTTGGAATGAACTTCAAGCCATATGGAATAGTTTAGCGAGTAAGGAAATTAAAAAAATGGGAAAACTATGCCTGAAAGATTAAATGCTGTAATTGAAGCAAAGGGTGGCCACACTAGATATTGAGTTTTTCTCTTGAAAAGACATTATTATGAAAAATGCGAATGAAAATAAAGTTGCTAGAATGGCCCAGTCAATCACCCGACTTGAATCCAATTGAAAATCTATGGAAAGAACTGAAGATCACAGTTCATAGAAGAGATTTCTTTGTATGTTTGGATTACATGGGTTGTTGTTGACATCTGGTGAAAATTTCATGAAATATATTAGAAATATATTGAATGAGAAAAGTGTTGATGCATTCAATACTCATTTTTCCTTGGTGTATATACTTAGCTCCATTAAAAACGCACTGATGAGGTATGAACTGTATTTGCTGCAAATTAAAGAATCAATTGATTTTTATTGCTTTTCCAGTGAGATAAAAGTGGAAATAAAGAAAAGCGTGTGGCATTGTAATCCCCACGCGCGCCATGTGGATGCGCCGAGCACCTCTGTAATAATGAACATTGAGTTGTTTTTGATGTGCTCAGTGATGCTTGACTTGCTTTTTTTGGTTGTATTCAATAGCTTACATAAAGCCAACCAAAAAAAAAAAAAAAATGCTACGGCATCAAGAAAATAGCATGGCTTACGAGACAGGAGAGAGAAAAAGAGCTATTACGGGCAGGTCTGAGCCACTGAAAGGTGGCGTGTCATTTGCACTGGCTCTGGTCAACAATCAGTCGGCTGTATGTCCGAGAACAGAAAACCGGCCCTGTCGCTGATCGACGCCGCTTATGGCAGCCATGAATGACTACTGGAGCTCAAGTGCACCGCGTCCGGTTACAGCAAACACGTGACAGATTTTGGACAGCAACCCAAACTCGTTGTGAGATGAGCGGTCAAAGACTTCTGAGCATGAGCGCAAGTACCATTCGATGCCATCTACATGAGCAACACATGCATTCTCACGTCCCTACAGAAAACACATTTGTTACCCATGCGGTTTCTAATGGCGCTAAGTATATCAGAAAAGGTTGGGATGCTGTGTTGCTGTGATTTCTGAATTATCTTGTTATGTTTGATCTGTATTACCTTGAAAACAATACAACTGCAAATTATTTGATGTTTCACTACAAATATTTTATAGTTTTTTTTTTTAAAATAACCACATTTCAATTATGATTCCCTGAATATATTATTGAAAGCTGGGACAGTAAAGTATTTACCACTTTTTAATATTGACATCCCCTTTCAAAACACTAAACAAGCATTTTGGGACTGAAGCCACCAAGTGCTTCGGGTGTCATTTTGTCCTATGCTTCCTTCAAACAAGTCTTAAGCTGTGCAACAATACGGGGTCTTTGTTGTTATTGTTGAATTTTGCATTTAAAAATGCACCTCATGTCCTGTTTTTATGAGAAGTTAGGACAGCAGGCAGGTCAGTCCAGTACCCGCAAACTGTTCTTTCACATATGTGACTTTGTATTGGGTGCAAAGTATGGTTTTGTGTTGTCTAGTTGAAAAAATCATGGTTGTCCCTGGAAAAGATGTTGTCTTGCAGGCAGCATATGTTGCTCCAAAATCTCTTTACTTTTCACCATTTATTGTGCCCTCACTGAAGAGGAAAGTTAACTTTGCCAAGGATACTGACAGAACCTTATACTATGACCGGGAATGCTTTTGGAGTTGATGCTGGTAACCGTCGGGATTGTCCTTTTCTTCTTCTTTGGTCTGGGGCACAAAGCATCCATTTTTTTCAACAAAAAAAGACCCAAAGTAAAAATTCATGTGACCTCAACACATGTGACCTCATGGAAATCCACTGGAAATGTCTCCAAGCCCAGGGGTGTTGATGCGAGTCTGGACACAGTTTGGATAAGGCTTCCTGTTTGCACAGTAAAGCTTTAACAAGCAGTTTTGGGAGTTAAAATCTATTGAGGTACTTGACAAAAGTTTTCCAAAATAATCTTGGGAAAATATGGTAACATCACTTATGGATAAATGATAATAGAGTCAACCTGTGTATAGCTTCACTGCAGAGATTTGGAGGGATGAAGTACCTTTCTTTTAAGACAAATTCCCTCATTTTGTGTTTTGGAGATGGTGACAGACAGCCCTGTCAAATGTTGTTGTTTCAAAATCTACCATCTGAGTTCATTTGGATTGAGGACTGGTGACTTTGAAAGTGGTGGTATATGCTTAGGATCATTTTTACAGTCATAAAACTATTCAGTGGCACATTCCTCATAAGGCTCTGGGCACATTGTCATCCTGTAAGAGACCACTCTGATCATTGTTGGAATGCTTCATCATAGGACATCAAGGTGACCTCCCAGAATAACTTTGTAGTGATTTGTAGTTACCGTTCCCCCTCTAAAGGGACGAGTGGTCCCAAACCATGCCAGGAGAATTAACGTTAGCTTCTGTATTTATTATATTTGTCCTGTACACTATATACAACCCCAATTCTGAAATGGTTGGGATGAAGTGTAAATTGTGAATAAAATCAAAATGCAATGACTTTCAGATTACATGAGCCATGCCATTTACAGTAGAACATAGATAACATTTCAAATGTTGAAACTGAGACATTTTACATTTTTATCCACAGAATGAGCTGATTTCAAATTTTCTGGCTGCAACAGGTCTCAAAAAAGTTGGGACACAGGCAAAAAAAGAGCTGAAAAAGCGATTGATATATAAGAGAATCAGCTGAAAGAACATTTAGCAAGTAATTAAGTTAACTGGTAAGGTGTGTAACATGATTGGCTATAAAAGGGATGTCTTAGAGAGACTGAGTCTCTCAGAAGTAAAGATGGCCAGAGACTCTCCAACCTGTGATGGCTTGCGTAAAAAAATTGTGGAATACTTTAAAAACAATGTTCCTCAATGTCAAATTGCAAAGGCTTTGAAGGTCTCATCATCGACAGTGCAGAACATCATCAAAAGATTCAGAAAAACTGGAAAAATCTCTGTGTGTAAGGGACAAGGCCGAAGACCTTTACTGGATGCCCGTGATCTTCGGGCCTTCAGATGCCACTGCATCACTCACCGGCATGATGCTGTCATTGACATTACTAAATGGGCCAAGGAATACTTCAAGAAACCACTGTCAGTAAAGACAGTCCGCCGTGCCATCTACAGATGCCACCTAAAACTCTATCATGCAAAAAGGAAGCCATTGTTGAGCATGATCCAGAAGCGACACCGTGTTCTGTGGGCCAAGGCTCATTTAAAATGGACTGTAGCAAAGTGGAAAAGTGTCCTGTGGTCAGACGAGTCCAAATTTGACATTCTTGTTGGAAATCATGGGCGTTGTGTCCTCTGGGCTAAAGAAGAGAAAGACCACCCCTCCTGTTATCAGCGTTCAGTTCAAAAGCCAGCATCTCTGATGGTATGGGGATGCATTAGTGCATATGGTGTGGGACACTTGCATGTTTTAAAAAGCACCATGAATGCTGAAAGGTATATAAAGGTTTTAGAGCAACATATGCTCCCCTCCACACGACATCTACTCCAGGGAAGGCCTTGTGTATTTCAGCAGGAAAATGCAAGACCACATATTGCAGCTATTACAACAGCATGGCTTCATAGTATAAGAGTCTGTGTGCTGAACTGGCCTGCCTGCAGTCCTGATCTTTCACCGATTGAGAACATTTGGTGCATAATTCAATGAGAAGTCCGTCAAAGGAGACCCAAAACTCTCCAGCAGCTGGAAGCCTGTATTAAACAAGAGTGGGATCAAATTCCAATGGCTAAACTCAAGAAACTTGTCTCCATGGTAAACAGGCCCCTGTCCCAACTGTTTTGAGACCTGTAGCAGCCATCAAATTTGAAATGAGCCCATTTTGTGGATAAAATTGTAAAATTTCTCAGTTTCAACATTTGCTATGTTATCTCTGTTCTATTGTGAATAAAGTACTGGCTGGTGTGATTTGAAAGTCATTGCATTTTGATTTTATTCAGAATTTACACTTTGTCCCAACTATTTCAGAAGTGGGGTTCGATAATGATATACAATGCATCTTCACATCTAAATGCACAAAAATGGAACCAAAATATCCTTCATACGGATGCTGCCATCTTGCACATTTGGAGTCAGAGTTTGTGCAGTGGAGGTCAGAGGGATGAGCTGTGGTGTTGAGGTCCCGCCCATACACCCACCCTGCTCAGTCGCATGCTCTTCCCTGAACATTTTTATTGCCTGGCTGGCTGCTTCAGTGTTAGACTAGAGACCAGGGGTGCATTCATTAACATCTAACATTATTGTTGGCATGATATACTCCATATTGTCTTGTACGGAAAGTAACCAAACCTTAGGCCATTCTACTGTAACTGAAAGCTTGTCAAAGGCTTAGCTAGTTCAGATTTTTTTCCAAGTACAGTTGTATGAGGCTAAATGCATTTGCTGCTTTCCTCGTCCTAAGCAGTACATTGCTGGGCTCCCATGCCAATGCGCCTGCCAGCTTCTTCAAACTTGTGTCCACTGCTATCTACTTGCTAGGTAACTAATACAAGGACTACAATTTAGTACCTCTTACAACCCTACTTCAGAAACCCTGTGCCAACCCTTTAAAATAAGGTAAATACAGATGGATGAATGGACTCCCCAGAATCGTGTTTTAATGTTTGTTCTAACAACCTCACTTGCTAGCTAGCTAACTAGGTGACCTATTACTGAGCCTGGATTTTTTAGCAAGCTAGCAGACTGTTTTTTTTTTTGTTTTTTTTTTTAGCTAGCTAGCTAGTGAGATGCAGTAAAAGCAAAAACAAACAAACAAACAAACAGACAAAAAACATTCAGGTTCAGCTACAAAAATAAATGTTGTTATACAGGGTGTCCCAAAAAAATATCCAGGCCAAACCAGGCAACCTGAGAATTTGCACTTCCCTTGAGATAGAAAATCTTCTTACTTGAAACATAGTCTTTATTTCATCAAAATCAGTCAAGTCAATCAAAAGTTATGGCATATTTCACGCAGTAAAGTCTCATTAAAGTCGGAAGTGTGGATGCCTTTGATGCCATTCCTTAGCACATGATAATTTAAGCAATGCAAAACATGGAGAGAAGAGCTCTTTGCATGCACCTTGGAAGGGCACATGTTTAAAGATGGGCAGCTGGTCAATAAATAGCCATTAAAAGTGAATGTTAATACAGAGTAGATGAAGTAAATTACCTGTAAATAATCTGTGTTATTGCAAATAAAGCAAAAAGATAAGGGAGGGATAAAAAATAAAAGAAAGAATGCAAAAAAGAAATGTCATTTGGTCAGTCACCCATAGCTGAAGGCTGACCTTGCTGCACCAAAACTGATGTGACCTTCAATACGCTTGACTTATTTTGATGAAATAAAGACTATTTTTCATGGAAGAAGATTCCCCATCAGGATCCAGGGAATTATTATGGGGTTGCCCAGTTTGGCTCAGACTTCTTTCTTTTTCAATTATTTATTTTTATAAATTATAATATTTGGAACATCCTGTAGGAAGAAGAAAAAAAAAAAAACACCTTTAAGTCTGCAGATGAGACCGCTGGAAGGTGTTCTGGGACCGCACTTCTAGGACCTTAGGTTTTCTACGACAGCGCCACCCATCGAACTGGATGACAGCAAATACTATTCACTGTCTAACGATAATATTGAAGGTTTATTCTACCCAAATACCAAAATAATTCTGATTCATTATTAAAGTTAGGGTTAGGGTTAGCTGTTGTGAAAACCAGAGGGTCCGAGTACGGTCCTGAAACTGCTGCCTCCGGTTCTGCAGGGACACCCTACTCGCAGGAGATGAGAATGAGTTCCACCAACGGTGCTAAATTGCAGGTGCCTCACCAAAACCAAAACCAAAAAAAAAAAAAAAAAAAAAAAAAAAGGGAAATGTGTCTAACCTTTTTACTGACAATATACGTATGCTCAACATGAAGGACAGAAAAGAAAGAAAGAAAGAAAGAAAGAAATGATAATAATAGAGAAAAAAAAACGTGGGTACAAGCCAGCGCTTGACTGAACCCGCCTCATAAACATTAAGTCGTGAACACCACAAAGCTGGTACTTGTAGCATTTATGCTTTTTATGTTTCTAATTGTTTTATTTAATTCATGATCGAATTTGTTTTCTCATATTTGAATTGTTCGACGACTGATTGCACCCTTCGTTCACATTAGTGGCAAACGCTTATTAGGTGGCTGAAGACCTTCCTCTGAATCAGCTGCATGTTTCCATCCGGCGACCAAAACAGGATGGACATTGTTAGACCAATGAAAGCCTAGTGTGAGCTCTCTAAGCCAATAAGATTACATAGTTGTGTTGCGTTCCAAAAACTATCCCCATTACGAACAATATATCAACGCTATAGCACGTTGATATCACGGAGGGCCGTGGAAACTGATCATGTGTTAGACTGATTGAATCAGAAAAAAATAATTAAATAAATAAAGAACATGAACTGTCAAACCTCAAAAAGATTATACAAAACGTTGCCCGTATGGATTGTTGAAGATCATCACGATGTAAGCTTAGCAGCTAAATTAAGATGGATATGCTTAACGTCACGCATTCGAAGCTAGCTTGCGATGAATGACTGTCCATGGCGTGGTGTATAATGATTTGTTTTCGACGGAACCCCATTTAGTTAGATAGCTTTTCAGCCATGCTTTGCCTATTGCTATGGGAATCGGAATTAGACGGCCAGAAAGTCCGTTGTTTACCAGATCGGCTGCTGTCATCTAAGTTTGACCTGTCTTGTCCTTGTGAGCCTGTTTTGAACGTCAAAATGGCTTAACGTGTTCAGCTTTATTCCCACTCAGTTATTCCGGTTTGCCTGTCAAGTTGACTCAGAATTTAAACGTACGACATGCATCTTTGCAACTACTTTCTTGAAATTCGTTGTGAATTGGGGGTTTGTAAAACGATTGATATATAATTATGTTTTTCTTCCCTAGGTGGTCCGTCACATATATCGTGCCGTGGGTTCACGGCATGTGCCAATGACGAATATAAAAATGGTCCATTTAGATTCTCACCCAGATCTCCTCATACCTGTTAACATGCCCGCGGACACTGTATTTGATAAAGAAGTTCTTTTCAGGTCGAGTATATTGTCAGTTGTGTTTATTCAAGGTTATTTGCAGATTTTCAACGAGAATCCCCATCGATGAAACCTTTTGAATTCTTCCTTGAACAATGTCGTTTAATTATGGTATTTTTCCCCCCCCCAATACAGTGAGCTGAGCATTGAGAATTGGATCATGCCCATGGTTTATGCTGGGCACGTTTCCCATGTGATGTGGCTCCACCCCTATTGGGCCCAACAAATTAAAGAGGGGGTACACCAAATGTGTGTGGGTAAAGATTCCTCCACAACCACAATCAGGTCATTAGAGTCCTTAAACTTCATTGTGTACTCAGTAGCACTACGAGTATCAGTGGCACACTTAAGTAAAAGAAGAGGGGAACTCTGATATGCACTTTGAGTAAGGTCAGGTGCAGTGTTGTTGGTATGTAATGTTAATATTAGTGTTACCCTAACACCTGTCTTACACCCTGAATTGACCTCACTGTTGTTGTTGCGTGCTAACATGGTATGAAAATGAGTGCTGGGGTTAGAAGTTGTGATAATGTCAGTGTTCAAATCTCTCATAGTAACGAAACAATAGAATATTAAATCACAAGAAATTCATCTCTGAATTTTGTTAGAAAATTGGTCCTTTCTTATTTATGAAAATGATGCATTATGAAACTTATCTGCGTTTATAGTTTGGTGTTAATGCTAGCCTGTAGAGGTATACACCAGAATGAGGTCAAGTCAGGTGTTAGTGTTTGTCGTATGGATGAGGTCTGGTATTGTTTTCGTCTAGTGTTAGTGTTATACTGGTGTAAGGTGTTAATACCTGCATCCTAACACCGTGCCATTTGCACACACCTGATTTGTGACACTGACACTAATGGTAACTTCACAGTAACCGTGGCGAGCCAAACTGCTTCTATCGACACTTAAACCCGACTTGACGTCACACTGGTGTTAACCTCTTGAGGTTAGTGTTTACACCAAACTAGAAATACAAAGAAGTTTTATCTTATTTCATTTTCTTTTACTGAAAGGAACAAATTTTCAACAAAATTCAGAAAGGAATTACTCGTAATATATTGTAATATATTATTGTTTTGTTGAAAGTAGAAATTGAATGACACCTCTAGTGCCGAGCATAACATCATGTATGATATTAATCCAGACACTAACACGAATTCTTGCACTAAAACTCATTTTCACATTGCGTTAACACCTAACACTAATGGTAACACCCAAGACCGGCGGTGAAAGCAAATCGGGGCGTAAGGCAGATCTCAGTGTTACACTAACACTCAACACTAACACCATACTTGACCCTCACCCATTGTGTTCTTACGGTGGAAGGGATAGCTGTTTAAAGACTACACTTCGAATTTCAGTAACAGGTCTGGGGAGCATTTTCAAGACTTGGTATCTGGTGTACTCATGAACTATTTTTCCATCCCTTGTTCTGTGTTTACGACCTCGGGACAGAATAACCTCTCTGACTGTCTTTTTCTTAGAGTCACAAGCACAGATGACTACTTCCTTAGTGATGGTCTCTATGTTCCGCAAGACCAGCTGGAAAACCCCAAACCCCTGCGGCTCAGTGTCATCCAGGTGAACCCTGTAGAGCACGAATGCGTGCAGGAGGAAGTGACAACTGAGCCGGCGGCAAAAAAGCCACGAGGGCAGGACACGGGAGTAGGGGAAGTTACTGCCTCTGGGAATCAGACATCAGCTTGCAATGACAGACTGCGGTCACTAGATGGCAGCAGAACGTCAAAAGGCGATGGCACAAATGCATTTGCTCCACAAACCCATTCTGCTCAGTCTGAAAAATATGAGGCTGGCTCAACTGCTAAAGCTGCGGCAGTCCTCTGTTCTATAATAGAGAAAGATGATTCCTTCATCCTGGATATTGACCTGGACTTCTTCTCTTGTAAAAATCCATTCAAAGAGATGTACACGCAGGTAATCTAGCAGCTAGACTACCAGGGCATACACTGTACTGGTTTTTAAGTATTGTTTTTTGGCCCTGTCCTTTAAATTGTGGCTTTCAAAGCAATGAAATTAAGATGCAAATGGTGTCTATTGGCTTGCATTTGCATATATGGACTGTACATCAATATAGAAACCACAGGTGAATCTCAGACCTTTCATATTCTGTGTCCAAATACTGAAGGACTGCTCTGTATCTCAGACAGACTGTAGGGTTCTAAAAGGAGATATTTTTTCCAGAAAATTCCCGCTGTTCGAATCTGAGAATGTATAAGGTATACTTGGGGTTTTCTGTTTTGAGAAATTTTAAATATTAATATTTATTCCATATACAACGTACATAGATAGGTTTAATATTATAAAAACATATGCATGTTATGTGTTGAACCTATTTTCATGGTCACTGCTAATATATTTCACATTATATTAAGAAGAAAACCATAGGTTTTTTGAAAGGTTATCAAATATAGTACGGTTTATTTGGCAAGCTGATTATTTACCTCACAGCTAACTTCATTTTCAGGATGGGCCTGGAAAAATTGGACGGTCCTCCTCAAATTCAGTTTTTGAGGGTTTGATGGGGTTGAAGGAAACAGAGTTTCAAGTCTGATCAGATAGTACAAGTTTCATATTTTGTGTGCTGTTGCTACCTGAAGTCATGGTAACAAATTAGTTTCATTGTAATTCACTTAATGCTACTATTTTTTCAGGTGGTTTACTATTCACAGACACGCTTGCAATATTTGTACCTTAAACACCACTTGCGTATATTTGGGAGTGTTGAGGTCTGTTATATTACAGTGATCAAGGAAACACCTCAAATCTAGTCTTATAATATCTCAGTGATATCTTTTGCACTGATAGATTTTACTCTTTATGAGGGGAAGTACACTTTGCTGCTTTTCTCTTGTGAATTAAACGAATACTTAAACAATCCAACAATGAAATTTAAACATTTTATTTTATATGAATTGACATGTTTAACCATGGGAAACTTTCCAAATTCTGGAAAGTTCCTGAAAGTTGCCTGAAAAATTGTGTGCCTTTGCACCCCTGGCACGATTAGAAGCCATGAAGGTAATCATGGGGCAAATTGAAATGCTGTTTATTTTGAATTGTAGCAACAGGATGTTCTGTCTTCTCAATCAAAGGGTAAAATCTGTCATTTTAAAGGCGTTCAAGTGTCGTATTGTGTGGCTGCTCTTACCATCCATCTGGCAGTCTTGTGAATATGTTCTCAATCTGGTTATTTGTCCATCATTTAATCACTGGACATTAATCTGTTGTTGTTGTTGTTTCTTTTGTGGAATGACATCAGTCCAGTGATGTCAAATTGGAAGTATTTTTTGGAGGTTTGAGAAGTCCTATAATTAGACTTAATGGAGAGCTGGGAGATGTCCGTGCAACACTGCAGGTTTGATTGGTTTGATGTGCTTGACTTCTAAGCTCAAAGTGTTCCCATTCCACTGTTCAGTCAGGGCCTTAACTCACAGTCGTGTCCCTAAGAGATTAATATGGGTTTTTTTTTTTCAGGGAAACCGGGTGTGGGATAAATTTGTTGAGTGCTGCTGCATTAGCGTAGCTGGACCGCAGAAGCGGGCAGTGCAGAATGCTAAGGTCTTGGGGGATTTTGCCGTGATCAAATTTCCATTCGCTACAAGGGGGGAAACTTTGCGTCGAGTAAATTGCTTGGTAATGGGATGTTTGTGTTGGAGTCAGTGCTTCTTCTCTTTTCCCCAGGAGGAGTACTCCATTCTGCAGGGCTTGTACAGTTTCCAGAGGCCCAGTGAGAATGCAGATGAGGTACGGCATCTTGTGACTCCCATGCAATATGTTGTGGGGTAACGGCGATCTTGAGTACTGTAAGGTACTCAACTATTAAACCATCTTTTGAAGTGTTGTCCTCTCTAATACACTCCGTGGCCACTTCATCTGGTACACCTGCTTATTAATGCAAATAATAACCAGTTATGTGGCAGCAGAGCTTTTAAAAAATATAATGAGATGCAGATCAGGTGCTTCAGTTCGTGTTCATGTCAATACAATGGCAAAATCTCACCAAACCTGCATGGTAAAAGACAGTAAAAATGTTGCTTAACTAAAAAGTTCAAATCCAATTCACTATCATGTGTATGGTGCTTTTTACAGAATGTTTGTGATAAAGATGCTTTTGTCAGTTAAAGTGGGAGATGCCCTGCCTAAATCCTCCAAATAGTAGTTGAAAATTGGTGGGAACTGGCCTGGAATAGTACGAAAGTTTGTTGTGCCGCCATGCACATTGAAGAGGATGGTAAGAGAGGCAAAAAAAAAAATTGCCGCAGATCACTGTTAGAGATTTTTTAGAGAAAAAAAATACCGTCTCATGGTCGTCAATTGGCCAAAGGTCCGGAGTTCGAGTCCTTCCCATGGCTTTCTCAGGGCGTTCTTGGGAAAAAACACTTTGCTTCCACAGTGCCACTGTTCACAGAGGTGTATAGTTGGTTTGCGGCAAATTGTTGGGTAAACATGACAAAGAGCTGGGGGGTAATCCAGGATGGACTAGCATCCCATCCACGAGGTGTAGCAACATTCCTAGTCACTTCATGCCATTGAAAGTGGGGTTTAGCACCGGCCTGATGAGCCAGTTGGCCCGGGACAGACTTCGAAATTCCAAAAAAAGCTTTTTCTGTCATTTAACCATAATCAAAAGAGCTTAGAATTTCCTAAATGCTACTAGAACTTTGATTGGAACAGTGTTCTGTGGTTAGATGAAACGTAGATTTAGATCCTTTGGCTCACATGGTGAATAGCCCTCAATTTCTTTGCACGATACTGGCGCACAGCCAATCACACACTGCTGATGCTGTCAGAGGTCAGCGTTTATTTGGCTTGCACTGCTACAAATGCCTAGCTGACCAGCAGTGGCCGCTACAGTGTGATGAGACTAATGAATTTTAACTGGCCAAACCCCTATTATCCCTGGTGAGGTTGGGTCAATTGTTGCCAGACCAGTGCAGCCCTCCGGCCATTGCTGGTAATGGTGTGTCTTGGATTCACACACCCAACCACAAGGCTCCTAGTCCAACGTCTTTGCTGTGAGCCACTCGGAGGCCCATAGCAGGACAGTTTTAAATGTAAATCTGGGTGTCTCTGTCAGCAAACAAAAACTGGGTCATCATTGGATCTTCCAGCTGGACAGTGATCCAAAATGCATGTCCAGATCCACATGAAAATGTTTAATTGAACTCAAAATCAAGTTTCTGCCGTGGCCATCTCAGTCCCCTGACCTAAACCCCATTGAGAACCTGTGGGGTGAGCGAGAGAGGAGTGAGCACAAGAGAGAACTTCGGGCCCTGGATGATCTGGATGATTCTCTGAAGAGGAATAGTCTCAAATTTCGTGCGCTGCATTGGCCAAGCTCAAATTATGCTATTGGAGAAGAATCAGTGCTGGTTCATTTCCAATTTATTCTATCAAAATTACTCCATTGGAATGTTATAATTTTTTCAGTGTGAGACAAAGCTAACTCATTAAAAGGTGAATTTCTTATAACCTATCTTGTAACCCTTATATTTACCAGGGCTGCCAATAATTGTGTTGGGGGCTAAGGCTCGAAATACTGTCACTTCTGTTTGAAATTCTGCACTTTTGTTCCTTTGAATGCACTCTGTATTGTACTTCACTTGAGATGAGAGCTTCTGCTGGGCTGCAAGAAAAAGAAAACAAACATAATGATAAAAAATCTTATCAAGGAATTTAGTCTTGTATTTAGACTGAACACACATTTCTATAACTTTTTTTTCTGACTAAAACAAAACTTATGCCACTGACTTAAGATAATTTCGACTCATTTCAATATTCTTCCATAGGCTAAGAAAATTTCACCTGTCCCATGGAAAAATTTAGAAATTAGTCAAAATTGTCTCATATCAGGGGCAGAATTTTTCTTTTACTGAGAAGTAAGCTCATAGAAATGTGTGCACTAATTCTAAATACAAGATTGAAAAGCTTGGCCAGATTTTTTCTGCAATGTAGATGACTAATATCGTAATGCCGCAAAGAATTTGGCCTGTTCAGAGGAAAAGGGGGGTGTAGCAACTGGTACCTGAAAGTTGTACCTAATAGTTCGACTACTGAGTGTACGTAGCCTTCAATTAGCAGGCTCATGTGACTTTTATTCAGTGATCTTTTGTGTAGTTTGTCTTTAGTTAAGTATGCTTAGCTGAGGTTTCATTCATACTGTAAATAATGAATTCTTTCAGTCGTAATTACCCCGTGTGTTGGATGTAATCTGCAATAAGTTTTACACACATCCTGTGCTCCCTCAGTAACATTTGAGCATGTCTCCATAGGACGAGGTTCTGGACTGTGTTGAGAGACGTGTTCGGCAGCTAGAAGATTTGGAGACCGCATTTGCCGACCTGGTCGAAGATGACGGTGAAGAATCGCTCCAACGCTGGGCAGCCAACCCAGGGTGAGCATAATCAAATGTACACTGACCACAGTCAAATATGAAGAAATGTAGATTGACCACCAACAAACTTGAGGAACTGTATGCTGCACTGGCCGAGACAGGGAAACATTTGGGGACCATAATTAATAATGAGGAAACGTACAGGGTTAAGGATTTCCAACCTAAGAATTCCAGATTTTATCTTGTAGGAAAATGAAGCACAGCTTTTTAATCCTCTTGCAGTCCTTCCTGTATATTTTGAAACACACTGGTCAGATTTCTGGGAGTCTCCATAGAACCTTTACCATAATTGAGTTTTTATTACTCTGTACATTGCTAGTTTCAAATAACTCTTTACAGTAGATAATACTTGATTAAAAAGTGTGTTATGGTGTCTATGTAGAAACATAGTATGAGGTAAATGTACCAAAGAGGTCTTCCTGGATACAGGCTGATGCTGGAGTCTTCCAGGATTTCAGATCATTTCATTCATTTTTTATTTATATGGACAACACATTAATTAGCACTTCCGTCAATGTGCCACTGTTAGCCTGCTGGATAATTTTCGACTGCAGTCTATTGTCAAGATGCTTTGAAGCCTGTGAAATTGTAAAACATACAGAAAGTTGATAACAAGACACCATAAAGACAGCTACAGCAATAAAACAAGAGTTCTCATAATTTAACTGAAGGCATGCTGAGCCACAGGAAACATCAAAACAATAATGCAGTGTCAACAAACACCATTTTGGCACATATAGCCATGCAAGCAGCAAGAAGCAAGGAAATACAGCCAAGCAATTCTGTTCACAATCCATCTATTCATACATGTACAGCAGCAATACATAGTGGACATAAAAAACAAGAATTTTAAAAAGTTGTTGGAAGTACAAACATGATTCCTCCCTAAAATTCCTTGTTCAAATTTGGTATTCAGATTTTGGTGTGAGTCTTGGTATTTCAGAACAAGCTCACTGATTTATTACATTGACTTAGGTCAATGAGAAGGGGTTTTTAATCGTAAAAGAATGGAGATGTATGTTTATGAAACGGTTATAGCATATTAAATTCTCCTTGTTTTAAGGATGTGTGCTTTAGCACATATTGACACTTACTGGCCACTTTATTAGGTCTATATTTGCGATACTAGGTCTTATACCTTTGCCCCAAAAAACTCCCAGAACTCTTCATGAGGTGGATTCAACAACTTGCTAGGAACATTCAGCAGGTCATGTTGACATGATAACATCTCGCAGTTTCTTCAGGTTTGTCAGCTGCTTATGCTGTGAATTTCCTGCTCCACCACATTTCTGAGCTCCTCTATTAGATTGAGATCTAGTGAAATGGAGGCCATTGGGGTGCACTGAACTCATTTTGATGTTCGTTTAACAGATTGAGATGACATGCATTGGCACATTATCCTACTGCAAGTACCCATTAGAAGGTGGGCATACTGTGGCCATTAAGGGATGTGCATGGTCAGTGACAATACTCTGGTTGGCTGTGACATTTAAATTATGCTCAGTCGGTATTAATGGGCTCGAATGTGTGCCAAGGAACTATTCCCCACACCATTACACCACTACCAACGGTGAAGCTGAGGTTGTTGCATTGTTTCTGTTGTTTGAAGCTTATGGAGAGAATAGCTTGCTAACTATTTAGCTATGTCATGTTAGCCAGCCAGTTACATATTCTAGCGTGAACTCATTTTTGAGAATGTTGGTGAATTCACGTGTTGCAAAAGGTTTGTGATGCTCCTACTGAAGTCCACGATGATCTCGGTAGTGTTAACTAGCTAGCTATCGAGCCAGCTTGGTTACAGAATTTTGCAGAAAATAAAGTAATTTGTTTTATTTGTTGATTTGTTGTTACAGACGACTTGTAGCTATCTTGTCTATTCTTTACAATCAATGGTATGTTACAAGTGCTCATCTAAAGCCATTGTAACAAACGTTAGATTTGTTACCAACAGGGGCTTTGTGCTTATTAGCAATCTGCTTTTGGAGTTATACCGTCAGTCCACGATTGTGTGTGATAAGCCCCTGTGCTTCACTTAGCATTACATTACCGTTAGCTCTGAGCTAGCTAGCCAGTCACGTTAACTGCATAATTTCCTGCCTTGTGAGGCTAGGTAGCCGTCTTCCTAGACTGGTCAGGACATTGTCAAGTATTCATTTGAAAACGAGCCCTTTTTTTTTTTATTTGGTAGAAACTTTGACAAAAACACTGAGCAGTACAAAGGAAAACAGGCGTACGTAAACTGCCAGCCTTTATGGAGAACCCTTCACTTCATTTATCTACATATAGAGGGCTTCAAAATTACTGCCACAGTGCACAAATAATGCTTTAAAAAAATCAAAAAAATATATTTATAGAGAAACTCTAAATAATGTGAGAAATGCTGTACAATAGTGATGTTCCAATGGAACCAACCAAAATCATTTACTAATTTAATTAAAAATCAATTCCCTCCAAATCAAGGTTTCACAGTTAATGGCACCTTTAAAGATTATTGTTCATAAAATCTACCAGAATTAAACCAGGTATAAAATTCCACTTTTTAGCGTACATGGCTGACGGCCATATAAGCTATTGTAATGGGTTTGCGTCCGGCGTAGTCTGTCGTCCGTCGTCTGTAAACTTTGGTCTTCTTCTCCGAAACTGCTGGACGGATTGTTCTGAAATTTTTTATGGACGTTTCATATCAGTATGGGACTAAAGTTTGTTCAAGGCTTTTGAAAATTTTCAAAATTGAATTTTTGAGAAATTTTTGTTAAAATGGAGCCTATGGGAAGGAAATTTTTGATGGGCAATATCTTTGAAACGGTAAGAGATAAGGTCATACTACTATTAACCTTAAATAGGAAGTCATATATGGGCTTCAATTTGGCACTCAGACTTTTGAGCTCAGATGACTCTGAAAGGTCAAATTCAAGGTTATGGAATTTCATTTTCCTGTACCTCCGAAACTATTGGACGGATTGTTCTGAAATAATGCATAGGGTGGCGGTAGTGAGATGATTGAAGTGTAGACTGGTTTTTTTGAGCTCCTGCTGGATCACGGTTTTATTGTTTAAAAACTGCCTTTTTGATTATCAAAGTCCTTAATTTTTGGATTAAACCTTTGCTATTTGCTTTACGTTCACGCCGCTAAAAGTGTAATGTCGATATGCCAAGTAAAGCTGCACGAGGCAGAAAGGGAGCTGCTCCCCCACCAGCAAGTGCTATTGTAAGCCATGACCAAGCTAGCATGGAGCCTTTAGACATGTCCTCATTTGAAGAGGAAGACGAACTTCCACTCGTGGCAAAAAAGTTATTGCAGTCTTTTAATGAACGGTTCGACAAGTTTCCAGCTGACTTTCCAAAATCTTTTGTCCTCTCAGCAGACGCTCACTGAGAAGGTAGCTATCCAGCACCGAAAATCAAGTGGCGAACCATGAGCAGCGGATTCATGCGGTTGAAGTTTATGTTTCTGAGCTGTGGGAATAGACTGCAGGTTGTTGGATCTCGAGGGGAGATCCAGGCGCAACAACATAAAGATTGTCGGGGTTCCGGAAGGTGAGGAGAAAGGGAGACCAACCGAATTCGTCTCCAGGTTGATTTCCAGGCTGGTGGGGGAAGACAACTTTACTTAGCCCTTTGTAATCGATAGGGCACATTGTCTTGAACAGCCCAAACCACCGGATGGCTTCAGATCTCACACGATAATGGCACGATTGCATCTTGCACTGGAAAAAGGGAAAATTCTGCGGCTCAGGAGGCAGCGTTCGATGGATTATGGAGGTCACCGCATCCTAATCTTCCCTGACTACACCGTGGAGGTGATGCAGCAGCAGGGGATTTTCCGCGACATGCTACAGCGCTTGCGGGAGAAGGAGGTTCGGCACTCGCTGCGCTTCCCGGCTAAGCTCCATGTGCACTATCTAGGGCAATATTCACCGATCCGGTTGAGGCGCAGAATTTTGCTGAACAAGAACTTTGTACGTAATGAATGAAGAGTTAAAATGTACATTGAATGGACTACTGATATCACAGGTTTTTTTCCATGTTTTAATATCTGTCTCTATTTGTGCCAGCGAGGGGCAATGAGTTAAAGAAGTTTATTTTTTCCTTCACACCTTTTTTGGCCAGTGTTCTGAAAATTTGTGCTGCCTTGTCAAAAAATGCTACCGTAATGCAAAAAAATTGCAAAGTCTTTGTTTTTGCCGTAATATTGCAATATGAATCAGTGTACAGTAGTAACTTTGTCATTTGTTATCTTATTATAACATAAGCAGATGTTATAATGAGTTGGATAATTTTGTTCAAAGATATATGCCCATATACGCCATTGTCATCCATTCTCTGCGTTTTCAGGAAAACCAAGCGTGTACATGCAAATATATATACGCTAAAAGGTCGAAAGGCGCACCGAAAAAAGACGTATATTTCTGATATTTGAAGATACTTGAGATGTAAGCATTTTAGGATTTTAGGTTTTAAGATTTTAGGTTTGCGCAAGCGCAGAACCACGAGGTTGCATATTTTTATAGGTAGCAAAAATTGACAGAACACCTGCGATCCCCGATGTGTATAGCTAGTATGGGAAAAAAAAAAATGGTGGTTTCATGTTGTATTGTGGGGTGCACTAACTAACCAGTTTAAAAAGGGAGATTCAGTAAAGTTTTTCCGCTTCCAACGCGGTAAGAGAGTGAAGAGCATGGATACGTGCAATCAACCAAAAAGATTTTGCACGGAAGGACCATTCAAGGGTTTGCAATGCACATTTTATTAGTGGCTGGCCTGATTACACAGACCCGAAATATGTTGACATCGACATCACTTTATCATCCAACACCATGAAGAAAACAAAACAACTGTCAGTTCAAAAGAGGCAGATGGTCATAGACCTTCATAAATCTGGTAATGGCTACAAGAAGATTCACAAACGATTTAATATGCCACTGAGCACTGTCAGGGAAATTATTAAGAATTTCCAAGGGCATGAAACTGTTGCAAACCTCAAGAGTAGAGGACGCAACTGCATTTTGCCTGCCAGGATACTGAGGAGGGTGGTGAGAGAAGCAAAAAAAAATCCCCAAGAATCACTGTGAAGGAATTGCAGGCCTTGGCAGCATTTTGGGGTCACGAGGTTTCAAAAAGCACTATCAGGCACCACCTCTACGACCGCAGGCTCCTCGGAACGGTTGTCAAAAGACAGCCTTTTCTGACTGAAGGACTCAGAAGCAAGTGCTTGATGTTTTTCGAATGTTATTTAACTCTTTCAACCCCAGATATTCTAGCATCACTATACCCTTCAACCCCACAGCCCTCTGTAGAGGGCTGGTCATTATCTGGACATTGTATCTTACTGTTATCTCTGGAATCCCATTAAATGTAACCTGATATGTTCCAATCAATTAGTCAGATTGTTTGAATTTTCCCTACAGGAATTTGGGGTTGAAGGGAATTTGTTGGTCAGCCCTCTGTAGAGGGCTGTGGGGTTGAAGGAGTTAAATCGTGACTGGAACAACGTGCTTTGGTCAGGTGAGACCAATATTGCATGTTTCGGTCAGATACAGCGTTGGCATGTTTGGCGTCGAAACAGAGATGCATACATGGAGAAGCATGTTATATCCACGGTGAAATATGATGGTGGGTCAGTCATCTTTTGGGGCTGTTTTAATTCAGGAGGTCCAGGGGCACTGGTTAAGATTAATGGCATACTGAATTCCACCAAGAATCGGGATATTATAGTGACAATCTGTTGCCTCCGTCAAGGGGCTGGGACTCGGCCGTAGGTGGACTGTCCAACAAGACAGTGACCCAAAGCATACCTCAAGATCCACACAGAAATGGTTCGGTGACTACAAAATCAACATTCTGCAAAGGCCATTGCAGTCGCCAGACCCCAATCCAATTGAAAACCTGTGGGCTGAGTTGAGGAGGGCAGCTGATATACGCAAACCCAAGAACGTGAAGGATCTTCAAATGATCTGCTAAGAAGAATGGTTCAAAATCTCCCCAAATGAATACTTCAACCTTGTCAAAAATTAGAGGAAAAGATTTCATGCCAGAGGTGGTTATCCTTGCCAGAGGTGGTTGCACTAAGTATGAAATGAAGAGTGCCAATTATTATGAAACCTTGATTTTGTTGAAATGTATTTTGTATTAATTGATTGTTATAATTTTGGTTGTTTCTGTCAGAACATTAATAAAGTATTTCACGCGTGTTGGGATATTCCGTTTCTCCATAATTATATTGTTTATATATATATTATTGTACTCTTTGCGCATTGCCAGTCAGGGGTGCCAGTAATTTTTGAGCCCACTGAATTGTGCATTCAGCAATGCTCTTCTGCATTGTACAGTTATAAGGCTGGTTACTTTCATTGCCGTTGCCTTCCTGTTTACTTGAAACAGTCTGGCCATTCCCTCTGACCTCTCATTAAAACAGTGTTTTGCCCGCAGTACTTATTATTTTCGCCCTCACTTGTTTTCTCTGCACCGTTCTTTGTAAACTCTAGAGACTGGTCAGCTTGAAAATTCAAGGACATCTGCAGTTTCTGAAATACTCAAACCACCTCATCCAGCATTAACAATTATTCCATGGTCAAAATCCCTTGGATTACATTTCCTCTCCATTCCTCCAACCTCTTTATCATGTCTACATTCTTTTATAGTCTGTACATGAAGTTGCCGCCACGTGATTGGCTGATCTGAAATTCACATTAACATGCAGGTGTCCCTTGAAAATTAGCCTCTCATTGTTTGTGTAAATCATCAGTATGAACACCAAAAGCCTGGCAGATGTATGCAGTAGATATTGGTACTGTTTAATGCATGTTAATGGCACATTTGAAAGCAAACATTTTGCAATGCAGTACCGAGATCCAGACCTAATGTCTTCGATTTTTTTTTTTTTTTTTTTTGTGGCCTTTACACTGAGTGTGTGTGCATGTATGTGTGTCTTTATGCGAACTTGAGTCTTTGTAGCTAACGTTAAGTGAATTAAAGTTGAAAGAGCTTTTATTTGTGCATCAATACTAATATTCTTTACATTCACAAAGTTCTTGTTCACCATACTTTGTTTTCATGGATAACAAAGACTGAATAGACATCACAAATGGGATTGGAACATCACTAGTTTCTCACACATTTGAGGCCTCCTGGTGTAGAAACTACTGAGCTACAGTACAAAGCATCCAGCAAGGCCAGACTGAAAGGGAAATTATTGTCTACCTGAGCTCTTTTGTTGGGACAAGATGACTTTGGCTGTAATGCTACAAAGTACATAAATTACCTTAGTAGGTACTTTTGTATTTGGAACAATTGAATGTCGTAATCAGGTGAGTGCACTTCTGTTTCCCTGGTACAGAGAGTAACTGAGGGTCAGGGTTTCTGCTAAATTAGTGTCACAATGTAATGTATGTTAGAGCCCCGGTATCGCCACCATTCTTAGGTGTGTTTGTGATCATGGTGTGTCCTGTGGAATAAGATCCAGGCCTGACATGAGACCACCCACTGGTGTTTGTGTCTCACAGGATGAAGTCCATTCCAAGGTTGGTGCAAAGCTTGAGGAGTCGAATGGAGTCACCTGATTATGAAATGGTATGTTGAGTTCCTCAGTATAACCACAACCACTGTCATCATTATCATGGGTGTAATCCTATTCACTATTAGTTATTAATGCATTCTGTTGTAAATGGAAAAAAATAATCCTCTTGGGCCGGGACATGATGTGTTAGCACGTTTTAAGGACTTTTTTTTCCCCTGCTCATTCCAATTTTGTCGTACATCAATCTGGATCAGACAGTCTGCTAAACATCCGTAACGTAATGCAATAATGTAATTTTTTTTTTATTTATTTATTTTTTTTGGTCAGACCCCAGTGGTGAGGTAATTGGTGTTGTGATTGGAATCCATGTACCACACACAAGCATACACCAATCAGCCATAACATTAAAACCACCTGCCTGATATTGTGCTGGTCCCGTCTTGTGCTACCAAAACAGCTCCCAGCTGAAGATTTCCCAGATCATTACACTCCCTCCACCTGTCTTCTTCCCACAGAGCATTCTGGTACCATCTCTTCCCTAGGTACAGTGCTGTGAAAAAATATTTGCCTCTTTCCTGATCTCTTTTTTTTTTGCACATTTGTCACACTTAAATGTTTCAGATCATCAAACAAATTTTAATATTAGACAAAGATAACCCGAGTAAAGACAAAATGCAGTTTTTAAATGATGATTTCATTTATTGAGGGAAAAAGCTGTCCAAACCTACGTGGCCCTATGTGAAAAAGTAATTGTCCCCTAAACCTAATAACTGGTTGTGCCACCCTCGGCGACAACAACTGGAATCAAGCGTTTGCGATAACTGGCAATGAGTCTTTCACATTGCTGTGGAGGAATTTTGGCCCACTCTTCGATGCAGAATTGTTTTAATTCAGCCACATTGGAGGGTTTTCGAGCATGAACGGCCTGTTAAAGGTCATGCCACAGCACCTCAATCGGATTTAAGTAATTCCTTTTTCACATTGGGCCAGGTAGGTTTGGATAGATTTTTTTTCCCTTAATAAATGAAATAATCATTTAAAAACTGCATTTGTATTTACTCCGGTTATATTTGTCTAATATTAAAATTTGTTTTGATTTGAAACATTTAAGTGTGACAAATATGCAGAAAAATAAGAAATCAGGAAGGGGGGCAATTACTTTTTCACAGCACGGAAAATGGTGCATGTTTACCATGCCGTTGCACATGATGTACGGTACAATGGGACTCACTGGACCAGGCGATCATCTTCAACTGCAGTTTTGACGTTCATTCTGCAACTTGTGCCATAGTAGCCTTTCTGTTAGTTAAGACCATATGAGATAACCTGCATTGCCCTTGTGCATGAGTGAGCCTTGAGCACCCTACGCCCTGTCGTCTTTTTGTGGTTTATCCCACCTGGAATCATTGTCTGTAGGTACTCACCCCAGAACCCTAGAAGCCTTGCCATTACGGTGATGCTCTGACCCACTCTGGCCATAACAATTTTGCTCGTCAAAGTCACACAGGTCCTATTTCTCTCATATCCAACATGTCAAATACAAAACTGACCGTTCGCTTACCACCTAAAAGGCTGTCCTGACTTTGCCATGTGCCGTTGTTATGAGATAATCAATGTAATTTGCTTCATCTGTGAGTGGTTTTAATGTTTGGGCTCATAGGTATGTGCAGTCAGCAGCGTAAATATTTGGACATTGATTGATATGATTGTAATTTTAGCTGTCTACTGCGACATATTGGAGTTGAAATGAAAGGGCAGGCATTCGGCTTTAATTTGAGAGTATTTACATCAAATTCGAGTGAATGGTGTAGGAATTACGTAACTTTATATTTGCTCTCCCCTTTTTTACGGCTTTAAACGTAATTGGACATCTGGCTACATCGTGTGGCATTTCAAGTGAGGCATTTGCATTTGGAATCCATTGGTTTAACTCTAAATATGAAGTCAAAAGAACTGTCACCACCTGTAAAGCAAGCCATCATTAGGCTGAAAAGAACTGAGAAATCAGAGAAAAGGCTAAAACATTAGGTGAGGCAGATGAGCAAAGAATTTTTCCCCTGGTGAAGAAAAAATAGTTCACAATGGTTGGCCAAATCAGGAAGACATTCCAAGAGGAGAGCATGTAAAAAAAAAACCCCTCAAGAATTTTTTTTTATGATAAAGAAGCGGAATTATCTGCAATGGCCATGTCAATCACTGACTTGAATCTTACTGAGAATGCAGTTCACTTGCTGACGGCAAAAAGCCCTAAGAACAAGCAGTTACTGAAGGTGGTTATAGTGTAGGCCTGGCAGAGAACCACCAAAGAAGGAGCCCAGCATCTACAACCCCAATTCCATGAAAGTTGGGATGGTGTGTAAATTGTAAATTAAACAGAATGCAATGATTTGCAAATCTCTTAAACCCACATTTTATTCACAGTAGAAAATAGACAACATATTAGATGTTGAAAGTGAGACATTTTACGATTTCATGAAAAATATTAGCTCATTTTGAATTTGATGGCAGCAACACATCTCAAAAATGTTGGAATAGGGCCATGTTTACCATTGTTTAGTATCCCCTCTTCTTTGAACAACAGTCTGTAAACATCTGGGAAGTGAGAAAAGCCGCCGTCTTCTCTGGGCCAAAGTTAATTTAAAATGGACTGAGGCAGAATGGAAAACTTTTCTGCGGTCAGATGAATCAAAATTTTAATTCTTTTTGGAAACCACGGACGCCTTGTCGTACAGTCTAAAGGGGAGAGGAACCATCCAGCTTATTATCAGTGCCCAGTTCAAAAGCCTACATCTCTGATCGTATCGGGTTGCATTAGTGCCAATGGCATGGGGAGCTTACACATCTGGAAAGGCATTATTAATCCTGAAAAGCAGAGGTTTTACAAAAACATATGCTCGCATCCAGACAACGTCTCTGTCAGGGAAGGCCTCGCATATTTCAGCAAAACCACATACTGCATCCATCACAACAGCATGGCTTCGCAGTAGAAGAGTCTGAGTGCTGAACTGGCCTACCTGCAGTCCAGACCATTCACGACTGTAGAAAACATTTGGTGCATCATAAAAGGAAAAATCCAGCAAAGAAGACCCAGGACTGTTGAGTAGCTAGAATCCTACATCTGACAAGAGTTGGACAACATTCCTCTCCAAAAACTTTGGTCTCCTCACTTTCCAGATGTTTACAGACTGTTGTTAAAAGAAGAGAGGATGCGAAACAATGGGAAACATGGCCCTATTCCAACGTTTTTGACGTGTTGCTGCCATCAAATTCAAAATGAGCTAATATTTTTCATGAAATGGTAAAATGTCTCTCTTTCAACATCTGATATTTTGTCTATGTTCTATTGTGAATAAAATGTCAGTTTATGAGATTTGCAAATCATTGAATTCTGTTTTTATTTACATTTTACACAGTTTCCCAACTTTTTTGGAATTGGGGTTGTAGTAAATACAATGATTTACAAAGTGAAAATTGCTATTTCTGATTGCTAGCGTGTCCAATTGCTTTTGAGCCCCTAAAACTGGGGGGCAGATTATATCAGCAGCGCTCATCCACTAGTTTTGATGAAACCCTCCTACCTGTAGCAGAGTGTCTGCTCTGTTTAAGTACTTATGGACCTGACTGTAAAACTTGCTGAAGGTGGAGGCATTGTTAAAGAAAAAAATGGATGAGCGTTATGGAGGCTTTGCAATTATCTGTCGTCCCTCTCAGCTGGGTGTCTGTCACAGGTTCACCAAGCAGGCCTGACCTGTGACTACTCAGAACTTCCCCACCACATCAGCTCTGAGGAAGAGATCCAGAGGCTAGTGCAGGCCGTTAGCCTGGTTCTGCAGGCTCTGCCCAAACCCACGCTGGTCACCATGTCCAGGTGAGGACACACCCTGATTCCAGAGTCCCATTCTGGTGCATCTTCTCTGACAGCCTGCCGGACTGGCTTATACTCCTCTTTACATCTCCTGCCGATCATTCCCTGGTTCCTTCCATTTAATTTTAGCTCGGTGGTGCTTTTGTAAACTTACGGTTTTTATGCAGCCGATGCACCTGAAGCATTTTTCCGTTCTGTTTTATTGAGTCATTTCTTTTTTGTAATTTTTATTTGTGAAATTATTGGTGGTGAGCCATTTATGACCAATCAAATATCTTTTTCTGACCTCTTTAAATTTTTTTCTGTCACATTGATCCAATGAAGTCTGATTGTATGGTTGCGTGCCATCCTCGTAGTGTCTTCCTCTTTCTATAATATTACCACAAGTTAAATTCTAGCATTCAGTCAAGCATACTCATGATGTAATCCTTTTGTATTATTTTAAATAACTGCATCCGTGATGTTTCTTAGTTTGCTATATTGTATCTGTTTAATTGTGTCTGTTTATGCAATTTTTGTGTGTGTGCGCGTGCATATATTACTCTTGTGCACCTCATGGCTTGGTCCTGCCACTTTATTATCCCTTGTTATTGGGCTTTAAAGGACTCAGATTAATTTGTTTGCACGCAGAGCACGTTGGCCGTGTTCCAGAGCTCCTCGTATCAATTCTTGTAATTTAATTTATCTAATTCAGCCATACCTAGCTTCAAAGATGACAACTCTTTTTTTTTACCACAACTTCCCCACCGTGAAATGTGTTCACAAGCGAAAGCTCAGTCTTTTGACTATTCTTCAGTGATGCAATCTAAGACTAATGTTTCTTAGAAATGTATTTTCTCATATTGGTTGATTTGTTTTTTTGTCATCATTTTCCCTTCGGCAGATCCAGTTTAGATGAGTACTGCCCTGCCGATCAAGTGGACTTTATTCAGGAAAGAATTCTCGCTGTCTTGGACTCACTGTACGGCTCGCTAGACATTCACAAAGAGTATGCAGCCATCACGGAGGAAACCTCGGGCACTTCCTCCTGAAGAGAAGCAGGTGGCTAACCTCTGAAAAAAGGAGCCAGCAGTAAAATATGATATGTCTGAAATAGAACTGAGCTAGGCTCTTATTTTTAATATTTTATGTGTATTTGGGGTGTGAAAATGTGTTTTGCTGAGAAGTTGGAGTTTTCTTGTGTCATCTGAAATGAAATCCTGGACTGTTGTTGTTTTCAGGAAAATGAAATGCAGAACCCCAAGGGATTGGCTTATGCCGCAGTCTGGGATCAATTAGGTGCTGTGCCCATGATAATTGTGGTCAACAGTCCTTGAAGGGCTTTCGCACAGTTGGCTCTGCATCGCTGTGGGATACGAAGGGGATTAACTGTTCCTGGAAGTCCCCTCAACTGTCAAGGTCACACATTTCCCTCACTCTGTTCAGGCGTGTGATTGGGTCTCCTCCTTGAAAAGAAAATGCTGGCTGCACACATGGGTTTAAAGGAGAGGTATGAAGAACAGACTTTACGCTCATGAAATGGCGGCAGAGGCCATACATCAGAACCTGAATTGAAGATGCCACATATATTCAGACTCAAAAACTTTTGTTTAGATGCAAATGTACTTGCATTTGCTACTTAAATTTTGCAAGTGAAATTCTCAATCATTTTCCCACAGCATATTTAGCTTGTGAAGACCTTCTGGAAATATCATGATGCAATATGATATTCTGTATACTCTGTGCTGTATTTTGATGCATGAAAACTTTAGACAACTTGATATGTGCCCCCCCCACTGAATACATGTTTATGTATAATTTTCATTCTCAATAAGAAATGGATGGAGAGCCAGTCTTGTCTTACCAGGACTCAGGAGTTAATCCAGTCATGTTGAGGCTCTATTCATCAGTTGAAAAATACCAAACTTCATGGCCATTTTTCCATTAAGTATTACAAGGTTCTATTAAAAGCATGGAAATGGGATTGACCTCCGTTCTCCTCCCATCAGTCAAGAGCCACAGATTCAATAGAATGGCATGCAGTGGCCTTGCAGAAGCCACTGTAATAAACAGCTACTGCTGCCATAGTGACGGAACAATAGAATCCTGACGTATTGCGTTGATCTGCTCTTCGTTTTCTGTTGCATGCTATCCATGGTTGCTATGGTGCCACTTATAATTGATGCTGAAGTAAAGTGGTCAAACTGGGAGACACTTTGCAATTATTTGCATTAACAAATGGACCACCTACCTGCAAAAAGGCTTTATTTAAAAGGACTATGAAAAGAGGCTCTTGGAAACAGGAAGATACAGGAATGATGGATAGTTTTACTCTGTTCTTGACAACAGAATTTTTCATCATTTCACAAAGGGAGTCCAATGTCTTGGGTGTTGATGTAGAAATGGCCCTCTGTTGCCTCCATCAGCACAGGAGTATCGAAAGCTTTCTTTGTGATAGCAAGACAAAATACCTGAACATTGTTGGTGTTCTGTGCTGGAAGAAATTATTGAAAACTACTGTAAAATGTATGTGAATGAACTTAAGCATGCCTACCAAACTCAAGCACTTCGTATCCTTGGTAGAAAGATCCGCTCATATTGTTTCAACATTTTAAATCTGAACTAGACGCCAAGTAGGCGTACAGTCGGGCTACCCTTGACCTTGATGGGAATGGGTAGCGACCTCAAGCATTGCCATATTTTCATGATGGGTACCCAAACGCTTCTTGATAATTTTCAATTCTCGGCGTTGAAGATTGACAGATAGATACAACCCCAAATCAGAAAAACTTGGGACAGCACATCATATTAAAATTAAAACTGAAAACAGTAAATCACCTTTGATGTGTATTACACTGGAAACATGATAGCCACATATTATTTGATGTTTTTCCCATTAATTTTATTATATTTGTTCAGAATAAATATGTATATCAAATTTTATTCTTGCAACACATTATAAACAAAGTTAGGACAGTGCAGCATTTACCACTCTGTAGCATTCCCCTTTCACAGAACTTCAAAGATGTTTAGGTACTGAAGAGACCTAGTGATGAAGTGTCTCAGGTGGAATTTTATCCCATTTTTCCTGTAAACAAGTCTTGAGGTGTGGAACAGTGCGAGGGCTTTGATGCCGCATTATGTGTCTCCAAATGCGCCACATGTTCTCTATTGGGGACAGGTCAGGAGTGCAGGCAAGCCAGTCCAGCAACCAAACTCTCTTCTTCCTCAGCCAGACCTTTGTAATGTGTGCAGTATGTGGTTTTGATTGTCATTTTAAAATATGCATGGTCGTCCCTGGTGGAGGCACCGTTTAGAAGGTAACACACAGTGCCGTGAAAAAGTATTTGCCCCCTTCCTGGTTTCTTTTTAGCTCCGCCGTGACGACAGTCACAGTCAGCGGAGCTTTTCTAATGCCGAGGCGTCCGTCTGTCCTGCGTCAACTTTTCACTTCAAATCTGAATATCTCAAAAACTGTATGATAACTTTTTTTTCTAATTTGGTGTGAGCCTTCCTTTTGATATTCTGAATATTCACTGTGAAAATTAGAAAATTCTACGTCCTGGTTTTTGAGAAATTAAGCATTTTGGACTTAGAAAATCAGTGTTTGTGCTCATTTTTTCAGTATTTCATTAATATCTCAAAAACTGTCTGATAACCTTTTGTCTAATTTGTTACAAGCCTTCCTCATGATGTTCTGATGATCCCTTGCGAAAATGAGAAAATTCTACATCCCGGTTTTTGAGAAATTCAGTGTTTTGGACTTAGAACATCAGTGTTCGTGCTCATTTTTTCAGTCTTTCATTAATATCTCAAAAACTGTCTGACAACTTTTTTGCTCCACTGTGACCATAGTCAGCAGTCTGCGGAGCTTTTCTAATGCCAAGTCGTCCGGCGTCCATCTGTCTGTCCGTCCAGCGTCAACTTTTCACTTCAAAGTTGAATATCTCAAAAACTGTCTGATAACTTTTGTTCTAATTTGGTGTGAACCTTCTTTATGATATTCTGCATTATCGCTGTGAAAATTAGAAAATTCTACGTCCTGGTTTTTGAGAAATTTGGCATTTTGGACTTAGAAAATCGGTGTTTGTGCTCATTTTTTCAGTCTTTCATTAATATCTCAAAAACTGTCGGATAAATTTTTGTCTAATTTGTTGTGAGCCTTTCTTATTATGTTCTGAATATCTCTTGCGAAAATGAGAAAATTCTACGTCCCAGTTTTTGAGAAATTCAGCATTTTGAGCATTTTGAACTGAGAAAATCAGTGTTTATGCTCATTTTTTCAGTCTTTCATTAATGTGTCATATGTGTTAATATTGCAATACTTTACAAGGATTTCTGAAATTAAGTTATGACATCTCAGTCATCTTCAGCGGAGCTCTCTAAGCCGACAGGCCTCTTGTTTTTTTTTTTTTTTTTTACATATTTGTCACACTTAAATGTTTCAAATTTTAATATTACACAAAGATAACACAAGTAAATACAAAAAGCAGTTTTCAAATGATGATTTCATTCACTGAGGGAAAAAAAGCTATCCAAATTTACCAGGCCCTATGTGAAAAAGTGATTGGCCCCCTTGTTGAATCGTGAATTAACCACTTGTTTCCCGTATATTTACATTACCACAACTCACGCCTGCCCGATCTCTTATCAGTTGGCTTATCGAACTTGCCTGGAAACGTTACTGCCGACCGGCTCGAGTCCCGAAGCCGCATCTTATCACATTGCTTGCTTTGCATCTAAACAAGCAGAACTGTTATCATGAATGCTTTTTGATTTGCGTCTAAACACAGACAATGGTTTGAGTTCACGTGACATTATGATTGGTCTTGGGTGATATAAGAAGTAACGTGCCTACATTCCATTACTTTCATTCCGTAAATTTTGTTTCGTTCATTTTCACCGTGATCACATTGTGACAGCCAAACAAACTGATGCTGGTCCTGCTGTGGCAGGACAAAAAGCTTGTGAAGATGCTGTCAACCCGCGGGCCACTTGTGCGAAACAGTGAAGAGGAATCGTCAGGGTGAGCGAATAGTGAAACAACATTGAATTGTTGATAACAACTACGGTATGAGCGGTGTTGATCGCAGTGATCGACTGGCTAGTTCGCACCGCCGACTGCGAAAAAGTTGAGACTATGCGAATCTTGTGTAGTTTGCGCCAAGAACAGAGTGAGAAAAGAGTCACGCTTCATGTGCGTGAGTTATGAGATTCCATTATGCATCGAACCGTGCTTCCAAACTTACCATACTGTCAAGAATTTTTTATGTAAGTTGTTTTTTTTCATGTCGCTGTCATTCTGTCACCTCACAATCTGTTTCTTTGTAAGTAAAAGATAGCGTAATTGATTTCATCCCTATCGTATATCGCATGAACTCAAGTCAGTGTCTGGATGGTTTAGATGCTAAACAGCACAGTTCTTATCACCCATTACGCCAACGACCATCAGTGAAAATAATCCGGGCCAGCGTGAATGGCAGCATTCGCTGCTGCCCTGTTAAACATGACTCGCGTGAGCTATTGTTCATAGACGGATCCGGGACTCAAGCCCGGCGATTGTTTGCGAGTAAACACTGCTCCGAGTGCTAAGTGGTTAACTGTGATTGCCAATATTTTTTCAGTTCAATTTCACTAGCCGCAGGATGGAATATTGTAATATCTTCCTATTTTTCTTTGTGGAAGATTGTTCTCAAATTGTTCAATAATTTTTTTCACACATTTGTTGGCGAACTGGCGATCCTCAGCCCATCTTTGCTGCTGAAGGACTTGGCTTTTGCTGGGTATTGGTTTTGGACCAAATCATGACTACAGTCACCTGTTGACACCACCTGATTCAAATCACATCATTATTCAATCCTACTCTTCAATATAGTACTAATTTCCCTTCTGTCCCAATTTTTTTCTCAATGTGCAGATGGCCTGAATGATAGGAATGGATGTAAATTTTAAAAAAGAAATGATACTGATGTCGCAAAACATGAAATATATTGAAATATATATTCAGACATCTACAGTCTATCCAAATGAATCCAAATTAATTGGATAAAGGTGCTTGTCAATTGAATGAGCTGAATTGAGTACAAATAGCCATGGCAAGTGATGGACGTTTTACATAACTACCTCAAAGATCACTTTATAGTACCTATTAGCCACGTTTCATTAATTTTCTTGACTTGTATGATGCAACTAATGTGATTGCATCATCAACACAGTACTGTAACTGTGTTGGACTGGCCTGGTAATTCACCTGACCTCAATCCCATTGACAAATCCCTGGTCCATCATCAAGTCAAGGCTGCAGCAAAAAGGACTGCTCCACAAAAGCCAAAGTCATCAATGCAGTTGTCCAGGTTTGGCATCATGACAAAGAAATCAAGGCAACCTGCAAAAAGCCTGGTCAGCTCCATGCCAAAACGGGTGGAACAGCTTAAGAACCGTGAAGTACACATCTTGTACTGGGTGCTGAATATAGATGCTAACAAACTATTAAAAAGCCTGAAAATATTTGTTGTTTGGTTTTTTGCCCACTCCTGCTTTATCCAGTTAATTTGCACAAGACTGTATGATGAACATCAGTGAAAAAAATTACACATCACTGCTTTCTTTATTAATTTACAATTGCCACACTGTCCCAGCTTTTTCTGATTTTAGGTTGTAGATACACAAACAGGTGAAATTGAGGACCTATACTTCCTATCAACAGGTAGCCCCAGAAATGATCCTAGTTGATGAAAGAAATTTGTTTTCTTGGGAGGGGGTTGAGGGGTTGGGGAAATTTACGAAAGATTCTGTCATTTCTAAGCAGTTCAAGAAGCTTCAAATTAACACTGACAGCCTGCTCTTCAACCTCATTGTCACTGTATCCTTTCCAACTCAGAAGCGCCAGAGTACACAACCAAAATGGATTCCGGTGCTCGCTGTATACTGAGGGCTGACTGCAATAAAGAGTTATGTCCAATATATAACATCTGGACATAACTGTTTATTGCAGTCAGCCCTCGATATGTTCTCTTCAGTGGCGGCTGGTGAACTGGCAAAAGGGGAAGCTCCCTTTAAAATAATGATTGGTCATGACCTGTTTTCAGTCATGCCTTTAACCCTTTCACTACCGCTTACTGGGAATAAGACAACCCTTGCTTACCGAAAATTTTTGTGCTATCGCAGCATGATATTGCATGTGGATTTTCGCCCCCTTTTTCGAACTAAAAACGCCAGAAGTGGACAATTTTATGTACAGAAAACATGTTCAAAATACATTTACCTTTCCATTGACACATATCTTTGCGAATGTAACCGGCAGTCCTTTCTGTGCGTTACTGTTGTCCCCCGGCAGCCACCGTTAGCTTTGTTCCTTGCAGACACACCCTTTAGGTAGCATTTCAGTGGCTATCCATTCATTGTTGAGGTGCAAAATTTGTATAAAGCTGCTTTTTCGGGCAGGCCGCGTAAAAGCTCTGGTATACTGCATCGTGCTTCGCCCTCGCTGTATTCACCGGGAAGGTGTCCTGCAGCATAACGTTGCCTAACGCTTCCGGGTAGTGTGGAAATAAACTACCGAAGGTTTTGGTTCGAAGGACACCGAGAGCACTGTTGCCTGTGCCTTGCTGCCTGAGGAATTTGGCAACGTTCCAGCAGTATACGGTTTCCATTTGAGACTGGGCCTGAGACGCCAGGCGCCAGTATTTATGCCAGTGAGCCTAAGGTACATGGAGAACGATTTGCCACTGCTGCTTTGCCTTGTGTTAACTTAGTACTGTATTTTAGTCTTTGCCCTTTTGTATCTTGGTTTGTTTTGATTTATTTTGTGTGCTGAGCACTCTGTTTATGCTCCGCGTGCATTTTGGGTTTTGTTTCTTTCTTTCCCACATCGCTGTGCTGGCCTTGGGAAGTACAGACTGCCACCATTGGTCTACTGCTTCTGTGGTAGCGAATTGGGCCATTTGTGTGATGTCCTTTTCAGGCTCCTGCAGCTAGTCTTAACCAACCTTTTTCTTGCATCTTCTTTATAGCCGCATGCAGCATCTCAGCTGTTCATCGGGGCAGGTCGCCGGATCTGAGTCCTCCTCTTCGCGCACGGCACACAGTACTTGTAGTGGTAAAGAGCACCCCACCATTTGCTGTGATCACTTGCTTTGCAGTATCTGCCTGCGTGTGTGTCTGTTTGTGTGTGTTGATAGGCACCAGAGTCAAGAGCACGTTTGGTGTGTCAGCCTCACTCTTCTAGGACAGGTAACCTACCCCTCCGCAGCTGCTCTATTTAGTCCCTTGTGCTAATTGATACCCAATATTATGTGTGGCAGTCTTTACTCTCCCTGAGTGCCGTGTGAACTATTCCCATTCTGTGAGTAGAAGTATCGCCATGTAAAGCAAAACAAATAAACTGAAGGGGTATCTTTTTTTAATATTGTTTCATTTTGTATTATCCATTAATAAATTCATTCTTTTGACTGAAACCTCACGTCTCTGTACTTCCTAATGCATCTGTTGGGGATAACCCTCTTGTCTTAATCCAGGTGTTTAGAGATAACTAAGTATAATATATCTTGAGGTGAAAGGCCCCAGGTGGCGTAGTCAAGCACCTTAGCCAAGAACCTTAAATTAACCCTTCGGTTCACAAAGTGGCGTAATTGGCAGGATTGGTAAACAGAGACGTGTGTTTCAGTTTAGTTTTTTTTTTGCCCATTTGTTTATTTGTGAAATGGTATGGTTTATTGTGTGAAGGGCAATAGGCTTGGTAGTTGGAATTAGAGGCAAAGCAGCAGTTGGCGCGTCGTGGGACTTCGCAGCCCATCCGGAAGGCCGCTCCACACAGCAGCGTCATCTCCCACAGTAACTTGATTGTTCTGTCTTTTAGCGGTGTCTGAAGAATTACAGGAGTTAAGGCAGTTGATGCGCCAGCTCCAAGCAGACAAGGAGCGTCTGCTACAGGAACAGGCCTCCGCTTCAGCGGCTGAGTCCTCGGCTGCCACGTTGGGGCCCTCCAGTGGACAAACTGCACGCCCTGCTAATCCTGTTTCAACAGAACGATTGCTATATCTTCCCAGGGAGCGGAAGTGTCCTGTGTTCCGGGGTTGGGCGGGCATTGGTGTTGATGAATGGGTGGAAGAGGTGGATGCTTGTGTTCGGGTAAGACATCTGGGGTCACTTGACAAGGCATATTTCATGTTTGATCATTTGGAGGGTGAGGCCAAAGATGAGATCAAATACAGGCCTCGGGCAGAGAGGGAAGATCCAGATAAAATTGTTTCAATCCTTAAAGAATTGTATGGCTGCTCAAAATCTTATGTTGCTCTCCAAGAGAATTTCTTTTCTAGGAAGCAGTTGGATGGTGAATCCTTACAAGAATACTCTCATGCCCTTCTCTCTCTTATGGATAAAATAAAGCAATGTTCCCCAGATTCAGTGGCCGAGTCAGACAAGCTGCTACGCGATCAGTTCGTAGAGCATGTCCTCGACTCTGGTCTGCGCCGAGAATTGCAGCAGTTAATTCGTCAAACTCCAGAGCTGTCTATGTTGGAGGTGCGGGCGGCAGCTATCCGGTGGGAGCGTGAAGGCAGGCCTAGTGATGTCACCCGAGGTAGGAGTTATTCCGTTCCTTCCCTTTGTGCTATGCAGTGTGCAAGGTCCCAGCAGGGTGTCCCCTCCCCTGCAGTTAACCCAGCTAGCTCAGAAATGGCAGAGTTGAGGGCCATGTTGCTGAAACAACAGGAGCAGATAAATCGGCTAACCAATAGTTTGAGCATTTTGCAGGGCCCCACACGTCCTTTAAGGCAGAGTCGTCTTTCCCCTGTTATCTGTAGACGGTGTCAGAAACCGGGTCATTATGCTAGAGAGTGTGATAATGAGCGGATGATCCCAGCGCTAGGCCCCACCCCCCAGGGTCAAGGGCAGGATGACGCCAGCACTGCATCCCCGGCGGGAAACTAGCCCCCTCCAATGTGCTGAGTCACACATTGGAAGGGGACACCACTGGCTCACAGGGTCTAAGCCCAGAATGTCCTGCTGTGTCTACCCTCCTCAGTCAGTGTCCTAAGGTAGCGGTTAGGGCAGGGGGAGTAAATTGTTTATTGGACACAGGGTCCATGGTGTCTACCATGGTAGAAAGTTTCTTTTTGCAGAATTTCCAAGATAAACTCCAACACTGTCATTGGTTGCAGCTTCGTGCTGCAAATGGTTTAGAAATACCTTATACAGGTTATGTGGAGCTAACAGTTGAAGTGCTTGGCAAGGTCATTCCTCGACGGGGTTGGCTGGTCGTAAAAGATCCTCCAGGTCAGCTGTCCCTCCCTGTAGTGCCAGGAGTACTAGGGATGAATGTTATCCGAGAATGTTATGAGGAGTTGTTTGGGCAGCATGGCCCAGCTCTTTTTGACCTCCCACCGGTGGTTCATGCTTCACCTCCATGGCAACAGGCTTTGCAGCATTGCCACCAGGCCCAGTTACGACCTCTAAAGGCTAGAACAGGGGTTGCAAAAGTTAGGGGTCGGAAGCCCGTCCATATACCCAGTGGCACAATTAAACTAGTGGCCGCTACTTGCTCTATCCAGTTTGGTGCAGCCTCGGCCACTGTGCTGCTGGAACCTGCCAGTGACTCCCTTCCTGAAGGCCTCCTTGTCTCCCCCGCCTTGGTGCAGGTGCGGCGAGGTACAGTTTTTATCCCCGTAGTCAACGTGGGCAGGACACGCGCAACACTCTATCCCCGCCACTCTGTAGGCTTGTTAGCCCATGTTACTGTTGAAAGCCTTCCAGCAGGGATAACTGAGGTTGCAGCTAGGCCTTACACACTGACTACAAGCCTTCAGACACACACCGGGCAGATTAGTTCTGTGAGGGAACAGATCCAGACTATGGATTTATCTGTACTTACGGGCCCTGAACAAGAACAGGTTAGGTCATTGCTTCTGAAACACGAGCCTGTCTTTTCTGCTTTCGAGGGTGACCTTGGTTGTACTAACCTTCTGTCACATGACATTCCACTGCTTGATGATAAGCCTGTTAGACAGCGGTATAGACGTCTTCCTCCCTCTGATTATGATGCAGTGAAGGCCCATCTACGCCAATTGTTGAATAGCCAGGTCATCCGGGAAAGTAGTAGCCCCTATGCCTCTCCCATTGTTCTTGTCCGGAAGAAGGACGGTAGCCTCCGCCTGTGCGTGGATTACCGACAACTGAACAGCAAGACGCGGAAGGACGCCTTCCCTCTCCCCCGTATTGAGGAGTCCTTGGATGCCGTGTCTGGTGCCCAGTGGTTTTCCACGCTGGATCTGGCTAGTGGCTACAACCAGGTGCCGGTAACTGAAAAAGATCGTTCCAAGACCGCTTTTTGCACGCCCTTTGGGCTATTCGAGTTTAATCGAATGCCCTTTGGGCTGTGCAACGCCCCCAGCACCTTTCAGCGGCTGATGGAGAGGCTGTTTGGGGATCAGCACTGTCAGTCACTACTACTCTATTTGGACGATATAATTGTCTTTTCTTCCAGCGTGGATGACCATGTGAGCCGCTTGGACCTTGTGCTGAACCGCCTCCATAAAGAAGGGCTCAAGGCCAAATTGGAGAAATGCTGCTTCTTCAGGAAGGAGGTCCAGTATCTGGGTCATATAATCTCGAGTGAAGGTGTGTCTACAGATCCCAGCAAGGTCTCGGCCGTGAGTAACTGGCCCCTCCCCACCAACGTCTCTGACCTAAGATCCTTCTTGGGTTTCGCAAGTTATTACCGGCGATTTGTTGAGGGTTTTTCAAAACTAGCAGCCCCACTACACCGCCTGGTAGCGGAACTGTCAGGGACGAAAATACGGAAGGGCCAGGGGCCACGGCTTGATGATGCCTGGACGGATGCCTGTAGGGAGAGCGTCCAGGAGTTGAAGAACAGGTTAGTGAATGCACCTACCTTGGCCTTTGCTAACTTTACCCTTCCTTTTATTCTCGAGGTAGATGCCAGCCATATCGGGCTGGGGGCGGTGTTATCCCAGGAACAGGAGGGGAAGGTCCGACCCATTGCCTACGCTAGCCGGAGCCTCAGCCCTCCCGAGCGAAACTACAGTTCTATGAAGCTGGAGTTTCTGGCCATGAAATGGGCGATGACGGAGAAGTTCCGCGAATACTTATGGGGTCAGCAGTGCACCGTTTGGACTGACAACAATCCCTTGAGCCACTTGGACACTGCGAAGTTGGGTGCTACAGAACAGCGTTGGGTGGCTGAACTCTCTGCCTACAATTACACCATCCGATACAGATCTGGTCGCCTGAATAGGAACGCTGATTCGCTGTCTCGCCAGACTCCTGTAGAGGTCTCGGAAGCTCCAGGTTCAGTGGCAGTCGGTACGGTTATACCTGTCCCTGTGCAACAAGCTGCCCGTCGAGAGGAGCGTCTCCAGGTGACTCAGGTGACCCTTCGGTTCACACTTAGTTTTTCCCAAAGTAAAAACAGAAAATGAGGATAAAAACCGTATTTTGGTTTGTCAAGCAAGACGATTTCTCCTCTATGGGATTTATGTACAAACGGAGATACATGCGCATTTCTGTACAAACGGAGATACACGTGCATTTGTGTACAAACAGAGATACATGTGCTGCAGCACGCACTGCCTGCAATAACCTGTATAAAATAAAATAAAACTGTGCATAACCGGAGGATTGGGAACTACAGGAAGCCTGATGACATCACTGACATGTTGTGCGATACCAGACTCGTCCAAAGGGGTGTTTTGTTGCGGAGCTTTGACAGTTTTTGTGAGGGACTTTCTCTAGGCGCAAAATAGCGACAATGGTAAGTGATGCGGGATCGGCGCTGTCGCGGAAATGCGACAATGGTAATGAAAGGGTTAAATTACCATGACAGACACTCCAAAAACTCAACATTATCAGGTGTGGTCAGTTTTCATTAATAACGCATACCTGTCAACTCAAGCAATTGGCGTGAGTTTTAGTGGCATATTTGCATTCCCCTGCTGTAGTCAGCAATTATTCAATCAACCCATATGAGATTCTCGCGCGGATTTGAAGTCCTTGTGCATGGATGTTTATCAGTTTCACGTTACGGTGGATTTCAGCACTAGTAATTGGAAACCGATTATGACTCTGGACTTCTCATGCATTTCTTTACTAAGGGGTTTGAAGCAATGCATTGTGTTTCATTATCATTTAAATCGTTTCAATTAAGTAAGGTCATTTGAAACGTCTTTATGCAATTCCACTAGGGGTGTAACGATTCTGGATTGATTCTGAATCAATGTTTTTTAAGGCATAGGACCGCCATGGGGTGAACTTCCGAGCTTTCCCTTTTCCTTTATTAAACCCGACGCAGTCTTGAACGAAAGTACAAACATCAAAGGGCATGAGAAATGTTTCTGGGAAAAAAAACTTGACTGACGGCGACATGCTGTGACATGCTGTGCTGGGATTCATTCCTGGTTAAACACAAGACAGTCATTGAAAAATAACACTGACACAAAAATAGCCTTCTAACAGATGTTGTTTCATGAAAGGAGTGCAAAAGTGTACTGAAAGTGGTCAGTTGAAATGCTCAGTGAAAGACAATAGATATGGTATTTTATAATATGATTTATGGTATGCTAGCATGTTTCTGAAAGCACCAGATTGAAAATGACTCCATGTCCCAATGGACCTGAGATCTCCCCTAGTAATTTTTTCTCCAGATAATACTCAGGCAATAAAACACACAAACATGCTCCCACAAACACACACAAGTACACATCCTGTTCTACTAGATGTCCTACGCACAGACTGTAGTAACATTATCAAGACATGACACATTCAGTGCCACCTTTAAAGCAGATTATTAGCAGGCTGAGTCCGACACTCCAACTTTTGAGGAGCCACATTAGTGCAAAGCCTCTTCATGTCTTTGTTCCTCCTCTACCAAATCACTGAGTCTACATCCTGCACATCCATTCCTTATTCTTTGATGTCCCAAATTGATCATGAACCCATTTGCTCATGTTCCTCTTATTTTAAGAGTGTGTCCCTTTGTCATGAAATGCGGGGAGCCAATTTGTCCGTTATTTTACCTCATGATGTTCAAAGCTATTTTCTGTTTCTGGGAATCTAAGAATCCGACTCAAGATAAAATGCATTTCTCAAGAAAATTCAGTCACTGCGGAGACCAAAAAAAAAAAAACTAGACCCCAAGTAGGCATATATCTCTGGCTACCCTCAACCTTAATGGAAATGGGTAGTGACTACTGATCCATAAGGAATAACTGGATTGCTGACATGATAGTGAACTGCGTTCGAAGGTTGTAGCAAGCGGAAGTGGTCAAGTGGCCATATTGCTATGCCCAGTAGTAAGCAACCATTATATAGTATCCTGTGGCGAAGATGACTCGATGTGCAGCTTTCCAATGCAGAGCGACATTTTTCAGGGGATGAGGCGAGACAATGCACAGTTCGTAGTTTAAACAGATACACATAAATCAATTTCAATGAATATATTGCCATTGGCAATCTACCTGAACAGCAGATAACGTGTCAATGCTATGATGTCATCAGCTATCCAGTTATTCTATGTAGATCAGTGGTAGTGACCTTGTGCGTAGCCTCATTTTCGTGATGCATGCGCCAGTGCTTCCAGGTAATTTCCGATTCTTGACATACTGTGCATCGTGTTAGGGTCCAGACCAGGAATCAAGTGTAGAGTCAGACGTGCAATTCAACTGGGAGTTTATTGACAGCAGTATGGTGATGATGAGGACGGAACCCCAAAGAGAATAGGCAGGGACAGAACCCCAGGACAATGAGAGACAGATCAGCACAGTTGTAATAGACTTTTTTGGACTGTAGTCGCTGGCCAGTGGTTTCTGGGATGCTGCCAGATGTTCTCTCAGCTCCGCCGGCACTGAACTGCTCGCAATGAGGAGGAGGTTGCTTGAGAGGAACGCGGCCTAAGTCGTGGACTCGGATTAGGGATATAACCTTGTTCATGACAAACTTAAGGAGACTTACAGTTAAGCAAACATTTTTCCAAGATATTCGCTTTTTAAACTAAGAATTATTACCAAAATAATTCTATTAGAAACTGCAACTTAAAACACTGAGTTTCTGTAGCATCACATCAGTAATTGCCATGGCAACGGCTGTTTTAATGAATATATAGATACTTTAGTTATCTCAATAATAACTCAATAACTCAACTGTGTTTAGTTATAATTTCTGCTATAATTTGAAGGAAAAAAACATTCCTAATGTCACTACAGAGCTTATTTTCCAGGTTGCTATGTTCTAGTATTGATTTTGATCCCCCCCTAAATCAATTTTGGCAGGAAACAGCTAATTAAATGTGCATATTTTGATTTACTCGTATTCAGAGGTACATATTGCAAAAAGAGCTCTGTACAGACATAGATCATTACAAAATGAAGAAAATTGCCCAATATGAAGTGAATTGGATGTACAGTTGCTGAGAAATCTGTATTTTCTTGTTGAAAATCTGTATTTTTAGAAAAACTTGATTTTAGTTCGGCAGTAATAATGTGATCGAAGTTTGACAGTAATGTTCTCAGGAGGAATACATTTAGTATTTTGTTTTAAATGGTTTTTACCCCTCAGCCGACAAAAGTCGTGGGGGGGTATTGTCGTGGCGAACGGCGTCCGTCTGTCTGTCCGTTAACTTCTCGTTTCCGGACGATAGCTGAAAAACGCCTTGGCCAAATACTCTCATTATCTGGTGGTATGTTGGGGGTGGTAAGAGGAAGCTCCCTATCAATTTCTGTCCCGCTGCGATAATCAATATGGCCGCAACGGCAGAGCAAGCGCAAGGCTGAGGGGTCCCGTTCGCGACAGCGCGCTATTTTTAGGATTTTTTCAGCTCCTTAAAAGGCACCAGCCCCATAATTACCTCCCTCTTCTTCAGTCTGTTTCTTCCCTTGTTTGACGTGCTTGTCGAGCATCTACTCATTTCTTTTTTCAAGTTATAGTGCGCGTTTTTCACTCTGTTTCGCACGTTTTCTGTCCATTTCGTGATAGCCTTTCATTGAGTGTGCCCATGCCTTTATGCCAAGTTTCATAAGAATGGAGGCAATTCCTCGTTGGCCATCATTGAAAGTCACCACACTCATAGCTGTTCCAGCCTTGAAGACAGTGTTCGTGATGAATGTTTCCTTCGGAACATGACTCCATATTACGGACTATTTGAAGGACCACCTCATGTTCTTACCTCAGAATTAAAATTTTGAACCAAAATTGGCATTTTGCTTAGCTATAGTTCCCCTTAACAAAGAGAGCAGACTTGGAAGGGTTAACAACAGCGTGGTCCCAATCCTGGACCCCGATTAGGATTGAATGCTTGTTCAAATTCACTTAATGAAAATAAAGATTACCAACAGAACAGGCTGTTACTAAAGTACTATTTATATTTAACAAAGACAAAGCACAACCCCAATTCCAAAATAGTTGGGACAAAGTGTAAATTGTGAATAAAATCAAAACGCAATGACTTTCAAATTACATCTGCCAGTATTTTATTCACAATAGAACAGAGATAACATAGCAAATGTTGAAACTGAGAAATTTTGCCATTTTATTGACAAAATGAGCTCATTTCAAAATTTGATGGCTGCTACAGGTCTCAAAAAAGTTAGGACAGGGGCCTGTTTACTATGGTGTAGCATCCCCTTCTCTTTTTAACACAGAGTGGAGGCGTCTGGGCATTGAGGAGACAAGTTTCTTGAGTTTAGCCATTGGAATTTGATCCCACTCTTGTTTAATACAGGCTTCCAGCTGCTGGAGAGTTTTGGGTCTCCTTTGACGGACTTCTCAATTTATTATCCGCCAAATGTCTCAATCGGTGAAAGATCAGGACTGCTGGCAGGCCAGTTCAGCACGGGGACTCTTCTACTACGAAGCCATGCTGTTCTAATCGCTGCAGTATATGGTTTTGCATTGTCCTGCTAAAATACACAAGGCCTTCCCTGGAATAGATGTCGTCTGGAGAAGAGCATATGTTGCTCTAAAACCTTTATATACCTTTCAGCATTCATGGTGCTTTTTAAAACATGGACATCTCCCACACCATATGCTTTAATGAATCCCCATACCATCAGAGATGCTGGTTTTTGAACTGAACGCTGATAACAGGAGGGGTGGGCTTTCTCCTCTTTAGCCCGGAGGACACAACACCCATTATTTCCAACAAGAATGTCAAATTCGGACTCGTCTAACCACAGGACACTTTGCCACTTTGCTACAGTCCATTTTAAATGAGCCTTGGCCCACAGAACACGGCAGCGCTTCTGGATCAGGCTCAACAATGGCTTCCTTTTTGCATGATAGAGTTTTAGGTGGCATCTGTGGATGGCACGGCGGACTGTGTTTACAGACAGTGGTTTCTTGAAGTATTCCTGGGCCCATTTAGTAATGCCAATGACAGAATCATGCTGGTGAGTGATGCAGTGGCGTCTGAGGGCCTGAAGATCACAGGCATCCAATAAAGGTCTTCGGCTTTGTCCCTTACGCACAGAGATTTTTCCAGTTTCTCTGAATCTTTTGATGATGTTATGTACCGTCGATGATGAGACCTTAAAAGCCTTTGCAATTTGATGTTGAGGAACATTGTTTTTAAAGTATTCCACAATTTTTTTACGCAAGCCTTCACGGGTTGGAGAGCCTCTGGCCATCTCTATTTCTGAGAGACTCAGCCTCTCTAAGACATCCCTATTATAGCCAATCATGTTACACACCTGATGCCAGTTAATGTAATTACTTGCTAAATGTTCTTTCAGCTGATTCTCTTATATATTAATTGCTTTTTCAGCTTTTTTTTTGCCTGTGTCCCAACTTTTTTGAGACTTGTTGCAGCCAAAAAATTTGAAATGAGCTCATTTTGTGGATAAAAATGTAAAATGTCTCAGTTTAAACATTTGAAATGTTATCTATGTTCTATTGTAAATAACATGGTCTCTTGTGATCTGAAAGTCATTGCATTTTGATTTTATTCACAATTTACACTTCATCCCAACTATTTCGGATTGGGTTTGTACATATTTATATGACTGGGATTGCAGAACAAATGCGACTTTACAATCCAGCAACTTGCACATGAACTACAGGGTTTAAATACTCGTCACTCCCTCATTTGGAAATGACCGCGTCACAAGCTTCGGCCGAGCAGGGAGAGATGCACAAGATCTCAACCAATCACAACTCGCAAACACCTAAAAGACATTCAAGTTGCTGAATTGTTAAGAGGCACACAAGGGATTCACACGAGGATTGTGACACATACATACATACAGTACATAATACGGGGAAAATAAGTATTGAACGCTTCAACATTTTTCTCAGTAAATATATTTCAAATGGGGCTATTGAAATGAAATTTTCACCAGATGTTGGTAACAACCTAAGTAATCCACACATACAAAGAAATCAAAACAATTAAGTCCATCAATTAAGTTATGTGTAATAAAGTGGAATGACATGGAAGTATTGAACACACTTAACTGAAATTTATTTAATGCTTTGTAGAAAAGCCTTTGTTGGTAATGACAGCTTCAAGACGCCTCCTGTATGGAGAAACTAGTCGCATGCATTGCTCAAGGGTGATTTTGGCCCATTCTTCAACACAAACTGTCTTCAAATCTTGAGGGTTCCGGAGGCTTCTTCTATGAACTCTGATCTTCAGTTCTCTCCACAGGTTTTCAATTGGATTCAAGTCGGGTGATTGACTGGGCCATTCTAGCAGCTTTATTTTCTCTCTCTGAAACCAGAATTTCCTTGGCTGTGAGTTTGGGATCATTGTTTTACTGAAATGTCCAACCTCGTTTAATATTCAGCATCCTGGTAGTTGGCAGCAGATTCGAATCAAGATGCTCTCAGTACATTTCTCCATCTATCCTTGGTTCGATTATATGAACTCTGCCATTTCCATATGCTGAAAAACAGCCCCACACCACACCATGATGTTCCCATCTCCAAACTTCACTGCTGGTCATACCTGTCAACATTGGGATTTGAAAATAAGGGAAATTTTCCAGCACTCCGCTCTAGGCTGTCCCACTACCCCGACCACTGTCTACATACACCCTCCTCTCCCCAATCAGGTTTATTGAAATCATAATTATACTGGGTTCTAAGGTATTAGAAAATATTAAGTCAATTCATTAAAATACATTTTGACTTTGTTTGTGTGTAAGTAGCTCTGTGGCAAGCATATCAAAGCAATATCTTTCAGTAGCTGCGTGGCTTTGGTTTTTAAAAAGCTGAAAGCCACATTATTTCTTGCGCAAAGAATTTAATAATAATACATTTTATTTGAAAGCGCCTTTCAGGACACCCAAGGTCACTGTACAGAAAATATAAAAAACAAAATATAAAATACAAGATAAAAGACAACATACAATAAATAGGGAGGGGGGACTGTGTGAAGCAGTTTAGAGAGAGTAAGCAAGTCTGAACAGATAAGTTTTGAGTTTAGATTTGAAGATGGGCAGGGTGGCAGAGTTACGGAGGTCAGGTGGCAGTGAGTTCCAGAGTTTGGGAGCAGAGCGGCTGAAAGCTCTGCTCCCCATAGAGCTAAGGCGGGCAGTGGGAACAGTGAGATGGAGGGAGGAAGAAGATCTGAGGGCACGGGATGGAGTGACAACGTGCAGGAGATCAGAGAGATAAGGAGGGGTGAGGTTATGGATAGACTTGTAGGTGTGCAGAAGGATTTTGTAAGTGATTCTTTGATTTACTGGGAGCCAGTGGAGTTGCTGAAGGATGGGGGTGATGTGGTGGGATGAGGGGGTTTTCGTGATGATCCGGGCCGCAGAGTTCTGAACCAGCTGAAGTTTATGGAGGGACTTATGAGGGAGGCCGAAGAGGAGTGAATTACAATAGTCAAGGCGGGAGGTGACAAGGCTATGGACGAGGATGGCGGTGGTGTGGGGGGTGAGGGAGGGGCGGAGACAATTGATAGAGCGCAGGTGGAAGTAAGCAGACCGGGTGATGTTATTAATGTGAGATTGAAAAGATAGTGTACTGTCGAGGGTGACACCCAGACTCTTAACCTGAGGGGAAGGGGAGACTAAGGAGCTGTCAATGGAGAGAGAGAAGGTGTCAACTTTAGATAGGGTGGATTTGGTGCCAATGAGTAGGAATTCAGTTTTATTGCTGTTTAATTTTAAAAAGTTAGAGGTGAACCATGATTTTATTTCAGAAAGACAGGAGGTGAGGGAGGGGGGAGGGAGTGTGGAGTTAGGTTTGCAAGAGAGGTAGAGCTGGGTGTCATCCATGAAGCAGTGGAAATAAATGTTAAATTCTGGAAGATATGGCCGAGGGGAGGAGGTAGGTTATGAAGAGGAGGGGCCCCAGGACAGAGCCCTGGGGCACACCTGTGATGACTGGAGAGGGGTCGGAGGAGAAAGACTTAAGCTGTATGAACTGAGTGCGGTCTGTAAGATAAGAATGGAACCAGTGAAGGGGGGTGTGGGTGATGCCAATTGAGGAGAGTCTACTGAGGAGGATGGGGTGTGATATGGTGTCAAAGGCCGCACTCAGGTCGAGGAGGATGAGAAAGGAGAGTGAACCGGTGTCAGCTGCAGTGAGGAGATCATTGGTGATTTTGATAAGTGCAGTTTCAGTGCTGTGACGTGGACGGAAACCAGACTGGAAGGGTTCATACAAACTGTTTAAAGTGAGATGTGCGTGAAGTTGGGAGGAGACAATTTTTTCAAGAATTTTGGAGATGAAAGGTAAGTTGGAGATGGGGCGGAGATTATTGAAGTCGTTGGGATCTGAACCAGGTCTTTTCAGGATTGGGGTAACAGCAGCAGTTTTGAAAGCTGAAGGGAAAATACCGGTGGACAGTGAAGAGTGGATAATGGCAGAAATGAGGGGAAGCAGAGAGGAGAGGCAGGATTTGACCAGGGTTGTGGGGATAGGGTCCAGCAGGCATGTGGAGGGCTTAGATTTCCGGATGAGGTCGGATATTTCAGAGGCATTAGGGAGTTGAAAGGAGGAAAAGGGCTGACTGTAGAGGAAGGGTTCGGGTGTGGAGAGAGGAGGAGCGTGCGAACAGAGGTGCTGGTGAATGGAGTTGATTTTATCATTAAAGAATAGCATGAGGGAGTTACAGATATCAATAGAGTGAAGGTGGGGGGGTAAGGAGTGGGGAGGCTGGAGGATCTTGTTGAGTAGTGAAAAAAGTGACTTGGTATTTCCTTCGTTGGAAGTGATGAGACCGGAGTAGGAAGCAGATTTACTGTGTGCAATGGAGTCTTTGTAATGAAGAATGTGGGTTTTGTACATGTTTTTGTGTATTATGAGTCCAGTTTTTTTATAGAGCCGTTCCAGTTGGCGTCCTTTAGTTTTCATTGTCCGGAGTTCAGGGGTGTACCAGGGTGCAGATGATGAAAAGAAAACAGTCCGAGTTTTCAGTGGGGCAAGAGAGTTGAGGTTATCGTTTAAACCATTGTTGTAGAGCGCTGTAAGATCATCAGGGCTGGAAAGAAAATCCGGGATAGAGATACTGTCAATTTTGGAGCAGAGGGTGTCAACATTAATGTCCTTTAAATTCCTGAATGAGATGAGACGTGGAGGTTTGATTGCAGAGAGGCAGAGTGGAACACTGAATGTGAGGAGGAAATGGTCCGTTATGGTAAGTTCGTCGGAGGTGCAGTTGGAGGGGATGAGGCCAGAGCAGCAGAGTAAATCCAGAGTATGTCCTTTGGTATGTGTCGGAAAGTCAATGTACTGATGGAGTCCAAAACTGTCAAGGCATGATAAAAAGTCTCTGGTGAGGGGCAGATTTTTATTGTCAATGTGTAAGTTGAAATCTCCCAGAAGTATTATGTTAGGTGACAGAGTGGAAAGTTGTGTAAGAAGAGTGGCAAAGTCAGTTAAAAAATCAGTGTGGGGCTTAGGGGGTTGGTAAATGGTGGCGACGACAGTGGGAGAGGGTCCAGGCAGCATAAACACAGTGCATTCAAATGAACTGAGTGCAGAGACTGACACAGGCAGGACTTTCCACTTCTCGATGAATTACCATGAGACCTCCTTGCCCACCGCTGCCACAGGGGATGACAGATGTAAACAAATCCAGTAGGAGTGGATTCATTAAGCAGAGAAAAGTCATTTGGCTGTTGCCACGTTTCAGTTAAACAAAGAAAATCAAGCTTACGGTCAGTGAGGAGATCTTGGAGGAGATGACCCTTGCTCGTAAGCGAGCGGATGTTGAGCAGACTGAAGCGAACAGTGGTGTTGTCATGCTTGACGGTAGCTTTAGTATTAGCTGACCTAGCCAGGCTAGCTAATGCACGGCTATCCGCAACCCTGCCGGAGTTTCTGAGAGGACGACGAGTAGTGGACCAGAAGGATTTTATTGCTGTGGAGGAGTTGTCATGATTGAAGTTCCTGCGAGACCCACGATGGATGTATCTCCGGCGGGGGAGGAGAGCGATGTCCAGGTGGTGGTGCAGTACCGGCGGCAGCGATGGAGGCACGGGCAGATGCCAGCGGATCCAGAGAAGCTCTGCAGCTGTATACCGGAGCGGTTCTGCCATCGGGTGGTGGCAAAACAACCGGAAAGTCCAGGTAAGAACAGACCAGATGAGAAGTTTGCTGGCCCACATCGTGTCTGTGGCCAGGTGCTAACTTCCAGCAGGTAGGCTAGTGTTAGCTAGCAAGCACATGAAAACATAGGCGCGGTAGATGGATCGGTAGTCAAACGCAGGTAGACGCTTCAACTCCCACAAAGTGCTATCACAATAGTCCATTCAGGCCACGTTGAGGCCATAAAACCATAAAAACACTTAAAAATTACCGGAGAGTAGCGGCAGCCAGTCGCGCCAGCGTTCACTCAACCGGAAGCCCATTTACATTTACATGTAAATTTACATTTTCAGTTCAGCTTTGCTCACTTGCTCTGCCCCAGAAACGTTTCTAGTAATAAATGTAGTCATTGGCAGGGCATGTTTCTGTGTCTCTTGTGCGCGCTTAATGCGTGGCAGATTAGTCTTGCTGGCTCACGTCGCTTTTTCCTCTGTGTGACACTAAAATCCATTTGGTATATTTTACAAAAAGCATAGGAAAGAATTCCGCATCCAACCTCTGCTTTTTTCAGTTTTTTATTTGCTAGAAGAATGTTTTTTAAAGGGGTGCCAATATATTTTGGGGGGTTTACTTGTGAGAAGGGGGTTTAGAATTTAATGTTTATATTTAATATCGCAAATGTATGCTTTGAATGCCCTCGCCAGCCAGTGTGTCATCAGCAGCATGACTGCTGCTTTTATATGTTATTGCCACGTATAGCTGCACTTGACATTGACGTTTTCACGCACCCGAATGTTTCTCTGGGTACTCAAGCATCAAGGTAAGCCAAAAAAGTACCGATTTCATTCGATATTGGTGGAGGTTGAATACGAAACTCTTTCCAAAGCCCAGCTTTGACCTACATAGCTTTTTCTTAAATACGGGTAAGCCTCCTCCCATTTGGTGAGATACTTGCAAAAACTTTTAGCCGTCTTTGCAAGTATCTCGGGTTCATCCATCATTGAGTCCCACACCGCCGTGTCTCTTCTTCATCGTTATCTTTTTTATCGAATGACATCCGTCACTAGATGTTGGGCTACATGCTGCCACCTGTTTTACCAGAGGGGAATGTATGAAGACATTTCATGTAACCTTTATTTAACCACCGAAGTCCTGTTGAGATTGAAATCTCTTTTTCAACGGAGCCCTGGGAGTTGAGGTGGAGAGGGAGAGGACGAATTGCACTGCCAATTAAATCAGGGGATGATTAAGTGGCAGGTTGAAAGAGCCAGGTTGGGAATTTAGCCATGACACCTAGGAACAACCTACTCTTGCCGATAAGCATCACAGGATCTTTAATGACCACAGTGAGTCAGGACCTCGGTTTAACGTCTCATCCGAAAGATGGCGTGTCCTTCAGCACAGTGTCTCCATCACTGCACTGGGGCACTGGGGATTATTCCACCAGAGGGTCTTATGCCTACCGCCATCCACGTCACCAGCCTTTTTTTATTTTTTAAGGTTAAAAATACGGGAGATTTACAGGAAAATATTTGAATGGGAATACAGCGGGAAAGCCGGGTAAAATACGGGAGAATCCCGTGAAAAATGGGAGGGTGACAGGTGTGCTGTTGGTATGGTGTTTTGGGGGTGATGTGCAGTGCTGTTTGTCCGCCAAACATGGTGTGTGCTTTGACATCCAAAGAGTTCCATTTTGGTCTCATCTGACCAGACTGTAATCTCCCAGTATTTCATAGGCTTGTCCAAATGTTGTGCAGCAGACTTTAAACAAGCTTCAACATGCTTTTTCTTCAGCAATGGAGTCTTGTACGGTGAGCGTGCACAGAGGCCGTGGCGGATAAGAGCATTACTTATTGTTTTCTTTGAAACAAGTATACCTGCTAATTCCAGGTATTTCTGAAGCTCTCCATGAATGGTTCTTGGCTCTTGGACAACTTTTCTGATTATTCTTGTGACTCCTCTGTCTGAAATTTTGCAAGGAGCACCCGGTCGTGGCCAGTTTATGGTTAAATGATGTTCTTTCCAATTCCAGATTATGGCACCAACGGTGCTCACTGGAACTTTCAGAAGTTTAGAAATAGGTCGGTACCTAATGTCATCAGTATGCTTTGCAACAAAAAGGTTGCAAAGGTCTTGAGAGAGCTCTTTGCTTTCACCCATCATGAGATACTTCTTGCGTGACACCTTGGTAATGAGAAACCTATTTATTGGCCATCAATTACCGTAATTTCCGTTGTATAAGCCGAACATTTAGCCCTAAATTTTGATCCTAAAAGCAGGGGGTCGGTTTATACAGAGGGTGTCACATTATGCAACAAGAGTTTGCAAGTACTGCCTTGTGGACCCTCTACAGGCTGTAATTTTTGACTGATTACTTTCATATTGATTATGGACAAGTGTTATACTTCACTTTTGACACCTATCAATTTTGGTTGCCATTGCAACAGTATTGGCTGCATAATATGCTAATTACTGGCAAAACATACAGATTTCCTTGTGGATACAGTACAGGCTGCTTTTTTTGACCGATTACTTTCATATTTGGTATGGACATGTGTTACACTTCACTTATGACACCAATCGATTTTGCTTGCCATGTTGACAGTATTGGCCCAAAGATGCGCAAAAAAGGGGAGGGGCAGGCTTTCGTTTGCAGCCGACCGGACTAGTTTGTTTTGATTTCGTTGTATGTGTGGTTTCTGACATCTGGTGAAAATTTCATGTCAATAGCCCCATTAGAAATATATTTACTGAGAAAAATGTTGACGCGTTCAATACTTATTTTCTCCACTGTACATACATATATGCATATATACAGTGGACTCAAAAATTACTGGCACCCCTGTCTGGCAATGCACAAACAATACTTTAAAACATTGTAAAAAGTCTATATATAGAGAAACTCTAAATAACAATGTGAAAAATACTGTACAATATTCATATTCAAATGGAACCATTCAAAATAATTTACTGATTTCATTAAAAAACAATTTCCTCCATATCAAGGTTTCACAATTAATGGCACCCTTAAAGATTATTGTAAATAAGATCTACCACAATTTAACCAGGAATTAAATCCCACTTAAGTTTTATCTGTGTTAAGGAACAACAGTATATTAAGGCATCACATCACTTCCTGTTTCATTAGGCTAGAAAAATGAGGTAACACACATGCACAGTGGTTAAAGTGGGATTTGACAGGTGGGGAACCCTAAAATTCGGTGTCGAGGCGCAGCGGGGGAAAATGACACAAATGATTGCAAATAACTGTATTCGCTTTACTTTTGGCCCATTGGGACTATGACATTGAATTTTCGTATTCACATAATCAGCAAGTAGGCATAACAAGAGAAAAGCAGTGATGGATTTGGCTGAAAACTTGCAGAATAATGGGAAGTACAGTGATGTTGCTAGGCACGCGTCCTGCGTCCCTGATGCATTAAAATCTGAAAGGAGGCAGTAAACTCACTATCCATGCATCCCAGGGACGCACCTCATTTTTCCCCATGAATAACGATACATTGTGATCAAGAACTCGGGCTCTAATTTCTTGGCGCAGCGCAGGGTGGCGCACCATGGCGTAGCCCATGCAGTGATAATTTCATCCGGTGCAGCCCGCGCAGTGGTAATTTCGTGCGGTGCAACACCGCGCGCAGCCACTTTGGCAATTTGGTAGACGGACGTGTGCCGAGATGGGTGTAGCGGCGTAGTAGGGGGAGGTGTCACATATTCATCATGACGCAGTGACAATTAAGTGGATCAAGGCTCTGCTGAAATTGCGCAGAGAGCTCGCCAGCTCCAACCTGGTTTACTTTCTGTGCAGTGGTAATTTGGCTGACCGGCACACAGTGCGCACACGTCACCGAAACCTCACAGGCAGGTTTCCAGAATGTCAGGCACATTTCAATGCAATAAATAATTACAGCAACCACTATTTAATGTAACCATCTGAATCAGGACATAAATTATAGTATCTATATCGATTGTCCTGACGTCAGATTAAAGGCGGTTGGCACGCGTAATGGAAACTCGACCTGGCTTAATCAACGCAGCTGAAAGGGATAGTTCACTTTTTTTGAAGTAGGGTTGTATGAGCTACAAATTGCCACTACTTACATTAGATGCAGTAGAAAGCTCTCTGATCTCCTCCAGGTAGCCGCACCAGGGCATAGTGCTGGGTGGAAATTTAGGCGATACACTTTTGTGAACAGAAACACAGAAACAGCGTATTTTCGCAGCCTAAAAGAGGTCCTACCTGAAAATAATACACCATTTCAATTGTACGCTATATTTAAAAAAATTATAGCACTTTAGCTGCTCGGAAAAAAAACACAATTGCTCTTGAACTAACCAACTGACGTATTCCTCCGTGAGGCGCATCGTAGTTCACTGCGCACTCCGTTTCTGACAGTCGGATAGTTTCAATATAACTCCGTGTCCGACAGTCGATTATTGTTTTTAATTGTACCCCCGCTACGAAGTAAGCGGGGGTATATAGCGTTCCCGCCCGCCCGCCCGCCCGTCCGTCCGTCCGTCCGCCCGTCCTTCCGTCCGGGGTCATATCTCAAAAACCGTTGGAAATATTTCGACCAAACTTTGTACAATCGTGAACCATGTCACAAACTACGCATCCAGTCATTTTCAGCTTTCTGGGATGTCAATTTTCTGACGTTTCCATGGAAACGTCACATTTTCTACTTTATTCTATAGTGGACAATGGGGACAAGTTTTCTCGAAACTACTACACCTAGATGAATGAAATTTTGTTTGTAGGTACTCCTGACGATACTCTTGAACGAGTTCGAAACCCAGTTCGAAACTTTATTTTTACGGAGTTATTGCCCTTGAATCTTTGATTCGGCTTAGTGCAAAAAATCCGCCGGATGCATCAATGGGGACAAATTTTCTCGGAAACTATTACACCTAGATGAATGAAATTTTGTTTGTAGGTACTCCTGACGATACTCTTGAACGAGTTCGAAACCCAGTTCGAAACTTTATTTTTACGGAGTTATTGCCCTTGAATCTTTGATTCGACTTACTGCAAAAAATCCGCCGGGATGCATCAATGGGGACAAATTTTCTCGAAACTATTACACCTAGATGAATGAAATTTTGTTTGTAGGTACTCCTGACGATACTCTTGAACGAAGTTCGAAACCCAGTTCAAACTTTATTTTTTACGGAGTTATTGCCCTTGAATCTTTGATTCGACTTAGTCTTAAAATTGGCTGGGACGCCGTCAATGGGAAACAAGTTTACTCGAAAATTACTACACCTAGATCAATGACATTTTGCTTGTGGGTACTCCTGACGATACTTTTAACGAGTTTCAAACCGAAGTTCTTAAACTGTATTTTTTACGGAGTTATTGCCCTTGAATCTTAATTCAACTTAGTATGAAAATCGACAGGGAGGCATCAATGGAGACAAGTTTGTACACTAAATGGACCTTTTTGGTACTTGATTTGAATATGACTGCATATTACATTTCCATAGAAGCGTTATTTGCTATTGACATTCATTGAGCGACAAATGGGGAGCGGGGGTACGTGAGCTTTGCTCACTTTTTTCTTGTTTCTTCAACTCTACTGAACCTTTTAGATATTAAACGTGAATGTTTTGATAAGAGGGCTCAGTTCTTCAAGATGAGAACCGAGAATTTCAATCAATGTTTCTGTTTAAGCTCTGCACAATAAAGTGAGTCGACATTGGCGCGGGACTTTGTGCATTTATGACGAATTTAGCGACTGTCGGACAGAGATCCTAAAATACTCCGTGTCCGAAAGTCATAAAAGTTCTAATTTTTCGAGTATTCCAGCAATTATTAGACGTACAAACTTGGCCACGTTTGTGTTCGACCTTCACAAAATGCAAATTGATAGCTATCGACTTTTCTTGGTCTTTTTATTCGTCTGTTTTCTTCCGTTGAAGATAGACAACTGTCTTTATTCGGTCTCTCTTTTGAAAATTAGTCAGATGGATCGAACAGATTCACGCTTTATTTCCACACCAGAGATAAAATAGTGTTTGTAGTCAGTGAGCAAATTAATTCCATGACCATTGACATAGTGAATTAAATATCGTATGCTCGATCAAGACTGTCCGACGCGAAATGCAAAATACTCCATGTCCGGCAGCCAGCAAAAAGTAAAAGTATTGATTTGAGAACAGATTTATAACGAAATAAAGAATAAAAATATATCACCAACAAACAGAACATCCAAAAAAGATGGCCCACAAATAAATCAATCGCAGTGTTCATTGGATGTTCTGTTTGTTGTTAAAATGTTTCTTTTTATTCTTTATTTCGTTATCAATCTGTTCTAATCGCCCTCCTTTTTTTTTTTTTTTTTTTTTGGCTGTCAGACACGGAGTATTTTGCATTTAATGTCCGACAGGCATTGTACATTGTCCCACGCCAATGTCGACTCACTTTATTGAGCAGAGCTTAAACAGAAACATTGATTGAAATTCTCGGTAGGCCTACTCATCTTGAAGAACTGAGCCCTCTTATCAAAACATTCACCGTTTAATATCTAAAAGATTCAGCAGATTTGAAGAAATTAAAAACAATAATCGACTGTCGGACACGGATTTATATTGAAACCATCCGACTGTCGGACACGGAGATATATTAAAACCTGTCCGACTTTCGGACATGTAGACACTGCGTTGAACGCACGCAATCTGTCGTGCGAAAAATTTGTTTCGCGTCAAGTGTGCAAGCGGCTCAATACTACTATTATTGTCATTTAGGTTTTATCGTTTTTAATGGGGGAAAGGAATACAGCCTGATTGCTATGATCTCGTACTGAGTTAAGATCACATATTGAAAATAAATGTGTAACGTATCTTGCATTGTTGTCCATGCATGTTAATCCCAAACTTTTAAGCAGCAACAGGATGTAATAATAGGAACACGCTATCCATCGTTTCTCTTCCCAATGATGCAGGCAGAAGAAATAAATGAGCAACCGTCGTATTTCATTCCAACTTCATAAGTTTGAATGATCTGACGTGGTTTCGTTTTGAAATTCCATTCAAGTTCCCTAATGGTAATAATTCGAGAATGCCCTAGCTAGCCACCTAACTCATATTCGTAATGCTTAATATAGACGTAAGTGGTGCAGAAAACATGCCTGAAGCAGCAAAGTAAAATGCAACATTAACGCATCATGCAGATATAGGACAGAGGCTTCTTTATTTCAACACTTTAAAGGTGAGAAGAGGAGCTCATTTTATTGGTGAAGATTTGACTCGGCTGTGTTAGACCCACTTACGCCTTCTCTCCTCCCTCTTTGCCACTTGTGCTGGCAGGAGGGACAGAGGCGGGACAGAGGAGTACTTGCGCCGGGCACAAAATTGCAAAATACGCCTGGATACACCCCGTTGGCGCGGCGCTTCCCCCATTCGCCGTGCCTGCGGCGCGCCTGCGCCTGGTCAACGAATTTAGAGCCCCTCATGTTTAAAATCACAGTAACTGGTAGGGCTGTCATGAATATACCATATTCGAATACATATCGATTTTCTATCAATAAAACGAACCACTGAACATGAAAATTAATAATCGAATATTAAAAAAAGTCACGTCAAGATAATTAACCCACTGTCAGTGTGTGCAGTGCATAGCGGGTGGCTACCAACACGCTACACTGCAGAGATGGCTAACTGTCTTTGAAACTGTTGCATCTTTGTGCTGGGCGTGCACAGTGAATGCCGGTTTAACAGCCAGTCAGGAGCTGGAGTCACACCACCTCATTAATATTTTACGCGGTAATGATGGCGGAGAGTTCGATTTCACAAGAAAGCTCTGGTTCAGAAACAGTGGTGGCTGGTGAATTGGTGATAGGGGAAGCTCAAACCATCCCTTAAAAATAATGATTGGTCATGACCTGTTTTCAATCATTCATTTAAATTACCATTTCAGAAACTCTGAAAAATCTCATTATGAGGTGTGGTCAGTTTTCATTAATAACGCATACCTATCAACTCTCACACATTCACCGTGAGTTTTGAGTGGCATATTTACGTTCCCCTGCTTCAATCAACACATATGTAAGAGATTCTTGCGCGGAACTGAAGTCCTTGGGCGTGGAGGTTTGCCAGTTTCACATGCGTTACGGTGATTATGACTTCTCACGCTTTTCTTTACTCAGGGCTTGGAAGCAATGCATGTGTTTCATTATCGTTTAAATTGTTTAAATTAAATAAGATCATCTGAAACATTTTAATGCAATTCCATTTCTTCCAACCCCTGAGTATAGAAAATCGTAAGAAGTCCGGAGTCATAATCACATGCACAAGGACTTAAATTCCACGCGAGAATCTCTTACATATGCGTTCATTGAATAATTGCTGACTACAGCAGGGGAACATAAATATGCCACTCAAAACTGACGCCGAATGCGTAAGAATTGACAGGTATGCATTATTAATGAAAACTGACCACATCTGATAATGTTGAGAGTTTTCAGAGTTTCTATAACAGCAAGTTAAATGAATGATTTAAAACAGGTCATGACCAATCGTTATTTTTAAGGGATAGGTTTGAGCTTCCCCTATCGCCAGTTCACCAGCCGCCACTGTTTAATTTGTTTAATTTCAGATACATTTTGAACATACATGAATATATCCGTTAATTATAACCATATCATACCATACCACCATCAAAGGAGTTTAACACTACAATTTAAGAAATAGAAGAATTATAAGAAATAGAAAGAATTTTTTTTTTTCATTGGGGACCCATTGAATTTCCCAGGGGCCCACTCAAATCACCACCTGTGGGTCCTGGGGACTCACTGAATTGAAAACCTTTCAACATCACTGGAAGTATGACAGTGAAGATATTCTACTGTTACAGTATTTTTCCATTTCCTAAAACAGTAAATCAAAACTATTACATAATTACCAAAATGAATAAGTAACAGAAATCTATGACTCTTTCTGTGATTTCAAGTCACTGGCTTTACACTGCACACATAAACCATATTCTACTTCCAAAATGTTCTGATTTCCAATGCAAAATTATGGCTGGATGTATCAAGATGGATCTCTAATAATTTTATGCTCTAATGCAGTTCGCGACTATGCTTTTGGGGAACGCATCCCTGGATAGTAGAGGATGCTGCGATGCTGCCAGCATAATATAGCTTGCTTGCCAGCAACATAAAAAACGTGCTGCTCAGAGCGATGATTTTCAAGTAGCTCTGCCGCTAACTAGCTGGCCGCCAGTGACGTGCCGTCGGAGGTCAGTTAGGGGAGGCAGAATCCTCACCGTTAAATAAACGATAACTCTATTACTTTGCTTGATTAGCAATCTGAAGATTGATTAACTAATTTATGAGACTAAACAGCAGAATGGCGTGCCAGTTCCATCCACGACATTATTGCTCAGTGCGTCAAACTTAAAATGCTCACAAGACAGCAAGTTTTTTCATATTTGCTTAGAGGAAGCTAACGCAATGCCATTAACAAGTATTAAAAACTTTCTTATGCGGCGTTCAATGTGTGGTCAATATGTTTACGATAATATTTCCCCCCTTAAGCACGTACTTTTTAATGCCATTTTTAAAAAAATAGGGAGTTTGAGTCTTGTTTCATAATCTGATAAACAAAAGATCAAAACAATATACGGAATTACCAAGAGAGTTGAGATTTTTTCCTAATTAATTATTAAGTAATTAATTATTAATTACTTCCTTGCAGTCTCGAATCAAAGAATAAAGGTAAATTAATCTTTTTGTCACTATCACCTCTTAATCATTACAGGCTTAGTTGACCAGAAAAAAAAAGGTCAAATTGATTGATTGACAATCAGGCATAGTATGTGGAAACAGGTTGACAAAATCTAGCGATAAAAAAGGAGAAGTCACTGCCTACCCTGACCGCATGTCCCTGCTGGCGGCTATAGATGTCAAAGAAAGATATGCACAAGTAACGTTACTGCTGAGCCAGAAACACAAACCAACATTGCTCGCATAACTATCGGTGCAATTGAGCCTTTGTCAAACTTTGACTGAATTGCTAATAATTTTATAAATGCACTAGCTAGCTGGTAAGCAGCCTGGTTAGCATCTTGCACATAGCCTAAAGCAGCTAACATTAACCCTTTTTAAATTTAAATTCTTTTAGTTGGCTAGTTTGAATTGTTGAATATTACAAAACTTCACCATCAACTTCAACTAAATCCACTTACTTTGGCTATAAATGCTGTTTGAAACATTGACAATTCCTCGCAGGCTGGTACGCGACCGATGCACTCATTCAAATGAAATACAGCATAGGATACAGCCGCGTTTTAATGAAGGCGGGGCTAGCAGAGACTGATGTTATGCTCTGATTTGTTTTGCATCTTGGTGCTTTCGCAAAAATGATCTGTAGTCCGCGGCGCTACTGTTAAGGCGCTTTCACACCGGACGCGAAAAGAATTTTTCGCGCGGCAGATTACATTCAAAGTCAACGCAAAGACGCGAATACATGCGAAATGTATTCGCGTCTTTGCACTGACTTTGAATGTAATCTGTCGTGCGAAAAATTTGTTTTGCGTCCGATGTGAAAGCAGCTTTAGTCAAATAAATATTTCAATTCAAACTGAGGTGGCGGAACGCAGTTCTGGACCGTTCCGGCCCACATTAACCCCTGCACATGCAATATCCCTTTGTCATCCAACACCATGGAAAAAACAAAACAACCATCAGTTCAACAGAGGCAGATGGTCATAGATCTTCATAAATCTGGTAATGGCCACAAGAAGATTCGCAAATGATTGAATACGCCACTGAGCACAGTCAGATTATTATTATTAATTATTAAAAATTCTAAAGACATGGAACGGTTGAAAACTTCAAGGGTAGAGGATGCAACTGCATTTTCCCCCCCGGATACTGAGGGGGATGGTGAGAGAAGCAACAAAAATCCCAAGAATCGCTGTGCAGGAATTGCGGGCCTTGGTGGCATCTTGGGGTCACCAGGTTTAAAAAGCACTATCAGGTGTCAGCTCCACAGCCACATGCTCTTCGGAAGGGTTGCCAGAAGAAAGCCTTTTCTGTGCATACAAAAGTGCATACAAGAAGCACCTGATATCCACGGTGAAATATGATGCAGCCCTCAAAATTTGAAAAATCTGCTTAACCAGAAAACAGTTTACGTGGAATTTACCCTGCGTAACCCATAGTTCGGTTCAGCACTGTTTTTTTTTGCGTAACCCATAGGTTTTGCAAACGGGTTACGCCAAAACAGGTTCTGCAAAACAGGTTTTCGCAGAAATAGGTTATGCATTTCAAGCAGGCCTACTGACTTAACACCAGACACTACCATGTATGGACACCAGGCTGTACTGTTTGATTAATTGATTGATTGAGAAAGTGTTTTACTGCATCGGTACTATTTCAGCAATACCGCAGCAACTGCAAGTATCAAAATTTTTTCATTAACTGGTCTAGTGGTACATGTCCTTTAGGAATGAACAGTCCTCAGTTTGTTGTCAGAGCCATTTTCATTTTCCCCTACCTCCAAACTAACATTGTACTGAACACCCATGCTGTTACCCAGTTGGGGTAATTCATACTATGCGCTGTGAATGTTGTAATAAATCCAATTCAACCACTGTCACTGCTTGTGCTCTTTCCTTTAAGAGATTGTTATTTCATTGAAAGACTCAAGAGTTTCAGAGTGTGATTGAAATTGGGATATCGTTCACATTTGTTTGAAAAATATTTTGAGAGTGGTCAAAGACAAGTGCCTTGATTTTTATTAACATTTACTGTGATATAGTGTTACACTTCTATTTCCGTTTTATTTATGAAAAGCAGGGTCTAACTCAAACTGAAATATAAATGACAGGACAAGTTGATTCAAAACAGAAAACTTAAAAAAATTGTTTATTAATTATTATAGAAGAAAAGTATCACAGTGCAATAATTATAAATCAGGAACTCAAACATGCATTGAATAAACCAGGTAACTCAACTGTTAAAGTAAGCACAAATATCTTTTCCAAAAGACTGGACGTTTTCTCCAAATTACAGGCTTGGATCAAATAGTTTAATACACATTACCAGATTTGTTTGAACAATATAATCTTTAAAAATCAGTTAAAGCACAATAAACAATGAACTGTCACAAAACGAAAAAATAATAATAATAATAATAATAATACCCTGTATAGGAAACATTCCTTTGAACATAAGTCATAGTAATTCAACAAGTCAAAGCATAATTATAAATAAGCTGGCTATCTGTCACAAATGATTCAGAAAGTCTGATATCCTCAATAGATATCAATATTGGTCAGTTTTCACAGTATCAAAGACTTGTTTGAACATGTCATAATCTTTAAAATAAGACCAATGAACTCATCACTGTCTCAAAACCAAAATACAATAGTGCAAATGAAACATTTCTTGGAAAAGTATATCATTCAACCAGCCAAAGGTTAAGCATAATTCAGTCAGTGGCAGTATAAAAGAAGAAACAGCCTGTAACAAATGAAGTAAATCTTTCTTAAAACAAATGGGTGATTAAAAACAAGAGTAGAATTCTGATCCACTGATCTAGTGAAGCCATATATTCAACTGCCCTGCATACTGAAGCTAAAAATCACGTCATTATATAAATATACATGGAGAAGACAGAATCAGGCAAGCCGCATAGATTAGTTCCTTATTTCCTTTTCTTTGTTATCCAAAACAAAAAAGGCAGTAATTGAAGACAAACTAAAATCTGATCATCAACTTATTTCACTTCATTTAGAACTAACTGAATATCCACGAGGACAGGGATACTGGAAATTTAATCAAAAGTTACTAGAGGATCAGACATTTGTAGAAAGTACAAAAGAATTTATTACAGATTTTTTTGCACATAATATTGGATCAGCAGACCCTCTTATTGTATGGGATACTTTTAAATGTGTCTTTAGAGGCCACTCGATTCGATTTGCCTCACAAAGAAAAAAACAATTAAGATTAAACGAACAAAAAATAAAAAAAGAAATTGAGAGGCTTACATCACTACTTCACAGCTCAGGAGTAACTCTGGATGTGGCTGATAAACTGGACCAAAAACTAAAAGAATTTGAACAATTAATTTTTGATAGGTCAACAATAATGCATTATAGGAATAAAGCAAAATGGATGGAGAAGGGTGAAAGATGCAATAAATTATTTTTAAGTCTCCAACATAGAAATATAGCAAAAAAAAAAATAGAGATTAAAAAGGAATGATGGGACAATTCTTACTTCACCTATAGATATTATGACTGAAGAAGAGAGATATTTTACAGAGATCTTCTCTTTCCTGTCACCACCTGTTCCACTAAATAACATTGATTGTAATCCATTTTTCCCTCGTAATCAAGTTAAATTATCAGAGGAACAGAAAGAAACTTGCGAGGGTCTAATTACGGAAACTGAACTCTACAATTCAATTATGTCCTTTCAACGGGGTAAAGCACCAGGATTGGATGGTAGTCCAATAGAAGTGTACCAAACTTTCTATGAATAGATTAAAAACCCCCTACTTACAAGTTTTAATTGTTCATATGACAAAGCTATTCTCACAGGGATTCAGCAGGAAAGTGTAATCTCTCTGCTCTTAAAACAAGACGCAAGTGGCCACTATAAAGATCTGGTTCACTTAAAAAACTGGAGACCACTTATTCTTCAGTGCTACGATGCTAAAATATTAGTTAAATGCATAGCATTGCGTATAAAAAATGTCCTGCCTGATATTATACACCATGACCAGTCTGGCTTTATACAAGGATGAAATATTGCAAATAATATAAGACAAATACTTGAAATTATTGAACATTATGATAAAATAAAGAAACCAGGTTTGGTTTTTATAGCAGACTTTGAGAAGGCCTTTGATAAAATAAGATGGGATTTTATTTATCTATGTTTAGAATTTTTTTTTTAATTTTGGTGAGTCTCTAATACAATGGGTTAAAGTTATGTACAATACCTCAGTCTCCAAAATTACAAATAAAGGTGATATTTCAAAACCCATTGCACTTTCACGGGGGGTAAAACAGGGTTGCCCGTTATCACCGTATTTATTTATTATGGCAATAGAAATACTCGCTATAAAAATACGAACAAAAAATAATATCAAAGGCTTGGAAATGCAAGGTCTAAATACAAAAATTTCAATGTACGCTGATGATACAATTTTTCTACTGAGCCCTCATTATACATCGCTACAGAGCCTAACAACAGATCTGGATGACATTTCAAACCTATCTGGACTGAAGCCAAATTATGAGAAATGCCAAATATTGAGGCTTGGTTCCCTGAAAAATCCCAGAAAATGAGAGTGAAATTTCAACTATTAATTTTAATAATAAATAAAGTAAAATTGAAAAAATTCTGCTGCCTTGTAAAGGGAAGCATCTGACTATGGCAAAATAACTTTAATTAACTCATTAGTTGTATCCCAGTTTACATACTTATTTATGGCATTACCAACCCCGAAAGAATCATTCTTCAAAATATATGAACAGAAGATATTCAAATTTATACGGAATGATAAACCTGATAAAATTAAGCGTACATATCTCTACAACGATTATGTATCTGGTGGGCTAAAACTCTTAAACTTTGAAGCTTTAAATCTTTCACTGAAGGCTTCCCTTATTCCAAAATTCTACTTCAATCCAAACTGGTTTTCTAGCAAATTACTTAAAAGTGTCCATCCTATATTTGTTATGAAACCTTAAGGCGCTTCTCTGTGTCTTTATAATCAGCTAAATTTTGTGAGTTATAATGCGTTGTGCAACTGAAGACTAGCTTTAAGGTTATAAATCATCATGAATGCTGAACTTTATACGTTATGCCCAGCCCTTATAATATGTTATAAACCTTGTTAAAAGGCATCATGCATCATTATAAACATTTATAAAGAGTTTTATAATGCATTATGAATGTATTATAATGTGTTATGAATGTGCTCATGATGCATTATAGACATGGCCTTCATAGAAAGTGTTACCAGAATTACTCTTTTGAGCCTCTTTTGAGAGGTGACACACTGCTACAGACATACAGGTCTGGGTGTATTTTAATATCGAGTTGATCCACCTGTCCCCACAGTAATCGGGATTAATGTGCTGAAGACAGTCCTGATGGAGGCAGGACATATGCTCAAGTAGAAAATTCAAAGCTGAATGCAAATCATGTGTATATGTTCTGCCAAGTTTACAATGGAATATCAATTGATTTTATATTTGTATGTCATTTGTTCAATACATAGAATAGCCACTCAAGTTGGTTCTTTATAACACTATCAGTTTGATAGTTTCTTGACCCAAATTGAAATATACACATTTCAATCTGTATTATTGTCTTAATAAATACCACAGAAGTTCTTTGACGAACAGAGCATACTCATATCACCTGTAAATAAAGTGAGCTGCCTAAACTCAATGAGCTACGATGTAACAACCGAAGAAGCGATTGTCCAACCATTTTGTTAATTTCCTTTCAGCCATTGAAATTTTTTTATTACAAATAAAGAACAAACAATATTCTCTCACATGACTATCTCATGAATTTGTACCAACCTGTTTTTTTGGTTTGTTTGCATTGGGCCAACAGAGCGTACATTCTTAAGTGTAGTACCACACATTTAAGAGCCATTCCGCGAGAAAATGGCACTTTTTGAAGAAGTTGAGGAGTTGACCCCCCTGGAATTGAATGAAACTTGGCATATAGGTAGATAAGGGTGTCTCACTGAAAAAGCCAAATTTTTAGGTCCGTATCTCACTTTGCCTGCGGTGGCGCCACCTGGAAGCCACTAAAGTGGCTCAGTTTTGCTGTTGACACCACATTTTATATGAACTATCATGACTTAAGTGTACACAGTACCAAATATGTTATGTTATATGTTACTTTCATCATGACCTTTGACACTTCAAGTCCGGTTAGACATCAGTACCACATCAGCGCCAAGCTGGGTAACTACGTTATTGAGCCAGAATTATTTGAAAAATAACAATAAAAATTGAAAATGGAAATGGGAATAAAATAATATCCCAGACATATACCAATTTAGAATGCTTTTTTATGTGTTTAGTCATAACAAGACCATCATTTTCTGTGAATACTACCTTGGTATCTTGCTGGGTTAGTGCAATGGATGGCCGGAAAGATGGTCGAAATTGATTTTGGTGCATGTTTGCAGTATATTTTCTCACTAACCCAGATATGTACTGTGGTGGTAACTGCCATTTGTTGTGCTTTTGGAACTCTATTTTCAGGAATACCAAGCATTTCTTTGGTATTATCTACAATTTCAAGCTAGATAGAGCCAAAGTTGGAGGAAAACTCAAAAGGGACCATTTCATAACAGATTGTGCCTATGTTTAGGTGGCATTATTTTGTTGACCCAGCAAGATAGCAAATCTAAAGTTCTCTGAGTACATAGTCCCTTTGGGGTACATTACAGCATTTGTAAAATCTCAATGGTAGTATTTTCAGTGTAGATGATATTCAACATCAAAAGTTGGAAAATTTCACCCCCAGGGGCGCTGTAGGTTGGATGCCAATACTGGCTATCCCCAGCAATGTACCAAAGAAATTGTTTTTGAATTGCGATACACACAACTAGTTTTCTCTGAAAATGAAGAGTTTATCTTGGCACTATGCTGGATAGATGGCTATCTGACCAAAGGTGGCACTCTAAGGAGCTAAACTTATACTGACCTAATATTCCATGTTCCCAGACATATAACAAAATTCTGTCTTCTGACATATATAAAGTAAATGCACAGTTATACATAAAATTTGTAATCTCTTTGGTATAAAGCTGGGTTGGTTGTAAATTGGAAAAGAATGCTGGTGGTGATTGTAGCATTGTGTCAACATGTAAGAATCTTACCAGTAGTCAATACAGTGTACAGTTTTGTAGTGTTGGTGTGTTTTCAGAAAATAACAAATGCTCAGCATTTTTCCTTTGCTATTAGAATTAGTGAGCAGGCTTCAGTGTTAACTCTAGGATTTCCAAATGGCAGGGTGCTTTGGTAAGAAAAAGGGCGCAGCAGTCGCGTCGAACGAGTGGTTGTCTTGAAAAAGAGTTCGTAGTAAGCAAGCAGCAGTAGCCTGCCAAGATAAGGGCAGTTCATTTGTAGTGGTAACTTGCATGCCCTCATTCCTAACACCAGCCCATGATGTCTAGCCTACGGGATGCCCGCTGGGTGGGAGAGCGGGATTTCTTTTTCAGACTTCCCATTTTGGTGCATACCAAGATGTGGGTGTTGATGCAACTATTGTGTGCCATATAGGCTGTAGCCAGCTATTTAATTCAGAGAAAGACAAGCTCACTATCAACGGGCCGTAAACTGCCCTGTAGAGACCCAGGATCTAGTGTAGTAGGGCTTGCCTAGGGCTCAACTGGCTCCAAGGGTAACATCGACCCAGATCGAACGAAGAAGGCCTTGGATAGCTGCTCAGGGCCAAGGCCAAGGAGCACCTCTGGCACGCACCACCAGGTGCCGCCCACCCACAGTCCAATTCCAAAAACAGACGGTGGGATAGAGCAAGTCACATGCTGGGTTGATGTCATTTCACTTTGGATAACATGAAAAGTATTAAACAGTTTTAACTTTTGTACTAAACATTCTGTCTTCATGTGCACGGTTGTGTGACTAAGATTCTTTTTCAGAGTTCAAATCAGGCACTGTCATTTTATACAAGTGTATGTATACTGTTGATGCATGTCTGTATACGTACTTATGGTGATACTCCTTTTACATTAGTTGTTTTTTGGCATTTATGTTTTTTTTATTTTTGGACTGATCATGTTTTATAACTTGCTGTACATTTCTGACTGGGCTGTATCCGTACTTGGTAATAACACATATTGTGTGTTTGTAATGCTCACAATCACCACCAGTTTACAACAAATAGAGTTTTATACCAAAGGGATTACAAATTTTATGTATAACTGCATGTACTTCAAATATTTCAAATGGCAGAACTTTGGTATATGTCTGGGAATACGGAATATTAGGTCGGTAGAGCATTAGCTTTTTAAAGCGCCACCTTTAGTCAGAAAGCTATCTATCCAGCATAGTACCACACCAAACTCTTCATTTTCTCAGAAAACTAGCTGTGTGCATCACAATTTAAAAAAAAATTCTTTGGTACATTGCTAGGGATAGCCAGTACTTGTATCCAGCATACAGCGCCCCTGGGGGTGAAATTTTCTGACTTTTGATGTTGAATATCAACTACACTGAAAATATTACCATTGAGATTTTACTAATGCTGTAATGTACCCCAAAGGGACTGTGTATCCAGAGAATTTCAGATCTCTATCTTGCTGGGTAAACAAAATAATGCCGCCTAAACACAGGCACAATCTGCTATGAAATGTCAGCTTGAAAGTGTAGATACTACCAAAGAAATGCTTGGTATTCCTGAAAAAAGAGTTCCAAAAGCACAACAAATGGCATTTACCACCACCACAGTACATACCTGGGTTACTGAGAAAATATACTGCAAACATGCACCAAAATCAATTTCAACCATTTTTCCGGCCGTCCATTGCACTAACCCAGCAAGATACCAAGGTATTATTCGCTGAAAATGATAGTCTTGTTGTGACTAAACACATAATGAAGCATTCTAGATTGGTATATATCTGGGGTATTATTTTATTCCCATTCCTATTTTCAATTTTTACTGTTATTTCTCAAATAATTCTGGCTCAATAACATAGTTACCCAGTTTGGCGCTGATGTGGTGCTGATGTCTTTCCAGGCTTGAAGTATCTAAGGTCATGATAAAAGTATAACATATTTGGTACTGTGTATCCTTAAGTCATGATCGTTGATGTAAAATGTAGTGTTGACAGCAAAACCAAACCACGTTTCTGACTTCCAAGTGGCGTTACCGGCAGGCAAAGTAAGATACGGACCTAAAAATTTGGCTTTTTCCGTGAGACACCCGTATCTACCTATGTGCCAAGTTTCATTCAATTCCAGGGGGGTCAACTGCGCACCAAATGTCAATCTCTCGTGGAATGGCTCTTAAGCAGCTGCTACATATATTTTAGCTTTCAAGTTATTTCTGATGTCAGCTGTGCTCATAAAATCATTAGCATATCAAAGGTATACTGAATAGAATTTTTCAGTTGTGGTTTTGTAAATAACGTTGGCCCCGCCTCCCCAGCTCTGCATCACCAGATGTGCTGCCCTGCAGTGCAGCTCCGTGTCCCACCCTCACATCCTGCGCAGCATTATTGGCTGGGGGCTACACACCCGTTGCGCTAAGGACGACTCCCAGAAACATTGTGCACAAAATAAAAAAAGAATAAATAAGAAGATGGCAGGGTCTCTGGAAATACAGACAGTGCTATACACCTAGCTGGTCATTTGCGATGATTGAGAGGGATTAGTTTTATATGGGTCTATACATTGTTTGTAGGTAAATCCTACTCAGTATACTTTTAAGCTGGCTGTGACATTTGTCATAGGGAAGGGAGTGGTTGCTTTTCGGCAGTAACTGGTTTCTGTTTGGCTGTCATAACCAAAGAAGCTTGATTTGTTTTAGCAGTCATGGATCACCTCATAGAAATAGACGATTGCACAAATGCTGAATGTGTTGAGATCAAGAGATGAAGCTGAAATAAGGGAGAACGGGTAAGATGAGCATAGGGATAAGATGAACCACCCCTTGTTTCTAGGAAACCAGAAATAAAATAAATTATGTGACCACATTCTAAGGAAGAGGAAGGCATTCCTGACGACCTGTGAAGATGGGAAGCACATGGCAAATGTGGTCAGAGAAATATGCTCAAAAATATGATTTTTTGGTCTCAAAGTGAGTTATGTTCAAGTCCAGAGTTAAGGTGATTTCAAGAAAACAACAAAAGAACAATAATTTAAGACATTACATCTCAATTGGTGCTTATGCAAGCTATGATGCGAGGGCTAAACAAAATCATGAATGCTAGCCTAGTTTGATGTGAGAAGCTTTTTTAAAAAAATTGTGGCTATGGGGTAGGATGAGCCAACAGGGCAGGGGCAAGTTGAGCGGCTCAACTTACCCCATATCAACAACACATTCATTTTTTAATTTTATTAGTTATATCTTACAACAATGACTTGTTCTTAAAGAGAACATGCTCCACTCATGACTCCAACAAGAAGCCAACATTTGTCTTAAATTAAAAGGACGAGGCAGTCATACCAATAACGGATGTGGTCCAAAAACTGCCACGTCCATTCACTGTTGGAGGGATGGCACGAAGGGAGAAGCAGTTGGTCTTCCCTTGCAATTTAGAGCAATGGCGCATTGAGTAGGCCTAATGCACTTTTTAAAGTGCAAAAAGATTTCAATTCCTTTGTTAAGTATTTTGCAGTTTTAGTTACAAAGGCTTGTGCCTTCTGTGACCTTAAAAAAGTGCTATTTGCGACATTGCCTAAAATGGCATTTACGTATATATGTTTGTGTTTCTATTTAAAATTCTTAGTTTATGTTTAAATTTATTGACACACAGAAGGCCCAGGGGAAGCTCACCCCTGAAAATTCTGCACAATATTCTGTTATAATTTGGGTGACCGGCTGTTCCAGTTCAGAGACTTGGCTGCTCCTGTTTTCATTTTACTGGGCCTAGGCTGCAGACTGCATTTTTTTTTTAAGTGTGCTAAAGGGATGGAGAGCTAGTGATGATATTGAATGCCATTAGGTGTTATATACTTTTACAAAAGACTTTCAATCACTTTCATTTGTTATAGGCCCATCTGTATTACTCTATCTTTAAACTGTTGTAGGCCTACCCATCTATTAATGCCTGAGCTTGACCTTTGCACTATCAGGACTGTTTTCAGCTCAATATGCTGTTTGTCAAAGGATTCTGTCATTTGTTGAGTAAAATAAGAGTTTAATCGGAGATCTTATTATGGCTTATTTTACCCACACATATGCTCATCTTACCCCATGAACGGGGTAAGTTCAGCCACAAGACCACTTTTTTTTTGAGAGAGTATATCTCTCTACTCATATAAGTTAACTTAAAGGTGTTGGTCTCAAAAGAGGCAGACACTTAACATTTTCACATGGTGTAAAGATTGCTCACTAAAATCTTTCCGACACATCACAATGATGCAAAATGTAAAAAATGGCTCGTCTTACCCCATTCTCCCCTACGGAGAGAAGCAGATTTCATTATCTGCATTATCAGGCTAAGATGATGAGTGCCAATATGCCGTGCATATATTTACAAAAGGAGGTGTGACAAAATTGATTGATCTGGTTTTTGTTCCAGTTTGATTCTTGAGAATTTATAATGCTAAGCAGAAGAACTGGACCAGCTGGCTGATTTGCAGTTATATTCTTTGGAGGGAGGCACATTTCTGTACCGCCAATCACTTTAAAGGCACAGATGTACACAACTGCCTGGTAATGAGAAAACCGTTGAGAGCAGGGAACTTAACATCTTTTATTTGCAGCCATTCCCACTTCAAAATACTACCTCAGGAAATGAATTATCTTTGCTTTAATTTCCATCCTCAGCACATATGTTCGAAGAAGCAGCAGCACATGATAACTGGCATCAACATTCAATATCTGCGACATCGAGGCAAACACAGACTCACGTGGGAGACAAGGAGCAGCTATAAATACCACAGCATACTGAATTTATGCTAAATCACAATTACAACAGGTGCTGCATTCTATAAACACAGGAAATGCATTTGTTTGAACTACAAGTGATTGAAACCGTGACAGAACATTTAAGATTCGCTGGTGCCAAAATCAGCAAGCTGCAGTTCTACGTGACAACATGGACAATTGTGTATGCCTGCATTTGTTTTGGCATATAATTTTACATGTCACTACTGTGATTCATTAATTTGTTTTACAGTTTCACTTTGCTCACCCACGCAATAGCTTGCGTAGTCCTTGAAGCAGATTTTCTTGCTTGAACTCTTCTCAAGCAGCAGGCATACCTAAAGTAGAACTCATTTCCACTGAAATCCAAATTTCAATTTTCCACAGCAGTTCCACAGCAATCCGTTTTCACGGGAATCAGTTCAACATGCAAAGTTTTTTCATTGCTCATCTATCCAGTCCTTTGGTGCCCATGTACAGGACAACACTCTAGTTATTTAAATTCAGGGGAACAGATACAACATGTTCCTACTGGATTTTGCAAAAGCAAAAGACAGTATTTTTTTGGAACAATACTTAAAACAATCCAGGAAGCCCACTGTATACGCTTGATTTCATTCCAACTATTGCAATGGTAGAAAAGAAACAAACTTCCAATTTATCCTAATTATGTTTCTGGGTAAATATCCCTTATAACATGAATAGTCCAGCAAATTAAGAAATTAAGAAAGCACACAGCTCATTCAGGTGTGTGAGCCGCGAATTAGGTAGTTAAGAGACAAGCGCACTCTAATTTCTTCTGAGGCCAAGTCTGAAAACCATGATCAATTTAAAGGAGGAAGTAATCTCATTCTTTTTCCCATGATTGCCTGTGTTACAGCCAGTAGTTATTGATGTTTTCGTAGTTCACTTAAACAATATTTGTTCTGCTGGCAGAGTATAAACCTACCTTATCATCAACCCCCCGAGAGGAAAAAAAAAACAGAAAACTAGAGCCTGTTTTTCTTCTATGCTGTCCTTAAAAAGAACGAGTTGAGCTCCTCCAGCATCAGCAATGTTGACCCAGCGAGCCCATTAGTCAAAGCCTGCAGTGGTCAATAGCCAATTGGTCAGCTACCCCATAGTCAGCCTTCATCCACTCACAGTGTGAGTTCTCACTGGGTTTGTACGAGCTGAGTCAAAGTCTGTGCTCATTGAGATAGTACCTAAATTGAGCAGCTCACATTGAGTCAAAGTTAGTATCTAACCGAGTCTATAACATTGCTGGTTCATAGCTTCTAACCTCTAAGCAAGTTATTTCTGGATCACAGCCTGCAAGGCCAGCACTTTTTCAGCCAGGGTTAGCAACCACGAATTGGTCGCCCATAAGTCAGTCTTCCGATGATAAGTACTTTCAAGTTGACTACCAGCAAGGACCCAATTTGTAAAGGTCAGTGCCTGTCAGATCAGTACCTGTTGAGTCAGTACCTGTTGAATCAGTACCTGATGAGTCATTATCTGCTCCATCAATACTTGTTGAGTCAGTACCTTTGTTTCCCATCACAGGAGGTGGGCCACTCTCAGTAGCAGCAAAGAAAGATCTCCTTGAAGGTCTTCCTCATCTCCTGGCTGCGAAAGGCATAGATGAGCGGGTCAATGACAGAGTTGCACATAATCAGGATGAGGTAAACATTGAAGTGGGACATGAAGCAAATGCAGTAGGGGTTCCGGGGACAGGAGATCATGAGGACCAGGTGTAGAAAGAAAGGCGACCAACAGACCACAAACACGCCCAGCAGGATGGTGAGGGTGATGGCACCCTTCATGTTGGCTCCCTGCCACACTGGGGGACCGCCAGGCAGGGCCGCGATGCGCCTCATGTGCAGGCGTGCCAGCAGGAACATGTGCACATAAAGCGAGGCCATGAGGACCAACATGGCGAAGAAGGTAGTGATAAGGCACACCAGAACACTGGTGCTCTCTGAGTACACGATGAAGAGGACCCCTGACACTGTGCAGCACGCCCAAATGCTGGAGATGATGGCCGTGGCCCGCCGCGTGGTCACAATGTTGTGGTAGCGCAGGGCATAGAAGATGGTGATGTAGCGGTCAACGGCAATGGCAAGCAAGCTGCAGATGGAGGCCAGCAGTGAGCTGCAGATCATGGAGTCGAAGACATTGTCCATGTTCTTGATCAGGCCATCCCTCGTGGCCAGGTGGCCGCCGGTGATCAGCGCCATGACCACTGTCTCTGAGGCGTTGGAGACGCTGACCAACATGTCGGCTACAGCCAGGCTGCAGATGAAGAAATACATGGGCGAGTGCAGGTTCTTGTTCTTGAAAATGGCGCCAACTACCAGGATGTTCTCCAACAGGCTGACAAGGCCCAGGGTGAGAAAGACCTCGGTGGAGACGAGAAGCTGCTCATAGCAGTCAGACGAGCCTTTGGGCCCCTCTCTGGAGCTGCAATTCCTGGGGTGAAGCAGGCCATGATGATGAGTGCGGTTCATCTTGCAGACTTCCGTGCTTCCCTGGCCGTCCAAGCGCTTTGATATCTTGGATAGTTACATGAGGGGTTTCCTCTACAACCATTAGAAAATAATCATGATCCCATACTGCAGAATGATACAACAATCAAAGGGTGGCAGGTAAAGGGAGCTCTAGTCATTAGTAAGCATCCCCATGTCTGCTGTCCATCCTCTGCTCGAGCTGCCTCTTAATCGGCCGAGATCAACCCTTCCCATTCCTCTGCCTTGTGAAGAGAGTCAGGGATAAAGAAAGGGAGAGGCAGCTAGAATGAGAGAAATGGTGAGATGTAGAGGGGTGCTGAGAGCAGTAGGCATAGAGAAGGCAAAGCGGTGTGGAAATATAGAGCAGTGGAGAGGAATAGGGAGGGAGGCAGAAAGAAGAAGGGGAAAGAAAAATGAACAGAGTACAGAAGGAAAGCGGAAAGTCGTGTGGGAATGAAAAGGAATGAAAGTGGATGAATGAAGATTTTCTGCAGTGCTGATGTGGAGCTTGAGAAAGCACAGAGCGATCTCACCGATTTGTCTCACACCGTCTCTATCAATCTCCAGCCTGGCTCCACCCACTGCTTTCGCAATCAGCCAATTGGATGGTGTATTGCAGTGTGGTGGTGGGGAGGAGGGGGGCTGAACACAGAGAACACTTCAAATTGCATTAAAAATCCAAAAACATGATGACGATGTTAGAAATGGTCAATTTACACATTTTCTGTACTATCACTGCGCTCAAAAAAATAACTGCCAAGCCAGATTCATGGAAAAGAGAAATGTATATGTAGTTTAAGGGATAATCCACATTCAAAAATCCATGTTATTGTTACATATAACAGGAAAATGAAAAAAGACATTACGTTCTTTTAATATGCCAAAGAAATGCACTCCTATCATATACAAGGCAAAACATTTCAGCAAGATAAATAGGGAAAGTGCAAATAGTGCAGTATCTGGCCATTCATATGTACATAAATGCTTTGGGTTTTTTTTTTTTTTTTTTTTTTAGGTTTACACAAAAATAATTTTGCACTGAAGACATAAAGTGAATTCAGTAGAGAATAGTTTGAGTAGCTGTTTCATTTTTTTATTCAAATAGCTGAATATCTTTTAACTAAAATAATAATAAGAAATAATCAGAATTTTTCAGGCCCAAATAAGTTTTTTCACTTGAAGGCACAGCCTGACTAACAGCCCTATGACACTGTGCCATCAATAATGACTGCGATATATTGCTTTTCAGCAATGGCAATCAAGAAAAGGATGTTTTTCTGCTGCATAATTTTCAATAGCAGATGATAAAGACTTGGTTGACATTACCAAATTGCCTCAAATAAAGTTCACTTTCTCATTCCTGATGTTCTCGTCACAATATGACTCCCTTTTAAAGGAAAATAACATATTTTATAACATCCGGGTCCAACATCTGACAGAGGGATGCTAAATAAAAAATGTTTTCCCTCTTTTTTGAAGATCTTGTTTATTGTAGGACATTATATTTTCTCTATGGATGGAACAGTTTGACCTGTGGCACTGTGTTTGATCACTGTTACCTGGGTAACAGTACGGCAGTTCGGCTTTATGGCCAAACCACATTCCTCATGCTTTGCTATTAACTGAGATAATGCACTAAAATCATGCAGCCAGCTTTCGTAATGGCTGACGTGAGTCAAGATAATCACAGAGGAAATGCTCATTCTGAGCATCAGGGCATTGCACATCAACTGAAATTATAATCAGTACTTCTCATGAGCCCCATGCTGCGAGTTCATTGGCTCAAATACATGTATTGGCTTTCTTTTTCCCGTTTTGGTTTCCTTAGCCCCATGCTGCGAGTTCATTGGCTCAAATACATGTATTGGCTTTCTTTTTCCCGTTTTGGTTTCCTTACAATTTGTGGTGTCCAAGTTCGAGATCTCTAAATTGGTGGGAGAACTTTGCAAGACTTTTTCTGGTGTCGAGAATGATCTCACACACCTCAATGTTCCAGAGGACCCCAGATCTGGGGGGAGAATGATTCTACTGAGACAACAGTGATATTCGATTAGCTAACCTGGAGGTGCAGCTGCCTTGTTCGTGAAGTCCTGGCTTTGTTCGACATGATGCGCTATCATTGATTGTCTCAATCAATCATGTTATTTGCATCTTGCAGGTGCCATTTTGTTCTCAAAATATGCTTCCAATCCTATACCTTGACTGGACTTTCTGCTTTGGATCACTGAGGTTAAAGTGTAGTTTAATTACATTTACTATTTCATTCTCTTCTTACTCTGTTCTTCAATTCAATTAGCTTTTTTTGGTAGAACAAAACAATACATTTTGTTTACATATCATAAAAATAACATACAGTACAGTAGTCGACAGCTTTTTCAGAGCAGCGCACAATGGGCTTTCGCGCTGCAGGGAAAATTAATGGGGAAGGGAGTGCCGGGATGGGATACATTGCTCAAGCGCCTCCTGTTGGCCAGCCGGGTGCTTGTCAGTAAGATTCTAGGCTTGCTCATGTTCGGGTATCCTCCACCCTTCGTTCTGAACTTGCAAAGTTTCGACCTATGAGTGTAAAGAAGCAGCAGCTGACAGGCGCTTGCTTCGGAGACGAGCCGTGAACTTTCTTCGCTCTCCCGAGTTGGCAACATGGGGTCGCATACGGGCAAGCCTTGTACAAAGTTGTCAAATTGGGCATTCTAGATTCGGGTGGGATTGGAGATGCCAAATTAAAAAAAAAAAAAAAAAAAAACATACAGTACATCAACCTCTCACTTCCAGAGGGGAAAATGGGTAAAATTCTACCTGTTTTGATCAATGTTGCTGAAAGCTCTGTATCTTAAAAAACTACAAATGGCAGCAGTATGGTTCAAAGTTTTTTTGAGAACTGCACCTTTATGGGCAAACAATCACTTTCCACCTAAGTTCAGTTTCTAGTATTTATTTTCATCCACTTATGTATAGAGAACGTCTGAAAATTGAAAATCAAACTTTGGAGATTTTTGTCAACGAGAAACAGCAGCTATTGAGGCAATTACACTAGTCCGGAGTACATGTTTCACGCAAGTCCTCAAAATATTTTAGAAAGAAAGTATGTTGAAATCTTTAATGATTTAGAGCTGTTCTTCAAAAACCTAGTCAAGAGCCCATTTTAGCTTGTTTTTCTTTTTCTTTAATTATTTCTATTTATTTATTTGTTTTATTATATTTTATCTGGTATAACAGAAAGCCCAGTATTTCAAACACTATGTAGGCCAGATGTAATGAAATTCAGTGCACAAAGTAGGGTGCAGTGGCGTAAGGATTGAAGGTGAGGATCGAAATGCAAAGGAAGTGAATATGATTTCTCTGAAGCAAAGCTCCTGTAAAGACTGGGGTCACAACTCACAAACAGAGTAATAATACAAGGATACAACAGGGAATAAAACAGAGATAACTAGCTGTAATAACAGAATCTGCAACACACTGAACAAAGCACAGCTAGTACACTGCCAAGACTTTGCAATGGAATACTGGGAGGAATGGGTATTTATTCACAGATAATGTGCTAATGGAATAATAGGTTACAGGTGACTAATTAACAAACACATGCAGGAGCAGGAGCAGGTCGGTGATCAATATTCGGGTGAGGCTGAGCACTGAAAGGAATGCGAGCAAGAGGTGACACCAGGAATATGGTTCAATATTTTTTTTTCAACTGAGGAAGTCCGTCTTTACCACAAAACAATTAGTATTAACATAAGTTCAGCATCTGATATTGTTTCAACAATGCATGCCCAAGAAAAAAAAAAAAAAAACGAAAGGCTGCTTTCAATCAGGTTGGAAAATTTTTTGCTGATGTGGTTTTAGATAAAATGACACTTCTGTGGGGTTCCCCTATATGTGGACTACATGGGTAAAAAATAATTTCTATATTTCCAACCTAACAGACTAGGCATTATTCTCTTTTTCAGGGGAGCCCCTTTTCATTTGGTTACCAAAGGGTCTTTTAAATGAATGATAATTGGTTTTTTTTAAACACAATTTATTCCTTTGCCCGAGAAAAGTGATAGTATAGAGGAAATATTAACAGATGGCTAAATAAACAGACCAACGCCATTTGGAAATGTCAGTGTTATATTCAGCACAGCATTGTGTATAGCGCACAAATGAGAACTCCAATACATCTCAATGCACTGCACGCATACAGGAAATACAAACCCAGAAGGAATGTTGATTGCTCTGAATGTAACTCAGAATGACTTCTGAGGAAAAACAGACAGGTACTTGTTGCTAAGCGAGGTGTGAATAGGAAGACACTTTCATATCCATAGTTATAATGGGATTGGCTAGAGTCTCAACCAGCCCAGAAAATAAGCCACGGCTCTTCAGGAAAATCACTAGTTATGTTCAGCGATGTTTTAAGTGACTAGGTGTAAACCAATCAAGCTCAACGACAAGTTAAAGTGGGTTTCACACAACATGAAAACTCGATGCTTAATCTGCAGTGTGAATTGACATGCTTCCACTGGTCACCTTCAGAAAATCAAGAATACAAATTGCTTTTCTTGAAGCCCAATTGATTAATCATCTTTCGCAACCAAGTTTCCTGAATGGACCACATCGGAGTTAGTTTAGCAATAACCATTATACATTGCGCTTGACGTCACGCATTTTCGGCTGGGGGTATAAACTCCGCCGTATCTCATATAGATTTCCATTGACAACCACCTACACGTCATTCATTGCAATACCATTTATACGCGATATTTGCACACTTTTGTCAGAAGTTGCAGAGCAACAATGACTTGGAAAGAACGCAATTTGGTGGCGTTTGTTTTATAAAGTTTTAGGGAGTTTAAAAGGTTGAATTACATGATGAATGAAGTGGCTGCATGCATTCACTTTCAATTTGTAATACAACTATAGGCCGCGAACCATACAGCGAGATGTAAATTAAAATTTTAGCGCATGTAAACAGAAAGAGGATGAGCACCTCCAAATCTGAGACCATGGTCCTCTGCCGGAAAAAGGTGTATTGTCCCCTCTGAGTGGGGGTGAGTTGTTACCCCATGTGGGGGAGTTCAAGTATCTTGGGGTCTTGTTCATGAGTGAGGGTAGGATGGAGCGTGAGATTGACAGGCAGATTGGTGCAGCATCTACAGTGATGCGGGCGTTGTACCAGTCTGTCAAGGTTAGGAAGGAGCTGAGCTTAAAAGTGAAGCTTTCGATTTACTGATTACTCTACCTTCCAATCCTCACCTATGGTCACAAGCAGTGGGTAGTGATCGAAAGAACAAAATCATAAATAAAAGTGGCCGAAATGAGCTTTCTCCGCAGGGTGGCTGGGCTGAACCTTAGGGATAGGGTGAGGAGCTTGGACATCCAGGAGAGGATAGGAGTAGAACCGCTGCTCCTCTGCGTGGAGTGGAGTCAGTTGAGGTGGTTTGGGCATCTGGTCCTGATGCCTCCTGGACGCCTCCCTTTAGAGGTTTTCCAAGCATGTCCAACTGGGGGGAGGCCCCGAGGCAGACCCAGGACACGCTGGAGGGATTATATCTCCCGGCTGGCCTAGGAACAGCTTGGGGTCTCCGAGGAAGCGTTGTAGGAAGTAGCTGGGGGCAGGGACACCTGGGTCTCTTTGCTTAGTCTATTACCCCCTGTGACCCGGATCTGGATGAGCAGTGGAAAATGGATGGATGGAATTCGCTAATAAATGAACCATACATGTACTGAGAGGCATGAATAACACATGACGAATACAATGGAGGTGCAGTGCTCATATTTCTAAGTCATTTGCAAATTCCTTTGACAATACAGGAAAAATCACAATGTTTGGGCTATACTGCACAGTCATTTTATGGTTACAAGTCACATCAACATCACCATACATCCAATCATTTTCCAGGGGTATGTATTCACTCAGTAGTAAGTGTGCCCACCTTGCACTGCAATGCATGCCTGAAGTCTGCAAGGTCTTGATAAACAGAATCCTCAAAGGCATGACTGTGGAATGTTTCTCCAATAAAATTGCAATGCCTCTTGAAGTTATGCCGCATTTTGTGAGGGATTCATCTGACGTCAAACACGACATAGCCTGGAATCCATCCATATCAAGTGCTGGTCGCTCCCAACGGTCACTCGCTGGCCTCAGTCGGTAGGCTAGCGTTTGACTTTCAAATATTCACACAAAATTCATGCGAGATCTGTGATTGGCTCACAGTCGCAAGGGTGCCCCGCGCCTTTAGATAGACCTGCGGCGGGTCCTGAATGAATTGATTCCAATGGGGAGAAGTGAATGTGAGCACAGATTATCACCGATTATTTTGCCCCATTGTCACAGAGTTAAAAAGAGGCTCCTCAGAGCCTGTACTCGGGCCGGGTCTAGGCCTGGGCCAATCGCGAAAGCGCGCGCGTGCGTGAGCAAGACAATCGCAACCCGAAAAAAAAAAAAAAAAAGAACAGAGGCAAAACTTAGACTCGTGGCCTACCGGCCCGAGTAAATACTGGACTTATTTTTCACATGCCACTTATCTTCCAAACGTTCTGGTGCTGCAATGGCATTTTTAAGACCAACAGATCAGGAGAAAATAAACTTTGTTCGAGACCTGTGTCTCTTTCAGCAGCAATCACGTAACATCTGGCAATACAGAAATACAGTCTGGACTGCCGCAAACTACGAATTAAACTTTCAAACTGAAATAATGCTTGCGTTTATATGTTCAGGGATACTGTTATTGCCATCAATGTTCAATTGTTTTTAAAGGGAAAAGGAATATATTTGATCGCTATGATCTTGTACTGGATTGATATCAGATATTAAACAAGCGGGGAAAAGCGGCAAAATAAGCGTTGGTCATCCACGTTCAAAATGCCGAAACGTTGTGCAGCAATAGGTTGCAATAATAGGAACAGGCTATCCATCTTCTCTTTTCCGAAGAAAGTAGACAGGCAAGGAATAAATTAGCAACTGTCATATTACATACCAGCTTCATAGGCTTAACCAAGCTGATGTAATCATGCCCTTCAAGCTACAGGTAATGCTAATTACAGTGAAATACGTTATGTAATTTGAGTATTATTTAATTTAGCCTTTATTATACCGGGGAATCCCACTGAAATAAACAAAATGCAGATACGGCCAAACATTATCCTGTTCAAAACCTAACAACCACTCCAAGAGTAAATGCAAGCAAACCACAATCTAATTTTTAAGCTCATGTCAAATAACATTCACGAATGCCATATCTGGCCAGCTAACTCATATTCCTAATGCTGAGTACAGCCGTTAGTTGTGTTGTAAAATGCCTGATGCAGCAAAGTAAAAGGAAATATACACGCAACATGCAGATATAAGATAGATACTTGTATATCCCAACGTTTAATTGCTCACCTACTTAGCTACCACTTCTGACAACAAGATGCGACGGATAACCTGGTCATTCATTCTGCAAATGGCGCAGCGCGATTGGTGGTTCTCGTCAAAAGGTCACCCAATCAGCCAAGAGCAGAAAACATGAATATTTATGTATCCAGTTCATTAGTGACGTAAGGGCTGAACGCTGGCCTACCGACTGAGGCCAGACTATATCAGTGAATGACCGTTGGGAGTGACCAGCACTTGATATGGATGGATTCCAGGCTAACACGACATTCAAGCTCATCCAATAAATGTTCAATGGGATTGAGATCAGGGGACCGTGACGGCCACATCATGATGTCCACGTTGTTCTGCCGCAAAAATTCCCCGATTTAACCTGGCGAAATATGGCCTCGCATTTTCATATTGAAAAATCAACTGATTTCTGCTATGTCCTCTGATCAGTGACATAAGGACTGGCAGTAACACATTGTCAATGTAATGTTGAACATTCAGATTTCCTTCCAGAACAACCAAATCAGAACAAATATTGGCATTAATTGCTCCCCATATCATTACTCCACCTCCTCCAAAATGACCTCTCTCTATCAAACAATCCCTCTCTATCATTCAGGGGTTCAACGGTGAACACAAAGGCAGTCGTCAGGAAAACATTGATCTGAGATTCATCAGAAAAGATGACATGTCTCCACTGTTTGGCCCCTCGATAACCACCTGCAGCTACAGAAGGGTGGCGTGCTAGTCAGTGCGCATGTTTTAAGATCTGTCCACAGTGAGAACATTGACATTGGAGGTTGCGTGCAGCAAGACGACATCTGACAGTACGGACACTGATTGGTCTGCCCCTTATGCCTACCATTGCATTTGCTGTTTCTCATGCACTTCAGAAGCGATTTCTGAGGTGGTTAACCAAGATTGAACAATCTTTTCTTTGTGTGGTCAAACGTGGTGCACCTATACGAGGACAGTCATTAACACCTCGTGTTGTTCAGTGACGCTCAAGAAGCCTCAAAACCGTCAATTAATGGACATAAAAATGAGCTGCGACCTGTGTTTGACTTTAGCCCGCAGTCAGCATTCCAATAACCTGATGTCTTGGGGAATTCTTTTGTCATAGTATTTTTAAGATGAATGGAAATTTTCAAGCAATGTGTGTTTTTAAAGGATCCATGTGCACACATTGCGCGTGCAGTATGAAAATTGAATTATCAGCATGCATTCCAGTCTCATGCATCATTGTTGTGTGTCGGTGATGATGAGCCGTAAACTGAACATTTGCAGAAATAATGAAATCCCACTGTTGTGGTGATGGCCTTCCCCTACAGTATTCAAATGTAAATATCAAAGACATACAATGCTGATTGCACCAATTTTGTAGCAACAGAATGGGTATGCATAATTTTTGCCCCTAAGTATAGTTTCAAAGGGTCGCCTCTTCATATCTAAATTGCAGACAAATCATAAATTTTATCTCAGCAGCTTGAACACATAAAAGCTTATAATCCATCACTTTGAGAACACTGTTCCCCAAAGACAACTCAATATGATTTTTGGACATTCCCCCTCCATAGAGTGCATTATGATCAAAAGATGGAAGGAATGCGGACAAAAAAGGGCAAGGCTTTCAAACACTGAATGCAGATGATTTCCGGTCCCTCAGATATGAGACATAAGAGCTGTAATGGATACTGTGACAAGGGCTTGGAAATTGGTAAACCTATGTCATCAACAACATTTGCAGCTGCATCCACAGATGCAAGTTAAAGCTTTACTATGCTATGCAAAAGCCATACATCAACATTGTCCAAAAGTGCTGCTTCATTCTCTGGGCTTGATGTCATCTGAGATGGACAGCAGAACAATGAAAGTGAGTTTTGTGGTCTAATGAGTCAATATTCCAAGTTGTTTTTGCAAAAAAAAAAAAAAAAAGCCACAGTGTTCTGACCAAATATTGCAGGGGTAACCCAAGCTGTTATCAGCATCAGGTCCAAAAAGTCAGCCTCTGTCACTGTATGGGGGTGTCAGTGCACATAACATGGGTGACTTGCACATTTATGAGGGCACCATTAATGCAATAAAGTGTGAATTTTAGAGCAACATACATGGCCATTTAGACGTTTTCTGTCCTTGGGATGTCCCTGCATCTTCGAGCAAGACAATACCAAACCGAATTCATCGCAGATTACAAATGCCTGGCTGCAGAAAGTGTGGGTGCTATATTGGCCTGCCTGCAGTCCTGATCTGTCTCTGATTTAGAAAGTATCGAGTAATATTAAGTTAAATACATGGCAACTGAGGCCATGTATAATTGCACAGTTGTCAACCTTCACAATGGAGGAAAATTCTGCTTGCAAGACTTGACCAACTTGATCTTCAGATCACAAACCTTTAATGGGTGAGCTTAAGAGACATGGTTATGTTACATGATGTAAACAGTCAACTGTGCCAACTTTCTGGACTCATTTGGACACTGTATCCAAATGAGTCCAGAAAGTTGGCACAGTTGACTGTTTACCATCTGAACTGAACTGAAAAGACTGAAGATAGTACAACAACATATTATTTGATGTTCTTCCTTGAATTTAATTACTTACTCAAAAGAGCATCAAATAATATGTAGCTGTACTGTCTTCAGTATAGCAGTGGGTGAATGGACTAGCCCTTTTTGAATATATTTACATTTTTGACAACGTGTCAACTTTTTTTGGAATTGTGGTTGCACATGCACACAAATGTATGCAGGGATTGAGATAACCTTTTGACCCAGTAGCAAGAGAATTTTCAAACTTAGTTGCCAACCAGGAATTTCACCATCCTAAAGCACCCCCAGTGCTGCAAACTTAACAGACTCCCATGTTTGAAAAACACAAATGTGTCAACTTTGCTGTCCTCAAGTGTTCATTTTTTATCCATGCCGATAATAGAGTACGAAAGTGATCACGTCACGCTGGTGTCGGAGGTAAAATTTCCAATTCATTTTACCCCTAGATGTTTTTCTCAGTTCACTTTTGAAGGACTTTCAGTTGTTTTCCAGCCTCCATCGATTTCGAGATTTTACGTCATATTTCTGAGTAACAAAAAATGTTGCTTTTTTTGACCAGAGTCAGCTACAATTTAATCATTTTAAATTTTCGCCAACATGCTAATCCTATTTGAAGTCTAAAAACTACACGTCCCATGATCCTCCTGATTCCCGGGCAGAACTAGTTTAATGCTGCGTTTGAATGTTCACCAGAACAAGCGGAACAAGGTGATTTCAATGTTTGAATGTTTTCACAAGTCGTGAACTGGAGATTTTTTTAGCGGATCTGTCTTCACCGGTTGTTGATAAAACATGGCGGCGGGCGCTTCTATGGATAACTCTGTTCATGGTAAAATTACAAAATTAGTGAATGTACATATATTTATAGGAGTAGGTTTTTTTTATATTTTGATACCTTGTAACTATTGAATCAATTTGATTCAATTTTCAGTCAGGCTATTGCATGTCCGGGCACTTGTGCAGCTTGTAGCACTGTATATTGTGTATCATTATGATTATCATAACACATCATTCGACGCGTTACAAAAATTTCCTTGAATACGAAATGTTTAAGTGATAACAGATTACAATAATACAAAGCCAGAGTGCATGAAGTGTTTGACACTTTCGAGCTTCCCAAAAAGTTGTAAATATATAAAAATTATTTTGCAAATGCATTTGGACCTATTGCACATTTTTAATTAAATATTAGGCCTTTATATTACTCAAGAACAATACATGATTACAACAGTGGCCATGTTATTCTTCATGTGCTCTCCGTGTTTATTAGAACACCAAGACATAATAATGTATATAGCCTCTTCATTAAAAGTTCCCTGAATTCTTTTTTTCTGTGTTTGTGCCAGGTTTCCCACATTCGAAAAAAAAATATGAGCAGTCTAATGGAGCGTAGAAGATTTCTAAATGAGCGACGCCACAAAAATAAATGTGTTATTTGTAGAGCTGCAGTCCGAGCGATTGATGCTTATAAACTTGACAATAATTGTGACAGTGTGGTGAAAGTAGGAGAGGAACTCCTGGCTGTTGTGTGATATATGCGAGTCATACCAGCACGCTCAGTGTTACAGAAAGCTTCATAAAATTTCTGAACAAGAACTCCGGGTCGACATAGAACAAATCAAGAGGTTTAATTTTGTGTGAGGACCATGTCCAGTGGAAAAGCCTGTGTAGCAGGTAGATCTTGACAAAAAAAATCTAAACTATTGCTGTAATGCTATGTAATCTGTTTCAAGCTAAACATGTTCAATGCACATTAAATGCATCAGATGACTTACACTTTTTCGTACCTGTACATGTGTTGGTGTTATAGTCAAATTGATTTACTTTGATATATTGATAATATTACCACACGGTATTACTTGAATGATCCTGATTTTCTTTATCGCTTCAGTGTATGAAACTGATGATGGTTTCTTCTGCGACAAAGAGCTTCAAGTTCCATTTGATGGCGATGTCTACAAACTCCTAGGGTCAGACCAATGTTTCCTTGACGAGAATTTGACTCAACCGTGCATCGTCGTTCGGGTTGGTATTTTTTTTTTTTTTAATTTGGTACTACTATCAGCATGGTCCCCATTTTTAATGAATGGGACGTAACACAATTCACTTGAACATATTTTTCAATCAATAATTACTGGTAAAAATTTTCTACATTTATCACATTTAGCACTGTTTATGTTTAATTGAGGTTCAAGTTTCTCAAATCAAACATGGCCATTGACACGGCCAAGGAAAAACTGACTGCAAAATTACTAGTATGAACAGTTACATGTTTTACATTTGTCTTTTTACATTTCACTGATTTATGTTTACTTGAAGTTCAAGTTTCTTTGAGTAATACTGATATTATGATATATAACTGAGTGTCGGTCGATCAGGTTTAAAGAGTTTCTGACAGTACTACTACTACAACCAATTTTTCATGATGAATACTGTCAAATACAGCTGATGACAAATCCCTTCAGCTCTTGTTTTTTTTTCACATAAAAAAGGTTTATGATGGCAAATTATTCAGCCATTTTAGTGTTACATCTACATCTATGTTTCTGTTAGATAATATTGCGCATCTTTGTAAAATGAAAATTTATAAATAAAATATTGAAAGAAAGATAATATTGATGATATTTATGATATCATGCGCAGTGCTTCTACTGACGTTGAACTTATCAAATAGTTCTCTGAATGAGATGGTGTTGGCCATGTACCATAGAAACATTATAGCTTTATGTTCAACTGGAATTGGAGCCATTCCACCCGTCAGACCTTCATGATCATTGTGTCCAACTGACACCAAAAGTCGCGTGAAATATTCCAACTGTTCCTAATTAAATCTGATGTGACCTTGCAGAGTGAAGTCGTCCATATGCATAAATAAGTCGCATGCAATTCCAGTTTCTATCACTGGTCTCCGTAATTGTCGTCTTTTCTTCAGTAGCAGCATCCTGAAACGTAAAATTAAAACATAATAAAAGCCAAAAATTGAAGACATGCGATGGTGATTTATTAAATATCAACAATATTCAGTGAATAAATTAATCATTTTTCTCAAACCAAGAAAGTATTTTGGAATAAATTTACATGACCGCGCTATGCAACCACTACCAACTATAAAATGATCAGTACAAAGGGTGAGCGATAATGACAGTATCAGTATATTATTTTAAAAAAAGATAGTTAAAAATCGTTCCGAAACAAACCTCATTTGTTCTATTTTCCTCCTTCGAACCATTATCATGAACACATTGTAAAACAATTGTGCAGCAATGTTGCAGATTGATCAGCAAATGCCAATTGTGGCGATAACCTTCTTTCGATCAACAGGCGCCATCTTGAAACTGGTGAAAACCATTCGAACGTCCATCTGATTTTCCCTCATTGTTCACGGGTTAGCTGGTACCATTTTCACCACTTACACCGGTACCATTCGAATGCAACATAAAATGAGTTAGTAATTACCTGCACCTTGCCAATTGCCATAGCCATTTGTTTGCTTAGCTTGATGAGACTGTGAATTCGTCAGCCACTCTAAGCTCTACTTAGTTATATTTATATCCCCGAAATACGAGTTTCGGGGATATCAAGGTTTTGTCCCACCCGCCGCCTCCGCTGAGTCCGCAGATTTTAGCCATTAGCGCGAAAACTCAGAAAATACTTTACATTGGCTTCTCATTTTTAGCATTTGGGTAGATATGGTAGAGAGGATGAACTGATTAGATTTTGGGCAAGTATGCACTCCTAGGTTTGCCTCCAGGTGGCACTATATATTGAAAAAATCAGTTTTTTAACCATATCTCTGGAACAATTACTTACACAGACCTCAAATTTGCCTCATATTGTAAGTCTAGTAAAGGGGAATCTAATAAAGGGGGCTTCGAGGATTAGGGAATTCCGGGGATATACCCCTTGCTGTCGGCCGCCAACAGCGTAGGCCTAGTTACTTGCTAGATATCAAGTTTTACAACTAGCACCAATTTACTTTAATAGCCAAGCATCTTTGACCATCATTTGTTTAGTTAAAAACTCGCTAGCTAGCTAGCAAACGAGCTAATCAGCTTTGTCAACACATAACTGACCGAGCTACGTAGCTAATTCAGGTCTGCTTGCTCATCTAACGCTAGTTAAGTGCCGAATAATCGCAATTCATTGTTTTTAGCAATTAATATTCACCATGTGAGGCAAGCCAAGCAAGCAAACTAACTTTTAGCAGGCTTACTTAGCCAGCAAACTAGTTTACCGAGTTCGGTGGCTGACTAATGTCATTTTAGGTGGCAATATGTAAATGCCAACTCAGGAAATTTACCTGGCTCGACGCTAACTAAGTAGCCAAATAATAGCTATTCACCATTTTTATTGACTATGGCAATTTAAGGCACTGATCGGCTACCGTCGTTGTACGTTGTGAACGTTTGCTGAAACTGAGGTACCCCATTGGCTGGGAACAAATCACGGGGTACTCGCCAGCTTATGCAACAGATATGTAGTTCACAGAAGTGTACTACATACTGGACTACAAGTGCAAAAGCATATATTTTCTGGCAATAAACAATGAATTTGATGTGATCATTTGTATCTGTGTACCCCATTGTTAATCTCGGAGAGAGGCGGCTCATAAAATTAAAACGAGTTTGAGCAATGCCAGAAAGTGTCCAAACCCCATTATAAATTCCCATAGGGATTTTACTTCTGACACCAGAAGCTAAGTGGCTGTGACGTCATCACTTTAATACTCTATAGCAACAAAATATTGTACTCAAACACAACAACTTTGGAAAACACTAGCAAAATTCAGGAAACAGGTCATATGCACCAAAGAAAAATTTTGGTTGTCATTTCAACTATACTAAGGGCCCTATTTTGACAACCTAAACGCAGTTGGCGAACAGCTCATGATATGAGCTCATGGGATTAAAACTGGGCCTGTCGAACTCCATTTTGGTAACTTTGTGACAGGAGGCAATAGTGCAGCTGTCTGTGGCTTTGTTGTCAAGAGGGTCGGACGAAGACAAATCAAATACCTGTGGGTGTGGTGGGGGTAGGGCTCCATTAAGGCCAATCAGATAGGCGCTGTCATTCCCTTTAAAACCAGTGCGTTAATGCTATTGCGACAGGCAATTTCGTCAGGTGAAGAATCTTGCATTACCTCTGTCTCCTTCGGTCCCCGGAGAACCATGCTGCATTGCTGTAATGTGTTGAACCATTTTGGGGGTATAGTGGTTTGTTCACCAGGTAATGCATTTTGTCCAAAAATGTGTGCGATCTTAGCCATATTTAAGTCGGCACTTGTGGTATCAAAACAAGAACGAGACTGAATTTAATTATTTTTATTTCTACCACATGAAGAAACTATTCACATGTATAAAAAGAAACCTGTACTATCCCCTTACCATAAGACCTGACGACCATGACGACCATCTTGTAGCCATTATTTATTGGGTACATAACAAAAATAACAATGGCAAGGAAATACAAGGATTTTGTGAACAGCTCTGCTGGCTGCGGTTCAGTCCCATGAAACTATCACAGAACAACAGTGATTGCATTTAAAGATGGTTTAAGTGAATCAAAATGCAAACCAAGTCGGTGACATGAAAACTGCGCAACACCAGCTTTGTGCATTGGCACACCCTCTGTTGCGCAGTCCAACCCCTTGAAACACAAACGCTTTTATTTTAGAGCAGGAAGCTACCTAACTGGGAAAAGGTTGATAAATATGACCTCTTTGCACCCTGATGAAGGCCTGAGTGCTGAAACGCATTGGTCTTTTTTATATTTTTATATCTATCCATGTCCTAATAAAGGCTTTTTAACTTTTTTCACTTGGAACAGTGTGCCTTGGCTTCCTCTCTCTGTGTGCCGTTCATTTTTTTACATACAACTTTCAAGAAAGACAACACACTTAAGAGATTTTTCTTCTGATAAATATGACGTTTGCGACAGACAAAACTGTGCATAACATTATTGCCGCATGCGTTCCCATTTGTGAAGGCATGAAAATTGAGCCCTATGTGTGTATCATCTTATCAAATAATTGTGATTGGAATCCTCAGTTGGCTTTTGTTTGCATATGTTTAATTTAATTACAAGTTTACCACACATCCGAATGGAAATCAATTACTTACCTATAAGCACGCCTATATGTAGGCCAATGAATATACTGGCAACTCATTTGAACTCACAGAGGATTACATTGCCAGGTAAGTTGTATGCTGAATTTTTACTCGCTGTGTCACATTCTCAGCTGTCCTTTTTAGGAGAAGTGTTCTTTTATGAGCCACTCATATGCAAGCTCTAAGGGACAGCTCAGAAACTGTCTTCAGAAAGATGTTAAACAATCCTCTTTCAACACTGTCGATGAACTTACATTAATCTGACAGTTTACTATACTAAATAACTCAACAGTTGGCAACTTCATTCATATTTGCTGCAGTTACATTTGTTTATCCAAACATATCTAATATTTCTTTTTATGTCAGTTGGCTTGAATTAGTAAATTTTATTGAATCAACCTGTGTTATTAGCCCAAAATTGTATTTGTAACTTTAGATAAATAGTCTAATTAGAACCTACCAATTAGATAGAACCTACCTGATTGTCAACATGCATGGCCAAAAAAGTAAAAATATCCCTACCTGTTTGACTTAATGTTGTCGAGCTTGGGTTTTAGCCACATACTAATATAAGAAAATATAACATTATACACATACTAATATAAGCATATGGTTTGTCTTTTATGAGCATTTCATTTGGGAAAATCAAACATACCATTTCTTTTTTTAAATGGTTGACTTTAAAGGTTTTAAATAATTTTGTAAGTGCTACCAATGGACTTAGGACAAAGAAACTTCACATTTGCCTAGTCTCATGTTTATTTACCCATGGTTCCCACCTATCACTCTCAGCTGTCAACACTGGCATTAAATGGCTGACATAGCTTCATATGAATTGAATTTCTCTTAGTCTGAACTGGCCCTCTCCAACTTTATAAGCTCATCAGTTCATACTTGTGGCCCTGAATTAAACGGTACCAAGTAATGAAATTCATGTTTTCCCTTGCCCCCCCTGGCCTTGTCCTCCCTCTGCCAAAAACATCACAAAAATTTTTTTGAATCAGATTGTCTGTGTTGCTTGCTGTGGCTCCCCGAGGAAATAATGCATTTGCACAAGCTGTTTTGAATCGGCGACCTCATTGATGTCATAGGGATATTAATTTGCATAGTGCAGCCCAGTATAGGCAGGTTTTGGCCACAGCCAATCACAGCATCATTTTAATTTCACTGACTCACCACAACAAAGCAGAGGGAGGAACAAATCATGAAGGCACGAAAAAACTCTTGAGTTCATAGCACATGATATTTTCATTGAGTGAGTACGATCAAATAAGATCCAGAATCAGATAGCTCCTGTGTCTAAACTTATGTTGCAAATTGACATTTTTTGAGTATTAAGTCCTCATGAAACAGTTGGCAGCATGCTATTTGATTTATAGAAGTTAAGTTTTATTTTAAATAAAAAATCTGTATAACTTTAATAAATAATCCGTAAGCTGTAGAAAAAAAAAAAATCCAAATAACTTACGGGCATGCCATATAAGTCTGAGCGGCCTAGTGGTACGAACCTTGCCTCGTGATCAACAAGTAGCTGGTTCAAGCACCGCTGAGGATGGATGTCTAGTTGAGGTGATCTAATGTAGAAATAATGTCTTCAAGAGTATCCTTGGGAAAATGAAATTGATGTTCCTGATGTGAGGACAATGAGGTGATGGTCATAAGCTTTTAGCTGCCACCTATGGACAGATTTGCACCAATCGAAGAAATTATAATCTGTACATCCATATGGTCCTCCCCACCAAATTTCACACTGATCCCTTCAGTGGTTCGGCAGAAGAAGATCAAAGCTAAGGCAGACGCCGACGCTGCCATGTGGTTGCATGAGCTTTTTTTGGTCCATTTGACCAAGTGAGCTAATAAAAAGGAGCATAATAGGTGCGCTTTAAGTTAAGCGGGTGTAAAATTTTTGCGAGCGAGTTAGCCATGTAAATCATGGTGTTATACAGCCCGTTTTTCATGTAGCACTGTAATTAGTTTGCTGGCTACTGTAGAATTAAAATTATGCTGGCAGGGTAGGAATAATATTAGGTATTAGGATTACAACAAGTTTGCAACATTTTCTGAACTGATCCTCCGTTTACAAGCAGCACTGGCAGACTGATAGTAGGTTATAATGTTAGCTTTTTGGTTGTGTCCTTTTTAATTGACCCCAATATTGTGATGACAATCAAGTATGATTTCACCTTGTGACTATGTTGCTGTCATTTCCAGTATTCATTGTGGAGTGTCAGGTACTTTTGATGTGTTGTCATATTCACTGTTTGACATGAAAAATGCAGCACACAGGATGGATGCTGAGCCAGTGGAAGTGCTTTTGCCTGAAAATAACCTCTCAGTTTGAGGCAGCCACGTGTGAAAAACATGTAGCAGAACAATATCCGTATGCCTTCTTCACAGGCACTAACATCAGATGACTTTGACATTACGAATCCCTCTCCGGTGTTACAGAATGGTAATTGATATGGCATATCCTTGTATGGTTTTTCATTTGATGGACACTTCTAAAATGTCAGCATAGAACAGCTCTTTCTTGGATGAGTGGGGTAAGATGAGCCAGTGGTTAAGTTCACCCACCCCTTGTATCTAAGCAACTGTGCAGATTTGTTGTTATGTGACCACAAATTCAGGAGCACCCACCATTTCTGCTTGGCTGTGGTGGAGGAAAACAGTTGGGAGAAGCGAAAGATCTTTTTTACAAAACAGATTTTTGCTCATAGAAGTAAATTTTCTGCATGTTAGGCATTATGGCTGTTATTTCAAAGCAAACTTTCACGCATTTGGCGTTAATTTTAGTGGCATATTCACGCTCCCACGCTGTAGTCAGCAATTATTCAATTAGCGCGCATGTAAGAGATTCTCAGGCGGAATTGAAATCCTTGTGCATGGAGATTTATCAGTTTCACATGCGTTGCGGTGGATTTCACCACTAGAAACATGGAAATCAATTATGACTCCGGACTTCTCACGCTTTTCTTTACTTAGGGGTTGGAGGCAATGGAATTGCATAAAAACGCTTCAAATGGTCTTATTTCATTTAAAAAATTTGAACGATCATGAGACACATGCATTGCATTGATTGAATAATTGCTGACTACAGCACGGGAACGTGAATATGCGACTAATGTCGGGATCAGACTACATGATTTCAGCCTGATTTTAGCCCGAGCTGAAAGTCTTAGGGCGTCGGGCGGGGTCGGAAATGATGAATGGTCATCGTGGGCTAAGATTGATCGTTTTGTGCCGTGTAGTGTGCCATAGTGGACGACAACCGTCGTAGCATCTGCAATGCCTCACGACGCCCCGACAGAAAGTCTAGCATGTTTAATTTTTTTCTTCATCTTCCACTACGGGTTGCGTCGCTGACTAATAGGGGCATAGCTGACAGCGCTCTGCTGGAAGAGATGAAGCCGCAGCGCGCACATTTGTAAACATAGCCCAGAGAAAGAAGAGTGATGCTGTTATAGCAAGGTGGAGCAGTGAAACGAAGGAAAGATTCGTCGTCCTATGGCAACAACATCCGTGCTTTCTTGATATTTCCTCTAGGGCTATATTATGACGGAGAGAAGCTAATATCTGGCAAGTAATAGCTGAGACACTTCAGCAAACCGGCAAATACTGCCAGTAGCATTAAGCTGGCAACACAATAAAGCTAATATCTGGCGAGTAATAGCCGAGACCCTTCAGGAAACCGGCAAATACTGCCAGTAGCATTAAGCTGGCAACACAGTGATAACGTTTAGGTTTGTATACTCAGTATTTCAGTTTCTGACGGAGGTATTGAAGCACTCTGGTAATGCAGTAACTCATGTAAGCAACACTAACCGATTAACCCATTAATGACCACTGTCCCATTTTTGGGATGCAGCACATTTTAACCTCTGTAACCCAAGTGACTGTGTTACTGACACTAAGCTACTGTAGGTGAATCAAGGGAAGTAACTCGCATCCAGGAAAAGTGCATGAGAGTGGTTTCCCTGTACAGCAGGGGTGGGGGTCGCCATTTGCATAAATTTCACGAATCTGTAACAGCACTATGCGATGCTCTAAGATGTGAGTGTGCCATTTTTTTTCTGAGACCAATTTTTATACAACACAAAGAACAACAATGGGAGATTTTAGTATTATCCAAATATGTTTTGCTCAGAATGATGATTTTTTTAATGCTTTCAATGACCTGCGTACACTTGTAATGGGACATACATATTTGGGGTGCTCGGTGACAAAAAAATTATTTTTCACCAGAATTTAAGCATTACACATTCATTATACACTGCATCTGATAATAAAATGCAACTTTTACTTTGAATAGAAATTTGGGCATTAATGGGTTAAGCCCTTTTTCCAGTTATGATAAACCCTAATAAGATAGCTGGATTACGCCAATAACAACATAAATATTTCGGCTTGTTTATACCTTACCCTGGTTACTACTGTCTATACACGCTCTGAAAAGACATAGTTTTTAAGGAATTATGGGGAAGGTTACACGTAATTCCTTGAAAAATACAGCGCACATTGTGACAGACTGCAAATGACAGTTGGTCGTGTAGCATCATGTAGAATGGCACTTCTCTCGGCCACGTCACGGAAAGAATTTATAACTCTATAATCCCTTAATCTGACATAGAGATCTTTAGAACAGACAAAAACATTGTGTAGTCTGATCCCGGGATAAAAGTCACGCCGAATGCGTGAGATTTGGCAGCCCTGGTTATAGATGTTGATGATTTGCCATAGTATAAAACCATGTGAATTATTTACCCAAAGATTTGGCTGAATTGCTCAACAAGGTAGTTTTTTCTTTCCCCTTAAATGGGGCTAGGGGGCAAAGTGAGACAAAAGGCGTGAGGTAGAGAAGTTGGTGCACCATGGACAATGCCAGTAAAATCAAAAAGGACTGATGTGAAAAGTCCACTCTCCCTCTACTATGTTGAAAATCATACAATAACACATTATCTGTTGCTCTATCTGGTAAATTGTAAATTTAAACATTTCAATTTGCTGATGGTAAAAAAACAAAAAAAATCCAAAAAAGTTTGCAAAATCAACTGTTTACTACTGTATAACTTCACTATTAAGCGTTTAGGCACTGAAGATTTCAATCGGTTAAGTCCTGCAAGCAGAATGTTTTACTCCAATTTTCCATTATGCTGGTCCTCTGTAGCACAAATTTATGAGGATTTCATTTTTTATATGTTTTGCTTCATGATGTGTTATACATTCCCAATCGTAGACAGACTGCAACTGCAGGTAGGCCAATGTAGCATGTACACTCTTTGTTATGCAGCCATGCACCTGTAATCTGTGCTGAACATGGTTTGGTGTCAGGGTGTCTGCTTGAACTGTTTTGAGTAAATGCCCATACTGGCCAATTCTGGTGCTACCAGCCAAGTGCTGTTTGTTGTGTTTGGTCATGTGTCTTATTTCCCTGCCCTTATTTGGTCACTTCTTGTTCTGTCCTCCATTTTGTGTGCACCTGCTTTGTATTATGACCAATTCACCTGTGTATTTAGTCTCATGCTGTCCTGACCCCACTTGTCAGTCCGTCATAGTTATTTCTGTGAACTGCAACACCTCTGTGCAAACCGTCTCAGTTAACCTGGAGTTTAAAGGGGACCTATGATGCTGATCCTTCTTTTAATACATATTAGTAATGTTATAATGTTAGTTGTCCATACTCAACCACTGAAAAGTTTCTAAACATAAGATACAAGGCTTTTGCCGTAATCCAAGAACATGATTTCATGAACGTGATTTCCTCTCTGAACAGCTCCTCCCGAGATCTTTGCGAGATCTGGGCAAAACCTGACGTCAGGTTGTGCCGTCCAATTAGTACAGACCTAGCCAGAGCCAATCACAGCGTTGGACCTGCCGACACCAGACACTATTCTAACAGGCACTAACAACGGCAGATCATACTATGCCTTAGTAGCGTCGACACTTTTGGAAATACAAAAGAAGAACCAAATATCATTTGAGGTGCAGTTTTGTCAGTATCTCTCCCAAAGCTGCTTGTCCGTTTACTTTTGGACGCGAAGAAAAACAATTATTTCTCTTCCAAAAAGAGGATGCCACCAGAAATCAATGGGTAGCTTTTTTTTTGTTTGCTGGCAGCAAACAGCCACGCCAAAGGGAACGTTAGCTGATTGCGCTCAGCATTTCACCAAAGACAGCTTTATCAATAAAGGATAATTCGACACAGGATAAGCGTTTCAGCTGCTTCTCAAACCTGAAGCCGCTGCATCGATCAAGCGCTCGGAGCCACAAGCTGTAAGTAACGATATAACAGCAAATATTGTAAGTGAAGCTAACGTGTTACGGTTGGCTAGCAGGACTGCTAGCGATAGTTAGCACTAACAATTGGCCTCAAACACAGGCTTTGTAAAATATCGGAAGATACAGCCTGTATCGGTCGCGACTGTCCGTGACTCACAGACACAGAAGCTCTAAGTTGCTTTTACTGCATAAGCCAACCTGAGATGATAGCCAGTTGATTGTGGCTGTAGCACAGCGGCTAACGTAGCCATGTTACTGTTGCTAATGTTTGTGTCCTAAATATGCAAGAGTGATATCGGGAAATTCTACAGAAGGTGTGTGATCATAAACCTCATTTGAAGCTAACTTTTAATACTTGTTTGTAATTTGGATGCTTGGTACAACTGTTCACAGTAACAGAACTTGCCGTCTGTAAAACCTGTATTGCAAGGGTTTGTCTCTGTGGTTGTTATGACCGCTCGGTTACCAGCTACTGCATGTTAGTTTTGTGCCGTGCTAATTATAAATGCTCCTGGTTAACTTATATGCAGTAATTCTGATTGGTATGCTTGTGTTACTTCGTAAGCATCAATGTGGCAGTTTCATCATAACGTTGCCCGATTGTAGCCACTACAGTTAGTGATCGCTTCACTTATCCATGACCGGGATCAGCCGGATACTTCACAAATGTCTGAGCAAGCTCTCTGGTGCTACCGTGAAAGCAATGCGAAACGCAGAAGCTCTACCGGTTTACAAATGATTTCTCTGCACTACCGTGACATAAGTTCATCCCCCTTTAGAAATTGTTGTGGCTAATAAAAAGCCGAAAAAGGCGGAGATCAAATAGGTAATTCTTTCCTGTAGAAGTGATCGATTCGCTGGCTCCACATAAGCAACTTGTCCACGCTAATGGAACTTACGGTCTGCAAAACCTGTATTATGTTCATAACATAACCGAGCTCTCTCTAGCTGTCCCGTACTATCCATAAAGCTGCTTTCGCATCGGACACGAAACAAATTATTCGCGGGACAGATTAGCCTACATTCAAAGTCAATGCAAAGACGCGAATACACGCGTTAAGGGCGCGTTAAGCAGCTTTCACACCGGACACAAAACAAATTTTTTGCGCGACAGATTACATTCAAAGTCATGACCGCTTATCAGCTACTGCATGTTAGTTCCCCTGCTCTGCTAATTAAAAATGCTCCTGGTTAACTTATATGCAATAATTCTGATCGGTATGCTTGTGTTACTTTGGTAAGCATCAATGTGAGAGTTTCATCATAACGTTGCCTGATTGTAGCCACTACAGTTGAAGCTAACCGGAGAGGTGCTGTATGTGTCTGCCGAGTTGGGCTGCAGTTAGACCAGACTTAGGTTTTGCAGAGCTTGGGGTGCGTTTTTGGGTGCTTGTGGAACGATCGCTTTACTTATCCATGACCGAGGTCAGCCTGATATATCTCCAATGTCTGGGCAAGCTCTCTGATGCTACCGGTGAAAGCAATAAGGAAGCGCACAGGCTATAACGTGTTCGGTGTGTAACAAACGATTTCTCTGCATTGCCATCGATTGAATATTAAATTCTTTCCCGTAAAACTGATCGATTCGCTAGCTCCACATAAGCAACGGTTCACGCAAACGGAACGAACTACCGGTCTGTAAAACCTGTACTATGTTTATGACATAACCGGAGCTCTATCTCGCTCTCGGCACTATCCATAACTCACCCATTTTCCGCGAGGAAAAGCTGGTCATTCCGAAGCAATAAGTAAACCATTACCACGGGCAATTTCCGAAAAGGCCGTTTAGCCTGGAGCTTTCTCCCCTCCGTCATATACCAGCGCAGAAGCTGTTCGTTTCTCCACGCTAACAACACACCACAGCTATGCACACGAACCAGCAGGTCCTAATACACACCGAAGCAGTCCATAAGCTGTTGGTCCACTTTTAGCTGCTCCTCACTGTCCATGTTTCCCTCTAAACTCAGGCCCACCGGATTTCTACGGTCTCCGGTCTACACTTGGGCATGTCGACCCGTTCTACAAATGTGTCTAAATAAGGTGGATTCTAGCTTTCCCTGCATCCTAGCTAGAGTAAAAGAACCGCTGTACTCACCACTGTCGCCGTAGCAAACTAGCCGATAGCAAATTCGTGCTTGAGCCGCCAGACTTTTGCAGTGCGTCCTCCACTTTTGGCGCTGCGTTTATTAGAACAAGTTCATGTCATTAGATCTATACACATGTACTGCGTTAGATTGCGGAATTTGCCCGCCGTTTCCTTATCATATGGCAGCCGTGTCTCAAGTTTCACTCTGGGGAGAGGGACACGGAAAACTGCGTTCTGCTGCCTTGTCCCGCCCAACTCCACCCTCCACAGAGCTGGCCAGTCAGAAGAAAGTGGGCACACGGGGAGTGAGGGCTATAGCGGAAGAGCCACCCCAGTGAGGCGTTTCAGGCGGAGACCACTATGGACTACAAATGGGGTTTTTTGAGGATGGCAGTATGAGCGAAATAAGAACCCTTTTTTTACTTTGCGCGATCAGGAGTACTCTAGGGGAGTCAAAGACCAAAATATAAACTTGGAAAAATGGCATAATAGGTAACCTTTAAATGAGTTTTTCTGTCTGATTGCCATTCTGGTTCTAAAAGTCTGTCTGAACTCTGGAATCCTCTGTGCCTGCTGTCTGGGATTGTCTGCTTATGTTTGATTGCTACACCGAGTACTGACCTCAGCCCGTATTCTTGGAATCTGCCTCTGCCTATCCCTGAAAGCTCTTTTTCGTGGTGAACTCCACGGCCTGTGACAAATAAACTGTTTTGAACTCTCATTTGCTGGTTCGCACCTGAGTCCACCTCTGATTCTGACAGTTTGGCATCATCTTACTGGGAAATACAGGGATATACCTGGAAAAGATGACATCCAGATAGCAGCATAATTGCTCGCAAATTTGCTCATATCATTCTGGGTTAATGTAGCCCTCACAAATATACAAGTCACCCATGCCATTTGCAGTGACACTACCTCATACCATGACAGATGCTGACTTTTAGACCTGAGGCTCACTACAGCTAGGGTTGTCCTTCCCTGCTGGACAAACCAGCATGGACCTGCACCAAAACACAACATATGCTGGTATGCTGGTCATTGCTGAGCGTGTTTCTAGCAGGGTTGTTATTTTGAAGAGATCCCATTGAAGAGCTTTTGGGAGCAGCCATTGACGTCAAAGGTAGAAAACACATCAGATCAGTGGCAAAAGACAGGAATATTATTAAATGGTCAACCCTGCAGTTTTACGCTTTAAAAGTCAGATGGTCAGGTTACTCCCAGATGGCTTGTTACCCACTGAATTGGATCAATTTATCCCTAACCTGGGGGCAAGATGAGCCACAGGAACACTTTTTTTTTTGAAAGTTATATTTTCAAGGCCCTCTGTTATAAATGCATTTTTTTCATTCCAGTTGATTAGAAACATTGTGAAATAAGGGTAGGAGTCTTCATTCTACTTCTGTCTCATTTTTCTTTGCCGAGAGGACATCATAAGCAGAAACTGGCTCATCTTACCCCCTCTCCACTACATTATTAATATAAAAATGTGTGCTTTTGTAATTTGTGATCATAGTTAAGTTATATAGAATTTTTAATAAGCCTTCCAACCAGGCATGGGGCGATTAATTAACTTAATCGCTAACTTAATCAAGTTAAGTTAAAATCCCATTAACTTAACTAGTTAACTTTTGAGAAGGGATATTAACTTAATTGATTTTCACAGATTAATTGTTTTTTTTTCCAATTAATTTTCAATTAAGTTTTGATTAACTTTATAATTTTTGCTACAATGTTGACCTGATAATGCAGACTACTTATGTATTTATTCTAAACATCTAAGTACTGCAATGATGAGATTTTGTCCTTATAATAATTATTATGGTTTTACAATGATAAAGAATCTTCACTTATATGATGTTGTTCTACACACTCCATATATATATATATATATATATATATATATATATATATATTCACACACTTTATATCAGGTGTGTTATGTTCTTCAATTTTAACAAGGCAAGTAGAAATCGAAAGTCTGACATTCACTGGAGATTGCCAATAACCTTTTGTGTTAACATTAATAGAATGAAATACACAAGTGAATGTAAATGTATGCTATGAGTTTTTGTATGCTATGAATTAAGTACATACAGATCATGATTACAATATGATACATTGCTGACAATATGATGACTTGTTTTCAAATGTATATATAAGTGTGTATTGACAAAACTAGATGCAGTTGAAATAAAACTTTATCTTAACTCTGTAGTTGTTAAGTCAATCAACATATTTGAAAATATTGTCGATGGCATGGAAACAACAAAGTTAACTTTCAACTTAACTAGTTAACTTGTCAAAGTTAACTGAACTAGTTAATTTCCAAATAGAAATTAACTTAACTTAATTGATGAAATTTTAGTATTAACTCAACTCCTACCAACCTGCTACTAACTCTTGCTTGGTGACCCCATTCACCATATGTCTTGTAAGGAATCAAACTAGACACTTTGTTGAATTGGTTTGATCGTTGTTATTAAAACTGGAAAGCACATATGACACATAAGAAGAGCACAAACTCTAATATCTATGGCTTCATCCCAAAATCCATGCTTGCTGTCTTGCAGTCTTGGGTGCGTGTTCACGCGCCATTGAGTAAGTGTGGAAGAAGGTCCATGCTCAGGTGCACTTAATCCACTCTTCATGAACCCTTATCCTAATACCGCTTTGAAGCAGTATGCATGGCTGAGTGTATCCCACAATGCCTCAAATCCCATAAAAACATCATTCAAGTGGCCACTTAGTACAAAAACTGCAAGTGTTGGTATTGGGATGAAGCTATTCTTTCTGTCCATCATTGACAATGTTAAAGGATGGCAGTTTTGAATAAACTTTTCAAGTATATATGTTGTTGATTAAAAAAAAACATAGAAGAAACTGTTACGCCCCGATCTAGGGGAATGTGGACGCAACACAAAAGAATATGACCACAATGTGAAAGCAAAAAGGAGCGGTTTATTTTCTCACTTTTCCTTATTCTCACACTTCAATCATCAGTGAAGCCTAGCTTCAGAGCGAGCCCAGGCCAACCTAATTAAGAAAATTAACTAACTTCCCGATTCGAATTCTATTGCGCGAAAAAAACCGTAAGAAAAATGCATACATTAGTCGGACTCCCTGATCTAGCCAATAAACAGGAGAAAAGATTTTTTCAAATAAAATGGCAGCTCACTCCTACCGTACACTGAAACAGCAGTATAACTGACGGAGGTCTCAGAACACAAGTTTACAGGTTATCAACGATGCAGTCATCAACTCGTCATTTTACAGATCAACAGAAATGTGGCTACCAGGTCTGGATCTTAGAACACAAGTTTACAGGTTAACAACAATGCAGTCAGCCTTCCGCAATAAGCTTTCCTTATTTTTTTTCTAATTAGGTATCATACAGAATGAAACAACAATTATTACCAGAGACAAGTTTAAGAGATCATGCCAGACACATTTCATAGTTCGCACTCAAATATTGACAAATAAGCCGTAAACCCGAAAGATGTCAATTAGCAGACTACAAGAGCATTGGGACAGGAACTCCAGTTTGTTACAACAAAACGGCAATTTAAATAATAAACCCAAAATACGGCCAGGGCCGTAACAGTAACCTTGTAATTAATTACACATTCTGGCAAAACCTCCAGCAATTTGTTCTTGTGTGATTACAATATGTAACATGCTGCGATTGTTAAAATTCATATCACAAATGCATCAAACAACCTTTGGATAAGAGTTCATAAAAATTTTTTGAGCCCTAAAACTGCATTGATTTCAACAATTTTATTATCCATCAACAACGGTGGACATTTATAAAAGAAAGTAATAATTGGATGAAGTAAATAATGTAGTGCACAACTTTCAATCAAGTGTACTTTATACTTTACTTTAAAAATACTGCTGTGGATCCAGGTAAAGGTGAACTTAACTGCCACAAGATACATCTGCATAGTAAAAAGAGGTAGTTTGATCTCTAGTGCAACAATTTTTAGTAATAAGTATAAATTAGAAGTAATAATGGTAGAAATGATAAAGTACAATATAAAAATGATGCACTATATGTAGCTTACAGAGTTTGAACTCCATCATGCATAAATAGCCCTGGAGTGTCAAACTTTATGCACAGGTGACGTACTAAACAAAAAAAAAAAAGAAACCGCACTCTCATTATATGACCTCCATGCAGTTCTTTGTAAAAAATGTTATTCCCTCGGCTTAGTGGAAAAAAAAATAATGTCGTACTGTTTTACAATAAATAGAAAGAGAAAAGTAACTATCACTCAGCTCTGTGGCTTTGTGTGGGTACACATGCTGTGATGTTTTAAAGCACGCTGCCAAATGTTATTTTTTTCTGAAAGACAGAGAAGGATTCATTCCAATATGTTTTTGATGTCAGTTACCAACAATGAAATGAACAAGAATGGTAAAAATAGCCGTCCAACACCTAACAAAGAACGTTAATATTAACATACAATCACATAAAGTCACATAAATTATTTTTCTGTGCTGAATGTAGCCCATTATTTTGTCGCTTTTAGATCGCATGGGGGGGAGAAGCCGTGTCTTCAATTGCCACTTGATTATTCTTGAATTGGAAAACGTGTTAATAAAGGAAAACCATCTAGAATTAGCCAGGACTAATTATTTTCAATAAAGGGAGGGGTATTAGCCCCGGAATTTTCAGGTCTAACGACGTACCTGTTTGTTGGCCAGCAGTGTTGACTGTTCGCAACAGTAACGTCTAACCTTGGCAACTTGGCTGTTTTCATAATGTGAACGTGCAAAATCTCTCCACAGTCGCATGCATAACAGCTCGCGTGCGTTCGCGTGCACGGCAGCCTTCTGGGGGAGGGTCTTAGGAGTGCAGTGGAGAGGGAGGGGAAAGTTGCATTTTTTCAAATTTTTATGCCAAGTCCACTCTCTCCTCAAAGTTACCAAGTGCTGCTTTAAATCATGCACTCATCGGGTCTCTCTCTCTCTACGTTGCAAACCTCTATTCTTTTGGGCTGAGCCTGTTTCTCCTCCTATCTACCATTTCTTTGCTAGATACCACAGCTGCATTTACTATCAGGTCATTCTCATCAGCTATCTCTTGCTCCTGGATCAATGATGATTTCCTCATCTGAAAAGAGTAGTTAGAAGAGCAGAGCGTAGTTGGAAGAAATCCAAACTCAAGGTCCATCTCCTCTCTCTGAAAGAGGTGCTGTGCTTGTTCCACTATCAATTAGGGACAATAAACACAATCCACGGTTTAGTACCGTTAACTGGTTTGTAAACCCTGCTTATCCTGCTGTTTCTACTTACTGTGTTGAGTAGAGGTGGAAATACCGGGGTGCATAGGGTGCAGTTGCACCCAGGCCCACAGATGAAGCGGTCCTGTAGACAAGGAAACACATGATGCTGGCAAAACAGTAAACCTGCATTCATAACCTTTCAAAGTAAATATTTAAATGCATTCTAGTTATAAATGTAGTTTAATACTGATGCAAATATGTTGCTGCATACATTAGACTGAGATACATTTTTTTTATTGAAACAGATGGTGGTTAAGCTGCATGTTTTCTGTTAATATAATTAAAAATATCTTTCCTCTTGCTTTCATGTTGTGGAGATTCAAGGGAAATATGGTGAACAATCAAAGTAAGCTATTTTGATTTGCTAAGCTTTCAAACACAAGAATGAAAGCAAAAAAAAAAAGAAGAAAGTCCTGGGGAAGAAAAAGGCATGGGTAAAACTGCCTAGATTGTTATTTCTTTACTTCTAACATGCTGTGCAGCAGTAAAATAGTTGAAGAACAACAGACAGCAAGCACCTGCTGGTAAGCTGACATTTAAGTCACTGTCAGGGATTATCTCCTCTAGCGATCTATCTACGGATGAATCCAGCCACGAAGGCCGATCAAACCAAGGTGGTGACTCTTGGCCTTTTTTGGGCGGACGAGACAGGATTTACACCAGGTACTACGGAAGAGACGGCCGACATGGAGGGGAGGCAAGAGGCAGCGAGCGTGCCGGAAGAACGAGGCGAGGTACCAACAGGAGGTATCAAACATAATTAATTTGTCTAACAGACTTCTAACTGATAACGAGACTGCGCTCCTCTCAAAGGGTTTGTCGTTTTGTCCATTCAAACAAGTGGATTCGTTTAAAATGAGAGTGGAACTCTTTAAGTTCTTTTGAACAGTTAAGCTGAGAGCTTTTTTTGATAGAAGGCCTAACGGTGAGTCTCAGGTTCCTTCAATTCTCCCTCCTGATACTGTGTCTGAAGAACCTTCTGGTGTAATAAAAAGTGGGCCTGTATGTAAACCCATGAGTACGTTTATTCCACCTGTGTTTAATTCGTCAGTGGCAACATTTTGTAGGTTGGCGGACCAGGATGTCACCACTTTATCTCACTAGAAGGGGGTTTACTATTCTAATTTATCAACTGAAGAAAGTAATGCGCTTGTGTCACTGTCTAAAGATGATTCTATAGTTATTAAAAATGCGGACAAGGTAAGGGCTGTGGTCCTACAAAATAAAGAAGCGTACACAAATGAAATATTAAGACAGTTAAGCAATGACTTCTTTTATACACCTTTGAGTTGTGATCCGACCTTAAAGTTTGCTCTTGAGATCAAGTCGTTTTTGAATAAGGCTGTGGAGGATCAGCTGATATCTAAGAAGGAATGTGATTTTATGGTTCAAGAACACCCCATACGCCCTGTATTTTATACACTTCCCAAAATACATAAGAGCTGTGTTGAACCTGTTCCTGGGCGTCCCATTGTCGCGGGCACTGGATCTCTTACTAAGCCTATGTCTCAATTCTTGGATATGCATATAAAACCCTTGGTAACATCCTTACCTTCGTACTTGAAGGACACTACTGATTTTTTAAACAAGTAAAGTCTGTTGAGAATATTCGGGATACAGACATTTTTTGTACCATGGATGTCAATAGCCTGTATACAAAAGTGCCACGCAGAGAGGGCCTTGATGCGCTGACATATTATTTAAACAAGAGGGAGGATCTAATGCCCCCTTCTGAGTTTCTTGTTGAATTGATGGGTATTACTCTACAGAAAAATTATTTCAAATTTGAGAATTCTTTTTATTTGCAGTGTCAAGGCGTAAGCATGGGTAGCCCTTGTTCACCTAATTATGCAAACCTCTTTATGGGTAGATTTGAAGAAGAACACGTGTATCAAAATAATCCATTTTCGCATCTGTTGAGATGCTGGTTTTGTTTTATAGACGACATAGTTTTCATTTTTGCCGGGACAAGTGAAGAGTTAGAAGGGTTCAGTACTTTTATAAACTCTAGAATGCCCTCCCTGAAATTTTCCTTAGAATCAAGTAGGGACTCTGTCTCATTTCTTGACGTGTGGGTACATAAATCTGACCAGATTTACACCAAAGTGTTTAGGAAAAAAAACAGATCGTAATAATTATCTAGAGTTTTCGAGCTATCATCCACCTGGCTTGAAGAGGGGGCTCCCCATAGCCAATTGTTACGCGTAAAACGCATTTGTAACTCAAACGAGGCTTTTGAAGAGCAAGCTTCTGAATTATTAAACAGTTTTCAGAGCAAAGGTTATGACGAAACAATATTACAGAATTGCCTACAAAGAGTAAGGGATGTTGATCGATCAAGTTTGTTGGTCCCCAGTCCTCCGAAAGCAAGAGATTCCACATTAGTGTTGGCGACCACATTTTCCCCTATTTCTAAGGGTATAAAAGAATCGGTCCTAAAACACTGGCATATTTTATCAAGCGATCCCAGCGTGGGACACGCCTTTAAACACGCCTATGTTCGCACAGAAACGGCCTAGAAATCTGAGGGATTCTTTGGTGCGTGCTGATAGCTATGTGCCACCCAAACATTTTTTAACAGACCTTCCGACAGGCAATTTTCCTTGTCATAATTGTGTACATTGCAATGCAATGATTCGTGGAAATGAGTTTATACATATCCACACGGGTAGAAAATATTACATTAAGAGCAGAATTTCCTGCAGAACAACACATGTAGTGTACCTTTTAAAATGTCCTTGTGGTCTCTGCTATGTGGGAAAAATGAAAAGAGAACTGAAAATCAGGATTTCTGAACATAAAAGTAATATTAGAAATAAAGAGGAAAGATCCCCAGTGGCACGTCATTTTAACCAGGCAGGTCACGATGTGTGTTCCCTAAGGTTTCAGGGGATAGAAACGGTACAGCCTTTAAAGAGAGGGGGGGACCGGGATAGAACCCTTCTTCAAAGGGAAGCCTACTGGATACACACACTGCAAACTGAATGGCCTAAAGGCCTTTATGAAGAATTGCTTTTGAGGTGCTTTTTGTGATAATATGTTTGTATGTATGTATACGTGTATATGTATGAATATATATGTATACAATTTTTTTTCGTTTATTATTTATTTATCTTTTTTTATTATTATTTGTTTGTTTTATATGGGTTTTTTTTGGGGGGGTTTCTGGTATATTGGTATTTGCTCCTTTATAATTGTAAATGACCTAAGTTGGTGGTTCAAGGGTCATACTCTGCACACGTTTACAAAAGAATGCCTCCTGCCTTGCTGTGTAACACGCTGAAGAAAGCCAGTAGGCTGAAATGTTCGTGTGTTGCTGCCCGTGCCGAAATAAAATTTCTTTACTTTGATCCGTGAGTGCTGGATTAATTTTTTTGCTATACGTCTGCCCTGACCGTGCACCCGGTAAGAGACATTGTTACTTTTTCATAGAGTGCTCGCATTTTCAATTTTTTAAGTCACTGTCACCAAGCCATGGAGCTATCTTGCTGGTTAGCTAGCTTATTAAAATGACTCCTGCCCTGTTCTCACCCCAGCGTCAGATGCTGCTGGTCGCTATATTGTTTCCAGCTTGCTCACTTAGCCTACACTTGGTAGTCGGCAACTGCATGTAGATACCTCGGTAGCACCAAGTTTTTTTACGGAGTACATGTGGACTCTGAATTGCAGAGATTTACAAAGATGTGTTGATTAATAAAAAAAAATATCTGAGTAAATTAGCATCGATCTGAAAATGTCAAATCTGGGTTCTTATTCCGTAGAAAAATGATAACTAATATTACACGCTAAAATAGTTGTCTGTGTGGAAACTAATGAGGGATGTCAGGCGACACAGAAACCAGCCAGCTAGTTTGCTGGCTCAGCTACAGGCATTTCTAGGTCGAAGAACAGCTAAGAAGGTAACGTTAGTTATCTAATTTGCAAATAAATTATAATGATAATAACGTTAGCTCATTAATTATACAACATAGTATTGTGTGGTCAAATAATAAATGATTTATCAATTTTTCAACATTGTCATGGTTCATCAGAATGGGAAGTATGAGCAGCAGTTGTTAACTTGAATTCTTTTTTGATTAGATGGCTGGCCTCCAAATCTTCAATGTGAGACTTTAGGAAGCTATTTTACGGTAAGCTATTTAACTTACATAAAGCAGACTCCAAATCAAGGACATGCATTTGTCACTGAAATGAAACCTTGTATTGGGCCTCTGGCCACCAATCTCCAATCTCAAACCATCCACAAGAAACCACGGAATAATATACTGCTCACAAAAAGTAGGGGATAATGAAAACAAAAGACAAATTACTCTGAAAATATATTTATTTAGAATTTTGAAACTATGGTATTTAATTTGTGAGCAATTCCAGATGAAGTTCATAACACTTTATCATCACTTAAGTTATTGAGAATTTTTTCTGAAGGTACATAATGTCACATTTATGTGGTACCCCAAAAGTCACACTGTAATCAGTAATGAGTTGGTCCGCCATTAGCATCCAAACAAGCATCCCACCAACGCCGCATGCTCCTAATGAGACAACTTATGTCAGCTTGAGGAATTCTCTGCCACTTTTCCTGAAGTGCCACACCCTGCTGTACCAAGAACTGACAGGGTGGGTGCCGCCGTTGTACACGTTGTCTCAGCATATCCCATATGTGTTCTATGGGGGAGATATCAGGGGACCTCGCAGACCAGGGCAAGGTTTGGATTTGGTGCCTGTGGAGATGGTCAAGGACAACGTGTGCACAATGAGCTATGACATTATCATCTTGGTTGATGAATCCAGCTCCATGACGACGTGTAAACGAAAGCACATGTGGAGTGATGATGTTGCACGGTAGTGACTCTCCCATGGCAGATTGCAGGTCAGTCCTGCCTGTCATAGTGACTCCCTCCTACAGTATTACTGACCCTCTCCCATACCGGTCATGTGGGATCATAGTAGCTTTCTGATGACGTTCACCTGGGCAACGCCAAACACGATGATGACCGTCATGAACCGTGACTCATTCCTGAACATTACACGTGACCATTTGGGCATAGCTCCATCGTCAATGCTGTTGACACCACTATCTCCTTGCCTGCCGATGATGATCTGAGAGGGGCAACGGGATGTATGGCTGCCTGGCTTGCAGGTTGGCAGCATGCAGATGGTTTTGTGTGGTCTGGGTTGAGATGAGGTCTCTTGTAGCCTGTAGAAGCCCTTGTTGCAGCGTTTTTGCATTCAGTCGCCTGTCGTGAGGGCTCTATTGAGGATCTGGTGGTCATTTCGCCTGTTTGTGCATCTTGGACACCCTCTACAAGGTTTGTCCTGGACTCCAGCAGTGGCAACACTGCGCACCCACAATCAGCTCATGACAGACTGTGAGGCATGCAGTTATCTGGCTGTGTAAGCCTGGGTTCTCCTGGCCTGGGATATCCCTATGGCCCACAATATTTCTTCTTTCCATAGTCTTCTCATTGTTAAAAGTGGTGAAATGATGGATGTCGTTCTAGGCAGGGTTTTGCACCCATATATGCACAAAAACCATGTGCATGACAGCATTTGCACCCTGAAGGCATGCCTTTTCACATACATTTTTACCTTCCTTGAAAAAGAGAGTTCCTTGGAGTTGGGTCCTTTGGAAACTCAAGGATTCATTTGGCAAAGATGCTTGACTCACTGGCCCATAACCTTGTCTGCCATATCAGGCTAAGTGAACAAGAGACCAAAGCCCCACCTGATCAAAATGTATGTACCAGGCTATTGGTTACCATTGAACAAAAAGAATTGGCTCAGGCTAATATCCGCATCACTCAACTAGAGGTTGAGGAACTCAAAATGGCCGTGACAGAACTGCAAATGAAAGCTAACCACCGCAAGCAGCTTGCAAAGGCAGATAGAGAGGAGCTAGCAGAAAGGCTTACAAAAGCCGAGATGCTCCTGCACAAAACAAGGAATGAGTTACAAGACAAGAACGGTCACATCACAGTCTCTAAAGAACCACCTGCAGGAAGTCAGGCACTAGGTAAGCGATCTGAGCCTGGAACACAGGTCCACTGAAACTCAACTTCATAACCTTCAACAGGAGCATGGAAGCAAGGAGGAGTTGACTCAAGTACAGAGAGAACTGAGGCAATCTCATGAGAGAAACTGGGAATTCTTAAGGCTTCAGCACCAGGTGAAAGCATCACCACTCAGTCAGATGGCATCAGCATCCCACAGCCAAAGGAAAAGGCTCACTGTTGAAATGGACGTCCACCTGTACAATATGCTGCAAAGTCGGTGCAAAGAGAGTCTGCCAACAACCCCCAGGAAATGCAGCTGTAGGGAAGCCGACTAACGAGAAACGCTTCATGAATGATGATCTCCACAGCAAAGAAGGGTGTTCATTAGAGACCGAGACAAGGTGGCGCAGAACATCAACACTTTCACCCCCAGTCCAGCAGAAGGCGATGACATCCATACTTATCTGGAAGACACAGACTTTGATCAAGGGATGCTAAACAAAGGAACCTCTCAAGATAAAATGTACTTAATTAGCGTAACCTCTAGTCTCGAAGTTCGCGGCTTCCTGGATCATAAACCTGCTCGTCTCAACTGCTGCATGATTATACCCCCCTGGCATACTGCAACCGCCTCCGCAAAACTTACTTTGGGTCTCAAAATGAGCCAGAGATGGAAAAAAACTTAAACTTTACAAGGCTTCTCCTCCGAAACCACCATCCTTCTGTAAGCTGTGTAAACACCGTCTGTCTGGGCCAAGGAGGGTCCTAGATGAGGCGGAAGGTCTCAGCGTGTTTTCCTAAACTGCAAGGGAAAATAAAGATTTAACAGTCTCCAGTCTACAACTGGGGCCTGGCTACAGCGTCCGCGCTAGGCCACTGCCTCAGGCCAACCGTGATGACGTCCTTCACATTCTGCTTTTAAGTGGCCTGAAACGTGTCTACCGGATGCTCCAATCCTAATGTCTTAGCGGTTACAATTCATCTGACTCCATATGAAATTTAGGATATAAATTTTAGTTGTAACCATTCGTGGCTACCATGCGTTTGCATACTGATAATCTGATTCCAATTAATTAATTTAGAGCTACGTTGTGCCTCGGATTCGTAACTGGTCTATACCTTATGCCGCCGGACCGAAACCTCTGTACAATCCAATTCAGTGAATTAACTCAGAGGCTGGCGGTCTTATTAAGCACAGTAATTTGACATAGAAAATAGCTATGACTAGGGATTACCGGGGCCCAAAGCGAGTAACACTGAAGTGTGACATTATCAGTTCAGGGAATTTGTGTTTTAAAGATTTCCGTTCAGGGACCAAGCTGACTCGGGATAACGGAATCTCCTCAAAGCCTAATCATAATAAAACCAATCACAGCGTGGAAGATCCACCTAATAACGCAGACCAAGCGTGTTGATCAGGCATCGCAATTACAGTCCTACGTTACCCAAGAAGAAGACGGGGCTTTGAGCTGAAAGGAAATATGTTAGTCCAAATCAGAATCCCACAACAGAATACAATTATCAATTTATTCCACCAGGCAGGCCCAAGCTTAAATCACATTAACCAATTACAGCGTGACAGAGAAGATAAAAAGAAGAAGTCAAATCATACCTGGCGCAGCACAAAACTACACATATACACAAAGTATATGAGGGAAGGATGAATACAAGCTTCCGAGACCTCTTTGTTTCTCTACCTTTTATGCCCAAAACTATACAATGGTTTCCCTATAGTGTGGTCGTAAATTATTTGGTGCCAACTCAGGAATGTGGTCCCTCCCTGGGGGGATGTTGGGCAGGGATATCTCCAGAGGGGAACTTCACACAAGTGTGTTCTTTTCAGTTTTATTAAATTGGGGTTTGGTATAATTCTACTCCCTTTGAAACATGTCTCATGCCATTTCGGAAATCTTGCGGAGTAGAATGATACCAAACACAATAGGGTTGTGCTATGGTTTGCCATGAAACGCCCAGTATCATGAAAAATTACAAAGATAACCTGCATCAATGCTACCACTCAACTCTGGTTGTACAACATAACATCAATACACACTACATTTGTAACAGTGTGGGTAAAATCAGGATTTTAAACCAATAGGAAAAGTCCTTTAAAACTTCATACGAGGGGAGTAATGAGAATTATTTTGCGGGTGTGGTTTCTGAAAAGTCCAGTGGATGGCACTGTGGCCATGTCTGACACTGGGTGAATTCATCGAGGTCATTTTTGGGTGAATTGGGGGACACCTGAATCGATACGCTCCCACGGCCCTGAAATACCCCTGCAGATGCAGGTGGCCCTAAGACAATGGGGCGTAAAGTTCTCAAAGATCTGGCTGGTGAGAAAGCGGATGAGTTCGGTTATCTCTGAGTTTCACGGCCCAAAGGTGTCCCTTCTCAGGATACAAAAGCCACTAAGATAAGTTTTACCAACGTCACGTGTTTGTAAGAATGTGCTTGAGTTTCAGTTCTCTCTGTAGTCCAGAGAGTCCATTGTGGCTTACAGCTGTTTCCTGGGATTAATAGCCAATCCTCTCTCAATGAATATCCAGCAGCTACATGATCTAGGTATTAGTATTAACACTTACTACAAACAAAAAGTAGTGGCTAGAAAGCCAGTCAAAGCTCCGACTGTCCTAAATGTGGTCACCCAGGACTCTGACCTACAACCTCATTTCCCTAAGTGGGGACGCTTTGTAAAATGTACATAAAACAGAATGCCATGATTTGTAAATCAATTAAAACCCTATATTCAATTGAAAATAGGACAAAGACAATGCATCAAATGTTGAAACTGAGAAATTTTATTGTTTATTAAAAATATCTGCTCATTTTGAATTTGATGCCAGCAACATGTTTTAAAAAAGTTTGGACGGGACAATAAAAGACTGGAAAAGGCATAGATCCAGATCCAGGGGGGTGCAGGGTTGGGCTACGCCCCCCCATATTTTTGCCGCACCCCCCCAGCTCCTCCTGACTTACTGACGTATGCTTCAGCCCATTGACTGGGTGCTTCAGCTAAAATTCAAAGATTGTTCAATCATTTAATAGCATTTTTCAAATGGATTTTCTTGATTTTTTTGATTGGCTGGTTGAATATTGGCAATGAAGTCTGTAGCTCCACCTCCGCAGTCACTGATAAAACTGATCAACCAGAAGTTTCTTCCCACTCTCGTCTCGCCTCGAGTAACTGTCAGGCATGTTGGATAGCGATTTCATGAACTTTTGATTGTACAGTTGGTTTCTTCTATTGAACACTAGTATTTCATTCCTTAATTTAAGCTTATACCTTTATTTGCACTCTTCATATTTCATCGTCGACATTGTCTTTCAGCTAACATAAATAGGTAAGCTAGTCATGTTAGCTTGGTTATCCACAACCACTTTTTCCTTATTTGCATACGAGTTTGTTTAACCCCTTAAGCCCTGAGCCTCTTTTTCAAAAATGGCAAGCCCAAAATGAAATGAGTATATCTGTGCAACTATTTGGTCCATTTGAATAATTTTGGTATCATGATAAAGGTAAAACCATTTGGGATTTCTGCCATAATGTAAAAATCAGTGTATATGTCACTGAGTCAGAGTAAATGAAGATGGAACAGTATAAATCAAAGACCTCATTTTGCACTAAAAAAAGTTTTACTTCTATCCCATGTAAACTTAATTAGTTGCAGTCTGAAACCTCTAAAAATTTACAGCACAGAATCGAACCATTATCTGTGCCAAAGTTTAGAAGCACCCCTACGCCCCATAGTGGACAGTATTGGATTGGTCACATACAACTTATCAAAAGCTCTCGCAGAAATACTCAAACCACTTTCAGGCCAAACAGATCAGCACTGTAAAAATTCAAAACAACTGGCTCAAGAACTGAAAAACATGAAAGTAGAAACCGATGAAATATTAATATCACATGATGTCATATCACTATTCACTAAAACACCAGTAGAGGCAACTTTAAAGATGGTACAGGACCTCCTTGAAACAGACAAAACACTCAAAAAACGAACAAATCTAACCATTCAAGACATATCACAACTACTCCGGTTCATAGCCACATCCACCTACTTTCAGTTCCGGAACAAAATTTACCGACAAAAAGAAGGCTTTACCATGGGAGACCCACTATCAGCCATTATGTGTGGCTTTTTCATGGAAAACCTGGAGGATAGGGCCATAACAACAGCACCTGAGCAATGCCGATTAACATTGTGGAAACGGTATGTAGACGACATTCTCGAAAAGGTAAAGGTGTGACACACACAGGAGCTCACAGATCACTTAAACATCATAGACAATACCGGAAAAATAAAATTCACACACGAGGAAGAATCAGAGAAATCCATTGCTTTCCTAGACATGAAAATACATCACACAGACGATGGGGCCATAAAGATAAAAATCCACAGGAAACCTACGCATACAGATCAATATCTAATATGGACATCAGAACACCCCACTACACACAAATTGTCAGTGGTTAGAACCCTATACGAATGCGCCAACATAGTCATCGAGCAAGAAGACAAAAGGCAGGAGGAAAAACACATACAGGAGGCACTAAATAATTGCCAATATCCGAAATGGGCCATAGAAAAGGGAATGCAGCAGGTTAAAAATAAAAACAAAGACAACACACAGGGCCGCAAAAAGAAACGCACTAACAGCACAGACAACAGAGGCGCAGTCACATTACCGTACATCAGGGGTATCACCGAACGCGTACAAAGGGTCATGAAAAAATACCACATCAACACACCGGTCCGACCACACACCACGTTGAGACAGCTATTAGTGCATCCAAAAGACAAAGTCATATATGAAATACCATGCCACTCTTGTGACAAAACTTATATTGGAGAAACAGGGAGATGTTTCAGTACATGGAAAAAAGAACACAAAACAGAATGCGAAAAAGAAACGGAGATGAGACAGACGAGATCACTGAAAGACCAGGCGCTACAAGAGAACCTAAAATCAGCCATTATGGACCATTGTAAGAGGAAAACCATGTTATGGACTGGGAAAAGGCCAAAGTTTTCCGCACTGAGGAAAACCGACACCAACGCTGGATTATGGAGGCGATAGAAGTCCGGAAGCAAGCCCAAAGGACGATGAACCGAGACGAGGGGGCGTACATGCTGTCTCACACGTGGAGTGCGGTTCTGAAGAGGCAAACTGACAGCAGGAGGCGTGACCGTCCTGTCAAAACTGGCAGGATGGTCACGCCTCAGTAAAAAACAGCCGATAAGACACGCCACAATACCATCATGTGACACTTCTGAAGAAGATGGGAGTTCCCGTCGAAGGTATGAATGCAGAACTACGCTTTCTTGTCTGATATAAAAGAAGTCAAATTTTAATTCAAAGAAAATGAAGTTTGGCTCCACTGGAGCAGATTTATTAAAAAAAAAAAAAAAAAAAGCAAATTAATCAGATTATGAATACAAAAAGGGTTAAAGAAATGGGGGGAAAAAAGTCAAAAGAATAAAAACCCCAGCAATCACTTATACAGGAAAAATGCTACTGCTGCTACCTGAAAGTATGCCTCACTGGGGATCGAATCCTGGTCGCCTACGTTGCTGTCTGTCATCTTATCCACTAGGCTATATCAGTGACGCAAGTGGCACTGACAAATTGCCCATATAAAGAATGAGTCAAGAAAGCAAGTCACTCACCTTGTTTGTGCTGTTGTGCCTTCAGTATTCACGTGTTTTCTGTCAGAAAACAACTTTGAAAACGACGGTTGAATATTTAGCGGATAATTACACCGATAATACCACAAACAAACCTGTTAAGCGTTTATATTCTCGCGCTATTTAAGTACATTGGAATGGCCCATGGACTCGGTTTGACGCACTGGGAACGTAAGGCTCTAGCTCAGGCTAGCTTTGTGCGATAAAGATGCTTTAGGGCTCGTTGGAAATGTCAGAAGCCATAGAATCAATTGGCTACCGGCAAAGTCTTACTGACAGCATCACAAGCCGATCACAGAGGGGAAAATACATTGCAAACAAGCTGAATGCTGAGGAGCTGAGATCTTTGAAGCAATGCTCAAGAAGAAAAACACACTTTGAGACTCGCAGATCTAGTTTCGTTATAACACGGACACATTGAGCTGACAATAGCAAGCGTGGATTTACCCTCAGATTGTTTTTTTAGTACAAAATATCAAAGGTAAGAAATTTCACTGCTCATCTCTGTAGACTGTAAAGTGTATGCTCACTTTATGAGTGTGGTGTCGGTTTAAAATGACAGGGCTCATATCGTTGGATTCTGTGGACTTTCCTCTTTTATTTGAGGTATTGTTTGTATGCATAGCGCAAATTCAGGAGAAATTCTGGTGATTCAGCGCTGATATGATTTTTATTATTATTATCCCCCGCCAACCGAAGTTGGGGGGGGATATTGAAATGGGCCGTCGGCCCGTGTCCGTCTGTTTGCGGAGCAGAACTCAAAAACTACTGAACCTAGCTCTACAAAACTTCATGTGTGCAACAATCAACATGCTTAGATGTGCCTTTTAGGGTTTTCCGACTCCCCCGTTTCCATGGAAACTCAACTTAGAATCAGCATAGAAATTCGGAGCAGAACTCAAAAACTACTGAACCTAGCTCTACAAAACTTCATGTGTGCAACAATCAACATGCTTAGATGTGCCTTTTAGGTTTTCACCTTTCTCAGATTTTTTATTTTTGGCCGTTTTCATGAAACGCATTATTACGTGCGTAATAATCAATTTTTTATATATAATTTTTGCATAATACTCCCTTCAAAGTAATACCAGTAGGCGGGGGATATAGCCGACTCTGTCTGCTTGTATTCTTTGTTTTGCTACTTGCTTATTTACTTGCTTGGTGCTAGAATTGTGTTCGGTTGAGGTAAAAATGGTCTACATGAGCTTTTGGCCGAGTTTCTTCGCGAAATGTGGATATGCTGCATGACAATGTTGCGATTTGGAAACATGCTGAATTTATTATGCGTAACCACCGCCCCCCAGGACTGGGGCGTAGGGCTTAAGGGGTTAAAAGTAAAAAGAAAAAATGATGCATCGATTTATAATCACCTAAGCATCTACTAGCTCAGACATGTCTAGTGCAAGACCTACTCAAGCGCAGGCAGAGTGCTAGCTTTAGCTTTTCTTCCTCTCATGGTGCGGAGAATAATGCTACTGCGGGTGATAGTCAGCGAGCATGGTCTTATGGGCTGCAACGCAGTCAATGTTAAAGAAGTGCCCCATGCGGATATTTCGCCAAGATCCTCGGGCATTCAACTGAAGTTGGTATCGCTCTCGGCCATGGTTAGAGTACTCAGTGAAGCTAGATGCATATTTCTGTTTCCCCAGTCAAAAGTTTGCGGCTAAGAATGACAAAGACATCACGTTCACTAAACGAGGTTTCACTAATTGGAAAACGGCATTCGAGTCTGACTGGGGATTCAGTTGACTTGTCTCTAGCCTATTGGTGCTCAAACTCGGTCCTGGTTTATGCTGCTTTTCATTGCAACCACAAATGCAACCCTAGAATTCTATTAAGCTGTTGATTTGTTTTAATTAGTTGGATTTTTTTTTTACCCTCCAACTTCACATTATGAGAGAAATGCTATGCCTGCCATGGGAAATGAAAGCCCCATTGTGTTTTTAATGCTGCAATACAAGTAATTGCACAAAGTCTAATATATTTCCTCATCCAAGTCATACAAAAGTAAATAATTATTGAGCCCCTATAGGTTACTGCACACGTGCTTAAAGTTCTGGTTTTTTTTTTGCAATATAAACACAAAACAGGTGCTAGTCATTGTCAATTGCTCTGCCTTCTAACTCCTCATTATCAAATAAATGGTTCAATTTAGTGACCATTCGTCAATAATTATACTAATCAAGAGCCTTCTGATATTTTGAAAGTTATTGGTACATCTGTTTAAATTTCTCTCTTATTATTCTGCAGTTCCCCATATAGAATTACGTGAATATGAAACTTTAATTGTTCATAACATGCATAACTATTTTTGACAATATTGCCTTAAAAGGGCACTGAAGAAAAAGTAACAACTCATTAAAATTCTATGGTTGCATTTGTGGTTGGAATGAAAACTTGCATACATAGCAGTCCCCCAGAACTGAGTTTGAGAAGCACTGCTCTAGCCATTGCCATGTACAAGTCTCATACTCATGGGCAGAAATTAGAAAGAGACCGACAACTGGAAGAACTATTAGGCTGGAGGAACCTGTTAGGCTCAAACCACACTGAGAGGAATAGATAAAGTACTACATTAAGAGCATAGGAGAGACTGTAAGGTTTCCTGCTGTTAATGAGTTGCCCCTTCGTGGAACCTCTGAGAGCCCTCTGTCTATGAATGATGATTTCTCTGCTGGGTTTTTCCTGAAGCTGTTTGAGTACACACTCACAAAGGATGCTAAGCTTAGAGAGATCACCAGTAGTATACCTCATACTTCTCATAATTCGCAAAATAAGATTATTGAAACCCTGGCAAAGTTGGTGTTGCTTCAGATTAAAAACAAATATGACCATGCTGACACAACAGGGTTTTGCATTAAAAGTGATGGGTGCAACATAGAAAATCTATTAGTTTTTTTAATGTAATTCTGTCCTTCCACTTTGAATTCACTTGCACTTACACTTAGCACTCTGCTCCTCTGATGGTGTGTACCCACTCTTTTGTTTACCTGCGGTTCTTCATTGTAGCTTGCAATGCTCTCATCATTTTGTAAGTCGCTTTGGGTAGTAGGGTCTGCTACATGGAAATGTAAATGTATTAACAAATACTAAATATTTTGAATAAGAAATGGCAAAGTTTTTTTTTTTTTTTTTTTTGAGCGTATGAGTGTGTGGAGCGATGGGTTTGGTGGGGGGTTAGGCCTCAGTATACTGACAACTAGAAACTAGACCACCACTGTGTTCCAACACACCCCCCAGAAATTTTCACTGCACCCCCAGTCAAAGCAGGCTGCATCCGGCCCTGGGAAAAGATGTATGATGCTCAAAAAAGACAGAACATCTCACAGCTACTTCAACCCCATTTTCAAAAAAAGTTGGGATGCTGTGTAGAATGTAAATAAAAACAATGCACAAAAGAATTTTTGATTTTCAAATCATTTAAACTTCATATTTATTTGAAAATAGTATAAAGGCAATATATCAGATGTTGACACAGATATTTTACTGTTTTTTGGGAAAAAAGTGCTTATTTCGAATTTGATGCCAGAAAAATGTTTCAGAAAAGTTGGCACAGGGGCATGTTTACCATTGTGTTGCATCACGTCTTCTTTAATCAACACTCTGTATGCGTTTGGGAGCAAGAGACGCCAACTGCTGTAGTTTTGAATTCTTGCTTTCTGTAGGATTTCAGCTGCTCAATACTTTGCAGCCTCCTTTGTCATATTTTTCGTTTGATTATGCACCAAATATTTTCAATGGGTGACAGGTCTGGACTGCCGTCAGACCGCTTTTGCACCCAGATTCTTTCAAAGGAGCTTGATCTGCATGATTGACCAAAAGCAGCAAATGAGCCAGCCATGACATATGCAAAAAATCTGTAAGGCAGAAGGAATTTTTTAGTAGACAATATTGTCTTTCATTCTCAAAAACTGATTCCTCAAATTCTATTGCTGTAATTACTCTGCCACAGTGAGCTGTTGAGGTATCCGATGACCTGACAATGTTTCTGTTAAAGTGGTTGTAAAACTCATTCCTCTGTTTACAACAGCCTACATTCCACTTCGTAGCTCCCCTATCATGTAATTTAGTGTTGGTAGGGGTGAGATAACCTCTTTCTCAGTCTCTCTAAACATCTGTCCTCCTGACCCCCCTTAACTCCCCTCTCTTTCAGGTTTGGGTCGCAATAAAGTTGCATATGGCACAGGATGTTTCATGACAATACAAGTTCTGAGTATAGTCATGTTTGGAGTCATTTTGATTGTCTCAGTATGACTGGTGCAATGGTCTCATTTGCACAGCGGTTCTCCTAGGTCTTAATAAACATCTATGTAAGGACCTAGGATAAAACTGGACCAGTGTGGAGACCTGCCCCCAAGAAAACCACATGGCCTGAGTCTTAAATCAGCACCCACCTCCAGTGAGCCTGGGTCTTGAGACTCAAAACTCTAAATTGCTAATTTATGGCTGTCTGGTTAGAGAATCTAACGCCCAGTTTGTGAACTTAAAACGGGGAAACAAAGCCTATGTTGAGTTCTGCAGCCAGACTCCCTCATGATGCCTGTCATGTGTAGTTTTGCAAAGGGCGTGGAGTTCTGCGGCCAGACTCCCTCATGACGCCCATCATGTGTGACTTTGTGCGGAGTTCTGGAGTCAGGCTCCTGCATGACCTGCGTCATGCGTAGCTTGCTGCCAGGTATGAATGTGTTCAATTTTGGCTCTGTAATTCGGCATAATATTTCTACATTTTCTGAACACATTCTAAGTATTCTGATTGATCTTTAATTTGGATTGTAATTGGGGTTTGTGATATTTGCTAATTCTATAAATGCATTCAGGTGTTTTGATGTAATTTGGATTGTAAATTGGCTTTAAGTGACTTACCTGGCTAATAAATGGTTAAAATTTGATCTATGTGGTTTCTCTGAAATTGTGCAATTCTTTCAGTTAGTATGTAAGGTGAGAATTCCCCCTCAAGCTGTTCTAGGGAGGATGTATGGAGTATTGCACCCATAGACCTCTGTCATTAAACCAATCGCCTCCACTTAGCGAGTTTCAGCGTTGAGAACGGGGATAGCGAATGTTGGCCTGCTTGGGCCTCTGAGCTGCCAATCGGACAAACCACAGGAAGTGGCATCCACGCAACTCCTGAGTTACTGACTGGACATCTATTCAGCTTGTGAGACATGCACATTTCGGCCGGTGTGACATGCGGTGGCAACCATTACATATATTCTGAGAGTAGTCACAAAAGTACTACTTTGCAATGCTTCATTTCAAATTTGATTTCTTAAGTAAACAATTATATTAAACTGGAGTCAGATAAATTATACAAGGTCATAAATGATTTTTACTAACTTTTATCAAAAGATTTTTCAAACAGTGCCCAGGAGGGAACGCACGCAAATACCTTTGCCCTGTGGGCTAATTTCCGTCATTGGGTTAGTGGAGGGCTTACAGAACGAAGCAAAATGCCCGACAGCAAGCCAAAGTGTGACTATCGACGCGATGGGTAAAATAAAACGCTCCATGGAAAATATTCCTAAAGAATGAAAAAAGTTGATGTTGACCACCAAAAAACCAACCAGTGGCTAAGGAGTTGTGGGCTAAAAGCTGAACCAGATGGGTTGATTGCTGCAGCACAGGCCTTAAGTCTTGCAACAAGATCTTTCTGTGGACATATCCAGGATGGCACAAACCCACTATGCACATTGTGTGGCAAGTGTCATAAAACTGAACATCACCCTGTATCAGGCTGTCTTTCTTTCCAAAACTGAATACACCCACAGACATGATAAGGCAGCATCATAAATCCACTTGAAGGTGTGCAAAAACTTTATCAGCAACGTAACTAAAAAAATGGTACAATCATGAGCCAGAAACAGTAACAGAAAAGTAAGATTGAATAATACTGTGGAATGTGCCCACTCAGAAAGACTAGGAAACAGCAGCCAACAAACCCAACATCGTGATCAGAGACCACAAAAATAAGCTAGCCAAATCATTGACATGGCAGTACGCTCTGACAGAAACACTTCAGAAATGGTTGTTGAGAAACGCTTTAAGTATAAAGACTTGGAAATGGAAATCACCTGCATGTGGAAGATGCAAACAGGAATTTGAGGACTGGACTCAGGTGCAAGGATGGACTTGAATGTTTATTATGCCTACTGCACCGCAGAAGGCACGAACGAAACAATACAAAACCAACAGGAACGAGGTTCCTAAATAAACCCTGTTAATAATCCAGACACTAAACATAGACTGCAGTAACAATGTATTACAAATAGAAAACAAACAGGAAGTGAGGTTCCTCAATATAAAGTACTGGATAAAAACAACAAACAGCACTAAGTTAGATTTTGAGTTTAATACATGCAGAGAATAAGTCTATATCAGACTAGGAATACAACACAGGTACAGTACCAGTCAAAGGTTTGGACACACTTTGCTAATGTCACAGCGCTCTGTTTTAAGAGAAATTTAAAAGGCTTAAGTTCACTATATCATCTCAAATGAAATCTGGTTAGAAGTGAACAGTCAGAAGTTAAAAGAGAATAATTTACTTGTTTGAATAGTGTCCAAAATCTTAGAATTCTCAAAGAAGCCATATTTTGCAAAGTAAGCAGACAAACAAGCTCTTTACATTTTCCAACAGCAAAATTAAAGACAAGCTGTTTTGGAACTTATTGAGCGAAAAAGTCGATGAAAAGCAAACCACAAGAGCAGCACATACTTTGGGAACTTAGCAATGAACTCATTATAGCCATATTACGGCTCTTGTAAAAAAAAAAATGAAATGAGTATGCTCCGTTCATATGACAGAAAATGCTGGTTAGTTTAATGGATTTAAGAATTAGATCTTTTTTTTTGCAAAATAAGCGGTACCTATTTCATTATTTAACATGCCTTGTAAGAAAAATGTGGGTGTGTCCAAGCTTTTGACTGGTACTGTATATAGAGACGGGACTTCGCAATGACTAAGTGTGAATCTCAGTCTTAAATAGCACACTGATACCACACAGTGGAAATGAGAATCAGGTGCAGGTGATAATTGAATAATGCGAGAAGTGCACTCCGGGTCTTAGTAGACCGGTGAGCTGGACAGCTGGAGGCGTGGTCTTACACAAGGTTTGGCCCAGGTGCAGTTAGGAACAAACAACAGCAAGCAATCAATAATAATAATAATAATAATAATAATAGTAACAACGCAGAGAAAAACATGAGGATCTCAGCAGAAGCGCTGCCTGGCCCCTTAAAAGGATTATGCACAAAAATTTGTCACTCTCAGCCCCCTTGGAAAATGCTGCAGTCACATTACTTGACAAAAGTGACTCAAATCTGATTTTTTGCCTTAATGTAACAAAGATCTGATGTTTCCAGAATTGTGTGAACATAGAAATTCAATGTTATATCTGCTCTTCAAATCAGAATTGAGCCACATTCTTATGTGGTCCTAGCTTGGGTACAATTCTGATATGTGGCCATGCAAAGTTCGCTGTGTTCACCTTACAATGTTCTTTCGTCAAATCCCATTTTTCGCTTGGATCACATCTTGACACTTGATATTCATGCTTTCAAATGACCTGTATCTATCTGTAATGTGAATGGATCTGCCCTCCGCAATGGTTGGTATGCGCACATTGATTTGTTTTTGCATGAGTAATCCGCGTCATAAACAAAAAAAAAATCATATTTCTGAGAGCACTTATGGTAGGAAAACCTGATTTGAACCAAGAATATGGATGTGCTTGTTGTAAATGTATGGATGGGACTTTGTCCTGGACAAAGATAAACAGTTCATCAACAGTGCCTGATGAAGTTGAGAGGGCAAAATAAGTCAAATGGCTAGCTTTTTAGGTTTTTGACTGCATTCAGCACATGCACACAGGCAAAAAGTCGCTTTCCAGTTGGCCGGGTGATGAACTTAGTTGGTGACATGGCCCCAAGCAGGCAGACTCAAGTGGAGCCAATGCCACTAAGGCATCTGGTTCCCTGTCTCCCAGCTGACAGGGTGGAGGGCTGGATGATATAGACGGAGTGGCCTCAGATTTACCCAAGTAAAGGAGATGCTGTAGCCCCCTTATCCCCCTCACTCTGTGTGGACCTGGGTAAATGATAAGGGTTAGTATGCTTCCCTGCCGTTGCCCGATGTGTTCGGCGGGGTGGTTCATCATCCTGGGGGTCACCTCTGGACACCATTCCTGACTGGGAAGAAGCTCCCGACGTGCCCAGCTCCGGATCCAGTTGACAGGGAGGTAAATGTTGATTGGGTAACGCAGGAGGAGCGTTGTAAAGTCGGAAAGCGGCTACTGAGGAACTCTGCTCTTCGTTCCTCAGCTGACCCTCTACCTGTAAAGAGGCTGGCTGCACCCCCGACTCGCTTTCCAGTTGGCCGGGTGATGAACTTAGTTGGTGACATGGCCCCAAGCAGGCAGACTCAAGTGGAGCCAATGCCACTAAGGCATCTGGTTCCCTGTCTCCCAGCTGACAGGGTGGAGGGCTGGATAATATAGACGGAGTGGCCTCAGATTGGGATGGGTGCATGAGCCACAGACCACCATCTACCTCCTCTTTCTCCATCAAGACAGCCTCTAATGGCCTTAGCAAAGTGCGATGGACAGTCTTAACTTGGCCCAACCGACCCTCTGTATTAATGGGAGCTATTGAATACACAACTCCACCGGGGGGGGGTGCTTTAATAACTTGGTACTTTGTAGATCCCCACGTATCCTGGATCTTAGCCCGCCCCTGAAAGACCTTATTCTGAAGATAGACAATGTCACCCTCTTGGAGCTCACTTCCGGTCAACCGCTGATCATTCCGCTCCTTCCTCAACTGAGCAGCTGCCTTCAACCGACCCCTGGCCCCATCAAAAGCTGTCTGGAGGCGTTGCTGATGCTCCCGCATCCAGTCATGGGCGGAACCTACAGACGGCTCCGGAACTCTGCCAAGCACAAAGTCAATAGGCAATTGTGGTTCTTGACCAAACATCAAAAGGTAAGGGGACTCACTGGTAGACTGGTGAATGGTGGTATTATAGGAGAAAACAACCTGTGGCAGAAAAAGTGGCCAGTCAGGCTTCTTGCTAGGAGGGAGAGCTTGTAATAGGCCATGCAGCGTCCGATTAAATCGTTCGCACTGTCCGTTCCCTTGAGGATGATAGGGGGTGGTGTGCGTCTTCTGAATCCCATAAAGGCTGCAAAGTTGGGCGATTAGAGCACTCTCAAAGTTACGCCCCTGGTCGGAGTGGATCCGTGCTGGAACTCCGAATCTATAGAACCACTCCTTCACCAGGATGCTGGCAACGGTTGGGGCCCGCTGATCTCTAGTTGGCACTGCCTGCGTAAACTTTGAGAATACATCAGTCATCACCAAGACACTTTCCAGACCACTTTTAGAGCGGTCTAGAAATGTAAAATCAATGGCCAATATCTGGTTTGGCCTTAAACTTAACAAATGGCTCATCGCTGTTCTTACTGGGGGTTGCACGGGTTTAGCCAGCACACAGCGCTCACAATTTTGACACCACTCCTTAACATCTGTATACAATCCTGGCCAATAGCAACGTTGCCTCACCAACTCTATCGTCCGCTCCACCCCTTGATGCCCATGACCTTGATGTAGTTGCTGGAGGACCTCCTCCTTTAACACGTTCGGGAGTACCAACTGGACCACCTCCTCACCGCCACCTGACTGAAAAATCCAGGCCATTTCATTCCAGGATTCGCCCCCACTGTCGGACCAATTCAAGCACGGGACGTGGAAGGGTCCTCCACTCCAAACGTGTAGGAAGCCTCTTCTCCCGCCCAAAGGATAAAAAACAGCCTATGGTGGGATCCCCCTGCTGCAATCTGACAAGCTGGTCAGTGGAATGTGTGGGCAGAGCAGACATAACTGATTGAATTACCTCCACGGTGGGAGCATGGGCAGACTGGCGCATACACTCAGGAAGAGGGGTCCCAGAGAGAAAGGATTCCAATGCTGTCGATCTGGCATCTGAGTGGCATCGCCTAGAAAGAGCATCTGCATTAATATTAGAGCGACCTGAGCGATACTTAAGGGTAAAATCAAAGGCTGCTAACTGGGCAGCCCAACGCTGCTCAGTTGCCCCCAGTTTAGCCGTGCTTAAATGACTGAGAGGGTTATTATCCGTCCAAACCACACACTTTTGTCCCATAAGATATTCCCTAAATTTTTCAGTCATGGCCCATTTTAGCCCCAGGAGCTCTAGCTTCATAGAGCTATAATTTGGCATGTTCCTTTCCGCCCGAGTTAATGCGCGACTGGCGTAAGCCACCGGCCTCACCTTCCCTCCCTGTTCCTGCGACAAAACCGCCCCTAAACCGCTCAGGCTAGCGTCGATTTCTAAAATAAACGGTAGGGAAAAATCGGCATAAGCCAGCACAGGGGTTGTTACAAGCTTAGATTTAAGCTCCTGAAAGCTATGCTCGCGGTCACTTGTCCATGCTTCCCCAATTCTCTTCCCAGCCATCCTCTTCTGCAAGGTCTTTGTTAGTTCTGCTACAAGGCGGTGAAGAGGGGCTGCTATCTGAGAAAACCCCCCCACAAAGCGCCTGTAATAACTAGCAAACCCCAAGAATGACCGAAGTTCAGACACAGTCAATGGCCGGGCCCATTGTTTGACCGCAGAGATCTTATCCAGATCTGTAGCCACTCCATCCCTAGATATAATATGCCCCAAGTACTTCACCTCAGTTTTGAAGAAACAGCACTTTTCGAGTTTCACCTTCAGGCCCTCGTGTTGTAACCGCGTTAACACTGCATCCAGTCGCTGTAAATGGTCACTCACTGTTGATGAAAAAAACAATCACATCGTCCAAATACAATAACAGGGTCTGAAAATGTTGTGCACCAAAAATGCGTTCCATCAAACGCTGAAAAGTGCTAGGTGCATTACATAAGCCAAAAAGCATACGATTAAATTCAAATAAGCCGAATGGCGTACAAAAAACAGTTTTCATTTTGTCCTTCTCCGCTACAGGCACCTGGTTATACCCACTGGCCAAATCAAGTGTCGAAAACCAATGGGCCCCCGACAATGCATCCAATGATTCCTCTATCCGTGGCAGGGGGAAGGCGTCACGACGTGTCTTTGCATTAAGCTGCCGGTAGTCAACGCACAATCGGAGACTGCCATCTTTCTTGCGAACAAGGACAATAGGGGATGCATAGGGGCTACAGCTCTCTCGAATTACCTGGGCCTCTAAAAGCTGATTAATATGGGCCTTCACGGCTTCATAGTCTGATGGAGGGATACGCCTGAATCGCTGTCTCACAGGGGCATCATCAACTAAGGGAATCTCATGAGCTATGAGGTTGGTACACCCCAAGTCTCCTTCATGAGTTGCAAAAACTGTCTCATGTTTCAGCAATAAGTTTCTAACACTGGATTGTTCTGACTCGGAGAGGGAACTCAGATCTAACGAGGTGACGGCATCCGCCACTCTGCTAGACTGAGCTGCCTGAATCTTAATGATGGCCATGGGTTCAGATCGGCCCAACACTGCAGGGGATTCTGTCACCCCAGAAGGCAGGGTTACAAGTTGAACCTGAGTCAGAGTACCCAAAGCACAACGGGGGTATAGCTTAACACCTACCTGCCCCACATTCACGACAGGGATGTATGTCATACCCCGATGTACCCTGACCATAGATGGATGTGTTAGCAAACCTGCTGGCAAAGGATCATAGACAGAAAATGGCTCAAACAAAATAGTACCAAAAGGAGAGGTCATTTGCTGAGAACAAGTAGCTGCAACCAATTTAACAGCCCCCCCAGGAATGTAAACAGGATATCTACCCCTCACCTTAGCTATGCGATTATGATGTCCCCGGTCTCCAGTCTGGGCTTGGTGACAAATCTGAAGGGCTTGTTGAAAGAGGCCTGGGGCCTGCTGTACTGAGGGGTGATCAAAAAGGGCAGGGCCGTGCTGGCGAAACAAATCATCATAACAAGCATGTATGATATTCATACCCAACACCCCAGGAACCCCTGACACAGCAGGGCCATGGTCCTTTACAATGAGAATGCCCCTTTTAGGTATAACAGTACCCAAAACATCAACATCAAGTTCAACATAGCCTAAATAGGGGATGTCCAGCCCATTGGCTGCACGAAGCTGTAGCCATTGACATGCTCGTAGAGAATCATTGAAATGGGCATGGAAAAACGATTCAGTCACAGTTGAAACCATTGAACCTGTGTCCAATAAACACTTCACTTGAACCCCGCCCATGCTTACCATGACATATGGACAGGACCCCATAATTTGTGAAAACTCTGGTATAGACACCCCAAGCCTACCTGCTGAGCCACTAATAACTCCCTCTGAGCCGCAGCTCATCACAACAGAGGGAGCTAGTTTCCCGCCACCGGTCTTTGGGCACCCTCCCCCACAGCATCAGACGTCCGAGGATCAGTGGTCTGAGTGACCCTTACATTGTCACAGTTGCGAGCATAATGGCCAGGTTGCTGACATCTCCTACATATAAGTGGGGCCTGAGTAGTGAATTGAGGTCGTCTGGAGCTCTGCAAAAGAGATACACTCTGTGCTAGTTTATCTAGCTGTTCCTGTTGCTTTTTCAACATGATTTTTATTTCATCTAAATCTAATAGCTGTTTGGGCAGGGCTTCAGGAAAATTCAGCATTTGAGTGGCACAAATAGACAGAACAGAAAAACTCCTTGACCTACCCTCTACTGGTCTACCCTCTCTCTCCCACCTGATGGCTTCACCTCTTACATCCAACAAGGTGGCATCTGGTTTAGCTCGCACCACCTGCTTCAAGGCTCGGCGGAGATCTGGGTCATTAACATGTTCAACAAATTGATCTCTTAACAAGACATCAGAATTGGGCACAGTGTCCGGAGCGACCTTAGTTACCCTGTCCATCAATTCAAACAACGCATGAGAATATTCCTGAAGCGACTCACCCTCCAACTGCCTCCTAGAAAAAAAATCTTTTTGCAGGGCAACATAAGACTCTGCACAGCCATACAGCTCCTGTAAAATAGACAACACTTTGTTAGGATCTTCCCTATCGGCCCTGGGACGATATTTTATCTCATCCTTCGCTTCCCCGTCCAAGTGGTCAAAAATGAAATAGGCTTGATCTATGGAAGTCATATGTCTAACCCTCATACTAGCCTGGACTTCCTCAATCCACTCCCCAATGCCCATTCCACCTTTCCCACGAAACAAAGGACATTTTCTTTCTCGGGGTACATACAAAAAACGTTCAGACGTCGAAGCACCAATGGGGGGAAGAAAGGGCTCAGCAGAACCATTAGCAGCAGAGTCATTAGAAGGCTGCTGGGTCCATTTCAACTGCTCATTTTCAGCCTGTAATCGAGTCAACAGGTCTTTAAGCTGCTGTAGTTCTGCCTCCATGTCTGCAAGAAGGAGCCTTGACAATCAATACGCCGAGAGGATGAAACAGGCAGGGCCCTAGAGTGGATGAGGTTCAGCAGGCAGTTATCCGCTGTAGTGCCAATTGCTGTTTTGCCGTAGAAACAAATAAAAAAAAAAAAAAAAACTACTCACACCATGTCAAATTCAAGCAAAACAAGATAAAACCAACTGTGAAAGTACAAGCTCGAGAATCAAGCCTCTGCTTTACAAAGGATCCTGCCGATTTACGCCAAATTGTAGCCGGGGCTGCATTGAGCCCCAAGTTACAAAAAAAAAAAAAAACACAACCGACTACGCCACCCAGAAGGACAAAGGGGTACTGCACCCAAACTCTACTTCACACTCTAAACCCAAGTTCAATTAAAAACAGGAAAAAAGAGCAGAGACTCAATTCTCAAGTTCCAACACACTTTTATTTATCTTAAGGCGAAAGGAATATGCTAGAGAAGGAAAGTCAAGTTAATAGAAATATGTAATTTATTAAAGTTCCAATAAATAAATTTTCCATAAATATTAAATACACTTACGTTTCAATATACAGTCTTAATTGGCTTATTTAAAAATGAATTTATACTGTACCGGCGAGGCGGAGGAGTCGGGTGAACCACTGAGATACTGGAGGACCCCAAAGGCACCCCTTACCTGTGCAGAAAAATTAACCACACGCACGCACACCCACCACACTCACAGCCAAGATGGTGCAGACACACAAATAAGCGTGCACGCTACAAAGAGCACACTAAACATGCAGGTGAATAATAAGGAAGCAGGGGAAAAATAGAAGACCCAGCACCGTCAGTGGGCCTGACGAATCTCCAGCCGTCGCCCTCGTGAGAAACAGGGTTAACAATTTAGCTAAAGTATCCACAAAATAAACAGCCACAGTTGGTCAAATTAAAACCAAAGCAAATTTATGCGCTCACGAACTTTGCTTCAAAACCAGTCACTCACGGAACAGCTCCGCACGGTTTAGGAGGAAACACTGATTGCACGTGTCGCAACAGTACACGCTCTCGTAAGAAAAACAAACACAAAAAAAAAACAATTAAAACCACGAAAACAATAAGGCAAGCTACGGCAAAACAGCAATGGCATTCCGTTGCTCCTCCTAAGGGTAAACAGAGCAGCATAAGCATTACCTTAGAAGCAAAGCAAATAATCCGTAACACAAATAGCAATAAACAAATTGCAATAAAATATTACCTGGCTCCAATAACAATGGCGCTTGTCTACTTGACCAATCCCCGTCGCACCAATCCCACCTGTTAATTGCCCCCAATATCAAACATCAACTTGACACACGACTACATGAAAATAAAATCCCATTACACAGTATAAAACGCACCAGCTCAGAAAGTCACAGGGCTTAATGCGGGTAGAGAACTGCAGAACATTGGCTAGACGTTCACTGCTCGACGACGAAAGCCTGTTAAATGAAGGAATGCAAATTAACTTCAATCAATAAAACTATATTCAGTACCTTGACACAAAACTTGGCTTACCTACCTCCCAGCAATCAAGAGGGGCTTAATTCCACAGAGCGGGTTACCAGGAGCCAGAGAACGTGCAACTATAGACGCCAGTCTAAGAAAAACCCAGGCTAACACAAGGAAATGATTTAACTACGCGGCGGCGATTACGTGCCAGCCCTATATAATCAAGATGGGGGCGTTGCCCCCGGCTACAGTAAGAAAGTGTGTGAAATCATAATAGATTGTAGACCCAAATCATGATGATTGTAGAAGATTGTGACAGATTGTCATACAATCGTAACAGACCTTCATGGAATGGTAATGGATCGGATATCCAATCGTGGCAGATATGGTTCAGGATCCTAACAAAACTTATCCTATCCTTTTAGAGCGTATGAAACTGTAAAAAAGCATCAAAAATGGGAAAAATAAACAAAAAGTTCCACCATCACGAAGATCTACTGCGATCTTTGGTTCGTATCAGATCGGCATAATCATGGGTCTAGTGTAAACGTAGCATTAAAGGTGAACGTCTACACTTCACACTTGTTTCATTTCAAATACGCTGAGGTGTCATCATGAGCCGACAGGAGGAAAAAAAATGGTGTCAATATCCAAATGGACCTGACTGCGCAGTTGAATATACCACTGGGAACGGTTAATCAAAGCAATAATACTTTCTAAAAAAAATGGATCAGTTGAAAATTTTCCAGGAAGACGCATGCAAAGCTTTTTTCCAAGCTTGCTAAATACAGCATGCTTACAACCTCATTGAAAGATGGCATTCATTGTCCCTCCCTATTCCTTTTGTTCTATTGAAGAGCTAGCAAACATCATATTGTGCAGGTGATCAGTCAACGGCTCTCAGAGGGAGGAACCCTGTGAACAAGGGTATAAGCACAAAGGAAACAGCAGACTAACCCACAATTCCAATTTCTGGCTTCACACACAATCAGCTGAACATAATGCAGACTTTTCGTGGTGAGTGTCTATGTCTATCTGTATTATGTATTAATGTTATAAATACTAAAAGGGGATTTCATGAAAGAGTACATTTTACTCTGAAAGAATATGTTTCTCCAATTGTGAACTCAGTCTTAGCGGCAGATTTGTTTAGTATTTTTGATGGGAGCTACGACCAAAACTCAGAGAAAAACTTGGAACAATATGGAAAATGGACAAAAAAACAGAAAGCAATGATTTCTAAATGTACTTTGACTTGTATCTCATTGCAAACACTATGATCACTAGATGTTATAAGATTTTTTTTTTTTCCTGGTCAACTTTTATTTCAGTTTGCATTTCACTTTGTATGTGAATCCACATCTATTCCTAGCATTTGAGCCAGGAAGGCATTCAAAAAAAAAAAAAAAATTGGAATGGAGGCAATTTAGGACTAGTAATGGGATTAGAAATGTCTATAATAGCCGGTCGTAGGACGGGCCCCGCAATGGAATGCCCACATTGTTTTTAATGCACCACACGTCCAGTTACAGACAAACACAGCTATATGTATATAGGGCAGGTGGGGCGTGCGGCATGGGGCCTGGGGTGCCTGGAGATGGAGGGGGTGGCTGGGAGGGGAAGATGGGTGGGTAACTGCGGGCCAGAGCTGCATGGTGTAGCCTGCTCCCCTTGCGTCCCATAGCAGACATGGGCGGGGATCGGCCTGCTCTATGGCTATATGGGGATCTGAGGCAGATCCTTGTTTCTCTTCATCAAGTTATTTATAATTATTATTATTATTATTAGTATTATTATGATTACCTGTTAATTTATTTTTTCTTTTATTTGCTTATCTTATTTATTTGTTTGTCTGTTTTCTCCTTTGTCCCCTTCCTCCAATGCCTATGATGATAATGATGTTATTGATCATTACCGCTTTTATGGTTATTATTATTATTATTATTAATATTATTATTATTACTATTTCTATCTCTATTATTATTATTTATTACTATCACTATTATTATTATTACTATTATTATTATTATTATTATTGCTGTCTGTCGCCACCATTTATATTCTGTTGCTCATTACTTGCAATGCACGCACGCACCCATTCACGCACCCACAATCACTGACTGTTCTTTCATCATGTTCTATGAACCCTTAAGTCATGCTTCCACGTACCTATGTAACCTCACTGTACATAAACTTTTATGTATTCTGTTTTGTTTCACAATAAAATATATAAAAAAAAAAAAAATGTCTATAATGGTCCAATTTGAAATGGCTTTTGTAAGAATAGCATTGCAATCATGATTTGGTTGAAAAGCAGAATCCTGGAAAGGTGTAGTCCGTCGAAAGCAAAGAAGGGCCAAGGATTGCTAACTTGCCCACAAATGAGTGAGAAATCATTGAAAAGTTTAAAAACTATGTTTGTCAAAGAAAGATGGGAAGGCATTTTAATATTTCACTGTCTATTGTGCAATTTAACAGATTCAAGGAATCTGGAGGAATTTCTGAGCAGAAAGGGCTAGAGCGCAATCTTAAAATGGATTCTCAATGGATAAGCCCTTTTTCCATCAAAAAGATAATTCGACTTAAGAGTTAATTTGCTTGAAAATCTGATGGAAAAAGGGCTATAATCCCTGATCACTCTAATGCCATTGAACGAAGAACTGCCATTTATCTAGAAGTATACAACCACATACGTTCAGGATTACTTTGACAAACCTGAGCCAAGCAAGAAAAGGACCATCCAGACTGCTACTAGCAACAAGCTCAAAAGTCATGTTCTGTTATAGTACGAGGTTGTGTCAGCGCCCTTGGTAAGGGTAACTTGTGCTTCTGTGAAGGCAACATTGCTGCTGAGAAGAACACTGAGATCTTGAAACAGCATGTATTTCCTTGAAGACGGGGACGCCCACGCACACTTTATTCACATTTGCTTTAAAAGCCTTTCTCTTAATTTTAAAATATTTAACCCTTTAAGCGCTGAATAAATTTTCAAGGAATTAGAAATCTAGTTATCTTGAGCTGTTGAAAACCTATCATGTGGCAACTTGTTTAAAAGAGCTCCCCTGCGGGAGCTCTTTTGAACAAGTTGCCACATGATAGGTTTTTAACAGCATACGATTTTGATATCTTACTTCATGGTTGCCTATGGCGCTGAAAGGGTTAAAAAAATAATGTTCAAGTTTTACTTCTCTATTCATGAGGGTCAAGTAGAATCTAATTTCACCTATTTGTTCATGATTATCTGTGACTTCTGCCCCGTTCTCCCCAGTGTTTGAGTCCTCAGCAGCCACGAATGTAGATATAAATTTATCCCCCCAAAAATTGATGCTGATGTCATGCAACTGTTGGATTAGGGTACATGCACCTTCTTCGGTCCAATTTATGCACTCTGTTTTAGAGAAAAACTGAAAAAGCAGAAAACTTGCTGTCGTTTCCAGCTTCAAATCGTTACAGCGGGTAATTGCTATAAAACTAAAAAAAATCAGAAAGCTATAAACTAATAGTAAAATACCGTAAATTCACACCTGTGGATATTGCCGTGGCGGGAGCCAAACTCGAGTCTATTCTTCTGTGGGTTCACACATAACCCCCCACTGAGCTGACGGCTCACTCCATTTAACTCCATGAGGCTTTTGCTTTGAGGAAGCATTCATACGGTCAATATGCAGAAGGAGGAAATGTTGTTTTGGAGAGGAGATACACTAAGAGGCATTAAAAATGCAAGCAGCGATGTACAAAATTTTGCGAAAATAATATAATAAGGCAAAAATAAATACAAGGATATTTAAAGAAGAGTATTATCTCACAAACAGTGAATTCTGATAAATAGGTACGTTGGCAGACCATGTGCCAACAACAATAATCTAATACATGAACCACTCCTCAAATGCTCAACAGAAAGGGGAGTGAACGGACATATTGTATGCATTGCTCAACATTGACCCCAGCTATAAAAATCCTGGCTTAAGAACTTAACTTTTGTGAAAAGTCACAATGCCATGACTGACATGTCAAAACAGGGATCAGGTGATTGCAATGCTGATGGCCAGAATGAGGGCAGCAAGAGTTGTGGCACCATTTGGAATGCATGATGTGACTGTACTACATCTGCAAATGCGATATAGGCAGACAGGAAGCTCCCAAGATTGACCTCCGCCTGGGCAGCCATCTGTGACCATGTGTGCGCAGGACCATAGCATTTATGTGATGCATCTCAGAGACCACTTTTGTTCCCGGAAGACGCCATGACCATATCAGCTCCCGTATAGCGCAAAGGCGGCTCTGGGATGAAGGTGTTATGAAGTTGATGAAGTTATAGAAATCAAATACATCATCTGATTATGTTTTCAAATCAACTAAACAGAAGCCTGCTTACTAATCAAAGCTACAGCAGCCTGCTGCTTGTGTATGTGAGCTGCTCATGCATGTGTGAATTGAATTGCTTGCATGTGTGTGTGTCTGTGTGTGAACTGCTTGTATGTGTGTCTGTGTGCGTGTGTGCATGTGTACATGTGCTGCTTGTGCCTGTGCATGTGTCTGTGTGCACTGCTCATGTGTGTGTGAACTGCTTGTATGTGTGTGTGTTTTATGTGTATGTGTCTGTGTGCACTGCTCATGTGCGTGCGAACTGCTTGTGTGTGTGTGTGTGTGTGTGTGTGTGTGTGTGTGTATGTGTTACTGCTGCATACATAATATGGTTATTGATTATGATTATTGATTATGGTTATTGAACATTAATTGATCTACTGATGAATATGATGAGAAATATTGAGATATAATCCTCAACAAAGGCATCCCTTCATTTAGAGTACGTGTTGGGATGGTTCTGACGGATCGCAGACATGCTACTTGTTCTCAGTGTGGTTCAAATGCCCGTCCCTTGACAGGCAAACTTTCAGACAGTCTAAACAGCGGATCGATTGAATGGTAAAACAAAAAAGCACTTTCCAGTGTCTACTTTGAAGCCAACATTGCTTTTATGAAATGGTGACTGAATTTTTATATTAATTACATGGAGACGTAGCCGAATCAAAATGTAATTAAATACGATCATTAGGCTTCATTTCACCCTTCCACCTTATAGCCATCAACTTCACAATTTTTGCACAAAAGCATATAGACCCAACACCAGCATAAATGGTAAGCCACAGTAGATCGGTGACGTGACCCACAATTTTACAGTATAGTTTGCATTTGGACATCCTGTCGAGTAGGGCAGGCATCTACTGTATTCATGTCAGTGACCTGACCTGAGACAGTATGGCTCAGAGCCGTATATACAGAGAGAGTTTGGCCAATCCAGTTTGAGTCGACTGGAACGGTGATTGGATAATAACTAATCACGTGACACAATGGAGCCATGTTGTTACCCTACACACAGCTTGTCATGATAGATCTGTCATGTATTAAGCCCACATTACTTTTTTTTTTTTAATTTTGCATTTCAAGAATAAAGTCACAATCTCCAGAATGCAATCTCTTTTTGCACTTCGAGAATGAAGTTGAATTGCCAAGAAATAAGTTGAATGACCGTTTTGAGAATAAAGGCGAAATTTTGACAATATAGTCAATAACCATCAATTTAACTTTAGAGAGAGCAACTGGTGAACTGACTGACCGTCCTGCCAGCTGTGTGTACTTCATGGTGTGACGTTAACATAATCTCTTGCAAAACTATCCGAATGATACCTGCACAAAGAAACAAGCATGTTTTTGACGTGCCCACTTTCTGTGCCTTGGTCAGCGCGCTGTCTCTCCGGTCATCCTCCCAAGCGCACTATGGATGTGATGAAGTGTCCGCCATTACTTTTGGGTCATTGTTTGCCACAAGATAGCGGCTAAAACCATCAATACAAAAATTGATGGCAATGAATATGGCTTCAACTTATCATACAAATCCATATGCCATAGCGCATTGGGACCTTCATTGTGGTAATGCCTGCGTCTCAGACGTCGCACCCACCTGAGCTCCACACTTTCAAGATCTCTCAACATGATCGATTGTCTTATTGTGTCCTGGGCTACAACATATCCTCTCCATATTGCACGCAAGGGTAACCATTTAAGCAAGGCACCGAAAAACAAGGCGCAGAGTAGGCGGGAGGATGGATCAAAGCCCCACCCACAGGGCGGTAATTGCATTCTTATCAATTCAAACACAAAGAGGTGCTTACAATTTCGCACACATAAACATATCTTTTAAATGGTTTTAGTTGCCAGTTTCACTTTTCAGTTCAGGAGGCGGGCTGTGTGTCTTGAAGCACCGCTGTAGGTCATTGCGCGAACCCCTGGTCTCTCCACCATCGGACTCGTAAAAGTAAAAACACATAAGCGTAGTTAGACTTGAATCTTACATCCGCACTCCTCGCCCACCTCTTGACGACTGCCTGGCGTCCTCTTTTATGCCACAGTCGGATCTGATCAGTATGAGGCGGAGCTGTGTCTCCAAGTGCACCTCTTTCCCAGCCCCGACTAGCCTTATGACTTGCAGCTGGTGGGAACCGTCCACCAGTGCTGTGCGGGTGTCGGCTCTCCGGCCACTGTCCGGAGTGCTGAAGATCTGCTCTGCACCGGTAACAAGGGGGAGGAGAATCAGCTGTTATGGGCATGCTAACGTGGTCGAGGGGCGCCCCGGGTTGCCACACCATCAATACCCTTGCACTCTTGCATCTGTCCATTACCAGTTATTTCATCTTGCACAAATGCAGCCACCTCTTATAAGTTTGTGTGGTTTCTCCTTCTGAACAAATGCAATTTTTGGCACAATCTCGTCAAAGTCCCAATGCTTATTACCATGCCGTGTTTATGCGCTAAAAGGGAAAGAATTTCCATAAGACAAAAACCAATACTGAAGTACAATTTCACTAATTCATCCACATTAGGCATTTTGTATGCACTGATATGCGCTAACGTTTGTAGTTTGATTGATGATCTTCTGACATGAGTGTTCAAGAAATAAGAAGCTATCCACTGCATCAGTCAGGGTTTTGACAATTGTTAATCATTGCAAGGATGATTCAATCATGGGCTCGAAAGTATTTGCCCATTTAAATCCAAAATGTCTTTTTTTTGGCAAATCAGTGTACTTTCTTCTTCCTTCGGCTTTATAAAAAAAAAGAATGTAGTACATAAACGCCATCTGCAGGAGAGATGTGTTGGACCGCCTGGAACACAAGACAGGGACTAAGATCAAACAAACACGGAGAAAAAAACAAACAAATAAAGTAATTTTAAAAAATTGAGTCCAATCTGGTCAACCAGATGTCTTTAGATATAGAATAACAGCTTTGATTACAGATTGTGTCCCCATCATCACACTAAGCAGGCATTTAACAACATTTCAGACATGTAAACTCATGTATTAAGATTGAACAAATTTATTGACATGTAAATGTAATGACATTTGAGTTTGGCGGAAGGTTCTGCTCTGGAGGTGCTCTCTACAATGCATAGCAAGAACATAGTAAACAACCACAAAATTAGGTAGGGAGCAGAACTTAAGAATCCCCCAAAACAGCAGAACCATCACCAGTAAGTGACGCTAAATTATGTAAGCAACTAAACTGTGTAGACTGGCTCCTTGCTGGACCCATTAGGCTTGTTTCCCAGAGAACACACCACTTGGTGCCCTCGCATCTGTACCAGCGGGCAGGGCCTTGCCGCCCTCTTGAAAATAGGCACATGCCACTCCCTCTAGCGCACGTCTGCAACCCTGACAGATGCAAAGAGGCAAGATGAAGTGTGTGGTAGGAGGAGGCACGCTTCTCCTCCCCCTTACCCATCATTACTTCACCCCACGGAGTGGGCGTGAAGTACTGTTTTTAGCGGCTCTGTGTGTTTGTTTGTGTTTCCGCGCTTTGCATGAATGGGGTGAAGTCTGCCATCTAGTGGCTCTGCGTGTTTGTGTTTCCGCACTTGCCAATATTTGTGTGAATGGGGTGAAGTCTGCCATCTGTGATTACCTTGTTTTGTCTGTACCTGGCTATTCAACCAATCCACTCCCATTGTTATCTTTTGAATGTCCCTCCAACCTCCCTCTGTTGATCATTCATTGGTTTTCTCTGCCATTTATCCTTTTTTATCCAATCAGTTCAATCTTTACTGCAAAGATCAGCCCACTTTGTTTTAGAGTAAATCTCTTGGCCTCCACCCTTAGGGCCTCTTGCCAATGCCATGCTGGTACCAGACAGAGCCACTGACTTCAGCAGTTGGTTTTCATTTGTGTTATTCAACCACTTGTTCGTAATTAATTCGTTCAAGAAATTCGATAAAAGACTATCGGCTTTAATCTCTCGGTTCTATGACAATTATTGGCGTAATCGGTATGCCTCTGAACCTGGTACGGCCTTCATTTCCCGGCTACAGAGAACAATCGGAATGTTCAGCATTTTTAAGTGGATGCAAATATCTGTTGCTGTTACCTAGCACATGGGCAATGCACTTCTTAGACTGCAGGTTGTTTGTGTTTCATACACCTAGGCTGTGCGGGTGGGAAGGCATGTGTCCTGAATGTAATAGCAGGGATAAAGCTTGTCACTGAAAATGTTGAATATCTTTGGATTGCACTTGAAGCTGATCTTCACATCACAGATAGTAGACATATAGGGCTACCCAACAGAAAAGGTTTCATCAAAATCGGATGAAGGTGCATGGAGAACTTTGACCTCCCACAATGCCAAATTTCACTTTTCCCCTGACTGAAGCGCCAGCTATACTCTTGCGCCCTCAACATCCCACACCTAATTAGTGTTGATTATGTAAAGAACGTCCCATGGAATCATATTATGAACTAGACGTATGTCGATGGCGTGCCATCGCAAATCTCCGCGCTTCGCAACGAATGTTATGGGAGTAGTAGTTATGTGTCAGAGGGCAATTCACTGAACTGGCATTCTGCTGTACAAATGATAATCTGCTTGTTGCAGTGACAAAGCACTTATACTGATCAGAGTTATAGCAATGTGATATAGTTGGTTAGTTGGACAGAGTACTTTTTGAGTGTCTGTTGAGGGCATAAATTACTCTTCACTTTGAAATGAGAGTGTTATCAAAGGAAAGGACATACGGTACAGCTCAATGTACATGCAAATGTGATATTTGTAGAGTACAGAGATAGGTTTTTACCTTCCTATATGTGCAAATGTCAATATTAGCCCTTTAACTGCCTGCTCAACCTTTTGGCAGAGCACATTTTGAGTCACTATTTCTAATTGAAAGATGTGTTGAACTTTTTTTTCAGCATTACAGACTGCAAATGATTATTGGAGAAGGCTTCATCAGGCTAAGTTCAACACATCTTTCAATTTAATACAGCAACTCAAACTGTGCTTGACCAAAAGAGAGCAGACAGTTAAAGGGTTAGGGAGGTTTGGCATCGTCTCATTTTCGCTTACGTTTGACGTTTTCAAGACGTCCTTTAGATGGCTTTTCAGAAGCTCTGAGATCTTGTAATACAGTTTGGCGTCTGTCTGTCCATCTGTCCATCCGAAAGAGTAACTCCTCCTAGGCCGTTAGACCAATCAACCTGAGACATTGGTGTGTGTAAGGTAGTGATCCAGCGGGGTGCTCAACGTATTACTCAACGTATAGGCTGCAAATTGGTATGGATATGTATCTTGGTGATAGCAATCTGCATGGCAAAAATTGCTGTCCTGTGATTCATATTTTGGCCACTTGGGGGCTCTTTTTAGACAAAAAGCCCCCTAGTGGCGAAAATATGAATCACAGGATGGCAATTTTTGGCGTGCAGGTTGCTATCACCAAGGTACATATCCATACCAATTTGCAGCCCTCTACGTTGAGTAATAACAAAACGTGCCTTTTCAAGGATTGGCACACTTGACGCCATTTTACCTAGAAAACGGTCAAAATTAGGTCATATCAAAAACCCGTCTGTGATGAATGTATGTGATGAAGAGACATCCCATGCACCTCCCATAAAAATTTGAGCATCCTAGCTCAATGCATAAGGAACTTATGGCCATTTTTCAATTTTTAATTTTCACAAAAAGCCCCCTGGTGGCCAGAAGAGGAAATTAATGTAAATTCTAAATGCGTTGTGCCCCCTCTGGATCACTACCTTACGCACACCAAAGTTTCAGGTTGACTGGTCTAACGGCCTAGGAGGAGTTACTCTTTCGGACGGACAGACGGACAGACGCCGAACTGTATTACAAGATCTCCTCGCTTTTCGGTAGCGCGAAGATAACAAGATCTCCTCGCTTTTCGGAAGCGCAGAGAAAACAAGATTTCCTCGCCTTTCGAAGCGCGGAGATAATAATAATAAACTGTCTTGGGCTGTTGAGGGCACAGTCTGGAAATGCCCTATATTATTGCTAGAATAGCAAAAAGTAGCATCTTGCAGCACCCCCTCTAGGACGTGCCCTCGACATCCCACAAATATTTTCAGATTATTGCGAGCCCTACGCACAGTAGATTGACATGTATGAAAAGGAATGTGGGCTGTTGTCGACACAATGATATAATTGCATTTGAAAACTGAATTTTTTTCAGCGCTCTTCTCATCTCGGAATCTTTGGCCCTTCTGGTACCCCTAAAAAAGAAACCGAAGGGTACTGGCACCTAAAAATGTGCAGTTTTTCTATTGAACCACCCGTCTTTCACCAGCAAAAATTTTACGCAAATGTGAGACCATCGTATCTTGCCCTTATGGTAAACTGCCTGATTCTTAGAAAAACTGGCTCTTAAACAACAAACTGCTGCAAGGGCTATTTTTTCTTCCTAACCTAAATATTTACAACAATGCAAAAGAACATGGTCAACTGTCTCTTTATTCCCAGAGCACAGTTCTGGTTCTGTGAAAACTAGGTAAGATTGTTGTAGCTGCTGATCTATAGAGGGATTATTCGTTTATCAACACGGCGGATGCGTGCGCAACTTGACTGCAGAAAGAGCAGCCCCTTTAAGCTGTTTGACAGGTTGGCATGGTTATCTTGCAGTTGCGATGTTAGCTAGCTAGCGATGTTGTCAGCGTAGCCTACTACAACAGTTTATCACCGAATGATAAAACAAGTTATGCTGCTAAATTAACATTAGTGAATGAGATACGTCTTAACCAGGCCCGGCGCTGGAACAGGAAATTGGGGGGGCACAGATACCTGGCTAATTATGCCTCGGTGTGCGCATGCGCACAGCGAGCATACGGTACTCAGTCTGTGTATTTGTTTGTTTGTCTGTCTGTTACCATCATAACTGCGACAGCGTGTGCATCCAAGCTAAAGTAACAATGCCAACGAGTGACAAACACTGTTCTCTTGATTTTAAATGTGCCAGAATTTTGAAAAAGGATTCAGTTCATTTTTTGTAGCACTTCATGTTTCAGTATACACGTTTTGTGTACATAATGTTAAGCCACACCCACATGATTTTGGCACAAGGACCGCACTCTATTGACTGTTTATGTATTCAAGCTTGCTTTTATGTTACTGTACAACTATTGTACATCAGTAGTGGCTAAGCAATACACACCGAGGCATCAGCACCTCTGGTGCTTTCATTCTAGATGGTTTTCCTAACATGTTTTCCAATTCAAGAATAATCAAGTGGCAATTGAAGACACAGATCGCATGGGGGAGAGAAGCCAACAGCAAATAATGGGCTACATTCAGTGCAGAAAAATAATTTAATTATAATTAGGTCTATGCACTGGCACTCAGCGACGGTATTTTTTTTTTTCCAGCGAGAGCGGCATTTCAGGACTCTTCAGCGAATTAAGGTAATTCTGGTGACAAGTACGTGGTTTCGTCCGTTTACATTTTCCAATCGGACAGCTGTCTATTTTTTACAGCAAGTTCCGTGACTGTGCTGCAAGAACAGGCGTAGGTAGCCTACTTGTCGCCGAAATTACCTTCATTCGCAAAAGAGTTCTGAAATAATATAAATATGTATTAAGTCTGGGTCATTGTGAACAAGAAAAACAACAGCATCCTGACAGCGAACTGCACCTACATGGCTGCGTATGTAAATTAGAATAATATAACGTTACAAATTAATCTTAGCTGCCTTTGTACTTGTTGTACACATTTGCCCCCCCCCCCATATCACTATCTTTTTGAGCTGCTGTAACGATGAAATTTCCCCACTGTGGGATCAATAAAAGTTTATCTTATCTTATCTTTCCATTGCTGTGTAACCTCGTCTTCAGTCACTGTCGTTATTGTAGTAAACATTTCACAACTCATTTGCTGCAATTATATAGCTGTGCCTGCGGGCATATCTAGCTTTATCACCATTCAAACCGATGAGTCTAACATATTATATTGCTCGAAATTAATAACAATGTTCTTTTTTCTCTCAGCTTGGGGTCATGCTGTCGGCATGCTGCAGCACTGATGCTCAAAGTCTGTAAAACTTGCGTGTTTAAGACATGGTTGCGGCTCTTCCTGCTCTCTTTCTTTTTTCTTTTCTCTTTCTCACCATTCCTAGCGCTGCCAGTGATACTATGGTTTAAAGTCACTTTGATCGCTCATCTTGCCCATCTAATGTTTAGTCAGGCAGAAAATTAAACCACTTCATCTTGTCTGCATGTTTTATATTTTTACAGCCCCAAATCATACAATTTGGGATGGTCTGTGAAATTCAAATTAAATCTGAAAGCAGAGATTTGTGAATTATCTTTGACCTGTATTATTTTGAAAACAATCCAACGGCCCATTATTTGATTTCATGCCACATGAATTTTATTGTTTTTTCAAAACAAACACTAAGATAAATGTTTATTTTTGCAGCATATTTCAAAATAAATCAGGACAGTAAAGTATTTACCTCTCTTTAATGTTGCAGTTTCTTTTCAAAACACTTAATAAATGTTTAGGGATTGAAGACACAAAGTGATTAAGTGTCTCCAAGGAAATTTTGTCCCATTCATCCAAGCATTATGGTGTGGAACAATATAGGATCTTTACTGTGTCATTTTGTGTTTCAAAATGTGCTGACCATCCTCTTCTGAGGACAGGTCAGGACTGCAGTTAGGCTAGTAGAAACACCTACACAGCTAAGCCTATGCATGCAGAATGCAGTTTTGCGTTGAGTTGTTGAAATATGCATGGGCATCCCCGGACTTGAAGTTGTCTCGAAGGCAGCATTAGTCACTTTAAAATCTGTTCTTTTCAGCAGTAATTCACAGAAGTGCAAGCTACTCTTGCCTAGGGCACTGACACAACACCACACCATGACAGACTATGACCCTTGGACTTGTTGCTGGAAAAATCTGGATGTTCCTTTTCTTCTTTGGTCCAGAGCACATAGCTCCCATTTCATCCAAAAAAGACCTGAAATATCTGACCACAATACACGTTTGTTCTGTGTGATGGCCTATCACAAATCCATCCAAGCTCAGAAGTCAACAGGACTTCTGGACATTTAACTCAGTCTCCTTTGCACAGTGAAGTTTTACTTGCATTTGTGGATATAAGTTGAAGTACTCGACAAAGTTTGCCAAAGCAATCCTGAACCCATGTGGGTATATCACTTACAGATAGATGACCGTTCTTGATGCAGTGCTGCCTGAGTGATCAGAGACACAGGTATTGAGCTTATGCTTGCCTCCTTGCCCTTTATGCGCTAAATTCTAGATTACTTGAATCAGATCATCATGTTATGCACCATAGAAGGTAAAATATTTGTTCCTTCCTATCTTTCTTTCAGGTTCATTGTTTTTAAAACTTTCAATGATTTTCTTCCACATTTGTGGGTAAATTGGCGATCCTCTAACTATCTTTGCTCCAGAAGTAATAGGGTTGCATTTCAATAGTTGTTCGGCATGCCCTCATTCACTTCCCCTCAGCCCTTGATATTACGTAACATTTACGTCACATGGAGGCCACTAGGAGAGCAGAGGGAAAGTGGGCAGGGGATTGAAGCAAAACGCACCTGCTCCTATACACTTTCAGGCCACACTGTCGGTCATGGATGGATCACCAGTTGAAGACTTAGCACTATAGTGGTTTTACAAATGATCAGAAATGCCTGCAAGGGCAAGTTGGGGGAAAGTCAACAAGGGCATCTTGAACAACTATTGAAATGCAGCCTAGGCCTTTCCAGGATGCTGCTTTTGTACCAAAATTATTGCAACCACCAGTTGACATCAGCTGTTTCAAATCAAATCATTACTCAACTTTGGTTTACCTCTTTACTACTCCTAAATTGTTGCTGTTCCTCTTTTTTTTTTTTTTTGAATGGCAGGAATAAAATTTTGTTTACAAATAAAATGAAGTTGGCAACAGAAAACATTACATACTCTCTTTCTGCAGTCGACATGCGCAGTAGAGGGGGGTGACTTGTGTAGTGACGTAGCCTGATAATCCCTCTATAGGCACTGCACGCATAGCCAATGACGTTAAAAGCCTGCTTTGGAGATACTGGAGTAGCTCCCCAACTGTACCCTGAAACTTCTGAGTGGGTTCATAAACTTTTTACATTTATCCTTCTGAATATGAGCTCTGTTTGTTGTTTTAGTTACTTGCCAGACTCCCAAATACCATACTGTCCATTGTGCATGATGTAATGACTGTCCACACAACTCTAGGGATTGCAATTAAATGTACAAACCTTGCTCCGGGTGGCGCTAGAATATTTGCATCGTGGTGCACGCTACCGGTTTCAGCCATATATGGTATATACTCTGTGGTTTCAATGCCCGAAAGTGGCTTTTCTTTTTCACGTTCATGCTACTGGCAATGCACGTGGGTTATTATTTTGGAAGTGTGAATGCATTTTTTTTTTTTTTTTGTGGAGACATAATCGTATGTGTTCACGTGAAGCCAACACTGTTGCTGTATATCGTACACTGACCGGGCCTTGCTTTGCTAGCAAAATGCATCAGTTGCTTTATTTATCAGAGGTGCAAATTCCCATACGGAGAATTGACCTCCTTTAAAATCCAGCTCTTCAGCCAATCATATGCAAGGTTTTGGCGAGAACAGCAGTGGTGCCACGGGTGGCAAAGTTTGGAAATGTATCTGTGATTCCTCAAATTTGATGGCTGTTTTCGGAATGGTATATTTTGTTGTTTTTTTTTTTTTTTTTTTTTTGATTGAGAGGCAAAATCCGCACATTTAAGCCCATTCTTAAACATAGTTAACTGAAGGTTGAATTTTCTCCGCTATGGATGGAATGTTACATCCCCTAACCCATAGTGTGCCATCATCTAGATGTGAAGATTTACCAGGGCTCTAGTCAGTTCAGGAGAAGACATCAATCATTATAGTGGACAGACTAGGGAAACATACACTACCCAAGTGGGATTCCAGTTTCAGCTGAACAGGTTTGAGCAATGTGACTCACCTCCACGTGACGTTGGCAGTTATTCATTGCCCCGTGTGCTATCGAAAAATCACTGTTTCACAGACCTCATGGCATGTTTGTTTCACTGCATCTCTCAGATATTGGACATCGATATGCTTCAGTACGCCTATTATTCTAATTATTTTGGCTCTCACTGTAGTATGTAAAAATACCGAAAGGCTGCTGTTTTTTAGATAGCCATCTGGAATCACCATTCCTAGCGCTGCCAGTGATACTATGGTTTAAAGTCACTTTGATCGCTCATCTTGCCCATCTAATGTTTAGTCAGGCAGAAAATTAAACCACTTCATCTTGTCTGCATGTTTTATATTTTTACAGCCCCAAATCATAAAATTTGGGATGGTCTGTGAAATTCAAATTAAATCTGAAAGCAGAGATTTGTGAATTATCTTTGACCTGTATTATTTTGAAAACAATCCAACGGCCCATTATTTGATTTCATGCCACATGAATTTTATTGTTTTTTCAAAACAAACACTAAGATAAATGTTTATTTTTGCAGCATATTTCAAAATAAATCAGGACAGTAAAGTATTTACCTCTCTTTAATGTTGCAGTTTCTTTTCAAAACACTTAATAAATGTTTAGGGATTGAAGACACAAAAGTGATTAAGTGTCTCCAAGGAAATTTTGTCCCATTCATCCAAGCATTATGGTGTGGAACAATATAGGATCTTTACTGTGTCATTTTGTGTTTCAAAATGTGCTGACCATCCTCTTCTGAGGACAGGTCAGGACTGCAGTTAGGCTAGTAGAAACACCTACACAGCTAAGCCTATGCGTGCAGAATGCAGTTTTATGTTGAGTTGTTGAAATATGCATGGGCATCCCGGACTTGAAGTTGTCTCGAAGGCAGCATTAGTCACTTTAAAATCTGTTCTTTTCAGCAGTAATTCACAGAAGTGCAAGCTACTCTTGCCTAGGGCACTGACACAACACCACACCATGACAGACTATGACCCTTGGACTTGTTGCTGGAAAAATCTGGATGTTCCTTTTCTTCTTTGGTCCAGAGCACATAGCTCCCATTTCATCCAAAAAAGACCTGAAATATCTGACCACAATACACGTTTGTTCTGTGTGATGGCCTATCACAAATCCATCCAAGCTCAGAAGTCAACAGGACTTCTGGACATTTAACTCAGTCTCCTTTGCACAGTGAAGTTTTACTTGCATTTGTGGATATAAGTTGAAGTACTCCACAAAGTTTGCCAAAGCAATCCTGAACCCATGTGGGTATATCACTTACAGATAGATGACCGTTCTTGATGCAGTGCTGCCTGAGTGATCAGAGACACAGGTATTGAGCTTATGCTTGCCTCCTTGCCCTTTATGCGCTAAATTCTAGATTACTTGAATCAGATCATCATGTTATGCACCATAGAAGGTAAAATATTTGTTCCTTCCTATCTTTCTTTCAGGTTCATTGTTTTTAAAACTTTCAATGATTTTCTTCCACATTTGTGGGTAAATTGGCGATCCTCTAACTATCTTTGCTCCAGAAGTAATAGGGTTGCATTTCAATAGTTGTTCGGCATGCCCTCATTCACTTCCCCTCAGCCCTTGATATTACGTAACATTTACGTCACATGGAGGCCACTAGGAGAGCAGAGGGAAAGTGGGCAGGGGATTGAAGCAAAACGCACCTGCTCCTATACACTTTCAGGCCACACTGTCGGTCATGGATGGATCACCAGTTGAAGACTTAGCACTATAGTGGTTTTACAAATGATCAGAAATGCCTGCAAGGGCAAGTTGGGGGAAAGTCAACAAGGGCATCTTGAACAACTATTGAAATGCAGCCTAGGCCTTTCCAAGATGCTGCTTTTGTACCAAAATTATTGCAACCACCAGTTGACATCAGCTGTTTCAAATCAAATCATTACTCAACTTTGGTTTACCTCTTTACTACACCTAAATTGTTGCTGTTCCTCTTTTTTTTTCTTTTTTGAATGGCAGGAATAAAATTTTGTTTACAAATAAAATGAAGTTGGCAACAGAAAACATTACATAGCTTGTATGTATACTGTCTGGAATGAAATGTAAGTCAATGTAAATTTAGATATCACTGTTTTGTGTTTTTATATGCATTTTCCATACCTTCCCAACTTCTTCAGGGTTGGGAATGTAGCTGTGGTTACATTATTTGCTGTTTGGTGGAACAGGCTATTTGCATTAACATGCAGGTGTACTAAGTAAAGTGGTTGAAAGTTTTCATACTGGAGAAAAAGAAAATTATGAGAGAAAGAAGAGCTCTCAGATTTTGAAGATGAAATAACATTATCCATGAGTTATTCAGTTAGATTCAGTCACAGTCACACTCAGCTGAACACACAGACGGTTTCACCATATAAGACCAGGGTTTCTATTTCTATTTTTACCTGCAACTTCTTCCTTGGAACAAATGATTCATCCTTCCTTTCTTGTCTCTAGAAAGCTCTGAAGTCATTCTTGACAAGAGACGAGGCAAACCCGGATACATGTGGATGGAGGACACAGATAGAAGCTGCCCAGAAAACAGGAAACTCCCCAAGACTCCAGTCACAGACAGTGACTGCTTATCCATGGATTTCAGCAATGTCTACAGTAAAGGTGAATTAGTTCTGTGTGCTTAAAAAGTATATGGAAGGCAGTTTCAAAATTTAAAAGAGCCAATTTACAGAAACATTGCGTTTTTTTGCCATAGTACAAAGGAAATATAATCCAGTTTCTTTTAAAATCCCATTAGTACATGCACAGTTTGCCTCTGTGGGAAGGGCGGGAAAATGTCATCTATAGTTACCCAAGTTGATTTTCTCAAAAAGGGACATTTTGCAACTTTTTTTTTTTTTTTTTTTTTTTTAGTACTTTTTACTCTTGGGTCTTCAATTGAATAATGCTGGTTGCATATTTTACAACAAATCTTTTAGAATAAAATGTCAATACCATATTAAATTGCTTCTAATTCTAATTACATTGTTATATTTATTATGATTAATTGTGCGTATACAGTAAGGTCCGTAAGTATTTGGACACTGAATATTCCTCATAATTTTCGCTTCATATGCCACCATAATTGATTTGAAATGAAACAATCAAGATGTGCTCGAAGAGGTGTAGACTTCCAGCTTTAAGGTTTTTTTTTAAATAATATATGCATTGTGTGGATACCCCCTCAATTTTAGGGCCTCAAACATAATTGGATAAAGTAAAATAATTGTAAATTAAATGGTCATTTTTAAAGCTTGTTTCAGTCAGTGATGACTGTTCAAAGTCTGGAACCCATTGAAATTACTCCAGTTTATGAGGTTTATTCCTAGGTGATGCACTGTCAGGTCTTCCTGCTTATTCTTTGGTCATTTTACCTTTTCTTTTGTTACAAGAGAGTTAAATTAGTGCTCAGTTGGACTTGAGTCCAGTGATTGACTTGACTTGGCCATTCCAGAACATTTCACTTCTTTGTTTAGAAGAAGTCTTAGGTTGCTCTCACAATGCTTTGAGTCATTGTCCATCTGCTGCTCTTTGACATGCTTTCCAATGAGTTCTGAGCATTTGGCTAAATCTGAAGAAATAAAACAGCCCTGTACAATTCAGGGCTCATCCTGCTGCTTTTGTCAGCAGTCACACTATGCAACTAGAAAAGAATTCTTCAGTCATTCACCTTATTTCTTGTCTGGGTCTTTTGCTGTTCCTGAGCTCACTAGTGTGTTTATTCTTTTTAGGAATATACTCTAAAGTCGATTATGCCTCATCCAATGTTTTGTCTTTCTTGCTGATGAATAGGTTTCAGATTTTTCAGGGTTAATGATGGCTTTCTTCATTGCATAACTAGCAGAGACAGCTCATTGGGCTTAATATTGAGAGTTCATATTGAGAGTTAAAAGCATCAGATTCCAAAAGCAGATGCCACACTTAATGAAGCAAATCCACCCAAATCCTTTTATTTGTTTACCTGTAAATAAAATAATGACTGAGTGGTACATAACTGGTCATGGAACAGCTGAGCAGCCCATTGCCCAATTACTTTTTGGCCATTAAATAGGGGAGGACCAAAAAATAAAAAGTGCTTTAATTCCTACATTATTTTCCATATTTAGATGTAAATATGCTTGAATGGAAGCTGAAATTTGGTACTTTAAGCTTATATTCATTATGCAATTTCAAATCCAATGTACTGGCCAAGACAATGGGTCATATGCATAAAAACGAAGCAATTACTTGTAGCAAAAGCAAAAAGTGAAAGGTATTGCTTTAAGCTAAAAGTAAAAGCGTGTGCTTGATCTCATATGCATAATATTTTACTTCTACTTCAAAGCAATTGCTCATACTATACAACCATTTGCTTGTTTACTTATGGTGAGCCTCTTGGTCCAGTGGATTCCCCAAAGGATATGCAACATTGTGAATGGTGTAAAATCATTACTGGAGTGATTTCCTCTGTCACTCGGTGCTGATTGGTCAGTGGAATGTTTAATCGACCAGATTGTTTGTTTTGTCTGGAATGGAATTCAATATAAATGGCCCTAACAAAGATAGTTTTTTAACTGATAAAAAATATTAGACCAGGAGAGCACAAGCTGCAATAAGCAGAAAACAATTGTTGATCTGCTGAAGGATGTACCCATCCTTCCTAGTAAATCACAGGTTCCAGGCATTAAAGATGAAAAATTGGCTGCAATTGACAAGTTTATTCCTGAGTATCAGAAACAAAGTGGAATCAAGATGACAAAAGAACAACTTTCAAGCTGTTTGTAGACCTTTGTCCTTCTACCCAACTGCATAAAAGCTGCCATTTTCCAGTGAGTGAAATGCCACATCTGGACTAGTCAATGCTCAAGGTAGGTCCTTTGAATTTATAAGCAAATGCTTGGACGGTTGGAGCATTTGCTTGGTTTTATGCATATGGATTGAAGTATTTGCTAAAAGCTCATGGAGGAATTACTTATTGCTTTTTCTAAAACCAAATGCTGTTTAGCAAAAGCACCTACTTGGAGTTTATGCTTACAGATGAAAGTAATTGCTTCATTTTTCAAGTAAAAAGCAATTCCCTCTTTTTATGCATACGGGCCAATGTTTATAGAGCTAACTGAATGAGACCGTACTTTATATTCAATATATAAATTACATTGCCATTTTATATATCACATTTTCATTTGCACAACGTATTTAATTTCAAATCCACTATGTTGTGGCAAACAAGAATTTTCCAAATGTTTATGGAGCTAACTGTACGAGAGAAAAAATTACATCAAATACTGGTTTACATTCCCAATTTATGCATTACATTTTCATTTGTATTTAGCTGTCTGCTGTCTCCTGCGCTTATAGCAAAGTTTGCAGCGGTAAGCATGGCCGGTGATCTATGACTGTTAGTAACTGTGGGTTAAAGGTTATAAACACACTGATGGCATAGTGATGCACCATCCACTGCATGTGAAAATTGACTGCTCTACATTGGGGCAGACTCTAAATGTTTAATAAAATTCTGCTCTGAGCGATATGATTCTTTGGCTGTATAGATTTGCTTCCCCATGCTGAAGGGGAGAAGGTGACCAGGGCTTTCCTGCAGGAACTGGTGAGCAACCTCCTTGCCTACATCACCAAAACATTTGACCGCAGCAGTAAAGTGCTGGACTTCCATCACCCTCACCAGTTTAAGGAGGTCCTGGAGGGATTCAGTCTGGACCTTCCAGATCAGCCAGAAAACCTGGAGCAGATCCTGGTCGACTGTAGGGACACCTTAAAATATGGTGTCAAGACAGGTAGATGCAGTCATAATAACCTTAACAATAATGTTTATTTTTATTTTAAGTGCAGTTCATAGCTAGACTATATCAAGCCACTGTAAATAAACACACTTGCAAATAAATCCATTGACAACTATGAGCAGGCAAACTATACTAAAATAACTTATGCTTAAGTGATGTCACGACTCGCAATGAATAATCATCTGGCTCTGTTCTTAACATAAACACAAGCCATGATGTGTATCTGGAAGGGGTTATGGGGTTGAAATAAATTGGATAGCTGGCTGCGTGGCTGAAATTATGGTCTGTTTGTTCCCAGGGCATCCGCGATTTTTTAATCAGCTCTCCACAGGCCTCGATATTATTGGCCTGGCTGGGGAATGGCTGACTTCAACTGCCAACACAAATATGTAAGACAGTGTGTACCTCTCAACTGTTCTCAGGATATAATCTCTGTGATCCATCATCGCATTATAATAGCACGCAAGGCTTTTTACTATTTCAAATAAAAAATCAAATTTCAAATATTTGTTGCTCAGGTAAACACAAATATGGGCGGTACAGGATTGTGTAATTATAATCTTTGTGTGTGTGTGTGTGTGTGTGTGTGTGTGTGTGTGTGTTTATGTGAATTATATTCCCGTAGGTTTACTTTTGAAATATCACCAGTGTTTATTCTCATGGAGGAAATTGTTTTGAGGAAAATGAAGGAGAAATTGGACTGGGCTGCAGAAGAAGGGGATGGAATCTTCTGTCCAGGTGTGGATCCCATCTTAACTTCTTTCACCAATTAATCACGGAAGTTCGAATCAGAAACACCAGGGACAGCAACAATTCACCCTCCGGACCCTAATTTTACAACCTAAACGCAGTTGACAAATGCAAGTGGTAACCACACCTCCAGTCAATACTGGGCATATTCTGACTCCATTCTTGTAATTTTGTGACAAGGAGGCAATAGCACAGCTGTGGCACTGCTGTCAAAAGGTTTGGTCTGAGATGAATTAATTACTCGTGGGTGTGTTGGGGGTTTTGAACCATTAAGGCCAATCAGATCAGCTGCTGTCATTCCCTTTAATACCAATTTGTTAATACAATAGCAAACCGCCAGAATCGTCAGGTAAAGAACAAGTACCTAGCTTGTGTCACTGCCGCCTCCTTCGTTCCACTGAGAACAGTGCTTCAGTGTAGTATACTGTTATGAAGTGACTGAATTTAACAGTTAAATTAACGCATCGTCTCCTTGTTATTTTAACTGTAAGTACAGTCCTGCACGCATTTAACTGTGGTTTACAGTTAACATACACGGAACCTCTGTTATGAACTGATTGTACAATTACAGTTAAAATAACTGGCAAAAAAGGAACCAGTTTATAGCAGTGCAAGAGGTTCAAGATTTAAGTGAAAATTAACATCAGTGCGTTTTGTATGAATGTGGGTCATTTATGCCACATACAAAATGGCACTATGTATTAAAACAAGGCCGAGACCGAAGTTAATTATTTGTGTTAACCTCACACATAGAAAATATTAAGAGGTGTAAAAATACTCCTCTACCCTCCCCATCAGGCCCCACTAACATTTTGTAGGCATTATTTATGGGGCTCATAACAAAAGTGAAAATTAAGTAGGAAAAGAAGACAGTATGAATTATGAGTTCATTTGCAGATTCATTCTCATAAAACCACCACAGAGCGATAGCATTTGCGTTGGTCTGGATGATTCCAAATGCAAACTTGGTCTGTGGCACAAAACTAGCACACTGCTTACTGTGTACACTGACACACCCCTACTGCCATAGTCAACCTATCGAGAAGCATGCAGCATTATTTCAGAGCACAAAACTACCAAATTGGACAAAGGCAATAAAAATGCCATTTGCCATGGACAAAATTGTTTATAGCGTTACTACCGCATGTGTTTCCATTTGAGGAGGCACAAAAATAGTGCCTCCCATGTCTTACCTACCCAAATGGCACAAGCATGCCATCTTATACGTATTTGCCTTCATATTTCCTTGTGTACAGGAGGTTCCATATCCAACCTATACAGCCTGGTACTGGCCAGATACAGCATGTACCCTGAAGTGAAGACAGGAGGAATGTGTGACCTTCCAAGGCTGGCATTATTCACCTCCGAACAAGTAATAGCATGCATCCCATTTGGTTTTTGCGTACTCTGATCACGCTAGTGTCATTCGATTTGTGGTTAACTGCTGAATATTTTTTTTCACTTATTCCAGCTAAAAATGGGCTCTTCTTGCTTCTATTAGACCGCAGCCTCAGTTCATTCATAACTCAATTGTACCTTTTGTGTTTATGGCAGATTTTTATGATCAAATGTAATAATCAGTTAATGAAATTTTGAAATGCAGTAAGTGCAACACTCTTTAGCACTGCAGCACTGTTTAACATTATCTTTGGTTTACTCCTTGATTTCAAAGAAACCAACATTTTGATCAAAAAGAATTTTGTAAGCGTTTCCCACGCCGTGGTTTCTGGCTGGAAAATATTATTAACACACCTCAAGTTGAAATTTCTTCCCCATTCCCTCCATGTCGTTTATATTTCAGAGTCATTATTCCATCAAGAAAGCAGCTCAAGTTCTTGGCTTCGGAACAAAAAATGTTTTTATGGTGAAATGTGATGAAAGGTATGGACTGTTGTGTTTACATGCACAAAACTGTTTTGTTGTTGCATTATTATGTAATTAGAATTACACGGTTCTATCGTATCCAAGTGTGACTGACATGGTTAGGGTGTCAGTTATACTTGGATACAATTTTTTGACCTATTAAGACTGACGGCACCCTCTGGAAAAGCATTTTGAAACCTGGGGCATTATTGCATATGATGAAAGCATATATCAAACATTTTTACTCCTCATAATTTATTATTATTATTATTATTATTATTATTATTTGAAGTAGTAGTAGTATTGTCCCTCATCATCATTTATTATTATAATAATAATAATAATAATAATAATATTATTATTATTATTATTATCTCCTGATCATTGCAAATCTGTCCCTGCACATGGCTTTGGGTTTTCATTTCTTTCATTGTCCATTTACTGCTGGATGGAGTTTTGCTCCAACTTTGTTCCCCATATGAATTTGTCTCCGTCAGAAGTTGCAAACACAAACGCCGCTAACGGCGCTGCACTGTCAGACAGGTCAATCTTTACCTCTGGCTTTCAGGGATACTCGTTCTTATCATATCGGTGACCGTTGCCAGTTGTCGAGCAATCTGGCAAACTCGATAAAATCCTTCTCCACCACCTCCTCCTGAGACACGTGGCTCACCCGCTTTGCTTTAGCTCGCAGGTCAGCAGTGACATCATGATCTGGGTCTGAATGACTGTTTTCTTCAAAGTAACGCAGTAAAATACAGTAAAACCACAATTTATTTCACCTTCCCCACAGGTATTTCATCGCGTCACAGTGTATTTAATCAGTCACATTCCTTAAATGATTATATCAACTAAAATGTGCAAACATCATATCTGGACTGAAAGGGAGAAACACGTAAATGATGAATCCGGTCTTAATGGATTAAACCAAGAGCACGTATTTGCTGTATTCATTTCGGGTTGATATTGGGGTTTATTAGATTTTGTTGAGAGTGTACAATATCTGTTGATTGGAGTATGTGGATCAGTGCCCTGTGGATTGACAGCTTGTTCAGTGTGAATTCCTGCCTTTCTAACAATGCAAGCTTGCATAGGCTCCAACCATGTACCTCCCTCTCTCATGACAAGGAATAAGTGAGTTAGATGGAATTACTGGATATATGCATGCTCTCAATTTTATAGAATCCTTTCATGTATGCTACTGCTAATTTGTGTATTTTTGGGTTTTTCCTCAGGGGAAAGATGATCCCTGCAGAACTGGAATCGAGCATTTTGCATGCCAAATTTGCCGTAGGTGATTTTAAAGATTGGTCCTTAACTTTAATCTTGATTGGATGTGAATGACAGCTTAGGTGTATGAACCCCAATTCCAATGAAGTTGGGACATTGTGTAAAACGTGAATAAAAACAGAATACAATGATTTGCAAATCCTTTTTGACCTATATTCAATTGAATACACTACAAAGACAAGATATTCAATGTCAGACTGATAAACTTTATTGTTTCTTTTTGGTAAATATTCACTCATTTTGAATTTGATGCCTGCAACACGTTCCAAAAAAGCTGGGACAGGGGCAACAAAAGACTGGGAAAGTCGAGGAATGCTCAAAAAACACCTGTCTGGAACATTCCACAGGAGAGCAGGTTAATTGGAAACAGGTGAGTGGCATGATCAGGTATAAAAGAAGGAGCATCCCCGAAAGGCTCAGTCCTTCACAAGCAAGGATGGGGTGAGGTTCACCACTTTGTGAACAACTGTGTGAGCAAATAGTCCAACAGTTTAAAAACAACGTTTCTCGACTTCCGGTTGAGCGGCCATGAGAGCAGCAGCCTAATATTGACGCTCCCCTTGAAATTTGTAAAAAAGCCCCTGCATATTGGACTAAAACGTGTTTGGAGTTGTTTAATTGATAGAGGGGCTGTTAGTATGCCTAGGAGTCATCAAAAAAGCTAGGCTTTAGCAAAGAAACAGAGGAGTCTTTTGCAGACGATAATCCTGGTGGTGCGAACGGCGCTAGCACCAGCCAGCTAGCTTCTGACGAGCAACCTGCTGAGGGCAACATGGCGAATTTGGAGATGATTCTCAAGGAGTTGCGAGACTTTCGGGAGGAAAACGGCGTAAAGCTGAAAGAAATCAAGGAGGAACTTAACAAGACAAACCACAGGATTGACGAAGCCGAAAGGAAAATAACTGACGCAGAGGAGAGGATTCAAACAGCTGAGGACGCTGTACTGGAGTTATTAAAAGTTCAGAGCCACCTCAAAGCTAGGCTAACGGATCAGGAGGGTCGGTCCAGGTGGGATAACATTAGGATACACGGCATTTGCGAGGGAGCTGAAGATAATTCCCCCTCTATGAAAGCTTTCATTGAGGCTTTACTGAGAGAAAACCAGGAAATCCCACCCGAAAATGACGTGAAAATCGATCGGTGATGGTAAAGCTTTCAAGCTACCAGACTAAAGAGGACATTGTGAAGGCTGCCTGGCAGAGAAGGGGTTTTGTTTTTCAGGAGAAAAAAGTTTATATAGACCACGACTACACTCCAGACGTACTGAAAAAGCGGAAAGAATACTCGGAAGCTAAACGAATCCTGAAGGAAAAAAAGATTTGTTTTCAGACCCCCTTCCCTGCGATGTTGAGAGTATTTTTCCAGGACGAGACCAGAATTTACGGATCCGCAGAGGAGGCAACCAAGGACTTGGCAGCGAGGGGTCTCCCGGTAAAGGTAATCAAGCCACCGGAGACGGTGGCGGAGAGGATCAGAAGGCTGACCTGGCGCACGGCTGTTCGCGGAGGGGAGACTGAAAACCGTGCACCGAGGGAAGGATACAAGGAGAAGCTGGAAGCTTTCAAGAGAAGCTAGATGGATTTACAGGACTATTTCGAGTGGAAAACAACACACCGGACTGATAGTCAAGGCTCTTCAATAATTGTATAACTTTGTGGACATAACATGAGGGTGAGTGTAAATACCTATGGTAAATATGTGATACTATGTTCTTAAAAACACCGGACTTGTTAAGTACAAGAAAAGACTTGTTTTCAATATTTTTTCTCGTTACCAGTTGGACTAATCCTAGGTTGAATACTATTAACATGATACGTCTAAACTATAATATGAGGGGCTCTTATTATGGCGCTTTGTCGCACACGTCTTATAGAAGAGGGCCCTTTGACCCTTTCTGGGATGAAAGGCTATTCCTCAGAGCCGGTCCAACATCACGGCTCGTTAAAGGTCACAAATAGGACCTCAGCTCAGGGAGTCATCCCTAAGTTACAGTTCTTTATTCTTTGTTCTAAAATCATTTGTTTCTTTTTGTTATTGGTATTGTATGTGTGCTTTTATACAGCAAAAGGGGTTAGCAGGTCAGGAAAAATCACGCCGATACCATAATGAATAAAGCGTTGGTTAAAATAATAATAATAACAATAATAATAATAATAATAATAATAACAACAATCCCATTAAGAAGAGTAAAATTCTAAGGAAATAAAACGAGATAAAGCAGACGTGGTTTACCTTCAGGAGACCCATCTCTCAGACTTAGATCATACTAAATTAAAAAGAATGGGTTTTAAACAGGTTTTCGCAGCCTCCTACGCCTCTGAACCCAGAAGAGGGGTTGCAATCATGCTAGAGGAAAGGGCAAATTTTGAGGTACAGTCTGAAATTAAAGACAAGGAGGATAGATACATCCTGGTGAGTGGCAGGTTAGAGGGGACCAAAATTACTTTTTTCAAATGTGTATGCACCTCCAGGAGCAAAATGGTCTTTCTCTAAACTGAAATTTGAAATAATATCATCCAAATCTGAAGGTATTGTCATTTGTGGAGGGGATTTGAATGTTAGGTTAAATTTAGACTCATCTCGAGGACCCAGCTCTCAAAGTAACACACTTAGCAAGAAAATTAACAATATACTGCAAGAACTAGGTATTATTGATGTGTGGAGGGAATTCCATCCTTTGGTAAAAGATTTTACCTTCTATTCATCTCCACATCGTGTTCATTCTCGAATTGATTACTTCCTGATGTTTTGTTAGGATATACATGTTGTCAAATCATGCAGTATAGGAGTAATGGACATCTCAGATCATTGTCCAATCCAACTAAGATAGGACTTAATATTAAAAGGAGGTTCTCACATTGGAGACTTAACTCCTCCGTATTAAATGGAAAGATGTAGGAAGAAATGAAAGGTGAAATAAAAAAATACCTAGAACAGAATGACAATGATAAGGTTTCTCCTCCTATTCTTTGGGATGCTTGCAAAGCAGTGCTAAGAGGGGTAATTATTGCCAAAACAACAGCATTGAAAAAACAAAATCTAAATAATTTAACCAACCTAGAAACTAAACTAAAAATGCTACAAAGAGAGCACAAGAGGACATTGAACCCAGACATATAAAAAGAAATGCAGCATGTCAAAACTCAAATAAATGAAATTGAATCAAGGAACATAATTAAAAATCTATGTTAAACAGAGACACTATGAAATAGGCAACAAATCATCTAAATTACTGGCTCATAGATTAAAAAAAGAACAAGCAGAGAGAACCATTTACAAAATTAAAGATCTTAAGGAAGGTGGACTGAAATATGATCTGGAGGATATCAATGGATGTTTTGAAACATGCTACAAAAATTTATACACGGAAACAATAAATAATTAAAACCACAAGCGGTGTTATGGCCCTCGCCCTCTCGTCCGATCACATCCCATGTGACCGGTGGGGCCACTCAACAATGACAGGACAGCATATCTTGTCTTTCAATGCACAATTTCCAATTGCCCAATTTTTTTTGACTGTGTCAAAATAAATTTTTTCCTCCCATTCCAAAAGTAAAGGGGGGCACTGGAGAACCATTTTCCGTATCTGTGTGTTTGGGTTGACATTCTGCACATTCTGTCATTCTGCAGGGGTGTGTCCTCATTTGCTTTTTGGTTCAGTTTGACATGATAGATGTGTGTATCAAATTTCTTTTAACTATTTCAAAAAAATTTTTTTTTTTTTTTACAATTCAAAAAATGTAGAGGGCGTCAAAGAGCCATTTTGCCATACAGCTACATGAGTTACATATCATTGTGTTCAGATTGTCATTCTGCACAGATTTTACATTGGGTCCAACTCAATCCGACACTGTCTGCGTGAGATATGCATACTTTTATACTTCTGAAAATGGCCGCTTCGTTGTTAGCTAATCACAGCCACGCCCAACATTTTTTCAAAAATGTAAATAGTAACTTTTGACCACACATGCGTCTCGGTGATTTTCACCAAGGTTGGTGCAAATTGGATGAAAACCCTAGGAGGAGATGTTGAAAGTATGAGGGGTGTGATTTTATATGTCCACGCTTCCGCCCAATATGGCCGACTTCCTGTTGGGTTTACGGAGGGGCCGTAATGTAATTTTTAACTTGTCCCAACGTGGGCTGTGTCTCTACCAAGTTTCATTTTTCTACATGGAAAAAAGTTTGGGGTGGGCTCCCATTAGCGTAATGTATTTTGATTTTTGACAGGGCGTGGCCAAGTCATTTTTCAATATTTTTTTTTGGGGACTTCAAATAAAAATTTTTTTTTTCCAGGCTTGAATTTTAGGTTGAATAAAATTGACTTTTTGTTAATGTTCAAGGGGTCAAATTTGCGTTCAAAGTGGGGAAAGGATAATAATAATAATAATAATAATAATAATTAAAACCGCAAGCGGTGTTATGGCCCTTGCCCTCCCGGCCAATCGCCTCCCCTGCGACCAGTGGGGCCACTCAATGAGGAGAGGACAGCATATCTTGTCTTTCAGTGCACAATTTCCAATTGCCTAATTTTTTTTGACTATGTCAAAATTATTTTTTTCCACCCATTCCAAAAATATAGGGGGCGCTGGAGAACCATTTTGCATATCAGTGTGTCTGGTTTGTCATTCTGCACAAATGTTACTTTATGTGCAACTCAATCCGACACTGTATGCGTGAGATATACATACTTTTATACTTCTGAAAATGGCCGCTTCGTTGTAAGCTCATCACAGCCACGCCCAACATTTCATCAAAAATGTAATTAGTAACTTTTGACCACATATGTGTGTCAGTGATTTTCACCAAGTTTGGTGCAAATTGGATGAAAACCCTAGGAGGAGATGTTGAAAGTATGAGGGGTGTGATTTTATATGTCCACTCTTCCGCCCAATATGGCCGACTTCCTGTTGGGTTTAGGGTGGGCCCATAATGTAATTTTTAACTTGTCTCTACATGGGCTATGTCTCTACCAAGTTTCATTCTTCTACGTGGAAAAAAGTTTGCGGTGGGCTCCCATTAGCGTAATGTATTTTGATGTTTGACAGGGCGTGGCCAAGTCATTTCTCAATATTTCTTCTTGGGGACTTCAAATAAAAATATTTTTCACCAGGCTTGAATTTTTTGTAAAACAAATTTGATTTTTTGTTTATGTTTAAGGGGTCAAAGCCAAAAACCCATTCATTTCAATTGCGCATTTTTGTTGTTGCCATGGGAACACGATTAAAAATAGGGGTGTGTCCACATTTGCTTTTTGGTTCAGTTTGAAATGATAGATGTGTGTACCAAAATTTTTTCACGATTTCAAAAAAAAATTTTTTTCTCCCATTCAAAAAATGTAGGGGGCGTCAAAGAGCCATTTTGCCATACAACTATACGAGTTACATATCATTGTGTTCAGATTGTCATTCCACACAGATGTTACATTGGGTCCAACTCAGTCCGACACTGTATGCGTGAGATATACATACTTTTATACTTCTGAAAATGGCCGCTTCGTTGTTAGCTAATCACAGCTACGCCCAAAATTTTATCAAAAATGTAAATAGCAACTTTTGACCACAAATGTGTGTAGGTGATTTTCACCAAGTTTGGTCAAATTGGATGAAAACCCTAGGAGGAGATGTTGAAAGTATGAGGGGTGTGATTTTATATGTCCACGCTTCCGCCCAATATGGCCGACTTCCTGCTGGGTTTAGGGTGGGGCCGTAATGTAATTTTTAACTTGTCCCAACATGGGCTATATCTCTACCAAGTTTCATTTTTCTCGATGGAAAAAAAAAGTTTGGGGTGGGCTCCCATTAGCGTAATGTATTTTGATTTTTTACAGGGCGTGGCCAAGACATTTTTCAATATTTTTTTTTTTGGGACTTCAAATAAAAAAATTTTTTTCGCCAGGCTTGAATTTTTGGTCGAATAAAATTGACTTTTCGTTAATGTTCAAGGGGGGTCAAATTTATGTTCAAAGCAGGGAAAGGATAATAATAATAATAATAATAATAAAAAAAAAAAAAAAAAAAATAATAATAATAACGGAACCATGCGGTTTTAATAGTCCCTCGCCGCTTCGCCAGGTTCGGGCCTAATGATGAAAATACTGACTCTGTTTTGGCGGGATTGGGTCTGCCATCAGTGTCAGAGACCCAAAATGATATTTTAAAGCAAGCGGTTAAAAGTGAGGAATTAGATAAAGCTATTTCTAGGCTTAAAACGAATAAAAGCCCGGGGCCAGATGGATATCCTGCCGAATGGTATAAGGTACTAAGAGATTCTCTATCACCTCTTATACTAAAGGCTTTTAATTGGGTGCAAGAAAAAGGGGAGATTCCCCCCTCCTGGCGGGAAGCGGTAATAACTGTTATTCCTAAACAGGATGGAGACAGGCTGGAGTGTGAAAATTTTAGACCTGTCAGTCTTTTAAATCAGGATTATACGATTTTTGCCTCTATACTTGCCAGAAGGCTGGAAAATGTACTACACCTGGGACTATAAGTTTGGACCAAACAGGCTTTATAAAGAGCCGTCAAACCCAAGATAACATCAGATGCACTTTACATGTCATTCAGAAGATAAATCAGAGCAAAACCGCAGCAGTCATATTGGCTTTGGACGCAGAAAAAGCTTTTGACTCTGTCAAGTGGTCTTTTCTGTATAAAACTCTGCAAAAATTTCAATTTCATTCCAAATTTATGCAGGTCATCCAAACCCTCTATAATAAACCAATAGTGAGAATTAAAATAAATGGCTCTCTTTCAGGATCTTTTGAGTTGGAACGTGGCTGTAGGTAGGGGTGTCCTCTCAGCCCCCTCTTGTTTGCTCTTTTTATAGAGCCACTGAGCCAGCTAATTAGACAAAATGACAACATACATGGAATTTCACTGGCAATTGAGAACAAAATAGATATGTTTGCGGATGATGTTTTGATTTATCTGACACAGCCCAACAGCTCACTTCCCCTACTCATGCAATTACTAAAAGAATTTGGATTAATTTCAGGATGTACACTGAACAAAAATATAAACGCACAAACAAAAAATGCTGAGCTAAATTGACCTATAATGAAATATGCCCACAAATAGTGTTTATTGGTGTACTGAATGATTTGTTTTGCTCAATTCTGGTGACCCACGTCTCATTGACCACTCCCTGTGAGATTACCCACTCATTGAGTTATTCCGCCCCTGAGCTGCATAGAGCATAACATTGAGTTGGTCAGTCAGCGTGACCAATACACAGGCACTGCTTGGACCAGGGTCAATAAAAGGCCACCTCAAAATGTGCACTTTTGTCACAAGTCACAATGCCACAGATGTCATCAGTCATGAGGGAGCGTGCCATTGGCATGCTGAATGCTGGGATATCTGTGACAGCGGTGTCAACACACTTGAATGTGTGACATTCCACCATCAGCCAGTTGAGAAGTCGATTCAGAGAGACTGGCAGCACTGTGAATGGTCCACATGCCCCACGACCACGTGTGACCACGCCCACACAGGATCGGCACATGCAGCTCCAGCACCTCCGCGATTGGTTCCGACCAGCCATCAGGACAGCTGACGAGACCATCGAACTGCACAACAGGTGGATATCAGCTCAGACTGTCCAAACACCGCCTGAGGGATGCAGACCTCCACGCCCGCCAACCACACCAAGTCTCAACCTGACCGCCATCCGTCATCGGTACAGACTCGACTGGGCCAACCATAACCTTTGCTGGACGCTTGCATGATAAAGGATGGTGTTATTCAGCGATGAATCGCGACTGTACCGTGCTGATGGCAGGCAACGTGTATGGTGATGTGTGGGTGAGCGTTACGCTGACGCCAGCTCCGAGTTGCCATGCAGGAGGAATGGGACAACATTCCACAGGCCACTATTGACAACCTCGTGAACTCCATGCGCCGGAGGTATACCGCTTTACGTGATGCCGATGGTGGACACACTCGTTACTGAGTGCTGTGAAGTCTGCCCGCTGACCCCTGTTGGGTTCAGGCAGTGATAACTCATGAATTGTGTACTGTAAATTGTTAGTCATGTTTCTGTTGCTTGAATATTAAGGCAAGAATAGAATAATTATTGTTTTGTTGAAATATTTCCTGATTGATAAAAAAATCATTTGAAAAAAATCACTTTGTGCATTTATATTTTTGTTCAGTGTAAATTAAACACACATAAATCACAGCTTTTAACATTTAATTATACAACAAGTCAACAGTTTAGGAACATTTACAACATTAAGGAGGTAGAAAACATGAAATACCTGGGTGTGCAGATACCAAAGGATTTAACAAGACTAGTCAGTTTAACTTATGGCATTTTATTATCTAGGATTAAAGAAGACTTAGCCAAGTGGAGTTTGTTGCCGAACCTAAGCCTGATACAAAAGGTCGAAATCATTAAAATGAACATGCTCCCGAGGATGTTGCACCTTCGTGACATTCCAGATAAAAACTTTGTTGAGTGGGATAAAATCATTTCAAGATTTTTGTGGCAGGGTAAAAAACCCAGAGTCAGATTTAAGACTCTCCAGCTTCCTAGAAACAAGGGAGGCTTAGCTCTCCCCTGCTTTAAAATTTATTACAAGGCAGCCCAGATAAAACCCTTGGTGAATATATGCAATGCGGATTGCTTAGCAATTTGGAAGTCTATGGAATGCCAGAGCATGGAAGGGGTCCCCCTACAGGCAGTTATTGGAGATGATGAGCTGATGACGCACTTAGGAGAGCCTCACTTAGGAGAGCCTCCCAATCCATTGTTACATCTTTCACTCAAAATTTGGTTTAAAGTTGTCAAGTCTTTTGGACCCTCAGAACCATACTTATTGATCTGGTGGATAGCCCACAACACAGGTTTCTCTCCTAATAGGCTTGATGTCACCTTTAAAAAATGGCAAGAGTTGGGTTTGAAGACCAACCTGGATATATATATATATATATATATATATATATATATGGGGATTCAACTCTAAAGAGTTTTCAGAATTTAAAGGAACAGTTTTGATTAGCCAGCAAGGATTTATTTCGATATCTGCAGTTTAGAGATTATACTGGTAAGAAAATAAGCACAGAAAGTCTGGAGAAAAAAAAAAAAAAAAAATCGAGATCTGGGTTCAGTATAGGAGTTTTTATTTCAGCTTGCAGATCAGAATCAGGTCATAAAATGATCTCAAAACTGCATAAAACCCTTCAGGGGCTAGAATAGAAGAGCAAATCATATAAAAAAGAAAAATGGGAATTGGAGGGCAACTTTGTCATGACGATAGAGGAGTGGGAGAGTTTAAATGAGAAACAGTGGAGGTCTACCAACTCATTGTCCTGGAGAGAGTTCAACTGGAAAAAACTTGTAAGATTTATTATAACACCAACACTGAAACATACAGAGGGACAGACAGACTGTTGGAGAGGTTGTGGGAAGACGAAAGCAAACCACTTTCATGTATTTTGGGACTGTTCGGAGATTGAAAACTATTGGAAGTTAATCAGACACAGGATGAAAAAGTCTTGAAGACCAAGACAGAATTTTGTTTTAGAACAATGTACCTGGGACAGATGCCAACTCAGATCCAGGGTTTGTCTAAAGCATATTTGTATAGAGTTATGTTGGTTGCTAGTAAAAAAAAGCTGTAACAAAAAAGTGGCTGTGTCAGAGAACACCTTCATTAACGGACTGGTTTAATGTAATGCTGTCATGGTTTTGGGACCATGTACCCAAAAACAGATGAAGGGACCCAAATGCAAAGGCTGAGTAAAAATATAAAAAGATCATTAATTTAAAGATAAAAGACAGGAGAGGAGCAGTGGCAAAAAAATAAGCGCTCAGGAAACAGAATGCAGCTGCACTGCCAAACTGGCAGTGCAGTGCTTAAATACTCTTTACTGCACCTCCACCTCAACGAGCAACAGGTGTGGCTCGTTGAAGTGAAGGTGCAGACAGCAGGAGGGGGGAGGGACTGCAGGGCAGAACCATCACAAATGCATGATATATTTGTAATGGAAAAACTGACTTTTACTTTGAGATTGAAAAGTGATGTGTTTTAGGACTATTGGAGAAATTGGATTGACTTTATCAAACCACTTAGGTCAGATTTTAGGTAAGAATCAGCAATAGCTAAACTTTAATTCCCCTGGTTTTCTGCTGCACAAGAGTGTTACTTTCATGTCTTTTGCATGTTTTTTTCTTTTCTTTCTTTTTTGTTTTTGTTTTTTTATATATATTTGATTTGATGTACACCAAATGAGGATGTTCAAAACTTGAATTCTAAAAAAAAAAAAAAAAAAAAAAAAACATGTGGCTTAGCGCGACTTCACCCACAATGGCGGTGGAGCTCTGACTTAAATAGCCCTACCACTCAGTGGGATTGCAAACAGGTGCAGGCAATGAGGAGTGAATGCTAAGTGTGGTCCGGATCTTAATAGACCATTGGGCTGAGGGCTGGAGGCGAGGCCTCTCAATGTCACTGCGCTTTTTATTCTACATTTACTGGTATGTGCTTTATGGTTTCTATATGAATGATGCGTATGGACTGAAATGTCTGAAATCAAATCTATCTATCTAACAAAAAAATGTTTTGCCAAAAAAAGAGAACAGCCTCATTTCTGCGGTATGTGGAGTTGTTTGTGGTGTGCTGATCACAGGCCTTGATAGTAGGTCATGAACATCTCGCAGATACTACGTCTGCATTTTGAGCTCACCAGAGATGTGTTTTAACCCAGACTTCTTTGTTTGTTCTGTATCTTTCCAAATGTTTCGTGGTCATGTGGAGGATTAATGAAGCCATGAATTAAATCAATAAACTTCTCCCCCATACATTAAATAAATAAATAAATAAAAATAACGTTTCTCAATGTGCAATTGCAAGGAATTTAGGGATTTCATCATCTACAGTCCATAATATCATCAAAAGATTCAGTGAATCTGGAGAAATCTCTACACGTAAGCGGCAAGGCCGAAAACCAACGCTGAATGCCTGTGACTGTCATTCCCTCAGGCGGCACTGCATCAAAAACTGACATCATTCTGTAAACGATATTACCATGTCGGCTCAGGAACACTTTGGGAAACCATTGTCAGTTAACACAGTTCGTCACTACGTCTACAGGTGCAAGTCAAAACTCCACCATGCAAAGCGAAAGCCATAAATCAACAACACTCAGAAACGCCACCGGCTTCTCTGGGCCCGAGCTCATCTGAGATGGACCGACGCAAAGTGGAAAAGTGTGCTTTGGTCTGATGAGTCCACATTTTAAATTGTTTTTGGAAATCGTGGACATCGTGTCCTCCAGGCTAAATAGGAAAAGGACCATCCAGCTTGTTATCAGCGCAAAGTTCAAAAGCCAGCATCTGTGATGGTATGGGGATGTGTTAGTGCCCATGGCATGGGTAACTTGCACATCTGTGAAGGCACCATTAATGCTGAAAGGTACATACAGGTTTGAGAGCAATATATGCTGCTCCAAGCGATGTCTTTCTCAGGGACGTCCCTGCTTATTTCAGCAAGACAGTGCCAAGCCACATTCTGCACGTGTTACAACAGTGTGGCTTTGTAGTAAAAGAGTGTGGGTAATAGACTGGCCTGCCTACAGTCCAGACCTGTCTCCCATTGAAAATGTGTGGCGCATTATGAAGTGCAAAATACGACAACAGAGACCCCGGACTGTTGAGCAACTGAAGTTGTACATCAAGAAGAGTGGGAAAGAATTTCACCTACAAAGCTTCTTTAATTAGTGTCCTTAGTTCCCAAACACTTACTGAGTGTTGTTAAAAGGAAAGGTGATGTAACACAATGGTAAAAATGCCCCTGTGCCAGCTTTTTTGGAATGTGTTGCAGGCATTAAATTCAAAATGAGTGAATATTTCCAAAAAACAATAAAGTTTATAAGTTGTCTATGTAGTGAGCTCAATTGAATATAGATCAAAAATTATTTGCAAATCATTGTATTCTTTTTTTATGCACGTTTTACACAACGTCCCAACTTCATTGGAATTGGGGTTTGTATTCACTAGCGAAGACCACAAGGTGAACAAGTACGCATTAAATAATGTGCTCAACTGTTGTGTAATCTCAGCTTTGGCTTGTTTTTATCTTCACCTCTGTGCTTTGCATTGCACTGACAGTGCATGTTTATTCGTATATTAAAGTGCGTAACAGCGTTAGCACACATAATAAAACATTAAATAATCACATTTTTTAAACTGTATTGACTATAAAGGGGATGTCCGCTTAAAACAGCCTGTTCTTTGGAGGACAAAGAATGACTGGCAGTGAATGGAAAGGACATTTTGGATTTCTCATTGTGGAAGACAGGGCCCCCTTTTAGCCAAAATCAGTTCTGGAAATTATGGGTCTTGCAGCTGCTGGATGTGAATAGCATCTGGATTTGTCTTTCCGGATTCAACTGGGGATGGTAGGAGGTGACACGCATGGGGCCATCTCCCACCATCCCCGCAACAGGTATTTTCCAGGGTGTCCGAATATGAGGTTTAAAAACTTTTTAGAAAAAAAAAACTCATGGAAATCAACAAAATTTTTTGTCATTTACTGCCCTGTAATTTTGTCCCATCTGAAGAACAGGCTCCTCTAATCTGACTTGCCGGCAAACTGAGCAAAAAAAAAAAAAAATCAAAGTAATTTTAGAGCTATGTGGGAGAGATGGGGGATAAGTCATGCAAGGCTTTTGGAAGCTGGTAGCATGAACTATGTAGAGGCTGGAGACCATAGTACAGGTGGACTGAAGGGGACAAAGTATTTTCTGTTATATGGGTCCTAATCAATGATGGTATGTTAAGGGATCCCTGAAATAAGCATTACCTCTTTCAGTTTGGCATGCAGACACCATTTTCCATCTGATCAATCTCAGCTCCTGCCATCCTTTCCTTAAATCTTATGCCCTCCCCCCCTTTCTCTCTCTCTCTCTCTCTCATTCAGGGCTGTGTTCCATTCTATGTCAATGCCACAGCAGGCACCACTGTGTATGGGGCCTTTGATCCACTACCCATCATCGCTGACGTCTGCAGCAAGCACAGTCTGTGGATGCATGTTGATGTGCGTATTAACCTGTGTATTCTGCATCACCTGCATTTTTGCCATTGGCACATAGCTAAATGCATTAGGGTATTCAGGTTGTAATGTAGTGTAATGGTTGGAGAACTGGGTTGCCAGTGTTTCACTGAGCTCTGCACTTGTCCAATATGTTTCAGCCTGTGTGTCATGATGCATGTAAAATATACTTACTTTTATTATGCAAAAAGCAGTTAAAGCCTTATAAATTGTTTTGGGTGATTTATAGAGCATCTGTATGAATTTCCATTGGCTTTGATAAGCAAATGTACAAGGTTTAATAAATGTCTGGCCTAAATAGTTTTTAGCTTTGTGGTAGTGATCAGGTTACTTAATGTTATTTTGCACGCACAGAGGAAATTAGATGTCAAGTCAAGTCAAGTCAAGTCAATTTATTTATATGGCACATTTAAAAAAAACGACAGGAGTTGACCCAAAGTGCTTTACAAAAGAGGCAGGGAGAGTAAAAACATTAGGATAAAACAGCATTAGCTTAGCTGAATATAGCTCAGAGCTAAGGCATCACAGAGGTCTAAAACAAGAAATAAAACATACAAGAGCAAATAATAATAAAAGCAGGGACAAAATTTAGAAAAGGCAAGTCATAAAAGGACAAGCACTAAAAACCACACAAGAAGTAATAATAAATAAGTAAAATAATCCAGGAGGGGGCCTCAGACTGAGTTAAAAGCACAGGAGAAAAGATGGGTCTTAAGACGAGATTTAAAACTAGAAATGGTGGGACATGACTGGATATGAGGGGGGAGAGAATTCCAGAGTTTGGGAGCAACTACTGAGAAAGCCCGGTCCCCTCTGGTCTTGAGGCGAGTGCGAGGGACTGCAAGAAGGTTCTGCGAGGATGACCGAAGAGATGTAGGAGCAGAATGCGGAGATAAAAGCTCAGTAATGTAAGATGGAGCTAATCCATTAAGAGCTTTAAAAACAAACAGTAAGATTTTAAAATCAATTCTGTACTGTACAGGGAGCCAGTGCAGTCGGGCTAAAACTGGAGTTATGTGATCTTTTTTCCTGGTGCCTGTTAAGAATCTCGCAGCTGCATTTTGAACTAGTTGTAGTCTGGCTATGTTGGACTGACTAATACCAGCGTAAAGTGAATTACAGTAGTCAAGTCGGGAGGAAATAAAAGCATGGATCAGTGTTTCCAGATTATTCTGAGAGAGGAGGGGCTTAAGTTTAGCTATTGAGCGCAGTTGATAAAAACTGCCTTTGACCACATTACTGATTTGTTTATTAAAATTCAGAGAGCTATCCAATATGACACCAAGGTTTCTGACTACACTATGTGGATTAGCAGACAGGGGACCAAGAACATTACTTAGGTTAGCAACAGCACTTGGAGAACCAAATAAAATAACTTCGGTCTTACTGTCATTGAGCTGGAGGAAATTGCTAGCCATCCAGGATTTAATTTTGTCTAAGCAGCTAAGTAGCTTAGTCAGGGCACAGGAGCCGCTAGGTGTGACAGGGAGATACAGCTGTGTGTCGTCCGCATAGCAGTGATATTGAATGTTGTACTCATTAAGGATAGAGCATAGAGGTAGCATTTACAGAGAGAATAGTAGCGGGCCTAAGATAGAGCCTTGAGGGACACCACAGGTAATAGGGGCTGTGGAGGACAAGTGGTTACCCGACTCAACAGAGAAAGTTCTATCTTTCAAATAGGAGGAGAACCAGTCTAGAGCTTTGCCTCGCAAACCAACCTCATCTTTCAAGCGTTTTAGCAAGATGTTATGATCGACCGTATCAAATGCTGCACTAAGATCTAGAAGTAACAGAATGGCACAAGAACCAGAGTCAACACAGAGAAGGACATCATTGTGGACTTTTAACAGTGCCGATTCTGTACTGTGCAAGGCTCTAAAACCTGACTGGAATTTATCTAAAATGTTAAATCTATTCAAGTAGGATGAGAGCTGTTGAAAAACCACTTTTTTCTAAAACTTTGGATATGAAAGGCAATTTAGAGTTGAATTCAGATCCTGTTGAAAGCACCGATACAGTAAATGAAAGGGTGGTGCAAAATATATGAATCACTGAGTTTCCAAAGGGCCCAACTCCAATGAATTAGAGGTCTGCATATCTCATAACAAAAAGGGGAACTTTCTGGTGATTTCAGCCAAAGTATCCCAATGACACTCTCTTGTAAAGAAATAAACTGAAAATATATGGGTCATAACATATGGGCAAAAAAAATATTAATTTTTCCCTTTCTTGATAAAGAGTGTTCCTTGTAGTAGGGCCCTTTGGAAACTCAAGGATTCATATGTGCCCAGATAGATCTATATGAACCTTTATGAACTAAATGGCCGAAAGCCTGACTTCAGGTTCAATTAAGAAGCTCAATATACTTTTTCAGACATTTCAAATGACAAACTTTTAATCATGAATGGATATAAATTTGAAGAGTAATTTTTCACAATGTAGGTGTTTCTTGGTCATGGAGGCTTATATTCTCAACTTTTTTACCACTGTTCTTTTGTAATTATATTCAAAATCAGTAACTTTCAATTGTGAAATATGGCAGTGTCCTCTGCATGAAAAAATCCTGACATTTTGAACACATTCCTCCCCATTTTTTTTCATTATTCCTTAATGCTGGTTTTCAGCAGTTCGAACAGCCGGAGTTATCTCTGTCATATTTTGAGTTTCATAAAGCACTGGTCATATTCAGTGGGAGAGAAGTCTGGACTGCAGACTGAACACTCTAACACCCCACCTTCTTTGATTGTGGAACTAGGCTGTTGTAATGTGCAGAATGTGGCTCGTTGTTGTCTTGGTGAAATAGCAAGGACTTCCTCAAAAGACATATAAAAGGCAAAATATTTTGTTCTAAATTGCTCTCATATTCTTCGGCATTAACCCTCATGCTCTATTGGAATTAGCTTCCATGGGGTTTATCTTTTAAAAAAAAATGTTTATTAGTAGTTCTCATTAACCCATTAAACTCTAATTTTCTCTTAAGTGTTCACTTAAGTAGGTTCAATGCCAGATATTTTTTTCATATTTTAGTGCAATATCACATACATATTATGTATCTTCTGGTTGCAGTGCTTCTCTATAGCTACATCACACTTTTATTTTGGGAAAAATATTCAAACTCAGAATGGCATGCTGATTTATGGCTTCAGAATTGCATCAAATTGAAAATATGTACATCTTGATCATTTTATACACATTTCATGATGGACCATATATGGCTTTGTTGTTTCTGCGGAGTTAAGCTTGAAACACTAATAAAATGGCAAATGGATAAAATAATGTTAAGTATGTTTTTTTTGAGCCGTTCAGGAGACACTAGAGTCCGCTGGACCCCAAACAGGACAAAAAAAGGTATCGATCTCTAGTTTAGTTTTTAGTTTATTAAAGTCTCACTTCACATATATCAAATATAATAGTACATAGAAAAAGTTATGACAATTAAAGAAAAGCAATGTGAACCACTCTAAAAAGAGTTATGAGAGACTAGATAAAACAACAGCAAATATACATGGTGAAACACCTATAAGAACAATAAAAACTAGTTTAAAACAAATTTAAAAAGACTAAAGTTACATATCATATTAATAATATAACAGATCCCATCTTCGTTTCAAAATACCATTCAGGATTTTGGCAGTAGTATGTACAATATCGCAGTTGGACAAAAGGTAACACATTTGGTCTAACAGACTTAACTGACTAAAATCATTCAAATTTATGGCACATTGAAATAATTAATTCCTGAAATCATTATAATGTGAACACTGCATTAACACGTGAAACTCGTCCTCCACATGAGATTTACACAGAGGACATAACCGTTCAGGCACCGGTACACATGCGTAACGACCAGTTTCAATGCATAAAGGGGCTATGCCACATCTAAACTTAGCCAACGCCGACCTATTTTGTGTTGACCTGATTGACTTAGCTTTGAACATAGCTTTCTGTACCAAAATCAGTTTTCAACTACTTATATGTCCGAAGCTTATTTCTGCCAACTCCACTCGTACCTACTTCTGCATTAATGGAATTATACCACATTTCATTATATTTAATTGACAAAACATCATTCACTGTGTCAAGAACATGTCTGGTATTAACCACAGTCTGTGTATTACACAAATGACTCATATACACCTGTAAAGTAATCACAAACTTTGTAACACCAATTCTTGACCGATTTAGATGATTTTGACAATGCATAGTTAAATACTCTTTTGTTCAATCTAGTGTCATCCATCTTGACTTAACAACACCATAACCTAGTGACACATATCCATTGTTCATGTGCGGTGACACGCCAGCCCATATGACCTTGTACAGCAACATAGGCGCGTACCGACCAACTCCTAGATAAAATCTACATGCCTTATGCTGTACAGCTTCGATACACGAGAAGCGATTAACACCCCAAATAGCAGCACCACAGTCAATAATTGACTTTACAAGTGCATCATAACAGGCAGTATAGCATGAATAAGGCATACCACCAAAAGCTTTATGTTTGGCAATGATTAAGCTTAATGCCCGATTTGCTGATTGGGCTACCATTTTGGCCATCACACCAAAGTCCAGATGCTCAGTTAAAATCAAACCAAGATATCTGTATTTATTGACAATAGTTATGCGTCTGCCTCTAATATTGAACATGAAATTCACTCTTGGTACAGTAGGATTTCTGAAATGTACAATTTGAGTTTTGACAGTATTTACCTTCATTGACCATTTCTCACACCAATTATGAACAATATCTAACATGCATTGTAAATCACCACCAGACTCGGCCAATAGTACAATATCATCTGCATATAACAACAAAGATAACCGTTCACCATCAACTAATAAATGTTTATCTAGCTTCTTGATTTCATATACCAAATCATTTATATATAGGTTAAATAAAATTGGTGATATTAGACATCCTTGTTTTAACCCATTAGGGACATCAAAGAAATTTGAGAGAGTTCCATTCACTCTCACAGCACACCTAACGTTATAATACAGTGATTGGATAGCATTCATGATATTGCCAGTTATGCTATAGTCACGTAACTTCTCCCATAATACAGATCTGTTAATAAGATCATATGCCTTGGAAAAATCTATAAAACAAGCATACGTTGATAACTTTTTTCGAGTATCAATTAAATTTGTAATGGTACTGAGATGGTCGATACAACTTCGACCCTTGCGAAAGCCATTCTGCTCATCATAGATAATACCATTATGCTCGACCCAGGTAACCAGTCGCTGATTAAGGATAGACGTGTACAGTTTGTACACTGCTGATGCCAGGGTAATACCACGGTATGACATCGGATCCTGGGGATCTGCAGTCGTCGACTTGGGGATAGGATAGATAATTCTACATAACCACATATCTGGGATCCTTCCAGTGGTAAAACCATGGCCGGATCTAGGGGGGTGCAGGGGTGGGCTACAAAATGAAACGCGATCCCCCGCCAGTCAACAAAATGAAACTCGATCTCTTCCCTCCCCCCTGGTCAACAAAATTAAACACAATCCCCCCCCTTGTCAACAAAACGTCTCTACCCCCCAGCAATTTTCATTGCACCACCAGTCAAAGCAGGCTGCAGCCAGCCCTGGGTAAAACACTTCTGGAACAGAGTCAATTAGAACGTCAGTGCAGTGCAGTTGCGCAGCACCTCCACTGGAATCATGTCATAGCCACATGCCTTCTCGTTCTTAGAATTCTTCACGGCTCGTTCCAGTTCAGTCTTAGTTAAAGGTTCATTTAGCCCTGTATCAGTTATGACGTTTGGCACACAGGCAGCATCCATATGAGGAGGGACAGGTTGTTCAGAATCGTTATCCCGCGGGTTAAGGAGCTGTTGAAAGCTAGCTGCCTAGTGGTCAATCACAGCAGACTTCTCAGTCACTGTCATGCCATTCTGGATAACCCCCAGGGGATAAACTCCCTAGACTCACGTCTCACACCTATCTTCCCTATAATGCGCCAAAACTCGCCAGAGTCTCTATCGCGCAGGGAAAATAAGGTGTTGCTGCTGTTGGCGCCAGTAGGTCCATTTGGCCCGCTGTACTTCCCTATCGAAGACTCTCTGAGCACCCACCAGTGCCTGCTTTAAAGCACGGTAGGGTGAATTTCGACCGCGATGGTAGTTACGTTCCGCCAAACACCGGCCATGCCATAGTCTCAATAATTCATCTGTCCACCATGGCTTCTTAATTCAACGCTGTTTATTGCACTGGCCAAACTGAGTTCTAATAACTTTAGGATTTAAATGACAATCCATTTCGGATATAAAAATCCTAACAAATTGTTCATTACTATTGTTCACATCTGATTGTTCTAACAAGGAGGTCTCAACCTTTCCAATGGCTTCATGTATCTGTTTACTCACCATAAAGTCATTTGGGATATTTTTCCTATCATAAAGTGTGATCGTATCAGTCATCATACTAGGTGATCGATTATTCTGGATATTATTGGCAGGCCTTTGGAGATTGATTTTCCAGTATAACAAAGAGTGGTCCGGTAGCGCGCCGTTGGGGCACAATGACCCTAAACAACCTGAGTCAATGAACAGCTGACTGGCCAACTCAACTCGGAATTCCTGAAAATAAGTTCTCATGAGGCACGAGCACATAATCAACTATGGCACATCTCTATGTAGATGTGCAAGTTACCGATACTACAGCCACAAACAGACCCCCATACTATGGCAGATGCTGTTTTTTTTTTGTTTGTTTTTTTTACTGCATGTTTGTTACAAGTAAGTCATTCTTAGACCTGAAGAACACAGTGTCCGTTTAGACAAAAAAGGAATGTTGACTCATCAAAGCACAGCACATTTCAGATAGGTTTGGAGCCTGAGATTTGGCAGCGTTTCAGCACATTGTTTGCATTGTTTGCATTCGCAAACTATTAACTTTGATCTGTTGGATTATTCCAACACTGTTTTTTGTAAAGCGGTTAGCCTTGAATAATCCTTCATGACAAGTCCTTTTATGCCCAAAATGTTATCTTCGTTTACACCAAAGAATAATGACATATCATGTTTATCACCTTTTTATCCTTCATTTTTTTTTTTACTATTCCATCTCTTTCCTTGTCTTATGTCCCCTGTTCCAAATTTAATTGTATGTGTTGCAGGCCTCAAATTCACAATGAGGCTATAATAAGGCCACAAAAATGCAAAAAACTGGATGAGGTAAAAGATTAAATGTCCTCAATTTAACACAGGTCACATAATTTACAAGTGGCTGATCACTTTTTATTAGATTTTCCATACTGTCCCAACTTTTTTTCAGAAAATTAGGTTTTAGGTTTGTACCTTTCATCAGTACTTTTCTGTTACTTATTTATTAACTTCAGCAGATGGTTAACTTGCCTTAACTGCAGTTCGCCAATGTAATAGTGAACCCCTGGAAATTAGCCATGTCATCCTTTGGGTGTTAGCAGTTGGAGGGTGTCCGTCTCCCCAATAACCGACTCTCTTTTCTATTTCTGACTCTATCTCTGGCTCTCTCCTTCTGCAGGCTGCCTGGGGGGGTGGACTCCTCATGTCCAAACGGCATCGTAAGAAACTGCGAGGGATTGAGCGGTATGCTGAGATGACTCTGGAGAGAACTGTACTTTTGCACCCTTGATCAAGGCCTTTAATGCCAAAACTGCTCTTTGCCTCTTTTTCTCTCTTTGACTCTCCTAGCATGCTAGTGTTCTGTGTGGCATAATTGGAAAAGATGAGCTTGTTCTTAGTGGTGGCTAATAAAGCCGCAACCTACACAGCTGCCTTTTTTCATTTTATTATTATTATAATTATTATTATTGTTGTTGTTGTTTTGTTGTTTTTGTTATTATTATTGTTATTGTTTTTTTTTTAATTGTGGAACCATGACAACAAAAAAAAGGGAACATAATGTTGAAAATAATGACAACAGCTTGAAGGCATTCAGTGTCCACTGAAAAAAGCTCAGCATATACATTATTTCAAACCTTCAGAATACAAAACACAACATACAGTATAAAACTTATGTAGATATTACATAACATGAATAGCAAAAACAGGCCATTTAGCCCAACTAGGCTTGCCATTTTCCTGTCATTAAAGTGAACCTAACACTTTAGATACTCGATGACTAAATGGTATCTAGCACTAAATCAAGCCTGGACTCGAAAGCTCCAAAGGTTTTTGCCTCTACAGTATAGCAAGTTATTCCACACAGAGATAACTCTCTGTGTGAAAAAATATACCCTAAGCCTAGTGAAAAATTTATCCGAGGCAAACTTCCATTTCCCAAGTTCAGCGAAGAGTCTAACTGCATAACTAACTTTGTGAATCCCTTTAACATATTTAAAGATCACAATCAGATCACCTCAAAGTCTCCTTTTCCTAAGACTTAGCTGATAAAGAATCTTAAGTGAGCCCAGTCTCATCCATCCATAGTGATGCTACCTGACCAAGCGTCAATATACAATAAAAAAGGAGGCTTTTAGCGTCTATATTTGACTTTGCTTTTACAACTGCAGCACTGAAAGAATGCTTAGGATTAGTTTTTGCCCCATCTGTAATTTGCCTTTCATACAGTCTTCTAGCAGTCCTCAGTTCCTTTTTGACCTTAGCCCGCATTTTACAATACCTAGCCTTAGTATTCCCATTACTATCCTTTACGTACGTTTTATAAAGAATACTCTTTTCCATCAAACTCTTTCGAATAGCTGTATTCATCCATTGAGGATTTTGCTTTTTACACTTACTTTTGCACACCTGTGGAATGAATTTGCATTGTGCATCAAGTAGAATTCCCTTGAATCTACCCACATCTTATTTACAGACTTAAAATCAAGGAGTGTCTTTCAATTTATTTCAGTGCACCCTGTTTAAGTTTGCTCGCCTAAAACTGAAAATTTTGGTTTTTTAAGATGAATAGCATACTCTTATGTTAAGACCTGTCTTTCCTGCACATTAAGGTTTTTATTCACACAGAGTGCTACACACCCTCCCCTCCTATGGGATCTATTCTTGCTTAAGAGCTTATAATATTCATATTATATTAATCCCCATTTTCTTCACCTAGCCACATCCCTGTAATCCCAACTATGTCATAACCCCGATTAATCATAACAGCTATAAGTTCTGAGAATTTTTTTTGTGTGTTTCTAGCATTTTAATAAAAACATTTCAGGCTAATACTTTTGCACCTTCCCTCCTGTTGCCCAGCTGCCTGCTGCTCCAAGCCCCTCACTATGCTATTTTGCTTTAAAAAGATATCATCACTAGTACGTGTAGCCCTGTCAGCTCCCATCAGGGCAGTCTGCACTTCCCTATTCATTTCGCTCTCTAACCGCCCAGCCCCCTAAGTACCTGGTTTAGATAAGCCTGTGCTACCCTTAACATACGCTGGCCCAATGCAAAAGGTACCCCTCCGGTTCAGGTGTTGCCCGTCAGGCTTGAATATATAAAGCCTGTATTTTGTGAACGGATGCTCAAATGAAAGTACACTGTTCATGCTATTTTCTTGACTCAGTGCAATCTATAATATACCTTAAATCTAGCAAAATCTATATAGATGCTCCAAATCTAGGGCATAGGTTTGATCTGAGAGTTGGTAAGGATATATGTAATGGGAGCGCGCGCAGTGCGCAAGCTGAAAAAATTTTAGCAATAATTTCAATGGAAATATTGCCTTCTCCATGAACAGAGATTACTGTGTTTCTTTGATGATTTTTATGGTACTTTGCGAGATGCCACTGTAATTTTCATAGATAGATGTCATATTCATTAACATGTTTTTTTCTTTTGTATCCAAATACTTTTGATTAGGTTTCTGAATAGGACTTAACAACTGTTATTTATGTTTCAAACATTTCTTATGAAGCTTAACTATACTGAACAATTGAAAAAACTTAACAATTTATAAGTAACTTAATTACATGATATTATGTTGTATTATAAGTAAGTTTTACAATCATTATATGGTAATTTATTGGCTAGTTATATAGCTCACTAAGCGCTAACTTTACGTTCTGATGCCAGTCAAACAATTAACAGCTGTGCAAATCAAACGTGGAAATGTTTTTTATTTATTTTTTATTTTAACTTTATTTTACCAGGTAAAATGTTTGAGAACCAGTTCTCATTTGCAAACATGACCTGGCCAAGAGGCCCCACTAGGAACAAATACATTGATCCATATAAACATATAAACCCACTGTGCACAAAACAAAAATACATAGGTCAACAAGGAGCAAGCATGCAAATCATGAGAGCAGGATAAACTGCGGGGAAGAGAAGAAGAATAGATCAGCTAGCATTAAAGGGAAAGAGGGGGGAAGTAATGTTTATGTGTATGTATGTATGCATGCACATGCATGTGAATGAAGAGGTGTGTATGAAGTATGGGAGAGAAAGTGTGTATGTGTGTGTGTGTGTTTGTGTGTGTGTGAGAATGTACGCATATAAGTATGAACCAGGGTGATCAACAAGAACAACAGTAAACTATAATCTGCAGGAGCTTATGCTTGAAAGTGGTAAGAGACGTCAAAGTGGCGAGTTTGAGGGTGTTTTGTAGAGTGTTCCAGTCATGTGCTGCTGCAAAACGAAAGGAGTTGCGGCCAAAAATAGTAAAGGTATTGGGGATAATGAGCTTGATGTATTCACTTGACCTAGTACGATATTTATTATGGGTGAGGTGAAGAAGAGATGACAAATAGGATGGTGTCTTGCCCAGAATAGTCTTATAGACGAAGTGAAACCAGTGATGGAGCCACCGGGTGTGGAGGGAGGGCCAGCCCACCAGTTTATAGAGATCACAGTGGTGAGTGTGGAAGGGTGCGTTAGTTATCACTGTCTTGTTCAGCTTTTATGAAGCCCAACATGCCGTCAAGTTCTCACATAAGTTAGACAACAGGAAACAGTAAGAATTTTTTAATAACTTTTTTCTGACCCCTCCCAAATTTATAGCACAGCAAAACTGGAATTTTTTCCATTATTAAGCACTTTCTTGTAAATGTAAAATCTACAAGTCAGTGTCCACACTATCCTCGAACAAAAACTGAGCGCTAGCTAGGTATTCACATCCAGTTGCCAACTGTCTTGCGTGAGTGAAATGGTAGAGCTGGAAACAATTAAGCAGTGGCACATAGCCCAAAAAAAGTCATCATGCTGCACATCGCACAATGTGAAAGGAATAGTCTTTAACTTTTGGAAGTTTTACCCTCGCCTCATCTTCCTCTCTACTTTTTCTCCTAATTTGTGTGCTTTTTCTTTAACTGCATTTTCAGTGATGTTTAGACACTGGGAAAGGCTGCTGTAGCTAATCAAAACAGCCTACTTAGACATTTCATTGGTCATAATTTTGCACATAATTTCGACAAAAGAACACAATATATTTTACATCACATCAAGAGAAAGTATGCAGCCTAACCACCAACTGCAATAAAAAAAATTTAAATATCTCTCGTCGGTCACACGAGGGCCCAACATATTTACATGATTATTAAACACTGATAGATTAACATGTAAAAAATGTTACATACCATGACTGAGATTTGTTTTGCTTTGCTGCCCTTTATATTACTGCAAAATTTCACAAATCAGAATGCAATGTTTAGTGCTAAATTAATTAAATCAACACTAACCAATAGTAGGTAGTTTTCTTTCTTCAAACTTAGACATCCACAATATTCATTTCGCCGCATCCTCGGATGCAATTTCACCGGAAATACCCAGCGCATGCAGGCTCGAGTGCAACAGCACCCTCAGTGTTTCCAGCAATAGTGGGCAAGTTTTCTAATATCAGCCAATGTTTGAAATTTGTTCACTATCCACAACCTTAACTGATCGCAGCAAATCACCTCTGCACACTCAGGAAACCCGCTTAGTTCTGGTAAAGCGGACAGTGTGAGTAACTGTGTGGATAGAGCTACGTTAGCTAGCTAGCCAGTTGGCAATCTTATTTATTCTGTGCGCTGTACTATTTTCTTGAAGCAACAAAAGTTGCGTGACTACAGCCAGGATAAACACTTTAGATTAAACCATTGACTGTCAAGGAATTGGACAAAGCCGCCAACCGTGGATGCACGAACACTACATTGGACTGGGGCATTTTACATTTACAGCATCACGTTTCTTCTGTTTTCCCCATTGATGAAACCTTGGTCGGGATATTCTTGCCATGTTCGAATCCCTACCCAAATCTACGCCTATGTTCCAAATGGATCTTTCTCTGTTATTTCTAGACAAGGAGATTATATAAGTAGTTGAAAAAACAGAGATATTTTAACACTTTAGATCATTTTACTTTTGTAATATAAATTTACAATAATGTTAACACTGTTCGTGCTTTTTGTTTTTGACTTTTTAAAACGTTCTTTTAGGGCTTCATCTGTTACCTGGAACCCTCACAAGATGATGGGAGTTCCTCTGCAGTGCTCCGCCCTGCTGGTGAAAAAGAAGGTTAGGAGAATAGTGTCTGAATTGCCCTTGCACTGCATATTGACCAGGTTCAAACAGGAGCCCTAAATGTGTTCCCAAGCTCATTTACCCCACCCCAGAACTGAGGCCTGCCTCCAGTCATCACTCTGTCTTAGATGTTTTATTTTCAGTTGTTATGTATAAATGCCAATTTTATTCAATGTGAAGATGAGTAAAGTTGCTTACTGAATACAATGCCTAGAAAAAATTCACTAATGCCTTAGTGCATAAGATGAAGAGGAGCATCCACTCTCGGGGATTCTTATTGACAAAAGGGCTCAATATGTTGGAGCTAATTTCATTTTATTACGTTTATTTATTTAGGTGACATGGAGCACTTGATCCCCAGCTCTTACATGGGCTAATATGTCACAGAAAATTGATATATACATCATACACTTGAGTGACTATAACATAGTACAAACATCAAAAAAATATACAATAACAGGGTGCGACTAAAAAAAAAAAGAAACATGTTACTGATTTTCGACACGTTTCCTTCACAGGGCCTCTTGCAGCAGTGTAACCAGCTTGGAGCGGAGTACCTGTTCCAGCCAGACAAACATTATGACGTAAGCTACGACACCGGAGACAAGAGCATCCAGTGTGGCAGACATGTGGACGTCTTCAAGCTTTGGCTAATGTGGAAAGCGAAGGTATTATAAGCAGGTATAATGGCTGAGGGACATGTTGGGCAACAAATGTCAGGTAGCTGTCTATTATGGGTTAAATTTTTGTGTTACAAGGGTATGCTAACTGAGCTTTGGGAAAGCGGTGTCCGATGAAGTGAAGTGATTGAATAGCTGGTGGTGTGGAAAGGGGGGTGCGTAAAATGAAGAAAAAGGAGTTTCATAGTTTTTGGACTGGTTCAGGGCACCGTTCATCCTCATGCTGTGGAAGGTCAGTTTGCAGTCAGATCTTCCCCCCATTTATGGTATGTTTTATAGTATTTCAGCTGATCTCTAGTTGTGCTTCCTGTCATTCACATTTGATATTGTCATTCCAGGGCTCGGAGGGGTTTGGGTCACAGGTCAACAGGTGTCTGGAAAACGCCGAGTACCTCTTCAATCTCCTGAGTGAAAGGGCAGACTTTGAGCTTGTATGTAAAAGCAAGGTATGACAAAGAGTCACCTGGTGGCTCAACAGACTGAATGCCTGAATTTAGCGCACAGAATGGTCTCCAAATGTCTCTGGGAGATATTAAAAAACACCCCAATTGAGGGGTTTTTCTTTTATTTGGATGGGGTTAATTCATCACCGATAACTGTTCACATAAACGCTCTAGGTGAATGAATATTTGCCAATGTTATTTGAATTTTTCCTTCCCTAAAGCCAGAACACAGCAATGTGTGCTTCTGGTACATTCCGTCCAGTCTGAGAGGAATCCCACCTGGAAAAGAGAGAGACCGGAGGCTTCATGAGGTAATTCAGCGGCGATACTTGCTAAAAATGTATCCAAAAATAGGTTGAGTAACTATACGGCATTGGACATTCTATGATGGAAAGGGAAAAAAATTGCGTAAAAACTGGATTTTGATTCTTGCTTCACTTTTATGTTCCTGGTTAAAATGGTTAATTGACCATAACTGTTTATAATGGTCACAATTTTAACTTTATTTCTGGTCATTGTGACTGGTTTTGCATTTTTGTTTGGAACACATTGCTTGTAGGCCTCCTTAACCTCAGATTAATCATCTCAGATTTGAGTAAAAATAGCATAACCTCTTCCACTCGGGACTTGTCACTGGAGGGACAATGATGCTGCTCTCACCTCACCTTAAAGCATATTACATCTCCAAACCCATTTCCAATTAGGCTTCCTTATAAGCAGTTGAGTGTTAATTTGTTCAGCCGCGAGGATCACTCCACATCCACTTCCTCTAAGCTTGCATTATTACTCATTGCATTAATTATCAAGCATTTTCCTATCCACAAAAATGGTTATATTAAACGTTAATGTCTTATGAAGCTCACAAAATGGTATACTTCCTGTGTCCGCATCCTATCAGCTTGATAAGCTTAAGAAAAAGTTTCTAAAAATGCAGTTTTCCTGACTCAGGTCCGCGTGTTAAGTTTGCTTATGTAAAAATAGAACTCTGTGTACAACCAGTGACATTACTATCATGCAGGTAAGTACTCAACCTGTTTCAGAATAAGAATTGGATAATTAATTGATTTAAATTACTGAGCAAATAGGCTTCCAATAAGCCGCATTGTTATTACTGATTAAGACAAACAGTTTTGCATGACAGAGGAAGGCTACAATATGTGATTACATGGACGGCAACTAACTGTAATTTCTCGATATTCCATCTTGAAGTATGCAGCTCCTGATGGTATTTAGATAAGGTTTAGATTTTGCTTCTAAATAATTAATTAGATAATTGCCACTCAAACAATCTCATTCTTACCACTTTCCCAGAAGCTGGGCAACAAAGACTTCATGAGTGACTTTGCTACTTTGAAAGTTTGACGCATGGCTTGCATTTTAAATGATTTCAAATACATGCCATGCATCGAACTTTCATGATGCACTAATAACCATTTTGCTAAATTATTTAATGACCAACGCTTCGATGTTAGGGGTGTTGGTAATTTAATGAATTAATTATTATCACACACGGCAACCAGTGTGCAACTTAGCTTCCCCGCAAATGCAGCCTTTTGAACACTGAAAACATTTTGATTAAGTACAGTCTTTAAAAAAGATTATGTTGCACTGGTGAAAAAAAACCTGGAATGGGAGATGGAATTCAGGGAAAACATTGGGTTAATCGATTATTTTTTTCCATCCATAAAATATCACTATTAAGTACGTTGTCAGTGTAGCCTTTCAGTGTTCTGTCATTTCTTAATAGTGTCTTAATAATTACAGGTTTATATATTGGTCTTTATTGTTTAGCAGATAAATTATGTGATTATTAATCAAGCGACCTTAAACAGTAACAGCTTGAAAGCAATTATGCATTTAAGGGTCAGCAGCCCACGGCACTTCATTTGAAAATCCTGTAATGCCAGCGTTACCGCTAGGGGGACTTTGGGCTTTAGTGAGTCAAAGTGATTGGGGAAAGGTGATCATCTGGTAGACATTCTCATGGGGAAAGGTCCCTGTGAGGGAGGGAATCTATTGAGGAAGGGTTCCTATCTGGTATAGACAGATTGCAGGGTTTCCAGGGATGTCTAAGAAAGTGTTTTGAGTGAGCTATGAGTGCGTGTGCGTGTACGCGTGTGTGCATGTTGAAAAGGAGTGTGTCTCATAATCTGAGTGTGGCCGTGTGTACATCTGATGCATGAACATGTTCCTCAGTTCTCAAGTTCTTCTCATCATAGTCTCACTTAGTCAGTTCCAAGGGCCGATCATTTTTGACTGGAAACGCCACAGATGTACAAAATTTAGACAAAACATGCAGAGTTTAACAAAAAATTTCCTAAATTTATATTGTGCTCAGGTGTCTTGTGTGGACAATGTCATGGAGCTTCATTTCAAACAAAGTCAAAACAAAATTAAATTTGAAAGTTCACTGTTTTCCGTGTTCGTTGCTCATTCTGAAGGTTGCTCCGAAGATCAAAGCCAAAATGATGGTGGAGGGAACTGTAATGATTAGCTACCAGCCCTGCGGAGACAAGGTCAATTTCTTCAGGTGTGTGTTCTCCAACCCGGCCACCAGACAGGATGACATTGACTTCCTGTTGGATGAGATTGTTCGGCTTGGGCAAGACCTGTGAACTATACTATCGTGTATGACTCATGGGTGAAAATGAAGAAAGTTAATTTCTATTCTTTGCTTACTGTTCAAATGCTTGTCACAGAAAATGTGAACACATTTTCTTGCTCATGGTATGAATGAAATTTGTTCAACTACATTGTTGAAAAAATCATAACTTCAGAAACCTCCAGGAATCTACTGTGATGTCATATTTTACATAGTCTATCGGATTTAGCATTGCAAATGGTTCTTGGTAGTAAATTAGATGAAAGTTGGCCAATGCATAATTGCAAAAATAGAACTTTATAATAATGATCACTTTGAGGGGGAAATGACAATGAGAATGCATTAAAGGAGAATGTAATATAAACGCATGGGGCAAAGAAGTTGGGGAAATAGAATTTTAATGGTGATAGATTTATGGATTCATTGTGTACTGGATTTGGGGGTAAGATATTGTATTTTTAACATGAAGATTGTCTGTTTTCTAATGAACTACAGTAGCTTTTACATTGCCTCTGTTCTCAGCACTCACGCCCAGAAGGGTTTGCTGTGACTGACTGCGGAGATATTTTTCTATCCTTTAATAAACAATTGTTTAATGCCACCTTTAATCAAAGATTGTGTTTTTTCTTGGCTTCTGATCACGGAAGCTACCAGAAATTAGAAGGCTCTTTAGCTACGTATGAGTTCCAGTAAGTTTGCTTTATTTTTCTTTCGTTTCTTCTTTCAAGTCTGAGTAATAGTTCACTGTATAATAGCGAAGTTGTGCTGAATCAAAGCAGCAACTCACAGGAAGTGTGGAAAGAGAAAGAAATGATAACTGTTGAAAGAAGAGGACAAGTGAGATAAAGGGAGAGTCTCCCGTGAATACCTATAAGCTCCTCCCTAATACCTGAAACAAGAGCTGGCCGAAACATGCACTCATATTATGTCTGACACAGTGCAAACAAGACTCATCGCCTGTGGACCTGTATTTGTGCTCCCAGGTAAGAGAGCAAACAAAGGAGGGGTTCTCATCATTCGATTGTGTATGTAGGGCTCAGGAACAGCTGTGGTCAGGAGCCCACCACTTGCCTCACACTGCTCCCTGCCAGCTGGGATATCCGGCTATGAATTGTTAGACTGTGACTCTTCTGTAGCTGCTCAAGCCCAGACTGCAGGTGGCCATTTGTTTTGAGAAGCCCTTGCTGTTGGAAGCCTGAATGAATTTTGCTGAATCAAAGCCCTTGTAGAAGTCGCCTCAGTTACACCAAAAGTTGGAAGTATCTGAGAGGAGTTTAGATGCCAGTAGTCTTACCATGACAGTGGAGTTGGAATATTTTAAATATTATTTCAATCATCTGACCACGTACAGTATTAATTGGATGCCTTGCAGCCAGACTGAACCAATCCACATGGAAGACATTTTGAGATATCGGCCATTTTAACTTTCTAACTTTAAGATCTGAATGAACAAGTTTGAAAGAGGTCATGTAAAATCCCACACACACTTTGATGCGGCTCAATAATCTGTATCAAAACCTTATATTTATTTTGAAAAGAAAAAATGTAAATGTTAAAAAACTACTTTGAAATGGTTGATTCATTGTGGCTCATGCTACATAATATATTGTAAAGCGAAAATGCTAAAGACACCAGTCCCTTTGCCATGAAGTTTTTAAAAATAACACTTTGCAAAACAAAATTTAATGCCAATTAATAGTTTTACACATACTGAACTGATATGGACAGCTGTTGACTCCAAGAGAAAATAAACTGCTCCATGTATTTTCAAATATATTATATATACTACTCAAAATTTGATAGGGATCATAGGAATTTTTTTGTGAAATGACATGCAAATTTGGTAACTGCCACTGATGAACAATATATTGGATAAATGACATGCAATCAGACACAAAACACTTTTGCACGTGCATTTCATGACATTAAATGAGCGTGCAGCCTCACATTTTGGCTTTGACTAACACTTCATCATTTCAACTCAGACTTGTGTTGCTTGTTGGTGAAAATTTGGAAGTTCCCAAATTTTTTGCATTACATTTAGCAATAACAATATCTCCTCAACGTCTTAGACGTCAAATGACTTCAGAGCAATTGGGAAGATGCATCGGAATGCTTGACTCTGGCTTCTCACAACGTCACGTTGCTAATGCACTTAACGTCAGCCAAAGCATTGTGAACAGAGCGTGGAACCGCATCAAACGTTTGGTACAGCAGCACACCGTCATGGGGGGTGGTCGTCAGAGATTGACTACACAACGACAAGACCACTTTCTCACACTTCAGGCACGACGTCATCCTTTCTGGACAGCCACCACCCTACGAAATGACCTTCATAACGCCTCGGGGGTCACGGTATCCACTCAGACGATACGGAATCGTCTTCATACTGCCGGCCTCAACTCAAGAAGGCCATGTGTTCAAGTCCCACTGACCGTGCGTCATAGGCGTGACCGTTTGGATTGGACTCACGATCATGTCACATGGACACACAACGATTGGGCTCCAGTTCTCTTTACTGATGAGTCCCGATATTGCTTTGGACTTTACTGACAGGAGGCAACGGGTGTGGCGAAGACAACGTGAGCGATTTAATGATGCCTACACCAACGAACCACGACCGTTATGGTGGCGGATCAATTATGGTCTGGGGAGGAATAAGCAGGAATGGCAGAACGGACCTGCATGTCATGGGGAGAGGGACGATGACAGGGGTACGGTACAGGGATGAGATCCTCAATGTGTACGTAAGACCATACGCTGGTGCTGTTGGCCCTGATTTCATCTTGATGGATGATAACGCCCGTCCCCATCCTGCTAGGGTGGTGAATCAATTCTTAGAGCAGGAGACAATTGTCCGCATGGACTGGCCAGCGCGTTCAGCCGGACCTAAACCCTATCGAGCATGTGTGGAACATGCTGCAGGTCGCCATTTCGGTCGTGGGGCACAACCCACAACTCTAGAAGAGCTCGGAAATGCCCTTGTTGAAGAATGGAACAACATTCCAATTGCAAGCATCCGGGTTCTGATTGACAGTATGACCCGACGTTGTCAAGCCGTCATTCAAGCTAGGGGAGGCCATACCCTTTATTGACATTAACTGTGGTAATGAAACATCAAACAAACACTGTCTGTTTTCACTTTACATGTCAGAGGTGAAACCATGCAGTGTTCGTGAAAGCCAAAAGTGTGAGGCTGCACGCTCATTTAATGTCATTAAATGCACTTGCAAATGTGTTTTGTGTCTGACTGCATGTCATTTATCCAATATATTGTTCATCAGTGGCAGTTACCAAATTCGCATGTCATTTCACAAAAAATTCCTATGATCCCTATCAAATTTTGAGTAGATATATATACTTGGCCTAGGATAACAAAATTATCACGTGATACAAATGTGAACCACTGAAGTCTCCGCAGTTTCAAAAGTCAAACACAAGTTAAACCAAGAGTATCAATGCCCAAAACAAAAGAGCACGCCTTCTAAAAAAGACTGCCGACACATGAATTCCACAAATTTTCTTTGAAATTAAATGTAATCGAAAGGAATTACTAACTTTCAAACATGACTATCTTCATATACTTTTAACAATGTCACACAACAGTCTTCTTCATGGAAAATTAACATGTTCATCATTCTACCACCCTTCCATGATGTTTTCACAGCTTCTCAGAATTTCTGAACCAAAGTAAACATGGGGGAATTCCTGAGTTAAATGGAACCATGCTGAATGTGACTGTAGTGCAGGTGTCACACACAGGAATCTGATGGAAGGGGTTTTCAGCAACATCATTCTAATGCTCTTAACAAGCAGTATAACCTGCTGTCAGGGACTGCAGATGAGGAAGGTTGACCACTATGCTCATTATGTCATTTTCAGTTACATTTCAGTTTCATCACTGAGATGTGTAAGCATTGAACGGGACTATTTTGCGGTCCAACTCGAAGAGAGAAGCCATCAATGTTATAACAGTCAGTCAGAACTATCTCTTTGAGACAAGTCATGAACTTCAGAAAGATGGCAGATTCAATATAAGGATTATGCGGTAGATACAAAGATGTAAGGTGAAGAATAGAATGCTTGATTCACTTGAGCATTAAAAATTTTTTGACAGGGGCCGATAGTTCTCTTTGGCATTCTTATATCTGCCTATTCAGGGCTCTGTGGGTTGGTGTTTTTATGTGTCATTTGCTAATTAGTGCCATAGACACCTATGCTGTTTGGTTGACAAGGTACTTTACATTACAATACAGAAGACTGAACTACTACGTAAATCATGAATTTGTGGGTTGTTTCGATTTTGCAGCAAGGTATCCAATTAATGTTTAAAGTTCCTCCGACTGCCATGGACATGAGGCCGCAAGCGTCTGTCATTAGTGTAGTTCTATTGAAGTTGCTATCTAGCCGCGTCAATACAAATATGTCTCATTAATACAGTTACTGTAAATGTATTTGTGACAGCACTGAGTGTACAGGCAAGCGAAAACAACAAGACAGGTATCCTATAATCTATGTGTACACATTGTAATCCTTGTCTATTTAGTGGATTTGGTTAGTGACAGATATCTGGGTTACATGAATGCGATTTATTATTCTTACATTAATTACAAAGTAACGGACTGCTGATAGTGGTGAGTTAAATGATTCTACAGAAATTTCACACAGGAGCCCATGCTAAATAGTTCACCCAAACCATTCCACCTCTCCTTCTATATGCCCAAAGATCAGAGCAAAATTCCCAGCCATCAAAGAGAGACACAAGAACGCAGAAAAACCAATATTCAGAATCTTGTCTCATCTTTGCAAGCCTTGCAAACTGGTTCAACAATGTTGTTGATCACTAGTGATACCAATTGTAAAACCATAAGATTACCCTTACAAAGCATCATTGCATGGTCAGCATTCTTTCAGGGCTAATGGGTACAGATTAATTGTTGATTGTTCTGTGTCTTGATTTCTGATGTTGACTTCATGTTGTGACAACCATCCAAAATCCCAGATTTTCAGAACACTGTAACTATCCAAGATGTCAAAAAATAAATTAATAGCGTTAGTGTTTTGCTCGAGAGGCTTCATTACTGACTGAAACTACAACCCCAATTCCGAAATAGTTGGGACGAAGTGTAAATTGTGAATAAAATCAAAATGCAATGACTTTCACATCACATGAGCCAATATGTTATTTACAACAGAACATAGATAACATTTCAAATGTTGAAACTGAGACATTTTACATTTTTAGGCACAAAATGAGCTTATTTCAAATTTTCTGGCTGCAACTGGTCTCAAAAAAGTTGGGGCACATGCAAAAAAGGGCTGAAAAAGCAATTAATATACAGTACAGTCGCCGTTAAAACCAAAGAAAAGGTCGTTAATCCGGCAGTAGGGGGGCGTTAGGCTGTCGGTAGGACCGGGAAATCTCGCCGTTAGCTGTGCGGTAGGACAGGCGTCTTGACGTGCACGAAGACAAAAGAAGACCTCCCGCCGTCTACCGCGCACGCGGTAGCTGGGCGATAGCCCGTTAGCCGGGTGTTTGTTTAATCAAAACTGAGCCACGAGGGCAGTCGTGTTGACAGTAGTCCGTACATGTAGATCATGGCACAGCTTTTTGGCGATTTATTTCCATATATGAATGCAAGAGTAACGTTAGCCTACATAAAATATTGATTTGCTTTGGCGGGGGCGATGTTGCTGGTAATCATTTCTGCAAACCCTTTTAGATTAGACGATACAGTTTGCTCAACCTGTGCTACTATTTAAAACTTTAGTGCAGTATAATACGCAATTGGATTATTACATATCACGCTATTTTTGGTGAGGATTTTGTTTGTCAGGTATCATTTCTGCAATATTTTATGTTCGGAGATAATGTGTGCTTTTATGTACTATTATTTTACACTCAAGTGCCGAAATATATTATTTTTCCTGTTACAAACCTGTAATTTAGTAGCTTATATCCATTCCTATATCGAAGATTACTCGCACCCCGTCTCAGTAAAATTCATTTACGGAAAGAACTTGAATGTTTTTCGATTTATAGACTGGTTCGTTTTAAAATGCTACTAGGCAATTTTTAACCAATTTTTCATGACAAAACGTTTTGCATCGTCTGTATTTGTTTTAAAGATTTGTCATAACCATTCAGATGTTCAAATATAGTGTTCGCAAAGCTTGCAACTAGAAAAGAATTGTGTACGGGCGCCCCGGTGGCTCATCGGTCTTAGTGCGCGTACCATAAAGGCTGTGTCCTTCCCGCAGCGACCTGGGTTCGAATCCGGCTCGGGTCATTTGCTGCATGTCTTCCCCCATTCTTCTCCCCAACTTTCCTGTCTCTCTACACTGTATAACTATCAAATAAAGAAAAAAAAAAATTCCCAGAAAAGAATTGTGTACAATATGAATTTAGTTCGACCATAACGACTCTTGAATGCACTGAAAAAAAAAAGCAAAATAAACTTTTTGCGGAACCTTACACAGGTTATTTTTAGTAAGCTTACTATATATCAATCAATAAGGAAAACGCAATTGAAAAAAAGATCTGCTCAATATCTTATCTCTAAAGGACAATAACTAAATGTCACATAAAACTGAATGGCTTTTTCGTAAACTGAATTCAGGGGACTAAAAGCAGATTAAATACACCTGGCACTGATTCAATACCTATCCAGGTAGAGATTGTAGGATATTATTTTCTTCAAGTTAGCAGTTGGTTTGGATTAATTACAGTGCACACTGTCTAAGCTATATCAGAGTTATATTTAAAGACGTCATCTATAATCACAATTAGTTTATTTATATTGCGGTTGGCTTTTCAAAACCAATAAATCAATTGCGGCACACTTCGCTGAAGGTCTACCCACAAACTCTCAGAATCACAGTTTCTGCAATAAAAAGACATATATTTTAAATACCAAAAAAATTTCCTTCAAGAATACAATTGCTTATATTACACTGTCGAATTTATCATAATATTTTTTTTTCTTGTTCATGCTAGGCTTTTTAAACCAAGGAAATGATCAGCCACACGCTTTCCAGAGGGCGCATAAGCTCTCACTTCCACTTTCACTGCAAGGGAAAATAAAAAGATGTTAAAATACATACTGGCAAACATAAACGTAATTCTAACAGTCAAAATGCCCAATATTCTATAACTTACAGGCGGTACTACATTCAGTTCCGCGGAGCCACATGTGGTTATTCCTGGCTATACATTGCCCTGTGATACGGCTCATTGGTCAGCAGTGTGAAGTACCGCGTTATCACGCTGTTAGATCGTGGTTAGAAGGGCGAAATGTCCGAGGTAACCGGGCGTTAACTAACGCCGTCTCTTCGGTTTTAACGGCGACTGTATTGTATAAGAGAATCAGCTGAAATAACATTTGGCAAGTAATTAAGTTAACTGGCAGCAGGTGTGTAACAAGATTGGCTATAAAAGGGATGTCTTAGAGAGGCTGAGTCTCTCAGAAGTAAAGAAGGCCAGAGACTCTCCGACCTGTGAAGGCTTGCGTAAAAAAATTGTGGAATACTTTAAAAACAATGTTCCTCAACATCAAATTGCGAAGGCTTTGAAGGTCTCATCATCGACAGTGCATGACGTTATCAAAAGATTCAGAGAAACTGGAAAAATCTCTGTGCGTAAGGGACAAGGCCGAAGACCTTTACTGGATGCCCATGATCTTCGGGCCCTCAGACGCCACTGCATCACTCACCGGCATGATTCTGTCGTTGACATTACTGAATGGGCCCAGGAACACTTCAAGAAACCACTGTCTGTAAACACAGTCCGCCGTGCCATCCACAGATGCCACCTAAAACTCTATCATAAAAAATGGAAGCCATTGTTGAGCATGATCCAGAAGCGCCGCCATGTTTTGTGGGCCAAGGCTCATTTAAAATGGACTGTAGCAAAGTGGCAAAGTGTACTGTAGTCAGACGAGTCCAAATTTCACATTCTTGTTGGAAATCATGGGCGTTGTGTCCTCCGGGCTAAAGAGGAGAAAGATCACCCCTCCTGTTATCAGCGTTCAGTTCAAAAGCCAGCATCTCTGATGGTATGGGGATGCATTACTGCATATGGTGTGGGACACTTGCATGTTTTATAAAGCACCATGAATGCTGAAAGATATATAAAGGTTTTAGAGCAACATATGCTCCCCTCCGGATGACATCTATTCCAGGGAAGGCCTTGTGTATTTCAGCAAGACAATGCAAAACCACATACTGCAGCTATTACAACCGCATGTCTTCGTAGTAGAAGAGTCCATGTGCTGAACTGGCCTGCCTGCAGTCCTGATCTTACGCTGATTGAGAACATTTGGTGCATAATTAAAAGAAAAGTCCATCAAAGGAGACCCAAAACTCTCCAGCAGCTGGAAGCCTGTATTAAACACGAGTGGGATCAAATTCCAATGGCTAAACTCAAGAAACTTGTCTCCTCAATGCCCAGACGCCTCCATTCTGTGTTAAAAAGAAGAGGGGATGCTACGCTGTGGTAAACAGGCCCCTGTCCCAACTTTTTTGAGACCTGTAGCAGCCATCAAATTTGAAATGAGCTCATTTTGTGAATAAAATTGTAAAATTTCTCAGTTTCAACATTTGCTATGTTATCTCTGTTCTATTGTGAATAAAATACTGGCTGGTGTGATTTGAAAGTCATTGCATTTTTGATTTTATTCACAATTTACACTTTGTCCCAACTATTTTGGAATTGGGGTTGTAAAACATTGAAACATTCAGCTATACATCCCATTGATACTGTTGTCTATAATTATAAAATTACCTGAGAGATATTGTGGAAACTTTTGGAAGGTGACATGAATAATCACATATTGTCAAGGAATACCTTTTGCATCACCTCCTTTTTCAACAACATAAAAGCAAATCACAAAGATGGATTTGCTCCCCTTTTCGTGGGAAATTGCACTAGACAGACATTTGCAGGTGTGTAGGTGCAACTGTCTCTTTCACAAAAATGTATGTGCAGCACCCTGGGTTACAAAAAGGAACCACATTCAGTCTCTTATGCTATTATATTCTGGGAGTGTTCTAAAGGTGTGTCTTTTTCAAAAACTCTGAAAGCATACCTGTTTAAAGGTCCCCTATTTGCCACCAGGTGCACAGCTAATTAGCCATTATGAGCCAGTTCAAAGTCTCCCCCACCTGACATCACAAGGGGGAGTGACCACCCAGAATAATGAAATCTGATTGACTTCTTGGCTGAAGGTGGTCAGTTCTTCTTGGCTCTGGTTGGTTCCTTCCCCATGTGATGTCAAGAGGGAAAAGGTTTTGAAATGGCTTGTAATAACTAATTAACTGCGCACCTGGTGACATAATAGGGGACATTTAAAGTTTACATGCTAGCCATCAGACGGCAATATCATCCTGTCACTCATCATGGGATGTGATTAATTTGTACATCGTTTGTTTTCCTTGAGGTTTTGGTGCAGGGGGGCGCTAATGCCAATTTATGAAATTTACAGGAGTGCCAAAACAGCAGTCTGAATGGGTGCATATATTGATATATTTTTTTGATTGTCTGGACAGCTGATTAATGGCTTGGTGAGTTTATATGGCCCAACTGTAAATGCCACTCAGATGGCTTAAGTATATTAATGGGGGAGACACCAGCCATTTAAATAGTTATGCCCAGTATTCAGGTTGTGATGCCTGGCTGAGATTCTGGAGTCCATAGTTAATTATCAGGTACAATTTTTTTTTTTACGGGAAATTGTATTTAAAATGCTCACCAATCTGGTTTCAAGTCTGGGCATAGCACTGCTACTGCTGCTTGCTTAGTCAATAGTGATATTGTTATTGCATTGGATAATAGACAACATTGTGCAGCCCTCTTCATTGACCTGTCGACGGCATTTGATTCTCTTCATCACGTCCTCCTTTTGAAAACTTTATCAAACATGGGCTTCAGTAAATCTGCTTGTCACTGGTTTAAGGATAGGATAGAACTCAATATATTTCAGTTGAATGTGTTCAGTCTAGGAATGTTAAAATTAAAATTAGAGGAGTTCCACAAGGTTCAATTCTTCGGCCTCTGTTATTCACCATCTACGTACATTAATAATATTGGCTTATATTTACAACGTAGATTATTGCAAATTGCACTTATATGGTGATGATACTGTCATTTACTCAGCTGCATTCTCCGTTCAGCAGGCTGTATATAATCCACAGCATATTTTTTTTTCTATTCAAAGACCCCTGATTGAGTTAGAGCTTGTCTTAAATTAGAACAAAACCAAGTTCATGGTATTCTCTAAATCTCAAAAAAATAGACCTCCATGACCTTCATATTTGTACTCTGCAGGGAGCCCAAATTGAACTTGGGCATTTGGCTGGATGGCAAACTGACTTTTCATTTGCATATTGAAAATTTGACTAAAAATGATGAGTAAAATGGGCTTCTTGTACAGAAATGGGGCTTGCATCAACTTTGAATGTAGGAAAAAGGTTGTGCTTTCAATAACATTCCTCTTGCTTGATTATGGTGATGTAATTTACAGAAATGCATGTACTTCTGTTTTAAAACCCTAAGATTCTGTTTAGCATTGTGCTCTGAGGTTTATCATTGGTCTTGGCTTCCACACCCACCATTGTGCCTTACACAAGTCAGCGGGATGGGAGGCATTGAAATCTAGACAAGACTACCATTGGTTTTTATGTGTTTATGAATGTGTTTCCTTTAAAATCCCACCATATCTTGCCTCTCCACTTATTTGCGAGTTGGTTGCTATGGGACACGGTCACAGGACCTCTTATGTCAAGATGGTCCTGGTGTTATAACAGAGCTGGATAAAACTATTTATAATTGCAACATTCCTTTCACCTGGAGTCATCTGCAATGTGAGCTGAAAATGAATGAACTGGTTCCTTTTGGACATTTTTAGACATTGATCAAATTGTTTTATCAAGAGAAGTAATTGTTTTAAGTACTTGTTATTTTAATTTTACAATGACAATTTTATGTATTGTATTACTATTTGAGTTTCATTTTAAATGCTGCATTTTAATTGTTTGCAATGCACGGCCCTGCTGACAAGGAGACTTAAGTCTCATTCAGGCTGCTGCTTTAATAAATCTTAAAGAAAATAAATAAATGTCAGCCTTTTTAGCTCCAAAATGAAACAAGATTTGGGGAATCTATGCCCATGCATTTGAGGATGGCATGTGTGTCCTTTTGTCTCAAGATAGACCTCAGGAGCTTTCTTTTGATGCCCAATACTCACCTGCCCATAATGATCCTTTTGCAGCAAATACTTGATAAGCAGAATACTGAATGTCACCACCTAGTGGAGGGCAGATACAGCATTCACAATTGCAAACCCACTTCCTCAACCTCTACCACTAAATTGTCACTGAATTCTCAATATGGTGCTTCCATTTTTCAAGCTTTTCAAAACTAAGTTTTATGATGCATAATTGAACAACTAGATCATAAATGCTGCATGCTCTGTAGTGTGCTTGAAATGCGCATTTTCAAAATAGTAATATGCTGGATGTTATTGCATGTTTGGCCATGAATGATTTTTGCCACAAAGGAGGAGGAGGAAGAAGAAGAAGGAAAGAAAAATACTAAAATGCAATACATTCCTGCATTCTGAAAAATGGGTATGGTCTTGGATCTAGTAAAATATTATATCCTGCACCCTGGTTTTGGACTATTTTCTTTCATACTGGAAGGTATTCAGGGCTATTTACCTCACACGTAAAATTCATTCTGCCAAGCTACTTTAAAGGATGGAAAGAGTGGTAAAATTTATGGCACAAGAGCTGAAAAATGGGACTTCTGTCCAATAAAAAGCCAGGCATAGTATTAAATAGACTTCCTTTTTAATCAGAAAGTAAGATCTAATTTCATGGTAAATAGCTAAGTCTTATGAAATGACCACTTGACATGAAAGAAGAACATGGGTCTTGAGAAGGCCCTATAAGTAATGACCAGCAATAAATCATTTGTGGCTGAATGCATAACTATGAGCATTCGTATGACCAATTCCAACCCTCTGATAAAAACATACATATTCATGTTTTTCCTTTCCTTTTTTGTGCTGTTACCAGACCTTGACACCCACAAGTGCTAATGGATTGCTAAAAAGAAAAAAAAAAGGAAAGGGAGGGTGGAATTGCCTGGTGTGGCTCTGGACAAGAAAGCAATTTAAAACTGGAGTGTAGACTGCTATTTCTAGGTTAATAAAAAGATACCAATTGTTTCAGCTGCAGATCAATTGTAAGCCCACGTATTGCAATACGTATTGCAAAGCAGTAACATCGATTACATGTCCTAACAAATTCAGTATATGGAATGACTAATTGTCCATTGAAATCTGTTATCAGCAGTTTCTATTATTATTTTATAATTCTGACAGAATTCACAGTGAGCAGGCCTGTGTGTGTGCGTGAATGTGAATGTTTCTTTTTTTTTTTTTAGATTTAAATCTACCGTCTCTGTCTGAAAACGTCCAAATATGCCTATCACCTTAGGAGAATTATACGATACTGCATTAGAGATATTACTTGAATGGATGGTGTAAAAAAAAAAAAAAAAAAGGCCAGAAAATCAGTCCTACAGTGCCACCCCCTGTACTGTCTTGATAACCGCAGCTTTTAAGAGATAATTTGAGTCTTTCCCTGTAAGGAACTCAGAGACTTCATTGATCACACAGCCAATCGCAGACTTTGACTTTACAGGAGTCATTAAATCTTGCTTTGTCATTTCTAGCCAGACTATCATTGTGAATAGTGGCTCAGTGGAATATATTTCACTGAAAGTGTGAACTAACTTGCTTTTTCTTTGTACTGTGTGCGTGCAACAAACTGTGAGTATACATCTTTGCTTGTTTGTTATGTAGGTTTTATATGCAAGTTATGGCAGCAATTTTATTATGTTTGTAAGGTTAATGTGGAATATAAGCTTATTAGCCTATCAGTGGATTAGTTAACCTGGCATGGCACGTGTTACTTCATGTAAGCATGCCGATAATGTAATTCATCAAGCTGGCTTGTTCTTAGGCATATTTGACAGTTATGTTGACATGCACATAATACTGTGTCTTCAGTTCAGTGGTTTATTTGCACAGGAGAGATTTATTGTGCAGAATCTACTAAGCTAAGTGTTTTTGGTTGTATTCGGACCTCCTGCTGTAATATGGTTCTATTCAGATTGAATTGTTGACATCATCATAATTACTGTATTTTGTTTATTGTATATTGTTTATAGAACCACACCCAGATAACAAAGAGCCGCGTAAATGTTTATTGGCCTTCACTAAAGCCTGTTCTGGACATAAACTGTGTGATTATCTTGACTGGACAGTCTGTGACGGTTGCATCATTTAGAAGACTATCCCTATGATATCATCAACATAAATTGAGTGATGTGCAAATTTCACACCCCAGAGGTTTACTTGGCTTTCTGAGATGTTCTGGGACTGCTCTCATTTTAAAATTTCTCCATGCATGTATAGCTTGGGTTTTTATCAGGGTATTCACAAGAGTCAAATACTGCTCTAATATCCCATCTGTTAAACAAAGACAAAGACTGTTCTAATTGTGCTAGAATAGGCCTATATCACTGTTTAATACAGATATATATAAAGATCTCTGAAATTTAATGGTTCATTTTGGTCTTAAGGGGCTACTGGCAGAACTGGCCCCTTAGCCTCTTACTATTTGCTCTCTTGTTGGAGCCCTTGGCTCAGTATATTAGGCAGTCCCATGACTTCTTACCTATTAGAGTCAATGGGACTGAACATCTCCTTATACAATGATGATTTATTACTGTTTGTAGAGAATGTGTTTTTGTCCATCCCAGCTATTTTTGATATTTTCACCTGGTTCAATAATATTTTGGGATACAGGATTAATTGGTCCAAATAGGCTCAGCTTTCACTGAATGATGCTTTGAGAGCAGCAGAGATCCCCACAGCCATCCCCATTGTTTAAAAATTTAAATCCCTGAGTACCTCAATATATTGGTCCCTTTCCAGTATCATCAAAGGTTATTTTGATCGAATCACCGGAGGGGTGATTGCAGATAGAGATTGGTGCTCTGGTCTTCTGATTCCTCTGTAAATCAGGGCGTCAGTTTATCAGATAAAATTCCTTCCTACTGTTAATTCGATCAGCTCCATGATTCCATTTTTCTACTCAAAATCTGTATGAAATTCCAGTCTGTCAGCCTAAATTGTGAGTGTGTTTTTGTGCATGTGGGGTGGGGTGGGGTCCCAGTCCCAGCCCAGATTGATGATGTTTCTAATTCGGAGACAAAAGCTTGACAGTGGATTAGCACTCTTCACTTTGAACTGCATAACTTGGCATTCACCTGGAAATCAAGCAGCAGTTCAAGCTCTCAAAACTCCTGGCTTATTCATTTACAGCTGAGAGCTGCAATGAGGAAATGTGGTGTTTTGTGGAATTTGGCATTGCCATCCCTTGCACAGGTTATTTTCTAGTGTGAATAGTTCAAAGGGTCAAGCGTCAGTGTTGTGTAACTTTCTGTTGGAAAGCCTCATAGACCCTTGTATCTAGATCTTATTAGAAGAGTTGGCATTCTAGACCTGGATAAAACCTGCCCTTGAACTCAAGGAATCCTGAACATCAACACATTAATTTTCAGTTTGTTCACAGAACCTATACAATCCTATGAAAACTATTTTTTATTGAAAAAATCCGCTCATTCTGTTCCTTGTGCTCAAATGGATATTTTAGGTACAAACTCGTGTAAGGTATCGGAATTCTCAGGCGTTCATAAGTTTTATGAAATGGTGGCTGAAAGAATATCCACTCTTCATTTTGCAGACCTTACAGTCGCTCTATCCAACCTCCTCCTGAATAACCACTCTCAGCTGAATCTTTATCATGGGAAGGTTACAATTTTGCTGGCGAGTTTAAGAGCAGCCAAGAAAATGATCACCTAAAGGTAGAATGAAGCACTGTCTCTGAGCTTTCTTCGTAGGACCCTGACATTTATGGATGTGGCCTATTTAAAATTCTCAGTGGTACAGATGCCTGATACCAAGGCAGCTAAGGTTATTCTGTGGAAGAGGCTGGTGGAGGATCTGAAAGATTTACTTTTTTGGGGGAGAGATGCAAGACCCAATAACTCTGCCCTCCATGATTTGTGATTTATGATGATTTATGTTTTATTTGCCATGTATTATTATTATTATTATTATTATTATTATTACTACTACTACATTTTTAGTGGGAGGGGATGGAGGATATATGAATGTTTAATATTGAAAATGCCCACATTAGTATTGACCATGCATTGTATTTTCATGGCCTAATAGAAATTGATTCACAGAGAAAACCGTATCCTTGATCTAAAAAAAATACTATTATCCTTCTCTAGAATTTCCCTAAAGGTTCTCCCCTAAAACCAAAACTCATGGAGTTAATTTTCAATATGTGAGTAGCATTAATTTGGTAAAAAGCTGCAACCTGTATACCTCCCATGTTTTCTGTTAATAAGATTCAGGAAAGCATGCAAAAAAGGATAAATAGAATTGAATATGTGACTAGTAGGTGCAATGCTCATTTTTATCAGACTCAGAATTAGCATTTTATCAGACCTCTCCAAATAATGTCGGTAAATGAAGTCTGTTCCAAACATAACAGGACTGATAACTTTATAACATAACTATTGTAAATAGTATGTCTTTCAGGCTTTTGCTGTCAGTGCTCTTAATTTTTGATAGAAAGGTTTGATGGATAGCAAGGGATGTGCCTGTGATACTTTTCATGCTGGTGAACAACCTGAAAATAACACGTTTATTATCCTGAATAGAGGTCCCACATTGATAACATATTGACCATCAAGCTGTCATTCACACCATGCTGTCTCTGTAATTGCTTGATCTCATTCCGTAACAACATGAACTTTAGGTTTTTCCACTGTCTTAATTATGGGATGAATACCGCATGATAATTTGAAACTGAAAAAAAGTTTTTTAAGGTCGAACCTCTGTGTTTCAAAGGTCTAAATCTAATAAAAAAAATGTTTTGCAAGATTTAAACTTTTTCAGGCTTACATAATAAATTGAAATCTCTCAAAACATTATTTTGTATTTGAGCATTCCTTCTTCGCAACTGCAGAACACTTATTGCAATGTATCTCAAACATGTTTTCAGATTTTAAAATTTGTCATTGTTTCTTCTGTGTATTAATTCATTTTCCAGGTTTGAAACCTAGTAAATGGTGATCTGAAAATCGGAGTAAGTGTTAGGGAAAAAAACGTTTTGAAATGTTAAAGCTTGAGTTTCAAAAGGGCAGATTTTTATTTTGAAAGTTTTCCAAATGTGCTTTTGCACTCACATGGCAGATTGTTCCACTGTTCTTCCAGAGCAGAGATAACAGCACCCATTTTTCAGAGATCTACCCTCAATGTTGCAAACTGCGGAGTAACATGATTTCTGGCAACATTGTCTCAAAACTCTGGTCTGAAGCTTGAAAACTTCAGATCAGATGTCTGGGGAAAAAGTTGAAGTAAATTTTAGTCTTCTAATCTTTTTTGTTAACACGTGCCCACTATTTTTCAGATCACCATGGATCATTACATGTCAACTCAGCCACCCATGTACATGACACCCCTCGGATTTTGCTCAAACTTTGTCCAAAAATACTTAATGGTACCAAACAAAAAATCCCAAGTTTCGTGTCAATGTATATTACGATTTTATTCTGGCGCCCTCTTGAAATATGGGTGCCAGGCCCCTTTTTGACTTATGTTAATGGGTCATTTCATTTTGTAGCATTTTGGAAGGACCACACCTTCTCACATAATGGAGATAGGAAGCTGAAATTTTATGTGCTGGTGTATTCTGGCCCATATATTAGGATTCTGCAACCAGAATCTCCATGAGACAGCAGATGAGTGAGAGGAGGGCCTCCAAAATCCTAATTTTTTTAAGGCGGCAAGTAATTTTTTACTTTTTGGGGGTCCCTAGGATTCTGTTCAGTGAATGTTACTGTTGGAAATGTGGTTCGACCTCATATCTGGGAACTTTACCACCACCAAACTAAGGTTTAGGATAATAGTACCACTGGTGGGGGACTTCTGGGGGTCTGAAAACCACTTCAGGCCAAAATTTCCCTGTCAGACCTTGGACTTCAGACCCCCAGATGACCCCGGGGACACTGGATGATGGTAATGGCATTTATACCAGACAAATTACATTAATACAGGTGTTCATCAATGAAAACCTGAGATAATCATCCAAAATTATGCACAAAAGAGACTTTAACCCGGTGTACACCATAACACGTCTTTGACCTAATGTAGTGAAATACCAGGTTACAGCTGTCAACATGGTCAAGGTTGATTAATGAAACCTGCCAACAATATCCTTTCTTGGCCATCTGACCAGGAATAGGTCCCATGCTGGGTGCCATTCCAGCACATTATCTGCTGCATAGATGCACCTGAAATTCATGGACGCAGAGCGCGCAAGCGCAAACTTGCGGAATATGACCATCAAAAAATTATGTTGCTTCCTCCTCAATTTGTAGGACAAAAGATTCTGAATCAATGGTATTCCTTTTTCTTGTTAACAATAGAATACTACCACATGTCCTAATAAATAATATTGAGTGTGCAAAGAAACCACTTCTTGACCAATTGTATTGCATCGCTTGGAATCCTTGCAAATTTATTCTGATTGGGTTCCACTATCCTTATTTAAGACATACTTTGGCCCTTATTTTAATCCTTAGCTATGTCTCATTTGGTAGCAATCATAAACAACATAATTTATTGGGACACATGGTAGTATAACATGGGATGCCTGATCTTGCATGGAGTGATCAATTTTGACCATGTTGACAGTCTGTTGCAACCTGGTTTCCCACTACATTAGGTCATGGTCATGTTATGACGTACAAGGGGTTAAAGTCCCATTTTGCATAATTTTGAATGCTTACCTCAGGTTTTCATTGATGAACACCTGTATTAATGTAATTATAACTGATTTTAGACAGTTTGGATTGTCCTATATAATTGTCCTGATAATCAAAGTTTTTATTTTATGAAATTAATGTTTAAATATGTAAATTTGTTTGGTATAAATGCCATTACCATCATCCAGTGCCCACGGGGTCAACTGGGGGTCTGAAGTCCAGGGTCTGAAAGGGTCATTTTGGCCCAAAGTGGTTTTCCGACCCTCAGTAGCCCCCACCATTGGTACTATTATCCTAAAACTTAGTTTGGTGATGGAAATGTTCCCAAGTATGTGGGAAGCCCACTTTCCCAACAGTATCATTGACTTAATGGAGTCCTAGGGACCCCCAAAAAGTGAAAAATCACTTGCCGCCTAAAAAAAAAATAGGATTTCGGGGGCCCTCCTCTCAGCCCTCTGATGTCTCATGGTGATTCTGGCTGCAGAATCCTGATATATGAGCCAGAATACACAAGCACACCAAATTTCAGCTTCCTATCTCTATTAGGTGAGAAGTTATGTTCCTTCCAAAATGCAACAAAACGAAACGACCAATTCACATAAGTCAAAAAAATTTTCAAGAGGGCACCACACAAAAGCCATTAGAGATATTGACACGAAACTTGGGATTCTTTTGTTTGGTACCATAAAGTATTTTTGGACAAAGTTTGAGCAAAATCTGAGAGGTGTCATGTACAAGGCACCTCCATATTGACTGTTTTGACAAGGAATGACCCCCATATAAAATGTTTCAAACCTGGAAATTAAACTAGTACACAGGGAGAACAGTGACAAATTTGAAACCTGAAAAATGTGTTGAAGAACCACTGTAAAAAGAGTGCCAGAGTATGAAGAAGGAATACTCATAGAAGAAGAATGTTTGCAAAGATTTAAAGATTTTCAGCCAATCAACATCATAAAAACCATCAAAACCTAGTTTCAGTCTTGCAGAACTGTTTTTTTTATTACATTTCAAACATTCAGAGTTTCAAGCATTCAAAGCTTTTTTTTTTAACTTTCAAAATATGGTTTAATATTCTTCCCATTAAAGTCTGGCAGCCTTCCCAGTCCCCACAAAAAATAACAAATGCACCACTTGATATACATGAAATTTGATACATCTCCTAATTACTGAGGTGACAACTATATTTTGGTGACAAATACCATCCTCTGTGGACTTCTAAAATTTGCTAAAACGGTTTAACCTGAGTGCACTCCCATATTCTGTGCAACAATAAACCAGATTACATCTGAAATTTCTGGAATAATACAGCTTAGAATAATAATAATAATTCAGTATCAAGAATAATACTCTTGACCTGACCACAATATTTTGGTGATTTATACCATCCACCGTGGAATTCTAAAATTTGGTCAAAATAATTTCTGCAGAGAGCACTCCCACATTCCATGTGACAACAAACTAGTATCCTTCTGATATTTCTACCATAGCAGTCTTCAAAATAATAATATTCACTATCAAGAAGAATACTCCTGATACTCTTCAGACCAATTTTGTAAAGTTGTGATGGTGCATGCAGTTGTATCTGTGTAAAATTTTATACTGTTATTATTGTATTTCCCATCAGCTCCTCTTATACATTTGCCATTAGCAGCCAGTGATGTTCATTATTTCTTTTTACAAGGAAACTTCCCCTCTTAGATTGTTCTGCCATAATACTTTCTATATTGGCACTGTCATTGCTAAAAAAAAAAAAAAAAAAAAAACTGGTTTGATGAATTGTGGAATACAAAAGTCATGTGGCATTCAAGTGTGAGTTTGAAGTAATGGAGAATGTTACCATCAACATCGCGAAAAATGGACAATATGCAGTGAAATTACCCTTGACTGTATGGCTACGGTCAATTAGGTTATTCAGGATGGAATTTATTTTACCAGAGCACTAGGACAGTATGTTCTTAGGTTTCAATGGTGAATGTGAACCTCATTTTTTATCCAATGTAAATTATTCAGCATCTGCTCTTGCTAAGTATGTATACTTGATTCAAATGTTCTCTGTCAGATTGTCAAAAAATGACTGAGTTGCATTAACGCCGGGGATGGTTTTTATGGTGTACCAATGAGAATGATGCGGTTTATTGTTGTTTGAGCACATACCAGATCAGACAGCTCAATTCAATTTTTATTTCATTATTGTTCTTAAAAAATTTGTAACTGTTTGCAGTCAGTGTACAATTATGTTCTGAATAATTGAAAATGAAATTAATTGAAAGAATTATCCAGCAATTATATTTCCAGGAATGTAGCATGCAACAAAACACTTATTTTTGAATTAAAAGAGTTGCCACAGTCAATTAGGTCATCCTCAGATGAGGCCTCCAGTGGTGTCTTCAGTCACCTTGATCCTCCATGCATCTGACTCGCTCGCCAGTACTTTTCATCCCTGCATCTTTCTTTAGTAGTTCATAGTACATCCATGTACATTGGTGTGGGGTGGCCTCGTGATTGATGCCCTTGTGTTGGCTTCCAATTCACCAATTTGTGGGCCCAGCGTCTTTGGCAGTGACCAGCTAGCCTAATTTTCCTGGATGCTATCTTCTCCCTCAACCTTGGTAAGCCCCGTACAGATGATTGATGGTAACGTGCTCGCTCTGGTTGATGTTTAGTACTGGAAGCAGCATTCTGTCATAGCACCCATCGCAGGACTTCTGATGAGTGGGCCTCAGGGTCCAGCATTCAAAGCCATTTAGGAGAACGGCCTCTACGGTCACCGAGAAGAAACTGAACATGATTTGCTGGGGAAGGTTGAATTTTCAAAGAAAGAGGAAAATCCCAATCCATCTTGATAAAGGAGCAGCACTATGCAATGTGGGTAACAAATAGCCAATTGATCCGACACTGAAGCACAAGCTAACACAAAGCCCCACATTAATTATTTATTTACAGTTGCAGGAACTAGATGCCATGGGAGGACCTCAGGCAAAACACTAAAACAGACCAAAAGTGAAAAAATGAGATAGTCCTAAGGGTTTTTGGCCAATTCCCTGAATATGAAAAATATTTTTCTATTTCAAAGTTAAATATACTGAGAAACACAACAGTTAATCCCTGGAAGCTGGTTCGGTTCTTAATTTGTTCCGGACCTCCAGAATGCATCCAGAATGCTCCCCATTTACCAAATACTCTACACAAAAATAGGTGGGATAGGAAGACGGGATTTGTTTGAGACTTCTGGCGACAGGTAAGCACAATGCAGGGGTATAACCATAACCGTGCATTCAAATTCCAGACCCCAGAATATAAACTTTGTCTCAGGGAAGCTCATTTTCAACCCTGGAGAGCTACACTAATTGCAGGATTGGATAACGATGTCCTCGAGGTCATTTTTTCTTCAGGAATGCACATGACCCCCTTTCCCTGGTCCCACTTAATCCTAGTACTAGATGGCCGTAGTAATTACAGAGTTTGTAAACCCCAATCCTGGAGGGCCACAAGGACTACAGAGCTAATAAGCTGTAATCTTTGAGGGCCGGAGTGACTGCAGAACCACTAAACTCCAATTTAGGAGTGCCACAATAACTAAATACTGATCCTACAGTCACAATACCTGCACCGCCACCAAAACCCAATTCTGTTGGGCCATAGTGACAACAGAGCTACTTAACTGCAATCTCAGAGGGCCAGAGTAACACAAAACTCCAATTCAGGCAGGCCACAATAACTTAATCCTGGTCCTGGTGTGACAATACCTACAGAGCTGCTGATTCCGAATTCTGGTGGGCCACAGTGACTACAGAGCGACAAAACCCAAATCCTGGGGGGGCTCAAAAACTGTAGAGCTAATGAGCCCAGGTCCTGGAAGGCTACTGGTACTGCAACACTACTGAACCCTTGTCCACGAGGGCCACTCTGAATGCAGAATAGAAATTTTACTTCATGGACTGCATTAATCTAAGCTCCAGTTTGGTGGCACTCATTTCCATTCACTCTTTAACAACGGTTTTTTGAGCCCCAGCTGTTTCATTTTCACAATTTGCCAACACATTGAACCCAAACAAAACATGAGCATTCATCTGCAAGCACCAGAAAATGTGTCTGCTCAGCAAGGGCCCACAACAATGATGAAGTCATTAACCTGCTTCCCACGGAACAGGAGGTGGAGGAGCTCGACAGCCAGGGATTAAGGATACTTAAGGTACCTCACCTCACATTTTTGAGACTGGAGGAGGATTACATTCCCAGATTACCAAGGATGAGGACGAAACCCATATTCCCCACTGTGTTGTCTGTTAGAGCAACACAGGAGTGACTGGCTAATGATAATGACCATACAGTGCTTATTTGTATTCCCTTGGCAAATGATGTGCTAGTATGAAAAGGGCAGACAGGTGAAAAGAAAACAGGAAAGGAATGGTGTCTGAGGAATGGTTATTGGGGGAATTTGCTTCCTTCTCAAGGGAAATATAGCCTTTAGATCCTGCTATTGCAGCTACTGGAACATCAATAACACTGTTATTCATTCAGAGCTTCAAGTCTTCAGATTGAATGGTGCTTGTCCACTGTAATTGAGCTGTCTGATAGGATTTCTCAGAAACTGAAAAAGCTGTTTCAGTGGCTATTCATGGAAATGAGACTGATATGGATATTAATGAAAAGAGCAGTCCATTGCTTAAAAATATTCAAATATGACAGTAAATTCATCTTATGGTGTGGTATGTCATGCGTGTCAATGAATTTTTTCTTTTTTGTGTGTGTATGCATTTGTGTACTTGTGTGTGTGTGTGTCTGTATGTGTGCGTTTGTGTATGTGCGTGCATGCATGTGTATGCGTGCACTTGTGTGTGTGTTTGTGTGTGTGTAAGGCCTGTGTGTTTGTTTGAGAATGTATGTGCACATGCTGTATATTTGTTTATCTGAGTTTGTGAGTGTTTTTGCGTGTTGAACTGCTGACATGAAGATTTCACCGTGTCAGTGTCTGGATTTCAAAAACATCTTGTGTATTTGCAAGCTTGAGCAAAAGAGCATCTTTGTTTCTGGGGAACAAAAGAAGGGCCTCCCTGAAAATAATTATCTCACTGTTCTCGTCAAATAACAGTTTGATGGAGACTTACACATGCAGTCAATTTAAATTGTCCGAGCAGTTTTTCATCAGCAACTGCATTACACTGTCAAAATCCTCCTCCTTTCACAATGTGACCTTTCAACATGGTAGAGAAATTGAGCAGAAGATTTTATTCATTTGAATCTAATGAAATTGTTAGATTTAATAAGAGAAGACTGACTTTTCATTCAGGGGCTGGAGTTTGTATTTCAGCATCCTCCAGCCATGCATAAGTTTCCACATAAATAAAGCTTGTTTCCTAAAGTAGAGAACAGCCATTTCTTCTTTTATGTTTCCTCTCTTTGGACAGTACCACAGAACTTTGCTGTGGTAGTTTATTCTCCTGGTATATGAGAGCAAGTTGGTCCTAGGATAAATGCTGATTAGCTGGTGATTTTTTTATTTTTATTTTTTTGAGCTGACAAAAAAATGCAGTGCTGCACAAGAGGCAGACAACTCCCTGACTCTCCTATGCACAGATTTGTGCACCACGTGTGTCACCTGCATCCATCACCATCAAAGCAGAGGTTGCCAGGGCAACACCAGACAGATGTTCTAACCGTCCTTGACTGGTCATTCCTTGTTGAATTTCACACAGAATGAGTGTGGCAGTGAGCTGTGTTGCAATAAAAGAAATACAGATTAATGCTGATATCTTTCACACAACAGAAGCACAAGAGATTCACTAGATAGAAAAGTGACTAATGTTACAGTAGTGAGTGCCCCAGGATTTACAGAGGTGAGCTCACAATTTGTCCTTTTGACCAACCGACCTATTTATACCTTATTTTAACTGGCTCAATAATTTCCTCTCCTGAAGGCTAACCAACCTTTGAGATGAATGTTAAGTGTTCAAGCATAAAATTGCAGTGCTTCAAGTGGGCGCTACGCATCTCCAATTGATGAAGTGAGTTCCCTGCAAAGGTTGCGACCACCCTCACCAAAAGTAGATAAACCGTCGCCAAGAGATTCTCCATACAACTTTTTACAGGGATATAATTTCACTTCTTTCAGTCCATCGCGCACTGAATATTGTTCATACCAGTCCAGACTGTCACTGGCAGCCAATCTGGTTGGGCAAAAATTTCCTGTGAAATTGCCAAAATACTGAGATTTATGAAACACAGGGTGCAGTAGCTGTAAGTTGAACAAATAAGGCTAGGAATTTAATACGCGCAAAATAATTGGTTGAAAACAAAAACAGAATAAGTAGAAGAAATGAGCTCAAGTGCAACTCAAGTACTGCATTTTACATCTGTGAAAAGTAACCACATTCAAGAGAGACCAGAATTAAAACAGTGTGCAATCTGGCATCACCCGTGACTTTCGGGAGTCATGGTATTGATTGATGAAGTGACATTTTCAAGCAAGCGCACAAAAATAAATAAATAAACAAAATTAGATGAGGGCAGGTTTTATGTAATTGGATTTAGATGTTATTAGATTGACTGGCATCTCCTCAGGTCTCCATGGACAGCAGAGATAAACCTGAGCCTGACATCAATCAGTTTTATCCCATTTTATCACATCACACCCAATCTATATTTGCAAACATGGAAGACTGTCAATTGTTCTGTAAAGCACTAAAAAAGCGGGAACTGGTTTCCAATAGGGAAAAACTAATTTGCAATGGTAGACAACAGCAGCATAAGATATTCTGGTGAAAATGGGTCATCCAGGCTATCATAAATGTTGCCAAACAGGCCTAATTTCGGGGAATTTAAGAACTAGGTTTTGAGAATGAAAATGACTACATTCGATTTTTGAAACAATTTATTTTAAATTGGAGCATAAATTGACCGTGGCGTTCTCTCGCTCAGCTCCCTCGCTTTGCTAATAAGCACAGTGTAAATCAGGAACTCTTTTGAAATGCAGAAGGAGGCCGTCATGGTGTAGCCCCCCCAGGATGGTCTGGCCTTTGAAATGCGCAAGAACTACTCAATAAACAGTCAGATTCTCTCCAGTCTGCTTCACAGCAGCCATAACATAATAACAGATGAGCTGTTTGGTGGTGAGTGTGCAGGAGGCAAATGTTAATTAAGAAGGCAGCAATGCATCAGAAAAGATAGTGTATAGTCAGAATTAAACAAGTGTGTAATACCACAACAGCCCCATCTTCAGATAGCGTCTAACAACTATAAACATATCACCTGTCAGGAACTAATGTAATTTTATAGCTATATTGTCAGCGTGTGTGTTTGCGTGTCGAAGTGTGAGTGAGCACGTGTGTGTGTGTGTGTCTGGTAGAGCACTTCCACATTGAAGACCTGAGACTCGTCAGCATTTGATCCATTTCTGAATTCAGAATTTTTCGTATGGCCTTATTTTTATCCCCATTGCGTCGTTTAGAAAGATCTTCAACACTAAAAGAGGGACGCAGGCATTGTCAAATAAGCATCTTTATAAATTTATCATGACTGGTTGGTCCAGCATTGTAGCCACGCACGAAGTGTGACTGGTAGCAATCGTGCGCGTGTGTTTTGCACTTAATATTGAGTCCGTCATTCAGTTTCCCAAATCTGCCCACGTACCAGATTTTTTTTTTTTTACCACTAAAACAAATTAAACCCGAAAAGAGCTTATATATTGGAATTAAGGAAATGAGGTGAATTTTTAAAAAGTAGCATCACAAGAAAAGCAGACAAGATGAAAGACTAAGAAGATTAAGACATAGACGGGATTACAAACAGAGTATTCAGTTTGCCCCAAATCCTGAAACACAGACCATCGTCCCGCAGCCCCACACCTCATCCGCTTCCCATCCTCAGTTAAAGTCTGGTCGCCAGAGGCATACACCTCCTGAAAAACAATGGGTTCAGCCAGGTTCTGATTAACTACCTCCCAGAAGCTGCCAAGTGCCACGACGCGCAAGCTCTCGCTTTCGTCCAGTCATTAGTCTTCTTAATACAGTTTATTCCTTGTTTTAAAAAAAAATGAGAGGAAAACACATTTAAATGCTAATAATGGGTGGGGGAACCAGCATCAGTTGTTGACGGAGTTTCAGCGAATCAGCCTCACAGGAAATGGCCAAGCTGCAAGGCACAGACTATAGCATTGACTACAGTACAGAATTTGAGCGGCGACAAAAAGTCAGCTTAAAGCCAAAGGCTTCCTGCCAAAAGAAAGTGAAATGAAATAACATCTGAGCCATTAACTCAATAATTAAATACCGAATGTTATTTAATCAGCTGTTGCTTGTAATGCTGCAGTGGTTTTGCTGGAAACTTAAGACCTATGAAATGTCACCAGAATTTCACATGAACCCAGAAAGACCAGTCAATATCAACTGACACTCATTTACATTTTGACATTACGTGACTTGAATAACCTTCTTTTACATACAATCCATTTACATGTTGAGCTATTGACAACAAAGGCAATTCAAGCTAACAATCTTGCTCAAGGACAAAATGGCTGTGCCCCAGCTGGGAATTGAACCGAAAGCAGTACACAGCCTTCCTTTGCATAGTTTCGTGGAGACAACATCACCCACTTCAAACAAATAAAACTTATTGGCACAAAGCCCATCTGCCTGTGGCCAATGTGTAATTCTTACATGCACACGCGCGCGCCTGCACACACACGCACACGCCCACGCCCACGCACGCGCACACACACGCACGCACACACACACACCAAATAGCACTATTCACCGATGGCAAACTTGGAGAGAGCATAGGAATAAGAGAGAAAAGTAGGCCATGAGGGAAACAGGTCAAACTTAAAGAGAGGATGAAAGAGGACAGAGGGAAGCAGCTATATTTCACACTGAATGATGGTCTACTTTCTTGTCCATTGGTTGGAGACACAACCTGCAATAACAAGGGTCAATGTTTTTCACATCATACTCTCCTTGCCACGCATTAATCTCACACCAGATTTGTAGGCAAACCTGAAAGAACAAATAGGTGTGCACTCACACTCATGTGTGCACTCACACAGACACACACACTCTCTCTCTCTCTCACTCACACACACACACAAACTATGACCTTCAACAGAAGGGTGTCCTTCACCACTTAAGTTATGATTAATCAGACCATGATGCCTGCCAGACTACCCCACTATTAACTCCACTACATCAAAGGTTCCCTTGAGCCTTACACCACAGGCATGACTGTGCTATAAACTCCCAGAAGCGGCTAATCTCATAATGTGACTCCGACTTGACCGCAAGAAGGAGAAATAGGAAGTGAGGGGAAAAAAAAGTCATTTATGGTCAGTATCTTGAATGGTAGAATTGTGATTTTTCTAAAGCTTTAAGCAGAATGCTCAGCATTTGTACAAAAAGTCAGTGCTTGAGAGTGAGAGTGGGAAAAAAAGAGACCTAATAATTTTTTTCCTTTGTGCCTTTTCATATTTTAGTTTTAAGGGGCTTTTTTAGGTTTTGAAAAGATAAACATATAAGGTGTCTCATGGAACTATGAGATCAAACTAAACAGGTATTTATTCACAGGTTCTTATAATAATACATACGAAAACAAATTCCCAGTAATCATGTCAGATTAAAACTAAAGCATGTGCACCAAATCGTTTGCATGCAATACTGACAGGACCAGACTTGACAATCGAACAATTCATGCAATGCTAACAACAATGCTAGGAGTTTTTCCCAAATACATGAAAAGATCACAAATCTTTCTTTCATAGAATAGAACAAACAAACACCTCAATGAGCACATAAAAAAGAAATTCAAGGAAAACATCTGTGGACATGCAGTATTTAACATGCACCAAGAAATTTGGCTTTTCACCAGGCCACAATTCCTCAAAGACTAGAAGTGCCCTCAGCCAAGATTATTGCTTCATGTGAACACTGTTTACAACCGAGATATTTATTCAAAAATGTCAGTTAAAAAGAATTCCCCCATAAATACAACTTCAAAAATGTTGATTACAAAAACAAGATACAAAACATAAAAAATACAATCATGATTGTGCAAAATCTTTCTGAATAAATAATTTGATTTTAAGAACTATCAAAAGTCGAAAACATTTGAGAAAATTATAAAATTCATAAGGAATTAACTTAACAAGCACACAAACCAACAAAGGTTGGTAAAATCAGCATCACTAAAGTCAGCACCAAGGAGAGACATCTGCCTCCAATGTTGCCCCCCCACCTCTTCCCCCTTCAGCACAACCAATCTCAATAGCAGTGGTTATGGGCGACTTTCAGCCAAGTGCGCAATTTAGGGGTAAAAAATGTCTTATCGCATTTAACCTATTTAATTCAAATTAAACACCCAGGAAGCAATTTAGTATGTTGCAGAACACTTTTTTCTAGTTTAACAAAATTGTTTGGTCATGTTTGAGAAGACAAAACAAAAAATAGCAGGATTTTTATGGTCAAAATTTCCATTTTGTTACCTGTCTCAAGTGGGGTCCCTTTTACTCAAGTTGATTTTTTCTCTTTTCCCTTGAGAAATCGTATCACTTACAAAACTTCACAGGTTTCTTTGCCTTTTAGGTCTCTAAAACAGATTTGTCTCCCCATTTCCTAGTTTTCCTCTAGAGATATTAGTCAATAAAGCTATGTCGCAAACTTGGTTCCATCACTGTCTTTCTTGTTACCACCATTACATCTGAGGACAATAATTAACATTGTCTCCAATAGGTGCACTACCATGGTTTTTTTTTTTTTTATACCAGAATGTAAGGAATCTATTTTGGCTGCATTTTACAATTTGAAGAAGCTGTGGGAGGAAGAGACAGCTCTGCAAGTTTTTCCAAATTGCGTGTCTCACAAATTGCACGTCTTTCTTGTTACCACAAAATAATGCATGATTCCAGGTAGAAACAGAAAGAGTGACCTGTAATAGTGTAACTGCTTCAGTTTTCCATAATTAAGGCATGTTTGTGTGTGGACAGGTGCCCAGAGTACCCTGAAGAACTTCTGGATGTGTCTCTCTTGTTACCGTAGTTTGTCTTTATTGTTACCATCATTGAGCAACAAAAAAGACAAATTGGTAACAAAAAAAGACAGGTATGATGCCACAATTTAAAAAAAAATAAAATAAAATCCAGTTCACAGGCACCTAATTTTGATTAAATCTTGATTAAACAAGGCCAGGGCCTAGGCCTACTACAGTGGGGTGCAAAAATTTGGGCACCCCTGGTTTGAATGTCTGTTACAATTAATCTCCAAGTGACTGAAAGCAAACCTGAACACTAAATGCTACAAAGTGAAATATGACACATTTCATCACATTTTAAAGCAAGAATAATTTTTATTTAGAACATTTTACACTTTCAAAATAATATAACAAGGAAAAAGGCCTTGTGCAAAAGTTTGGGAACCCTGTCAGCTAGTTCTTTGTAACTCCTCCTCGGGCAGCTATAACAGCTTGCAAACGCTTCCTGTAGCCAGCTGAGAGTCTTTCAATTCTTGTCTTTGGAATTTTTCCCCATTCATCCTGACAGAACACCTCTAGCTCAGAAATATTCTTTGGCCTCCTTGCATGCACGGTATTTTGAGGTCTCCCCACAGATTTTCAATAATATTCAAGTCTGGGGACTGTGATGGCCATTCCAAAACCTTCATCCGTCTTTCCTGGAGGTACTTCATGGTGGATTTTGAGGTATGCTTCGGGTCATTGTCTTACTGGAATACCCAACGTCTTATCAACTTCAACTTCTGGACTGTGCTTTGAACATTAGCCTCTAGAATGTCTTGATATTTGGTGGAATCCATTCTTCCTTCCACCTGCACAGTATTGCCTGTGCCCCCAGCTGCTACAAAACTCCAAAGTATAATGGATCCACCTCCATGCTTAACAGTTGGCAATGAGTTCTTCTCTACAAACGCTTCACCCTTTTTTCTCCAAACATAGTTTCTTTGGTTGTGGCCAAAAAGTTCAATTTTGGTTTTGTCAGTCCAAAGCACATTGATCCAGTAGGCTTGAGGTTTCTCAAGGTTCTCTTTTGCATACTTCAGACGCTTAATTTTGTGTTGAGGTCGTAGGAAAGGCTTCTTTCTTGTAACTCTGCCATGTAAGTCTTTGTTGTTTAAGGTATGCTGTATTGTTGTCCTGTGAACAACTAGACCTGTGTCTGCTACTCTTTTTTGCAGCTCTTTTGCAGTGATGTGTGGGTTCTTCTGAGCATTTCTCACCAGATCTCGGGCCACTCTATCTGAAATTTTTCTTAGTCTTCCAGATCTTGCCTTGACTTCAAAGGTTCCATTTATTTTCCATTTGCATATGATGTTTCTGACAGTAGAAATGGGTAGATTGAAACATTGCGAGAGTTTTTTGTAGCCCTCTCCTTGTTGGTGGAAGTGAATTATCTTGGTTTTGACATCCTTGGACAACTGCTTAGAGGAACACATGGTTTTTAACACCAGACACAACAGCCACCGCAGTCGGATACTTTAGAAGGCATGGAGTTACTTCAGAAGATATAGCTAGTTCAACCCTGGAATTATATTCACCTGACTCATTGAAGCCCTAACGAGTAAATCACCTGGGTCTGGGCCTCAGTAATCATCTTCTTAAAAGGTAGCAAAGAATAATCCAAAAAGGTTCCCAAACTTTTGCACAGTGCCCTTTTTCCTTTCTTATCATTTAAAAACTCAGAAAAATTAAAGTAAAAAGAAACTTTGCTTTTAAATTTGCAGAAAGGTGTCATGTTTAACTTTGTAGCATTTAGTGTTCAGATTTGCTTTCGATCACTTGGGGATTAACTGTAACAGACATTTCAACCAGGGGTGTCCAAATTTTTTCACCCCACTGTATACTAGCTAGTCTAAGTAGACCACCAGTTTCGTCCAGTTTCTAGCGGCCAAACCCAAAATGGCTCAGGGAACATATTTAACATTTTGTTTGATTGATGATGTGATGCTTGCCCCAAGATTATTATAAGATCATTCCTCATAGTGACCAAAAAAGGCATAAAATATTTCAGAAGAACCTGGACTTATTGCGTAGTTATTCCGAAAAAAGTGAAACTGTTCTTTTAGCTTCTATGTGATTAAATTCTTGGATTTCTGGCCAGTTTAAGTGATCACATTTGAAATTACTTAACTCAGTCGTATGGAAGTGATTCTCTTGCTTCTGTAAAATACAGTGTTTATGTTGCACTGGTGAACACAATTGGGGTATAATGTCTTTGTGTCATATGCTCAATTGAAATTTTATTGATTAAGGAGGCAAACATTGGAATTGTGTGCGATTTACGCAATAATAAATTTTCACATATTCTTAGATGTGGTCTCTCTTGCTTTCTGGTATTTCATGCACTGTACTGTTGGTTCTTTTTTTCAATGGAATTGTCTAATTTAGATGGCTCTGTTGTGGTAATGAGGGAGGTTCACTTATTTTCCCCTCTCAGCCATATAGAGCAGAGATACGCAGGAAGACTGACCTGCAGAAAAAAGCTGTATTCATACCTCCCTTTCACAGCACTGAAACCACAGCAGCGCTCTGATCCATGACACCTACATTAGCCATTAGACCACCTTTGAGTACTGCAGAAATGAGCAGCTTTTGATTCAAAATTTGAAAATAAAAATCTGTCCCCAAGTTTGCAAATATAGAGATAACCACATTTTAAATTACACTACATTTGAAACACTGGTATATTCAGTATTCATCATCAATCACCTGTTTTATGCGGTTGCTTTTCATTTGCATTGTAGTGTAGTGTTAACTACATTCAGAATATAGACTGGATTCTCATGGCTTACTGCTTCATGAGCCTCGCAAACTAATTCACGCAAATCTGTGCCGTTGCACGAGCGACATGAGCGCAGAATAAGACATTGATATTTTCTTTCAATGCTGGACACTTAAAAAAAAAAAAAAAAAATTGTCATATTGGTCATTTTATACATTTTCTTTTTTGTTACCGTATAGGTTTTTTTTGTCACTCAGCAGATATCAAGCCTTTTCCCTTAAATCCTTTTGTAAAACACTTTAGAAACAAAGTAAAGTGCATCTGAAACCATTCTACCCCAAAAACTTGGTTAAAACTTAAATATTAATAGTATTTTGACAAAAAACATGTTAACACGAGAGACATGTCTTTCTTGTTACTGCGGTAACAAGAAAGACAACATGAAAAATTAAAAAATGCATTTTTTCATAATTAAAGATAGTTCTTGCATTGCAGCAATGTAGAATCCTTAGAAATTCACTGAGAAAACAAAATCAGGCTAAATTATAGGGAAAAAATGGGTCTGATTTTTCAAAATTGTCTTTCATGTTACTTGCACACTTGGCTGAAAATCGCCCTTACGAGCTCTTAGCATCTTGCGGGGCACTCTCAGTATTACAGGCTGGATAGTGTACTCTCACTTATCAGTAACGGGCAATAGAACATCCATCACTCATAATCCTACGCTGGGGGCTCTCAGCTCTGGATGGCAATGCAATCCAGCCGAAACTTCAGCCACAGGAAATGACTGTGAAGCGCTTTGAGACGCAGGACATGTTGTGTAGGATGATAACGAGGAGGAAGAGGAGGATGAAGGCCACCAGGAGCACAGTGCAAACCCCAGACAACGAGGCCCCGTGTCTTCCTCTTGCCCTCTCCCTCTCTGCTATGGGCAGTGCCACCACAGCCACACCTTTCTGCCGTTCGCTAGTAGCCCCCACCGCTGGCTCTCCTCGCTCATCTCCGCCCATCAGGGGCAGTGTGTAGCAACTGTTGCTAGGCAACCGGATGAAGACAGGCATGTGCTCCGGACGCTGGACACTGATGAATGCGATGGCTTCCGGGTCATCGGGAAGATTAGACACAGGTTGGCCCGCTGGTAACTTGGTGATGGCGCGGCACCAGGGGCACCGCACTTCTCTCTGGCCCGCCCACATTTGGGTCAGGCACACAGAGCAGCAGGTGTGCTGGCAATCCAGCACCTTGGGCCGGTGTCGTGGGCTGTAACGATTGAAACATATCTGGCATTCCATAGGGGATTCCTCGGAGAACAACTCCATAATCCCCGTCTCCTCTTTTCTTCCCACTTCTTTCCAACTTTCTGTCTCTCTCCCTCTCTCCTGTACCCTGTTACCGAACCAGAGATTCAACAAGAGCAATGGGTTTCAACAGATCAGGTGGTCGATGTCATGAGTAATCCATTATGCCTCTGCACTAGCCTGCAAAAGAAATGAGATTATGTGTCACTCAATGACAGTACCACGCAACTCCAAAAAATTTTACAAAATGAAGTGCAATTTCAAGGGCCGGCCAAGAGCCCAAGGTCAAAAATGGCCGACGATGCCACGTTTCGAGCCATTTATTTTAAGTCAGGGAATCCACCAGGATGGCTTTTCATTATTTACAGTACAAAAAAGTAGTTATCTATCTTATGTTGGCCCTTCATGTAGGGCCTCAGATCAGCCTCTGTCTGCAACAAGCCGTAGTCACTCCTGTCTCTTAAAGGCCCCCCTCCTAAAAGCCCACTTTCTTCTGATTGGCTGAAGTCCCAGAAGCTTGCCCAGGGCCAGCTCAGTGCTGAATGCCCCCAGTCTTTGGAGTAAAAAAAAAAAAAGGTTTATAGGTTCCAAAATCAGAATATAAACTAAAATGGCACCTTATCAAATACAACCATACATGTTTGAGCCCGAATCTGATCTGTAAAACGAGGGTGGACAGCCCAGACAACTGCAGCCACTAGCACTACAGCAGGATGTGGCTGTTTGGTAAATATTACACTCAATAGAGTGACATATCGGTGGATTCAGTCTATAACATGCTGTATATACTCAGAGGCAATGAAAACGCAACACTCTAAATTTTGGTTTATTTTTGCTCAGGACCTGAGTAGTCCAATTTGAGTTCTTAAGTGACCATTGGGGTCACAATGTGTACCTCGTTACACATGAATGATCATCATGTAACTCAACAGTGTGAGCTGGACTCTCATCAATCTATATTGAGTACTACATATGGGATTAGGAGTTGTGCAAGTACAGTGGTTGAAATGAAGGAGGGGTTGTCTTCCCTATATAAAGGCATGATAAAAGCCACACAAAAAACATTTTTAAGTGTCAGAATGCCACATCTGTTGACTGAACAACGGAACAGGGCCCTGGGTATGCTAGAGGCGGGAGTAAGTGCCCGGCAAGTGGCTCACCGTTTTGGGTGTAGTACGTCCAGCATCAGTACGTTTTGGGTGTAGTATGTCCAACTGGGACGAGCTCTTTCATCAAGAGTACCCAGACCTCAAACCAGGCAGCAACTCCAGAATGCACTTCAGGCAGAGTGGCGACAACTTCCCCAAGACAACCTAAGACGCTTAGTCAGGTCCATGAGGAGACGTTGTACTGCCTGTGTGGATGTTCGTAGGGGTCACATCCGATACTGACTGTTCTTTTGAGTTCATTTTTAAATGTGTGTTCCGTTCAGTCTTGTTGTGATTTTTCATTTTCAACTTGTGCTCATTATGTTTAATGCATCTGTTTATTATTGTCCAAATCGGCCCATTAACACATTTAATTTATCAAAGACAACCCACCAAACAAATTTGAATTGTTAAAATAATAAAATAAATTTGAGTCACAAAATTATTTGAATCCAAACTGGTGTTGCGTTTTCATTGCCTCTGAGTGTATATATATATATATATATATATATATACACACAGTCGCGCCCAAAATTATTCATACCCCTACCCATTTTTGTTTTTTTCGAGATATTTTTTGACAAATCAAATTTATTCTTGCACAAATGACACAGTAAGTTGACATAAGGCTGTAAGAAGCACAGTAAACAATTTTTCAAGAAATACAATACTTTTTGGTATTTTTTATTTGACAGATTTACAAAAATGCCATGTCCAGAATTATTCATACCCTTTTCTCAGTAATTGATGGCAAAGCCTTTATTCACGATTACAGCCTCCAAACGCTTCCTGTGGTTGATCACAAGGTTTCTACATGTTTCCACGGGGATTTTGGCCCACTCCTCTTCGGCGAACTTCTCCAGATCCTTAAGGTTTAAGGGTTTTCTTGCCATGACCTTGGTCTTCAGTTCCCTCCACAGATAGAATTGAGGTCGGTGCTCTGGCTTGGCCGCTCTAAAACGTTCACTTTGTTGTCCACTAACCATTTCTTGACGGATTTGGCTGAGTGTTTAGGATCATGATCCTGTTGGAAGATCCATTCCTGCCCAAGACCAAGTTTTTCGGCGGATTGCTTAATGTTTTCACTGAGGATCTGGATATACTGGTCCTGCTTCATGATGCCATTAACTTTAACAAGGTTTCTGGGCCCATTAGCTGAAAAGCAACCCAAGAGCATGACACTCCCGCCACTGTATTTGACCGTTGGGACCGCGTTTTTCAGGTTGAACACTTCACCTTTCTCACACCACTTACACTTCTCCAACTCAGACACACAAGAGCTCCTCTAGCCTGCAAAAGCTCACCTGGATGAAGAAACAAGCTTCTGGCTGTAAATGTTATGGACGGATGAAACAAAGATGGAGCTGTTTAGGCACAGAGATGGGGCTTTTGTTTGGCGTAAGAAAGGTGAAGCATTCAACCTGAAAAACATGGTCCCAACGGTCAAACAAGGTGGCGGGAGTATCATTCTCTGGGGTTGCTTTTCAGCTAATGGACCCGGACACCTTATTAAAGTTAATGGCATCATGAAACAGGACCAGTATATCCAGATCCTCAGTGAAAACATTAAGCAATCTGCCGAAGAACTTGGTCTTGAGAAGGAATGGATCTTCCAACAGGATCATGATCCTAAATACACAGCCAAATCTGTCAAGAAATGGTTAGTGGACAACAAAGTGAACATTTTGGAGTGGCCACGCCAGAGCACCGACCTCAATCCTATCAAAAATCTGTGGAGGGAACTGAAGACCAAGGTCATGGCAAGGAAACCCTCAAACCTTAAGGACCTGGAGAAGTTCACCAAAGAGGAGTGGGCCAAAATCCCCGTGGAAACATGTAGAAACCTTGTGATCAACCACAGGAAGCGTTTGGAGGCTGTAATCGTGAATAAAGGCTTTGCCATCAATTACTGAGAAAAGGGTATGAATAATTCTGGACATGGCATTTTTTGTAAATCTGTCAAATAAAATGCCAAAAAGTATTGTACTTCTTGAAAAATTGTTTACTGTACTTCTTACAGCCTTATGTCAACTTACTGTGTCATTTGTGCAAGAATAAATTTGATTTGTCAAAAAATATCTCGAAAAAAAAACAAAATTTGGTAGGGGTATGAATAATTTTGGGCGCGACTGTATATATATACACACACACACACACACATATATATACAACCCCAATTTCAGAAATAGTTGGGACAAAGTGTAAATTGTGAATAAAATTAAAACGCAATGACTTTCAAATCACACCAGCCAGTATTTTATTCACAATAGAACAGAGATAACATAGCAGATGTTGAAACTGAGAAATTTTATAATTTTATCCACAAAATGAGCTCATTTCAAATTTGATGGCTGCTACAGGTCTCAAAAAAATTGGGACAGGGGCCTGTTTACCATGGTGTAGCATCCCCTCTTCTTTTTAACACAGAGTGGAGACATCTGGGCATTGAGGAGACAAGTTTCTTGAGTTCAGCCATTGGAATTTGATCCCACTCTTGTTTAATACAGGCTTCCAGCTGCTGGAGAGTTTTGGGTCTCCTTTGACGGACTTTTTGTTTAATTATGCGCCAAATGTTCTCAATCGGTGAAAGATCAGGACTGCAGGCAGGCCAGTTCAGTAAGCGGACTCCTACTAGATGCAGTATGTGGTTTTGCATTGTCCTGCTGAAATACACAAGGCCTTCCCTGGAATAGATGTCGTTTGGAGGGGAGCATATGTTGCTCTAAAACCTTTATACACCTTTCAGCATTCATGGTGCTTTTTAAAACATGCAAGTGTCCCACACCATATGCACTAATGCATCCCCATACAATCAGAGATGCTGGCTTTGGAACTGAACGCTGATAACAGGAGGGGTGATCTTTCTCCTCTTCAGCCTGGAGGACACAACGCCCATGATTTCCAACAAGAATGTCAAATTTGGACTCCCCTGACCACAGGACACTTTGCCACTTTGCTACAGTCCATTTTAAATGAGCCTTGGCCCACAGAACAGGGTGGCGCTTCTGGATCATGCTCAACAATGGCTTCCTTTTTGCGTGATAGAGTTTAAGGTGGCATCTGTGGATGGCACGGCGGACTGTGTTTACTGACAGTGGTCTCTTGAAGTATTCCTGGGCCCATTTAGTAATGTCAATAACAGAATCATGCCGGTGAGTGATGCAGTGGCGTCTGAGGGCCCGAAGATCACGGGCATCCAGTAAAGGTCTTGACCTTGTCCCTTTCGCACAGAGATTTTTCCAGTTTCTCTGAATTTTTGATGATGTTATGCATGGTTGATGATGAGACCTTCAAAGCCTTTGCAATTTGACGTTGAGGAACATTGTTTTTAAAGTATTCCACAAATTTTTTACGCAAGCCATCACTGGTTGGATTGCCTCTGACCATCTTTACCTCTGAGAGACTCAGCCTCTCTAAGACATCCCTTTAATAGCCAATCATGTTACACACCTGATGCCAGTTAACTTAATTACTTGCTAAATGTCCTTTCAGCTGATTCTCTTATATATTAATTGCTTTTTCAGCCCTTTTTTTGCCTGTGTCCCAACTTTTTTGAGACCTGTTGCGGCCAGAAAATTTGAAATAAGCTCATTTTGTGGATAAAAATGTAAAATGTCTCAGTTTCAACATTTGAAATGTTATCTATGTTCTATTGTAAATAACATTGGCTCATGTGATGTGAAAGTCATTGCATTTTGATTTTATTCACAATTTACACTTCGTCCCAACTATTTCAGAATTGGGGTTATATATATATATATATATATATATTTTTTTTTTTTTTTCCTTCATTTGCCCCTGTTCGTGTGGGAAAAGGATTACAATGCCAACTGAAGTAAAAAACGTCTGCTATAAGAAAATACCAAAGCTAACATGGCTAGTAAAATGATATTCTACTGTGCGCTGCACCTGGGGAAGTTGACCACATAAGGAAATCCATGACACCATGATGTCATTATGCAACCAGATGAAAAGCATAGTTATTATAATCCAAAATCCAATAAAATCAACTCATTCCCACCATTTAACATTAATTTAATATTACACAATGAATTTCAAAATTTTCTGAATTTTTCCAACCAGTATTTTCCTCACTGACAGATTATTCCATTTCCACTAAAAATAAATCACTTTCACAAAATACAAGAGACTGCATAAATTAATCTAAATTTAGCAAGCTAAATAAAGAAACAGAATTCAACCAAAAACAATCAACATCATTTTATATGATCAGGTCTCTTGAGATGCCCACTCCTTCAAAATGCAAATTAGGTTTTGTCAAAGTTACTTGAGTCTGGGTTTGACACTTTACCAGAGCAGAGGAGTCTGTACAAGCACTGCTGAGAATAATGTATGCAAGTTCAACTCAGCAGGACAACTCAAAGCTCAATGATGCCTCCAGTTCCAGCAATCTGCTTACTGGTAAAACGATGGCACCACTAACGATCACAATAACTTCTGATTTTTACGAAGATAAATTGTGTTAGAATATAGAAATTAATCAGGAAAGGGAGAACTACCCTTCGATGTCCTGATTAACTTCAATGAAATGCCCATGAGCAGAAGGTTAAAGATCGCTTCATCAGCAATCCTAGTTTTATCTTTTGAAGCTTTAAAAATAAGAATGAGTTGTGGGCAGATTTCCTTTGTGTTCACACATGGGTTTTCCGCCTGGTAACAGACCGTTCACTACCCCGAAATCCGAATGTGAAGAGGGTATTTGGTGGCCCCCCCTATTGAAAATGATAATGGTTCACAAGGGATAGCAAAGGGGTTTATTGGTTCTCACAGATAGCCAATGTCTTACCAGAGTTCAAAGACTGTTTAGTTTTATGCTCTCTACAAAGAGTATGCACACTCATCTGAACAAATGTTACATGCGATTTGTAAATAAGCATAGTAATGGGCCACACTGCCAAAGAAACATTCAGAAACTCCTCTGGCAAAATTCACCTTTTGATTATGAGGTCCTGCTGAATACAGTAGCCTGGAGCGGGACCAAAGCTGCCCAAGATCATTAACTAACAAAAGACTAAATTCACACAGTAATTACAAAAAACATAAGCCTAAATTGTATTCCATTATTTCTCCCACACTAGCATGTTGACATTGGAGTTGTTTTCTCAGGAAATTTGAGGCGTTTTCTAGATGACCTAACTGGTCATCCAACATCTGATTTTAGGTTATTAGTAGTGACTGGGGACTCATAATGGGGTGGCGGGGTAGAAGTGAGGTAGGTTGCTTGACTGGCATCTACACAAATCCTAGTTTAAGCCCTTAGTGGGGCTTAGCATTCCAGCTTGCATCTGTAAAGATGAAGTTGAGCTGAACTCAGTGTCTGGGCCTTTGAGCAAGGCCCTTAACTCCAAAACCACTCCAAGAACTTTACCCCTGCTTCCCTCTACCCAATCATTCCACAGTATTTTGCATGTTGTAAAGACATTTAGGCACTTAAAGAGGGCAAGAATTGCAAGTTATTTATTAACACCCACAAGGGGTTATTTCAGGAGAAAATCTACTCTACAGTTGATGCATACTACTAATCTGAACACTTCAGATTGAAATCTGATAAGAGCGACAACTCAGATAATATTGTAGTGTTCCGGGGGCGCACGGCATTCTGGGACCTTAAGTCAACCCAAGAACAGGTAAATTGTAAATAGTTCTACATTTTCTAGCAGACTTTTTCAAGGATATGGGACAGTTGCAACTACGGGGATAATGTTGATGTTAAAGGTGAGGGAAGCGAAGTGGGGAAACTCTCACTGTACCTACATGGCCCAGGCGTCAGATCAGGTCGATTTCCATACACTGATTTTGTTTCTAGTTTGTAAAAACTGATTTAGCTCAGTTTAAAATAGCAAAATATTGTGTCTACACCCTGCCTCCTCCAGGAGTAGCCATTAGATTCAGACATCACAATATAACTGTTGAATGAGCATCAGAGAATCCTATTTTTGATCGTGTACAATGTGTGTAATGAAATCTCTATGAATTGCCTGGTAATTTGGTTTCGTAGTTACTTTGGTGGTGACAGAGTACCTAGTTCGTTAATGTGGACGTCAGTATTGAAACATCTCGTCCTCCCTTTGTGAAATTCAAAAATTTAAAATAAAAATAAATAAATACAGTACTGACTTCTACGAAGACACGTTTTGTCCAAAATACTGTGGAAAGCACCTATATCGTTTCTCGTTTGCAACTGGTCTATCTTGCATATCTGCATGGGCATCCCAGACAAAGAGAAACATGTTGTCAGTAGTACTTCTTTGGTTTTAATAAGGCAGAAAACTACTCCGCATTCGAAGCATCAAAAACGGGAAACAAAACATTGCGCACTATAGTTCGCACGTTGCTCAAAACATTGTCGAATCAAAGCCTTTCAATAAGGCAACACGGAGACAGAGCGACCGCAAGAAATAGCCTAAATGTATTTTCACTGACACCCCTATCGGTGAAGACCCCAAGGTGAATAATATTATCCCATTTAAAAATATACCGTGGTCTGCTTCAGAATACGGGAATGCATAATAGTTGATTTCGCAAACAGGGAAATGCGCACTTCAGCGTGCTCGAGCTATTGTTCTGGAACCACACAGATTTCGCACGGAAAGTGAGCACCGCCACGACAATAACACCCTTTCCCCTTATTCCGTACCAATGACTCGCGAACCACACGGAATAGTATCGATGTTAGCAGTTTTCACTTGGATATCTAACGATCAGTTGATGAATAGGCCTTACATTAACTCCAAATTTATACAGTAGACTGAGTACAAGAGCATGCATTAGTCGAAAAGGGCAGCACAAGTTCAGTTAGCTGGGTTTCGGTCGAATATGAAAATGACTAACCTTCACGCCTTTTGGAATGATCCGCAATGTTCGGTTTTAGTACACTCCGTTGGAAAAGGCTGTCATTTGTATAACTGCGAAACATGTTTTCCAATAACACCTTGTACTACTGTTTCTGTTATGTTCCCGTATGGTTTCTCACCAAACCACGTCCAGTCCCTCCCACTTTTCCTGGTTTCACCCAAACACAGATCAGCCTTCCCACCAAGCTCCGCCCACCGTTAAGATAACACGCCCAACATATTCTATGATGATCTTGACCGAATTGAGCTGGGGCTTGCACTACTTCAAAGCAGGAGGCTGTTGCACAAAACCAAGATAGTGGATTGAGCCGGGATTTTGCAGTTATCCTTGCTTAATTCAGCCCTGACTCAGCTGCACGAAGTCAGGGGCACATAAGTTACTACTGCGATTTGTTCTGTGCAGCTAGCCTGCTCCAGACCAGGCTAACAGCCAGCCAGGCTTTATTCATCCTGGTTCCTTATCTATTCAGTCAGCAATCACTCTGAGAGGAAATAAATGTGTTTTACAGTTGTTCCATGGTCCTCTGTATTTCGCCTCATTATTAGCCTGCATTTAAATACCACAGATATATTGTCACTCAGCTAAGAGGGCCAACTGTTATTTTAATTGTAATGATCATTCATGTGGTAGTCATTTTTATTAGCTCACTTAGTCCAACGGACTAAAGGGAGCTTATGCGATTACATGTTGGCGGTGGTGTCGGCATCTGCGTTAACTTTGATCTTCTTCTGCCAAACCACGGAATGTGAAATTTGGTGGGTAGGTACATATGGATGTTCAAATTATAAATTGTTCGATTGGTGTAAATTTGTCCATAGGTGGCGCTATAGCGAACAAATGGTCATATCTCCTAAACCATTTGTCCAATCTACAAATTTTGCAAGTTTTATGTTAGTCATGGTTGCTGTGAAAATCTATAAGAACAAACTGATAAATGAAACCACATGGCCAATATCAGTCAATCAAATTTCAGTAGCCCTTATACTCACTTTAGTTGTCACCACCACACTTTATATTCTTGTTAAAGATGTGGAAAAGAGCCATTTTTATTAAAAATTACTTTGATTGGTCATATGGCGGCGCTAAAGAAAGGTAAAATATGCCTTGGGCAGTAACTTCAAAACCGTAGGTTGTGGAAACAAAATTCTTTTTTTTTGTTAGATTCTGTGGGCCAAGACAAATCAGTCCATGTAAGACACATGCATTTTTGTATTAGCAAACTTTCTGCCATTTTGAATTGTTTGTGAAACCTTTCATTTTTATCTCCTCCTCGACAGAGAGATCAATTCACACAAAATTTAAGGGCGTGGCCTATATTGATATAAAGAGCTGTAACTTCTTAATGCAATGTCTAATTATTTCGAAACTTGAGATCACACATCTACAGGCCATCCAACTTCATCACACATAATTTGGTTTAAATCCGTTTGTAGGTGGCGATGTAGCAAACAAATGGTCATAAATTTTAAAGTAATTGTGCGAGCGACTTTAAATTTTGCCTGCTTCATAATGGTGAAGGTTGCAATGAAACCCTATAAGAATAAAGTGATGGTTCAAACAAGAAGGCCGACATCAGCCAATTAAATTTCATAAGCCCATATGCTCACTTTAACTGTCATCAATCATGAAACTTTATACTATGATTAAGAACGTGTAAAAGGGCAGTCTTAATGCAAATTACTTTGATTGGCCAGATGGTGGCACTATAGAGAAGTACAACAAATTTGATTGCAATTGGCCAATATGTGGCACTATCGTAAGAAAGACAATGTAAAATAGCATGTTTGTTCTCAACCATTTGACTCAGTGGTTCTAATTTTGCATATTGCATCTCTGGATGAGAATCAAATAGTCTTTCCAATGAGCAAAATAAATCTTTAAGCATCTGGCTCCTATTTATCAATCAGGTATGAGCTGCTATTTCAAAGACATCGCAATGCCTAATCAACCTGAAATTTGCGGGGTTAATTATACCAAGCACAGTTATGTGCCATAAACTGGAAATTGTTTGAAAAACTTATACAATCTGTGTCCTCACTGCTTCAAAACTGATGATTACCTCATGTTGCTTGGACCCCGTAGTTACCGCTTGAAGTTATGTTTTTTTTTCCCTACACAAACTACAAAAGGTGTCTTCATTGTCCCAATGTTGTACCCAAGCATAAAAAATACTACCACTTGAGAGCTTACATAGGACTAAAGCCTGAAATAAATCAAGTGAGTTACAGTCCCCATGGCACTATTTTTACTGTTTGGCAGCATACTTTTATACCAAGACTGCTATTCATATTGCTGTCAGAAGTTTGATGAATACATAATATTGCAGTTGATGAGATAATTAGAGATGGCTGATGAGATTGCAAAGGTGGTTTCAATTTAGTCAGTAATGAGGACATTGTTAATGGCAGACTGGTCAGAGACCAATTCATTCTTAATTATTTTTGTTGACTTTTTTTACACAACCCATCTTTTAATAATAAAACATAATGTTTGTCACACTTCCATGTGTTTGTGCATTTTATTTTCCATTGGTAGCTCACAGCTTGTGATGGTTAGGTTTCATAGTTGTATAATCTTCCGTGATTAGTGTCACTTTACTGGATCCAATAACCATACAGTGAACTGAACACTCATAAAACAGGGAGGACACCACAATGTTTTTGACCTTTGTCACTTGTCAGCTTGAGTGAGTGAGAGTGAAAAAAAAAACAATGATTAATGCAATGTGTTACAGTCATGCTTATAGTGTACATTGAAATCACTTCTCTTTCTAGTTTGAAGATTTCTTGGTCCAGTTTTCTGTGTCTTTTTGTAATTTCCCAGTCCAGGTCCATGACCTGCAGTTTTTTCTCTTGCACGTTTATCTTCACATCTGCCAGCTCTAATTGTCTCTTGAGCCGTTGCATGCTGAGATGTCCGACAGTTTGAGAACTCTGTAAAACACCTATCAATTAGCACTGCAGGAATTGAGCATAATGTGGATTTCCTTTAGGCAATACTCACCATGTTGCCAGGCTGGTTCACAGGTTGTACAGTATCTGGGTCCTGCTACAAATATATTTTCTATGACCATCATATCACTGAATTTGTACCCATTATGCACAAAATGCCTTTTTCCACAAGATTGACATGACACCTCAAGCTTTCTGGAGTCCAGCGACAGTTTCCTTGTCAATCTACAGCTGCAGAAGTTCCATCTTCCTGCCATATGTAATAGGACTTGTACTGACCTACTGTGAACAGGACATTCCAAGCCTACGATTTTAATGAATACTCCTCACCGGATCATCGTCTGGTGGCTCCAGAAGAATGAGTGTTGCCAGACACTGCAAGGCAAACCAAAGTCAGACGGTCCACATGACTCCGTGGTTGGTTGTGTTCCAAGAGCAGCACTTCAATAATGTACCTTGGACGAAGGGGAAAGTTTCTGTAAGAGTGACAGTAAGTGGCTGTTCCCCCCCCCCTCAGATCCGGTCCATTACAGGCCTCCCTTAGTTAATGTCAAGGGCCAGCTCCACTGCTCCAGGGAAGCTCTGAGTTGGTTGGCCACCCCCACCCCCACCACTGTGCCAGACAAATGAGCTAAAAATCAGAACAGACAATAAAATATGTGAGCAGGCAGCTTCTACACAATTTATAGCCCTCGTTTGTGCATTGCTAACAATAAAGGCACTTACCAGCCTGCAAAATGTTCTTGTACTTGACCTTTGACTTGTTAGGTCCTCTTCAGTCCAGTCATGTTTGTTGTGTGTGTATCATGTATATGAGAGCGAGAGATTGCGATTTCCACATAGAGTTGTGCATGTTTTATTTTGCATTGTGGATGTTTGTAGTTAGTCTTCATGATAAATTTCCTGAGTAACATTAACTTGCACTGCTCACTTTAAAGGTAAATTGCACGACTAACGGTTTGAATTGTACGTTTTCAGTGGAGCAGTGGTTAGTAAGTGCATATTTTTGGACTACTTATGTATTCAGTTGGTCCGCAATTGTCTGCCAGGCTTTCTCTCTTTGTTTAATTATAGTGGCCACATTGACTTTTTTTTTTTTTTTTTTTTTTTTATATGTTTGACTTCCTTGTAGGTTGGTATTATGAGTTCTTGCTCACTTGGGGAAAAGAATGCGGCATGCGTCCTCTCCATTTCTGCATCAGTAAATATGTGATCGACCACGCGGTCTATTTAAGAAAGCAATGAAAGTGCATTTATCCAAATTGGTCACACCTGGCTTGACATAGCCGCTCCTCCTCAGCCTGGCTTGGCAAACATGCAACAGGTTAAGCCAGGATGCGCAGAGTAGGATAGGTCAAGCCTCGCTTTCTCAGTCATCCTCGATTCCTGAATTCTGCTTTTGTGCAATAGTCCGCAGGATTTGAGGTTATCCAGGTAACTGGGTTTTCAGAACTATGGTGTTTCACTCCTGACCGGAGTAAATCACTATAGTAACTTTTGCTGAATGCCTAACCTACTCCGGAGCAGGTCAAATTCGAGATAAGAGATCAGTGGGTATACATTAATACCTACTGACCAATAAATTCTCTAGGAACATGGCATCACTGTTTATGGAGGATCGGGTGGAACTCAATGTGTACATTGTGAGGTCTCAGAGGAGGGAAAGAATATTCAGAGACCAGCAGTACCCCTTATTAAAAACGCTCCAATCTTGTTTGTTTGGTAATATAGCAGAGCATTGTTGTATTGGTAGATACGATTGTTCACAGATTTTTTTTTTTTTTACTTCTCGCCGTTACAGATCTATTGGACATTTGACTTTAACAGCAAAATGGGAGATTGTGTGAGCTTTATGATTTGGATGTTAAGTTTACCTTTGTCTTAAAATGACCAATAAATAGTTTGTAACACCGAAGGGGCAGGTCTTTCATTTGCAGTTCACTTCAGATCAAAGTTGTCTTTCACTTTAAGGAAATTCTGAATGAAAAGTTAACTGGTCATATTTTTCAATAAACCACGCCAGCGACTGCACGCTCCTGGGGGAAAAAATGGGCTAGGCCCAAAATGGCAACAATAAACAAGCAGGAATTAGACAAATAGATGAAGTGACTTAATATGGGATAGTTCCCTTTCATTTCTATAACAGAAGTTTTACAGTCATTGTTAAAAACTACGAAAGACAGTTCAGCTGCTCCAGCATGACCGCAGCAAACACGGTTAAATAGCAAACGGTCACACACTAAACTTAAAAAATAAAATAGACTAAAAAAAAGTGCAAATAGTGCAAAGAATCATTATATACATGTAAAAAATTCAGATACAATGAGAAATGTGATGGTACAGCTGCAGTTCAGTCAGTGGTTATTCAGGGTGATGGATATGATAGCTCGTGGATAGAAAATTTTTCAGTCTGTTTGATTTGGTTTTGATTGTCTTATATCTTTCCCCAGAGAGCAGAGGAGAGAACAGAGTGTCCAGGGTGAGTATGGTCCTTAGAGTTACAGCTGGCTCTCGTTTCCAGTCGGCCAGTGCAAATGTCTGAGAGTGTGGGCAGTGGTGACCCGATAACCCGCTTCACCGCCCTCACCATCCGCTGCAGGTCCTTCCTGTTCTTCTCTGTGCAGCTGGCGAACCACACAGTGCAGCAGTAGGTCAGGATACTCTCTATCGCTGACCGGTAGAAGTTAATGAGCAGGTGGCGAAGGAGGTGAGCCCATTTCAACTTCCTGAGGAAGTATAATCTCTGCTGGGCCTTCCCCACCTGGTATGAGATGTGTGTGGTCCAGGTGAGGTTGGCCGAGGCGCGAACACCAAGGAATTTGAAGCACTTCGCCCTCTCGACCTCCTCTCCCTGTATGGAGAGGGCAGAGTGCTCAGTGTGCTTTGTTTTTATGAAGTCCACTATAATCTCCTTGCTTTTGGAAATGTCCAAGTTCAGGTTATTGTGAAGGCACCAGTCTGTCAAATGTTGAATCTCTTCGCTGTGAGCGGTCTCGTTGTTTGATATCAGTCCTACTATGGTGGTATAGTCAGCGAATTTGACGATGGTGTTGGTGGGGTGTATGGGAGATCAGTCCTGTTTGAATATGGAGTAGAGGAGAGGGCTGAGGACACATCTCTGGAGCATGTGAGGCAACGTTCTATTGCTCTAATTTCAAAAATTCATAAGTTCAAAAGGCCAGCTGGTCTTGAGAACAAATTGGTACTAGTACATGAAAAACATGAAATTAATATAAGAATGAGAGATAAATATTATGTACTACCAAAAGTAAATACTGAGATGGGAAAACGGACTTTTATCTTCAGAACTGTTAAATTATGGAATTCACTACAATAATTTCTTAGGCAGTTTAGTAATTTGGGATTATAAGAGTGTTTTCATATTTTTAAACTGTTCCATTAATGTTTTGTATACTTCATAGGTTTGTTGAGTTTTGATATTTTATGTGAATGAATATTCTTTTTGGATAAATGTGTTTTTATGTGAGGATATGTATGCAGATTATGCTAATGTATGTATTGTGTGTGTACGTATTGTATATTATGCATGAATTATTGTATGTTTTCTTTTAATTGTGGACTCTTGGAAGATTAGCCGATGGCTAAGAGAGATCCAAATCAAATCAAATCAAATCTGGGGTGTGCCAGTGTTGAGGATGAAGGTTGATGTGTACATCCCCATCCAGACAGTCTGTGATCTTTTGCTGAGGAAGTCCTGTATCCAGGTACACTATGAACTGCCCAAGCCCAGGTTGCACAATTTCTGTACCAGTTTATGGGGAACAACAATGTTAAAAGCGGAACTGAAATCTACAACCAACATCCTGACATAGGGGTCATCATTGTCCAGGAGTGTGAGGACTGTGTGGAGAGCTGTGATGACCGCATCCACAGTTGATCCATTTGCTCTGTATGCAAATTGGTGTTTGTCATGATAAGCAGGGATGGCAGCTTTAATATGAGAGGATGAGTCTCTCAAAACGTTGAGAAACATTAAATACTTAAGCTTTGCAGGAAAACTTGCGGACAACTTTTTCCTGATGTGAGTTTAAAAGTAACATCTGATCTTTTCTTGCTAGAAAATAACTTTCAACTGTGAGAGGCAAGCCTTTCTGCAATATTCCAGCATGCTCCTGTGCAACAGAGCATTACTGGACTTTCCAACAGTGAAGCAGCTCAGCTGTGGTGGCACAGTTTACTCGCAATATGGAGGTTCAGTTTGAGGCCCGGTCAGCTGGGACCTCTGTGAATGGAGTTTGCTTGTTCACACGGTGTTCCTGAGGGTTTCCTCCAGGTACTCTGGTCTGTCCCACCCAGAAAATTATACACTATTGGGACATCCCCATCATTGCCCCTGATCAACAGTCTGGCTTCAAGAACTGGAGTTGGTTCCAAGGTGCCGCACTCTGTCTGCCCACTGCTTCTAAGTAACTAGGTTGAGTTAAATTCAGAGGAAAAACTACCCCAGAGGGTTCAATGAGGTGTATATTATACCACGGATACTCACTACAGTCCAGAATGAGCCGATTTGGGTGCAGGCTTTCATTCTAACCAACCAGTCACATACCTGATTCTACTTATCAATCCTTAAAGCTTTTCCCATAGACCCCTGATTAGTAGAATCAGGTGGGAAACTGCATGGTTCCAATGAAAGCCTGCACCCACACCAGCTCATTCTGGAAAAGTGAGAGTATCCTTGTCTTATACCTTCACAGTGAAGCAGTTTCTATCTTTTTCCCCAAAAAAGTTCACTGCAGCAAACGATGGAGCAAATAGTAACACACAAGGTCTCAGGAGTGCATTTGTTCAATCCTTAAATTTTCTGACTAGTGATATGTTGTTAAGATCATTAAAAGCTTAAAATTTTCCTTTTTTTGCCCTTGAGTGTACAAACATCAATCAAAAACTTTTAAAGATACCAACTTTCAGCTGCCAGAGAAATCAAACAAGCACCCAGCTTGGGGACAGAGATGGCCTCCATGAACATCAGCACTGCAGTTTCTAGGATTGATTCAAAATGGCAGGTCATCACATTTTTATCAGCTACTGTTATCCAGGTTAACGTTCTTATGACTTAAAAATCACAACAAAGAAAACCAGCAATGACAACTTAAACAAATTTATTCTTCACTGATTAAAAAAAAAAAACTTCTACAAATAATCCACTGTTTAATCTTATAATAACACTCTAATGCCACTATGTAACTCTGTTGCCAAAACAAAAACTCTGCCTCTACTGACCAAAATCACAGAATTCATATAGACTAGCGACATTCTGGAAAGATCAACAGGATTCCTGGGTGATCCCGCCCCCTCCAGCAAGAAGAAGCCAGAAACTTCTAGAAAGCACTAGTCTATTTCATCACAAAGAAGTGGCATTGCATCAGATCATGTTTTGCTACAGACACACCACCAGAGGGTGCCAAATGATGAACAAAATAAACAAACAGCTGACCAGTAAGGCAGCACAAATAGTATGTAACAAATCTCCATTTACAAATGATATACAGTGCTTTACATAAAATACTCATACATAACACCTCCCCTCTTTAAGAAAAGAAAGGTTTGCTAAAAGCTTTCTTTTGTAAAAATTAACAGTTTTACAATCAGTATAATCTTGAAACTTTACACATAAAGTTTGTATCATTGATCATTATAATAGTCATATACATAACAACCAGTGCAATTTTCACAATCAAATAGAAAAGTAAAGTTACATGCGAGAAAGTTTTATTCCAGATGCACTCTTTTCCCCTAATGTGAGAAATATCCAAATCATACTCTTGCAAAAGTAAACTCCATCTTAGTAATCTTTGATTCTTGTTTTTGATCTTATGCAAGAATGTGAGGGAATTGTGATCACTGAAGACCTTGATGGAAGTAGCTGAACAAGTCAAATAGACTTCAAAATGTCGTACAGCCAAAACAATTGCCAAACATTCTTTTTCAATTGTTGAATAGTTTTTCTGATGTTTATCAAACTTTTTGGAAAAGTAACAAACAGGATGATCTACTCCATCAGTGTCTTCTTACAGTAAAACTGCGCCTGCACCAATATCACTGGCATCAACAGCCAGCTTGAGCTCCTTTTTGAAATTAGGAGATAATAGAACTGGTGCATTTTTGAGGATAGCTTTCAGTTGGTCAAATGAATTTTGACATTTTTCATCCCAAACAAATTTTGCATTTTTCTTCAGTAAATTTGTCAAAGGTTCAGAAATGATAGAGAAATTTTTACAGAATTTTCTGTAGTAGCCAGCCATCCCTAGAAATCTCATTAGTTGTCTTTTTGTTGTAGGCTCAGGAAATTCAGTGATAACTTTCACTTTTGCATCAATTGGTTTGACTTGACCCTGTCCTACAATATGACCTAAGCAAACAACTGTAGCTTTACAAAAGTCACTTTTAACAAGGTTGATAGTCAGCTTGGCATCACTCACTCTCTGAAAGAAGTTTATGATGTAGGTGAGGTGCTCTTGGAAGCTGTCGCTGGTGATGATAATGTCATCAATATAGGCCTCACATCCTGGTAGTCCAGCGATCACTCTGTTTACCAGACGTTGGAAGGTGGCCAGAGAATTTTTCATTCCAAAGGGCATGACCTTGTATTGGTATAATCCATCTGGTGTGACGAAGGCAGAGATCTCCTTTGCTCTGTCTGTTAGAGGGATCTGCCAGAAGCCCTTGAGGAGATCAAATTTGGTGACATACTTTGACTGTCCAACTTTGTCAATGCAGTCATCAATCCTGGGAATAGGATATGAGTCCGTTTTTGATAGAGCGTTTGCTTTCCTGTAGTCCGTCACCATTCTATATGTTCCATTGGGTTTCGAAACTAGGATGCATGGAGAACTCCAGTCACTGTTACTTACAATTCAACAAAGTCATTTTTAAGCAGGTATTTGACTTCTTGTTTAAGGTATTTCTGCCTCTCTGGATTCATTTGGTAAGGATGCTGTTTTACAGGCTTGGCATCATCTTGTAGGATGACATCATGGTAAACCATATCAGTCCATGATGGAACGTCAGGGAATATGTGACTATATTCAAATATGAGCTGCTTTAGCTGTTGTTGTGGAAAAGGGTCCAGGTGGGACAACTTGCTGTCAATATTTTGAAGAATGTCTGAATTTTCAAGTTTAGCTGGATGAGGTTCATTTTCCAAGGGGCAGTCACAATCTTCTTCAGAATTTTCCAGTTCAATTGTATTTACCACATTGACTGGCTTTTGCTGAGTGTCTCTGTCAATGTATTCTTTCAGCATGTTCATGTGACACATTTGTTTTTGTTTCCTCCTTCCAGGGGTTAAAATGACGTAATTTAGATCACTGACCTTTTTGAGGACAGTGTAAGGGCCGAAATATCGGGCTCTTAGAGGGTTTCCAGGAACTGGCAAAAGTGCAAGGACTTTGTCACCAGTTTTAAAACTTCTATCTTGGGAATGAAGGTCATGTCTGGTTTTCATTTTGCCCTGAGCCTCTTTGAGATTAGACTTAGCAAAGTTACAAGCCTTAGAGAGACGATCACGGAAGTCAGAGACATACTGAAGCAAGTTCATTGGGATATCATCTTCGGCCAGCAACTTTTCCTTCAGAAGCTTCAGAGGTCCACGGACTGTATGCCCAAAAACAAGCTCAAAAGGACTGAACCCAAGAGACTACTGATCAGCTTCACGGGCAGCAAACAGAAGAAGATGGACACCTTCATCCCAATCTTTCTCTGTGTCAAAGCAGTAGGTCCTTACCATGTTCTTCAGGGTTTGATGGAACTTCTCCAAAGCATCTTGACTCTCAGGATGGTAAGCTGATGACCTGTATTGTTTAATACCAAGCTCATGCATGACTTGTTGAAATATGCCAGACATGAAATTTAACCCTTGATCAGACTGAATAGACTTAGGAAGACCAATAAAGCAGAAATACTTGGCAAGAGCCTTGATGATAGCCTTCGCCTTGATATTAGGAAGCGGAATTGCCTCAGGAAACCGGGTGGAAGCACACATGATAGTCAGTAGGTACTCACAACCAGATCTAGTCTTTGGCAATGGTCCAACACAGTCAATGATGATTCGACTGAAAGGTTCTTCAAAAGCAGGAATGGGCTTAAGTCGAGCCTTTGGAATATTCTGGTTCGGCTTCCCAATCATTTGACAAGTATGACAGGATTTGCAGTACTCCTGTACATCGGACCTCATGGAAGGCCAGAATAAATGGTTCATGACACGTTGAAGGGTCTTCTTGATACCCAAATGACCTGACATAGGATTGTCATGGGCCAGACTAAGAGTTTCTTGACAATAAGACTTTGGAAGAACAATTTGATGGGTGATCATCCACTCTTCATCTGCAGAAACATCAGGTGCACATGCGTGTTTAGTATTTAACAAAGCTAATTTCAGCTTAACTATTTAACTGTTTATATTTATATATTTTTATATTTTTACCCTTGTTGTTTATATTCTGCTCTTTTATATTTTTCTCTCTTTATTTATTAGGCCTCTTATACCGGGACCTGAGTCCTAATTTCGTACCATTGACGTGTAAATGTGAGCTGGTATGACAATAAAAAGTTCCTTGATCCTTCCTTGATCCTTACTTTTAATTTTACCTTTTTTTTTTTTTTTTTGCACACGCAGATGAGAATGCGATAGGGGGTTGCATACGAGAAGACTTGTATATAGTTCTCGGATGGGGTATTCCAGATTTGGGTGGGATTGGAGATGCCAAATTTATAAAAAAAAAAAAAAAAAAAAATTACACAGCTTGCATACATTTCATTTAATTCATTTGTGCCAATGATCGTTTTAACTCAAAGGCTTTTCAGTAGTTCAGCGTGAGAAAAGGAAAGTTGGGGTATAACTGAAATTAAGCAGTTGACACTAGAACGGCCGTGAGGTCATTATGACCTCTCTCGCCTATTAAACTGCACGTAACTCTGTTTGAATAACAACCCTATGTCTCCCAGTCAGTGACTTTTCCTAAAATGGTGTTATTCATCAACTTTTGAGTTATGGGGATTCTGGAATAAAAGAGAAAGAAAAAAAAAATCACTGATTATACGTAGAACAGCCGTGAGGTCATTTTGACCTCTCTCGCCTATTAAACTGCACGTAACTCTGTTTGAATAACAACCCTGTGTCTCCCAGTCAGTGACTTTTCCTAAAATGGTGTTATTCATCAACTTTTGCGTTATGGGGATTCTGGAATAAAAGACAGAAAAAAATCACTGATTATACCTAGAACGGCCACAAGGTCATTTTGACCTCCACCATTTCTAATGCAAAAGACTGTAAATGGACCACATAGCCAGACTGTATAGCCAGGCTATATAGTCAGCCTGGCTAGACTGACTATATAGCTAGTCAGACAGACAGCTCAAAGCACTTGACAGTAGCCTAATACCTCACATATGCCTATTTATACAACACATTCATACACTGACAGCTATGCAAGGCAGTCAACTGCATCTTGGTTGCCGAGCAACGCATTTTGTTACCTTTTGAACAGCGTGCATGTGCATATATAAACCCGTTGCTGTCATGACCTCAGAATCAGTTTGTTCTCCCATTTTGCAGATAGAAATTGTGATTGTCACAGGGCTGTTTATTTAGTTTATTTAGTTAGTCGGGTAGGCTACCAGAAAAGGAAATGGATCAGAGGAAACGGATGAATGTAAGTCAGGCTTTGGCAGAGCTTCAGGACTCGAGTTCTGGTGAGTCGGATGGAGAAGAAATATCAGGGCTCAGTGATGTGTCTTGGTCCAGTGAATCCGACTCTGATTTTGAACCTGATTGTCAAGGTGTTCAGTGTTTTTGCTGGTTGCGAGTAGACAGTGCAGAGGAACAGGTTGTGGTTCCCAAACATTTTGACCAAGGCTCTCTCTCATGTGCTCTGCGTTCATCTTCATTTTTTATGGGAGCAGAGGTGTATTGTTATTTTAAAGTTCAATATTTATGTGCAATGGTCTTTTTTATCTGTTTGACAGCTTCATCAAATTGTATTTTTTTCCATTGTTCAATGGTACACTCATTAAAACACTACAGAAATGAATTTACATTGCTATATTATTAAAATAAAATAAAGCCTAATGTGGAAAAATAATCAAGTAAGATGTTTTTTCATTTATTTTTACATGCTATTTTAAAATAATTAACAATTGTTCCAGTAACAGACTTCTAATCTGCAATTATAAAGCCCGCAGTGGTGGGAGGTCAAAATGACCTCACGGCCGTTCTAGGAGGTACTGCATTGTCGGTCATTCTAGTGTGAAAGATATTATGTTTGTGCGCCCCACAAATTTAGCCAACAATTTCATTTCAAACAAATGAACAGATATGCTAGTCAAACCACAAAGCTAGTCATTCACAAAGCAGATCTGTTACAGTTATTTCAACTCCGATATCAACATAACCTGGACATTGCTCTGAGATAAGATGCCTTCAAGGGATGATATAAAAAGCCACAGTATTCACTGAATAGGTCACAGAGCAGAAAATCTGCTTGGTATTCGGAAAAAAAAGAATAATCTTTAACTTGGCAACTCTGGAGTGAGAATTTCTCTGACCACCCAAGTTCTTAAAAAAAAAAAAAAAAAAGTAGTTATTCAGCACAGTGCCAGTCAAAAGTTGACAATTTTCAAAATCAATCATAAAACAAGAAAAAACCTGAAAAAAACCCTAATCCTTCAATCCAAACTTAATCACGATTTGTAGTAATGGTTGAGTATACCTTTTGTCCATCCCATAGCAATGAGAGTTCACATCAGCACAGCTATAGTAGAACTTCCCATAGATGTGCTAAATTTGTGACTTGTTCTCGTGGACCATTTTGTCCATTACATCCGAAGCCAGTTTTATTTTAATTCACTAGTTGGAAACTAGAAATTATTTTTCTGTTCATTTAGCCAAATATGGGTTCTTTATAACCTCCACGATTTTGGACACAGTTCTGTGTAAAGCAAATTCTGTTAACTTCTATTTACCTCTTCCCACATTCCAACTGAGGTCATATACAGAAGTTAAATCACTTCGATTTTACTAAAAACAGAATAGTATTATACCAATAAACTGCGTCCAAACTGGCACTTTAAGTTCTTATTATTCTTTTAGTGTAATAAAATATTGGCTCATTGTCTTTGAATTCTAAATCTGTTGTATTAAGTCGCTACTTCTGTGGCCAAATGTCAACTTATTACAAAATGATTGATTCAGCTCAGCCTTTCAGTCGATCCATTAACAAATCTTTTCGCACAATTATTTGAAATTCAATACAGCAACGTATAATGGTACCATTGCAGTTATCCAACAATAGGCAGTCTTACAAGGCAGGAGGTACCAAATCACGCATCATGAATTGTACATTGGACACCCCTACCACTTCAGCAACCAGTATGCAGTGGTTCAGAGTCTACATTAATCCACAAATTTCAGCCTCTCTCTCGGAGTGATTTCTAAGCTTATCAGAGCAGACTGTAGTATGAGATAGTATTTTAATGTGACCCAAAGGTGATCTTAAAACTGACGATATGCTATGCGTTTGGTTCAGTACACAGAACTGCATTGGAACCTCATAGAAATAGAGAATTTTTTCAAGCAAGGCCCAATGGCCACTCTGCCTAGGTAGTTAAGATGCTGCTAGTGAAGATAGCGGCCTGGTGTACGTGGTATAGTAATTTCTTGTCTTCAGATACGCTAATGAAGTACATCTTTACTGAAAAATAGGCATGGGCACTACCCACGATTCATTACTGCACAGGGTATGAAGTCAGCCATCTTTCAAAGCCTAGCCTGCATCCTAGTTAGACTGCATATCTCAACCGCATTGTCAAGGGCTGCTCCATTCAGGAGACTTTTTTGAACACAGCTAAGAAATTGCAGCCTACGTGAAGATGATTTAAAGCCTCATCCATCGGTCCTTCACATCCTTTAATCGCCAACAATGCAGTGCATACAAAAGATTTAAGATGAATTTAAAATACATTCTGGACAACCTAGGCAATCAGACTTTCTGGCAGGCTATAAGGAGCAACAAAAGAAAATGCGTGTTAATCAATGTACTCACATGGCCACCCCGTCGAAGTGATTGCAAGTGATAGCACGGTGGCACAGTGGTTAGCACTGTCGCCTCACAGCAAGAAGGTTGTGGGTTTGAATCTAGCCTGGGGCCTTTCTGTGTGGAGTTCTTCCCGTGTTCGCGTGGGTTTCCCCCACCTGGAAAAACAAGCATTATAGGGACACTCCTACTACTGGCCCTGACAAAGGAACTGGCTATAGAACTGGAGTTGGTCCCCAGGCACTACTCTGTGGCTGCCCACTGCTCCTAAACTATATGATGGGTTAAATGTAGAGGACAAATTACCCCACAGGGTTCAATAAAGTGTATCTTATCTAACAAAGAAATTAGTGTAAATATGCCAGTGCCAGTAAGATTTATTTTTTAATATTTAGTTTCCAGCCAGTCTTCTATCAACTTGCATTTTTGTTGCTCAGTATGGTCATTTTTTTCATGAATGCACACTTAAATAGAGCTTGTAAATATATGTTTATAGAAAATTAGTCACGACATTTGACCAGTCGTCTATGTGCACTGCTTATGTGGGGTGAGAACAATGACATCACAGCCCAAGCTTGAGAGACCGTTTATCAAATGCTTTGAGGATGCTTTCCTACACAGCTGAAGCTGGTATTCACCGGCTGTTACCTCAGCTTCAGAATGCACTCCAGGAATGGAAACATAGAAGCTTGACTAGCAAAGTTAGCATTAAGTTCAAGTACTCTTCAGTCCTCATCACTGACTGCATGGATTTCTCATGGATTCTGCAGAACCATTTGTAGTACAACAGAACAACCATTTACATTGGAGTTAACCACATCTTTAATGACTACAGAATGTTTTTTGTCCATCCTGCACTTGAATTAAGTCAATGATTGCCCAGTCATGTTCCATATAAATTTGAAGCCCCTTAAGACCATCCATTTTCATAACTTGTTCTCAAGCCATTAGGCGAGGCTTTCTTTCAGTTCACGAGTATGCCGATTGCTGACAGAGCAAACGGACCAACTCCAAAAAAAAAAAAAAAAGTTCCACTATATTCGCGAGTACGCCAACCAAAAAAATAAATTTGAAATTTTATCCAAAACCCGAAATGAAAGTCTGGTTGCAACCAATTGATTTTCCACTCCCTCCCCCGAGGCTGAATGCGTTCAATTATAGATTTATTTTGACTCAATTTCCATTTCCTTAAACCAGGGGTCGCCAACTCCGTTCCTGGAGAGCTACCATCCTGTAGGTTTCTACTCTACCTCCTATTTGGCACACTTGATTCAACTAATTAGCTACTTAATTGCCCAGCTCGTGATCTTGTTAAGTAGCCAATTAGTTGAATCAGGTGTGCTGAATAGGAGGTAGAGCAGAAACCTTCAGGATGGTAGCTCTCCAGGGACGGAGTTGGTGACCCCTGCCTTAAACCATTCTTGTGTCCAGAGGTATCTTCGCATGCTACGAGTACGGAGAAGTCGAAAGTAGTATGTGTAATCTGACAATATACATGGACAGAGTGTGGACCTATGGCAACTTCCAGTAGTAGTGGCTGAAAACATGCGAACATTTGCCTCTGAATGTATAGAGATCAGTTCTCATGAGCATTCGAGCAGGATGAGAATTTAGAAAATACATAGGAAAGCTCTTAGTTTCTGTAGCGTCACATTAGAGATTAAAGGTATTTCTATACAAGAACATACAATGTTTGCATGGTCAGCAATGGTGGCTGCAATGTGCTATAGGCCCATTTTCACAAAATTCAGTAATTCCAGGAACACAAAGTGGCTGATTTTTGAACATTTTTTTTTTTTAAATTCCTGATAGAAATGCAGCAGACCTGTGTAGAATGAGTTGATTTTTTTTATTCCCCCCTCCAACTTGGATTTCACAAAAAACCCATGAGAACCTAAATATAAAAGTCTCACCTTACTGTGTACTCAGCCATAAGAAATGCATCTCGGAATGAAGTGTGAGATCATGTTTGCATTTAATTGGTATAATTCAGAGTCATATTGCACTTTGAAAATTGACATTGAGGAAACTAGGTGAAGCCACTGAACTGAAAAGTTCAGGAAACAATTTGGCAAATTTTCAAATTAAAAAAAAAAAAAAAAAAAGAATGTATTTTAAGGTTAAGTCTGCACACTTTCTTAAAGTAATTTGAATGTTAAGCCATTTCCATCTAATTCTGATATAGTCCATATTCAAGAACTACAACACTAAGAATCTTCAGTTTTGGACAAATAGTACCACCTACTGGACAAATTACTCAGATTTTACGGTACTAGAAAGGGGTGAAAAGAGTAATGGCATGAGATTGTAAAAGAAAGGTCCAAATCAGTTAGTTGCAATGCAAAGATTTTAATGACAATGTGCAGGAATGTGCGACTCATCCACATCAGTACACTGCAGTATTTAAAATATCTGCACTATAATAAAAACAAGACACCTTAGAGTCTGGCTGGCTGGCCAGAGCCAATCAAAGCAGCTCGTCACCCACTGGACTGCTCTTCCGCTGCCTGAGAGCACAGCCCCACCCAGGCTTCAACGTCTGCAGGCCACGCCCTGATGCCGCAAAGATCCGTGACCCTGGCGAAAGGCGGGGGTCAGGTGGGCGATGTCAGGGGGTAACCCAGAGAAAAAGGGCACCAGGCGGTATTCAGGTCAGATGCACAATCCAACATGGCTTTCGTCAAGCAGCGGAAGAGCAGTGCCCTAACGGGCTGCTCCTTTCACCTTGATATTTGATTTCTTTTTCACAAACTGTACAGAAGACAATAATGATAACTTTTACAATAACGTGCACAGTGTTAATTTCATGGAGTGCTTTTTTTAGACATTTAAATATTAAGGCAGTGTAAATTTTAGGTTAGTATCTTGCACCTCTTCTTTTAGTGGACCCTATTTGAAAGAGAATGACAAATTAGTGGATAATTGGCTTTTTCCAGTCCAGGTTCACACAATATTGTGCAACATCCATATGGTTTAAAAAAAAAATAAATGAAAATACCTCTGCCCCTTTGGAAGCATGTAAATTCCCCCCCCTCCTCCTCATTGTAGTCCCTTCGGAACCTCTGAGGCACAAACGTCTTGCAGCCCCCCCATCTGCGTGCGGGTCTCACTGCAGGCCAGAGACAACACCGGTCAAAAGCAGTTGCTTAAAATCAGCCCTTTTTGCTTTTGGGGCGGGGGAAAAAAAGAGTGTATAGAAAGTTATAAAGCTGCATATGCAAATCTCCTGAACCAGATTAATGCAGATTTGGATTACTGCTTTGCATAAGGTTGTTATACAAGTAATAAAAACATGCATATCTACGTAATACAAACTAGGCCTACGCTGTCAGCGGCCGACAGCAAGGGGTATATCCCCGAAACTCCAATCCTCAAAGCCCCTTTATTAGAGTCCCCTTTACTAGACCTACAATATGAGGCAAATTTGAGGTCTGTGTAAGTAATTGTTCCAGAGATATGGTTAAAACACTGATTTTTCTCAATATATAGCACCACCTGGTGGTAAACCTAGGAGTGCATACCTGCCCAAAATCTAATCAGTTCATCCTCTCTACCATATCTACCCATATGCTAAATATGAGAAGCCAATGTAAAGCATTTTGTGAGTTATCGCGCTAACGACTAAAATCTGCGGACGCGGCGGCGGGTGGGGCGAAACCATGATATCCGAAACTTGTATTTCGGGGATATAATGATGGAGACATCTTCAATATTGTTTTTGACTCCTTTCCCATCAACACTCCCAACGTGTTTACAGACCTCAACTCAAACTACTCAATATCTCTCTCTACCAGATTTTGTAGGTACATTTATCAGCTACTAAATTGGTGCCTTTTGGCATTTTGGGGGGCAGACATTTGCCTTTGAGTAAAAAGGCAATAGTTACAAATCCTAATCCCACGCGTCCAAGTGCAAGGCGTCCATTTCCCACCAAACCCCCCGCCAAAATACCCTGTGCATAATCTTACCCCACATCAGGCACACCGAAAACCTCCTTAACTGTATGGAGGGCCATTCTCATTCAAAAGGGCTTCATTACATGTCAAAAATCAGAAAGCCAGTGCCCAAGGACTAATCTGTGAGCCATGTTTCGTGACCAGTTGAACACTGACGATTTCAGTCAGAGATTAGGTTGCTTTGGCCATGACGAGACATTTCAATTACTCCATTTCATGTCCGGAACAGTCCATACTTCATGACAATATGACCAACTGTTCTGTAACACTTTCTTCCAACACTGTAAAGAGGCCTGGATTTAAAACAAACTTCCCTTCACTTTGACCAAGGAAAACTGCATTTGAAGAGGCAGTCTGTACATTCAGCTTGAAACAGCGGATGAATGTTAATTTAATACAAATCCCTGATGAACACAACCGACAATTATAGCGAACAGATTCTCTGGCTAAGCAGCTTTCATTCTGCTGCCACCACCACAAGTTCTCAGCAGTATAATTAGCAGACTGCGATGTTAACATCAACAGATTATCCTTACCCTTTCCTCTAGGGGGGTATGGCCTCCAGAACTTGGGTCGTGGTTTGATACCACCGCTCTCCCAGTTCTCCTGGCTAGGGGCAACCCTCTCCCCTCCCCACTGTTTCTCTGTTTGAAAAGGAGGAGGTTCAAAAAAAAAAAAAAAAAAAAAATCTGAAGTCAATAGCCTAAAGAAACTCACAAGAGGTTCATTAGAAGCTCCTACACACTCACGAGCAGAACACTTCTGGGTTAAGTTTAGTCATAGGTACACATTTCAGACCTTGGGATAGTTTAGCTTTCAAAATGTAGGTCACTGACCCAACCTGCCTGTAATCAAGGTAACAATGACCTGTCAATAATGAAGTTTTCTTCACATTTCACCATGGGGCTGTTTCACAAAAGCAGGATTACTCAGTTAGCTGGATAATTGCGGTAAGTAAAACCTGGAAACCTCTCAAATCTGGAACATGGACTGAAGTAAAGAGCTGTTCCAAGTTTTACTTTGAGCAGTTATCTGGCCAATTCCGCAATCCTGCTTTGTCGAACAGCCCCCATGTTACATGAAATCTCTTGAATTTTCGTTTAAGCACCAATTTCAATGCATTTCTTGTGAAATAATGAGCACTGCATTTTAAAAATTTATTGAAACATGTTGATCATGATTGCTTAGTAATTTATGCATGAAAATGTGCTACATTCGAAGATTTGTTATGACTCGATAAAGGCCCAAGTTTAAAAAAAAAAAAAAAAAAAAAAAAAAACCCAAGGCATTTTCTCAATTGTTCAACTTAGAAGGCTCCAATGTTTACCAACACTGCTTTAAGCTCTGGTTATTTTTTGGACTCACTCCTGTGGGTCTCTGGAGGCAAAGGGTTAAGGACCCATTTACACAGCAAATTTGAGCAACTGAACCAAATTAAATATACCCATGAAGTGGATTACCTGTGTTAGGCTTGGGCTGAGCACTTTTTGTGATCTGCCCTTTGCACTTGTCTGGTTTGGAGAGGGCCCTGTGCTCCTCACAGCACTCAGGCCCTCGGAAGTAACTCTGTTCCTGCTTCTCCAGACCACTTGTGTCCAAGAGCTCAGCACTGTAGGCCTTTTTGGGTTTCAGCCGGGAGACCCAAGGGGGCTGCGTGTGCCTAGCGGGACACTGCACCTTCCTGATGGGCACCTCCCAGCTCTCAGAAGCATCCTTCAGCAAGTCTTCATCGTATTCATCACAGTCTTCCTCAACCTCTTCTTCAACCACCTCATCTTCATTCTGTGGATGGATCCAGGTCTCCGCTGCTGTGGACTTGCCACTCCTGGAGTCTCCGTTAAGGCATGACCCACAAGCGGCACACAGCCTTGCTTCGCGAGAAGGGCATTCTTCCACCCACCGGTCCCCTTCATCACCAGGGTCTGAAGCCCCTGTGGCCACTTGAGTGGGCAACCCATCACTGACGTAGGCCTTCCCTGAAACGGACTCCACATCATCAAGGTCGGTGGAGAACATGTCGTCCCGGGAGGACAGCTCATCCAGAGAGGGGCTGAGGACGCTCTGTCGCTCTGGAGCCACAGAAGGATAGTAGCTGTAGAGGAAGCCTTCTGTCGACAAGTAGCCTGATGGAAGGCGGGTAGCAGGCAGGGTCTCTGCTGGCCATAAGGGGCAGTCTCTCCGCAGCACGCCACCCGTCGTTAACTCATTGCATGGCAGGCGCAAAATTCTGTCTGACAAGTCCTCTGTCTCCAATACGGGTTCGCAGTGAAGGTCTGTCACAGCTGCCTTCTCGGGGCAGGGAACATCTCCTCTCAGCTCCAAATCATCTTTTGAGTCAGCCAATGGCAGCCTGTCCGGTGGCGCTTCATTGTGGGCCTGTGGGCCCAGTGGTTTATAAACAGGCTGGATTCTGGCTCTGCCATTTCCTACACAGTGGCTCCCGCCACAGTCAGCATGGTCATTGGCCAGGTGTTGCTTTTCAGGGGCAGGGATATTCACCAGCTCATCCTGCACCTGCTCCTCATCACTGTCCTCATGGTGGGAGGAACTATCGAGCGGTAGAACCCCGTCGACCCCTCCAGACCAGGCCTCCTGGCCCACCAGCTTGACCAGGCAGCCTGGGCTCGAATCTGTGACAGACCGAGCTGCTGTTGACTGTCCGAGCGGCTCAGTCGATGAGGGTGAGAGTTCATCACAAAACTCAGCCCTATCAGCCAGTCCTGGCTTTGTTTCAGGGTCCTCCCTCTGTTGCTTGCCAGACGGTACCGGCACTGAATGCTGGAACAGCCCAGAGGTCTGGGAAACCACCCCTGAATCCTGTTCATTCTCCTCAGAGGGCTCCTCACTGACCCTCATCTTGTCCAGTCTCACCACCAGCTTGCTTACAGCGTCTCGGGCCTCTGTCTGAGTCTCTGATGTAGTCGTCTCTCGGCTTGCACGTGTCTGCTGGTGGAAACGAGCGTCGCAGGCAGCAACAGGTGAGAGGTGGGGGTTAAACATTCTCCTGTAGTCAATTGGCTGCATTGGAGCATGTGGCACAATGTAGCCAGGGCACGGCATATATGGATAGGGGGCAATGTATGGCCGCCCAAAAGGAACACCTATGCAAGAGTTCAAAAGAGGAGCAAAGCCAGGAGGCAGTGAACTCAACTCTCGCTTATGCATTAAAACATTAACAAATTCAGATTTCAATACAAATTAGCTTTATCCACTTAAATTTTAAATTAAGATTTAAAGCGCTCAGAAAAGGCTGATCCACAAACATAACTTCCCTTATCACTACCCGCCACTACAGCAAATCCTCAATGGTAAACATTGGAACAGCTGCTCTGCAAATATCAGACAAAGGACATTCTCCCAATGACACCAGAGGGCGCTTATGCACGCAATTCGAAAAGGGCTGATCCCTACTGCTCATTTTGGAATCAAACCTCAGAACGCGCCTACCTGTCGACTAAGTTTATTTGGATGCGTTTGAAAGCCAACGTACCTGTTCCCGGAAAGGCACCATAATGCCCATAGGGGTTTGCAAATTGCCAGTGGTAGTAGTACAGTTGAGAGGGTGGATGAACGTAGAAAAACGGTCTTGTGTGATTATTTGGATTTTGTGGTGGATGCCCATTTCCCGTTGAGTGAGAGGGGATGCTCGTGTCTAAAATGAAAAGTCACGAACGACACCAAACGAATTCAGAACAATCCAATGAGATGCAATGTTTATGCATTACTGCGCAGTTACACAAGTCTACCAACTGTCACTTGAAAAAAAGATGAAATCACATGCAATTGGCTAAAATGATCCTGTACATCCATCATCCTGTTGATTTTCAGTTAAAACATAATGCAGCACCTGACCCTACGATTTGTAGGTCTCCGATGGCTTTAGCTCAGGATGGATAACCCTGGTTCTGGGAGAATGTTACTATGCACGTCATTGTTTAATTAAAGCAGTTGATTATGGCATAAACTTGCCACACATGGTTCTTATATCCAAACGAGGTGGTGAAAGCTAGAACCAGCGCACCCCTGTCCAAGACACCCCCGCACTAATTGGTAAATAGCATATGCGCTGCAAGGATTTGAGTGAAAACCTAAGGGACATTAAACCCGCTTGGAAAGATCAGAAAGGCCATACAACGCAATCCTTTGGTTAATTTCTGAAACATTACCTTCCATTTCCTGTCGCGTTTCGGGATACAAAGGCGTACAGGGCACGAGATACTATACACCGCAAAACACTGTGGGGAAAATAATTACAAACGATTCATTCACTTGCACCGTGAAGCGAACTCAATAAAATAAACGTTCAATAAGTGTGGTAAAAAAAAAAAAAAAATAAAAAAATGTAAATGTTACTTTTTCTGCAACAGCACAAACCTGAAATGTGAACGTGACAAGTGTGTCCGCAGAATAGTGCACCCCAATGCAAAGAGCAATATTAAACTCTCTAGGTGGCGAGACACCCAAGTCAATTTGTACGCAAGCACACCTGCCTTCCATTCACGTTCTAATGAGCCGTTTGTCAAATCGGGCGGACTCTCTCTTCTTCCAAGTGTTGTTTTGCAAAGTTAGAAAAACCAAAGAATTTACACAGCCCCAGAACAGGTAAAATTGATCTTAAAACAATGTTAGGCTAAGGCAATTCTTTTCTTATCGAGTGAAAGGTCAATGAAACGTGCAGAGTAACTATGCTTGTAGCATAATGACTGTCCAAACAATAATGGATTTAGTAATTTCAATGTTAATGTAAAAAGCATTTTGAAGCCCAGGTATTTTACTGTTTAGTTCTATTTACTTTTGCAAATTGATGCCAGAAAGTGCACATTCCAGGAAAAATTGGGCGTGTGTGGGGTCAGACTGGGCCAGGTTATCCACTAAACTGCAAACTTCTGAATGAAGGACCATCAAAGTGGCTGAGTGGCTTCTGGAATTTTAGTGCATACGGTCTCAAAAGCATCATGTAGTTTTCTTAAGTTTGTCAACTGCACCTCCCTGATACAATCCTCCTTTTTTTCACTTCATCCTTCCTTGCTCAATTGGATTAAAATCTGAGGATTTTGCAACCTAGTGGAGTACATGGAGGTCATTTTCATATCCAAGGGATTTGTCTGAGATGATGTGTGCCCTGAGGTGTGGTTATTAATGTATGCCCAAGGCCAGTGACAATGACTGCTGTGGCATTAAAATAATGCTCAGTTGGTATCCATGAGCCAGCTGTATGCCAGGAAGACATTCCCCATACGATGATATCAAAATCACTAGCACTTGTTGATGTAGAGCAGGATGGATTATTTCAAAAGGTTTTACCCTGCAGAACTGCTGCTCTCATTAGGTTTTTCGTTTACTACAGTAAATTCTGTTCCAGGAGGGTGGCTGTGTCTTGGCTGTTGCTACTACCACCTCTGGCGCTAGCAGCCATACCACTTCAAAGTAGCATTTCTCAAGCATCTTGCCTTATCTATGTTAATTTAGAGCAGGCTTTCCCAAACCCGGTCCTGGGGCCTGCCTGTGTATGCCGGCTTTTGTCCCATAGGACTTTAACAAGCTGTTAATTTGTCCAAATTGGGTGCATTTTGTGTTTAAATATGTTATTTGCAGTTTTACGCCAAATTTTAATAGAAATATCCATTTGTGCCATGAAGAATAAAAGACTGAATAAAAGACCCTTGCATATAAAGTTTTTTTTTTCTTTTCTGTGTGGCAAGCAATTTCAGGTAATAACATTTTTAAACAGATCAAATCAGGTTCTGAGAAAATCAGTAACCTCCAAATTAGGTTGCTGAAGACAGGTGATTAGAGTTCTTTCAAAATAATGTGCTTGCACTCAATCACAAAAACATAACATAAAACAGGTTTGACTCTGTCATTTGCTTGTTTAGTAAATTGTTACTTTTTGCAACCATGTGCCCACAGTTTCACCTTTCCTTTGATTGGGTACATTTTTTCCCTCTTTTTATGCAGTTGTTACTCATATATTGCAATGTGAATGCAGAATTTATTCCTCACTGTTTGTATGCATATCTGTCAAAATACTGTTTGTCAAGAGAGGATAAATTGCTGCTCTGAACAAAAATGCATCTAATTAAGACAAATGAACTGCTTGTTAAAATCCTATGATAGCAAACCAAGGTGGAGCAAAAACCAGCATACACAGGGAGGCCCCAGGACCGAGTTTGGGAACCCCTGATCTAGAGCAAAGAACTAAATCACTTCATCATGTAGGCTTCATTGAGACAGTTTGCAGCTTCTTGATTTGGAGGAGCAGGGATTTTGCGCAAATTTATTTAAGTAGTCAATGAGTATGTAATTGGCCTTGATCTTCAACCAGGATGCTTCTGCTTCTTCCTGGTATGTTCAATTAAAAAAGAAAGTTCGTCTTTCATGTGCCACCAAATCTATAGATTGGACTTGTGATTAGTGGTACAGCTGTGTACAGGTTAAAACCAGAGCCTTCCAGCAAGATCGCCCATGTTCATGCCTGAGCCAGGGCCTTTCTGTGTGGCGTTGAAATGTTCTACCATTATCTGGTGTGTGGCCAAAGGTCTATACAGATGGAAATGAGTCTTTCTGGATCACTGTGGTGCAAATACAAACACATTAATGAGAGAATGACCTTTTTAGGGTTGAGTGTATAACTTTAATCTGATAAGACCATAGCAGACAAGCTTTTACGCAACTAGGGAATTATTTATTGATATAATGAAAGTGTTTGAATTGAACACTCAATGAGGATGAAATGCCTGATAAGTGTAGGCCTACCTGAGATTATTTGGCATCAACATCATGTATTCAATTGATGCACAATAATACACAGTCAGCTCGCAGGGAATTAGCTATGTCTTTGTCTGTCAACAGTTACTGTATATGGTGCCCTTGGCAGTAGATGGCAGTAAACTGCAACTGCTATTTATGCAATCATTATAAATGGTTATGGCTAAGGTGATATCCATTATGTTTTATGGAGACGCTGAAGCATTGGGGTGATTAAGTAGCCAGCTATTTAGTTTATGCATTGGTACCAGGGTCATTCAGTCATAGCAAAGTCATTCCTAAATATTGCTGAAATGGAAAAATTGCTTCCACTATACTCTTTTTGAAGATTGCACTTTGTAACTCTACTTGCTTAACGTGGGTGGGGGTTGGATGTGAACTTCACCCTTGGAAAAATTCAGTGATTCAAGAACAATTTGCCCTGTAATGCTGTGAATTGGACCTAGTGGTAGGATGTCGAGCGTGGAGTTATGCTTAGTTCCCACTGTCGTGTGCTCTGTTATGAACGCCACGATTGGCCATTTGTAGCTGATCGTGGAACTTCTCTGAAGCTGCTTTCAAACCGGAAGCAAAACGAATTTTTCGCATGACGGATTACACTCAAAGTCAATGCAAAGACGCAAATTATTCCAGTGTGAAAGCGGCTTAAAATTTCAGGTTTGGATACGAGGTGATGCGATGATCACGATTGACAATTAATAGTGGGAAATTTTTGAACCTTGCAAAACTTTTCTACGATCAACACGATTGCCACGACTGACCTCAAGATCTGATAGGATCAACGATTACTCCACGATTAAGACCACGATTTCAATCGTGCCGCGAATTGTGATAGTGGGAACCTAGCATTAGAAATCAAGACTAGTTCTCCTACGGCCCTCCCTTGAACTACTCCTGTGATTCATAAAGTAGATCCAGTGCAAAGATTGCGAGAATGGTCTTTGAGAGATTTGTAGTAAGATGTATGCATGAGGTTGGCTGTTTATTCATCCTCTCAAAAAAAAAAAGAAATAATGTTGCATGTCCAGTCCATTTTTGGTTCATGGTTTGTTCTTCAACATGTTTTGCATTGTGACTCAAGGGTCTCTCTGATTTGCTGACATTTGGTGTATTTCTCTATTTGTATATTCTTACTCACGTTATTTAGTTTATTGATCGTTGTGTGTTTAATGTAATATCTGAATTTGCCTTCAGAAATCCAAGACATCAAGCAAATTTTACTGTGCAGCTGATATCATATTTGTTTTATAGATTTATAAACCTTGTTGCCTCATAGGTCCAATATTTATTCTTATAAGTGGCCTGCTAGCTTTTAATGGAGTAAAAAAATATTGAAATACAGGATTTCATATTTGGGTCTTATGAGACATCATTGCGGAGTATCGCATTATGATTAAACCCATTACACTGCATAACCCGTCTTTAATCTCTTGCAGTTTAATTACTCCCAGTTGCCATCACTTTAAATGCTCTTAATTGAGCATTAAGCAGTTATCATACCCTGCTGTAAGGACTCTGAAGCCAAAGTGTGACCTCTGATTTCTACCTCTTTAAACTGTGAAGGCTTTACACTGTTCATTTGTAATTCCATTTCAACTGTATTCACTATAGTCTTAATTCTGAAGCTTTTGTTTTCACCCTGGGAGAAACTAACTTTCAATGATTTCCTTGGAGCCCCTTGAATTTTATGTTCCAACAACTCTCACTAGAAGTATGATGTATGTGATTAAAGGTATCAAATCCATTCATTGAGGGCTGTGGCATCTATGTATCTTCACTTTGTTTTGGCTTTGATTGTCAAGGTCAACACACCTGTGTTCAAGGTCTTCATGATCTGCTCTTTGAAAGGAAGGCACAGATACTTGCAGAACCTGCGTTGCCCCTGCATTGAAGTTCGATTGATGGGTGGGATGCTGAGCTCAGCTCCTTTAAGGCGGTCTCTTTTTTAGAGTCGGCCGTTGACAGTTATGGATCTCCGTGACCCTGAGGAGCAGTTCCTTCACTGTGCCCGAAGTGGAGATGTTTCGGGCATTTTGAGGCTTTTATTGGCCAAAATAAAGGAGGAAATCTGTCTTAATATCAATTGCAGAGGTAACTCCACACATCACACCGTATTTCAAATCTGGCGATGAAAGGTGATCCTTCTGTTGACTTGTATCACTTTATTGGAGATGTTTAGCAAATTAAGGCAATTCATTGATGCCAACGTCTACTTGTATCAATTCAAATGCTGTTCAAATCAAGGTGTGAGTTTTGACTACTTAACGCCACAGGATGTTGGCAGAGGTGCAGCTGGTGCTGTGTTCAAAATTTGCACAGCAGAGATATGTTTTGTCAGACAGTTGGGTGTAGATGATGCCTTCAGTTGGTGTTAATTTTATAATTCTGATTCACAGCTTGTTGTCTGCTTTCAGCACCTGCTATGTGCTCCATCGCAGTCAGCAATACAGAAGATATGTACTTTCATTTAAACATGACTATTAAGCCCTTAAACTCTAATTTTTCACTTAAGTTTTCCATTAAGAAGGCTCAAAGTAAACAGCATTTTTTTCATATTGTAGGACAAGGTCACATACATAGTTTGTATTTGCTGGTTGTAGAGCTTCAGAGAAGCTACATCACAAAATTCAAACCCAGGATGCCATGTGTTTTATGGCCACAGTAATACATCCAGTGTTTCCCACAGAATTTTTGGAGAATATGGGGGCACAGTGTTTCCCACAGACCAAGAAGCAATGTGTGGTGGCAGACCGATGTCGGAGGGGTCATTCTCATTTTGTTGAGCGGGGGGGGGATTCTCATTGCGTTATAAAAATGGTGGAGGGGGTGGGGGCGGTATATGATTCTCATTTTGTTGAACGGGGGGGAGAATCCGCAAATTCCGCGTCTTCCAGTAACTTTCCTATTTTTTTTTTTTTTTTTTTTTTTCAAACGTGCGCATTTATGATCTACACGCAGGAATTGCGCATATTGAGACTATGGCGGGGGTAAATTAGATTATGGCGGGTCGCCATAATCTCGTCAATGTATGGGAAACACTGACATCATATGGAAAAAATATCTCATACATTATTTTTATACAGTACACCTTTCCAGATAATTCAGGAGGATATATTTGAGACCGTTGGGAACCTTGGGATCTCCGCTATGATTTAGAATAGGCCTGAAGTTCTACAGGTTTGAATACAGCAGCTGCATTTGATGGGTAGGATTTATGGAATTAACATTTAACCCCCTTCTTGACCCCAGGTAATAAGAAGGCTAACTCAGGATGGACAGCTCTTCATCTGGCCTCCTATTTTGGGCACAGGGACGTGGCGGAGGAGCTGCTCAAGGTAGTGTCTGGTGTAACTCATTGAAGCTCTGGACCAGACTGTATATGGGAATCTGTGATTGTGTATGCAGGCAGGAGCAGATGTGAATCTAGCCAATGAGGAGGGAGATACTGCTCTACACAAGGCTGTGCTTGCTGAGAGAAAGGTATGAGATGTCTGTTTGCTGTCTTTGAGTCCAGTTTTTCAAACTTATTTCATCTGAACATCCATCTAGGTTCTCTTCAGTGGTGACTCATGAAGTTCTGATTGGATAGCTGAAACAAATGTACATATAGGTGACAAATTAATGGAAAAATCAACATAAACTACCTTAGTTGGGTGTTGGGCCTCCAGAAGCTTCCAATCAACTTCAACATGCCATGGCACAGAGTCTACTAGTGTTAAACTTTTCTGGAGGGATGAAGAGCCTTTCTTCTAAGAGATATTCCCTCATTTGGTGTTTTGATGGTGACGGAGAGCGCTGTCAATCACGTTCCAGAGTCACCCATATGAGTTCATTTGGTTGGAGATAAACTGTGAAGGCCGTGGAGTATGCTTTGGACCTTTTTCATATCCAAAAATCTATTTTTATCCAACGTTCCCTGTGAGGATTGGGTCAATGTCACCACGGAAGAAACCACTCCCATTATGGCATTATTTCTCTGTCACCTGATTGGATATGAAAATATTCTGTCCAGAGTGATACTGAGATTTTTTTTATTTGTGTGTGTGTGTGTGTGTGTGTGTATATATATATATATATATATATACAGTGAACACCATAATTGTGCGGACAGTAACATTTTTAATATTGGTTTTGTTCAAGTAATCTGAGTTTGAAAGGACACAATGAAGTAGTAGTGCACAATGTCAGCTTTAATTTGAGGGTATTTTCAGAGGAACTATTTGGCAACAACAGAACCTTTGCTCCATACTCCCCCCCACACACACACCATTTTTAGATGCACAAAACATTTTTGACAAATTGCAGAATTGAGAGGTGAGTAGGCTAATTATTTTTAACATTTAATTTCTTATCCTTTGCATGCAATGACTGCTTGAAGTGTGCAAGGCATAGACATTACCAGATGTTGAATATCTTCCCGGTTGATGCTCTGCCAAGACTGTATTTTATTAATTGCTGGCTTGTTTTGAGGATTTTCCTTCAGTCTTCTCCTCGGCATGTAAAATACACATTGAATTGACAAAAAAAAGTCTCTTGTTTGTGGGTTCGTGTGTGTTTTTCTTTTCTTTTCTTTTTTCCATGTAATCCATCTACGCAGCCAAATTTTTGTCAAAAATTTGAGTTACTGGCCTCGTAGTTAAGTTCCCACCTTAGAATTGGTTCTACACCCTATGCTATGCTGTCATGGTTTCCTCACTATGTGCCATGATGTGTTGTGACAGAGTGGCTTTATTTTAAGGAAACTGTGTTGCTACTTCTGCGATATGATGCTCGCCCCTCCGCTATCAATGGCATAGGCCAAATCCCCAGAGACTGCTCGCAAGATGATGAGATAATAACTATGTTAGATGGTAAGTATTTGGCAATCATTTTTTGCCACTTATTTATTTGTTCTTTGCTTTTTGTGATAGTTTTGATCTTGTTTGTATAAATTATTTTAATATTCATTATGGTTTTGGCGGTTGTCAGCTGAGTTGGCCCTCGCCTCGTGTTTGTACTTGATAAGTTTCTGCTAAAAGTTAAAGTTGAGTTTTGGCTGGTAATTTGGAGTCGTCCTCCTATTGCATTGCCTGTATCTGGGCAGCTCTCCAGCTCCCATACCTTGTGGATTACTGCCCACGTGAGCAGCCCACAGCCTAGTGGAGTACATAAAGGACTGTTGTTTCTGGCCATTGACACCCGTTACCTGGCATTGAATCTGAATGCGCTGAAACCATTGTCTTTACACTTTTGAATACTAGCTGGCCTGAAAGTTATGGTTGGGCGTGTGTTCGCACGCAGAAATTTAACACCATGTAGATCAGGGGTGTCCGATCTAATCCACAAAGGGCCGGTGTGGGTGCTGGTTTTTGTTACAGCCCAACACCGACACACCTGATTCTACTCCTCAAGGTCTTGATTGAACCCCCTGATCAGTTAATTAGTGGAATCAGATGTTGTGGCACTGGGCTAAAACAAAAACCTTGCATCCACACCGGCCCTTAATGAATAAGATTGGACACCCCTGATGTAGATTGTCTCAGAGGGCAGCAATATGGAACCTCTATGTTGAACCTAATGCAGACTAACATGCATCTCATTGTAGAAACACTCAAATTGAATCGTAGTTTTATCGTTGAGCGTGCTGTTTTGGGGCTCCACAGCAGCCGAGAGGAGAGAGCAGCGGAGGGTGGAGGAGCAGCTCCTGAGTGCGGCACGAGAGGGCGACTTTCTCACCCTGACCAAGCTGGTGAGCCCTGCTGTCCCATAACTGAGTTTACCATGGTACTACGTGCAGATAAAATGCATTGATGTAACTGAACACAAAGTATATAGTGGGGTGGGAATGATAGCCTCCATGGCCTTTCTTCAGCTCAGCGGAAAGCCAGCCCCAGACATCCACTGCAGAGATGTGCTTGGAAACACTCCTCTACACTGCGCGGTCTACAGAGGCCAGAAACGCTGCGTTTTCCAGTTGCTGCGGAGTGGCGCGTCCCCCGACATCAAAAACCGGAACGGTAAAGGTGGACGAGCCCAGACCTAGAATAACAAACATAATATCCGGTCCTAACGACAAATATTTTCCATTTTGGATGGTAACATGCCCTCTGAACAATCTAGCAAATAATTTCCAATTCCTGCCTTAAATGTGAACATTGTTGCACAATAATGCTGGACTGTGTCTTTGTCGCAGATCAGTCTGTGTTTGACTTGGCCAGCAGTACTGAGATGATGCAAATTCTGGAAAAAAATCCTCCAAAGGTTTGTGACTTATTTCCCTTGAGGTAGCTTGGCTTTCATTCACTCCTTTTGCTGTTGATAATTCATATGAAATCTTCTATCTTGTTCTGAGCTTGTTTTTTATTTAAAAAAATAGTTCTTTTGAAATTGGTTCCTGTCTGGCATCAAGTTAATGCATCAAACGAACTGTGACAGGAAGGCCCATGGGTCATTTTCTGTCAATTATCCGTCTTACACGGGTATCACACTTTATAAAATCTGTCTCTTGAAGTTGTAAGGTCTATAATAGGGCTTTGCACAAAGATATTTCTTCTCTCCTTTAAAGGGTTTGGGCAATGCTGTGCAGACGTTTGAAGGACCTCTATGGAAGGTATTATGAACTCTTATTCTGTTCAATTTAACTTAAAATAATTCAAGGGACATGAATAGTCTTTGTGAGAATGTACCAGGTGTTGTTTTCTCGTAAGATGAGCAAACACTGCTATTCTGTTTACAGTATTTGCTTGAATTTAGTTCCTAAGAGCTGCATTATCTGCTGAGCAGATTAAAACCCATTCATGCAATTGCTGTTGTCCAGGCTGTTGCTTAGGCTGTCTACTTTCAGCATGCATTACCCTTCGCTCTCATTTTATATCATTTAAATCTCATTTGCAATCTACATAGTACAGAATGAAAAATCAATTAAAATGCCTCCCTCCCTGCAGGACAATTCATTACTAAGGCTTGGAACTTGTTCTCCTGAGAAACTTTAGCTCTCTGCTTCTTTGTCTAAAGATTGGTTCCAGCCTGCTTCTAGAAAAATGATTCAAAATCATAGACTTTAATTTCAGCGGTAAAGAAGCAAGGGCCCCTTAGCAAGGCAATTATTCAGATGACCTCAATATTTTGCATTAATTGAATGTCATAAGCAATAAAAAAAATGAAGTTATTCGATAACAAACGCAGAGTTGATTGACGGAAAAGAGGATTTTCTCATCGTGCAAGAGTAGCTCCAACTGTTAGATCCTGTCTTTCTGCACACATGTGGCTATGCAAGCAGTGCACTCTTTAGCTTCTGCACAGCTCTGCTTGTGAAAACAGAATCGAGAGGCGACTGCATCTCAAGGGGATTACTCCTATTCTCTGCCCTCTGGGTATAACAAATAAAGGTGAAGAAGAAAATTAATCAAATGGTTTCAGAGAAAGATTGGTGATTTCTCATGTCCTGTCAGAGGTCACGGTTTGTCGGGTGGCGTTCACACTGGGTGGTGCTTCAGGAGGGAACTCTGTCCTGGTATCCGAAACGGTGAGTACTATCAGAGCAGGGTCTGTGATTCCATTTTCCTTTTGCTTTAGGTACATTCAGCGTGGTCCAAATACGCCTCTCCCTCTCTCTGTCTGCCACCAGGTCAGATGCAGGCGCTAACATCCGCCAGCAGGGCCGCAAAAACCTCAGTGAGGTCCAGTGCATGGTACTCCACATACTGCCCGTATACTGTAGTTTTATGTGCTGATATATAAATATAAATAAAGCAAATTTTAAGGAAGTTTGGGAGGAAATCTTTCTCTATAATGATGCATGTACATTTAGAGACACATTTCGTAATTACACTGCAGTCTATCTGCAGGTATGAAAAACTTACTTTATTCTTTAAAAGCATCTCTAAATTTAATTATTTTACAGTCTACTACTATTTGAAATGTTGTGAAGAGTGCTTAACCTGTAGTTCACTGAAAGATTTATTACATTAATGGTGCATTGTGCATTTTGAGGTGGTGAGAGCTGTGGTTTTCAGAGATTTATAGGAATGTCGTCATATAGCTTTTGCATTAATCAAATGTGTTGTGCATTTATGGATTTATAGCAGATTTATTTTTACTTTTTAAGTGACTTTTTCATTCCTTTTCCATCGTGGTAAAAGCCTGGGACAGGTGCTGTTTTACGCTCACATGCTTTGATGGCAGTGTTCACCATTTTAAAGTGTCTCCAAGAAATGATCCAGAAATGATGAGAAAGGTTGAGATGGGTTTTATTTTACTGTGTTGGTCATATGTCTATGAGTGTGCGTGCATGTCCAGCAACATGCAGAACTGACAACTGTATATAGCTATTGTGATCCAAAGAACGTATGATACCTGCCTGACGTTGACGTCTGTCTGCTGTAGAAATGGCTAGATGCCCTGGAGGAGCATGCCGCCTATAGCACACAACATTGCTCCCAAGACCCAGGCAGGGTGGAGGGACAAGAACAGGATGTGATGTCATTTAGTCATCTGACAGAATGTCTGCAGGTGAGCAGCTCCTCAACTGCAGGCACAAAAGGGGCAGTAAAGAGTTCAACACTTGAACTCAGTGCAATGAAATATTCTAGCCTGGGGCTCCTGAGCAGCGAATCCTTTTGAGGCACTTTGAAAGTGTATGGTTGTGTGTTACACTCAAAATCGGATGGCTCCTTTGCTGTAACCAGCATTACCCAGGGAATGATAGGTTCTGTTGTATGCTGGTTCTGCAAAAATTCACAAAATTGGTATGCACAATCCTGGCATCAGGGCTGTTGTGGGAACATTCTTATCTAAATTTTGCAAGTCATACTTTCTATCGCCATCTGAACAATTTCGTATCAGCAAAATGCTTATGCCTGATGTGTGGATGTGCTTGAGTTAAGTTCCACACGTGTGTTTATATTTGTTAGGGCATGTGTGATTGACTTACCTCAATCTGCCCCATTATTCACTGGCTCAAAGCTGCTGGCCACAACTTTGGAGAAAACAGCGAGAGAGAGAGATTTTTTTTTTCATCATAAACACCCTCTCGTACTGATCTTTCTCTCCCTTATGGAGTCCCTCCCTCTAAACTCAAACACGAGTTCATTTTAAAAGCCATGTAGCCTACAGAAACGCGCAAGGAGCTCCATTTTATCTAAGTGTGAAGTAGGAAACACTGGTAATAACATTAAGTATTTTGCCACATGTAACTTACATTCATGTGACGCCATGTAGAAGTCATTATGCATGTGCTTGCTATCGAAAGGTGAGAGAAACAAGGCTGTATTTCTTTCAAGCAAGTCAGGGAACTATCGTTTAGTTATCGAACCTAGTAACTAACTGTACACATTACAAAAGCTACCAAGCGATGAATAAGATTTTTGTTTTTACATAAGACTACAGCCTACTGGATGAAAGTCTTGACTTCGGTGATCACTTCCAGTTCAAAACACAGGACAAGGGAAGCAGACAGGCTGCAAAAGTCAAGCTACTTTGCATCCTTGTACACTGAAGTCTGCCTCTCAGCTGTCAACTATCTAGTTATTTATCTGGATTTATGTTGACACTTATTTTGGCAGCCCCATTGGGCTAGGCTACACAAAACTATGGCGCTACCTGAGGCTACCAAAGATGTAGGCATGGGTTACAAGATTGACAATTTCGAAGCATTACATGCCATTGACTACTCTGTTACAGATGGATTGCGCTAAGATTATTAACTTCATAAACAAAGTTGTTTTTCCCTGTGTTTGTCTGTTTGTCTGTCTGTTAACAGGGTAACTCAAAAAGTTATAAACAGATTGGCACGAAATTTGGTAGGATGGTAGATGATAGTCCAAGGATGAGTTGATTATATTTTGGAAGTGATCCGGAACATACTCTGGATTCTAGACTGGACGAAGTTAAAATATACCTGAATAGAATGATTGTCCCTTATGTAATGAACAGATTTTTATAATTTCAGCATTAAATTGAATTTACTCTAACATAGAATTGATTATAGTTCTTGGTGGTCTGGATAGTATTCTTGTAGATCCAGAACCAATAATATTGACAGGGCATGCCGGAGGTATGCGCTGTACTGAGTGCCCTTTTACTGCACTGTTCGCGAAAAGATGGAAGATTAACCAGTTAGCTAACAGTATTGTTTCGATATCCTATCGGGTTAGTAACTATGGCTATCTAGGTTTTCACCAAGAGGGGAGGGGATCTGCTTACAGTGACAGATTTTTGACAGAATGTGTCTTCCTCTATGGGCGATAGTACCGCACAATATTACCATTTATATTAGGACTACCAAAATATATACGAGTTCAAGCATAAATTAATTGAGAAAAAATTAGCAAAAAATTAAACATACGTTCCTCTAAGTTCATTACGTCGAGACATCTTGAAAGACCAAACAAAGCTTCAAAGACTTAGAAAACTGGGTTGGCGTGTGAAATAGCAAGTGGAATGTGAGAACTAATGTAAAGATTCGAGCAGTGAAAGACGAAGTGACTCCATGTCAGTGATTCTGCTTCATAAGTCCTAAATGAGTGAAAAACACTTATCACAGAATATACATGCAAAACATATCCCAATTTTCTTGACACAAAATATCATAACACAGAATCCCCAAGTAGCCTACTGGAAAAGTATCGGTCGGACATTTTATAACATTGTGCATTTGACGGTACTGGTTTATGTCAGAGATGCAAATGTAAGAGGGCCGTCTCGAAGTGAAATAATAAATTTAAGCTTGCTGTACAACCATTAATATTTAGGATTGTTCTCGCCGTAATTATACGTTTCTGGGGTTCGTAATTTGGGCTTTTTTTCCGTTCAGCTTTTTTCATCGCCGGTGTCCAGTGTTTACCAGGCTAGTATCTGACCCTCTAAAGCTACATAACATTACAATACATGTAGCTATTGAGCTGCATGGTGTACTTACACAAGGTTAGAATCATACAGACAACAGACGGTGAGCCTTGCACCGGACTACATAAGATAATATGTATACATGAGCTGCTCAGCCGACCGTGACGACCAGTCCCTAAGCAGTTACTACCGTCTTTCTCACTTTATCCTCACAGCCTTGTAACTAGTTAGATGTCCGTCTTTTCACAAACAGAACTGTAGTTACAACTGGTGCTCAGTCACTGTAAATAAATGTGCAGACCAGTGTGACAGTGCTAATGTCGAAGAATTCTAACAAGCTTCATATTAACACAATGCCAGCAGATCTTCCAAACACTTACGCCCGATTTATGTGAGTTGCAGTTATTACAACCAAACTCCACCTCTTTACTGGTCAACTGCTTTTTTTGCTAGTCCCTTTAGTCATTTTTTTTCTGCTAGTAATGTTGGCTACAACAGTTATGCAGTTGTTGACAATGGAAGAACTGGAAGTGTACACAGAGTTCGAATTTCTGGATTTTCACTGTCCAGGTCCACTATTCAAAGATCCAGATTTACTCTCAGACCACCTCAAATACTGATAGCTGAAAGGGTATTTTCACACTTTTACCAAATAACACACAAAAAGTTACCAACAGTTGCTTTTAGCTGCTCCAGGAACCAGGTGTGGCAGTTGATGGGTCCTGTCATGAGAATACCTCCTAATAAGTCTGTGCCCTGGCTACCTTGCCAACGAGCCTGCGTTAGACTATTACCCAGGAGTCTGGAGGTTCAAGTCCCCGCCCGGGCCTTCCTTCGGCCTGCTACATTCTGGCGTAATCGGCAGGATCTGGGGGATCCGAATGGATGGCAGCATGCGTAAGGCATGGAGCGTGAGGACACGCTCCCGAAAGAGGGGGAGAGATGTGACAGTTGATGGGTCCTGTCATGAGAATGCCTCCTAATAAGTCTGTGCCCTGGCTACCTTGCCAACGAGCCTGGCTCTTTGGCGACGTGGTCAGTGCGTTAGACTATTACCCGGGAGTCTGGAGGTTCAAGTCCCCGCCGGGCCTTCCTTCGGCCTGCTACACAGGCATAGACAATATTGGTTAAGACCAAGTAAGAAAGAATGCATGGAGGAAAGGGGCTGAACAGCGTGTGCATAAGAATTGATTGACACTGCGTTAACTCTTCCTGGCTCTGATTGGTTAATTTTGCTGAGCTGTGGTTTTTTTTTCTTTTTTTTTTTTTTTAAAAACAGATTACCTGTCTCATGTACTACCATCAGTATAGAGTGACAGTTCCAACAAATATGAAAGTTATTTTTATTAGTTACCTACCTTTAATGCTTTGTCCATTTTTCTCCCACTAGTTCACTAGACCTGGCACTTGCACATACGCTTGTGTGTTTCAATGTGTTAATTTTTAACAACCTTCTGTTCATCTCTTCCCTCAGATTGCTGAAGCCAGTCAGCAGAAGCTGGAGGCCCAGGTGTCCACTTTGCTCTCCATGGCTAAGAACAGCGAGGCAGAGAGTATGAGCTTCCTCCTCCTTTTCCTGAATTGTCAATGGGATTGCAGTTGTCCGCCTGCTATCTTTAAAAGACCAATATTATACGGAATTATTTTTCCCCAATTCAGTTCATCTGTACAGCTATCTCCAAAGCATATAAAAACCCACAAAAGATTGACTTTGAGGACTCCCCAGTTTAGCCATTGGATCCCTCTTTAGCATTTGAAACACACAGTTTGAAATTCCTGCCATTTTCTGCATCACAAACAGAACTTCTCTGTATAGTTCACACCCAGCAGTTTGCCAGTTTGCTGTGCCCTGCTCCCTTCCTGTCTTGCATGACCATTCTCTCCGCCTTCACCTTTGTAGCACTAAGGTTGTAATGTTAGGCGTTTAACAGCAGCATTCTGGTTGAAGTTGCGTGTGTGTTTTTTTCTAAAATGTTAAGCCTTCTTATTGGACAAGCAAGAATATATTTGCTAACTTGCCAAAACAAATGGAGAATGTGGTAGCTTTAAATATGGTGCTATAATGTGATTAAGATGTGAGCTACACCTGTGGTTTGAATAACTTGCGAGCACCTTAGCTGTTACATTGTGGCGCCTGTTTATCATCATGTGAAGTATGTTGTGCCCATAAAAATCCCACTATAGCACACTGGGGCACAACGGTATGTCTGTCTTTACCTGCAGGTCTGTCCGCTCCTATTCTCCTCAAGGTCAGGGAGGTGAGGGACCTCTCCAGTGATGCCTGCGACTCCCTGCACACCTGCTTGGGACTCCTCTCACACCAGCAGGAGGTGCGTCTCCTGCCTTTCTTACATCGCCACGGTGCAAATATTGGAGCGTGATAATTACTTCAGGATCATTGCCCATAATCGCTGGACTGGCTCCCTGAAGGGCCACTCAGCTCAAGTATCTGCTCCTCGTTACTCAAATTTTATTTGCAGAAACCTCCTAAACCATGCGTGGAGCTTTCCGGTTTTGGGATATCAGTTTATGAGCAGGTTTTTGTTTCTAAATTGTTCCAGGCTGGATGAGCTAATTGGCTGTGCAATCAAGTGTTTTCAAAATCTCTCAGTAGGGCACACGAGCCAGATCGATATTTGTTTTTAGCGCACGCGATGTAACTAATTTTAATGTGGGACATGATAAATACCTGGATCTAGCTGGTGTGCCTCCCAGAGAGATTTTAGAATGGCTGGTATGCACCGACTATATGTTGATTCAGTTGCTGTTACATTTCCTGTTGGGGACGGGAAATGACTCCATGACACTCACTATGCACAATCCAAGAAATATCTCTAAACTGCCACAAGTGTTTGGGATAATAAAGTAACTGACGCCAGAAGTTTGCAGAGAAATGCAAATGGATGCATCCTTGTTTGCCACTTCTGCTATGCGTAAATTGTAAAGTCCTTGCTCTTGTTCTAGAAAGCCCACATGGTCTGTTGGCTTTCACTGATGGTCAACACAAAGCTGCCAGTTGCACTGTTGACTCGCCTCACCTGGTTCCAGCTTTCCAGATCTCCACTTTAATGTTATCAGAGGAAGGACGCAATTTAAAAGCGTAAATTATGATGGAGTGTAGATGGCTCACTGAGCATTAGATGGTAGAAATCTCAAACAATGTCTGGATCTCTGCATTTCAGAGCACAGTTGCTTTGTTATTGTCAGAATAGTATATACTGCATACTATATTTCTTCATACTGTATTTGATATTTATAAGTTATAAAATAATGACTTGTGCCGTGCCTTGCTTGAAGTGGCTCGAGGAGCGTGTTTCAGTGCGAGTCACGTTTAGATCTGAATCCCATCAGCACAGAGCTGTAGACCTAATTTTTGCTGTCTACCAGAGACATGTGACAGCGCTGACAGCTTCGAGAGAAACCTACAGTCAGTCAGGCTTTTTGCTTTACTCTATCACAGCAGAGTGTACACACACATGCACCCAATAAGCAGAGTTTAATGGTTTTGTGTTCTGGACAAACTATTCTGTATTTGCTCCCACCTCGCAAAATGGCAGAAGAGCCTTTTCAAATGTTGATGTTTTGTGAGCACACTCCAGATACTTAACAAAATTAATCCTCCCATGAGACTGGAAGGCTTCCTTGTGTATCACTAGCATTCGCTCATGTTGTTTCTGTAAGACTGATATTCACAAGCGTGTTTGTGGAGGTGGCTTTGGCCCGCCACAAAAGGTGTAAAGGTAGTGGGTGGCTCTGTATGCGGTTCTGGCTGCTATTGAGAAGGCTATTAGTCCACCCCCCTCCTGTGAATACACCTGTCCTCTACCCGGCCCTGCGCCCTTGGGAAGGAGGGAGGGAGGAGGGTAGGAGAGAGGGAGAGAGCTGGAGAGGGAGGGAGGAGAGCAGAGAGAGAGAGGGAGAAGGGGAGACCAGTAATTACTGGTGTGGCAGCAGAAGGTGTAAGAATCCTGCTTTGTGCTGAGGTGAGCAATCAGCGTGGAAACCTCACACTTACATGCATGTACTCGCTTGCATGCGCGCGCACACGCACACACACACACACACACACACACACACACGCACGCACGCACGCACGCACGCACACGCACTTACTCATGCTGAAAGGAAGCAGCGCTCACCGGAGAACAGGAACAGACAGCGCATGCACAAGCGTACCTCATCCTCTGAGCCGGGGGACAGCAAAGAACTGTTATCGCTGCCAACAACCAGCAACCCAAGCAGGTACTGCCCCATCTATAGCTAGCCTTTTCTTCCTCTTCGCTCACTTTCCAAACTGACTGCTGTCGTTTCTTGCTCACGTTCAGCTGGACTCTCTTAACCATCTTCGCTCAGTTTAGCATGCCTTGTGCCGTCTCGCGTATTGAATTTCTATTTTTATCCTGGGTTGTCCTTATTTTGGCTGTGTAGGTGAATGGAGTGGCGTCCATTGAATTTGTGCCATGTTTGCTGTGCAGTTACTGGATGCAATCTCAAACTGTCATTTATAAATTGCTTTAAAAATGCAGTTTTGCTAAAGGAATCACTGAATGTTGAAGTGTGACAGCTGTTTGTGGAACAGATGCAGCAGGATGGGTCTTGTGTAACTTTATCCATTATGTGCAATGTACCCGGACAGGTTCAGGTTAGTGTGCGCTCGGCGGGGATGATGTTATGGTTTCTACAGAGTTCCCTAAGGGGTTATTTGAACAGGTAAAGGACGATTTGCTTTACAGAACTGCTCTCCACGAATAAAGTGCCGTGCAAAGAACAGCCCATATTTGCTCTACACGCGGACCTGTGTTTTTGTGTGTTTGTGTGTGTGTGTGTGTGTGTGAGAGAGAGAGAGTGAGTGAGTGAGCGCTGTCACGCGATCAGCTCTAATAATGGTTCAGCAGGTCCAGAGGCTAATAATACAGCGATTTCCGCAAAGTGCACACCAAAAATGAACAAAAATCTTAAAAATTACAATTCGAATTAAGGGTATTAAGAATTCTGCCAAAGCGAAACAAACATGTACCATTCAGGGCTTTTTATTTTATTTGTTTGTGTGTTCTGTGCTGTGTAAGGGGTTTGTCCTGTCTGTAAGAGGCTGCTAGTTTATGCCTATCAGTTCTTTGGTGAACCAAATTGATTCAAGTGGGCAAACACCAGTGTCTGATTTTGATTGTGCTTCCTGGTTAAGCCTTGTTGGACATGTTTACATTTGACTTAACCAGACTCTGTACATTACGCTGTTTGGCTTGCAACACAGCTGATTGCTTATGTTTTTCAGTGCTTCCACATATTTTATGGGCTTGTCTTTATCTCTATTATATGCCGACCATATTAACACAATATTTCCCATACACATCAATAAGTACAAGCTGTACTTTCTCTTGTTTAGTTAATTTTCTGTTCAAACTTTAGATATTTATTTTTTTTTAGCCATAGCAGCCAAATTTTAGCCAAGAGAACAGGATGGTGAAAGTTCAGGAACTGGCTGACTATGATAGACATAATCCTATTATGATATTATCTAGTGCTCAACAGGATACGCATACTATCCGTCTTAATCGTGTACAAAGACAAAACCATCTCCTGCACTGCCACAGAATGGGTTCTTCGCCAAGCAATACTTACTTTTGTAACAAATTATTAGATTGGTTGAAAGAACACTTACATTCAGTCCTCATTCTTGGTGATTTCACATACCGTATGATACTGGGGGAAACGTCTGTTGTACACTAAAGTTATTGAAGACAAGTGTCTAATTTGTGATTGTAAAATAATAAACGGGAAATATAAAAACAGATGTACAGGAAATTGATGTTTATATCACCTTATGCTCCAGCAGTTGAGGGTGGGAAAGTGCATAGAGCCGGCGGTTGTGATTTGCATCGCTGAAGTAAGCATACGGAGGTGACCTAGATAAAGTGGCTGTATATTGGCTGAGCAGAGTCCTTGAGGATTGATGGGCGAATTCAGCGACTGTCGGCGGGATATAGCGGTAAGACGAGAACAACTGAAGAAGCAGTGACTCATGCCCAGGGCCTATAGCTCCCCATTAATCTGCTGCAGCTGACCGAATGGGTTAGAGCCCATAGCGGTTGGCTGGATATCCAGCCAACAAGGTGTGATTGACAGCATTATGGTAATCCGCCCATCCAGTCCGCCTTCTGCGATGACAGATTTCTTTCCCTCCTTATTCAGCCGTATGCCACATGCAACCGCTTGCCGCTCTCCCGAGTCGAGGAACAAAAGAGACCAGCTCATTCATAACATCATTACTGCAGCTTTCTGCTCGCTGCCTATGGCCAGCGGAACAGTTGATGCTCGGCAAGCGTAATTTGCCCGAGGTGTAAAAGTAATGGCGCATGATTCATCAGTCACTTACGGGACTATAGCTGCTGTTACGTAAGAGGTGCTGATTGCATTTGTATAATGACATCCAAATTAAAGATATGTTTACTGGCAGAATTCATCATGAACTTGAAAGACTGATTCGCAGAATTATTTTCCTCTTTTGAATAACTGAGAGCACAGTCAATTTCAGTCCAGTTTCCACAGCTCCTTAATTCTGTGTGACATTTGGTTAAACATGTTACAGCTTGAGATATTTTTTTCTAGTATGATGGTTTAATTGTGTTCACCTTCCCTAGGTGTTTTGTCACTGTCTGAAGGTAGTGGGTCAGCCTCCCTTATTGTTCTTATCCAGACGCCATGAAAATGTTTTCGGAAACCGCACGCCAGAACCAGTCGTATTGTACAAAATTTTGCTCGTACCCGATGTTTGCTGATTTGCATGGAATGAGTTTATTAAGTAGTTATCAGTGTTGGCTCTGTGGTTAGCACTGCCTCATAACAAGGAGGTTCCAGGTTCGAATCCTAGTTGGCCAGGGCTTCCCTGCATGGAGTTTGCATGTTCTCCCTGCATTCTCATGGGTTTGCTCTAATGTGCCATGTCACAAAGATCAAATCATTGTCATGTTCAAGAAACCAGTTTTAGTTCACTGTACTCAAATAGCCTCCACAGTCACTAGATCTCAATCCAATAGAGCAGTTTTGGGATGTGGTGGAACGGGAGATTTGCATCGATGTGCATCTGACAAATCTGCAGCTACTGCATGATGCCATCATGTCAATATGGACCAAAAATCTCTGAGGAATGTTTCCAGCACCCTGTTGAATCTATGCCATGAAGAACTGAGGCTATTCTGAGGGCAAAAGGGGGTCCAACCCAGTACAAGCAAGAAGTACCTAATTAAGTGGCCAGTGAGAGTATTTGGATGCCCTTGGCCCATGACCGCCATGTTCCTGAATTTGGTAGATTTCAGACTGGTGCTGGAAGACCAACCTAGGGAAGACATTTGATTTTGATTGTTGCGACTTTTCATTTGACTTACTCCAGTCTCTAGGCCATTTATATCGAGCAGTATTTAGGGTAGTATTTACCCTAAGAGCAGGCAGTCTGACCTCTCCTGCAATTACAATGTGAAATTTTATTTCAACCAAGTGAGAGTCATGTCTCAAAGGCTTACCTTAGCAACAAAAAATGTAATACTTGCAGCAGTGGAGGAGTGCCCGCTGTGGTGTGTGAAGGTCCTGGGAGTGTGAAATGCCCTCAGCACATTTTGCTACATGGGACACTGGGACAGACATTTCTGAAGGAAGTGAATGAATGAATGAATGAATGAATGAATCTTTATTGTCACTGAATGAGATGTACAAGGAAACTCTGTCTGTACAAAGTAGATTTTTTTTTTTTTAGCAAGAGAAGTCAAACAATTAAAAGGCACGCACCAAAGAAAAATACAAGACATCAAAAAAATTTAGAGCAGCAGCAAAAAAAAAAAAGGGTCAGTGCAACTTAAAATAATGATAACAAGTGGTGCCAGGCACAACGAACCCCGCCCCTCGCACATACTTTCACCTACTTGTAGGAAATTCAATCAGGAACTATTCTGGGTCAGTGGCAATCCCTATACCGAATTTGGGGTGAATCTGGCCATTCGTTTTTTAACACTCTAGCGGCAAAACTAACAAACACACCAAACTGAAAACAATACCCCTTGCCCTCACCCTTCGGGGGGGTAATAAATAATAATTGCAGCAGCCTTATTGTGTGTGCGTGTGTGTGTGTGTGTATAACACTGTCTGTCATGGTGGAAGAGGGGCAATGGAGGCCACAGCTCTGGGACAGAAGCTGTTTCTCAGGGTGTATTCACACTTGGCTCGTTTGTAGCAATTATTTCGACACAAGGAGTGTTTTCCCCCAGAGATCGGTTCGTTTGGGCTGGTGTGAACACAGCAAACGCACTCTGATGCGGAACAAACAAGCGGGCCGAGATCGCCAGAAAAGGGTGGTCTCGGCTTGCTTCCACTCGAACCCTGGAGCGGTTTGCAGTGAGAGCACAATCGTCTCAGCAACCGGCACAACTGACTCAGAGCCCATCTTCATTGGCGATTTCTTGAGGCGGCACGTCTTAACAGATGCATGAGGGCATTATTTTTCAGTCTCTGTCTGGATTCCCCATAGAACTGGGTATGATGTTCAATTATCAAACACTGGTACCGTAACCCATTAATGACCATAGTGGAAATTTTGAATTTCCTTTACAGGACTGAAAGTACTAGCTGAGCATAGCACAAATCTGTTGGAATTTTTCAAATCGGTCAAAGTATGTGGCTACAGCACCCATTTTCCTTAAAGTACTATTTTTAGTAGTTGGTCAAATATGATAGCGGTTTTTTTTCAGTTTTCAGGAAAACAGTTCTAGATGAACAGGTTAGGAATGTCGGATCATCACAAAACTTTACACACACTTTGCACCCACTCCTATGGTGCATTTTCGGAAGAAACAAATACCATATGTTACTTCCTCTTGGCTCAGTATTACATCTTCTCAGCCCTGACACACATTTTCCATTGTATTCCTATGGGAGTTTCAATAGGAGTAAAAATGCATTATCAAAAGGGAGTTAAACTCTTTATGTCTTCCCCTCCTTTCACTATCACCCTCCCCACACACACGCACTCACACCCCTGCCCCCCCCCCCACACACACACACTCTTCAGAGAGTATTAAAGAATCAATCAATTCTACTTTATTAACACCTGAAGACTCATTACAAAATCTAAGTTGTATGCAACAGCATCTTAAAATTACTAATGTAGAATGTACAACCCCAATTCTGAAATAGTTGGGACGAAGTATAAATTGTGAATAAAATCCAAATGCAATGACTTTCAGATCACATGAGCCAATGTTATTTACAATAGAACATAGATAACATTTAAAAGTTGAAACTGAGACATTTTACATTTTTATCCACAAAATGAGCTTATTTCAAATTTTATGGCTGCAACAGGTCTCAAAAAAGTTGGGACACAGGCAAAAAAGGCCTGAAAAAGCAATTAATATATAAGAAAACCAGCTGAAAGAACATTAGCAAATAATTACATTAACTGGCATCAGATGTCTAACATGATTGGCTATAAAAGGGATGTCTTAGTGAGGCTGAGTCTCTCAGAAGTAAAGATGGCCAGAGGCTCTCCAACCCATGAAGGGTTGCGTAAAAAAAATTGTGGAATACTTTAAAAACAATGTTCCTCAACATCAAATTGCAAACGCTTGAAGGTCTCATCATCAACAGTGCATAACATCATCAAAAGATTCAGAGAAACTGGAAAAATCTCTGTGCGTAAGGGACAAGGCCGAAGACCTTTACTGGATGTCCGTGATCTTTGGGCCCTCAGACGCCACTGCATCACTCACCGGCATGATTCTGTTATTGACATTACTAAATGGGCCCAGGAATACTTCAAGAAACCACTGTCTGTAAACACAGTCCGCCGTGGCATCCACAGATGCCACCTAAAACTCTATCTTGCAAAAAGGAAGCCATTGTTGAGCATGATCCAGAAATGCCACCATGTTCTGTGGGCCAAGGCTCATTTAAAATGGACTGTAGCAAAGTGGAAAAGTGTCCTGTGGTCAGACGAGTCCAAATTTGGCATTCTTGTGGGAAATCATGGGCGTCGTGTCCTCTGGCCTAAAGAGGAGAAAGACCACCCCTCCTGTTATCAGCGTTCATTTCAAAAGCCAGCATCTCTGATGGTATGGGGATGCATTAGTGCATATGGTGTGGGACTCTTGCATGTTTTAAAAAGCACCATGAATGCTGAAAGGTATATAAAGGTTTTAGAGCAACATATGCTCCCCTCCAGACGACATCTATTCCAGGGAAGGCCTTGTGTATTTCTGTAGGACAATGCAAAACCACATACTGCAGCTATTACAACAGCATGGCTTCGTAGTAGATGAGTCCGTGTGCTGAACTGGCCTGCCTGCAGTCCTGATCTTTCACCGATTGAGAACATTTGGCGCATAATTAAACGAAAAGTCCGTCAAAGGAGACCCAAAACTCTCCAGCAGCTGGAAGCCTGTATTAAATAAGAGTGGGATCAAATTCCAATGGCTAAACTCAAGAAACTTGTCTCCTCAATGCCCAGACACCTCCGCTCTGTGTTAAAAAGAAGAGGGGATGCTACACCATGGTAAACAGGCCCCTGTCCCAACTTTTTTGAGACCTGTAGCAGCCATCAAATTTGAAATGAGCTCATTTTGTGGATAAAATTGTAAAATTTCTCAGTTGCAACATTGGCTATGTTATCTCTGTTCTATTGTGAATAAAATACTGGCTGGTGTGATTTGAAAGTCATTGCGTCTTGATTTTATTCACAATTTACACTTTGTCCCAACTATTTCAGAATTGGGGTTATAGTTTATACACGTACATGAGCGAGAGAGAGAGAGATCATTAGTTCACTTGAATGCATTTGTTTGTAAACCTCAGTGAAATGCTTGAAATCAATGGTCATGGAGACATCTCTCCCATCATGCCACCCCTCAAAACAGCAAATCAAACCTTTTCCCAATTGATTCTTACTTGTCTGTGGGCGGAACAAAAATGCCTTAAATCTTTTGACCATGCCATAACCGGAACTTATATTTCCAAGGCATTTTATTGGAAATTTGAAAAAATCCGCTATCATATTTGACCAACAACTAAAAATAGTACCTTAACTTAAAGGGCTGTATCTCAGGATCCGTACAGAGTTGAATCAAATGCTTGGTATCGTTGGATTCAGGAGAAGTTGTGCTTTAAGTGAATTTATAACACTTTAGTGTACATCTGATACATAACTTGTCAAATGACTGTTGAACTTATGTTTGTGTTATTTTGAGTTTTTTCCAAAAAAGTTTGACCCCTAAATATGATAAGATAAATATGTTCTATCACAATTTTGAAATTGGTTAAGTGTAGCCACTTACCCCAAGATGCCCCACACCAAAAAGCAAGTTCCTATCTCATTCAGATCTCAAACTGTGGGGTTTTTCCTTAAGGTACTATTTTTAGTTGTTGGTCATTAATGGGTTAACCAGAGAAATACCAAAAAAAAAAACAAACTATCCACAGCACTGCTGATATTCCATGGTTGTTGTTTGGGTTGTTTTTGTTTCCCGGGGAAAGAAGAAGAAACGCCCCTTCCTTTCTGGGTAAGATTTCTGACCAATGAGAGAACAGTTTGTTCGCGCATGGCATTTGTTTACAACTTTGGACCGGTAGAGACTTTTGCCGTGTGAACACAAACGAGCCAAAGGACAAATGCAACAATTGTATCATTTTTGCCCCTGATTCGGAACAAAGCAAGCGAGCCATATGTGTGAATACACCCTCAGTCTAGTCATTTTGGATTTGATTGTCCTGAACCTTCTGCCAGATGGTAACAGTTCAAATATGCAGTGGCTGGGGCATGTGCAGTCTTTGAGGATATTGAGGGCTTTCCTTTTGAGTTTGTTGGTGTTGACAGTGTCCAGTCCAAGGAGCTCCAATATGATGATGCTTGTGTACTTGCGTCAAAGTGACTGTATCATGCAGTCCCAAGGGAAAAAAAGACCCATTTCAGCCTCTCATTGTGAGCAAAGATCTCTTGGTCAAACCCCCAGCAACTCTCATGTCCTGACCAGGGGAGACGCCTGACATCTTGACTGATTGCAAGACATTGTAGCATTAATCTTGGAGACAATGCTGTTTAACCTGCAGGAAAGGGTGCATTGCATATATCCCATGTCTAATGAGACCATAATAAGAGCCTTCGTGCTGTTGATGAAAAGTACCTTGTCAGTTGGGGAAGAAGCCTGGTGCTGCATGCCTCCAAGTAATGAAGCCATTGTAATTGAAAATATTAAAACTGCTGCTCTGATAGATTTCAATAACAGCTGGCCAATGAGTAAGAGCTCTCAGTGATGTTTTCCACTGCTTGGCCAAAAAAGTCACCATTTGTATTTAGATTAGCAAATACTTAAGAGCCTTTGGATGAATCACTATCACAGAGATTAATATGTTTCAGCTAGCAACAATTTTATTTACCCTGACTGATGCAGTGAGTAAACTTATCTTTTCTTAAACAACTGTCATAGAAAAGATGTTGCTGTGTTTCCAGAGGGGCAAATTATAAGCCTGCATCAGGCAAAGAAAACAACTAAGGAGACTGCTGAAATCACTGGAATGGGATGAAGAACTGTCCATCACATTATTAAAACCTGGAAAGGTAGTGGTGAGCCGTCAAATTCGCAGAAGACACAGGTCAGAGAAAAATCGTGAATGATCGTGATCAGAGATCACTTAAAGGCTTTGTGAAGTCTCATTGTAAATCGACAGAAGAACTCATGGCTATGATGAAGTGTGAAAGCAAGAGCATTGTGACAAACGCTTGCGAGATTGGGACAACATACATTGGGCACCAAAATGACCAGCACCCCTGACTGGCAATACACAAACAATAGAAAAAATATATATAAACAATATCATTATAGAGAAAGAGAGACATACCAGCATGTGTGAAATACTTTAATGTTTTGATGGAAACAACCAAAATCATAATCATTTCATTCAAATTAAATTTGAACAAAATCAAAGTTTCATAACAACTGGCACCCTTCATTCAGTACTTTGCGCAGCCACTTCTGGCGAGGATAACGGCATGAAGTCTTTTACTGTAATTTTTGACAAGGTTAAGGCGCACATTTGGGGGGATTTTGGGCCATTCCTCTGAGCAAATCCTTTCAAGATCTTTCACACTCTTGGGTTTGCTTTTATCAACTGCCCCCTTCAACTCAGCAGATTTTCAACTGGATTGAAATCTGGCGACTGAGATGGCCATTTCAGAGAATTGATTTTCTTGTCACAGAACCATTGTTTTGTAGATCTTGAGGTATGCTTTAGGTCATTTCTTGTTGGAAAGTCCACCTACAGACAAGTCCCCAGCTTCTGGCGGAGGCAACCAGATTGTCAGCCAAAATACCCTGATACTTGGTGGAATTCATTATGCCATTAATCTTAACCAGTGCCCCTGGACCTCTGGAATTAAAAGAGCCACAAAACATGACTGACCCTCCATAATACTTCACCATGGGTATGAGGTGCTTCTCCTTGCTTGCATCTCTGTTTCAATGCCAAACATGCTGTATCTGACTGGAGCGCTTTAAATTATGACCGCAATGAACTCCAAGTGCTGTCTTCTGGTCGGAAAAGGCTTTCTTCTGGCAACCGTTGGAAAGAGCTTGTGGATGTGGAGGTGGTGCCTGATGATGCTTTTTACCATGCAGCCCTGAAAGAGGCGATGGGGTATTGTCATCATGCATGGCGTCCGTCTGTCTGTCCGCCCACATTTGATTCTGTGCGATAACCACTGAAAAACGCCATCACCGATCATCACGATTTTTGGTGAGGACATCGGGGTGCAGTTACTACACAAGCCTATCGATTCCGGCCGTGATCCGACATCAAATATGGCTGCCACAGCCGCCATCTTGAATTTCCATTCCGTGCGATAACTGAAAAACGCCATCACCGATCATCATCATTTTTTGGTGAGGACATCGGGGTACAGTTACTACACAAGCCCATCTTTTTCGGTCGCAATCCGAAATCAAATATGGCTGCCACAGCCGCCATCTTGAATTTCCATTCCACATGATAACTCAAAAACGCCTCTGTCAATCAAAGCCATTTTTGCTGTGTTGCTTGTTGTTGTGTACCTACAGCAGCCTATCCATTTTCATGGCGCTTGGATGTTCAGTATGGCTACCTCAGCCGCCATCTTGTATTTTGTATTCCGTAGGATAACTTGCAAAGGCCTTCGTCAATTTGCATTCATTCCAAATAATCCAGGGGCTGAGGGGTAACGCCCGCTTTGCAACCTGGTGACCCCAAGGCCTGCAATTCTTTCACAGTGATTCTTAGGGATTTAGTTTGTTCTTTCACCATCATCCTCCGTATCCTAGGGGGGAAAATGCAGTTGCGTCCTCTACCCTAGCGGTTTTAAACAGTTCCATATCTTTGGAAGCTTTTTTAAAAAAGTGCTGACAATGCTCAGTGGCATATACAATCATTTGTGAATCTTGTAGCAATTACCAGATTTATGAAGGTCTATGCCCATCTGGCTCTTTTGAACTGACAGTTGTTTTGTTTTCTTAAGTGTGCTGGATGTCAAAGGGATATTGCATGTGTGGTACCTGATTTTTATACCCTAGGGCAGTGGTTCTCGATCTCGGTCCTGGGGCACCCCTGTGTATGCTGGTTTTTGTTCCAACCACAATTGCAATCACTGGATTTTAAAAAGCTGTCAATTTGTCTTAACCAGGTGCATTTATGTTTCGCGCAGTTATTTATCCTATGAAGCCACATTTGAACAAATATCCATACATACCACGAAGAGGAAAAAAATCAATATCCATAATGTGATATATTAGAAACAACCGCATAAAAACAAGGGAAAAAAACTGAGTCCATCAAAGTGAACAATCAGTGGGTTCCTAATTAGTGAAACTGTGGACACATGGCTGTGAAAACTAACTACTTATTAGGCAAGCAAATGATAGTCAAACCTGCTTTGTGTCATGTTAATGTCATTAAGATCAAGCAAATTATTTAGACTGCAAAAAACCAGTCTTCGACAACCTAATTTGGAGCTGACTGATTTTCTCAGCATCTAATTTGATATTAATATGTTGTACCCTGAAAGTTGCTTGCAATATTATGGTAAAATAGACACAATATGCTCAAAGGTCTTTTATTCTTTATGGTACTCATGAGTTTCTCTCCCAAAATGTGGCTCTAGACGGTAAATGACTGCTTTAAACACCAAATGCACCTAATTAGGACAAATTAACAGCTTGCTAAAATTCGGCAATGCAATCGTGGTTGGAACGAAAACCAGCATACACAGGGGTGCCCCAGGACCGAGATTAGGAACCGCTGCCCTCGTGAAACCGGAGGTGATGTAATGGCTCAATATAGTTCCTTGAGACTTAGATAAAGCTGAAATCTTAAAGGGTGCCATTAATTGTGAAACCTTTATTTGTAGGTAATTGGTTTTTGATTTAATCAGTAAATGATTGAATTGGTTACATTGGAAAGTTAATATCGAACAGCATTTCTGAGTCGTTATTTCGAGATTCTCCGTGTGTGTGTGTGTGTTTGTGTGTGTGTGTGTATATATATATATATATATATATATATATATATATATATATACACAGTCGAGCCAAAAATTATTCATACCCCTACCAAATTTTGTTTTTTTTCGAGATATTTTTTGACAAATCAAATTTATTCTTGCACAAATGACACTGTAAGTTGATATAAGGCTGTAAGAAGTACAGTAAACAATTTTTCAAGAAATACAATACTTTTTGGCATTTTATTTGACAGATTTACAAAAAATGCCATGTCCAGAATTATTCATACCCTTTTCTCAGCAATTGATGACAAAGCCTATATTCACGATTACAGCCTCCAAACCCGTCCTGTGGATGATCACAAGGTTTCTACACGTCTGCACGGGGATTTTGGCCCACTCCTCTTTGGCGAACTTCTCCAGGTCCTTAAGTTTTAAGGGTTTCCTTGCCATGACCTTGGTCTTCAGTTCCCTCCACAGATTTTTGATAGGATTGAGGTCGGTTCTCTGGCTTGGCCGCTCCAAAATGTTCACTTTGTTGTCCACTAACAATTTCTTGACAGATTTGGCTGTGTATTTAGGATCATGATCCTGCTGGAAGATCCATTCCTTCCCAAGACCAAGTTTTTCGGCGGATTGCTTAATGTTTTCACTGAGGATCTGGATATACTGGTCCTGTTTCATAATGCCATTCACTTTAACAAGGTGTCCGGGCCCATTAGCTGAAAAGCAACCCCAGAGAATGATACTACCGCCACCTTGTTTGACCGTTGGGACCATGTTTTTCAGGTTGAATGCTTCACCTTTCTTACGCCAAACAAAAGCCCCATCTCTGTGCCTAAACAGCTCCATCTTTGTTTCATCGGTCCATAACATTTTCAGCCAGAAGCTTGTTTCTTCATCCAGGTGAGCTTTTGCAGGCTAGACGAGCTCTTGTATGTCTGGGTTGGAGAAGTGTAGGTGGCGTGAGAAAGGTGTTCAACCTGAAAAACACGGTCCCAACGGTCAAACAAAGTGGCGGGAGTATCATGCTCTTGGGTTGCTTTTCAGCTAATGGGCCCAGAAACCTTGTTAAAGCTAATGGCATCATGAAACAGGACCAGTATATCCAGATCCTCAATGAAAACATTAAGCAATCCGCCGAAAAACTTGGTCTTGGGCAGGAATGGATCTTCCAACAGGATAATTATCCTAAACACTCAGCCAAATCCGTCAAGAAATGGTTAGTGGACAACAAAGTGAACGTTTTGGAGCGGCCAAGCCAAAGCACCGACCTCAATCCTATTGAGAATCTGTGGAGGGAACTGAAGACCAAGGTCATGGCAAGGAAACCCTTAAACCTTAAGGACCTGGAGAAGTTTGCGAAAGAGGAGTGGGCCAAAATCCCCGTGGAGACGTGTAGAAACCTTGTGATCAACCACAGGAAGGGTTTGGAGGCTATAATCGTGAATAAAGGCTTTGCCATCAATTACTGAGAAAAGGGTATGAATAATTCTGGACATGGCATTTTTTGTAAATCTGTCAAATAAAATACCAAAAAAGTATTGTATTTCTTAAAAATTGTTTACTGTGCTTCTTACAGCCTTATGTCAACTTACTGTGTCATTTGTGCAAGAATAAATTTGAGTAGTCAAAAAATATCTCGAAAAAAAACAAAAATTGGTAGGGGTATGAATAATTTTGGGCGCGACTGTATATATGTGTGTGTGTGTGTGTGTGTGTGTGTGTGTGTGTATATATATATATATATATATATATATATATATATATATGGAAAAATTTGTTTTAAAGTATTGCTTGTGCATTGCCAGTCAGGGGGTGCCAGTAATTTTGGAGCCCGCTGTAGCTGCTCGGCAACATGAAAGCCATTTGTTCGTGAGGTTAATCTGGGGAAGAACGACTGCAATTTGCTTGGGAGCATAAAGATTGAACTGTGGAGCAATGTACAGAGGTAATGTGGTCTGATGAGCCCAGATTTACTCTATTCCAGAGCGATGGCCATGTCAGGGTAAGAACAGAAGCCCAAGAAGCATGCACCCCTAGTGCCCACTATACAACACTGCCTCCAGAAGTTTATTATCTGGGGTTGCTTCAATTGGTCAGGTCTAGGCTCAGCAACACTATGCAGCAATAAAATCAAATCGGTAGACTAACTGAATGCACTGAATAACCTGGTTATCCCGTCAATGGATTTGTTAATCCCTGACGGCACAAGCATATTCCAGGATGACAATGCTCAGACTCATCTGGCTAAAATTGTGAAAGAGTGGTTCAGCAAGCATAAATCATTTTCACTTAAGAATTGGCTTCCAGAGTCCTGACCTTTACCACCTGAATGCCTTTTGAGTGTGCTGAAGAAGGCTTGATTGTGTGGTTTCACTCTCCGATCACTAATACAAGATCTTGGCCAACAATTATTAGGAATTTGATTGGAAATAAATGTTGAAATATTGCATAAGATTGTCCAAACAATGCCATGATGAATGCACGGTGCGATCAAAGCCAAAGTCATTCCAACAAAATTTGAGTGCAATTTTTTTGTTCGGCCAGGCAGTGAATACTGCAGTGATGACCTTTGTTTGGGTCACATTCGTAAATTAGCTCTCTCTCAGTGAGCCTAAATCTGCCCAACATGTTGATTATCTCTCTGATTCTGAATTCAAGAAAAAAGGTCCTCAGATTACAATTCACATGAGCTGACTTAGACCTCTTGGCTAATGTTGTCTGACCATGGATCGTGAACGGAGTGCCAGAGAGTCTGAGCTGCCAGCCCTCATTTGGTAACAGGCAGTGACGCTTGCTCGCTTTGTCCTCTTCCTGCAGACAGACGGAAATAGCACTGCTGGAGCATTTCTGGATCATAATGGTAAATGATGCAATGTCAGGGCATGGGCAATGTCAGGTGAAATAGTGCTGCCGCACTTTTGACTATGCAGAAACCAGCTGCAAGTGAGGTCTCTGAGAACAGTTGTTAGTGCTTACTGTCATCATTCTCACATACTGCTATTTCTGTTATTAATTAGCACTTTTATCTGGAGGTGTTTGAATAAATCTCACTGGTTTTTTGTGTGCCAGGGGGTCAGGGCTTGTAAACGGGGACATGCGTAGGCAGGATGTAGTTCATCTCTTCCTGAATGTTCAAAGTTCCCTTTATCTATTCCACGGCTGCTAAAATCACGGTCCTTGAGGGCCGAGTACTGCTGGGTTTCCACTCTGCCTTACCTGGGGGTCAGGTGTGATGACAGTCTGGCCAATCAGTGGAAATAGCCATTCAGTAAATTGCTTTGAAGGTGAGAAATCCAGAGCTGGATATGGATTCAAGGGACAGATTTGGGGAACCCTGATATAATCATGATGAGAATATGCTCTTTGTTTTTATCCCCTCTATATACCCTCTATATACCACGTGCTGGGTTGTCTGACCTCCCTGTCAAATCAGGGAGTCGTTTTAACAGGAAGGCAAAAGCGCCGGGTCACAATACCGTGAAACCCATGAATATCTGTCACGCTGGCGGCAAGAACTTGACAGCTTACGTCACAAAATTCAGAAGCCCTTGCCACGAGCTTGAAGATGCTCTCCTTCATGTGTATGAGACTTGAGCAGTTACGTATGCAAGGCAGTTTTAAATGGTTTGTCATTTCCTTCATACTGCTGGTTCATTGCTGGCACTCAATGATATTGCATTATCCACTCAATGATCATGTTCAGTAATGTTTCCTTGAAAGTGTAGGATTGTTGGGATTTTTCAAAAAGTGAATTGCCTTTCTGGAAAATGCTAGAAAAAGTGGACACATTTTTCCTCCATCTAATCCCTGGACAGTTTTGTCTTTCATAATGCTACCTACAAACTCAATATATTGTATTGATCAGAGTTATTTAGGAGCACCTCGGCAGAAATTGTGTAAGTTCATTATACCAGCAAATCAATATCCTTGGCTCAGTCTCGCCCCCGTGACCTTAAAATAATGTGCTTATAACAGCTGTGGACTGTTCCCAGTGATCTGCTACGGTCAATTTTGAGATTGTGTGGGAGATACTGCGCTTGCTGCGAGAGAAATGCATATTTCATTTTCTGCTGGACTTTGTTGATAATAGATTTGCATGCTGGGTTTATCAGTGGCCTGTAGGATTTTGCAGGACTACATTCTGAGTGCAAGGAAAATATCAGAAAAAAATGGGTTACCATTGTTGGGTTTACGATATAATTGTAAATCACAGCAAATGGAGGGCTGGGATGGTCATTAGGTGAGGGTGTAGGTGGTTCTAAATTAGTACATAGCACATTTCTCTAACATTGTTTGGGTACGCTGTGTTGGGTTCAGTACCTTAAGACATAGGGTATCATCCATTAATACAAACAAAGCTCAAATGAAGTACAAACATGCAGAATATATAAGTGACACAACCACCATCTGTGACATTTGGTAAGCTTATAGAGTAGTTCCATATGAAGTCAGCAAGTGGTCACCAGGTCATCTCAGATTTGTTTCACTTTTGTATATTTTGTAGTGTTCAGGGCCAATATGAAAAATAGCCAAATATTAGGTTCATACTCACAATGTTAGGGTTTCCTCCAGGATTTTTTGAAACTGTGGTGGAGGGCTTCAGCTTGGGTCAAAACTCAGCATTATCAGGTGTGGCCAGTTTTCATTAATCAGCACGTAGGCAATGTAATAATTGAAGTCTAGGAGCTATGGCCCTTCAAAAATGGCGTGAAAACAGACGCACACACCAAAAAGGTGCCCGGCCCCCTTTTTTGACCCCTCTGGAAGGGAAACTATTGAAAGTATGAAGCTAATATTTGGGGTTTTTCATATTGGCCCCGTATCTTCCAAAATAAGAGAAAATGAAGCAAATCTGAGACCATGACCTGGGAAAATTTTTGGAAACAAGTTGATTTCATATGGAATGACTCTATTTAAAGTGGCAATGGAATTTATTTCAATTGTCCTTGAAAGCTGGACTGAGGTGTTAATAATCTTTTATAAAAACTCTGGAGGTTAGGGGAATTTCCTGAATCATAAGTTGAAATACCAGTGATCTTCACATAGGTCTGTCATGCACTGCATGTCTCTGTGTGTGCATATGTTTGGAATGGCAGCCAATGTTTTGGCAACCTTTCTGAGATGCGTACAAAGAGCTCCCAGATGGCTGTGGAGGTGCCATGTGAGATGGCTTATCCCTCAGTTGAAGTGTGAGGTGTCCAAGGTTGGGTGTGTTTTCTTTCTTTGCCCCTGGGGGGGCAGTGTTAGGGATGCACAGAATGATATGCACAAGGGGAGCGTCCCCCAATGCCCATACCTGGACTGCACTGCCAATCGGAGCACAGCTTTACTTCATCTGTTTCGCTATATTCCCTGCTTTTGCTACAGGGCCATAGAAGCGTCCACTGAGGGTGGGTAAACAGTTGTGGAGATCTTGAATTACCATTTGTTCTGAGCGGCGGTCCCTCAGCCAATACTGCTTCACAGACACGATGATCCTTCCTCATGTCATTAAGGCTGTATCCCTTAAAGATTAAGATCCAATTAATTTAGTTCCAAGCTTTTTGTTCTGGTGAGGCTTTCTTGTGGAACACAGACTGCTTCCTCCCATTTTCACAATATACTTTGAACTGCTTATTATATTTCATGGGGTTTTTATCTCAGTTATGCGTCTGAAGTCTAGGAAGCAATGCTGTGGCAAGACAAGCTTGTTGGGCTGAATGAAAGGGTAGTATTTATCAGATCTCAACTAGGCTGGTTCAGTTCCAAGTCAAATGATTGGATCGATGGCTGTGCGTCCCAAGGCTATAGCTATGCATCATTTTTCAGTTTGAGTTTAATGGCAAAAAATGCTGTGTTGTGCACCATTGATCCTGAATATAAAGAAGGAGCAGTTTGTTTTGAGGAACAACCATTCTAGATATAAAAGCAATTCTAAGACGCTGTGCACTATTCAAATGGATGAGATTCAAATTTATATATTGTCAGCAAGCTGACTTGTCCTCATCCTGAATTGGGAGCTTTCATTCAAACTAGCATGGCAGTAGGGTCTAAACCTATGATGCTAAATGTTGGTGTGCATTGCTATGCATGCAAGCAAGCAAATCAGTAAAAATTTAGATTAGCATGTGTGCTGTATCAATTTCCGCAGTAGTTTTAGCCGTAGCACTAACCATTCTGTAGTCCTGGCCCTCACTGAGAATATGACTAATGTAGCCCATTGATGAAATATGAAGATGGACAATCCAACAACCTCCCAAAAGTGCGGCCAAAACATCTTGATCACTTGATCACTATAAGCCCGTCCCCTCCATGCTAGTGGATGGGACATGGGCCACACTGAAGTATGTGTAAAATCATCTTTTTCCAGTAATGGTTTTTGTCATTTTGAATAACAACATAACATAACATAACATAACATAGTTATGTATAGTTATGTAGTAGTTCTTACCATGCTGATATATGTACAAGCATTCATTTTTTTCTGATTAGTTTGATTTTATATAGTTATTTCACGGTATAAGCAGGGGGTCTGAGGTTATGATTGACAGATGTGATTGACAATGAATGACTCTTCAGAAAAACAGTCACCTACAGGCTTATTTCCAAGAATTCTTTGGCGCTAGAATGGGACCGTCGAGAAGAGATGGCTATAACGTTAACATTATGGATGCATAAGTTGCTAGATCCCAGTAAAAGTGAGTACGATCCATGGTGATTTTGAAAGTCCAATGGAGATTGACAGTAGAATTGTCTTTGCTCTGAACATAGCGTCACGTATTTGCAGTGATGCAATGGCTAATAAATACAGCCAGTTTGCTAGCTAGCTAGCTAGCTAGTTTAGCAAGACTTTATAACAGGTCCCTGTAAGTTGGATTGTAACAGAGATTGATGGTAAAAATCTCTTTACTGTGAACGTAGCGCAACGTAGCAAGATTCTATAACAGGTCCCTGTAGTGTTGTAACAGAAATTGATGGTAAAAATCTCTTCACACGGAACATAGTGCAATGTACTGTTAGCAGCAATGTTATGTTCAGTGCAAAGAGATGTCTTACCATCAATTTTAATTGTTAATTTAAGTGACCTTTTACCGAAACTCGCTAACCAACTAGTTAACTGAGATTCAGTAACAGGTCACCTAGTTGGCAAGCTAGCTAGTGAGGTAGTTAGAACTCATGATAAAATGCAGGGAGTTTATTTACCCGCTTACAGTATGTACCTTATTTTGAAGGGATTTAGGGTTGCATGAGCTAGCTTAACCATAGTCAATGTATTAGCCACCGAACTAGTAGGTGGCTAGCAGTCGGCGCGAGTTTGTAGAGGCTGGTAGGAGTACCAGACATCGAGATGGGAGCCAAACAATGTAATGCTAAGGACGAACAAAGTAGCAAATGTATTTAACCTCATATAACTCTACTTGGAAAAGATCCAAACGAGCAAACCCTTGAACAAGCTTTCAGTCATGGCAGAACAGTGCTTTCAAAAGGCCTGACATTTGGTTACCTTTCCTAGCAAAACAATGTAGAATACATTACCCCCGGTCTCCAGTCTAAAACTGAAGAATCCTGTCCACATCAGTTCAGGGATGTGTTTGTGACTGAGTAGGGGAGTGTATGGGAGGGACCTCAATACTGTGGCTCAACCCCCCCTTATCACTGCTGCACAGACTCTGGCTCCAAATGTGCAAGATGGCAGCGTTCGTGTGAAGGATAGTTTGGTTCTATTTCTGTAGAGTTAGGAAGTGGAGACGCATTGTCCATCTTCACATATAGTCTATGATGTAGCCACACACACAGGGGAAGTTCCTCAAAGGACCCTCAGCTGCAGCAGTCAAACTGCTGTATTCACATAGGAACCCAGATAGCAAGCACCTCCGCTCCGGATCTGCCCCGGCTCTGAGCCGGATCAGCTGGAGTCGGCACAGAGCTGGGGCTGATCCGGAGCGGAGGTGCTTGCTATCTGGGAACTTAAAAATGATGGGGAGAACTGGATATTTAGAAACTGTGGACATTTTTCCCAATGTGGCCAATCATAGCCATTTCCACAAACGCGCAACCAGGTTTTCAGATTTTAGCCTAGGAGAACTTGAGGATATTTTCCAAAGTCAAACTTTCTGCAGACGGACCATGGTTGTTCGCCTGTCGGAAAATGTATCTATTCCGGGTCCCAAAGACTTGCCCCTGGCTCAGGTTGCTCTTCACCAGCAACTGATCCCAGCCATCATGTATCGCGTTCCACAGAGAGGAAACCAGACCCGCGGGGAGATTAGAATGACGATGCGTGGACTACCGACTGCTAACCAAATGGCAGCCATGGTCTCCTCCTCTCGGCGAGCACAGACACTTTTAGTGTATACACTGGGGACAGTGCCCAGGCAGCAGTGTGGTGGAGAAACTTGTGTGTCAGCCTTTCCACAAACTGGAAGTTATGGGCTCTACTGAAAATCCCATCTTGAAACAGCCTAAAATGTTCAAGCTGGGTTAAACTGTTTTTGACGTTTTATGCTAGTCACCTAGGTGTTTGCCAGGTGACATTGTCAAAATTATCGCTTATACCACCTTGAATCATCTTAGGATCCCAGCTGGTATAGGCTCTTATTTCTTGCAAGGGGGATTCATCCTTCCAAAATCAAATTTAACATGATCTTATTTAAAATCACAGGTGTAAGTCAGAATAATTGTCATTCAGCTGGAGTTCTCTTTAGAAAAATTTAACTTGACTACGGACCTTTGTGTGTGGTATATCATTGTCTTCAGTTAACCTGAGAAAAATGGCAGTGAATGGCTGTGCTACATAGCCCAAAAATAAGATCACTTTCTCAAGATTTCTGACTCATTTGGTGTGTGAAAAAAGGATCAGAAAAGCAGCACTCCCAAAGATAGCTTGGCAGCAAAGTCTTGTTTGGCACCTTTGTTATCAGTGATATTTTTTTAAAGCCGAATGAGATTTGTGCTGATATATTTTTGCCCGCTTAGCCTTTACCTGCTAGCCTATGAAATGCTGCCTGATATATTTTTACAATGAGGCAATATCGGAGTATCTGCCACAGTTCTGTATGTGAGATTCAGGATGGTCTATCTGGATAATTAAATTGTCACTCACTGATTTGCACAGGTATTTTTAATATGTGACTGCACTCACTTAAAATGGGCAAAATGAAATTATGAATGCTCTGCCTAGAGGATAAAAGTAAATAAACACAGCCTGTTGTCACATACATTGATTATCAGGGGTAAGGTTGCACATCGTGATTGCGTGTCAAATGCCCAATTAACATTATGCCCCACAGTGGTTCATTCTGTATTGGATTTTGTTATGGCCTCATGTTTTACAGCACAGAATGTCAGAAAATGAAAAATGCAGTCAAAATAGCATTGCACTATACATTCATTGTCTTTTTTTGCAGTAAATTAATGTAATAAGTTTTTGGGGGTTTTTTTTGTAGAATTAAGAACCACACCTACAGTGCCATGAAAAAGTATTTGCCCACTTTTTTTTTTTTTTTTTTTTTTGCATATTTGTCACACTTAAATGTTTCAGATCATCAAACAAATTTTAACATTGGACAAAGATAACCCGAGTAAATACAAAATGCAGTTTTTGATCAATGATTTCATTTATTAAGGGGAAAAAGCTATCAAAACCTACCTAATCTTGCAAAAATATTAGTTCATTCATGTCATTGCATATTGTTTGCTTGGGCCTTGCATCAGTTTTGGATGGTGTTTTGGATGGTTATCAGTATCCACGCTGAGATGACAGTAGTCTTTGCACCTGGCTTGTCCCTCTCAGGCGTGGAGCCTGAAACTTGAACAGGAAGTTGAAAAAAACAAGATCCTGTCGGAGGCCCTGCAGACTCTGGCCACTGAGCACCACAACCTCAAGCGGTCCCTCTCTAGGACGAAGTCCCTGCCACTGGGCGCGTTTCACGAGGACAAGTTTTTTGACGCTTACTCTGGTGAGCACCACAGTCGTCTCTTCTCGTCATTCTACCCAAGAGATGACACCGGTTGTGTTGATACTGGGCTGTCCGTGTTGGGGTTGAGTGAAGGACTTGTGTCCAATACACTTTCATAGCCACTTACATCAAAGACTTTAACGGCGAGAAAGTACATCTATACATACATTATTATTGTTGGTCAGGATGCATTTGAATTGCTGTCATTCCTTTATTGTGACAACTTCTCTTGGGGTCTGAATAGCTACCTTTAGTGGTGGCTGCTGTTCTGGTTTTAATACCACCATATACATGTACATCATATGAATATTTCTTTACATTCTCAGATGCCGATTTCTTAAATCTACTGTTGTGTAAACAACCAGTGCATGGGCATGGTAAAATTTAACCAATTGTTTTCATGCCGCTTCTCTGACCATAGGAGAACATTTCAACAGAAATAGAGCAAGATTCTGAATGTTGCATGCAGGGGAATGATGCAGTAATGTGTTTAATGTTTTCCTTGGTGAGAAGACTAGTCTTGGGAATTGCCAGTGCTTGTCAGCCGGACCAGAGAAGCAAGCTGAGGACCTCATCAGGTCTGACAGACTGAAAGGTTGCAGTACCAAATTACTAATGGTTTTGCAAAAACTGCCAAAACGATCATTCCAAGATCCAAGGGATGGCAAAGATTGAGACCATCTAAATCCAATGTTATTAAGGTATATAGGACTCAGTTATGAAAATATTAATGGAGTGTCCTCATGACTCATTTCTAAAGAAATATTCTGTAGATAATGGCTGATTTTCAATAGCATGCATTGGCTGCGGAAGTATTTTCCCATTATGTCAGTTATGCTGCGTGTCCACCGAACGCGATAAAAATTTTCTGAACAGGCGAATTACATTCAGAGTCAAAGCAAAGACACGAATAGGCTACATGTGAGTTCACGCCAGGCGATGCGAGTCGCGCGGGTAAGGCGGCACGACGCTAGTGCTGAAAATGCATGAAATTCGCATTTCGCTTCACTTCAAAGTATTGATGTAGAGCAAAAATTTTGCGCGAGTACAGCAGTGTTGTGAAGAGTACCATTGCTACTGGCAGCAAGATTGGCTAGCTAGGCCACCTAGCAACATATTCAAACCACAGTTAGGTGCATTGCTTGAGATAATTATGCAGGGTTTCCCGCAGCGCTTTATAGTTAGGGCGGCCGCCTTGACAGCAAATGCCCCCCGCCTTGACTACGTCCCCCCGAAAAAAAAAAAAAAAAAAAAATTCTGCTGCATCCTCGCATGCATATGTAGTAAAATACGGCCGCATCGCGATGAGGCCGAGTAGCGGCCGGCATCTGTTGATTAAATATGTTACTGCGCCATCTATCACCTGTTGCCACGCCAACATTATTTTTTTGTATCGGGAAGAAGCTAAGTATCCAGATATACAATAACCTGTCATCGTTGTGGGAAGGACATGTGGAGGTAAGATAATTATTCATCTAAACTAAACATTTGAATAGTGTCTCCTAACAACTGCTTGCCCACATATTCTGTTTCATTAAGACAACGAATTGCATATAGCCTAGTTTCTTATCAAGGCTACCGATGTGTTTGCGCGTGGCTTTCTGCTATGTTTGACAAATGGATGGGGAAAAAGCAGTCAAAAATATCAGGGTATTTTATTCAAAGAAGCCGGCCTACTTCACCATCTGCGCGTAATTAGATCTCGTAATTACGAGATAAGGTGTATGCTTTTTTTATCCTGTGAATGAAATGCGCTTCCGTACATAATACCGTTCTCCTCTCCCCAAACATAACCACAACCGCAAAGCATTTGGGGAATTGAAGTCAAAACAGATAACAAATACATTTTCCGTTCTTACATTAATTTTCGTTTAACCCTTAGGGACAGTTGTGCGCATTTTACGCGCTTTTTATTCTTCTTCTTCTTCTTCTTCTTTTTTTTTTTTAATAATTTTGGCTGTGTTCATGCATGTAGCATGAATTATGGTAAGATTGTGTGTTTTTATTTGATGTTGTTATTTCCAGCTCAGCTCTTGCAGTAAGGCTAAAATACACTGTGTACAAGCAAGTGTTACACTCAGACTGTTAAGTGCAAAAAATGCGCCATTGAAACCCAGAAACCCATTCAAACTGCAATTTTTGATCTCACTTCCATGAAAGCATAATACATGCATTTTATTATATCTGAGTGTCAATCAATAGTTACAAGACTGTTGACTTTGTCACTTTGTTATTGCACTTTAACTGCTTTGTTTATTTCTAAAGAGTAAATAAACACTGACTGTTGTACCCCCGTCACCACCTTGACTAACCGATTTTCTGCGGGAAACCCTGATTATGGGAATACTAGCTACCGAGCTAGCTGTATCAAATGATCTATGAAGCACAGTTTGACAAAAAATAGTGGCCTAGCTCAACATTGGATATAACAGCATCAGTTCTGCAAATATCAAGTAGGAACAATGTTCATGAAGTCAAATGTTTGTGAAATTAGCATAGCAACATTTCACCATCTTCTTGATGATTTTTTGAGATTCCAGGAAGTACTGCCCCTTGAGTGTAAACAAGGCTCAACTCGCACTGCTGTTGGTCGGCGGTGTGAATTCGTGTCAATTCTCTACGAAGTTGTTCTCCCATATAAGTGAATGTTTTCTTGGTGCAGACAGAGCGGCAAATCTTCAAAGCGAAAGAATAAAAATGATTCCGCAGTCAAACTCCCAACAATAAAGCGAGGAGAAATTTTGTTTCGCATTTGGTGGAAAGGCAGCATAACACATTAGATTTTATTGTGCGGTCATGAATATGAATGAAAATTCATAATTCATGGTTTGAGTGGAAATTGAGAATAAAGATTCATTGGGGCAGCACTGCTGATATTGGGCAGTGCTTCAGTGTCAGCCCTGGAGCCCCTCGGTGTATTCTGGTTTTTGTTCCAACCACGATTCCAATCAAGCAGTTAGTTTGTCTCAATTGGATGCACTTAAAGATTAGAGCTGTTAGCTATCCTCTTTGGCCACATTTTTACAGAAAAATTCAAGTATGCCATGAATAAATAAATATTTCATATACACTCTGTGATATGTTGGTAACAACTTCATTGTAAAGGGGCAAAAACCTTAATTGATCAAACTGAATTCTGGATTTAGTTCAAACCTAATAAGAGAAAGAATGGACATATGGTCATAAAAATGAATCATTTCTGAGGTAAGAAAATTGTGGTCAAACCTGTTGGTGTCATGATCATTTTAAGTTTTAGCTAAGTACTTTGAAAGAATTTAACATGCTAATGTTCAGTAACCCAATCTGGAGGTTTTCCTCATCATCTAATTTCAACTTTTTAAAATGTTATTACCTGACATTATTAGCATTATAAAACAATAACTCCATATGTTCGTGAATCTTGATAGTTCCGTCAAGATGTGGTTAAAGATGAAATGCACCAGATTAAGACACATCACCAGCTTGTTGAGATGTTATGATCGCAATTAGGAAGGGGGGCAGACTGAAGTTGAAAACCACCATCATAGGGCATTCTTCCTGCACCCTCTGAAAGTTTTGTGAGAAATACAAGCTTCAAATGAGCATTATTAATTGATGGGCTCAGCATTGACTCTTATCTGAGCCTAAACATTCGAAGTGAAGCTTTGACAAATGTGAGATAGGAGTGAAGAGTTTTTATACCTGCTTTAGTACCTGTATCATGGGCAATGAAACTCAGAGACTCTGTGGTAAGAGAAGATGCTGGCTGAGAGTGGTGAAGCCGGGGGAAACCAAGCAGGGTCTGCTGGAGGAGCTCTGACAGTAGTACAGCCTTCCAGTGGAACAATATCCCCAGGTGGGGTTTCTGTCTCTGGAGGGGAGGAGTATCGGTTGCTCTGGGGCAGTACTAACTGCAGCTTCTCTCTCCACACTGACTTGCCTCTCTCCAGACTCAGACTCTGAGCACTCCCACAGCGGTTTCCTGTCTGTCACCGACTTCTCGCTGGAAGAAGAGCCCATCCGGCTCGCCGGCAGCCCCGGAGGCTCCTCCGCCATGTCCCGGGAAGGTAGCCACGGCAACGAGAAGTCCCAGTGCAACGGGACGAAGAAGCGCAGGTGAGGTGCAGTGCTTTGTGGCGCGAAACCTACACATTCTCTTCCGCTCTGCTTTCCTGCGACCCATTCGGAGACCAGCATCTGCTTCTTTCATAGGCTGTGAACTTTTCGTTATATTTAATGTTTGTGGGCTGCAAGAACATCAAATTTTCTGTTGACTAGTGTTCAAATGATAAATGACCCAAGGTTGAGAGCTCCACGGCGTGGACGGGTTTTTTGTTTTGTAACTAGGAAGCTGCTATCTTAATCAGTTGCTCGGCCACTTTCGGCGGTTTAATCAACTAGCAGGTCACTGCACATTCGGTGCAACAATTGCATTATGATTGCTTTTGTGATTGGTGACTTTCATTTACTGTTTTTTATGGTATTTTTCTCAGTTGTACTGATGCATGTATCATCAGGACAGGTGGCCTATGTACCAGTTAAGGACCTCATGGTCACCCTTAATTGAGGCAGGAAACTGATGTTATTTGTCAGCTACATCAGTTGAAAATTATAAATAGTGTCTCTTTGCCACTCTGTCCCACTTTATATGACACTGAAGAAGACACAGTGGTTTTGAAGGGTGTCAGCTGTAAAGGTCATATTTTGTGTACGTTTTCCAGTAAAGCATTATTATATCTGTTATGTGAAGCATATTGTTGTGATATATTTCCCAGAGCTGGACTCCTGTGCCAGGATTCTATAAATGTTCTGTTTAATCCCCGAGCCAGAAAGCAGCATTGGAAAAGAGCGAGGGATTGTAGTCCCAAGGTGTTCTCACGCTTGTGTTTATATAGATGTCTGACAGGAGAGTTTTTACGCCGCCAGTTCAATTTTATTTCGGGAGACTTTATTTCTTCCCTTCCTCAGTAGCTAGTGAATAATTGAGGGTGGTGGTGTGTCTTGGGTTGGGATATAGAGAGTCAGGGATTCAGGTGCACCCATGCGGGTCGAGTGAAAGATTGATGAGGATGCAGGGTGAGGCTGGAAAGCATGGCGCTCTGAGGTCTGCCATCCAGTGCTGATGGACAGGCGGGTCATATTCCCTCGGCTGTAAACACATGCCTACTGGGTTTCAATCTCATTGTGGGAGGGAAGATAAAAAACACAATCATGTGAAGTCTGAATGGGTGCTGCTCAACAAGCACAGTAATTCATTGCACTGCGATACATTTTTTATTTTTGTTCTGTTGCACTTGAATTTGTAAGGATACAATGTTATTTGGTTAAAGTACTGACTGTTTAATCTTATTTGAGGGGCTTATCTTCCATATGAGATGAAACATTTAGAAATGGTGGCAAATTTTGTACATGTATATACCTCCACCCCCAAAATTTTGGGCGCATAAAAAAGTTTGGACAATGTGACAGGCTTAAGTAATGGGGCCATCAAATTTTGAACATGGCTTGAAGTAAGAATTTTGGTTGGGGTCAAGCTGGGGGGGTGGGGGTGGTCTGGTGTTGGGATGGGGTTGGGGGAGTCAAGATGTCAGTCATCTATACGTTATTTGTTCAAGGAATGTCCTCACATTTTCTGGAAAGATAATGCCAGACCACATTCTGCACTGACTGCAATTGCATGGCTGCGTGAGCAGAGTGTGGGTGTTACATTGGCCTGTCTGCAGTCCTGTTCTGTCTCTAACTTAGAATGTATGGCACATAATGAAGCAAAATACTGTATATGGCAACAAAGATCGTGTACATTTACTCAACTGAAGACCTGCTTAATGGAGGAACAGGGGAAAATTCTGCTTGGTATACTTGACCAACCAGTCTCTTCTGTGCCCAAATGCTTAAATGAGTATGATTAAATGACATGGTAATGTAACAGTGATACACAGATGACTGAGCCAACTTTTTTTTGATGTTCTTCTTGAGTATTGAAGTCATGACATTGCATGCCTTAAATAAACAATTCAATTCATATGTTATAATATCAAATGAAGTGCCATTCTGTTTTCAATGTAGTAGAGGGTGAAAGCACTTTCAAATCAGCCCTTTTTGATTTTATTTACATTCCTAACAATGTGCCAACTTTTTCGTAATTGGGGTTGTATTTTAATTTACATGAAATGGTGATGCATTTGTCTGCATGTGCAGTCATGTGAACTTCTTAAAAATGGTGAAAAAAGACATATACTAATAGACTAATTCAATGATTCACTAGCTCATGGGTGACTGAAGACATTGATGGAGACATGGCACAAGTAAAGGCCTTCCTACTAAAATTATGGCTATGCTGTACAAGTAAAAGTAACGATCTGCCCTCAGGTAACACAGTGCCTCTATGGCACTCTTGATCAATTTTAGCCAAACATGGGGGGGACTGGTTGCTATTAATCCTCCCAATCTTTAATCCAAAATATTCCCTACAATAGCGGGCTAATATGGCCATAATGGAAGTGAGTGAGTGCGTCACGATCCTTTCATACTCAATATCTCAAGAATGGTACTACCCATTACCTAACTTTGCGCATCAGATATATTGTAGCTGATGATCTGATTAAAATTTGGCTGAATTTGTGAGGTTGTAGCATACTACTGTAAATTAATATGCAAAAATGCACCACCTTTACAATCCTGTAGGACTGCACATTGCTTCTAGCAGCTAGCTCACTAACCAAGCTAGCAAGCACGTTAATAAAATTATAAGTGATTCAGTCAAAGCCCAATAAAAGCTCGATTTCACCAATTGTTATGCTAGTGATGTTTGTTTTGCATTTCTGGTTCAGTTGAAGTGTACTGCACTAACGTTTCTTGTGTATACCTTTACTCTGCATCTACTGTAGCCAGCTTACTAGCTGTAGAACTATATGAAAACCATGGTGTTGAGCTGTCCATTTTTTGCGTAGCTCTGTCGCTATCTAGCTGCCTACTGTAGACCTCAAATTATGCTGGCTGGGTAGGAATAATGTAGGCATTACCTTCATTACCCAGCTACATTCTGTGAACAGATCCGGAGTTTACAAGAGGCAGTTCGGCCTCATGCAGTAACGTTGGCTTTTCAGTTGTTCTTTTCCACTGACCCACATACTGTGATGACTATCAAACATGACCACAGTTGCTACTTTGTTTTATCCCCCAAGGTTGTGTACCGTCAGTTGCTCCAGTAACATTACATTTACTTTAAAAACTGTCCATGAGGACGTTGTGATATCTCGGGTTAAGGTAACATTGAGGCAACTGCCAGACAGTTAGCATTTAAGTTGGCCAACTAAGTGCCATTGTCTTCAGGCAGTACGGAGTATTTGCCAACCGTTAACAAGTTGACGCTATTACTCTTAAGTTAAGTAGGTGCAAAACTCCATGTGACTCCAAACTGTGCTGTTTAACACCCCATTTTCATGGATCTTTGTAACTAGCTAGCTGGCTACTGTAAATGTCAAATTATGCTGGCTGGGTATGAATAACTTAAGCCATTATGTTTACTTTATGTTTACGAGATAAATACATTTCCTTAACAGACCCTATGTTCACAAGCGGCACGAGCAGACAAAGTAGGTTGTAACACTGGCTTTTTGGTTGTCCTTTTTAATTGACCACCACGAATATCAATTTTATTCACAGTTAATGAGCTGTGAATCTGTGAATTTGCATCATACTTACTTAATATGCAAAAACGCATCACATTGCAGAGTCCTGTACAATCCAGTAAGATTGTACGTTGCTTGTCAATAAAAAATTAAAATAAAGGGATCAAAGGAGAAAAATGTCCTTATCTTAAAATAAATATTTTTCCAAAAAATGCGCCATATTTGTCACCCCTTAAAAATCTAACAAGAATAATTTACTTGAAGTACCTTCCATTCATAGTTTAATTGAAGTTAATCATAATGATTAAGAAAACCTAAATGGTCACACTCTGACCTGGTTCCTTGGGACATAAATATAAGATGATTAATGGCCAGTTTCCCCTTTGTCATCCATTTCCATGATTAAGACCAAAAATTAGAGCTTTGACGTATGAGAAAGCTGTTTGGCCTTACAAAATGGCTAAAAGAAAATGGCTAAAAATGTGAAAATCCCATTTTACCCGTCAGGGCAATAATTAAAAAGTTTAAGGCCTAAGACAATATAAAAAATCCAGCTGGAAAAGGACATGTCTGTTGGAGGGATGGTTCCCGAGGTTTAGTTGGATGGTTAGGGATATTATTTCTGTCTCAGAGTCAGAAAGTCGCCAAAACTGTGATCATATCCCATGTCCACAACTACAAAATGTTTTGGTACAAAAACAGAGAGCCATTTAATAAAGAACCTAGTCCCAACTGTGAAGTATGATGATAGTTCTTTTATGTGGGGCAAATTGTCTACCCAAACGTACAGGACAACTTTTGTTTCAATTCACAGTTTTGTGAATTCCATCAACTACCAGAGGATATTGAATGAAAACCTGAATCCTACCACCAAACTGGGCTGTGGTTTGATTTTCTTACCATGATCCAAAGCATGCATCGAAGTCAACGCAAAAATGGTTCATCAACCACAGAACTGAGGTTTTGCCTTAGCCTTCCCACTTTTCCAGTGTAAATCCAATAGAAAACCTGTGGTACGAGCGGTAAACGTGGACCTGGGAATTTGAAGGATATGAAGAGATTTTGCACTGAGAATTGGTTTCAGATCTCATGCCATATCCTCACCAACCTCATTCTACACCAAAAGAGATGACTCAAAGTGTTTAACTTTGCGAAGCTAGGCTACGCACAGTGTTAATTGAAGGCAATGAAAAAACTGCCGCACGTTTTTGAGAAAAATATTTGTTTCATTATGATGATGGATTTAACATGTTCAGTTAAAAAGTTTCATTTTTGTTAGTATTTGAATTAAATATCAGATGGGTAAAAATTTATTATTTCATAACCACTTTTTGTTATATTTACCAAGGGTGCCAATACTGGAGTAGGGCACTATGTTAACAGAATTAAGGAACAAAGAAATGTAATGGTCAGAATTTGATGATCTTGATTGATCAAAATATCAAATCCTAATCTTTTTTCAGGAAACATTTAAGCACCTTCATCAAGGAATTTAAGCCTATTGAATCATTTTTGCTGCTTAAGTTTACACAACGTTACAGTCTACATTGAAAGGAACTGATCAGGCTTACTATCGCACATAAACACTGCCAATTATTCGGAAAAAAAATCTAGGGAAAACACTGCTACAACATCATGGGCTTCTCCCATGCTGCTTGTTCTAACGTTATTGTCATGTAGCTGTTTTTGCAGCATTAATGACAGAGGACTTGGGTTTCCTATCTGACGACCTCTCTCTCAGGTAACGGTTAGCAAGAGGTAACACAAAACAAACTGAGTTACCGAAACCAATGCAACTTGCATGTTAAACCACAGTCGGTCCCCACAGATTGACGTTTATTCCCGGACGCCCTATATCCGAAAATGCCCGACTCATCCTACATGCAATAAAGCAATCACTTCCAAAATCTATATGCTTTGTGACCTTACCCAACACAAAGTCCATGCCAAATGTGAAATAAATCCATTGAGACCTGTGACCTGTAGAGCACTCACAAGAAATCACTACGGTTGGCCCGGCGGCAGCAGTCATGGCCTAATAATCACTGATCCCTAGTATCCCTGACTCATCGTCTGGGGATACAGTAACTTTATTACCTAATTACCTACAGAAACAACTGCATCATAAAATTCACTTGATCAATGGATGTTAAGAACATAGCAAGAAACCAACTGGGATCGCACCATTTGCCACATTGAACCGAGCATTGATTATAATTAAGCTGCAAACAACCCCATCTTCGAACTCAGCCTTCCTATTTGTCACATTGACCTGTGAAGGTTGAAGGCAGCATTGTAACTTCTTACTAACCTCGGCTATTACTGTCTTCAATCCAGTTGTTAGTTTGTAAATCCAATGGTGTTTTGTTGAGTTTTTTTGTCGAATGCAGTAGCACTGCTTGTAAACAACCCATTGAATTTTATGTCCACTAAAAAAGGCAGATTAATTTTAGGCACCTAATGCTTCATGACAGCAACCCTGCCGTACACACCAAACACTTACCCAAGTTTACTGCAAGATAAGAGAGGCTTATATTTTAGTGGCGCATATTATTAGTACTAGAGACGTGAGCTGAGTTAGATGGTCACATTAATTTGTTTCTATTTCCAATTAGTGAGAGATGGTATTCTTTCTTAGCTTACCGGCCCCATGGGCCGATAAGCTATTGTTGTGGTGTGGCGTCCATCGTCTGTCGTCCGTTGTCCGACGTCCGGAACATTTTTTATCTTTTTTTCGGCCTGATGAATTTTTGTGTGAATTTGCCATAATATACTACTAGGCCATATCTCCAGATGTTTTTTTTTGGATTTTTGATTTAATCATTTTTGTCCGTTTTGTGGGCCCTTGAAATTTTGGCCCCAATGTTAAAGATAGGACTGAGAAATTTTAAAAAGTTTTCTAAATCAGGCAATCAACTTCCTTGGTACCATCAATGTACAGTGCGGCCGCCATTTTGATTGAATCGACGGAAGTGGATCTAGTGGGGGCGCTGTACTTTATGAATAAGCAAGATGGCCTGTGGAGGCCAAATGGTTGCAGATAGAGATGAAGTTTGTATTATCGACATATAGGAAGTCATATATGACCTATACATTGGCTATGTTAAAGCTGAACTCAGATGACTTTGAAAGGTCAAACTTGAGGTCAAGGAAAATACTATCGATGTTAAAAGATAGGACTTGAAATTTCAAAAGATTATTTCTCAAAAACCGCGTGATAAAAGTTTTCTAAATCAGGCAATCAACTTCCCTTGGTACCATCAATGTACAGTGCAAGCGCCACTTTGATTGAATAGACGGAAGTGGGTTTAGTGGGGGCGCTGTACTTTATGAATAAGCAAGATGGCCTGTGGAGGCCAAATGGTTGCAGATAGAGATTAAGTTTGTATTACCCACATATAGGAAGTCATATATGACCTATACATTGGCTATGTTAAAGTTGACCTCAGATGACCTTGAAAGGTCAAACATGAGGTCAAAGCAAATGTTACAATTTTCAAAGGCTTCTAGGCTTGAAAATATTGAAGATTGGGAACGTGTAAAAAACACTTATAGGGGCAGATATGAAATTTCTTTTGGTGGCCTTGAACTTGACCTTGGGTGACCTTTGAAGGTCAAACTTCACATAGCAAAATTTTTGTATAATGACTTCTATCACCAAAACTATTATAGATAGAGCTTTGTATTGTGGGGGTATAGGAAGTCATGTATGAAGTTTCATTTGGTGACCTTGAACTTGACCTTCAGTGACCTTCAACAGCCAAACTTTACAGTGAAATTTCAATGACTTATATCATCAAAATTGTTATTCAGATAGAGTGTAGGTTTGTATTGGAGACGTATAGGAAGTCAAATATGAACTTTCATTTGGTGACCTTCATATTGACCTTTGAAGGTCAGACTTGACCGAGTGAAAATTCTATGACTTCTATCACTAAAAAGGTCACCGATAGAGCCTAAGCTTGTATCACAGACTTAAAGGAAGTCACACATGAACTTTCATTTGGTGACATTCAACTTGACTTGGTGACCTTTGAAGGTCATACTTGACATAATACAATTACAATGACTTGTATTTCCAAAACGGTCACAGATGGAGCCTAGGTTTGTATTAGAGATGGATAGGAAGTCATATATGAGCTTTCATTTGGTGACCTTCATATTGACCTTCAAAGGTCAAATGTGACCTAGGGAAGATTCAGTGACTTGTATCACTAAAATGGTCACAGATGGAGCCTAGGTTTGTGTTACTGACATCTAGGAAGTCACATATGAACTTTCATTTGGTGACGATCAACTTGACTGTCAGTGACCTTAGAGGTTCAAACTCGACAGTAAAATTACAATGACTTTTATCACCAAAATGGTGACAGATTGAGCCGTATATGAAGTCCATTTACTGACCTATACTTTACCTTCTGTGACCTTTTAAAGTTCACAACTGACAAACTGAATTTTCAATGACTTGTATCACCAAAACTGATTCAGAGCTTAGGATTATATTTAGGTCTTATAAATGTTGTGAACTTTTATTTGGTGACCTTGGCATTGACTTTTAATGATTCGAATGTCAAACTTCACATGAAATTGTCATAACTTGTATCGTCACTATATAAGATTACTTGCCGGTAAGCTACAGGACCCTTGGTCCTATTTTTTTTTTTTTTTTTTTTTTTTTCTGATACATGTGATACGTTAGGTGGTGTGAGAGTGTGTGCAAAGGCTAATTTGTCATGCTCAATGCATGAGAGTTGGCAGCCATGAAGTAATCAGTCTTAATTTTTGGTTGCATTTCCTTTGCATACAATGACGGCTCAAAGTCTGTGACACATCACCAGATACTGAGTATACCAGAATAACAAAAGAATTTGTAACTTTCCAATGAATTATGGTGCTCACTGTTCATCTGAGCACTAGTTTGCAGTTTCTATTCACATTTTCAAAATTTGTGTTTAAGTCTATGCGCAAGTATCCATTAAAATGTTCAATGTTGACTCTATGTTTGGGTAGAGAAACCAGTGACGCTGATGGACAATCACAAGACAATCATAGCATGTTTTGACTAATTGGCATTTTATGACGCTAATTAGTGGATGTCTTTATTCAAATCATGGGCATCACTCGGTCGCTAAATGGCATTGGAACCAGAAAAAAGCATAGTTTTTAAAAATATGCAATTTTTAAAGGCACTGAGGTGAGATAATATTTGGAGCAAAGCTCCATAAACATGATTTATGAGAAGCTAAAATATACTGACTTTCATGTAAAAAACTATTTTCGTTTCGATCTCAGAGTATTTTGAGATTTTCTGATTTTACATAGACACATTTTATTTTCAAGCTGCTGAGCCATACTGCTGTTAAATTTGCCTGTTCTGGGATTTGGCCCTTCATTGGAGATTTGTAGGAAGCGAGGTCTGTACATCATGTTGAGCCCGCAGCAGGCCAGGATTGCTGGGTCATACCCTGAGTGAGCACTTTGGTCATTGCGACTTGGCCGTCATGACTTGTACGGCCAAGCTTCCAAGCCAGGCACCTGGCCTAGATTGATTTACTATATAGTCCTTTTACAGACATACACCAGTTCTGGTGCTGTAGTTTCTGTGTATGCTCTCTGAATGAATTAATTGTATCTCCCTGACGACGATAGTCGGGGGATACTATGGTTTAGTTCCGGGGCCACCGCCGAGCCCGCAGAGATTTTCTGTTCCGGGCTCTGAAAGCGACAATTATTACAGGAATTTTTTCTTATTTTGGCGAAGATGTATATTTGTCAATGCTCAAGACCGATTTTCGGCAATTTGGACATCCAATATGGCTGCCGGCGGCCATTTTGTCCGAAATTTGGGGATCGGGGAGAAACACGACTCGGTCCCTGTGGCGACCGGGTTATCTAGTTAATCATGTTGTATTTTATCAGTGTCTCTTGCATACATATGGTTTGTTTCAGGCCACTCATACATGCAATGAGTAAAAAAGCTTGATTGATAATATATTTAACACCCCTCAATCATGAGTGCAGATATCAACACTATGGCTCTCATCTTATATTGAAGATGTTAATCCTGTACAGTATACTAGAAGGCTAAAGTACACTGAATGATGACATTTAATTTAGTCTGAGGTGTACATGTGATTAACATTCAGCATATTAAGCATGTCGTTCCGCAAATGAATCAGAATGTCAGTATGTTGATGAGGTTCTCTATAATTTCCCCTCATTGCTCAGTCCTCAGAATGCTGCAGTGATGTGACAGCCATGTTAACCTGCCACAGCAAATGAGCTTCAACTGATTGATAGGTTAGCATAGATATGGGCAGCTCAGCTCTGGGCCTGGCTGTCCCATCCCCTCGCAGCATGGTTGTGGCAGTACAATCGCTAATCACAGGCCAAACAGAGCCTGCAGTGTCTATGCTGGTGCCTCAGCTGATGGTATTGCACATGCAGGCTAGTTACGGTGGAGAGGGTCTCGTTGTGGAGTCCCGCTCAGAGAGAGAACTGCCACAAATCGGACATGGTCCTGCGTGTCACTTCATTGACCTGTACAAGTCTTTGTTTTTTACTCTGTGCCTTTTGAATGTGCTGCATATTGGATTTCACTGCTGTATTTGCCTCGACCTCATTAAAACTGTCCACTGTGTGTAGCCTGTGATGTCAAGTTTTAATCTTCCTTAAGACTACAAGAACTCCTTATTCAATTTCCTAGAGCAACTGTATGTTCCAGGATGTAAAGAACACGTGCACATAAACCCACACACATGCACATTACAAGGGTATCATTATTGCCTTTTCTGTATGAATGATAAATTTTAATGAGGGAAATACAGCTTACATACTTACTGGTAAGTGGTAAACCAGTATCCTTGTGCGTTCACACATTGGATGATCTTACTTTATTTACCTGTATCCTCTCACTGTGTGTTTTGCCTGTTTGTCTATCCATCTGTGCATCAGAACTAGCTTACCAGCCCCCATGTTTTCCCGTAATGACTTCAGCATCTGGAGCATTCTGAAGAAGTGCATTGGCATGGTGAGTGTACGCATTTGAGTAAGACTGCTCTATCTACACTGTCAATCACGGTTCTAACTGCTCTGTGAATCTCCATCTGGGTCACTCTCCCACATAAGTATAGATTGCTCTCTGAAATGTCATTTATTTGCTTTAATTACGGGCAATAATCATGACTTGCAAGCTAATGGCCCGATATTTGCATATTGGCAGCTGCAGCCAAACAGATTTGACTGGCTGCACAAAATACTCCCTTAATGAGGCTTTGCTTGAATTCCAGTGTACACGAGTTATGCTAGTCACAATACAGCCAAAAAATTATGGATTATTGTTCTGTTCGTGATGTGAAGTACATGTTACTCGTGAAGTACTGAGCTGACTTGCTGGGCTGTCAAATTTACTGACCAGATGCTCTGCATATCATGTAATGCCCTGCCAGGTCAAAAAAGTTGTACACATATTTACTAGAGTAGCCTTTAGCTTTGACTATGGCAGGCATGTGTTGCACTGGCAATGTTTTGACAACTTCATGCAATATCACAACATTTATGTCCAATCATGCAACATGAATTGCATGAACTTTTTGCTGAGATTTGGTATTCACGACAGGAGAGTCAAACCACTCCATAAAGTATTTTCCAACACATTCCAAAGACTTTCGATGGGGTTAAAAATGTGTCTGACATTTCTTAACTGAATTCCAGCAATCTCCTCAGTTGTTTTCTTTGCTTGATGCTGGCCAGTAATTTCCATTTTGAAATGGTGACTTTTTTCCACGATCATGAGATACATCTTCAACCGTGGTTGTTCATGAAACGAGAAGCTGCACACTGTATCAGGGATGGTTAAAAAACTTATCGCCAGCGGAAACACATTAATCACTGCAATAATGATCCAGTTGTAGGCTTTTAACCCTCTGTTAACCAAGTACCTTTCCAACTGTGAAAAAATCATTTCCCTGGGCAAATATGTTGATTATGGGCCAATATTTGGAAAAATAGTTTAAAAAAAAAAATTTCAAATTTTTTTTTTTAAATTTAAATTTTTTTTTTTTAAATTTTAAAATTTTAACTTGACGGACCATTCAAGTTATTCTCAAATGTTTATTTGGCAATAAGAAACAAAACCAGCAGGGTGTCCAGGCTGTTAACCCTTTCACTTTATGTAGCAGATATGCTACGGTGGTTAAGTATTTGTATCTCCCAGACGACGATAGTCGGGAGATACTATGGTTTAGTTCCGGGGCCGCTGCCGCAGAGATTTCCTGTTCCGGGCTCTGGAAGCCACAATTATTACAGAAATTTCTCCAAATTTTACACGGGCGACGATATTGATTGGACAATGCTCAAGACCGATTTTCGCAAATTTCGGATGTCCAATATGGCTGCCGGTGTCCATTTTGTCCGAAATTTGGGGATCGGGGAGATACACGACTCGGTTCCTGTGGCGACCGAGTAATCTAGTTTCAGATTGAACTCCAAATGGCAGCCTTTTTGTCCGGGTAGCATACCTTCCACACACTGCATTTTGTTCCACTTCCATTACACTAAATTCATGCTGTTGTAGACAACCTGATCATATTCCAGGTAGGCATTTCATATTTATCCAGTGCTTGTTCTTCTTTGCTGTTTTTTGTGTCCAGCAGTCTCACTGTTGAATAAAAAAACCATTCTTCTAAATCCTACTCCGTGCATACTTTAGGAGCTCTCCAAAATCGCAATGCCAGTTGTCTTCAATGAGCCACTGAGCTTCCTGCAGCGGCTTACTGAGTATATGGAGCACACATACCTAATCCACCAGGCCAACATCTCATCAGACTCTGTGGAAAGGATGAAGGTATCCCTTCACTGCTCCTCTGGTCTCCTCACTGGCTTCACTTGTACCATGTTGATTTTGATGTGTCAGGACACTAATGGCAGTGTGGTGTTTGGGCATGTCTGCAGTGTGTAGCGGCCTTTGCTGTTTCCGCCGTGGCTTCGCAGTGGGAACGCACTGGGAAGCCCTTCAACCCACTGCTGGGAGAAACGTACGAGCTGGTCAGGTATGGATGGACTATTGCCCTGTGACCCCATGAATGTTGCCTGATATAGCTTAGTGAGCTTATTAGCATGTTAGCATGTTATTAATGGCTCTATGATGATGATAGATCAGAATCCTATTGCAGCTTTTGTCTTAAGCCCTTTTTTTTTTCAGTGAAGAGGGGCAAACTTGCACTGCCACCCCCACTTTGTTGCAGTCACGTTGGTGATGCATTGCAGCCATTTTGCATTAAAATTCTCACCATTCACCAACAGATGGTGAAATATGGCACCCAGTTTAACTAGCGAATTAAGTGTTTAAGAGTAGACTCCTCTCTCCACCCTTGTGTTAATGGTATGCCTCAGCAATGATTGCATGCCACAGCAAGTCTGTCTCTCGTTAACTAGCCAGGAAGTATGCGTGTGTGTGTGTGTGTGTGTGTGTGTGTGTGTGTGCGTGTGTGGGTTGGGAGGGCTAATGGGTGGGGGAGGGTTGGTGGGTGGCTGGGGATGTGTGGGGGGGGGGGTGACCGATTGGTGGTGTGGGAGGGGTGCATGTGCGTTGGTGGGTGGGGTGATGGTACATTTGTTGGTCTAATTGGCACATGGAGGAAGAGGACTGATTGTTAATTTTTGCACAGCTCATTATGAGTAATGGTATTGCATACTTAAATAACTGTCACTTTGTCTATTTGACACTTGTTTTTTTCATATACTATATTGTTTTTTTTTTGTCTGTTACTCTTTTTTGTCTTTTGCTACTCTTTTTACTGTTGTTACTATTTGTGCTATTGTGCAATGACTTCCCTCCGCTCCAAGGCAAATTTCTCCCAAGGGAGATGAATAAAGTAACCTTGACCTTGAAGGCTCTCAGTGGAATAGCAGTTGCTGTAGTGAAGCTGTTTCTGGTCTCCTGCAGGGAGGACTTGGGTTTCAGGCTGATGTCTGAGCAGGTCAGCCACCATCCGCCAGTCAGCGCCTTCCATGCAGAGGGCTTGAATAAGGACTTTGTGTTCCATGGATCCATCTACCCCAAGCTCAAATTCTGGGGGAAGAGCGTGGAGGCGGAGCCTAAAGGAATCATCACCCTGGAGCTGCCCAAGTGGGTCCAACCCTCAACACACACTGACAGTCAGGTGACATGTAGATGGGAACTTAATGTAGGCGGATGCATAAATTTACCCAATCACATTTTGTACCACTCATAGAAAGCTTGTATTCTCAGTGTATGCATTTAGTAGTGACATGCCACTATTGCTGAATGATGAGCACCGGTGCTGAAATTTCACATTTTACATTAAAAAAAAAACCAACAAAAGCAAACTACTCGCCCTCAGTATACAGCAGTCAGCAGCTGCAGTCCCTTAAATGCAGCTTGTGATGCATACAATCAAAAACACTCATGCATAATGCTGTATGCTCTTCCTAGCTGTACTGAAGATCTCTTTTCTCCATGAGCCATGAGCAAATTTTTCAAGCAAACTGAAAATACACTTGAAATGGTCTAATCTGCATCCCGCACCTGCTAGCTCTTCTCATTTTTCTGCCCCGCTCTCGCTGTTCTCACAGTTTTACTTCCCCTGGTCTTTTAAAATTTTTAAATCTGCTCATTTGCTGTACTTCTTTGAAGTACTGTCAGTCAGCAGAATGCATCATAAAATACAGTCTGTATGGTTACCGTACTGGCAGCTCTCTCTTCCAATTCCATTTCCACTGAAAACGCTGTTTTCTGCGACACACAGGGTAGCCTTGTGTTTAAAACTGCAATAACTGAAATTGGGGTTTGACTCAGCCCGACCAAGAGAGCCATGTAGACTCAACCATTAAATTAGCAGCACAGGCTGTAAAAAAAATTCTCGGGGAAACACTGATTCTTGCTTCTTGCATAATCCAGAATGATGCTGTAAGCGTCGTCTCTGTCAATGGAGTACACTTTGAATAAAATCTTCTAGGGCCACAATGCAGGCTCACTGAGTTGGCTTGAAGCTGCAAAAGACCCAGACTCCCCAAAAGTGGAATATAGATGAGACATGTATATTAAAAAAATCGCTATTGAGTTATCTGGCTAAGTAATCCTGCTTTATGGAACAAGCTCTGGTGTCTTTAAGTTCAACTCAGACAGGAGAAAATGGTTGTTTGATTTTTATGAAAGCTTTATGTATTAGCTGTCAATGTTTCTCATAGGCACAATGAAGCCTACACGTGGACTAACCCCACCTGCTGCGTTCACAATATCATCGTGGGTCAGCTCTGGATCGAGCAATATGGAAACGTGGAAGTAATCAATCACAAGTAAGAGCACTGACCTCAACTGTCTGCCAGGAGGACAACAGAGTGGACTAAACATCGACGAGTACCTCTCTTGGCAATAGGAAGATCATCATCTCCTGAATCGGTGTCGTGAGATTGCTTGGCTGTACCTGTTGCCATTGGGAAAGCTATACTTATTGCTTGAAGATGGATAAATTTAAGCATGTTCTGTTTGTTCAAATTGAGTCTAATTGCCTATTTTTTCAAATAGAACTGGAGAGAGATGTTCCCTGACATTCAAACCTTGCGGCCTTTTTGGAAAGGAACTGCACAAAGTGGAAGGCTACATTCTTGATAAAAGGTAACGCCGTCAGTAAGGATTCATGTGCTGTCATTGGTTTTTCATATCCTTGGCTTATAAATACCTGGTAACTGTGAGGCTCACAACTACTGATTAGATGGTTACTTATGGTTGGCTTGCATCAGGTTAATATTGTGTCCATTAGGAGTTTCCTGTTTAAAAGGCCAGAAGACATTTGGCTCCCTACATCATTTCACCAGTCTCTTTTCATTTGTGCTGCAGTAAAAAGAAGCTCTGTGCGCTTTACGGGAAGTGGACGGAGTGTCTCTACACCGTAGACCCAGTAAGCTTTGACGCCCACAAGAAGACGGACAAGAAGAACACAGAGGACAAGAAGAGCAACAAACCAGTATGTACTGCAGTGTGCGCCATATGAACTACCTACTGCAGGTGATTGAATTGTGTTTTGACTGGTATTAGAGGTGAGCTGATAAGCCTGGGGGGTTGAGTGTACGTAGAAGAACCGTAAAAAAAGTTGGATTCTTGAACCAGGCACGTAATTTGAACAATCTGTTTTTCCTACACAACTGTATTGTCCTTACTTGATGGACCAAAATGTAAAAAGTCATTTAGTTTACGGTGTAATTGACAGATTTTTTTTTTTTTTTTTTTTTGAATGCATATTCCGGAAATAGTCAAAATTACAAAAGCACCTACACGGGAGATGCCTATTAATCTGAATAATAAGTATACCAAGGCTTGAACGAAATCTTACCACCGTAACTTTTCTGGGTAAGCCTCCAAAGCAAGATGAGTACACTGACAGAGCTCCAAAAGGGCCGACTAGTTGGCGCTGGAATTGCTGATGTGTTCATCACTAAATGGAAAGTTTATGAAAGATAGCGAGTAGAACTGTCGAAAGTAATTACAACATGATGCAAAACGACAAAAAACAAAAACCGCAAAAAAGAACTGTGGCCATAAGCCAGGACTCTCTGACAGGGACAGATGGGCAATGGGTTGAACGGTTGCTAATAACCACTGAACAGCTCTAAAATCGCGACTGATTTAACTCAACCCGTACCTGAAGCAGTCTCAACAAAATCTGTTATGTGGCAAGCTTCAAAACGCTGCTATCTATTGCAGTGTTTCTTGTGTACGTTTGACGGTAGCCAGGGTAATGGTGTTTCGTTTCAGGCTGCCCCGGACGAGGAAGCGGAGGAAATGCCCCCTCCAGAGGCGGAGACTGTGCAGGTGATCCCGGGCAGTGAGCTGCTGTGGAGGATAGCTCCCCGCCCAGAGCACTCAGCAGAGGTCAGTATGAGTGATCAAGAATGCTGCTGACCAGCAGGGGTCGCTAGCATGTGATGAGACCTTGTTAATTTTATGACTAAAGTCAGAACCAATCATGCATGCTGTGAAGGACTGTCTTGCTTCACTACCAAACCACTGGGCCCATCAATCCATTATAACAGAGCCCTGATAGGATGAGTCATCTAGCATTCCTTACCAGTCAATTTTCGCTGCAAGTTCTATTCTACCCGCGTCAATGCTACATGAAATGTTTTTGTAATTTCAATGCAGTTCAGTGAATGGTGACTTTTTGAAATGGTATCGACCAAAAGGTTGTAAGACAGAAAGCGTATTAGAAGCCTGGATGGGCAAATTGTCCACTTTCATCAAATATTTTTTGTTCCTTGTGTTTACATTGCAGCTTGTTTAAATGCAACTTGTTTCCTTTCATTTCCCATTTGCTGATCTGTCTGTACATCTGTCTATTGATTGGTAGATGTACGCCTTCTCCACATTCGCAATGCAGCTGAATGAAGTACATGAAGACATGGAAGGAGTCATACCCAAAACAGACTGCCGGCTAAGGCCAGACATCCGCGCCATGGAAAATGGTGACATAGGTACGGAATTTCAACAGTTACCTTTATTTGGGCTTAATGGCTTCTTCTTGCCGCTCATGTTTTTCTTTTTAAAAAGACTATAATGATACAATCTCATAAGCCTCTTACTCTAATCGCCCATCTCATTTTTTAAGGTTTTTTTTTCATTTTGATTTTATTTTTCTAATTTCATTTTTTTTAAATTATTTGGGAGAATGGATTTTGTTTATGTTATTATTATTTCTTAAGGTTTTGAGAAAACAGGAAAAAGTGCTTTTTTTTCCACCAACACGAAAGAACAGGCAGCCAGTACCTCAATTTGGAAAAATAACTGAGGCAATTATGCTATAAGGTTAATGATATGGTTTTAAAATAAACATTTTGCATAAAAATAAGTCAGCATTCTAATTTTAATCTTGATGTTAGTCTTTTCACATTTGCCTTTCCAGCTGAACAGTGCACATCCAACTGCGTATATAAACCTGAGTATCGTGTCTGTCACCTGTGTAACCGTTTCATATTGGTATGAATGTTGTCATAGTATGTATGTATAATTTACGTTTGCTTCCACAATTGATGCGGCATTGCAGTTCATGTTGTATCATGGGAGCAATCACACTACCTGAGAATTTGGTAAATAGACGTCAGCTGGCCTTATGTACTGCCATCTTACTTTAAATATACTCATCTCTGATGTAGATCTGGCAAGCGAGGAGAAGAAGAGACTGGAGGAGAAGCAGAGGGCTTCACGGAAGAACCGCTCCAAATCTGAGGAGGACTGGAAGACCCGGTGAGTGCAGCAGCCAATAGCCAAGAGTCATAGCCTGTCGTTTTTATTTCTTATTCTGAGTCGGGTCATTCTATATCAAGTGGACGAACTTTCCAGATGGTCTGAACCTGACCCACTCAAAAAAATCTGGCAAAAATATGTAATGTAGTACATGACTTAAAATTCATGCATGCCAAAATCTAGACCTCTAGGTCAATTAACCCCTGAGATATGGCCCTCGCAGTGTACAGCAACCTTACAAGTTCCTGCATTCATTGAATTTTTAATGGCTTTCAGTGGTCCATTTTGAATCTTTCCTAAAAAGTTAATACTGTCTTGAATGGTGATTCTTGCAGAACTTTTTACGTAGATTTCAAATCTGGCATCAGTTTTGGGCTAGGGGTTACTTGTAATTTACTAGAGCCATCCCAAATCCGGGAAAAATTCATGATGCTGAAATTTGTCAGAATTTTGCACAGCCCTAGGACTATACCTAATGATTGAAGAATATTGTACTTTGGCATATATAACCACAAAATGTGTAACTTTAACCACAAACATTAAAAATGACTATTACATGTACTGTGGTGGTTTTAAAGGGGTCTCAAATCCATTCCGCGGTATTATTTTACCAAATGGAAACCCTGGTTTCTTACCCAAGCAGTGGAGAAAAAATTCTGAAACTTGGTCCATTACAATATTTGGACTGACTACTTAAAAATTTCCAAGTATGATTGTGTGGACTTCATTCTAAATATTTTAAATTCACTACTGAATATGGTGTGTTTTGGGGGTTCATAGGCAGGATATTTGAGGAATTAGTTCTGCACTGATATTTCATTGCTTATTTCTAATATTTTTCAAGATCGCAAGGGGGTCATAAATGGTGATCCCAGGCGAACTTTTTTCATAGATTGCAAATTTCCCATCAGATTTGGGATAAGAGTCTCCTAACGAATATTATCGGAGGCCAAATTTCACGAAAAATGAAAGCTTTAGACCAGCTCTGACAGCTTCGTTCAGCGAAATCATCTGCATCACGCTAAAAGGGAAATAAGTGGTGAAATACATTAAAATTTTGTCCCACATTCAATGCAGTTATGAGCTCTGTTTAATAGGAGAGGTGTTTTACTTTTTCGAAAATGGATCTTGGATGCGCTTGGGGAACGTGTAAAGATATCTTGCCGACAATAGGGAGCTCCCTTCCTTTTTCCAAGGCCAAAAAAAAAAAAAAGTTGGTAAAGTGTTTGCGATGGATTAAGGCGTGTTTGCTCAAAGGTAAGCAAATGAAATTTTTTGCCATTTCACCATCACTAGTTAGTTAGCTACCAACAATCTATGCATATGTTTTGCTGAGAAGACAGAAATACACCAGCAGCATCATTAATGCATACGTTCACATAGGATTGTTTTTTCCCTAGTAGACTTCTGCATGCAGTACCAGATGTAGCTACAAACCAGTAGCTATTCTGCTGAGAACATGATTCCTTCATGCCACCCAGAACAGGCATTCGCAACACTAGATAATGTAAAACATTTCACTAGATGGTGAAGGATTTTGTAATGTCATGACGTAATCTGCTTTGAAACTTGAACGTGAGTAAAGCTGGCTTGGTAGCTAGCCGGCAGACTAGCTACAAGCGGATACAGAATGTCAGTTGCTTAGCGACTTAATGAGTAGTTAGCTTGTCATCAAAATTGGCTTGGAGGAAAACGCCAAAATACGTTAGATTAATAACTGAATTATGTCTAATGTAGCTAGTTTAAGGATTTGAGCATTGCGTAATATGTTTTATTGCAATGTCTAGCTAGTGTACTGTCTGACTCATGGCCAACTGACGTTAGACACCAGTGTTATTTTTTGCTCAGTTACGGCAACAAACTTATGAAAACTACTTACCCTGCTTTGCAACTGTAGTATGATTCCACTATTTTGTCCGGTTTGATCTCGATGTGCGATTTATGGGGTGTTTGGCTTTTCTGAATTGATTGCCTGCACTTCGCTGTGATTCTTGTATCTCCACCCATTCCGTTAAAAAATTTTATTTCATGGATATATCCTTGTGTAAAATAGTTAAGGCCCTTCTGGACAACTTTGCTGGACAAGTTGGACGCATTCTGAAATATAGAAACCTCAATATTTTCAGAATATAAGCGAGAGAGTGATGCTCAAACTTCTGCAGCGCTGTTCTCTATGCGGAACTTAGTTGCGTTGCATGGGGACGATAGCAACAGTAACTGAGGGGGGCGGAGCTAGTCAGAGCAAGTCGGAAAGGTCCATTGCTTACTTGGGCTGTGTCTGAAATCACTCACTACTCACTATATAGTGCTCTATAGGGTTCACCATTTTGTAGTGCTGCCCAAATTGTTAGTAAGAATTATTATCCCCTATATAGTGAACTCATTACATCCCACAATCTACCACGAAATGTGGTGACCAACTAATGATCACTAACCCAGCAATAGGTCCCATCATGCATTGCACACAAACCGAAGGGCAAGATTACATCATTAACAGTGCGGACAAAACAAGCCGGGTGGTGTCCGAAAGCGTTTCTTCCTTCTGCCCATGAGCTCACCATATGGTAACCAACAAATGAGTCCCCTTATAGTGAGTAGGGAATAGTGAATGTGTGAGTGATTTCCGACTCAGCCTTAGGCTCATCTGCGTAAAGCACAGTTATTGTTCATGCCCACATGAAACTTCCCCGATAATGATCTTTTGATTGTCGTGTTTCTTATCCAATTACAGCGAGTATAATTTTTCCTCAGTAACTAAGAGACACTGGTTACACAATCAGAAAAGTATATAAACCTTTGTGTGACAGCAAGTTAGGTCGTATTTTCTTAACATTGCGCTTTGGTAAAAGAGGCAATTGCACAGAAAAAAAAGACTTCCAAAACCAGCCTGAAGTGTTCAGTTTCATTTACAGGATTTAAATTAGGTACGGACATGGTCTTCTACCGGATAGGTCTATGTCTCTGGAGGAGGAATTCAATGAAGAGAGGTTTTTCTTTATTTTATGAGTAAGTGCAATTGCATATTTTTTTCTTATGACAAGCTGGCCAGCAGTTGCTAATCAGTCTGCTAATAATACTGCATGTGGTGGCATTTCGCTCAATGTGGCATTTTGTTATAGAAAATTGAATGCAGAGGTTTTTGGCTCGTTTAAAATAAGAACAACTCAGCCATTTTTCAATCCTCAGTATTTATTTTTTTTACAATTTTAATGCTGAATTTTCATGAAGATTTTTTGTTTGTAGCCCTTTTTCTCCAGTAAAATCATGAAAATAAACTGAAATACAATGGAATTCTAAATGCTGAAAGTGTCTTGTCTCAGTTGAGCCATATAGCTCCTTTTTATGAAGCTAAAATCTTGAATTATAAAGCATTAAATAGGGCAGTGGTTCTCAAACTCGTTCCTGGCGCCCCACTGCATATGCTGGTTTTTGTTACAACTACAACTGCAATCTTAGACTTTTAATAAGGTGTCGATTTGTCTTAATTAGCTGCATTCCATGTTTAGAGCAGTTATTTACCACCTTTAGCTGCATTTTTATGGACATATCCACTGTGCCATTAAGAATAAAAACCCTCAAATATGTTATGCTTATTTTTCCATATTGTGAGGATTTGCAGGTAAAAAACATTTCTAAACAGATCAAACTAGACTCTGAGAAAATCAGTAAGCTCCAAATTGGGTTGCTGAACACAGGTGTTTTGAATTGTTTCAAAATAATTTGCCTGAACTTAATAGAATGAACATGAAACGAAACAGGTGTGACTTTACTGTTTGCCAAATAAATGTTGGTTTTTGCAACCATGTGTTGACAGTTTCACCAATGAGGAACCTATTGATTATTTACGTTGATTAAGGGTTCGGTCAAATTGTTTCCCTCTGCAGTTATTCATACTGGTTTCTAACATATCTCATTGTGGATATGAAATTTTAACTCTTCATGGCATGTGTAGGTTTGTCAAATGTGGCTTAAGAGGACAAATAACTGCTCTTAACATGAATGCACCTAATTAAGGCAAATCAACAGCTTGTTAAAGTCCTAAGATTGCAGCTGTGGTCAGATAAAAACAAGCATACACAGCGGGGCGCCGGGACCGAGTTTGAGAACCACTGAAATAGGGTAATGCATAAATAGCCAAATTTGGCTTCAGTGCAAAGGGGTTAAGACCACTCCTTGTATGATTTAGGAAAAATGAAAGGCGCTTGCTCACCTGCTCACTCCATGGTGGGGTTGTTCATATTATTCTGAAAAAAAAAATTACAATTCAATTGTTCGGCCCTAACGATGTGAGGAGGCCAGGTTAAACGTAAAAATGGCAATTTTGGAAATATTTGTATTATCAATTTTGAGGGGAAAAAAGCATCAAGAACTTGAAAACATTGTGTTATACCCCTTGTATTTTAATTATCATGGCAAAAACATGTCATTTTTTAAATAATACAGAGGTCTACTGACATTTGTACTTCAAAGTATATAACCAAAGGGTGAATGTAAACATTTGTTTGGGCTGTTACTAACTTTTCTTTTTTATGTTAAGGTTGACATTACTGTGGCATAGCCCATATGTCATACTCCCTCACGTAATTTGATTAGTCTTAAACCGGTTTAGTAATATAAAACTCATTTGACTTTTGTCATTTGTTTATCAATAACTCCAGTTTCCTCTTCTTTTGTTTTCTCTCCATTGTGTTGTGTTCTGATCTGTGTAAATGGGAAGAAATCCTGCCCCCTGCTGCAGGTTTGAGTTGCTTGCTTACCTCTGGTTTGGTGTTTCACATTAGAATTGTGGTGTGCTAAGTGCTCCACCATCTGGCTATCTCCAGTACTGCAACAGATGCATTGGCACCTCAGTACTCCTAATACGTGGAATTTGATACAAGAAATACATTTTGTGCATCATCTCAATCAACTCTCATGAGAACAAATCAAAACATTCTGTTTAAAAGCACTTCAACCCTCGAAATTCACTGTTGATGGGAAAATAAATGGAGCATATCCTTTCAATCACAAATCTGATCAACACAGTATTTATGCCGGATCTGTGTAGAAGTATCTACATAAAAAAAAACTAAAATTCTGTATATTATAACTTAAAGTGCAGATTTTGATTTTGTCTGAACTGATGCATCTCTTTCATCTACATTCATTTAAATTACTAAATGATCATAAATGTAATCTAAAACCACCCTACTGGCCTTCATATTTCATTGCACAATATACAGTGAGCTCAATAATTCATTGGACAAAAACCTAGTTTTGATATTTTGGTTCTGTTGGCTGAGTCACGCACTGGATTTGAACCCAACCGAGCATGCTTTGTCCATGCCAAAGAGGAGACTGAAGGCAAGAAGTTCCTGAAACAAGCAGGAATGGAAGGTGACTGCAGCACAGGCCTAGCAGAGCATCACCAGGGAAGATCCCCAGCATCTGATTATGATTATGACTAAATTAAAGCAGTCATTGTATGCAAAGAATATGCTACCAAATATTAAAATGCTTAAATGTCTCTCTTGGTTGGCCTGAAAATGGGGTTGACCATGTACGCAAGTTGCTGTCATTTCTTAATTGTTCATCTGATATGCATGAAATTGCCCACAAGGTTAAGCTGAAAGTCTGCACTTAAACCTCATTGTATCCTTTCAAACTCAATGCAAGAGTATAGAACCAAAATATTGGTAAATGACACTGTCCACTGAATTATCGTGCTGACAAATTTTGGTTGTCATTTTCAGATGTATACTAACTTTGAAGTGGCCTAATTGATTTGTGATAAGGAGGACTATTTCCTTAAACTGTCAGGAATATAGTGAAGTACCAGACAGAATTTTACTTAAATAGCACAGTATTCCTTCAGGGTGAGAGTGAATTTTGTGTAATTCTGTCGTTTTCTTTTAGATGGTTTCACCAAGGATCCAACCCTCACACTGGATCCCAGGACTGGCTTTATACTGGAGGATACTGGGACCGAAATTACTCCAACCTGCCTGACATCTATTAATGCCCACGGCCCGCAGGCTTCGACCCAAACCCAGAATTTAAGCTCTTCCCCTAAAAACAAAAACAATAACAAAAAAAAAGAACCGTGTTGTAGCTCTGCTCTACAAAAAACACTTGGGCAGACCAAATGGGGAACGAATACTCTTAGTGGTGCTGTGAAATGTATACTTGTTCAGGATGTCATCTGCTATCATAGCAGATGGTACTATCCAGAGCTAATAGCTCAGTTAGCAATATTATCCTCATTTGGTTAGTGAGTCTACAAGCACAGGGAAATATGCACACAAAGTTTATACTGCTGACTGTTTGCAAACCACAGTATATATTTATACACATCAGCAGGGTCCCTCTCAGGATTCCAATGTCAGCCATACCGGAATCATTACACTATAAAATTCACCAGGGAAAAAAGTCAACAAATGGAGAATATTCGTGAGCTATACCACACCAAAGGGCATTGTTTTAAGCAGTAGCACTTAGACACATTCAGTTTTGCACTCCTCTTTACACGACTGAACAATTTACACTGTTTACAGGACATTATGACTTTTGAGCTGAATGTGACATTTTCTCCTTGTAAAGTCTCTCTTCTGGAATGAAGAAGCCATTTATTCCTCTATTTAAGGAAGTAACATATATTTAAGAAAACTATTTAAGAAAATGTATAGCTGTTTTATGTAAAAAAAAAAAAAAAAGCAGGCCATGTTTGCAAGTAGTCTGTGAACTTTGTTCGATAATATAGTGCAACTCTGTCACAGGACAGTTAACGTCAGGAATTAAGACACTTTAATTCCTTAATCGACCAATGTAAGCTGTTCTCTTGTCACAATTCACAAATTCTGTCCTCAGTGATAGGGAACTGTTTCCAATCGTAGGTCTAGAAGTTAAGACGCAACCGACTACGTATACTTATGTACTTTCACTATTACTGGTGGATGTAAAATAGATTGACTGTAGTCACCATCAGTGGGTGCTGTGTTTGCACACACTGACTGGTAATCATGCCTTAGAAACGAAGTCAAACGCAGGGCTGGAAACCTTTCCAATCCCTGCCTCAACATCTGCAGCTCTTGATTGCAACCCATTTTTGCCGAGGCAGGCAGTTTTTTTCCCCTTAATATTGCAGTAATGTTGTGAATGTAATATATAATGTGATTCGGAGAGCCACGCAGTCGGAAGATTAGCCAGTGGGGTGCTGCGGTTTGGGTACGCAAGCAAGTTCTATGAACTGGGCAAATAGTTTTGCTGTCAACACTCAATGGCTCTGAGCGCTAACCTCGGCGTAAGATCAGGAAGCCAAATGATTCGCTGCTTTTCACTGGTGCTTGTGGGAAATGAAGTCCTGCGTTTCTGCACTTGGGCTCCGTTGAATCTGCCTGAAGACTCCCCGAAGCAATGATGGCAGGAAAAGACTTTGTGTACATCTGTCGTAACTGCTGTTTGCAAATTGGTGTGCAGAGACCTTAACGAACAGCTGATTTTCGTTGAAACGAGTGGAGAAGTTGACTCTGGAGAGCAGTTTGTTGTCACCGTTTCAAGCAAGTTTTGGAAAATTGATTTCTGCGATTGGGCACATGACAGTGACTAGGTATTTGCTTCAAAGCGGTTTGAAAACATATTCTAGAAGCACTATTCTGCACCATATCATCCTCACCAGAGTGAAATAATTAAAATTACATTATTGGGTGTGTGTGTGAACATCTGGACTGTTACTGGCATCACATTCTATAAAGTCTACATGTCTGGTATGTATGGACATGGAAATCTCCGTAGACTGTTTAACTGTACAGAGTAGATAGACTAGTGTGCTCTTGGGATTACGGTTTTACCCTTCCTTAACCCATGTATATTAAGGATCTTCAAGGTAAAATTTCTATTGCTGCTAAATTAAAAGCTTCACATTATCTCGTCACCTTTTTTGTAGTGCTGACTTGACAACGCTGGGACATACCAAGCATAGACGTCAGCAAAAAGATTTCTTGGAAAATAATCTCAAAAATATGAGTAATTGATCATTCCCTTCTCTATATCTCAGGTCTGTATGATAACATGCAGTTCAAGAACTAGTTGGAGTGAAACCAATCCTGTCAGAAATGTCTGCATTTTTTGCTATTTAAAAATGAACATGCATAGCTTTGATTAAAAATAAAAAAGTGAAACCAGGTCGTGATGTTGTTAGGGCCTGCAGCTGGAGGCCCTTATGCATTAACCAACCGATCATTGCAGGACCATTCACAAAAATAACCACGATTACTCAGAATTAACACAGATGATTTATTTTCTTTGTACAATTTGTTGAACCTGACAAAGAAAATGCTTCCTGTCAGCAGGAAAACCAGTTCCTGCAGTGAATATTAATATCATGTATTCATCCCTCCCACCACCCAGTTAAGTACCCTTTTACCGCTAAGATTACAATTGTTTGTGTCACCTTGCATACTAAATATTTAAAAGAGGTTACTCATACAGTACATGTGTTCATATATACACACTGCGCAGATACATCTTCCTTCATACAAGTTATATTACTGCTGCACTATGTAAAAGGTTTCTAAACGCCCTGTTCTGTCTGCACAACGCCAATGAAATGTTGAAGTACTCTGGCCAAGTCGCACCATGTGTACTCTTCCGGAGGATGTGGGAGGGAGATATGGGGAAAATGCATTTAGATTGTCAACAAAAACACAAGGGATGACACTGTTACATGGCAGCGGTAAAGACTGCACATACATAGTTGATGCGATGTTTTTTTTTTTTTTAAAAAAAAGGATTACATGAAAACCTATGAACCTTTCACAGAAGTACCACCAGCATGGCACAGAATACTATAACACATGACTTGAAACTATTGCTTACTGCTCATACTTCAAATTGGCCATTTCAAAATGGTCTGCTTAGTACTGTGCGCTGCCTTTCAGAACTGTTTGACAACACAATCAAATGGAACTTGCAGTAAATTCAAAAAGGAAAAGCTTTTCTTAGTTCTTAAAATGAAACTAAAATTCCCATCAATCACTGCAAGTATGGTCATTTTCTTGTTGAAGGACATCATCCTTTGAGCAAGATCAACAATACAATCCAAACTGAGTTACAAACTTAGTAACTGCTGATCCATTCTGTAGGGTAGGAATTATTTTTGGGTTACATTATTTGAGGGATTTAAAAATTCCAACAATAGCTTTTTCAAGATGTTCCAATGAAGATAGGAATCAGAGGAAAGGACCTTAAACACACACAGTCAGTTTTCATTGTATTCTAGCGGGTCAGTGAGCCAGCCCGACACTGAGCAAAACGGGCGTGTTCAAGAACAGATATGCTCTTGTGAGGGAAAGGCGCGAGTTTTGAACAACCTCGAGTCTTCAATTCTCCAAGATGGCTGCCAACAAGATTTTATGTCAAATTCTATTGAACGAACAGTGCAAAAGTGTGGATGCTGATGCTGAGAATGCTGGACATCTTGAAAAGCAAGGCGAAATGGCTCGCAGGCGTTCTTCAGCGTCTATACTATACCAAATGAAGTTCAGTCATTGATTCAAGATCTTGAGTACGCTTCTGATTCATAAGATAATCATTCTATCAGTCAAAGTTTTAATTTCAAGATATGAAATTTACACAAAAATTAGGGTTACAAATATCTTTGCATCTTAACAAATCAGTGGCTCAAAAAAATTTTCATGCATGTGCCTGCAATGCATGTTGGTGCCATCTCTTCCCCAGGTAAGCGATGCACACTTGTGTGTCCATCAATATAATGCAACGGAAAATGGGACTGATCAAGCTGGTTGACCTCCTCCTATCACTCTAAGGTCCAGTTCCAAAGCTTGTGTGCTCACGGTCGGCACTTTCAGTGGTGGATGGGGGCTAGCATGAACACACTATCCAGTCTGCTGCTATGCAGCCCCATATACAGCTGGGTGTGATTCACAGTGCAATGTGACACATTACTCCTATAACCGTCATTAGCATTTTTTGCCACTTGTGCCATAATAGCCCCTTTGTTGGTTTGGGCCAAACAGGATAGCCTTTGTTACCCTTGCGCATTAAAAAGCCTTAGGTGCCCAGTTCTCAGTTGATTTGTCTATCCTACCCACGGTTGATCAGTACTCACTGCTGCAGTAGAGAACACCGAACAAGCCTCATTGTATCACAGATTCCTACCCAGTCTTCTTGATATAATAATTTAGCCCTTGCCAGTCACTCAGTACTTTACAGCTGGTCATCTCTCCCACATCCGTTAAGTCAACTGCAAGAACTAACTGTACGCTCACTGTCAACAACATCCCACACCTTGCACCGTTTTAAGATTATTAACATTGTTTGCGTCATCTGTGAGAGGTCATAATGCTTCAACTCCTCATTGTATATGCTCACTTAGACCATTCGCTTCACCAAGATTTTCAAGTACTGCAGGGACTGTTAGCAATTTGGCGACAACAGGTTGGAGAGGAGACAACCGCAATGGCCTTCCCTGTTCAAAGACTGAGGCGCTCAGATTTTGCATCAAACTAAAACCACATCACAAAATATTTGTTCTATCTGGCTGATAATCTTGTGGATCTGATTTTAAAAAAAATCAGTCTGATAAATGCAGTTATTTTGCTAAAAAGAGACTCAATTTTATTTACGTAGAGACCATGTTACGTGGCAGCGGTCAGAGGAAATGTGTCTAATCCTAACCCAATGCTGCAGAAAATGTAGAGGATACCCATAAAGCTTGAAACCACATTTTAGAAAACACTACATTCTTCAGTTCAGATCACAGCCAAACATTTGCGGGCAATATCTCATATTCAGTCGCCACATGAACATAAACCCTCTTTGTTTTATTCATTGTCAGATGCTTCTAAAATTCATTACTGATTTGGTTGCGGCATTCAGAGGTTTCTAAAATCACAACAGCAAATCCAAACAGTTACCTAAGGTTTCATCAACCTTAGTCAACCCACTTGCAATATTAAGTGCTAAACTGCCCAGAACTGTGTGAGGCAGTCAATGATAGGTCCCAGGACTAATTATTCTTGCCTTTTATGATTGGGTTATTGGTGGTGTAAACAGAGCAATCGTCTGTGATGACCAAGATAAAGTAACTGTCAAACCACAATCTCGAGGTTTCCAAATGTTGGCTTTCCATGTCAAATGGACTTTCACAGATTGATCTGTCTAAAACTGCTGGCCTAATGATATTTTCATCATAAAGGAAAATTAGTCAACTGGAAAAAAAAATCTACAGAAAGAGCAATGGTATTATTTGCACCTTTGTTGTTGCTACTCCATTTCTCTCAATTTCAGCTGCCTTTTTCTGCAGTTCATTAGTCATCGGCACGCTTAGCTTCCCACATGTAACAGGAGTTCCAACATTTTATGTGCAAACATAATTGGCAATACAACATGAAGAGAGATCAGCCCACACTTTGCCCATGGGAAGTTGTGTTTTTTAATCACTTTGTACTTTGATCAGAGCATAAAGTGGGCATATTGCAGCATTGCTCTTGAAATCACAAATGTAGGCATCCATCATCAGGCTTGGCTAACGTGCTGAAAAATGCTAACCATTCCTCCCCTCTGCCAGATTTCCAGCAGGACCCATTTCAAACAAAAAGATCTCTCAATAATCACCTGTTTACAACTACATAGTGTAAAATTTTTTTATCATAAAAATCTATCCTTTTTGATCAATTAAAATTAAAACCTAAAATCCTGCCAAACTGATGAACCTGACAGATTTCCAGTTGAGTATAAAATAAAGATGAGGATAGTGTAGGTGAAGTGAAAACACATTGTGCAAATAAGTCCTGAGCCAGTATCCATAACATGTCTCAAGAGTAGGGCCCGCATTCACATAGCATATGAAAGGAGAGCTGATCTGACTGATCTGGAATCAACCTTGCCTTATAGCTGCTAATGGCTTTATTAGAATACGGATCAAGGCAACCTGATCCCTGATCAGACCAATGTGAGACTGTTTATGAACACAGGCCCAGAATCTATTGACTGGCCACAAAAGGGTCATGCATAATTACTTTAGTTGTCTGACGCTGTGTCTGTTGCTATGCAACAAAAACACAGTGCTTTGCACACATTAATAGAATAAAAGAGTTATGACCATATAATATGGATAGAATTATGCCCCCCAGCTTAACCCTTAGCTTAAGTGTAAATCTGGCGTCGTCCGTGGACGCACCACAGGGGACGTGGGTGGAGAGGGTTGGTTTGGGCGGAGTCACTGTGGCACCACCTCCCTCACAGACGCAAGGGCGGAGTGAATGCGGACGTGCAGCCTGTTCTCAAAATCATAGCCGGCAAAATCCTCCTGTCAATCAAACAGGTGTTACAGACAATATCAGCAAGAGGTCATTTCTGCCCCACCAAGGCAAAAGGAAGTAAATGCTTTTTTTTTTTAATTTGATCCGGAACCATAAAATACACCTACTAGTGGTACTCGATTTAGTAGAAGCATGGTCATGACGAAATTCGCCCTGGTTGCTGAGATTTGGCACATGCAAGTGGATATGCTTTGTGTAGAGCAGAAGCAACAACAAACTTTTGCATTTTTCTCAAAATGGCTGCTGATGGATTTACTTCCTTTTGCTTTGGTGGGACAGATTTGTTCTCCCAAACAGTGAATGTACACTTGGTAGAAATTACGGCAGTGCAACAATGTTATATATGCACCTGAGTAAAGGTTTAGCTCTACTAATTTCTTGTAACAAGTTCCAATTCACGGAAGGGCCAAATTAATTACATCAACAAACATTGCCCACTTTTTGGAAATATGCTCAGACGTACCCTTCCTGGCATACAAAAACTGAAAAGATTTGATCTTTACTACACGCCATTCGTTTTTTAAAGAAAGAGTATGTTTGCAACACATTTTATGCTGTTAGAAGTATGCGCCTACTGTCATTTCAAGATGGCACGGAGACCCATGTTTGCCAAAGAAACCTGCCCCCTGAGGTCCTAACTTTAATTGGAGGAAAGAGAATCAATATCTGACTAAGATGTTTTTCCTGACTAAGTTTTCAGAGGTGCTGCCTGACTGCTAACGTTCAGCATGTGCAATGAAGCATGGTTCATGATTAAGCCTTTTGTACCTGAAATGCATGTGGAATGCATATTACAACCTTCATGCAAATGCAGAGCGCAGAACTTGCAAATGTTTGGAAATTTTCAGCTCGATTTTGGTGATACTTGTGTATAACAACCACAAATGTTTTATTTATTCCAACACGTCATTTTGAACCATCAGCACAAAAATGAATCCCGAATCATGCATCTTGTAAAATTGGAATACTTCAGCATAACTGTGCTAGACAATGAGATTAATCATGTAGCTTTCATGGTGAAGAACAGCTCACCTTCGCCTGGAGAAGCAGTGCTCTACCTCTCCCAACAGCCTGGGAAAAAAGAAATGAATGATGCATATATATATATATTTATTTTTTTTGCAAGAACAATTTTAACGAGAAACTGTAGTAACTCAAAAGGAACCATACTTTTCATATGCGGCACATTTATGTATTCTACTTGCATGCTCACTTTCTCCGATTCTAGCACAACACATTCTCCTCAAATACTCCTCAGTGAGGCATTTTATGCAGTTATAATATTTCATCTGTATGCAGACGTGATATACTGGTAACAAAAGCAAGGTAATGGCTTGGGCAGGGGGGAAAGAACATCTTCAGTGGCTCCTGATATATTCAAGATGCAATACACACACGCGCGCACACACACACACAGTCAGCGTAATGAACCTCTCTCACCTCTGGCTTGCTCAGAAGGACACAGCCCAGCTCGTAGCAGGCGTATGGCTGGACATAAGAATTGTTCAGTCGGCCCACCTCATCCCTTGCTGAGAGCTGGAAACACTGAAAGACGGGCAGACTGAGTGAGCAGATATGCCTTTTGCTGAGTGGCGTAACCCTATCAGCTTCATCTCTGACCTAGGTGTGCTCCCTCATCCCACAGTTACCAAGCTGAAGTCAAAAAATGATGATGCTGCAGCGTTAGATATTCATTACCCTGGAGTGCAGAGTTTCCATTGCTGCAAATGAATAGTGGAGCCAAGCACTAAATACCAGCTGCACTGCAATTCAAGCGGTGACATTCGACCAGTTAAAATACCTGAATGGCGTCCTTTGTGTTTCCGAGGCATTTGTGAATGGCTCCCAGAAGCAGATTTTTCAAACCCATACAGGCCACGTCATTAATTCCCTGTAGGACTGCAGATATTACCAAATTATCACTGAAGAGCCATGCAGGCAAAAGTAATATTTGAAATGTAATTATCTAAAATTTTATTACATATTACTGTGCCAGTGTATTTAAAGCAGACAAACAAGCATCATCGGCTGTTCACCTTGGCTCATGAGTTGCAGTTTGGAGGTGGAGCAGTTGGTAAGGGCCTTCCAAAGGTACAGCACCTCAATGGCTGCCAGGATACACAATTCTTTACTGGGGTTCATCTTTCTCAACCTCTCTGCCTGTATGCATAAAAACACAGACAAATACGAGTGTTTGCATGTGTACTCAAATGTGCAGCGGCACATACACATGCATATCATGTACTTAAGCTAACAAAGGGGGCAAAAATTGTCTGGTTTGCATACAAGTGCATTTCCAAGTCAAGCAATACTAATTGTATAAAAATGAAGAAAAGAGCTGGTTCCAGCACTGATCCTTGGGAAACTCCACCATTCACCATCATGGGTGACTTATCTCATTATCGTGAATTCATTCCCATAAATTATCTAAAATTTCAGCCATCTCACGCAGACGATTGGGCTAATCTGAATCATGTATTTAAATTTAAAATCAGGGGTGGCCAACCTTGGTCCTCGAGATCCACAAAGTGTGCTGACTTTTGATTCTCTCCGCCCAATTTAAACCTAAGACACCAGGTGAGATAAGCGTGTGATCAACTGTTTTAAATCATCAATTAAGAGCTGAGTAACACCAAAAACCAGCGGACACTGCGGCTCTCCAGGCCCAGAATCGGCCACCCTGCTTTAGATCAACAGTTCCAGAGAGTAAACAACCCCTAAGAAATTGAAACTTTATTGATGAGCCCACTCGAGTGCACTGGATAGCTCACTCAGTAGAAGCGCTGGCAGCAGTACATGCTCAAACAGTATGGTGTCAGATGTAATCCGGCCAATGTCAGTGCCAACAGTGGCTGGCCGCCATATTTTACAGAGCACTGTGAATTGCCTTTGTGCTCTCTTACTGGCAGCCTGGGTCTGTGTTGACGCTTGTAACAAGATGACTTATAGGAGCTTTTGCACTGACTAAAGGGAACACCACAAATCTGGATGGGCTTGGAAAAGCAAAATTCATTCAAAGAAAAGAGCTCACCCTCTTCAAAGAGAACTGCTCAATCTGATTGTTCTTCCTCTTGAAGAGTTTCTGGACCTCTTTGAAGACACTAATAGCGCCTTCCAGGTCCCCGGACGCTCCTTGACACACTGTGGCGAGAAAAGGTGCATAGACAATCGCACAGGCTCGGGCAACAAATACATTCACATCCTGAACCATGCTTCATAAGAGATACAGATATACCATCACACTTTGCTGCAGTGAAGGATCATGTATTACCTGCTTTTTGTTTGAAGAGATTTCATCACCATAATTATGAATCTCTGATGAACTTATATCTAAGTGTACCTGTATCCTTAAAAATCATATATGCTAAAAGAAAATTAGATGGGATTAACCCACAGCAAGATTCCTTTAAATAAGTATGAGATCAATCAAAATCAGTGAACATTATACAACCAACCACTGAATGAATAAACAATACCTAGAAAACAAACGGAACTAATTAGGGAGCGAGCAAGAGTTTTAATAGATGTTTTAAGCAAAGGCAGACAGATATTGGTTTTTTTTTTTTTTTTTAATACCTCGGCCTTGGGTAAGAATTTATCTGAATAGGATTTCATGTGACATGCTGAAAACATCTAGCTCACATTTGTGTTCCATCCCTTGTGCTGACAGGACATTGTGACACTGACCTCCAGTTAGGTAGGCATAGTAACACTGGGACCACCTCGACTCATTCTTCAGGCGCTCAAAAGACTTGTAGGCATCACTGAAATTCATCTCTATCATGCTACACCAGCCTGAGGAAAGGTGGGGACTGTTAGTGTTGCAAGATATACTTAGGTGATGCATGAAAGCCTTTCAGCTCATCACAGTATGTTTCAAGCTACTTTGGATCTGTCTAGAAAGGCATTAGTACTGCTCCCAGGTATCCACAAAAAAAGGCAAATATATCACATCAATTCAAGCGCTATGACCGTATTGACCTTATTTACTGCAAAATCAAAGATGGCAGGCAGCTGAATTTTTTTAAACAAAACTGTTCCAAACTGTTGCAACTCAGTTCACAGCGAGCCAGTGGCGGTAAACAACAGGATAAGTTGTCTATTTTTCACTGCTAGCTTCGTGGGTTTAACCCCTTTAACCCGAATGCCCCCAGTAATGGCGGCGGTCGTTACACACAATAAATACAGTATATGTTCCCTGCCTGTTGCCTGTCCAATGTCAACCGGTGACATTCAGTTTCCACACTGGGGGCTAATAAAGTATTTCTTCATCATCATCCAGTGGAGTCAAACTCAATTTTCTTTGTATGTATTATCTTTGCATGGGAAATTGTATAGGCAACAGGACTGGCAAAAATAATAATAAAAAAAATTCTAAAAATTAAAAAGTGGTTGTATTTGGATGGAATGTATGCCTGCAGTGACATATAAGTGAAATTAAATGAGTTTTACAGTTTGGTATCTGAGAAATATGAAACGGCACACTGTCAGCTTGGAGAGGCTACCTAGACATTCCCGAAGTAAAACCTAACTAATTTTGCTCTGATTCACTTGGTTAGAATAAACTTTGGCACAGATAATGGTGAGATTCTATGCTGTAAATTTTTAGGGGTTTCAGACTGCAACTGAATAATATTACGACAGATAAAGGTAAAACTTTGTTTGGTGCAAAAAAAGATGTTTCATTTATGCAGTGTTCCATCTTCATTTACTCTGACTCAGTGACATATACACTGATCTTTGCACCATGACAAAAATCCCAAAGATGTTACCTTTATTATTAGGGTTAGGCGATGTCCCCTAAATTGGCAGTCGACGATTTTTACAGTAAAACATCATGATGGACGATGATATCGTCGTCGTCGGGGGGTGGGGGTTGTTAGCACTTTCTACTATCTGTTTACATAAATTTTTTTTTTCTACTTAACTCTAATCCTGCCAATGTTGACTCAGGTCGACTTCCATAACCTGCCAATGTCAACCTGAGTCGACATGCAGCGGTGGCTCATGCACAGTCTTAATATTAAAAAATAGAGGACAGTACGCACTATACATGCTTGCTTAAATGAATGCGCATTACTTTCCTTTTCGGGAAACGTGAAAAGCCCCTGAAAACCCGGTTGAAGCCGCGGGATCTCATTTTGAAATAAAGACTGTCAAGTAGCCCCATGAGATGTAAGCTTATTACTGTAAATGATGGGTTACATATTGGGGTTTCGAAATATAGTGTTCAAAAATTAATTTATAACATCATAAATATTGAAATTAATGAATTTATTGACTATATGTTCATATGTATTTCGTAGTGTCTACGTGTCCGAACGTCGGACAGGGTTTTAATATAACTCTGTGTTTGACAGTCGGATGGTTTCAATATAACTTTGTGTCCGACAGTCAGATGGTTTCAATTTAACTCCGTGTCCGACAGTCGATTATTGTTTTTAATTTCATCAAATCTACTGAATCTTTTAGATATTAAACGTGAATGTTTTGATAAGAGGGCTCAGTTCTTCAAGATGAGTACCGAGAATTTCAACCAATGTTTCTGTTTAAGCTCTGCTCAATATAGATAAGCAGACATTGCGGGACTTAGAGCATTAATGATAAATTTAGCGACTGTCAAACAGGGATCTGAAAATACTCCGTGTCTGACAGTCATAGAAGTTCTAATTTTTTGAGTATTCCAGCAATTATTAGACGTATACAAACTTAGCCATGTTTGTGTTCGACCTTTGTAACATGCAAATTGTTAGCTATCGACTTTTCTTGGTCTATTTATTCGTCTGTTTTAATTCTTCAGTTGAAGATCGACAAAACAGTCATAAACATTCCCGTTTAATATCTAAAAGATTCAGAAGATTTGAAGAAATTAAAAACGACTGTCGGACACAGAGTTATATTGAAACCATCCGACTGTCGGACACAGAGTTCTATTAAAACCCCGTCCGACTTTCAGACGCGTAGACACTGCGTATTTTTTTTGGAGAAATACCGGCAGTTTGTTTCCACTAGACTCGTTTCAATTGGCTTTTAGTTTACCTTTGGCGGATAAACACCCGATAGTTTGGTTGTTATGGTTTAGGAACGTCTTTTCTACCATTGAAAATGAATGTAGACCATAATGCCGATGGCTAATTTTTATTCATTGGAAAACATGTTCATCAAGCAAAATGATTGACAACAGGTCAAGAATTATTAGAGCTCATTTTAACTTAACAAGGAGAACTGGCGACACCCAATTGTCCTTGGGATTTTTGGATGTTATGTTAAGTCATTTCACATAGGCGTGGCTGCTTTTATTTTGCTGTGGCAGTGGGCCTCGATCAATTACATGTAGCGGAAACCCTGCATTTGACATCATGCCATGAATTGACATAATAATTTGTTTTAGTAGCTTTAAGAAGGTGGGCTACTTTGTAAAGACCTCAGCATATGTCAGACAGCCTACGCATGCAGCAAAAGAGTCACACGTGGCTCACGAGCCATAGGCTCCCGACCCCTGGGCTACAGTATTTAAAATAGCAAGCATATGCATTATTTATATTCTCAATTTAATTTACAAAGCAATCCCTGCAAAGTTTTTAGGTTAACTATAAAAGAGACTAGGATTAGTTTGTGTCTGACATGGTGGGGGCGTGGCATCACGATGGTGGCTCTCCATCGTGATGTCGGTCAGCCAATCACGATGGACGATGGCACAACCCTCTTTATTATGATACCAAGATTATTCTAATCAACCAAGTTGTTGCAGAGATATAGTCATTTCATTTTGGGCATGTCATTTTCAAGCCAGAGGCTCAGGGCTTAAGGGGTTAAAGCCAATTCTTTAAAAAAAAAAAAAAAAAACATTAATGGGAGTATAGCATGTGCTGAAAGAATCTGTCTTAACATTTTGCTTTCTTTTAATTAAGACGGAGCTGCATGAGGTCAATAGGTCAGGACATGAAAATTTTCAAAGCCAGTGGTCAAGGTGTTTGACTGAGATTCAGATAGTTTGTGTATCAAACCCCAGTCAGCCACAGCACAACCACACCAGCTGATGGACCCTTGAACAAAGCCCTAAACCCCACAATGCTCGAGGGGAGACTGGCCCCAACTTAGTCAAATGATCTGTAATTCACTATGGATTAAAGACTGAACAAAAATAGCAATAAAACAGTGCATATTTTCAAATGAATGCAAGGAGGTTCTTAAAGTAGAACTTGTTCAGTTCCCTCTATCACAATTCCAGGCAAGCAAGAGCATATCTAACCTTCAAGTGTGCTTGAGAGCTATCAATTATACAAAATATTTTAAAGATTGTGAAGAGCAGACATTATGACAAAGGGCCTTACCGATTTCATATAGGCAAACATGCTGGATTTCCCTTTGGTCTGTCGCCAGCTCCAGTGCATCATTGAATGAAGTCAAGGCACTGTTTATCTGACACTGAGACACCACAGAAAAACAACCATCAGCAGACCTGCACACTGCCTCCAAGTTCAGATAATCAACCACTTAAATGCTAGAGAGAGACATTACAAAACATTGATAGGACAGGGATATCAATGTTTCAATTGAAACGTGCTTTGGAAGTTTCTCATATGCACCCACCGTTTCTTTCTGAATAGTGAGAAAATGTACAACCACTTAAACAAGTTTTCCCAATCGGACTATACTGACGACAACCCACTTCACTCAGCCTGTAGAATAATTGAGCTAAGACTTGATTGGGCACAACGACAAGAGTGTCTGATCTGATTGGGCACACACCTCCAGCCGCTGGACCCTGCCTCTGAAGAACATGAAGAGGGATGAGTTCGGGTAGACGGCCGCTTTCTTCTGCAGGATTCCCTTAGCCTCCATGAGACCCATCTGAGTGTCTGAGCCATCCAGGGCAAAGAAGGGAAGGACGACTGTGTGATACCACAGCAAGGCCAGCCTGAGGGATGGGGGATGAGGAATGAGAGAGGGGGGAAGAGAGGGAAGACCACATGGAAATATGGAGAGATAGAGTGGACGAGAGGGAGAGAACCGGATGTAGGAAGGGAGAAAAAAGACAGAGGTAGTCATCGATTTGCCCTCGTCACGAGATTTGCATAACATCAGACAACCGTGAACAAAAACGGACACTTTATTAAGTCAGCTCAGCTACTGATAGTATAAACCACGCAATATTGAGCACGAAAGTAAACATCTGCTTATGAGCAGAAACCGACACACTAAAACTGTTTGTAGACAAATACTACAGCGACAGGTGTAAATACAAACCCCAATTCCAATGAAGTTGGGACGTTGCGTAAAACGTAAATAAAGACAGAATGCAATGATTTGCAAATCTCATAAACCCATATTTTATTCACAATAGAACATAGACAACATATCAGATGTTGAAAGTATGACATTTTACCATTTCATTAAAAATATTTGCTCATTTTGAATTTGATGGCAGCAACACACCTCAAAAAATTTGGGACAGGGCCATGTTTACCATTGTTTAGTATCCCCTCTTCTTTCAACAACAGTCTGTAAACGTCTGGGAAGTAAGGAGACCAATTGCTAGAGTTTTGGGAGAAAAATGTTGTTCTACTCTTGTCCGATGGAGGATTCTAGCTGCTAAACAGTCCTGGATCTTCTTTGCTGGATTTTTCGTTTTATGATGCGTCAAATGTTTTCTATTGGTGACAGGTCTGTACTGCAGGCAGGCCAGTTCAGCACCTGGACTCTTCTACTGCAAAGCCATGCTGCTGTGATGAATGCAGTGGTTTAGCATTGTCTTACTGCAATATTCAAGTCCTGCCCTGAAAGAGACATTGTCTGGATGGGAGCAGATTTTGTTCTAAAACCTCTACATACTTTTCAGCATTGACAGTGCCTCTCCAGATGTGTAAGCTGCCCACACCATAGGCACTAATGCAACCCCATACCATCAGAGGTGCAAGCTTTTGAACTGTGCGCTGATAACAAGCTGGATGGTCTCTCTCCTCTTTAGACCGCACGACATGGCGTCTGTGGTTTCCAAAAAGAATTTCACATTTTGATTCATCTGACCACAGAACAGTTTTCCATTTTGCCTCAATCCATTTTAAATGAACTTTGGCCCAGAAAACACGGCAGCATTTCTGGATCGTGGCTGGATTATGGCTTCTTCTTTGCATAATATAGCTTTCGCTTGCATTTGTAGACTGCACGGCAGACTGTGTTCACAGGCCATGATTTCTGGAAGTGTTCCTGAGCCCATGCAGTGTATTACAGTGCAGAATCATGCCTGTTTTTAATGCAGTGCTGCCTTTGGGTCCGAAGATCGCAAGCATCCAATTTTGACTTTCAGCCTTGTCCCTTGTGCACAGAGATTTCTCCAGATTCTCTGAATCTTTTGATGATATTATGTACAAAATGCTTCTCCAGTTATTTATTTTTTTTTATTAATACCACTTACTTTTTCAGCCTTTTGTTGCCCCTGTCCAAACTTTTTTGAGATGTGTTGATGCCATCAATTTCAAAATGAGCTAATATTTTTTCATGAAAAGGTAAAATGTCTTACTTTCAATATCTGATATGTTGCCTATGTCCTATTGTGAATAAAATGTGGGTTTATGAGATTTGCAAATCATTGCATTATGTTTTTATTCACGTTTTACACAACATCCCAACTTCATTGGAATTGGGGTTTGTATTTAAAGATGAATTCTCGGAGTAATAAATGGCTGTTCGTGAAAGTGTTTCAGCGAGACATGAACATAACCAAATTGAATTGTGGGTGCAGGACTTCTGTGAATGATGTCCTTAATGTGTCGCTTACTGGAGAACAGACAAAAATTCAGGCCCCAGCAGGAGACTTTACTCTTTACTAATAGTTAATCAACGGTAGCTTAATGGAGAGCTTTCTCAAGGTTTTCAAGGTCATGGTCAACCATTCTGACCACACCGCCGTTTCTAACTGTTCTGCTACATATTCCGAAGCTGTCAACCAGTTATTTGCTTTTCAGTGAAGTTCTGCACTCATGTACACCGAATAACAAATGAGTGGCTGAGAGCAAAAGCCTACTAACTGACGTTCTCCCTGAAATGAGTTTGCATTCTCATACCATACAAAATTGGCAGAATTTTATTGTCCTACGGTCTACTAACTGAACTCGTTCCTAATGGAACCGTCAAAGGGCGTGTAATGGTCTTGCCCTTTAGATCGACGAACAGGTGTTCTGTGCAAGAGGCTACTATCTGCAAAATCCAACATGGCAGCACCCAGGCAACTAAGCGTCCAAGAAATACTAGACAGTATTCGTGGTGAAGATACGGACAGTGACTTAGATGATGATGGTCATGACCATGACTATGAACCTGACGAAGGTGCGTATGACTGTGGTTAGCTGCAAAACAATTTTGATGCTTTTACACATCTATCTAGGTAGGCTGATTTTAGATGATGGATGCAAGGTGGGTGGGTTTGTAAGCAGATAGGTACTAATCTGATGATGCCCAGCAAAACAGATCTCTTCGCCAGTAGGTTATTCATAAAGATACAACGTTTTCATGCCAAAATGTCCACTTGGTTGTTGATGAGGAAAGAAACTAGAGGTTCAATATTATTCCAAGCTTAATTGTTAGGCAGTTAGAAGACTATTGCACAAAGTCAACAGCAAAACACTTCTTATCCCACTTGAAATTTTTTGACACTGAAGACCTCACAGTGGTAACTGCTGACATAGAACAACCAGCAGAAACAACTACAGACATAGAAAACGTCCCAGAGGCAGTAACTGTGGCCTCAGAAGACCCTGCAGTGGAAAATGTTGATGGCAAATAGTGATCTTCAGCAAATTAGTACCACATGTTGAGACATCTTGTAAATTGGACTACTGTCTTTTCAAGCAAAGTTGTCGTGGGCTTTTGTCACTTTTCTCTTGAACCATTCATTAGCCTTAAAATTCACTTAGTTTAATTTCAGCACACTGCCAAAAGGAATTATTAAGCATGGGTTCCCAAGATGTTTTACAGAAACTGTTTCATAAGCTCCATATTGAAATTTGAGAAATTATTTATATGAAACTCCATTACAGAATCTCTGAAAATTCAGTATGGAGCTTATGAAGCTGTTTCTATGAAAACATCTTTGGGATACCTGCTTACAATTCCTTTTGGCAGTTTGCTGAACTTAGACCAGGTGAATTTTAAGGCTAATCTAATGAGTGGCTCAAGAGGAAAGTGACAACAACCCACATCAACTTTGCTTGAACATCCAGTAGGAATGCTGCAAGTAAAGACTGATCCTATGGGCAACGGAATGTGTGGTGCGGGGGGTAAACATCATTTCAGTTAGTAATCATTAGATGGCAATATGTCCTCGTGCAATAGGTTACTAACTAACAATTTAGGCCCTCAAATCTTTACTTCGGGGATAAATGACCTACTTATTTTAACACAATTTTCTGGAGTCATTCCGGTTACGAAAATATGCGTATTTTGTTTGAACAAAATAAAGTGATTTTTCTGTTCAAACAAAACTTCAAATCTTATTTTCTCAGAACTTGAAAAAAAGTCAGATAGTAGACTTTTGCTCTCAGCCACTCAAATGATAACACCAGCCTGCATAATTTTTGCTGAATAAAATCCATTACTTGTTTCCTAGAAATTTTGGAGTGCTGATCCCAAAAATAGTGTCTGCTTAGCTATAGCACACCACTTTTTCTCACAATGCATGATGTGCTTTTCAAGGCATTATCACTTTCGACAACCACTTGTAAGGTTAAGAAGTCTTTCATCATTCTTTAATCACCACATAAACTGCCATAAAGACATGAATTCCATCTGCCACTGAGCTAGGTGAGATCTCTATGTTCAATTCTCGGCAGATTTTCACAAGTATGAATGATTCTAAAGACAAATTTTTATGCCTAATCCTGATTTCAATCTTACTAGTTTGGCCACAGCCAGAAGAAAATGCAAACGTGATCCATATGTCTTCTGTTACATCAGTTGGCGTATCACCACACCCAAACAGCGACAGAAAATTACAGACTTTGTGAAAAAAGCTATATATAATGGGGAAAATCTTCATTCTTTTTTTGTGAAAAAAAAACTGTACGGGATAGAAACTTTTTACTTGTATTTTTTTCACTCAGCCTCCTCAAATTAGGTAATATGAGGCCTTTTTGGGAAATCGGCAGAAATGTTTTTTTCAACATGAAGGGTGGTGTAAACAATAAATTAATAATAATAATCTTCATCATCACCACTATCTTTGCTCTGATATAATGTATACCTTGCAAAAGTTCTGATGAACATACTAAGGTGTGAAATCCAAACAGTACACACACAGATGAGCACGTGCAACAGAACTAAAAACCTGTCAGCTTAAAAAAGTAAATGACAGTTCACATAAAGTCACAATCCCCCACAGCAGTGCTACATCATAAGCCCCTCCTCCCCAGGAAGTGATGCGGGATGACCAACTCACGTAGCAAGAGGGGCCTTCATGTCCTTACTTTCACTTGCGTACGCCAGAGAAGCCAGCCCCTGGTGTCGGTTGCCGGGGAAACCCAGCAGATTGACGATCTTGAGCAGGTGCGGAGGCACCATGGAGATGCAGAGGTGGAAGAGGCCGTAGCCGAAGCTCACTGAGCCCTTGAGCCGGCCCAGCGCCTCGGCTGTGGCATCTCCCCGAGGAGGCGCATTGTCATTGGCCTGGTCCAGGGGCGGAGCTTCCTGGGAGGCCCGCCTCTGGCACGCCTCCTGCAGGAGGCTGATGTCACTGTAGCACTTGTTGTACATCTTCCAGGCCTTGCGGAGGATCCAGCCTCCTTTGATGTATGCTGGAACAGAACAGGGAAAGAGGTGTTGGGACATGTACAACACTCAATATACCTCTCCAGAGTTCAAGCTCTATGTTCCCCCCTCTAGCACTCAGAGGGTAACTTCCCTTTAGAGAGTTCAGCCCTTTTCTTCCTACTAAAAAAAATTTTTGTGTTGTACTTCATTTGATGTAAGAGCTTCTGCAACATGATAACAATGCATGTACAGTAATATTACTCTGGAGGAGTATTAACTCATCAGGAATTAGGAGTTAGTCATCTTACTATTGCATATATTTTGAACATAAACACAGGTCACTCAAAATATTATCTTACATTTTCAGGCTTAAAACTGGCAAATAACCCACCTCCCATCAGATGTTGGACAAGCTGCTGTCGTTGAGTCTTGTGTACAGGAATACTTGGATGCATTCAACTTATGTTCAGAAAAACTTCCAATTTAATCAGGCACGCCAACAACTGATTGATTTGTTTAGATGAACTTTACAATTCTGCTCCCTCAGAAAATAAGATTCTCTCACTACAGTGATTCAGTAAAGGCAAAATGGCAGATCAGTCAATTGATGTTGGAGGGAAAAAAAAAAAAAAAAATCGAAGGATAGTTTGTTTATAGCTCTGCTTAGTTTGGCCTTCTCAGGTCATAAAAACTGCAGAAGTTTCGTGTCTTCTCATGGAAAAAAAAACTTACATGCAACCTTGTCTGATCTTGAAACCATTTTTCAATAAGCCATTGAGCACTGTCTGCGCTAGACACCTGTACTAAATGAAATATCGACCGGAACGATCCAAACCTGCTCAGAGCTGTGTCATTATCGGACAGTTAGCACCTAATGTAACTCCTGCATAAAAATTCTCAGAAAATACTATTAAAAATCTTTTCTTTATGAGGGTGTTTCATCCAACAGAAGGATAATGAGAATTAACTGTCCGTCACATGGACATCCACACTTAAGCCAAGGGGAAGCCATCACAATGCGCACTAGAATGTGTATTTACTCGTAAAAACATACGTCTCCCCCCGGTCCCCTTCACTGCCTAACCCACCTGACGAACGGACGGACGGACAGACAGACAGGCAGGCACATACCAAAAGGCACCACTGCAAGACCTGAGTAGTAAGTATGCAAAGTTTCGTTAAGATCGTGCAAACGGTGTAGGAGTTACGCTACGGACAAAAATTTTTCACATCCTGACGGACAGACGGACGGACGGACGGACGGACAGACACATACCAAAAGGCACCATTTCAGGACCTGGGAAGTAAGTATGCAAAGTTTCGTTAAGATCATGCAAACGGTGTTGGAGTTACGCTCCGGAAACGACGTGGGAACGCGAACGCGAGCGCAAACGCGAACGCGAACAGGAACCGAGCCTAAAACAATATCTCCCCTCTCCCTCCGAGGGGTAGACATAATAAACAAGACTACTTTGCCACTTTCATTCTCCTGTAAGTATTATGTGTACATCAGATGCATTTTTGAGCTAACTAATACATTAGCTAGTCAAATCAGTTACTGAATCAATTAATCTTAAGCAGGAAACTGGGGTGCTGCGGAGTGAAACTGGGGTGTTTGCAAAAAAGCAGTGTTTGCCGCGACACGAGTCAGGGAAAAAACACACCTGAGAGCTCCTGCTTCACGAAGGAGAGCACAGCGAGGTAGACCTGGCAGTCGGCCACTATAATCTGTCTCTGCAGGCGATCCACCACCACTGCCCCTGACCTCTGAGAGTCCATCTGGAGAGGCACAAACACACTGCATTATGGGTACTGGCTGAACTAAAAATATTATAGAGAACTGTTTCTTGCACTCAAGAGCTGATCACACTACTTTTGCAATAACACAGCTTCACATCTTGCGATTTAAACAGGGACAGCAAGAAACTCGCCTTATAACAGCACTCAGGCTATCTGATTAAAGCAGTTGCATCATGACTGTGAAACAACACACTCTGCTGCTCTCACTCCAAAGATGAATCTTTACCAACAAAGGAATACATTTCTTATTACGTTCTTATGCTTTCAAGGTACAAAGTTAATGCTGCATTTAATTATTATTATCTTTTTTTTTAAAAAAAGATGACCTTTAACTGAGATCAATATTTGTTTTGAATGAATGCCATGGGAACTATTACCTAAACATAGCAAGCATGCAACCAAGTCACAATTATATTGAAATATTTTCAACCAGACACTCCCTGCACTCCCCCGGCACCAAATACGTTTGTACAATACTACCCACACCTTAAAATCTGTCTCTCCAATTAAGACCCCAGCCATCAAAACAATTTCCCTACCGTTAAAGTATCACCATCCATGATAAACTACAAGTAAGGAACTCCAGTTCACTTACACTCCTCTTAATCTTGTTTTTAATGGTCTCAATGACCCCAGCGTTGACCCCAGCGTTATCGCTCTCGCACAGCTTCTCCGTAGCCCTCAGGTCCTCACATGCCGCCTGCATCTTCTCCTCCTCAAATGTCATCATGGCATTCTGAAAAAGAAAAAAATATATATATTATGAATAACAAAGAAATTACCAAAGAAATAAGTAGGATAAAGGAAATTCACGCATAATACCTCAAATGGCAAATTAATTGTAATCCTGAGTGAACATAAATGGGTCCCCACCGTAAAAACAAACCATCCGCGGCCACCTACCGTTTTACAGCGTCGCCACATTATTTAACAATTAAATTGCGCCAAAAATGCTGTGCCTGCCAGGTGAATATTCCGCTACGTGAAGTTTTAAATGGTGTCATCGCATTATACAAATAAATGATAGCCTCCATGCGAAAGATGCAAGGTTTATTTTGTTAATTGGCTCTAAATTTATCTAATGGATTCGGCTAGTCAGACTGCAATGACCAGCATCTGTAATCGTGCTTTGAAGGCTGAATTCGGCATAACACCGGCAGGCTTCAGCTCCAAGTTCATGTTAAGACAGTGGCTATTTTTATGACGGTTGTTAACTTCAAGTTGCATTTGGACTGCTCACGATATAATGGAGATGCACCTATAACTACAGTTTCAAATTAAGTAGCCTATAAATAACGTGGTTCGCATTACAATAGCTAACATATAACAACTCAGTCTTAATGTTCACCGATCCGATCAAGGACATAAAACGCATTAATGCGCGGAAAGAATATTCAGTAAACTCACTGATCTGCCATTTTCAATTGTAGCCTGTCATGTTGATTGTTTAACTGGGTAAGCGAAACTTTGCTTGCAAAATAATTCCAGTTTTCTTCGATAGTCTGCGACTGAAAAAGAAATGCTGCAAACTTTTTCTATTAAACATTCTGTTTCAAGGCTATATCGAAATGAGCAATTAAATTACGCCTATGCCTATATCACTAATCTTAACTGTTGCTTAAAACAAACCACAAGCCACAATTGAAACGCACATTTGTGTGCATATTTAAGAAGGGCATAATGTGGCTATGAGAGGAGGTGTTACACGTTAGTTTTACATAGGGGCTTTTTCACAGTAACCTAGAGCACTGTTTCATGCATATTGTACATACTTTCATGACATCTTTAACAACAGCCAGATTATTTGACGATTATCTATTACATGGGAACAGTGGAGGGAAGCTGCAGAAAAAAAAATGAACGGATAGTGTTAATAGTTAAATTTTTACAAATGTCAGAAGTCATTTTTTGGACAAAATTAACTGTCCCATGAGAAATATTGTTTATTGAATAAATTTTTTTTTGATATTACATTACAAGTGAGTTTGTTTGGTTCTGTTTGATGGCGAATCACAAGTCTTGACTTGTTTCATCACACTGAAATTATCACTTCATTCGCATTTTTTGTTCTTGCGTCCGGCCTGGTCAATGCTCATATCTGTGTCCGTCCAATATGTCCACTCCGAAATTTACTGCTGTGGCTCCCAGGTTATTAAAGAATACTGGGGAAATGTTTGGTATCTTGAAATGTCTTTGTAAGATATACTCCTAAACAAAACTTTTTTTCAGTGAAGTTCAATACACGAAGCAGCAGAGCACCCATTTTGTGTGCAGGAGAGCATAATTTGATACTTGCAACAATTCATTTGCTCTATTTGTAAAGCTTCTGTGCTATACAATGCACACATAAGGGAAAAACATCATTGCCTTATGTTTTCAGTTGTGTTTTCGTGCCGTGCAAGTATGTCTTAGAATATGTCCACTCCAAAAAAATGTGAGTAAGTTTCTGAAATGTGCAAATACAAAGTCAGTTGTTGTGTGTTGGGGGAAAAACACAAGTGGTTTTTTATTAATAATTGCTCTGTTAATTTTAAGTAATAAAGGACTGTTTATTAATATGTTTTCATGCATTTCCATTTGTCTATGAACTAGACTTACAATTTCCATACAGATATTTTATGCTCTTTTTCCAAAATTCCACAAATGCGGTCACCATTAACCCTTCTATACATTTGTTGATGTGTATTATATAAATGCATACCATTTAATGGTTTTATAATGGACTTAGATATCTCAAATCAGGACTAATATAATTGGTTAATTATTGATATGATATTATTACAAAATTCATATACTGCACAAAAAACACGTGGAACTTTTCTATAATAATGAATCATGCTTATATTTTTGCGGTTTTCACCCCACAACATGTTTCACAATGTCCTGGAACCCCCAAAATAGGAACTTTTTTTCATAAATTTTTCACCCTGCTGGGACACTTTGCTCTAGGTTACTGTGAAAAAGCCCATAGGCCTATATATAAAAGAACAATTAGGCCGACTATGAAATGTTGCGTTTATTACTTCAAATGAATTGTACACATCAATATTACCTAATTAATTTCAATTTCATAATAAATAATTATTAATTCAGAGTAATTTAATTTAAATATAAATTATTCCGAGTAAACACAGGCCAGGGCTGAGAATGAAGGACTGTCACGGCAATACCCGCCACGTTCCGAATGGATTCTATTGTGTTATTTGCGATTGCTCTGCCAAAACAAAAGCGCATCAACCAAACAATCGACCAGACCACTACATGTGGAGAGCCCTCGTGGTTTTCTAAATAAAAGATTAGTGTTCGTTTGTTCAATCCAGAATGAATCTGACCTACTTTCTTCTGTCAGAAAACCGTGCATGATGATTGAAAGTGAACCCTGAACCTTTTCCGTCAACAACTGTAAATTTGACAACAAAGTAAACAGTCTCTGACTTAGAAAACAATTAAGAAATAGTTTTTAAATACATACCCAATCAGTATTAAAACATTCGATTCCAAGACTGTCATTTAATACTGCATATTGATATAAACGCGAAGTGATATCAAAGAACTTTCTCACAAACTCATTCCGCTGAGAAAATAAACTCCAAATCAGTCTTTCATGCGATGGAGATTTTCACAGCCTCGCAATGGTGATGGGCCGTGCCTGGGCCTGGGACTAGAATTGATAGAGCATCAGAACGTACTCAATCAACTGCGATCAGTAGAGTTCCTTCGAAGAATTTTGGTATTGTATAATAGGAAAAAAAATATTTAGACTTAATTGAGACATGGGCGCATTCTCGGCCCGCTTAGTGGCTTTATAATGCGCCATATTTTTAATTTATGCGCCATTTGCGCCTGGCGCGTCCTTCCCAACCCCTGCCCTTCTAACAGTATTCAGTCACAGAAAGTGCAGTGACAAAATAAGTAATTTTTTAAGTCATCAACTTTACTTTCTTTCTCTTTTTAATGATAGTGATTTTGAGATGAGGTGTCTGCAATATGTTCCTGTGAAGTTGAGAGAGGTGCATGATCACCACTCTTTAACATCACCTCTACTTTTAATAACACTCAGCAGTCGGTTTGGAATTGAGGGCACTGCTTGTTGGAGTTTTCCGTAGCGGAATTCGTTCTCATTCTTGCCTGATATACAGAAGGACTTCAGTTGGTCAACAGTCCAGGGTCTCCATTGTTCTTTTTGCACTTCATTACCTGCAACACATTTTCGATCGGAGGTCCAGGCAGCAGGCAGTACCCACTCTCTGAGTCTTAAAAGCCATGCTGTTGTATTTTGAGTAGAGAGTTGCTTGGCGTTATGCTGGCAATATACTTTGTAAGACACCTTGGAGGACACGGTGTTTCCTGTCTTTCCATGTTCTTTGTGCTGGACATCACAGCAGGAACTCTCGCTTGTGTGTTTTTTTTTACACTTCTGATGCCTTCCTCAGTCCATGATTGGTCTTGACATCACATGGCTGGTCACATCACTGCTGAGGCCAGAGGGCAGAGTTCGAGTTCGAGCTGAGCACATTCGCTACTTTTTGTACTGTTGTGAATACGTGCTGCCAGGCATTTTATGTAAACACTTTGAAAACAACATTTCTCATTTTCAATAGTCATGTAATTGTGTTGCTGTTTTTCTGTAGTGTATTTATGTCAGATTTGAGGATTAATGGGATAAGTCTAAAACCCTGGTCCTCAAATCACGGTCCTCGGGGTCTGAAAACTGCTGGTTTTCCACCCTCCCTTTACCTGGGAGTCAGGTGTAAAGACAGTCTGGCCAATCAGGGGCATTAAATGTTCATTTTCTAATCTGGGATAAAAGAAAACCTGGACTGAAATTGGGATTCGAGGTCCAGATTTGTATATCCCAGGTCTAAAGGGATTAAAGCTGCTTCTCAACAAGAGACTTTCATTTAGTGAGTGCCATCTACTGGCATGGAGTGCCAAAAAAAGCACTGCAGTTCTCGCGGACTATAATGGAAGCGGTGATCCAGGAAGATTATACAGGAGCGCTCTCACATCCTTTCCTCTTACATCTTTTGAAGTATACTGCCTGCTTTACCTAACCAGAATAAGCAAGAGCTTCCATAAAAAAAGATGACGTCTAGAAGGCGCAGATGCTGTTCCAAAATGGGCATGTACCCTTCTGTGTTGGTTTTGCCCTCACAGATATGCAAGTTAAGTTACCTAAGCCGAGTGCAATCATGCAGCCCCAGACCACGACACAGACTGGCTATGACCATGTTCATGCAGCCCCAGACCACGACACAGATGACCATGTTGCTGATAACAGTCAGCATGGTATTTCTTCTCTTTGGCCCGGAGTACTAAATCCATTATTTCCAAAAAAAAAAAAAAAACCAATTCAAAAGATGGACTCACCAGACCCCAGCACTCCTTTAAATTTGCTTGTCAGTCAATTTCAGATGAGCTCAAGCCAAGTAGGTTATGCTTTTGGATGGTGTTGATATAACAACGGCTTCACCTTTGCCTTGTGGAGTCTTAACTTGCATTTGATGATGCCACATAGGTCTTCTGAAGTATTTACCAGCCCATTATGTTCATTACAGAAGTATCTTGGTTCTTGATACAGAGCCATCTGCGAGCCTGAAAGTCACGTAATCCAATATTGGTACCCGGCTTTGCCTTTTACGCGCTGAGATTGCTCCGGTTGCTCCACTATCTCTTGCAGAATGTTTTCACTTCATTAGGACTGTCCACGGTGGGATGCCTAAATTCTGCCTAATCGCACCTTGAGAAACGTTCATCTTAAATTGATAGACTATTTTCACATACAGCTTGTGGCAAAGTGACAAACCTTCCACCATCTTGCTGGTAAATGACCAAGCTTTCTCAAACAGCTCATTTTATACACAATCATGAAAGAAAAACCTGTTACATATTTACCTGAATTCAGAATTCAGGAGTTTTTACAAAAATCAATACAATTGATAGGTGGTGCCCTGATTTATGCTAAATACACAGTCTAGTTAAATTAAAATTGACCAATAATTTTATTTTTCATTTACTTTTACCATAAGTGCATTTTATATACTGTCCCAAGTCTAGCGGAGAAGAGGTTGTATTTGATCTCTGCAATCCTACAGGAAATCTCATGCTACCCTGACACTTGCACGATTTTTGTCCCCGCAATGCGTCGTGGCAAGGCGTGCCATTTCGGTGGTATGCAGCGGAACCTTGTTTGCGCCCTGTTCGCGCACTGTACATGCATAAGTTACGCACTGTCTACGCAATGCACGGCCAAAAATGTGTGAACACTTCATGAGAAGTTCCTGCCATGCACGAATGGTTCGTGACGAGCGTGAACTATGCGTGAGCTGGGCGTGCCATGATCACGTGAACAACTTGTGACAAAACCCTAACACGGCAGCACTGACACGCACCGTCGGCAGTGTTCGCGCCGAGTTGGCGTAGTGTTCACGCATGGTTCATGCAAGTGGCACGCACATGGCACAAACATTGCGTGCAGAATGCGTACTGAATTTTGAACATTTTGAACAAAATTCTCTCTGCGACATGGCACGCACCCCCGCACCCTTCACACACTTCTCACACTCATTCCTGAAGACTTTAATCATTGCCACGATGCATTGCGTGGCATTGCGGGAACAAAAATCGTGCAAGTGTCAGGGTGGCATTACTGTGCTTAGCTGGCACATATTTGAATGTTTCAGTGGAAATAACATTATATGTGCCAGTTTTACAAAAATCAAGATTTGGATGGTTTTGAACATTGCTTTACTTTATTTATGCAACAACAATACATGTGCTTTACAATGTCATCTTGACCATTACACAATTTTTGTACATGGCAAAAGTATAACCTATGTAATACCAAAAAACATGAGATTGACATTTATCGAGTTATTGCATTGAACCCTTCGATTATGTTCAACTCACAGTACTGTCTGGATACAGATGCTATTTGGTAAGGTACAACTGTCTAAAAGCCTCCAAATAACTATTATGCTATATCTCATCAGCAAGTACAATAGCTTAAAACACCTCCAAATAACAATTATACTATATCCTATCTTTCAGTGACAGTCACAAAATCCTGTACAAATATACCACAGCCTGTTTTCTTTGTCTGAGTAGGCGTTTACCATGTTTCAACTTGCTGCCAGCAAGCCCACAAAACCTATTATTCAGTAGAACAAATTGCATCTCCCACTCTTTCCAGTCTGTATATTTAATAATTTTCAAAGAGTTTGGATCATTTACCCAGATGAATATAGAACTGTATTAATCCAATACTAGTACTAAAGATTACTAGTTAGTCCAGTGGTAACCAACCTTGTTCCAAGAAATGAACCACAATGTAGGTTTACACTCTGGCCTGAACATAGCACAGGGATCATAACAATCTCATTCCCAAAATGTTGTGTATGCTGTGTATGATTTAATTATGAACAGACTGTAATAATTTACCAATCACTTAAACCCTACATTTAATTGAAAATGGTACAAAGACAACATATCAAATAGGCATGGGCAATACAAATGAATAAAATGACAACATTTCTTGAGTTGCTGAGAAAAAAAAAAAAAGTTTTTATTATTTTCTAATGATTTTTTGCAGGTAAGTACAGAAGACACAGACGAAGAGTTTGCCACAAGTCCAACGCCTTTACAGGAAAGGGTCTCAGAGCCACAGGGTCCCAAAAATGGCTGAATTCGGCATTTTTCAACAAAACCCATAGTGAAAATTGGGGGGTGAAGCCTGAGGGCATTTTCGAAAATACAGTCTATTCAGAAATAAACCAGGCCAAATTATCCATTAGGGTACCCTAACAGAAATAATTGATGCTAAAGTCATCTACCCCTTTTCTGAAGTACAGCAGCGCCCCCTAGGCCCTTTTTAATGGAAAATGCATTGAATTTCACCCAATTATGTTCAACAAACATTAGGTTTTACATTGATATTAAAAATGGTATGAATGGGTTGCCTGTGAAGTTTTTTTGGATCAATGGCCTGCAAAAATGTCAAAATTATCGGTGGGAGGGCAAACAACGCTACTCGCCCATTACTATATAAAATGCAGTGAAGTCGCTGATGCCGGCAGTTGTTTGCCCTCCCACTGCTACTAAATGAATCAAACGTTCCCTCTTCAATAACCCGTGGTGATTAAAAAAATAAATAAATAAAAACTTTGCACTGTTTTTTTACTATGACCATATACCCTCCTCCCATGATAGTTTCAATGAGCTACTGTGAATAATTCATAGTAAAACACAGTGACGTGCAGTCGGAGGTTAGTTTGGCGAGGCAGAAACCTCCCCTTTGCTTGATTAGCAATCAGACGATTAACTAGTTTAGTAAGACTATTCGGCAGAATGACGGGCCAGTTTAAGTTTCCGCGGCGTTATTACTCAGTACATCGAACCTGAAATGCACACTAGACAGCAGATTTGCGCGTACTTGCTTCCAGGAAGCCGAAGCAATGTCATCAACAAATATTAAAACAGTTCGACTTATGCAGAGTTCAATGCTTAATCAATATACAATGTATTCTCCTTTAAATACGCGCTTTTACACCCAAACAAAAAGCGGGCGCTTATTTTGAGTCTTCTTTCATAATCCGATTAACAAAATGTTTAAACGATATACAGAATTACCCGAGAGCCGAGAATTTTTCCTAATTGATTATTCAGATTTCCATCCTCGCAGTCTCGAATTGAAGGGTATAAGTGAATGAATCTTGTGACCGGTGTTCGTGAGGTGGCATATTTTGATAGGTAGCAAAATTTGTCAGAACACTGGTAGGCTTTGAACGCCTAGCGCTAGTTTATTCCTTGGTATATTTTACTGAAACTTCACAAATAGGGTCACAGGATATTCTGTCAACTAACTATGTAGGTTGACAGTAAAAATACACTCACCTTTCTTGCTATTGTTGAGAGGAAGTCACGGCGAACTCGCGACAAACTTCAACAACTTCTGTCGAACTTATTTCACATCCCCTGGAGGTCTAGAGTGGACGAACAGACTCGTAATTTCTCAAATTAGATGGCTGTAAGGCAATAAGGGCCGTAGCTGGGATATCACGTCAGCGCGGGCTGTTTGAAATCTACCTCCAAAATGGATATTTTTGCTACGCCATGCACTTGAAAGTTTGTAAACACGGCGCAAATTGAGGTCACACATTCATCCAACGGGCGAATAATAGCTCTGTTCAAATCGCGTTATTGGCCGTAATACGCAGAGTTCATGTATGAAATGCGGGTATCCTATTGAAAAGGTTGCTTTTAATCAAACCATGGTGTTCTTTTTGTATGAAAATGGTATTTACATCATTTTTTAAATAAGTTTTCTGAGGCTTGTTTACCGCCCCAGTTCAGCTGTTACGCATTCCAATAGAGTTTATGCAGAGCGTTGCCCATGCCTATATCAAATGTATAAACAGAATTTTTTTTGTTTTTGAAAAATATCTGCTCATGTTTAATTTGATGCCAGCAACATGTATCAAAAAAGTAGTATGATGCTAAAAAATACACCTGGTGGAACACCTCACAGCTAATTAGGTTAATTGGAAACAAGTCCGGAACATCACTGGGTATAAAAAGTCTTTCAGAAGTAAATACGGCAAGTGCTTCACCACTCTGTGAAAGACTGCATTAGCAAATAGTTCAGCAATTTAAGTATAAGTCCTCAATATAAAATTGCTAAGAATTTGGCGACTTCATCCTCTATGGCACATAATATCATTAAAATATAAGAAGAATCCAGAGAAATCTCTGCATGCAAGGGACTAAGTCAAAAACCCCTACTAAATGGCCAAGATTTTCAGGCATTCAGGTGGCACTGCATTAAAAACTGACAGGATGCTGCAGAGAAAATCACTGCACAGGCTAATAAACACTTCTGTTAAATATTGTTAGTGAACACAGTTTGTTGCGACATCCACAAAAGCAGCCTTTTCTGGGCCGGAGGTCATTTAAGATGGACTCAGGCAAAGTGGAAAACTGTCTTGTGGTCTTACCAATCAAAAACCATGGACATCGCATCCACCGGGCAAAAGAGGGGAGGGAACAACCAGCTGGTTATCAGCACACAGTTCAAAACAAATCCAGCATCCATGATAGTACAGGGGAGCATAAGTGCACATTGCATGGGTAACTTGCACATCTGTGAAGACACCACCAATGCTAAACGATATACACACGTTTTGGAATAAAATGTACTGCCATCCAGCCATCTTTTTCTAGAAAGGCCCAGCTTATTCGAGAAAGAAAATGCCACATATTGCAACAACATGGCTCCGTAGAGTCTGGATGCTAAACTGGCCAGCCTGCAGACTAAACCTGCCAACCACAGAAAATATTTGGCGCATAAAGAAACAAAAATTATGACAAAAGAGTCCTTGAAGGGTTGAGCAACTGAAATCCTATATTAAGCAAGAATACATTTTGTTTTCAAAAGTACAGTAGTTGGTCTTTTTAGTTTCCAAATGCTTACGGAGTGCTGTACAAAAAAGAGGTGACGCAACACAGCGATAAAAAAATGCCCCTGTCCCAACTTTCTTGAAACATGTTGCTTGTGTAAATTTAAACATGAGCATATATTTTTCAAAAAACAAAAACATTTCTTCCTTTCAACATCTGCCATGTAGTACCATTTTCAATTAAATATACTAGAGTTTAATTGATTTGCTAATCAATGTATTCAGGTTTTATTTACATTTTACTCAGCTTCCAAACTTTTTTTGGAAATGGGGTGTAAATCACGACTCTCAAGGTCCAAGAACTGCTGGTTTCCACTCTCCCTTTACCTGCTGTCAGATGTAAAGACAGTTTGGCCAGTCAGAAGCACTAATTGTTCAGCTTGAGGGGTAAAAAAAAAAAAAAAACAAAAACAAACTGGGGCTGAATTTGGATTTGATGTCCAGATTTGGTTATCCCTGAGGAAGAGTTTGTTGACCTGCGGGTGAGTAGAATCTGGTGTGCCGAATTTGGGTTGGAGTGAAAACCAGTGGCAGCTGGTGAACTGACAATAGGGAAAACTCAAACCCATCTCTTAAAGATAATGATTGGTCATGACCTGTTTTCAATCATTCATTTAAATTACCATTACAGAAACTCCGAAAACTCCCAACATTATCAGGTGTGGCCAGTTTTCATTTAACGCATACCTGTCAACCCTCACGCATTCGGTGTTAGTTTTACTGGCATATTTACGTTCCCCTGCTGTAGTCAGCCATTTTCAATCAACGCGTATGTAAGTGATGAAGTCCTTGTGCATGAAGGTTTATCAGTTACACTTGCGTTACGGTGGATTTCACCTCAAGTAATTGGAAACCAATTATGACTCCGGACTTCTCACGCTTTTCTTTACTCAGGGGTTGGAAGCAATGCATGTGTTTCATTATTGTTTAAATTGTTTAAATGAAATAAGATCATTTGAAACGTCTTTATGCAATTCCATTGCTTCCAATAATCTTAGTTCATTTAAACAATTTAAACGATCATGAAACACATGACCAATCATTATTTTTTTGGGATGGTTTGAGCTTCCCCCATTGCCAGTTCACCATCCGCCACTAGTGAAAACCAATATAGAGGTAGATCTCCAGGAGCAGAGTTAGTTACCACTTAAGTAGTCAATTTCAGTGTGGTGATCTTCAAAATGAGTCATCCCATTAACAAAATGCATGTGGTTATCACATTAATACCTGATTTTTCTTCAGGCAAGAAAAAAAAAAAAAAATTACCTGATTTTTGATATTAGTACTGACCATAATTTCAGATGCCCAGTCAAAAATTCTCAAAAGATTTTATAACAACAGAGATGTTGGGAAACTAGTATCTAGTTTTTGCTATGTTTTACCACCCTTAAGGCAGCAGACATAATTTTTAAAGGTAATGACTTGTGCGCTTCCCCACCAGTGGTGAAGGTTCCTGTCCCCCCTTAATTATCAGAAGGCTGTCTGTTCTGCTTCTGCTCCAATGCGCACCTCTCCAGACATCTTAAAAAAGACCCTTTTAGGGCCATTAAAGGTAAACAGTGTGTCAAAAACACTGTGGGTTTTCACCCCCATGAAAATGTACAGCTGTCTTGACACTACAGAGAACATCATAGTTACTGCCTTATGTGACCAAATCAAGACACGAGCATGTCTCTCTCTATATATATATATATATTTTTTTTTTTAAATACAATTTGGCATCTCCAATCCCACCCAAATCTGGAATGCCCAATTGGTGAACTATGGACAAGGGTTGCTCATATGCGACCCCTTGTTGCCAATTCAGGAGAGTGTAGACAGTTCACGGCTCTCCTCCGAAGCACGCACCTGTCAGCCACCGCTTCTTATACACTCATTGGTTGAATCCTCGCAAGTTCAGAACAAGGGCGGAGGATACCCGAACATGAACACGCTTAGAATCTTCCTTACGAGCGCTCGGCTGGCCAACAGGAGGTGCTAAAGCAACGAACAAAGCAACCGTCTTTTTTTTACATAAAACCCTTCTCGGCAGACCCTTCCCAATTTGCATCCCTGTAGCACAATGGCCATTTGTGCGCTACTCTGAAAAAGCTGCCGACCACTGCCGGTTGGTACAACCGGGGCTCGAACCCGCGCCCTGATAGTCATTTCTGCTTCGCAATGCGGTGCTTTAACTGAGTGAGCTATCCGGCAGCTCTGTCTATAGTGCCGTGAAAAAGTATTTGCCCCCTTCCTGATTTCTTACTTTTTTGCATATTTTTCACACTTAAATGTTTCAGATGATCAAACAAATTTTAATATTAGAAAAAGATAACCCGAGTAAATACAAAATGCAGTTTTTAAATGATGATTTCATTTGTTAAGGGGAAAAAGCTATCCAAACGTACCTGGCCCTATGTGAAAAAGTAATTGCCCCCCCCCCTTGTTAAATCATGAATTAACTGTGATTAACCACATTTTTTGAGTCCAGTTTCACTATCCACACCCAGGCCTGATTACTGCCAGACCTGTTGAATCAAGAAATCACTTTCACAGAACCTGTCTGACAAAGTGAAGAAGGCTAAAAGATCTGAAAATGCAACATGTCATGCCGCGAACTAAAGAAATTCAAGAACAGATGAGAAACAAAGAAATTGACATCTATTAGTCTGGAATGGGTTGCAAAGCCATTTCTAAGGCTTTGGGACTCCAGTGAACCACGGTGAGAGCCATTATCCACAAATGGAGAAAACTTGGAACAGTGGTGAACCTTCCCAGGAGTGGCCGGCCTACCAAAATTACTCCAAGAGTGCATCAACTACTCATCCAGGAGGTCACAAAAAAACCATAACAACATCTGAAGAACTGCAGGCCTCAATTGCCTCAGTTAAAGTCAGTGTTCATGATTCAACAATAAGATAGAGACTGGGCAAAAAATGGCATCCATGGGAGAGTTCCAAGGCGAAAACCACTGCTGACCAAAAAGAACACAAAGGCTCATCTCACGTCTGCCAAAATACATCTTGATGATCCTCGAGACTTTTTGGAAAATATTCTGTGGAATGACGAGACATAAGTTGAACTTTTTGGAAGGTGTGCGTCCCGGTACATCTCTCCTAAAACTAACACAGCATTTCATAAGAAGAACATCATACCAAAAGTGAAACATGGTGGTGGTAGTGTGATGGTTTGGGGCTGCTTTGCTGTTTCTGGACCTGGATGACTTGTCATAATTGATGGAACTATGAATTCTGCTCTCTACCGGAAAATCCTGAAGGAGAATGTCCAACCGTCAGGTTGTGATCTCGAGCTCAAGCACACTTGGGTTATGCAGCAGGACAATAATCTGAAACACACCAGCAAGTCCACCTCTGAATGGCTTAAAAAAAAAAAACAAAATGAAGATTTTGGAGTAGCCTTGTCAAAGTCCGGGCTTAAATCCTATTGAGATGCTGTGGCACGACCTTAAACAGGCCGTTCATGCTCAAAACCCCTCCAATGTGGCTGAATTAAAATAATTCTGCAAAGAAGAGTGGGCGAAAATTCTTCCACAGTGATGTGAAAGACTCATTGCTAGTTATTGCAAACGTTTGATTGCAGTTGTTGTCTCCGAGGGTGGCACAACCAGTTATTAGGATTTAGGGGGCAATTACTTTTTCACATAGGGCCAGGTAGGTTTGGATAGCTTTTTTCCCTTAATAAATGAACTCATCATTTAAAAACTGCACTTTGTATTTACTCGGGTTGTCTTTGTCTAATATTAAAATGATCTGAAACATTTAAGCGTGACAAATATGCAAAAAAAAGAAGACATCAGGAAGGGGGCAAAGACTTTTTCATGGCACTGTATATTTTTATGTTATTCTATTTATTTTCGCAAATCTAAAATTCACCCCAATTTGTCTATAAAATTTACGTTATTTGCAACAGAATGAAACTTTTTCTTTTAGTTTGAGGAGAAGCAAGAATTGGTTTGGTGTTTACTCTCTTTTCTTCTGATTGTTCATGTCAATTTTTTCTTGATGTAGGTAGTAGATCCTCGTCTGTAGACCTGCATATTGTATATTCCATTGCATCATCATCATCAGCGCTTAACGTCCGTTTTTCCCCATGCTGCAGGGTTGGATGCTTAATTTCCTTGATGGCCTCTCTCCAAGCCTTTCGATCTCTAGGATCCAACTCATTGAAACCAGATACTTTGTTGCAACTCTAATTGAATTCTCTAAATTTAAATTGGATTCTGAGTTGTTTTTTTTTTTTTTTTAATTAAGGTTGACCCAACAGCTTGAAGTGCGACAAATTTGACCATTTTTTTGTAAAATGACATCTTTGATAATAATTCATAAATTAATCAAATTAAATTAATTCATTAAAATAAATTTTATTTACTTGTTGAATAAGCAAGGAGTTGTCGATGCACTTGTGTTCAGTATTCAGAGCACTGGATGTTAAGCGACGGTGTCCAACTGTCAAAACCGCTTGATTCAAAAATTATACATAATTCAATTAAATTTCACTTCCCCAGCAGTGTGCTAAATGCAAATCTAGGTAATGATGGGACTTTTCATGAACCTTTCAAAGGATGGAACGACTGTGAACTGACAGTCAAGAACTGGTATGTTAAACCAATCATAAGATTTTGCTCCCCACAGAAAAAAGGCAATGTTTTTTTTAACGCCGCGCTTGCGTAGACAACTGACAGTGTCATGAGTAGATTTGTTCACATACCTTCCTATGTACTTTGTGTGTTAATGGAGAATTTAAACAGGAAGCACACCATGGAACTGATAGACTAGACCATATAAAGCTTCCAGATTTGCATATAAACCCTGACCCTGTCACATACCATTATGCTGCCCTATGGGAAGCTTTAATATCCGAGCACATTCACAACCAATGCTCCAAACTGAGGCAGCCATCAGGCGCGCACTAACGTGTAGTTAAAAGCAAGCACATCTCTCACTGCAAAAAGTGAAAGATAAAAATACTAGGTGAGATGAATTTACTTATTTTAAGACTTAAAACACTTAATTCTATCACAATTTTTCTTAGTAAGACAAAACATTTGTCCTGATTTGAGGTAATTTTGACTAGCTTGCCAATGGAATAAGAAAATTTCACTTGTCAAGCAAATAGTTACTATTTAAGTTACTATTTGCTTGACAAGTAAAAATTTCTTATTCCATAGGCAAGCTAGTCAAAATTACCTCAAATCCGGACAATTTTTTTTTGTCTTACTAAGAAAAATTGTGATAGAAATACGTGTTTTAAGTCTTAAAATAAGTAAATTCATCTCACCTAGTATTACTGTTTTATTACGTCCATACACTAAACTACCTTGTAATATTACGATGATCCCAAAACTCAATGTCCATGAGCATTCTGAAAATCCATTCAGTTGAGGTAATTCATGCAGGACAGTGGCTGATATGATTCATTCGTAGTGAGAGTGATTTATGGCCTTTAATTATTCATGATTAATGAATTAATGATTTTGCTATAGCACATACAGCAGTGCAGACCACTGTTCCCTCCTTGTTAGGAGGAAAACCCTCCCCTCTGGTACTGCATATGCCAAGTGATTGGCAAACAAAGGTCAGACAGGGTGGGGCTCCTGTGAAGATACTGCTGTATTCAAACCTGCTACAATGCAAGAGCACAATGCAGTCCTCCATTTTAGCTGCTAATTTATGTTAGCAAATTTATGTGGAAAATCTAGGGGTTGGAAAGTAAAAATCCTGCCACGTCATTCCTCCACCGTTGAATTCAACGTAGTGACTTCATTTCTATCTGCAAACCTGTTATTCTTATTATTACAAAATTCCAGTATTTTATTATTACAAAATAATGAAAATTATTAATTATTTTCATTGTTAAATAGAGAGCAAAGAAAAAAAATACACAACTGTTCAAATCTACCTTACAGCAGACTTGTTCACAAGATATGCAGGCTCCTAAAAATGAGTGATCTCACTTTTAATGTAGAGCTGTAGTGTTTCCAATACCAGCTATCAAAGGCTTTTCAGAAAACTGTGCCCAAACTGAGTGCATAAACACTGACACATTCAAATAAATCTCCAGCGTTTCAGAGAAAAACTGTCACAGGCCTTATGGCAGGCAAGCCCTGATGTGATGAAGAGTGACATTGACTCATTTCCGCCTCAGCACTATAACTGGATTCTTCTTTGTAAAACCATTAAGCGACGGAGCCAGCTAATGCAGGGGAAACCCTGAACTGTAAAAGATGATACCACGGATGATAAAGGAGTCAGTAGAGAGGGTAATAATGCTCTGAATGTCATAAAGATCACCTTTCTGACAACGCCCCTCCTGTTGTGATGACGGGTGAGCTTTACAGTTGAATAAGGTGAGCTGCATATGAAGCAGATTTGAAACATTCTGACATTGTGAGGTGCTAAGCGCCAGTAAACGAACAAAGTCACAAATAAACATCAAAAAACTATGTGAAACGTTGCCTGGGATCAGCTGCATGACACATTTTTGTCTTTTCTGCATTTTCTGTATCTCTGCTTTAAATTATTTAAGCAGTATCAAATGTCAATCTGGGTTGTTGGCGCCAATGTGTCCTGCTGAACGGAAGCCTTCAAAAGACTCTTGTCTCAGTGATACCAGTCCTTCTTTCCAGTCATGGTCTATAACAGCAAATCTCACTCAGGACTTTGATCTAGCAAGATTCAGAGAAAACAAAATGCAGGAACTGCAGTAATGTCTCTACTCACCAGGAAACTGACAAAACTGGCTCCAAAACTCATCAGTGGGCTGTGATTCCTGAGGCAGAGAGAGAGGGAGAGATAAAGGTGAGTTACACCGAAAGCATCGTTTCAGACCTTTGCGTCCTGAAGATAAACAACCCTTCCTCACCCCAGAGCTGGAACCAGGCAGGTTCATAAAACCCCATTCCCACCGTAGAGCTGGAGCCAGGTAGTTTCATAATACCTCCTTTCCCTCCGTAAAGGTGGAACAAGATTGACTCATTATACCCTTTCCCCCCCGGAGCCCTGCAACTCGAATGGCTCCTTATGCCCCTTTACTACAGTAGAGATGAAACCAGACTAGTCCATTACATCCCTTTCCCATTGTATAGCTGGAATAAGGCCAACTTTTTGTACCCCTGGAAGAACATTTTCATGCTTACTTAGTGCAGACTTCCGTCTAGATGGAACTAAATCAACTCATGACAAGTAAGCACCGTCATTGGACAGTAAGAAAAATGGATAACTCAATATACATTTAGAAGAAAGATCTACAGTGGTACATGTGTCAGGAAGTGGTCTAAGTCTAAGTTAATGCCAAACTTCTAAAAGCCAATGGCACTGACAACAGAAAGGAAAGTTAGAAAATGTAGTTTTCCTGCCCACATGTCAGTACCCAGTTTCATTAAACTACATCAATATAAAAACAAACCCCACCGCAGCGATCCAGCCTTGTCTCAACTTATACCACTGTCACATTACCAGGCTGAAGTGACACAAATATGATTTTTTGCCTTAATGTGACGCAGATCTGATGTTTTCAGAGCTATATGGACACAGATATCCAAGCTTATATCCGATCTTCAAATCAGAATTAAGCCACTTTCATATGTGGTCCAAGATTGGATACAAATCTGATGCGTGGCCATGTGACATGAATGAGAATGGTCAGAGCTGAATCCTATATTCATGTGCAGAGCACAGGTAAAAACCTAAAAAAGCACGCCATCTGGCTTTTTTCACTGTATAAACCTCATCAGGTACAACTAAGAACCTGTTTGCCACCCTCACGGGTAAAATGTCATCAGTACATGAGCTACACGCGTGTCCATTTTCTCAGTTTGAATCAGGTTTTAATACCATAAGTGCTCTCACAAATATAATGCTTTTGCTGTTGATGATGCAAATGACTCCTGCAAAAATGTATCAATGCGCGCATGCCTGCCATTTCAGATAAAAGTCAGATGAAAATCACTCAAAATTATAGGCAAGATAGGCAAATGTGATCAGAGCAAAAAATCGAAATTGAAGAACTAGGCTTGTAAGACGAACGTAGCGAGAGACATCTTTATGCGCTGAGATCTCATAAACACTGTACAAGTAAACATCAAGAGGTCATTGGATCAACTGCTATCAATTCAATTTCTTTCTACAGCCAAGGCCCTGGACAGCCCTTCTCAGTCACTAACGACAGGCTATTCTGAGTCATGAAACCAGCAGAGGAAAATTAATCTTCTTAATTGACCAATTAGCATCAAAACAAATAAAAAATCTGCATGTTCCTCTGGCTTTCCAGGTGCAAGGATCCAGAGACATGAATGGAAAATTTCATTCCAAAATAATGATTTGCTTCATTCATTGGATATAACTCAAAAAGAATAACAGTTGGCTCAATGAAGTAAAGGTCATTAGCGACTCAGGGAGACAATGTTTACTACTGAGGATAATGTGTGCAGGAGAAATTATTATCCATGAGCTGCTGAATCTATCTAGGTGAATGGCAGCCCTTTCAGAACATTGCTTTCACTTTTCTACCATCAGTCATGCAGTGACATTTATAACTATGGGGGAAGCTTAAGAGCCGTTTTTGCTTATTGGGTCCTATACTGACTGCATTTCCTGTTTCTAAGTATGAACCTGCAGTTTTTTTTAATTATATCAAGCATTTTATAAATGAAAAATGTTGAATTTTTTTCAGTTCAAAAACTGGGCACAATCTGGATATAGACGCATACTATTTTGTAAAAAAAAAATGTTGGATTTTCCATAATACTGTTATTGTAGTGATAGCACTTTGGAATCTCCTGAACCGCTGGTTCTTGTAGTCAACACAATGGAAGTAGAAGAAATGGGAACTGAACAACGTTGATAAGGGCCAAGCCATTATGGCCTGACGAGTGGGTTAGAGCTTCTCTGAAGTGGCAAGACCTCTAGGGTGCTCCCTGTCAACAGATGTGAGTTCCTACTGACAGTGGTCCAAACCATGAACCGACGACGGGATTTTGGGCACCCAAGGCTCATTGGTGCATGAGGTTATGAAGGCTAAACCATCTAGTCCAAACTGACAGTATTGTGGCATTTGATTTTGTCCATACCGCCCAGCCCTGCATGTAGGATAAAAAAAAAACTGTCCTTTACAAACATTTTCAGACAAGAGATTAGGTAAACTCATCATCAGGCATCCTGTCAGTAAAAACAATGAAGTGACTGTGGTGTCTTTAGAACTGTAAGGCTGTATGAAGTGATATCGCACAAGTGTCATATGGAAGGTATGGTGGGAGGCAATTTATTGAACATAATCGTATTGGAAGGGGGATAACTCTCGCCAAAAACACCTGAGTCTCCAAAATGTTCATGCACACTTTCACCCATGTATGCTGCTTTCATTTTGAAAGGATCCACAAAAAAACTCCAGGACTAGTTGCATTATAAGAAAACTTCATGAACACACAGAGAAACAGAGTCATACCACAACGGGCATATTATAATATTAACTAGACAGTCGTTTGCTCGCCGGTTGACATGTATCACCGGGCGCCCAAGCAATCACTTCCAAAATCAACAATTTCAATTTCAATTTTATTTTATTTAAAGGGACAGTGTACAGTTCAAACATAAATGTCGCCATTTGATGCACTGTACCAGATTATAGCTTCAAGCTAATTCGCATCTGTAGTCCCTTGGCAGGTCACATTAAAGATACAACACAATAACAAAACAGACAAAAAGCAATATACAAAAATAATCAAAACATAGTAGCCACAACAACATAGCTACACACTCCTGCATGCCCCGGCCCCTCTATGCCCCCACCCCAAATCCCTCCCACACCCACACCCACCCGCACACACACACACACACACACACACACACTTAAAAGAGAGTCCTGAGGACCACGTTAGTGGTTGCAGAGCTGAGCAGCTTTTAACAAATTTTTAGGTTGAACTTAAAGATACTGAGAGAGCTGCTGCTCCTACAATATCAGGTAGGTTGTTCCACTGATTTGTGGCTCTCACAGAGAAAGCTGATTGCCCAGTTACAGTGTGGCGAAATGGTATGGTACAATCTCGTACGGAGGATATTCTAGTGGATCTAATAGAATTTGACGAGCGAGCATGTTATGATTCTAATCTGTTCTGTCATGATTCTGCCATATTTATTATGTTTCTGCCATTCCCTGTTATGTTTATGATCAGTTCTGTTAGGTTTTGCCATGTTCTGTTTAGTTTACACTTTGCCATGTTTTCGTTTTTGCCATTCCCAATCCACTATTCTGTTAGATTCCGGTCCACGTCTTTGTTCATGCCCTGCATTGCACTTTGTCTCCCCTGTCTGGTCTCTTAAGTTACAGCTTCTCCCCAGTCCTGCGTGTCACATGCTTAGGTGATTTCATGGTTTCTGGGTTTCAAACATTCCTTCCAATCTCGTTCGCTTCCTTCGCCTCTCTTTTTTCTATATTACTAACCAATACTAACAGTTTGTTGTTTTCAAGTAAAGTTACTAACCCAAACTAACATTGTATATAATACTAACTTACTAACGAGCACTAGGGATTGTATAGCTGCACTTACTAATTGATTAACAAGCTCTCAGCACTCGCCCTGTTCTAGTCTCCGCCTCTTGCCTGCACTTAGTCTTTGCTGCAATTCAGCAGATCCTCTGCACCTGCTCCACTCTGTCCTACCTCTCATTATCTGTGCACATTAGAACTCCCTAACCGGAGCTGTATGTTTTGTTGGCACTCCAACTGCTCGCCCTGTTCCTTCACTGCAGCCTGCAGAGGCTTGATGCTCGCTGGCTCCATGATGGTCAGAACGTACTGTTAGGTACGATTCTGGAACCAGACGCGAGAGTCGAGCAGTGAAGGTAAAATGGGATTTATTGAAAGGGGGGGGCGAACCCCGCAGAGCAGGAGGCGACAGTACAAAGTCCACAATCCAAAGAACACAATCCCAGGGACAAAATCCAAAAGTCGAAAAACCAGGGCAGCAATCACAGTAATCGTGGTCGGGCAAAAACAGGTTCGGTACACAGGCACAGGATTGACAGAGAAGCAAAAGCCAAAATCCAGAGGGCGAAATCCAAACCGCTACTAGGGCAGCAAACACAAAAACTCGTAGTCGGGCAAAAAGGGTTCGAAAACAGATGCAGACAAAAGATCAGAGCCAAAAATCGTAAGTCGGGCAGTCCAGTCAGAAGATTAACACTATGAATACAAGGCGAAAGATAGCAGCACAGGTAAGCAAGAGGAAACGTTCTGACGGGGAACTGCAGTGAGAAGACAGCTTAAATACACTCAAGGGAAGTCACATGCTATGATTAGGATCAGGTGAAGAGGATCAGACTAATTACAAAGGAGGGAACATGAGGGAGAACCTAATCACATGAAATTGGCAAAAGCCAAAACGCCGGACAGGGAACACGAGACAACCTATGACAAAACATACAGCTCCGGTTAGGGAGTTCTAATGTGCACAGATAATGAGAGGTAGGACAGAGGGAGCAGGTGCAGAGGATCTGCTGAATTGCAGCAAAGACTAAGTGCAGGCAAGAGGCGGAGACTAGAACAGGGCGAGTGCTGAGAGCTTGTTAATCAATTAGTAAGTGCAGCTATACAATCCCTAGTGCTCGTTAGTAAGTTAGTATTATATACAATGTTAGTTTGGGTTAGTAACTTTAACGAAAAACAACAAACTGTTAGTATTGGTTAGTAATATAGAAAAGAGAGGCGAAGGAAGCGACGAGATTGAAGGAATGTTTGAAACCCAGAAACCATGAAATCACCTAAGCATGTGACACGAGGACTGGGGAGAAGCTGTAACTTAAGAGACCAGACAGGGAGACAAAGTGCAATGCAGGGCATGAACAAAGACATGGACCGAATCTAACAGAATAGTGGATTGGGAATGGCAAAACGAAAAACATGGCAAAGTGCAAAAACTAAACAGAACATGGCAAAACCTAACAGAACTGATCATAAAAACATAACAGGGAATGGCAGAAACATAATAAATATGGCAGAATCATGACAGAACAGATTAGAATCATAACAGAGCATGGACGAAATCACATAGTGGAGGTGGGGCCAAACCATTTAAAATTTTATAAACCATACACATATTTGCAAATAACCTAAAATTTTCAAAGCTCAATAGCTTGTGTTTCTCAAGTATCCTACAATGATGATGACGCATAGGCTTTTTTGTCGAAGTGTTTTTAAAGTTTGTTTATATAAAGACTCAAGAGGTCTCAAAGTAGAGTCCCCAGCCTGGCCCCAGCAGGTGATACAATATGACATGTGGGACAGAATCATGGCATGCATAAAAGTCTTGGCTGCATCCAGAGACAATTTCTAATGTGTTTAAAGTTTACTAAGTTGTATTTTATGGTTTTAACCATTTTTTTTTACATGTTTCAGTTTAAATTTGGATCCAGAATCACACCAAGATATTTAAATTCAGTAACTATGTCAATTTGTTCACCTTTAATGAGAATCTCAACATCAGGAGGTTGTACCATGGTTTTAGAAAAAAAACATACATTTTGTTTTGTTCACATTTAGACTCAAACATGACTGATCGAGCCAAAGAGTGATCCTGTGCAGTGCAGTTGTTAACTTAGCAGCTGCTAAGTCAGCTGTTTTAGCATGTACATGTACAACAGTGTCATCTGCGTACATCTGTAGATCAACATCAGCACACTGTTCAGCAAGATCATTAATGTAAAGACTAAATAATAAAGGACCTAATACTGATCCTTGTGGAACTCCCATAGTGCATTTCATGTAACTGGACTGTGCATCACAAATTTTGACACATTGCCTCCTGCTTGATAAATATGAAGACATCCAAGCTAGAACTCTAGGAGAAAAGTTAAATTTAGAAAGTTTCGGTATTAAGACACTGTGGTTAACTGTATCAAATGCTTTACGCAGGTCTAAAAATACAGCACCAACTACTCCTCCTTTGTCGAGCCGTGATTTAATTTGCTCTATTAAATGTAAGGAGGCAGTCTCAGTAGAATGATTGGCTCTAAAACCAAATTGCATACGATGTAGACCATGACTGCTGGTGTTAAGAAATGAGGTCAGTTGTTCAATGACGACCTTCTCAGCAACTTTTGAAAGTACTGGCAGTATGCTTATAGGTCGGTAGTTACTAGCTTCAAGGCGGTCTCCAGATTTAAAAACAGGTGTGACAACGGCACATTTCCAGTCCTGAGGAAAAAAGACTAAGTTTAAAAGAAAGATTAATTAAATGAGTGATAGGACAAGATAAAATATCCTTGTGTGACTTAACAAACTTGGTGTCAAGATGAAAAGCATCTCTAGATTTGGAGCTTTTCAGAGAGCTGATGATTTTTTGTACTTGTGACACATTTGTTTCTACCAATTCGAAGATCTGAGCTGTTGTATCTAGTGGAGCAATTTGCACTTTCTTTGTTGGAAATTTTTTCCCAAGTTCACATACAGATTCAAGAAAAAAAGTATTAAGAGCAGAAGCAACAGCAGAATTATCTTCAATTAACTCTCCCTGGACTTTTAAAATAAGATCTCCTGTAGATTTAGGGTTCCTCCTTGTGAGATTATCTATGTTTTCCCAGATCAATTTATTGTTGCCTTTTGCCTCATTTAAAATATTAACATAGAAACGGGATTTAGCTAATCTTAGCTCTTGGATTACTTTTGTTCCTTAAACCTTTATAAAGCAGCATATCAGTTTCTCATCTAGTTTTAATTGCCTTCCTCAGTGCAGCATCTCTAGTTTTCATCAGCTTCCACAAATTGTCATTGAACCAAGGTAGATTTTTTTTGTTTTTAAATTTTGTCTTAACACTCACACTAAATCTCTCTTTCACAGAATTAATTTTGTTGATGAAAGTGTTACTCCCATAGTTCAGATCATCAGAGGATAATACATCATCCCAATTCAAACTGTTAATTTCACTTGCAAATTCTTCTTGCTTAGCTCTCGGTATGCACTGACAGATTTTTGTCTTATTGGCTGTGTTCCTAAATCTATTTTTGGACAGTTTTCTAGCACAAAGAGTTAAATTATGATCAGATAGACCGGTAATTAAATTATAACTTTTCGTTATTCTTCCTGGTTTGTTTGTGAATATTAAATCAATTTGTGTATTTGAGCATTTTGCAATCCTAGTTGGGCCTTTCACTAGTTGCTCTAGGTGGAATTTTTCAGTAATCATTTTTAGTTTTTTCCTCTTAGATTTATCCTCCCAATTCACATTAAAATCACCCAGAAGCAACAGTTCTTTATTGTGATTGCACTCTTTCAAAACTTCTGCAAGTTGATCATAAAAGGCGTCATCTGCAGAGGGGGGCCTATAGACACCTATGATGTTAAAAGACATTTGTTTAGACAAAATAATTTTTATCCCAACATATTCCAGAGTGTTACCCGCTTTATAAACCACACGCTCACATTTAATGTCTTCTCTCACATAAAAAAGCACCCCTCCTCCCCTTCCGTCAGGTCTGTCTCGTCTAAAACATTGATACCCAGGCACTGTAAATACACTTGCAGGAGTAGACTGTTTCAACCACGTCTCAGTCAGACAGAGAAAGTCCATGTTTGAATCAGACAGAAGGTGAACTAGCTGATTGCTTTTTGGAGTAATGCTTCTGATGTTAATATGTCCGCCGAATAGCCCCCTCGGTTTCAGCTTCGGATCCCACAGAACTTTTGCATGATTGACGGTTTGAAAAGTTTTGAATAACCTCTGTCTCTTCACTGCGGGGTTACAACGCACAGCGGTGTCAGCAGCAGAGTTAGTAGAATAGACAGTAGACCTATCGAGGTCTCCACAATCCGGGAACGACAGGTTATTCGTTAAGTCACCATGTCCGATGTTCAAAGAGTTTAAAGTATAAGGGGGGAAACCCGGCTCAGGGGGTTCATACTCACTCACCACCAGCGGCACCGGCGGAGTCGCGACACGGAACTGGCGCCGGTTCTGCAGCGCCCAGTGGTCACTGGCCCAGGATTTAGCTGAACATCTCCGCCAGCAGGAGCAGCGTGAGGAGGACACCTGCCATTCTCCGGAGCGGTGTAATAGATGAGCGGTCCGCTGTAACAGTGATGCGCTCTGGTACTTGGGCTCGCCCGAGCCGCAAGACAGATGAATAAATCGCATAATATCCCAGTAAATTGCAATGCAAACTCACTGGAGGAACGTCGTTTGGCCGCGAGCCGGCATTTGCTCCAGGTTCAGACACCGGGAGTGCACGGTGGCACAGGTGGTTTCCATCGGCGTTGATTGCTCTGGCCAGGTAGATACGTACAGGTGATGTGGCAGTGAGTAACAACAATAGTCCAAAAAGCACTCCATAAAACACATCCCAGGTCTTTTTGCTGTTAAAAGACTGCTTTGTCCTCAGTGCAGTTTTTAATTGGCATGTTCTGTGGTATGGTAAACGGCCACCTTGGTGGAAAAGGACGCGCGGGGTCGTAGGACCTGCCACACTGCAACTCCGCCCTGCCGCCATGCCCGCTTACTTACTTACTTACAGGAACATGGAGTCTATAGCTAAAATATTAACAAAGAAAGTGTATACACAGGAAAGCTAAGCTTGAATAAAAACTTTTAAGTGACAGGACCAGGAATGAGACAAGCTTGCAACGCAAGAGAGAAAACAAAGCTTAAATAAGAAGACAAGCTTTGTGACCTTGCACACACACAAGGTCCACGCCAGATATGAAACGAATCCATAAAAACTGTGTCCTGTAAAGTGCTCACAAAAAATATTGACAGACGCGGTGATGGTGGTGGACACTGCATAGCGATCACTGATCCATAGTGTCCCCGGCTCATTGTCTGGGGATACAATAATAATAATAATAATAAAAAAAGGTACACATTTTTAACCCACCAAAGTAAAGACAATGATTTATCGATATAGGGTCCAATACGTTGCTCAATGTGACTTCTTTCCCCATTTACACACTGCAGGTTTGGTTGGTTATCATTTTCTTTTTTTAAAGTTGGAGTCCCATTAAGGGCATTTTCTGGCCCAAACCACCGATTTCAAAATAATTTTCAGCATTGATTAACCACCCCAAGGGGTTCATGAATCCACCAGAGAAACCTGCGATATCAAATTTCTTTCTGACAAAAAAATGATATGTTTAACATTTTTTAATTCTTGGGAGGGGCCACCCATTCTGGGGCCCCACAAAGTGTCACCAATGATTATAATCATGTGCTTATCAATGCACATTGTTGCTGATATATTTTCCTAATGAATGAAAAAAAAAATCTGTTGAAATTGACGTCATACTGCCGAGATAGGAAGATATTTGTTCAAAAAATATGTTCTGAAATGGAGATTTCCAACGGCCACGTGTGTTAACGACAGTACATTTGACAAAGTTCCCGGCCATGACACACTAAGGGAATCTGCTGAAATTTGCCCTAGGATGTGGCCAACATTCAAGGAAAAAACCAGGATGTGTCGACACCGGTAACATCTTCATCTGAAGACTTGCATCAACCGACCGTTGAGCCCATAGATCAGGTATCACTAAATCACTGTTCTCGAGGGCAAAGAACTGCTGGTTTTCCGCCATCCCTTTACCTTGGAGACAGATATAAGGTCAGTATGGCCAATCAAAAGTAGTAATTTTTCAGTTAATTGATAACCTGAGCAAAAAGAAAACCAGGGCTGAATTTGGATTGCAGGGTCAAATTTTGTGATCCCTACCAGGGATTCTTTAATATCTACCAGTTAGCAATGGACTCCCTCAAATATCCAAGCTCCTCCAAGAACCAACTGTGATTTGCCTTAATTACAATGAGGTAACTAAAAATTAAACAGGACAAAGGGCAAAACCAAGTCTTAAGGCTAAATCAGTATCAATGGCAGTAATCTGCCAGTGCCTCTTATAATGCTTAACTGCAATACCAGGATGATTCAAATGCATGCATGGACATCTCCATGTGCCACTCATTAATGTGTTCATCTTACTCACAGTTGGAACTTATTGCAATGAACTGAAGCGTCAGAAAATACCAGAATTTTGTTCAATAGGGAAAGAATATATGTGCTCAGTCTAAGCTATGGGAGTAAGACCTGTACTTAATTAATTGTGCAAGAACAAGACACATCATGTATACTAAATGCCCATGATGCAATTCATGAGAGATGAATCCAGTCTGTGGGTGTAAAGAGAGCAAACTGAAAGCTTTTTGAGTGGCCTAATGCTGCAGTAATGGCTTCATGTCTCCATTATTGCATTAAGGCCGCTGGTTCATATTGCCAGTGGACTTCAGAGCCAATATCTGTGGTCCATACTCATCAAAGTCAAGACTGGCAGTCCAAATCAGCTAACTGAAAATGATGAGATTTCAAAGAAGTCACCAAGTCAACATCTCAGCCCACACAGTGACAGAACTCCCATATTTTATGGGTCAAATACTGCTCAGGTTTGAACTGGTGTTATTCAGACTGCAGTATACTAAAGGAATAAGCCCCGAGAAGCAGTGGGTTACAGTGATTTTATAACGGCGGAGGGGCATTCTAAGGCACGACGCGCAGCGGAGTGCCTTAGTACCCCTCCGCTGTTATAAAATCACTGTAACCCACTGCTTCAAGGGGTTAATTGCTTTTATAAAACGGTTACCCTACATATAGCCCATTAAATAAACACACAAGAAAAAAATCAACAATTTATTGGTCATAATGCAACAATAAAATGGAGAACTATTCGTTCTTCCACCAAGCAAGATCGAGTGGACAGAATGGTTGGCAAGCAACACAGACGCTAAGATTGCTTTTTCATCTAGAGCCATTATCGTGTCACATCAGGCTATTTGGGCTCGTTAATGTAGATGAACTATGAAAGCAGGCTATTTGGAATGTCTCCTTCGGTCTCCCGAAGCCCCGCTAAATAATTTTACGTTCGTTTCGGATTCGGTTTTCGAGTTTCCTTGTTCTCAACTCGCGCTGATCGGCCATATCATTACAACCAGCAGTGAGAGTAGGGAACAAGATTAACTTTTGTCCTCCGCACTTGCTGGTGTCCAGGAAAATATGTTGAATTGTGCATTAGTTTGCTAGCCAGCTTGTCAACTAGCTAGCGTTCACTGCGATGGATGTGGTTCACCTACACATAGCCCATAAAATAAACACAAGAAAAAAATCAGCAATTTATCGCTGATACTGAAATAGCGAGCTAGTTAGCAACGTAGCTAGCAAGCTAAAGTGATATCAAACTCTATAATGCTATAGCTAGCCAGGTAGATAGCCAACTGGTTAGCAGGTTAAAAGGCTAAACTTTGCTAACAGTGAAATAGCGAGCTAAAAGTCTTGAAACAAACGTAACCGAATGAGTCAGTTGAGCGCAGAGTAGTTGGTTGCTAGGCCAGGCGCGCAGGGATATTTTGTGCTGCGGTCCGCCTCAGAATACAGTGGGTTACACTGATTTTATACCGGCATTGAATGCGGCTCAGACAATCACATTTAAGGATGGGAAGCACCCGTTTTATAATGTCTAGTTTTGTTGGGAATATCAGCTCTGACTGTGGCCCTGGGGAGCCTACTTCTCACAGCAATTTACCATGACCTGAAATAGCCATTATAAAATGAAAATGCTCACTGCTCAAAGAGGTTAAATATTCTACAGGTCTTATTAGAAAAAACACTGCTTGTCAGGCATCATCTGATTGCAAATATAACTGACGCTGCATTTATAATCGCAAAATTAACCTGAAAGAAACATAATAACAATAATACAACCCCATTTCCCAAAAAGTTGGGACACTGTCTAAAATGTAAATAAAAACAGAATGCAATGATTTTCAAATCATTTGAACTTTATATTTATTTGAAGATAGTACAATCAGATGTTGAAACTGAGATATTTTTAATCTTTTTTTGAAAATATGAGCTCATTTTAAATTTGATGTCTGCAACACATTTAAAAAAAGTTGGCACAAGGGCACGTTTACCACTGTGTTGCATCACATCTTCTTTAATCAGAACTCCGTAACCATTTGGGAACTGAGACCAGCTTCTGTAATTTTGAAAGCAAAATGTTTTCCCATTCTTGCTTTATGTTGGATTTCAGCTGCTATACATTTAGCAGCCTCCTTTGTCATATTTCATAATGCGTCACATATTGTCAGGCAGACCACTTTAGCCCCAGACTCTTTTACTACGGAGCCATGTTGGTTGCTGTAATACAGAGTATGGTGTTTGGCATGGTGTTGCCAAAATGAGCATGGTCTTCCTTTAAAAAGGGCATCTAGACTGCAGTAAATGTTGCACAAAACCTGTACATATCGTTCACCATTAGTGGTGTCTTAATGGATACGCAAGTTACCCATGCCATGTGTACTAATGCATCCCCCATACTATCATGGATGCTGGCTTTTAAATTGTTTGCCGATAACACGCCAAATGGCCCCTCTCCTCTTTAGTCCAGAGGATGTGGCATGATCCATGATTTCCAAAAATAATTTGACATTTTGATTAGTTGAACCACAGGGCAGTTTTCCACTACGCCTCAATACATTTTAAATGAGCTCGGGCCCCGAGAGGAAGGCAGTATTTTCTGGATCTTGTTTATATATGGTTTAATCTCTACATGGCAGAGTTTTAACTTGCATTTGTGGATGCAGTAACAAACTGTGCCTACTGTCACAAGTTTACAGAAGTGTTCCTGAGTCCATGCAGTGATTTCCACAACAGAATCCTGTCTTGTTTTTTTTTCCTTCTTTTAAGGGGGAGTCTCCTGCTCCTCACTGTTCAGAGCTGCGACACTCGGAGTAAAGGGGAATCACCCAGCCCTCACCCATATGTGCTGCTGAAGCGAGCACCAGTTTTTTATGGAGTGCCGCCTGAGAACCTGAAAATCACAGCCATTCAAAATTGGATTTTGGCCTTGTCCCATGCGTAAAGAAATTTTTCGGGATTCTTGGAGTCTTTTATGTACCATATTGGATAAAATCTTTAAATTCTTTGCAATTTTAAGTTGAAAACTTTATTCTTAATTAGTTAAACAATTTCCCCGCACAGTTTTTCATAAAATGGTTAAGCCTTCACCATATTTACTTAAAAAATTTTTTATACTCAATTGAGTTACTGAGCTGTTGCCTAATAATCTGCTTCGCTGTAAGATGTTTGGCCAGTTGCCTTTCCTAGCATCATGCCACATTTCCAGTCTTTTACTGTCCCGTCCCAACTTTAAAACATGTTGCTGTCATCAAATTCAAAATGAGCCAATATTTTCCAAAAAAAAAAAAAAAAACAACAAAATTTATCAGTCTCAACATTTGACATGTTGTCTTTTTCCTACTTTCAATTAAATATGGGGTTTTAATTGATTTGCCAATCATTGTATTCTGTTTTATTTCCATTTCACACAATTTCCGAACTTTTTTGGAAATGGGGTTGTAATAATAATAATAAACAAGGAATTGTTAGGGGAGGGGAATTCAGCTGTGTTTGCCACTGATACTGTGAATGGCTTCTCCTGGAGATTTTATCTCAGTGCCCACTTTGTCTCTGCTGATGCTTCCTCCCTGCAAGCAAGGTTTTCAGCAGACAGATAAAATATTTCGCTGGATTGAGTGAAACACACTTTTGCTAGGGGAGCAGATTATATATGAGCAGTCGGGAAACTCCAGAAATTTCAGACAGTCATTAAAAAACTGACCCACTTTAACTGAACTGATTATTAAGATCTCCACTGAGAATATCTGCATCTCCCAGACTGGTACTTCCCCAGCTTCACTTGTATTTGGCACCCCTCAACCTTTCTGTTTCAATCTTTACTTTCCATTTTATTGTTTTGTCATCCACAGGAAAGCTTGGCAGCCTAGCAATGTGTAAACTGCTCAACTGCCTTGCATGAGTGTCAAAAATCAAATATAATGCAGCGGAGAAGCCGCAGTACTTCACACCATAGCAAGACGATACAGATGAGCTTTCTTGCTTAACTTTTCATTCTACAGATGTGAAGTGTTGCATAGAGCACAATTTCACTCCTTCCTGATAAGTCCATACACGAATGGCTCTATGTCCACGTATTATTGAGTGTTTAATTATTCTAACAAACTGAACCCTGTCAGAAAAGCACTTCCTGAAATGACCTGATCGATTTATCACTGAAACAAAAACCACCACCACGGGTCAGGCCCCACAGAAAGAGAAAGCTCCAGAAAAAAATGGCAGAACCTGCATACTCCCTAAAAATATTATTTTATAAAATACAGCACACAAAGGAACGCAGATTTCTACTGTGCCACAAAACACATGTATACTTACAAAAAAGTAGCAAAGGTAATGACTAAGATTGTAGCCAGTTGATATCTTAATTTCAGCCAGTACATCCCCAGCTGTTTGAAAATTGGAATGTTGAATAGCTGTGTAGCTCAGAAGACAAAATGCAGCACAAAGGTTAGAAGATGTGGATTTACAGGTAGACTGTGGTCAAGTTCAGGCCCAGGTTGATGCCTTCTTAACAGTGATGCTTCTTTAAATTAAGATGATTGATGAAATATCCATCTTCACGTATAACTCAGGATTCAAGACTCCTTCTTCACTGTAATTTCCACAGTATGCACAGGGCTCCCAAGGGAGCCGAGCATTGTTCTTATGCAGCAACAACATTTTCAACAGACAAGAAAGCATTAAAAAGACTTATTAAAAGAAATACATAAAAATAAAAAAACAGAGTAGTAACAGCTATTAAATACAATAAATATACTCATGCAACTGCGTGTGCAATAAAAGTCATTCCCAGGGTCCAAGGGAAAGAAAGTGATTGGTGCAGTATGAATGACTTCAGTTCAGGTCAATGGCATGGGGGGGGTTGGCAGGATCCTCACTGTTCAGAGAGTCCTGACGGCTTGAGGGTAGGAGAGGTTCCACAGTCTGGAAGCCACGGCAAGGATGTTCTGGAACCTTCTCCCTGATGTCAGGAGCGCAAAGAGATTGTGAGAGAGGTCAGCTTCTATGCTAGAGGCGTTTCAGGCACCACAGAGGGCTGGGTAGATCTCCGCTATGCAACAGTTTAGCCAGGCACTGGTCTACTCATCATTCAGAGAGTAATTTTTTTAGTAACATTTTGATTTTTACCCATCTAAACTGGTCTAAATTTTTAAATGCCCTCAGAAAGACAGGTAGATTGGTGCCTGGCTAAAACTGCAATGGCGAGGAGAGAGACATATTTTCTGCAGTTTTCTCAATTCTCGGCAAGGAACTGAAGCTGTGATCTGAAGCTTTGCAGTTTCCATGTCAGACAGTGGTACAGAGTGCCAAGATGTTCTCAGTGATGCCCTTGTCAAAGGTGGTCATGATGGGTAGGGTGTTCATCTTCCTCAGTCTCCACAGGAAGTGGAAGTGTTCCAGGACCTTCTCGGTAAGAGCTGTGGTGATGGTGAACCAGGTCAAGTTGTCCACAATGTACACTCCAAGGAATTTAGCACTGCGAACTCTCTCGACGACAGTACCAATGATGGTCAATGGGGGGCGCTCACTGCGGGTTTAAAGTAAGTCAACGCCCATCTACTACTTCCTCTCCGCAGTTAAGAAGAGGATATTTTCATTGCACCATGCAGCCAGTGACTCCACCTCCTCTCAGTGCGTTCCATCATTGTTTGTGATGAGAACCGCCACTGTCGTGTTATCAGCGAACTGGTCATGAGTAAGCATGGTTAAAAGAAATGCACTTCCCTTTTACAGCCCGTGCTCAAACAAAAGTGCACTTGGCCTATTTTTTTCTAGTCTGAAGATTTTATTAAGATATTACTACGAGTGGAAGTAGCATATAGCATAACACAATGACAGTTTATCCATCTGGACCGATGCGAACCACTCTTGCATCTGTTATTGTGTTTTCCAGCACTTGATAAATAAAACAAGCACCCATCCATAATATCCCAGCATGCATAGCTGTGCAGCGAGCTTTGCACAACAGGCAGTGGAGTGTGGAAATGGTTTTCTACCAGGCATTCATAACTGGGAAATCAAAGATTGACACAGTTATTTGATACGTCTTCAAAACGTAGTCACCAGTCCAGTAAATGTTCTGATCTAAACCACATTTTAATATCACTCTCAAACACACACACAGACACACGCACACACACATGTTGGGTTTTCATGTCTTGGGGGGACATTCCATAGACTTGCATTCATTCCCTAACCCCTTTCCCTGACTTTAACCCTCAACAGTACATACCTAACCCTAACCTTGACCTAATTCTAACCTTAAACTTAACCCCTAACCCTAAAATAGCTCAATTTCCTCTTGGGGACCTGAAAATGCCCCTATAAGGATAAAGAAATCTGGAATTCCATGTCTTATGGGGACATTTTGTCCCCACAAGGGTAGGTAAACACGGACCACACACACACACACACACAGTCCCCTAAATTACAATGACAGCAAAAATATAAAGACATTTTCAGAGCTGATAAGCCAGTGCAGGTGAGAGAGCTTCTGAGATTCATTCTCTCCAGCAAAAGGAGAAGTGACAGATAATCTGAGTCATGGATCAGCCCTGGGTGAGAGCACACAGACAGCCATATGGAGCAGCACAGGGTAAAAACCACCCTGTGATTCTAGTATCCACATTGCACTGAAAGTTCATAAGCTGACCTCTGGAGATGTCCTTATGGTGGTCCCAATGAGGCGACCCACCTCCCTTCACAAGGGGGGTACCATGATCCTCTTAAGCGAGGGTAAAACCATCCTAACCTCCAAGATGGCAATCAAGTTACATCCACATCAGCTCTCTGACCTCTGTCAGCCATGCTGGCTCTGCTAAATGCTAAATTGTAGTAGTCTGGGCAATTATAAGCCTGTGTATGCAAATAATTGAATATAGATATCACTGACAAAAGCATCTCTTCTGTCTAGGAGGTATTAGCTACAGCAAGGTTGAATTATTTTAAAGAGATGCTTCATAATGTACACATATTTGACATTTATAACAAAATAGCCTACTGAATATAACTTGGCTTTTATTTTTCTTTTTTCAAACTAAATATAGACTTGTTGGTTACAGCCAGGACAGCCATACTCGGAAGCATAGCATCCGTGCGTGGCTCTTCAGTTCTTCGAGAGGGAATACACGTGAGGCTTTGCTCCACACACTCAACCTGCAGGTTGCCTCTACGATTTCTATCCTATTAACAGGAATACTCAGCAAATAGTCAGAAATAAAATGGAGTACACTTAGCTACACTGTAGAAATAACACAAACAACGTTGTTTGTTTATTATGATTGAAAAAAAAAACATGTCGATTGCAATTTTAACCTCCCTTAATGGTGATTACGAACGCATACACGTCGTATCCGCAGAAGTCCAGGATTAACACGTAAATTGGTGAAAGTCAGCTTTAAAAGCAAATCGAACGGCCATTCCACCAAAGACAGTAATCGTAAATTTTTGTCTGACAAAAGCCCTGGACTGAATGAATGGTATAAAATTAACAAATGCGACGCATGAGGACATGCGTTCTGGCTCATTTTTCAGCATTACTTGGCAGATCTACAGCAACGCTTTTCAGTAAGACAGCTGTCCGCGCAAACCACAGCTGGGAAACTCTCTCACTCCGGAGGGGCGTTTGTTGACCCTTCCACCCGACAACTGCACAACACATTTTACAATTTAGATACTAACATTCCAATATCTGCATCACGACCTCCTTAAAGGTAAGCAGTTATAATTTGAATTGCATGCCAAATGTAGGGAATGCTTCTCTACATAAACAGATGCAATCTCGTTTTTTAATGCAAATATGTGTCAACAATTATGAAATGAAAGGCCACTTCGCGCTGAGCTCAATTAAGTCAACATTTAATTTCAACACGTTTCGTAGCCTAGCCTATACCCTGCTGTTTTGTGTGGTATAGTTGCAAATTAATTATAATATCTTCACATTCCTGGCAATAAACACACAAAATGAAACACAGCATCAGCCAGCATGGTTATTTGCGCATGGTTTACACAGCGAAAAAAATAAAACGTTTTTACAGATTAGCGGCATTTCATTCGAGTGTTCGTAACATGCCGGTAATAATGTGACTCTTACCTGTACGTTTTAAACAACTCATCGCTCTCCCTGAAGCCATTGTTCAGAAGCATATTTATGCCCTGGAGAGCCAGCTCCGCATCATCCAACTGATCGTCTCTCTCTTCGACCTGCTGTTGGTTCTGTTCGGGACCCGCCATTGCTGACAAATCACTCACAGTGCGTTTGCCGATAAACGAAAAAATGAACACAGTAATGCCGCTTCGCTATTGTTTCCAAATTCAATGTTATGGCAAAAGCTGAATGAATAATAAACTCAAGTATAACGGCCCTAGTCTCCAGGAACGACCCGCGCTTTGCCTTTATTTACGTTGACAATCACCTATTTAATCGCCAGCCTACATCAAGACTGCTCAGTTACTCACCATCTCAGAGTGACACAGTCAATACGAATCATAACTCGATCAGATATATTTCTCCGGGCCTAGCCTACCGTCAGTATCCCAAATCCGTGCGAGTGCCCCATATTAAAATGCCAACTTCGGCTCACCCAAAGCCGCACAGATTTTTCGGATATTTTTCAAAAATGTGATACGCAAATTTCCATTACCATTCAATTACTCAAGCTAAAATTACACTCAGCCAGTTGAAAGCATTACGGACGAGCTTGTGTGGTCCTTGGAATTTGACGCGTAGCATCTTGTGGATTGAAATAATGATAAGCCATTCGTGTAGCCGTTCGTAAAGGAAAATCTCAAGGTGAAATGCGAAAATTCCTCGTCTTTGAAACCTCTGACCGTTATTCCTCCTAACCTTCCGCTTAATTCTGATTGCTTCTTGCCAGAGATGTGCAGCGCAGGAAGGTACAGCTGAGAGAGACTGTGATAAGCCCCCACCCTCCAAGGCGCACCATCCGGCCAATCGGGGCGCCCTATGCATCGACAGGCGCAATGTGCAGGAAGAGGCCAGTTCAGCTGATTGGGAATGAATAGTCGGCGTCCTCCGGTCACCCATAGTCGTTGTATTTTGTGAATATGTCATGAGACAATATCATGTGACACATATCAGCAACAAAAGTGAAAAAGGATATATTATATTGAATTCTCAGTATATTAGTCCCCAGAAACATTTGCAGGTCAATCGACCGAATTTAAGCCTGCTCTCTATGATAAACCTTGGCTACTCATACAGTGCAGTGATTATAAACACACCTCTCTCTCGCGCGCGCACACACACACACACACACACACACACACACACACACCAGTGTTCACATGGATTAATGCTTACATTGCTTTGTCAGAGCATGCAACCAAAATAATTTGCTTGGAAATGAAAAAGATGTGACAATTCCTCTCAATACCCTGGTTTTGCGTTTGTTTCCACGGAAAAGTGTCATTTGACGGTGGGTTTAATTGAAGGGGTTGACTGAATTTCAGCATAGCTGTTGCATTGACTCTTAGAGAAGAGATGTTTCCTTTTAAGAAAGCAGTGGCCCTTGGCCATTGACACAGAACACAACTGCAGGTGTTTTACTGAAAGTAGAGACAGACTCACAGACAAACTGATAAACTAAGCCTCTGCAAGATTCATGAGAGGTCACTGGAATTCTGTATTCATCTCTGCATGCACAATACAGAGCTGGTTGAGCCCATTAAAAAATCATATCAGTGAAGAGTGATGTTGGGCAGCAGGAGTTATGAGGCTTCAGGTATTCAACACCACAAAATATTTCACCAATACTTCGAATGAATAAGAGGTAGTCTTTTGTTATTTTACAAAGCCTTTAATTACAGTGTGTTGAGTGGATGGCTTTTAGAGTCAAGGCCCTCCCTTTCAACGATAGCTCTTGCTCTCTCACTTTCTGTAAGTAAATCTCTCCAGTTCTCTCAGTTCAGCCAGCAATGCAACTTGTTCCATCTATGTATTCACCCCCTGGGCTGGTAGTTCGAGGGTGGTGGTGGCTATATGATGGATTTTTAACAGTTTTAATGTTTCACCACCTGCCAAATTGTTGGCATTTTTCATATTTTTCTTCAGACCAACACTGCGATGGAAAATATACTTTTTCTCCCACACAGGCAGAGGGCTTCCCCATTGTAATCTTGGATTCCAGTCCTACTACAACCCTGACCAGGAATAAGTGGATTAGATAATGCATGGATGGATATGCATAGATACCAAACAGTGAGAATGAGGCAAGTGGGCATGTTAAGAGAACAAGACATAGTTTTACTTATAACTTTGACAGTATTTACATGAGCAGTTATGACATTTGTGACATTTAAAAAAGTGCACATAGTTTTCTTGCTCCACAAACCCCAAATCAATCATTTGCTTGATAAAAAAATGGTAATTAGTCCTCTCATATGAGAAGAATTTGACCCAAACTTACAGAGAGCGATAAAACTGCTAAAATAATGGGAATTAAAAATATATCTCAAGTGACGACACAGTAAATATCCACCGTGAGGATAAGGGAGTCAGTTACGTCGATTCATTTAAAAATAAATTAAAAAAAAAGTCAAACATATCTTACATTGTGACAGTGATACAAAAGAGATCTGCTGAACCATTTGGTGCAATGCACTCCCAGTGTCTGATTCAACGATTGCACATGGTGACAAGTCTTCCATTGGAGGAGACACAACTTCAGCTGGCAGGACACTCTCTTAGGTTCACAGGCCCAACCACTCGTGTGACTTTGTCAAAGAAAATGGCGTTTCCATTGATCTGCACGTTCTGCAGACAGCCAACGAAAGAAGTCTTTGGGAGATGCGTCGACCGCTCAATATCTATGGGTGGGAGACAATGGGAGTATTTCATTGTTGTGTTTTCCACTGTACACAGTTGATTTTTCATCTACAATGAAAGACTGCTGACGAGATCAAGATTTTGTCCAGGAATTAATAAATACTCGTCAAAGCATTAGAAGCAATAAAAAAATTTCTCCTATAAAAAAAGGTAAGAAACGTTCATTATTAAATGTGATCCAGCACGGGTTAATTCCAAAGATGAAACTTAAGTGAAATCTACTTAGAAGAGATACAGCACTAAAATTTAACTTGAATGTCATTGTGTATTTTCACATTCCATTTTTCATTCAGCAGAGGCTCTAATCCAGAGCAACTAAGAACAAAAGTGCTTTAACCCCTTTGCGCGAAGCCATCACCACCAGCGTCTAAATAATGATGTCATTGTAAGCACGTAGCTGCTTACGTGCAGCACTTAACTGTAGATTGAATATTCATGAGGAGGTGGTGCCCTAGACATATTCAAATGATGGGAGTTCTTATATCTAAAATGGTGAAATAAATGTAGCATTAACCAGTAGTTAACAACATAAGACCATAGATACTCAAATGAGCGTGAATACAGCACCAAAATGCTGCTTAGGCAATAAAAAATATACAGTAAATTCCAGAGTTGACAGTCAACTATCAAAATCTCCCATGTAATATTAACCCTTTCAGCGCCATCCGCAACTATAGTTGCCCGGTGGTGTACGATATCAAAACCAGATGCTGTTGAAAACCTATCACGTGGCAACTTGTCTAAAAGAGCTCCCACAGGGGAGCTCTTTTAAATAAGTTGACACATGATAGGTTTTCAACAGCTCAGGATAATTTCATTCTTAATTCCTTGAAAATTTATTCGGCGCTCAAAGGGTTAATGTAAATACAAAAATGTTACAGATGCTCCCGCATTAAGACGTCACTATAAAATTTCATCTTTTTTTGCCGCATTTGTCAATCCCTGCAAAAAAAAAATCATGACATCACAAAAAATCACCATAACCGAAAATGGTCTTTGTCTGCACAGATTGTTCAGTAAAATCTTCATCACGGCTCTGCTTAGAGCTATAGCAATCTAATCTGACAGAAGACAATGTTCATCTTTAAAAGGACTACCGCTTTAATTATAATCTCATTCCTGAGGGGTCGTAAATTACCGCATAAAGAGACCTTACTTTGTGCATTTTATTTTAACTCATTAAAGTGCACAGGATAATAGTTTTTAAAAGACACAGTAGAGGCAAAATAACATTATCCTGTCATCCATTCCCCACTAATCAAACAATTTGGAAGGTAACTTTCCCATTGTCATTGAGTATTAACACTTACATCACAAGCAATCATACAGCCTAGGTAAGATTCATACAACTGAGGCAAATGGTGAGTTGTTCTGCTTGCTAGCTTTAAATTATTTCTATTGAATAATAACTTTTTCATATTTGTATGTTATCTTCATCATGTCCAAGTGAGGTGTGAATGATGTGGTACCTGGAATGCTGCCCACATAAAGCAGGTCTCTGTTCCTGGTGGAGATGGGGGAGGAAGGTCCTACAGTGTGCCGCCCCTCAGTGTCCACATCCAGCTGGATTACATTGTTCCTCTTGATAACTATAAAGATGAACACAAATGGAACTCCCCTACTATGAATAAACTCTGTCAATCTTGACACAAGAGCATATATGCCACGTTTCCATAAAGCGGAACGGTTTGTTTCGGTATGGGTCATGTCACATATCAGAGCATTTCCATTACAAAAGTTGTGGATGGTACCTTTGGAACCGTTCCTAACCGTTCCCATTTTTCGTCACCCCTCCGGTTGGGGTACCAAGGGTTACCATCCGATACTAATGAGGCGGAACGAAAACATGCCTTCTGCATTGGTCGGGAATCGTCATCACCGCCATCTGTTGATTGGTCAACAGAATCGTCACTCTAGCGCGACTTCCATAAGGAAACGGCAGGAAAATACCCATCTCGCCTGCCGTTTTGAGAAAAACATTTTTGGAATTGTCTGTTTGCAACAACGTGCCATGGAGCAATGAGGAGGTGCAGATATTTATTTCATGCATTTAAATTTAGTCAATTTAAAATGCGTATAGCCATTATTATGCAAACTAATTTGGCTGGAGTTGCACCGCGAGCATTTAGCTCACTAGCTGGCATTAAAATGCGCCGAATAAAAAGGTTGCCAGCAAAAGCTGCTTTCACACCGGACGCGAAACAAATTTTTCGCACGACAGATTACTTTCAAAGTCAATGCGTTTCGCGTGTATTCGCGAGTTTGCATTGCATTTTACCATCCGGTAAAAAAAACCCGCCTACATTAAAGGGTACTGTCCGGTTCCAAGGGAACTATACCGAAAGTACCCCAATGGAAACGCGGCTATAGAGGCAATGTACAATACTAGGCTACAAGCATGTCATTCATAAGTACTTACTACTTCAGTACAGTCTTGTGCAAATTAATTAGATAAGCAGGCTGGAGTGGGAAAAACTGCAGGTCTGCAGACTGATCTTAGACAGTAAGCGGACATTTGGTTCTCGTATTCAACAGGTTTGATATGGGAGAAATGGGATATGAACTCATTATGGCCTGACAAGTGGGTTAGAGCATGTCCGAAATGGCAAGACTTCTGGGGTGCTCCCTGTCAGCAGTGGTGAGTACCTACTGACTTTGGTTCAAGAAGGGACAAATTACGCACTGGCAACAAGGTTTAGGGCGCCCAAGGCTCATCACTGCATGATGGCTTATGAAGGCTATCCCGTCTGCCACAGACAGGCGACTGTGGCACAAGTCGCTGAGAATCTCTATAATATTTACAAAAGGAATGTACTACAATACACAGTGCGGCATACGATGCTGTGTATTGCATTTTTAGTTTGCAACCCCGGTCAAAGTGCCCCCTTTAACCCCAGTACGCCTGTAAAAAGACCCTCAATGGGCATCTGTGCTTCAGAACTGAACCTTGGCCAGTTGAAGATTTGAAAAAGATTGCATGGTCCTGTGAGTCTCATGTTCTTTAACATCATGTGCTATGGCTGGATACGGGTGCATCATTTACCGAGGTAGAGATGGTATCAGGATGCACTGTGGGAAAAAGATAAGCTGGGGAAGGGAATGAGGCACTGGAGGAAATGTTCTGCTGAGAAATTCTTAAGTTCAGGAATTCAGTGACATCAGTTTGATGGCGCTGTTATAAAGGCTGCACAAGGGGGACCTTCGCTATATTGGGCAGATGGTTTCAATCCTGTGGCTCATTGGGGCATATGTGTGTGTGTGAGAGAGAGAGAGAGAACCAGAGTGGTCTAACCCCAAAAAATGAAAATTCGAGTTTGGATCATATTGTGACAGATGTTTATAAAATTCATCAGTGCCAGAGAAGCGTAACCCAAGTCGGGCACTCTTAAGTAATATCTGAGTAATATTTTTTTATTTTCCCAAATTTTAAAAACTTTGACACCTATTCTCTCAAAAACAATGTTCTGTAGGCTAGACTGCTCTGGTTCTAAGCATATATAGTTGTATGTATATTTGTGTGTGTATACGCAAATTATTTGTATACATGTACGTGTGCATAATTAAGCATGCATGGATGTGATGGTGTTACCTGCCACTCGGTGGAACATGCCATCACAGAGCGGTTTCTGAGGAGCCACAGAGACGTTGTACTCAGCCACTCCATTGTTCACCGCCACAACCACCTGAAAGACAAAATCCTATACTTGCAGCCAAACTGCATATCAAGTTCACATCATTCATATTCAAATTTTGGTCAAATTCATGTTCATCCAATCATTTTGAGATTTGACTTGCAATTTGACCTGATGTCGCTGTAAATTATTATATGTCAAGCCTGGAAGAAAGCATGCAGGAGGTGAGAGGTGATCCTTGGATAATGAGAGGATTCAGAGTTTCAAAGGAATAGTATTTCTATACTCACAAGACATCATGACTGCTAGACACCAGGAGAGATTAAAAACCAGGAGATTTGAAAAGTGAGATATACTGGTGAAAAATCTGTGGACTCACCTCCCCTCTCCTCAGGAAAAGGCTCAGGCGGTGTCCACTGTGGCCTCCAACATGGAAAATAACTCCTGATAGGGTTCTGGGTCGAACCTCAAACACCAGCTCAAAACTGTCTCCCACAACAAAGTAGTCTTCTGCAAGCCAAACAGCAATGATCACATAACTGTCAGAGCCTCTCTTAAAGGGATAGTTCACCCAAAAATGAAAATTCACCGATCATCTACTCACCCCAAGGCTAATCGATGGGTCTATGAATTATTTTCTTCCTCAAAACACTTTTGGATTTACAAAGAAAAACACCATTGAAGACAAATCCAAATCAACTGAAGTCATTGGTGACCCTTCTTTCAAGCGTAAAAAACAACATTTAAAAAACACAAAATGCCTCAATACTGCTCCTGCGACGTAATCCAAGTGTCCGTAAGCCCCGACATTCAAATTTGACTCAAAAAGACGTCCTGTTTATTTTCGCGGAAGAAGTTCACCTCACTACGGTGGCCAATGAAGGTAAATAAGCTCTTCAGTCAGTGAATACTAACATTCAAAACTGCAGCACGTTTCTCCAATTGGAGATGTTTAGGGCCGCTGCGGCGTTATTTACCCTAGTTGGCCACCGTAGTGAGGTCAACTTCTTCCATGAAAATAAACAGGGCTCCTAGCTGAATGGCTACATTGGACATTTAGGCTAATAACATGGTGAAAAGACGTCTTTACGAGTCAAATTTGAATGTCGGGGCTTACAGACACTTGGATTATGCCGCACGAGCAGTATGGAGGCACTTGGTGGTTTTTAAATGTTGGTTTTTACACTTGAAAAAGTGGTCTCCAATGACTTCAATTGATTTGGATTTTTCTTCAATGTCGTTTTTCTTTGTAACTCCAAAAGTGTTCTGAGGACAAATGAAATTCACGGACCCTTCGATTAGCTTTGGGGTGAGTAGATGATGAGTAAATTTTCATTTTTGGGTGAACTATCCCTTTAAGACAGAGATTATAAGTGGCCAACCTTGATCAGAGCCACAGGGATTGCTGTTTCATGTTTTTTTTTTTTTCTTCTCGAATACAACAAATACATTAAATACAAGCAGCAAGGTATGGGAAGTTAACTGTGCAATCAACTGCTCAGTTTCATCATCGCTTAAAGTGCAGAGTAACAACAAAAAGCAGGGTTGGGCACCCCCAACTAAGGCAGTGATTTTAGTGCTTGTAATGATTACACTCTCACCACTAAGTGGGCAGATGGAAAGGTTACATTACCTATGACAGCATATCCATTCCCTGAAAAATAGGCTCCGCCCACAGTGTTTCCATCAAAGCAGGGGGTAGTCCCATTATTGGCAGCGGGCTCAGTCATTGGCTGGTTATTCATCTTGAAATTACGGACGCATCCAACTATACTTTCCCTGGGGAGGTCCTTCCACTGAAAAGAAACACTATGAATTACTAAACTAAATGACTATACAGCAGTTATTGACCTTACACCAAAAAACACTCACCTTGAGAATTAAGCACCCAATGAATATGTTTGGATAGTAGTGTGAGTGAGTGTGCATCAATTTAAGTTGATGACTCAGCCCTTTTGTCTGACTACACACAATGCCTCAGAACAGCCAAAGATTGCTGAGCTGTGGCTGCTGGGTTGGCTCACTCGGTTAAGGTGCCGCAATTGCCATGCAGTAGTGACTATTACGGTGCGGGTCCGATCCCCGGTCGTACCAACCAGCAGTGGTTGGCAGCTTTTTCAGAACAGCACGCGATTGGCTAAAGCGCTGTGGGAATGCAAATAGGGAAGGGACTGCTGGGAAGGGAAATTAAAAATGATTGCCCTGTTCGTTGCTCAAGCGCCTCCTGATGGCCAGATGGGCGCTCGTCAGTGAGATTCTGGGCTTGCTCATGTTCGGGTATCCTCCACCCTCGTTCTGAACTTGCGATAGTTTCGACCAATGAGTGTAAAGATGCAGGGGCTGACAGGCGCGTGCTTCAGAGGAAAGCAGCAAACTGCCTCTCTCTCCTGAGCTGGCAACAGGAGGTTGTATACGAGCAAGCCTTGTACATAGTTCTCGGATTGGGCATTCCAAATTCGGGTGGGATTGGAGATGCCAAATAAAAAAAAAAAAAAAAAAAATTACGGAGCTGTGAGATTTGATGTGGGAACCCAATTACCTGTTCTCCAGACTGGACAGACAATGGAGCACTACCCAGGTAGACAGGGGACTGGAGATCTAGAGACCCTCTCTCTTCGGGGGAGAGTAGACCATCGTGAGCACGGAGACCGTCCACCACCAGGCGAAACTTCCGCCTCTCCCAGCTGAACATCACCTGCGGGGGAGATGAGTACTCGTATTGTACTCCTGTGACTGAGGAGGCCCATTGACACAAGCCTGCTTCACCATTTATGCACATGCATATATATATAGGGCATTTCTGATCCCCAAATCCCAAGAGGCCGTAATGCAGTGGACAGTGAGCACTGAAAAACACAAAGCCTTGGAGAAAGCCAAATATAAATGAGTGTCATAATCAATGCTTATTGATTAACTAACTAAAGGGTTTTGTTACCCTTCATCTACATTATTTAGAGAACATATTTGTCAGGGCTCTGAATCTAAGTTGATCTAAAATAAGCCTTCATACACCTCTTTTTACCACATATAATGTTTACACAGATAGGGCTTAGTTTCATTTTAATTCAAACAATGATAATATTACAACAACTGAGAATCAAACAACTACATCAATTCAGCACTCAACATTTAAATGCTTAATTTCTAAAAATGCGCCTAAATGTTAAATGTTAAGTGAAATGTTCCTTCATTTGAGTTTTACCACTTTCCCTGTCATTGACGAGATTTTCCATCAATCAATGTTTTCACTGTTATACAAAGGTGCTGTAACGGATCTTCTGAGAAAAATAGGTAAAACAAACGAAAACGGTGCATTCTGGTGCACTTGGCAAGAATGTGTAGACTTAATTTACGTTTTTTTTCTGAGGAAAGTTACACAATCGCAAGCTTTTTCAGGAGCTGTGGTGAATCTCCTTGATACATGAGGAAAACTTGACAACAAAGCAGCCGGACAATATCAAATAATATCCATAACCTTTTCACAGCTGATGAAAATGACGAACATTCAAGTGTTCGTAAAAAAAAAAAAAACCTGAATTCTGAATTGATCTAGAGTGAAATGGATTCTTGCGTCTAAAAATAGAAGCTTCATTCTTTCGGTTTACTTATTAATAGAACTGGAACAATCCAGGGGTGTTGACAGGTCAATGAATATGATCAAAAATGCTGGTGGTGGCTGGCAACTTAAAAAAAAAAAAAAAAAAACTCTGGCGGGGAAAGTGATCATGGCTGAATTTTGAAACCTGCAGAATCAAGCTTACCGTATGCCACTTGCCGTCATTGTACTTGTCCCTGTTGAAGATATGCCTTTTCTTTCCCATGGACAGCCGGATCCGGCCTTTGGACATATACAGGACGAGGTGGGAGTTCTCCCGTCTGCTGGCCACATACAGTAGCAGGCCATCTGCTGAATTTGTCTGCACATCCAGAGAAAACGTAGGCCTGGAATACAAAAACATGAGAGTCATTTCTCTCCCACCATGTCAGTGCTATAGACTGTAGCTGCAATGTAACAAACAAAAAAAAAAAAAAAAAATATTCAGGAAACAGTGAAGGGCTAATAGCCACACCCATGAACTCACAATTCAGGATAAACAGATTTCAACAGGTTAACATAGCAGCGCCTAGGTCTCGGTTTTCACCGGTAACCCTATTTTTCATTGACGCTACCTTTCTATACTGCACTGTAACATGTCCTACAGAACACCTTTGACATAGAGAATGAGAGAGAGATAGAAAAAGAGAGTGAGAGAGAGAGAGAGAGAGAAAGAGAGAGAGGCAATCATGGAGAAGACTCACTTGCTGTGCAGAGTCTGCGGAGCAACGTTGTAGGTGAGAGAGCTGAAAGGGCCTCCAAGTCGGTAACTGTCTTTTAACAGAGATGGTAGACTGCACGCAGAGAGGCTGTCATCACTTATTTCTTCCTCCTATTCAACACAGAGAACCACGCATTGCTCACATCAGAGAGTATGCCCCTGTTCTTCAAATGAGATATTAAACCAGGATTTGCGACACAATGAGTGAAAATCTGGCAGTCCCTGATACTAAGGGCTACAGACCCGAGTGGACTGGAAATATTGCCGCAACAGTAGCTCTCCACAAATGTCCACATCATCCTCGCCTGCGCCTGAAGCATGTTTCCTGCTTCGATTTCCCAGGCTATCACTGACAACAAAACTAAACTTAGGTCTCGGCTGAACCAAATGATTTATCAAAAATGGGCCGTCTCCTTAAAATGCACTGTCAGAACAAGACCTAGAATTTTATTGGGCCTTGGATGTACAGCCAGATTCATATATGTATCTGGTCATGGAAAAAAGTTATTGCTGTCTGAGCTGTCGCAGCATAGATGGATTCCAGCTTGAAGTCCAGACTTTCAATTTCAATTCTTGGGGTGGTGTGTCCAAATCCAGTTAACAGGAATTACAGCACTTTTTAATGCAGTTCTTCCCTTTTTTGGGGACCAAAAGTAATTGAACAATTGACAGGTATTTGTTTTTTCCTATTTGAATCATATGTTTATTTATTCATTAATTTATTTGATGTTAAGCATGCCATTTGCTGTTGCTGTTAGATTATGAAGTAAACGAGGTTGCAATTCCTACATGGACCAAGCAATATTTTTGACAAAAACCTTAAATTCGAGCTTAAAGTCTGGAGTGTAAGCATCTTGATTGTTTGGTTTCAAATCCATGGTGGCAGCCTTAAGAGCCAAAATTATGAAAATTGTGTCACTGTCCAAATAGTTGTATGACCTGAATGTATGCGACAGCATTTTAAGATTGCGTAACAAAAGCTACATTTCGACGGAGCGAAACCGTGGAAACATGTTGTGCGTGTCTCATCAGCGAAAATCATTGCATAGCCGACATACCAACAATATATGAACCAAGCTCTGATCCTTGGTGACTGAGTGGTGTATCAAAGCAACTGGGAGGAAAACTGTGTTCAAGTCTCTGAGGAAGGTGTTGAACGAACGTGTTAACACTGCCTTTGAGGCAACAGCAGGTTGCATGCCTTCCCAGTGCTTATACAATTTGGTATGCATTTGTTTTTTCATGTTAGTCTGCTTTTAATTACAATAAATATTAACATTTAGGAATTAAGTTCCACAAAGTAATCCACAAAGTAATAAAGTAACAAACTCAAAAACCTTGATGTTCATCAGTTTGAAGAAACAAAATTTTTTATGTTGTTTTTGTGAACTGCCAGTTACAGATTTCCTTATTTACTGATTTTTGTGCAATAACTGATACTACACCTGGCTAGGTGCAAAGCATCTAAGCATCTAAGTAAGTAACACCTGGTAGATCAGCAGACACTGCACTATGGGGAGCTGTGAGTGAAAGGAATTCTGGGAAAATTCATCAGCAGAAGATGGGCAAGTCTGGGCATGTCATGATGTCCCATAAGTCAGAGGAATATGGCGTGGAAAGGCAGGGCAGAGTTTAGATTTGCAGCGATATGCTCACATGCCCTCAAACTGAGTTGACATTCATTTAAAAAGCTTTTCACCCAAACACTGAAATAAGGTTAGAGTTCTGATACACTTCCAGCAAAACAATAAAACCAATGTACTGCACCTAGAACATATTGTACTGCACGTATTAGCAAGTTTTTCCTAATCAGTAGCTGACTAAATCACTGTGCTAGAAAATGGTGGTTGTGATTTTTTTTTTTTAATGTTATTTTCCTATTTCTCACATGATAACCTTTCTTTCCTCATGTAAAAATCAGACACAGGTTGGGCCATGGGAATTATGTTGTCTATGAATTTGCCACAAGAACCTCAATAATTACTGCTAATATAACCTGTCATAAGGCCCTGATCAAGAAATTTGAATAGACAATGCTGATTTTCAATTTCAAGCAATTCTAGACCTTTTTTCACCATGTTAAAGCTATTGTTTATTATTATTATTATTTTTATTATTGGATGGCTTATCATAATGCCATTAAATACAAGAGTCAATCCGTTTTTAGAAACAGATATCAAAGGCCCCCCTGACCCTGGACAGCCAAAAGGATTTTGACCAGGAGGTACATTTAAACCCAAGATCCAATGGCATTGAAGTCTTGTGTGACTGGAAAATGAACTGAATTAAATAGAGATGTCCAGTCTTATCCGTAATAGGCCGCTGTGGGTGCTAGATTTTGTTTAAACCCAGTTCTAAGACACCAGATTCCCCTTGTAAAGGTCTTAAAGACCATGATTGGGTTCTATGTTTGATCAGGGGTCAGAGTGCCCAGCTGAAGCAAAGACCTGCACCCTCAAATTTTGAATAAGTTTGGAAACCCCTGGCTTTAAATGATCAGTTAAGTTTGAGTCAAACAAACTCGTGGTGGGAGCTCAATTTGACAAAATGCAGGACAATTTCACAGACGATTGGGCTTCAAAATTACAGTCACCTCTGAATGGCAATGCACAAACGCCACAAAAATTAAATAAATAAACGATTTAATTATAGAAAAACCAAATATACCAATATGTGTGAAATACTTTATCAATGTTTCCTTGGAAGCAACCAAAATCATAATCATTTAATACAAAATAAATTTCAACAAAATCAAGGTTTCATAATTAATGGCATCCTTCATTTAGTGCTCAGTGCAACCACCTCTGGCAAGGATAACAGCATGGAGTCTTTTTCTGTAATTTTTTACAAGGTTAACCCTTTCAGTGCCGTGGGCAACTATAGTTGCCTAATGATGTAAGATATCAAAATCAGACGCTGTTGAAAACCTATCATGTGGCAACTTGTTTAACCCATTTAAACCGGGACAGCATGTGCAACGACACGTTGCCAACACAGATATGCACGTAATTTTGAAAGTACCATAATTATTCTAAGTTTTGCGCGATAGAAAAAAATTCCAACTGTTCCTGAAAGCTGAGAAGCTGTGCTTCAGCCCAAATACAGGTTACTATGGTAAACATGGCAGCATGATTCTCTGCTGGGATTTTTTGCATTAGGCCTTAAACAAGTTGCCACATCATAGGTTTTCAACAGCTCAGGATAACTACATTTTTAATTCCTTGAAAATTTAAGCAGTGCTCAAAGGGTTAAGAAACACATTTGGGAGGATTTTGGACAATTCCTCTAAGCATATCCTTTCAAGATCCGTCACATTCTTGGGTTTGCGTTTGTAAACTGCCTTCTTCAACTCAGCCCGCAAGTTTTCAGTTGGATTGAGGTCTCACGACTGAGATGGCCATTACAGAACATTGATTTTGCTGTCACAGAACCATTTCTGTGTGTCTTGAGGTATGCTTTTTGGTCATGGTCTTGTTGGAAAGTCCACCTACAGACAAGTCCCAGCCTTCTGGCGGAGGCAACCAGATTGTCAGCCAAAATATCCAGATAATTGGTGGAATGCCATTAATCTTAACCAGTGTTCCTGCACCTCTTGAATTTAAGCAGCCCTAAAACATGACTGTCCTACCATCATATTTCACTGTGGATATGATGTGCCTCTCCTGGTATGCTTTTCTATCTCAACGCCAAACATGCCGATGCTATATCTGACCGAAACGTGCAATTTTGGTCTCATCTGACCAAAGCACCTTGTTCCAGTCATAATTTAAATGACATTTGGCAAACTTGAAGCGCTGACTCCTGTCTTTTTGTCAGAAAAGACTTTCTTCTGGCAACCCTTCCTAAGAGCCTGCGGATGTGGAGGTGGCGCCTGATGGTGCTTTTTGAAACCTAGTGACCCTAAGATGCCACCAAGGCCTGAAATTCTTTCACAGTGATTCTTGGGGATTTTCTTGCTTCTCTCATCCTCCTCCTCAGTACCCTGGGGGGCAAAATGCAGTTGTGTCCTCTACCCTTGAGTTTTCCACAGTTCCATATCTTTGGAATTTTTTAATTGCCCTGACAGTGCTCAGTGGCATATTCAATCATTTGTGAATCTTCTTGTAGCCATTACCACCTGCCTCTTTTGAACTGACAGTTTTTTGTTTTCTTCATGGTGTTAGATGACAAAGGCATATTGCATGTGTGTTACCTCCTTTTTTATCTTAGTGAAACAGGAAGTGATGTAATGGCTCAATATATTTCCTTAACACTTAGATAAAACTTAAATAAGAGGAATTTAATACCTGGTTTATTTTGGTAGATGTTAGTTACAAAAATCTTTAAGAGTGCCATTAATTGTGAAACCCTGATTTGGAAGACATTGATTTTTAATTAAATCAGTAAATTATTTTGGTTGGTTCCATTGGAACACACGTCGTTTTTTAGAGAATCTCTGTAAATATAGTTTTTAGCAGTATTGTTTGTGCATTGCCAGTCAGGGGTGCCAGTAAATTTGGAGCCGACTGTAGCTGTTCATTAGATGAATACAATACACAATGGGGATTGTAAGAGATGAAATTTCCATTTTTTTCCCCATGCAGTGAGAGTGGTGGTGCAGACAAGATAGTTCTGATTACTGAACATACACACAGGTCAGAGAGTGAGGCATGCACATTACATTGCTAATGTGTCTTGGCTTGGCCACTGCATGCTTGGGTAGCTGACTGTGATTGTTGACATATTTTCATGAGTTCTCATGGACACAAAACATGCACACATCATGCAGTGTTATCCAAGCTTGTGAGGACAGTAAGCCTGTACTTTCATGCAAGGGGACATTTGCATTTCTATCAAGACGCTCGCAAAAGAAAATTCTGCAGTGTCCACACGAGTTCTTTAGCAGTGCTCTTTATTATTATTAGCATTTGTTGTTTTCTCGTCCTTACAACAAAAGCAATGTGTAGCACCATGCACATGAAACAACATAAGCATTCACAATGAGTTCGAAACCCTAAACAATAATACAGTATCTGATATTAAGTCATGGGAAATGGCAGCAGTGTGTCATCTGGATCTACATTGTTCAAAGCATTGTGCTGTACTCAGATGCGATTATGTGCTCTAGTTGGCCGTCTTTTCGGCTATGACAAAATATAAATAATGACCAAAATCAAACATGAGTTTATTAGTGAAATGTACCGCAAGTGCAAACATGGTAATCTGCAAGTTAAATGCATGCAGAAGTGATCAAGGATTACTGATCCAAATATGAGCAAATGTCATCCTGTTTGTTAACAAAAGCACAGCTTGAAAGAACGGGTAAATTGTATCACATGCACTGCAGAAGCCAGGCCTAAAATGTGTGACATGATGAGAACATTACATACATATAAAAGTTATTCATAGGGCCAATGCTAACCGCTTGAGCCCTGGGGTCTTTTTGGGGTATGGCTGTGGTAGGGTAAAGAAGCAATACGAGCCGTGTCAGTGAAATGTGGACTGACATTTGATGACCTCATAAACCATAAGCAAAAAAAAACAAAACAAAAAAAAAAAATCTGTTATACTGGAAATTGCATTGAGATTGATCAGCTGTGATGTACTCAACATGTTTTGCTTGGCGTCTCTGGAAAGAGTGCAGTCTCCAGTTTCAGGCCATTATTTCAGTGTGGAGTGTCTTCTAACAGGGTCCATCATTTTTTGGGACATCTTAAATGAGCATTATTTTTTCTTGAACTGTAAATGGTGTATTTCTCATACAGATTATACCAAATGTTAATAGATTACTGTTTTAGTGCTCACCAACCCCTCCTCAACCACTAACATCTATAACACTGTAAAATGATAAATTCATCGATGACCAATTTCCCCTCCCTCAATTTATGAGCGGCAGTAACTGTTAAATTTGTAGTTAAGGAAATCTTCACAAAGCGAGTCCTGCTTTCAGGATTTGGCCGCTCACAGAAATTGATTATCTCATTTATTTGATTGCCTTTGTTTTATTTCAATATAAAGCATAAAGAGGACATTTTGAGTACTGAATGTCGACTCTTGTATTTGTCAGCTGATTAAGACAGTGGTCTGAAAGATGTAGTTACCACAGATAATTTGCCATGTTTATTTGGGTAGGAGCTAATGCTGAAATGTAAAATTTATCCCACAGCTGGCGAATACCTTTGCTCATATGCATTTATGTTGTTTTGTTAAAAGCAGACACAACCTGCAAGATACAATAGCAACTCATAGTTGTAAAACAACAATATTTTTATGGGCTAAATAATTTTTAAAACCGATGAACACAAAGGGAAAATGTCCACTTTTCATGGTAAACATCCTCTTCAACCCTGTAAGGAGAGCAGCATACAACACTCAAATTTACAGCATTACCACAGACAATGCAAAATGTTCCCTGAAACATTTGCAGACTTAGCAAATACTCAGTCAGTGCGTGAAAAAATTGTCTCCAACTGGGAAAGCACTGACATCACCAATGCCATCTAATGTTTAGAAAAATGTCTGACATCATTGAACAGATATTTTCTTTACAAAAATTGAGTGTATCTCAATGTATATAATTGATGTAGTACAACTGTTAACATTACTTGTTGCACAGCTAATTACTACACCCCTGTTTCAAAGCCAAGAAATACATTAATGTTATTCCACGCCCTCTTTTTCAAAATGTCAGGCAAATATTTACAATGTAAAAAATATTCAATTGCTTTCACTGCAAGTATAAATCAATAAAATTGCTATTCTAATCAGACACCTTCAACAAAGAGAATATGGGTCATTACCAGTTCACGAGTGCACAAGCCACAGTTCAGAAAGTGCAGTTACAGCGCTTTCCAATGAAATTACACTAATCTGATTGGTTATCCCCATGGCCTTTCCAGGCGGAGGAGTTACCCACCCTCCTGGAGGAGGTGCTGTTGCGTTTGTCCATCATCAGAAGAGGGGGTCTGTCTGTGCTGCAGACGTCAAGCAGAACCTTCCCGGTGGAGCTAAAGCGACTCAGGTCCTCTGGCTTATACAAATTATCAGGCCTGAGACAGAGACAGACAGGAAACAGAGCATGTCTCAATCATTACTCAAACACTCAAGCACTCCGGTAACCATATTATGAGTGGTATGCAGGAGTGGCAGTCCGTCAGCAGTATCAAAGGCTTTTGGAAACCTCACCTTTCAATGCTCATTTATCTCATACTGCACAATTTACTGTGTCTGATTAGTAACAGTAGCTAAGACAAATTGGCGGAATGCCTATCAAATTTACTTTCGATAGCATGACTGTACATTGCATCACAAAGTTGGAAGGCATTTCTTCAGCGCATAAATGACATGAAACTTCAATATGTCTAATGAAGATACTAAATTCATGCAGCTTATAAAATGGCATAAATTAACTTGCAATGCTTATTAAGCAATAAACGGCGAATGGCCGTGCTATATTGTGAATATTATCATGACTAAGGGTGTTTCTTGGCACGACACCTTGCGTAGTGACATTATAAGAATGACAACAATTTAAATAAATGCGAACAACAAAACCTTCCCCAAGTCACAGTTGTGCTAAACGTTTGCATACCCAAGCAGAATTTGTGAAATGTTTCCATTTATTTTGAAAAATATAACTCATTATGCAGAAAATGTGCCTTTTATTTAAGGATAGTGATCATGTGAAGTCATTTATCATCACATAGGAGTTTTGCTCCTTTTAAAATCATAATGATAACTGAAATCACCCAAACGGCTCTGATCATAAGTTTACATATCCTTGAATGTTTGAGCTTGTTATATAGACACAAGGTGACACACTCAGGTTTAAATGGCTATTAAGGTTTACAAACCCCAGGCTTGTCTGTGTATTGCCATTGAGTTTGTTTTCTCCTGAGTGGATGCACTGATCTGGCTAGACACTGAGCCACTGGGAGCGGAAAATAACTGCTTAAGGACCTTTGTAACAAGGTAGTTCAACTTCTTAAAGATGGAGAAGGATATAAAAAGATATCCAAAGTCTTGTAAATGCCAGTCAGTACTGTTCAGTCTGTGATTAAGACAAGGAAAATCAGGGGATATGTTGATACCAAGCCAAGGTCAGGTAGGCCAAGAATGATTTTAGCCCAAACTGCCAGGATAATTGTTCGGGACACAAAGAAAAATCCACAAGATACATCAAGAGAAATACAGGATGCTCTGGAAAAAGATTGTGTGGTCATTCCAAGGAGCACAATAAGGAGGTGCTTAAACTAACATGAGCTGCATTGTGGAGTTGCTGGAAGGAAGCCATTATTGTGCCAATCCCACAAAAAAGCTCACCTAAAATCTGCCAGACAACACCTTGACACACATCACAACCAAAATAGACCTAAATAGAACTTTATGGTCACAAACATAAGCGCTATGCTTGGAAAGCAGTCAACAAGGCCCATGGTGAAAAATACACCATTTCCACTGTAAAGCATGGTGGTGCCTCTGATGTTTCAGGGGTGTGTGAGCTCTAAATTCACGGGGAATCTCGTGAAAATTGATGGCAAGATGAATGCAGCGTACTATCAGAAAATACTGGCAGACAATTTGCATTATTCAGCAGGAAAGCTGTGCCTGGGACGCTCTTAGACTTTCCAGCATGACAATGACCCAAAGCACTAGGCCAAGTTGACCTTCCAGTGGTTACAGAAGAGAAAGGTGAAGGTTCTGGAGTGACCATCACAGTCTCCTGACCTCAATATCAACAAGCCACTTTAGCCAGATCTCAAACCTGCAGCTTGTGCAAGAGGACCAAAGAATTTGCAAGAACTGGAGGCATTTTGCAAGTAAGAGTGGGCAGCCATACCACCTGAGAGAATTAGGGGCCTCATTGACAACTATCACAAAAGACTGCAAGCTGTTATTGACGCTAAAGGGGGCAATACACAGTATTAAGAACTATGGGTATGCACACTTTTGAACAGGGTTCATTTCATTTTTTCCCCTAATTGCCATGTTTTATTTGATGATTGTGCCATTCTAAATGACCCACAGTTGGATATGAATCCAATAAGAAATTATAGAAATGTGTTTTGCCTGGCAATTCATGTTTTCTTTAAAAAAAAGTTACCTATTTTACAAATTCAGCTGGGGTATGCAAACTTTTGAGCACAACAGTACATCTCTCGTTTTAGTATTTTTTCATGCTGCCGAACAAAAAGCTAAACTGACAGATGAAAGTTGGTGAAAGTTTTGTTTTTAATTTATTCAGATTATTGCCATCCATATATTTTATAAATTTAGCCAATATACAAATGTAGCAATCACTTTGTCATCAATTTTTTGTGTCAAGTGGAATTTTGTTCAAACAGGACATATCATATAGAAGGCTGGAGACATGTATCAGTGCTGAACACAGAACAGTAGTGGAAGCATACTTTCAAAACATAGGACGGAGGTGCTTCAGACAATTACCTCCTTGTGTAAAGGTTGGCAAGGCAGCCCTTGAAGTTGTCTTTTCCGAGCCAAACATTTTCTCCATTAGCAGTTATGGAAGACGAAGAAGTCTGCGGCTGTCCTCGGTCATCCTCATCGATCACCAGCTCAAAACTAATGTAGGTGATTACAGCAAGATAGTTTAGTTCTTTGAAAAGCAGGTTTTTTCAATACAACTCCATTGCTGCCAATAATCAGTACTGTATCAGTATTGATCAATAATCAGTATTGCTGTTGTCACATCACTAATAGAATGGTGACTTAATGAATACTCAGTCACATCACAATTGAACCTCAACTCCTTTGACTGTGTTCAGGACATCTGGCTGACAAGAAAGTTAACTACTAAAAGAGATAATATTTCTCACCACAATTGTGCTCTCATTTCGATTTTCATATGAACTATTACATGAAATAAAGACCTGCATCAAAGCTAGCGAAAAAGCTTGCCATTTAATCTCATTAAAATGGGCTTCACAGGAGTTCACAGAAAAAAAGTATACATTGCTTTGGTTCATTAATAAAAAAACAAGCACTGATACAGACATATCCCCGTCCTACCTGTTTCCTCTTTTGATGGCTGTCACATAGTGCCATTGTCCGTCTTTGTAGGTTTTATTTGACTTCCAGACTTTGTCTTTGAATTTGAATAAAACAAAGCCGTTTACCATGGCCAGCTCAATGCCAGTGCCCTGTTGGAAGACAAACATATCAGAAAGATTTTATCAGACTTCAAAGTCAAAGTCAAAAAAAGCTTTATTATTACTGCAGGGCAATTTGTTGTGCAGCCAGCAGTAAAAAAGACAACAGAAGATGTATGACAACAATTACAAACAATAACAGTTGACATCAGATTAAGACAAACACTGCTTATGTAAAGTTATTTAACAGGCCAACTGCAACAGGGACAAATGAATTCTTGCATCCATTGGTCATGCATCTTGGCAGTATATATCCGCGGCCAGAAGGGAGCAAAATGAACTCCTTGGCCAGGGGGTGACTAGGATCAGCCAGGACTGAGCTGGCTTTCTTCAAGGTCCTGACTTTGCGCAGGTTGGGCAGGTCTGTAAGTGTTATATCGCCAACCTTGCTACATACTTTAACGATAGCCTGAAGTCTGTTCCTATTTTTTATAGTGATGGACTCGTACCAGCAGACAATTGAAAAAGCAAGCACAGATTCAATAAGACAAGAATAAAACCTTTTCATAAAAGTATTCTCAACATCAAAATTTTGGCGCTTCCAGTAGAAATGCATACGCTGATGTGCTTTCTTGCGCACAGCATCTGCACATGGGGCTAAAAGGTCAGCTTTTCATCGATGAGGCTGCTGTTTTACGACCTCAAGAACTTGGCCATCAATGACAACAGGGGAGACTGCTGAGGGACTCTTTATTTAGAATCCATAATAATCTTCTTTGTTTCCGATGCACTGATGCACAAGAAGGAGCTTTTGCACCAATCTAAAAACTCTGCCACCACAAGGCCATGGTCAGGGTAGTCATTTTTAAGTAGAGAGACAATAACAGAGTCATCAGGAAACTTAATAATGCGATGCCCAGCATATTGGTTCTGACATACATTTGTGTATAAAACAAATATAAGAGGAGATAAAACACACTCCTGGGGTGACCCAGTTGATGATAAAGAAGCGTTAGATAAAACACCATTGACCTTCACATGTTGTGACCTCCCAGTTAAAGAATCCAACAGCCAACATATGAGACTAGGGTCAATCTTAAGGATGCTCTCTAACCTAAATGGTTAAGTATGAGGCTGGATACAATTAAAAGCTAAAGAAAAGTCAATAAAAAGTAGCTGCACAAAGGAATTTGCCTTTTCTAAGCGTGAGACAGTGATATTCAGTAAAGTGCCAAGCGCCTCAGCAACACCCCTGCGTGACCTGTAAGCAAAGTGGAGTGGATCCAAGTCTGCTTGGATGACTTTCATGAGTGCAGATCAATTACAGATCAATTCAGACCAATTACACAGCACATAATTCCAAAGCTTCATCAAATATTTGCTCCAAATGGTTCTTTTGACCCAACATGCCTGGACAACCTTGGTTCTTAGCACATAATAGGCAAAGGACCACACCATATCCTTCTGCTCTTGAGAGAACAACAAAGTTTATTCAAATCCAGACCCTGCCTCACTAGAGTAAGGCTTACCGCTTGGCTGTTTGTGAGAAGAAGGCCATCATTCTCAGTGCTCTTGAAGCCCAGGGAGACAATAACATCATCAGTCAGTGTGAAGCCCCTTGGAGGCGCCGAAAGGGAGCTTCCCAAGGAGAAATCAGCTTTACGAGAGGCCTGAAGTCAAAGATGAAAGACAGAAGGAATTAACAAAAATGCTCTACTGTCCTGCAGTAAAAGAACAGTTTTAATTCTGACAAAAAGGTTTACTGAAAGGAGAGTATGACAATGCTAACCAACACACTTAAAAATCACTTGACAGTGACACTGTTAATAACTAAAACTAAATTTAGCCTGTACTTAACAGCTTTATCACTAAAACATAGCTCAGTACTGCATATTTGGTTCAAGAACAGTCAAATGACAGAAATATGAAAAAGGTTCTGGAAAGTTAAGACTTACCAGGTAGTCTTTTGGACATCCTTTGCTCATTCCGACTTTCGCAATGATTTCGGCGTGTCGCCGATCTGCCTCGATATTTCGGACACATCCTTTCATTGGCAGAGCGGTGATGCCATCCCTGAGGAAGCATACAGACATTGTCATGAACAGAGGAAGTAAGCTCTATAACAATCTTTTTACCATGCAACATGTAGTGGAGGCATTGTGTTCGGTCATTAAAAAAATAGGCCCCGATGCATTTAATGCATTGTGATTGCAACCAACATACCATCATTTTACAGTATTCACAGTATTTTGCAAACACTCGTATTCAGAGCGACGGAAAATAAAACAATTCAGATCATGGGCCTAACTCAAGGGGGTGATGGAATTGTTCCAGCTACAAAATGAGGCCGACTAATGAGTAACACAGCCCGTTCCCCAAGAATTACACCACTGAGCCGTTATAGCTCATTAAGCCCAAAGTGAGAGGAGAAGTGCTATTTTCTTCACTTCTGCAAATGCAACACAGTTTCAATTATTTCAGGAAACTTGCTTAAGGCTGCACAGAAATCCCACAGGGCACGAAAAGGAATACCTTTCTCTCAAGGAAGAAGGTAACCCTCCGAGGTAATAAGTTTTGTAAACTCCTGGGGTGAAAGATGTGTCGATGGCGGTCTTGGATCCAACACGAACCACAAACTTGCTGTTGCTTCTAATTACCACCAGAATGTCCTCTTGCTTGCTCTGCAGGAGTAAATAAGAACGAAGAAAAAGGTTGTTTGAAGACGCTGAAAAAGGTTAACTAGGTTGTTTCGATTAAGTTATTGGCACTCTAGTGACAGATGAAGAAAATGCTGCAGATGGTACAGTTCAGCAAGCGGCACTAGAACAGGAAGTCAGAGAGCTTTCTTACTAATGGAAACAGTTTCTCCCGACTCTTGTCCTGAAATTCCTTGTCGCCATGTCTTCCCCGAAATACGACATAACCTTGTTCCACCGTCACAGTGTAGAAGGAGTCCTGTGTACGAAGGTAGACAATAGGTAAATAAAGCACCTAAGCAGAATGCAACATCATCGCTTACGCAAGAAAATGTTTGCAAGAAAGTAAACTTTTTCTGGAAAACATACCTTATTTCCGATGTACAAAATGAGAGCATTCTCTGACCGGGTGTAAACGGACTGTTTAAGTAAGAGTGTAGATGTTTCCTTCTCAATCTTAATCTTGGCGTAGCCGGTGCCTTCAAAGAACCAATCTGCTTCTGGAGGAATGTATCTGAGAGAAAAAAAAGAGGCTCATGGTTAAATTACTTCACCAAAAAACCAAGATTATTTGGATGGCTTTTTATGGGTCTGTAACACCAAACCTTTTGCAAGGCAGCTCTGGGTTCACGTTGATGGCCTTCTTGAAGTTGTACAGACTGATGTTTTTCTCATTAAACGAGGTCATTTCAATGCATCCTATATATTTTGGGTAGTTCAACGATGGCGGAGGCTGTTTAAAGAAATAACATAATATTGAGCATGAGACAAATTGTAGTTTATTCAACACTCTAGGATCTACAGACAGGCGTAGAATTATTTACACCCTCAATTAAAGCACAAAGCACTTCATGGTCGATATGTTCAATTATATGCGGAAACTATATTCCTTGATTTCAAAAGAAATTTTTTTGAATGTGCTATGTCTGAGAATACGCACACAGACCAATCACAACATCCATTCCTATTTTCCTTCAGCTGCAGGGAATTACTACTATTTTTTCTGCCAGGGCTACATGCATCTGGGTCGAAACATGAATATCACGGGCATATTGATATTTCAGGGGCATTTTCCACATGAATTAGATGGCAGCAGTGGGAGTGTCATTTAAATGGGGGCACACAAAGTTGGTCATTGGTATCATCCTCATATATAAGGCGAACCGCGTACGATTTGTGAGAACTACGTCTAAACTGAAGCATAATATATTTCCAAGTTAACCATAAGGTGCTGACAAACGTTTGCATTACGAGTGTGAAATTAGTGTCATTACTTGCAGGCATACATTTTAAATTGATAATAACGTGACTGTGGAACCTTTACGCTATTTCTCATGGCCAGCTACACCCCACTGTAGGTGTAAATGAGGGCATGGTGAAATGAAGTGATACTAAAAAAAATTTGGGACTGTATTTTATTTGATTCTAATTACTCAGTTTGGAATAGTAATTTTTGCTGTATGGAAAGTATACTCTGGTCTACATTTGTGTTGACTGACATAGTAGCCCACAGAAAACATAATAACCTGGAGGCAGAGAAACATATATGGTAAAAAGTTTTCTAAGTTTAACTGGCACGGAGTGCTAGAGACGTCTTTCTCTGAAGGTCCTGGACTTCAGTGATCTCTCCCAATTTCTGTCAAAATATCGATTGCTCCGGCCTTATATGCTGGCTGTTCATTCAATAATATCATGAAGTAATGTATTTTTCATTCTGGAACCACATTTTAGTAGAAAGGGATTACGGCCACAGTAGCGAATTGCAGACTGTCCTGAATTCATCCAAGATAAAACTTACCAATTTGTCAAAAATACTAGGAAGACATGCTGCAATGGCCAAATTGTACAGTAGCCCACTCAGCCAAAGCAGTTTTTGTGGTATACTGTATTCCACAATACAGTGCAATCAACGGTGTACCGCTGAGACCCTGCTAATTTAACTTCGCGGACTGTGTAGAGTGCAATATTGTTCCTTTCTTAACATCATAAATGCACCTAATAACTGTCTTTCACTCAACAAATTTTTTAAAAATTCATAAAATACTTTAGACCATTGCCCACAAAATAAAAGGTAAGCGCTTTTACAAAAACAAACAAAAAAGTAAATTACTCAAGCACCATTCTCTTGCATGAACCCCAGAGGCCCAACATAGGGTGGCAGTATTGGTACTCAAGTTTACTAATAACCCATAAGAAGGATCGCCCTTATCCCAGTCCAGCCGACTAGCAGCTACCGCATAGCCAGCTCATGTAAAAGAACCGCTTACATGGATGGATGGTGGTACAGGTAGCAATAATCCTTTGGCCTACCACATATGTGAGGAAAAATGGAGTCGTAGTTTTCACATTTCTGAATTTTTTCATGAAGTGATCACATTTTATTCATTAAAATAAAGATTTATTGGCACCCCAGTTTAGTAAACTTTTCAATATCAATGATATTCTTGAGGCTCTTATGGATTGCCTTCTGCGGCTCACACCATAAGTTTTTGATGACATTCTGGAGACTGAATTAGCCACTGCAGAACGTGGAGCTTTCTGTCACTTAATCATGTCTTGGTGGACTTTGATGTATGTTAATAGTCCATGGAGTCACTTCATAAAGAACAATGACACACAAGAATCCATGTATTACAATAAAAAGTATATAGTTTCCCCACATATCTAAACTAAACATGGATTATTAACCTCATTGTTTATTATATGCAGCCTTTTTTATTCATATTTACAAAAGTTAATTAAATCTGCATCATATTGCATACAATTATGAAAAAGCTAATCAGGGTATTTTGTCAAGGTTACAATAATTTATGTTTTATTTAAAAGCATGGTGTTCTTATCAAAGAAATCAAAAGTTCTTACGGTGAAATCATTTGGGTATCCTCCCACATAGAAAACCAAATCCTCAGGATCAAGGCTGAGAAGGTTCTTCAGGGGCTCCCCCTGAACGTTGTATTTTTCGGGATTTTTGGGCGTGTTTGACGTGAACACCTGAGTCAGAATGACTTCAGCATCCTGATAAATTCTGAGGGTTGAGAAGAAAGAGGGTAACAGTTAGAAGCAGCAAGAGGTCAGCAGCTGAGCGTATGCCTTAAGAAAGACTGCGAGTGAGGAATACCTGGTGAAGTCCACTTTGTCAAAGTAGGACGGCACATTAGGTGACCTGGTGATTGATTTGGTCACGAGCGTCTTTTCCTGGCCATTGAGCTTGTAGATGCAGTGAAGCTCATTATTTTTCAGGACCATGCCTATGTAGTCAGTTGATGCCTGGGCAGAGACAAGGTAGCTAGTCAGCATACTCTCATTTCTTTATTTTTCCTCATTTATTTCAACATAACCTGTGCTGTGTTGTATTTCACTCAATAAAGTACATCAAAGCCAATTATGAAGGCAATTAACAGACAATGTAACTGCACATTGTTATGTACTGCACATTTTTGAACATTCGTTCTAACTCTGATCACACAACTTCCTGTCATGTCCATGGATCAAAACAATACACTTGACTCCCTACTGGCTGACCTCCTAAACACAATTTTTTTTAAAGAAAGAGTTAGCTAAGGTACTGACGTCCTTCCTGCCGAAGTAAAGCACAAACAGGTCATTCCCGCCGCTCTGTCTCCGAGCTCGACCTCCGTCCCCTCGGCCGGGTTCTGCCTCTGGCCTCTGCAGTAACAGGCTGAGAGCGTTGTACGCCTTCAGGTCATCTACGTCTTTAGGAGTGCGCAGCTCTACATGCCCGTCGCCCGCAAACTTCATAGGGACAGTTATCTAGGAACAAATGGAAAACAGACAACCAGTCAGTGGCATCCACAGACAAATCGGCAACTAAATTAAGAAAGTGCTGCAAGACAGGGCACAAAACCGAGGGAAAACTGAAAATGAAATGTCCTCCCACTGTTGAATCAGCTCGCAATAATTATACAACAGTTTCGTGTTCCACTTGGAACTGCATCACAAAACAAAGAGAACCAGTCTGGTGGATGAACAAAGAATTCAAGCAAGCAGTTCAGGACCAAATTCACCTGGATGTTCCCATTGCTAAACAAAACTTTTCATCTGCTTTTCTCCTCAAACAGCACATGAGGAAAGAGACTTTCAATTCACAGTGTAGAAGGATTAAAAAGGTCATGACTAAATAAACAGAGGATTCACTGAGTGGAAAGATCTTAAGGAAAAAATGACTGCATGCCCTTTATATCTTGAAAGAGTTGATTTTTGGAATTAAATTTTTTCAACACAAAAGTCAGAATTCTAGAAACACCACTGCTGATTCAATTTCCTGCAGTGATATAAAAATCACCATAAGGAAGTCCAGTTAATAGAATCCTGATCACATATTCAAACACCTGTTACAGTCAGATTGTGAAACCAGTCATTTAATGAAATGACTAAAAATGTTTTAGTCATTTCACGAAATGACTGGTTTCACAATCTTCAAGACAAATCTATGGCAACGCGTAGAAACTGGACACGACAGAATTTCGAACAAGGAGCATGAAATCTATTCTATTCTATTCTATTCTATTCTATTACATTCCGTTATTTCCATTTCACTGATATGTAAATGAGACACAGGAATGAGGAAGGGTAAGATAATGAAAAAGTGTGGGTTGTGGGTGTACGAGACCCACCCTGTTGGCAGCGTCGCGGGCCAGCTCGATTAACTCCTTGATCCGTTTAATGTTTTCGGACACGTTGCCTGTCGGGGTAAGCTGATCGCTCAGATTCTCGATTTGGCTGATCTTGTCGAGGAGGGATGGGATAGTGTTGGTGAGGTTTTTCACTAAACATGATTAAGAAAAAAAATAATTATTGTGATATACTCTTCAAAAAAAAATTTGCTCACGCTGAAGATTTTATATGAAGAGAATATATGCAAAAATATAATACAATAATATTATACGACAAAGAACACATGCGTTTCATTAACTGTATGTCACTGTAATGTATCAACATTGTAGAAGACACAGAATTTCTAATTCAGACATGTTGTTTGCAAATAATACTTTACGAAATGCACTGAAATCACACAACAGGCATAGTATCCAGAAAAACTTCGGGTTTTTGAGTACTTGCCTGAATTTTCCACATCATCCAAGATGTTGCCCAGATTAGGGTCAGTAGGAAGGGCACTTATCTTGCCCATCTCATCTTTGATGGCATTGAGTCTGTCCATTGTGCCCGTTGCCGAGTCGTTAGCATTAGCCGCCGTTCTTTTGGCTGCATCTATCATGTCAGCGACGTCATCTGGAAACAGGGAGAGCAAAGATTAAGGCAGAGATGACAGATGAAACCGATGGATAAGCAGTGAAGGCTCGTCAGCATCTCTCATCCTCGCACTCCTTCAATATCACGCTCCTGCACTACCAAACTCTCCTTCTCTCTCCCAGCTTTCTCTTTCCATAGGTCACCTCTCTCTGTTTATATAAGTTTCCCATTTCTTAACTCCCAAGCTAGCTTGATCTAGAGCTTCCGATTTTACCTTCACTCACCCTAACCACTAACCCCTTTTCTTTCCGTCACTCTTTCAAACTCCTGTCTTCAGGCGGTTTCTCTGTCGCCAATCTATGCACTTGAAGTAGCGACTCAGTCAAGTTGTCCAATGCTAATGACGTACCTCTATTAATCCTGTTCAGCTCAGCTTGAGCAGCCAGTAAATCACTCTTCAGAACGTTCTTCTGCTTCTCAGCCTTGTCCAGACGCTTCTTCTGGTCTTGCAGCTGATCTGTAGCATCTGTGAAATAAAACACCAGTGAGTGGCAACATTCTCAAATGTTTGGGTCGAAATACAACTTACTGGATCAATGCATTTGAAACTGAAACCCTGGTACCGAAGCAATGGAAGCAATTCAAGATTCAGGAACTCAATACGAAGCATGTATTACCATTTTCTGAAATCACATTACACTTTATTTCTCAAAGCCTACCTTTCAGATCAACCTGAGCTTCTTTGGAGGATTGCAGCAAATTATTTGCTAGGTCATTCAGGTTTTTGGCCCGTTTTGTCAGATCAGTCTGCTGCACATCCTAAAAAAAACAAGAAATTATAGAATCACAAACAAAACTCACAGAAATTTGCAGCAGATTACTAAGTTCTCATCTTTAAAGGTTTCGTTGAACAATCGTTTTTGCAGTTATAATCGCTTCTCCAAATTTGAGAGAATGGCGAGTTTAACGGTTATGGGTGGACATGAGTTTCCATGATACTCAAGGGGCTCTATCAGCACACAGCCATCGTCTCGTTAAAGGTCTTTTCCACTGTGTCACCCAGCCTGTCCCTGCCGGAGACGGAACCGAAGAGGTTCCTCCGCGGGAGTGCGCTCCCTAATCCCAAGCCCCCTTTAAAAAATGGCAGCCGAGGTACAGTAACATACTTTTAGTGCTTTATCCGCCGCTCTTTTGGCCTCTTTGGCTGCATCGTCCGCCGCTTTAATAGCCTCTGTGATGTTCTTGTAGGCCTCAATGGCGTCCACGGCGCAACGCACATCCGAGCTGCTGCTGGCATTCCTCACGGCACTGTGAATATGGAGAAAAAATGTTAGCGGATTCACGCCTCGCACTTCTGCTGACACCTAAGGCTTTTTTCCCCACTCCACTCCCTCCTTCTGCTCAAACAATGTGAGAGGAGCAGAGATATTAAGGTTGAGAGTATGACACATTCCATTACATTGATTTGGCAAAAGTCATTGTATCCGCTACATAACAGATAAGACTGGGTCCAATTCATCCAGAGCACAAATCAGCTCAGTCATAAGCAAGTAGTGCATACACTACATGGCATGTAATGTCGGCTACTGACGAATAGTAAAAAATGCAGGTACGCAAACAAACTGGAAATTAAAATTATAAGCAATCAGGACAGATGAGTTAGTACAACAGGGAGGAGGGGCAGTCTGTTAAGACCAAGACAGTTTAAGACCGAGATCTAGACCAGGTACTGTCTGAATAGGCAAGTCTTAGCCAAGATATACCCAGTTCAAATGGGCATGAGCAGGTCAATCCGCCATAGCGGACCTTAGACGTAAAGCGCTGTGGTAGGGATGAGCGACTGTAGTCGACCTGCTGCCGCAAAGTGAAGTGGATGAGCAGGTCAGTGACAGTATGAGACCTTATGTGAGTAAACGAAAAATAAAAACACACGTGTGCCGAACATGTACTGCAGTATCTTTGAAGCAAAAGGGATTATGACCGTAGACAGCGCAATGGTGCAGGCTTGTGGTTTTGAAACAGACCAATCAAATGATGGATAATTAAAGAGTAAGTGACGGATGTAAGCAGTGGTAAGCGCAATTTATACAAGATGTGAACGTCTACAGTGCTGTGCGATATCTGAGAATCTGTTAATCAGCGTAGACTGTATAAAAAGATGGACGCAGCACCCGGGTCTGAAAAGTGAAGCCCATGCGGAAATCTCTTAAAATTGCATTCCATTTAATCGTCAGCAGATGGCGACGACGGTGGTTGCAGAAAGAAGTTCATTGCTCTACAAGGCTATGAGAAAATGACCCTACTTTCCCACCTGATTTATTATTTCAATAATGATTTTCCACATTATTTTATGGTATCTATCGCAAGTTTCAAGTCTCCTTCGATAAATCATGATGTTCATTTTTGTAAATTATGGTCTCAAAATGACAAAATGGCGTTGTTCAAATTGCCAAAATCAAGGCTTCCTAAATGGTATGCTGAAACCAATGGGAGATGTCACGGTTGCTTCGTCCAACTTTTTATTCAGTCTATGTTCATTAGAATATGCTTACTCTTGTAGCTCCTTCGCCAGCTGGTTGAGTGTCTCAGCGTGCTTCTCTGCTTTCTCAACAATGTCTTCCTTGTTGGCCGCCTGGGCGATGCCATTGACCTTTTTGGTCAGGTCCTTTTTTGCGCCGTCCAACTGTGCAGCCAATTGCTCATATTCCTGTCGCAAAAAACACAAAAGAGCCCTCGTTTGTCATCGCATGAGGGAGAACCCACAAGTTTGCTGGAGATGAAGTAACACAGATCGCCTCTGCTGATTGCTATCTGGGTGATGAGCAAGTTAATACTCGACAGCTCCCTTTCATTACTGAGGGGCAAAACAACCACAGCTGCAGAAAATCCGAGTGAATCACTATTTCCACCACACAGCATAGTCATTAACCCAGCCTGCTGGTTAGTATTGATATTATTTAGTTATCTGTTTGGCAGGTGGCTGTATTCAGTGTGATATACCTGGCTTATAACTGGGATTAAAAGTAAACTGTCTTGGCCACAAGCTAAATTAAATGGCCTTTACATCAGACCTCTGCCAACCACCCTTTCAACCACACAGTGTGTTGTCCTCTGCTGTAAATAATCCAGCAGATGTCAAATTGTCCACAACTTTTTAAAGATTACTAGGGTAAACCAGTGGGATCAAGTCAAAGACAATGTGATTGTATGGAGGATTTTTTTCTCGATTAGGACAGTCTTATTGCCCGCTTACCTCTTTGCTGTCTTCCAGCATATTTAGAAGATCTTTTGTGCCTTTAAGTTGGTCTTTAGCCATTTTGATTTGGTCAAGAACTTGTTCTTGCTCTTTCTCCAGTGCCTTCTTCTTTTTCTGTCGAGCAGATAGATTTTTAAAAACAAGAAGCAGCACCCATTTTCCTTTAACGTCATATCACAGTCCTAAATTTAGGAACCCCGTCTGGTCACAGAACATTGTAAAATACTGTAAATTTATAACAATTTAATGTGTGACAATACAATTGTAGAAATACTGTATATAGTGTTCATATAAATAAAATTTACCCAATACATTACTGTCAATAATAACTTTGTTTAATCACATATTATGAATGTTGCAGTATTAATGGGACATGGCTAGTTGCAGAGTTAGTTCAGGCAGCCAACTTGAAACATGTTGTTATTCTTAAAGACACTTTCCTGTATATCTGGCACTGCTCTGCCCCTTTGCAAGGCAGGCTGTTTAAGCTGCTCTTCTGCTCCATCTTTGCAGCAAAAATGCCTCTGCCTACTGCACTGCTGCATCACTCTCGGCTGCTTGTTATATTGCCTGCTGCAGCATCACTTTTGTCTGTTGATAGTTAACATCCCACCTCTACCCCAGCATCCACCTGTGAGCTCTGAATTTTCCCCCCGGGGGAGTATCCTGACACTCCTTGCTCTCTTCTCCTCAAGCTCATTAGGCCACAGGGCATGGCAGGTTCAGAGCCGAGACGCCAAGCTATCAGTGTATCTATTTACAGTATTAATACAGCAATTAAGTTTTTACATGTGAGATGGCCAGCTGAAATAAAGCTAATTTTTACTAAACCTTTATGGACATCAGTGAGTGGGCATTAAGCAGGTCTGTCGGGTACAGAAGTTATGACACTTATGGTCATTGGGCCTTACCAGAAGGTCCTCCAGAGCTTTGGCATTGAGACCATTCTGCTGGTTGGCTTTCTTGACAGCGTTCTCGGCCTCTTTCAGCGCCTCCTGCAAGTCTTTGAGCTTAGCTTCGTGCTCTTTCAGCAAGCCTTCAATATGTCTGGCAGCCTCCTTATTTTGGTCGTGCTGCTTGCTCAACTCATTCTTGACGTGGTCAAGCACTAAATCACAAGTGCATTTGCATTATATATACGGACATGCTTCTCACCCACCAAACACCCAAATAGATTGGGTGGTGTTGTATGAAATACAAAGCCTATATAGTTTGTAATACGTCCCATTGCAAGAATGATCATATTACAGTATCAACAGTGAAGACGATGTAATTCAGAATTGTATTCAACTTTTATTGACGTCAGCAAATGTTAGCCACAGATGTGTAAGGTCTGAAAACCATACTGCTCCTGATTTCAGTAACAGTTTTGCATGTGCTTCAGACTCTGAATGTAGCATGTAGACTTAGTTGCACATTTGGCAGAATGAAGGTGCAGGGCAAAGGGCTAAGAGAAACTAGGTGTGTGAGGGACAAGCAGTTACTTGCTCTGGGAGGTGAACCTACGCTTTTTGGCTTCGCTATTCTCCTTTTCGGCGGCCTTCTTCGGGTCACTGAAGTCCCTGCCCTTCATGTCCCTCACCATATTTTCCGCGTCTCTCATGATCTTGGACAGATCATCCGTGGGCTGGTTATCACCTCTGCCCGAAGCTGCATCCTTCAGCTCTTTCAGCAGATCTGTTAATGAGCACACGATTGAAGCATGGTTAGAGCTGCCATTTACAACTTAATCATTTATATAGACCGGGAAATTGTGAAAGGGACAGTTGATAAAAACAGTTGACAATGCTGTTTGAAAAGACAGTCAGAACTGCTAAAAGACAAGGCTATGGTCACTATGCATGTAAAAGGCAATCAGCTGCTGAGAAAGACCACATTGACAGTGAAAAAGATAGAAAGCTAGAGAGTGATAAAGAAAGAAAGAGAAAGAGGTATATGGAGGAAGAGACACAGCAATAGAGTGATAGGGATCAGGATAAAATCAGGATTAGTAACAGGGGTAGAGTCCAGCAGAGGCTCAATGAGAGTTACACTCCAGCCCATCTTGAGTCCAGCAAGAGAATGAGCTGTGGAGCTACAGGATAAGTTTACATAAGTGAAGGCATAATGGTATAAATCCCAAATGGGCTAATTATTCCTTTGACAAAGCACGCAACCCAGCACCTCAGAATAAACTCCAGCTGTGCTGATAAGCTACCGAAAGCAAAAACACTGAATAACATGCACTGACAGTACAATGCAGGAGACAGGAGGGCAGCATAATTGAATGTATTTGATGTTTGCATGCAAGATCTGAACTGCTTTACCCTTGATCTTCTTGAAAATGCTTTCAGCTCCAGCGGCGAGGTCCTGGGCTCGGTCGTGGGTCTTATCCACAGAGTCGACAACTTTCTGAGCCTTTTCAGAGTTTTCGCTAGCCTGGAAACAAATATAGTCACACAGTCAGGTTTGGTATCACTTTAAACAACAGTTTACGAAGCAAGTTTTGTCCATTCCCGCAAAAGCTAGAACATTCTAAATCACAACTGATCCTCTACAATTAAAATCAATTAAATTTTGAGGTTCACACCAAAGTTCAAGGCTATTTCATTGAAGAATACAACTTCAGATACAGCCCGTGTGGCTGACAAAAGCAGGCTCGGAAGCGCTTAGTACCTTCTTCTTAATCAGCCCAACGTCCTCACTCAGATTTTTTGCATCTTCTTCCAGCTGTTCGACCTTTGGAATCTGGTTTTTGATGCTTGTGCCATATATATCAACGAGCATCTGAAAAGAAAAAGAAGCATGCTTCCAAACTGAGTTGCTCATAGGTCATGTCCAGCATTACACATGTACTTCAACTGTGAAACATCAGTCTATTCCACATCACTCCCTGTTCCACGAACTGCTTCCAATGTTATACGCACTATTCCTGTATCACAAACTGGTGACACATCATTTCCTTATTTTTAAAAGCTCTCAGTGTTGTGTGGTTTGGTACAGATTTAAGATTTCAGCAAACTGTGACCCGTGGGAAACAATACCATTATATTCGTGGACATGTAATGCTACATTTCCACTGCATGCGAAACGAATCTTCCGCGGAGAGAGGTTACATTCAAAGTCAATGCAAAGACGCCAATGCACGCGAAAAGACACTAGTTTGCGCCGGGCGATGCGAATCACACAGGAGATGCGGCATGACGTGACGGGCGCGCGTGAACTGCGTGAATGCACTAAATTCGCATTTTGCTCCACCTCAAAATATTCATATCGAGCAAAAATTTTCCATGAGTAGAGCAGTGTTCTGAATGGTACCGTTGCTAATGGCAGCAACATTAGCTAGCTAGGCTACCTAGCTACATATTCAAACTGCAGTTAGCTGCATTGCTTGAAATAATCGGAACGCTTAGCTAGCAAGCTAGCTGTGACAAATAACCTATGTAACACAGTTTCACAAAAAAATAGAGGTCTAGCTCAACATCTGATATGACAACATCATCAGTCCTGTGAATATTTTTATTCTCAAGAAGGTACAATGTTCATGAATTAAAATATTTGTGACGGTGGCATAGCAGCATTTGCGTCGCCATCTTGTTGATGATTGCTTGTGATTCTAGGAAGTACCGCCTCTTGAGTGTAAATAAGGCTCAACTCGCATTGCTGTTGGCTGGTGGTGTGAGTTCACATGTCAATCCTCTACCAGCTTTTTCTCCCATAGAAGTGAATGTATTCTTGGTGTGAACAGAGCGGCAAATCTTCAGAGCGAAAAAATAAAAATGATCCGGCGGTCAAACTCCTGCGAATAAAGCGAGGATAAATTTTGTTCTGCTTTTGGTGGAAACGCAGCATAATGACACCATTCCCATTTAAGGTTCCCCTGAGGAAAAATAGAAGGCTAGTGTACCTTAGCGGCAGCGATAGCCTCCTCCAGCTTCTTTAGACGCTCCTGGACAGCTGAGCTGGCGTTGACATTGTCCAGCTGGGACTTGAGTTTGCTGAGCATGTCGTCCAAACTCTCCAAGTCCTTCGTCAGAGTCTCAGCACAGCCGCCGCACTCTAGAAGAAGGGAGATGATGTCGCAAATACATGGCAAACTTCAGAGCCGATCCTCAGGAATCGAACTCAGGGAGCACACAGCAATGGGGGAAGCACACCGTGCTGTTCAATCATGCCTACAAAGATCACACTCCGTTCGTACTTTCCAAGAACACTTGACCTTTGTAATCAGTTTTTGACTGAATCTTCCTGTGACATAACCGCTAGCAGAATGTGTTTCAGACGTAAAGTGGCTAGCTTTTTATATTAATTTATTTCTATGTCTTTTACTAGCGTGCTTGTTATTCAGTAAATGTCTGTTTTGTCCTCCGTGTTGTTATTTGTATACCTAGCACACATTTTACGTGTGCGTTGTGTCATATCATGTTCATGTGGGTTTAATTAGACTGTTTTTTGGATGCTTTGTTGTTGTTTGGTACTTCTGATATTTGTATGTAATGTCCCCGGGTCTGTTATTGGGTATTTTATACCTGTTGACCTCGGTACCAAATAAATAAATAAATAAATAAACTCCACAAGCCAGAGCAAAGTGAAAAATACACACCGCGCACTTCAATGACACCTTCAAGCATTCGCACATTTAAAGTTAAGGCAATATCAGAAGCACACAGCACACTTCAACCACACATTAAACAATTTCACATTTGGAGTCAAAGGAAAATCAGAAACGCACCATACATTTCAACCACACCTCTGGACAGCCCACAAAGCGAGTCAAGTCAATGACAGGACTGTGATGCAACAAAATTAAAAGGGGGGGATTTCAATACATCCTACTCGTTAACGATTGAGCTCACCTAGGCACTGCTCGGCTGTGGTGTCCTTAGGCTCCAGCGTGTTCTTACACACTGAAATAGCAGCACAAACACAGACAAAATTACTCAGATGAATACAGAGGCTGTCATAAAAGGAGCATAACTTTTCACTAAATATCCTCCACTGTAAGAAAAAAAAAAAAAAAAAAAACGAATGACAAAAAAAGCAAATGCTGTATTTTTATATTAGTAGCCACCATTCCAGGTAAATCATAAAAGTGTTTTTTCAGTCAAGATTAAATGTTTTGATGAAATGTAATACTGCTACTGTAGGCAAAATATTTGAGAGAGCAATACATTGCCACAGAGTAAAATATTGTCAGTGAGGGTCAAAATATTGGTCGAATGGCGAGAATCTCATCAGTCATCAGTGAGGCTGATATAGTTTGTACTCACCTCCTGTCTTCGAGTCACAGCTGCCGAAGTTACCGTTGCAGTTACATGGTTTGCAGCTCCCTCTGAGAGCCATAGGGTCTCCATAGTAACCAGGGGCACATCTGACAAATAGAAGGAAATGCCAGGTAGAGTCATCAAAGCCGAAACCAAAAAAAATACTCAATCAGTACTAAAAATCCAGCCATATTCACCCATGCCTTCCAGCTACTGTGACAACCCTCAACTGTTTTATCATTTCAGTTGCCATAATTAATCATTTTTCAGTCACTGTTCACTTAAAAAATTATTTCTAAAGGCAGTAAAATATTACAATTAGCAACAAAAGACTGCATATGAAACAGGTAGCATATTTGTTTCCTTAACTGAAAATGTATGTTTTGTTTTTTTGTCATTTCAGCACCAAAGAGAAGATTATACCAACCTTTCACATCTGGGTCCAGTATATCCCTCCTTACACAAGCACAAGAATCCTCCAGAAGCCTTCTCACAGCTAACAGCAAAGCTGATAAAAACAAGCAATAATTTTTAAGTATTTGAGCCAAATAATAATCCAATATAAGGCCAGGCCAAAAAATTTTCTGAGCTTCAACACTGTACGGGTTGAGGCTCCACACCACTCATCTCGAGATCCCACCGCTTGTGGTGTACTTACCTATTGGACTCCACGTTGAAGGGACAGGGGCAGACCTGGCAGGTTCCGCTGGTGGCGTTGCCATAGTAACCTTCTTTGCATTGCTCACATCGGAAGCCTCCGGTATTTTGCGAACAGTTCTGTTGGTGGGATGAAACAGAAGGCAGAACATAGAACATTAATCAAAAAATATTAAACTAGAGCTGGACTCGCAAGAGCCCATACCTCCATCAGCAAAGCTGGATTTGAACTTTGGCCTATATCTCAGCTGTACTTCAGCTGTACTTGTTCCTCTTGTGCTACTCTAACATCCTGCGGAGTTTGGTTAAAATCTATACAGCCGTTTTTGAGATATCCTGCTAACAGACAGACAAACAAATAAATATATAAACAGAGGCAAAAACATAACCTCCGGGTGGAGGTAACAAAGAACATATAATTATAAGGTTATCTGGAAAGATAAATGTAAAGAAATACACACAGTCAATATCCTTCTTGCCTATCTACTGTGACTACATGAAAAGCTGGCTGGGAGTTTGCTGTTAGCAGATACTGCAAAGGGGCCTGTAATAAGAATAGATCTAGATTTCTAGTGAGGGGAAGGTACTCTTACTGTTTTAACACAGCTCCTCAGCACCAGGTTTGGTGTGCCATGGTGTCTGTGGAATTTGGTCCAATCAGTCAACCCACTAGCTGATTTCACTAATGAGCTCACTACATGGACTATGTACTTTGGGAGAAATAGTTAGTTAAATCAGGTGGTGTACTGGATGTTTGGAGCGAATATCTGCTGACACTGTTGCCCTATAGGACCTGAGGTTGAGAGAAGTTAGTGTAAGTCATGAATATCCATGCCACGTCTCAACAAATGAGGATTTAACAGCTCCAGAGGCGTGCAGCACAGTGTAAGGGTGGAGGCAAAGCAACCGATCCTATCAATATTAGAGGAAGGGCTAAAGCACTCAGTCGCTACATTGCCAATGGAAATCAGTCAGGTGTAACCCACCCCTGCTTGACGCGCTAAGCTGGTCAATATGATTCGTATCTTACGGATCAAATATCCAAATACAACACCCACACGATAGACATTCCATTCACTCGCAGATCCCCAAAGAGTGTGTTCTACGGATGACTAACCCCCCCCCCCCCAACACACCACTCCCTTCCTGACCCACATAATTATGAACAACTGCTAGTGAGAGCTGCTGGCACTAAATCCGGCTAGCAGCTCAGAAAATGGCGCCAAGTCTCCATCCAAATGTCCATCCTACCCATAACTATTGCCCACGTATATATTAAATGTATTGTCCAACTTTATTCTGGAAAATTTTTTATGCATACATGTGTAAGTGTGTATTTTACACCAGTCCTTGAGTGTCAGAAAGCAGATAGAGAGGTAATGGGATGAAATAAGAGAGCAATGAAAGGAAGAGAAGAAAATCGGATGAGAGGAGTAGGAAAGAGACACTCACCAGGCACTTCCCGGTGGCTTCGTCGCACTCGTTGGCATGTCCGTTGCAGGAGCACGGCACGCAGCGGCCCGGGCCCAGCCCAATTCTTTCTCTGTAGTACCCAGGTGCACATTTCTGCCAGGAACGAGAGGAAAACAGTTAGCAACACCACAGAGTGTACAGCCTGCCCCATCGCCTAGAAGCTGGCCACAACGTTGCTGCTATCTAGACCAAACAAACAAATGAAGACACATTCTTGAACAGGCCAATTGACATGAACTTCTGGATGAATTGTGTAAAATGAAAGCATAACAAGTATTCAAGGACACGCACTCATCTTTAAAAAAAAAAAAAAAAAAAAAAGCCATAAAAACACAGTATTGCTGATTCCGAATGATTACCCATGGGCCATATATGGCAGTACAGCTCCAGCAGATTGGTATTTCATTCACCGTCTTCCAAAACTGTCACCCATAACTCTCCAACAATGCAACATCACAAGACATGTTGGTGGTGTGAAGAAGTCAGACCCTCACAGCTCTTTCCAGAAGAAGTGATGTAGTGTCAACCATCAGAACTAGTGAGGCCTGAACTTTCAGCATTTGCTGAAGTCGGGCTCGTCGACACTGAATGTACAAAATTTGCCTAATGGTCTTTTATAACCTCTGTCTTGCTTAGTCAAGGGACATTCGGTGGTATTTGTGGCATGGCTCCAGAATTTTTTTTTCAGAATTTTCATGAAATACCTGGTGGGTATGTTAGTTGACATCCAAAAGTTTCTGAAAAATGCATTTTGGCTTCATGGATCATTACACTCATGGCTATTATGTACCGTTGTCAATATCATGACTGTAACCGGCATCAATACATGGAATTTTCTTTAAATTTACATTTTTCAAGTTAGTCATGCCAGGCTCTGGACTTAGATGCGTGCATTTACGCTGTATAACAATTTTGTACGTGCTTATAGATATGAGGCTGTAAGTCTTGATTTTTGAAATTAAAATGATATATTTCTAATGAAAAGATATGTAGCTGTCTTTCTCACAAAGCAAATGTATCCATAATATTGATCAATACAAGTTTTAGTAGTGATTAATTGATATTTATATAGAGTGACAAAAGTATCCCGTCCGTAAAATTTTGCCCTGTCCTGTCCGTAACGCACATTGACACCCCTGTTGAATTGATCTGTTCAGATATTTTTTTGAAAATTCCTGAATGATATTACTTTGATGTAAGGGTACATCACTGCATAGCTGAATTTGAAGAATATCACCTAAATGAAGAGAACTTTTGATTTAACCACTTTACAAAAACCCCATGTCACAATCTGACCTTTTCATGACAGTTTTTCTTTTAAGTAATTAAGTGCATTAATTACTGTCGATGACATTCATTCTTATATCACCTGAAGTACTCCCAGAGTACTTTAAATTCAGCCATTCAAGCAATTCAGAGGACCAACACATTAGTAGCTGCAATGGAATTACTTTTGTGAATGTCCTGTCCGTAACAAAATGAATAACACAGAATGCCCCTCAAATAATGAGGGCTCAGGTCTAAAACTAACAATTATTAACCTGTACCAAACACAGGTGTTTTCACCAAAAAAACCCTCCATAAATCTCTATTGTTCAACCCGGAAGACACACCTTACAAGCACAGTCTTCTTTGGAAACACAAACTCATACCACATAAACAAAAGCGATAGTGCTGGGACATTTGACACAGGCAAATCCCAACATGTTTAAGGCCACTTTTGAAAACACTGTTTATACACCTTGTCAATTTCAATTTTATCATGAACAACATTACCAAAAGAAAGCTAGGATAAACCCACTTTTTGACATTCATTCCAAAATGAATTTAAAGACCATTTCTAAACAAAAAGTACGTAATGGGACTCAGAGATCCTCTTTGTTACCTGAACTGAAGTACCAGATAATCTGTCATCTAAAGCAGGGAGATGGACATTTTGTCCGGAGCATCTGTCTGTCACAGAGGTCGGGGTCTGCTGTCCTTCCAGGCCATTTAGCGATGGGTATCGAACCCTCTGCGTATCCTGGTCATTTAGCGATGGGTATCGAACCCTCTGCACATCCTGGTCATTTAGCGATGGGTATTGAACTCTCTGTGTATCCTGGCCATTTAGCGATGGGTATTGAACCCTCTGCATATCCTGGTCATTTAGCGATGGGTATCGAACACTCTGAGTATCCTGGTCATGAAGCGATGGGAATAGAACCCTCTGTGTATCCTGATCGTTCAGCGATGGGGACTGATCCATTTGCATGTCCTGGTCGTGTAAAAATAAACGTTCTCCCCTTTCAAAAGGCCTGTGCCCAGCCTGGCAGAGTCCAAACACGACCCCCCAGATCAGGGTCCACCGTACAGCTTTTGTCCAGCAGGGTTCTCCGTACATCATTGACATTCCACGAGTTTCTCAAAGTAAAATAGCAGTGCTGCCAGCCTCCCTGCTCTCTTAAAGACGCGAAGAGACGGAAACAGGCGAGCCCCGCCCACACACGGCTGTCTGACTCAGGCTGCTGCAGGAACACACTAGCTCTTAGGCATACGCACACACGCACATATGCAGTCAGACTGAGACACACCCAAACTCTCACACACCCTCAGACAGGTAGACGCAATCAAAAATGCACTCATACCAGCTCAAACACACTCTCTCTCTCTTTCTTTCTCACAAACTCGTATAAACATACTCACATAAATGCCCATAAATAAAAAGACCACTCACACAAACTCAAACACAGGTCTTCTATCTCTCACTCTCCCTCACACAAACACACACAAACACACACACATGCGCTGAGCAGAAAAGAAAACACATGCATAATTTCACAGAAATACACACAGCACATGCAGCATACGAACAAACACATGTGTACACAATAACATGCAAAGATACACAGAAATGGGCATGCACACATAGTTACATGTAAATGGCCACACCTAGTTACAAAGCTACAAAACCAGTGACAAACAAGGCCTGGCCCATCCTGGGGCATTATCATGGAGAGCTTGGATGTTCCCCCAATGGCTTATCCCCCCCCAAATCAGCTGTCTGAATCTGCACACAGTCACTCACTTCCAGACAATAATGCAGCAGCAGTCACACCTGAATCATAATGCATAAACTCCCCGCAGGCGCTGGAAAAGGCTAGGTGGGGCTTGGCGTGCGCCAACTGTCTGACACTTCGCTCTGCAAGTCCGTCACACCCTGAAGTCGGTCATAGCTCCGCCCACCCACTCCCCACCTCAGTGCCTGCGGCGACGGATAACTCAGGTGCGCGGCTCAACACACGATTAAAGACCTCATCGCCCTCTGAAATTATGTCATGCTGCAGTACTGCTGAAACACTGGGCAAAAATATAAATCCATCGTGCCAGGACTGAATTAACATGACATTGTCAGGTCTCAGTGCTGTCCTATACAATTATCTTGTCATGAACTGTTTGACAAAGGACTTGACATTTCTTCCACTTCATCAGAACCCTGGGAGAAATATGTATATTTTTCTAAAGTCAAAACACCTGGCCAGGATTCAAACCTGTGTACCATAACACCCTAACACAGCTCCACACTGTCAACATTCAATTATAGTTATTCCAAGGAAAGTACAAAAATGCACTGTATTGAGAGATATGTGTATACTGTATTCCTTATGGGCTTTTCCATGACAAACAGGCTGATTTAAATTATAGCTATTACTCAAGATCATTAAAAACCCTTTCCCCCCGGCTGCAGATTCCGTAATTTACGCAATATTCAACCACGCCCTCTGTACCTATCACTATTCCTGTAATTTTCCTCAAACGAACTTTAAGATTCAAGGGTGTGTCTTTCAAAGGAAGCCTTCGAAAAAATGCATTCACACTTGAGCAGGTGATTGCGCAATCCACATGCCATTCACTCCAGCCCCGGCCCCTCTTTCCTCACCTGACAGGAGTCTCCACGGTAACCAGGGGGACAGGTGCACACCTCCACCATGCTGCTGGCCACTCCGCTTCCGGTAAGAGCAGCCTCCTCCAGCCCCACCTCTCCAAGGGTCAGGCGCTGGCTCTGGGTGAAGTACAGTGCACGGATGTGCAGGGCGTCCAGATCCGCCAACACCGCTATCAGCAACTCCCGAGACACGGGCTGCTCTCTGCCCTCCAGCCGGAAGTTACTCTGCCAGAGAGGAGAAGGGGAGTCGCGCGTGAAATGAAGGCGTAATCAATGCCGTCAATGCTTTTGCGTGGCGAAACATAACAACAGACGTGATGTATATTGCATTAGAGTGATGGCCAGTCCTGTAACCTTTAGGGTAAAACTGACTCCACATAGATGTTGTAAGATGTTGCAAATTATGCAATGGCAATGCATATTTCTAAATGAAAATAGGTGAATGTCTTATGCTATTCACACTAAATTACATATAAAATTATGATTTAAAGTCATACACATAAAAAAGGACATAAACGTTATATTTTCATAAACCATATGTGTCAGATTCATTAAAATATTGAGTTTTTGTATTCGTGTACCTCATTGATGCTTTCTTTTGGGAGGCGCAGTACAATGATACTGATAAAAAAATTTAAATATCAATAAGGCCCCTAAATGAATGAATGAATTCTTATTTCGAACATAAGAAAACACAAAAAGAAACAACAAAACAAAATAGTCAAAAATGAAAAAACATGTCTGAAAGGGAGTAGGAAGAAGCATATGCTTATTTAATCCTACCCCTTCTCCTTTCTCAATAATTATCATCATGTGTTTACAATATCCTGTCTTTTCACACATTCGCAATTAATTGTAATAATAATAATAATAATACCTGTATATATTTAAATGTATGTACCAACACTTCATGAATCTATATATTTACATATGTACATATTTACAAACAAAGGAAAATAAATAATGCAAATAAATTGTCTGTGAAAACACCTGGTGATTGGCAAAACCCTTCATCCCCCTTGTACCTTGTGAAAACCATGTTTTTGTACCGCCTTTTGAACAGGGTCATGCTTGGACATTGCTTGAGCTGCACACCCAACCTGTTCCACAGCTTCACTTCACATATAGAAATACGAAACTTTTTTAACGTTGTGCAGACACGAAGATGTTTTAGATTGTGCTCCCCCCTCAGATTATAATCCCCATCTCTGCTAAAAAATAATTTTTGAATATTGCCAGGAAGCAGGTTGTTTATTGCTTTGTACATAATTTGTGCTGTTTGAAAATGAACCAGGTCAGTGAATTTTAATGTTTTTGATTTTAAGAATTGTGAATTTGTGTGATCTTTATAACTGGCATTATGAATTATCCTTATGGCTCTTTTTTGCAGTATTGATAGTGATTGTAATGTACATTTATAAGTGTTGCCCCAAACCTCCGCACGATAATTTAAATTTAAATCAAACAGAAAGAAATGGGCGCATTAAGTGTGTATCACATAAAGAAGAATATTGCGAACACTTTGTGGAGTAGATCTGTCAATTTCAAGCACACTGAAATTCTTATACACTTTTATTAATTACATGCAAACAACTGGGATTTTTCATAAACATAAAGCTTTTACTGTCACAAAGAACCACCAGTTATTTCAACAACTCTAATTAATGTGAACTATTCAACAACAATCATGCATAATTTTTAGAACCATACTTTTAAAAATATGTACCAAATATTTTTGAAGAATCAAAAAAAAAAAAAACATTGAAAAAAACAATGCTGGACTGGATGTAAAAAAGATCTTTTTTTTTGGTCAGAACCTAGGTGGTTAAGGGGAAAAGCCGGTCACAGAAATCCAAAGAAAAACTTCCTCTACAAGGCAATGTGGAGTAACAAATGTCTGACTCTTATAACTGTGGAATTTCCGTCTTTAAGCAGACATAACTCCTCTATGCCCCCAGGCAGGCACTTAAACTCCAAAGCACCAATAAATGTATTGTCCTGTTAAGTGATTTCAATAGTGCCGGAGGGTGGACTAATTGCACCGTAAAGTAAGCATGTAACATATTGAAAACCGGGAGGAGGTATAAACCGGTTTGCGCAGAAGCCAAATCTGGCTATTTATGTGTCACCTTATATAAGGCTTTATAATTCAAGATTGCAGCTTCACAGAGAGGAAGGGAATAGCTCAACTGAGTCAAGACACTTGAAGCATTTAGAATTACATTGTATTTCAGTCTATTTTCATGATTTTGGTTGAGAAAAGGGGCTGCAAACATAAAAAAATCTTCATGAAAATTCAGCATTGAAGTTGTAAAAAAAATAATATTGAGAATTGAAAAATGGCTGGGGGTTGAAACTATACATTTCTGGGATCATAAAGTCCTTGACCAAAGTATAATTCACCTGAGCATTACATTCTAAATTACCTACTCTCTATGAGCCAAATTAGACAGCTATCCAGGTGGCTCCACGAACTCTAAGATCCCTCAAAATGGTGCACTGTAAAATCATAAAATAATCATATATTTAACACAAATCACTTTTGACGCCTGAAATTCAATATGAATTAATGATTTTCTGGTTGAATCTAGCATGATTTTATCAATATAGCTGCAGTTGGACATCAGTGGTCACCAGTAACCTCTCCAAACCCAAAACATGCCTTTTCTTCATGATAAAGTTTAGAATTTTGTCAGTTTTTCTTCCCACAAGCCAGCACACATACTCATTAAAGGAACTGCTTATTTAAGGGTCTTAACACTCACCCTGCAATGAAAAGCCAGCAGTTCCCACTTTTGCACTCGCAACCTTACATAAACACTTTCCACACCTTATGAGGAACAAGTATAACTCATTAACTCAGTAATATCTGAAATATACCTTATTGTAACAGAACAGACATTCTAGTATCAAGTAAAATCAGGCAATATTCCACCCTAGGTTGAACATAATGGTGCAATGAACGTACCAGGGGTCTACCGAAGTCCTGGAGCTGCTGGCATAATAAACAAGCCAAACACATCGGCATTTGATTTAGTTGAATACGGAATAAATTCCAAAACAAAAAGCCACATTGAGCAAAATGCAACCACACAAGCAGCAGCAGTATTTCTTCATTGAATCCCTCCTCCAGAGACAGATGTATCCGGTAGAAGGAACCCTCCAGTCTTGCTTCATTCCGAATAATTCCCATTGACCATGTCCGTACCTCATTTAAATCCCGTAAATGTAACTGAACGCTTCAGGCTGGTTTTGTAAGTCTTTTTTTCTTTAAATCGCATCATTTTCATCTGTGCAACTGTGCTGAACATCAACAGAATACAGCCTACCTTGCTCTTATGCAAAGACATATATACTCTTCTGGTTGTCCAGTCAGTGTCTTACAGTTACTGTTGAAAGTTTATACACACTGGCATTGGCTAAGAAATGAGTCAATCAAGACATCATTACCAGGGAAGCTTCAAGTGGGCGTGAACTATCAGTGTGCAGTTACGCAGATGAGCCTAAGAGTGATTGGCTAGCAACATGAGTACTTAGGAGGATATAAAGGAGCGCTGAATTTGTCAATGGAGGAATCTATCTGTAAATATATGGTAGGGAACTACGCGTTTTTCCTATGATGATGGCTATAATTGATAGTAGAATGATATAGTATCAATACCATGTCGAATTTTTGCTTCAGAAAACGTATTTTTCTTAACTACTAATTGGGATACCATTGGCTCACTGTAGCTGAAGTGGTTGCTACAGAGGACAACGATTTTTCCTATCACAAGAGATTTTTTTTTTTTAACTGCTGGATAGATACTATGGGCAAGTATATTGAGCAGTTTGCACATAAGGCTTAGCTGAGGAGCTTAATTCATGTAACTCCTCAAAAACAGGAATGGGAGTGAACTCGTCCACATTCTAAACCGTGTTCAAGCTCGGCTTGCTTATATTCAATAACTGATCTGGGTGTGCCATCTAGTGATAGAATATTGCACTGCATGCATAAATTTGCAGCTCCATGTCCACTGGCAACCCATCTGCACAAAGGGGTTAAGAAGCTCAACACAGTGATCAAATTATCCAATCTCATCGACAGAATTGTCATCTTAGTCAGAAATAAGTAATAAAAATGAGGATTTTAGCCCAAATTCGTGACCAAGCTAGAAGGCACTGGGAAACCAAATTATCACCAGCAAAACAAACAGACCAACACACGAACGAATTGACAAACAAACTAACAAAACATATGTGATACATGAAAAAAAAAAATATATGAAAACATATTACCTCCTGGCATAGGAATAATTAGACAAGTCCTGTCAGAGGACAACAGCAGGGTATATCCCCAAAACAACAGCACTCTTCCCCAACGCAAAGTTTCTCATTTGGCCTAATGAATGAGCAACACGGAAGGAGTACAAGGCCCACAAAATCAACAGGAAACCTTCTCTGGGCTCCAGGAGCATTCACAGCAAATTGCTTGACCAATATCTTTAACAACCCTTCTCCAAGCACCAGAAACAATCACAGAAAGAGTGCCAATATTCTCATTGAAACTGTTTGAGTAATTGCATCTGGAAATGTTAAATTAAAAATTTACATTTTAAACATTACAAATCCACTGCAATCTTGCTTCCTCCTCTATCCACCATGAATGAACAGAAAAATTAAATGGGATTCCCATAAAAACAGTTCCAGTTACTGCGTTATCATGAAGCATCTGTGGCAGGCAGCGGCAGACAAGGCAAAAATAATAAAATCCCCAAACACTTCATTTCGGAGATATAAATATGTGCCAAGATGGACTTATTTTCGTGCTATTCCGAGAGTGAATGTATTGAAAATCTCCAATACCTCAATCAGCTGCACCCGCCCCTCAAACAGGCGGTCGGCAGTGGGGGTAAGCGGGGCCTTGTGGACCAGAGTCGCTTCCCTCCGCTGATAAAAAAGGTAGAACAAATTGCATAAAATTAGGTCCTTCTCTCAACACATCACCAAGACAAGAAAAGCACAGTAAATGAAGAAAGATTAATGATGATTCAGCTAACTGCTGGAAAAGGTAAAAGTGCCCTTTGAGTAGATCATTCTAAAGAGCTTCCTCCATTTACTATATCAAACACACTGTGAGAAAACCTATTCAATCATCCTTTTCTGTGACAGGAAATGGGCAGGTGAGCAGGTGTTAACTTTATTCATTTCTTTTCCTCTGCATTTGAGAGGTGGGCGTTTGGACCTGTCAAATTTAATCCTAGCAAAGCTTAACTTGACTGACAGGCGAGACAGGAAGTGATTGAAAGGACACGCACGTTCAGCAGGACGTCTGGCGTCCTGTCCAGCAGGATCATGCCTTCACTTGGAATCCCAAATGACTTCAGCTGGTAGGTCAGGTAGCCTCCATATGAAGACACCTGCAAAGAGAGAGAATATGTTGTCTTAAAACTTGAAAATGAGCGCTATATCTCTATATTAGAACTGAGTGTGGTCCAAGGTCCTCTTTGGAGTAAAAATGTAGCCTGTACTCTGAACTCGGTGACTGTACAGCGTTCCATTAACAACTAAAAACAATGACTTTACTAAGCAGGGGCGGATCTACCAGGGTGGCATAGGGTGGCAGCTGCCACCCTAAAACACACCCTTGCCACCTCTGTTGCCACCCCAGTCGGCAGGATTTAATTCAAAGAAAATTATGCCTCATCGGACACGACTGTGAATTACCGACTGCAGTGAATGTAGCACGAGATGACGGGACATTACCCCTCCCACACTCTAGCACTCCGTGAGTCAGTTTTCATTTTGAACACAGTGGCGCGAAGCCACGCATTATTTTGATCAGCAGAGTCGGACTGAGGTAAAAATAATAAGCCATCTGTCAAGAAATGGAAGAATAATGAAGGCGCAGGCCTAAAAGACTTGTGATGCTGATTTTAAGACGATAGAAATCTGGTTGAACAATCTTATAGGCAACACTTTCACTGAGCCTGGTTACACGCACTCAATATTCCGAATAAGGGCAATATCCCGTAACTTAATTTTCTGAATAAGTTGCTTATATGCGCTGCATCAAGTGGAATATTCCATTTACATGTTTATTAACATATTCCCGTGTTTCGTCGTATTCCATAAAGTACCCTGGGCTACTGGCCGACCCCAAATGGTACACTTAACCTGCAGCTGATTGCACCAGCTAAGTGCAGCTCCTAAGTTAAGTCGTAACATTAACAACCAAATTCGCTTGTTTAAAACTAGTATGGCATTCTGTGCCGGTTCTACAGTTCCAAAATTAAAATTTCGCCGCAAAGAATGACGTTTAATTGATCTCATGCCTGCATGCACTTGTGCTTTCCCATGGTCAACAATAAGTGATGAATACTTGCTTACTCATGCAGAAATTATCTGGTCGATATTTTAGCTAGCTATTTCATTGTAAGGTTGTCATTTGGAGTGAAATATTGTAATTAATTAAAATGATTGGTTTTGTGATTTATTTTGAAGGTAACTTGGCATAAAGGGGACGGCATTCAATGTAGGGTTTTGGTGGGTAACTTAGCATGGAAGCGTAAGCTAGGGTAGACAAGATTAGACGGGAGATAGGCTTGGGCTATACAAATGATCATCTAACATAACATAACATAACATGAGTGGCGAGAACAGGCCGTTCAGCCCAACTAGGCTCGCCAGTTTCTTTTAACTACTGTGAATATATCACTTCAAATACTCAATGTCTCAATGGTATCTAGCTTTAAGTCAAGCCTGCTCTTGAAAATTGCCAAGGTTTCTGCCTCAACAATATGGTCAGGCAAGCTGTCCCACATCGAAATTACTCTTTGGGTGAAAAAAATATTTCCTAATATCAGTGCTAAATTTACCCTTGGTCAACTTCCATTTATGACCCCGAGTTCTACTAACAGAACTTGGCCGAGGGAATCCTACATAATTCACTTTGTTAATCCCTTTAACATATTTAAAGACCTCAATCAGATCACCCCTGAGTCTCCTTTTCCTAAGACTAAAGAGATTAAGGATCTTCAGCCTGTTCTTATAGCTTTCATCTTTTATACCCGGAATCAGCTTAGTTGCTCTTCTCTGAACTTTTTCTAGAGCCTCTATATCTTTCTTAAAGTATGGTCCCCAGAACTGTACACAATACTCCGGATGTGGTCTGAAAAATGTGTTGTACAATAGAAGTATCACCTCCTTGGATTTGTACTCAATACTTTTGGTAATGTATCCCAGCATCCGATTGGCTTTTTTAACTGCTATGGCACAATGACTAGAACCTGTGAGGATTTGGTCAACAATCAGTCCTAGATCTTTTTCATGTGGAGCACATTCCAGTTTTAAACCTCCCATGAGGTAATCCTGTCTAATGTTTTTATTACCTACATGTACAACTTTACATTTTTCTAAATTAAATTTCATTTGCCACATTTCTGCCCAACTCTGGATTCTATCCAAATCCTCCTGAATCACTTTAGTAGAGTCTAAACTATTTGCCAAACCTCCCAATTTAGTATCATCCGCAAATTTAACTAATTTGCTCTCAATATTTCTATCAAGGTCATTAATGTAGATGAGGAGCAGCAGGGGTCCCAACACTGATCCCTGAGGGACACCACTCCCCACCATATCTAGCTGAGATGAGATTCCACTGACCATCACTCTTTGTGTTCTGTCCTGTAACCAGTTTTGAATCCACTCTAGAATACCTCCTGTAACTCGCTTTTTCAGCTTACTTTTAGACATCTTTGAAATGAATTTACATTGTGAATCAAGTAAAACCCCCTTAAATCTTTCCCACATCTTATTTACAGATTCACAGTCGAGAAGTGTCTCCCATTTTATTTCGCGTAGATATGAGCACATCCGTCCAAAGTTTGCTTTCGCCAAAATTAAAAATTTTGGTTTTCAAGACACCTTTTAACTTCCCATGAAACGTCAAAATTAACAGTAGAGTGATCACTAGTCCCAAGCGGCTCCAGTACCTCAACATTGCTAAGTCTATCAGAGTCATTACAAAGCACCAAATCTAAAATTGCCTTCTCTCTTGTAGGTTTATTAATATACTGCACCAAAAAATTGTCATTTACAACATCCAGAAATTCTTCCTCCCCTTTACCCTGTCCTTTCACTATTTTCCAATCGATACCAGGATAATTGAAGTCTCCCATAATAATAGTCCCTCCTCCTCTACAAGCTTGCCTAATCCTCTTAAAGAGCAGTTCATTGACAATATTGTCCAAAGCTGGCGGTCCATAGCATACTCCTATGTTTAACCCTTTCATTACCATTGTCGCATTTCCGCGATAGCGCCGATCCCGCATCACTTACCATTGTCGCTGTTTTGCGCCTAGAGAAAGTCCCTCACAAAAACTGTCCAAGCTCCGCAACAAAACACCCCTTTGGATGAGTCTGGTATCGCACAACACGTCAGTGATGTCATCAGGCTTCCCGTAGATCCCAATCCTCCGGTTATGCACAGTTTTATTTTATTTTATACAGGTTATTGCAGGCAGTGCGTGCTGCAGCACGTGTATCTCCATTTGTACATAAATGCACGTCTTTCTCCGTTTGTACAGAACTGCGCGTGCATCTCCGTTTGTTCATAAATCCCATAGAGGAGAAATCGTCTTGTCTTGACAAACCGAAATACGGTTTTTATCTTCATTTTCTGTTTTTACTTTTGGAAAAACTAAGCAAAGATATGTGTCAATGGAAAGGTAAATGTATTTTGAACCCGTTTTCTGTACATAAAATGGTCCATTTCTGGCGTTTTTAGTTCGAAAAAGGGGGTGAAAATCCACATGCAATATCATGCTGCGATAGCACAAAAATTTACGGTAAGCAAGGGTTGTCTTATTCCCAGTAAGCGGTAGTGAAAGGGTTAAACCTGTCTCGTATTTGCCAATGAGCCTGACCCAGATATCTTCATAGGGGAAGGAATGTTCAATTTCAGGAATTTCCTGTACATTTATGTTTTCGTTCACATAGAGTGCTACGCCCTCTCCCCGCCTATTACATTTATCCTTCCTAAAGAGCTTATAACCTTCTATATTATATTCATCTCCATCCTCTTCACTAAACCATGTCTCTGTAATCCCAACTATGTCATAGCCCTCACTAATCATAATGGCCTCAAGTTCTGGAAATTTATTTTTTATGCTTCTTGCATTTAAATAAAAACATTTCAGGTTATTACTAATGCTCTTCCCCCTTGATTTCCTATGCGGCTGCTGCTTCAAGCCCCCCACTACGCTTTGTTGCTTTAAAAGTATATCATCAATCTCCTTAGTAACGATATACTTAATTGCACAAAGCTATTTTATCATCTCAAACTGTGTCTAATTACTGCAGGCCCGTCGCTAGAACTGGGAATTGGGGGGGCACAGACACGTCCCTTTATGACAGGAATTAGTCCTGGCTAGTTCTCAATCATTTTCCTTTATTGACGCGTTTTCCAATTATCGTAATTGACAACTGAAGGCACGGTTTCTCTCCATATGCGATCTAACAGCGATGAAATCATGGGCTAAATTCAGTACAGAAAAATAATTTACTTAATGATAGGCCAGTGCTTTGCGTTGATTGAACTGGTCCGCATTCTAATGAAATATCGCCTTTCACTCGCAGTATTGCGTGGGTTGATAAAAAAAGGTAGCACTCGGCAGTTAAATAGGCTATAAAAAGCATGCGGTTCAAGCTATTTGCGCAGGCATGCAATTTTGAATAAAATTGATTTAAATACAGCAAATACGCTTCCAGATGAATGATTGTCGTCTTACCTAATCGGGGAGAACAAGCAGCACCTGTTAAGTGTGGAGTGCTCTCGGAGTGAACCTTTTGTTAATCATGAAAATGACTGAGAACAGGTCAGGACTTATAATTGTTTTAAAGGATGTTTTGTGCACCCCAATTCTAAGTTCTGGCTCCGCCACTGTACTGAATTTAGCCCATGATTTGATCGCTGTTAGATCGCATATGAAGGGAAACCGTGTCTTCAGATGCCAATTACGATAATTGGAAAACGTGTCAATAAAGGAAAATGATTGAGAACTTGCCAGGACTAATTCTTGTCATAAAGGGACATGTCTGTGCCCCCCCAATTCCCAGTTCTAGCGACGGGCCTGAATCACCTCTTCCTCCCACCTTTTGAAATGAAGAGCCATTCTGATAATTTACACTTAGTGGTAAGGGGGTGTACTATTTAAGGTAGAACTTAGCAATAAGTTGACATACAGATACAAAACAAAGTGAAGTTACTTTAAATCTTACAGAAATGAAGAGGAGAGACATTAGCAGTTTTTTCTCACCAAAGAGAAAGGTGAGAGAATTTGAGTCTGAGCAACTGAATAAGGTAGATGGAGGAGATGACCAGAGACAAGACAAGGTGGATGGAGGAGAGGAGGAACAGAGAAGCATCAGTGACAACATGGAGGGCCAAGGTGATCAGAGACAGGAAGAGATGGAAGGAGAAAAATGGAGAGATGAAGAGATAGAAGAGGGACAGCATTGCCAGGATGAGGTAGAGAAAGACAGCGAGAGACAAGAAGACAACATACAGAGCTCAGACAGTGAGAAGGAAAGGAGAGTGCCAGAGTCATCACAAATTATCTTTGGTCGAGCTGGTCCACCTGGTATGAAAGTTACAACTAAATAATAACAACAAATGACATAATTTAATGCAGTCTGATCATTGAACACATAACTAATCAATGATAACTATAAATTGTGTTATTACTAGTTGTTATACTGTGTAGTTAGCTCAGTTGTCAGTTTTAATAGATCCTCCTCTGCATCTTCTGGACATCCCAAAGTCCAGGTGTGAGGGACCAGCACAGCCAAAACAGGAGAGCTTCCCTAAGACCCTCCAAGGAGGAGCCAGGAGAAGCTTCCAGTCTGATTGGTACAAAGCGCATCCATGGTTAGAGTACTCATTTTCCAAAGAGGCAGCTTACTGTTTCGCCTGTAGATATTTTTCCCTCCCTGATGCCCCAAAGACTGTTTTCACCTCACTTGAGGGCTATCGTAACTGGAAAAAGGCCACAATGAGAGACAGTGGTTTCTGTTCTCATGCCAGATCTGAAAATCATGTAAATGCTATGTTTGCATGGGCAAAGAACAAGAAAATGATTGACAAAAATACCTCTATGTTTGGACTAATGGCTGAGCAAAATAAAAAGCAGGAGATTGAAAATCTGTATTATATTAAAGCACTAGCTGAGATTCTAGTTCTAACTGCCGCAGAGAACGTGGCCCAGCGGGGTCACAGGGAGTCTCCTGACTCAGATAAAAAAGGTTTTCTTTCTAGGTATGTTAGATTTGCTGGGTAACTATAACCCTACAATTCAAAAAAGACTTGAACAACAGGCAAAAAATGCAAAATACACTAGTAAAACAATACAAAATGAAATACTTGAATGCTTGGCTGCCATGGTGAAAGAAGAAATCATTCAAGAGGTGAAAAAAGAAAACAATTTTCACTGATTGTAGATGAAACCAAAGATGTTCAGAAAAAAGAGCAAATCTCATTTATTTTGAGATACTTTTACAATGGTGTAGTTCATGAGAGCTTTCTAGAGTTTGAGGTGGCAGAACGCCTGGATGCTTCCACCTTAAGTGATCAGATTATTTCCTTTCTAGGGAAGCATGGGCTGGAGTACAGGGAAAACCTTGTAGGCCAGGGCAATGATGGCGCTGCAGTGATGCATGGGCACATGCTGGTGTCCAAGCAAAAATAAAAGAAGTAGCCAAATATGCCTTCTATGTTCACTGCAGTGCACACTGCTTAAACCTAGTCATAGTAGACTCTGTAAAAACTGTGACAGATGCAGGAAACTTCTTCTCATTATTAGAACGACTGTACGTATTCATATCTGGATCTTATGCGCGCAACAGATAGCTGGAAGTGCAGCAGGAGATGTTTGATGGTACACCAAGGGAACTTCAAAAGCTCAGTGATACACGCTGGGCCTGTAGGCACATAGCATGTCGCAGTGTTATGGATAGGTTACCTGCAATAGTACGAGAGCTAGATGAGATTGTATCTGAGAACCACCCGCAAAGAGCTGTTGAAGCAAGAGGGACATTGGCTGAGATTGATCTGAATGTCTTGTACTTTTCCGAAAAGTCTTGGGTGACTCAAAATTTTTGTCAGACATGCTCCAGTCTTAAACAGTGGACTATGCTTAGGCTGTTGAGCTAATTGAAGCACTTAAAGAGGCGCTGATCCAGTATCGTAGTCAAGCCTCTTTTGATGAAGTATGGAGTCAAACACTTGATTTATGTCAACAAAGTAACATTGACACTGCCCAGCAAAACAAAAAGAGGTCAAGACAGACAACAAGGTCCCTTAAGGACAGTGTCATCCCCTCCACCTTGGGACAGCATGTAGTTCCAGATAGTAAACATTCTTTTTGTGTCAGTGTGTACTATCCAGTTCTGGATAACATGATTGGAGAAATAGAGAGGAGATTTTCCAAAACAAGCTGTCACATAATGCAAGGTGTCCAAGCACTTAATCTGTGAAGTCCTACTTTTTTGAAAGATGAGGCTGTTCATTTATTGGCTGAAGCTTATGATTCAAATATTGAGGATCTTAAACATGAGTTACACCAGACCAGGAGAGTATTAGACAGAAAAAGGGAGGAAAAGGAGAATCCCACCACTGATGGAGTTTGCTCAATTTCTGGAGCCATACCAGGATGTTTTTATGAGTTGTTCAAGTTGTGTAAGATAGCAGTTGTTTTGCCTGTGAACAGTGCATCATGTGAACGAAGTTTTTCAACTCTCAGGCTAATAAAGACTTTGCGGTCTACTATGACGGAGAACAGGTTATCAAGTTTGGCTATACTCAGCATTGAATCCAAACGCACTAAAGCTTTGGATCTAGATAAATTTGTCAGGCGTTTTGCTGAACAACATGGTTATAGGCGTATTCAGCTCTTATAGGCATGACAACTTATGCCATGCTCATTGGTGAGCCTTGAAAAAGTGATAACCTGATATGTGTATTTGCTGAATACATATTAATATATATACATATATTAATATATTATACAGTGTGTTTAAATTGTAAAATTGTTTGTGACCCAACATGGTCAAAATAGCTTTGTTATTTTTTTGAATGCTTTTATCTCCTGTAGTGAGTTCACAATGTATGGTTACTTATTCCTAATACAACCTGTCTTGCGCGAGTTTGATTGACCAGAAAAATGTAAGATGTTGGTTTTCCTGAGGTCAATTTGAAATTTGTATACATTTGTTCAATAAAAATGGAAGCCATTGCCCTAATATAATGTACATGCTGCATTTCCACACTGGGGAACATGTTTAAACATGTATAATGTCTTGCGAATGGAAAGCGCCTGTGTGCAAGTTATATTCTTCTGTCCGTCTATTTCTTAAACTAATTCAGCGCATAGACTTCTGCCATATGTTGCCACTGCTCAAAATTTGACTGCCCCCCTCTTGCCACCCCAGAAATATTTTTCAAGATCCGCCCCTGTTACTGAGACACGCCAAGCCAAGCCAAGCCAAAGAATTATTTTAAATAAAATCCCCAATTGCGGGATCAAATCAGAATTAATAAGCCAGAACTGTGGAATCAGATCAAAGCCTAAGAACAATACAACATAATGTAAATTTAACGTATTGCCATCACACTGAAGACAGCACTGCTTTTTCAATGATTCCCATTCTAATTGCACTCACCCTATCCCCCAGGTAAGTTTTTGGCGCCACCCAGTGGAGGTTTTTCACAGTCGCGGGGAGCTCCTGCACGTCCGCCACCACAGTGTTGCTGGCTGGGTTGAAAACGGAGGGAACTTCCTCCTGATCTGGCTTCTCCAGGCGCCAGTTCTTCATGTCCACAAACTGGAGAGGAGAGGAGTCAGACCTCCATTAGCTGTGACTGCCGGCCCACCCTGGCCACACTTTAAACTGGCGGAACTCGCTGGCGACATACTACGAGGAGTAAATACACTGCCAAAAGCTACAATCAGAGGATGGACGATTTTTAGGCTGGACAGCTTTAGAATTAAGCAGGGCAGTTTGGCTGCATAGTAAGGGCAACAGTGGTGGATGTGTGCAAAAATAAAAGTCATGTAAAACATTTCATTAGAAGTACAAAATGTCTGATCTTTCCGTTGTGCTTTCCATTGGGATCATTTGAAAAATCACTTTTTCCTATGAAATCAAAAAGAATTTCACTTTAGTTGCATTTGTTGAATTGTTATTTACAAAAGATAGCTTAAAGTATGAGCTGAGCCTGCTTTGTGTTGCAGGTTTTTTTTGTCACATCACCAATAACAGCTCTATTTACTACAATGGCTGTGTTGCTGATATGATACTTGTGAGGTCACTTCCTTTTATGAAAGGCACTAAAAAGAAGGACAGTATTTGATTGAAGACTCATCCCACCTTTGCCCGGCGCTTGTCTGAACTCCGGCACTCATTTGAGACTTCAAAACAGAAGCAACTGAGGCAGCCATTAGGATTGGACTCATCAAAGTGGAAAGTGCCATTACGACAACTGTCACATCCAGCCCCAACCACATTTTTCTGGAAGAAAAATCCACCATTTTTATGCATCAATCACAATCCAAGCTTTAGGCCATCACATAAATTTTAAAATATACATTTTTAAAATATTAATTTTTGAGTTAATAATAAAAATGAAGAATATTCCACACAATAGCAAAGGGACAAATAGCACATCACAGCAATGTGTGGAGTGTGTTGATCCAGGATCAATGTTTGGTCCTATCTGATTTAAAGATAAACGCTGTTGTTTTTCTGCTCTAACACAGGCTAAAGCCCTTTCTGGATATGGGCATATGCTCAGTGATTGTAATGTGATATAATGTGCTGCACGAATACCTTGCAGAGGCATTTCCCAGTCTGTGGATCACATATATCGGGCACCACGCCTGCTGTGTTGCAGTCACAGGGTGCACACTCGGGGTAGCGGTAATGCCCCGCGGCACACCGTTCACACTGTCGCCCGTCAATGTTATCCTTACACCTGCACGATTCAGTGAAAAAAAGCAATAGATTATACCAACATTATTCATTTACAGAGATATACTGTATATCACTTCAATATATTACATAAACACACAATGCATGCCAGTATCAATTATTAACATTTATACGTGGAATTACTCAGCACCAGTGGAGTAGTCACTCTTTCACGCAACACTGGTACACTGCCTGTATGCTAAGGAAGTGTGGTTTGATTGACAGCAGTGTATGATACTCCAGTCTCTGGTACAAACAGTAATACACAGGATTGAAAAGGCAAGAGATGGTAAAACAGAACAGAGAAGGGGGAGTAGGAAGGAGTGAGCCACAATAGGAAGGTGATGGAGCAGAATAGAATGGGTAGAGGCGGAGTCAGGGTAAGGACTGATGAGGGATGAGGAAGATGATGAGGGATGGAACAGGAAGGAAAAGGGCAGATGAGGGAAGGGGAGGAGGGTAACATGAATAAAAATGGTGGAAGAGGAAGAAAAAGTGACGTAACAGGAAATGAGGTGGGTGGAACAGGAAGTTAAAGGATAGAATAGATAAGAGGGGCAGGGGAACAGGGAGAAAAGGGGTCTGATTGGGAAGGAACTGACTGCTCCAGGAAGGAGAATGGTGGACAAGAAGAGAGCAGGGTGGAACAGGAAGAAAAAGCTTGAAACAGGAAATGGTGGTCTACAACAGGAAGTGGTTGGAGGAAACAGCAAGAGGCACGACTTACGAGCACTGGCCAGTGGTCTGGTTGCAACCGTCTCCCGCCACACTGTCAATGCCATTGATTGAGCAGTCACAGCCATCGCAGCCCAGCAGGGGGTGGTAGCTATACGTTTGGCTCTCACACTCATCGCAGGAGGGCCTGACGGTCTGCGGAGGGCAGATGCACTGGCCTGTAACTTCGTCACACAGACGCCTGCCACAGTTGCATGCTGGGAAAAAAGGAAGACCATCCCATCACAAACAGGCTCTTCTGTTAAAACACAGACAGGCATGTCACCAACATGTTTGTTCACATGGCATAAAATAATAAGGCAAGTTATTAACATGCTCTGATGTCAGAGCATTATTGTAACCATACGGCCATCACTTGACCAAATAGTTTACCCACAGTGACAACACTTACAGTCACCATTGCGTAACTGACATACTGACAGCTTCGGTGTAACTGCAGGAGGTACAGTAATGACAACTGAGGCAATAGTCTGCTTTCAGACATTGCACAAATCAACCCGATCTGAGGACAGATAAAAATGAAAACATAAAAAACTGATGGATACTGAGTAATGAACACAAAGTTTGGAAAGAGAGATAAAGTTGCCAAGGATGACCCAGCAGGAGGCATGCTTACCCTTGCAGTAGGGGAAGCCGTAGTGTCCAGTGGCACAGCGGTGCACTGCCGGCCAATGATGTTGGGCCTGCAGGTGCACTGCCCGCCTATAGGGTCGCAGGTGGGGCCTGTCGATCCGGACGCGTCACAGCCGCAGGGCAGGGCTCCGTCATTATAGGCCGCCACAAGGGACTTGGCAGAGTCTCTGCAGAACTGGGAGGAGCTGGAGCTAAAACACAGGAAAGCAGAGAGAGAACAAGAGTTAAAGTTTCTCTTACTGCTTCCAATAAAGATGCGCTATATCAAACTCAGTGTCTTTGAAAATCTATGAGTATTTCAGATCGAAGCTCTGGAAATGTAGTCAAGACAAGTCACAATAAACAGGGGAATGAGAATAGGGTTGTGTGCTGAATCCAAACAAGGTGTCATCATTAGCTTTTTAAAGCAATAAACCAGCATAAAAAAACCACAGCACAAACATACAAACAGCACTGAACCCATCTCATATCCAAAGTACTGAGTAAATCCCAAAACTTTACATTTCTACATGTAAATTTACTCTAGATTGTGTCTGCGCACAACAGAAGTTTCACATTCAGTGGAGGCTTGCAGATATCCTGTTACTTACTAATAAAATCATTCTGTGAAATGAGACTTAGGACTTGTCAAGGGTTTCCAAGAGGTCAGGGAACACATATGACCATTTCTGTGACTTTCAACCACTAGATGGCCCAGTTAACCAGATTATAACTTCAAGGTTTCACATAAAGTATCCCAAATGCTTGTCGACAAAATCTATCAACCCATAGATTTTTACTTCAGGGCTGAAAAAGGTCACTCCATTCAAAAGCTTACCTAATCTTCATTAAATAAATAAATAAATAAATTAATTAAAATACAAGTAGGGTTGGGTAAATATACAATGCAAATATATATGCAAATATACACTGTAAAGCATTCTACATCTCTCAATTTGACTCACATGACTGATTCCCTTTTCTGATCTCAGCATTGGAGTGTATTTGAAGACCTGTGTGCAAGAAGTACCTAAGTCACTAAATAACACTTTTGTGATTTTGGGGGTCAAAGTTTTCAAACCACGTTGCAGATATATACATGTATTTAGGTACTTCTTGCACGCAGATCTTCATTTCTTGATGTTGTGAGTTGATGATTTTATAGAATTTTCCATGTACTCTATGTAACAGAAAACCTGCAAGTTCAAATAAATTAGCGTGTTTTTGCAAGATGAGTAATTCATGGATGCGCAGCAGACTGTATTTAAGATACACAGGCACAGAATTTGTTAGAAGACAGCAATATAGAAGTCAGGAGGTAAATGCAGGATAAATACATACTCGATATAGAAACTGTTCTCCCCGCACTGGTTGATGAAATCAGATGACTTTCCCAAAGGTTTTTCTTTCAGTTGCTCTGGGCTGTAGTTCTCATCTGGGATCACCAAGATATAGTCCTGTACCAAAACAAAACAAAGCTTTATCCACAAAGCCAACCTGCAAATTTCAAATAGACACAATAAAATAACTTACCTATTAATAAATTTGCGAGGTTGGACACCTAATTGTTGATTATGTTCAAAGTTATTTCACGCATTCCCGTGTGGAACTGATTTGAATGGGCTGTAAACCCTGATCGAGTTTCCTATTAAAAGGGCTTGATAGAGCCTGGACGTTTCTCTTGGACAGCGAAGTCATAAAGAGTGGTAATCCAACCCAGTGCACACAGAAGCCCCTCTAAATCTCAGACTTTATAAATGTAACTTAGAGGGATCTTTTTTCATTGAATGTGCACCTGGGAGTGTGTTAATTTAAAACTGTTCAAATTCGCAAAAATTATGGATGCCTCTCAACTTTGGGCTGATGGATGTACATTACATGTAGAGAAGTATCATAAACCTTTTATCTATCAGGATTCATGCAAAAATTTGATATGTAGCACTGCCTTACGACTCATCTATTCCACTTGACCATCTTTCCTAAAATGCAGGGTATGGACAAAATATCAGAAGCAATCTCAACAAATGGCTTTAACTTTGAAGTATGTAAATCACAACAAAATCACTGACACAGTGCATTCCTATTAGTTTCCCTGCTAGTTAGTCCACTTAAAAGAGGTCTAACAAGCTAAATTTTACAAGATTTGTCTCTTAAGCAAGACTAAGATACTAATGGAGTTCTAAAGGGGCCAGATAGTTGGTGACAGAATAGCTGATGCACCAGTCACAAAAATGGCAATATTATTTCACAGTGGGGAGGGAAGCAAGGGGTATCAAATTATGACAATATATGCTTAACACAAAAAAACTGTGACAGTAAGTCAAAGGTCACTGACAGGGGACGGACAGGCACTTGCACACAACCATCAAACTACAGCTCTAAAAATCATGATTCAATCGAATCAATGCATATCTAAACAAATACAAAAACCTATATTGTCAGCTGATTTCTGCCAGCTAACTCATAAGTAAACCATTAATTGCAGTGTTAAAAAATAGAAACAATGACAGTTTGGCATCTAGGCTCTGATCCTGACACACCCAACAGAGTAAAGGGAGTGACAGAGTAGACCCCCCCAGGAAGAATTCAGAGCCCACAGGTGGATGCTGGGACGACTGTAGGATGCTAGCTAGCAGCAGGAAAGGGTGATGTAGTGTAACAGCAGGCAGAGACGTGTTTTGCCATAGAAGCCGGGCAGGCGAGCGGCTTACATAGCCCACCTACCTGTGGGGCAGAGCAGTGCATGACATGCATTAGATTGTCTTTGGGAATGCGGGCATGTCTCCTGATGTCTGCCAGAGCTAGCTCCACAAACTGCGCCCCATTTATGGCACCCAGTGTACATTAAAGCTTTAAAATGCATGTAAACTCAGCAAAATGACCAAAATTGATGATGGCAAAACCACGAAGGTAGAATTTTTCACATGTAGCACAAAACACCTATGATCTGTCAGCAGGAGTCAGAGTGGAGAGAAGGAACCAACTAACCAGGGTAACTGCTTTCCCAGGGGGAACTGTCACTGTGACCATCAGGTCCTGCTGGGGAATGTCCAAGGCGATGCGATTCTCTGCAATGACCTGGTCCCGGCAGCCAGAGATGCTGGGGCAGAAGGAAGCATTGAAGGAGCCTGTAGGGGGGTGGAGGGTGGAGGTGGAGGGTGGAGGCGGGGGGGGGGGTCCCCGTAGCGTCGCGATGAGGAGAGAATGAAGAGGAAGTAATATCACCCAGGTGTGACGTGGTAAATCCCCAACGAAGGACACGTTTCCTCAGTGCACCACATTACTCCTAAAAGCATTCTCCTGCCGGCTAATCCCCCTGTAAAAGGGGCTCTCACCACATTTCTCTACTCCCCGTGAGTGCCCTTACCCCCAGCAAGTCACGTTAATGTCCACAGGAATGTGGGGCCTTTTGTGCTACATGGCCCCTAAGAATGACGAGAGGACAGCAAGAGGCTAGCTACAGACTAAAGGCCAGGATAGCGATAGTGAGAAAGAAACCTCAACACAAATCACTGCAAAAAAAAAAAAAAAAACATGTTGTTTAAACTTAAAAAAGTTAGTATCCGGGCTACCTTAAGATATTTAAGTTAACTGAATTTAAGATCTCAAGTTGAGGTTATTCTGAACTTATTGGCTCAAATTCAGCTGTCTTAAAAACTTCAGGCAGCCCAAACGCTCACTTTTTTGAGTTAGAATAACTACTGCTTTACAGTATAAATGCAATATAAGTAAGAGGAATACAGTGTAAATGGTATATTTATTTTTTCACTTTTGTCAAAAAGAATTCCCCCAGATATGACTAAGACGACAGATTCAAAACAATAATACCCTTCCATATAACAATCTCACCTGGATTAAACTCTACTTCTCCCCCCTCCTTTAATCGTCTCATAATCCCTCCAGCTTTAAGCCGCACCACTCACCATTCCAAGGACGGCCTCCATCCACCAGCACCTCCGCTGGGAAGAAGGGGAGCTCTGGCTGACGGAAGTGGGCCACAAACACGTATCTTCCCGGGGCCGGAACCCGAGCATTGAACTTGATCTCATTCTGCCAAAACAACCAATAGCCAATTTACCAGGCTGGCAATCAACCAATCACCTGGCTTTACCATCTGCTTCTCACAGCAAGAGATTCCAGCTCTGACCATGTTAGGGGTGATCGGTAAGACTGGAAAATCTGTGACAACTGGCCACGAAGAGAGACCCTGAAAGCAGATTAAATGTAAATCAAAATGGCCGCCGCGCTGAAGTAGCATACCTGAGGGGATTTGAGAAGGACCCCGTCCCGAGGAGGGGAGATGAGGGGAAGCGGGGCTGCCTGTCGGCTCTTCCTCCCTCCGGACGGGATGGAAAGACGCCCCTCTCGGGCTGCGTCCAAAACCAGCGCTGAGCGGGGGAGGTCGTACTGCGGCGGGACACAGTCCTGACTGGAGAGGGGAGCAGGATTGGCACAAAAATGGAGGCTAAACAGCTTCTTCCACCCTTTACACCACCCTAATAACCTAAAGAGCATTTTAAATCTGCTGAAACGTGAAACACAAAAGGCAAAAACAAGCGTACGGCAGTGTTGCATGAGGCCACCTCTGGCACTCAAATTGTTACTCCCTCCTGGGTCTTCAGCACTTTCAGTCTAACTAAATGCATTTTGCGTGATACAGTCACCCTGCATAAGAGCATCTGCCAAATGCCTGCAATGTAATATAGTGTAATGATGTAATGCAGTGGAGTCACCATCAGTGTCATTATAACATTGACGTCACATAGCCATACTTGGGCAGAACAGGAGGAGGGTCTGTGAGATTCCAAATGTCTTGAGAACCAGAGGTACAACATTCAGGTTCAGACAGTAGATGTCCTCCTTCGAATTTTGTTTAAATAACCTGAATTTCCAAATGAACTCAATTCTCCAGTAGGGCAGTATAACTCGTTGGTGGAATCAGCAGCTGAGTTTATGCGTGGAAGTAACACATGACATGACTTTCTGTTCTACCTCCATAAAGGACCATGGAAAATGTGGTCATTTACCATCTAATCACTCTATAATCACTGACCAGACCCAATCATTAGGCTACAGCCGGACACTGGTTCAGGAAACATCAGTAAGTGGAGGACTTTCACTGTTTTCTTAACCAGATGTGCAGCCGCATACATCCCATAGCCTCAGGTAAGCGACCTGCCAGACCTGCGGCATCTACGGAATCTCACCTGGACTCCAGATGTTCAAAACAAGCAGCAGACAGAGGAGCGCTACTGTAGCAAGTCCATTTTTTTTACATGTCTGTAAACTTTCCGCAATGTAATCTGGTACAAAAGGGCACACTCATTGCCATTGAACTAAGAAAATGAATTTATTGCCCGCATTAAAACCTTGTGGAAAAAGGCACAGTGATAAATTAGCTGCATTTGAGATCAGAGATCACAGGTTGATAAGTTCACATCTCACAAAACCGACTGCAGATCTCCTAGTGGAAAGCAATACGCTTGCAGTGCTTTGGTATCCAGGTGCAGAAGTGGAAACTCCTGATTTAGTGGGTGAAAGTTGGCCCGACCACCTTGTTCAAACAACCTTGATATGCTAATTAATACATCCTTCAACCAGGATTAATCATTAAAATCAGCTGGCTGTTTTTATGGGCGGAGTCAACACATGGCAGGGCACACTTACTGTCTGACCCCTGGACCTTCCCACCCAATTTTGTGTTGCTAAGGGGTAAAAGTTCAGTAGAAGATTAAAATAATCTAAAACGGTAAATCAGAATGTAATATCCCTTAGAGTGTCTTACCTGTCGTCAGCGAAGCGGCCATGGACAGAAACACACAGCTCTTTAGGATCCACATACTCCATTGAAAATTCATCGGCAGGAACTGCATAAATTTTGTACTGGAGAAAAAAAAAGAACAGAAACTCATTTAAACATTAAGACAGATCGATTATCTCTAATAAAATTTGGAAAGTGAAATAACTCAATGGTTGTTTCTCTTGCAGGAAGTGTTTTCCATCGGTCTGGAGGGAAGAGGCTAAAGCAGAGCTACGTTTCTGATTTGATCCCATTGAAAGTCTTGAATATGAATCCGAAAAATTAATTTCAGCACAACAAAAGGAGCTTTTATTGAGCAGTTTTATCAAATCCTTGTGCTTAAAATGTGACTGTTTGGTTGTGGAAGGGGGAGAACATGACTCAGAGAGTGCAGCACAGAGGCCATGATAATCCTGACAAACAAATATGAACTACCAGGACCTCTCACATCCAGGCTGAACACCTCTGTGTTTGTAATATGTGTAGTATGAATATAACTCACACCTCATTCACAATAAGGAAAGACCTGATTCTTTTTTTTCTTTTCTTTTCTTTTCTTTTCTAGCTCAGTGGGAGCAGTGTCATGGAAGCTAAAGGATGACTGCTAATTAACAGTACCCAAGCGAAAAGAGTCATTGCTCAGCTGGTTGGTGAGCTCCCACACACACACACACACACACAAATGAATACACACGTACAACAGACATGAACACACATGCACACAAATACAAGAACACTCACACATGTGCACACATACACCCTGAATCACAAATGTGCAGACAAGCAAGCTCACACAAATACAGTCACACTTACACCCATAAATTCAGACACCCAAACACTCATAAATGCACTCACACAAATAAACAGTCAGAGGCACACACAGGTAGAAATTAAAATTCACACACTGACACATGCACACACAAATGTGCACGCACACATACAGACAAACAGACCAGACACATACAAATGCATGCTCATGTGCCAGCACATTCACACATTGATTAGTTCTTACAAACAAATAACCAACATGCAGAGGTTATCAGAAGTTTTTAATTTGACACCTGGAGTCACAAATTTCACATTGATACTCTATAGCTCAGCAGCAGTCCACAGGTCAGCTTTGAGCTGGTAATTTATTGTGACAGTGTTTCTCTAAGCACAATTCTGATAAGATCTTCATAAAACACACCGGGTGAGCTTCCCTCTAGAGCGACTGTGCTGTACGACAGAATGTTTACGTTTATGACCACGCCTGCCGAGTTCTCTCACATAACTGTGACATAGAATGCCAACAAGACAATGCGACACATTTCCAAGGAAGTAAATCAACATGGCACAGCTATCAAACACAGACATAAAGCTGGAAAAAAAGAACTTAATTCCTTTAACTCTAATTTTTCACTTATGTTTTCCCTTAAATTCAACATCAGAAAAAGCTTCTTTTTTTTCAAATTTAAGGACAATGTCACACACATGCCCTGTACCTGCTGGTTGCAGAGTCTCACTAAAGTAACATCACCCCAACATTAGATGAAATATTCAAACCCTGGATGCCATGTTTGCTGCATAACATCAAATAGAAAAAAAATATGTTGTGCATGATTCTACACATATTTCCCTGTAATTCAGTAAAATATATTTGGGATCTATGGAAACCTCAGGTTCTCCACTAAAATTTAAAACAGACCCAAGGTCTACAGGTTTGAATAAAGCAGCTGCATTTGACAAACCCATATATGGCTGCTTAGGTTCTATGGGGTTAATGTTCTCAATTACAGTGAAACACTTAAGGGCTGGGTCACCAAATTTGCCCATTTGAAAGAAAAGAACTACAAATCGTAAATGGGCATGAAAAAATTAAAATGAGTAAAACAAAATTAAAATGAGTGAACAAAAAAATTGCAAAAAAAAAAAAATCAAAATAATGTTCCCAGCCTTTTTCTATGCATAAGATATTCACACTTTGCCTTCATAATGTACATGGTGCTTGTTGCCAGAACACATGCCAACACAGTGAAAGAGGGCGCTTTAAGGATGAAACACAGTTTATCTCCAGAACATTCCAGCTGTCAGTGCTAGCACTAAAGTGTGAGGGGTGTTTATGCCTCATGGCACCGTTTATCCTCACAGCAATTCCGTCATGTGCCCGACGCTTCAGCAGCAGGGGGAGGAGGCTGTAACTAGTGAAAACAAGTCTTTCTCCACAAAGACTCATTACCGCCCATCGTATTTAACCAAACTTTTCAAAACAGCTCATGTCATAGCAGATACTGTTGGCAGAACTGAAGACGGCAATACTGCTAAGTCCAGACAATGCACATTTTTGTGCAAACAACTACATAACATAAACAGAGTCTGAAAAAAAAAAATCAATAAATGGATTTCAAGTAAAAGTGTCAAGTATTCATACTAAGAGCCAATAAAATGCAATAAGAAACAATTCACAATGTTTTATAAAAATAATGAAAAAATGACCTGAAATATGAATAAAATAAAAGGAGAGAAATAACAGAATAGGTAACATCGCGGGGTAAGTCAGCATGTCTGTGTCGACAGTTATAGTCCGATACCGAAACCACTCCCCAAAAAAACCACAAAGAGGAGTGTGAGCATGAAAAAAGCTGGATGCACTACTCTACATTGGCGCAGGCGATTGGAATGCTGAGGGCTGGAATGAGTGCTGCAAGAGTGGCGCCCCACTTTGGAGTGCATCGTTCGACTGTTGCATGTCTATAGACACAATATGGACAGTCAGGAAGTACCTGAGATCGACTGCGACCTGGACAGCCACGTATGACCACATGTACGCAGGACCATTATACTCGAGTGATGCACCTCCTTGACCACTTTCATCAAGCGACATTGACAGCTGCTTAGGTTCCTGGTAGATTCTGTAACCACATCAACTCCTGCACAGTATGCAGAAGGCTACAGGACGAAGGAATCCCTTCATTCACATGTTGGGATGGTCGTGACAGATAGAAGATGTGCCATTTGTCATCACTGAGGACAGGCACATTCCAACAGGTAACTGGCTAAACCATAATTGGCGCAATGTCATTTTTAGTGATGATTCGTGCTACCTGCTGTATTGCAATGATGGAAGTCCACGTGTGTACCGCAGACGAGCCGAACGGTATGCCGATCCATGCGTCGTGCAAGTGGATCGATTCGGCGGTGGAAGTGCAACAGTGTGGGCATCAATAGGATATGACCAGAGGTCTCCATTGGTTTTTGTTGATGGAACACTGACAGCACGACGCTATGTGGATGAGGTCTGAGAATCAAATCGTGTCCCTCATCTGCCAAAACTCTCATCTCATCTTCATGCATGACAATTCTCATTCTCACGCAGCAAGGACTACCAGTAACTGTTTGGACAAAATGTCAGGGTGTTGGACTGACCTCCTTACTCACAAGACATGAGCCCCACCGAGCATCTTTGGGACATTCTGGACTAGCCAGCCCTCCATCGAGATCACCCTCCCACTACTCACAGTGAGCTTCATGCTGCTCTGTTGGCCAAGTGGGACCAAAGTCCACAAAGACAGATCCACAATTTGGTGATCTCGATGCTGCGAAGAATGCAAGCACTATTAGCAGCAAATGGTGAACATGTGCATTATCACCGTTGCTCCATATGATCCAGAATGAACTCTGAAGTGCAATCATTTGAAAATATGTAAATAAAGGTGTTAAAAAATCTGTCACATACATATTTTATTACTTTTATTCAACAAACTTTGTAATGGAAACTTTACTTTGTAGCATTTGTAATTCCTCTTCGAATACTTTGCATTGAATTGGTTGCTCTCCAACGTACCTCCAAGTCAAGACTCTTTTAAAGCTTAAGATAATAGACTGCCTGGCCGCAGAAAAAGCCAAACACTGTAATATATTAGCTTTTGATTACTGTGCACATTTGTTGTGGCGTTGTTTGGACAACTTAATGCAATGTCACAACATTTATTTCCATTCAGAGCTGCAATCATTTTTGGCTACGATCTTTATTGAAGACGGACAGTTAACCTAGAAAGTCTTCTCCAGCACATGCCAATGACTTTCAGAGGGGTTACTAATGCATTGGACACTTCTTAATTTAATTCCAGTGATTTCAGCAACCACCTTAATTGTTTTCCTCGCTTGATACAGGCCAATAATTTGAGCCTTATAAAACGCAATAAGATCTTTTCCACAAGCACTGGGTATGTCTTCCGACATGGGGGTTCAAAAATGCTACACACTGCATCAGTTAAAGGTAAAGAAGCATTATGCAACTATTTTATCTCAAAATACCAGCTTCAACATTATTTTTATGGTACGCTGGCAAGTAATAAAGAGAATGGAGCATTCCAACTGCATGAACTGAATGCATGTTCTTGCATTATGTAACTTCAGCTGATTGGGCACAATAACCTGCAAAAAGTGCCTAACGCTTTATGGCACACGCTACGTTACACCACCAACGACGGGTCTGCAGCTAGGTATAAGAAGAGGCTAGCCCAGTATTCTCTGTATGAAATCGACATCATGGCAGAGGCGAGGAGACAACAGAGGAAACCTAGGGTGGAAGCTAAGAAGAGGGGAAGAGAGAGTGACCAAGCAAGAGGTTGGACAAATCTTGGATTTCAGTCAGAGCTTTGCGAAATACAATGCTGCAAGACAGGCGCTGCACAGGCCTTTTTGTTGCTAGACTAGAAAGTAATATCAACTGGATTTGTATGTCTCGTGTTGCTGCACTTGCTTTGATGTTTGACTATGTTAGCAAAGTCGTTGAATCATTAGTTGTTTTTTTTTTTGTCATAAGCCAGGTCAGCCCATTTCGACAGAGGTTTTAATCCCTCAGTCTTACATCGGTACAGGTAATAAGTGGCCTTGTTTCAGTTCCTGTCCAACTACCTATGCTGGCTAGCTTGCCTCCCAAATTTGCATCACTTTGTGGCAAGGGAATCAAGGTTTTGTGAGCTTCAATTATCTGTCAACCTGCTTTGAGTACTTTTAGCTTCCCCCCATCCCTACATATTATAGCTTGGTGTTAGCAGCACAGCTATTGGTCTCTCAGCTAACTGGAAAACAATGGAAATGCAACAGCAAAGTGTACATCCCTGCCAATGTTATTTACGAAAGATTGCACCTTAGGCTGTAACTTCATGAGTGTCTTCCCTGCCTCGTGGAGTTTTGTTTTTTTTTTTTTTTTTTTCTGGATGCCAAAGTTATCTAAACTCAGTTCTACCTCAGGCTAGCATGCAAATAAATACATTCTAAAAGTTTGGTCAGTCTTTTGATTGTCTCACGCCAAGCATACCTTGCGTGCAATGTAGCCTATATCATGTTGCCAACAACATTTTATTTGATTAAACACACTCCACATTCAAATACCAAGCAAACAATGTATATGGGCTGAAAACACCAGCAGTATTTCAGCAAAAACAAAGCTTTGTCATTCTTTTTTTTATTTTTGTTGTTATGCAAGTGTTCATATCCAATGTCACCGTAAATAAAACGATGCAAAGCTATTTTTGTCGGAAGTCCTGTAATATTGCTCTTTTTCAGCCGACATGGTTATTAGGCCTCTGATATTGTCTTCGCTGATTCCAAATCCATCCGCTTGTAAACAAATGCAAGTGTATTGCTTTTCTTGAGGGTTGGGGGTGGGGATTAAGGCGCAACATGTTCTTAAGACAGTGGTGTTAAACTCAGAAACTTTAGGGATGTAGTTTCGCAAAAAATGCAGATTCTATCAGTTTCTGAATCTGTTTTGTTTAGTTTATTTTGTATTTTGTATCTGCAGTATTTTTCATGTTAATTATTTATTTAAGCAGTTCTTTGTATTAGTCTAGCAATCTCATGCATTTGTTATTCCTTCATATACTCTTTGTTTTCATTTTCTCACGCGCACCACCCCTTGTTGCTTGTTAATAGGTTTATTGTTTCCCATTTGTAGCCACGCCCCCCTGCATGTTTTCCACTTACCTGGTCCCTATTAGATCTGCTCCCTTATCTGCTCCATTTAACCCCTCAGCTCAGTAGGCATATTGCGAGTTTGTTTTCCAGTTCTACTCGATGTTACTTAGAGTGGTTTCTGATTCTTGAGTCTCCTGGTTACAGTTCAGCTTTATTTCTCGATTTACAATTCTGCTTAGTCCCATATGATTGATACTCCTATTTGACTTCTTGTTTGGCTTTCGATTTCCGATCCGTCTCATGTTTTGGCGATGGCACTATGACTTCCCTGTTTTGGCTTTTAGACTGTGCACTCATTCAGATCCTGGATTTTCCCTTCTGTGCTGTATTTATATTGCTCGTGTTTGATCTGGACAGTGCTACCATGATTCTGAATAAAGTCACTGAACTAAATTCCTGTCTGCGCATGAGTTCTGATCCTGCCCCGTCAGATTCTTACACAATAGGGCTTTAAGAAATTGTTGCCATCTGAAACATATTAATCACTGTAATCATAATCCTCTCCTAGGCTCCAAAGTATTCGCTTATTTAAATCCAAATGGCAAATTTTGACCAGGCAGTGTATATTAGAATAAAAAAACTTGAAAATGCCCATGAGAGCAGAAAGTTAAGGACAAAGCCCCACCATAATTGGTCTGAATGCCCTACATGAAAGCTTAAATAAGAATATGAATGTGGGTGCTATATTTTAAGGGCACACAGGACCAGCCTGTTCTCGGTGAAGGAGGCAGGACAGTTCCCCTGGCGACTAGCACTCACCAATAGGAAGGAAGCAATGGGACTCTGTAGCTTGACGTCAGTCTTAAGGTCCATCTGGAGCCTGGCTACACGACTCCTGCCGTCCACAGCAACTCCTCGACACAGGAAACTTCAAGGACAGAAACACCATCACCTAAACTATCACCAAAACCATTCATGGGCAAAACACACCATAAACCCCACTGATGTCACCACCTGAAATGTCAAAGTGCAAAGATTAGGCAGTTAATTGGGTTATGTACCACATGACATCTCCCCTGGCGCATGCTAGTTTTCCTTTCAACCGTGACTCTGAATTGTAACAAGCTGTTAATAGTTCTCATGTAAACAAGAACCGTGGCTACTGAGAGATGGCTTACTCTGACATTATTTCAGAAGCAGTTACACATGCTAGGAAGCATGAGTGTCCTATGGTCCACTCCCAGGAGGTCAGCCATTATGGATCTCAAACAGCTCATGCTTTAACTGTGAGTTTGTATCATTGATTATTTTAACCACTGCGCTCTCCTGCCGCAGATATTTCTCTTGTTCCTAGCCTATTTACTGAACTTAATGAGAGCGATATGGAGTCCACAATCAAATAACTTATTTTTCTTTTACTTACTCACCATGGAAAACAAAGTGCTTTAATTTATTTGACTGCAGAATCCACATTACTCATATTATGAGCTTTGAGCATACTAGTGTGAGTATATGCATTAAATTGTGAAGTGTTACGTCAAGACCAACAAAGTATATTATGCTATATTTTACTATAAGGGAAAACCAAAAGGTGAAATCAGTGGGGTCCTGATATGTTGCCATAAAATCTGGTGACAAAAACTAAAAATTACAGTGTGCAGACTGACTGAATCGATTCTGAAGGGAAATAATCCTATATATGCTGACATATTTTTGAATACATATTGTGTTTTTCACGTTTTGAAAAAGCCAGTAGGTGCTTAGATTTTATCAATATTTTCATGATGAATGGACCACTAGAAATATTTCAAAATTGTTTGTAATTGATTCTCCCAACTCCATTGACCATGATATCCAATCATCAAACCTTTCCTTCTCTTGAAAAGTCAGTGTTTACGAGTCAAAAAATTTTCTTACAATAGCGCCAATATCGTGATATACAGACCCATTCAGATTTGCATATGTGCCGATATACCTGTAGGCACAGCTGTCGATGTCGACCCGTGCCGGCTCCTGACTGTCGGGCAGGCTGCTTAGGAACACGTTAACACTCTGCAGCGTGTCCTCCTCGCTGGCGTACTCCAGCACCAGCACGTAAAGACCCGGAGAAGGCACTCTGAGCGTCAGCTGCAGCTGGGACTGCAAACCCCCACAGTCACATGATCACACACAGGCCCCCCCATATCACCAAAAGAAAAATACAGTCAAAACTGGCCTTAAAAGAAACATGGACAGTGCTATCAGTCGGTGTTAGAAAATGTAGCAAACTGGAGTTCAATGGCTAATTGATAAGTTTGCATTCACCAGATTCTAGAGCGCATTTTCAAAAAGTGAAAGAGACTGAAAGATGCCCCAGCACTTAAAGATCATAAATTGCAGAGATAACTTCAGAGGCAAATATCTACAGTGGTAAACATCTTCATAAATCACAGAAGACGAGGTGAAAAAACATGCTACTAATAAGATAGTTTTAAATGTAGTGTGTGTGCTTGTGCAAGTGTGTATGTGTGTGTGAGAGAGATGTGTGTTTGGTTGCGTGTTAGTCTGCATGTATATACAAAGTCCATATGTAAAAGCGCATCTTGTGTGTATGTTTGAGTGCTTGAGTAAATGAGTATGTATTGTGTATTTGTGTATGAGCAGGCTCTAAATCTGCACGTGACTGTCCCAATCTGCTAGTGTGTCTGCATGTGTGCATGCCACTGAGCGTGTGCAAGCGTGCCATCTGCGGCAGGGGTCAATAGGTCATGCCCCACCTGTCGACCGCTAATGAATGCCATCTCGGGGTGCTCGGGGGTGGGCCGGCGCACGCGAGCCTGCCTCTTCCTTCGGCCACGGGACGAGAATACGCCCTGGGACGCCAGGGCAGAGGGGAACCTGTCCATTGGCGTGTGTCTGTACAACAGACAGCTGCAGCCAGGACAGAAATAACGTAGCCGTTAACGCTACCGCAGAGCATGATAATCTTACAGAGCATGCTAATCCACCAAAAGCATGGGAGATAGACTCACTTCTTCCCACGGTTATCCGCGGTGATCACATAGGTGCAGGGATTGCTCATCTTGGACTGCAATATCGGAGCTTCGTAGTAGCTGCTGGGTAGCAGCACCAGGTAATCCTGCAGAGATCAGTGAGACAGACACAGTAATGCAGCCACTGACTCACAATAGGTCAGAAGACTGAGTAAAAGTCAACGTACCGTCAGGTCCATAAGTATTTGGACAATGGCACAAATTGCATAATTTTCCTTGTACAGGCCAATGCCAACACAATGGATTTGAAGTGCATCAATCTAGATTGATCGACTGGTGAACTTTCCACTAAATTTAAGAATTTTGCCAAAAATACTATGTGAACCACGTAGGAATAATAACCATTTTAAAACTTAGTGCCCACCCTATACCCTAATTTTAGAGACTCAAAAGTAGTTGGACAAACTGACAACAATAAATAAAGCTGTCATCAGTACTTGGTTGCAAAGCCTCCTTAAAGTCTGGAACACCTTAGTCTCTCAAGCCAAAGTCTCTTTTCCACTATCCTCCGATGCTAAATACTACATTGATATATCTGCAATTCGGTCCGCTAAAAAGACTCTTCGTACCAGACAAGAATTTGTCCAGTGAAAACACAGTGTGTGCGAAAATGTATTTTCCTCAGAAATGTTTCTGACGCGGCAAACTAGCACAGAGTATAAACCGACTAAACCACTGAAAGAGGACACCAAAAGACATAAAAGATATCCCTGTGGCGAGGACAAACCATGCATAGGATCTTTCACATTTCAGCGAAAAACTTGCAACTAATTTGGAGGTAAATTGCAAATGCTACAGGACTCTTTGTATTTCTCTGACTTGTTGTAACTGTCAGCTAGTGGTAGCTTGTTCGGTAGATAGTAGTTCATTTGCCAAATCTCTGAATAGGTCACAGGCAGAGTGTTTGGCCAGATGTCTGAAATGTTTCACAGGTCAATGATAGGGGAAATCTGTCTTTTTGCTGAACGTCTTGCACTTTTAGCATAGCACTTGGACAGATGGCTCAACAGAAACATCGCCAGGACCACCCGAAGTGACTTCAATCTTTGTAGCAAGGCTGACAGGCAGTAACGTCCTGGTGATTTATCAAATTCAGTAAACACAGAGGTTGAAGGTCTTTTAGATTTGTCACAGAATGAATATTGCTATGTTCCAAAGCAGATGACTCGAAAATATCTTTTAATTTACATTTCTACTCAGCAGCCAGCCAGCTGGACTTCTACTAATTGAGTTTCCAGTTGAAGTTCTGTACCTGTCTGCGCTCTGGATACAAAAGCGAGGATTTGCCTTATTTTTTACTCAATTTCAGCACTTCCAAAGTATAGACTGTTTGGTCTAAGCGCTCAGAAATTGTGGAAGCCAACACATCTGGCTTGAGAGACTAGGAACCATAGACATTACCAGACCCATCTGATGCGCTCCCAAATCTTCTCAGCAGCTGTCCTTAGTTTCTGCTTATTCTTGGGGTATTCTGCCTTGTTTTGCCTTCAGCAATTATTTCTATCTCTTCAATCCCTTCTCCATCAGTCCTTGTCCTCTCATCTCCCCCCAGTGTCTATCCTCTCTACTTTTCCTCCATCACTGCTTTAATTGTGCCATTCATTTGTCTGTTCAACTCCTCCCAGACTGTCAGCAGACTGGCATAACTGAGCTCAGTTCAGCGTACCCATCCTGCACCTAACCACAACCACTCAGAATAACATTTCAATGCTGATCTAGGGTCAGTCCTTGTTAGAGTAAATGGCCAGCCTACAGTACGCTGGCTTGAGTGGTACCCACCAGGAGCACGTCTTCTGCTCGGATGTGAATGATCCATTTCCCAGGGGTAAGAGGGAATGGCTCTGCAAACCCACTCTTGGGGACTGTGAGGAAGGCAGGAGTGGGACTGGGTGGGAACAACACCTCTGTGCTCAGCTGAGGCCCTATTAAAATACCACAAACAGCACAAAGTGTAAATAACCAAAATAAAATCGCGCAATTTAATAAAACCATACATGCACTGACAGCAGTTTCACTCTCTCCGCTTAAGACACAAAGGCACATGCCAGGAAAAACGGGAAACATTAGTCTTAATCACAACGATGAGTGAATTAACAAGCACACTACGGAAAAACAACAAAGCAAAAATTCATGAGCTCCGCTTAAGAGGTTGGTTATGGTGAGGTTAGAGCCTTACCTTCCCCAGTGCGGACAGGGTTAGCGCTGACGCGACCGGTGACATTCGAGGCACCGGGGTTAATGAACCTCAAAATGAAATGGAATGGCGAGGGCCTCACTTTGTCCACATGCACGGTTAATCTTACTTCACTCTGCAGGGTGAGAGGGGGTGACATACAGACAGCTTGCAGTGCAGGGCTGTGGTGGTTAGCGGTGACTTTAGTGGAGCGGCCACAGGGGCGGCCGTGACGGGGAGAGAGTAGCCAGTGTGGTTCAGGGGTTGAGACAAAGGCAAGGGGGCGAGGAGAGCAGACTGTGCCACTGTCACTTACAGTTACAGCAAGATGACAAGTGAGCCTCGTCAATCAACAAAATCCTGCCTTTGATTGGTCTGCGAGGGCGGGAAGGGGTGGAGTAACGCAAAACAATGCGATAGTCGCTGGGTGGGGTCACACTGAGTGACAGGACCACTTCTGGCTGAGAACAGACAGCATTTGGGCTAAATTAAGAGAATAGCTCAATCTTCATAAACTAATCAGATAAAGGTACACTATACACCTGCATGCGAGAAGTAATGACACCATATTTTGCCCTAAGCCTTATTCAAGCTTTTTTTTTAATATCTACCTCTTAAATTTCTGACTTGCTACATTTTCCAGAATCTTGTTCAAGTCCATGTGGCTGAAAATATCTGTCAAATACACAAATCAATTGAGGTGGAAGAAGATATACTTATTACGCAATTTCATATGCGTCCCATTCGCTAGATTTTCAATTCAATTGGAAATATCGATAAACAAATACTGATGTGAGAGCATTTATTATTTGCATATCCCTAAATTCATTCAATTATATTTTTATGTGTTAAACTGTTATCTTTTATTTAATGTCTGGCTCTGGTACTGCATGCCTAACTTTTGCACAATGGTAGAGGAATCAATGGCTGGTAGACCCACCAAATAATTAAAAATAATAATATTTGATCAAATATGATGCTACATGTATTAAAATATTCACTGCCTCCTTGTTTTGATGCCATTGAAGAAAATTTTCTGTGCTTACATCGCCTGAAAGATATGCAGAAACTAAAATGTCCCATCATACTTTTCATTAACTGGATCTAAGGCCAGAAAAGCAGGAAGTGAAGGAAAGAGTCTAAATACAAAAAAAAAAAAACACAAAAGATTGAGGAGTGTGTGTGTGTGTGTGTGTGTGTGTGTGTGCGCGTGAGTGTGTGAGCACGCGTGTGAGTGCGTGTGTGTACCCTCGTGCGCGCGTGCGAATGCGCATGTTTGTGTGTTCAAGTATCAGAGTTGCGTGTCAAACGGGGCCATTATCTAATAGATAAAATGACTTACCTGACCGCGAAACATAGTGGCATACCCCCTCCAGCTGAAGTTAGGGAACTCCTGCGGGCTGTAGCCAAAGCGCACAGGCCTGCCATTCGGCGTGATCCCATCTTCCACTTCATATTTCATATGATGGAGGTCAGGGAAATAATAGTTTGTTTCTGGCCTTGCAGAGAGGGAAAAGGGTGGAAGAAGAGGGAAGATGAAGGAGACTGAAGATATTGTCAAAGGTCAACTGTATAGTAAAACCTCTCTTCTTACTGGTTGCAAGTTCTCCCCACCACGTGTTTCCGGCATTGGCACTGGCCTGTCGGCTCTGCACAGGCTTTGCCCACTGCCCCGCCCACATCACACTGGCAGCCTAGTGAGGACAAAAAGTCAACACTGTGGTAAAGCCCAAAAGATGACTTTACAGTCAAACTCTGCAGTGGGCCTAACTACCAAGGAACCAGACAGCATCAGTGACATCAAGAAACAACGTGCTAATTTCTTAATCTGTTCATAAATTCTAGTAACTCACACGATTGAGGTCTTTGATGAGACCTACTCCTATAAATGCTTACGATGAAATGCATCAGATAAAAAATACAATTATCTGAATAAAGACATTTGTACTCTACCATAACGGCCCAAGTACCCTGTGCTAGCAGTCTGTAGGTCTCAAAGGAAGAGAAAAGAATATCAAAAAGGTATTTACCTTGGCAGCCAAAATAGTTCTTCTTCTGGTGGAGGAAGTAGCCCTCCTTACAAGCATTGCAGGTGTGACCACAGGTGTTTGGCTTACAATAACACTTTCCACTTTTCTGAAATAAAGTGAATTTTGGGGGGAAAAAATGTTACCAAGCTAAAAAAAGCAGCTGGGTGTAGCAAAGAGAAACCTGCATTTTAGTTTGAAGGCTGCAAGTTTGAATGTGCTTTTGTGGCCTCAGGCAAAATTCTTGAACCTGGATCACTTGGACAAACACACAGAGTCGAAAAGCAAATGAAAACGTGAGAAGTATGCACCTTGGGTAAAGAAAATGGCTGCTCAACCGTACAATATCAAATAAAACCAGCAAATATTTGATATTACTCGTACAACGTGGGGAGATTTGTACGTAGCATGAAAGTGAATGCAGGTAAAAGGGCATATATTTATTGGCTGATTTTGACTATTGCTTTTTTTATCTGTAGTAAACACAGCACAGCATGAAGGGTTTGTATTTGTGCTGAACACTCTCACCTGCTCACACTCCCCAACACCGCTGAGTGTACCATTCGTATCACATTGGCAGTCTACAGCGAGAGAGAGAGGGACAGAGGAAGAGAGTGAGAGAGAGAGAGAGAGAGAGAGAGAGAGGGAGCAGTGCACGTTTCCATGAGTGAAAGCACTGATTTACAGGTGTCTATATCAAAGTTTCAAGCAGGTTTTATGGCCAACTTTTCATTCTGGTCAGAGGTGCATTCTCACATTATTAAAAAGGCCTTTTTTTCCCTACCACCCTGCATATATCCACCTGACAGCCGTATACTGATAACATTCATGCAGGAATCCTGTAATGTAAGACAGATAATTTGCACAAAGGCCTGTGCTGTTCGCTGCGGAGGCACTGAGGTAACCCAGGTCCATGTCTGAAGGAAATATGAGGCCCGGGGCCGTGATGGATGACCCTGACCTTTGCACCCTGCCGCCACATTCCACGGCCTGTTAGTTCCTGCCCCGCCCTGACAAAGCTGAACCCGGATCTGCGGTGACTTACCAATCCATTTGGGCAGCTGGTAAACAAAAAAAAACCTTATCAGAAAGCAGCTAAAATAATGCCCACGGAGCACAGAACTGCTAGCTGAAGACACAAAAGGTGTGTGTGCTTGTGTGCGTTTGTGCGTGTGTGTGTCTGTGTGTCATGGAAAACGCCTACAGCCGTAAGATGAGAAACAGGTAAGTTAAAAATTGCTGAGAGTGCTCTAGCCAGAGGCAGCAGAATTAGTGCGAGCAGAGGGCCTGTTTGCGATGCCAGAAGCAACACAGCTCACCGGGAAATGATTGGATTTTGCTGAAAACACTTGCTTGTGATTTGCGACAAGCAGGTACTTTATAGTCATGTTACAAGGTTTTGCAGCAGAGAGGTGCTTGTGCGTTTTTCATTTTAAATTTCCAAACTGTGCCACACTGAACCCAGATAGAAGAGCACAAATAACAAAGCACTGAATCAAACAAAATAAAAGTCACAACTCTGTTCAGCTCTATAGCCTCAAGGGAAGAGCTTCTGGATGTAGCCAAAGGCGCCATGAGGACCAGAACTACAACATGAGCTCCAATAGACAAGGAGCCCCAGCACAGCCACAGCAGGTTCTGGCAAGTTTTAGTAGAGCAGTAGGCAGATAATCAATGGCTACAAGAGGGAAGGATACAGAGTGAAGAAGTACAGTACCATTCGAAAAAAGACGGAAATCTTACTAGTTACAAGGCAGTGAGGATAAAGTGAGAAAGACGGTAGTAACTGCTTAGGGACTGGTCGTCACGGTCGGCTAAGCAGCTCATACATATTATCGTAAATGTAGTCCGGTGCAAGGCTCGCCGTCTGTTGTCTGCATGAGTCTAACCTAGTGTTATTACACCATGCAGCTCAATAGCTACATGTATTGTAATGTTATGTAGCCTTACAGGGTCAGATACTGGCCTTCGTAAACACTGGTCACCAGCGACAAAAACAGCTGAACGGAAAAAAAAGCCCAAATTATGAACCCCAGAAATGTGCAATTACGGTGAGAACAATCCTAAATATTAATATAAATGGGTGTACAGCAAGCTTAATTTACTATTTCACTTTGAGATGGCACTCTTACATTTGCATTTCTGACCTAAACCAGTACCGTCAAAAGCACAATGTTATTTAATGTCCGGCCAATACTTTTCCAATAGGCTACTTGGGGGGTTTTGTGTTATGATATTTTGTGTCAAGAAAATTGGTATATATTTTGCATGTGTATTCTGTAATGAGTGTTTTTCACTCATTTAGGATATATAAAGCAGAATCACTAACATGTAGTCACTTCGTCTTTCACTTCTCAAATCTTTACGTCAGTTCACAAATTCCACTTGCTATTTCATATGCCAACCCAGTTTTCCAAGTCTTTGAAGCCTCGTTTGGTCTTGCAAGATGTCTCGACGTAATGAGAGGTATATTTACTTTTTTGCTAATTTTTTCTCAATTAAGTTCTGCTTGAATTCATATATATTTTGGTAGTCCTAATATAAATGGTAATATTGTGCGGAAATATCGCCTATAAAGGAAGACAGGTTCCACGAAAAATCCATCACTTTAAGCAGACCCCCCCATTGGTGAAAACCTAGTTAGCCATAGTTACTAACTCGGTAGGATATCAAAACAATACCGTTAGCTTACTTGTTATTCTTCCATCTTTTCGTGAACAGTATGGTAAGGTAAGTGAGATGGTAACTGATTGTTGGACTGAATGGCCTGTTCACAGCACTCTTATGTTTGGCTGTTATACTAAATTTGATTTATGCTCTGTATGTTCCTCTCCTCTAAACCCAATCCTCAGATAAATATGCTCATCTCACAGCTACCTACTGTAAATCAGTGTCATCAGAAAACCTTCAACTTGACCTAAATTGCTCAAGACTGTTATAATGGAACTTGAATCATCTTCAAACAATCTCCATATGCAACGGATTCCAGATTTCTCGTTCTAGCAGGAAGAGCTGGTGTCATAGCTCATTCCAAGAACCCGAGTTCTGTGTTTCAGACAAGTCTTACCAATGCACCCGCTGGGGTTCTCCGCGCCCAGGTTCCAGAAGAGTGGCTTACACCTGTCACACAGCAGTCCCTCTACACCAGACAGGCAAGGACACTGACCCTATATATCACAAAGGTGACATTTACCATCGTGTCATTGAGTGGCAGCATTACACATTTTTCCGGAGGGACATTTCAGCATTGCACATTCTACACTGCAGGCGATGGTGTAGGAACTGTTGCAACAGAATATCATACTTAGCTCTAGTTCTTGGGGGAACAAGGCATAAATCTGCTGAGAAGATGTTTGAAGGCTCAGAATAGAAAGATGTTTTTTTTTTCTTAGAGGAAGGGACTCTTCGCATTTTGATTACGCTCTGTATCACTTTAACAGGAAATCCGCCTGCTTCATTGTGAATGTAAAGGATTAAGTGTTTTGTGCCACTGTTATCGACAAGTGAGCCCATTTCCTTGTGTTTGGCTGCCTTGCCCTTCCCCCCCCCAACACTCACACACACACACACACACACACACACACCCTTGTACTTCTATCGTAGTGAGGACATTGACTTCCATTCATTCTTTGCGTGTTTCTACGGCCTTTCCCTAATCTTAACAATAAGAAAAGCATGCCAAACCGAAACCCATACCTTAACTCTTAAGTCACAATTTGCCATTGTAATCATGAGGACACGCAAAAATTTCCTCACTTCCCAATAATGTCCCCACTCCATAGGAAAAAAAACATTTTTGAGTCCTCATTCAGTATCATGCAGATGAACACACCCAGACATATCCAGCGACACAAACACATACACACACACACACACACACACACACACACCACGAAACAGAACCAAAGATCTCAGGCCCTGCTTACTGTGCTTGGTACCACCCTGTTAGCATCTGTGCCCCCTGGATTACACCGTCTGACAGGTCCTGAAAGAGACAGGGAGTGAAAATGAAGGACGATCTTGCAAAGTGACACCCTGACAATGAGAACACATGGAAGACTGATATTTAGGAGAATCCCAAGCGGGATGCAGAAATTACATCCCGTTCACATGGAATGCACATGCAGTGCTGGAACTATTCAGGTTACAGTAACTCAGCTATACACCAACACTGCCACACCAGGTAATGAAACCGACAACTATAGAATGGACAGCCCTGGCTTCATTATGCTACAAAGTTACTGATACCTTTGTCCCTGTCTACTCTGAAATAGGAGTATAACGTGTCCTGCCAACATGGGGTCTATCAAATGACAGCCTGAATTAAAGGAATAATGAATGACTATCCTTGCGGTGTATAGTGTACCTGTGGGCACATCACACTGGGGAAACTGCGTCTCGCGTCCACACAGCGGTCACATCTCAAGCCTGTCACTCCAGGACGACAGCGACACTGACCCGACACCTGGTCACACGGCACCTCGTATGAACCGTTCCGTGAGCACTGACAAGCTGTGAGCAGCGGAGAGACAGCACTGATCACACGGCAACATTCACCTCATTACTATTTAATGCATTCAAATAGCAAATACAGTTCTGGAAGATACAGAATATGTTGAAAGTATTTTGGAATATATTCCACTAAATAAAAATCTTAATATTTGCAACACCTCATAATACTGAGGATACATCCTCACAATATGATAGCTTGTTTACTGTAACTCCCTAGACAGTGGACTCTGCCAGTCATCCCTGTCCTGTCGACAATTAGTTCAAAATGCTGCGGCCAGGCTCTGAACTGGTTCAAGGAAGAGGGACCATATCACTCCAACTCTGGCCTCTCTACACTGGCTTCCACTACACTTTCAGGTTGATTTTAAGATTCTGCTTTCTGTATCTAAAGGCCTGAATGGTTTGGCCCCCTCCTATATTTCAGACCTCTTGACTCCTCATCTACCCTCCAGGTCCCTTAGATCCTCACACGTGGGCCTTCTGGCTATCCCTCGAACAAAGTTTAAACGCCGAGGCGACCGCACTTTTGTAGCTGTAGCCCCTAGACTGTGGAACGGCCTGCCCCCATCCATCAGATCTGCTCCTTCTCTCGACTCCTCTAAGTCTTGCCTCAAAACATACTTCTATGCTTTTGTGTTTCAGCCCACTTGAATTGAAGTGATTGCCTGTGTTTGTTTGTTTGTTTGCTTTATTTGTCAGTATTCTTTCATTGTTTTTATAACATTGCCTTGTACAACACTTGTATCAGCTGTAGCTGTTTTTAAGTGCACTTTATAAATAAATTTGAATTGAGTTGAGAGTTTGAGATAGATACGTGCATAAACTATGTGCACCACATGCCTTTTTATGCCAGACAACAAAACAGCAGTGAACCACAGTCATGTCATGTAAGCAATGCAATGTTCAGCATACAATATTTTAAAATTGGTTTGGTATTATTTCTCACCATAGCTATCTACATATTACATAAAATCAAATTTATCTATTTCTGTCAGTGTATTTAAACGTGTTCCTTTGGCTGTTAATGATATATGAGCCAATTCCAGCCTCCTTCGATCTACTATATGAGATTAGGAGATGCTCACCACTACAGGTGGGGTAACCATAGTAACCCTGAGCACACTGTTCACACAGGCGTCCTGTGAAGTTTAGGCGGCACGTGCACTCTCCTGGGGGCCACAGTCCCTTTTGGCAACTCCCGCACCATCGCAACGACAGGCTGGACGACATGTAAAAAAGAACAGGGCATTATGGGTAGAGTGCTTTTGAAGCAGCTTAACCACATCATTCACTACCACAGTGCCAAGGTCAGCATTTATCTCGACAACAACCTGTGAAGCTTGGCCCCTCAGGACAGCTACGCAAGAAAGACCATGAGTTTGATAATCTACCAACTAGAGCGTGCAATAGATTTCCAACAAGTCAAGTTGTTTGGCTAACAAAACTCGTGTACTTGGGAAATACCCCAAAACACCGTGCCCCCCTCACAGACACATTAGGGAGTTATTTTGGCTGTGAATGAGCAACAACAGCCCCTAATGTAAAATCAAGTCAAATTAAATGCCGAATGATGGCACTATTACAAACCAAAACTGGGCCAGAAATCCGCAGCTATACACCAACACTGCCACACCAGGTAATGAAACCGACAGCTATAGAACGGACAGCCCTGGCTTCATTATGCTACAAAGTTACTGATACCTTTGTCCCTGTCTACTCTTTAACAGGAGTATAACGTGTCCTGCCAACATGGGGTCTATCAAATGACAGCCTGAATGAAAGGATTAATGAATGACTTTCCTTGCGGTGTATAGTGTACCTGCGGGCACATCACAACGGGGAAATTGTCTCACGCCCACACAGCGGTCACATCTCAAGCCTGTCACCCCAGGACGACAGCGACACTGACCCGACACCTGGTCACATGGCACCTCGTATGAACCGTTCCGTGAGCACTGACAAGCTGTGAGCAGCGGAGAGACAGCACTGATCACACGGCAACATTCACCTCATTACAATTTAATGCATTCAAATAGCCAATACAGTTCTGGAAGATACAGAATATGTTGAAAGTATTTTGGAATATATTCCACTAAATAAAAATCTAAATATTTGCACACCTCATAATACTGAGGATGCATCCTCACAATATGGTAGCTTGTTTACTGTAACTCCCTAGACAGTGGGCTCTGCCAGTCATCCCTGTCCCGTCTACAATTAGTTCAAAATGCTGCGGCCAGGCTCTGAACTGGTTCAAGGAAGAGGGACCATATCACTCCAACTCTGGCCTCTCTACACTGGCTTCCACTACACTTTCAGGTTGATTTTAAGATTCTGCTTTCTGTATCTAAAGGCCTGAATGGTTTGGCCCCCTCCTATATTTCAGACCTCTTGACTCCTCATCTACCCTCCAGGTCCCTTAGATGCTCACACGTGGGCCTTCTGGCTATCCCTCGAACAAAGTTTAAACGCCGAGGCGACCGCACTTTTGTAGCTGTAGCCCCTAGACTGTGGAACGGCCTGCCCCCATCCATCAGATCTGCTCCTTTGCTCGACTCCTCTAAGTCTTGCCTCAAAACATACTTCTATGCTTTAGTGTTTCAGCCCACTTGAATTGAAATGATTGCCTGTGTTTGTTTGTTTGCTTTATTTGTCAGTATTCTTTCATTTTTTTTATAACATTGTCTTGTACAGCACTTGTATCAGCTGTAGCTGTTTTTAAGTGTGCTTTATAAATAAATTTGAATTGAGTTGAGAGTTTGAGATAGATACATGCATAAACTATGTGCACCACATGCTTTTTTATGCCAGACAACAAAACTGCAGTGAAATGCAGTCATATCATGTAAGCAATGCAATGTTCAGCATACAATATTTTAAAATTGGTTTGGTATTATTTCTCACCATAGCTATCAACACATTACACAAAATCAAATGTATCTATTTCTGTCAGTGTATTTAAACGTGTTCCTTTGGCTGTTAATGATATATGAGCCAATTCCAGCCTCCTTCGATCTACTATATGAGATTAGGAGATGCTCACCACTACAGGTGGGGTAACCATAGTAACCCTGAGCACACTGTTCACACAGGCGTCCTGTGAAGTTTGGGCGGCACGTGCACTCTCCCTGGGGGCCACAGTCCCTTTTGGCAACGCCCGCACCATCGCAACGACAGGCTGGACGCACATGTAAAAAGAACAGGGCATTATGGGTAGAGTGCTTTTGAAGCAGCTTAACCACATCATTCACTACCACAGTGCCAAGGTCAGCAATTATCTCGACAACAACCTGTTAAGCTTGGCCCCTCAGGACAGCTACGCAAGAAAGACCATGAGTTTGATAATCTACCAACTAGAGCGTGCAATAGATTTCCAACAAGACAAGTTGTTTGGCTAACAAAACTCATGTACTTGGGAAATACCCCAAAACACCGTGCCCCCCTCACAGACACATTAGGGAGTTATTTTGGCTGTGAATGAGCAACAACAGCCCCTAATGTAAAATCAAGTCAAATTAAATGCCGAATGATGGCACTATTACAAACCAAAACTGGGCCAGAAATCCGCAGCTATACACCAACACTGCCACACCAGGTAATGAAACCGACAGCTATAGAACGGACAGCCCTGGCTTCATTATGCTACAAAGTTAGAGATACCTTTGTCCCTGTCTACTCTTTAACAGGAGTATAACGTGTCCTGCCAACATGGGGTCTATCAAATGACAGCCTGAATGAAAGGATTAATGAATGACTTTCCTTGCGGTGTATAGTGTACCTGCGGGCACATCACAACGGGGGAAACTGCGTCTCACGTCCACACAGCGGTCACATCTCAAGCCTGTCACTCCAGGACGACAGCGACACTGACCCGACACCTGGTCACATGGCACCTCGTATGAACCGTTCCGTGAGCACTGACAAGCTGTGAGCAGCGGAGAGACAGCACTGATCACACGGCAACATTCACCTCATTACAATTTAATGCATTCAAATAGCCAATACAGTTCTGGAAGATACAGAATATGTTGAAAGTATTTTGGAATATATTCCACTAAATAAAAATCTAAATATTTGCACACCTCATAATACTGAGGATGCATCCTCACAATATGATAGCTTGTTTACTGTAACTCCCTAGACAGTGGGCTCTGCCAGTCATCCCTGTCCCGTCTACAATTAGTTCAAAACGCTGCGGCCAGGCTCTGAACTGGTTCAAGGAAGAGGGACTATATCACTCCAACTCTGGCCTCTCTACACTGGCTTCCACTACACTTTCAGGTTGATTTTAAGATTCTGCTTTCTGTATCTAAAGGCCTGAATGGTTTGGCCCCCTCCTATATTTCAGACCTCTTGACTCCTCATCTACCCTCCAGGTCCCTTAGATCCTCACACGTGGGCCTTCTGGCTATCCCTCGAACAAAGTTTAAACGCCGAGGCGACCGCACTTTTGTAGCTGTAGCCCCTAGACTGTGGAACGGCCTGCCCCCATCCATCAGATCTGCTCCTTTGCTCGACTCCTCTAAGTCTTGCCTCAAAACATACTTCTATGCTTCAGTGTTTCAGCCCACTTGAATTGAAGTGATTGCCTGTGTTTGTTTGTTTGCTTTATTTGTCAGTATTCTTTCATTGTTTTTATAACATTGCCTTGTACAGCACTTGTATCAGCTGTAGCTGTTTTTAAGTGCGCTTTATAAATAAATTTGAATTGAGTTGAGAGTTTGAGATAGATACATGCATAAACTATGTGCACCACATGCTTTTTTATGCCAGACAACAAAACTGCAGTGAAATGCAGTCATATCATGTAAGCAATGCAATGTTCAGCATACAACATTTTAAAATTGGTTTGGTATTATTTCTCACCATAGCTATCAACACATTACACAAAATCAAATGTATCTATTTCTGTCAGTGTATTTAAACGTGTTCCTTTGGCTGTTAATGATATATGAGCCAATTCCAGCCTCCTTCGATCTACTATATGAGATTAGGAGATGCTCACCACTACAGGTGGGGTAACCATAGTAACCCTGAGCACACTGTTCACACAGGCGTCCTGTGAAGTTTGGGCGGCACGTGCACTCTCCCTGGGGGCCACAGTCCCTTTTGGCAACTCCCGTACCATCGCAACGACAGGCTGGACGCACATGTAAAAAGAACAGGGCATTATGGGTAGAGTGCTTTTGAAGCAGCTTAACCACATCATTCACTACCACAGTGCCAAGGTCAGCATTTATCTCGACAACAACCTTTGAAGCTTGGCCCCTCAGGACAGCTACGCAAGAAAGACCATGAGTTTGATAATCTACCAACTAGAGCGTGCAATAGATTTCCAGCAAATCGTTTGGATAACCAAACTCATGTACTTGGGAAATACCCCAAAACTCCGTGCCCCCCTCACAGACACATTAGGGAGCTATATTGGCTGTGAATGAGCAACAACAGCCCCTAATGTAAAATCATGTCAAATTAAATGCTGAATGATGGCACTATTACAAACCAAAACTGGGCCAGAAATCAGAGAAAATGCTGGGAGTGATTATCAAGGGCATTTACTGCAAAAAATAAATTTCACTTTGATGGATCTGAATAGATGGCCGTATTCCCAGCACATTTATGAGAGATAAATTCTGTTTTATATATTTCCAGGAATAAACATGGAGCAGCTCTGCTCTCTGGATCAAATAAAAATAGTAAATAATAGGAGCAAAGCCAAAACTAACCTGGCATAAATTCAGTACATAAGGGGTTTTGCATCTGTTTGTTTTTATTTGCTATGTCCCCTATAAACTACGCTCTTTCAGTCTCATATAAATTGCACAGGGCCAACTCTGAGGAGATCAAACTCATGCAATATTAGCTTTAACCTAACCCTGAAATGAACTAAGCTGAACATCAGGGAAAATAACATAAATATACCTCAAGCTATACTTGTTTTTGAATGTTGTTGAACTTTTTAAATCCTGAACTGACTTGCAGAAAGTATGACTTCATGAACACAAGCACAAATTCTCAAAGGCTGGTCATTTATATAAATGGGTACGTGTTCATGGGGTAGTAAAGTACTAGCTGTTAATAATCTTGTTGTTGGTCCCCCAAAATTGTGCTGCAGTAATGATTCACGTCATATTTCCAAATACATAAGGCTAACTTTTATAATGTTTTGATTCTTACAGTTGGAACACCCTTAATTTCCACAAATAAATAAATAAAAATCACATTAAAAATCTGTCGCACCCTTTTGAAAAAACAGTTGGGACCATTTTATAAAATTCTAAAACCGATTTTTGATTAGACACCGATTAATAGACATGTTGCCCCTTTGCAGGCTGAGTCTTTCCTAAATATTGCAAGACAACTTGCATACCTATGATTATGTACCAGAACCTCCAGTTCCAATCAAGAAAACAGGATGTGCCTCACTGAAGTGCCTCACCTTGGCAGTTTGGGAATGAGTGGTATCCTTGGCGACAGCGGTCACAGCGCTCCCCTTCCACCCCCGGTCGGCAGAGACACCTTCCATACGCATCACAGCGCGCCGGTAGGGTCCCCTCTGGGTTACACACACAATCTAGGTGGGACACACACCGTTAGCGTGAATCCGGAAGCCCAGTACTCTCACAGGAAATGTACAAATATTGAGACGTGGTGCTATCGCATCAACTTGCCCCTACAGGAAAGCTATAGCTATTTGTGGGCTCACCCTTTTGGGATTGGACAGTTCAACTTGCACACAAACTCAGAGTCATTATACAGCAGGAAGTTATGTGGAGCACTGATTGATGGATGCCCACGCATCCTCCATTTGAGTCGAGGACGCCCACAGGAAACAAACACGCATCACATCCAGAGATGCTGCGCTCGCGTCAACACGCCCCGACAGGAAAGCCGCGGCTATTTCTGGGAGTGCCCTTTAGAGAATGGAACAGATGCTGGAAACAGCAGCCGAACAGGAACGCAATTTAACTGAAAGTCCCAAAAAATCCATCTCAGGAAAGCAGCACTCAGACAGAGCATCAGGAAAAGATAAAATTAGCACATGTGCTTATCTGGAGCTATTTCAGTCACTACATCAAGGAAACAGCTAAGGAATCCCACCAAATAATCAAGCCAACAATTTTAAGGCTCAAGTTCACCTCACTAACCATTACTTTATGGAGCCACTGTTTGCTCTGTTCCTGTATGTCCCAGCACAAAGAGTTTGAAGTGTCCTGCTAAGATGAGGCCAGTCAAATGGAACGCAGCTGCAAAGCTAGTTCTCGCAGGCAGTTCACGAGACATGCCCTCATTCTCATAAGCAGCCCCCGTGTACAGGCATATTTGCCCACTGTAACATTCCTCTGTCAGGTGGGCTATTTTAGCTGCTATCAACAGTCTTTGCTCTCCTGCTTTGCCTCTGCTGCAGACTGCAATTGCCTGCTGTAGCGTCATTTTTTTCCTGCCGCTAGTTAGCATCCCATTTCCATCCCAGAATCCACTTGAAATATTTCCCAACTCCCTGTTTTTGACTACTTACCTCAGTAGGTCACATATTTTGTCAGGGTTAGAGCCTGAACACCAAACTATCATTGTATTTGTTTGTGAAAACTGGATTAAACAATCTACTTGAGATGGCAGACTGTAATGAATGAATGATCGATTGATTGAATGGGCGTATAAATGAATGTACACGCAGTGGTGTACCTGTGGGCACATCGCACTGGGGGAACCTGCGTCTCACGTCCGCACAGCGATCACAACTCAGGCCTGTCACCCCTGGACGACAGTGGCACTGCCCCGACACCTGGTCACAAGTCACATCATATGAACCAACTCGTGAACACTGGCAAGCTGGGGAAAGACAGAAAGCACTAATTTACAAATCTATCCTCCAGTTCCAGTTGCAGATCTGCAGGTAGCGGAACACCTTAAGCCTGTATTCTATACCTAAAATAACCGCACAAAGAAGTGATGCTTATGTGTAAACGCACTAAGTGCAACCTTCTTTGTAAATTTCAGTCAAGTATGATACTTCAAGGGGACAAACAGGAAAGGAACCCATTGACCCGGCTCACCCTGGCAGTTTGGGAATGAGTGGTATCCTTGGCGACAGCGCTCACACTGGTCTCCCTCCACCTCTGGTCGGCAGAGACACCTTCCATATGCATCACAGCGCTCTGGTACGGTCCCATCCGCATTACATACACACCCTGGGCAGTACAAACATCAAGCGGGTTAAGCTGGAGTGAGACGTAATGCGCTCAGGTCTATTCAACGTACAGGAAAGCTATGACTATATGGAGGTATCACCATATAAAATAAACAGGATACCTCATAGGACAGGACGTTATGTTGAGCTTTGATCACTCCATCTTCCCATTCGTCTGTGGCATTAACAGTTACGCATGATATTTGGGTGTGCACAAACTTGTTTATTCTTCCTAAATTCCACTGACAGAAGCTTCATATAAAACAGGTGCATCCTTTTATAATATTGGTAAGAATGCCTCTCCATGTGAATTTCCAACAAATGAAGGACAATTCTGGAAAATGCCACCTAAATAATGTGCACTAATGGAAGAGTTCAGTATATGTTGTATGAAAGAGTCAAAAGCAAGTCACATTAATTTACAAAAAGTATTGCCAGAGCTGGAAACTTACTGACCCAACTCAGGTTAACTGCCTCACAAATGAAAACAATTCGAGTAAACTACCATATATACAAAAATTGGGTTAATTACAGCACATACTGACACAGTTCACGTAAATGACTTTAGTTCATGAAAAAAAGGTTGACCACTTCACTCACTGCAAAAACTCAGGTTGACTAACTCACTTATTGAAACAATTAAGGTCAACTCACATTTAGTACACAAGTGTGGTGGCGTAACTAGGGGTGGGGGAAATAATTGGTTCTAAAATGCATCGTGATGCTTTGTTAAACAATTCAGCACCGATGCAGAAAGTCTATAATCGATTATCAACCACAGGCTGTACAAAAAAATGGATACAGCGCCCGGGTCTGAAAAGTGAAGCCAATGCGGAAGCACCTTAAAATTGCATTCTATTTAATGGCCAGCAGATGGCAATGTCGGTAGTTGCAGAAAGAAGTTCAATGCTACAGAAATCTATGAGAAAATGACCCTACTTTTCCACCTGATATATTATTTTAATAATGATTTTCCACATTATTTTATGGTATCTATCGCAAGTTTCACATTTCCTTCGATATATCATGATGCTCATTTTTGTAAATTATGGTCCCATAAAGACTAGAATAAAGAATAAAGCCAGATATGCTTTGAGGGCGTGGCTATCCTCTCATCCTCATCAGATACAGTCAGATCCACCCATGGATCTACCCCTCGCTCCTCCCCGGATCTTCAATTCACGTTCTCGTCCAACAGGAATCACATCTGGTTTCAAAATGGAAAAATGGCGCAGTTCAAATTGCCAAAATCGAGGCTTCATAAATTGTACGCTGAAACCAACGGGTGACGTCATGTTTGCTACTTCCATCTTCCAGTCTATGTTATCAACGCAATTTTCAATGGACTGCCACTCCCGGAGTTCAGGAGTTTGGAGTTCCGCATTATTAAGGAACCCATCAAAACATCAACGTTCATGCAAAGACATGCCCCTCAGGAGCATTCAAGTGCTATGATTGGCCAGTCAACCTAGCACCAGGATTAGCCAGCCATTCAGCTCTAGGATTGGAATCCTACCGCTTGAACAACTGGCCAATCCTAGCATTTGAATGCCTTGGAAGGACGTGTCTTTTATGCAGAACGTGTGCACCGTATTTACAATCCAGACGGAGGGCAGGTGCAAGAGAGACAAGAGGCCTGTCGGCCTAGAGAGCTCGGCTGAGGATGACTGAAATGTCCATGTCATGAATTAATTTCAGAAATCCTTGAAAACTATTGCAATATTGACACATATGACACATTAATGAAAGACTGAAAAAATCAGCATAAACACTGATTTTGTAAGTCCAAAATGCTTAATTGCTCAAAAACCGGGACGTACAATTTTCTCATTTTTGCAGGGGATTATCAGAACATCATGAGGAAGGCTCACAACAAATTAGACAAAAAGTTATCAGACAGTTTTTGAGATGTTAATGAAAGACTGAAAAAATGAGCACAAACACTGATTTTCTAAGCCCAAATTGCTTAATTTCTCAAAAACCGGGACATAGAATTTTCTTATTTTCACAGTGAATATTCAGAATATCATAAGGAAGGCTCACACCAAATTAGAAAAAAAAGTTACCAGACATTTTTGAGATATTCAAATTTGAAGTGAAAAGTTGGCGCCGGACAGACAGACAGACGGACGGACGGACAGACAGACAGACAGACGCCCGGCCGACTCGGCGTTAGAAAAGCTTCGCTGACTGTGACTATCGTCACAGCGGAGCTAAAAACAGGTACATGCACCGCCGGCTTTTTAAAAAGCTGATGTTTGAGAGCAATTTGGATTTCGTGAAATCGATGGCAAAAAAAAAAAAAAAAAACAGAGCTGGACAAGACTTATGCAATTTGCTAGACGTATAAGGCAAAAATCAAGTACGTAGGAAACACGACAAATATGAGGAATTATCTAGCCCATTGCCACTCCGAGCTCACTTTAGCAGGGAAAAAAAAAACCGTTGTTGTATCCAACCAGGAAACTCTTGAACAGACACTCGTATCAAAGCTGGCGCCTAACTCTGACAGGGCCAATAAGATTACAAAGTCTGTCGAAATTTGTATGGCTAAAGATCTGCACCCTTACTCCATCGTGGAAGTTGAAGGTTATCGTTTTCTCCTGCATACCATGGAACCGAGGTAAACTCAGTGCGTTTACATGACGTTAGAGAAAATTGAATTATTGTGTTGGTCCGACTATAACCAGACTTTAAAAATGCACGTAAACATGTAAGTCTGACTGGAATCGCACTAAATCGAATTTCTCATGATCCAACTAACACACCCAGATAATGCGGTTAATAGTTGAATTATTCCTGCATCTATACGCTTGAATCGAACCGAACTAGACTATGCGCTCTGAGCATGCTCCACATTCTTCGTGCAGAGCTTTGACCCGGAAGTCCTGTGGACATAAACACTGAACTGCTAAGCAACAACTCTGAGCTCTGACTGACGAGCAAGTTTGTCCTGAACAGTAACAACCCTTGTCTGCAATGGTGCTTGAACAGTCACGCCTTCGGGTCCCTTAACTTCTACCATTAATCCGCATGATTTATCAAATGACTGGCGCATCATCCGAAAATCTTTCTTCCACTCGCCATTGGAAAAATGACACTCTTCCCACTCCTCATTACTCCTTGTATCGGACATGCACGGGAAGCCCGGGAGTGCATTTCCCGAAAGCACAGATGCTAACTTACATAGTTGGAACCACAGACTGTGATCAGCCCATATTAAACGTACAGAGCCGTAAAGTTGACCGTGTTCTCGTCACTTGAACTTACGCAGTCAAGGCACTGGACATGCTATGTTGCCAGCTAGCTTGTTTGTCAAATATTTGGTCTGTGACGGAATTAGTCAATCAATCAAAAAAAGATGCAGCACATTAAAGCTGAAAGAGGGCATATCTCCACCTATCGTTGCAGAGTCGGACACGCTTCGGTCGATTAGCCGAATTTCGTTCTGTGCATGTATACTGGGACAAGGACAGTAGACCGATTGCATGGCCTAATCGAGCTATTATCGTAGCTCAACTTAACTGTGCATGTGAACGTACTGAATGTCCCCTTCAGGCAATTCTTGGCAGACATGGCTATAGCAACGCTTTACCATGACACGAAAGCTCAGGTAATGAAGTCATTGAGAAGTGCGAGTCAGAGACAAAGAGAGGGAAAGAGGTAGGAGAGCTGTTGCCACATGTTTACTGAGTGTAAGTAATGCGCATTACTTAATACAGCTACTAAATAATTATTTTTTCAATGTAAATGGGTTTTACTTTGATGTATGAAAATGTAATGCACTATGAAAGAGGTTTGTTTTTAACCATTTTTGAGCACTATGTTCAGTCTAATCAGGTGGATTGGAAGATGAATACTTTATTTATTTGAAAAGGCGCAGCTGTTCACGTTAAGTGATTAGTTACAAATATGTATAAATAAAAGGGCCTTAATTTCACCTGATAGTTTGTATTGATGGGAAAAATAAACCATGTACAAAAATCTGAAATTGAGATGCATTGAGAATCGTTTAATAATCGAATTGTGACCCTCTGAATCGTAATCGAATCAAATGGTGAGGTGACTGTGTGTGAGACCCCTCGGCCTAACATGAAATCAAACAAGCAAATTTCAAGGGTAAACACACGTCCAAAACCATTATGCCCCAATCATGAACACATCTGTCCCTTAATATTATGCGAATGTTATGTGTCCGGCCAACGTCATGTCTGCAAAATAAATGAATGAATGAATTTGCTTGAAACAGCGTACCTGTGGGCACGTCACATTGGGGAAACCTGCGTCTTGCATCCGCACAGCGATCACAACTCAAGCCTGTCACTCCAGGACGGCAATGGCACTGCCCGGACGCCGGGTCACATGTCACATTGTACGACCCATCCCATGAGCACTGGCAAGCTGGTGACAGAGAGCAATTTACAAATATTGAAATCTATCATTGAGTTCCAATGAGAAACATACAGTATGTTCAAACTAACCAAACAAAGAATTGAAGATTATGTTTGAATACACAGAACACTAAATTACATGTAAATTTCAGAGAGATGTCAGATTTGTGCCATTCAAATTTTGTACCAGAGACAAACAGGAAATGGCCCCATAGAACCATCTCACCATGGCAAAATGGGAATGAGTGGTATCCTTGGCGACAGCGGTCACACTGCTCTCCCTCCACCTCCGGTCGGCATAGACACCGTCCGTACGGGTCACACCGCTCAGGCAGGGTCCCCTCTGGGTTACACACACACCCTGGGTAGTGCAAACATCAAGAGTGTGAGCCTGGAAAACTGTACTCACATTGGGATGTGTCACAGTCACATCAATTTGCCTCCAAAGGATCACCACAGCTGTTCGTCGAGGCCCCCTTTGGGACTAGAACAGTGACCTGGACCAATCAAACAGCCGAAGACTATGTGGATCTCTAATTATCACAACCACCTTATATATGGCACAACATAAGCTAAATCAAATGAATGAATGAATGAATGACATGTCTAGCAGCAGTGTATAGTGTACCTGTAGGCATGCCACACTGGGGGAACCTGCGTCTCTCGTCCACACAGCGATCACAACTCAGTCCCGTCACCCCAGGACGACAGTGACACTGCCCTGACCCCAGGTCACATAACACATCGTACGAACCGTCCCGGGAGCACTGACAAGCTGGTGACAGAGAGTGATTCACACATTTTTTAATCCATCTTTGAGTTCAAATGAGGAAAATGCTCAAAATAACATTTTAATAATAAAATCTGAATAAAAAGATAAAATAATAAGATCCGAATGTTATGTTTATGTGGATGGAACCTTACATAATATGTATATTCCATGCTCATGCAGTTCAAATCTATAAAAGCGATAAACAGACAGTGCACAGATTGAACCGGCTCACCATGGCAGTATGGGAAGGAGTGGTATCCTTGGCGACAGCGGTCACACTGCTCCCCCTCCACCTCTGGCCTGCAGAGACACCTTCCGTATGGATCACATCGCTCTGGTAGGGTCCCCTCCGGGTTACACACACACCCTGAACAGGACACACACTGACAGTGTGAGTCAGGAAGCCCAGTACGCACACCAGAAACGTACACACATTGAGATGTGACGCATTTGCATAGACTCTCCCCTACATGGCCATTTGTGAGAGCACCTTTCTGAAATTGGAACAGTTCAGTGTGCACACAGACTCAGATTCATCATAGAGCAGGATGCTAAGTGAAAAGCACATTTTTGCATCCCCCCATTTGTCTGAGGCATAACACCTGCATATGATGCTGGGATGTTGCCACAAGCCAGCTCATCAACCCCAGCAGCCCTGACAGCAGAAGCCATGGGCCAAAATGAAGGCACATGATAACAAGACGGTCGGTCGCCCGCTGGTCAACATGTATCCCCAGACCCCTAAAGCAATCACTCCAAAAATTAACAGGCTTTGTGACCTCACCACAAACAAGGCCCATGCCAAATATGAAGGAATCGATTGAAATTTGTGGCCTGTAGGGTGCTCACGAGCAAATTTCTATGGACGTGGCAGCTGCGAACATGGCGTGATGATCATTGCTCAATAGTATCCCCAACTCATCATCCAGGAATACAATAATAATAATAATAATAATAATAATAATAATAATAATAATAGTCTAACTAAAAATGGAGTCGGTCTGTCTCTCTGTATGCATGTCTGTCCTTAGATTCGACTTCACACTTGGCGGGATCATTGCTGAGGACCAACACCAGAGCAACGGAGTCTTCGGTCCTTTAGCTGAGTGGTTCTTGAGAAAGCTGCAAACAATCATACCAGAGGACGAGCAAAATTTCCCATTCCGAACGGGCATGGGCACTGCGCTAGTAATAATAATAAAATCAAATCCGTCTTTCACCTTTAGTCCAAATGAAAGGCAATTTTGGGAAGCTTTGCTGAAATAATGCATAGTAGAAACATTTAACCAGAGCAACGTACACTTCCTGCATTCTTTTTCACAAATAGTACATTGAAAGAGCTGAACTGACCCACCAGGAAATCAAACCAGCAACTTTGTAGGTGTAAATCCACAGCCCTCACCAGTACATGAGAATGTTGTACACTTCCTTCTGATCTGTCCCTTAATAAAAGTACGATGCCAACATGATGTTTATGAAATGAATGAATAAAAAAAAAATTGATTGTTGATCTATTTGGATAAATAAATGAATGTGCAGCAGGATACCGGTGGGCACGTCACACAGTGGGAAACGGCTTCTCGTGTCCACACAGCGGTTACATCTCAGGCCTGTCACACCGGGACGACAGCGGCACTGCCCCGACACCTGGTCACATGACTCATCATACGAACCCTCCCGTGAGCACTGGCAAGCTGTGAACAGTGAGAGAGCAGCAATTCACAATAATTTAAATCTACCCTAAAGAAACAATGAGAGAAATCGTCATTTATAAGACTGGGACCACTATGTAATTGAATGCTTCAGAAATAAATTAAAGGCTTTTGTTCATTAAGGCAGCCTTACCTTCTTCAAACAAATACAGCAAAGAAATCAGTAAGGTTAAAAATTTATGTTATTCATCCTTAGAGAACTGAAATAATTTTTTTTTAAAATAAATGTAATTATCTTGTGCTATTGAAAACTTATCATGTGGCAACTTGTTTAAAAGAGCTCCCCTGCAGGAGCTTTTTTAAACAAGATGCCACATGATTGGTTTTCAACAGCTTTGATTTTGACATCTTGCATCACTGAGAAAGAACAACAGCATTTTGTGCTCTAAGGGTTAGTATTAAAAATGAGTGAGCAATGGCTATCTATGGGAGCATCAGTTAGAGAACCCAGAGACTCAAATTCAAAACACAGCATGAGTCCACAAGGAATGTTAATTGCTGCATCCTCCCATTTAACCACGATACCAGGAAGTGCCATTAGACCCTATACCCACCGACAGCAGGCACGCGCCAGACAGCCACACGCTAGTATGGAAGGGCAGAATGCTCTCATTGTTAGCTTAGCCCTCGAGCTGTCCTCATAGTCAGCGTCACAGGCCAAAAATGACATTCTCTTTCGATCCTCTCACAATTGCAATGAATGCGGCCCCCTGTACACCCCACATTCCCAGAAAAACAACAAAAAAACAAGCAATGCGGCTTGATGAGGGCTAAGTGAACTTCATTTCCTAAGAAATAAAAAGGTCAGCTTGGCTGAGCTCCAGGGGATTTTTTAAAGCCTGTGCACTGAGCAGAGCAAAGGCATTCAGTCCAAAGGATTTTATGGATGGGGGAAGGGCAAATGCTTCACCAGGGCAGCACAGAAAGGAAAAGTAAGTATTACATTTGAGTTGACTGGCCAGTCAGTTCATGGGAACAAAATAGCACAATCAGTATCAGGGACTGAGCATGCTCTCTCCTTTGTCCTTAAGGCCACGCCCCCTCTTTACCTTCACAGTAGGGGAAGTTGAAGCGTCCCTGTACGCAGCGGTCACAGAGCCGGCCCTCGTACCCGGGCCGACATTGGCACTTGCCCGTCTGTCCATCACAGGACCGTCTCACTACGCCTGGACTGTCGCACCTGCAGGCTGGACGGACGGGAGAATGAGCCAGACAGACGTCAGGCAACACACACCTGGTGTTTCTGATGGATCAGTCAGTCTTATGCAGAGCACAAGCGACTATTAGATAATGGTGTCGTGAGAGCATGCAGTGAAATCGAAGCTTGCTCAATAATTACACAAAACATAAAAACATGCTGCTATACAAGACTGACTAGAACAAGATGGAAGGATGACTCTGACAGCAAAAACAAAGTGCTTCTAAAATGTGAATTCAGGGACTTACAGTCAATGGCCATTTTCTATCCACCCAAGCGAGCATGAGAATATGCACCAAAAATAAGATCCAACATGAAACAGTGCCAACTCAGCTGCTCACAAACTGAAAACAGCTCTTTAAAACTGGCCCTTGTCCAGGCAGCCACTAGTTTATACCACCTGAAAAATTATTCAATTTTGCAAGAATTCTCCTGTTGCATTTGCCATTGTTTTTTTTTTTTTTCCACTACTTTTTTAATCACATAGAGTGACGGCAATCACAAATCCCGCTTCTCTGGAAGCAGTATGTATTAAAAAAAATCTTTTCTGTCTCCCAAAACAGAACATTTTGGTGAATCTTTACCATTATGCAGTTAGTTATTTGTTCAGGGCAGAGAAACAGCAAGATGACAACAGTTAACTAGACCCGGAATCTTATTAACACAAGGGTTATGGCCCTTATAAAAAAGTATCCTTCCAGTAATCGTATGTATAAACAGAAAGCTTAGGCAGAATATGAAACAACAGGTCCAGACAAAATTGGCCAGACTTACGTTGGCAATTGGGAGGTCCAAACTGCCCTTCTGGGCAGGTGTCAGGGTCTACAAAATTAAGATAAGAGGAGTCAAACAAAATTCCCCAGCACCAATAAAACCACATGCCACTATTAGCCCACAATGGGACAACTGAGACAAAGAAATAGAGACTAACGACCCTTTTGGGAAAATCCACACACGCAGCCTATCATACATTGCTATTATTCATTCTCAGATACAACCCCACATAAACACATTCATTACAGGTTGCATTCTACAGACCACTTATAAAGGATAGGCCTATAACAGTTGATGAAAAATACTTCTGCTTTCAGGAAAGACTGCTTAACATGCATATCTCATTGCAGCTTGAGATTTAACGAAAACATTTTGGAGGAAGTTGATAAGCATTTGAAAATAAACCCCAGAGACGATGTTTCACTGGATGTACTCAAACAGGCAATAAGCCCATGCATTATTGCAGAGGAGACACAGTCTGGTTTATTCTTCTCTTCCCACCCAGTGTTTGTAATACTAGTCTTTCCTATCATCCATGTGGTTGGTGATGTGACTAACACACAACTAGGAATAATGGAGGAGGGCAAAATGGAATGGATAATTTAACAGCCAGTTGTACTCCTCCTATGTAGCCCTCTGTTGTGTACGCAGCAGAATGCCATGCAAGGTGGGTAATGTAGGCCAGTGCTTTGGTTTTTTCCGCTTACCTACTATATGGCCTGCAGGAGATTTGGTGGTGTGTGGATGAATAGGATATGCTACAAGAGGAAGCACAACATCATGTTTAAAACAGGTGTGCCAAACTTTCAGAGCAGAGGTAAAAAGACAGTAAGACATATGCAAAATACCCCCCCCAATAATGAGAAAGAGAGAGAAAGTAAAAAAGAAAGGAATAGAGAAAGAGAAAGTGAGTACATACACAGAGATATGATGAGAGAAAAAGACTACAAGAGAAACACAAGGAACACTAAATGCTTGACAGAGGTTCTGCCAGTTGATTTACAGTGTTTGGTCCGGAGCATACAGCAAAGTGCCAGCCGCTCAGTTTCCAGCACCAGTCGGCCATGAGAAAGGCGCACCGCTCTCCAAATAAGGCAGGGAAAATGTGACATCACAGCCTCGGTGATATTTTGATCCCTCAGAATAACAGTCAAGGCTCATGCTTGGATAAGTGTGCGTTAGACTGCATTGTGAGGATTGTGTACTTTAGACTAGCTACATTTACAAAGATCTCTAATTTATAAGTCATCATGTTTTGTTAAACATCTCGGGCCCCCAAGGATTACTTTTCTTTGTCATTGGTCAATGGATGTGCAAAGCCTCTAGAATCAACGCAACCTTCTGGAAGCTGTAATACAAATCGTCCAGATTATGTCAATATGATTTTGAGAACTGATATCAAACTATATAACGGCCCGTTTTCATCTCTTTAATAAGAAAAATATGGCAGCTATCATAGATAATGAATCAGTTATTCAGTACACAGGCAAAATATTTTTTTGGGAAATTTGCACAAGGCTAACACATCACTGATTTGTCACAGTTCTCCAACCAAATATCGTCCATCTATATTTCCTTAAAATTCCTCAGGCACAGCAGGAGGGAGACCACTGTTGGGGGAAGAAAACCGATGACAAGTCTCCTGTTATTCCCTTTAACGGTATAAAACAGGGAAGAAAGGAAAAGCACAAACATGCTGTTCAGGAGAGACCCCCAGTTTAATATTTGTTCATGCAGACTATTCAGACAAAAGAAACGCATTAATGCATAGAGATTTCAGGAGACCACGGGCAAACAGAGATGGGCTGTTTACTGGAAGAGCAAACACCTTGGGCAATACAGATTTGTTTATTTTCAGCCAATATTGTTTCCACCAATTCCCAGCTGAGCTTATATGAAATATATCTGCATTAAACCACAGTCAATCAGGGAGAACAAACAGGAATTAGCCAATTACCCAAGGCACTGATCCCTTTCCTACACCTGAGCTACTCAACCATAAAGATACTGTCTAGGCTACACAATAGCAGTGATATCACTATGTGATACGTACGGATGCACTGTGGAAAGCCGTAGTGACCATTGGCACAGCGTTCACAACTGTCCCCAGTGAAGTTAGGCTTGCAGAAACAGCGTCCCGAACCATCCTCACAACCTGCTGTGGTCCTGGGATCACACCTGCAGGCTATACACACATTTAGATAAACACACATACGCGCATAACACGCATAAACACAAACGCACAACCCACAGATAAAAACAAGCAAGAATAAGTGTCCACCCAAACAAACACAAACATGTAAACCATGAAAACACACAAAGACACTACTTTTTGACATAAAAATGGTGCTTGTCGTACATACACACTGAGCACATTCAAGTAGAACTCCCCGTTGAGACAACAGACAGCTAATTGAAGAGAAACCTTGCCGTAGTGCAACAAAACAAACAAGGCCCTGGAATGTAAGGCATACAGAAGCTGGGCCAATTTTCTCATAGACTTGAAACATGTCAACACATTGTAAGAAATATTGTTCATAAGCGGAAACACATTAAACACACATTGCCACATGTTCACCTGTCGACACCTTTGACAGCTAATCCGGTTTAATTGTGTTTCCAGTTTCATAGTCCCCTAAACCCAGGCCCCAGCCATTTTCAATCCCAGCACTTTCCCAAGTTTAAACACAGCTGGTTGCAGCTGGTGCACGGAGTTCCTCCTTCAAACTTAACTGAATATACATGCAATTACCACAGTGCTGCGCAGAATTTGGCCCAATGTGGAAAAGGGCGATGTGTGTGGATTAAAACGAACACCACTAATTCTGTCTGCAGACAAATGAAGAAATGTTTTGAGTTTTGTGGCTGGGCTAGCACCAGATGTGTGTGCACGCATATGTGTGTGTGTTTCCACATGTAATCCTGGGTGGGGGTGAGGGGGCACTGAGGGAAGTGATCAAGAAAGGTTGGACATCAAATTGTTTTAATGTTGTGTATCATCTTTCATTCAATTTACAAATGATTAACAACCCTTTCAGGGGTATAATCACAAATAAGAATTGTCTTGACTGGACATTTAAATATAGATGTAACAATTAATGTTGGTTACTCAAGGCAATTGAGGTCTAAAACAAATAGATGTCAAAACATTCCAAAAAATCTGTGCAAAAATTCCCAAAAAACCCCATTATGCAAAGGGTTAAATTCAGGCATCCACGAGCCATCTTAAAATAACAATAAAGTAATTTTAGTGATACCCCTTGGGAAGGCCCTTAAATGGCATTGATATGTCTTGAAGAAGAAGAGAAGAAGAGGAAGGGGAAGAGGAAGAGGAAGAGGAAGAGGAAGAGATCTCCACTGCATTAAGGACTGAGAGACACCACTGTTCTGCTGGAACACCAGTAATCCACTATGCCACTTCACCTCAGTAACTCAGCCTGGCTCGCAGAACAGAGCAGGGCCAATAAGAGGCCCAGAAGAGACAGCGGGGCGGGCTTACGTGCACAGGCATGAGGCGAGTCCGGCTGAACCCCGTAGGGCCTGTAGAAGCCCTCAGCACAGCGCTCGCAGTTCACCCCGGCTGTGTTGTGCTGAGGAGAGACCGGAGGTTACACACCTTCACCCCTTTACCATACAGCTCATCATTACTCACCCCCAAACCCTGCCGGAGAGCATCTCTTCTGTCTCAACATGTGCAGATGTTTCTCTGACAGCATCATTCACTGGCGAGTCCTTTCAAATCAGGCTCGCAGTGCAGGCATGTTTCTACCCGCACTTCGTTTAGAGGGATTATTTTGCGACATAGCCAAACAGCGAAATGAATGGATGGTGAACTCAGAAAATTCATTCAAAACGTTGAGGAGGAGATTTGTTCTCTTTGTAATGAAAAATGATTATGTCTTTATTAGAAAGATTAGACAGGTAATACAGATCTTCTTACATCACAGGGAGTCACCATTTATGTTAATCAGTTATTTTTGATGATTGGAGTAGCTATAAAATTGCCTTCATTGTAATCTACTTTATTTTCAGTCAGTTAATTATTCAAGAGAATTTTAAAAGCATTGCACATCACACAGTGGTGCAAGCCTATGTTTTATTTACTGAGACAAAATAATAATAATAATAATAATAATAATAATAATAATAATAATAATGAAAAATAGCTTATTGACAGGATTCCTCTGAAATTTTTTTTTGGCAAATTATCACTTATCCCTGGGAAAGCATAAGGCTGGATTAAAAAAAAAAAACAAAAAAAAAAAACAAAAAAAAAAAAACAACTGTCAGCAGCAAGGCCAATTTTTTGGTCGCACCCACATCTCTAACATGCCATGCATTTCCAGCAGTGTTTATACAACAACAAAAATGACTTCAGGAAATCAAGACAAGCTTAAAGACAGGAACAGCTGCTCAACTGCGCTGTAGGAATCCAAGGAAGACCAATCCTGGCATGCAAAATTTAAATTGTGCTTAATGTTGTCTGGACAAGCAAAGAAAGATGAGATTAGTGTGCAAATTTCAGGGGAAATCCAATCACCGTGTAACCTGGGAGTAGAGAATTTGGTGCTGCGCGGAAGCAGAACTGCATACCTGGCAGTTAATGCAAACTCCTCCTCCGTCGTATTGGCCGTAAATGTTGAGGCTTGCCCTTCTGCGATCCACCTCTGGGTCGTAATAGCAGTCGGTGGTGTGCGAGTGACATTGACAGGCTGCGAGACAACCCCGGAAACAAAGCACGTCATAATCACTGGTCCGTCTAACAACACATTACATGTATTTACCGCATATAGCAGTGCAAGACAAAAGACAGCAACTACTGAGGCCATTTTTTTCTTATTTCAGAAATAGCTGAAAATATGACAACAGAAGACTAAACACAAAGACTAGATGATAAATCACTTTAAGTACATAAAATATCCTGCTATGCTTATCCAGTGGGTGGTATTCTGAGACAATGCAATTACATAATCCGTCTGTGTTTTCATTGTTTTAACCTCTTTGAGCATAGAGCCCTTCGGCGCCAGGGAAAATGATTTCTAAAAATTCAGTGATCCGTGTTAGGTTAAAATAGTATTGTCATTATTGTAGCTGAACCTTTAAAAATATTCTGAGCACATAGCAGAGTACAGAAACACAAAAGCAAAAACTTAAGATTAAAACAAATTGGAAAAAAAATAGTCTGAGACAAGAAATTATTTATGGTATTCTTCGGTTTGTGAGACCTTGTCCCGAAAAAGACTTACATTGAAATGATAACATTATTTATCCTTTAAAAATAAAACAGGTAATGAAGGTAAATTTTATTTTTCCCTACACTACCCAACTTCCAATCGTAAGACACCTGTAGGGCTGATTTAGAATTTAGGGAATCAAAAGTTGTGCTCTTTAGCTACCAAGGTGGCTCTTCAGAAGTGGCATGTCAGTCTCATATGCCATTGAACCACTGCAGCATCAACCCACAGACAACAATCCTGCACTTCCCCCAAGCACATGACAGAAGTGGGGAGGACTTAAAATACAATCAGACATGCAAATTGAGGTGAAAACGAGTACTTAAGGAATTAAACTTGTTAAAACAAGTCTGGATGGCATTTTGCAGTGAGAGAGACATCTTTCCTACAAATACAAAATGCAAAGTTGCAAGAAATACTTGATTGATAAGGAGTTTTATGTCCTCAAATCAACACACACACAGGATATTCATATTCAAGAAATCAAAACTGACAGTGAAAAACATTTAAGAGGATCACAGATTCTACAATTCCTTTCACAAGCCAAAAAATATTCATAGTCCAATGGGAGCGCTCAAATCTTCAATAAACTGATCGGCTGATACATTAAAAGTGTATTGCTGTTAGAAAAGTTGCTCAGCGTCCTTGGATCGCCGATTTCTGGGAAAGGAAATATGGCCTATTATGAGTACTAGAATGAAAGCAATGGTCCACATCTGTCATAGAACACAGTCTTTACCAAAAGAGAAGGATCCTGACCCCAGTCTAGAATCATTGAAAACTAGCAGGCCAAATACTGACTGACTGCACAGCGGTTATATTACAGTAGCAACAGCCTGTGTCTAATGAATTCCTGCCTTCAGACAGATATTGGGCACAAGGCAGGTAAAGATACACCAAGAGGTCTTAACCCTTTCAGCGCCATCGGCAACTATAGGTGCCCAATGGTGTAAGACACGGGTGTCAAACTGACCCGTAAAAAGGGCCAAGAGGTTGCAGGTTTTCAATCCTACCAAGCAGAAGCACACCTGAAACCACTGCCTTAATCAACTGATCTAGGCCTGCACAACTGATTAGTTGTATCAGGTGTGCTTCTGCATTGTTGGAGTGAAAACCTGCAACCTCTTGGCCCTTTTACGGGTCAGTTTGACATCCCTGGTGTAAGATATGAAATCCAGATGCTGTTGAAAACCTATCATGTGGCAACTTGTTTAATAGAGCTCCCGCAGGGGAGCTCTTTCAAACAAGTTGACACATGATAGGTTTTCAACAGCTCAGGATAATTACATTCTTAATTCCTTGAAAATTTATTCGGCGCTCAAAGGGTTAAGAAAACTTCTTTGGAATAAAAAAAGAAAAAAAATGAAAAACAAAGGAAATATGTAATCACAAGTAATTACTATCATGAACGAACTAGTACGATAGCTTCGATTGCTGTATTTCACATTATTGTTACTTTTGTTGAATAAGCTGAATTGGCATTTTCTTTCAAATTATTGGAGGCATTAAGATGCGCTTTTCCAAAATAATTTCTCCTATTTTGCACTTCCATATATTTGGAGATATAACCATGGAATTTTACTCCATAAGACTTCAGCTGCTCAGGTTTTCTGTTGAGTAAACTGTTGATTTGAGTAACAAAAATGTTTTTAACTAACACAGAGTCTTCGATAGGACCAGTCTATCAGAATGAAAGGCATATACAGTGCACAAAAATATTGTAGACAGCAGACAGGGCACTCAGGGTATCACTGGCTCAGGCACTTACGCTGGCATTCGTTGGCACTGTTCGCTGTCGCAGCCCGCCAGGGCTTCTGATTGAAACCAGGGCAACAGCTGTCACATGACTCCCCACAGGTGTTGTGTTGACACTCACACTGAAGTCTGCAAATGGATTTAAAATAAACACTCCTTTTTTCACTGAGGGCCTAAGCACACTAATCTATAAAACTGCTTTTGTAGCACATGGCCAAAGCAGCTACATTTATACATTTCTAAACCATAAATGCAACAAACTTCCTCTCAGCTCTATCTGAACTCTTTGCATTTCTGGTGCATTTTTCTAGTTCCGTCACTTTGTAAACAGGTAACATGGGCTTCACAGTCAAAAATGACAAAGAGCCTTTTGCCAGTACTGTATATTATGAGAATAACTAATTGCTCTTTCTAAAACGGTACCAAGGTCATGACAAAGGAAACTTCTACAGAAGTAAACATATGCTGTAATTTCCTTTCTTCATAACACACCCCTATCGCCAGCATCTCAAGCTCAGCTGGTATCGTCTGGTTTTCTTTGGTGTACACAATTTTAGCTGCCAAGCTCTCACGTAATCCATGACGTTATATATAAACAACTATTCCATCAAGAAGGAAAATATAAACAGAAACAAAGAACATCTAATGATGAATGATATAGTTGATAAAGGCCTGTCAGTTCTTTTTGTCATAATATTAAGAACATATCACAAAACTTTAATTCACATCGAACATACTGTTGTATATTTTTCACTGAAATACTTAAAAACACATCTCTAAATTCATCCACACCAATTTTCCAACCACATTGAATAAATGCACTTTTGAAATTCAGAAATAAATGAACTTTGAAAATAGAAGATAACATGTCAGCATATACTCTAGATCAGGGGTGGCCAACCCTGGTCCTGGAGAGCCGCAGTGTCCGCTGGTTTTTGATGTTACTCAGCACTTAATTTATGAATTAAAGCAGTTGATTACACACTTCACTTATCTCATCTGGTGTTTTAGGTTTAAATCGGGTGGAGAAAACCAAACTCAGCACACCCTCTGGCTCTACAGGACCAGCATTATCCACCCCTGCTCTATAAACTTTTATCTGTACTCTGTACTTCTACTTTGTCTGCATTACAACTACGCTAAATATCCAACCACACTGACAAATCTTGGTTAACACATAGATTGCTTCCACAACCTGCAAGTCTGCTTAATTGGCTCTAGGAGTCTTGTGGGTTGTTCCTGCTAATTGCTTGATTGGCTCATTATTACCAAATTAAACCTGAGACACCAGGTGAGATCAGTTAAGTGCGTAATCAACTACTTTAATCCATCAATCGAGTGCTGAGTAACACCAAAAATCAGCAGACACTGCGGCTCTCCAGGACCAGGGTTGGCCACCCCTGCACTAGATCATAATAAAACCACATATTGCTTTTTGCATACTCTCCAGTTAACCTTTGGCCAGTGGAACTTTAAGAGTTGTCAATAGACACTTTAAAACCCCCAGACACAATGGATAGGAATTAATACAAAAAAATCCCAATTAGTGCACATCAGCATTGTAAGCATAACAAAACCTGAATTTAAGCAAAAAACATTTCCAAAGCTGCTAACTTTGATGAATCTTACGACATCTTTCAGCAGCATGATCAGTACACACCTGCTGCGGTCACTGGGACTGCGAGCTCCACACAGCAGCGCATGGCCATGGCACACACAGCGACCGCCAACACTGATGTCCTTGATACTGTAGTAATACTATCAAAGAGAAAAAAAGTGATTGACCTTTGCAATCATATTGGTTGCTACATTTATTTGGACTGCCACTGTTATCATTTAGTTAATCACTCATGCCAACTGAGGACTTGCTACTCAAAAAAAGTGATAACCTGACAAAATAAACAGTAGTGTTTCATCACATTTTGGCATATGCCCAGTTTCTGATAGAGCTGTGGGATTCAGTGCCAGTTTGCCACCAATCAAGTTTGGCACCTTCAGTCAGGATTACTTCTATATTTCCTGAACCCATTAACATGACTGACCAATCTTGGAAATCTTGGCATGATAGTTATCTTGGCACCACGTCTGACTCTCAGGAATTTACGAGGAAGAAACCCAGGAGAGGCCTGTTGTGTCAGCAAACAGACATATAAGGCACTCAAAATACCCCTTTTAGTCTACGGCTATTTAGAATTGCAGATTAAGCTCATTAATATCCAACAATTCAAAAAGGCAGCAGCTTGTGAATGGAGGGCATAAGCACTATCAAAATGGCAGGTCCTTATTTCCCTTAAACTATGAGGGTTAGGTCATCCTCTACTTTTGTTCAATGAGCACAACCAGTTGATGACCTTATTTTTCCCTGAGACCACCAATGGGTAATGTTCCTCTTTTTCTCTGTGACTACCAGTGGTCAAAAGGTAAGCCTCCAGTTTTTCCTTTATGACCACCACAAACCAATGAGGAGTTGGGAAAACCATTCAAATGTCATCAGCAGCCAAAGTGCAAGCTGTTTAAGACCTTAGCCAATGGCTCTTTCTCCATGCTACTCTTGAAGCAGTGGATTTCAGTGCTCTCCAGGGATCCTGCACAGTGTTTTTTTTGTTTTTTTGTTTTTTTTTTCAGTGAAGTCACAAGCTCAAGGAGATCCACACTGACAGACTGATCGCTTGCTTTCCCACAAGGTTATCGTTAGAGATTACACTGCAAGGGAGTCAACTTGCTGGAGAATGAGTCATACAAGTTAGACAGAATAGTCCTTTAAAGGAATGTGCCAGGGAAATGGATAAATTACTCTAAGCTGAGCATCTGCAAAGCCTATCATTTTTACTGACACAAGCTATTGAAATAGTGTGGTTTAATTAAAAGGTAAATAATGGTATAGAAAGCTAAATTGGCCCCTTCATCAAATGGCTCTGAAACATTAGCAAATGCTAAGCAAGACCTACTGCAGAACAAGCTAAATGCCAGCTTGAATTAATCAAGTAGTTTCAACGGTACTTGGCAGAGCTCAGTGAAAGACCTTAAGAGAACTACCTTTTAACATTTATTGCAGCTTTAAATTAATTTTTGGGAAACTATTAAAGGGAGGGCAGGTAACTTTAGATAAAGCAAGCAAAAAAAAAGTAGTTATTGCACCAAAGCCACCACCTTAAGATGTGAACACACAAAGTCTAACTTCCAACAACAGGAGAGCAGTGAATGGGAAGTGGTACACCTCGCATCATTAGTCTTAATCACATACTGTAGACAACCACTTGATATATCATTCAAGTGCCAGGAAAAAACTTAACATTATCAACAACATGTAAATAATGTAAGCATAAACAATATGAATGCAATGACCCTTATGAAATTCATGAATTTATGGACAGCGCATGTCCGCCCCAACCACTCCAGCAAAGATTTACCCCACATATCCCCACTTGTTCTGTGACTTATGATGCAGTAATATTCAACTCAGTACAAACTCAAGATATGGGTCTTTAGTTAAGACTTACTCTGCGTGTAACAGTAGGGTCACGCTGGGCCTTGGAGATGAGGTGTCCAAGTAGGGTGCTAGTACGAAGGAAGCGAAGGCGGATGTTGGTTGCCTTGGTGAAGTCTCTAAGCACTGGAGAATAAGTGAAGTTTCTTGCTCCAGGGCGACCATTTACTAGTGAGACCACAATCTGGGAAAGAGCATAGCCCAGGCTTACTCCCTACTGCTGATTAATCCTATTACATACCTCAAATCCCCATATAAAAATCAAGATTTGCCCACCTCACCATTTTCCAGGGGTACGATTCGAGAATACTCTGTGGTGCAGATCTGGTCATCGTCTCGGACAATGCGAGCATTAGGCTGCTTACCAAAAATCTCAAGGCAGTCTCTTTTCAAATCTAACAGTGATACAACAGAAATGAAGATATGTTATGCCTTTAAGTTCCCATTGTCAATGCACCCATTAGAAACTCAGAATATCACATAATGGCTTCATTTTCACACTTGGATATACCATAGAGACATGGATTTACATACTATAGTCTAAATCCCAGGATATTTGAGCCTTTCAGAACAAGAGTGGTCTAACTACAGTTTTTGAATCTAGTAGGATGTTTGCACTAAAGTCAAATGTATGAAAAAGTCAGCTTGGAATACATTACATTATTTATACATGAATGTAATTGTTTTGATTCTGTTTTATCCCTGTCAAAAAAAGGTTTTTATTTAAAAACCTGCAGTTTGTCCCAGTGTAGTATGTAACAATCAGAGGGTACGCGCGTTCTGCACTCGCCAACAAAGGTGCATAATACTATCATAATCTAATAATGCACCCTTAAAATTGCAGTTAAAAACTGACTATTGACTGTAGACCAGGTTTTTGTTGGTCAAATGCGCAAGAGCTTTGTGCTACCTCAAGATAGCAACAGGCCAGCATTGTGCCTGACCACACCTCATTTTAAGACCAGCACACTCATGGATGCTGAATTGGCTCAAATGAATTGGCTATTTATGAAGCAAGGATGCTGGATGGGAAATTGGTATTTTCGTCGGTCGTAAAATAGCAAAGACACTTGCATTATGTTTTTCGCCCCACTGCGCTGGGTGTAAGATAGAGGCCATAGTGTCCAGAAACTGTTTTGAACTGTAAAAATCCCAGTGGAGTGATTCAGTGAAAAATGACATAGTTCAATGAGCAGTCCCAAATCACACTGCAAATGAGGACTGATCTGTGTCCTGTAGCCTAACTGCATCAACCATGCATTAACTGTTATCCAAACTGGTGACTCCACAATAGTGAAAGTAAGAGAAAAGTCAACCAACTTAAAATGGTTTATTTTTATACGTTTTCAAGGACGTATGTTTCATAGAACACAACTGACTTTCTTCCCTTGGACAAGAGCCAAACCTTGCTGTGTGGTAATCTCTGATCTTAAAACTGATCACCCATTCTTTATACAGAGATGCCCTGAAGCGCATCAAATGAGATACTTCCTGACTGATCATTAAGTTGGTTTCAAACAAGAATAGATTTTATACTGAGTTTGAGAAAATAATCGATAATGTAACAACCTCACAACATAATCATAATCAATTACCTAATATCTTTTACATGCCATTTTGTGCATATACTAAAATATAATTTTACAACTGGAAGAAGTTGTTGCATGCTTATCCATTACAATCATGAAAATCAAATATTTGTCCGCTTCAGTTCAAACCCAACTAATGTGTGCCTGTTCACCTCATTGGTACGACACTTGGTTCATCCGCACCGAGCAAGCCTTTTCTAGATTTTTTTTTTTTTTTTTTTTACTATATTATTTTCAGTGACAGGCCTAACTGAAGGGTTAAAGGATGGCGGGAACAGGAAGCAGCCTTTATCTTAGGTGGAGCACGAGACATTGAAAAGGGTGGGCATGAAGCTCATTAAACTCTGAAACTTCGAACAATCACTCAATGTGTCATAGGATGGCCAGTCAAAGCCTGGCCAAAACTTGCATGAAGAAGAGTTAAGTAATACTCCCCAGATTACCATTTGTTAACAAAGCATTTTTAAATGCTTTGATAAGTCCTTCCTTCCACCAAATGTTGGGATAAAATTAAGGCAATCGAAAGAACACATTAATCATAACAAGCATAATCAGAAAATCCCTGTAAGCTAATAAACAAGGTGGCGTTTTAGGGCAGATGCATCATTACCTAACTTGCATAATGCTAATACAGTCTGTAATGCCCCTCCCCTTTGGCATTCCTTCTCCCTGACTTCCTGCCATGCACCTAATCGATCAAATATCTGTTTCTCATCACCTTATTATCTTCACCTGTGTCTCTTTAGTTAATTACACTTCCCCTAGAGTACTTATACCTCAGTTTCTCCCCACTTGGGCCGGTAGCCTTAGTCTGGTTCCCCCTTTGTGTTAGGTGCACTCCCCTTTATGTTCTCCCGAAGTCTGTATTTGTTTGGTTTTCCCTTCACCCATTATTTAATAAACTCCACGTCCCTGCACCTGGGTCCTCAAGCTCAATTCCTTGCCCTGGCGCCCTTCCCAACATCGTTGGGTGCCAGGGTATGACACAGTAAAATTAAACCACAAACATGAATTTTGAATCTCATTTCTGGTTTCAGTTTTATTGTATTATTTTCTCAGGATTTTTCTGTGAAATTCTTCGGAATAATTTATCTTACAGATAAAAATAATCATGTGACTAAGAAAAATAGCAAAAGACCAGATGCAAACTCTTCTATCACTAGCACTCTGGCACAGAATATTGAGGCTGGTCCGCACTGGGATGATATTACTTCCAGTAAAGGGCAAAATACTTCATCTACTGCAGATTTCCTCCTGTGAAGCATTGAGGATCCTTCCCTAGCACACAGGTGGTGCATTTTTCTTTTTATGGCTTTTCCATTCATGAATCAATCAGACATTATTTTTTCAGGCATTTAATTGGTGAGAGAGAATCTCTGAGGTAAAACTCTGATGACAGGCTCCTCCATTTCACTTTGAACATCATCTGACAGTACTGATCAAGCCATCACATAAAACACTCACAAAAGAGAGTGACTGAACACACTCACAATCCCATCCCACACACAGGTGCACACAGACATTTGGCAAGCTTTCAAAACATCATAGCATTTCTAGATACACTATATCTTATGAACCAGTGTTATCCTTTTCTAGGTAAAGTTCCCATGACAGGCACTGTAAATGGACAAGCAATAAAGTCATTCCATGTCAAATCGACAGATCCCTCCAGACTGATCATCTTGGATTTGTTTCATACTTAATGTAAATAATGTCACTGTACCAAACAAAAAGTGGCCAATTTTTCAGCTTTTATCTAATTTAGTTTCTGAGCTGCGGTGTCAATATGCCACTACTCTACAATTGCTTTCTGATTTTGTATTTGTTTTACTTTTCTTTTCAGATTTCTCTGCCTGTCTGTTCCCACTAGTTAGTGTCCTTGTGCTCTTGTTTCCACATGTCTGTTCATCTTCCTTAATCCTCTTGTCTAACCCTCCTCATTCTGTTGCCTCATTGTTTCTAATTACCTTACTTGTTGTCATGCCCCTCTCTGCTCTCTCCTGCTTCCACACTATCTGTCTCTCATTTTCCTAATCATCTCCTTATCTATTTAAGACTTTTTCCTCCTTTGTGTTGTGAATTTTTCTAAGCTTTTTTTGCCCTGTTTTTTATATTTTTCTGAGCATTGAGACCCAGTACTTGACTTCCTTCATTTTATGGTTTACAAGTATTTGCCCCTTGTATCTGCTTGCCCTCTGGTTTCAACTCTCATTGTATCACAGTTTGTTGGATTCTGCCTTTGTTCCAGTGCTGCATTCTGTTCAGCTGGTTTTTGGATTTCTGCCTGTTTACAATTATGTTTGTCCCCAAGGATTCTGTACTCTAAATACATCTCTGGTTTTGGACTCAAACTACATTGTAAATCTTGATAATAATAATAATAATAATAATAATAAAATAACGATAAATTTATTTATATAGCACCTTTCAAGCAATACAGCACGAAGTGTCTCACAAGCGGGTAAACATGTACATAAAAGCAATAAAAGAAAATGGGGAAAGTAGGGAATTAAACATCAAAATAGGAAGAATGAAGATAATATAAGGAGACATACATGAAAACACACCCATACTATAAAAGAATTTAAACTGTAAAATCAGCAAAAGCAAGCCTAAAAAAAGGAGTCTTTAAAAGTGATTTAAAAGACGATAAAGACTCAGCATTTCTAATATTGTTTGGGAGGCTGTTCCAGAGTCTTGGAGCCTTAACAGAAACGGCTCGATGACCCTTTGTTTTTAACTTGGACTCTGGAACAGCCAATAATGCTTGCTTGGTAGATCTCAGCAGTCTTTTAGGTCTGTAAGGATTTAAAAGCTCACTTATATATTCTGATAGTATGGTGAACTCAAATGTTTTGTGGAAACCTATTACCTCATAAATTGTATAGGCCAATTTAATTGCATTATGTGGAAGGAACTTAAACAAAATGAGGTAAAGTTATTTTTTACATGTTTTTAAGTGCCACGAACACAAGATCATTAGGTGGGCATACACAATTTTTTTTTTGAGGTTAATCGGCTTCCCCGAAACAATTGAGTGTACCACACTTACCAGGGTTTACAGTGTATTTGAACTTGTTTTCTAGAATATGTTTGTGCTAAAATGTCTGTGCTTGGGTCCAATCACCGCCCTGATATATGGATGCTTTAAAAAAGGGGTCGTGGCTCTAATCAATAAGTGTTACTTTAAACAAAGTTCCGTTAGTCTGTACTTTTTAACTATTCATGATACATGCTTGAAATGTCTTTAACTCCTATGATAGCTGGCCAACAGTTTCATATTTGCAAGTTAGGACTTGCTGAAAAAAATAATAAAAATTATTTTGTGTTTTGAACCCACTACATCTTTACAATGATCAACATCTGATCTTTTACATTTTTATGTATAATACTTTTATTGTAGAACTTTCTTAGCAACTAGGTGCATATCTGACAGAAATCAAAATTTCTCATTTATAACGCATTAAAAATGTGAAATAAATTCCATAACTACACTGCATATGCATGTTGCCCATGTAGCACAAAGTCCACTCTAAAAAAATCATATCACTGGAGAGAGCATGTTTTAATTCGTAAATGCACAGAAAATGAAGAAGGTACCTTGAAACAAACTATACTAACCCTTTGAGTGCTAAATACATTTTCAAGGAATTAAAAATGTAGTTATCCTGAGCTGTTGAAAACCTATCATGTGGCAATTTGTTTAAAAGAGCTCCCCTGCGGGAGCTCTTTTAAACAAGTTGCCACATGATAGGTTTTCAACAGCATCTGATTTTGATATCTTACATCATTGGGCAACTATAGTTGCCTATGGCGCTGAAAGGGTTAAGGTATCAAATACCCCATGTTTCACTACAGAAACATTCTGCAAAAAACAGTTCTAAAATTTAACAAAGGTAATTTCAGGTAACTAAAAGCTTTCAAGACATGGTGTCTGGTTCAAGTTTGAATTATGCCATGATGTTCTTATCTGGATCAGGTGGACATATGTATATACTACTAGTGCTTGCTAGTTGATTTAAGTGGGGAATAAATGATCTTCAGGATATGCACAAGAGGGACCCAACAGATAACCTTTTTTCCTGGGCCTACTGAAAGTGCTTGAGGGATCATGAGAATACATAAGTGTTACTGAAACATGTTGTTCCTCCTCTGGTGTTGCACAAATATTGCTTATTCACCAATTTAAGTCAAACACACATTCGGCATGCTACCCGGGAGCCGTATCGCAAAGACAGACTCCTGATGTCACAATGAAAATTCACAATGAAACTAGGGCCACTTGACACCCTGTTGACCTGGAGATAGTCTAGCACGACTGTAATAAATGAGTGGTTGTCTCTTGATACCTGAGTTTGGTTCAAGGTATTAACCTTCATATTTTATGCATTTGCTAATTAAAACATGCTCTTTCCAGTGTTATGATTGTTTTTAGAGTGGACTTTGCCTTACATTGACAAAATGCACTAGAATTATAGGTGTGATTTTTATTTTTTTTTAATGCCTCATAAGTGTTATGATGGCAGGCATGCTCAGGGTAGGATGGAGAATACACCAGGATGCCATCGATGTAGGCAATGACATGTCCTCCAAGCGTGTCCCATAACACGCCGTTCATGAAGGACTGGAAGACAAAGGGGGCATTAACCAACCCATACAGCATCATGCAGTACTCATAATCGCCAGGGGTGGTGCTAAAAGCGGTCATCCACTTGTCACCCTCCCAGATATGGACCACATTGTGGGTGCTGCCCCGGTCAAGCTTGATAAAGTATTTAGCCCCTTTAAGCTGCTCCATTGCACAGGGCACCAGAGGAAGGGGATACTTGTACTTCACCGTGACTTCAGGACATTGATGGTGGAGGCAGTATCTGGGCTCTCGATGGTAGTGGCGGCACTATTGAGGGGGTTGCAGTGCTGCCGACAATAACAAGATTGAAAGATGACCTTCCTCTCTCAGCAAAGAGATGGTAGGATTGTGCAAACAGAGCCAGGGGAGAAGGAAGTTTGCTCCATGTGGCCTTTCCCAGTGGAGAGAGAGATGGGCGCCGTTTGATGGAGGATACAGCCCTTTCCCAGCCCTTTTTGGTTTACCATCCAAAGCGCCAACGCTGAAGAGAGCCCGGAGCTGATAATGGGGAAGTTGGGACTGCAATTTTTTAATCACTCTGATCTTTTTTAAAGACCCCATATCTCGGAGGCTAAAGCGGATACAAGCCAAAAATTTTGCAAGGTAGTTGTTGCTTATAATGACATTTTTTTATATGAGGTATAATGCAAATCCATGATGGTCAGTTGGGAAAAAATGTTCTAAAATCTGTTGATTTGACACGGAATTACCCAGAAAACAACCATGGAAGTGGTTATGAGAGGATTATGAGAGGCTTCAGAGAACAAGAGGCATTCACATTAAAAAAAAAAACTTAAATCCACCATTGGAAGAGAGGAAAGATGGAGGGAAATTAAGAAACACACAGTACAGCCAGAACATAATGTGCCAAGATGCTGCTGTGTCTACTGGCTGCATAACCACAGAGGTTCAGGTGTTCAGCCAGCCCCCCTCCCTTCACCTGAAGTGACTCTGAATTACTGCCACTCATCATGAAACTGTGAAACAGCATGCGGGGCATCATTCAAACTAAAGTACACTACAGAGACAAATATACTGTCTGCAAGCTTGCAAATTCCATTCCGCATACAAACAGACCCAAACCCACTCTAGAACAAATGCACCATTGTTGTACCTTACGAATTTACAGAGTTTAAAATTGCAGCATATTATCAATCTGATTTGCTTGAACTTCAGACAAATAAAAAATAAATAAGTAAACTGAGTAAAATTTTATATGAGCAGTGAAAGGAATTACTATCATGAATAGCTTTCAAATGACGCCTCAATAATAAAACAATGCTTGGCAATTTATCAGTCAAATCCAAGCTCACTGAAAGAAAAAAATCAACAAAATCTGCAAATCAATGCTGTATCATAACCCCTTACATGTTCAGCAGTTAAGGACTGAAAGTAAATAAACAACACTTGGAACAACAAAGCTACTCAATTCACAAATACAAATACAGCTTTGCACCCCAAGAAAAAAAAATCCCCTGGGTTGCACACCTGACACCAATCTTTTGCACATTTAAAAAAAAAAAAAAAAAACAGATTAACCTTGAACATTGTGTCATATGTATAGCCTACTACTGTCCTTTCTTCTTTCTCATAACAACAAATCAAAAAGCAAGCAAAAGCAAAATACTCTTTATTATGATTTACAACCTCACAGTTAGCCCTTCATATAAGCACACTGAAATGGAACAAGTAAGATATTTGTACTCACGTGAAAAGTACTGCCAGGGGACATAGGTCTTGCCATGGTCGACTGATCGCTCCAGAACCCAGAGGTCAGGGCGAGGAGAGTTGGCGAACTTAATAAGGACGTAGGCCACATGAAAAAGCTACAAGAGACAGAAAGGTAAATGAGGCTCAGCCCATTGGTGCAATATCAGGGTCTTTCATTTCCATGTTTTCCCATACTTTTTCATACCAAATTCTTTGATTATAAGACGCAATAATGTTTAAAGGTTGGAATCACCAACACATCTGGATTTGTTTAGGAACTTGATGTTAATTCACTAATGTTTTAATTTCTATGCTTTCCAGTGAAAGTATCACTTTGATTTTTGACCCTGTCTCATAAACAAATATTTAAATACTGATGTAAGTTAGCAGTATTAGGCATAAAGGGGCTAAAATCCAAGTAATATATTAAGTTACCTGAAAATCTGGCTCCATCCCCTGTGAATCACATTCTGTTGATTCACAGACTGATTAATGATCTAATGAGCGTTTTGTTTTTAATTGGAATTAGCCATTGCATTCCGGTAGCAATAACCACTGTCTAATTGAAATCCACAAGCAAAAAAGTGAATTATGCCAAAAAAGAATAAATGAAATACAGTGAACAATGTTGGCAATAAGCCAAACTAATTCCCAATATCTACTGTTTAGCAGGCCAGAGTGTGGAGCTGTGCCATTCCTGATGCCCAGTATTTCCATCTGAAAGGTCATTCAAGAGCAAGCAGCATTGACCCGATGGATCATCTCCCATAGATCCAACAGGAGTGTGTGAAGTTAAATTCCTCAGGCCCTGTAACCTTCGTCTGGAGGCCACTCAGAAAGGCCTCAACACTGAGAAGGCTGCTGGCTAAGCTAACATTGTGGGTAGAGTGAGTGCAGAACCTTCCCCCCCGACACAGGCGCAGTCATTCAAGCCAGCCTCAGCACACCGTGCAGCCCTTCAACAGGCTTTTGTGAGTCCCTGAAAAGAAATCACTGGCACAAACAATTGCATTTATAATGGACTCTGAGTTTTTTTCCTCCTTCCCCAGCTCCATTCAAATCGAGGATGGCAGTTTCCTGTAGTACAGCACCGTAATCAGATATCACAATACATGACCCTCATCTTGGCCGTCAGTTACAACAATGCTTCCCTGCCTTACTAAGAAAACTGGAGCCAGCCTAACGTTACATAGAAAAAAAGAAACAGAGAGTTCCTCAATTCAAACTGAAAACTGGGGCTGATTGAAGCACAGAAAGTCAATCGGTCCACATATTCCATGCAACCCAAACTCTTTTAACAGGGACATGCAACCAAACTTGAGTGACAGCAGCCATTATCATTCTTTTTCTCCTGATAAGGTGATGACGTTATCTTTGAGGTCAGCTGCACAGTTCTCAAAAGCACTCAGCGAGCTCAGAACACAAATGGTATCTTTAGCTATCAGGAAACACTGTGCAGGGTGTTAAAAATGACCAGCACATTCTCCTGATTCTTACACTTTACAAGGCCATCCAGGCCCCCCTCCAAAAAATCGTTTTCTTTTTGTATGTTTAACAGCTCAGTTAAGGGACAAGAGCAGCAGTTTACATTTTTACGGAATGGAAAGCTCAAAAAATAGTTGGCTTAGGGAAAGTAGTATCTTTCATGATGACGCCAGAAATACAAACAAATAAAATGTTAAGCACCAGCGAAGCCATGCAATGATCACACCATGTTACAGTAGCATTTCTAAAGTTACTATTTTTGCTAACTATGAGTCGCCATGGAATTAGCATTACTCAAAATGGCATTCAATAAAACCTCAGGCTACCCAAGAAGAAATGACGCAATGTTCAGCTATTTCAAGCTGAGCGTAACAAATAGCTTGTTTATTTTTATAGCCCTTTAGTCGTTAGTTTATGACTTGTGTTGAGCAGCATAAATCGTTCAGGCAAAATCTGGGTTGGTCAAAGGCAGCACTCCCCTTTTCTAAGCTGTGAAGAATATACGGGCGGGTTTTTACAAGTCACGGATCTTTGGGAATTTCTGACAAGCCCACAAGTGTTTGTGCATGAGGTTATTGATCTTAATAAGATGCAGGGGTTGAGAACACTGGCGACAGAATGCAGCCATGCTCTCAGGATGCCACTGAAAAAATAATCTTCCCAATTTGACTGAGCTTTAAAGATTTGAGAAGGAGGTCCCACAACTTTCAGAAATCTCATCTACTATTTAAGCAAATGCACCTTCTGCCAAAGCCACCTCTGATAAAATTGCAAGCTGATATGTATATTATGTTCAGAATTAAAAATTCTGGAAAATAAAAAAAGAAAGTCATTCTCACTCTAGTGAAATGCTCCTATAATTTTAATGTGTAATATATCTGCCACTCGGGTCTTCATTCTATAAGATCTTTGGCAACTTCATAAAAATAAACATATCAAGACAGTTTGGTCCCTAAGTCCAATTCACAGCATGTAATAGGTGCACAACTTTATTGACCTCAAAGTAATGTGCATGAGAAGCACATAGTTTTTTTATGTTACAGCTCATCCCACCTAAATTCCCACTATAACCAGCCGTTTTGGAAAGTATGGCTGTTTTAGCTTTGCTGTTGCCTGATTCATGACTTCAGACAGAGATCTCTCTACAGCTGGAGTCAGGAGTGAGTTGACTTTGCAATCCATGAGAACATTTTATATATGGCCCCACCGTCACTGAATGAAGCAACAAATGATTAAGGTTTTGTCTACCTCCCCACTCACCTTAGAGCTATTTCTTCCCACTTACGACAGTGCTGACTGTGGCTACGGGCACTAGGGGTCACTACACTGTAAAAAGCTCAGGTTAATTAACCATTAATTTTCCTTACATTTTAAGAAATTGTATGTTAATTTCATTAGGACAAAAATTCCTGCTTTGGCACAAGAAGGCTATAGAGCATTTCTGGGAGGGAAAGCTCTATCCACTTTCTCCTGTAAAATGAGAGCACCAAAAAACTAATGAGAGTGGCATTTACCCTAAGGCTCTTGGACACAAAGAGAGAAAAAAAAATCTCATAAACAGAATGTCAAACATTCCTAAAAACAGACCCAAGGTCTTTGCCCGATATGTTCTGACTGCTATCAATAGCCTAAGTCATAGGAGGGCCGGCGCTGGTGAGGAAGAGGAGGAGGCGGGAGGCACTTCCTGAATTAGAGAGAATTTGGCGAACCGTTTGTGGGAAAGGACATGAGGAAAACAGGACAGCAAGTGACTGTCATGACCATCACCGACACCGTGGCCCTGTTCCTCCAGCTGAGGCCAAAACATACTGGACAAGAGAGTCCAATTTCTATCAAGGGGACACGGCATTCTGATGTAAATCATTGTTTATGTCACTGTTCCCAACCAAAAAAAACAAACTAACTGTGGCATGACTTATAATTTATCGGCTAAATGTAGGCGTAAGATGAAGCCTCCATGACGATACACAAGTTGTGTAGAGTACTGTGTGAACGATGCAAAGATAGGGGTGTGGGAGAAGAATAACAAGCCACAAATCAGCGATAAAGCCTAGACTCAAAAAGAAAAAGCTTAGATAAGCAAGCTTCCAATCTGATACAGATTTCACGCTTGAGATGCCGATAAGTAATCGTACACAAAGTAAATTTTTATGTCAAACTACCATCCGGTTGGGGTCACAGGAGTGCCTTTGCCGAGAGTTCTTTGATTGACGGCTAATGGTGGAGCTGTTTGATCCTGCTGGCGATGTCAGGGCAGGAATTGAGATCAGGCATCCTAATGTTGGACACAGTGCCTAGCGTTTTCCTGTACCTCCTCCCAGGAAATGCTTGTTTATCCAGCCAACTGCCTGGGGTGACCCAGTGAAACAGCAAGGCCTCATTAGTGGCATATGTATCCTCACATTAACTGAGCTTAATGAACACTTAATACAGACTTTTATTTATTTACGCTAGTTTTTCATGGAAGCCAAAGATTAGGTCAGTAGCTGATTAAGTACTGGCCAATGCTTGGATCCCCGCCACTGATCTTGACATATGAAACAAAGCATCGCTAAAAAAATTATAGCCAAAGATTGGGACAAATGTTGATTGAATTCAAGCAGCCACATTTATCCAGAAGGACACTTTATTCCAGTATAGCCTTTAATGCCCATCAAAATAAAGATGAGAACAAGCTACCTCTTGAATCCAGCAACCATTATTTGATGAAAACAATAATTCATAGTGGAGACTGTGAAGCCCGAACTGTGGTCCAGCAAGTTACCATGTTCTCTGTAAAGCAGAAATGTGCAAATCGAGTGGAGGCCTTTGCGAACCAGTTCTATCAAAACCGAAGTCCAATCACACAATTAAGAGGCTAGCTAGATGGAGAGTTCGTGCTCTAGGTGTGTGCTTCAGCAGTCCTATTGTAACTCATAAATCACAATGAATCAAAAAATTTTCAACCTGCATTGTACTGAACAGGAGTCAAAACAGTTAAACAGTTTCCAGTCACATGGGTGCCATGCACTGAAGAACTGAAACCTATCACCAGTCTTAAGGGATTAAAATAAATATATCAGTAGATCACCACCACTCAATGCAGTTACACATTCTCTATTTAAATAGCTCATAAGCTGATATATTTCAGATACCCCCTCTTTCTAGCTCTACCTGAAATAAGTAAGTAGAAATCCCCTCAGGATACCGATTCAGACTAACTCACGAGTCGAGGAATAGCAGTGAAACTGCGATCAGGCGGACAGACCACACCCAGAGAAAGTGTTATGACAAGAACAGCCACCAATTCAACAGTGAAAATAACAGCTGAGCTCTCTCATTGCAAGTTGTTTCAACTTGTTTTTAATGCCTCTGTTCTTGTCTTGCCCATGAAAGGATTTTCAAAAAGATTAAAGAATGCTTGTTTAGGAAACATCAAACTTAATTTCCTTCATGTTTCCAAATTTGGTTAATACCTCTAAGAACTAAGGCAAAGCTGGAGAAATGTACCTAGATGCAGAGCAAAATTCCAGAGCAGATAACAGAAGACACATAACCTCAGTTCTTGTGTACTTCTTTTCAAAAACATTGCACAGTAACGCTCAAGCAGTTTATTGAACCATAATGGATATCAGGATTTCATTCTCTTCAAACTGCAGACGTATCATTGTCGACAGACCATTTCATTTGCTATATGATTACACATGATATCATTCCTGATGTTTACTGTCATGGAACAAATGTTGGAGACATTCTAGGGCTCCATTCTACTGGAAACATCGCTAAACTTGTAAAGGTCTGTCTGTTCAGCGGGCAAAGCACAGAATGACTCAGTAAATGGCTGTTGGGAGATAAGTCCAAAGCCTGCGGTGGTGGACCATAGTGAATTCAATGTAATGAATTCAGCTGCCATCAACCCCAAGTGTGAGCAATTTAATTATTTTGTCTTCTGAAAACAGACAGTCTTGCCACTGGTTAGGAGTTGTCAGAAAATATGAAAATTGGAGCCCAAGAATGTATCGAGGGTTTGGAGCGGAATGGTTATATGTCCATTTTAGCGGTTTTGAGAAAAATAGATTTTTAGGTTTCCAAGTGTTCTATTAAATCAGGTATTTTATATCTTTTTTTAAGCAGTCATTCTTTTGCTGCATGGTTCAGAAGTTTATTGAACACCTAAGTTTTCATATGCGTGTAACCGCAACATCATGATCAAAATTGCCAAAAATGGACATGTCACCTCAGAGCTCCAACAATTCTAGCACATGATGTGACATAACACAATGGTGATTGGTTGAAGGTAAGTTCGTTTGTAATGGAAGACAGACTATTCTGTAATAAAATTCATGTTTATTCATCAAAATGTCAATGTTTAATTCATTTATGCAGATTTTGTTGGACATATCGCAAAATGAAAATGTGAATTCTGATTAAAAATGAATGCAGATGGACATATAGTTATTGTGCTCCAAGGATTAGCTGACAGAAAGCTGTGACAAGGGGTAAAAATCTCAAAACCACAACTTTTGGGCATATAACTATTGTGCTCCAAACCCTCGATATGTAGAACTTGTTCCATGACACTAAATATGAATGTGCAAAGCGAAGCACAACTCAGCTATAGTACCTGTATGAGTTCCGGCTTCCCTAAGAAGAAGCAATATGAGATACCATGACTGTCCACCGTTGACATGCTTGGGTATCAGCCCCTTTGCCCTCACACTCATCACTGGTATAGGTTCCCCAGTTACGCGCAGTGGGCCACTCAGGGGGAGCACCAGTCACGACTTGTACAAATGAAGATACCCCCCTACCACTGCACACAATTACAGAGCCCACTGACCGCATGGATGATTAATGCACACGTTTAAGTAGCTGTGTAACCTTGGCTGAGAAGCCCACCCCAAATTTCACGTATGCTGGTGTCTCCTGCAACAGGCTCCGGCACTGTTTACTCTCCGAAAGACGCGGCTCGCTCTCCGATGAGCCATCCACTGGCATAAACAAATGGCCAGGCCTCCACTAGGCACTGTAGAATCACAACTCTGTCAGACCCTAGTCCCCCGACCAACACCACTCACCCCAACCCCCTGCTGCCTTTCAGTGAACAAAGCTGGCTGGCTTAACAAGAAGAGACACACATGATTCTTCTGATACAGCCGCCACAGTGAGAGTACACTGACATTTTGTCTGCTCTCTTCATAGAACTATTGGCATCAATTTTGGAACTGACGTTTTCATTTCTCAAGGAAGTCCCTCGCCTTCCAGACCAATTTTTTGTTTAATTACAATTAATTACAATTTTATTCTCAATGTAGAGGGTCCTATTTTTTTTTCAGACATGTGCATTGTACAGCGGAAGTACGTTTCACACACGGAGGATTAACACAGTTCAGTAAATACTGATTTATCTACAATTATACCGAACAGGCTTTTTAATTGGAACTAGAGGCACTCGTAGAGTGCAAACCTCCGCCAAGGCAGCACAATCCAAATCTTCATGAGTGGGAGCAAAGTTGAGTTATCGCGTGTCATAGGATTTCAAGATGGCTGCCATGGCAGTCATATTGTTTCACTGATCGTGGTGAAAATCAATAGGGTCCATCCTTGATGTAATGGCAATCCACCCACAAAATTTCAGAGAAATTCGTGCGTGAGTTTTTGAGTTATCGTGTGTCATATGATTTCAAGATGGCTGCCATGGCGGCCATATTGTTTCACTGATCGTGGTAAAAATCAATAGGGTCCATCCTTGATGTAATAGCAATCCACCCACAAAAATTCAGACAAATCCGTGCATTACTTTTTGAGTTATGTTGTTCACAAACAGACAAACAGACAGGGGCGAAAACATAACCTCCGCCCCAACTTGGTTGCCTGAATTAGGTATTGCTTCCGCAATGTAGGAAAGATTAAAGATGCATTTGTACTCATAAAAACCAGCAGTCATAAAGACCGTTAAGCATACTGTAAACTGACAAGAGTAAATTTATCTGAGCATGTTAGCATGTGAGTGTCCAAGAAATATAACAATCAAACTCAGTAAATAAATTGAACCCAGCTACAGTACCTAGTCACAGAACCAGAGTCTACATTAGATTATCTTGTGTATTATTATCTTTGAGGGAAATGCATTGCACATGCTGCATTCCATCTGCTATGGCATCAACAGAACACAAAACAGCAACCGAAAGCCCATGTTAAACAATTCCGGCTCCTGCTTTCTGTTGGAAGGAACAGGTGGGAGCTCTGAGAGGAATGCGCCCTCCAGCCCCACCCCTGACATCCACCAGGACCCCTTTTCGCCTGAGTTTTTCACCCAGCTGGCGCCCGCCACAACTGTCACCCAGCAGGAGCCACTAATCTGACGCCAAACCGTTTTAGTGCTAAACCAGGGTCCATGTCTATGGGTGCACCTGTGGCCGTAAATGACTGCTTAACCGCAGCAGTACATTACAGCCCTTTCGATGTCAACAAAAAGTATGTGTGTACATAAAATGATTACATTGCTGCGTGAATATTCGTGTCAGAAATGGAAGTTTGTCACGTGCTTCGTGTGTCGCCAAATGTCACACACTTTAGTAACTGAGAAACTGGAGATTGTTTCCGCACTCATCACTGTGTGTTATATAGTTCTGTTGAGTGGTTTTCCCTTTATTATAGAAGGAAGCTCCATTGTATTTTATTTATTTATAAAGCATTGCTTGGCAAACTTCCTTCATATCTTACTAGGCTTTTGTCCTTCAAAATCCGAAGCCAGCATGTCAGATCGCAAGGGTGGATTTTGTCAGAGTCACCCAGGACTAGGACAAATTTGGGCTGTTTTGCTTTTAGCTCATTTGCACCTTATTTCTGGAATAGATGCCAAGACTCTCTGAAGCTTGATTGTCTCATTCCATATGAGTCCTTCAAGAGTCGACTGTGGGAGATGTTACTTGAGGAGGCCAGATGTACTTGCCTTTAGTTCTAACTTTGGACTTGTTCTCTGTCTTTGCACTTGAATGTCTTACTTATTTTATTTTATTTTTTAATTTTCTTTTTATTTTTAACTGTATTTTAAAGTTTGCTTTCCTTTATTCTGCAGTTGTTGTATGTAATTCTGTGAATTTTACTATGCTCTGTGTGTTAACCCACACTGTAATTGTTTTATTGTATTCAGGGCCCCCCTGAAAAAGAGACCTTGGTCTCAGTGGGACTTCCCTGTAATAAAGGAAAATAATTTAAAAAAACAAATTTCCTCTCGGAAGAAAAAATCAGAATGTCAGCGCAGGATCTGAAATGACACAGCAAATCACAGCAAGGGGAATGAAACAAAAAGCCTCCTTTATTTCCTGAGCCCATCTCAGTGATGACGAATGGTTGGAGTCTAGAGCCTGGGTGAGACCTCCCATGTCTGAGGAGTAAGAGTTCAGTGGTACTCTGTCCCCCTCGCCCAAACCCAGCCCCGTCCCTCCACCTTGTACTCACTCAGTGGCATGCCCCCACCCTCCCATAGCCAATGTGATCATCTGTGGTAATCCAAAATGGTGATGCAATGGAGATTCTTTTGTGCTGTACCCATTGGTATGCTGTAAGAGGAATGAAACCCTAGCAGTAGCTTCACCTTTTAACACATGATTACTCTCAACATGTTCTAGATTAAGTTCACCTGTTTATTGAATAAATAAAGACCACTATGTAGCCTTGAATGGTAAAGAAATTATAATAAAACAGAAATTGCTTGCAGGCTCAGCTGGCATACAATACATGTGATATTGTAAGGATGACAACAATCAAAAAGAATTTTGAACAAATTTAGGATTCATCTCCAGCAGCAGCATTTTTAGCATTGTAATTTATTGCAAGATAACTCTAGATTTATTGAAATTGTTTTCAGTGTTAAAAAGAAGAAATCTAAAGCGGACATTATATTCTCAGGCATAATAGACCATAAAGGATATAAGCGCAAGACAGCTTTACTTATGATGAGCCAAGCAAACAAATTTACATAAATCTGGGTCACAACCCTCGTGTCTTCCTGATTGTCTCTTACCCCTTTCCAACAACCTGCGTGTCTTTTAGAGGTATTGTCTCCTGAAGTGGTATGGCATCTTGCGTGCCTCCCCTCATTAAGGTGTATTCCATTGTGTGCCTTGGTCCCTTGTGTTCCTGTGGTGTATATAAGCCTTATTTCTATCTAGCAGAGTTGCAGGATTGTCACCTTCCACTGTTCTCAGCAACCAGTAGGTTATGCCTTCTAGTTAAAGATTATTACCATATTCTGAAATTATCGTGACCCTTTAAGATAGTGAAATACGTAATTACTCTTCAGAGTTTTTTTATAGGAACAAACTCCCATGCCTTATTATCTGTCTGCAGGATTCCAACCACATATCTGTTCCAGTATGTTCTCTGACCTGTTTATTAGGAACACCTGGTCACTGGTCTCCTGGATTGGAACAGCACTCCTGCTAAACCCTTTAGACGTGTTGTCTGACAGTCTTGTCTCAGCAGACGTTATACCACCTGGCTTCTGCCCCACGACGCCACTGGCCAGGAACGGACATGCCCATTATCCTCACCAGTCCACACCATCTAAGCTAGACTGTCTCCTCCTAGCTCTGAGCTTCGGCCCTTACTCCAGTTATTACCATATTCCTATCAAAAAATGCCCTTCACTGGATTGTATTCAATCTACATCTGGTTTCATGTCTGGATCATAACAAATCTGTACTGTTTCATGAGCTACATGTGTTCGGAATCTTCGAAAGACATTTTGACATTTTATGTCATCGTTAGTCTGGATCAAGAAATGCATCATAACTTCATGCAATGAACAAAATCTAAAATTAAACTAGCCTGCCATTCCCCCAATTAAGCAAATCAAGTTTTGGTTGTTAATCAGACTTAGTAAGAGAGGAATAGGCTGACAGAAATCATGTTTTAAAAGGTGAAGTTAAAGCAGGACTTTCATACCTCCAAGGGCACACCACTGGATCCATTGAGGTGACTGACAACAAACAGCCGCAAACAAGTATCTTCCACAGTGATCAATTTAAGTGATTTGCAGTAGAGATCCAGAGCAGCTATAGTCACTAATGACCTGCTAAAGGCATCTGCAAGAGAGTGATCAGCATCACTGTTCATCTATGGAAATCTTCAACAGTGATTCTTCACAGAACATGCTGATTCTCTAAAGTGAACCATTACAGCAATCTACAAATACTCCAATAGAGTCATCATAAATGAAAGCCATCTATCATAGTGGCATTCCACAATTTCCTCACTGATTATCCTCTACAGTGATCCTCCACAATGACCTATAATAGTGATATTTCACAAGTCATAAGTGATCCAATGGAGCATTAACCACAGGTCATTTATTTACAGTGATATTTTAAAGTGATCAATGACAGTGATTTATTACAGAAATACTGCGCACCTCTTCAATGATCTGCCACAGTCACTCTCAACAGTGCTCTGGGCCATTTGATCACCAAGAGGGATGATGACAATTAGTCTGACAAAACAGCAGCTAGCCAAAGGACTGTATATCAATATGCAGCCCTGCAAAATGAGAGTGTGACAGCATGCACTATATAATAAATTCTGGAATGACCCACATAAGAAAGCACAAAACTCCTCCCAGTCGCTGCTCCTGATTGGAGGAGCAGGGAGGAATGAGGGAGGGGAAGAGAGATGCAGGTCACAGCAGAACTCTGAGCTCTCATTAGGAGACAAGTTCTCAGGTAACTTCTCTGGCAGCCCACTCAAAAGCACAAACATCCTTTCACTCACTCACGCACACACACACGGACAGGCAATTCCACAGTGACTGAAGTTACATTCAAAGAGGGTACAGGCCATTTGGTATGGCCTGGTAGTAAAACTTGCACTGCTTGGAAGTTCATATTTTGTGACAAGCATATTACGGACTAGGTCTCCTTGGAGGCAGGAGGAAACATTGCTGGTGTTATGTGCAGTTTGTAGGAAGAGAAATTGTGAGTGTGACTGGCATTACACAAAAATGGCCATTAAGAAACTTCATCAATTTTATTGCAAACTTGTCTTCAAACCATACAGTGTGACAAACAATTGTCATACTCTACATACTGACTTCAACAGCTTACTAAATGGTAATAATGGTATTTAAATGTTTTCTAGACCATACCAGGTGCGGTGCCGACAATACCTTCTGGCTTCAAGTGAGATGTGAATACTCCGTCTCTTAATGAGTGGCATTCACTAGCCTGACAGTCCTGATAGAAAGCTTTAAACGGCAAAAAAAAGAAGAAAAATTAAAAGCTTCTCAGCTGATACTGCAACCAACTATCTCTGGCTGGCATGGTCGAAAAAAAAACCTAAAAATAATGGTGAGGAAAACTAGGTTGAAAAAGACAGAGTTGGGTGAATTGAAAAGCCCAGTATTACAATATGAAGTCATTCTGCTGCACTCTTAATGAACATTCTGCATGAGGTGAATCCAACTCAGTATTGGACATTTTAGAGGGCCTGGCATTTTTTTTACTTAACTGAAATCATCTTTTATTGGCTGCTCTGCAGCACAGAGGTTGCCTTTGTACACCTGATGAACTTTCCCAGTTGGCATGGTCAGCAGTATATAGGCCTACAGTACAGTCGCCGTTAAAACCGAAGAGACGTCGTTAGCTAACGCCCGGTTACCTCGGACATTTCGCCCTTCTCTAACCACGATCTAAGGGCGCGATAACGCGGTACTTCACACTGCTGACCAATGAGCCGCATCACAGAACAATTTACCTCCAGGAATAGCCACATGTGACTCCGCGGAACTGAATGTAGTACCGCGTGTGAGTTATAGAATAGAGGGCATTTTGACTGTTAGAATTACGTTTGTGTTTGCCGTTATGTATTTCAACATCTTTTTCTTTTCTCTTGCAGTGAAAGTGGACGTGAGAGCTTATGCGCCCTCTGGAAAGCGTGTGGCTGATCATTTCCTCGGTTTAAAAAGCCTAGCATGAACAAGAAAAAAAAATATTATGATAAATTCGACGGTGTAATATAAGCAATTGTATTCTTGAAGGAAATTTTTTTGGTATTTTAAATATATGTCTTTTTATTGCAGAAACTGATTCTGAGAGTTTGTGGGTAGACCTTCAGCGAAGTGTGCCGCAATTGATTTATTAGTTTTGAAAAGCCATCAGCAATATAAATAAACAAATTGTGATTATAGATGACGTGTTTAAATATAACTCTGATATAGCTTAGATAGTGTGAACTGTACTCCATTATGCATTATAATTATGCGTTTTCGGATCTGCAGAGGTGTGAGGTTGTCTCTCGCCAAGGAGTCAATCTTCGTCCTAAACTGTGGGGAAATGCTTCGTATCGTGATAGGTTCCGTATAGTTGTGAATGTGATATGTCAGTTTATGGTTGGGCATTTTATAGAAAATTTCTGCCACGCGCTGAGCAGGTCATTAATTCTTTAATACAATGAGCTTAAAGGGATTATTAGGGTGACAATGAGTAAATGACACGAACTGAGCTGTATTGAATCAGTGCCAGGTGTATTTAATCCGCTTTTAATCCCCTGAATTCAGTTTACGAAAAAGCCATTCAGTTTTAAGTGACATTTAGTTATTGTCCTTTAGAGATAAGATATTGAGCAGATCTTTCTTTAATTGCGTTTTCCTTATTGATTAAGTTTACTAAAAATAACCTGTGTAAGGTTCCGCAAATAGTTTATTTTGCTTTTTTTTTTTAAGTGCATTCAAGAGTCGTTACGGTCAAACTAAATTCATATTGTACACAATTCTTTTCTAGTTGCCAGCTTTGCGAACATTATATTTGAACATCTGAATGGTTATGACAAATCATTAAAACAAATACAGACGATGCAAAACGTTTTGTGATGAAAAACTGGTTAAAATTTGCCTATTAGCATTTTAAAACGAAACCGTAAATAAATCGAAAAACATTCAAGTTCTTTCCGTAAATGAATTTTACTGAGACGGGGTGCGAGTAATCTTCGATATAGGAATGGATAGTATAAGCTAATAAATTACAGGTTTGCAACAGGAAAAATAATATATTTCGGCACTTGAGTGAAAAATAATAATACATAAAAGCACACGTTATCTCCGAACATAAAATATTGCAGAAATGATACCTGACAAACAAAATCCTCACCAAAAATTGCATGATATTTAATAATCAAATTGCGCATTATACCGCACTAAAGTTTTAAATAGTAGTGTAAGACCTGGAAAATAACTTACTTTTCAGATACTGTTACTGTAATAAGGGTTACACAAAAATACATGTTCATTAGTAGTCTGTGCAATACTGTATGCATAGGATGATGTGCGTGATGGGAGAGAGAGTTTTGAGTGGAGAGACTGGGAATGCTGCGGAGAAGACGGGGTGGTCGAAAAAAGAGGGAAGAGGAAGAAATGGCGGTGTAGTAGACTGGATTGTTCCCTATGCACAAGGCGAGTAAACTAATGAAAGAACCCTTGGTCTGCAGTTATTCTTATTTGTGTGCAATTGTTCGAAGAGAAGACCCGCTACCAATATAAATATTATAGTAGCACAGGTTGAGCAAACTGTATCGTCTACTATAAAAAGGTTTGTAGAAATGACTACGGGCAACATCACCCCCGCCAAAGCAAATCAATATTCTATGTAGGCTAACGTTACTCTTGCATTCATATATGGAAATAAATCGCCAAAAAGCTGTGACATTATCTACATGTACGGACTACTGTCAACACAACCGCCCCAACTGGCCTCGTGGCTCAGTTATGATTAAACAAACACCCGGCTAACTGGCTATCACCCTGCTACCGCGTGCGCGGTAGGCGGCGGGAGGTCTTCTTTTGTCTTCGTGGGCGTCAAGACGCCTGTCCTACCGCACAGCTAACGACGAGATTTCCCGGTCCTACCGACAGCCTAACGCCCCCCTACTGAAGGATTAACGACCTTTTCTTTGGTTGTAAGGGCGACTGTACTGTACATGAACTTTGTGTACATGATGGGATAAACTTCTTTAAGTATATTAACCTACATTAACTGGTGATAACCGGACAAACTGTAGCCAGATAATGAAAAATACAGCAGATATTTGGGATAAATTAAACAGAGAACTTAACAAACCTGCTTATCAAGGATGGAGGTATATTTTAGAGATTTTTATGCAGTCCTAAGTCAGGAAGAGGAATGCATGATGGAAAAACTATGAATATTCATGTTGATGCTGCGGCCATCAAATGATAATAAACAACAATAATCCTTTGTTTTGAAGAAAGCTGGTCAGAGACAAATATTTTGCTGTGCAACTTTGTTGTAGCTTGTTGTGCTGAACCGTAACTTATGTTACAGACCCGGGTTTACATGTGACTGACGTTACCAACTTTATTGCATTCTCAGGCAACACTAATTCGGGAAAAGCAAGAAATGAATTTTGCTCTAGGTTAATGCTGACTAACTCTAATAAATGTGCAGATGATAGTTTGGAATATTCAAAGATTTTTTTTTACAGCACTGTGTACATTTGACTTTTGTGACTGACGTTACAGCCATGATACTAGTTTATTTGAAAGGAATTTTGAACCGAATGCTTTGAACAAACCATTTTCTGCTGCTGTCACCTTGTCAGTGTGGACACTGGTATTGGAAAACTAAAGCACTGGATAAGAAACAAGTTTACACACTAGATATAAAGTGAGGCTAATTCATAGATATTTTGATGATGGAAAAACTTGAAAAAGCATGTCCTCTTTAATGCATCATAGCTACCTTCACCACGTAATCCCAACCACAACTACTTTTGTTCTACAATGCTGAACATCTGTTTTGTTCATTTCTTCCCCAATTTCTGGAAAATAATTTTTGGCCTTTAAGCTTCTGCAAAATGGAATTGCCCGGACACACACACACACACACTAACACATGCAAACACACAATTGAAATGAACAAATGTACAGAATGTAAATACCATCAGTACAAAAATGTATAAACATGCACAAATACACACATAGAAATGCAGATGATCACATGTGTGCAGCAGATACCAATCATCTCACAGAATGAATTTTGCATTTTTCAAAGTGGGGGTTTTTTGACAAAAAATCCTAGGCATATCAAAAAGGAATGGGGGAAATAACACAAACACATTTAATCAGCTACTGGAGAGTACATAGTAAATATTCGTTAGGTGGCGTGTGAAAAAAAAGCTATAACTACTCCATTACTTTAAAAAATATCTCCTGTGAATAACACCCAATCTTTGGAATAACAGGCACAGTAACAAAAATCCACATGTCCATCCATTATTTATCCTTTGTGTTCCTGGTCAGGGTCACGGGGGCCTGGAACCTGGCCTGGCTTATGATGGGTGAACTATTCCATCAAAACTATCGCCAATTTATAGAATCTCCACTTAGACTGATCTGCTTATTCGTGGACTGTGTGAGGAATCCAAGGTATGCAGAGAAATCCATGCAAACCCAGGAAGAACTTGCAAACCTTCCATGAAAAGGCCTCAGGTAATGAAACATTATTTTTTAAACTACAAGAGCCCTTTTTTTGGCCCCACTCCCCCTTGTGAGTTCAGGGTCATTCTGAGAATTATGGGGGCATTTTTGCCCTTTGGCCACCTGAATTTTGGCCACCGAAATTTCCTTACCAGGTAGATACATCAACGCACATGACCAGACATGCACGTAAGCAATTATGTTCATTTGTGCAGACATGCACCCAAATTCAGGTGTGCTTTTTCACCCGCACATATATTCAACCCAATCGTACTTCACAGCATGCATTCTTTGCACATGTACAATCTGTATGGCTGTTTCATTGAAGCAACAAGCCCATTAATCAAACGTACTACTGCATTTCCACACTTGAGAATCAAATCCACAGCCATATGGTAACAAGCTGATGTCCCTCGCTGTTTTTGCTATCGCATCAACGTGTCATGCATCTAAGCTCCAAAACTCGCACCAATCTGTCAACATCAATCAAACACTAACCCGACTAATCTCAGGCTTACATTGGGGTTTCTCTGTCCTGGTCCTGACACAGCCAAGCATGCCACAAGCCCCCCACCCCCTTCCCAGAAAAAGCAACATCCCTTTAAAAAGAATAGAAAGAATCAACATTTTGTTCCCATCTGTCTCCATAGGGACATTTGAAAAAATTGAGGACATCATGACATAGCTGACTTAAGGAGGCCATACTATAAAAATCAAAATTTCAAAAAAGAGGCAAACAGAAAAAAGTAAAGCATAGTAGGTGATTAAATTGCAGGGACTTCTTCAGCTGAAAGAAGAAAACTTACCTCTGATGTCTTTTTGGCCCAAGCTGCTGCTATAGTGCGGCTTAACCCTTTCAGCGCCGCGGGCAACTATAGTTGCCAAATGGTGTAAGATATCAAAACCAGATGCTGTTGAAAACCTATCATGTGACAACTTGTTTAAAAGAGCTCCTATCATGTGGCAACTTGTTTAAAAGAGCTCCCCTGCGGAACAGCGTTCAACAGCTCAGGATAATTACATTTTTAATTCCTTGAAAATGTATTCAGCGCTCAAAGGGTTAAAGGACCGATTCTGACTCAGAGCCAATGGCAGTTCAAAAACAGCAAAATGGAAACCAATTCACAGACTCTGGTCTAAGTTTTTCATTTTTATAATGGGTGTTTCTAAATTCTTCAACAGCTCCTGCTCAGCACTTGAACTACAAAGCTGCAGCTTGTTATCAAGAAGCCACCTGGGGGTTCCAGCACCAATCCAGCCTCTGTGAGGCTACAATGTGTGAGAAACAGTAATGTGCTACCGCATGTGGGTGTCAGTATGTGGGTGTCAGCTCGCCTCTGACAGGGCTTCCCAAAATATAGATCCAGACAATCATGTGTCCGGAGCTCCGGAGAGGCGTGTCTCCCCATCACAATCCATGCATGTGTAAGACTGTGTGCGCGTGCATGTGTCTGTGTGAGTGTGTATCCCGTGTCTGTGTCTCCGGGGTGGGGGACGTGTATGAGCTAATATGTGCACTTGCACAATATGCTTGGTTCAAAGCCTCCATCACCACTATACACATGCCTGTGCAATAAAGAGAGTTCATTGTTTGCCAGAGGCATGTTTACTGATTACACCTTCTATTTTGTGGTGCACCAGCACATGGTAGAACTTAATTCAATCATGCTGTTTATTCACTGAGTTTCAATTGAATAACATGATCCTCGGTTAATAAAAGCGAAAAAGACACGAGCGCACTGAAGCTACAGTGGTGCTCACTGATTATACCTTTTATTTTGTGGTGCACCAGCACATGCTAGAACTTAATTCAATTATGCTATTAATTCACTGATGTTCAACTGAATAACAAGAGCCTCGGTTAATAAAATCAAAAGAGGCACTAGCACACTGAAGCTACCGGTACTCTACCTTGCCAGGCACTGCACAACTAAATAAAATAATCAGGTTTTATCACTTTACCGAGTGAAAGTAAAGTCATAATCTTTGACTGCTTGCTGTATTAGTTTTCTGTTTGCTCTTTGATGTCAAAGAAGAGTCCGGGACTTTTCTACTACTAGCCATAGCATATTGCATTAAATACAGATGACGATGCACAAGATAAGCCTTGTTTGTTCAACAGAGGCATCAAAACAGCATAACAAAATTACTCCATGCTCCATTCTCAAAAATGAATCCCCTCAACGAGTTTTTATGAAAACACTACTGTTTAATATCGCAACAATTAATTTAAATGCATTGGATGGTATTTGTGCTGACACTGAAGACATTATTGAATTTTTCTGGATTTAACATGTTGCATGCGTGTTCAAAAATGAATTTACGTCCCTTTGTTGACATTAATCCCAGGATGTTTGTGCCATTAAAGAGTGGGCCACAAGTCCAGCACAGAGCTTCAAGAAGTCTTTCTTCTTATAATGGTAGAGTGATATTCAAAGGCACTAGTACTGATGTATTGTGTGACATAAACATAAACCACACCATAATACAATATACCCAACATCAAGGATTCAGATAACAGAGGCAGGGCCCAACACCTGTGTTCTTTCACAAATTTGTAAACCCATTCAGTCTCATTCAGTCTCTTGAAACATTAAAGACTGCCCTTTTCTTCCCCATCAGCACCCGGTACAAAGAAAAAGCAAGTTCATTGATGCAACAAAATAAACCAGGAAAATATCACAACAAGGACACCAGCAGGTCCGTCATAAGAAAAAACTAAAAAAAAAAAAAAACCACCCCTGAGTGGCACACTCATATAACATTTACACGAACCACATTTAGAGAATTTTTTTCTTTTTTGGTAACTGGATGGGTCAATTACTCGCATGACTATGCATCAATAAGAATGTGTTTGAAAATTATCACTACTGCTTTATCATTTTTTCATTATTACCTTGCTCAGGACAGAGGGCAAGGTATTGTTTTTGGTAGGGTTTCTTTCTTTCTTTGCAATGTTACGGCCAAACGGGTGAACCAGTCATCATGAAACTTTTCAGATAGGTGGGCATTAGTCCAGAATAGACCCCTGTAAATTTTGGAGGTCATTGAGTCAAGGTCAAGGTCACCGAAAAGGTCAAAAACGTTTTTTCTGCAATAACTTTGGAAAAAACCAACATATCAACTTCAAACTAAATCCAGAATGTGAATCTTTCAATTCTGCTTCCACTCATTTGCTACATGATAAGGTATCTCTCATAGTTTTTTTTTTTAGCACTTGGGGGTTAAATGTCAGGGGGTCAAGGTCATTGCTTAAATTTGCTTATTTTCCATTATAACTAAAAAACGGTTAGAGATAGAGAGGTGTCTCTTATTATCAACATATATGAAGTCACATATGTGCTTTCATTTGCTACTATAACCTTTGATCTTGAGTGACCTTGAAAGTTCAAACTGCCAGCAACAAATTTTCTGAGGATTATAACTCAAAAACAGTTGCAATTAGAGAGATATTTACTATACTTGACATATAGGAAGCCACATATGGGCTTTCATTTGGTTCCATGACCTTTGAACTTGACAGACCTTAAAACGTCAAACTCATGGCTGCGGATTTTCAGGGGGCTATCGAATCAGAAGCTGAATCGCTATAATGAGAGCTACTGGGAGAAGTTTGTTTTGCCTGGCAACACTTGTTGAAAGTTATACTGATTCACAGTAAAATTTTACCTCCAATTATTTTCTAAATGTACACTGACACCCATCTCTGTTAGTCCCATAAACATCGTTATAGGTAAACTGGTTTCCAACAAGACGTGGGATATAGCTAGTCTTCAGCAGAATCTCAGTAAGTAGTAAAACAAAATTCTGAAGGAACTGAAAGAAAATTTCACACACTTAAGGACCCACACAACTGTCCAGACCACAATTAATTAATTTGACAAGCCAACTTCCATAAATACGCCATGGTTCGGAAATTTTCGATAGGAAAGGCAATTCAAATTTCAGGAAAACCCCATTAAAATGCACACACCTACCATTTTCAAAGAACATAAGAAATATGACTAAGATGGGGAATATATGGCCCCCAGTTCGCAGGGATGTCATTTCATTCAACTTTCAAAAACAGTTCTTTTCGCATCCTCATCAAAGTCACCCAGGCAGGGCAGTATGATAAGGTGCAATGATAATCACACACAACAGTGTATACAATTCCTATCTAAAGTCACAAAATTCAGTTCAGTTATTTACCGATGCTTATATCCAAAATGATGCACAGTTGATCAGACAAAAAGGGCAAATACCCTCAGGGCCAAAATAGGGATGAGGGCCTCGCCCAAAGTGCCCAACAACTGCAATGCGCCTATTCTGGGGCTTGACCCTCCCACTTTCCAAATTTCAATTTACTATGGCATCCCAATGGAGGACCAACAGGAGTTGAAGCTGGTCTTCCCTCAGCTCCTGAACATACAGAAGTTGCAAGGGAGTTATTCACTGCACTTCAAAATATCTCACCTTACATTTATAAAAGAAGCGTGTAGTCTATAAAAGTCACATTACGCAAACAAAGCACAAGTGCCCTAATTCACAACAAAGTGCCAAGACCATATCTCAGCTAATCCCCCACAGAAATGCATGTACTGCATGGTGATGAGATTGGCTGTGCTAAAAACAAAAGCATGACACCAGCACAGATAGGCAGGTACCAGAGTCAGGGAAAGCTCAGACGGCTGCCGATGGAATTAGGCAGGGCTCCGATGTCGCCGAAGTCCCGCCCATTATAGCTCAGCATAATGCCACTTTGCCTAGCCTGAATCAATGGAGTATTAGCACATCTGAAAGGCTCCTGCAGCCCGGCACGCGCAGCTATTTTCGGGGGAGTCCCTTGGATGCAGGTCTAAATCGAGGTGCGGAAAACCCGCCATCGGTTATAGCATAATGGGCATGTTAAATCGTCACATGCTGCGCAGCACTGGATAGCTTGTCCAGAGAGTTACTGCCAACAGGCTCCGTTCATCAGCCGCAGGCACTTGGACAAATGCACTTCAATGCAGGGTGAACTCCAGGAACTAACCTTAGGGACCAACTCCTCTTCCCTTGGTCCAATCACCGGACCCATGCATCCAAATCCACACACGGAGCATTAATTCCTGTCAAAATTCCTTTTTCCCAGTACGTAATTGAGTGTGAGCTGCAGTGCATTAACCGTACATCCATTCTTCACTCAGACGGCTGGAATGGCTGCTTCTTCCACGCCACTTAGGGCATGACTCTTAATTCCTGGCCCCCCGCCAGCTGCAACAGATCTTCTCACATGATCACCATCTCAGCCACTAACCTTCCCCTTGCCCCATTAGCAGCTTGGCACTCTTGTTTGAATCAGAGTTGACAAGTCATCCATTAACTGAACATTTTAAAGGAGTCTCCCACCACAGGTATAATTTCATCCTGGCACTATAACAAAGACATGGCTAATCTGTTTTGTCTTATTTCTGATCGGGTGACCTATGTTTCTCACTGATTACATTCTATAGAAGCCACAAAACCTTGTTGTCCTCTGCACTGTATGTCTTAGTGCGAGTATCTTAGTGCTAGAACCAGCCAGATTTTTTTTCTCCTACCGTCATGGCCTGCTTCCATTGAAAATAAGCTACCAATATCTTTAAATCGCACACTCACCTGCCCCAAATCCAAAGTGACGTTGACCTCGTTGTATCTCATACCCCTGGAAAGAGGCGGGCTTTGCCACCAGCGTTCAGTTCCGTCTACGGCGTTACCGGCAGGGTGTGCAGTGTTTGGGTCGTTGGCGTTGCAGTATTCGCAGAACTGGCCCTGAGAGAGTACAGTTGCTTTGAACAAAAAGTAGGACAGACGCCGTTGGATAATCATTTTTGAATGAAAATAGGAAGATAGGGTCAGCGACTAGTTTAAGAAGATCTTAACTTTCTGGAAAAACCGACATCATCCAATAATAATACACTTGATCAGTCAATACAAAATGAAGTGTAAGGTGTTATCAAAGCGTGCGACGGCCTTTAATAACATCGCAACATTTACACCATTGCGTGGGACGATAGAACAGTGTATAAGCATTCTACAACATTTAGCCTATATTTAGCAAACTTTGAACATAAAAATCCACTTCCTTCGATTCGGCTCGAAATGGAAACTTTTAGCGTCAGAATAAATTATAAATGTAAAAACTCTTAAACACAAAAATTACAGCCATGCCAAAACAGTCCCACGTGCCTGTATATCCTCAAAAATGTGCACCAACGTGACTTACAAAAATGACACCCGAGGCAAGAGAAAATGGTGCGGACAATCCGCTTTTGTTACTAAGCTGTAGAGGATACTTTTGGGCAGGTGAATGACTCAGTAAAAGGTAACTCCGCTGTCTGCATTTTTTACACTGGCAATAAGTGACTCGTATTGGCGCAAAAGTGCCAAGAGATGGTAGGCTATAAGAAAAAGTCTACAGGTGACAGGTTGCTAGATAAGATCAAAAAATGTGACGATCGAGTAAGGCTCACTTGATTGCCAACAGCGTTACTGTTGAACATGTATCCTGCCCTTGCCAAGAGTTACCATCGTTTTACAGCGTAGCAAGAAGTTAATTCCACGGTTCAATTTTTTAAATACAAAGATTTATTCGCACTTTGCCCATACTAGTTCGGAAACCTCCCTGAAAAAAATACAAGTCTGCTCGTTTCTGACAATCTTTTTGTCCACATCCATGTATGATCAGCTCGGTCGACGACACGCAGATTGGTCTTCACGCACACACGCCACTGGCCAGTCAGCCGCCGCGGAAACTACCCAGGATGAACCGAAGGAAAGGATATGTAACGACAAACAAGAGAAGGGCAAAGTACAACCTCGTTCAAAGCCATAGGCGACCAGAAAAAAATGCGCCCAGGTGCGTTCATGTTTCCGAATCCTGGTTACCTTTATAGTCTGACTGGGAAGCTCTGTGGTGGGGCCCCCAACAAGCTTACAGTACAGGTCCGATCGAGGTATCCCACTGTCATCTTCTCCACAAGTTGCTGTTGCGGAAATCTGAGCGCCTTCAGCCAAGTTGAAATACGGTGGGCTAAGACTGAAGCCCGTAATTTCGTTAACGGGCACCTGTGCACTAACAACTTCAAGAAGAACGACTGCCGCTGTCAGCAGAAGGGCAAGGGCTTCCTTTTTGCCCCTCGCCATGTTCGACATCAAGAATCCTTATTAATGCTGAACACAATCGGCGGTACATACTAGTACTCCATAGGAGCAGTGCACCACTCACTCCGCAAAAGGCAAATTCTCACCAGCACCTAATACTCAAGTCCGTTGATGCTGGGATTTCAACACGCCGTCAGTTATCGCTTCCGATCTCTGTTTCGATCGCATGTTTTTTCAGCCTCTAAGTAAATTAGCTCCCGTACGTCTTCCACCTTTCTGCTTTCACAACTGGGAGGATCCGGTATCAAAGACAATCCGCGAATGAAAGCAGAGGCTGGACTGAAAATTGCTCCCACGACCATGCATGCAATACTCAGCGGACGGTCAAAACCTTGAAAGGATGCGAGGCTCGGTGCTCACCAAAGAAATGATTTATATAGCCTACGCGAATACTGAATTGTTAGAAAAGCTTCATATGGCAGGCAGATAACATAAATGATGAGTATATGATGATGTATATCGATTGACTCCTTTTTGCTTGAATCTCAGCTGGATTATTATTATTATTATTATTATTAGTAGTAGTAGTAGTAGTAGTAGTAGTAGTATTGTTGTTGTTGGTAAATACAAAACCGCGTATTTTAAACTAATTTTATAAGCTCATATTTTCAGATCCCAAGTGAGTTTGAGCTGTCGTGCTGTCAGTCTGAGCAGCAATTTCAACTGGTTGCGATTGCGCCCTCAATTGAAATCCTTTTAAAGCAAAAGTTGTGTGCAATTGCAATTCCAAATAGTAATATTATTATTATTATTATTATTATTATACACACACACGCACGCACACAGAGGCCACTCGGCTATTATAATATAGATAATAGTACACTGTAAATGCTTTGGAAGAAGGACGCTTCATTTCTGTTTACATTGTCAGCATTTTACATGAGTCCTATTTTTACTGAAGCTCAAGGGTATGACGGCGTTGCTCCTTAAACCTTCTGTGACTATTTTATTCCAAGCCCAGCTACACGTGCACCATGATACCACTCCACATTTGCAACTACACACGCACAGGCACACGCACACACACACACACACACACACACACACACACACACACACACACACACACACACACACGCGCGCGCGCACCACGCTTACACTTAACTGCGAAGCACACAAATGACGGCCGCATTCAATAAGGAAAGGGCCTTTAAATCATTCCACTTCAATATTTTAAAAGTATAAGTGGTGTCCCTGGGTGGACATTGCCATGATCTGAGGGTCATTATCATCGAATAGAATCAGAGAACATGGTAAAATTGTAACAGAGGTATAGGCAGAACTTCATATGGCAACAAAAGACACAGTTAGTGAAAGGAGTTTAATAAATAATGACATACGACCTTGTGCTGGCACATGGAAAAAAAGACTTGGAATGTGCCTGTTCAAAGCTAAAACAAACCCTTAAACATGTTCCCTGTCTTGCCACACCTTGAAATTGTTTGTTAAATCAAACACTCTTCCAGAGTGGTCTGACTGCTGGAGGCAGTGCAAGACCTCTGCTTGACTCTTACTACTGCAGAGTTTCGTGCATTTATTATCACATTACATTACATGTTTCAGCTGAGGCTCTTACGCATAGCAACATATCACACAAAGTGCATTTAGTTGGGCCAAAAGTGCTGAAAACCATAGAAGGTGGTAGCATTGCTAGTGCATTGCTAGGTGGCCACTATACTTGTATTGCGTAGCAAGCCGATCAGAACAAATGAAGTCATAATCATTACATAGAGAGGTCTATCAGGTGTGTAGGGTTTGACAGTTGTTCTGAAGGTAGACCTGGGTGGACCCCTTAGAGTCGTATGCTATCACCCTTGTTTAAAATATGAAGCGAGCCATAACAGGAAGCCAAACCCGATTGTCACATGGGAGTGTCTGGATAGGTTAAACATCAGAGGAGCTTCTGCACGAGTCGCAGAGGTCTAATGGTGGATGATGGAAGACCAGCCAAAAGAGAATTGCAGTAGTACTGGCAGGACAGTATCAACATTTGAACCAGAAGCTGAGTTGAGAGGATGATGAGAAAGGGATGGATTCTCCGGATGTTTTTCAAGAAGAATCTGCACACTCAACTCACATCTGCGATGTTCTAGCAAAGGGACACTTTAATAGACTAAGTATTATTACAAGTGCTGTCCAATGATATGCTACCAATTAACCTTAACATCTGTAATGCAGCAATAAACATTTCACTGCCCTTAATGTCTGAATATTATTCATAAAGACAACTTCTTCACAGTATCACTGCATACCTGACTAACAAATTCAGCTCAGTGCTCATGTGAATCACTTATTATGGAAGTTAATTATAGACAAATTAATCCTTCAATTTGGCCTCCCAACTTTATGAATTGTCATTAATACTGTAAATAAGCCAACTCAATTCAAGCCCCCCTGCCCCACCCCCCAACTCCAGAATCATGGCCATCAGCAGTTACTTCTCAGCAAAGCTGCAAAATGATCCCAACTGCCTTCGTACAACGTTGTATCAGGAAAGTGCGCCCTCTGCTGGTTCACTGACTAACTGTAACACAGCAGAATTTTACATAATAACCTTCCACGCGAATGAACATGAACCAGAAATAGTTTGGTAGGCAGCCATGTCAATCAGTGCTGAATTGTCTATTCCGTGAGGGAAAGGAGGCGATTAGCTCCTTCTTTACATCCTCCCGGCAAAGAAACTCAGGACCAATTTTGGATGAAAGGAAAGAATGAATATGGGCCATAATCTCGTCCAGCTGTGGTTAGTGGATATGGCATTGGTGTCCCAATGTTTTATGACAAGTTGCAAAGGCCATCTTTGCTATCAATTACATGACATTTTGAAGGAAAGGACATGCATTTTTTTCTCAAACAATTCCCAAAAAAATCTCTCAGCAACTTTCCCTTGACAAAAAAAAATCTGTTTCTGTCCCATGAATTATAGTGTTCACTGCATATTCTAATTATGAACGCAAATAAAGTCTGGAGAGGAGAGCAGATACTTGAACAAAACCCTAAGGGATGTTTACCATGCTGCGCTTGTGTTTTAGTTGTTAATTTCTTATAATTGTTATAATTTATGAATTTGAATTTAAATTTTTGGAGGCTTCCAATGTCATGGCGGCAACGTAGCAAACTTTGGCGTCCACCCTCCACAAACTTCGAGAAATTAACGTCTGTGTGGTCAGTTTCCAACTTTTCGTGTATGAACTTTTAACTTTACAAACTATAGCCCAAACTAAATGAGAAAAACAAGACAAACTATTGCTGCCAAGCAAAGTATGATGGCTGAACTTCAGAAAGAGCTCGGTGAGGGAAATGCGGCCCTAGCAAAAGTAATGGAGCTGACAATGGCAACATATTTCAACGAGGCTGATGAGAAATCAGAAGCCCATTTCAACAGACTTGGAAACGAATTGACAGCGTGCACGCTACTTTGTCCCAGCACACTGAAGAGATAAGAACCGTTCGCACCGAATTTGTAAATTTTCAGAAGCGTATCGCAAATGTGGAAAATTCAACAGCTTTATGTTTGAAGAACTTACAAAAACATGAAGCCAAACTCACTGAAATGGAGGACAGGGCACGCAGGGATAACCTGCTTATATTCAACCTTAAAGAGGGAGCTGAAGGCACGAATGCTCGCGCTTACTTGATGGAGAAGATTGCTGAATGGTTCCCTGTCCTCGGACCCTCTCCGCCAGAGCTGATGAGGTCTTGGGCATTTATCCAAGCCAGGTCCCGGTAAGGTACGTCCGCGCCCGCTGATCATCAAGTGCCTTCGCTACACCGATAGCGACCGCTTACTCAACGAAGCGAGGGAAAACCCTCCGGAGGTAGATGGCATTAGACGTTCAACGGATAGCAGTCATTCCTGTTTAGCTTTGTTATTCAAGGTTTAATGACTTTAGGATAATTGGTATGGCTAGTGTGCTTCTTTATGCATGGCTCAATGACCCACAGTTTAAAGGCAACCCTTTTATTTCGATGGAGGGTGGAGGGGCTGTGACTATTCCTCCATGATGCCTGGTATATTTTTTGGGGGGGTGGGCTGTCTTCTTCCTTCTTGTTGGAGAGGACTTTTGACGGTCAAGGCAGAGTGCCGTTTTTTTTTTTTTCCCCCGTGTTGTCTTTTGTGCGTGTGTGGAGGTGTGTGCGTTTTTCGTGGGTGAGGTTGCGAGTGGGAGTGGGGTGCTGGCCCGGGAACCGATCCTACCAAACGGTTATCTGTTGTGTCCTTTTATATCCGTATGCCAAACTCCAATGTAAACAACTATGAATAATAATAATAATATTTTGTCATGGAACTCACGGGGCCTCAATTCCCCTCAGAAGCGTACAAGTACTCTGAAGCTCCTTTATTGGAAGAATATCCACTTTGCTTTTATACAGGAGTCACATTTTCTTGAAGAAGATGTACATAGATTTAAGAATAAGCATTATCATGTGATTGCCTCCTCCTGTTACACTAAGAAGAGCAAAGGCGTTTTTACAGCTGCGAAACGTAACCTAAATTATACTAATTTGGGCACAGGGGGATCTGATGACGGTCGAATCACTTTCTGTAAAATAGCTTATAACGGTATTAAAATTGCTCTGATTTGTGTTTATGCTCCAAATTGCTTCGACCAGCATTTCTATGATTCACTGGCTTCTACATTAACAGATCTTCCAGAGTACCAGCTTTTAACGGGGTGACTTCAATGCTGTATGGCTTCACGATATTGATAGAACAGGGGTAACGGAAAGCAGGGACCAACGACTGGCATCTATTGCATTACAGAAATGGTCTAACGATTATGAGGTGATTGATATTTGGCGTATGATGAATCCTTCTTCGAAAGAATTTTCCTTTTTTTCTGCTAGACATAAGACTTTCTCAAGAATTGACTATATTTTTGCATCCAAAACGCTTTTCAGTGATATCCGCAGTACTGAAAGGACTCCAATCTCATTATCTGATCATAGGGCTGTTTTATGTAATTTTTCTTTAAGATCTGGTCAATTTAGGGCTGTCCGTTGGCCTTTTAATACGTCTTTGCTTCAGAATGACACTTTTAGACGAGAGCTTGAGGCTGAATTGAATGAATTCATTAAAATAAATAGTCCATCAGTCGATGATCCACGTGCGCTATGGGATGCGGTTAAAGGTTGTATCAGAAATAAAACCATATCTTTTGCATCCAATCTCAATAAAGCTAAAAACATCGTATAGACTGCCTGGAATCTGAAATTGCAGTGCTAGAGCAAGACATGTTAAATAATATCTGTCCTGAAAACATCTGCAAGCGACAGAAATTATTCGATGAACTTAATAGCCTGTTAAGAAGGGAAGCAGAATTTACTATTCATCGCTCGACCCAGCCGTTTGCTTGCCTTTAAACTAAGGGAAAATGATCGCCTAGCAAATATATCCGCTATAAGGACTAAAGAGGGGGACATAACATCTGACCCGATAAATATTAACAGCACTTTTCAACTATTTTATCAAAATCTGTATAAGTCAGAGGTGCTTCATGATGACAAAATCTGCTCTGAATTCCTTAAATCATTACATCTACCTAAGTTGCCCCCGGAAGCTATCTGTCCGTTAGAGGCACCCATCGATTTGGAAGAATTAAGGGTGGCCATGAAAGCAATGAACAGAGGCAGATCTCCGGGCCTGGACGGACTACCACCAGAATTATTTGATGCCTTCTGGCCTCAGCTCGGTCCTCTTTTGCTGAATATGTTTAATTTTTCTATCAATAGAGGTTCCTTCTCTACCAGCTCAAATATTGCAATATTCTCTCTTTTACTTAAGAAGGACAAGTCACTTGATGATTGCTCCTCTTACAGGCCTTTAAGTCTTCTGAATTGCGAAGTTAAGCTTTACGCTAAGGTTTTAGCTACTCGCTTAGAGCGTTACATGCCCCATTGGTCCACATTGGTCCACCATGACCAAACTGGGTTTATTAAAACCAGACTAGCGTCTGATAATGTCCGCCATTTGCTTCATATCATAGATTCAGTCTCAGGTTCAGAAGATCAAAGTGCCATTCTCTCATTAGATGCCGAAAAGGCCTTTGACCGACTGGAATGGTGTTATTTGTGGTCTGTCCTCCAACATATGGGTTTCAGTGATAGCTTTATTTCAATGATTAAGTTACTGTATGCTAACCCTTCTGCAGTCATTATAACAGGCAGCACTTGCTCATCTTGGTTTCCAGTTTCCAGATCCTCTCGTCAGGGTTGCCCTCTATCTCCACTTTTATTTTCTCTGTCTTTGGAACCTGTTGCCCAGGCAATACGACAGTCTGAGGCTATTGAACCAATTATTATTCACAATACACCACATTACATTTCTCTGTACACGGATGATATTTTGATCTTTACAAAAAGTCCTTCTAAATCCCTCCCGCATCTTCTAAAAATTTTTGAGGTCTTTAGTAGTATTTCAGGTTATAAAATAAACTGGACAAAATCAGCTTTAATGTTATTGGGTGGATTGGGTGATCAGACACCTTTCCTTAATATTCCAGTTGTCGATGATTTTAAATACTTAGGAGTGTCCATCCATCCCTCCCTTAACTTACTAACTGCTTATAATTACAATAAAGTTCTAAAATATGTTGATGGCGACTTGAAAAGATGGGGTATGTTCCCTACTTCTTTTCAGTCCAGACTCTCAGTCATCGAGATGAATATATTGCCGCGCTTTAATTTAATCAGTTCTCTGATCCCTTGAGCTCCACCGAGTGGTTACTGGAAGAAGCTGTATTCTATTATCAGTACTTTTTTATGGAACAAAAAAAAAACCCAGAATCAAAGCTTCTACTCTGCAAAGACACAGATCATCAGGAGGTGTTAGTCTACCTAATTTTGAATAGTATTCATGGTGCTTTGTTTTGCGTCCACTAATCACTTGGTTGAACTCCGAGACTTTGGTGTCATGGCGCCCCATCGAAGAACATTTAACCTATCCACATAGCCTATCTAATCTGATATATTCCAATATACCCCATAGGACAGCAAAATGAGATTTCGGGCCAATAATTTCATAACTTTTTACTGTATGGCATAAAGTCCACCGATTTGCCAAAATCTGCAATAAATTCTTTGCTCAATCTCCTATTTTTTATAATTACTCTCTCTTAATTGAGAAGAAACCAGTTTTGTTTCCACAATGGAGCAATAGAGGTGTCTGTGTTTTCAAGGACATCATAGGGAAACAGGGTCTCCATGAATTCCATGATTTAGAGAGGTCTTATAACTTATCGGGCACTTTTTGTTTTTATCTACAGTTATGTGCAGCAATGTGTGCTCAAGGTGTTCCTTGGGGCACTGAGTTGGGAAATCACCCTCTTCATGTTATTTTTGATACTAAGGGTAAGAATAATGATGTTGTCTCTGACCTATATAAATTTATAACTAAAGCCTCATACAAACCTCTATCACTTAACGGACTCTGGAAGACTGATATGAATACCTCCTCGGATCTAGATTGGCACACTATTTGGTCAAATATATCCCTGTCATCCAGAAATCCTGACCATCAAATGATACATTATAAATGTATTCACAGGTCTTATTTAACTCCTCAAAGATTACAGCAAATGAAACTCAGAGATAACCCGTATTGTGATTTCTGTCCAGACAATACCATTGCTACTTTTTATCATACGGTTTGACAGTGTCCAGAGGTCAATAGATTTTGGGGTAATGTCTCGTCCATCATGTGTAATGTCACCAAGGAAGCCATCCCTCACTCACCGTGTTTGCTTCTACTTAATGACACCTCATCTTTACAGCTAACTATAAATAATAAGCGTCTCCTATTAGTTGGTCTCACAGCTGCTAAAAGAATGATAGCCTGTCGTTGGAAACCACCACATGCACTGTTGGTGAGGGAATGGCTTTTTTCTTATCGGGATATTGCGCAGCTGGAGCTTTCTACAGCACGTTTACATTATGCCAAAACATCTAATATTGACTGCTGGTCAAAGTTATTAGAAGAAATAAATGATATGTTGTAAATACTTATGGTCAAACTGTCTTTCTCAGCTATGTTTGTACGTGTTTGGTCTATGTTTTAATATACTCTGTCCAGTTCCATGACTGGAATGTGATGTAGACCACAAATTGCACGTGCATGGTATATTATAATACATCATTTGGTTATTTCGTATGTATACATATATTTTATGTATATTCTATTGCTACTTCTGTGGATATCATTATATGACGGAGGAAGTTGGCACTTATTCGTTATGTATACATATACTTTATGTATATTTTATGCGACTTCTGTGGATATCATATGATGGAGGAAATTAGCATTTATTTGATACTTCTTTGTCTGAAAGATGCTTAGTTTATATATGCAAGGGACATGAGATTCCTGGGTGGCAAGGGGAGAGGGGAAAGGGTTGAGTGGTGTGCGTGTGTGTGTGTGTGTGGTTTTTTTTTTTTTTCATTGTTCAACACCTTGATTTCATCATGTTAAGGTTTAGAGGGTGGGGACAGATTGGGTGGGTTGGAGGGAACAAGAAAATGTGGGGAGGAGAGGCGGAGCAGGCATCAGAACAAGTGATATTTCACTGTGCCCTTGTTACTTTCATGGATTTAAGGATGCTTTAATTATTCTGTTTTTCCTTTGTTTCCTTCAGGCGGTAAGATGCTTCCCCTCCACTGTGTAAATAATGATTAAATAAATAAAAAATTTATCACAAAAAAAAAAAATTTAAAATTGGGACCAAATTGCTTCTTATTTGACTGCTGCAATGCCATGGGTTTGATTTGAAAATAAGCATACATTTTATGAGTGAATTTATCTTGAGCAAGCAGGTATGAATTTGCATGTCCAAGTTAACTTCAGTTGTGCCCTTTTCTAACCATTTCTTTAGCCTGTAAAGTTCAGTGGGGGGAGAAAGGCAGTATGACTGTCTTGATGAGACATACACACCTGCCCGGCCACTTCGTTCTGCAGCAGCAAGACGACTTCGCCCACCTACCCTGGGTCGGAAAGCTGTTCGTTCTACCAGATCACTCAGCTTCTCCCATCTTGCTCCCCAGTGGTGGAATGACCTTCCCTCCTTCCCATGAACTGCTCCATCCCTGCTGCTCTTCTGCCGTAACCTTAAGACTCACTTGTTTAGACAGTTTCTGACCTGATTGCCCCCCTCCCCTGCTTTATTTACTTAAAAAAAAACCTTTACTGTTTGTCTCCATTTGCTTTAATTCTTTTTCCTGTGTGCTACTGCCTTCTGTATAGTCTTTGCTTAACATTTTCATGACTTCAGGTGACTAATGCTGTCACCTGTCTGTTGGGCTACAGTGTCAGTGACCTTACTGTTTACACTTACTGTTAGTCGTTTTGGATAAAAGCGTCTGCTAAATAATAGTAATGTAATGTAAAGTTGAGGGGGGGTGGTGTAACGAACAGTAAGAAAAGGATAAGTGGAGTCGCTGAAAATGAGCACAAGTATTTGGATGATTTTTGATGAGAAGAACTGGAAGAAGAATTGAAAAGATAAATGGGTAGAAGGCAGTGGTCAAGTAAATAGCAGAAGGGTTATTTGAAACATTGACAGGGCTCTTCAGAACTGTTCAGTGGTTACTGTAGATTGTAGGTATGCAGTTGGCAATAAGGTGCACACACTCACACACAAAAATGCACAAACATGCACCATACCAGCTAGCACCATAAAATACTGTACTGTCCCCCAATATTGGCACCCATGGTAGATATTAGCTCACAAAGCTTAAAAAAAAAAAAGAGGTTGCTGTTGTACCGTATAATCTTCTTTTCAAAAATTCGCAATAATCCAACCCTGAATTTCAAGAAAATGACTGGAGAAAACAAAACTGTTATTGGGCTCTAATTTCTTGGCGCAGCGCAGGGTGGCGCAGCGTGGCGTAACCCAGGCACTGGTAATTTCGTCCGGTGCAGCCCGCGCAATGATAATTTTGTGCGGTGCAACATCGTGCGCAGCCACTTTGGCAATTTGGTAGACGGACGTGCGCCGAGATGGGTGTGGCGGCATAGTAGGGGCAGGTGTCACATATTCATCATGACACAGTGACAATTTTGTGGATAAAGGCTCCGGCGAAAGTGCGCAGAGAGCTTGCCAGCTCCAATCTGGTTTACTTTCTGTGCAGTGGTAATTTGGCTGAGCGGCGCACAATGCGCACACGTCACCGAAACCTCACAGGCAGGTTTCCAGAATGTCAGGCACATTTCAATGCAATAAATAATTACAGCAACCACTATTTAATGTAACTATCTGAATCAGCACATACATTATAGTATCTATATCGATTGTCCTGATGTCAGATCAAAGGGCAGTTGGCACGCGTAATGGAAACTCGACCTGACAGCCCCCAGATTGTCAGTGCATTCTCTGTGGCATGTTGCGTGCTACACAACATAGCTGTACACCATGGATGTCACTTTGACCTCATGCAGGAGACATTACAGGACTTGAGATAGAGGCCGAACTGCATGTGCCGTATCAGCAGGGAGAGAGAGAGAGCGAGAGAGAGAGAGAGAGAGATGCATGTGGACGCCTGAGTGCGTGTGTAGGCTATGTGGGTATGTGTCCTTCTGCTGCTTTCACACCGGACGCGAAAAAAATTTTTCGCACGACTGATTACATTCAAAGTCAATGCAAAAACGTGAATACACGCATGTATTCACGTCTTTGCATTGACTTTGAACGTAATCTGTCGTGCGAAAAATTCATTTCGCGTCCAGTGTGCAAGCGGCTTAATATTGTCACTTAGGTTTTATCATTTTTAGTGGGGGAAAGGAATACAGCCTGATTGCTATGATCTCGTACTGAGTTAAGATCACATATTGAAAATAAATGTGTAACGTATCTTGCATTCTTGTCCATGCATGTTAATCCCAAAATTTTAAGCAGCAACAGGGTGTAATAATAGGAACACGCTATCCATCGTTTCTCTTCCCAACGATGCAGGCAGAAGAAATAAATGAGCAACTGTCGTATTTCGTTCCAACTTCATAAGTTTGAATGATCTGACGTAGTTTCATTTTGAAATTCCATTCAAGTTCGCTATTGGTAATAATTCGCGAATGCCCTAGTTAGCCAGCCAACTCATATTCGTAAAGCTTAATATAGACGTAAGCGGTGCAGAAAACATGCCTGAAGCAGCAAAGTAAAATGAAACATTAACGCATCATGCAGATATAGGACAGAGGCTTCTTTATTCCACCACTTTAAAGGTGAGGAGAGGAGCTCATTTGATTGGTGAAGATTTGACTCGGCTGTGTGAAACCCACTCACGCCTTCTCTCCTCCCTCTTTGCCACTTGCGCCGGCAGGAGGGACAGAGGCGGGACAGAGGAGTACTTGCGCTGGGCTACGCTGGGTACGAAATTGCAAAATACACCTGGATACACCCCGTTGGCGCGGCGCTCCCCCCATTCGCCGCGCCTGTGCCTGGTTAACGAATTTAGAGCCCATTATCTTAAACAAAGCATTTTCCTCAGAAATGTGCCCCACAATCAAAGGCATCCCTACAAAAGAAAAAAATGAAATTGAAAAATGAAATTTAAGTATTGAATTGAATTGTTCCCATTCATATTTTTACTTTTTAAGTTCACCTCTTTGATTAGGAAAAATGACTGCCAGTTTGAATGGGCCATAAATATGAGGGGATACACAAGCCAGTTTCTCTCAGTCATCCACCACCATGGTTAAGATGGAAGAATACATCAAAGATGTGTCACAGAAAGTTTTTACTTCAGGAATGGGAGAGAGGCTTTAAGAAAATAGCTAATAAGTTTTAAAAAACACCCATGGTGGTTATTAGGGCAATAATTGAAATGTTTAAGGCATACTCCAGTGGTTCTCAAACTCGGTCGATTACTGTTCAGCCATCTGGTCATCCGCGACTAAGAAAGAACTTAGAAAACTAAAACTTGTTCAAAACAAAGCCACCAGACCGGCTCTCAGTTGTTCAATCCGCACAAATGTTTTACAAATGCATTGGAATCTGTCATGGCTTCCTGTGGAAGAAAGATTATAGTCAAGTGTTCTTATCTTCTTTAAGAATGTTATAAATGATTAGAGACCACAATATTTTTTTGATCAAGTAGTGCGCGTAGGAGGACATCATAGCCACTGACTAGACAAGCCAGTTCAGGATATCTCTTACCAGCGAGATCAAGGACAAATCTGCTGAAATCAACAGTTATATACATAGTCATTATGGGATGGAACTCTTTGCCATATTGTATTGCAATGATAAATACCAGAGCCACTTTTAAGAGAGCTATAAAGGAATATTTATTTTTGAACATATAGAAATATAGTAACATATAGATAAATAATTACATATTCACTTAGTAAGGAGTAATGATTACTGTAATTATAAATGATAAGGTATATACAAATAAGTACACAATTATAGATCAGCATAATATAATCAAGAAGTCATTCATCCTGCTGATAAACTGCTTTACTTTTCTTATGTTTCATTGCTGCTATCTCTGATATGTTCTGAATTGATGCTGTCTTTGTTTAAGGATGGAACTCTGATAAACATCAGGGCTTCAGAATGGATGTAATGCTGATGCTTGTTAATTGTTTCTTGCGAATGTGGAGTGTTAGTGCTCCAGTGTGTTCTGGGCGGAGGCGTGCTCCAGTGTGTTCCGGGCGGAGGCGTGCTCCAGTGTGTTCCGGGCGGATGCGTGCTCCAGTGTGGCAGGCCCAGTGTGTTCCAGAGTGCCTTTTCCTGGCACGCCAGGAGGCGTGCCTTGGGGGGAGGGTACTGTAATGGTTTTACCTTGCAGCACCTCTCTCTCCTGCTGTCTTCGCCTCCACTTCAACGGGCAACAGGTGTGGCTCGTTGAGGTGGAGGTGAAGGCAGCCTATATAAGCACTGCAACTGCCAGTAGGCAGTTGCAGCTGCATTCTGTTTTTATCCCTGCTGTGTGGTGCTGCTGCTCCCCTGTGGTTTTTGTTTTTTTTTAAAGTATATTGATTAAATCGTTGCTATGTTTATATCAGCCTGTGCGAGTGGGTCCCATTTTCTCCTTGTGTCCCAGTGCCCGCCGGATTGCAGGTTGCATCCGGCGGGACCAAACCTTGACAGAATGCAGCTGCCAGCTTGGGACCCAGCCAGGCTGGTTGTGAGGGGAGCAGCAGCAGTGTTTTTTTTTTTTTTTTGTAGTGTTCCAGGTCTGGCGGAGGAGTTCTCCAGTGTGTTCCCGGTCCAGCGGAGGTGTGGTCCAGTGTGTTCCGGGTCCGGCGGAGGTGTGTTTTGGGTCCGGCGGAGGTGTTCTCCAGTGTGTTCCGGGTCCGGCGGAGGTGTGTTTTGGGTCCGGCGGAGGTGTTCTCCAGTGTGTTCCGGGTCCGGCGGAGGTGTGTTTTGGGTCCGGCGGAGGTGTTCTCCAGTGTGTTCCGGGTCCAGCGGAGGTGTTCTCCAGTGTGTTCCGGGTCCGGCGGAGGTGTGCTTCAGTGTTCCAGGTCCGGTGGTGCCATGTGTTCGGGGTCTAGCTGGTGCCATGCGTTCAGGGTCCGGCGACGCCGTGGGTTGCGCCTTGAGTTCCGGGGTCCAGCGGCGCCGTGAGTTCCGGGGTCCGGCTGCGCCATGAGTTCTGAGGGGCCCTTTCCTGGCTTGCCAGGAGGCGTGCCTTGGGGGGAGGGTACTGTGATAATTCTGCCCTGCAGTCCCTCCTCCTCCTGCTATCTTCGCCTCCACTTCAGCGAGCCAATCCTGTTGCTCATTGAAGTGGAGGTGAAGTTTAGAGTATTTAAGAGCGGCAGTATAGCTGCATTCTGGTTTTTTAGCCTCGTATGTGTTGCTGCTGCTCCCCTGTCTCTTAGTTATTTTTAAAAAGTATATTTATTAAATGTCTTCTATTTTTCTTACCGGCCTGTGCGAGTGGGTCCCTTTTTCAGCCTTTGGGTACATGGTCCCAGTGCCCGCCGGATTGCTTGTTGCATCCGAAGGGACTAAACCTTGACATTCGGTACCTCTAGAAGCAGCTGATCAGCTGATCTGAGGCATCGAGCAGGAGTGTAAGTGTGAAGAAGCTCAGAGGTAAGGCAGGGCAAGACCATTCAAGGATTTAAAAACAAATAAAAGCATTTTAAAATGAGCTCTAAAATGCAAAGGCAGCCAGTGGAGGGAAGCCAGAATGGAGGTGATATGTTCCCTCTTATGAGTTCCAGTTAAAAAGCGAGCAGCAGCATTTTGAACCATCTGGAGACGTGAGACGGAAGACTGGCTGACTCCGAAATAAAGTGTGTTACAGTAATCCAGCCGTGACGTGATGAGGGCATGGATCACTGTTTCAAGGTGCTGTTGTGAGAGAATGTTTTTTATTTTGGCCACCTGCCTTAAGTGAAAAAAGCTGGACTTGACTATTGGACTAATTTGGTGATCAAGTTTAAAATCACTGTCCATCTTAAAGCCCAGATTTGTAGCAGTTGACTTAAAATACGGTGCCAAGGGGCCCAAGTCAACAGGGGTTGACACACAGGAGCCATTTGGACCAAACACCATCACTTCAGTTTTCTTTTCATTAAAGTTTAAAAAGTTTAGGGCCATCCAGGCTTTGATGTCATCGAGACATAACAGAAGTGACTTGAGGGAGGAGGTATCTTTCTTTTTTAGCAGTGCATAAATCTGACTGTCATCTGCATAACCGTGGAAAGAGATGCCATGTTTTCTCAAAATGGAGCCCAACGGAAGTAAATAACAGGAAAAAAGCAGGGGCCCCAGAATTGAGCCCTGTGGAACCCCATACAATAGAGGAGCGGAGGAGGATTCAGAGCCAGCAAGGCTTACACTCATCGTTCTGTCTGTCAGATAGGACTTAAACCACTCGAGCAGTACCACAAATACCCACAAGGTGCTGTAATCGGGATAGTAAATTTTTGTGGTCCACTGTGTCAAAGGCAGCGGTTAGGTCCAACAGAGATAGAATCATCAACCCGGAGGATATCATTAAAAACTCTGATATGTCAGGATGTTACACTCTGAGGGCTCTTTTTTCATGCCTTCAAAAATGGAAACGAATGTGACCGTAACAATATGTGCAATTTCATCCATCGCAAATGGTGTATTTATCACCTTTTCCCAGTTTGGCAGTTTGCCCTTTAAAATAAAAAAGTTTGCATCTCAAGGAGTTGCACAGAGCAAAAGGAGGTGTGTCAATGCATAAAACTGGCCCTACAGTTTTCAAGTCATAGATCTTGTTTACATTTTGCCGCACCCAAACTACCTTTTGACGCAAACACTGCTACCCAACGGTAGTTTTATGGGGCTGAATTGCTGCCTGTGGAGCTGATCAAAAGTAAATGCATATTGTCTCCTTCCCACTTTTAGTTTTGTTATGTTCCTTCCAAAAATAATGCCTACAAAAAGGTGACGTGATCTACTCATTAAAATATGCTTAGGTAGCCCTTGAAAAGATATCGTCTTGAAGGCAGTATATGTTGCTCCACAATCTCAGTTCTTTTCAGAATTTTTGGTTCCCTCACAGAAGTGCTAGTTACCTTTGCCAAGGGCACTTACACAACCTCATACCATGACTGTATGGCTTTTAGAATTGTTGCAGGGAACAGTCCGGATTATTCTCTTCTTCTTTGGTCCAGAGCACACGGCATCCATTTTGTCCAAAAAAAACCTGAAATTTTGATTTGTCTGTCCATAATACACATTTTCACTATATGATGGCCTATCACAGATGCCTCATAAAAATTCATGATGCACATAAAATTTTTAACTGCAGTGGTACAAACAACTATGTGTTCTAGTGTTTGACAAAAGTTTGCCATAGTAATTCTGAGCCCATGTGGCTCTAATAAATAAATGACGGTTCTTGATGCAGCGCCATCTGAGTGATCATAAATCACGGGTACTCAGCTCAGGCTTGCGTCCTTGCCCTTTCTACACAGAAATTCCACCATATTCCTTCAATTTTTTTATAATTTTATGAACTGTAAAAGGGTGAAATATCCAAATCCCTTCCTATTTTTATTCATTAGGGAACATTATTTTTAAAACCTTTTGATTATTTTCTTGTGCATTTGTCGGCAAACTGGTCAGTCTCGGGTCTTCTTGTTCTAGAAGGAAAAAAGACCTTTCCTAAATGTAGCTTTAGTACCAGCTCATGATTACAATTGCCTGCTGACATCAGCAATTTCAAATTACATCATTCAGTTTTTACCTCATTAATTGTGCTGAATTGCCCCTGAATTCAAACAAAATGTAGAAATCACTGCTTTCTGTTATTATGTGCATTTTTCATACCATCCCAACTTTTCCTGATTCGGGGTTGTATGCAGTTAGGCCTTATGTTACTGCTTCTGTTAAGTCATCTGGTCAAAACCAGTAGAATTTTTTTTTTTTTTTTTCTTAGAATTTCAACACATACTGTGTTTTATATTGCCCCTGTTCAAACTTTTTTGGGAAGTGTTGCAGGCTTCAAATTCAGAAAATGTTTGTTTATCCTCAAAAACAATAAATGGAGAAAACATGAAACAAGTCTTCATTCTAATTCAGGTCTCTCATGTAACTTTCACAAGACACAAGACAATAGATCACGAGACAGTAAAACATGAGTAGACTACTGGAAACTAGTCATTCAATGGGTTAATACAGATAGGTTTGTAGACATTGAGATGTATGTCTCTTTGGCTGGATTTACACTGCAGGTCTTGTTGCCCAGATCGGATATGGATCAGATTTTGAGGCCCATATTTGATTTGTTCAACTGGGTGTTTACATCTTGTTTTGAGCGTGAATGATATGTTTCTTTTCGATTCCATTTGTTTACACCACTCACTACCTGGCCATTGTCTTGGGCGATCTACATTCGCACAGTTGAGAAGGCTACTGAAAATAAAAGCAATTGTGCGTGCAGCACTACAAAAGCATGCAGGCCTAGCTGTCATAGACATGATCAAAATATCAAGCAAGCTCGCAACATTTGACTGGGTGACCTACATCTGATTCTCCTGTTAATGCCTTTTACACCTATCACCTGCATCATCGCAAATGCGTAGGCAGACTCCGCCTTAGTCTAGGCCTATATTTGGCATAGGTATAGGCAACACACTTCTTCACTTTGTAAACAATGGATGACATTGAGCTTAGCTTGATGTTTATCATGCAATGCATGAAAAATCCCTGTCCAATCCAGAGGATTCTGAGGAAGAGAAGAAGAAGGGCTATAATCGCCTCGTATGCCTATGCCGCGACCATTGCTTCCTCCATTGTTCAGAGGAGTGCGTGAATGTGAGAGAGATCAAGGGATTGGTGGGAGCAGGTTGTACAAAAGTTTGAGGATGAACAGTGGGTGCAAAATTTTAGAATGAGTAATAAGACATTCCACATGTTATGTGAGAAACTGTCGCCATTTCTGACGCACCAAGAACACAATTTTTTTTTTTACAAAATATCCGATCTGCATGTTGACGTGCATTTACATGACAGGCACATTGGCACATATCCGATACACATCAGATTCATAGCTGAACAAAAACCACATTTGAATGAGGCCTGGATTCGATCTGACGGATCCGATCGAGGGCGAAATCAATGTGTTTTTTTTTTGTTTGTTTGTTTACACAGCCACGTGAGAGATCGGATATTGGCCGCATTTGAGAAAAAGATCTGATTTGTGCCACATTCGTGTCACATTTAACTGGCAGTGTAAATCCAGCCTTTTTGAACTGTGGCAAACCAAATCTGTTTTGCTGAGACCTACAGTGGAGCCAGACATTGGCACTGGAATGAGTTTTGAAGTGGGGGGTACTCAGCTAGTGAACTTTTACATGTCAACTTTCTTCATTGTACAAGTACAATATGGCAATAAATCCATTCCCTGCTCTCATCAAGTGTCCCGACACCAGACAGGTATCGCCTATTAATTTACGACTCACACAAAACAGGGTAACATTCCTCCACACACGTTCGCACGACAACCAGGCATGAGCAATCTCTCGCACCAAATTTGCTTATCAACACTCAGCCTATTTTCAACTGCTACACTAACATGGACACCAATGTTCCCAGTATTCCATAGATTCAAGTACTTAGAATAAAAAAAAAAAAAAAAAAAAAATAAATTAATTGATTAATTAATTAATTAATTATTTAATTACATTCGCACTTATGAGAAAGAAAAATTGATGTTACCACTCTCTGGATGATGCAATGCATACAACAGAACAGCTGTTGGAAAGAATCAACTGTCATGCCATTAGACCTACTCAAACGAGAGCCTAAACACCAAAAATAAGGACTCAGTCAACTCAAATGCTCTATTCTCAATTTTATCAAGCTAAATGTGTTGTTCCATTTCAAAGTTTTCAAATCCTTAGACTGGAACAAATGAAGGAGACTTTCCATATGTAAAGCACTAGGTGGCGTTGTTTTCAAAATGGAACCCTCTTTAAAAAAAGTTCAGGGAGTGGATGGAGAGTGTTTTAAATCCTATTCAAGCATGAGGGACCATATTCAAGTTGGCTTTGATGAAGGATGCGGAGAAATGATTTTTTTGCAGTGTCTTGCCATCATCAAAGATCAATCCTTATTTAAGCACATCTCTCCTTGTTGCACCGCAGTGCCTCACAAGTCAAGCGCTCTTTCGACGCTAAATGGTAATTAAGTCCTTCTCTAGTTTCCACCGCATGTTTCCAGTCACAAGATAAAGTAATCATGAATGCACTGTCTGTAGCGTAGGATACTCCAAATGTCCAAGTTAGATAGCAAAAAACAGCATCTGCATAAATGGAGTAATGTGGGCCACCCAAGAAAGTCTGTGCTTCCATGTCAGGAGCATTTGAAAGAATGTTTTTTTTTTTTTTGCCCAAAAATGTCTGGATTACTTGGTTGGGCTTCTCAATGCTAAGGTCATCTAGTGCAGCTGACTGCTATGTTCACTCCTAAATGCTATGACTCTGGGGAAAAGTGACATTGCCACTAGTTTGGGTGCTAGCCTCATCAGTCCAGTTAGTAGTTTTGCTGGCCTCAGCAGTAGGGTTAACGTTAATGTAATTCTCTGAATAACAATATCCCATTATCTTGCTATGACTCTCCTTTGTTTCTGTTTTATAGAAACACTTTATATCCATCACATTTCCTAAAGCTATACAACTAAGCTTAGTTGCCCAGCCATACATACATCACTACAGTGGTTAATGTTAATTTTGGTTGTAGCTAATGATTTGCCCGCAGACATGTCATTACAGCAATCAGCAAACGGATCAAATCTGTTAAAAATAAGTTTTTGAAAACAGACCCAAATAATTTCTATTTTTATTCCAGATTTGTGTGTATACAAACCATAATTTTTGATGACCGTTGCCTTTTCTTTATGTGTCCTTTTAATGAGCAAAGGATTGGTGTCAAATTGTCTTGTTGTCAATGGTTGATCATGTTTGGATTTACAGGTCCAATATGCTGAAGGCAGACAAACACATAGTTTTGGATATGTTTTGGGGACATTTTTGGATGCTTTTGGTGTCCATCCTCTTTATTGTTGGATGGATGTCAATTTGTACTTACAAATCATTCATGATCCATCACAGTGAACTCTATGAAACAAAATATTTGTTTCGCAGTAAACAGTGTATGATTACTTTTATCACATACAACAATACACAATTTGCAGATGCGTGGGAGGCCACGCTGGAGGAAGGGGATGCTCTCATTTGGCTTCATAGATCGTTAATAGATTTGAATTGTACCCTCTTAGATAGCCTGCGAGCAGGCCCTCGGCTGGTCTTTTAGCAGTGATTATTTCCAAATTTGGAGTTCCTGTGGCGCGCGGTCAAAAGTTCAGGGATTAGGGCGAGTGAGGAAAAGGAGGGCCCAGCAATGGTCCTTTGAAGATTTGAGTATCTCCCTTCAGATCAGAACGTAAAATACTGATTGGTGCATTTGATTCAACGTAGCGTCGCCTGAGAATATAGATTACAAGGATCCTCTCAAAAAAAAAGCTGTAGAAATGATATCTTCTAAGTACTCAAGAGTCCTAGCACTGAAGGCAGAGCAGGAGCTTGCAATTAAGAGTTTAATGAATTGCAGAGATGTTCTGGTCATGCTGCCTACTGGCTTTGGAAAAAGCCTCATACTCAAGCAGAATTGTGGGCAGAACTCAAACAATACAAAGATCATTGCAGGTGCTTGCCTCGCAAGCTCGGCAAAAATTGCTTTCAACAACTACTAGCGCCTATTTGCAGGCTACCTCGATATTAGTAGTGTTACCCCCCCGTGCTCCTGGAGTACCCCTGCCCACTGCACATTTTGATGGCCCCTTGATTTAAAACTCCTCTTTTCAAGGAGATTATGATTCAGAAATGTACTTTACCTTCTAACCAATTTTTGGCTCACGCTGGCTAAGCTAGATGGATAGCCTAGTCCATAAATACGGGTAAATATACGACTTTCACAAAGATTAGAGCCAAAGGGATCGGTAGCTGAATTAGAGATCACAAAAACAGGCTTTCATTAAAATGGCCCACCGTACAGAGCAATGCAGGCAAGATGTTTGGAGGTTGTGGGACAGGCTAGGGTTGATTCACGGCAGCCAGGTGAGTGAGAAACATGCAGAACATAGTTGAGCCCAGTGGGCCAAAGACACCATAAACATGGGATGAGGGGGTATTCATGCTCTCCCCAACCTGGGATTTCCTTCTCCAGAGACCATTGGACAGCGGGGGGCGTGACCGGCCTGGTGGGTCTGACAGGTTCACCAGGCCGGTCACGCCTACGGGGAAAAACAGCTGATAATGTGACATGTCACAGCGTTCAGATGACGCGTCTGAGGGAGACTGCAGACGACAGTGAAACATGTCAAGGTAAGAGTAACATCTCCAACTTCTGTCTGAAGAAAAAGAAACAGTATTTCATTAACAATGAGAAGACAGAATGAATTTGTTTGAGCCAGGATGTGTAAAGGACTTGCAGAGTGTGGTCAAAGACCCAAGTCAAGGTTCATGCTGGGAAGTCAGTCCCAAGGGGGGCAGAGGAGGTGAGGACTGGAATCTCAGGACTGAGTGGGGCTGATGAAAATATGTAGTGAGGCACACAGGAAACACTGGAGAGAGTAGGTGGGGACGAGGAATTTGGGGCCAGGAAACAAAGATCAAACGTGAGAGTGCAAGCTATGGATTTGAGGGCAAGCACAAGACAATCTGGCACTGAGAAACAGAGAGACCCAAACTTAAATGCATGGAGACATTGGGCTCTAAATTCGTTGACCAGGCGCAGGCGCGGCTAATGTGGGGAGCGCCGCGCCAACGGGGTGTATCCAGGCGCATTTTGTAATTTCGTGCCCGGGGCAGCCCGGTGCAAGTACTCCTCTGTCCCGCCTCCGTCCCTCCTGCCAGCGCAAGTGGCAAAGAGAGAGGAGAGAAGGCGTGAGTGGGTTTAACACAGCCAAGTCAAATCTTCACCAATCAAATGAGCTCCTCTCCTAACCTTTAAAAGCGCCGTGGGCGAGGCGCAGTGCAAATTTCATTCGACATGGATGAAGTACGACATAGCAGTAACACCAGACGGCCAAACTTCAGCCAGGAGGAAGCGGATGTTCTGGTCAGGGAGGTTCAAGCTCGCAGTGGCCGAATATATGGTCACGCGAACAGACCTCCATGGGCTGATGATGCAAAAGTGGCCACGGAATTCTAAACCCCCCTAGAATCGCGGCTGCTGCTTTTTTCACAGCAGTGCAAATGTGAGGCCATTTCATAATATTGTGCGATTATAAAGAGGGAATCAACAATATATTGTTTTTGAACGAATGAAATTAAAAATTGCCCATAAATACATGTGAATTTATTATGTACAATAATTAATTATGCTGACAAACATGTTATAGGAGAAAACAACAACTTGAGTCAACATTTGCCCAATTGCGTAGCCCTACTGCAACCAGAACGAATCCAACAAGGGGTGCACTTGACAGCTGTGTAAGCCTATAGACTACCTTTAGTAGGCTGATAATACACAACAATAAAAGTAATAATATTAATAATGTTTAAATAAATGTAGCCCAGATCAGGCTGCGTTTCTAAAGCCGCGTTCACACTGGATGCAAAACGAATTTTTCGCACGATAGATTACATTCAAAGTCAATGCAAAGACGCGAATACACGCGAAACGTGTGCATTTGCGTCTTTGCATTGACTTTGAATGTAATCTGTCGTGCGAAAAATTCGTTTCGCGTCCGGTGTGAAAGCAGCTGAAGGACACATACCCACGTAGCCTACACATGCACTCACGCGACCACATGCACACACATCTCTCTCTCCCTCTCTCTCTCTCTCTCTCTCTCTCTCTCTCATACGTTGCAGACAGGGGTATTTGCGGTCAAAGACGTGACATTCTGGAAACCTGCCTGTGAGGTTTCGGTGACATGTGCACACTGTGCGCCGGTCAGCCAAATTACCACTGCACAGAAAGTAAACCACGTTGGAGCTGGCGAGCTCTCTGCGCACTTTCGGCGTAGCCTTTTGCCACGAAATTGTCACTGTGTCATGATGAATATGTGACACCTCCCCCTACTACGCCGCCACACCCATCTCGGCGCACGTCCGTCTATTAAATTGCCAAAGTGGCTGGGCATGGTGTTGCACCGCACGAAATTACCACTGCACGGGCTGCACCGGACGAAATTACCAGTGCGTGGGCTGCGCCACACTGCACCACCGTGCGCTGCGCCAAGAAATTAGAGCCCAATGAGTATAAATGAAAAAGAGGTGTGGGAAAAGACATGAGGAATGTACAAGAGCACCGGGAAGATAAAAACGATCGTTCAATCAAACACTGAATTGAAGAAATGTGAAACATGCAAACAGCCCAAAAATTAAGTGTGACTAATAAACAGAGACATGGGATGTGATTACAGTATTTTAATGTATGAGAATATCATGTTTACAAACAAAAAAATTGTTTGGATCGGTGATGGCTGTTAGCCAGAAAAGGATGGAGGACACAAAGAATAACCATAAATTCTTCTCATAAATTCTTATATCTTCATTTTCTGCTGTTTCTTTTCATTTTAAATTTATCTTTTCTTTGACATTGGAGTCAATAAACCATTATTACTTGTTTCTAAAAGTGTTGCCGGCCAGTGCTTTGTGCCAAAACAATGGTTAATTGGAGATCGTTGAGCAGGATAATGCACTTGCCGCTGCTTAGTTTGCTTGGAATCAATTTTGATTATCAAATAATTAAGTCAAAATAGATTGATTCTAATTTTTAACTGCATTTGAGAACCAAGAAATCTAAATTAAACACAGCGTAATTGTTTTGATGGCAAACACAAGTTTCTATAAGAATATTGGAGTATCATATTGTAGACCTTCTGTGACACCAAATTAAGCATACTTATCTTATAAAGTAACTTCCCTAACACATAAACTTGTTATATAAAAGATCCTAAACAAAGAACTATGCAAAACATTTTTCAACCAAACTTTTTCATGAAAAATTGCATACTTGTGACTTGTGGACCTTTTCACCAGGTGTCGACGCATTTGATGAGCTAGGCCTACCTTGTATGTGACATTCGCGGGGAAACTTTTCCGGCATCCTGCTATATATTCAATGCCCCTTGTTAAGCATAACCATTAGTATTAATTTGTTTGGAATTCCCAGACCCTTAATGATCCAAAGCTTGCACTATATACTTTCTCTTCTGGCCACCTTCACATCATCCATCCTAATATGAATCAGTCATATATAGAGTGAGTTTGACATGCTTGGAGAACTCTAAAGGAAGAGGGTAATAAAGCAGCCTGTTCAGCTTCATACACGGTTTAGCTTTATACACAAACTAATCAATAGTTGAGTCGCTTGGCACAGATGTAAGGATAACTTCTATCACATCTCACATCGTTCCAATTCCTCGGGTCTGTAATTTAAAAAAAAAAAATGAAAAGGAATCAGTGCGGTTGTACGAAAATTCTCTTGTAATATGATGATAAGATGGAGACAATGCTTACTTTCATGGTCAGAGTGGGCACAGTGCTCATTGTTAGTATCGTTGTTGGGTTCCCCAGGATTCCACTTTTTAAAGTTTGCAGGACTACCATCAGTCCATTTCCATATTCCCTCCTAAACAGCCGAGGGACGTATCAAAGGCATGAGCACAAAATGCATTTCAATTAAGCGAGCATCCACATATACCATATAAATTAATTATTTGCATTGAAAGTATCTGCGCACAGCCATGAGTCATAAGCAGCTGACCAGTTCATCAAAGGCAGTTATCTCAAATGAAATTATGAAATCCCTCAGCAGAAGATCATTGCCCCTACCCTGTATTTATCTTAACTACCCACTATCTTAGTGTGGGGAATAGTTTTGTTCTCACAATGTTAAATGCAGCTATCTGTGCACAAAAGGACACACGCTACAGACACTTTTAAAGGTCCCAAGTCATGTCACCAGATGCACTGCCTGTTAGCTTTTACAAGCCATTTCAAAATCTGTCCTTTGTGACATCACTTGGGGAAATGATTCTGTGGAATAATGAAGGAACTGATAGAGTGGTTGGCTGATCAATACATCTTGCCTCTAGCATTCACTTTGGATGCGATGGAACAAAGGAACTGATTTTGAAATGGCGTGTGATGGCTAGTTGTAACGGTTGTGTCACGTACCCTAGTGACAGGCACGAAGGACAGGAAGTTGAGGACTGGACTCAGGTGCAAGGATGGACTTGCTTGTATATTTATTATAATGCTGACTGCGGCTGCAGAAGGCATATATGCAAAGATACAAACAAAACAGTACACAATGTTCCTAAATAACAAAGATAAAATGCTGGAGTAATACAATAAACAGTACAATACCGTCCATGTAATTTCATATTGTAGCCTTCCTCGTGGACGCAAAGCTGTATGTCTTAATGTATAATGGCAATGCAGCTTATTGAAAGCCTATTTGTCCAGTAAATTAATTCAATCTATTACCCGATTCTTACTCGGAAATAGGTTGAGTGTTAACCTGCATTATGTTAATGTCACTGGTTGTAGACAGTTTTATTTTTACATGAGCAGCCTCAAAATGCGGACCTGAGTCAGCACACCTGCATTTTTAGAAAGGTTTTCTTAGGCGTATCAAGCCAATCGGATGCGAACGCAAAAAAAAAAAATACCGTTTTGTGAGCTGCAGTAATTCAGAAGCTTCGTAAGACATTGACGTTTTATCTAAGGTCTACCATTAATGTGGATAGGAAAATGCTTGATAATTGTCGCAATGAACAGTAATCCAAGCTGAGGAGAAATGGATACGAATTAATCCTCGCAACAGAACAAATTAACGCTTAGTTGGTAATTAGGAAACCTAAATGGCAATGGGTTTGGAGATATAATGCGCTTTAAGGCCGGGTGAGAAGAGTGCCAGGATCCCTCCGATGGCAACTCAGGAGTGGAGGAGGTTTTAATAGACCGGTGAGCTGGAAGGCTGGAGGCGTCGTCTGACGCTAGTTGGCTGTGCACCTGGTGACATGGCTGCAAACCGCCAAGTCAAAGAATTTAAAGTTTCTGCTGATTTTCTTCATGTAAAAAATAAAAAAAAAAATTGTTGGCATCATAAAAAAAATAGTTAAATCACAGTAATCATTAAAGTTGAACAGAGTGTAGTTGGGTTAAACATTAGAAGATGGAAGGAGATGGACTTCAATGAAATGCAAACTACAAGCAACATTAGACCAAATTCTTTCCTCTCATCCATTGAATCACCTGACAACTGCTGTAATGGTGTTTACAGCGGATCTCCATTTCGCACAGTTATTCTGGTAATTGGGAAAACCGAACACCTACTGTAACAGTGATGCTGTTAATGGTTTAAGTAATTTTGGGCCACTTACCCTTGATCATCCACAGTCATTCCAATGCCAAGAGGATATGTTTACATATTCTAAATGGTGGGATTGAGCAAAATGTGTAGATTTTTTTCTACAGTACCTGCTCGAGGTCCGAAAATCCAATCCAAAATGCGATGTTTTTATGACCGCTACGCTTTTGGAGTATTTTAAGAAACTCATGATCCTTTTCAGAGTGCACTGAGGCCAGATTTCCACCAAATCTTAAACAAACTGTCTAAAAGAGAAACAGGAAGACAGACAGACATAGGGATAGAGATGTGGAAAGAGAGAGTGAGAGAGAACGAGAAGAGGAGAATGAGATTTTGTCCTCTTGTTTCAATTATTTCACAACGACAATGGTAATTATTGTATAAAATTACATCAAGAGTGTCAAATTTAATTTTGCATAAAAATACTTTACAAGTTTCTGAATTTTGTAGAATTGCTGCTGTTATCATATGCTGCGGAGACAATTTAAAAATGCAAACAACCTAGATAATGATTCTACAGAAAATTTTATGTAAAATTATTTTCAGCTATCACTGGATGTTAAAGCTGGTTCCTGTGTCTCCATCGCACTATAGTAACATCACAGCATCAATGTCATTGTTGCACAGCTCTGTTCTGTCCCCTAGGGGTATTCCTGCTGCAGTCACCTGCATTCAGCTCCATGGAAAATTGAATGAATGTGCAGAGAGCTCCCAGAAAAGAGCTACACCTCAAATCATTAAATTATTGCTTTTTCATACATTTATTGTGTTTATTTATTTATTTATTTACTGTGTATGCACTTTGATGAAAGTAGTCCAGGCAGAAATACATCTCAAGTAACTCTGAAGCAACCTCAGTATGAACTCCAGGGGTTGTCCGAAGGTTTGTCTGTTTTTTTTTTTTTTTTTTTGAGCAGATGCTGAAAATATTGCTCAGCTATAGCCTGTCTATCTGTCTAGATTAGATTTCTAAAAGTAAGCGGCTGACTGGGGGATGTCATTGCAATCATTATCTACATTGGACAGAACATGTAAAATATTCTTTACTTTTTTACTTTCATTTTCTCTTGCTAACAGACTGGACCTAGAAGAATGCCTGCAGTAAAAAATAAAAAAAAAAACTTGAGGGCACTCAGTTGAGCGCATCCCTCCCCTTTGCCGTATATGTGTTCTTTTGGCTACAAAATATGTTCCAGATCATTTCCAAAATTAAATCTACTCTTCCTTGGACTACTACCCATCATCTGCCCAATTTCGAGCCTGATTCACCCTGTTAACAGACAGACAGACAAACAAAGAAACGGGTGAAAATATAACCTCCTTGGTGCAGGTAAACACTGAATCCAATGGGGCACTTTCTCACTTCTATTGTCTTGGTGTGAGGGCACTTTTCTGGAAACTATCTTAGCATGTGCCAGTGCGCATGTGTATCATTACAAGACCAGAAAAAAATTATATTAAGGCCCATTTATGGTTATTATTGCTGCCATTATAACATGAACTCAAAGAAATTGCAGCATAGCCTTCAATATTAGCACAATGGAATAGGTCCTCAGGAGTGAAGAGTTGGAGGTGCTTAAGAAATGTGAAAATATCCTGTGTTAAACTTTACCTCTGGTAGCATATTGTCACTGCTTTTGAATTACTTGTATATTCTTGCTGTATGCCAATGATCCTTTTACAATTGTTGTGAAACTTGGGTATCTTCAGAAACTTCTGAAAGTATCCTAAAATTTGCTTCAATGTAAACAAGTGTATGTCTAGGCCAAAGAAACATTCACAATGAAACTAAAATGATTTTTTTAACTCTAGGACATACATTATCCCTTTGAAATGTTACCTCAGCATCAGTCCATGTTGCCGGTACAGGCATGTACCTGTAGCAGTGACAGTTATTGTGCACCCATCCTGCCGGGCAACGGCTAAATTCCGTCTCTGCTGTTTAGGATACATACATTTAGTAACAAGGTTTCACAGCTCTCTTGCACAAATGCACTGATTTGCATTTAGAAAAACAACTTCCAGTAAAATCGGTTTTAATTAATTAAACAGAAGAGTTTTGCAGTACTATGCTATTGTTGTACAACATGCGATTTTATTGTAAATTATGGCTTCTGTGGAGCAAACCAAAGGAAATTACAACCCACATTTCAAAGAAGTCAGTACATACTAGAAAATGCAAATACAATTCAAAAGGAGTGATTTGAAAGTCAATTTACCCTCTGCCATATTGAAACCACTGCAACAATACAATATTGTGAGTTCTGAAAGTGAATTTAATTGCTTATTGAAAATATATGATGTGATGTTTGCAACAAACATCCAAAAAGCTAGCATTGTCAATTTTTTATTAGTATAAAACATCACCATGTTTTTTTCATTCCTCCCATTGAGCATGTGAGCACTAAAAACCTTACACTGAAGTGGAAATTCTGCTCTCCAAGCACTTATTGATTTTTTTTCTTTTTTGGGAATTTTCCCTTTTTGTTTATTTGATAGTTATACAGTGTAGAGAGACAGGAAAGTTGGGGAGAAGAATGGGGGAAGACATGCAGCAAATGACCCGAGCCGGATTCGAACCCAGGTCGCTGCGGGAAGGACACGGCCCCCACGGTACGCGCACGCAGACCGATGAGCCACCGGGGCGCCCGATTTTTTGCTTTTTCAATCTTTAGTGTGTGGTACCATGACAGGCACTGGCTTTTGGCTGATAGCAGCTTGGGGTGTCCTTGCAGTCTTTGGTCTGGAGAACACCACAGTGGTTCAACAACCACTCGAAATGTTGACTCAAAACATGCTTCCACAATGCTGCTGTCTCAAATAACAGTTGAACCGGAGAGGTTGGAGGCGCTTTCAGACAGTGTTGATGTATGGCTTCAATTTTGAATAGTGAAGATTTAACTTGCATCAGTGGCTGCAGTGGCGAATGATGTTGACAAACAAAGGTTTACCAAAGTATTTCTAAGCCCATGTCATGATATCCATTGCAGTCACATGGTAGTTCCCGGGGGAGACTTCCTGTTCCTGTCTTCACGTTGGCACGTGTCCCATGCGTTTTCGGCAGCACCTGTAGTGCTGAGCATTTTTATCCTTCAAAATTTTCCTGTTAATATTAAGTTAGGTTTTTAAAACTTGTGAACCAAATCTGAGAGTTTTTCTACCTTCGATGGAATACAATCGCGAATTTTGCGCTTTTTGACGGCCTACACTTCTGCAAGACGCCCGTCAGGTGAACCTTTGACTTGGGCTACGCTGGCATCTTGCTAACGTAAGTAACCGACCATGATTGCTTCCCCTTGTTCGCCAACCTCTTTTCCCGTCTTGTGCTCTGAATGCAATATGTTTTGTTACGACTCCTCTGCTCTTAGCGGCACTTTTACTTGCAAGAAATGTATCTCATATGCTAGCTTAGCTGAAAAGGTTTTACAGCTGGAAGCTCACACTGAAACGCCGCAGAACATTAGGTCGAATGAGGAGTTCATTGATTCTTTCTCCATCCAGCCTGAAACTAGTGTTAATGTTAGTTCTCTTTCTGTTTCCCATTCAATATCTGTTGCAGCAGCTTCGTCACAGCGTGATGTATTTGTAACAGTTCGAGGTAAACGTAGGGGAAAGAAACTTGCACAGGCATCCAGTCCCTCTCCCGTTAAATTGTTTAATTCATTTGCCCCCCTTGAAGAATTGCAGGCAGATGAACGAATACTGGAAAAGTCACTAATTATCAGGGATTCCATAGTTAAAAATGTAACTAGGGTGTTCAAACCGGCCACCACAGTGAACAGTATTCCTGGCGCTCGCGTGACTGATATCTGAAATCTGAAATGACTTGATCAGGGCAAACGCAAGTTCTCCAAAATTATTAAACACGCTGGTACAAATGAGATTCGATTAAGACAGTCGGAGATCACAAAGAGCAGTTTTAAGTCGGCCTGCGCCCAAGCTCTAAAGATGTCACGGTCAGTGACTTTCTCTGGTCCGTACCCGATCCGATGTAGTGATGAAATGTACAGTAGATTAGACTCACTCAATCGCTGGTTGTCTGAGTGGTGCGCAGATAATAACGTCGGTTTCGTGGATAATTGGCGAGCTTTCTGGCAAAGACCTGGTCTTTTGAGGAGAGACGGTGTTCACCCATCTCGAGAGGGCACTGCCCTTCTGTCAAGAAATCTGGCCTACGATTTAAATTATTGTAGTTGACTGCTGAGAGCTAAATCTAAATTACTGACATTCAGCATTGATAAATCGTTGATTAGGTCAAACCGTATAGAGGTTGTGTCTGTTCCCCGAATCCCAATGAAATTAAGAAGGAAGAATCGCGGAGTACATCACGAAAACTTGATTTGCATAAACACTAACTGTATCAATCCATCTATAAATAAATATTCTTCTCTCAAAATTGTCCTATTAAATATTAGATCTTTTAACTCCAAAGCAACTTTTGTGAACGAATTAATCTCTGATTGTTCTCTTGATGTACTGTGTCTCACAGAAACATGGCTGAGACCAGATGAAAACTTTTCTTTGAATGAAGCCTCTTTACCTGGTTTTATATACACTCAAAACCCCCGCCTGGGCCGGAGAGGTGGGGGTGTTGCTGCTATTTATAGTGATTCCATTCACTCAGTGCCAAAACTACAGTATAAATTTGATACATTTGAGGTTCTAGTAATGAACTTTTCAGTGCTGGATGCAGGTGTGAGCCCTGTTCCTGATCGGCCTTTAGCCCTGGTGACAGTCTACAGGCCCCCTGGCCTTTACTCTGCCTTTATTCAAGATTTTTCAGAATTCCTTTCAGACTTAGTTTTAAGCTATGATAGAATAGTTATATTGGGCGACTTTAACCTGCACTTTGAGAGGGCAGATGATTCTCTAACATCTGCTTTTACTACCATTTTGGACTCACTCGGCTTTGCTCAGAGTGTTGTTGGCCCAACTCATTTTCATGGTCATACTTTAGACCTGATCTTAAACTTTGGCAGTAATATTGGGCAGGTCAAGATTCATTCACATAATCCCAGTTTGTCCCATTTTTTAATTGCATTCTGTTTACAGTTGACCCGCCCTGTATTGTTAGAAACTAGGATGTACACTGGTCGTACTTTTACTGCAGCAACTTCTACAAAATTCATTGAGGTTTTCCCATCTTATTTTAAGCATCCAGTCAGCCCCCTCTGCATTGACGAGACAGCAGTAAAGTTTGCAGATGCTCTCCGTAGTACCCTTAATGTAGTCGCGCCACTGAAATATAAGAAGGTTACTCAGAAGAAGAGGCCAGCCCCATGGTACACTGACCAGACACGGACTCTAAAGCAAAAATCTCGTCAACTAGAACGTAAATGGCGCTCCACTAAACTCCAGGTATTCCATGGTGCTTGGAAAGAGAGCCTTGTTGCATATAAGCATGCTCGATCTTGTGCAAGGTCCTGTTATTTTGCAAATCTCATACAGGAAAACAAAAATAATTCTCGAATTTTGTTTAAAACCTTGGCCAAGTTTACTAACAATCATGCTGCAAATAACCCTCAAATTCCAGTCTCTTGCAGCAGTGATGATTTTTTAAATTTCTTTGGTGGTAAAATTATTGGAATTAGAGAGAAGATCACTTCTCCCCTACCAGTTTGCAATGGCATTTCTGATGATATGGAGTCTTCCACAATACACAAAAACCAGTTTGAATCCCTTTCTCCTATATCTCTGAGTGAACTAGCCAAATTAGTTGTTACTTCCAAATCAACTACTCGTATTTTGGATCCCATCTCCACAAAGCTAATGAAGGAGCTCCTGCCCATCCTTGATGGTCCGATTCTTCACATAATTAATTCTTCTCTGATTTCAGGTTTTGTTCCCACTGCATTTAAGATGGCAGAAATCAAGCCGCTGCTTAAAAAACCAAATTTGGATCCCACAGTCCTAGCCAATTATAGGCCAATCTCAAACCTCCCATTTTTATCTAAGATCCTTGAAAAATGTGTCACCCAACAGCTCTCTTCTTTCCTGCAAACTAATGAGGTATTTGACAGTTTTCAGTTTGCCTATAGAAAGCATCATGGCACTGAAACAGCTCTCACTGTTGTAGTAAATGATCTACTTCTCTCCATGGATAGTGGCTGCATCTCTGTTCTTGTCCTTCTCCATTTAAGTGCTGCCTTTGATACTGTAGACCACCATATTCTTCTTCGTAGGTTAGAAAGATTAGTTGGTATTTCTGGACTTGCCCTTCCGTGGTTTGAGTCTTATCTGTCTGATAGATCTCAGTTTGTCCGGGTAAATAACAAATGTTCAGAGTATTCCAAGGTAAACTTTGAATACCTCAAGGATCTGTTCTGGGCCCTTTGCTTTTTTCTCTATTCATGCTTCCCCTTGGAAATATAAGTAGACATGATGTTAAATACCATTGTTATGCAGACAACATGCAGCTCTATATATCCTTTAAGCCGGGTGAAAATCATCCAGTAACTAGATTAGAGATGTGTCTTAAAGCTGTTAAAGCTTGGATGACGCAAAATTTTCCTCCACTAAACCCAGATAAGACTGAAATATTGGTACTGGGTCCCAAATCTCTAAGAGACTCATTCATTAAGTTTTCTTTTAACTTAGATGGCCTCTCTGTTTCTGCCAAAATTGTTGTGAAAAACCTTAGCGTGACTGCTGATTCAGAACTCTCTTTCCAGGCTCACATCAACAATATCATTCAAGTGGCTTTTTTCCATCTTAGAAACATATCTAAACTCAGAAAAATGTTGTCCCTTCAGGACGCTGAAAAAATGGTTCATGCATTCGTGTCCTCTCGGCTGGACTATTGTAATGTCTTACTGTCTGTTTGCACTAGCTCGGCCCCGAAACGTCTTCAATTAGTGCAGAGAGCTGCAGCTAGGGTTCTGACTAGGACTAACAAATATGAACACATTAGCCCAGTGCTCAAAAATCTTCATTGGCTGCCTGTAAAATTTAGAATTGAGTACAAAATACTACTATAAACTTACAAAGCTTTAAATGACTTGGTCCTGGAATATCTTTGCAGTCTTCTCATTCCTTGGTCCCCGCCAAGATTACTTCGTTCACAAGGTGCTGAGTACTGGAAAACTCCAAATATATCTAGAATTACAATTGGAGGCAGAGCATTCTCTTACAGAGCGCCAATTTTATGGAACAATCTCCCAAGACAAATTCGGGCTTCAGACACACTCTGTCTTCAAGAGTAGGCTGAAAACTTACCTTTTCAGTCAAGCCTGTGATTAGTTCATGACTAGTTATGTATAAACATTTATTTGGCTCTGTTGGGACTGACTACAACCTAGTTTTATGATAGGTTCACAAGATATTGGAAGCCAGAGTTAAGTAAATCCATGTGGTGCCAGTGGGGCTTGCTACAGCCTTAGTCACCGGGAGGTCCATATGGTACTAGTGTTTAGAAAATCAAAAGTGATCTTGCAGCCTGTCTAAGTGTAGGGCCTCAGTGCTGCAAGAAGTGGATGGAGGGGTGTTGACTGTTTCCTGGCCAATTGCTCCTAAATTCTTACTGGGCACATGACACAGGACTGTATTTTTATTAATATGCAGTAGTTTTATGCAGTGCCTCACCCCCCTTTTTTCTGTGTCTCTTTCTGAGGATCTTTCCCTCCACTACCCTGAGTCCTGGACTATCCAAGCCCTGTCCCTCACCATGAGCGCTGGCTGCTGCTGTCCTGCTGTCCTGATCCGGTCCTGATCCAGTTCTGCACCATCCTCGACATGCCATGTCATGGAGCTACCGATGCCACTGTTTAGATGGACTTTAATGGAACTCTATTGCCATTTTATTCTATTATTACTTTATTTTGTTATTAATTAGCTAGCCCGCGGAGGATGGGCTTCCCCACTACAGCCAGGTTCCTCCTGAGATTTTTTGCCACTGGGGAGTAGGGCTGCACTATAAACGGAATCGCGGTTATCGCGAGCACAATAAAAGTAACTGCCACTATGAGGCAGACAGGCGAGCTTGCTTATTACCTTTTCTATAGCGCATACCTAATGCGGTCATTTGAAATCTTCCGGGAAAAAACTGTGATTTGAAGTCCGCTAATTACCAGCGAGGTTGGACAGCCTCCATCACCTTGGCATAATTAGCTTACCTTAAATCAATTCCCGTGTACTTTGCCTAACTTGCAATCAAGCCGTTTATTCAGCCAACTGACTGATCAAAACCAAAATGTGGCCAATAATGATTAAGAAGAGATAATGAGAAGCAGACAGACCTAACCAGGCTACTGTGTTAGATTGAAAGAATGTCAATAATCTGAATAAATAGCAGACCTCTGAATTCCACCTTTTGTAGAATTTTTACATAGCGTATCATTAAAAAGATTCCTTAAAAATAAACCATTTTAAGATGGCCTTGGTTTTTAAGCGTTTCAAAATATACACAGAGTGGAAAAATTTTGTAAAGCATATCGAACGTGAAAGTGAGAAATTATTTTTGCATTGCACGCAAATGCAGCGAAGACTTGGCAAACACATTCAGGCAAACGCAAATTTGGAGCACTGTTTATTTGATAATTGAGCAAGATTTCAAATAAAGTAATTAATGGCTGTTTATTTTAGTTGCTTTTGAGCGTTTAAATAGCCTAAAGTGAAGGTGGAAAACATTTTGTTTAAGCGTAGGCTATCGAACGTGACGTGTAGAAATTGTAATTGCAATAGCACGCAGCGCGACCAAATGAAAAACTGAAAATAATCTCGCAAACACATTCAGGTAAATTAAGTGCGGAATAAAGCAAAGTTAAAGTCTGCAAAATCATAATCTTCTACCCGACAATTGCTCTCACCCTCCTCCCATTTGCTTTGCTCATTTTGCAGTCAAACAGTTGATTCGCTCAATTAACGATTTAAATTGGTTGATAGTCTGATTTATTTGAATATGTTTTGTTTATTACATTTTGAAATTTAAATGACCATGAAACATGACAGATTTGCCTGAATCTGTTAGATTATTTCTTGTTTTACATTCTGCTGCGCTGCGTGCAAATGCGTTAACAATTTACGTGACGGTCGATACGCTTAAACAAAATGTTTTCCACCTTCACTGTTGGCTATTAGACGCTCAAAAGTAACCAAAATCAAGAGCTATGAATTATTTTATTTTAAATTAATCTTGTTCAATTATCAAATAAAAAATGCAACAAATTTGCGGCACAGATTCTCCTGAACTTGTTTGCCAAGTCTTCGCTGTATTTGTCTCTTGCGTGCAATGCGAAAATATAATTTCTCTCACTTTCAAGTTCGAGATGCTTCACAAAATGTTTTCCACTTCGTATATGCTTTGAAACAATTATAAACCAAGGCCATCTTGAAATGGTTTGTTTTTAAGAACTCTTTTTAATGATATGTAAAAATTCTACGAGGGGTGGAATTCAGAGGTCTGCTATTTATTCAGATTATTGACATTCTTTCAATCTAACACGGCAGACTGGTTAGGTCCGTCTGCTTCTAATTATCTCTTCTTAATCATTATTGGCCATATTTTGGTTTTGATCAGTCAGTTGGCTGCATAAATGGCTTGACTGCAAGTTAGGCAAAGTACACGGGAATTGATTTAAGGTAAGCTAATTATGCCAATGCGATGGAAGCTGTCCAACCTCGCTGGTAATTAGCGGACTTCAAAACGCAGTTTTCCTCCCGGAAGCATTTCAAATGACCGCATTAGGTATGTGTCATAAAAAAGGTAATAAGCAAGCTCGTCTGTCTGCCTCATAGTGGCAGTTACTTTTATTGCGCTCGCGATAACCGCGATTCCGTTTATCGTGCAGCCCTACTGGGGAGTTTTTTCTCACCGCTGTTTGAGGATTTTTCTCCCTACTGGGAGTTTTTTGCCTCATTTTCTGTGGTGGGGAATAGGATGGGGACTGCCCTTTCATTTACTTCATCTCACACTGTAAAGCGTCTTTGTGACAGTCTATCAGTGAAAAGCGTTAAACAAATAAATTGAATTGTAATTGAATTGAATAGTTGGTAAGGCAGTGATGTCTGAGGGATCGGAGACCACCCATATAAGTTGTTTATGGCCTTGCACTTTATACTCAAGATTTGACCGGATTCCTTCCATTTTTTAATGCACTATAGAGGGTGAAATGCCTTAAATTCTTCTGATTTGTCTTTGAGGAACATTCTGAAATTGTTCAATTATAAGCTTCAGAATCTGTTTTCAAACTGGTGAGCCACGACTTTTCTTTACTCTTGAAGGTTGAGGCCTTTTTGGAGGCTCCTTGCATACCAGGTGTATATTAGTCCTAAATTGCCCCTTGCCAACGTTTGATTCTCTTGCAGTCATCAGATCTCAAGTAAGCATACATTTTCAACTGAATTCAAAACTAAAAGCATCAAATCATCTGCTGCTGTAGAGCTTTCAATACAGTAGAGGGTAAATTGACTTTTTAAATAATTTCTATTTGATTTTATGTCCATCTTACATGAGACACTTTTCAGAATTAGGGTTTTAATAAAAATACAAAAAATGAAAAAAAAAAAATGGTAATAAAAAAATCTCACCCGAAGGCTCACAAGAAACAACAGCAGCACAGAGGAGTGTTAGCATTGCAATTGAGGCCATGATGTATCTTTATCTACCAGACGAGAAAGATGCAGTCAACTCCAGAATTATAATGAGCGTTTATGAAAATAACTGATTAATCACAAAATATTAATAATAATTACTGATTATGAGGAGTAATGATTCAGAGTAAAGCACTTGCTTTCACTCAAATTATTCTCACCAATACTGTGCTCTGCAGAATTATTGTCACCCTTCCGTAAAATTGTGAAAATTGAGATGCAAAAAAAAGTTTCTTCATAATTTAAGCTCATGATCTATCGGTTAAAATTGTCATAAAAATCTACCCTTTAATGGAAGTAACATAATTGGTTTAAAAAAAAAATAATTTTTATCTTGAAAGAAATATTTTTCTCAAAAATGAGTGCCACAGATATTTTTTAATGCAAGATGAGGTTGGTGAACGCATAGCATGGGATCTGAGACCACAGAATCTCTTCAGAGCCTTCAGATTTCAAGGTTGACACTTGTGGACTCTCTTCACCAGCTCATCTCACAGATTTTCTATTGGATTTAGGCTGGGAGACTGTGGTGGCCATGTAAAAGCCTCCTTTATTCTGTGGTCAGTGAACCATTTTTGCATAGATTTTGAGGTTTAGGCAAGGTTTTTTTTTTGGTTCGCGGATCTGCTGATGTGAAAAATCAGTATTTTGAGAAAAAAAATTTTTTCCTTACTTCGCAGGGAAAAATGAATTCCAAAAAAAAAATAAATTTTTTTTTCTTCGCTCGCGCCCGACGTGACATGCACGAATGAAGGATCCATACCCATTAAAATCCAGTCACACAAGGCACTCTCCAACTCAGTCACATTTTGACATCACAACATCATGTATTTGAATGATCAGAGATCGTTGTGCATGCTTCGGGAGACGCCCGTGGTGAACTTGCGATTCCCTAAACCACATAGCAATGAGAGAAGTTTGGATGACTTTGACTGGCTTACCGTGATGCTTGGGTAGGCTAAAGGAACATTTGGCTGTGTAAAAATGTAAAGCGCACATCCAGTCAAGACGATTCAGAGTTAAAGCTGAAAATAGTGGAGGTCGGACACGGAATTCTTTCCATTAGGCAAAAACCAAATCGCATCGCTTTAGTATAACAATGATTACAAAGATTCCCCTTGACTAGTGTCAGCTAGGTGGGAAGATGGCTAGCTTTATAATCTGAAGAGTAACGTAATATGCGATAGCGTGCCTAACAAGATAATGCAGCTAAAACTAGCCATGAAATTACTCGTCTCCGGCCCAAACTGTCTGTTTGCTCATTAGGTAAAATAAGCGGGTCATCAATGTTAAAAGAGCTGCTCTGCGTGCGGAGTTCATGCTTATGACAGCTGGCAAAGTTAGTAAGTTGAGGCAAGAAACAAATCATATCGCCTCAATATGATGATCATGTACAAAGATTTTCCTTAGTCAACGTTAGTTAGCTTACTAGCCAACTAGGTAGCTATATCCAAAGAGCAACATAATTTAATACGCAATGGCCACACTGCAGTCATGCACATCTTGACTATTCCAGAGAGCCTCTCTAGTGCATGCATGCGCTCTCCAGACGCTGATTGGTTGGTATGCAAATGAGCATCATTTTCCAGCCAAGCAAAGTTGTTAAAACTTCTCCTATTGCTATGTGGCTCGGGAACTCGGAAGTTCGCTGGCTAGTGTGTCGGGATCAATGAATTATGACAAAGATTTTTTGATCAGCATTTTATTGCGAAGGGATTGTTATGATGATTCGTATTTCGTCAAAACTGCTGAAATTTGATTCGCATTTTGCGATGCGAATCCGCCTAGTATGATCACTGAGATTCATGCAAATATGTTTTTAATACATGGATTAAAACATGTTTGCGATATAATTTATTTACTTTTGATTTTGGTGTGAAACACAACTCCTTCAAAAGTCCTGGCTTTGTTTCATGGTCAGTATTGATCTTCAAGAATTTAAAATAAACTCATTTTTAATATACATAAGTTTTGTTGTCAAACTATTCGAAAAGGCGTGTTTCCAAGAGATCAGTTCAGGGCAGCCATATTCAGAGCCCACCAAGATATTTTAGAGAATAAACTGTTTTGGATATGCATCTGTTATACTCCCTACACAGGATGTCCTAGTACCCATATTCAATGGTGTTAGAGATTGGGTATTTTTTTTGGAAAAAAATTTTTTAAAATTTTATCCTCCAAATTGAGTCACATCTTGGTGAATCCGTGAATATATGGGGAAATTTTTTATTTCTATTTTTATTCCCCCCTCTCCAAAATATTTTGATGGAAAAATCCGTGAACCAAACAATAAAAAAAGCCTCGCCTTAGGTTGGATCATTGTCCCGCTGGAAGGTCCAATCACGGCCCATTTTAAGCTTTATGGCAAAGTTTATGATGTTTAAATTTTCTATCTGCCAGTATTGATAGTTTTGGAGACTTTCTGACCCCAAGACTCAAATAACCTCTGAAATTCCTCAGCTGTGATCCTCAGAGATTCTTTTCCAAGTCAAACCACCGTCGTCACTGTGCATGAGTTAAATGTACACACGTCCTCTTCCAGGCTGATTTTTCAGCCTGGCCCCTGTCGCTTTAAGTTTCTTAATTATTTCCCTGACAGAGTAAATGGGTATTTTTAAACGTTTGTTTTCTTGCATCCCTCCCTGATCAGCATAGCTCAAAAACTTGGTTGCATATTGCCATTGTGCTCTCAGGTCTTTCCCATCATGATGCCCCAGTAAAAGAGTAAGGTATGGCCAACCACTTAAGAGTTCTTAATTAAACAAGTGAACTTAAAAATATGACTGGAAATATAGTCGTTTAGATTTTAATCATAGTGTTTACAAGGGGTGGCAATAACTTTGGCACGAATGTTTTGGAGAAAACTTTTACATTAGATCAACATTTTTCTCCATTCAAAAATTTTACTTCAATGAAAAGGTAAAATGTTTGCAAATCTTTGATTGAAAGACCCAGAGGATAAACAGCAAAGACATTTTTTCACTTCACATCCTGTTTTGTTCATAATTACAAAGAGAGCCAATAATTTTGAGGGCACTGTACTTGTTTTCTGAGTATTAACACCACTGGAAACACAAGTTAAATATGCAAACAAAAAAGAATAGCTTTACTTACAACAGTGTGTTGTCTTTGGGAATCAGTTTCCTTTTATTTATTCCTCAATTGAAAAGAAAGATGGTCTTTTTTGCATGAAAAAAAAATTGCTCGTTGAAAAATTTTTGAGTCTGGTTGTGGCACGCAGTGCTGGTTGAATCTTGCTAGGTCACGTTAGCAAATGCTGTAAAACATTTTGCATTAGCTCATCTAACCAGAAAAATTTCTGAAATTAGTTCACCTACAACGTTTTTCCTCAAAAGTTGGCCACTTGTGAAGCGTTGGAGCATCTTTCACAGAGTGAAGTTCGTGGCTTTGAGTATTTTACAGTGGGACTTGTGATTATCAGGACATTTTATACGTGAGTGAATTAAAAGTATTAATTTGTTTGCCAAAAGTATTAAGGTGTTTGCTATATTTGGATAGACATGAGGCAGTGCCATAAAACAAACGCCCCTAACCGTAAGTGCCCCAGGGGTGTCCTGATCCCAGGCCCCAATTATCTCAAGTGACTTGTGTCAATGCAGAGGAGCAGTGGCTCTACTGTGAGGTCCGCCCAGATGACTGTGTTCCTAACAGTATCGAGGAGAGGAGTTAGCCCTGCCACGTGGTGCAGGGCCCCCATGTCTGCCATTTGTGATTTCAATCTCCCTCTTAAAGGGATATTTCAACATTTTGGCAAATTGGCCTATTACCATAATCCCTATAGTTATGTGATTAGGTACATTACCTTTAGTTATCCGTGCCCGCTGTTTTGAGATTTGGGGGGGGGGGTTGGAGACATGAGCTGCTCAGCCAACATAATGAAAGTAAACGATACAGGTCCCTCCCTCCTTCAAAACTATTCAAATACGCAATCCAGCAGCTCCAAAACGCTCTCGTGGACAACTTGTGACCTGCACATTCACCACGCTATAAAATAATAATGTATAATTACGAGACAGAGTTATTTTCAAGGCAAATGCATAACCAGACATACCGGCTGGGCGGAGTGATTTCAAAAGCGTATGTTTACTGCAACTACTCGCAACATCTGAGGTGCGCACTGCGCACTGTGTTAATCCGCCCAGCAGGTTACTCAAGAAAGTAGTTCCGAGTTTGCTTCATGTGTCGTAATGTTTCATATTTATACATTATCATTTCACAGCGTGGTGAATGTGCAGGTCACAACTTGTCCACAAGAGCGTTTTGGAGCTGCTGGATTGCGCATTTGAAGAGTTTTGAAGGAGGGAGGGACCTGTGCAGTTCACTTTCATTATGTTCGCTGAGCAGCTTGCGTCTTTCCACTCTGAATCTCAAAACAACGGGCACGGATAACTAAAGGTAATGTTCCTACTCATATAACTATAGGGATTATGGCAATAGGCCAATTTGCCAAAATGTTGAAATATCCCTTTAATAGCTACCCTAAGCTCATGGCCAGTAGTGATGAGAAAAATGAAGATCAATTATTAAATCATCACTACCATCCAGTCCATTACTGTGGACTATTATTGCCACAGCACTGGCAAAGTATAGTCAATCTCCATCCTTATTTCTCTGAATAATACCCAAAGACTTCTCCAGCTGGAACATTTTTCCCCCACCAGTTGAAAGGAAAAAGACTGTTTTGCTGCGGGATCACCACGGTTACAGATTTAAAGGTTCTGATCTCATCCCAACATCATTGCACTCGGCAGCAAACTATGTTACATCATCTGCAAACAGATGTTTTGGCTCCATTTTACTTAAAAGATTCCAACAAATCAATGTGGTACAATCATATACTGACAAACATCTTTCGCTTTTTTCCATGTATCATTTATTGCAACTTTAGTTATAAAACCTCTGTGATCAATATTTTGCAATTATATAATCTACTGTATGTCTGTGCAACTGTGTTATAAGCTTGGAGTCAGTCTGTATAATTTTTTCAACTACCTCTAGTGCCAAGTCTTTTTGCCTTGGTAAAATTAAGGATCATCTAAGGCAGTGCTGCCTTGCCCGAATAACAAACAATGAAAAGCAACCTGAAAGATTATTCGACCACTGCAGCATTAGACAAATAAAGCAGGTGATTAAGACATTTATTTATTCAAAGAGCCTAGCTGTGGAAGAAAACTTTTGCTTCCAAAGAGAGTAAGTGCTTTGAAAGGAAAGTCGGACAGTTATTCATTTGTTTGAGATTTCCCTGTCACGTTCATTTTGCAGATGTCCAGAAGAAATAGCATTTTAAACGTCCATTACTGGCTGAAATGGTAGACGTTATGAGGTAAACAGACACGTAAAAAAAAAAAAAAAAAAATAAATATATACATACAGTATAGTATCGAAAAATTTGGAATTAATAAAATCCATATTTGGATAATTTGACAAATTTGTTCCATTTTCCAAACTTATACTGTAATTTAAATTGGTTATTTTGGGACTTCTTGACAGAGGAAGCAACATTAAAATGTGGAACTTTATGAGCATTATGGCAACAGATGAAATTGTGGTCACCTTCAATAGTTAATCATAATTTCTTCTACACATTCGATTTGGCCTTCGAGGATGTCAACAATCTGGTATTATCTAACACTTATTTTTGTTCATATGTCATACAGATTGATCCATTACTTTCCCTGCCTTACAGTCTAAAAACAGAGGCAAGTTCATTTCACTCCTGCTTATTCAAGGGGCCACAGCACCATAATCAAAATTACATTATTTTGGGTTTTTTTTTTCAAAGATGTGATTTTCCTTGTTCATTTTAATTTCTCTTGGTCGTTGCCCCAGATGCACATAATTACAAAATATTTTCACTGACAGCTCTGAATCAAAACTTTTTTTTATTCTGTTTCCTTGTTTTAAAGGGATAGTTCACTTTTTTTGAAGTGGAGTTGTATGAGCTACAAACGTACTACGTACATTAGATGCAGGAGAAAGCTCCCTGCTCTCTCCCAGTTAGCCGCACCAGCACATAGTGCTGGGCGGAGATTTACACGATACACTGTTGTGAACGGTCCCAAAGTAACAGCGTATTTTTGCGGCCTAAAAGAGGTCCTACCTGAAAATACTACACCACTTTAATTGTACGCTATATTAAAAAAAATTTACAGCGCTTCAGCTGTTCGGAAAAAACACAGTTGCTCTTGAACTAACTGAATGACGTATTCCATCGGAGGAAACTGCGTGCTGTAGCGATCTATATATACCGGCTCTGTATTGGTTTGCTCTGGGATTGGTAAGAAGCTCACATCTAGTAGCAAATTCCGATGCACGACTTTGGTTTTCCCATTTTCATCTGCAACTTTGTAGACATGAGTCTGAGGATTTTGATCCATCACAGTGTAGATCGTGGGTTCCCACTTGTCCGCCAACTTCCTCTTCCCCCTCTCTGCTTTATTTGCCAGCAATACCCCATCACCAACATTTAGACAAGTACCACTGACTCTCTTGTTGTAGCCCACAGCTTGATGCTGCTGTTCTTTCCTTGCATGCTGCTGGGCAATGCTTGCAGCCTCATGGAGGGTTGACATCAATTTTTCTGCATAGAATCAACTGGGAGTCTGGGGACACGACCATACATCAAATAGAATGGGGCATAGCCAGTTGTTTCATGGATGGTGGCGTTATGAGCAAAGGTCAGAGTTTGGATCTGTTGTGCCCAATGTTGTTTTTCTGCCAATGGTAAAGCACGCAACATGCTGACAAGAGTCCTATTGAATCTCTCAGTTTGCCCATTCCCCATTGGGTGGTATGCAGTAGTGTGCGACTTTGCAATTCCTGCAAGGCTGAGAAGTTCTGTTATGAGTTTGCTTTCAAAATTGGCACCCTGATCTGAATGTATTCTCTCTGGAAAACCATATATACAGAACACATTATCCCACAGTTTTTTTGCAACTTGTTTTGCTGTTTGGCTAACACAGGGAAATGCATGAGCTAATTTTGTGAAGTGGTCTGTTAAGAGTAAAAAATCCACTGTTCTTTGCTTGTTATCTTCAGCGCTCCAAAAATCTATACATACTAACTCCATGGGTGAAGTTGTGTGGATGCTCTCCAAAGGAGCTTGGGCAGCCAGTTCAGGTGTCTTTGCTAGGATACATCATTGGCAACATTTAACATAATCTTTGATGTCACTTTCCATTTTGGGCCAGTAAAAGCGCTGTTTGGCAAGATGTAGGGTTCTGGCTTGCCCCTGATGTCCTGCAAGGTCATGCACACCAGAAAGCGCCTTGTCGTTCAGGCTAGTGGGTAAAACAAACTGGTCCCTCTTCTGCCTAGTTGAAGGGTCTTTGGTGACTCTATAGAGCACTCTATCCTGAACTGTCAGCCGATGCCACTGCTTGCACAGTGTCCGGGCTCGTGAGGTTAACCTGCTTCTCTCTCGTCTGGAAGGCAGTTTACCTTGTTCCTTCAACAGCATGACCTCACCAATGACTGGATCCAGCTCTTGGCTTTGCCGAAGCTCACTGGTAGACAAGGCTGGAAGTGCGTCCGATTCTGAGGAAACCACCACAAGAAGAGCCTTGAGGAATTGTATTGCTCTTGACTCTGCAGGTTTCTCCCATTCAATGTGAGCATCACAGATGGACTTTACATCCGAGAAATCCTGGCACCCAACTGGCTTAGCACATGGCGCCACACTGGTTGCACAGTCTGAGTCATCTACCTGGAGACACTGGACCTTACAACGGAAAACATCCTGGTCTCCTTCCTCCTTCGTTCCCTCAGCTTCTGCCAGAAGGTTCACATATGGCTCACTGATCAACCTTTGACCCACTGACCCAGCAAATGGGTCCCTGCTTAAGGCATCAGCCACGATGTTCCTTACCCCGGGGATGTGTTTGAGACTAAATGTAAATGGCGATAGCCTGGCGACCCACCTTTGCTCACAAGCGTCAAGCTTTGGTTTAGTCATAATATAAGTTAGCGGATTATTGTCAGTCCACACTGTGAAAGAATGACCCTTTAACCAATGACTAAACTTTTCACAAACCCTCCATTTAAGCGCCAGAAATTCCAACCGATAGGCAGGGTGCCTTTTTTGTGAGCCAGTGAGGGTCTTGCTCGCAAAGGCGATCGGACGTGCTTTGGTTTCACCTTCCGGTATTTGGGACAAAACCACCCCAAGGCTATCAAGAGCAGCATCAATGGACAGGATAAATGGTTTGGAGAAGTCCGGGTGAGCAAGGACCGCACAGTTCAGGAGCTTTTCCTTGAGGCTGAGGAAGGCAGTCTCACAATCATCAGTCCAGTCAGCAGGCTTGAGCTTCTTAAAGACACCAGGATTTTGATTTAGCTTTGCGACCTTCCCTCTCCGTTTCTGACCAGCTGTAAAGGCAAAAAGAGGCTTTGCAATGGAGGAGCAGTTGGGCATAAAATGTTGAAAATAAAACACCATTCCCAGAAATGACTTTAATCTACGAACAGAGTGTGCAGCCATCATTCTCCATTAAATCCCTGCTTGACATTTTAACAATGACTTCCACCTTTTCTGGGTCAACAGCTACCCCATCACTGCTAACGACGTGCCCAAGGAATTTCACAACCCGCCGTAACAGATGGCATTTTTTTGGGCTCAACTTCAGATTGTGCTGTTTCAGCCTCTGCAGAACAACCTCCAGCCTAATGAGGGCTTCTTGTTCTGTGGGGGCAAAGACCAAGAGGTCGTCAAGATAGCACAGCAAGCTACTGAAGTTTAAATCACCAAAGATGCTAAGCATCATCCTCATGAAAGATCCCAGGCTGTTACAAAGGCCCTGAGGCATTCTATTATATTCATGTAGGCCCAGTGGGGTTGTGAAGGCCCTATATTTTTTGTCTTCCTGATGAATGGGCAGGTTGTAAAAACCTGAGGTGAGGTCCATCGTGCTGAAGAGCGTGCTTCCGCCGAGGGCTGCCAAACAATCTGATTGATGGGGCAGGGGGTGAGCGTCCTTGATGGTCCTTGCATTCAGCCACCGGAAGTCCGTGCATATTCGGAGGTCCCCGTTCTTTTTCCACACTATTAGAAGTGGATAAGCAAATTCACTCACTGACTTCTGAATGATATCCTGCTCTTCCATTTCAGTGAGGACTTGGCGCAGCTTTTGATAGTGGGCTGGCGGGACTCTGCGATATGGTAGGCGGAAGGGGCGGTCATCCGTCAGCCGGATCCTGTGCACAAAGCCTTTAGTCTCTCCACAATCTAGATGGTGTTTTGAAAACACGTCTTGGTATTGTTCCAGCATTTCCACCAGTTGGATCCTAGTGGAGGGGCTCACCTCACAGTGATCAATGTCTAAATTTCCCAAGCCAACATTCCGCAGTCTTTGCTTTAGGTCAGTATCGTCAATTGCTCTGTCTTGGGTCACTTTGTGTCAATTTCTTTCTGACAGGAGCCCTGAAACAGTGTGAAATCTTCAACTGCAATGCAAGGAAAAACGTCTGCCAGTTTGCAGTTCCTTCTCAGGGCAATTGGCTTTTCTGTGACATTGGTGACTTTCATGAGGATCCAGCCATCTCCCCACAACGGTGTGACCACTCTGCTAACCATGATGCCTTGGGGGACACACTTAGCTGAGGAGGGCTCCACCATCACTGCACTGCCTGGCGATGTGGGGACACTGCTCGGTAACCTACCCCACAGCAAGTATTCCTGCTTGGGGAGCAGGAGCATGGCTTCAGTTAGCTTTGCTGTACCCACCTTGTCCAGTACGTCTGCCCCCTCCATCTTGAGAGACTAGCCATCATCTCCAGAAACTGCTCACTCTCAGGGGACTCCTGCACATTGCAAGAAATTAGTTTCCAGTAATTGTTGTCTGTTTTCAGCTGATGCAACACATACTTTAGCATGTTTGTGCCAATAATGATGTCATCCTTCTGACCAGAAACTACCAGAACCAGAACCATACAATTAACACCATACAATGTAAGTTCCATATCATACATGCACTTAGGACTCACCAGTAGCCCACCACAGCCAACTAGATCAATGCGCTGTTTCAACTCTTGTGTTTGAGTCAAGATATTCTCTGATAAGAGCCTTTGCTCTGCTTCCTCACTAATCGTGCAAGCCATTGAGCCTGTATCAAGCAATCCTTGCAACTAAGCTGAACCGCTGATAGTCACTTGTGCATGGAATAACTCACCAAATGGCTCAACTCTGTGGATGTCCTGAATTATCACAGTACTGTCCTCTGACATCGCTTTGCAGACATTTGCATACACCTCTCTCAAGTCTTCGTTTCCTTCGAGGGTTGATCCTTTCGCGCCCACACGTCCCCTCCCCCCATGTGAGCTGCCTAGTTTAAATGTGCTTGGGCCTGCTCATCTCCCAATTGGGTCTGAATGGGACATGATACAGCATTGTTTCTTAACTTACGTTGTTGACATTCTCTTTTCCAGTGGCCAGACTTAAACACATGCAGAGATTCTCCCGTCTGCAATGCATAGTTGTTGAATGGTCAGCTGACTGGCAAACCTTACATTTTCTTTGAGGGAGGTCTGCTTGGTCTCCGTTTGGTACGGCTGACTGAACCCTCTGCTCTAAAATACGATCCAGGAGGCTGATAAGGGACTGAATGCAAACGCTTTCTGACTGGGAGGAGGAAGATGACCTTATTGCTTTCTGATCACAGGTAACGTCCCTAGCATTTTCAACTGCTTCTGCCTCAATTTTTGTGGTCTGAGCATGTGCACTAACCTGCTTTGGCTGTAGTGGTCGAAATGCTTTACCGTGTGGCTTTGTGCAGGCTTCTCTATGGTGTTCAATGAGATGTTCTTGAATCTCGTTTGCTGTCCATTTCTCTGCCGTTTTGAACTTCAAAACACTTGAAAGCGCGGGGTCTGGACAGTGCTTTACGAACATCATTGTCACTTCATGGGAGGGATTTTCAATACATCGTCCCTGCCTCCTCAGACACTCATCTGCTACGTCCACAGCTTTATTCAAATGAATCCAATAATCCATTGGGCTTTCCCCAACCAAAGGAAGAGTATTGTAAAAATTGGCGAGAGGCATGGTGGAATACCTCTCCAAAATGTTGTTTGAGAATATCATAGACAAGTTTGGGGTCTTCAGCTGGCTTAGTGACGGGATGCTGCGCAAAATAACTTTAACGACATCCCTAGCCTTCCCCATCAATCTTGACATGATTTCCTGTGAGTGTTCATGGAGTAGAATGCCCTTCTTCTTCAAGTAAACATCCATTATTTCCTCCCACTCATGCACTGTGTGTTTACCAGTTCCATCGCTCTGAAGTGTGGTGGCTCCTTGACGTCAGCCTGCATTATTAATTTTACCCCAGTCATGTTTAGTCCAGAATTACCCTGGTCTGAATTTGAACTAGGTGTATGAATAGATCTCTCATCTAGCCCACCAGATGTCTTCTGTATCTGGTTCGCAATACTCTCTCCTATTTGTTGGGCTATCTGTGTTATGAGGTGCTCCACGTCTATTGGGCTCTGGTCTGGACTAGGCCTGTTCTGTCCAACTAAAGGTTCCCCTGTGTGCAAACATGTGGATGAGACTGCGGGATGACCCACTACACTTAAACCCCGAACTGGAGTCGAAGAGACCTCTTTAAAAAACCTGCCTCGTCCAAAATTAACAGCACAAGCACCTTCATCATCGTCTAATGTTAGCTTTGTTTCTTTACCGTCCATCATCTTTCCTAGGTTTGCTTTATCCCAACTGAAGCAAAAAGGGTTAATAAACACAACGCAAAAATAAACAATTAGAAAACTGAACTGGAGAAGATAAATGTATTAGCAACACCAAATTTACACAATATGCACAATATTTGTGCTTAAAATGTAATTACGATATCGCAAGTTGCGTTGAAGTTTATTGCGGTAATGTCCTTCAGATTCCCTACTCGTTTCAGCAACCACCGGAGATCCCACTGGCGATGATCTTGAGCGATGAGATCCGGGTCACGGCACCAATGTAGCAGAGGCGGTCTGCATGTTCCGGCTACGCTGCGTTGTGTTCCGGTGCACAATGAGAGTCTCAACACCAACACTTCGTTTTGAATTCAAATTTATTCCTGTATGAATCCGGAGAGCGAGAAATGCTGACAGCATAGCTTTTATCTTCACAACAACACGCCTCTCGCAGTCAAGTTTAGTGCAGACTCACATTAATTCCATATAAAAAAATGTAAATTAGAAAAGAGGTAATAAAAATAAACAACAAATGCTGCTCTCTGACTCTTATAGCATATTACACATTTACATTGCATATGCAGCTTTTCCTTAGCCTCGGATATAAAAATAATTCACAGCGTGCATTTCTATCATCTGACCAAAATAAACTACATGTTCCATCAAAAGGTACAAAACAAGTACCCACGCCTATATATATATATATATATATAAAATACAATTGTGCTGTATTATGTACAATACGGTAAATCCAAAATACCGAACGCAGTCGTTGAACATGATAATGGGAGTACAAAAAAACATTAACGTACCTGTATGAATCCGGAGAGCAAAATGCTGACAGCATAGCTTCTATCTTCACAACAACACGCCTAACATGACAACAGGACAAGCTTACCCCTGTATTCCACAAGAAGATAGCATTGCGGATAACAGCTTCAACACATGGCAAAAACGTGTCTAGCTCATAGAGATATATAATAAAACCAGCGAGAACGAGGAAGTACCTTTGCTTCAGCCATTTAGCATGTTAGCTTCCTGCTTCCGCATTTCCCAAGGATGCAATTTTGTGGCCAAAGACGCGGCGGCTACATAGACACCAATTGAAAAGTGCGCATTTTTTTCTTGCCAAATAAAGCGAAAACAAAAGAAAATGTATTTGGTAATCCTTCATTATTTTGCTCTTTGTCTGACGCAACTGTTCGATGTTTTCAAGAGGGCCTAAATAAGAACTGCTACTTAGAGCTTGATGACAGCTCGTGCACGAGTTTGGTCTCCAGCTGTTGCTCTGACTGCAGCAGTTCAGCCAATGAGTGTATAGTGCGTGCGCGTTCCGGATTTACAGCGTTGCTCGTCATTTCCCCTTGAGCATATTCGCCAATCCGCACAGACGACACATTTTCTTGGCCATTTGTGCTGTGTAATCAGATTGGCAATCTTATGAAAAGGTGCCGGAAATAAGCACCCATGAAACGCCATTTTTGTAGATGGCGTCGGTCAAATATGTACTTCCTGGGCTGAAGTAGATAGCCTAGCATCTCCCATTGAAAGTAATGGGGGCGGTACTTCCTCGCTCTCTCCAGTTCTAGTATATTACCTCCATAGTCTAGCTGGATCACTCAAATGCTTAAAAATCATTTCACAAGCGGAATATACAACCGAGAATTACATGGCTTATCGACCCTGCTAATATCAAGATTAGCTAAACTGCTCCGTGCATTAAAATCAACATTAGAACTTTGAATTTTCATTTCATGGACGAGGCGTTTCAATCGCATACGTCTCGCAGTCAAGTTTTGTGCAGACTGACGAGAGAGCGGAAATGACGCGAATATCCACTTGCGGGCAACAGCAGGTACCGTAATACTACAACAAATATCGTACTCCCAATATCAAAACCAACAGAGGAGTTAAAGGATTTGGCGAAATTAGCTCTTATTACATCCAGAGCTCATATAAGAAACAACACAAAAAAAAACCATAGGGGATATTTTCTCAGTAAAATTTCCTGTATCCGTTACACAAGCGCTCGGTTTCAAATGTAATTTCGAAAAAAAACTGTAGGTTTATCTCCTAAATGTAATAGACCGATCCATAGCTCCGCCCACCCCCTAACTACGCATAGCAACGGCCGGACGCGACATTTTTTTCCCACGAACTTTCTGCCTTCATTTGCATATTTACCTATTGCGCATGCGTCAACTCATAGACTTGTGCGCTTCGAAATGGAGCGGCCTCCAGAGGACCAAGCGTACATTAGCGCTTGTAAACATTGTCGATCGCATACACTCGACTCTGCAGATGACCTTCATCTATCGGTAAGTATTAGGGGTGTAACGACTCTGAATCTGTGTTTTTTTAAAGCGTAGAAACACCACCTGTTACCATGGGGCGAACATCCGAGCTTTCCCTTTTCCTTTATTAACCCCCGTGCTGTCCTGAACGAAAGTGCCTAACATCAAAGGGCATGGAAAATGCTTCCGGAAAAAACTTGACTGACATCAGCATTTTTCAGCTCCGTGCTGAAAGGAGCCAAGCAAATGAAAACAAAATCGTCTCCTATTACCTAATTAGGCAACTCTATTGAAAGTAAACCTGTTCCCATTTACTTTGCTTGATTAGCAATCAAATGGTGGATTCGTTTACACTCTAAGTTGAATGAGTAGAGCTGTTTATTAAGACAACATGTTTGATTGCTGCATTTTGAAATTAAAATGGCCGTAGAACAGCAGATTTGCATGAACACGATTGCCATTGCCACGCCATTTCGTGCTACTGTGATAATTTATATCTCACTTTCACGTTTCATCCGCTTTTCAGAATGTTTTCCACCTTGTGTATTTTTTAGACGCTTTTAAACTCCAGGGCGATCTTATAACAAATCTGTTTTAAATTAATCTTGAATAATGTCCTAAAATGCTACAATCAGAGATGTAATTCAGAGGAAGATTTTTTCTAATTATTCAAATTGGCATTCTTTCAATCTAACACCGTAGGCCAGTTAGGTTTGTCCGCTTTTCACCATCACATCTTAATCGTTATAGGCTACTGGCTAAATTTCTTGATTGTTATTTAGGCCAAGCGCACGGTAGCAGATTTAAGGAAGGGCGGACCACCTGCAATTAGCGAAATCTAAACTCGGGCGTCTTCCCGACGGCATTTTAAATAATTTTAAGCCACTTCAGGTGTGTATATTTCAAGACATTATACGCGACTGCCTTCACACCCCATGACGGCAAGTTGTCTCATCACACTTAAAAAAAAAAAAAAATCCTCGTTCAACATCGCCATATCCCGACTCAGCATTTCATCTCTCATTGTAGTATTTTTAGGAGATCTATAATGATAAAATAAAAATAAAGAGATTTATTTTCAGATCGCCCAGGATTTCAAAAAATACACTAGGTGAAAAACATTAAAGCGGATGAAACGTGAATGTGAGCTATAAATAATCACAGTCACACGAAATGGCCAAATACGCTCTTGCAAATCTATGCCCATTTAACTTTAGGAATGCAGCAATCAAACATGCTGTCGTAATAAACAGCTCTACTCATTCAGCAAAGTAAATAAGCGAATTCCCTGTTTGATTGCTAATTGAGCAAAGTAAACAGGGACAAGATTAGAGTAACCTAATTGGTTATAAGGAGATGATTCTGTAGTCCTTTACTTGGCTCCGTGCAGTATGACGCCGAAAAATACTAAGCAGAGCTTATGCCATGTCATTTATTTGCTGTTTCAAGAGGAAGAATGGATCAAAATTCAACAGTGGAAGAAAGAAGACATGTGGTCCCTAAGTGCAACACTAGCCTACGCCTTTAGTCCCCCAAAAATAGATTAAATTCCCTTGGTGACGATAAAAAATGATATCCAAAGTCCCAATAAACTGCACTGTGAGGCGTCTACTTTTAGTCTTATGAGACACACTGTACTACATGCAGTGTTCGGCCGAGGTTGGTTGGCAATGTCAACGAACGATAGTAACAAAGTCCACGTGCGCGCTACGATAATAAGCAATGTGCGCGCATGCGCGAATATAAATTATGCAAATGATGGCAGAAAGTTAGTGGGGAAAAAAAAGGTCGCCGGCCGGACCTAGGTCAAGCTTTGCTGAAGATGGCGCCAACGTCCCTTATAACCTCATTGGAAGCGCTTCCTGAAAACATCAATCTCGAGTTTTTAAAAACGAATCGCATCGCACAAAAAAGCAAAAGACAAGGGTTATAATTATTTTTTATCTGGGCATATTCACGAAGTGTCATTTTCTGTGATAAACGTCCGTGAAGTTGAAGCGAAATGCAAATGCTATCGCTCAATGCTGAAGTCCCAGAAGCCACACTCATTGATAATAACGATCGCCAAGGAACAGAGAAGCATTGTTCACGGCCAGTGCTCTTGCAAAGCAGGGTACGTAGCATTCAATTTACATATGGTGTGATAAGATCATAAACCTTTTCCGGAGCACCCAAGTGTTATTGCCCAAGACAGTCTTTGATTGAAACGGAGCTGTGTGTGAAGCCTGCATTAATCGTATCAGGTGTGTTTCTGCTCTGTTTGAATGAAAACCTGCAGCCTCTTGACCCTTTTACGGCCCAGTGCAAAGCCATCAAGAGGCGTTTTTGTTCGTAAACAAAGCGAGTTGAGCTTTGAGAATAATGAGTAATTATTAGCAAATAAATTGCCATATCCAGCCCTCTCCCTCCTGAAAGTTGTGTTTACGACCCCGTCTGGGTATCTCGTGTCCGATTTACACTCACCGCAACAACACCGCTTTGCGATTGTGAGATTTTATAATTATAAAAATGCGAAAACAAAGCGCGAATGTACTCTTCCCAATAGAGAAAGCAGTTCGGATAAGTGTTTGTTTGTCCGAGGTTATGGCGAGCGCTAGCTGGGTGCGGTCACGTGACTGCAGCCCTGGATCTCATTGGCTGGATAGGCCTGGGTGGGCTGTACTCTGGATCGGTCTATTATCAAAGAGAACAAGCTGTGTTCGTGGAACACTGATGCCCCCGGCGGCAGGTTAAAGTATTGCAGGTTAAAGTTTTTTTTTTGCAGACAGACAGACAGACAAACGAACAGGTGCAAAACAATATGCCCCCTAATCTTCGATTCCGGGCGCATAAAAAAATGGCAAAATGACACCTCTGGCAAGGATGATAGCATTGAGTCTTTTCCAGAAATTTTTGACAAGGTTAAGGCACACATTTGGTGGGATTTTGAACCATTCCTTTTGGCAGTTCCTTTCAAGATCTTTAACGTTCTTGGGTTTGCGGTTATCAACGACTGAATTCAACACAGCCCACAGGTTTTCAATTGGACTGAGGTCTGGCGACTGAGATGGCCATTGTAGAACACTGATTTTGTTGTCTCAGAACCATTTCTGTGTGGATCTTGAGGTATGTTTTGGGTCATTTTCTTGATGGAAAGTCCACCTTCAGCCAAGTCCCAGCCTTCTGGCTGCAAGATTGTCAGCCTAAACATCCTGATACTTGATGGAATTCATTATGCCAGTAATCTTAACCAGTGCCCCTGGACCTCCTGAATTAAAACAGCCCCAAAACATGAGTGATGACGGAAACTTGTAAATTTGGTCTCATCTGACCAAAGCAACGTTGGTCCACTCATAATTTAAATGACGTTTGGCAAACGGCCAGAGAGCCTGTGGTTGCAGAGGTGGCGCCTGATGGTGCTTTTTGAAACCTGGTGACCCCAAGAAGCCTCCAAGGCCTGAAATTCTTTCACAGTGATTCTTGAGGATTTTTTCGCTTCTCTCACTATCCTCCTCCATATCCTGGGGGCCAAATGCAGTTGCATCCTCTACCTTTTAGGTTTTCAACAGTTCCATATCATTGGAATTTTTTAAATAATTACCCTGACAGTGCTCAGTGCCATATTCATTCGTTTTTGAATCTTCTTGTGTCCATTACCAGATTTATGAAGATCTATGACCATCAGCGTCTTTAGAATTGGCAGTTGTTTTGCTTTCTTTATGGTGTTGGATGAAAAAAGGGATATTGCATGTGTATTACCTCATTTTTATACCCTAGTGAAACAGGAAGTGATGTAATGGCTCAATATGGTTCCTCAACACTTAGATTGAACTAGAATAAGTGGAATTTAATACCTAAATTAATTTTGGTAGATGTTATTTACAATAATCTGTAAGGTTGCCATAATTGTGATACCTTGATTTGGACGAAATCGGCTTTTAATTAAATCAGTGAATGATTTTGGTTGGTTCCGTTGGAACATTCATATTGTGCAGTATTTGTCACTTTTTTTTTTTTTAAGTTTTATATTTTTTTATAATATATATATATATATTTTGTTTTGTTTTTATTTTAGAATTTTTTATTTTTCTGAGCATTGCCAGTCAGGGGTGCCAGTAATTTTTGAGCCCGCTGTATTTCAGCTGAATCACAACAAGAAAGGGAATTTCAAAAATTTGTTTAAAAAAAAAAAAACTGACTCTGAAATGACATTACATGATAACAAAAAGCAAAGAAAAGATATATTCAGGATAACTAAATTGAATTGGTGAATTCAATAAGAGCCCAACTCCACACATTTTCAACATGGAGTTGGGCCCTTGTTGTACTCACCGATTCAATTGCAGCAGTGATGCTGAAATGTAATGTTCTAAGAGATTAAACAGGATCCATGCATAGGGAGTGTAATGTTCATGACACACATAATTGGAGAGAGCTGATCCATGAAACAAATAAAACAGTTCAGATAAGCCTCTGTATGCTGAGTGAACTGTGAATGCAAATATGAAAATGGATTATCCAGTACTGTAAATATGTAGGTCATAAAAACAAACAAAAAAATTTTCAGCAAAAAGAAAAAAAAAAATCTAATAAAATATCTGGGAGGGGCAGTAATGTGTGCATTTGCCCATCTACAGTCATGTGCTAAAATAGTAGCTTTTTAATGCTTGGAAATTTGAAGGTAGATCAGTGTCTTGCCATTTTTTTTTTTTTTTTTTTTTTTTTTTTAATTTGGCATCTCCAATCCCACCCGAATCTGGAATGTCCAATCTGGGAACTATATACAAGTCTTTCGCATATGTGACCCCCTGTTGCCAACTCACGAGAGTGAAGACAGCTTGCGGCTCTCCTCCGAAGCACGCGCCTGTCAGCCACCACTTCTTATACACTCATTGGTCGAATCCTCGAAAGTTCAGAGCGAGGGCGGTGGATACCCGAACATGAACAAGCTTAGAATCTTCCTGACGAGCGCCTGTCTGGCCAACAGGAGGAAGGAACGAACAAAGCAACTTATATTACCCTTTCCGGCAGACCCTTCCCAATTTGCATCCCTGTAGCGCATTGGCCAATTGCGCGCTACTTCTGAAAAAACTGCCGACCACCGCTGGATGGTACGACTGAGGCTCGAACCCGCGCCGTGATAGTCACTTCTGCTTCGCAATGCGATGTTTTAACTGAGTGAGCTATCCGGCAGCTCCCTGTCTTGCCATTTTTTGCAGTGAGATTCCTGTGAAGTAGCATATTCCTGCCCTGCTATAAAATTAACACCACCAGGGGCACTATTTATGGTGTAGGATTCAGAAATGGTGAATGAAAGCAAGGCGATGACAGAATTAATGCCAATGGTGGCAGCCTGTAGACAAATCCGGCGTGTTCTGCCATTTTCCATCTTGCTGTTACAGAGATGGCATGTTGTAGTGAGTCAGTGAGTGCATCTGAATTTCTCCATGAAGGTATTGCGACTTTTACTAAGTTAAATAAAAGATCTAAGTACTTCCTCCATCTCTTCCATGTTAAAAAATCAGGCTTGCTACACTTAGGGCTGCCGGGCCCCATTGTATGTACTCTTTTAGTGATGTCGGCCAAATGATGTTTACTACGTGGTCATTAGGTTTCTCTCGTTGAAGCAACTAACGTTTTATTTCACAATAACACCACAGTTTGTTGATTGATTCCATTTATTCTGTGTGACCACTGAAGCCCCTATACAGTGCCTTAGCCCCATAATGTTAACTAAGTAGCTGACGTTACTTATTTCACTATGTTAGCCTCGGTAGCTGAGTGCTAGATATCGTGAGACAAATAAAGATTGACAACTTCTAACCAAAATCTACCAAGCAGCTGTTATGTATCCACCAAAGTCTGTTTGCTTGTCTCTCTGGACAATATCTCTCAAATTTTAAAATCAGTTTCAATGATATTTTGTGGAAGTGTGGGCCATGGGCCAAGGAACAACTGATTACATTTTGGGATGGATTCAAATTGAAATATGGCCATCGTGGCTATATTTGATCAGTTCTTAGTGACAAGTGCATTGGCAGAGGTGTGAGCTGTTTGAGTGCTTTCTAGTTGTTGATATTTCCATGATCAGGGAATCTGTATAAAGTGTATGGTCTCAGACAGGGGCACTCTTCATGAAAAATGGCTTGAGTATTTTTTTTCATATTGTTGTCTAAAGTAACCTGAAATAGAAAGTAAAGTTAAAAGTTGAAAACTGTACACTTCCACGGACAGACTGCATTTAAGTGTGCATATGTTATAGGAAAGTACCACTGCAGTAAAGGAGGCTTGTTTACTTTCATCTGGATTTGTGGTTTAGGTGTTTGACTGGGAATTAGAAGGTTGGTGGTACAAGTCCCAAAGCAGCCACAATGAGATCCATACAGTTGGATCTTTGAGGGTCCTTGCGCAATTGACCCCTGTTTATTCTAATCAAATGTAAGTCACTTTTGATTAAAGCATCATCTAAATGAGAGCAAGCAAAAGTTCAGTCTGGATCACTATCCCTAACATGGCCAGGCCCATATTATATTTCTCATCCTGTAATTCACATTGTGCATTCACTTGATGCGCAGTGAAAATTCATTCCAAAGGTGTATGAGTGTAAAATGCTTGTTCATCCAAAAATAAGATTTGGACCATGGAATCTTCAATAAAAATACATCCTTTGCACACTTGTCATTTCAAATTACAAACTATGATCAGCTGTTACAAATTATTTACATTTTAATCACTGCAAATTGTGATCACCCCAGACAGAATTTATCTTCAGCTATCTTTGTTGATGATGTCACGAAAGGTATCTAGTCTGCGGCAGAGAAAACACTGTGAATGTTAGTGGACTCAGTGATTCCTTTGGAAAATGCCAAATATCTGCCTTGTTTACAGCTGCAAAAAATAAGGCCGATGCGAGCAAAGGCATCATGTCCATACATTTTAAAAGAACCACACAATTCAAAAGGCATGGGTGGATTTTTGTGAGGAGGAAGTGAGCCGATTTCTTGGAGCCCAGATCAGGATCAGCGATCTGCACTATACGTTTCAATGATGATTGCTTTTATCAGCCAGATCCCTAGTCACAAGAAAAGTGTGGATATCACTGTGGGATGGTAATTACTGAAATTACCACTTAGTTAGTCATATAAGCCCCGGTACCCCGCACTGCTCCTGATGCGCAGGCTGGTGCTTTGCATGGCAGCCTCTGCCATCAGGGTGAATGTGAGGCATAATTGTAAGGTGCTTTGGGGTCATATGACTAGAAAAGCGCAATATGAATGCAGTCCATTTACCAGACATTTGCTTGAATAATCCCGCAAACTAGAAACTATGGTTAAAGGTTACCAGCAGGAGGATTGATAATGTTACCATGTTTGTCAAGATGATGGACAAGAACAAGAAAGCTGCATAATAAAACATAAAATCGGCCATATTTATATATTTTGATATTGTCCAGCGCAAAATGTTTCTCACAGGAATAAACTTTGTCCTTTTCTCTGAAATGGGGATCGGCACGAACCGCAACCAAAAACTGAGCAATTATCACCTGGCATCTCCAGGAAATACTATATTTTTCAAATACAGAGCAAACCATCATTTAAGCAGTGGTGTGCGGTCACATGTTCAGAGGGGCTTCAGTAACCTTACCCTTTACCGCTCGACTGTCCTCTCGCTGTTCTCACTCAAGTTCGCCTGATTAACAATCAAACAGTTTATCGACTGAACAACCAAGACCAATCCATTTTCCATAATAAGAAATGATTATGAAAAAATTAATGCCTATCGCTAACATTTATATGATGCAACATTGTTAGGATGGAAACATAAATGCAAAAAATCTGAAACTTTTGCTAACTTCACAGCAATTATTTTCGCCATCACTCAGCTGTGCATTGTACATAACAACGCCCTTTAGCTGTCACTACATTCAGACTATAGAACGGATTCTCATGGCTTATTGCTCTATGAGCCTCGCAAACTAATTTACACAAATCTTCACAAGCACAGAAATTATTAAGACATTTTAATATCCCTGCAAAAAATGTTCTATAGGACTTCTATGGTATTCTATAGAATTCTATAAAACATCAATGGAACTCTATAGAAAATTTTAGTAGAACAGCATGTTCTATAGGATTTTCCATGTGTTCTATAGGAATTTGCTCGAAACCTATAGAGCACCTCTATGGAAAAGAAAGTCCTATAAGATTATTGCTGTTCTATAAGACCTTCCTATAGAACACCCTAGTTGAAGAACCTGTTCTATAGGACTTTGATGGTCTTTAGGACCTTCTAATAGAACAAAAGCTTAATGGGAAAGACATTTTAAATAAGGGTTAAATAAAAATAAAAAAAAATCTTGTGACTCCTTGCAATGCTCTGTCGAAGGGTCAATTTTCCTTATCTGTAACCGGGTTCTAGAAGTGAGAGACTGGACTAATGGTATGAAAATGTGTAATATGCAGTGATATCCACTATACTGAAGTAGCAAGGAAATCTTGTCCCTTTTAACTGTAAGGTGTGCTTATAAGCACATGGGGTACCAGGCATATACCAACTCATTGATTCTCTGATCAGATCATTGATTGACTGACTGACCGCACAACTTTGCAGTATTTCAGTTACAGTATATGAAGACCTCTTTCCATTTCGTTGGCAGCAATTCAAAAATATAAATGTAAGGCATTACAACTTTATTATGCTATAATGGAAAACTCATGTTCCTCTTTTGCTTACGAAGACAGAATTATGTTGAAAGTTTGAGCTTTTGAACTTTTCCCTTAATTTTAAAAGTTCAATCAAATTATTCCTTTCCATTTACATACATGTGATTGCAGATTATATGCAGATTTAGAATTAATTTGAATACAATTTGAGGTCTGCTAAGACTTATTCCCACCATCTTTATACATGTATCATGGTTACCTAACAGGATTACTAACATGGCGTTACTTTTCAGCGAAGGCACTCGGTTCCTTTTGAATTCCCTGAGACCCTGAGATACGTGACAACAACGGGCCATCTGTTGGGTTCAGCAAAGCAATTCAAATTGATCAGGATCAAGTACAATCAAAAGTTTCCCAGTTGCCGGATAGCTCACTCAGTTAAAGCACCGCGTTGCGGAGCAGAAGGGTCTGGGTTCGAGCCCTGGACAGAGTGGCACACAATTAATCGATCCATAAGTCCGCTCACCCCCCAACTACGCATAGCAGTGGCCCTAGGTCAAGCTTTGCTGAAGATGGCGCCAATGTCCCTTATAACCTCATTGGAAGTGCTTCCTGAAAACATCAATCTCGAGTTTTTAAAAACGGATCGCATTGCAAAAAAAAGCAAAAGACAAGGGTTATAATTATTTTTTATCTGGGCATATTCACGAAGTGTCATTTTCTGTTATAAACGCTCGTGAAGTTGAAGCGAAATGCAAATGCTATCGCTCAATGCTGAGGTCCCAGAAGCCACACTCATTGATAATAACGATCGACAAGGAACAGAGAAGCATTGTTCACGGCCAGTGCCCTTGCAAAGCAGGGTACGTAGCATTCAATTTACATATGGCGTGATAAGATCATAAATCTTTTCCAGAGCACCCAAATGTTATTGCCCAAGACAATCTTTGATTGAAACGGAGCTCTGTGTGAAGGCTGCATTAATCGTATCAGGTGTGTTTCTGCTCTGTTTGAATGAAAACCTGCAGCCTCTTGACCCTTTCACAGCCCAGTGCAAAGCCATCAAGAGGCGTTATTGTTCGTAAACAAAGCGAGTTGAGCTTTGAGAATAATGAGTAATTATTAGCAAATAAATTGCCATATCCAGCCCTCTCCCTCCTGAAAGTAGTGTTTACGACCCTGTCTGGGTATCTCGTGTCCGATTTACACTCACCATAACAACACCGCTTTGCCATTGTGAGATTTTATAATAACAAAAATACGAAAACAAAGCGCGAATGTACTCTTCCCAATAGAGAAAGCAGTTCGGATAAGTGTTTGTTTGTCCGAGGTTATGGCGAGCGCTAGCTGGGTGCGGTCACGTGACTGCAGCCCTGGATCTCATTGGCTGGATAGGCCTGGGTGGGCTGCACTCTGGATCGGTCTATTGGCCATTGCGCTAGAGGGATGCAAATTGGGAAGGGTTTGCTGGGAAGGGTAATATTACATGGTTGCTTTGTTTGTCACCTTCTGGATTCGGGTGGGATTGAAGATACTGAAAAGAAATGAAAAAAGTTCTACAAGAGCTGTTCTATAGAAATTTTCTATTATTTTTCTATAGGACTCGAGGTACTATAGTTCTATAGAAATTCTATAGAACTGTTTCCTATAGAAATTTCCAATGGAACTTGTTTTCTATAGGACTCGAGGTACTAAAGTTCTATAGAATTCTATTGAACTGTCCTATAGGATTCCTATAGCACATTTTTTGCAGGGATTTTACGTAGTCATTGATGTGCGGAAGAAAACACCATATAAATTTGTAGTGCAATGTATAACAAGGTTTTAAAAAATAAATTTGACTCTCGTCGGTTCTACCAATTAGTCTGAGCAACTGCTGCTAATCGGGAGAGGTAAACTGCGAGAGGTTTAGGTCATTAAGCAGAGAAAGGTGATGTTATTGCTGGCCCTGTGTTTCTGCCGACGGACCGCCACAGCGTTTAAGTAAATAAAAACTAGCAAAAAATTGCACCTTCATCACACAAAACATCCTAGCCTGATGCTATATTGAATTCTGTGTGGACGGTCAGAGTCACATGACCAAGGAAAAAGCTTAATCAGTCTTTGAAGTTCACTGGGTTTCCTTACCAGTCCCCTCTATTAACTCTGGTGGAATAAAAGTCGCTTGTTGTCATCATGTACATATGCTACCTATGATCAAACACCTTTCCTCATCATTGCCTTAAAACTCTCAGTAAAGTGTCTGGTTTTGATGCACTATGCCTACAGGCTACAAGTTTTTCCTTTCCCCCTGAGATGCGAAAACTGCGATGTTTTCATGAATTTATGGAAATAATATTCTTTGATAACATCTTGTTTTCCGATTGTTTTCAGATTGACTTCCGCGTTTGGAACTTTATGTCACATCCGCTAATTAGCAAATTTGGGTCAATCTTCATTTTGTTTTCAGAAATTTCCGCTTGGACCTCAATAAAAGGCTCATTTTCGAGGGAAAAAAAAGGCAAATTTGGGACATTTGATTAGCAGAATACTGTTAATTAACTGCTTGGTCAAACGTATATCAGATTAGTTTTTATTTGAGAACATTTGGTGAATCAGAATCCACAGTGGATGACTACTGCTATTCAGAAGAGTTTGAGGGAAGAAAGTATTCTTTAAGACATACATTATTAACAGTAATGAGAATACTAAGGCTGAATATTGTAAGATGAATGCCAAGGTCAAAAAAGACCTGAGTCTTTTCGAAGTTCGAAGACAAAAGGCAAATTGCGGAAGAGGCAGAAGCTATTCATTTTTAATTCATTAATTCAAGGCTGATGCCCCTCAATTAAAAATCTCCCAGTACTAAAGTCTAAGCATCAAAGACTTTTTGCATTAAGACTTTATCTTTACATCTATGTATTAAAAAATTATCCTGTCTTCATTCACTTTGTCCCTCCTGATTGAAATAATGGGCAAAAAGTGATAATTAAATCGGTGGAAGACAGAGTGTATGTCAGCCTTTGGTACAGTTTGAGAATAGTTAGTGGGTGCTAGTTTGCGGTGATATTAGTTGTGTTGTAATATTTGCGGCGATATTGGTTGCTGTGACGATTGCAGTGTTAAATACACTTGATTGGATTGCTGCGATGTAATTAGGAGCACTGGTGTTTAAATGGCTATCCCCATACTGACTTTCCATTGGGCCATACAAATAACTTCCAATTGCTTTGACGTAGACAATTACCTGGACAATTATTGCCTAGCCTATCGGTGACTACCACGAGCAACGAGGTGGAGTATATGAAGGGGGGGGGTTTCGAACTCACGGGGTGGAGACGGTCGAGACAGCTGGACATCCAGGAGAGCCACAGCGGGAGGCAGATGGCTGCGCTGGCTGAAGGAGAGCGCCGACGTCGGTTCCAGATTAGAAGAGCTCCAGGAGGCGATCGCGGAGTTCCGAGGCTCCTGTTTATCCACGCTCCCAATCCACTTCTAAAGGAACGTAAGATTTCCTTCCGGGTTGCGTGACTGGTCCATATTTGTGTTGTGTATACGGTCTGCTGGGTCTTGATTTCCACGCTTTGTCCGAGGTGTGCTGGCTGCTGGTTCCTGTTTGCGAGGGCTCCAGAGGATGACGGCGGGGATCCGACACGTTTCTATCAATGCTTGTTACGTACCTATAAAGGAACGTAAGAAGTTAAGATTCATTGATTAATAGTATCTCCTATGGTTGCTGTGCATTTTGGCGGACGGCTTCCTGATTTCATGCTTTTGCTGCGGGGGGGCACTGCCTGCCAGTTCCGTGTTGGGGGCATGACGTCACGGAGGTTCCAGGGCAGAGCGGTAGATAACTCAGAGTGGCGACACCCATTGACTTCGTTGTTCGAGTGGTCATGTGGTTCGCGGGGAAGCGCTATAGTTCCAAGCGAACGCCGCGCTGTCATTGTCTCCTATGGGACAGACAGCAGTGATTGCGTTACTGAACGTTAAATATTAAATTAAACCTTACACAACTGCCGCACATTTCTCTTTATGAATTACATTATTTACATGTTTATAGAGGTCGTGCTTTTACTACTAAGATCATGTCATAGCTTTTGGAGGGAAACATTCATGTTAGCATCAGTGAGCTAGTAGGCCTACTTATACGTACCATTGATCCGCTATAATTTCTAAGTAAATTTAACCCTGTATCACTGTCATGGGGATGGATAAGTTTACATATTTTAGCTTTATTAAGTTACATTATTGGATTACCAGGGTCTGCCTTTATCTTCTGGATTTACCCACAACTTACCATGCTAAAGTTCTGCTCACCTGTAATATCATTCAATGTCACGTCAGTTCTTCCTTAAAGCAAAGGTGCACCACCATGCTCATTTCAGAGCCCTTGATATTCTCAATTCTAATATTTAGATAAAATGAACAAAATACGTGTAACCTACAGCTGGTGAGATCAGGGGCCTGTCTCAAGAAGCTGGATTAACATACCCGGGGTTTCCCTCAGTTACCCAGCTGCACTTAACCAGACATCCGCGGTCTTGATTATCAGTCTCACGAAGCCGGTTATCAACTCGTTAAGTGATCCCAGGAGTTTCCAATCTAGATCTGTGCGCGCTCACATAAAAAGGGCGGTGTTTGCTGCATACGACCAATCGCAGACATGGAAAAATCCTCCCGAGCCGCGGGAGGAGCAGACAATAATCTTAACGCAGTGTCTAGAGATACGGCAGTTTTATGGGTGCAGCTGTCGATTTGAAGGGATTGGGATAAGGGTTAGAGTTAGAGTTAGGGTTAGGTTAGGGCAGGGTTTGAAGTTGGGACTGCCGTACCTCTCTGCATTGAAATGCATTGGAAAACTGCCGTACCTGTAGCTACTGCCTAATCTTAAATACGAGGAATATAAATCCATCATCCAGGCAAAAAGCAACATAGTTGCAGCTTCCAAAAGCCGCAAGGAATGTTGGCAAAAAAAAAAATCGCTGACTGTGTCAATGTGTAAATTAGTGGGATTATAATATTACTTCCCCACCATGACGGCACGAGTAGATGTGACTATAGTTATATTTGTGTGTTCCATAAATGTATGTGTTTATGAAATTTGTCGTTATGGCATGTGATTTTGGCCTTATCATTTCAGATGCGACCCCAGTGGAGCAAAAAGAGCATGGGAGCAAACTAAAAAAATAAGTATAAAAACATACTGCAAAGTGGTCAGTACGCTTACTATATCTTATACGTGTAGCACATGTACATGGCTTTACTTCTTCACACTGTCTCTGTTGTAGGATGATCACAATGGAATTGTGGAATTAGTAATGAACGGCTCCAGCAGCTGACAGATATATGTAGTCCTTCTGCGGAAAACCTGTACCTCCCGTGAAGACATTGTTCTGGCAAATCAAAAGGATTACAGCGATCGCGAAACACTCTTTTGTGCCTGAGCGCTCTTCGCACAAGTTGTGTACCTAGACCCACTGGGTTCTAATCAAATGGGCAGGCCATTTTACAAGAGAATTGATTGGTCAGTAGGTGGGGCTTTTATACCTGCTGAGCTCTTATCCTGAACTTAACCTGCTCCGGAGCAGGTTAGGTGTTCAGCGTATGTTGCCACGGCAACGTACCCCGATAAAAAGCAAACCACCTTGGTGATACGGAAAACCCAAGGTTAATCCAGAAGTTACCTCGCTAAGCCAAAATCCAGCTTCGTGAGACAGTCCCCAAGAGACTGAATGAGATTAAATACAATGACTGATGCAAGGAAAAGTTTTCAACAAAAAGATTTTCATTGAACAGTGGACAACAGGACGGCACAGAAATTGAAGTTGATAAACAAATTAAACAAGGAGGTGTGCAAGTGTGAGTGAACCATGAGTGAACCTTGAACAACAAATAACAAAAGAAATACTACGTTGTACATAGTAATGTGGCAGGGTGGTGGTGGGTTCTAGTGTTGGAGAGGGGGTGATCAGTGTCAAATTAATAAACCTTCTCGATGTGTGGAACCACTAAGTGTGTGTGTGCGTGCGTGCGTGCGCAGGCGTGTGTGTTTTCAGAACAGGGCAGGGTTCTGAATAGAACTATAACAACTAAATGGATTTAACCCTTTCACTACTGCTTACTGGGAATAAGACAACCCTTGCTTACCGTAAATTTTTGTGCTATCGCAGCATGATTTTGCTTGTGGATTTTCACCCCCTTTTTCGAACTAAAAACACCAGAAATGGACAATTTTATGTACAGAAAACGGGTTCAAAATACATTTACCTTTCCATTGACACATATCTTTGCTTAGTTTTTCCAAAAGTAAAAACAGAAAATGAGGATAAAAACCGTATTTCGGTTTTTCAAGACAAGACGATTTCTCCTCTATGGGATTTATGTACAAACGGAGATACACGCGCATTTCTGTACAAACGGAGATACACGTGCATTTGTGTACAAACGGAGATACACGTGCTGCAGCACGCACTGCCTGCAATAACCTGTATAAAATAAAATAAAACTGTGCATAACCGGAGGATTGGGAACTACGGGAAGCCTGATAACATCACTGACGTGTTGTGCGGTACCAGACTCGTCCAAAGGGGTGTTTTGTTGCAGAGCTTTAACAGTTTTTGTGAGGGACTTTCTCTAGGCGCAAAATTGCGACAAGGTAAGTGATGCGGGATTGGCGCTGTCGCGGAAATGCGATAATGGTAATGAAAGGGTTAACAGGAATGCACTGATTAGAACAGACAAGTAAACTCCATACATGCCAACTCACTACGGCTTTTGGGGCGTTTTTTTCAGAATGAAACGCCCCAGAGGCGGTGTTAGACCCGAAAATTATTGGCTATTATCCCACCCTTTTTTGACAACAATTTGTCCTGGCTAATTCTTGATGGTTTTCTTTCATTAACACGTTTTCCAATTCAAGAATAATCAAGTGACAATTGAAGACACGGCTTCTCTCCCCCATGCGATCTAAAAGCGACAAAATAATGGGCTACATTCAGTACAGAAAAATAATTTAATTATAATTAGGTCTATGCTCCGGCGCTCGGCGACGGCATTTCAGAACTCTTCAGCGAATTAAGGTAATTTCGGCGACAAGTACGTACACCTGTTTTTGCAGCACGGTCACGCAACTTGCTGTATAAAATAAGCAGCTGTCTGATTGAAAAAGGTAATTGGACGAAACCACGTACTAGTCACCAAAACAACCTTCATTCGCTGAAGAGTTCTGAAATGCCGTCGCCGAGTGCCGGTGCAAAGACCTAATTACAATTATTTTTCTGTACTGAATGCAGCCCATTATTTTGTCGCTTTTAGATTGCATGGGGGAGAGAAGCCGTGTCTTCAATTGTCACTTGATTATTCTTGAATTGGAAAACATGTTAACGCCTCTGGGGCGTTTCATTCTGAAAAAAACGACCCAAAAGCCGTAGTGAGTTGGCATGTATGAAACTCTTGGACCAAGAACGATACTGTGAAGCATGAAAATTTGTGGAATTGCAAATAATTAAATAAAGGGTTTGGGGACATTACAAATACAAGGGCCAGGAATGTTGGAAGAGGTTTGCAAATTTTAGACATCTCAGAACTTCCCACGAATCCTGTATCCTCCATCGCCAACAGCAACCTCTGCCCGTATTAACGGTAAGCCTACATGGCACAATAAAATGAGCATAGAAAAGTAATAAAGACTAACCACAGCCGCCACATCTCTTTAAGAGCAAATCATTTAAAAAGACCATCTTTTTGTGAAATACAACATGGCATATAATACAGCTAGCTGACTACAGCAAGATCGCTTGAAAGCTAACAGCGCCTGGCATGACAAATGCAAATTGACAGATGCAATTTCATAATAGCTAGCTAAAACATGATGGGAGACACTTAGATCGTCAAAGTCCTCACTTGTGGTTTCATTCAATTTTATGAATAACAAGTGGTATGGTTTTCATCCGAAATGGTTCTTGAGATCTAAACTGAGTTAGAAACTCTGCAACTGTTCGTGATTAAACTTAAAACAATGGATCAAGCTAGGCTTGGTAAGAGCATGTCAAAATTGTCAAAGCTAACTTTAAAATAAAATTTTAAAAAATTTTAACGAAACCAGTCACAGGCACCTCATCCCATCATTTACCGTCGTGATTTATATCGGTTTTGTGAGAAATAGAAATAGAAGCTCCATAGAGTTAATGACTGAATTCCCACAGCTGACCAAGATAACTACGAAGCAAAGAACGTGAGCTTAAATCATCACAACCTCTTCAGACTTAAAATATATATATCGTCGTGCCGATCATACACAATTGGAGATTATAAATGATGCATGACCACTGATATGATATATACATTTCGTGAACCATAAGACTTCAATATTTTATTACTTACCGTCGATGTTGTCTCAATGGAAGTGAATCGGTCTGAAGCTGCGAGAATCCTCTTTTGGAACTATTGGAAGTTCCCAGACCCGGAAGTGCGCCGCCATTTTTTGTACACGAGAGTCAATGGGAGTGTCGCAACTCTGAGAATATCAATGGCTCTGTTCCAGGGATACGCAGTCACGCGGTGGCGTTGCTGATGATGTCACTGCCAGGGGTTCCCCGTAGAGAAGTTGGCCCTCCTGAGGGACGGATTTAAATTCCCTTGTGGGCTACCGCTGCTGTCTACTAGATTTTAGCTGGACAATTGTTTTTTTTATAAAAATGTGTGCTTTATTGCAGCCTGCTTTAACATTTAAATTAATTGAATTCGTATTCAAAATAAAGACATTTCTATTTTACTACTCACCTGTTGTGGTACTTCTGTGTTCTGGGCATTAGCCTAGAGAGGGTAGTTACCAGGTTGCAAAGCCATATGGCTGAAACTTTCTACATGTATACAGAAAAGCAAAATTAGAAGTCAATCTAGCATATTCCATAGTGTGAGGCTGTGCCTTCAGCCCTCTCCCTAGCCCTCACATTCCTCCACACCTTCTCCCTCACCAATTAACAGCGCCTGCAGCTTGTTAATTGCCAGCTGTAGGTAGGCGGTATTCAGCCTTAATGGCATTGTATTTGTTTTCCACTGCTGGTCAGCGCATTTTTAAGAGCCACATTTGCCTTTAGTTTTACTTAGGATTAATGTTGTTGATCTTTGTTTTCGTTTTATATTCATTTGGAACCACATTTCCCTTTTGTTTTGTGCTTTAACTTTTTTGTTATTAAATATATTCGTCACTACCCAGGCTTGCAAATGAGTCCTTCATTATCCTGGTTTTATAGTCCACCGGACAGCCGTTTGGCATCCGGCGGGCTCAACAGTGACACACTGCACAAGAGCGTATTTTTCTCAATTTTATGATAAATCAGGAATTTTGAGGATCCCCACATCTTTGTGCTCATTTTCCCCGATCAAATTTTTTTTGAACAGTTTTTGGCATTTACACGCTTTTGTAAAACAGAAGCGACAGATTTTCCAGGTCTAGGCATTTATGGACATAATGGCACACAGGAGCACTTTCAGTTTCACAGAGCACACTATATTTATGGTTGGCCAGCAAAACAGATTCTTTGTAGGGCTCATCTAGACTTCTGGGGGGTATACTATGAAGCTGGCTTTGTGATTAAGCCTGACTTCAGCACTTAATAAAACCAGGAACCTCTTCAAATCTGGAACATGGACTAAAGTAAAAGGAGCTGCTCTGGGTCTTACTTTAGCTTAAAGTCAGGCTTAGTCACAAAGCCAGCTTCATAGTATACCCCCCTGGGACCTCAGCTGGGGTCAAATAATCAAAAAATTATGCCCAATCATGTGATTCCTTACCAATTTCATTTGACCTCGATGGACAATATCATAAGCTTAAGGACTAATGTGATGGAAAACTCAGAAGGACTTAAGGAAAGACAACCGCGGTGCCAAGAGAATCCAACTGCACTTAAACTAGACAAATTTGTCATGCTTCCTGTGTCCGTCATGTTCGTTTTTTTGTGAACAGCCAGATGGATGGTGCATTGCTTTGGATATTGATGTCACAAGGAATTGTGGGATGGCGTTATTGCCTTTCTTTTTGTAACGGATGGTCTAGAGCAGTAGTTCCCAACCCGATCCTCAAGGACCCCCTGTTCTGCAGGTTTTTGTTGCAGCTTTACTTTTGCATACCTTATCCATTTAAGGCCCAATATACCTTCATGCACACCATGCTCAGGTAGATTTTTTCAACCAATCAGCATGATGCCCTTAAATGGATCAGCTGTGAAAGAGTAGAGCTGAAGCAAAAACCTGCAGGGCAGGGGGTCCTTGATGGACTGGGTTTGGAACCACTGGTCTACAGCCCTAGTCTTCAAATCACGGTCCTCAAGGTCTGAGAACTGCTGGTTTTCCACCCTCCCTTTACCTGAGAGTCAGGTGTGAATACAATCTGCCCTATCAGAGGCACTAAGTGTTCACTTGCTTACATGGGATAAAAGAAAAGCTGGACTGGATTTGGATTCGAGGTCCAGATTTGAGCATCCCTGGTATATACTAAAGGAGAAAAGTAAGCAGTGAAGTACTTACCATTTTGAGAAATTAAACCGCTTTTTTCATGGCAGCCATGTGTATAATTTGGGATCAGTTGCAAATAGTTGGGAAGTATCCTGAGCAAAATAGACTATTTGACTGCAACCCTGCAGTACCTACCAGGAAATAAAGATTTTTTGGACTCATATCCACAGCGTTCAAAATTGAGGTGAAACTGTTTCATATGATAATAGGATAGATTTGATTTTTTTTAGATGAACTGTGAAATTAATTCCGCTGAATTTGTCTCTGCTTCTTGTTTAACTGCAGAGGGATTAAGCCAGCAGCCATGCCACCCTGTGCCCTTTTCTGCACGACAGTAATGTACCCATATACCCCCAAGGGCTTTAGTTCAGGGGCTAAAAAGGTGCATGTACATTTTCAATGATACAATAGGCATGCCTAGGAGCGTACTGCCTCAGTGAGTATCCAATTTTACCTGAGCGTTATGCTGATGTATTTTATTTCCTGAGGGTGCAGCCCATTGTAAACGGCGTGAATTTGTTTTAAAGTGTGGGTAGAGGTTGCATACAATATTATGACATTTGATGGAACTTCAACTGATTAAGTGCAGGGCACCGGTTCTGAATCACATACAAAACCACAGCCTGTAATTTTATCAAATTATTTTTTGAGTATATTAGTTTGCTTTTTGTTGTAATCCAATAGAGACTTTTTCATTCTTGTGCATGGGCTGCCAGGATGAAGCCACACAGATTAATAATGATGAAAACTGGTTAAGGAATCCCTTGGTCAGTCCTAAATGTAATTATCAAAAAAGGCTACAAGACACAACCTGTCCAGTGTATAAATATATACTGTATTTAACAAATTAATTAATAAAAAAACTGATTACTTGCTTCACATTATAATAACAAATGACAGCATTAATATTCAGGTAAAGTATATTCAATAATGCAAAATGGGAAACACTAACACAGTTATTGCAGAGTTTCTTCACAACCAACAACCAAACTTTAATTGGGTAATTTGCTAGATCAAAAAATGACACTCTCATATTACGTTATATGATAACTGAAAAAAGTGACAAAAAATGTACTCAGTATAATGAAACTGCAACAGTCATGCTGATACATGTTCTAAGAGATAGGGAAAAATACTGCAAGCACTCAAAAATTAAATGGGAGCATTGCCTTGGGAGTATAATGTTTGAGAAAGAGGTAGAGAGAACGAATATATAATACAAATAAAACACCTTCAGTGAAGCTTCTGCGTGCTGAGTGAATTGAGATGGCAAATATGAACATTGGATTATGTGGTAAAATGTACAATATGTGTACGATAAAAACAAACAAAAAATGATTCATCATGACGCCTGGGAGAGACAGTAATGTGTATCTTGGCCCATCTATATGTGGCAGGCAAAAGGAGGCCACAGGCAGGGAATTGAACCCCAGACTCCCAGGTAAGAGTCAAAAGCAGTGACCACATCACCAAAGAGCCAGGCTCATTGGCAAGGTAGCCAGGGTGCATACTTATTAGGAGACATTTCTAGTGACTAGCCTGGAATCCATCCGTATCAAGCTTTGGTCGCTCCCAAGGATCACTTGCCGATACAGTCTGGCCTCAGTCGGTAGGCCAGCGTTTAGCCCTTACGTCACTAATGAACTGGATATATAAATATTCGTATTTTCTGCTCTTGGCTGACTGGGTGACATTTTGCCCAGAACCACCAATCGCGCGGCGCCATTTTCAGAATGAATACTGACCAGGTTATCAGTCGCATCTTCTTGTCAGAAGTGGTAGCTAAGTAGGCGAGCAATTAAACGTTGGGATATACAAGTATCTATCTTATATCTGCATGTTGCGTGTATATTTCCTTTTACTTTGCTATATCAGGCATTTTACAACACAGCTAATGGCTGTACTCAGAATTACGAATATGAGTTGGCTGGCCAGCTACGGCATTCGTGAATGTTATTTGACATGAGCTTAAAAATTAGAGTGTGGCTTGCTTGCGTTTACTCTTGGAGTGGTTGTTAGGATTTGAACAGGATAATGTTTGGCCATATCTGCATTTTGTTTATTTCAGTGGGATTCCCCGGTATAATAAAGGCTAAATTAAGTAATACTCAAATTACGTAATGTATTTCACTGTAATTGGCATTAGCTATAGCTTGAAGGGTATCAGCTAGGTTAAGCCTATGAAGCTGGTATGTAATATGACAGTTGCTAATTTATTCCTTGCCTGTCTACTTTCTTCGGAAAAGAGAAGATGGATAGCTTGTTCCTATTATTGCAACCTGTTGCTGCACGACGTTTTGCCATTTTTAACGTGGATGGCCAACGCTTATTTTGCTTTTCCCCGCTTGTTTAATATCTGATATCAATCCAGTGCAAGATCATAGCGATCAAATATATTCCTTTTCCCTTTAAAAATAATTAAACATCGATGGCAACAACAGTATCACTGAACATATAAACACAAGCATTATTTCAGTTTGAAAGTTTAATTCGTAGTTTGCCGCAGTCCATACTGTATTTCTGTATTGCCAGATGTTACGTGATTGCTGCTGAAAGAGACACAGGTCTCGAACAAAGTTCATTTTCTCCTGATCTGTTGGTCTTAGAAATGCCATTGCAGCACCAGAATGTTTGGAGGATATGCGGCCTGTGAAAAATAAGTCCAATATTTAATTCTGTGACAATGGGGCAAAAGAATCGGTGATAATCTGTTTTCACGTTCACTTCTCCCCATTGGAATCAATTCATTCAAGACCCGCCGCAAGTCTATCTAAATGGGCGGGGCACCCTTGCGACTGTGAGCCAATCACAGATCTCGCATGGATTTTTTGTGAATATTTGAAAGTCAAACGGTAGCCTACCTACTGAGGCCAGACGTATCAGCTAGTGACCGTTGGGAGCGACCATAGGTTTATACGGATAGATTCCGGGCTATCTAGTGACAGGATCCTTCAACTGTCACAAATAGTTATGCGCCAATAATGTTGCTTTCATGACATTTCAGAATCTTACACTTTGATAAGTGAGATTTCAGAGAAGTAGCACGTTCATGTGCTGCTTAAAATTATCCCCACCCGGGGCACAGTTTACAATGAAGGAATGACAAAGGGCACAAACATGGTTCACGAAAGTACGCAAACCCAAATGACACTGCCTGGCCCTGCAGACATAAACGCTCATCTCTGGTGAACATACTCCACGTGCTCTCTTAGGGGCGGTGACGTCCTCATGGTTAACCATGATGGCTCTGAGTGAAAAAGAAATAAAACAAAAGGGGTCCACTTTTTTCTCTTGTTTTTTCATGCTATAGGGCCCGCTAACTGCAATGCTCAGACTGCAGCTTGTACTTGCATTGCTTTATGATTTTCAGCTGACACACTCCAGAATACGACGATGTGTGAAATCGATCTTGTGGAGCTTGAAGCGTCTGTGTTCGGATACTTGAGTGGACCATGTTTGTGCCCTAATGCTAAATGAAAATTCGGAGTTGACAAGATTAATGTCAATGGGGCATCTTATAGATTAGTGGTTCAGGTGTTTAATTGGGAGTCAGAGGGATGGTGCTTCAAGGCCCAAACCAACCACAATAAGATTGCTACAGTTGTAATGTCCTTGAAAAAGATCCTTACTTCACTCTGGTGTAATTGACCCCTGCAGTGTAAAGTCAGCTGTAAGTCACAATGGCTTAAAATATCTAGTCTGGAATCCATACTGATAAAGTGCTGGCCACTCCCAACGGTCACTGACTTATCAGTCTGGCCTCAGTCGTATAGCCAGCGTTTAGCCCTTACGTCACTAATGAAGTGAATATATGAATATTCATATTTTCTGCTCTTGGCGAGAACCACCAATCGAATATGAGTTGGCTGGCCAGCAACGGCATTCGTGAATGTTATGTGACACGAGCTTAAAAATAGATTGTGGTTTGCTTGCATTTACTCTTGGAGTGGTTGTTAGGTTTTGAACAGGATAATGTTTGGCCATATCTGCATTTTGTTTATTTCAGTGGGATTCCCCGGTGTAATAAAGGCTAAATTAAATAACACTCAAATTACATAACGTATTTCACGGTAATTGGCATTAGCTATAGCTCGAAGGGCATGATTGCATCAGCTAGATTAAAGTGATACTCCACCCAAAAACTATAATTTGTATATCAATTACTCACCATTAGATGTCTTGAACGGACAAAGTTGTTCTTCACCTGGCGCAACTTTATGGCCACTGGAGAGTTTTGAAAGATTATCCAAATTCCTTTTTTGCTGGAAGCAAATGGGGTCACGCAGTAGCAATGGGCAAACTCCACAAAACGTCCGTTGACAAACTTTCAAACCATCGTCCAACGCATCGTCCAGTATAATCCAAGTCAGCTTTGTCCACTCGTATCCTCAGAACTCTAGAAACGTGGTTATTTTTCGCTAAAAATAATAAAATACCACAGTAATGCTTCAAGTAAGTTTGCGCATTCAATGGAAGTCCCGCCTCCTGGCTTGTTCATTGCCCGGAGACTCTGCTGCCACTCAGATGAATATTCGTATAAACCACGAGGGGAGGCGGGACTTCCGTTGAATGCAGAACTGTGGTATTTTTATTTATTTTTAAGTCTGTCTAAAAGGGGGAGGGGGGCACCCTTGCGACTATGAGCCAATCACAGATCTCGCATGGATTTTGTGCGAATATTTGAAAGTCAAACACTGGCCTACCGAGTGAGGCCAGACGTACAAGCAAGTGACCGTTGGGAGCGACCAAAGCTTGAGACGGATGGATTCCAGGCTATAAAATATCATCTAAATAAACTAAATGTAGCTGAGTGAAAGTTCAGACTGGAAGGCTATCCTTTATCTGCTTAGGCTCATATTATAATTCTCATTTGTGTCCTGCAATTCACATATCTGCCATGTCTGGTCATGTCTTTCCAAAAGCACAGAGATGCACCTCCACTTCTCGTCTATCACCTCATTGCTGTACTCTAAAATGCTTCTCTCCATGCTTTACTGCAAGTGTTACGTAAGCCCCTTCCACGTCCCCTTCTTGCCTTCACTAATTCATCAGTGTCGTCATTCCATCAGCCTCATAAGCTTCACCAGTGTCATCTGATGTCATCACCTAACACCACCACCAGTTTCTGGACTCCAGAGGGGGATTCATTATGCAGCTGCTCAGGGCTGATCCCCGACAATTTGAAAATTTCCCGCTCTAAATGCCATAGACTTTTCACGTCAAGATTTTACCTCTATGACTGCATGAAACAAAAATCTTTCAGTCATTCAGTCTGCCCGCCCTGATTGAAATAATGGTAATGTAAGACATAAAGAGGTGGAAGACAGTGTTTGGAGAACAGCGAGGGGTGGAGGAGGGGCAGTGCACTCTGAACAGTCCAGTGGGAGCCGTTTACATCTCACAGAATGATCCCTTGAACAGGGAAGTTGCAAAAGTCAATTTTGGTCCGGACCTCAGATTGTAAGATCACGTGCAAAAGTCAGGCTCAGCTCACTGTCTCAGCCGCAGGTCTCTGTTCAGGTTTGGACTCGCATAGTCCATGTACAGGTGACAGACCACTCAATTTGCCAATGACACCTTATTTTGCTTTGAACAAATCTAACAACATTTCAAAACAAAGTAAGTTACAACTGCGAATTATGCACCGCAAGCAGAACCAGACATCAAACTAGAGGCACTCCAAGAGTGCAAACCTCCGCCAAGGCAGCACAGTTGAAATCTTGCTGAGTGAACATGGCTTATAAGAAATTTACGGTGTCTACAACATAGGATTTTGAGATGGCTGCCATGGCGGCCATATTGTTTGACCAATCGCAGTCAAAATCAATCGGGCCCATCCCTGATGTAATAGCAACCCTGTAACACCGCATTATGTAATAATTCAATTTTCACTTCATTATGTAATGACGCTGCATTTTGTAATAATCTGCTGCATTTTGTAATAAACATCCTGAATGCAATATGTAATAAACGTTGCCGCATTTTGTAATCAGTTATTACATATTGCAGTGGTTATTACAGAATGCAGGTGTTGCACTTTGATGAAAATGTAATAAATTTGGTGCATTATATAATAAACCACCAAGATGGATTTCTCAATTTAAAAAAAAAAAAAAAAAAAATCTAAATATCAGAACAACATTTATTTTCAGCATTCTGGCCTGAATTAATAACTAAAAATTAATTTTAAAAGCTATTAGTTAAGTAGATTAGTAGTATGTGAAAGGAACGGGCATAGACTCCAAATGCAGTTCAGCATCGGCAGGGTGTTTATTGGGATTAACAAAGCTCATGGTCAAAACAGAAATGGATCAATAGCCAGGCAAACAGAGAAATGCAGAATAGGCATTCGAAGTCAGGGGACAAGCAAAATAATCCAGTAACCAGAGAATCAGTCCGCACAAAGACAGTAACAAAGAGGGCTGAAACTAAGGGAATGGAAGGGGAAGGGAAAAGGGAGTTGGATGGGATAAGGGAGGACACAGGAGAAGCTAAACAGATTGGTACAAAATGGGAATCAGGGAGAACGAAGAACTAATCAAACAAACCGCAATCTCACAACGCAATACAAACAACCAATTACAAGACTTACGGGAGAATCACGAGAAACGAGCTTTCAACAATCGCAACGAGAAAAAAAAGCGCAGAAACGAGACTGACCAAGACGAGCTGTGGTAGAAACGAGTCGACAAGAAGCTGAGGGAAAAGTGGGTCTTTTAAACGCAAACAAATTAAGTGGAATCCCAGCTAAACACAGAACAGCTGTAGAGAGAGGTGGAACTAGAAAAGCAAGGACGGTGATAGGAGAGAGAGGGGGAACGGGTGGAGTCCTAACTCTAATCTAACTAAACGCCCGTGCCTCAATAAACTACTCTCAGGTGCGGATAGCCAATGAGAACAGCGAGAGAGAAGGAAGTGGAAACACCCAACCGAAATTACAGGGAAGAGACTGTGATGAAAAAGACAAGACGCGACGAGACAGAAACGAGATGAAGACACTGAAGACCAGAGACAGAGCAATCATCCAGAAACATACATGCTCTAAAACGAATAAATATAATAAATATATAAATAATTAGCAATACTAAAAAACTAACAAGAAACAAACTAAAACCAGAAACTAACTAAAAACAAACATACAAATCACTGATCTCTAACAGTATGATTCATTGGTCAAAACTAAATTAAATGTACTGTAACTGTATTCATTATAATAATAGAGAATGTTTTTGAAAGTTCATTGGGACAAAAACTACTCTAAATGAGTGTTACTGACACAAACATTACTGGTGCACTAAAATGCTGGGAGATATACACACATGCAATCTGGATTATGTGATACAAATATGAAACAGAAAACAGACAAATGACAAAAACAAATATGGAACAGAAAAAAACTTTATTCCTTCTACGACCAGTTGTGTGTTTATACAAAGTAGATGTCCCCTTGGTGAGCAATAGTATGGATGAACATTTAAACTAAACAGACTAAAAACAGTCTAAATAATCTTTAAAATCAAAATGAGGTATTATGTATAATCATATTTATGTGCTTTAATTAAAAAAAAAAACAGAAGGCTATAGGCTATTGCCAAATAACAAAATGATTTGCAGTATAAAGTTTACACTTGAAAAAAAGTCTTCTCTAGTAGCAAGAGTAATAAGAACTTTTACTCCAATATATACTTCTCTTTAAACAACCAGTACTTACATGTAAGATTAAAGATAATCAGTCTGAAAATGATTGAACTACAAACCCATTTCCAAAAAAGTTGGGAGGCTGTGTAAAATGTAAATTAAACTGAATGCAATGATTTGCAAATCAATTAAAACCCTATATTTGACTAAATAGGACAAAGACAATGTATCAAATGTTGAAAATGATAAATTTTATTGTTTTTTGAAAAATGTTTGCTCATTTTGAATTTGATGACCGCAAAATGTTTTTAAAAAGTTGGGACGGTACAATAAAAGACTGGATAATTTGTTGGATGCTAAGAAAAGACAACTGGCAGAACGTCTCACAGCTAATTAGATTATTTCCCAACAGGTCAGTAACATGACTGGGCATAAAAATCATTCATGATTACAACCCCAATTCCGAAATAGTTGGGACGAAGTATAAATTGTAGTGTTGCACCGATACCGATACCAGTATCGGGTATCTGCCCGATACCTCGTTAATATGCTCGTACTCGTACTTGTCCACATTTGCCGATACCACGCACCGATACCACTTAATGAAAGAGGCAAGGTACCTGCCGGCTCACGGTCGCATATGCTACAGTATGTTGTACTATCTGACTTCTATGTCTAGCGGGAGACAGCGAGTTAGAAAAAATACGAGAAAGAGAGCTTTATAGTCATCACATCACATGCAGGCATACGCGCATACACACAAGAGGTGCATAGTAAAGAAGTACATGTAGGCAACTTCGTTACAGTACTTAAGTAGTTTTTTTGAGGAGTTGTACTTTACTTGAGTTTTTTTTTTTTTTTTTTTTTTTTTTTTCTACTCTACTACATTTAAAAAGATAAAAAGTAAACTTTTTCTTCGTTACTTTGACACTGGCCACTTCACTACACGTTACAAATTAAAATATGTATATAATTCATCATTTAAGGATTATCTGGATGCGGCGTGTTCAAGAAGAACAACGGAGTTCGGCAGGGTATTTTAAGCGTTTTGTGCAGATGTTCCTGCCAGCGGACATGGAGCTGCAAATTAATGCACGCAATTACAATATTCTATCACTAGATGGTACACCCGGATCAGTTATTGAATATTTACCAGCAAGCCGAGCTCGCACAAGCTCACATCCACAATCATACACACAGAGACTTAGAATTGTGAATCTTCTTATTTTACTACAAATATATTAGTAACACATGGTTACCTTAAACATTTTAGTTGTGGTTAAGTTAAATCTTTTTTATTTGTCATTTGTGTAATTGAAATATGGCGATACCACACACTTTGAGTGATGCCGTGTTTGCTTGGAAGGCTATTATTGACTTTAGTTGGATTGAGAATGCCTATGAATGTGTGTAGAAACTATCTGTGCCAATTAATAGTTCTACTGACTTTTCATGAAGTTGGGTGTGTTACCTTGCCTATGCAGCGAGTTTACTTTTCATTTGTCAAGCTTCAGTAATGTTTTGCCTCATTTGATGGCAGTGCTAGTTCAAAGGCTTTTTGTCGGGCCTAAATACAGAAAGATTTTTAGCAGTTAGGCCTACTCTTTTTTTATTTTTTTATTTTTTTGGAAATAGCCATGTGTGAATCATTTGATATTGGCCTCCTTTAGGCTTGTTATAAAAAGAAAATAAAACCTGTACTCCTAAATTGTCATTGTATTTTCCTGGAAAACATTTCAGAAATATCGGTATCGGTACTCGGTATCGGCAAGTACACAAAATAAAATACTCATACTCGTATCGGTTTTCAAAAAAGTGTTATCGGTGCAACCCTAATAAATTCTGAATAAAATCAAAATGCAATGACTTTCAGATCACATGAGCCAATATGTTATTTACAATAGAGCATAGATAACATTTCAAATGTTGAAACTGAGACGTTTTACATTTTTATCCACAAAATTAGCTTACTACAAATTTTCTGGCTGCAATAGGTCTCAAAAAAGTTGGGACACAGGCAAAAAAGGGCTGAAAAAGCAATTAATATATTAGAGAATCAGCTGAAAGAACATTTAGCAAGTAATTGTGTTAACTGGCATCAGGTGTGCAACATGATTGGCTATAAAAGGGATGTCTTAGAGAGGCTGAGTCTTTCAGAAGTAAAGATGGCCAGAGACTCTCCAACCTGTGAAGGCTTGCGTAAAAAAATTGTGGAATACTTTAAAAACATTGTTCCTCAACGTCAAATTGCAAAGGCTTTGAAGGTCTCATCATCGACAGTGCATTACATCATCAAAAGATTCAGAGAAACTGGAAAAATCTCTGTGCAAAGGGAAAAGGCCGAAGACCTTTACTGGATGCCAGTGATCTTCGGGCCCTCAGACGCCACTGCATCACTCACCGGAATGATTCTGTCATTGACATTACTAAATGGGCCCAGGAATACTTCAAGAAACCACTGTCTGTAAACACAGTCCACTGTGCCATCCACAGATGCCACCTGAAACTCTATCATGCAAAAAGGAAGCCATTGTTGAGCATGATCCAGAATCGCTGCCATGTTCTGTGGACCGAGGCTCATTTAAAATGGACTGTAGCAAAGTGTCCTGTGGTCAGACGAGTCCAATTTCTTTTTTTTTTCTTTTTTTTTATTTGGCATCTCCGATCCCACCTGAATCTAGAATGTCCAATTGGGGAACTATGTACAAGGCTTTTCGCATATGCGGCCCCCCATTACCAACTCAGGAGAGTGAGACAGCTCGCGGCTCTCCTCCGAAGCACATGCCCGTCGCCACCGCTTCTTATACACTCATTGGTCGAAACCTCGCAAGCTCAGAACGAGGGCGGAGGATACCCGAACATGAACGATCTTAGAATCTTCCTGACGAGCGCCCGTCTGGCCAACAGGAGGCGCTTGAGAACTTGTTATTTACAATACCCTATCCCGGCAGACCCTTCCCAATTTGCATCCCTGTAGCACATTGGCCAATTGCGCTCTACTCTGAAAAGAGCTGCCGACCACTGCCGACTGGTACGAGGTGGGGATCGAACTTGCGCCATGATAGTCACTTCTGCTTCGCAACGCGATGCTTTACTGAGTGAGCTATCCAGCAGCTTCCGAGATGAGTCCAAATTTGACATTCTTGTTGGAAATCATGGGCGTTGTGTCCTCCGGGCTAAAGAGGAGAAAGACTACCCCTCCTGTTACCAGCGTTCAGTTCAAAAGCCAGCATCTCTGATGGTATGAGGATGCATTAGTGCATATGGTGTGGGACACTTGCATGTTTTAAAAAGCACCAAGAATGCTGAAAGGTATACAAAGGTTTTAGAGCAACATATGCTCCCCTCCAGACGACATCTATTCCAGGGAAGGCCTTGTGTATTTCAGCAGGACAATGCAAAACCACATACTGCAGCTATTACAACAGCATGGCTTCGTAATAGAAGAGTCCGTGTGCTGAACTGGCCTACCTGCAGTCCTGATCTTTCACCGATTGAGAACATTTGGCGCCTAATTAAACAAAAAGTCTGTCAAAGGAGACCCAAAACTCTCCAGCAGCTGGAAGCCTGTATTAAACAAGAGTGGGATCAAATTCCAATGGCCAAACTCAATGCCCAGACGCCTCCACTCTGTGTTAAAAAGAAGAGGGGTAAACAGACCCCTGTCCCAACTTTTTTGAGACGTGTAGCAGCCATCAAATTTGAAATGACATCATTTTATAGATAAAATTGTAAAATTTCTCAGTTTCAACATTTTCTATGTTATCTCTGTTCTATTGTGAATAAAATACTGCCCTGCAAAAAATGTTCTATAGGACTTCTATGGAGTTCTGTGAAATTTTATAGAACTCTATAGAACATCAATGGAACTCTATAGAACATATTAGTAGAACAGCATGTTCTATAGGATTTTCCGTGTGTTCTGTAGGAATTTGCTAGAAACCTATAGAGCACCTCTATGGAAAAGAAAGTCCTATAAGATTATTGCTGTTCTATAAGACCTTCCTATAGAACACCCTGGCTGAAAAACCTGTTCTATAGGACTTTGATGGTCTTTAGGACCTTCTAATAGAACATAAGCTTAATGGGAAAGACATCTTAAATAAGGATTTAATCTTGACATTGTGGGTGTGTGCAGAGGCAAATTTGCAAAAATGTTGGCATTGTCCAAATACTTCTGTATCTGACTGTAAAAGATGGAAAAAATCCTCTCAAATCTCAATGCGGAAAGGGTAAGGCCAAGATTCACACTTGAATGAGAGTCATCTCTGATTTGTTAGACTCTGTGCAGGATATGCAGCGGTTCTGGCCCAAATCACCAGGAACTTGCTCCGATCCAAATTGGAGTGGCTTTTTCTTGGAGTGGATGTCATAAGAACTGTAATGCCACTGTAACGGATATCACAATATGGGCTTGGGAATACTGTGATAAACCTTTGTCAGTCAGCGCCATTTGCCAATAAATTCAAAGATGTGTGGTCAAAATTACTGCTTTGTTATGAAAGAAGCAATCCACCCGGTAGTGGTGGGTTCAAGAGAGCTGCTGTTTATTCAAGCGAAGAAAGTTTCCCAATTCAGGTTAGATTGTCTTAAGGTCTTTTGCTTGAGCTATTAAAACGGTCTTTATTCAGTCTCCCAAAACAACGTGTGTTTGAACAGATATGGCTTCTTCTGCATTTCTTTTTGAAAAAATTATAATTTGGTCTATGGTTTTGTTCATGCCAGGAAGGCAGGCTCATTATTTAAACTTATGCCATTTCCTGCTTAAGCACAGCTTCTCATACCTTATATACTTGTTATTAAGCACCCACACATTTTGGCCTTGAGCCATCATTCACATTAGCATGAGAGGTCAACAACATTCAGACAGTTACCTTAGAAAACCACGACAAGTGCTTTTCTTAAGCTTGCACTTTGTTAGAAAAAGCTCTCTCTTCCTTGTAGAAAACAACCGTGAGTTCCTTTTATTGCTTTTCCATTACTGCTAAGGCCTACACACCCATTCAGGTGCTTGTTATTTCTCAAAACATAGTTAAAGCTGTTGATACATAATTTAAAAACAATCAAGTGCATAATCAAGAAAACAAAACATTTTGTCTCCATCATTCCTTCCTCTTGTCATTAATGACAACATAAATGGAGAAAAACTGCATCATTGGGTATATACTCACAGAAGAAAAATACTGTATTAATGCATAGGAAAGATAACTTGTTTCAATTTTAATGCAAAGAAAAATAGCACTTAAATGCATTTCTTCGGGGGCAGCACTGCGTCTGAGAGCAAGTGGATAGGGAACTCATTGAACTCCGCGCAGGCATACATTTTAGGGTTTTCATCCAGTTTTCATCTGGTTGGGGTTGGCTCCATTATAGTGGCTATTTTGCAGCGCAAACCAGAGATCCACCTCTCTCCCAGCTACTGTCACTGCAGTCATCGTGGTCATGAAATCTTGTACGCTCCTTGCCATCCAAGCTGGTACCAATGTTTCTTACAGTAATGTGCAGTGATGATTATACACATCATTAAAAAATGAAGATAAATCATGAACCAAGTACTATTCAAGTATTTATTTAATGTAATATTGGATTACATAGATTAAAATTAGTAAAAAAGATAACATATAGTAAAAACTAAAATAATGTCTTTTTGAGAGAAAAAAGTCTATCTAGTGTGGCCACCCTTTGCTTTGATCACAGCATTTAATCTGTCAGGCAGAGTTTTCACAATTTTTTTTTACTTCCTCACTTGATAAACCATTCCATATGGTTTGAAGTTCATTGTAAAGAGATTCTTTTGATATTAGAACAGATTCGCTCAATCGGATTAAGGTCTGGACTTTTAGCAGCCCAAGAGGAAAGATTGTCTTAAAGGTTTTTGGCTTTAGCTATTAAAATAGTCTTCATATAGTCTCCCAAAATAACGTGTGTTTGAACATATATGGCTTCTTCTGCATTTCTTTTTGAAAAAAAAATTATAATTTGGTCTATGGTTTTGTTCATGCCAGGAAGGCAGGCTCATTATTTAAACTTATGCCATTTCCTGCTTTAGCACAGCTTCTCATACCTTATCTACAATGCCGTGAAAAAGTATTTGCCCCCTTCCTCATTTATTATTTTTTTGCATATTTGTCACACTTAAATGTTTTAGATCATCAAATAAATTTTAGTATTTGACAAAGATAACCCGACTAAATACAAAATGCAGTTTTTAAATGATGATTTCATTTATTACGGGGAAAAAGCTATCCAAACCAACCTGGCCCAATGTGAAAAATAAAAATAAATCTTATGACTCCTTGCAATGCTCTGTCGAAGGGTCAATTTTCCTTATCTGCACCCGGGTTCTAGAAGTGAGAGACCGGACTAATGGTATGAAAATGTGCAATATGCAGTGATATCCACTATACTGAAGTAGCAGGGAAATCTTGTCCCTTTTAACTGTAAGGTGTGCTTATAAGCACATGGGGTACCAGGCACATACCAACTCATTGATTCTCTGATCAGATCATTGATTGACTGACTGACCGCACAACTTAGCAGTATTTCAGTTACGGTACATGAAGACCTCTTTCCATTTCGTTGGCAGCAATTCAAAAATGTAAATGTAAGGCATTACAACTTTATTATGCTATAATGGAAAACTTGTTTTCCTCTTTTGCTTACGAAGACAGAATTAGGTTGAAAGTTTGAGCTTTTGAACTTTTCCCTTAATTTTAAAAATTCAATCAAATTATTCCTTTCCATTTACATGCATGTGATTGCAGCAGTGGCGCCCCCAGAAAATTTTCATAGGGATGGCCAGATGGGGCCAGTGTAAATCTTAGAGTGGCACACCAAATCAGTCCTCCTTGTGTAACCCCGATTCAGTTCCAGCCCGTGGTCATGTACTGCCCCCCCCCCATATCTTTCCCGTCTACCTACAGCCGAATCTAATAAACACTCACAAAAAATAAAGACATATGATGTTTCCTAGGCTATGTCGTTGACTCCCTTTCATTAAAAAGACAATATGCATACAACACATTTGCCTCATGTTTCAGAAAAACACACAAACATTTCCAATAGTTTTCAATACAGCTTTTTTTTTTTTCAGGAACAACTATGATAATAATAATAATAATAATAATTAATAATTCAAATAGTATGAGTAGTAAGGGTTCTCCATTGTAATTAAATTTGTAATATTGGCCAATGAACATTTCTATTCAGACTATTCTTAATCTCAACTACTGACACAAGTAAATCAAAGGTTTAATGTAATTACCATGAAAATGCCTCACTCACTGTAGACCATAACCACAGATTTATCCAAATGATTTTACCCTGTTGCCATCCATTTCATTATCAAGGACACACTGATAAATTCACCTGTTGGTCCAGAGACAGGTTAGTAGGGGCTGGCCTAAATCTAGCTGAGCAGTGTCGCCAGGTGTACGATAATTATCGTATTTGTACGATAATTTGACCCTCTGTACGATGTACGATCAATAATCCCCAAAAAGGCCAAATGTACAATAATTTGACCATTTCAATTTATTGCCTGCCGCAACTGTCTGCTGGAGAGGGTTTTTTTTTTTTTTTTAACCCTGAAGGCATCGATCCCCATGTGACATGTTTCCAGCCAATCGTGCTTTGCTGAGCGTGAGATACAAGTGACGTCTATGCGTTTGTCTCAGAACAACGAGCATGATTGGCTGAATGGTCGGCTGCGCCCGCCCCACAGAAGTCAAGCGAGCATGATTCAAAGCAGATTCAAGCAGTTAAAGCAGAGGAAAGAGTGTACAAGACGTAAGCAAGGGAAATGAGTGCCGCTGAAGGGGACAGTGAGGAGGGGCGAGAGGCAAGGAAGACGGCTTTGGAGCAGGTTAAACAAAAACAGCATCGCCCACAAACCTATCGTAAAGAGTGGGAAAGCCAGAGCATTTTTGGCGGATGGCTGAAACCTGTTGCAGGCTCTGACGGTAAAGCCTTCTGTCGATGTTGCAACACAGAGCTGGTGGCCGAAATAACCGTGTTAAAAAACCACAGCAAGTCTAAAAGACACACTGAAAAAGAAAAAAATCTAGCGCCAACACAGAGGTCAATAACACAGTGCCTGCAGAAACCGACGGAAAAAGAAAAGTTAGAAACAGCAGTGAAAACAGCAGAGGTCAAGCTGGCAGGGTTTTTAGCAGAGCACAACATCGCAATGAGGGCCACAGACCATATGGTGGATGTTATCAAGGACATATTTAAGGATTCCAAAATGGCACAGAACATGTCTCTTGGCCGCAAAAAGGCAACTGCCATAGCAAAGCATGTTATTGGGGACTGCTATTTTGAGAGTCTGTCAGAAATCCTGACAAGAAAAAAAATTCAGCATCTTGATTGATGAATCAACAGACATTGGAAATGTCAAAACGCTCTGTATTGTGGTTCGTTTTTTTGATGAGGGCACAAACAGGGTTCAGACCCGCTTTTGGAAGCTGGTTCAGATCTTTTCAGAAGAAAACAGACATCTTATCAGAGAGGGAGCCACTGCAGAAAGGTTATATGATGAAATGATGAAATCATTCACAGAGGCAGGCGTCCCACTTCAAAACATTGTGGGGTTTGGGTCAGATGGCTGTAACACCATGATGGGACAACACAATTCTGTCTCCAGTCGTCTCAGAAAGGATTTGCCAGGGATCACCGTACAGCGCTGCATCTGTCACTCCTTACACCTGTGTGCCAGTGAGGCGTGCAAGCAGCTTCCTCGCCAGTGCGAGGATTTAGCCAGAGACATTTACTGTGCTAAACGTGTGGCTGAGCTCCGTGAATTTCAGGATTTTTGCCATGTCGAACCCCACAAAATCCTGAAGCCCTCCCAGACACGATGGCTGTCACTGAATGAAGTTGTCAAAAGGGTGTCTGCCCAGTGGGAAGCCTTCCGGCTTTTTTTCACTGACCAGTGGATTGATGCCAGATTGAATGCTGCAGAGAATATTTATCATGCGCTAAACGATGAGTCTCTCCGGCTGTATTACCACTTTCTGGAGTGGGCTCTGCCCAAGTTCACAGACCTCAGTCAATATTTCCAGAGTGAAAGCGTGGTTATTACATCACTGAGGAGCAAGATGTGCGAGACCTACAAAGATCTCCCACTGACCTTCATGCAAAGGGACTATGTTTTACACACAGCACTGAGTCAGATCAATTGCCATGACGACTCAAAGCTTTTACCACTCAACACAATGTACCTGGGTGTAAAAGTGATGCAGCAGGTCCAGCAATCAAAATTTGCACCAGCCACCCTGACAGATTTCTATATGCGCTGTCAAAAATTTCTCCGGGTTGCCTGTGGAGAAATTAAGAAACGCTTTGACTTTGATGATGCCCTCTTGATCCACATTGCATGCCTCTCTCCTGCCACTGCAACTGATGCAAGAGCACGAGAAGAGTATCCCTCTCTGTTTCCACTCATGAGAGTATTGCCACGTCTGATTGACTCAACAGATGCTGACCGTCTCCAAGCCATTGATGACCAGTGGAGGAGATTGCCTCTTGTGACCCTTGATGAAGACACTAAGACAATGACTGTGGATGAATTCTGGCACCATCTCGCCACTTTGGAGGACTTTGGTGCGAGACGGGTGTTTAGGGAACTGGGAGAGTTTGCCCTTGATGCACTGTTGTTTCCTCATTCAAATGCACCCTGTGAGCGTGTGTTTTCCAAAGTTAATCTTATCAAGACAAAACCACGAAACCGACTCATCACAGACACACTTAATGGGCTCATGCACACATCAGAGTGTGTGAAGATGGCCGGTGGATGTGTCAGTTTTAAGCCAACAACCACGATGCTGCGCTCCATGACAACATCAGCTCTGTACCGTAAAAGATCTGCCCCCGCCCAGCAGGATGCAGCAGACTCAGACAGTGACTCAGAACTGGAGATTGAACTTTAAGGTAAGCATAATTCATTATTTAATTAGCCTAGCTGATGGCCTGTTTCATACACATTATGAACAGGCTTCTATTTGTGTCATCGATAATGTAATGTAATATCATTATAAATCTAAACAATAGTCTCCTCTCTGCTCTTCTTCTATTCATTCACAAAATTGCAGAGGCAGAAATGATGTGACATGACTGACACAAACCGGACAGCCTATGAAGACCGAGGCGATTACGGCTACACATCATTATCATTTTGTTTGTTCATTATCATCATGTTCAATGCATCCCTAGTTTTTTTGGTCAACATTACTCTGGGGAGGTTGGGGTTTGGTTTGAACCCTTGTTTTTATTTCATTTATTTATTTGGGTTTTTTGGGGCCTTTTCAGAGCTACCTCTTTTTGATGCACATCATTTTAAGCACTTTGTAAGTATGTGTGTTATGGACAAAGCACTTTATGTTATAACCTGGCAGCAGGCACATTTTAACTTTGAATATGTGTTTATGTCCATTCATTCAGTTAGAGTCATTTTTGACACTGTTTTGCAAAATAAGTAATTGTTCTGCAAAATTCACCAGTCTCTGTGGCTGTGACTGAGGCTGCTGCCCGTTCCACACGTTCGTGCAAAGTTTATGTCCCCTGTTGTTCCTCCCTTGTAGGGATGTATTCATGTTCTGGCCCGGAGTCTCTTCTCCTTTCATGTTATCTTGCTGCAAATGCAACAATTACCGTTGCTTCGCCGCAAATGGATTCGTTCCATTTTCAGTGCGATTACTGAAACGGTTTCAGTATCATTCTAGCTTGCTTTATAGCTAATTAAACCTATCCCACGTTATCTAGCAAGCTAGGTAGCTGTCGTTAAATGCATTTCTTCATTAAGTCCACCATCCACAAGCTCACTAGCTACATTAACGTAATTAATAAGCCAAATGGCAAAGGAAACAGTGTCACTAGCTGGCCACTTTCGGTTATATTCGGTGTCCAGTAACGCAACATTTACACGAGAGAAAAAAAACCTAAGTGAAAAGTGAAGCTAAGAGCAAAGTCTCTCTGTTGAGTTCCAGAAGTACCTTAATTTAGACGACGCGAAAGAAACGTAGCGAGTCACATTGTTATCGTTAGCTAATATAAAGGTGATCGATTAGCTGGGTAGTAGCTGAAATAACCATGGTTTAGCCCTGGAGCCAAATGCCCAGCTGTGCTAGCATTGATAACTCGTGTGTATGTTCGCCACAGAAGCCAATTAATTCAGCATTCACCGAATTCAAAATATAGGGTGATAGATCAAAAATACGCCTGTGTGAAAAATAAAAATAAAGGTCCACCACCAGGCTTGCTAGTAAGCTTACGTTATGCAATGTTAACGTTTGACTGGCCATACCACCATAATTGTGGCGGGGCTAAGGTGCGTGAAAAATCTGAGCTGAGCACCGCTCGTATTCATAGGGGTGAGCCGACCGCCGCACCTTCCCAGCGGTGTACAGCGTTAAGTCTTTACTGCTTCACGGATACAAACAGCGTTCGACCCGCCACCTCAAGCAACTTGGCGGCTCCTTTCCTTTACGAGGACAGATATGACCAAGCATCTCCGGCCATAGCGAACAATGTAGCGTTGAACAGGGTTGGTTTCTAGCCTAGTTCGTAAGCAGTAGCTGACTTGGTAACTTCGAGCTCTGGGGGCGTGTTTCAGCAACCAGGCTCCATTCGGCTCGCCTCAGCTCCAGCAACGGTCCACCTTTTTGACCATTTTTGGATTAGCCGGAGGTAGGCGGAGTCAGGTAAGTGCCAAATTGGCGACCAAATAAGTTTCGCAGTGGATATTCAGAAACCTATGAGTAACGTCACGGAGGCTACGTCCTATGTTTTATACATTCAGTGCTCTGGGGGGGCCGGGTGCGCCAGTGGGGTGGCCAGCAGTTTTCCAGGGGTGGCCGTGGCCTATTGGATTGCAGATTATATGCCGATTTAGAATTAATTTTAATACAATTTGAGGTCTGCTAAGACTTATTCCCACCATCTTTATACATGTATCATGGTCACCTAACAGGATTACTAACATGGCATTCCTTTTCAGCGAAGGCACTCAGTTCCTTTTGAATTCCCAAAGACCCTGAGATACGCGACAACAACGGGCCACCTGTTGTTGCCGGATAGCTCACTCGGCTAAAGCATCGCGTTGCGGAGCAGAATGATCCGGGCTCGAACCCCGGACGGCGCAGCGTACACCTGGCTATTGCGCTGGAGGGATGCAAATTGGGAAGGGTTTGCCTGGAAGGGTAATATAACATGGTTGCTTTGTTTGTCGCCTGCCAGATTCGGGTGGGATTGAAAATACCAAAAAGAAATGAAAAAAGTTCTACAAGAGCTGTTCTATAGAAATTTTCTATGGAACTGTTTTCTATAGAACTTTTTTTCTATAGGACTCGAGGTACTAAAGTTCTATAGAATTCTATTGGACTGTCCTATAGAATTCCTATAGCACATTTTTTGCAGGGTGGCTGGTGTGATTTGAAAGTCATTGCATTTTGATTTTATTCACAATTTACACTTTGTCCCAACTATTTCAGAATTAGGGTTGTAAATATGGAGAAGGCTTAACCACTCTGTGAAAGACTGCATGGGGAAATGTTCAAAAATTTATGAAAAATGTTTTTACCTTAAAATTGCAAAGAAAGAGATTTTATCCTCTATAGCACATAATATCATTAAAAGATTCCAAGAATCTAGAAAAATCTAGCTACGCACGGGACAAGGCTAAAATACAGTTTTGATTTGCTGTGATTTTCAGGTCCTCAGGTGGCACTCCATTAAAAACAGACAAGATTCTGTAGTGGAAATCACTGCATTGACTCAGAAACACTTCTGTACATCATTGTCAATACACTCAGTTAGTCACTACATCCACAAATGCAAGTTAAACCTATGCCATGTAGAGAATAAACCATATATAAAAAATATCCAGAAACACTGCCTTCTTCTCTGGGCCCGAGCTCATTTAAAATGTACTGAGGTGAACTGAAAAACTGCCCTGTGGTTTGACTGATCAAAATGTGAAATTCTTTTTGGAAATCATGGATGCCACGTCCTCTGGGCTAAAGAGGAGAGGGGCCATCTGGGTTGTTATCAGCAAACAATTGAAAAACCAGCATCCATGATAGTATGGGGGTTCATTAGTACACATGGCATGGGTAACTTGCGCATCCGTGACGACACCACTAAATGTGAATGATATATATACAGGTTTAGGCGCAACATCCAGATGCCTTTTTAAGGGGAAGACCTTGCTCATTTCAGCAACACTATGCAAAACACCATACTCTGCACGTATTACAACATGGCTCTATAGTAAGAGTGTGTGTGCTGCATTATGCATTATGAGTGAAAAATATGACGGCTGCAAAGTATTGAGCAGCTGAAATCCTACATAAAGCAAGAATGGGAAAACATTTTGCTTTCAAAACTACAGCAGTTGGTCATTCCCAATCAATTTCAGAGTGTTGACTGAGGAAGACGTGATGCAACAGAATGATAATAATGCCCCTGGGCCAACTTTTTTGAAACGTGTTGCTGGAATCAAATTCAAAATGAGCACATATTTTCCAAAAAAAAAAAATGGAATATCTCAGTTTCAACATCTGATATATTAGCTTTATACCATTTTCAAATAAATATAAAGTTCAAATGATTTGAAAACCATTGCATTCTGTTTTTAATTGTATTTTGCACAGTGTCCCAACTTTTTTGGAAATGGGGTTGTAGATCTTAATGACAGACACTTGCATAGTGTTCGGGGCTAGATTTGGCTGGTTGCTACATTTGGAGGTTCTTCCTATCTTTTTTCCTTTCTTCACTCTTTCATATCTTTCTTTACTTTTCCCCTCTTTGTTTCTTTAGTTCTTTTTCTCTCTTTCATTTTTTCCTTTCTGTTGAGACTCATGTGAGGACATGAACAGTGTGTAACGGTAGAATAAGACTAGTTGCAAAACACATGATAATATACAACCCCAATTCTGAAATAGTTGGGACAAAGAGTAAATTGTGAATAAAATCAAAATGCAATGACTTTCAAATCACACCAGCCAGTATTTTAGAAATTTGTTGAAACTGAGAAATTTTACAATTTTATCCACAAAATGAGCTCATTTCAAATTTGATGGCTGCTACAGGTCTCAAAAAAGTTGGGACAGGGGTCTGTTTACCATGGTGTAGCACCCCCTCTTCTTTTTAACACAGAGTGGAGGCGTCTGGGCATTAAGGAAACAAGTTTCTTGAGTTTAGCCATTGGAATTTGATCCCACTCTTGTTTAACACAGGCTTCCAGCTGCTGGACAGTTTTGGGTCTCCTTCGACGGACTTTTTGTTTAATTATGCGCCAAATGTTCTCAATCGGTGAAAGATCAGGACTGCTGGCAGGCCAGTTCTGCACACGGACTCTTCTACTACGAAGCCATGCTGTTGCAAAAGCTGCAGTATGTGGTTTTGCATTGTCCTGCTGAAATACACAAGGCCTTCCCTGGAATATATGTCATCTGGAGGGGAGCACATGTTGCTCTAAAACCTTTATATACCTTTCAGCATTCATGGTGCTTTTCAAAACATGCAAGTGTCCCGCACCATATGCACGTTCAGTGTGCAGTCAAAGATTGCTTATGATCGTTTTACGCTTTTGAACATCGGCGCCTCATTACAGCATTTTTGCAATGCTGAAGCATCTTGCCTTCATCGCTCCATGCGCTTTCACCTCCCAGAGGCCGTCTGGAATCCTCGCTGTGGATGCCTGCGTGGCCCTTATGACAGGCGCACCTGGAGAGCGAGGAGACGTGGGAGACGCGCTGGAATTGCTGTCAAGCAGAAACGACTGAGACGGCTTGCGCGTTTTCAACCTTCCACCTTGATGTTATCGGCTCGGCTCGTGGATATTCCTTTCCTCCTGTCAGCCCCTGGTGTGAGGCGTTCATGCCTCCGAAGTATGATCCCGGTCCCGGACTGCTCCAGGCAACAGGTAGTTTTTCTTCCTGGCGATCATCCTCTGGTGAGGCCACCGAGGGGGGTCGATTTTTGGAACTTACGGCCGCTCAAGCGAGTTTCTGCCGCTGCTCCCGTGGGACTGGAGCCGATTAAACTGGCGCTTCTCAATGCTCGTTCTGTTAGTAATAAGACATTTCTTTTGAACGACATTTTCATTGCCAGGGAATTGGACTTTCTGTTTCTCACAGGAACGTGGCAAAAAAATGAGGAATATGTTTTTCTAAATGAGATCTGTCCACCTAATTGTTCTTTTAAGTGTGCGCACAGAATCACTGGTCGTGGCGGTGGTTTAGCCCTAGTATTCAAAAACAAATTTACTTTAAGGACAGTAAAGTTTGGAACTTTTTCTTCTTTTGAACTCTTAATGACTAAGGTTGGACGCACGAATCCATTCTACTGTGCTTTATTCTACCGCCCGCCTGGTGTAAATGGTTCTTTTCTGTCCCAGTTCAGTGACTCTCTGGCTTCTATAATTAAATTTGAACGGGTTGTACTGCTGGGTGATTTTAACGTAGCTATAAATGATGCCACTAATAGCTTTGCAGCGAATTTTTTAAATGTCATAGAATCTTTAGGTTTTGTCCAGCATGTGAATTGCAAAACACATATCAAGGGAAATACCCTAGACTTGATTTTCACGCTTGGTTTGGACATTGACATTCTGGTTTGTGAAGAGTTACCCGTGACTGATCATGCTTGCATTTATTTTAATTTGTCCTTTTACTCTGAGTGCGCTACCATACGGAGCGTAAAACGTTCGCGTATTCTAAATGGGCTAACCGCGGATAAATTCGCATTGGCTTTTGAAAGCCGGGCATCTGACTTTGCCTTTGAAGGCGCTGACGTTAACACTCTGGTGGATAATTTTAACGTGTGCTGCTCTTTGATTTTAGCTGATAATGCACCATTAAAATTGCGTAAAGCACAGAACAGTAATCCAACCCCTTGGTTGACTGATGAGACCCGGTGTTTTAGACGCAAATGTAGGAAAGTGGAGCGCTTGTGGAAATCCACCAATCTCGAAGTACACCGGTTGTATTTTAAAGAGCTGATAGCTCAATACAATGACATGGTAAAAACAGTGAGGGGTGCGTATTTCGCCAATCTTATTGCCTCTAATAAGCGTAATCCTAAAATGGTTTTTGACACCATTCAAAATCTTGTCAGTCCCCCACAGTCTGTTATGGACCCACTAGTGTTTTCAGATGATGATTGCAATAAGTTTCTCAGGTTTTTTGTCAAAAGAATTGCCAAAGTCAGGTCTGCCATTATACCGTCAGTCGTGCCATCTGCCTGTCTTTCAAGGCAACCCATTTTAGAAACTTTCTCACCAATAACGTTATCAGAGCTAACGGAGGTGGTGAATAGTATAAAACCTTCCTCATCCTCATTTGACTGCCTTCCTGCATCCCTGGCAAAAAAGGTTATCAGCTCTATTGGCCCTTTTCTTCTCACCATTATTAACAGCTCACTAGTCTCTGGTTGTTTTCCTGAGAATTTTAAATCAGCTGTAATTCAGCCTCTTTTGAAAAAGCGCGATCTCGACTCTTCTGTATTTAGCAGCTACCGGCCTATCTCGAAATTGCCGTTCATGTCAAAAATTTTAGAAAAAGTTGTAGCCAACCAGCTAACCACTGTTTTAAATGGAAATGGCATTTTCGACAAATATCAGTCTGGCTATCGACACCAGCATTCTACAGAAACGGCTCTGCTTAGAGTATCTAATGATATTATGATGGCTTCTGATGCTGGTAAATGCACAATTCTAGTGCTGCTTGATCTAACTGCCGCTTTCGATACAGTAGATCATCATATTTTGTTAGGCAGGCTCAGAGATAGTGTAGGCATTTCAGGTTGTGTTCTTGACTGGTTTGCCTCTTATTTATCAAATCGGTGCTTCTCTGTGGCTGTTGAATCTTTTGTGTCAGAGACTGCGCCCCTTTCTTGTGGAGTACCGCAGGGTTCGGTTCTGGGTCCTATTCTTTTTATTCTGTATATTTCACCTCTGCGCCATATCATTGGCTGGTTCAAGGGAATCTCGTACCATCTGTACGCAGATGATTTACTGCTATACTTTTCTTTTAATCCTGCTAGGCCCAATGGTTTTAATTTTTTACTCGATTGTATGGCAGCCATTAAGGAATGGATGTCTTGTAACTATTTGCAGTTAAACACAGCCAAGATGGAGGTTCTTATCGTCGCTTCAAATAATATTGCTGCTGAGTTGGGTAGCTGTATTGGGTCTCTTGGCCATAATGTGCACTCTAATCTACGAAATCTGGGAGTTGTTTTCAATCAGGCCATGAACCTGGACTGCCACATTAGGGCACTAACCCGTACATGCTACTTCCACCTACGCAATATTGCCAAACTCAGGCATATTATATCTAAACCTGAGCTTGAAATGATTATTCATGCCTTTATCTCGTCAAGGCTTGATTACTGCAACGCTCTTTTTACATGCCTCAGCAAGGCTTCCATTGACCGTCTGCAGCTTGTGCAGAACGCCGCTGCTAGACTTTTAACCAAAACGAGAAAGTTCGAACATATTACTCCCGTTTTGGCTTCCCTGCATTGGCTACCTGTGAATCTAAGGATTCATTTTAAAGTTTTACTTTTAACTTATCGGGCCTACATGGCCAGGCACCCACCTACATTGCTGAGTTGCTTAAGCCTCATATCCCAACCAGGGCATTGAGATCAGCGGACCTCAGCCTTTTAATTGTCCCCGCACTAAAAAAAAAAAATCCACCAAAGGGACAGGGCTTTCAGGCGGTCGCTCCCCAGGCTGTGGAATGCCCTCCCGCTGACTTTGAGGACTGCCACATCCATTTAGGCCTTCAGAACTAATTTGAAGACCCATTATTTTAGGTTAGCCTTTGGCTAAGTCTGTAACGAGGCAGTCTTTTTGGTGTATTTCTCAATTAAGCAATCTTTGCACTGGTTTTTTGTACTGTTGTTTTCGTGTTGTGATTTTACTGTGTGTCTTTTGTATTTGTATATTTATTATATATATTTATTATTGCTTGTATTTTATTGATTGTGTTTTTTGCATGTTTTTTATACTGTGACGCACCTTGTGAGTTTTATGTCCTCTGTGAAAGGTGCTATAGTTAATAAATTTTACTTACTTACTTACTTACTTACACACTAATGCATCCCCATACCATCAGAGATGCTGGCTTTTGAACTGAACGCTGATAACAGGAGGGGTGGTCTTTCTTCTCTTTAGCCCAAAGAACACGATGCCCATGATTTCCAACAAGAATGTCAAATTTGGACTCGTCTGACCACAGGACACTTTGCCAATTGGCTGCAGTCCATTTTTCTTAAGATAATTTTTTTGGGAATTTTTCCTTTATTTGACAGGTATACAGTGTAGAAAGAGACAGGAAAGTTGGGGAGAAGAAATGGGGGAAGACATGCAGCAAATGACCCGCGCTGGAATCGAACCCAGGTCGCTGCGGGAAGGACACAGCCTTTATGGTACGCGCACTTAGACTGATGAGCCACCAGGGCACCCCAGTCCATTTTAAATGAGCCTTGGCCCACCGAACACGGTCGGCGCTTCTGGATCATACTCAACAGTGGCTTCCTTTTTGCATGATAGAGTTTTAGGTGGCATCTGTGGATGGCATGGCGGACTGTGTTTACAGACAGTGGTTTCTTGAAGTATTCCTGGGCCCATTTAGTTATGTCAATGACAGAATCATGCCGGTGAGTGATGCAGTGGCGTCTGAGGGCCCAAAGATCAAGGGCATCCAGTAAAGGTCTTCGGTCTTGTCCCTTATGCACAGAGATTTTTCCAGTATCTCTGAATCTTTTGATGATGTTATGCACCGTCAATGATGAGACCTTCAAAGCCTTTGCAATTTGACATTGAGGAACATTGTTTTTGAAGTATTCCACAATTTTTTTTACGCAAGCCTTCACAGGTTGGAGAGCCTCTGGCCATCTTTACTTCTGAGAGACTCAGCCTCTCTAAGACATCCCTTTTATAGCCAATCATGTTACACACCTGATGCCAGTTAACTTAATTACTTGCTAAATGTTCTTTCAGCTGATTCTCTTATATATGAATTGCTTTTTCAGCCCTTTTTTGCCTGTGTCCCAAGTTTTTTGAGACTTGTTGCTGCCAGAAAATTTGAAATAAGCTAATTTTGTGGATAAAAATGTAAAATGTCTCAGTTTCAACATTTGAAATGTTATCTATGTTCTATTGTAAATAACATATTGGCTCATGTGATCTGAAAGTCATTGCATTTTGATTTTATTCACAATTTACAGTTCGTCCCAACTATTTCAGAATTGGGGTTGTACTATTTCTTCCCAAAACATGTCCTTGATTTTGAATTGTCCATAGCCCATGCATAAGACCCAAAGGGTGCATTTCACAATTGTGGTTCACTGTAGGTCTGTCAAAAAATAAGTATTATAAGTATAATTGAATATATTCTGTTGTTGCTTAATGTTATTATGTAATACTGTATGCTTTGTCTGGTTAAGTGTGTGATAAACTTTCTAACAGGCCTGGAAGCTATTGTTAGTTCACTCTGAAATGCTCAGATCCATAGCAGCAGCTTAGTTTGTGCATTAATTAGTCAATAAACATGGGAATCTGTAAAATTCAGACTCTATATGTTAATTCTATTGTTAATCATCATTATGTCTTGCTAAAATTGGGAAGAAGACTTCTTTACAATAAGGGTTTAACATTTAACATTAGTTCATTAACTATTTTGGTGATGTTGATCTGTGTGGCACCATTTGTACAGACTTTCTATGGGGGTTGGGATATGTTAAACCATTTTATTGTTAATCATCATTTGTAAATGTTACTTGCATTAGTTAAATAATTGTCAGTATGCACTGTATCTATTTTTATGTCCTGGATATATCGGAGAACTGAAGTGATTGTTAATTCTGAATGCCTTACTACTTATTACATTAATAATCATTGATTGAAGGTGTTATGGCCCCAATTTGTTATGGCGTCTCGGACAGCAAGGGATGACAGACAAAATCCTTTAAGTTCAACAGATTTAATTAAACAAACACATAGAACTAATCTACACCCTACACTACTGACCAAGATTGAAAAGAAAATAAAAAAATGAGATATTTACAATTCCCTGTAATGGAGATGGGCTGCTATGTTGTGATGTCCTGGGACAGGAAAATGCTTCAACACAGGCTAAAATCCACAAAAAGCTTAACAGGTCTTGAAAAGAGTGACAGGTCTGGTCAAATGTATCCTTCTTGCAATTTCTCCTACTACTCTACTCTCTCGATTTTTCTCCTTATATACTCTTTTCCAGCCCCCATCTGAGGCATGCCCGGGACATGCACAAACCTAGTTTCAGATTGCTTAAAAAAAAAAAGTCAATACTGCCATCTAGTGGCTTTTTACCACATTACACCTCCATTCCAAAAGGGAAAGATTTTGACTTATAAAGGCAAAATTTTTCTTTTCAATACAAAAATGGTTAAGTAGACACTTGTGTATATATATACATATAATACAATATGCTAATAAACACAGGTGATATATATATATATATATATATATATATACACACACACATACTCAAACACGGGATAAGCAATCAGCAATTACATTGTCAGTACCCTTTACATGCTTGATTTCCAAGTCAAACTCCTGTAAAATCAAACTCCAATTCAACAATCTCCGATTCTTGTTTTTCATCTTACTCAAAAACATTAACGGATTGTGGTCAGTATATACAGTCATTGGCTTTTGCCCTGTACAAACATAAACCTCAAAGTGTTGTAAGGATAGAACCAGAGCCAACAGCTCCTTCTCAATTGTGGAATAGTTCTTTTGGTGGCGATTGAACTTCCTGGAGAAGTATGCCACGGGATGCTCAATGTCATCAGTCACTTCTCTGTAGGAGCACAGATCCACAAGCTTGGTCGCTAGCATCGACCGCCATGGAGAACGGTTTGTTGAAGTCAGGAGATTTGAGCACGGGAAGTGACACAGCAGAGACTTCAGGCGATCGAAGGCTCTTTGGCATGCTTCATCCCAAGTGAACTTTACGCCTTTCTTCAGTTGGTTGGTGAGACTGAGAGCAATCTCAGCAAAGTTCTTGCAGAACTTGCGGTAGTACCCGATCATTCCAAGGAAGCGGCGCAAAAGCTTTTTTGTTGTCAGGAACTGGAAAGTCCATGATGGCTTGGACTTTAGCATTTATGGGTGCCACCTTACCCTGGCCTATGACGTAGCCAAGATATGTGACAGTAGCACAACCAAAGTCACTCTTGTTCAGGTTAACAGTCAGGTTAGCCTGGGTCAAGCGCTGAACAACGCCTCTACATCTTTCAGATGTTCTTCCCAGGAGTCACCCATGTGATCAGGTCATCGATGTACGCACCCGTGTGTGGCAATCCGGCGATTGTAGACTGTATCATCCTTTGGAACGTGGCTGGGGCATTTTTCATGCAAAAGGGTAGGACTTCATACTGGTATAACCCAGATGGTGTGGCAAAAGCAGAGATGCTCTTGGCCCTCTCAGTTAAAGGCACACACCAATAACCCTTCAATAAATCAATCTTGGTCAGAAACTTTGCTTGCCCTACTCTATCAATACAATCATCAATCCTAGGTAGTGGAAACACATCAGTTCTAGTTACAGCATTGATTTTGCGATAATATGTACAGAATCTAGTGCTTCCATCAGGTTTTGGAACTAGAACACAGGGTGAACTCCAATCTGAGTTTGAGGGTCTGATAATATCATGTTCTAACATGTACTCAACCTCTTTTTCAGCAATCTTTCTCTTTTCAGGATTCATCTGGTATGGATGCTGTTTTATTGTTTTGGCATCACCAACATCTACATCATGAGAGGCTATAGAAACTCTCTTTGGAACATCAGGAAATAGATCTTTATATTTCTTGATCAACCTCTCAAACTGATCTTTCTGTGAGGGTTCTAAGTGCTGGAGTTTTACATCAAGATTTTGCAACACTTCAGAATTTGACAATTTACATGAAAGAACTTCAGCTTTAATTCTAGGTTCATCATCTTGACACTCCCCTCATCTTCACAAGTCTCAGCCCTAGGAGGATCTGAAGTGACAGCTGCAACCCTAGCATTTCTATCATGATAAGGCTTCAGCATGTTAATGTGACACAACTGTTTTGGCTTTCTCCTATCTGGAGTCTTCACAATGTAATTGAGATCATTGAGTTTTGTCAGAATTTCATAAGGACCATGAAATCTAGCCTGCAATGGATTGGACTGTAAGGGAAACAACACAAGGACCTTGTCTCCTGGTTTAAACTCACGGCTTCTAGCCTTATGATCATACCAAGTTTTCATTTTTCCCTGACTTGATTTCAAGTTCTCTTTGGCTAGGTCACAAGCTGCACGCAGTCTTTCCTTGAACTTGCTAACATAGTCTAACAGACTGATATGCGGTTTTCTTTCTTGCCATTGTTCACTCAACAATAGCAAAGGTCCTCTCACTTCATGGCCAAACACTAACTCAAACGGACTGAATCCAGTAGACTCCTGCACTGCTTCCCTAGCTGCAAACAACAGCAAATGAACACCTTCATCCCAGTCTTTCTCATGGTCATAACAATAAGTCCTCATCATTGTCTTGAGAGTGGAATGAAACCGCTCTAAGGCACCCTGACTCTCTGGATGATAGGCACTGGAAAGAATCTGCTTCGCACCTAGTTCATACACAACCTGCTGAAACAATCCGGAAGTGAAATTGCTACCTTGATCTGACTGAATTTCCCTGGGAAGGCCAAACAACGTGAAGAACTTTATCAAAGCCTTCAAATTGCAGTTGCCTTGATGTTGCGTAGAGGGATGGCTTCAGGAATCTGGTAGATGCACACATGATTGTCAACAAGTACTGATTTCCAGATCTAGTCTTGGGTAATGGACCAACACAATCAACAATGACCTTGGAGAAGGGCTCCCAAATGCTGGGATAGGCTGCAATGGAGCTACAGGTGGGTCTAACTGGTGTTTTCCAACTACCTGACAAGTGTGACAGGTTTTGCAAAAGTTGGAAACATCTTTCCGAAGTCCAGGCCAGAAGAAGTGTTTCATGATCTTATCAACAGTCTTGTTAACACCAAGATGACCTCCTAAGGGCAAACTATGAGCCATTGTTAAGATCTCATTCCTATAGACCTTTGAACAACAATTTGCTTGACCACTGCCCAATCTGCATTGGCAGGGATATCAGGAGGGCGCCACTTAAGCATCAACACTCCATCCTTGAGATAATACCCAACTGGAACTGTGTCTATTTCTTCATTAGGAAGGGCTCTCTTCTTTAGTACACAAATTTCAGGATCATTGTTTTGCTCCTGAATCAACCGCTTTCTGGACAGAGACAAGTCTCCAGACACATCAGAATCACCAGACCCATCTGGCTGGCTGAATAGAGAACTGATAAAAGTGTCTGATAAGTCCTCAAATGGAGAAACCATAGTAGGCTGAACAGAGTCATGAGGCGAACCACCTGAGTCATGACTATTCAAGGTGCTGGACGGCACCACATCATCTTCTTCTTGAGCCTTCTTGGCCATAGCACGAGTCACTGCACAGGAAGGATACAGAGATGGGTCTTCATCGCCATCTTCAGTGCTCGGCTTGCAAGTAAGATGAACAGGGGAACTACATTGCCCCCAGCCAGGTCATTGCCTAGCAACAGAGAAACACCCTTGATAGGTAGACTTGACATAAGTCCCAACTTTACCTGTCCTGTAACTAAATCTGACTTCAAGAATACAGAGCGCAGGGGTACAGATACAGTCCTCCTTCAATACCTTGTACAAGTATGAAATCCCCAGAAGCGGTCTCATCACGTAACTCCAAGGAGTCCATCAACAAAAGTGACTGAGAAGCTCCGTATCCCTTAGGATATATATGGGGACAGGAGGAGAATGCTCATTCAGAGCCACAAATCCCTCTGACACAAATGGAAGAAATTCCTCCCTCACAAAGTCAGCAGTATCAGGCTTCTTAGCCTCACAAGGAGCAGGCAATTTAACAGATCGGTCATCTACTACAGGGGTTTCTAACCTTGTCTTCACAAAGGCATTGGGTTTGGTATCCTTTTCTTGTTCTTTCTTAGCTTTAAGGAACCAACAGTTAGTTGTAACATGACCAGATTTCTTGCAATAATTGCAAACTAGACCACTTTTGTCACTGTCAGCTTTCACACTTTGTTCAGACCTTTTACTGGAGTTCTGAGCACCATCACCAGATTTGTCTTTGTCTTTGGGTGAGGAATCTTGGGTATCACCGTTACCTTTCTTCTGAAATTGGGACCATCTATTTTTACTGCTAGACTGAAATTTGGACTTATGTGTGAGAACATATTCGTCTGCAAACTTGGCAGCTGATTGCAAATTCAGTGCTTGCTTCTCATTAAGGTAGGTCTTAATATCATCCTTGACACAGTTCTTGAATTCTTCAACTAACACCATCTCTTTTAGTGAGTTGAAATCATCCTTGACCTGCATAGAAGTACACCAGCGCTCAAAGCAAACCTTCTTCTCGTTAGCAAATTCAACATAAGTCTGATTGTCAGATTTCTTCAGACCTCTGAATTTCTGTCGGTAAGCCTCTGGGACCAACTCATAAGCTGTCAAAATAACCTTTTTGACAACCTCATAATCAGAGGAATCATCTGCAGACAAAGCCGAATAGGCTTGTTGAGCTTTACCCTTGAGGACAGTTTGCAACATCAGAGGCCAGTGTTCCTTTGGCCACTGACAACTCTTAGCTACCTTCTTGAAGCACTGGAAATACTTATCAACCTCCTTCTCTGAAAATGGAGGCACCAGCTTTACCTCCTGGCTAGCACGAAATTTGTTTTCGGCTTCTATTTTAATTTTTAGTTGCTCCAATTTGGAGCCTTTCTTCTCTGTCTAATTTTTCTAAATCGAAATCTCTCTGTCTCTGTCTGCATATTTCTAGCAGTTCTGTCTTTTTAAAAGACTTCAAAACCTCTACGGTTGGTGATGCCAAGAAATCATCCATTGCTGTTGATCTGCCAATATATATCTAGGAAAATTCAAAAAACAATTTCACTATTTGAAATTTTAGATTTTCAATAAATGACTCGCACAATGGTCTATCCCGGACGAGCCCCCAATTTGTTATGGCCCCAATTTGTTATGGCGTCACGGACAGCAAGGGATGACAGACAAAAATCCTTTAAGTTCAACAAATTTAATTAAACAAACACATAGAACTAATCTACACCCTACACTACTGACCAAGATTGAAAAGAAAATAAAAAAATGAGATATTTACAATTCCCTGTAATGGAAATGGGCTGCTATGTTGTGATGTCCTGGGACAGGAAAATGCTCCAACACAGGCTAAAATCCACAAAAAGCTTAACAGGTCTTGAAAAGAGTGACAGGTCTGGTCAAATGTATCCTTCTTGCAATTTCTCCTACTACTCTACTCTCTCGATTTTTCTCCTTATATACTCTTTTCCAGCCCCCTCTGAGGCATGCCCGGGACATGCCCAAACCTAGTTTTAGATTGCTTAACAAAAAAAATGTCAATACTGCCATCTAGTGGCTTTTTACCACATTACAAAGGACATGACGCCATGGATTGGCTGATTGGCTGCCAGAGAAGAATGCCTTCTCCAAAGTTGCCAGCTTCCTCGTCATTTAGAGTATCTTGCTTCTGTTAAAAACTCAAGATATATCCTCCTACCTATGTGTTCTGTTAACCATCATCTTCTGATTCAAAACTCTGGGACCATTTTGGTCAAACGTTGTTTACATTGAATAAAAAAAGTCACTATGGCTAAGGCAGCAATATTTACAGTGGCAGCGTTTGCTTACAGTGTAGATTGGGTATTTAGGAAATGTAGATCTTTTTTCTTTTACCTCTCTATTCTTATGGTGGCCCGGTACAGTTTTATCCAGCACCTGTATTCATTTGATGTACAGTGTGCGGGTATATCTTCTTTTTCTCTATTCTTATGGTACACCACTGTATTTTTTGGACTTCATCTTTGCACGGCACTCTTCTGTTGACTCGCATTGTTTGAAATTGCGTGGAATTCCGCGGATTAACAATGACCGACACTACTGCGGGCCCGATCGCACCCAGTCTACAGAAAACGTTTGAATACACAGGGGAAAATTACGATAGGATCATGCTGAAGGATTCTCTCTTTGATGATGTCACCGGCCCAAACGCCGACACAGAGTCTTTATTTAAAACAATGAAACATCTGACTATAAGAGAGTGTAAACAATATTTACATGCAGTTACCCTCAGTGATTATTGAAGAAGCAAGATCATTCCAAGAGGTCTAAGAATACAAAAAGCTCCGGCCCTTGACTTGAATAATCCCCAGTTCTGTGACCGCTGGTGTAAGATTTTAAATAAGTGCTCTTTTGATCTTATGACACTGGTTATCCAGGAAACGAAAGATCAACTCACCAAAACCAAAGACGAGACACGGAGGATTATTAATGAATTGGACAGTCTATGCACGGACAAGGAGTGTTTTACGAAACTGAAAAATGAGTTGGAACAACTGAAGGAGAAACATCTGGCCGAGATCAAAGCTACTAAGCGCAAAAAATTTGGACGTGATACGAACGATTATAAGGAAGGGAAGGTTTACTTCTGGAAAAAGTCCGCAGCAGTCCAGATTCAACAAGCGCAAGGTTTGCACGGAGACCAGCGCCAGCCTAGTCCACCGTCTGAATAGCCTTCTTCCTCCTCGATTGACTCTACTTCTAGTAGGCGTTCCTACAGGGATTCTTTTTTGGGGGATCCCCCACCACGTCATTGACGTGGTGGCGCAAGAGGGCGTCGACGCGGAGCGGATCGCCAACAAGGAAGGAATCCCCAGCACCCTGTAAGAAATGCAGACGAGGCATACGCAGAGGTACAAGGGTACAATACCAGGAGCAGACAACGGTAATGAACTTTTCTTCTAAAACTTTGTCTGAGGAATGCATCTCCGCCCGTAACAAAGGACTCTCTTTCGTACCCACGACCCGTACCAATGACTTTGACACTATTATTGATTTTCAGAAATTCTTTAGGTCATTGAGACTCAAGGAAATGTTTTATTCTGGTGGAGCTAGAGCTACTGATGTTACACCTGATGAGTCCAATGTAAACGTACATAATGTGTCAAATTGTGATATGGAAAATGTTTTGTCTGTGAACAATGATGTCAGAGTTAGTTTTGCCAAATGTAAGAAAAAGGGCCATTCTCAGTCACGTGTGTGACCAAAAATGTAACAAATAGTAGAAAAAATCTCCTCCAATTACAAAAGCATTGGAGGTTCATGATTGTGGACCTTGTATAAGAGTACTACTTATCCAAGTCTATCAAGTAAAAATGTTATTTGTTACATTAACTTTAACTACTTAAGGTCAGAGGTCAAATACGACTGGTCACGTGTGTGACTTCACACGGAAACAGGTTTTTCATAACTCTATTTGACTTCAAAAACTCTGTGAAGTTGAAAAATCTAGAATTTTCATAGTTTTGGGGTATGGAGAATAGCAAGGAATAAATTTGATACCTTTCATTAATTTTCAAAGTATTTCTTTATTTGATGACATCTGGTCATGTGTGTGACATTTTGGTTCACTTCTCAAAGAATGGCCCAAAAGTCTACTTGCATCCCCCCCCAAGAATAGGAATGCGTCACTGGACACATATTGTCGTTTGGTAGAGCATGATGTAAGGTCTGCACTCAACAACTAAAAGGAATACAAAACATTTAATAATTTACCCAAAAAGGAAAGGGATTCCCTTACTGAACTACGCAATGACAAAACTATCATTGTACGCCCCGCAGATAAAGGTGGTGCTGTCGTTATTCAAAATTTATCTGACTGTGAGTCTGAAATATATCGACAGTTGGATGATACCAAATTTTATATAAAATTGTCCTCTGATCCTACAACCCGGTTTAAGACCATTGTTCATGATAGATTGAAAGTATGGCTGGATTTGGGCGAGCTTAAGAAATCTGAATATGATTTTATGAAGAATGACTTTCCTATCACTCCCGTCATCTATACTCTGCCCAAGATCCATAAATCTCTAGCCACTCCTCTATTGGGCAGACCCATTGTCAGTAGCATAGGGTCACTAACTTCTAACATCTCTACCTTTGTGGATCAGTGTCTAAAACCATGGGTTACCTCCTTGCCATCCTATACCAGAGACTCCATTTACCTGATAAATACACTTAAGACAACTGTGTTGCCAAATCAGGATTGCCTTCTTGCCACGTTAGATGTTACAAGCCTGTATACTAACATTCCGCATAGGGGTGGTTAAGATGCAGTGGCCTTTTTCCTTGATCAACTGCCACCCATGAACAAACCCAGTGTTGAATGTGTTATTGAATTGACTGAGCTAGTTTTGACCACTAACTATTTTCTTTTTAAAAATGATTTCTTTTTGCAAACTAAGGGGACTGCTATGGGTAGCACCATGGCTCCTAATTATGCAAATTTATATATGGGTTTCTTTGAAAAGAACTTTGTCTTCAATCCAGAGGTAAACATGTATTTTTCTAACATTGTTTTATACCGACGGTACATAGATGATATTTTTTTTAATCTGGACTGGCTCTGTTGATTCTCTTGTGCAATTTCATCATCATCTGAACTCTGCCAATGAACATCTGAATTTCACCCGTGAATTCAGTTCAGTAGAAATAAGTTTCCTGGATGTTATGGTGATGAAGCAAGACTTTACTTTACAGACTGATCTATTTAGCAAACCTACTGACAGGAATAACCTGTTACGTGGGGATAGTTTTCACCCCACTCATCTCATTAAGAGTCTTCCTATGAGTCAGTTTCATCGGGTTAGAAGGATTTGTAGCTCCGATACTAGCTATGAACACCAAGCCAACAATTTAAAAGAAAGATTCTTGGAGAGGGGCTATAAGCCACAATGGATTGATGTTGCAGCTAATAAATTCAGGACTGTTACTCAGGATGAATCCCTACAACCCAAGACTAGGATAAATAAGACAATCCCCCCTCTCTGTGTGACCAAATATTCTCCCATGGGGTCAAAGTTCAGAAAAATTATACTTAAACATTGGTACATAGTAGAATCTGATCCAAGACTAGGACAGGTTTTTAACGAGCCACCCAGACTGGTATTTAGACGCTCTCCCAACATTAGAGACCAGGTGGTGAGAGCATATATATCTGAGAGTAGAGACGCTGGTGCCATCAACATCCCTGATGGTAACTACAAATGTGGGAGTTGTGCACAATGTGGCTACACCACTAGATGCAAGACATACACACACCCACATAGTGGCAAACACATTAGGATCCGTGGGGCCATTACTTGTAACACCACTTTTGTTGTTTATTTAATCAAATGCCCCTGTGGACTTGCATATGTTGGAAAAACCTGTAGAGCTTTACGCACACGCATCAGTGAACATTGCAGTAACATAAGATGTGGAGATGAAAAACACCCAGTAGCGGCACATTTTAAAAAAGCTGGACACAACATAAGCTCCCTGCGTTATGTGGGCATTGAGAAAGTAGAACGGCCACCTAGGGGCGGCAACCATGAACGCCTTCTCTTACAACGTGAAACGTATCATATATATGCCCTCAATACTATATCCCCCTATGGACTTAATGAGGAGTTTGATATCAAGCCATTTTTATAATTCATTTTAATGATATTTAATTGTTTCTTTTGTCTTTCTACAGTTGGTGACTTTGATATAGCCTGTGGTTCACATATACTACCATCGTCTCCGCCTCTGTGATCATTTCTAACTGAAGCCCGTATGGAGACTTTTTTCCCCTCTTCTTCCCCCTTTTTCTTTAATTCCTTTTTTGGTGATGTTGATCTGTGTGGCACTTGTACAGACTCTGGGGGGTTGGGATATGTTAATTCTATTGTTAATCATCATTATGTCTTGCTACATAATTGCGCATATGCACTGTATCTATTTTTATGTCCTGGATATATCGGAGAACTGAAGTGATTGTTAATTCTGAATACCTTACTACTTATTACATTAATAATCATTGATTGAAGGACATGACGCCATGGACTGGCTGATTGGCTGCCAGAGAAGAATGCCTTCTCCGGTACTTTACATATATCCCCTCCTACCTATGTGTTCTGTTAACACCTGACAAAGACCATATTGGTTTTAAATCACTGCGGAGCAACAGCTACAGTCTTGTTCTTATGGTATGTATTCATTTGATGTGCGTGCACCACTGTATTTTTTGGACTTCATCTTTGCACGGCACTCTTCTGTTGACTCGCATTGTTTGAAATTGCGTGGAATTCCGCGGATTAACAATGACCGACACTACTGGGGCACCCAGTCTACAGAAAACGTTTGAATACACAGGGAAGATTACGATAGAATCATGCTGAAGGATTCTCTCTTTGATGATGTCACCGCCCAAACGCCGACACAGAGTCTTTATTTAAAACAATTCTGACTATAAGAGAGTGTAAACAATATTTACATGCAGTTATCCTCAGTGATTATTGAAGAAGCAAGATCATTCCAAGAGGTCTAAGAAGAAGAAAGGTCTGGAACTTCAGACACGAATATAATTGATAAAACACACCTGGAAAATGCAGCCACCAAATACAAATATACGAAAAGTACAGTTAGTGCAATAAAGAGACTATATTACACAATGCTAGTAGCTGATACGTCGGCACAGGTTGAGTATGTACAGTGCTGTGAAAAAGTATTTGGCCCCTTCCTAATTTCTTTTTTTTTTTGTTGCATATTTGTCACACTTAAATGTTTCAGATCATCAAACAAATTTTAAAATTAGACAAAGATAACCGGAGTAAATACAAAATGCCATTTTTAAATGATGATTTCATTTATGAAGGGAAAAAAGCTATCCAAACCTACCTGGCCCTGGTCCTCCACGTCGAGAGGAGCCAGCTGAGGTGGCTCGGGCATCTATATCGGATGCCCCCTGGACACCTTCCTGGGAAGGTGTTCCGGGCATGCCCCACCGGGAGGAGGCCCCGGGGAAGACCCAGGACATGCTGGAGGGACTATGTTGCTCCGCTGGCCTAGGAACTTTAGGGAGAGGGAAGTCTGGGCATCCTTGCTTAGACTGTTGCCCCCGTGACCCAGCCCCGGATAAGCAGAAGAAGATGGATGGATGGATGGATCTTTGTCTAATATTAAAATTTGTTTGATGATCAGAAACATTTAAGTATGACAAATATGCAAAAAAAAAAAAAAAAAGTCAGGAAGGGGGCAAATACTTTTACACAGCACTGTAGTTGCTACTGAGACTTTGCACTGAAGTTAATGCGGTGCAAGCTTAAATAAGCCTAAATGGATAATTAGTTTCCAATAATTCAGCAGGGGAACGTAGTGCGGAATGTGGAGATGAGCCTGGCTGGGAGTTAGAACTACGGTGACGCAGACCATTGTGGGCAAGGCACAACATCATTGGTTACCAGAACATGGTTACGAGCATAAAAGTTAGTGCTTTTATTCAGCGTTTCATATTGGTTGCAGATCTACTCAACATTAAACTCTAAAAAAGATTTTCTGATTCTGAAATTTGTTTTTTATTCATACCTTTCATCATGTTGCCTTTCAATTATTTGCCAGCTTAAGTGGATGAAGGACGTGACACCTTTCCACAACTGAAGCCAATAAGTTTGTATTTCCCCCTGGTGGCTGGCTGTAGTATAAGTCATAAATTCTGCCACTGCTATGTTGGCAGAGACCGTAGGACATGAGCCAAACCAGAAAGTTAAGTAAGATGCTAGTCTAATTGGGGAATTTATCCTAATTGTGAAACATGTAATGGATACAGATGAAGACCAACTTTGGTGGTTTATTACATAATGCACCAATTTTCATAATAAAAAAATGCACCACACGCATTTTGTAATAACCAGTGCAATATGTAACAACTTATAACAAAATGCGACAAAGTTTATTACAAATTGCGTTCAGGATTTTTATTACAAAATGCGGCAGATTATTACAAAATGCAGCGTTATTACATAATGAAGTGAAAATTTATTACATAATTATATTTTGCGGTGTTATTACATAATGCGGTGTTAAAAACCCACCCACAAAATTTCAGAGATATCCATTCATTACTTTTTGAGTTATCTTGTATACAAACAGACAGACAGACAAACCAACACCGGCAAAAACATAACCTCCTTGGTGGAGATAATTATGTATAAATACAGATTTCTGAGAGTACCAAATAAAGGTTTGGACACAGTTTACTTGTGCTTGTCTAAGTGGCTTTTAAATCAGTTTTAGTTTCTGAAGGTCAAGTTTAGTTAAACTTCAGTCTAAGTGTAATCTAAGTGTGAATTAACTTTAACATAACATAACATAACATGAATGGCGAGAACAGGCCGTTCAGCCCAACTAGGCTCGCCAGTTTCTTTGTACCATCGTGAATATATCACTTCAGATACTCAATGACTCAATGGTATCTAGCTTTAAGTCAAGTCTGCTCTTGAAAACTCCCAAGGTCTCTGCCTCAACAATATGGTCAGGCAAGCTGTTCCACACTGAAATTACTCTTTGGGTGAAGAAATATTTCCGAATATCAGTGCTAAATTTACCTTTAGTCAGCTTCCATTTGTGACCTCGAGTTCTGCTAACAACACTTGGTTGAAGGAATCCTTATGAGACCTCAATCAAATCACCCCTTAGTCTCCTTTTCCTAAGACTAAAGAGATTAAGGATCTTCAGCCTTTTTCATAGCTTTCATCTTTAATACCCGGAATTAGCCATTGGCTCTTCTCTGAACTTTCTCTAAAGCCTCTATGTCTTTCTTAAAGTATGGTCCCCAGAACTGTACACAATACTCTAGATGTGGTCTGACGAATGTGTTGTACAAAAGAAGCATCACCTCCTTGGATTTGAACTCAATACTTTTGGCAATGTATCCCAGCATCCGATTGGCTTTTTTAACAGCTACGGCACAATGGCTAGAGCCTGTGAGGGTTTGGTCAACAATCACTCCCAGATCTTTCTCTTGTGGAGGTGTTCCAGTTTAAAACCTCCCATGAAGTAATCCGTCTAATGTTTTTATTACCTACATGTACTACTTTACATTTCGGGATTAAATTTCATTTGCCACATTTCTGCCCAATTCTGAATTCTATCCAAATCATCCTGAATCACTTTAGTGGACTCTAAACTATTTGCCAAGCCCCCAATTTAGTATCATCTGCAAATTTCACTAATCTGCTCTCAATATTCCTATCAAGGTCATTAATGTAGATGAGGAACAGCAGGGGTCCCAACACCGATCCCTGGGGGACGCCACTCCCCACCCTACCTAGCTCAGATGATATACCACTGACCACCACTCTTTGTGTTCTGTCCTGCAACCAGTTATGAATCCACTTCAGAATACCACCTGTAACTCCAATGGAGCTCATTTTAAAAATTAGTCTCTTATGCGGTACTGTGTCAAATGCTTTCTGAAAATCCAAATATATGATGTCATAAGCCCTGCTCTGGTCATAAGTCTTGGTGGCCTCTTCAAAAAAATTCCAGAAGGTTTGTCAGGCATGACCTTCCTTTACGAAAACCATGTTGGCTATCCCTCAAGATATTGTTACGTTCAAGAAATAAGTCCAGCTCATCTTTTATGATAGATTCCAATATTTTGCACGCAATGCAAGTTAAACTGACTGGCCTGTAATTACCTGGCTCATACGGTCCCCTTTTTATATATTGGTATTATATTGCCCTGTTTCCAATCATTTGAAAAGACCGTGATGGCAGATAGCGGATTAAAGATGATCTCACTAACTTCCCTGAGCACTCTAGGATATAAGCCATCAGGACCCGCCGCCTTATCTGCCTTTAGTTGATGCAACTTGTCTATGACGTTATCCCTAACCTCAATTTCCGCTAAATAATCTTGAGCATTGGACAAGCCCTCTGGCCGAATAAAGACCCGCTCTAAGGTAAAATTCTCAACAAAGTAACCGTTTAAGGTGTCCGCAATATCCTTATTATCATATAGCAGCGATCCATTTTTACTCTTTATGCACTTAACCTGCTCTTTGACTTTCCTTTTTCTGCTACAGTACTGAAAGAAGCGCTTAGGGTTAGTTTTTGCCCCCTCTGCAATTTGTCTTTCATACAGTCTTCTAGCATTCCTCAGCTCTTTTTTTTGACCACAGCCCGCATTTTACAGAATTCGGCCTTAGTAATCTCATTGTTATCCTCTATGTACATCTTATAAAGATTCCTCTTTTCCCTCAAACTCCTACGAATAGCTGCTGTCATCCACTGAGGATTCTGCTTTTTCAGCTTACTTTTGGACACCTTTGGAATGAATTTACATTGTGAATCAAGTAAAACCCCTTAAATCTTTCCCACATCTCATTTACAGACTCACAGTCCAGGAGTGTCTCCCATTTTGTTTCACTTAGATATGACCGCATCCTGTCAAAGTTTGCTCGCCTAAAATTAAAAATTTTTGTTTTTGGAGACACCTTTTTAACTTCCCATGAAACCTCAAAATTAATAGTAGAGTGATCACTTGTCCCAAGTGGCTCCAGTACCTCTACATTGCTAATTCTATCTGGGTCATTACAGAGCAGCAAATCTAAAATTGCCTTCTCTCTTGTAGGTTTATTAACATACTGCACCAAAAAATTATCATTTATGACATCTAGAAATTCTTCCTCCCCCCCCCTGTCCTTTCACAATTTCCCAATCAATACCAGGATAATTTAAGTCTCCCATAATAATAGTCCCTCCTCCTCTACAAGCTTGCGTAATCCTCTTAAGGAGCATTTCATTGACTGTACTGTCCAAAGCTGGTGGTCGATAGCATACACCTATGTTTAAACCAGTCTCGTTTTGCCAGTGAGCCTGACCCAGATATCTTCACAAGGCACGGAATATTCAATTTCAGGAATTTCCTGCACATTTATGTTTTCGTTCACATAGAGTGCTACACCCCCTCCTGCCTATTACATCTATCCTTCCTAAAGAGCTTATAACCTTCTACATTATATTCATCTCCATCCTCTTCACTAAGCCATGTCTCTGTAATCCCAACTATGTCATAGCCTTCACTAATCATAACGGCCTCAAGTTCATGAAATTTATTTTTTTAATGCTTCTTGCATTTAGATAAAAACATTTCAGGTTATCATGAACGCTCTTCCCTTCGATTTCCCATGCGCCTGCTGCTCAAAGCCCCTCACCATGCTTTTTGCTTTAAAAATATATCATCAATAGTGCATGTAACGCTGTCAGCTTCCATCAGGGCAGTCTGCATTTCCCTCTGTGTAACACTCTCTAACCTCCCTGCCCCCCAAGTCCCTAGTTTAAATAACTCTCTGCTACCCTCAACATATGACCCAGTGCAAAGGTTCCGGTTCAGGTGTAGCCCATCCGGCTTGAACAGGTCACCCCTGTCCCAGAAGTAGTTCCAGTGCCCCATAAACCTATACCCCTCTTTCCTACACCAGGTTCTGCCAGAGCCACGTGTTAAACCTCCAGATAAAATTCTGCTTCCCTCTGCTTGCACGTGGTACCGGTAGAATCCCGGAGAACACTACCGTAGGATCTGCTCCTAAGCTTTTCAGCTAATTCAACAAATTTACTTTGCAGAACCTCAAACCTACCCTTACCTATGTCATTAGTCCCAACATGGACCATGACAACTGGATCCCTCCCCGCTCTGGCCAGGAGCTTGTCCGCCGACGCTCCAGGAGGTGGGCACCAGGCAGGCAACAAGACTCCTTGTCGCTTGAACAGACTAAACTGTCTATTCCTCTAAGTATTGAGTCCCCCACTATCAATAACTCTCTTTTCTGAGGGGTAGAGGCCAACAGGGTGCCCTGCTGCTCATCAGTCCCCTCACTCTCAGGGTCAGGGGCCAATTAAAAAGGGCGGAATCGGTTGGACACCTCAACCACTGGAGGAGCTGTCGCTGTCACGGTGTGCACGCCCTTTGCGCTTGACGCCCCACCGTCACCCAACTTTCTCTCCTGCCTGCTCTGGGGTCCCCACACCACCCTGCTTTGGGCGTACAGACCATTTCTCTAAACGACATACTACTTAGTTCCTCTAGGAACTCTACTGATTATGAACTATGTCGTGCCGCCAACTGGCCCTGAAGAACAAGGATCTTGCTCTCCAGATGCTCAATTAGCTGGCACCGGTGACAGACAAACCCACCCTGAAATCTCTTTCCAAAAGTGCGATCATCCTGCAACCGTCACATAGTTTTGGCCATTTTGAACCCCCTACCTAATGACCTCGCTCACCCTAGATAACAAAAAAAATTACTAATGCCGAGACAGAAGCTCAGGAACCACAATTTATTAATTAATTAACCTGAAAGCCCTAAGCAGCAGTCACAATAGAAACCGTGGGGAAACCATGTGAATGGATAATAAGCCTCTTTTAACAGGGGCTTAGTTTTAGTGAACAGAAATGAAATACCAAATTGAGAAACTCTATCGATAATAAGCACTCCTAATAAGCCAACTTGAATTTATCTAGACCCGCTACTATTAATATACTAACCCAAAAGTCTCACAGGGCTTAGCTGAGAACCCAGATAAAAGACTGGCTATACTACGCCCAGGAGAAACTGGAGGAGGGAGGAGGCGGAGCACTCCGCAAAGCTTTCGCTTAAATTCAAGGGTAACCGAACGAGATAAAAGTGACTGCTGTCCTATTGACTAAATACTAAATCTCAGATCCCCAGCCAAAAAGCAAACAGTAACTATCTATAGCCAACAAATACAACCAAGAGTAACAAATAAGAGTTAAGCCTCGGTTCCCTTTAATTAAAACGGACCTTGGTCGTTTACTTCGGAACTAAACACGGTATCTCCCCAACAAGCTGTGGCTGAGCACTCAAACAAGCAGTTAAACTTTAATCAGCTGATCAAGGCACCGCAACCGGAGGAAAATACAAAGATAACGTAATTTGCAATGTGTTTAATCAGAAGAGCCCTTCGATGATAATAAAATGCGAAAAAGACAAAAACCCGGTTCGCGTTAATATTCAAGCTTGGAAATGAATGCGATCAGGATAGAGAAACGAAGGGGACTAAAAACCCCCGTGAACGTCAATATTTATTGGCTAGAAGACTGTATGAAAGGCAAGTTATGAAACCAAGCCAGATAGTTAGATATCCCGGTAATTTGATATATTCCTGGCGTTGAGAGCTTACAATAGTTCGTTAGCTAAATCAGGTTTTAGTGTACCTCAGTCCTGAAAACAACTCTGACTTACTTTGTATATCACACAATTCACTAAGTTAGACAATTAAACTTTATTCTTTAAATTTAAAATTTATTTTACTTTACCTTAAGACTGAAACCCCCTCAAAAAAAACCAAAAACCCCCGTCGCCTTTGTTTGACCAGATTAGCGACTTAATTTGGCTGTTTGCTCACCGAATTAAAGGGGGAAAAAGGGGAAAAAAAAAGATGATGGAGGAAGATTCTCCCTGCCCCTAATTAAAAGGTTATACATGTAATACTGTTTGAGCCTGAACACACAAATTAGTTTCAGATAACTCCGTTTAAGCAAGAGTAAAACTTCAGATTCGATCCCGCACGTCTTCCTCTGTCTCAACTCAAGCAGAATGAACACCAACGAACAGCGCTACAGCACAGCCAAGAGGTCAGCAACAGCAACACAACACAGATTTCTCCAATTAAACATGGTGTCTACATTTAAACCAGAGTCTAAGTGCTTCAACTACGCAGGCACAGTCAAGTGCAACCAAGTTTCTGCATCAAAGGACCAAAGCTCCGAGGCCGGGGTGTCCTGTCTTATCCATGAAGGGCCAGTGTGGGTGCAGGTCTTTATTACAGTGGAGGGTTACAGCAGCTGATTCAACTAATTAAGTGATCGGGGGTTCAAACAAGACCTTGATAATTAGAAGCGGGTGTATTAGTGTTGGGTTGTCACAAAAACCAGTGACCGCACAGTGGCCCTTTATGGATGAGATTGGACACACCTGCCTTAAGGCTAATTGGGCAGCAGGGGAAAAACACATCCTTGTAGAATTAGTCGAGGGGAGTGTTGAGATCTTAGAGAACAAAAACAACAACTATGAGATTTGTTCGAGCAAGGTGAGGGAGTGGGAGAGAGTTCACAGAACCTTCCGGGCTCGATATGGCGATGGCCACCAAGACCTGAGGGAATTGAAAGAGCAGTGGAAGTGACTGAGGATCTGAAGATTTTAAAGGGGTTTTTCCTGTCAACTGATGTTGCCTCTGGTACAGCAGCTGCCAAGTGCAAAAGTTCAACCAATTGGCCTCTAGACCTTGGAACATCCAAAAGATGAGCTATGTCGGCCACATAAGAGAGTTAAACCAAACTTAAACCATCCCTACACTTAGTTTAAAAATGTGTACAAAGTAGACCACACTTAGACCGAGGTCTAAGTTAAACCGCAAATCGGAGACTGAATACTTAACCCCCACTTTAAGTATTGATAGAATTGATACATAAACTTGATAACTTGACATACTTAGACCTGGGTCTAAGTTAAATGTGACCCTCCGGCTCCAAACCAGTCACATGGGTCAATTTTTCAAAAATGAGTTTTTGGGCTCATCTGAAAGGGCATTTAATATGAGCCCAAAACCTCATATTTGAAAAACTGACCCATGTGACTGGTTTGGTCCTGGAGGGTCACAAATAACAATTAGACCTGACTTAAGAATATGGGCCATTGAAAACAACATTTCTCATTTTCAATAGCTATGTAATTATGCTAACTGTTTTGTCGTAGTGTGTTTGTGTTAGATATGTGGATTAATGAGATAAGTGTAAAAGGATTAATGGGATTCCAGTCTAAAGCTGACTCTCCACAGGTGACTTGTGTTCAGTCAGTCCCCTTTAACATCATGGAGAGGCATGAAAAGAACTGCGCTTCTCATAGAGTATATTGCACATACTGTTGTAGGACATGTTCCCTAGGGTGTCTTCTAACATCTTTTGAAGTATATAGCCTGCAGTCAGAAAAAAAAACAAAAAACAATAGTTTACATCACTGGATAGTGTCAAAAATAATTGTTAATAAAAAACCCATATTTGGAAAATATCAGTAGATATTGAAAACACATTTGGAAAATCAGTGATTTCACTTGGTCTGGCCTAATAAAAGTTAGAACAACTTTTATTTTTATGGGATATATGGACATGAGCCTCATGCACGAGTAGACTGAAAAAAATCCCTCCTGTGAAAGAAGATGGATTTCCTCCAATTAAGTTGTTCAATGGGTTTGAGGAAATTTTTTACCTTTTCTTCAAAAAAATAAATTAAAAAAACTGCGGTCCCTTGTGCGCAAAGACTACATTTAGTTTGATGGTGGAAATGGTGGTATCTCAGAAATCATACAGAGCAGAATAACAATTTACTGCCTATGAATTCAGAACAAATTTGACATCAAAGATTTGAGTACTTATTTAGTGTGAGTATCAGTTCATTTAAATAGCATGTTGCAAATTCAAATCCCAAATTTGACCATCATTGAAAGTTTTTTTTTTCATTTGATTAGTCAGATACTTGTCCAAAGTACTCAAGCAAAAATTACATTAATGTATCCAGATTTTGAGCTGTTTGCATGTCTCATGGTCATAATTTCATACCATTAAACCGTATGTTCGGTGAAAACAGAAACAGAGGTAATTTGACATTCTCTGGATCTGTGTCTGAAGCCTATTTACCACTTGAGTTACCTATTTTGTGAATTCTTTGTTTTAGGTCCCTGACCCCATGGATCCTCTAATAACACTCATGAGGTAAAGGAACAGTATAAAGGGGAATTCAATACGGATTAGGAAGACAACTGCGCTAATAAGAGAATCCAAATGCATTATGCAAAGTGATCACGCGTCACTTGCTTGTCATGTTCATTTGTTTTCATGATTGGCCACATGGATGGAAATCACTTCAAATGTTGCTGCTGCACGGAATTGTGGGATGGTGTTATCTCCTTTCTTTTCAAAAAGCACGGTTCAGCATGCCCTATGCTAGAGGTGATAAATTCGGAAGCATTGAAGCACCTTTCCTTTACATTTAGAGAATTCGAACACACTTACCATGGCTGCCACATAAATAATTCCAGGTAATTTTTTAGGAGTTAGGAACTTTCCTAAGCAAAAAGATTATTCGGACGCAGCCCTGGCCTTTTTTCAGACCATTGGTTGTGGAGTTTCAGATCTGTGAGAGATCACTGCCAGATTCATAAGCTGTGCGAGTGAGTCTCGGATAAATGGATTGTGAGAAAACAGCCTGCAATGCAAGTGCAAATGTACATTCACTAAGGTTTCAAAATAAACTTTCGTCTCAAGTTTTTGCATTTCAGCACCTTTTGCTTACATATGTGCGCACCAGTTTTCTGATCATCGTTTACAAGATTCCAAAACTGGAAAACAAACTAAATGCTCCATGCGACCAGTGCCAACTTTGAAACTCCGAGAGTGTGTTGGCGAAACAGTGTAAAAAGTGTGCTGCATTTGCAAGGAAAGAACTCAAATACAAGCTAACAATTGTGGAGATTCTTTTTTTTTGTCCAGCCTATCAAAACAGTATGCAAGTTTTCAAAACCCTAACAAAAAACCTTGCAAAAACCTTTTTATTACACTTGCATTCAAATACAGAGCTGCAACCTTCTTAAACTTTTTTTTTCTCAGTTTCACTTTTTTGGTGTTTCAAAATATGGTATGATACTCATTCCATAATAGGACAGCTGGATTAAATACAACTCAAGATATGAATGTTATGTTGGCAATGTTAAGAAGCCAAGAGCTGATTTTGTGCAGTGCATATTACCTTTATGACTTTTCTTGTGCTTGCCTTTTCCTCCGTCCTCTCCCACCATGTTATTATTACAAATGGATTCTAACTTTGCTGATGGCTAAACCTGACATGAGTATAAGGTTGTTAAACATATAGCATTGGACTGATTGTGATTGCTAAAGCTACGGGGATCCTGTAACGTATCCTTTTACTTAATACAGTGTCCTCTGACCACTTTGTAACGTGAAATCACTGGAAGCTGCATTACCAGAGAAAGGGCAATGTCAATACCACAACAAGTTAACCTGAGACAGGACAAAGCAGTATGTACCATGAGTTTATGAGGAGCTTTAGCCCTGCAGCTGTATAATCACAGTTCAAGTCCTCTGCGCAAAAGAGTCAGACTCACTCCATCTTTTGAGAAAAAGTGTTTGTTTTACTGAGCTCACTTTTTTTATTACGTTTTTTTATTACAAGTTTTATTGCATGAGAATTAATTTGTTTAAATACCAATGCTTGGAAAGTAATACTCAATATGTTCCTTAAAGAAATAAACTACAAAATGTGTGGACAGGTGCATACAATATCAAATATCGCCACGTCCTAGTTAATACCATGATTGCTCTCCCCTTTTCAGCATTCCTCTATCAGTTTGCGGCATTGTCTCTTTTAATGGATTAATTATTGTCTCGTTTCATTCCCACCCTCCTTGTTTCCCTCTGTGTTCCCAATCCCCATGTTGATTGGTTGATCCTGTATATATATTGTAAGTTCCCAAGACTGTTTAATTTGTCGCTGAATAGTTTTGCCTGTCAGAAGTATACTAGCAAGTACCTTTTCTGAGCCTAAACTGCTGCCATCAATCTTTGGTTCACTTTGAGAAAACGGTATTTAAGCAACGTGTACTCTTTATTAGGGACACCTTCTCTCTGCTCTCCAGTGGTCTGCAGAGCAGAGACAGACCCCTCCCCTGCAGTGTCCTGGTGCCTTGGAGGAAGCTCTGTTCTGCAGCTGATGCAAATAGCCTTGACTTCCTGGCTTCTGACTTCTAGACAATTTATGACCATGGCTTGGATTGGCCCCCTCTGACTGTGTTTGCTGATTGCCTGACCCAGGCTTCCTGACCACTGCTCCAGTCTGTGCCCCTGTTTCAACCAGCCACCGTTGTGATATCTGCTATTGTGTTATCTGTTAAAGCACCTCAGAGGCATCTTCTGTTGATCTGCACCTGGTTCCTTTGTGAGCCGTCCGTAAAAAAAATACGGTATTTTATGGAAATTTTATTGATAAATTGCAGGGCATGGGCACTGAATCACATAAAACATCATATAAGAAACCACATCCCATATTTGAAATTATATTTTTAGTATGTTACTTTATCGCTCAAATCCAATGGTACTTTTTTGCACTTGCTTATGTAGGCTGGTAGCCTGAAGCCACACTGAGTGAGGGTGATATTTCATCAAACTTGGAAACTGTTTAAACACTAGCAGTCTTTTCTCAAAATTCTAGATGTAATTATAAAAGAAAAAATGGTGCCAAGTCCCAATCCGTAAAATATATATATTTAATAACTCATTCTTAAATGATTGCCTGCATCTCATTATAATAAAAGTCGATAAGTCACATACAGATCAAGCGTAGTCTGAAGTGCTAATGCTAAAGGGGAAACACAACAGAGTTATTAAGAAGTTTCTGTTTTACCAACAAAAGTGTTTCCAGGATATAAAATCAAATTATTTCAGATGAATTGAGGCAAGAAAGCTCAAGATTTTTCATTGCAATTGAAGAAATTTTACCCTGAACTTTGCAAAATACGAAAGTATATCTAAATTGTGACAGTCAAACTGAACCTTAATGTTTTAAGAGATGAGTAAAAATGCAGCAAGCACTCCAAAATTGAATGGGAGCACTGCATAGGGAAAGTACAGTTTGTGATGCAAATAAACAGAGGGAGTGAGTTCATGTAACAAATAAAACACCTCAGATAAGCCTCTGTGTGCTGTGTGAATTGAGAATGCAAATATGAAAATGGATTATGTGGATGGTAAGAACAAACATATGAAAATTATCCATCAAATTACCTGGGAGAGGCAGTAACGTGTATGTTTGCCCATCCATGGTCATGTGCTAATATAGAAGCTTTAGAATATTTGTAAATTTCATATTTCTGCATCTGCCATTTTGATAAGTGGGCTTCCATCGTAACAGCCATTTTTGCTTTACGGTACTATAAAATTACCACCACCAGGGGGTCTGTCCACATATGTGGGAATGACTAATACTAAATGGAAGTAAGGCCATGAAAAGTGCTGACTAGAAGTTAAAAGCTTGGTCGTTCAAGACCCAATGCAGCCACAATAAGATCACTATAGTTGTTGCATCCATGAGCAAGATCCCAAACCTCACACTGGGGGATTGACCCCTGCTTAGCCCAATCAAGCGTAAGTCACATTGGATTAGACCATCATCTCAATAAGGAAAAGAGCTATCAAGAGATGGCATAGCCCCCTGGCTGCAAAAGACACTACTACAGCATATGAGTGATGTGTTTGTGAAGTTTTGTGAAAAAATATTGAACAGTTTTTGAGTTATGCTTTGGACAAAGTGTCAACAGACTAACAGACAGGCGGACAGAGCGATAACTAATGGGGAAACACAAATGGAAAGTAATAAGTGAATTGGTAGAGGGCAGAATGGATGAAGGGAGAGGGGTGGAGCGCTCTCAGCAGTTCGTTGGAAGTCTCTAAGACTGGATAGAATGATCACCTTGAACAAGAACATTGCAAAAAAGAATTTTGGTCTGATTGTCAGATCCAGCTCACAGGAGTGAGTGCAGCTCACAGGTGCTGTGAAAGTTGCAGGGCATGGACTCACTTTGCTGCTGACTCCTTGCTTTTTTCTTTGACAATACTTGATGGAGAGACCTGGACTTAACTGCAAACAAGTAAAAATCAACTATAACATGTAAATTCACATCCCGAATCTGGTGCTTTGTTCTTAAATTCAGGTAGTATAATTTTTACCTTTTATTAAACACACATAAAGTGCTTTATTTCAAAATAAGCAAAGTGAAAAATTCAATTTGGCGCACTCTTTTGTGGCAGAATGTATCTTTCTCAGTTTTCAAGCCAGTCTGGAATCTTGAGAATGCTTATTGCCTCACACCTTTATATTCATCTTCCTCCACAAATATCTTTATACTGTATGATGACACAGGGGGAACGCACTTTTTCGTGAGCACGCTATATTTGTAGTTGTTAGTGTGCACTGAAGAAAATTAGGGACGGTATTAGGGCCCCGAACCTAGTCTTCAACAGGCGGCGGCAGAATTGCAAGATTCTGAGGGCACATTAAAGATGTGTTATAGTGCTGGGGAGAGGACTGAAGGCCCCCATGTCCAGTGAAGTATGAATTGACATACTGCTGTGGTGCCATCTAGTCAGTAGGTTGGTTGTATGTAAAAGTGTGGGGAACACGTGGTACGTGGGTGACAGCCCACACCTGCAGAGGGGGTGCGGGAGATGCACTCTGTGAACAGGCAAGGCTGGTGAAAACATTTAATGTTTCTATACCCATAGCAAAGTGACATAGCGATCAGACCATTGGCTCCCAATTGGGTGGCTGGTGGCCACTATGGGATTTGGGGTTTGATATTGACTGGGTCTCTGGCCGGTCGGGTCACAGATGGCAGTAAGACCACAAGGAGGGTGGCTGCCGCGCTCGGCTGAATGTACAGTCAGGCCACCAAAAGCCAAAAGTGAATGTGTTACACTCTAAAACCAAATGTTTAAGTTCTAAACACTTTTTTGTAGCACTTTTTAAACATGTCACAGTGTTTAGATCCAGTTTTAAAGTGTATTCAACAAATCTGAAAAACCTCGATCGCAACATCCAATAAACATCTGTGTTTTGAATGAGAACACCCATTTACAAAAATAATCACCAGGCATTTAGCTTTTACACACTGGTGTTTAGATTATAAACATGTCGCACGTTCCACAGTTTTACAGTGTAGTAGGCGAGTAGTGCTTCTGTGATCGGTGGTCTTTGAAAAGAAGGCACCGGGAGGCAGAAGGCAGAGTTCTCAACCTGGGGGAGCCTGGGCGAAGATCTCTGTGGAAAGGGATCTAGACTGGAACTGTGCCCTGGGAATGGGATGGTCCAAGGATTTAAGTGAAGAGATGGAAATAACCTTGAGTGAAAATCAATCTGGACTAATACAAATTAATACAAAATCCAAATTAGTAAAAAATTAAAGAAAGGTGGTACCACCATATAATTGAAAAAGTTGACTTATAACGTGATCACCTATTACTTTTTCCGATTCTAAAATTTTTGATTTGGTTCACAAGACCCATTATCCTGACACTGGTAGTGAGAGTGATGGTGACTGTGACATCAACTTGAGTTTCTCAGATAACAGGAACAGACTGACCATATTTCGAGATTTTGGGCTCTATTCTAACAATCTAAATACACGGCCTGAAACACTTGGCACAAGTGCATTTAGGGCTTGTCCAAATCCATTTTTGCTTGCATAACGCCGGATATTCCAGGCGCATAGTACGGCGCATAGTGCAAAGGGATTGGATTTAATCTTTTAATTAATCATACGTGTGTTTTGGGGAAAACATGACATAAAACAATCAGAGTGTCATCTCTCATTCCCTTTAAAAGCCAGATACTTTTTATACCTTGGTGAGTAGCTATTAAAAGGGCAGATTTTCTGAGTAGCTGGGGAAAAAAAATCTCTTCTCAGCAGAGGAGTGAGGTCTGCCCGTGCGCGAACCATAAAACCATTGCTTGTAGGATGGAAACCTGGTCACAGTGATCTCCAAATATGTAATAAAAACCGCATTTGAACTTTACATCACATTACAACCTGTGCAGAAAATAAGCAAACAAAAAAATTGTTAATTCAGAGTCACCGGTAAAAAATAAAAAAACATAATAATCACGGGCTGGTTGGGAACAACCGAGAGAAATTAAAATGGGAGAAAAAAGCCTGCAAGAAGGAAACTAAACTAAGGTTATTTTATTGTGCTAAGGCAACCCCTTGAGTAATATCCAACAACTGAAAACAACTTGCTGGCTTTTTCGTTGTTTTTTGCTGCTACGTCAAAGTGCTGCTTTTTAGGGCTACTTCATTTGTCAGCCAAACTGTGAATAAATGAAATGCAATGCGTTTGTATTTGATAATAGAAGCGAGACAGCAGGCCCTGTTTTAATGGATCAGGTCAAATTCAAAATTCTTTTTTTTTTTTTTTTTAAATAATTGCAGATAACGGGTCGACCCAATCAAGGCTAATCCAAACTTCTGAAGCGTATTTTTTTGCACTTCAGACATTGGTAATTGCATGGAATATGTTGCTTATCTGCTTTATATTGTTATTGATGCGTTGTGGCTTTAACTGTTTCATCCAGTGTTCTCACAAAACTGCCTCAAGTGCAGCTGGTACGATGACTAAAAACCCAGTCCAACAAATTCCATCTCAGAACTATCCCATTGTGAGGGGTGAGGAAGCCGGTTCCCTGCATTAGTATTGAGATCAATGCTTCATGCTGTGGCTCACTCCAGAGACGGGTAAGATCTCCTAATGGAGACAACCTGAGGCAGGGGTGAGTCAACCCCCCAGGATGTAATATATTATGGAAAAACCTGGAAATTGTTGGGATAAATGGGCTATAGGACAGAGGCTGCATGTTATTTTAGATATAAGGCCTTGGGGAGGCCTGGGTGAAAGTGTTCTTAAAAAGTTCCGTCTCTGAATGCATTCTGTACATTATTTGCAGTTGAAGTAAATATCATGAATTCTGATACATCTCATGATAAATTAACCAGGTGTCAGTAACCTTTGCTCTGTATGTGCCGGGTGCCTAGCGGATCTGTCTGTGGCTGTGCGTGTGCGTATTTTGTTTTCTGACTCCAGGTAGGTGGGAGTCTAGCATACCATCCAGTCAATGTCTGGTAAGAAACAGTGAAAGGTTCTTTCCTTCCCGGAGCCTCCTTGAACTTTCAAATGAATACGCTGTGACAGTTGTTCCTGATTTATAAATAATGTGGACTGGAGGTCATGAAGACTCATTTACTCTTGAATTTTGGCGTTGATGTGTCTTGTTTCTAGTTGAATGTTTCCTCGACTGCATCTAAAAACTGATTAGCTGCAATAAACAAAATAATAGGACAAAATAGGTGGGCCGTAGAGTGGCTGTTAGCAGAAAAGGGGGGTGTATGTGTATTATTTGGGGATGAATGTTGTACTTTCATACCAAACAACACTCTTCCTGAAGGTTCATTTATCAGAGCAATGGAAGACTTTGAGAAACTCCAACTCAAAAGAAACAGAAATGCTGGTTGTGAAAATGAGGTTTGGGATTGGATTGATAATACTTTTGGGAAATGGGGTTTGTGGTTGGTAAAAGGGGAATTTGTGGTTGTGGTAACACCAGTACTTGTACTGTGCTGTTTGTTACCACTTCTGAGGTCTCTTCTTACCAGAACAATTGAATTGGTGAATTCAATAAGGGCCCAACTCCATGCTGAAAATACGTGGAGTTGGGCCCTTATTGAATCAACAGTTGAATTGGAGCTCATATGCTGCCCTACAGGGTGGATGAGATGAGACTGAGGAGTCACCATTGTCTATCTGCTGCCCTTGAAAGACTAAATACAGCACCCACTCCTCAGCCTGACCATAAGAATCTGTCACTTGCCAACACTATGTCTGCCACAACTTCTGGCGCCTATGTTTGAGTGCTGCCTGATGCCTTACGCATCCACTGCAACCTACATGCAACCTGCCACCTAAGGAACGTGTTTAATTCCAATAAGCTGTTTTCATAAATATTTAGTGGAAAATAAACGTAACCTATTGTGAACATTGTTTACTCATATTCATTGACAGTATTATGTTTATTCTTGTGTTCATTTGCTATTATACTTTAGGTATCTTATGTGTGGTGGGCGAGAGTGATTGATTAAATAAAATGTAATAAGGACGGTGGGTTAGAAAAACCTCACGAAGGGGGGAATGCTGTTGAAAATGACATCACCAATCAGTCAATTAATCGGGGATGGCATTAATTAATCAGTTATTAACATTAATTAGGCATTACTCAGAAGTTATCATTCAGTAATTGACAGTATTATTAATCTCTTGCAGCATGTATGCAGCATTTATACATTATGTAATCCTATTGTTTTATGTTTTTATTGTAGTATCATTCCTATATGTATTAGAATGTATGTTTAATGTAGTATTAGACTGTACGAGAAGTGTGATCTTATTTCTCCTTAACTAACCAGTCAAATTAACCATATATGGGAAGATTTTTGGTCATGCTTCTCAGGGCATGAGCTGTTCTTGAGACCAGAGTCCAGTGTGTGAAACTGCACTATTTAGCAGAACACACTCTGGTTAATTTTATCAGCCGCTGAAGAGCTGGCTCCAAGGACGGTCTGCGAGCTTTCTTTGTTACTCTCGTCCGGGAGAATTTCGTTTTGCCCACAATCGGATTCTTTGGCCAGCTGGCATGAATTGTGGGCGGCGCCCGGACTCTATTTAAACCCAAGTTCCGCCTCGCCGCCTTTGCTAGAGTGTCAGTGTTGCCATTGCACTGTAGCCCGCAAGATCTCTAGCTAGAGAAGTGTTGAGGAATTAGTTGCAAAAAAGGAAAGTGTTAGTTAGTAAAGGGAATCTTTCTCTTCCCATTCCTCTTTCTGTGCATCGTCTGGTGCTTTGTCTTTTTATCTCGGTTTCCGAGATTTTTCCTTTGTTTTGTACAGTCTAGCTCGCGCTGCTTCCTTATTTCTCTCGGACTAGATTTATGTCCTTTGGATGCACGAGTCTCTCTCTCCTATTTTGTCTGTTCATCTCTCTTACATTCCTGTACTTCCTTTCGTTCCGCCCACTGCATTTGGCGTCTCGAAACACCAGCCATCACACTTACCCTTGTAACACTGGTTAAGCAGTGCATTCATTTAAAATGCTTATTCTTGAGATACTGGTGCAAAAGTGCATAATTTTGCAACACTGATTGCCAATAGCTCTGATCTGGTGACACGGTTACGGGATGTTGTCTGATACACCAGCTGTCACAGGGGATAGCCAGATAGCCAGGGGATAGTCAACCTGACCCAAAACAAGGACACATTTATAGGAACTGAGCTAAATTTGTTGGACTGTCTGATTACCTTTGTACAACTGTTTGCTTTCCATCATGTTCTTGGACAAGTGCCTTGTACTTCCCTAAGACCTCATTTTTGATGATAAAAGATTTTTTTGTAGAAAAGGATAATCAGCTTTGTTTTGCACAAAGGAAAGCTCGGCTTTACCTCTGTGAATAAAGTCTAATATTTTGGAAGGTTCTGCCTTGCTCTAATTATTTTTGAGTCAATTTTTGGGTTAGCCACAACACAACCTCCTCATGCTCTGGAACAGTTCAGTGCTGACGAAGTCTGGCTGCATCCCGGAAGCCACTGACCGGTGACCGTCAGCCCACCTTTGTCAGGTACATCTGTGCTGAACTGTGCTATTATTGTCTGGGGTTCCAACCCCACTTCATCATCAGGAGTTAAGTCTTCAAACTGTATAGCAGAGATAAATAATCGAATTAAACAAAGCGATGGTATAAGATTTAATACATATATTTTGCATAATCCTGATTTAACCGTGCATAAGGTATATAAAGAGAATGTAGTGCAGGAGTTCCATAGATTAGAATTTACTCGTTTTAGGCTCGGGGCTCATCGGTTAAAAATTGAAACTGGCCGTTGGTCTAGGATACCCAGAGACGAAAGAAAGTGGGATTGTGGTATGGATGAAATTCAGGATGAAAGACACGTTATAGAAAATTGTAATCACCTCAGATTTTTAAGGGAAAGATACCCAAGTATTAATTTTACTATAGACCGATTTAGCACAAGCGACGATGCACCAAAGTATATTTTTGATGCGATGCATTATTTTGTATAATATAATATTTTATGTGTATGTATGATGGACTTTCTTTGTCAATAAACTACTACTTCTACTACTACTACTACTATCGTAATGCTGTCAATATACTACCTGCTGGATTATATGCCTGACTTTGCACTTGATTCCTAGTCTGGACCATAACAGACATTGCTGATGTCTGTCCAAATCTGAGCATTAATTTCAAAGTAATTGTGAGTTTAAAAAAACAAAAAAACAAAACACCAGAAGTCAAAATGGCCAACTTGGTCCATGTAAATTGACCATAATTCATGAAACTAATAAACACTTTTACACAAAAAAATTATATGTTTATAGAACACTTCTTTCATCAATGTACACCATCTGACTGAATTTAAGCAACATCTGAGATAGTGGGTGTCAAAACCTTGTTTCATCCGATGACTTGACATCAGTGGCGGCTGGTGAACTGGCGATAGGGGAGGCTCAAAACAATCCCTTAAAATTACTGATTGGTCACAACCTGTTTTCAATCATTCATTTAAATTACCATGACAGAAACTCCGAAAACTCTCAACATTATCAGGTGTGGCCAGTTTTCATTTATAACGCATACTGATTACGACTCTGGACTTCTCGCGCTTTTCTTTACTCAGTGGTTGGAAGCAATACATGTGTTCCGCGATCGTTTAAATGAAATTAGATCATTTGAAACGTCTTTAGCAATTACATTGCTTCCAGCCCCTGCATGCACAAGGACTTCAATTCTGCACAAGAATCTCTTACATAGCCTACACGTTGATTGAACAATTGCTGACAACAGCAGAAAAACGTAAATATGCCACTTCAACTCACACCGAATGCGTGAGAGTTGACAGGTATGCGTTATAAATGAAAACTGGCCACACTTGATAATGTTGAGAGTTTTCGGAGTTTCTGTAATGGTAATTTTAATAAGTCATTTGCTGGCGACCACCACACAAAGCCTGCTGGTTAGATTAGTGTCTGCCTTCATCTCAATGTGTTTTGATTTCATGCACATTTGGGTAGTGATAACTTCATGAGATCAAGGCCATTGCAGTTTTTGGAGCCAGGCGCCGCAGTTTCTTTCCACCAACTACAATGATCAAGGAATGATGGGAAATGACCGGCTGTCCCCTGGTCAAAGAGCTGATTGGCTCTTACTTTTGACCACACACCACATTTTGTTGAAAATCCCAATTTTCTGTGTGATAGTGATATTTAACACTAGTTAAACACTAGTTGTAGTCTCATGTTGTGCAATGAATGTTTAATCTGTTGACAAACAAATATTGTGCTGGCGATCATAATGAATGCGTGTTCAATATCTTCAGCCATTCAGCTCTAAAGGAATGTTTTTTGCAATTTACAGGTATAGAGGACGCAAAATATTCCAGCATATCTTTGAAGGCTGCTGGAAACTGTCTGACTTGACCGCAGTTTTTTGTCTCCTCCCAGTGCTGCTGCCGCCTGATGTTGTCTACTTTCCAGGCGAGGTGCAGTTCATCTCCAACAAGCCTAATCCGTTAAGAATTGTCCTGTGAGTGTATTGGATGACATGGGATTCAAAATACAGCAAATTTTGATAAACCTTTGTCAGTCAACAGCATTCAAAATGAAAACTTCACTATGGAAAGCTGAAGCCAAACATTAACACTGCCCAAAATCACTGCTGACTTCTACAGGCAGTAACAGCAGTGAAAGCATGTTTTGTCGTCTGAGAAGTGTACATTTCAATTGTTTTGTTTTTTTTTTTTTTGAAAAAAAGCAACCGCTGTGTTCTATGGACCAAAGACAGAAAGAAAAATTCAAGCAATAATCGGCATCAGGTCCAAAAACCATTATCTGTTGTAGTTTTGGGGTGCGTCGATGCACATTGCAATGACACCATTTATTTAAAAAGATATGTACTCATTTTTGGGCAATATAAGCTTCCAAACCAAACATTATTCTGCAAGAATTACAAGTAAATGGCCACACAAGCAGAAAGTTCAAGTGTTCATATAGCCTGCCTACAGGCCTTTACTGTCTCCAATTGAGAATGAATGGTGCATTATGAAGCAAACAACTAGGCAACATAGGCCTTGTACAACTGTGCAGCTGAGGACCTGCCCAAACGCTGAATGATCGTGATGTTACACAATGGTAAACTACTGTCTGTGCCAACTTTTTGGACACTGATTCAGTCATTACGTTATACGTATATTCTCAACAAACAATTAAATTTGCATGTTGGAACAACTTAATGTGTGTTTGTACTGTTTTCAACATAGAAGAGGGTAAATAGACTTTTCAAATCAGTGTTTTTTGATTTCATTAGCATTTTCATGTTGTACCATCCTTTCTGAAATTGATGTTGAGCACACTGTTTTTTTATCCTTGTTAAGCTTTTAGTTGGGTATAACACTGTTGACATCAATATGATTCTTCTTCACAGTACTGCAGTGCCCAGAACTGGACCTACTGAGGGCTGATTGACAACGTGATGGTTGTAAATTTATTGTAGTTGTCGTTAATCACAACTCAGCATGGTTAAGCAGTGATGTCATCTGCTGCTTAACAAGCCTGAACACACTGTTCCAATCAAACTTCAAGAAGGATATGATTGGTTGATGTAGTCATGAATTTAAAACAGAATAATTAGAAATGCAGGAGTATAATGTTCCTCTCTCTCTATGCCGCAGTGAGTGTGTATGCACAATTCTGATTGCTAGACAGGGACTGAAAGCTGCTAGTCAGTAATGTATGAAAATTCCTGTATAGGGGCTCATTCCCATGATTCCTAACCCAAGAAAGAGGGATTGTTCTCTGATACTCCTGGATGATCTTTTCTGCTTTCAATTCAATTCAATTCAATTCAATTCAATTTTATTGTCATTTTCACTGAGTACCTGCATACACAGAGAAAAACGAAAAAATTGTTCTCAGTAGTGACAGTGCATTAAAAAGTCAGTAATATAAGTTAAAAAAAAAAAAATAATAAATAAATAAAATTAAGATTAAAAACCAGATATAATAAATTAACTAACATAGCAGAATGCCATACAGACACACACCATCAATCATAAAATGCCAACTGCGCAGTGTTGTCCATGTTGCCTGACAGATGATTAATTGTCGCGAGGGGGTGGGGTGTGTGTGAGTGTAAGTGTAGGGAGGGGGGACAGTCCGTTAATCAGCCTGACAGCCTGAGGAAAGAAGCTGTTCAGCTTCCTGGATGTCCTGCAGCTGATGCTGGTGTACCTTCTCCCTGAAGGCAGTAGGGAGAAGACGTGATTGGAGGGATGATGCGAGTCTGTAATGATGGGGAGGGCTTTGTGGATGCAGCGCTGCTTGTATAATTCCAGCAAACAGGGAAGTGGAGCGCCGATGATCTTGCTGGCCGTCTTAACAGCTCTGTTCAGCTGCTTTTTTCCCTTGGCGCTGCAGCCACCGAACCAGGAAGTGAAGCTGTAAGTGAGGATGCTTTCCACAGCACCTCTATAAAATGTGATGAGATGTGAGGTGGGAAGGCCAGTTTTCCTGAGTCTGCGGAGGGAGTGTAGCCGTTGTTGTGCTTTCTTGACGACTGCCGTGGTGTTGGTGGATGAGGTGAGATCATCAGCAATGTGGACACCCAGGTATTTCACACTGCTGGCCCTCTCCACAGCAGTTCCGTCGATCAGTAGGGGTGCATGTTGTTGTTTGTAAGCCCTCCTGAAGTCTATCACAACCTCTCTGGTCTTGTCCACATTGAGAGAGAGGTTGTGGTGTCTGCATCATGTTGTTAGCTGCCTCACCTCTTCCCTGTATGCAGACTCATCGTTGTCCTTAATAAGGCCTACCACGGCTGTGTCATCTGCAAACTTGACAATGTGGTTGGTGCAGAATCTAGCTGTGCAGTCGTGGGTGAGCAGGCTGAAGAGGAGAGGACTCAGAACGCAGCCCTGGGGAAAGCCCGTGCTCACTGTAATGGATTTTGATGTCCGGCTGCCCACCCTTACTGTTTGTTGTCGCTGAGTCAAGAAGTTAAAGACCCGTCTGCAGATGCTGTTGTTGATCTTTAAGAGCTGTACTTTTTACACCAACTGCTGAGGAATGATGGTATTGAAGGCACTGCTAAAATCAATGAACAGAAGCCTGTGTTCTGTGTTCTTCTGCTCAAGGTGGGACAGTGAGAGGTGGAGCATGGTGGAAATTGCATCCTCTGGGGCTCTGTTGGTTCTGTAGGCGAACTGTAGTGGATCTAGGTCTGCAGGGAGACATTTCTTAATGTGCTGCATCACCAGACGTTCAAAACACTTCATCACTAAAGGCGTGAGAGCCACAGGGCGAAAATCAGAGAGGCGTGCAGGGGTTGGCTTTTTTGGGACTGGAATGATGGTGGCACTTTTGAGGCAGGTGGGCACCACTGCTTGTTGGAGGGAGATGTTAAAAATGTCCGTAAACACCTCCTTCAGTTGTTCAGCACAGTCTTTCAGGACACGCCCTGGGATGTTATCAGGTCCTCCCGCCTTGCGTGGGTTAACACTGGCCAGTGCTTTCCGTACTCCAGCTGTAGAGAGCTGTAGTACCTGATTGTCCTGTGCTGGCAGGAGTGGCTGTGTCTGTGCAGTGTGGCTGGCTTCGAAGCGTGCATAGAAGGTGTTCAGCTCATCAGGAAGCAAGGGGTCAGAGTGACACATCTGTGGAGGGGGAGGTTTATAGTCTGTAATGGATCGAAATTCCCGCCACAGGCGGCGCAAATCCTTGTCATTCACAAAGTGGTTATTCAGTCTTTGTGCATACTGTCTCTTAGCTTCCTTGATTCCTCGTGAAAGTTTACTCTTTGCCAGGGCGTATGCTGCAGGGTCCCCAGATCTGAATGCAGCAGTCCGTGCTTTGAGCAGTGAGCGCACCTCCCCTGTCAGCCGTGGTTTCTCATTAGTGCGCCTCTTGATGATCTTGACCACTGTCACATCCTCAATGCACTTATTTATATAACTGATGACAGTTTCTGTGTACTCCTGCAGGTCTGTCTCACTGTTGACTGTTGCTGCCTCCTTGAAAATGTCCCAGTGAGTGGTGTTAAAACAGTCCTGTAGTGCTGCAGTTGCTTCTTGTGGCCAAGTTCTGACTTTACTCACTACTGATCTGACCTGTTTAACCATGGGTCTGTAGGCTGGTGTGAGCATAACAGTTATATGGTCTGAATTACCCACATGGGGGAGGGGAGCTGCAATGTATGAGTCTTTAATGTTAGTATAAACCAGGACTGGAGTATTTTTCCCACTGGTCGCCACATTTACATGTTGGTAAAATTTGGGCAGAACAAGTGAAAGACTTGCCTGATTGAAGTGCCCAGCCACAATGAAGAAACCGTCTGGGTGTTCCTTCTGCTGCTCACTGATGTCGTTATACAGTTCCGACATAGCTTCCTTCCACGTTAGCACTTGGAGGTACATAGACGGCTGATATGAAAACGGCAGTCGTCTCCCTTGGCAGATAGAAAGGTCGGCATTTCAGAGTCAATAGCTCTATATTTTGAGAGCAGCTGGTGGAAAGAGTGACAGAATCCTGACACCACAACCTGTTAATGTAAACAGCCAAGCCGCCTCCTCTTTGCTTGCCGGTTAACACAGCTGATCGGTCTTCTCTGTGTAGCGTTAGCCCCTCTAGCTGGACCGCAGCGTCAGTAATACCTTGATTCAGCCAGGTCTTGGTGAAAACAGTAGCACAACAGTCTCTCACCTTGCGATGCGAAGCCCTCCACAGTTGGATGTAATCCAGCTTGTTGTCGAGGGAGCAGACATTTGACAGCAAAAGTGTGGGTATGGCTGGTTTGTGAGGATTAGCGGCTAGTCGGGCTCGGACTCCTCCGCGTTTGCCCCGCTTCCGTGTTCTGTCACACCACTTACGATGGCCCTTCCCCGGCGGTGCTCCAGGAGTACGTCTGCAGCGGCGTAGTAGACTAGGCTTGCCCAGCATGCTCAGTAATTGTTTTTTGTAGCCAGGCTTGATACTGCTTTTAATGTCCAGCAGAAATTGACGTTCATACCATCGCACGCCCACACAGTTTCCTTCCACGCATGGTACACTCACAATATCCACCTCATTCGCTCCATTAACGCACAAAGCATTTAAAAGCACTGTTTGTTCACAGAGACAGGCCGCTGCAAGCGTCGGTCGCGCTGCCATCATGCTTATAGCAAATCTGAGGTTGTTTAATGTACTTTCTTAGAAAAATGGAAAAGTTATGCCGGAAAAAATAAAAGCAAGAGGTGCTGTAAAGGAACTCTATCCTGACAACGCAATTTTGATAAGTAAATTTTTTGCTTGTTTTGTTTGCTTGTGTGTGTTAGCATGCATGACATTTCTGTATAATGAGACCATCTCACCTGAATAGTATATTTTGGGACTATGAGGGTCCTCCCACCCTTTTCAAAATGCCCTCACATACCATTCAACAATTTTCAACAAGAGCATGTGTGTGGCTGTGCAGGTATGTGTGTGGGGGAGACAGTTGTGTGGGTGAATGTGAATGCGGACATACAGGTGTGCACAAATGAGGGTGTGTGAGCACACAAACTGCAGTGTGGCATAATTTTTCGCAAAGAACAAAATGCAAGAATAAAGATGTGCATTTCAAAATGTTTTATGTACAAGTAACACTCATATGCAACCCCAATTCCGAAATAGCTGGGACGAAGTGTAAACTGTGGATAAAATCTAAATGCAATGACTTTCAGATCACAAGTCAATATTTTATTTACAATAGAACATAGATAACATTTCAAATGTTGAAACTGAGACATTTTACATTTTTATCCATAAAATGAGCGTATTTCAAATTTTCTGGCTGCAACAGGTCTCAAAAAAGTTGGGACACAGGCAAAAAAAGGGCTGAAAAAGCTATTAAAATATAAGAGAATCAGCTGAAAGAACATTTAGCAAGTAATTAAGTTAACTGGCATCAGGTGTGTAACATGATTGGCTATAAAAGGGATGTCTTAGAGAGGCTGAGTCTCTCAGAAGTAAAGATGGCCAGAGGCTCTCCAACCTATGAAGACTTGCGTCAAAAAATTGTGGAATACTTTAAAAACAATTTTCCTCAACGTCAAATTGCAAAGGCTTTGAAGGTCTCATCATCGACAGTGCATAACATCATCAAAAGATTCAGAGAAACTGGAAAAATCTGTGCGTAAGGGACAAGGCCGAAGACCTTTACTGGATGCCCGTGATCTTCGGGCCCTCAGACGCCACTGCATCACTCACCGGCATGATTCTGTCATTGGCATTACTAAATGAGCCCAGGAATACTTCAAGAGACCACTGTCAGCAAACACAGTCCGCCGTGCCATCCACAGATGCCACCTAAAACTCTATCATGCAAAAAGGAAGCCGTTGTTGAGCATGATCCAGAAGCGCCGCCATGTTCTGTGGGCCAAGGCTCATTTAAAATGGACTGTAGCAAAGTGGCAAAGTGTCCTGTGGTCAGACGAGTCCAAATTTGACAATCTTGTTGGATATCATGGGTATCATGTCCTCCAGGCTAAAGAGGAGAAAGACCACCCCTCCTGTTATCAGCGTTCAGTTCAAAAGCCAGCATCTCTGATAGTATGGGGATACACTAGTGCATATGGTGTGGGACACTTGCATGTTTTAAAAAGCACCATGAATGCTGAAAGGTATATAAAGGTTTTAGAGCAACATATGCTCCCCTCCAGACGACATCTATTCCAGGGAAGGACTTGTGTATTTTAGCAGGACAATGCAGAACCACATACTGCAGCTATGACAACAGCATGGCTTTGTAGTAGAAGAGTCCGCGTGCTGAACTGGCCTGCCTGCAGTCCTGATCTTTCACCGATTGAGAACATTTGGTGCATAATTAAACAAAAAGTCCGTCAAAGGAGACCCAAAACTCTCCAGCAGCTGGAAGCCTGTATTAAACAAGGGTGGAATCAAATTCCAATGGCTAAACTCGAAGAAACTTGTCTCCTCAATGCCCAGACGCCTCCATTCCATATTAAAAAGAAAAAGGGATGCTACACCATGGTAAACAGGCCCGTGTCCCAACTTTTTTGAGACCTGTAGCAGCCATCAAATTTTAAATGAGCTCATTTTGTGGATAAAATTGTAAAATTTCTCAGTTTCAACATTTGCTATGTTATCTCTGTTCTATTGTGAATAAAATACTGGCTGGTGTGATTTGAAAGTCATTGCGTTTTGATTTTATTCACAATTTACACTTTGTCCCAACTAATTTGAAATTGGGGTTGTATTAATATGCCCAAATCAATGTCAAAGAACACTGATGCACCGGCAGATGGAGAAAGATAGTTCACTTACGACATTAAAAATGGAATGTAGCTCTGCTAAAGATCATCTTGGTATCATAATAAAGGTAACATCTTGGGGATTTCTTTCATGGTGCAAAAATCAGTGTATATGTCACTGAGTCAGAGTAAAAGAAGATGGAACACTGCATAAATTAAACATCTTTTTTTGCACCAAACAAAGTTTTACTTTTATCTGTCTTAAAATTATTCAGTTGCATTCTGAAACCCTTAAAAATTTCAGCACAGAATCTCACCATTATCTGTGCCAAAATTCATTCTAACCAATTATACCATGGTCTGGGTGAATACTTTTTTCTGATTGGCTGGCAGGTATGCATTAAAACCGTGGAACCGCACGGTAGTTTCACCTTTCGAAATTCATCCACTAGCGAACTTGTAACCCTAGCAACGTTAGACCTGGTATTCGGCTGGGTACAACAGAAACCTAGCTGCTCATTTATGTCCAGTAAATTTGGCGGCGTCATATAAGTTGCGCCCTGCAGGGCGGTTAACTACAGGTACTGAAGCGATAATGACTGGAAATATTATAGCAGCGAAGTTATCAGGCTTTATTCATTAAACGATTGTAATTGTGTATGGTTACAAAGGAAGCTAACGTGTCCACTTCATGTATCAGCAACTGCTGACAGTTCGCTAGCTACGTGCTATGCCAGCAGACTGATTTCAGCTCTCTGACTGCGGAAACCGTCATAAGTTCATTGTAATTGTGGGTAGCAAGTTAGCTACAGTCTGCATAATCGCGCATAATGTTGCGTTATGCATAATCTGCATTTCAGCTGGAATCCGTTATCAAATCATCAGCTAGTAAACGGATGTAAGCGTGTGCAAAAAAATCTTTCTCCATGAACGTAAGATGAACTAAGATAGCTGGTTCAATTTAGCTTGGCCTATAGTATTGGGTATGAGAAGGCGCGGCGCCTGTTTAATGATTACCAGCTCGTTTTTTTTTTTTTTTTTTTTTTAGTGCAAAACTTTCACCAAAAATTTCTGAATGCTGTGATTTGATATTGCTGGCAAATGACCATGGTATAAGCAGGATAATCAATTTGTAGGTGAGCATTCCACGGTTTTAAGGCACTTCGCGGAGGCAACCACCCTCTGCTTCGCGTCAGGTGGTTATTTGCCTCCCCGTCGTGCCTTAAAACCGTGGAATGCACACCTCCGCGTTGATTATCCCTTACGTAAATTAGAGCAAAATTAGAGAGGTTTTAGTTAGTGGGAATGTCTGGGTGGCCTCTCCAAGCTGACACTGTGCCGTTTCATATTTCCAAGTACCAAACTGTAAAACTCATTTAATTTCACTTATGTGTCACTACAGGCATACACTCCATCAAAATACAACCACTTTTTAATTTTTAGAATTTTTATTTTTTAGCTCCGCTGTGACGACAGTCACAGTCAGCAGAGCTTTTCTAATGCCGAGTCGTCCGGCGTCCGTCTGTCCGTCCGTCCGTCTCTCCAGCGTCAACTTTTCACTTCAAATCTGAATATCTCAAAAACTGTCTGATTACTTTTTTCTAATTTGGTGTGAGCCTTCCTTATGATATTCTGAATATTCACTGTGAAAATTAGAAAATTTTATGTCCCAGTTTTTGAAAAATTAAGCATTTTGGACTTAGAAAATCAGTGTTTCTGCTCATTTTTTCAGTCTTTCATTAATATCTCAAAAACTGTCCGATAACTTTTTGTCTAATTTGTTGCGAGCCTTCCTTATGATGTTCTGATGATCCTCTGCGAAAATTAGAAAATTCTACGTCACGGTTTTTGAGAAATTCAGCATTTTGGACTTAGAACATTAGTGTTTGTGCTCATTTTTTCAGTCTTTCATTAATATCTCAAAAACTGTCTGATAATTTTTTTGCTCCACTGTGACCATAGTCAGCAGTCAGCGGAGCTTTTCTAATGCCGAGTCGTCCGGCGTCCATCTGTCTGTCCATCCAGCGTCAACTTTTCACTTCAAAGTTGAATATCTCAAAAACCGTCAGATAACTTTTTTCTAATTTGGTGTGAGCCTTCTTTATGATATTCTGCATATTCACTGTGAAAATTAGAAATTTCTACGTACCGGTTTTGAGAAATTCAACATTTTGGACTTAGAAAATCAGTGTTTCTGCTCATTTTTTCAGTCTTTCATTAATATCTCAAAAACTGTCTGATAACTATTTGTCTAATTTGTTGTGAGCCTTCCTTATGATGTTCTGATTATCCCCTGCGAAAATTAGAAAATTCTACATCCGGGTTTTTGAGAAATTCAGCATTTTGGACTTAGAAAATCAGTGTTTCTGCTCATTTTTTCAGTCTTTCATTAATGTGTCATATGTGTTAATATTGCAATACTTTTCAAGGATTTCTGAAATTAAGTTATGACATGGACATTTCAGTCATCCTCAGTGGAGCTCTCTAGGCCGACGGGCCTCTTGTTTAAATTATTACTAGGGCGATTCCATGAGGTGTCATAGGGGACATTCGTAGTGGTTTTTTTTAGCCAAGATTCTTTAAGAACATTGGGACTGAATATATTATAGAAATGTGGTAAGAGGTGATTTATACAGATACACCAACTCCTGGAATGTTCATCCTTTTATAGATTAGTAATTCAAAAAAATGTGTGGTGTCGTACAGGACACCAAAGCGGACACCACATTTGACACCACACTACTCATCTCAAAAGTCTGTGAATTGGCAGTATTAACCGACTGCAAGTGAACCTTAAAATATCAGCTAGTAGTTCCTACAGCTAACTGTCAGTCACTTTTCCTTTTCTCTCTTAAAGTAGTTGAGCCAGGCCCAAAAATGTGTGGTGTCGTACGGAACAAGTAAAAAGGTGTCATGCGGGACACATTTGTCCATACCCCTAAATCAGCAAATCCGGCTTCCCAGCAGTATAATAGATGAAGTATATGGGTACAAGTGAATTAAATTATAGAGAACTTGAAACAGCAGCAAAATTTTGCTCAAATTCATGTACATGTACATGTAACAAGTTGACAGCAACAAACATTGAACAATGAACACCGGAACAGTATGAAGAGCATATGTTTTTCTCCCAAGATTTTCATCCTCAGTCAGTAAACGGAAACAATGTGCTTCTCTGCCCATAGTAGAATAGAATAATGTAGAGAAATGTAGAATGGCAAAATAGTAGCATTCATAACATTGCTATCTGACGTCCTCTATTACACAAAGCCCCCGGTTTTATCACAAAATTGACAACTGATTTTATGCGTAGACTCCTCCAACAACAAATTCAGCTCTCCCTTATATCCTTGTAAGCACTCACGTTGATAGCCGATCACTCAGTTATTCACTAAGGCTCATCTGCGTAATGCTGTTATGATTCTGTTCTGCTCTGCCCATGTTCTGTTCATGTTTTGCATTTGCCTTGTTCCATGCCATGTTTTGTTTCTGTTTTTTCATGCATTTCCTGCCATAGTCCTATTCCCCAGTTAGATTCCGGTCATTGTTTTGTATTTCACCATGCATTGCACTTTGTCTCCCCTGTCTGGTCTTGTGTTATGTGACAGCTTATTTTCCCCTAGTATTGTGTGCCACACTTTCAGGTGATTTCATGGTTTCTGGGTTTTTAACAGTTCCTTCTAATCTCGTTTGCTTCCTTCACCTTGCTTTTCTATTTTACTAACAAGTACTAACAGTTTGTTATTTTGTTAAAGTTACTAACCTAAACTAACATTGTATATAATACTAACTTACTAACGAGCACTAGGGTTTGTATAGCTGCACCTTACTAATTGATTAACAAGCTCTCAACCCTCGGCCTGTTCTAGTCTCCGCCTCTCGTCTTCACTCAATCTACCTTGCTGCTTTTCAGCGGATCCTCCGCACCTGCTCAACTCTGTTCTGCCTCTCATTATCTGTGCACGTTAGAACTCCCTAACCGGAGCTGTGTGTTTGTTAATAGGCTGTCTCTTGATCCCTGTCCGCGTTTTGGCTTTTGCCTATTTCATGTGATTAGGTTCTCCCTCGTGTTTGCTCCTTCGTAATTAGTCTGATCCAATTCACCTGTCCCTAATCATAGCATGTGACTTCCCTTGTGTGTATTTAAGCAGTCTTCTCACAGCAGTTCCCCGTCAGAACGTTTCTCTTGGTTTGCCTGTGCTACGCTTGTTTTTGCCTCGTATTCGCTTGTGATTCACTTCTGACTGGACCGTCCCTGATTTTCGATTTTGGCTCTGTATTGGATTACTTTTTGCTTCTGTGTATCGAACCCTTTTTGCCTGACTACAAATTCTGTGATTGGTGCCCTGTTTACGACTCGGATTACGCCCTGTGGATTTTTTGATTTTTGGATTGTGGACTTTGTACTGTTGCCTCCTGCTCTGCGGGGGTTCGCCCCCTTTCCCAATAAAGATCCTATTTTACTGCAATTCCTGGTTCTCGCGTCTGGTTCCAGATCGCTACCTCACAAATGCACACTTATAGTTCACACCCATGTGAAAATTCCACGGTAATAATGTTTTGATTGACTAATTTCTTATCCAATTCCAGAGAGTTTAAACTTTCCACAGAATATCATAAAGAAGGCTCACACCAAATTGGAACAAAAGTTATCAGACAATTTTTGAGATATTCAACTTAGAAGTGAAAAGTTGACGCTGGACGGACAGGCAGACGGACGCCGGACAACACGGCATTAGAAAAGCTTCGCTGACTTCTGACTATCGTCACAGCAGAGCAAAAAAGTTATCAGACAGTTTTTGAGATATTAATGGAAGACTGAAAAAATGAGCACAAACACAGATTTTCTAAGTCCAAAATGCTGAATTTCTCAAAAACAGGGGTGTAGAATTTTCTAATTTTCACAGTGAATATTCAGAATATCATAAGGAAGGCTCACACCAAATTAGAAAAAAAGTAATCAGACAGTTTTTGAGATATTCAGATTCGAAGCAAAAAGTTGACGCCGGGCGGGCGGGCGGACAGATAGACAGACGCCGGACGACTCGGCATTAGAAAAGCTCCGCTGACTGTGACTGTCATCACAGCGGAGCTAAAAAAGGACATCTAAGCATCATTGTATTGAAGTGAAGACTGATCTTGGAAGAAATGGTTACAGGTCGGGTAAATTGGGTAAGTTAGCTGAGCTAGCAGGATTGTCTGTCTTACCTGTAAATGTTTCTCCAAATTGGACGTTGAGGCCGACAGGATTTTGACAATAGGAAGGCAAAACTGTACAGTGACATTGTTTCCCTTATTATCCTTAAATACAAAATAATCCCGAAATATTCACCCATTGAACGCATTTTTACCCACCGAGCTGGATACCATGATTGACAAATTAACGACTGACAATTACAGTCAGGTTCTGGAGGAGTGCTGAGACTCTTGTAAAGTGCTGTGATAAACGCGCGCTTTTACCTCTAGACCTCCTTTTCTTCTTGTTCTTCTTCTTGTTATTCTTGATTGCAGACTAATTTACACTTGTAATCCAGTAATCCCCATGTTTTTCCAAATGCAACTGTGATTTATTTACATCTTTTTTGAGTGTAACTGTAATGGAATACAGTTAAATTTTTTTTTGTATCCTAATTACGTAACACCGTTACATGTGTTCAGTCACTCCCCAAGCCTTACTGACGGCATCACAAGCCGATCACAGGGAGGAAAATACATTGCAAGCAAGCTGAATGCAGAGGAGCTGAGATCTTTGAAGCAATGCCCCTGAAAAAGAAACATGCTGGGAGACTGGAAGATCTAGTTTCGTTATAATACTGACACATTGGGCTAACAATAGCAAGCGCAGATTTATCCTCGAACAGTTTTTTATTATAAAATATTGTTATGACTGAAAAATCACAACAAAAAAAACCAGCAATAACAACTTAAACAAATTTATTCTTCACTGATACAAAAACTTCTACAAATAATCCACTGTTTAATCTTATAATAACACTCTAATGCCACTATGTAACTCTGTTGCCAAAACAGAAACTTTGCCCCACTGACCAAAATCACAGGATTTAGTGAAAAGATCTACAGGATTCCTGGGTAATCCCACCCCCTCCAGGCAGGAAGATGCCAGCAGCTCCTAGAAAGCACTAGTCTATTTCATCACAAAGAAGGGGGTATTGCATCAGATCGTTTTGCTACAGACACACCACCAGAGGGTGCTGATGAACAAAATAAATAGCTAACCAGCAAGGCAGCAAAAACAGCATGTAACAAATCTCCATTTACAAATGATATACAGTGCTTTACATAAAATACTCATACATAACACCTTCCCTCTTTCAGAAAAGAAAGGTTTGCTAAAACCTTTCTTTTGTTAAAATTAACACAGTTTTATAATCAGTATAATCTTGAACTTTACACAACAGTATCATTGATCATTATAACAATCATATACATAACAACCAGTGCAATTTTCACAATCTAATAGAAAAGTAAAATTACATTTTCACAATCAAATAGAGAAATAAAATTACATGCGTGAAAGTGTATCTAGGATAACATTATCTTTTCCCCTGATGTGAGAAATATCCAAATCATACTCTTGCAAAAGTAAACTCCATCTCAGTAATCTTTGATTCTTGTTTTTGATCTTATGCAAGAATGTGAGGGGATTGTGATCACTGAAGACCTTGATGGAAGTAGCTGAACAAGTCAAATAGACTTCAAAATGTTGTAAAGCCAAACCAAGTGCCAAACATTCTTTTTCAATTGTTGAATAGTTTTTCTGATGTTTATCAAACTTTTTGGAAAAGCAACAAACAGGATGATCCACTCCATCAGTGTCTTCTTGTAGTAAAACTGCGCCTGCACCAGTATCACTGGCATCAACAGCCAACTTGAACTCCTTTTTGAAATTAGGAGATAAGAGAACTGGTGCATTTTTGAGGATAGCTTTCAGTTGGTCAAATGAATTTTGACATTTTTCATCCCAAACAAATTTTGCATTTTTCTTCAGTAAATTTGTCAAAAGTTCAGAAATGATAAAGAATTTTTTACAGAATTTTCTGTAGTAGCCAGCCATCCCTAGAAATCTCATTAGTTGTCTTTTAGTTGTAGGCTCAGGAAATTCAGTGATAACTTTTACTTTTGCATCAATTGGTTTGACTTGACCCTGTCCTACAATATGACCTAAGTCAGGGGTCACCAACTCTGTTCCTGGAGAGCTACCATCCTGTAGGTTTCTGCTCTATCTCCAATTCGGCACACCTGATTCAACTAATTAGCCACTCAATTGCCCAGCTAGAGATCTTGTTAAGTAGCTAATTAGTTGAATCAGGTGTGCTGAACAGGAGGTAGAGCAGAAAATTACAGGTTGGTAGCCCTCCAGGAATGGAGTTGGTGACCCCTGACCTAAGTAAACAACTGTAGCTTTACAAAAGTCACTTTTAACAAGGTTGATAATAGGGATGTAACTATTACCGGTGTAATGGTAAACCCTGATGAAAATGTTGACAATAACAATTACCGTTTTCATTTCAAATAAAATTATTATCTCAATGGATTACCGAGGTGTGGAAACCGTGTGTTTAATCCTTCCCAGCTTCATCCGAGTCTCCTGAAGTAGCTGCGCAGGCGCACTGTGTAGCCTACAACTTGCGTTTAAACTTTCTTTAAATTGGAAATGGAATCATGGCGGAAGGAAGAGATGACTGCGCGCAGGACATCTATCAGCCCCCTAAGAGGAATAGGTCTGAAGTATGGGCATATTTTGGGTATTATTTGAATGCCGGGGGACACTTGATTGAAGACAGTTATCCTGTCTGCAGAACATGCAGGAAAAAGTTTCTGCTAAAGGCAGCAATACGTCAAATCTCATGGCATATCTCCGTGACCATCACCCACAACTTTATAGCCAATGCAAAGTTAACGTTAACGTTTTAGCTGAAATACATGATGTGGGGACATCGGGTTGAGGTTGAATGCAATGATCCGTCTGTCTAACTTATTGACTAGTCAATGATGTAAACAGAACCCTAAGTACAGCGCCCGTCGCCATCGAGAATGCATATCTAGCAGCGAATATTCTAAGCTAAACAGCTAAACTTTAATTCACGAAGAGACGGTGAAACGGTGAAAACAAGGCATTATTTAGCGCTAGTTGAAGGCATCAAAAATGCCATAAACTTCATTTTTTGTATAAATTTAATTGACAGTGACTACGTGTATATTTACCATATATCGTTAAATGGACGTTGGAATCAACCAAATCGAGCTATCAGCTAAATCGCGCTAGCAGATTTGTTTACTATGACAACGGTTAACACTACTAATCAGCAATGTCATAAACATTTGCTGAAATGAATGACATGGTACCAGAAGCATTCTACCTAAAATCCACACTTTCGTTCAGTGGTGCAGTGTGGCACAAGCTGCTGGACACTTTCTTAACCTTAGCCTAAGAGCTAGATGGATGCCCACTTGCGTTTATTAAACAGTAGTAGATTACAGTATTTTATTGCATTGCATGCATTTCTTGATTTCTAAAAGATTGCATAATTTGTATTCGGAGTGGCTATTCGCACAGCCGCTGTGTAAATAAGCCGTAGCCGCGTCCCTGTGCAGTTGTTTTATTCGCACAGCCGCTGTGCAAATAGTGGGTCAAGTTATTTTATTCGCACAGCCACTCCTTATGAGCAGCTACTTAGCAGCTGTGCCAATAAGGATGGGCCGTAACATTATTCGCACAGTAGCGCGTCCATTTGTATTTGCCCAAGGTCAGTAAATGGTTTGATTCTATCGAAGTTGGATCACTTTAATTTACTAAGTCACACGGTCTGAACCAAGTGTCTATGAAAACACGAAACATGATTATTTGCCCTGTAAGATTATGAATTTCTAGCCAATTGTTTTCTTTTGATTTTGCAACAAAAACAGCTATAGGCGTAATCGTATGTACATTGATATGAACGGTAGCCCAATGATAATAATAATAGATGATGCTAGATCAGCAGCATCTTATTTGTTGATGATGGAGGGAATAAATATACAATCAGTTCTGTTCCACTGATTTGTTTACATATTTTTTTTTTTAATTTTAATGTCATCAACACTTGAACATTTGGATTTGATTACATATGATTGTAGTAATTATTTTTGTAATTTGTTTATAGAGGCTATTTTAAATGCATAATGCACTTTTGTCTTATTCTTTTAAGGTTTACTTTAAAGTGCTCATGTGTACAGTTCTACATTTTAATTTTGATGATGAAGAAAACAAATATATAATAAGTGGTGTTTCTTAGATTTGTTAACGTATTGTTCTTTATGTCTTAGCTTGAATGTTTGGATTTGTATAATTTAAACCTGCACTACTGGAAATGTTCCTGACCAATAAGCTGTTTACATGCTGAACCATTGTTCCTTTGATGCTAAGAGTTGCACTTTTGATAAGGTTTTGCCAATATTTTTGAAATATAATAAACACTGTTACATTTTTAAAAACTATTTCAGTTTGTGTAGGCCTATCAGTGCTTTCTGAACATATTATTGATGATGATGATGACGTGTAAATCAGGCGCCGGCATATGGCAGCCACGCTGCTTTGCAATGTTTCGCGTTCTTCTGCTTATTTTATATTGTTCACAACGTTTTAATTTAATGAAGTTTTCTCAATTTAATAATTATTCTGAAACTTTGTGCCTTCTGGACAATGATGTTTCAGCGCTCGAGGGAAGCTGTTTGTGGCGAGCTAACTTGGCTGGACCGACACCATTCAAGGTCTATCTATCCAGATTCGGTTTTCTTAGTACTAAAGTTCCTTTGATGAAATACACGAAGCATGGATCAATTGCATTACCGGTACCTGGACATGACCCGCCTTTGGATATAACACGATGGATGGATGTAGAAAAACAACCTGGACCTGTAGAGACAATTTCAAATTTCATTCTATGGAATAATTCTACGGCAAGTAACTTTGGCCGGAATTTGCACGCGAACAATGCTTGGGTAACATACTCCCGTGACTGTCTTTTAAAAATCCGCCGTCAGCAGCGCTGCTTTCCTGTTTCTTCAGTGCTTGACTCACTTAAATCTAATGGAATATTGAGATATCGAGGATGTAGAGGGGGACAATACAGAAGGATTCCAGTGTTTATTTCTGGTGGAAGGCGTAAGAAAGTTTCCAATGGAAATGAAGAGAGTTCTTTTAGAACACTTGTTGAAGTACCCATTGTTCGTTGTTCACCCCCGGACAAAGTAAGTAAAACTGGCCTTTATCCTGTACCCAAATGCTTATTTTTAAACATTTGTGGTCTTAAGAAAATCAAAAACAAAGTTCGTGCACCCGTAGCGTTAGCTATGGACCTCCGATCTTTAGATGTTGATGTCTGCGTGATCTCTGAAACTCATCTGAATGAAAATATCCCGGACACAGTGGTCACCATTGAAGGATATAGAATTTTTTGCCGTGACAGGGGTTATGGTGGACATGACAAGCATAAAAATGGAGGAGTTGCTGTTTTCGTCAGGGAGCATCTTACAGTGGAATCGATATGCAAGAGTGAGAGTTTCGAGGTGTTAACCTTGACGATTTCTCTGCCATCGGGTCATCGCATGTTACTGATTGGTGTTTACCATCCGCCGGTTAAATTCCCATACAAGGAAACGGACTTAATTGATTACATCTCCGAACTATCTGATGATTTTTTAGATCAATGTCCAGATAGTGTTGTTCTCTGTGGTGGCGACGTTAATTATTTGGACTTGGAATTATTATCTATCATGTCTGGTCTAACAGCCTTAGTAGATTTTCCCACCCGGGGTGATGCAACTCTCGACAATTGTCAAACAAACCTGAGTTGTTTTCAAATCCACCACCTCTGCTTGTTTTAATAAAGACTGATCATTTTGGGGTCTTATTACCAGCCGGGCAAAAACTGAGCCCAATCAGGATTAAAGTGAAGTTTCGGGATTACCGGGAACATAGGAAAATCCTTTTCGAGAACAAGCTACAGGACTGTGATTGGTCGAGCGTTACTAAGGCTCAGGACATGAACACTGCTACCAGGTCACTTTACACGATCATTTATGGATTAATGGATCAGTGTTTCCCTGAGAAAACAGTATGCATCTCCTCCAGAGATCCTCCTTGGATGACGCCTTTGTTAAAGTATCTTATGAAGAAAAAGTACAAGGCTGCCTTAAAACAAAACTACCGAAAGGTTGCGGAACTATCGACTCGTATTTCTGACCTCGTTTCGGAGAACCGTAGGAACTGGGGTGCCTGTGCTGTGATGGGGTCTAAGCAATGGTGGAGGAAAACTGATAATCTTTCTCAAAGGAAAGCAAAACAGCACCTCACTGTGGATAATGATTTTCTTATAGGTCTGAACAATTACTTTGGGGAATTGTGTTATGATAATCAATATGTCAAGCCCACGCCCATTAATATTGACAAGAATGTTATTCCTCCACCTAATGTTGAATACATTGATGTCCTTATAGCTTTATCTAAGGTTAAAAAAACTGCAGCAGGACCTGATGGTATTCCATATTGGTTCTGGAGAGAAAATGCGTTATGTCTGGCCCCTGTTATAACTTCGCTTTGGAACCTTTCTTTAGCAACTCACACTTGGCCAATGTTATGGAAGGCTGCTAACATTAACCCTCTGCCTAAGGTGGAAGCTCCAAAAGATTATGCTGAATTCAGGGGGATAAATGTTACTCAAGTTATCTCACGTTGCTTTGTAAAAGTAGTTTACAATAAGTTTACTAAGGGCACTCTAGAGAGCTTGCTAAGCTTGACTCGCCTATAGAACAGGATGCAGTTGTACGGAAGCTCTTCTAAAAATACAATACGACTATCTTAATTTTTTAGAAAATAAGGATTGCAGTGCAGTAAGAATTTTTGCTATGGACTTCAGTAAGGCTTTTGATAATGTAAGTCATATTCTCTTAAGTGAAAAGCTGAAGTCCTTGCCGCTGAATCCGTATATAATTAACTTGTATTTAAACTTTTTAAAGGATCGGAAACAACGCGTAATTTTGAACGGCAAACAATGTGAATGGAAGACAGAAAATAAGGGAACAATCCAAGGCTCTGTGAGTGGACCTTATCTTTTTAATATTTTTATAAATGACTTAGAAATCTGCAGTGGCCCATCAGTCAGCCTTACCAAGTACGCTGACGATACTACTATTGTAGCCGCAGTTAACAAAACCGGATATGATCAATCAAGTTGGGCAGTAAATAAGTATATGGAATGGACAAACCAAAACTGTATGCCTTGTAATCTAGCGAAATGTAAAGAACTGACAATATGTAAAAAGGGTGTTTTGGCCACTCAATTTACCCCAGTTGGTAATATATCTCAGGCTAACTCTTTAAAAATTTTAGGTGTAACCTTTCAGAGTAACTGCCGCTTTACAGAGCATGTCAGTGGAAAACTTTTAGACGCAAATAAATGTCTGTATATTATTAGATCACTTCGCCGGGAGGGCTATGCGCAGCTTGAAATCGACTATCTTTTCAATAGCATTGTTTTAGCTAAGATTACTTATGGTATTTCCATTTATGGAGCCTCAGTGCCCGAACTGAATACTGTGCAGAACTTTTTAAATAGATGTTTTAGACGTAGATATATATCTTATCCATTGGATATCTATAGTATACTAAAAAAGGCGGATTTAAGTACTTTTTTTAAAGTTAATATGGACCAGGTACATCCCTTTTTTAACTATTTACCTAAGGTTAAAGCAATGTCAAGAAAGCTTCGTAATCCGAGCTGTCAGTTTACTAAGATTAATTTTGAGCGTTTCAAACAATCTTATGTAAACAGAATAATTTTTAAATACAATCTTGCAGTAGATTAACAACTTCAGTTATCAATTATTATACATTTCTTAATGTTTTCTTATGTACTATGTATTACATTTTTTGTAATGATGGATATGTACTTTTATCTATTTAAATAAAGACATTTTGATTTTTGAACACATTTTTAAAAATACCGCGATAATACCGAAAACCGTGATAATTTTGGTCACAATAACCGTGAGATTAAATTTTCATACCGTTACCATCCCTAGTTGATAGTCAGCTTGGCATCACTCACTCTCTGAAAAAAGTTTCTGATGTAGGTGAGGTGCTCTTGGAAGCTGTCGCTGGTGATAATAATGTCATCAATATAGGCCTCACATCCTGGTAGTCCTGCGATCACTCTGTTTACCAGACGTTGGAAGGTGGCCGGAGAATTTTTTATTCCAAAGGGCGTGACCTTGTATTGGTATAATCCATCTGGTGTGACGAAGGCAGAGATCTCCTTTGTATGTTAGAGGGATCTGCCAGAAGCCCTTGAGGAGATCAAATTTGGTGACATACTTTGACTGTCCAACTTTGTCAATGCAGTCATCAATCCTGGGAATAGGATATGAGTCCGTTTTTGATAGAGTATTCACTTTCCTGTAGTCTGTCACCATTCTATATGTTCCATTGGGTTTCGGAACTAGGATGCATGGAGAACTCCAGTCACTGTTACTTGGTTCAACAAAGTCATTTTCAAGCAGGTATTTGAATTCTTGTTTAAGGTATTTCTGCTTCTCTGGATTCATTTGGTAAGGATGCTTTTTACAGGCTTGGCATCATCTTGTAGGATGACATCATGGTAAACCATATCAGTCCTTGATGGAACGTCAGGGAATATGTGACTAAATTCAAATTTAAGCTGCTTTAGCTGTTGTTGTTGAAAAGGGTCCAGGTGGGACAACTTGCTGTCAATATTTTGAAGAATGTCTGAATTTTCAAGTTTGGCTGGACCAGGTTCATTTTCCAAGGGGCAGTCACAATCTTCTTCAGAATTTTCCAGTTCAATTGTATTTACCACATTGACTGGCTTTTGCTGAGTGTCTCTGTCAATGTATTCTTTCAGCATGTTGATGTGACACATTTGTTTTTGTTTCCTCCTTCTAGGGGTTAAAATTACGTAATTTAGATCACTGACCTTTTTGAGGACAGCGTAAGGGCCGAAATATCGGGCTCTTAGAGGGTTTCCAGGAACTGGCAAAAATGCAAGGACTTTGTCACCAGTTTTAAAACTTCTATCTCGGGAATGAAGGTCATATCTGGCTTTCATTTTGCCCTGAGCCTCTTTGAGATTAGACTTAGCAAAGTCACAAGTCATAGAGAGACTATTACAGAAGTCAGAGACATACTGAAGCAAGTTCATTGGGACATCATCTTCGGCCAGCAACTTTTCCTTCAGAAGCTTCAGAGGTCCACAGACTGTATGCCCAAAAACAAGCTCAAAAGGACTGAACCCAAGAGACTCCTGAACAGCTTCACAAGCAGCAAACAGAAGAAGATGGACACCTTCATCCTAGTCTTTCTCTGTGTCAAGGCAGTAGGTCCTTATCATGTTCTTCAGGGTTTGATGGAACCTCTCCAAAGCACCTTGACTCTCAGGATGGTAAGCTGATGACCTGTATTGTTTAATACCAAGCTTATGCATAACTTGTTGAAATATGCCAGACATGAAATTTGACCCTTGGTCAGACTGAATAGACTTAGGAAGACCAACAAAGCAGAAAAACTTGGTAAGAGCCTTGATGATAGTCTTTGCCTTGATATTATGAAGTGGTATTGCCTCAGGAAACCGGGTGGAAGCACACATGATAGTCAGTAGGTACTTTCAACCAGATCTAGTCTTCGGCAGTGGTCCAACACAGTCAATGATGATCCGACTGAAAAGTTCTTCAAAAGTGGGAATGGGCTTAAGTCGAGCCTTTGGAATATTCTGGTTCGGCTTCCCAACAATTTGACAAGTATGACAGGATTTGCAGTACTCCTGTACATCAGACCTCATGGAAGGCCAGAAGAAATGATTCCTGACACGTTGAAGGGTCTTCTTGATACCCAAATGACCAGACATAGGATTGTCATGGGCCAGACTAAGAGTTTCTTGACAATAAGACTTTGGAAGAACAATTTGATGGGTGATCATCCACTCTTCATCTACAGAAACATCAGGTGGACACCACTTTCTCATAAGCACACCATTTTTGTAGTAAAAACAGACAGGAATTTGAGTAGCCTCTTTTTCACTTGCAGCCTGTGGTAGAAGATGCGCTAGATCACGACCTTCTTGTTGCTCCTGGATAAGTTGTTTCTGAGACAGAATGTCATTAGAATGACCTGACAAGGACAAGTCTGAAGATTTCCCAGACATCTCAGGACTGGAAGGTTCCTGATGAAAAGACTGCCCAATGAAGGTGTCAGCCAGGTTGAAGTCCAGGTCAGCATCATCTTGAATAGCCTTTTTGGCCATAGAATGAGTAACTGCACATGAAGGATAGAGGTAGGCATGGGCCGGTTACCGGTTTCAAGGTATACCGTGGTTTGAAAAAGTCATGGTTTCAAGGTTTCAAAACCACTAAAATTTTCCATCATACCGTTCCTGCGGTATGAGCAATTTTTTTTATGAGTCATCAAAGGTTTTTGCTCACTTAAAGCTATAGTGCGTAACTTCTGTCACCCCCAAGAGGAATTCTGCGTGATAACAACAATACAGCCGGCACTTTCTTGCAGCGCTCTGCCTCTTGCTAGGAGACTCTTTGCTCTTCCTCCCCCTCCCTTCTTGTTTTGAGGTAAAACGCCTCATTTCCTCTGTGCCAGCACGGGAATGTCACCAGTTGACACGCAATACAAAACAACAAATACCAAAAAATAACATGAGATGTTAGAGGAGCCAATCGGCTTAATCAGCATTGTGTCATCTCCTCTACTAGTGGCTTGGGTGAAACGGACATTTACGGACATGTAGAAGTTATGCACTGTAGCTTCAAGACAGAGACTGCATATATTTTAATTTTATTTTGAGGTGTTTTTTTTTTCTTTACAGAAATGATTCAATTATTTATGTCATGATTACTGTTTAGTTGCAGGTTTAGGCTCCCTTAAGGTACTAAATTTATTTTAATTTTATTTAGAAGAATTAAATTATTTATTTTATTATTTATTTTAACATGGTACACGTTTACTAATATACCAAATATTCTATATGTTGTTTAAAAATAAGATTTTGTTCAATGGAAAAAAGTTGTTTTTTACCTGGACATTTCAAAGTAATACATTTTAGAGCTGTAATTGCAATGGCGCAATACCGTGAAACCATGATATTTTTGCTAAAGGTTATCATACCGTCAGAATCTCATACCGGCCCATGCCTAGATAGAGGTCTGGAATTTCCTCCTCTATAGAGTCAGATTCCTGATCAATCAAAGGAGTATCAGTTACAACAGGGTAGGGCACAACCTTATCCCCAGCAAGATCATTACCAAGAAGCAAATGAACACCTTTGAAAGGAAGAGAAGATCTAACACCAACAGTAACAGGCCCAGAGACCAAGTCTGATTTCAGATGAACATTATGGAGAGGTACACTTGTAAAACCACATTCTACTCCTTGAATAAGGACATTAGCCTGAGTAGACGATTTGTCCGAAAAAGGCAGAATATCTGCAAGAATAAGAGATTGGGAAGACCAAGTATCCCTTAGAATTCGAACAGGAGCAGATGAGGAAAAATCATGTGAAAGTGAGACAAAACCATCGGTGATGAATGGCTCAAAACCCTCCATAACAGAATCAGACACAGAAGGTAGAAGATCAGGCAAACTGACCATTGATACAAGAGATTCTCTCTCAGTGAAAGCAGTTGGCTTGGTTTCTTCTCGTTGTTGTTTTTTCTTGAGAGCATAACACTCAAAAATAAGGTGACCTTGCTTTTTGCAATATTGGCAAGACACAGAAGGTAAAGAATCAGAGGATTGCTTCTCACTGGAAGGTTTCCTCTCAGAAGTTGCCTAAGAATCATTAGAAGTGTTATTAGAAGAAGTCTTGGACTGAGACTTGTTTTGAAATTTAGAAAAAGTGGATTTTTGGACAAAAGAAGTCTTATGAGTTAATGCATAACTATCAGCCAGGGTGGAAACATCTTGGCTTGTTTCTCCTCAAGGAAAGTCTTGATATCAGGCTGGATACATCTTTTGAATTCCTCAACCAGAATAAGTTGCCTCATTCTGTCAAAATCTTTCTCAACTTTCATGGAATTACACCACTGATCAAACAACTGTTCCTTCAACCTGCCAAATTCAACATGAATTTGACTGGCTTCCTTGCGAGAATTCCTAAATTTTTGCCTGTAAGCCTCGGGGACCAATTCATAACCCTTCAAAATGGAAGATTTGACAAAATCATAATCAGAACACTGTTGGACAAATAACTGGTTATAGATTTTCCTAGCTTTACCAGTAAAAACACTTTGTAACATCATTGTCCAATGCTCTTTTGGCCATTTCAAATTTTCAGCAATTTTTTCAAAATGGGTAAAGTATTAGTCTACATCATTTTCTAGGAAAGGAGGAACAAGTCTAATGTGTTTAACCACATCAAAATGATCAGAAAGTCCAAAAGATTTTTTAACAGTACCTGCTTCTATTTTCTTCATTTCCAATTCGTACTGCATCCTTTTTTCTTCTAGTTCTAGTTGTTTCTCTAACCTTTTTTCTTCCAGTTCTCTCTCCTTCCTTCTTTCTTCCAGTTCTCTCTCCTTCTCCATCCTTCTTTCCTCCAGTTCTCTCTCCTTCTCCAACCTTCTCTCTTCCAGTTCTTTCAGGCGTAGCTGAAATTCAAGTCTTTGCAGCTCTGTTGCCGGCACTTCCACATCTTAAATCAATTCTGCTGCTTCTTCCCCAAAGATATCTTCATCGATGAAATGTTGCACCAAAATGTTGAATATTTTTTGTTTCTTCATCTGGTTTCACATCAGATAATCCAAGGGTTGAGGCTATTTGTAGCAAGTCCTTCTTCTTTGCCAGCACAATAGATTCCTGGGTTGGAGTTTTCAAAAAACTTTCAACATCAAAAGTCATGATTGCTGGTTTTTCAAATAGTCACAAGATTTAAAAATAATAGTTCAGCTTTAATCTTTGGTGAGTCCAATCGTTGATCCAATGAATGCTTTATCTCGGTGGAACCTCCAATTTGTTATGACTTAAAAATCACAACAAAGAAAACCAGCAATGACAACTTAAACAAATTTATTCTTCACTGATAAAAAAAAAAAAAAAACTTCTGCAAATAATCCACTGTTTAATCTTATAATAACACTCTCATGCCACTATGTAACTCTGTTGCCAAAACAAAAACTCTGCCCCACTGACCAAAATCACAGCATTTATATATACTAGCAACATTCTGGAAAGATCTACAGGATTCCTGGGTAATCCCGCCCCCTCCAGGCAGGAAGATGCCAGAAGCTTCTAGAAAGTACTAGTCTATTTCATCACAAAGAAGGGGGTATTGCATCAGATCGTATTGCTACAGACACACCACCAGAGGGTGCTGATGAACAAAATAAATAGCTGACCAGCAAGGCAGCAAAAACAGCATGTAACAAATCTCCATTTACAAATGATATACAGTGCTTTACATAAAATACTCATACATAACAATATCAAAGGTAGGAAACATTTCTTGCTCATATCTGTAGACTGTAAAGTGTATGCCTGCTGTTCTTTGAGAGTGGTGTCCCTTTAAACTGATGAGGCTTATATCGATGGATTCTGTGGACTTTCCTCTTTCATTTGATGTATCTTTTGTATGCCTAGCACAAATTCAGTAGAAATGCAAGTGACTCAGCTCTGATATGATTTTATCCTATGTTTTGCTCCATGCTTATTTACTTGCTTGGTGCTAGAATTGTGTTCAGTTGAGGTCAACATGGTCAACATGAGCTTTTTGCCGAGTTTCTTTGCGTAAAGTGGAAAAGCCGCATGAGGATGTTGCGATTAGGAAACATGCTGTATTTATTATGCGTTGAAAAAGACCTGTGAATCGAAATGTCCGCTTGCTGCTTCTGTGCATTTTATGCCTATTAAATTGTCCTTTAATTGGACCTGATTGTGAGTGCTGGTTAACTTCTTGAGAATTGATGTTTTTTTACCGTACACCCAAAATTATAAGCGTTTTTGAGTTGTGCGTGCTATTAGGTTCGGTAGGACCGCGTTTTTTCAATAATAAATCATATACATAGATTACTCATATTCAATGCTTGGATAAGTTTATTAAAGAAGATTACAAATGCAACATGTTCAGTGTGTTGGTTAACTGCAACATTGGCTCAAATCAATAAATCAGTCGCCTGACACAGATGAATGGTAACTTAAGGTGACATGATACATCGTTCCAATCTTTCTGAGCTGTGAATAAAAAAAGAGAGAAAACAGTTAATTTCTTAAATGTAATGTTTTCTTAACCTGTATTTTCACTCAAAGTATGCTGAGGTTTTCTTCACAAGACAAGGAAAGAAATAAATAAACGGCAAATAGAACACTATACAATAAAAAAATATGGTCAAAGCAAGCTAATAACAGTCACATGCTGACACTATAAAAATAAATAACTTGTTCAGCTAAAACCATAACACGAGACCACACAGAAATCGGGATTATGACTTTAAAATCTGCCTGGCAAGGAAGAACTGTCTACTTAACTTATTAAGATCTGGCGTCCACATGCGTGGACATCACATTTTGGGTTATATTACCACAGTAGTTAATTCTGCTTAACTGGGGCCGTATGACCACATGTGTGGACACTTACACTACCATTTAGTGGTGTCAGAAGAATCCAACACAATATAGAAAAAAATTCAAAATGGCGGCGAGCGCAAGTGAAAGTTCGGGTGGCCACTTCAAACCCAAACATCAACAAGGTAAGAAGTCTGATCATATTTCATGGCTTATTCTTGTTTAGATATGCATAAAAGTGTTGTAAATTTGCCATGACATGCAAATTTGACAAAAATTAGTAAATGTAAAGATCTAGTATGCTGCTAAACATAATGTACACGTATGTGTACAGAGGGACATAGCTTTGTTAAAAATGTTCATATGTTAGCATAAATGCGCCCAGTTTTTATACTTATCAGGTTCCAATAAGCCCAAATTGCAAAGAGAAATGAAAAATGCATATCAAACAAGAGCTCGGGTCTCAAGAGGTTAAGGGAGCATTGAAGAGCATTCCGAGATTTATGAGCGCCAAAATAAAAAGCTGATTTCCCAAGTTTGGTATTTATACGAGGGACTCTAAGAACCATCCAGTCATTCTATATTGCCTAATTGGTGCCAACATTTCCTCTGTTAGGATGAGTTGAGGAACATGATGCTTACTTCCAGCGTTTGAGAGAACACAATGCTCATTGTGATTTGCGTTGTTGGGTTCCCCTCTGTTCCACTTAGCAAACCACACAGCTGTACCATCAGACCATATCCATGTTCCCTCCTGAATAAGAAAAAGATTCAAAGGCATTGGCATAATATGCATTCCTCTGGTACAAAAAGCATTGACAGACTATATCAATTGTCCCAGTGGCTGTTGTTCTTCCAAATAAAATAGGTTACAGAAATAAGTGATTTCAGTTTGGTTATACAGCGCCCTCCATAATTATTGGCACCCCTGGTTAAGATGTGTTAAAAGCCTTAAAATAAATTCAATTTTTATTGCAGAAGCATACTCTCACACTGAAAATTGTAGAAAAACGTAACCTTCAACTCAAGTGAATTTTAAGGTAAAAAAAAATCCCTGACTAAGAAATATTTATTTTTCATAAAATCACCTGTTCCAAATTATTGGTACCCCTAACAATTCCTAGGAAATCAATGTAATTGAAGTATTTCTGTCATTTCTACAGTAGTTTACAAAGTTGATCAGAGTATCTAGGAACATTTAATTAGTAATTCATCACTTCCTGTTTCCCTGGGGTATAAATATGACGTGACACAGAGGCCATTTCTCTTATCCACTCTTCAACATGGGAAAGACAAAGGAACACACCATTCAAGTAAGGCAGATGTGTGTCGACCTTCACAAGTCAGGCAATGGCTACAAGAAAATAGCCACTCACCTGCACCTGCCCATATCTACTGTCAGAGGAATCATTAAAAAGTTTAAAACAACTGGAACAGTGGTAAACAAGCCTGGATGAGGACGCAAGGTTATTTTGCCACCACGCACAGTGAGGAGGATGGTAAGAGAAATAAAAAGTTCTCCAAAGCTCACTGTTAAAGAATTGCAACAAATGGTAGCATCTTGGGGTCACAAAGTCTCCAAAACAACCATCAGGCGCAATCTACATGCCAACAAGCTGTTTGGGAGGCATGCACGGAAAAAACCTTTTCTCACTCACAATCATAAACGCAAACGTCTGGAGTTTGCTAAGCGGTACTGGGACTTCAACTGGGACCTTGTGCTTTGGTCAGATGAGACCAAGATAGAGCTTTTTGGCAACAAACACTCTAAGTGGGTCTGGCGGAACACAAAAGATGAGTATGCAGAAAAGAACCTCATGCCCACTGTGAAGTATGGGGGAGGATTGGTGATGCTGTGGGCCTGTTTCTCTTCCAGAGGCCCTGGGAACCTTGTTAGGGTGCATGGCATCATGAACGCTTTGAAATACCAGGACATTTTAAATTAAAATCTGGTGGCATCTGCCCGAAAGCTGAAGATGGGTCGTCACTGGGTCTTTCAACAAGATAATGACCCTAAACATGTGGCCAAATCTACACAGAAATGGTTCACCAGACACAGAATCAAGCTCCTCCCATGGCCATCTCAGTCCCCAGACCTCAACCCCATTGAAAACCTGTGGAGTGAGCTGAAGAGGAGAGTGCAGAGGAGAGGACCCAGGTCGCTGGATGATTTAGAGAGATTGTGCAAAGAGGAATGGTCGAAGATCCCTCTTTCTGTATTCTCGAGGAATGGTCGAAGATCCCTCTTTCTGTATTCTCCCATCTTGTGAAACATGATAGGAGAAGATTAGGTGCTGTTTTGTTGGCAAAAGGGGGTTGTACAAAGTATTAACATCAGGGGTGCAAATAATTGTGGCACACATGATTTGATGTAAAAGAATTATTTCTTAATGTGGGATTTTTTTCCCACTGAATAAATGCACTTGAATTAAAGGTTGGATTTTCCTCTTTTTTTCATTGTGGTCCTATATTATTTAGAAAAAAACGGAATTTATTAGAAGCTAAAGAACACATCTTAACCAGGGGTGCCAATAATTATGGAGGGCAGTGTAAACCCCAAGGGCCCTATCTTACGCCAGAGTCCCTAAACCCTTTATTTGGGGATTTAGCATTGCGTAAGAGGCGTTCCCCCGCAAAAGTTGTTATCTTGCACACCTGCCTATATCCCTAAAACACCAGCACTACCCGTTATATTATGCATAGGCGTGGTTTGGGCGTTACGCCAGTTAAACCAATCAGTGTGTCAGGTGCCATTGCCTTTAGGAGCAGGCTGCGCTATCCCAAATCCTCAAACCGAAACCCGTGATGGAGAGAGGAAGGTCGCCACGTTTCTCCGAACACGAAGTTAAATTGCTCGTGCATGAGGTCAAATCCAGACAGGGGAGGATCTGTTTTTGTTAAGTTTATCATGAATTGTATTATTATTATTTATTATTTGACATTGACATTGTTACGTTATGACGATTTATAGTACCTGATTGTATTACTTTGCTCAGCCAGTAGTTTCTGTATACTTATATAAGGGTCATGAATATTCATGAGTGCTTGTAAACATTATGACTAGCCTGGGAACACCATAGATTCTTCCATCTAGAAAGTTCTACTGTCTGCAAGATTCTTCAAGAGCCATCTGGAGAGTTCTATCACCTTCAAGATTCTTCTTTGTGATGTCAGTCAGGATTCTACTTTATGACATCATCCAGGATTCTTCTACAACATCATGCAAGGCCTATATAAAAGGAACTTGCAGCCAATGGACTGAAAAATCATCCCTGGTCTGCTATACCTGAAAGCTAGACCGGCTTTGCTGAGTGCAATTGGACTTCGGATTACACGGACACCTCTTGGATACGGACTTTGCGGTGATCAGGATCACCACACCAAAGACATCAGATTCCAGTGGATTTTCATCATCGTTGTGGGAACAACGCAAGGACGGACAGTTTGGACCAGTGAACAGTATTTCTATCTTCAATGTAGTAATTTCATTACCCATTCCTGTACAATTGTAATTGCTACGTTCATTTGCTCAGTTATTTAATAAACCGTTGAAATTTAATCCTTCTTCTAAATTGGGATCTTCCAGAATAACCTGGAACACACAACTGTCCGTAACAACATATTGATTAATCAGTAGCGGACCTACGGGGGGGCAAAGACACGTCCCTTTTAGTCCTGGCTAGATGTCAATCATTTTCCTTTATTGAGGTCTTTTCCAATAATCGTAATTGGCAACTGAAGACACGGTTTCTCACCGTATGCGATCTAACAGAGATGAAATCATGGACTAAATTCGGTGCATAAAAATAATTACTTATTAATTGGCCAATTTTTCGCGTGATTGAACTGGTCCGTGTTCCAATGAAACGCGGACTTTGACTCTCGGTATTTCGTGGGTTGATTTAAAAAAAAAAACAGTGGCACTCGGCAGTTAAATAGCCTAGGTTATAAAAAGCGTGCGGCTCAAGCCATTTGCGTGAGAGTCAACAGGTAGGCTATGCAATTTTGAATAACGTAGATTTAAATACAGCAAATACACATCCAGATGAATGATTGTCGTCTTACCTAATTGGGGAGAACAAGCAGCACCTGTTAAGTGCAGAGCGCTCTCGGAGTGAACCTTTTGTTAATCATGAAGATGACTGAGAACAGGCAGGTCAGGATTTATAATTGTTTTAAACGGCTGTTTTGTGCAACCCAATTCTCTGTTCCGCCACTGTGCTGGATTTAGCCCGCGATTTAATCGCTGTTAGATCGCATGTGGAGAGAAACTGTAAGATGGGAAGAGGGGGGTTGGAGCACTGCTGGCGCTGATGAGTGCATCTGTGACACTGCAGCAAGACTGGCGGGCCTTCTGAGCATCAAAAGACTTCAACGCCATGCAATATAACGAATTGTTGAGTTTCTGATGACAAGCAGCTTGTTGTTTGCTGGGGTTTGCGTGAAGGGATGTGGGGGTGGTTTATGCCCGTAAGAGACTGGAGACCTGAACTGGGGGATACAAAGTGTGATCAAGCTATATGTGTGAATGCAGGACAGGAGGCAATAAACCGGGCCTCTGAGCTGGGAGTGGGGGTTTGCATGGTTTCTGCGCCTTTGATGTCACCCTGCATGGGAGGCCTTTGGCTTACCCAATGCCCCATATTGCCCTCAATCATCTGTTGTAAGACTGGACCCTAACTTATCTGTTTTAAATAATATAAACCTCTGGGAACGTCACAATATGCTCATATGTTCAATATACTGCTAAGAAATAACTTCTGTACTTATAACACAATTTACCTGTATAATAATTCAGCTTAAGACTTTTTCACGACAACTGCATCATACTCCTACATTTTCCTGGCTTGTTTGGTATGCATGTTTTTGTTATAATTCGAGGAGTTGAATGGCATATATTTCACATCCAATGAAATTATAAATCATTCACTTTTAGAAACTCCCTAAATTTGGGTAAGCTAAAATCTCCTCGCGGGTAATGAAGTTTCATTCCCTTTGTCTGAACAACCCCTCCTTCACAATCAAATGGCCTGACTCTGTCTCAGTTCTGAGACCTGTAACCCGATATCCCACCTGGTTAACTTATGGGGCTCTCTGGTTGGAGGAGGGGGGTTGCTGGTTTGGTTTATAGGAAAGAGAAATGAGCTGTTCGGGGAAGATAGTATCCGATCTCTCCCCGCGCACGTTAGTGCGTGAGTAGCCCTTTTAATTATGGAATATTGTAATTCGAACTTGCCGCAGGCTTGCTCCGCGTGTGGCCTTTTTCGCCAGGTATGACTTCACTCTCATTTTCTAAATTGTTTGTAACTTGTAATTGGTTTAACTTTGATTTGTTTGATTTAAGCTCTTGCCTACCTGGTGAATAAATTATTGTTATTCCTTTAAACTTGCTTGGTCTCTGTGACTCCTAATCCTTTTATTCTTTCTAGCCACGTTGCGACGGATACCTAGGGGTTTAATCCCAACCGAGGAATGACTGGCCAGCAGCCTGGTATGGGAATTGGTTTTATTAAGTTGGAGAGACAATCATGATCTACTTACATAAAGGGTTTATGTATTGCCAGTTCTGGGATTTTAACCTTAAGGAAACCCATGGACGAAAAGTCGGTTATCTGTTAAAATTCCCTGAAGGAACCCATGGACGTGCATAGATCTGGGTTCGCTGTATTCACGCCAAAAGATGCTGTTGCAGTGATGGCTGACTTCCAACCTCTAATCTAATCAACGAACCTAGGATCCGGTAACAGTAAGAAATACCCGGGAGTACATGTTTAGCGACGGCGGTAATCTCCTAAGAGTTCGAGGTGTAGTCACTTCGAGACCCACGCAGGTTTCCCTAGATTATGGATTCTAATTCTAATTTGGAGTCAGATATTTAACGAGAGTATTACTAAATTTGGTATTCTAAATTTATTATGGAGTCAGATTAATTGTAACCGTTGTGCTTTTGTGCCCCGTTGTTCGAACGGAGAAAATATATCCATTTTATTGTGATTGGCACCAGCCAGGGGGTCGCGCGTGCTAATACCAGCCCAAGGAACACGTGGAGCCTTCGCCCCCCGCAATTTCCGTCGTTGGTATTGTTTTGTGGGTTTTACAAAACCATGTCTTCAGTTGCCAATTACGATAATTGGAAAAGACGTCAATAAAGGAAAATGATTGAGATCTAGCCAGGACTAAAAGGGGCAGGTCTTACCCCCCCCCCCGTAGCTCCGCCACTGCGTTTAATGTTTGGTATGTAATAAAAAAAAACATCAAGCCTACCCCTTTTGTGATGGAAACTTAAAAAAAGAAAAGAAAAAAATGCGTTTCGCCATGCATTTCCAACTCCCTCTCCCGTCTGAAATGGAGCATAGAACAAAATCCCATTCTAGAAAAATAAAATTAGGTCTATGCACTGGCACTCAGCGATGTAACTTTTTTCCAGCGAGAGCGGCATTTCAGAACTCTTCAGCTAATGAAGGTGATTCTGGTGACAAGTACATGGTTTCGTGCGTTTACATTTTCCAATCGGACAGCTGTCTATTTTTTACAGCAAGCTGCGTGACCGTGCTGCAGAAACAGGTGTGCGTACTTGTCGCCGAAATTACCTTCATTCGAAAAGAGTTCTGAAATGCCGCTGTCGCTGGAAAAAAAATTACCGTTGCTGAGTGCCAGTGCATAGACCTATTTATAATTTTTCTGTACTGAATGTAGCCCATTATTTTGTCGCTGTTAGATCGCATGGGGGAGAGAAGCCGTGTCTTCAATTGCCACTTGATTATTCTTGAATTGGAAAACGTGTTAATAAAGGAAAACCGTCCAGAATTAGCCAGGACTAATTGTAGTCAATAAAGGGATGGATATTTTCCCCCAAATTTTCAGGTCTAGCGCTGGCCCTGATATTATATATAATATAAATCATTAATATGTATTATATATAATAATTATATACTATTATAAAAGCAGAAAAAATGATTGATACAAAATACAAACAATATAGACTTACCTGAAAGGCCCAGGTAGCTGGTGCGCTGGCGGTACACGCGTTCTGGGCGCCTTCTATTATTTAACTGGCGATCAAGGCGATTTAGTACTATCTCTGCCATTTTCTCAGGGGTTCAACTGAAGCTAAAGCAAGGTGGCTTTTTATAGGTGAGTTAATTCGGGAAGTGGAGCCGCATGTGCACGTCCACATGTGTCCAAGTGGACGCGCAGTGAAGCCACCTGGGCGCGCTCTTGTAAAAGCCCAAATGGGTAGCGGGTGGTTTGAGGACCCGCTATACGCTTTCCCTAACGTGTGTGGTCAAGATAGCATTTGTAGGGAAAGCGCATAAACACGCCTACGGGCACACATCCAGGCGCAAATAAGGGAGTCGGCACAATGCATAGCGGGTAGCGTGGCCGCAAGATACTGTTTAGGGATAGTGGAAGCTGCTAAATGCATAATTCACGGGTAGCGGGTAGTGGCAACAGGTAGGGCAGTGTGAAAGATAGAGCCCCAAGAGTTTTTAAATAGACTAACTGTGCAATATGTTCATACACAATGAATCGGTCAGCTCACCACATGTAAAAAGCGGTTCATGAATAGCAACATTTCTACCATTTTCAACAAATCTCAATTACATTTTGTGGGTGGACAATAATGGCCACTGGCTCACCAAATACTGATTTTGGAATTGCTGTGCTATGGCAATGCAACAGCTCAGAGGCAAAATTATTTTGTGCTGAATTATCTCAGTTTATATGCAACAAACCCTGTTATATAGTGTATAATATTTCAAAACCTATTGTTATGAAGGATATGAATCTAATTTTCAGCGTACAAATCCAGGTAATATAGTGACATTATTATATCATACATCTGGATGGAAAGCAGGTCTGTGCTCACTCGGGAGCAGACTCAATAAATATCTGGTTGTTTGGGGCAATCAGCAATTGAAGACATTTCGCTTGAAATTTAGTTTTTCTGGAAAAAAAAAAAAAAATTCCTCTGCCATGATTTGCAAAAATTTCTTCACCTCCCTCATATTACTCACAGGTCACAGTACTCGCCGTATTAATATAGTGCCTTGTTTCCGTGCCTAAAATTTGTGGTTTCTCATATGCCAAGAACGCGCAAGTTAAATGGATCAATTGCTCTTATTAAGCTGCTTTTTTCCTAGGACAAGAGAGCAAAGACCAGAAGGAAAACCATATTCTTATAACAATGTGAGTTAAACAAATTGGACATTGTGCAGATATCTTTCAGAGGTACCCTTTGGCAGTCTGACAGTCCAATCCAGAATGAAAAGCTTCTGCGATGATTGAGTCTCTTAAGGAAATGATGATCCTTAAGGCAGCGCTCTGAAGCCAGATTCCCACCAAGTCTCACACAGTGTTTCTGAGAGAGAGAGAGAGAGAGGTGATAGATCAATGGACAGTTATTTCATCCCCTCAGATGGTAGACAGTTCACTTCATGATCTACAAATGTTTGTGTATAGTATAATTCACATGAACAAAAGGGAAAAGTGTTAACTCCTTTACAGAAATTCAGACTTACATTTGGAGCAATTTTTATAATCTTAATTCTATATAAATGCTAAAAAAAGTATCACTGTACAAGCTCATTACAAATGACATGTACCACCTCAATTCCAAAAAATAGGCACATTATAGAAAAACCAAATAAAATCCAAATGGACTTATTTGAAAAGATCATGCCTTCTTTACTATACTGAAAAAAGTACAATCACAAATTATTTGATGCTCTAACATGTGAATTTAATTTCATATTGAAAAACGGGCCCCAAAAGGGCTAATTTGAAAAGATCATGCCATGTCTACTATATTTAAACTAGTACAATGACACATTACTTGATGTTCTAACATGTGAATTCAATTATCATATTGAAAATATACAATGTGATGACCGCGAAAAAAGTTGGCCCAGTCTACTGTTTAGCACTGTGCAACACCACCATGTCTTTTAGTCTCACGTTTGGGCTGTGAGAACTCCAGTTGGTCAAACGTAACAAGAGGAACTTTCTCCCATTCCTCCATTATGTGGGGTTTTCCCTGCTCAGTTGTACAGGGCAGTCATTGCCATGAACAGTATTTGCTTCAAAATTCACCATTTTCAACTGGTGATATTTCAGAACTTCAGGCTGGCCAATCTAGCATCTGCACTGTCTGCTTACACACCAGGTTTTAACTTGAAGAAAGTTGAGAAAAATTGCCCAGAGGAACTAATGCTTGGAAGTTGTTCCATATGGCCCACTAGCATCAACCATGAAAACCGTTTAAAATTTCCAAAGCAAATTTTTGAGAAATCTGCATTTTTAGAAAATCATGAATTCTGAGATATATTTCTTTTATTTTTGGAATGTAACTAACAATTTTCTCCAAGCATTGCCTATTTATCAATTCAAAACCCCCCTCCCTTTTGTTTATTTGATCAAATAATTATCTAAGAACCCAATAGTTGACATCTATAACAGTTCATTGCAGGACAGTGACCTGTTTGGGATAAATGGTTTCAAGGAAATTTCTAACTGCATTCCAAAAATTCCACCCACACTTATTTCATCTGAAAAGGCCTATTTTAAATTGCATAATAAGCAAAGGTGGACAATCCAGCCCCAGAAAGTAAAAGTCCGTCCCAGTATTTTGCTGCAACTGCCTGGATCTAAGAATTGCAGCGACTCTTCAGCCCAGAGGTTGAACTAATTTGGAAAATCAGCTGCCTGAGCTCATGGCTGGAGGTAAAACATGGCCAGACTTTTACTTTCTGACCCCTGGAATGTCCACCTCTGATAATAAGCATTAGGTAATGGTAAGGACATGGAATCAATAGATTGCACCAGGATGTGATGATGTTACATAATAAAGGTGTACAAAATTTGGTGTCAACCACTTCAAGTGCCCAGTTGCTTGAAAGATGTTGCACGTTGAATGCCGAGAGAAAGTTTGCCTGGTTTGTTTCCGAAAAGGAAATTTCAAGATCACCGAAAATTTGCTTGATAAAATTCATGAACACATTTTGACTGATTACGATATCGATGATATTCGTTTGCCATGTGGATTATGTTCAACATGCAAAAGGACTCTGAATGCCTTGTCCGAGCTTAGAAAAATTTTCCCTTTTCGGAAACAAACCAGGCAAACTTTCTCTCGGCATTCAACGTGCAACATCTTTCAAGTAACTGGGCACTTGAAGTGGTTGACACCAAATTTTGTACACCTTTATTATGTAACATCATCACATCCTGGTGCAATCTATTGATTCCATGTCCTTACCATTACCTAATGCTTATTATGCAATTCAAAATAGGCCTTTTCAGATTTAACTAGTATGGGTGGAATTTGTGGAATGCAGTTAGAACTTTCCTTGAAACCATTTATCCCAAACAGGTCACTGTCCTGCAACGAACTGTTATAGGTGTCTATTGGGTTCTTACATAATTATTTGATCATACAAACAAAATGGTTTTAAATTGATAAATAGGCAATGCTTGGGGAAAATGGTTAGTTACATTCCAAAAAATAAAATAAATATATCTCAGAATTCATGATTTTCTAAAAACGCAGATTTCTCAAAAATTTGCTCTGGAAATTTTAAACGGTTTTCATGGTTGATACTAGTGGGCCATATAGAACAACTTCCAAGCATTAGTTCCTCTGGGCAATTTTTACCTCCGCCAACGAAGTTGGGGCGGAGGTTATGTTTTCGCCCCTGTTTGTTTGTTTGTTTGTCTGTCTGTCTGTCTGTTTGTGAACAACATAACTCAAAAAGTAATGCACGGGTTTGGCTGAAATTTTGTGGGTGCATTGCTATTACATCAAGGATGGACCCTATTCTTGGTGTGCAACCACGTGACAAAATAGTGAGACGTAAGCATCCATCGCCATGTTGGATGATATACAAATCTGCAATGCCGTCCCCAGTGGCAGCTGGTGAACTGGCGATAGGGCAGGCTGAAACCCATCCCTTAAAAATAATGATTGCTCATTGCTTTTAATCATGCATTTAAATTACCATTTCAGAAACCCCGAAAACTCTAAACATTATCAAGTGTGGCCAGTTTTCATTATTAATGCGTGCCGGTGAACTCTCAAGCATTTGGTGTCAGTTTTTGTGGCATATTTACGTTCCCCTGTTGTAGTCAGCAATTACTCAATCAACGCATATGTAAGAGATTCTCACGCAGAACTGAAGTCCTTATGCATGGAGGTTTATCATTTTCACGTGCGATTATGATTCCGGACTTCTTACGCTTTTCTTTACACAGGTTGGAAGCAATGCGTGTGTTTCAATATCAATTAAATTGTTTAAGTGAAATAAGATCATTTGAAACGTCTGTCTTCCAAAGATATCATTTCATTGGAAATAAGCGCTTTCATAGCGCCAACAGTGTGAACCATCTCGTTCTACAACAGTGAGGGACACAGAATTGGGTATTGGAAGCACTGTGAAGAACCGTAATCTTGGTTGTGGTTATCATCCACTATGGCGGACTTCGGGTTTGCTAAATATGCGTGAAGTCACGTGCACACGAAGAATAGATTTTCACCGCAATCAGTGAAACAATATGGCTGCCACGGCAGCCATCTTGAAATCGTATGACACGCGATAACTCATGAAGATTTGGATTGTGCTGCTTTGGCGGAGGTTTGCACTCTACGAGTGCCTCTAGTCCTCAACTTTCTTCAAGTTAAAACCTGGTGTGTAAGGAATAGGGTATATACAATTTCCTAGTTTTGTGTTAGCCTACAGCATTATGGCGAATAATAAGATAAAAAGAGGTTACTCAGTAAAGACTCCTAATTTAGTTGTCCCTTGTAATTTTTCTTCTTAAAGCATCAGCACAATGCAGATTTTCCTCATTATCTTTTATCTTTGAATTAAAATTAAATGCTCATTAAATAACAGATGCTTGTGCTTGTTTGCCAGGAGTCTGGACTGTCACAAATTAGCAGTGGTGGACATGTTTCCGCTAATGTGAAAACTACTAATTAGTAAAGCAAACTTTTTTGTTAGGTGGATTAGCATTTCTGCTAAATGTGAAAACCGCCACCAGACCAATTTGCTTCAGCTAAATTTAGTTCCACTTACTTTAAGTCCACTTTACCACTGGTAAAGTAAATTAAATTTAAAGGGGCACTTCTGTGAAATTTTAACTCTGTCCTCCGGGTTGGAGATATTGTGCGGAAAATACATGCCGTTTTTGCCATTTTTGGGATATCTCTGGCAATCAGCCACAAAAAAACCTGACTACTTCCCCATTCAGTGTCATAATTCGATGCATACAGTGACTTAGATTAAGTTAAATGGAGGTAACCTCTTCCAGTCCAGAGTTGAGCATCGGAGGGATCCTAGCACTGCTCTCACCTTGCCTTAAAGCGCATTACTTCACCAAAACTGTTCCCATTAAAGTTTCCAAATTACTAACTAAACTGTAATTTGTTCATTTGTGAGGATCCATTCCTATCCAATTCCCCTCAGCTTGCATTATTGTTCATTGTGACAATTATCAAGCAGTTTCCTATCCACATTGATTTTACACCTAACATAAAACGTCAATGTCTTATGAGGCTGCTGAATTCATGCAGCTCACAAAACGGTATTTTTTTTTTTTTTTCCTGCGTTCGCGTCCCATCTGCTTGATAAGCCTAAGAAAATGTTTCTAAAAATGCGGGTTTGCCGACTGAGGTCCGCATGTTAAGGCTGCTTATGTAAAATTAAAACTCTGGTTACAACCAGTGACCTTACCATATTGCAGGTTAACCTCAACCTATTTCCGAGTCAGAGTCGGGTAATAGATTGAATTAATTTATTGAGCAAATGCGCTTCCAATAAGCTGCGTTGCCATTAAAGATGAAGACATGCAGCTTTGCGTCCACGAGAAGGGCTACAATATGAGATTGCATGGACAGTAGTGAACTAAAATTTCTTGAAATTCCATCTTGAATTAGAATGTAATGTTGTAAATGCTGCTGAAGATGGTATTTAGATAAGGTTTAAATTTCGTTGAATTAGATAATAGTTGTTTCAGAAGCTAAACTGTAAAGACCTCATGAATGACTTTGCTACATTGGTAGTTTGATGCATGTTTGATGCAGTTTAAATTATTTAAATGCATGCCATACGTCAAACTTTCACAATGCACTGATAACCAATTCACTCAACTTTTCAATTACGAACGTTTCGACGTAAGAAGCCTTTGTAATTTAATAAATTAATTATTATCGCATAGTGCAGAAACCAGTGGGCAACTATGCGTCCCTGTAAATGCAACCTACTCCTTGGAACGCTAAAAACATTAAGATTAAATGCAATCTTAAAATAAATTAGGTTGCACTGCTGAAAAAATCCTAGAACGGGAGAAAGAATTCAGAGAAAGCACTGGATTCATTGATTATTATTATTATTATTATGACTTTTAGTATATTTTATTATTTTTATTTTTTGCATCCATAGAATATCACTATTAAGTACATTGTCAATGTAGCCTTCAATGACCTTTCATTTCTTAATATTTTCATAATAATCACAGGCTTATATACTGGTATTGATTATTCAGTAAATAAACTGAGTGATTTTAATCAAGCGATCTTGAACAAGAGCAGCTTGAAAGCAATTATGCGTTTAAGGGTTAGAGGATCACGGCATTCCGTAACGCCAGCATAACCGCAAGGGGGATGTTGGGCTTTTGGAAGTTAAGGAAGAACTACAACCAGAGAATTTCTGGCTAAATTTAGATTATAAAAGTTAGCAGTTATCATTAGCTTCCACTAAATTTTTAGCAGTTTATTGGTTTAGCATTATCCAAGGTCACTTTCTGAGTTAGCGGATGAGCTGCCATCAAAGCTCATGTTTCACTTTGCTGTACCCTCCACTAGCAATTAGCAGCCCATTGGATTATGTCAGTCTCTTTTTTAGCATTTAGAGACACATTGCCTGCTCTTATGAAAGTGAAAGTATGTGTTTGCAGTAAACCCCACATAAGCATTACAGGTCCACAAACATGCCATATATACCCATTTCTGACATAATGTGAAGAAGAGTTTACAGCTGTACATAATCCCATATGAAAAACACCTAGTTTAGAAATATTAATGGCTTTTTAAATTATTTGATTGCTGCTGTGGTTGGAATTCAAACCCACATACAAAGAGGTACTGCAGGACTGAGTTGGGAACCACTGGCCTAAAAGAACGTAGGGCTTGAAATTGAAATGGTACAACTCCAGATAGTAAAATTCCCATTTGAGATGTTACCTCGGCATCGATCCAGGCTCTGTGTATGGGGAAGTACTTGAAGCAGCGCTTGTTGTTGTACACCCAACCATGAGGACAAGAATATCCTGCCTCAGCTGTTTCAAAGGGATACACAGTCCGTTTAAAGGCCAGGTTTCATCAGGTCTCTGAAATATGAACTGACTAATTTCTAGAAGAGCAAACCTCTATCCATGTACTGACTTCAGTTAAGCAATAATTTTAAAGTACAATGATATTTTTATTAATTTTGACTAATTGTGAATTAAGACTTATAAGTTGCTGCTGGTTGATTGAGAGCAAATTAAACAAAACATACAAAAACTCACCCCAAGATATGCAGGATAGAAGAGCAATACAGATGAATGTAGACAATGTGAAATAGGCCATGATGGCTTTTCTACAACCAGGAGAGACAGATGGCAATCCCAGTAACTAAAATCAAATGATGATATAAAGATTATTCTCAAAAGCCTGTTGAAGATACAGTTGGAGTGTCTTTCACAGACTGATTCAATTAGCAAGCATTAGCATTTGATCGTACAACCACAGTCTTTTTAAAAGCAAGTGATAAATGTTTGTATGGATGTTTTATTTGCTCAGGTGTGTGCTCAGGTATCGTGTATCAGAAAAATGATGAAATCTGTTCGACAGAAGGGCATGAATTCCTGAGAAGTTTACTGAGAGTTATGGTCATAACAAATTTCCAAGTATTTATGATGCAGATCCTGAAACGTGATGTGTAATAAACTATTAAGCTAATCTAAGTACACTTGAGACACATTCCTGAGAAAGCGGCCCTCAAATTCCTGGAAAGTCTCTCACCTGATACAGAAAAAAAAAAAAACTTAAAAGGTTTGAACAGTTATTCAGTCCTTTGAAAAAGTATTTTTCTCCTTCCCAGTTTCATTTTTTTTTTTGTATATTTGTCGCACTTAAATATTTCAGATCAACAAACAAATTTTAATATTGGACAACCCGAGTAAACGCAAGATGCAGTTTTTACCACTCAGTCCTGACTAAAGGGCAGAGGGGTATTGTCGTCCCCAACGCAGACGGATGGGTGGACGGGCGGTCTGGAGGCAGGCGGAAAAATTGTGTCTGGACCGTTTCTCTGTAACCGTCTGGGTTAGGAACTTGATTTTGCATATGTGTATCGCTTCAGTAGGTAGGCATGCCTTGTTGAGGTTTTGTACCCGAATGACCTTTGGCCTTGCCTCACTGACCTTCACCTATAAAACTTTGTCCGGGCCATTTCTCTCAAACCGCTATGGTTAGGAACTTGATTTTGCATATGTGGACTTGCCTTGGTGGGCAGCCGTGCCTCGTCAAGGTTTTGTACCCCAATGACCTTTGACCTTGGCTCAGTGACCTTCACCTTTAAAACTTTTTCTGGGCCATTTCTCTCAAACCGCTTGGGTTAGGACCTTGTTTTGCATGAGGACTTGCCTTGCTGAGTAGGCCTTGTCCAGATTTTGTACCACAATGACCTTTCACTCCGGCTCCTACCTTTTATTCAGTGTGTGGGGGCTGAGGGGTTTTGCCTTCACCCCCGTGAAGCATCTTTTTAAATTATGTTTTCATTTATTGAGAATGGTAACCAGGAGCTCTCCCTTTCAAAACTCAAATGCCAATTTTGAGCAAAGGTGCACCCCACATTCGTATTGCCATACTGCCGTATGCACCACTGTACACCCTCCATCAAACATCTATGAATAACTTCATCATTTACATCAGGTACGGTATGTCTGAGGTTTTGTTTTTATCTCCTTGGCCCACTGACAATTTACAATTTAAAAAGAAGAAAAATATTACTATGAGAAAAGTAGTTCATTGTCATTTTAGTAAAATATTCTGTCAACTTCTTCCATTGTTATTTTGTCAATGCAATGCAGCTACACTTTGTATCATGAATCTATCCAGTCGATTTTCAGATTGTAAACGTTGTGTTCTGCTAACTGTCCTAAAGAAGGGACCACTTAGTAATAAAAATTAAGTCATCTTTTTTCCTCAATATTCGGCATTTCATTGAATTTCAAGGCTGCAGTAAACACTTATTATTCATTGCTCAATATGCTACAGGTGACTCTTCATAAAACTCACTATCTCAGGCAGTGGCGTAGGCAGAAACTGCTTTGAGTGGGCCTAAATAAATGTGGATAGGCCAATTTTTCCCTGTAAATATCACCTGATGGTACACATGATAATTAAAAATATTCAATGCTTTTTTAGGCATACAATGAAAATTTCACTGCTTTCAGTGATTTTCCTTGAATAACAAGTTATCCGAATATTAGAGTAATCTATCAACAGTAAAACACACAACTTCCATCTTCATGCAATGTTGTGGCGATTAAAATAGTAAATTTGATATGGAAAAATGTTTTATTCACTAAGTACGCTGTAGTAAAAAGATAAGGAACTCCATTAAATTCAGCATTTGCTTATTTGCATCTTGCAATGCAAACTGTCTAATCCTCAGTTTGTGGTTGTTTTAACTAAAGCAAAGAAAATGATTATCAATTATAAGTTTTCATAACGTTTACTGAAATACGTTAAATTTTGTGTCCACATGAAGTGTTTATTGACTATATATTTAAAATCATTCATAGATCAATCATTTTTACATAGAAAAAAATATTTTTATGGCTGAGTGGGCCAATGCTGCCCAGGCCCAACACTGGCTACGTCCCTGATCTGCAGTAGTATACTAAAATCTGCATGATAATAAATGAAGCTGTTTAATGATTAGAAATATATATTTGGCTCTACTTCAAATAGTCTGTGCATGTGGGAAGGTACTAATTGCTTTCCAGAGCAATCCATAGTTCCACTGACATCCAGATTATTTGTGCGAAATACTGGGGTGGTGTCAGAATAACAGAGTATACATTTTTGTTTTGGTGGTACTCACTCAAAATTGAGCTAAATTTCAAAAACTATTCAACAGAGGAAATGAATTAAAATTCATCCACAGCAATGTGAAAGACTGATTTCTGGCTGGGAGAAGGATATGCAGTTTGAGAAGTGTTGCAGTGCTTTTGCTGCTGAACATGGCATAACCAGCATATGGGCGTGCATTTACTCTTCCACTTATATAGCAATATAGGTGCTGAACTGTTTTTTTCTTTATTCAATAAATGAAATATTCAGTTCAGTGTATTTTGTTTCATGATCTCATTATCTTGAACTACACTTTGTCTGAAGTGTCATGGACCAGAACACAGGAACCACTCACAGACCTGTGGATAGCAAAGACACACAAAATGTTTGATATTTCAGAATGTGAAGTCCAGGAACAAAACCAGGAATCAGACCAATTCAGAGCAGGCAAATGAGAGCACATTGAACAAAGACGAAGAGTTGGCTGTTAAGGTCAGTAGAGCAGGCAAGGGTCAGATCTGCTATTTCAGCCCAGAGGACCAGGGAAGGAGTGCAGGAAAGCATGATTGGGAATGGATTAGTGTGGACAAAAGCTGGGACACAGACGCACCAGGGTAGCTGGAACTGGGACCAGGAAAACTGGGAGGAAGATCGTGATGGAATTAGCAACAGGCATGAAGGCAAGCACTGGACAATTAGGGCTAAATTCCCTGAGACAGTAAGCAAAAATGAGACACAGGTGCCTGAAAGATTGTGAAGAATGTACATGGGAATCGGGAAGATAAAACAATAATTCACTTAACTAAAACAATTAACAGAAAGATATGGGAGACAAGTGAGCAGCCAAAAACAAACAAACAAATAAAAAAATGTGAAACTTCATTTAAAGGGACACTGTATGTGACAATAAAGATCTGAAACCATTTAGTTTGATAAATATGCAAAAATAGAGGAAATCAGGAGGGGCCATATACTTTTGCATGGTGTCTGGAACAATGTCTCAGTAGGCAGTTTGGGTTTAATTCACTGCTATATTTTTACTGTATTGTACATTGTGTGTGTAAGAAAACATGGAAAAAATTGTGTCCTGTACAGATTCAATAAAGGATGCAACCTTTTTTTTTAGTAAGGTTTGATCTCATGTTACAAGGGATCGGTGGACATTCTTTTTATTCTTTTTTTTCGGTTTGCGAACACTCGGTATATTTATATAGGACTGAACTCCTTCCAAAAAAAAAAAAACACTACAGGCCAAAGTATTACGAACACCCTGCATTTTTCAGAGTTTGTCTGGTTTTTTGTCATCATAAAGTTAATTTTGAGCTACAAATGCACACAAAATGCGAAAGGGACACTTGTATTGACTAAAAATGTGCTTGATAACAACTGTACATCTTAAAATACAACTTGAGTTGCTGTGGGAAGAACTAGACTGGGCAGTCAGAGAAGTGTGCCCATCAAGTTCAAAAGAGCTCATGAAGGAACTCCTGAGAGCCCCTAATGAGTTACCAGGAAGTTCTCTCCTTAAACTGCAAAGAATGCCTTGGATATGTCAGGCTGTAATCAAGAGTAAGGGAGGGTACATTGTGAAGAGTCAAATTCGAATATTTATATCTCTTAGCAAGTACAACCCTAATTCCCAAAAGGTTTGGACGCTGTGTAAATTGTAAATAAAAACAGAATGCAATGATTTGCAAATCTCATAAACCCACATTTTATTCACAATAGAACATAGACAATATATCAGATGTTGAAAGTGAGACATTTTCCCATTTCATGAAAAAAATATTAGCTCATTTTGAATTTGATGGCTGCAACACATCTCAAAAAAGTTGGGAGAGGGGCAACAGAAGGCTGGAAAAGTAAGTGGCATTAATAAATAAACATCTGGAGGAGCATTTTGCAACAAATTAGGTTAACCAGCAGCAGGTCAGTAACATGAGTGGGTATAAAAAGAGCATTTTAGAGAGGCAGAGTCTCAGAAGTAAAGATGGACAGAGATTCACAAATCTGCAAAAAAAAAAAAAAAAAAAAACTGCTTCTAAAAATCGTGGAACAATTTCATAAATATGTTCCTCAATGTAAATTGCGAAGACTTTGAATCTACAGTACATACAAACCCCAATTCCAAAAAAGTTGGGATGCTGTGTAAAATGTGAATAAAAACAGAATGCAATGGGGCACCCCGGTGGCTCATTGGTCTAAGTGGGAGTACCATAAAGGCTGTGTCCTTCCCGCAGCGACCTGGGTTCGAATCTGGCTTGGGTCATTTGCTGCATGTCTTCCCCCATTCCTCTCCCCAACCTTCCTGTCTCTCTATGCTGCATAACTATAGAATAAAGGGAAAATTCTAAAAAAAAAAACAGAATGCAATGATTTGAAAATCTCATAAACCCACATTTTATTCACAATAGAACATAGACAACATATCAGATGTTGGTAATGAGACATTTTACCATTTCATGAAAAATATCAGCTCATTTTGAATTTGATGGCAGCAACACATCTCAAAAAAGTTGGGACAGGGCCATGTTTACCGTTGTGTAGCAACCCCTCCTCTTTTAACAACAGTCTGTAAACGTCTGTTGAGCAAAGATAAATAGTGATCCACCCCATGAGCAAGACTTTTGTTCATATGCTCTCTTTCCTTGTTGCAAAAATTGTCAGAGTCCTGCCAACTCTTTCCCCTGTTGTAATAAAATAGTCTGTAATTCAATCATTTTTACTGAAAAAAAAGTCCCACGAAAACCACATCTACTGTCTCTGACCTATATTTTCCCATGCAATTATTATTTTTCTTTGTTCCAAAAAATCTAAAGGAAGGGAGCTTTGAATATACAGTTGCAATAAAAATTATTCAACCCCTGTTGCAAATTAGGTTTACTGGTAAAATTGACTAACTTTCCACTGTTCGCAATGAACAAATCAAGCAAGAACAATTTAAATGTCTCAACACAACAAATATTACAAGTGGCTTCTCCAAATTCAACAAAAAAATTACACTTTTAATGACCACTGCAGGCTCAAAATTATTCAACCCCTTCATGAAAAGCATCTTTAATACTTCGTAGAGCACCCTTTTGCTGCTTTGACCTGCTAGAAATGTGATGAATAGGCAGATGTCAGCTTTTGGCAGCATTCCCAAAGAATCTTAGCCCAGTCCTCATGGACAATGGCCTCCAGTTCACTAATATTCTAGGTTTTGCGTGCTGCACCTGTGTTCTTCAAATCCCACCAGAGATTTTTTATGGGGTTCAAGTGAGGCGACTGTGATGGGCACTCTAGAATCTTCCCAGACTTCTTGTGAAACCAAGCGTTGGTGGATGTTGAGGTATGCTTAGGATCATTGTCCTTTTGGAAGGTCCAATGAAGCCCAAGAGTCAGCTTCCCAACAGACGGCATGACATTTTCTCCTTGGATATCCTGGTACTTGACTGAATCCATCTTGCCCTCCACACTTTGCAGATTTCCAGTGCCAGAGGAAGCAAGGCAGCCACAGAGCATCAAAAAGCCCCCACAATTCTTCATTGTAGGCAGGGTGCACTTTTCAGCATATGCTTCTTTATTCCTCCTGCAGACATACCACTGATTCATAATCCCAAAATATTCCAGTCTTGTTTCATTACTCCATAGAACAGTATCCCAAACCTTCTGTGGCTAATTTATATGGTTTTGAGCATATTGGAGCTTGTTCTTTTGGATCAGTCGTGGTGTATGTCTTGTATGTCTTGGAGACCTTCAACGTTTAGTATGCACCCTTCTGTGCAAACTGAAATCTCAGTGCCTCCTGCCTCCAAGTCTTGCTACGGGTCTCCTGCAGTCACTCGAGGGTTTTTGACCACCCGTCTCCTCAGGAATCTGGTGACAGCCATTGATAGCATCCTCTTTCTGCCACATCCTGGTACTGTAGCCACCCTTCCTTTAACTCTGAACTTGCGAACTATGCTTCCAACTGTATCTCTATGAAAATTCAGTGCCTGTGCTACCTTTTTGTACCCTTTTCCTAGTTTCTGCCAGGCAATGATCTCCTCTATTAGCTTTTTGGACAATTCTTTTGACACCCATATTTCTAATATGCAATCAAATGTCACTGTCAACAAACCCCTACCGAGTGCAAGTATTTGATGTATTCTATCTCAAGCAAACCTGATGCAACTAATCAAGCTCTTGATTACCTGTGTTAGGTGTGCTTAAGACACACAGTTCTCTTGAATTGATATGCAATATGTTCCGGGTTTTGCTACCATAAAAGTTGCATAGCCTATTTGTTAGAATACTGATTCTTGAGCTAATTGCTCAAGTTATTCCTACTCTTGTTTACATTCTATGCATATTTAATATATGTTTTGTTTAAAGAATGACATCTCGCTTATTTCCATTAATGCAAGGGGCTTAAGAGACATTACTAAAAGAAAAGGTTTTTTTTCTGTTCTGTAAAGGGAAGACTGCTAATATTATTTTCCTTCAAGAAACTCATTCCAAGGCGGAAGATGCTGTATTCTGGTCCAAACAATGGGGAGACGAAGCTTATTTCAGTCATGGCACTTCTAGGTCAGCAGGGGTTGCCATTCTACTAAGAAACATAAATGGTAAGGTCGTATCACACATTGCAGATGATACTGGTCATTCGCAGATTCTTGTATTGAACACTGATGAACTGAAATTCATTTTAATCAATTTTTATGGTTACAACGTGACTATTGAAAACAGGAAATTATTTGAACAAATTGGGTTATATCTAGATAATCTTAAACCATTACATTCAACTGATAATGTAATAGTGGGTGGTGATTTAAATTTAGTCCAGGATGATTTTTATGATAAATATCCCTCCAAATATTCTGTAAGTCATCCCAACAACATTTTTACTCACTTTTGTAATGAACAAAATCTGCTTGATGCTTGGGGATACTTCAATCTAGGAATTTTTCAACATTCATGGTTTAGTTTGAATCATAAGTCAAGAACTGACCACTGGTTAATCGCAAGCCACTTGCTAGATTATGAAATCAGCTGTAATATTTCTGCAGCTCCACTAACTGATCACAGCATTTTTTTCCCTGGGAATAAAACCCAAGAACAGAAGTTCTAAATCAAACAAATACTGGAAGTTTAACTCCAGCCTTCTTAAGAACCAAATTTATTGCCAGAAGATGAAATTAGTAATAAGAAGAACTGACAACACCTATTAAGAAATGGGAATTCCTTAAATATAAAATACGCCAATTTACCATCTCATTCAATAAAAAAAAATAAAAAAGATGTTTAAAGAGGAGAATTAGACATTATCTGACAATTAAATTTGTACTGCAATAAGCCTGACCTTACTGAAGATGACAGACAGAAAACACAACACTTTCAAGCCAAATTAGATTAAATATATACTCAAAGAGCGGAAGGGGCCTTTATTAGGTCCAGGGCTAAATGGATAGAGGAGAGCAAAAAAAAATTCCACCAATTTTTGTGATATTGAGAAAGGAAGACAGAACAATAATGCCATCAGTTCTCTGATGGTTAATAATATAGAAATAACTGATGAAAAAATAATCTCCTCAGAAATCTTTAAATTCTATAGCCAACTTTATTCCTCTAAATTCTCTGATGAGGATTGCCATACATTCTTAGAAAGTATAGCTCAGTTTATTCCCCAAGTGGAAGCTAGCTTCAAGCAGATATGCGATAATCCGATAACAGTCATGGAGCTTGATGCAGTCATCAGTCGTCTATCGCTTAATAAGGCCCCTGGATCAAATGGTCTTACAGTAAGTTTTTATAGACATTTCTGGGGAGATATAAGAGAACTGCTTCATCAAGTATTCTCTGAAATATTTGAAACTTGTATGCTTCCACCCACAATGAGACATGGTATTATTGTCTCAATCCCTAAGCCTGGCAAAGACGCTAGAATTATAAACAATAGAAGGCCAATTACTCTTAGGAATTCAGATTATAAACTACTAGCCTACATTTTCACTGCTCGTCTTCAGAAAGGAATCTCAAATCTAATTGCAGATACACAATCTGGTTTTTTAAAAGGTAGGTCAATTCATAATAAAGAAAGATTAGTGATGGATATGATTGAATTCAGAAACCTAATTGAAGACGATGGATTTATTCTCTTCTTAGATTTCTACAAAGCATTTGATTCTGTCGAGCATCCCTTTATTTTCTCAGTACTCAAACACTTTGACTTTGGAATTAAATTTAGGAATCTAGTTAAAGGACTATATCGAAATATCATCAGCTGTGTTGTACTACCAAGTGGCACCACCCCCAGTTTTAAGGTTAGTGTAGGAATCCCTCAAGGATGTCCTATTTCACCATACCTTTTTCTTTTAGTCACTGAAATGCTTTCAATTTACCTCAAAAACTGTAATAACATTAAAAAACTGAATGTGCTTGGTACAGATATTCTCATCAGCCAACTCGCAGATGACATGACAATATTCCTTAAGGATTGACATCAGGTCTCAACGATTATCACAGAAGTTGAGAAGTTCTCCAAAGCGTCAGGTTTAACTTTAAACCTAAAAAAATGTGAGGTAATTGCAATACACGACTCGCCATTGACAGATATTTGTAATATTCCCATCAAATCCGGGATTAAATATCTTGGAGTTTACATCACTAAGGACCAAAAACTAGGCCAATCCCTAAATATAGAGAATAGAATAAAGTTAAATCTATGGCTGCAGAGAGACCTGTCAATATTCGTTCGAATATACCCAACTAAAGTGGAATGCTTAGCGAGGTGTATTTACCCATCGTATTCTCATGCCATTCCAAAAAAAAAGATGGTAAAACTTATTAACCAAATTAATATGAACTTCATCTGGAGGAATAGACCTCATTATATGAAGAAAGGTGACATGGTGAAAGTGATAAAAGATGGGGGCCTAAAAGTAATCGATTTTGACTGTCTCAATGGAACCCTGAAGATTAACTGGATTAAATCTTGGATCAAACATAATAACTCCTTTTCGTACTGTATCCAAAACTACTTATTCAATAGAATTGGGGGACTAAGATTTCTTCTTACATCAGACTTCATTATTAATAAATTACCTATATCATTATCAGAATTTCATAGAGAAACACTTCTGTACTGGAAAATGCTGTCTGTGCACAATTTTTCACCTCATACTATTACACTCTGGAATAATAGATATGTCCTGTACAGAAATCAGTCATTATTTTATGGAGATTGGTATGAGAAAAATATATGGTATATAACAGATTTAATGGATATTAATGGTAATCTTTTGAGTTCTGAAAACTTTTGTATTAAACATGATTTCAGGCCTTCCGTATCAGACTTCAAAAGGTTACATAAAGCACTTCCAAAGAAATTTCTTTTTTTGATAAAGAATATATTGACTCACCAACATATCCAACCACAACTGTTTACATTATCAATCGAACTCAATTATGGACTAGAAATGCAATAATCATTTTATATGACAATGCATTTCTGAGAAATTATTCCCTGGGAGGCAAAAAAAAAAAGACATTTTATACAAATTTAATAAAAAACTAATTGATAGCATAAGGACAGTGTATTTAACATTTCCTACACCACCTAAAGCCAAAGAAACGCACTTCAAGATTTTTAACAACATTTATCCCTCCAAGGAACTGCTTAGACAACGTTTTAATTTTGATGATAATAAATGCACTTTTTGTGAGATGAGCACTGAAACCACAGACCATGTATTTTTCTCATGTCAAGTGGAACACACACTCTGGGCTGAGCTTCATACATGGTTAAACTCGAAAGTACCTTCCCTTGCAGCCTCCATTTCCTAGGATGATATAACATTTGGTATGTTATTACAGAATAAGAATGATGAACTCTGTTGTCATGTGATTCTACGTCTAGCCAAATTCTTTATTCATAAGAACAGAATCCTAAAGTCATCCCCCAGATTTGCTGCTTTCATGAATGAGCTTAAACTGTACTTGACATCCTTCAAACTACTGAAAGGAGCTAAAGCACAGAAAATATATGATATCTTGAAAGATTTCCCTATCAATTTAAATTAATTACAGAATTAACTTCCCCTTGCGTGAAAAGTAATATCTATTTTTTTTGTCTTCTTCATTTTTTTGTTACAACTATCTTTTAAACGACTTCATTTATTGCACCTTACTGGATGTTTTTAGTTGATACTAGTGACTCTCCCTTTAGCAATCTCATTGCACTGCTTTGATACCTGTTCTTGTATGACTTTTGCCATGTTTGTTTTGTAAATTTTCAATATGTAAATAAAAGCATTAAAAAAGACAACGCGGACATGGAGCTGCAAATTTATGCACGCAGTTACAATATTCTATCACTAGATGACACACCAGGATAATTTATTGAATATTCATTAGCAAGCCGAATACTGAATACTGTATAAATGAAAATTGATTAAACAGCACAAGGAGAGAAAATAAAAAAGCACCAGAAATGAGGAGTGTGTTTCATCTTTTTGCAGTGCTGCCACCTATATACTTTATGTGGAACACGGTGATTTCACCAACTTCGCGCCGAAAATGTAATCCACGCTAATTGTGCAGGTGCAGTGGCTTCTTGGTATGTAAAATTTAATTCATTTTGCTACCTTTTATATGGTTAACTGTTCAGTTTTCGTGTAAACACAGATTTCGAGCTAATGTAAATAATGCGTTATTCTCGCTGATTGTGGTGTTTGGAGCAACAGTGTTGGAAATAGTACCATATTTAGCCTCCATCAATATCGAATAAAATCAGAACCTTTTCGGCTTACCGTAATGTTTGGGTACCGAACCATTCCGGTGCGAAAAAACATCAAGCTTACATCCAGTCAAGAAATTTTAGAGTTTAATTTGTAGTGCTGCTGTACGTGGTAATCGCATATAACGGCGGCAGCTGTGATACTGATGACACTCCTGCGAATTTTTTTTCGTAACCAAGCTAAGAATATAAAGCAGTTGAAAACCAACTGGAACATTTAAGGTTCAGGGTTAAGATTACAGGTTAGTGTTCTATGAGCTCGTCACTGTGCATGTCACAACGTTGTACAGTCATTTTCAACTGGTTTCTGTCCTCGCTTGGTTACGAAGATAGACGTCCCACCGTCGTTGCTATTTAGGGCATGAGCAGCATGCATTCACTATATTAAGTATATGTTAATAAATGGGTCGTTTCGTATCGCACGAGTAACAGCACGACAAGTCCATATCAGCGTGACTCCCTGCCATATTCGTGATAGAGAGAAGTGCCGATGTGGACCGCAGTCGTGCTGTTCGGAGTGTGATTGGAAACGACCCCTTAATCTAATTATCATAGACTCGTGCCATTTTTTTCATTTGGATATCGGTTTTGTGTGCATGCATGTGTTATTATTTGCTAATGCTGAATAAAGAACCGAGAAAAATGAAGCTGGTCACCATCGCCAGCATTAGTTTATAGTTTGCGGCTCATACTTGTTAGTATTCGCCGCTATGGCAACGACTCCGCTTGGTCGCTGTGTGAATGGTTTAAGACGGCGAAAAGGCGCAGCTGCTACCACTATTTTTCGCTGTCTGAAAGGAGTTTCCGGAGCAATTCAAGACTGCTCTGAACCGCCTCAGATATGCTATTTTCTATCTGAATAAGGCTTCTGTCCAGCAGAAGTGTGGCCACTTCACCAAGGATAGTACTGACACTCCTATAGATGACCTCCACCTGTTAGCCTCCTCCATGACAACAAGATCACGACTGTGGGCAAAGGTCATCAAACAGGTTTATCTGAAAACTCTTAGTAATTCTGAAAGGGTTCCCATGGATTCTATACCTCGCCTATTGGCTGACAACGTGGACACTTTGATTGTCTAGTAAAGTTCTGTTCATTCTTGCTGTGATTGTCTATGGTACCATTATCATGATTATTGGCTGGAGTTGGGCATCCTAGCATTTTTTGTGGAGTTGCAGGACCTGTTGGGCCAAACACTGCTTTATATATTTGTCACAAAATATTTTGAAACACAGATATATTTCCTCATGCTGGCTACTCTAGTGGTCTGGTAGTTGCTGCCATTCAAGGCCAGTCATTCTTGAACTGTTGGGTAATAGAAAGTGGCACCACTCCTGCTAACATGGTTAAGTCCAAGACTGACTCTATTTTGACTAACGCTAAAGTTTGAAACAAGCCAGAACAAGGTGTTCAGGTCTATATTGGGTTGTTGCCAATCTGTTCATAGAGTAAGTAGTTAGTCAAAGACAGTCTGGGCCATATGAAAGGTTTACGGAATATTGGGTTGTACATTGAAAAATGCCTGGCGTGCCCCTTTCCCAGAGAAACAGCTATATTTATGATAGAATACACTTAGTTTTCATCTGTTGGCATTATATTTGAATGGTTAAGGCCAGGGCAGATAAAATAACATTGGCAGTCAGTAAACGACAAATCGGATGCCCGGGCGCCCAGGACAATCAGTTTTTCACGTGGACAAGTAAAAATGAAAAATCAGTTGCCCATCGGACAACCACTTTTTTTCTGCGGTACATTTCTATCAAAAATCGCCAACCAATAGAATGCCAGGTTCCATGTTGACCAATGAAATTATCGCTGCCTTGCTGCAGGCCCATTCGTTTAACTTCATACAGTGTACCGTGGGTGCGGTGACGTTTACACTGACCCACTCCAAAGATACCGTAGAATCTGTGGCTATGCTGCGAATGCACGACCGCTTATTAAACTATGTTACTCTGTAGATTATGTAGCCATCTAGCTCGCTTGCTTACGTTAACTATGGAGAATCTTTGTAAATAATTTTCATAATTAAGCGGTGTCATTTGTTTTTGGTTTAACTTCACTAGCTAGTTTGCAGAGTGATTGCTTTTGAGCTAGCTTGCCAGCTAGCCAACGTCCCAAAAATGTGAAAATGCAGTTTGGATGCACGGAAGCTAGCTAAGATAGTAAAGTCATGGCCAAATCAAATAATATCGCTTAAACAGGATTTTCCTCAGTTAACGTTAGTGTGACAGAGTGGTTTTTGAATCCATCGACTCTCAGCAGAAGATGCAGATCTTTCACCATTATTGCCTTGCAGTTCCCTGTAATGTTTGCCGTTTTTCCCAAGCTATGCCTGTAATGCAGCTCGTAGCAATTTGTATAGAAGTTGCTTCCATGTGAGACAAAGTTGTCCAAGTTTTGAAGCATTTGATTGGACTTGAAGATGCCCACTCAGTTGTATGTTAATTGGAATGATTGCGTTTACTCTCTCTCGATAGTCAGTCTGCCATGGGATGCAATGAGAGCAGGAGATATCCGTGAGGTTGAGAGACCATTTTGTCTAATGCCTTCATGCTGATGTGGTATATGCAGCAGTGAATGTGCACCTCGGGGCCGTGTTTGTAATTAAAGCCGTGACATATCTTGTCTTTGCCAAAGAGGTGCAAATAACAGTCTACTGTATGCATCTGAGGTCGCTGGCATCCTTCTGAGTCGGTTACATTAGCATACTAGATGGCTAAATAATGAAAAGAGTACCGTAGTTTAATCAGCGATCGGTCACACAGCATATAGCCAAAGATACTGCGGTGTCTTCGGGAGTGGGTCTGGGAGTCACCGCCCCCAGCCCCCACGGTATGCTACCTCAAGAGCAATCACTGGTACAGCTAACAAGCGGGTTAAATTAGGGCAAAAACAAAAGACGCCGCTTAATAACCCCTTAAGCCCTGAGTCCTTTTTCAAAAATGGCAAGCTCAAAATGAAATGAGTATATCTCGGCAACTATTTGATCCATTTGAATAATCTTGGTATCATAATAAAGGTAAAACCATTTGGGATTTCTGCCACGGTGTAAAAATGAGTGAATATGTCACTTAGAGTAAATGAAGATGGAACACAGTATAAATCAAATACCTCATTTTGCACCAAACAAAGTTTTACTTCGATCCCTTGTAAAATTAATCAGTTGCAGTCTGAAACCTCTAAAAATTTACAGCACAGAATCTCACCATTATCTGTGCCAAAGTTTATTCCAATCAAGTAAATCAGAACACAGAGAGGAATGTCTAGGTGGTTTCTCCAAATTGGCAATTCAGGTACCTTGTGTGCCAAATCAGATTTCTCAGATATTATACTGTAAAACTCATCTAATTTCACTTATATGTCACTACAGGCATACATTCCACCCAAATACAGCCAGTTTTTAATTTTTTGAATTCAGAAATATTTTTTAAAATTATTATTTCTGTCAGTCCTACAGCCTATACCATTCCATTCAAAGACAATAAATACAAAGAAAATGAAATTTGGCTCCTCTGGAGCAGATTTATTTATTTTTATTTATTTTTTTTTTTTTAAAAAAGCAAATTAATAAGATTGTGAATACAACAGAAACGTTAAAAATTGGAAAAAAGTAAAAAGAACAAAAACCCCATCAATTATTTGTACATGAAAAAACGCTACCTATATCCACTCTGATCGGGGATCGAATTCGGATCGTCCGCGTCGCAGTCCTATGTTTCAACCCCTATACTATATCAACTGCCAGGGGAACAACTCAAATTGCTAATATAAAGAATGAGTCGAGAAAACAAGCTACTCACTTTGTTTGTACTGTTGTGCCCTCAGTATTCACGCGTTTCTGTCAGAAAACGACTTTTAAAACGACGGTTGAATATTTAGTGAATAATTATACCGAAAATACCACAAACAAACCTGTTAAGCGTTTATATTGTCGCGCTATTTAAGTACATTCGAATGGCCCATGGACTCGGTTTGGCCTTTTCTGGAGCATAAGGCTGTAGCTTAGGGTAGCTTTCTGCTATAAAGATGGTTCAGGGCTCGTTGGAAACGTAAGAAGCCATATCATCAAATGGCTAGCGGCAAAGTTTTACTGACAGCATCACAAGCCGATCACAGCGAGGAAAATACATTGCAAGCAGGCTGAATGCTGAGGAGCTGAGATTTTTGCAGCAATGCTCCAGAAGAAAAACATGGTTTCAGACTCGCAGATCTAGTTTCCTTATAACACGGACACATTTGGCGAACAATAGCAAGCGCAGATTTACCCTCGAGCAGTTTTTTATGACAAAATATCAAAAGGTAAGAAATTTCTTTGCTCATCTCTGCAGACTGTAACGTGCATGCCTGCTGTTCTTTGAGTGTGGTGTCGGTTTAAAATGACAAGGCAAACATCGTTGGATTCTGTGGACTTTCCTCTTTCATTTGAGGTATCGTTTGTATGCATAGCATTAATTCAGGAGAAATTTTAGCGACTCAGCGCTACTCAGCACAGGAAACTTAGGGTTAATTGGATTTCACAGGTGTATCAGGCCCCTTTCACTTATAAGGCCAGAGGCGTTTCCATTCTTTTTCGGAAAAACAGTACCCTTTCATTTACATTCATCTTTGATTGATCTGAATGGTAGATTTATAATTTTAATGGGTCATATTAATTTACTTCCCGCTATATATTGGTAAATATCTATGCGCCAAACACCGATGATCCAGGTTTTTTTCGTAAGGTATTTGATTTGATCCCGGATGACTATTTAACTCATATACCGATTGGGGGTGACTTTAATTGTTATCTGGATCCTTATTTGGAGAGGTTTTCTTCTGCCTCCCCACCCAATATTTCTGCTGTGCAGACTCTAACAATTTAATGAAGACAAAGAAAGTAGTGGACATTTGGAGACTGCAGCACCCATCTGATCGCGATTACTCTTTCTATTCTCATGTACATAGATCGTATACACGGATAGATTATTTTTTGGTGGATTCAAGATTAATTTCGAATATTGACTGCACCAAATATCATAACATTATACAACGTAATATCCGAGCGCAGTCCCGTCACTCTCAACCTTAAATTGTCCCGCCCGAAATGAGTTTATAGTTGGCGCTTTATTCCCTTTTTACTTAAGAGATCCGGCATTCAAAGAATTTATTTTGAAGCATATCACACAGTTTCTTGAGACCAATGATAATGGTGAGGTGAATGATTCAATATTGTGGGAAACACTTAAAGTTTATGTGAGAGGACAAATTATTTCTTATGGAGCCAGTAAGAAAAGGGATACTTTCACGATTTTTTTTTTTTTCCCAAAAACAATAGATATATTTGAGGCCAAAATACAATCCTTTTCAGTCACCAGGGGTTATTTGGGACCTCTGACCATTTCGTGCCAACTTTGATCTGCCTTCAGTTTCAGAAATCTTCAATGCCTGTAAACATTTTTGCCATTTTCTGTTAAAGACCCTTTTGGATCACTAGGTGTAATATTTTTACCAATATATTTCACATTTGGGTATGAATGAGTTTGAACATTTTGAATATTCTTTGCAGTCTGAATAGCCATGTAAGCTACGAAGTCTGGAGACTTTTATTTTGTTTTTGGGAGGGGCCACCCATTCTGGGGCCCCACATAGTGTCACCAATGATTATAATCATGTGCTTATCAATGCACATTGTAGCTGATATATTTTCCGAATGAATGAAAAACAAATTTGTTGAAATTGAGGTCATACTGCCGAGATAGGAAGATACTTGTCCAAAAAATATGTTCTGAAATGGAGATTTCCAACGACCACATGTGTAAACGACAGTACATTTGACAAAGTTCCCGGCCATGATACACTAAAGGAATTTGCTGAAATTTGCCCTAGGGTATGGCCATTCAATGAAAAAACCAGGATGTGTCAACACCGGTAACATCTTCATCAGAACACTTGCATCGACCGACCATTGTAAACCCGAAAATGGGGTGTGTTGATACGAAATGGATTGTGTGAGTATGGCTCACACTTTATTCTTCTAGTTTAGGTTTTTTCAGCAATATAGTTATTAACTATGACCCTTATGATGATTATGCTTAAAATTATTGCCTATTCTTGGGCCTTGAAAATGAAAAATGATAAATTTCCGCACACTGGGTTGTAGCTCCCAATACTTTATTGACTGGAAAAGCAGGCAACGTTTCAACCAAGCAGGGTCTTCATCAGGCAAATTACTTACATGACCCGTAGACAGGTATATATAAAGGCAGCAGGCCAATGACATCATTCTGACATCACTGTCAGCCAATTAAGGCTAAGCCACAAATGCGCTCAATAGTACATAGTCAACATTCATCATAGAAAAAATGACGCAATGTAAATAGACATAAATAGCATTGCTCCTTTCCTTCTGCGTGTTTCAGGTTTTTGTTGCCTTTTAAAGCATCTGAGATCATTTTAGCTGAGCATCCTATTATTTGCTGCGCTTCTTTTTATGTTTTCCCCTCTCTAATCAACTTTTTAAATCAAATTACGTTGTTCCTCCAAACAATGTTTGGAATGGCCCATTTTACTTCGCAATTCAGAAGGAAATATATTTTATAGTAATGTGTGAAACATTTACTTCCCTTCTTCCTTAATAAAAGATGATTAATGACACCTGTTTCTTCACAGAATGAATGAATTCCCTAATTAAACTCCAAACTGCTATTATTTTGAACAGGACCCTTTCAATAAATGAGTCAATTACTCAGAACAAGCATGACAGCTGGGTCTGTTGTTTTTCTATTACACCACTACATCTGTAAGAAAATTATTTGCCATACAGAAATATCACTACTACAAATGACAGTGGTTCATCAGGTTATTGATGTTGTACTGCTATCTCTTGAACATTACTGTACAAATGGAGAAAACTTGAAAAAGTGTTGAACCTTCCTAGGAGTGGTCAACCAACCATAATTCCTCCAAGAGTGCATTGCAACTCATCCAAGAGGTCACAAAAGATCCCAGAGTAACATTTAAAGAACTACAGACAACACTTGCCTCAATTAAGGGCAGTGTTGAGGATTCCACAAAAAGAAAGTGACTGGGCTAAAATTGCATCCATGGGAGAGCTGTAAAGCAATAATCACTGCTGGCCAAAAAGAAAAGAAAGGTTTGTCTCACTTATGCCAAATGACATCTGGTTGACTCCCCAAGTAATATAATATTTCATGGATTGAGGAGTCAAAAGTGGAAATTTTTGGAAGGTATGGGTCCTGTTACATCTGGCGTGAAGCAAATACAGCATTCCACAATGAGAGCATTTTAACAACAGTCAAACATGGTGGTGGTATTGTATTGTGTGTTGTCTGGGGCTACTTAGCTGCTTCAGGTGCTGGGAAACTTTCTATAACTGATGAAACCTTTAATTCTGCTGTACACAAGAAAATTCTGAAGGTGAATGTCTGGCCATCATTTCATGACCAAAAGCTGAAGCGTAGTTGGATCATGACAAATGATCCAATGCCCACAAGCAAGTCCACCTCTGAATAGCTCAAAAGAAACATAATGAAGGTTTTAGAGTTGCCTCGTCAAATTCCTGACTTGTTTCGGATTGAGATGCTGTGTTATGACCTTAAACGGGCGGTTCATGCTCAGAAACCCTCCAATGTACCAGAATTAAAACAATTCTCCAAAGAAGAGTGGGCTAAAATACCTCCTCAGCATTTAACAGACTCGTTGCCAGTCATTGCAAAGATTTTATAGCAGCTGTTGCTGCTGAGGGTGGCACAACCAGTTATTAGGTTTGGGGTGGGGGGGGGCAATTATTTCATTCCACATGGGTTATATAGATTTTAAATAAGCCCTTAACCTTCAATAAATGACATGATTATTGAAACGCGGCATTTTGCACAAACTCAGGTTGGCTTCAATTAAAATTAGTAGAATAGCAATTCTGTCGGCTGCATATTACACCGCCAATTTATCATATTGTCAATTTATCCATCCATCCATCCACCCACCCATCCATCCATCCATCCATCCATCCATCCATCCAACATCTATTTAAATATGAATGATTCACAAAACCAGTGAGTTTTCAATGCATGGATAACTTTAATAAAAGAGGAAAGTGGCAAAAGAGCTTCTTCAGCCGGTTAACCTGAATACAGGTCCAAATCAATAATGGAATCGCATGGCGCAGATGTAAGGAAATTTTTTGTCGCATTGGACGTCATTCCAATCCTTTTCGTCTGAGGATAAAAAAGAGAGGAATCAGTGTATTTCTACAGTATTTGTCATGCAATGATGATGAGAAGGAGGCAATGCTTACCTCCAAAATTAGAGTGAGCACAATGTTCATTGTTCAGATAGTTGCTTGGTTGAAGAGGATTCCACTTTGTAAAGAGCAGAGGACTACCATCAGACCATATCCATGTGCCCTCCTGCACAGGAGAGAAGCAGATCATGGGCATTAACACAATATGCATTTCAGTAAAGCCAACTCACATGTTAACCATCAAAAGCAGCACCAACTAACTGATACAATGATAAATGGGATCTTGGCTCTGACCCTGACACACCCTGCAGCTTCTGAGCTTGAGAAGAGGAAAGCAGGGAATGTCAAGATACCCCCCCCCCCTTCCCCATACCTCTTTAGGAGAGATTCAGAGCCCACATGTGGGTTCTGGGATGGAGGTGGGAGGATGAATAGCAGAAGGCAAGTGCAGCACAGTAGCAGACAGAGGCATGATATGTCACGAAGGCAAAACAGGAAAACAGTTTATATATTTCATCTACTAGACTGGTGGAGACTGGTAGGAGTGGCTATGGGAGTGTGGGCATGTCTCAAGTTGTCTGACAGAAATAGCCCCACAAGCTGCTCCACATTAAAGAAGAAAAAAAAAAAAACATGCCCACATAAAATGTCAGTGAATTTCTCGTATTATATTAAAAGCTATCATAAATTAGTCTCACCGGTTCAATGGAAGCTTTCATCTCAGTCAAAGAATTCACAGTGCAACTGGATGCTGTTTTTTTTTTTTTGCAACTATTTTTTTCTTTGTAGCATTTGACAGCATTTAGTATGTATGTATTTTGATCTATCTGATGAAAACATCATTTCACCCAAACTTTTGCTATGTTCTGAGAGCAATATGGTCATGTCCCATATTTGCCTCAGTCAGAGAGCAGATTACTTGAGGGTACTGTCGCACCCACTCACTAAAATGCTCTCAACACTGAATCATACATCAGGATCCGATGTACTTGATGGACGGATGCCTCTCCTGTCAAACCAAGCAAAGATGTTTTTACTACAACCCCAATTCCGAAATAGTTGGGACGAAGTGTAAATTGTGAATAAAATCAAAATGCAATGACTTTCAGATCACATGAGCCAATATTTTCTTTACAATAGAACATAGATAACATTTCGAATGTTGAAACTGAGACATTTTACATTTTTATCCACAAAATGAGCTCATTTCAAATTTTCTGGCTGCAACAGGTCTCAAAAAAGTTGGGACACAGGCAAAATAGGGCTGAAAAAGTAATTAATATATAAGAGAATCAGCTGAAAGAACATTTAGCAAGTAATTAAGTTAACTGGCATCAGGTGTGTAACATGATTGGCTATAAAAGGGATGTCATAGAGAGGCTGAGTCTCTCAGAGTTAAAAATGGCCTGAGGCTCTCCAACCCGTGAAGGCTTGCGTAAAAATGTTGTGGAATACTTTTTAAAAACAATGTTCCTCAACGTCAAATTGCAAAGGCTTTGAAGGTCTCATCATCGACAGTGCATAACATCATCAAAAGATTCAGAGAAACTGGAAAAATCTCTGTGCTTAAGGGACAAGGCCAAAGACCTTTACTGGATGCCTGTGATGTTTGGGCCCTCAGACGCCACTGCATCACTCACCGGCATGATTCTGTCATTGACATTACTAAATGGGCCCAGGAATACTTCAAGAAACCCTTGTCTGTTAACACAGTCCGCCGTGCCATCCACAGATGCCACCTAAAACTCTATCATGCAAAAAGGAAGCCATTGTTGAGCATGATCCAGAAGCGGCGCCGTGTTCTGTGGGCCAAGGCTCATTTAAAATGGACTGTAGCAAAGTGGCAAAGTGTCCTGTGGTCAGACGAGTCCAAATTTGACATTCTTGTCGGAAATCATGGGCATCGTGTCCTCCGGGCTAAAGAGGAGAAAGACCACCCCTCCTGTTATCAGCATTCAGTTCAAAAGCCAGCATCTCTGATGGTATGGGGATGCATTAGTGCATATGGTGTAGGACACTTGCATGTTTTAAAAAGCACCATGAATGCTGAAAGGTACATAAAGGCTTTAGAGCAACATATGCTCCCCTCCAGACGACATCTATTCCAGGGAAAGCCTTGTATATTTCAGCAGGACAATGCAAAACCACATACTGCAGCTATTACAACAGCACGGCTTCGTAGTAGAAGAGTCCGTGTGCTGAACTAGCCTGCCTGCAGTCCTGATCTTTCACTGATTGAGTACATTTGGCGCATAATTAAACGAAAAGTCTGTCAAAGGAGACCCAAAACTCTCCAGCAGCTGGAAACCTGTATTAAACAAGAGTGGGATCAAATTCCAATGGCTAAACTCAAGAAACTTGTCTCCTCAATGCCCAGACGCCTCCACTGTGTGTTAAAAAGAAGAAGGGATGCTACACCATGGTAAACAGGCCCCTGTCCATACTTTTTTGAGACCTGTGGCAGCCTTCAAATTTGAAATGAGCTCATTTTGCGGATAAAATTGTAAAATTTCTCAGTTTCAACATTTGCTATGTTATCTCTGTTCTATTGTGTAATGGCCTGTAGAATACGGAGGCCAGGTGCAACAACCAGACAGAAAGAGAGTAGCACAGACACATTACAAACACAGAGAATAATACAGACCAAACGAAAGTACTCGCGCTTCCAAAGGACGTATAATAGTCCGAACCAAGGAAGCAAAGCGAGATGGAAAAAGGGAGAAGAAACTCCAATAATTAGAAGATAGAAAGTCATAAAAAACCAGACTACAGATATCTTCGGCTATAGTGCTTAGCTACAAACAGACACTCTAGCAAAGAGGCGTGGCAAACATCCCGCTTATATAGAGTCTGGGGAAGCGCCGCCCCAGTTCAATCAGCCAGCTGGGTAAAGAATCAGATTGAACAGGAATTCGATATCGTCCCGGGACGAGAGCCACAAAGGAAAGTCCAAAACACACGAACAAACATTCAGAACCATGACATATTGTGAATAAAATACTGGCCGGTGTGATTTGAAAGTCATTGCGTTTTGATCTTATTCACAATTTACACTTTGTCCCAACTATTTTGGAATTGGGGTTGTATATTCTGAACAAAGAGGCTTCAAAATTAGCTTTGCAGACACCTTCCAACTGTACCTTGTGAAGGTCTGACAGCCCAATCCAGTATGAAATGTCTCGATCATCATTGCGCTTTTGTAGTGCCTTAAGAAACTGATGGTCATTTTGAAATGAGCTCATTTTTATGATAAAATTGTAAAATTTCTGTTCAAAGTAATACAGACCAAGCGAAAGTACTTCAAGCTTCAAAGGATATAATAGTCCGAACCAAGGAAGCAAAGCGAGATGGAAAAAGGAGAAAAACTCTGATGCCAGGTTTCAATCAGCCAGCTGGGTAAAGAATCCGCCAAGATTCCGACAGGTTGACTTTTGATCTTATTCTGAATTTACACTTTGAGAGAGAGTAGAGAGAATCAGTATGAAATGTCTCGATCATCATTGAGTGCCTTAAGAGATGGTCCTGTTCATCTCTGATGCCCAATTAAATGGCTGTCTGTTTTTTTTTTCTGGCCTTTCATGTGTCTCTTGTTTCTTTCTGTCGATGGTTTCTGTAAATTTGAATGATTGTCCCTTTACATCCTCAATTCCACACACCATTTACCACACCTGTGTCTCATTGTTGCTCGGCCCTTCCTTTCAGTTCTTTCCTGTTAGATTGTCTTATATCTACTATGTGTTGTGCTAAGCTCTCTCGTGGTTTCCCAATCCTGGTTGCTGTATTCCTTTCTCATGTTCTTGACTGCTTCCACTATCCTGCCACCTGAGTGCTCCTGTCTGTCCTCCTTCTGGTCCTTCCTTGGCCTCTCCTGCCCTGCATTTCCCTGGATTCATTGCCTGGTTTTGGACTCCATCTGCCTGCCTGACTTTGCCCTTCCTGACCCACTCATCATTGTCCGCTGTACCCATGACCCGGACCACCCAGAGACCTCTGTTGGCTTTCCCTTTATTGCTGCGATTGTTGGCTCTGACCTGAGACTATTGAACTCCATTAAAGGCTCTATGTTTTTGTTACTCTGAGTCGATGAGTGGTTCCTGTGCATCAGAGAGAGAGAGGGGAAAGCTGAACGGAATGCCATTATTTTAATTTTTAAAATTGTAATTATTAGCATCTGCTCAGAATTACTATGGTACTAATGTAATTCTGAGCAGATGTTAATAATTAAAATTCCATTATTTTACACTATTGGGTAGCATAGTGTTGCTGTATCATGTCTTTGGAGTTGATACAACACTATTTTAATGCTATTTTAACGCCAATTCTGAAGCTGGCAGATCTTTTGAAGCTTCTGATGGTCCCCTTTCATGTCAGCTGGTGCACAACACAGTAGCTATAACAAGGCAATTCAAAATATGTTCCTTTGTGACATCAAATGGAGGAGGTAATGCCCAGAGGCAAAAAGAACTGATAAACTTCAGCCAACCAGTACCTTCATTATTCAGGGAGTTCACCCCCCATTGTGATGTCACTAAAGAAACTTTTTAAAATGGCTCGTGATGGGGGATCGGCAATGCACCTGACAGCAAGTTAGGGGACCTTAAAAGTACACAACATATCATTTATTACACAAAAAAAAAAAAAAAAATCAGTCAAACAACAGAAACACACTTTCTAAAATTGAAATGGTATAACTCCTGACTGGGAAATATATCCCTTTGAAATGTTACCTCGGCATCAATCCAGGTTGTCTCTTCGGAAAAGTACTTGAAACAGCGCAAGTTGTTGTACACCCATCCGGCAGGGCAAGGACCCTGGCAATATTCTGTCCCTGCTGTTGCAACTATAAAGGGACATACTGTCCATTTACGGACAAGGTTTCACAGCTCTTTCAAATATCAACAGAATTACAATTAGAAGAGCAGTTTCCTTTTAAATAAAACAAGGAAGAGTTTTGTGGTGGCATGCCATTTTTATTTGAATTTTTCCAGAATTAAAAATGGGCATCTAGCCATGTCTCAAAGGCAACTTAATAAAAAAAGTAAAAGACTCACCCCAAGTCATGCAGGAAAGAACAGCAACACAGAGCAATGTGGAAAATTTGTTGGAAGCCATGACTTTTCAACTGTCAGGAGAAATTGTAAACCCAAGAATTATAATAAAATAACAAACAAAAAAATGTTCCCAGAAGAAAATTATATATTTTGAGTTTTAAAAAATCTACCATAATAAGCCCAAAAAACTATCCTTTAGAAAAAAGTGAAGGAAGCATGTTGTGCTTGTATATGCTACAAGAGCACATTCCTTCTTTTGGTCTTGACAGAACAAACCTTACAGGGGAGAAATCAATGGGATATATATAGATATATATATATGGGCCAGGCTCACAAAATATTTGCAAAGCCGTGCAACAGCGACGTTTTTCACTTTTTCGTGGTACCTGGTCAAAGTTGGGTCCCTCAACTCATTTTTTGGGCCGGGTTTCTGCCTTAGTTTCAAGACATGCATATCTTCTAAAGCCTCATACATGCATAGATATAGCTAAATCTTCTCAAAATTCTCTGATATGTAGAGAAGGATAGTATAGCTGATGGAAAAATGGTATATAGGTAATATGCTGTTGGGATTGTCAACCCTATGGCCCTGAAGTTGGGGTACGTTTTGCATGCGGCTGCAAAATTGCTGCGCGAGTGCAAACTGCTCTCTAACACAATGTGTAAAATTAATTCAGGCAACCCTATGCTCTCAGTGGTAATTGTATGTGATAAAGGTGTCTGTCTACTCTCTGAATACCAAATATCATGGTCATTGGTGGAATATTTGGTGAGTTATACGCATTTCCCTATCCCCTTGCTCATCTAAGTCAGAAACACGAAAACCTACTGTTTGCCTATAATCCATCCAGAGGCCTTTTACTAGTGATAATAAAGTTATTTAAGCCTCCAATCTGTGTTATAATTGTATATAAGTGATGTCCAGAGGTATATCACCTGAAATTAGAAACCCTACAGTGATTTTTTTCCCCCGGGACCCCGTCGCTGCTGAAAAAAAGAAATTCTGGTCTGCAAATACCTGAAAAATGTTATAAAAACCTATATCAAAACTCAAAAATCTCCTAGAGACACTCCATATGGCTTAAAAGTATGTAGCCTAGGCAAAACCAAGCCAGAACAGGTGTCTATTAGCTCAAAATATAGGTATATCGGTCAGAAACCGAATCTAAGTCAGAAACTGCGACTAAGTCAGAAACCCGTCAAAGTGTACCAAACTCAACCCGACTGACTTGCTATTGCCATAATACTTAACTAATAGATAGAATAAGAGTCTCAAGTGGGTAATTGATCACTTACCAATGGAAAATGCCACTTGCAGGTTGGTGGACAGGCTGCTTGACAGTTCCTTTTTTTTTAAATTTGGGTCCTAGGTTCCCCTAGCCTGAGCCCCGGAGTTTTTTTATGATGATTCCCAGATAGCAAAAGACTCAGGAGCGGATCTGCCCTCACAGCTGCACATCCGCCTGACGGTCTCACTCATTTCAGCCATGCGCAGATGACTCGGTCAGCCTACGCACAGCGCACCTTCACAAGGCGGATTCACTGCGGATCGCAGGCGGACGTGCCTTTCTTCGATTTTTATCCTAACGGCAGCAGAGACGTAATCCAGCGCTGGATACAAATACGTAAGTAAAATATGATATAAAAACGTTTCTTATTTATGTGAAAAACATTTGAGAGTAAAATTACAAAGTTATTAATCCCATAGTATCGTATTTGTGTAATTTTGACGTTGACGTTAGCTCACATTTGCCTAATGTAAGCTAACAGCTTACATTAGGCAAATGTGAGCTAACGTCAACTTGTCAAAATTACAAGTACAATGTGGATTTCAGTTAGCTAAAGTTCGCATTTGATTTTGTTTTGAAGTTTAAATGATTCATTAACGTAATCCTCTGCTAAGTTTAATTCAGTCTCTGGCACATTCAGTAGCGTTTATACCCTCCTTAAACTGCTGGCGAAATTATTGTTGATTTCCTCTGACCTTAATCAATGGGTTGTTGTAGCTAACTTTATTTAATATATGGAATCGGGTCACTCATTTTAGCCCTCTCTAAAAATTAATATGAATAACGCTGCATGCTGGCATACTGATGAAATTTACGTTGAGCTGTCAGTTATCGGGGATTAACGTTAGCTAATGGAAGATGCGGAGGCCAGACCGCGTCGGGACTTTGCCTCCGCGAAGTGTTGCGTAACAGTTTCTCTAAGTTTTGACCAAAATATTAGCTATCAAGACGATTCAAACTCAAATCCATCCCCCTTGTATCTGCTTCACTTTCAGTTTACTTGCCATCCACAGTGGAGGCTTTTGGCTTTCTCAAGGGCAATAAAGCTATTACAGGCCAGATTTCTTCAAATTTTCATTCTGAAAGATGAGTTGAACAACTGAGTGAGTTAGCACTATGAATATAATGTTGTATTCCCCTGGTAATGCTGTTCCGAACTAGGCTTTGGTTGGATGAATGTCTGCAACTTATTTTTAGATAATTTAATCATATTAAGATGCATTAAAGGATGCACCAGTATATTCCCGTTCTCTTTAGATAATTTTTAAGTAATCGTTAGAAAAGGTAGGGACATATATGTAGTATTTAACAATAGCAAAGCAGGTTAAAATTTGCCCAAGAAGTCAATCAAAAGTCAGTCAAATATATTAACCCTGTTCAGGACCTCTGCTGATGTGACATTTAGAATGAATTAATGAGTTACTTTTTTTTTTTTTGCTGTTTAAGCTCAGTCTTTTTTGCATTTTGTGAAGGCTTAAAAATAAAGTGTTTTCGGCTGTTTTACATTTACATCAGAAAAAAAGTCTTGATCATTCATTTTAAAGCTGCAGTGATTGTGTTTACAACTCTTACAACAATAATTTGCTATTCATTTTAATTGATATTAGAATTAATAATAACATTCATATTATTATATTAATATAATATACTGTAATACAGCCCCTAGGTCTAGTAGTATGGCCATTTAGCAGTTGTATAATGATTGAAAAATGTAGCTCCAAATAAAAGGGTCTTCCAACTAGGGCTGGGAGATTATATGATCGCGATTAGCAATCGCGATAAATTTCAGGTCGATTACGGTGATCAGCTGTGAGCATATTTACTCGATCAAACATAGTGGAAATGTGCGTGCCAACAGCCAATCAGAGTCAAACTTTTCCTGCTCCACTTCCCTTTGTAAGTTGCCAGAGAAGTAAACAGAATGACCGAACGTGGAGCTAAACGCGGAGCTGAGGGCAGCGAAATAGATGTTAGCCATGACTTGGAGTTATCCTCCGAGGATGAGGCTATTGTTGAGAAGAAAAGTTACTCAACGTCGATTGTGTGGCTGTGGTTTGGGTATCTCCAAAATGACGTAGAGCAAATTAAGCCGATGTGCAAAGGTATGTCGGCGGTCGGTGCCCCCAAAAACCGGTGTTGCAGAAAAATCTGCGACCCGTCAGAAGTAGTGCCCCCGCTGTTTGCACGATGCTCCAATGTGCGTTTGAGAGTTGGACATCAAGGTAGAGGAAGAATACTTGATTAACGGTGTAAACTATCAAAGACACAAACGTTGAAAGATTGATTGACTAATTGATTGATTGATACAGAGTTAGACATCGATTTCCACGTGTAACTTATTAATGCAAGACACGCAGGCTTAATAACAGCTCATTCAATATCACTCAAACGTAGAAAGAACATACTTCGTCAACTTGTGGATAGTTTACACCGCTAATCAAGTATTCTTCCTCTACCTTGCTGTCCAACTCTCGAACACACGCCATTGGGGCATCGCGCAAACAAGCTGGGTCAAAAACGGGTCGCATATTTTTCTGCAACACCGGCAGCACAACAAATCTGGCCTGTAGCACATAACCTGGCACCACTCCACTTTTCTGACATATCCTTTCCTAACACCAGCATATTCCCTTACAGTTAAGAATGAGTCTGTTATGCCTGTGATATTCTGGTAGAATGCTCTTTGACGAATCTTAAAATGTATGGTTTGCCTATGTTATGACTAAATGTTTTCATTTTATAAGCCACTGAACATCTGAAAGTGACAAAAAAGTGGAATTTCTGTGTTCCTTTTCAAATCTCCCCATGTATAAGAATGTATAAATTATTCTTATTTATGAGCTTTTCCTGATAGTTCACTATCCCTAGAAGCAGAAAAGTAGGCAGCCCTTGCTTGGGTCTTGAGTAGGCTAATTTTTGAAACTTCACACTTACATCAGAAAACATCATTTTTTCACATTTTCTTTTAAAAACATTATTATTATTATTATTATTACTACTATTACTATTATAGGGTAAGTGTACCCATTAAGCCCAGGCACCATTTAAGCCCACTTGCAACTTTGACTTCAAATGATAAAAAAAGAGGGTCTTGCCTTGTGTTACTCATTATTTCATCCAATCCAACAACTTCTTACTAACATGTCAGTTTTTGTTGAACTCCAATCACATTTATCATTGTTGAGTTAAGCCCACCCATATCCAGGCAGGCTAAAGGAGGCTCACATTAAGCCGCCTCAAAACTTTGGTGTTTCGGGATCCCTCCAAAAAAATCATCTATCAGCTATTTTCAGCCAGTAACTTGCTAAGTACATCCATATTATGTAAATTGAGAGATTAATGATTTAATTTTTATATATTATGAAGTTGCTTTTAGTGAATTTGCACCATTTGGTTTTATCTGGAAAGGTGAGTTTTGCTAGTTAGCATAGCGAGCCAATCACAAGGTTAAATCAGTAGTCATGATATGTGTGATGCTGCGGGAACATTAGAAATTACAAGTGTCTGAACTGAATATTTTCTGATGCATTTTACATAAATATATCAATAAAAATACAATAAATGGTTTGGGTGAGCTACATATTTTCAAAAAATGTGTTTTATTCAAGGTGGGCTTAAATGGTACAGTGAGTCAGAAAGCAGCTAGCGTATGCTAACTTTGTATGAGAACACCTTCAATAATTCTGAAGATGTGGCATAACAGAAATAACTATGACACCAAGTTAAAAGCATTTTTAGATTCTAGACATAATAAAATATATATTTTTTATTTTGGTGTGAACATATCATCTTTATTTCGTTAGTAATCACTGTAGAACCATTTAAGCCCAGCATGTTCCATTTAAGCCCACCTCATGCATTTCAAGAGGAAATCACTGAAATTGGGAGATTTAGTACATTTTCCTCTGTAATCCAGTGACTTTGATGTTTATGTCTCCCTGACATCATTAATTGGACTACATAACACATTGCATACTGTGAAGTGCTATTGTTATGCAACCTAATTGGAATTATCATTCATTTACAGTGAGAAATGTCAAACAGGAAGAATTACATGGATTATTGGTAATGCAGTTTGTAAGGTGTACTGTCGGGGTCTGGTTAATGAATTGAGATAAGGTTTTCTCCTGGGGTCTTGGTGAGTCATTGACTAAGTTTATTGATGGGATCTTAGCAATGCTGTCGGTGAGGTTCGCTGTTGAATTCTGGGTGGCGTAGTTTCCAGTTGGAGTTTACGGAAGGAGTCTGAGTAATGTAGTTGGCTAGGTTTACAGATGGCTTCCTGATTTTGTAATTGTTTGGCTTTATTGATGGAAAATGAGTGATGTAATTTGGTTTACTGGTGGGGTCTTGGTAATGTAGTTGGTTAGATGAATTGGTAGAGTTTGCATAATGTATTTGGTTAGGTTCGTTGCAAGGGCCAGTGTAATCTAGTTTGTTGGGTCTGGGTAATGTAGTTGGTTCAGTATGAAGCCAAACATTAAATGCAAGTCCAAATAATAAAATGTGTAAAATATTTTACTGAATAAATTGGTGTTTTTTCTACCTGAAAAATAATAATAATTTAAAAAATGTTTTTCAATAAATTTGGTTGTGGGCTTATTTGGAACACACATGGGCTTAAATGGCACCGCGGTACCAATTAAGCCCATGCCAGACTTTTGACTTTATTCACAAAATTTCTTAAATTTATTCTGTAAAATATGCATAAGTGAATACATATATTTTCAAATGAGAGATTAATCTTTCAATTTAACCAAGGATCATGTTTATAATCCATCTCATTGTCTATGAAAAATACATGAACTTAGATTTTGGTGGGCTTAATGGGTACACTTACCCTATTGCTTCAGCACCTGGCTATGAATGTTATGTTTTCAGTGTTCACATAGTTATTCAATGCCTTACGATGTAACGAACCATTCCCCCACACGACAGAACTGGTGGATGTCAGTATGTGATATTACGGTGGGCGTCAAAATGCCATGTCGTAATTTCGACTGTACGTCACGTTTTGAATTTTGATTTCCCACTGTGATGCCGTCACTTTTAAATTTGATACTCGGGCTTTCAGTCTTTTGCTATTGCTGGCCTCAGTCACTATAACAGCAGTTACGAAAAAAAAGTAAAAGCTGTGGCTTTGAGACAAGAATCGAGATTTTCCGACTGTACGTCACGTTTCAAATCAAGATATAAATATGTAAGTAATCACTGTTTTCTATGGCTTCTTCTGATTTGATGGCTTCAGCTGATTTAATTGATGACAGAAGTCCTTTCTGAGCTGTTCAGCCCCCTACTGGTCATCTTGAAAACTAGTCGTTTGTTTTTGCACAATCATCCTAATGAAAAAAAACAAAAGCATATAATTTCACCCACGACAGTATCGTAAATTCTGATATAAAGTAGACCAATTAGAGGTATGCATATTCAAGAATATGTGCAATTAGTATTTTGATGTTAACATTGAGATAAAAACAAAAAAAAAAACAAAGGCATTTTTTGTATTTTTGGGGAAAAAAATGCAATGTGTTGTTGTAGTTGTAGTTGTAGTTAGTAGTTGTAGTTGTATAATAATAAACTGTGTGGGTACCAATTAGGGCTGAACAACTTATCGTTTTCTAATCGAAATCATAATTTGAAACAATGCAGTTATGTAATCGCAGAAGCTGCGATTTAAGACTGACGCTATGCAGCGCTTCTGACTGAGCCAGGATCTGTTGTGTCTCCTATTGTACAACTACACGCTGTCTTCCCTGAGTGACAGGCATGCCGAGTCAAGCTCAGCAATCAGATGTGGCATGCCACACGCATATGGAGGTAAATCCCAATCTCTATTCAAGAGCATGGTATTTCGACGTGAGAGCAGACAAATCAATTTCATGCAAAGATTTTTAAAGTTTCCCCCCAAAATTCTGCTCTTGCATTAAAATAGCCCCCGCTTGCGCTTGGATCTGCTGTTGCGTGGATGGATTTAATGTAGGCGAACTTCAGCCTTTTCCCCTGTCTCTCTGTGCCTGAAACATTTCTGCTTGCACTCGGAGCATTGCTGCTATGTGTCCAGCTAAAACTCACCATGCTCTGCTGATCTGGCATTTCTATGGAGGACTGAGCTTAATTCATGACCATGGTTACCTTGTGAATTGCACAATCTGTGTTTAATAATGGTTAGCAATGCTATTTCTCTGCATAGTAACATCAGCAATGCAGTATATTCGCAAATGAAAGGAGAAGTTTTTCTGACTCTACGTCACATTCTTGTTGCAACATTTTAAATCATTTAATTGGACACTGGATATAAAATATCATATAAATTCAAGCTGATCTCTTAGTTATCTGGCTACAGAACATTGGTTGAATGTTAAGCTGTCAAAATGTAGCTATATCCACTGAAACCGTCGAAACGTTTTAAACTGTTGTGAATACGTTGTTGGTTAATTTTGTTAGAAGTCCTGTTGAATGTTTTAGCGAAAGGAAAGTTATGCATTGTGTCTCACTCCGGGTTAAATTCACATTTGAAGCCAAAATAGCACACCAGGGTAATCACTTTGTCATAATAATGCTGTTTAGGCATTGTCCGACTGTACGTCACGTTTTATCAGTTTGCAGTATAGGTATTTAAAGTGACGATTGCTCATATTTTTGAAATTCCCTCCTAATTTTTCAGCCTGAACCTCAAAGCTAAGTCCCTGGGGCATCAAACGAGACTGGTTGGAACCTGTTAAGTGGCTCATTCATCATTTTGGAGAGAAAGTAGTATATAACTCTTAGAAAAATAGAGTATTTTTCACATAAATGAAAATTCTCAAAAATTTTTGAGAAAAATGAAACTATATGAGTTCCGTCACATAGCACATGTACCATCCTAATAATAAAGTGGCACAGTTCAGTCACAGCCTTTGATTATACAACTCTGTGCCTGATAATCTTTATGGCTGTTAGGTTTACTAGTTCAGCCTCCATTTCCCTTAATTTCCCTCCCATAAAAAATAACCGGAGAAGATTAAGCTCCATAACTGCTGTTTCCGATAACCTTGGAGTGTGTACATTTGAATTACATAGAGTTTTTTCTGCAGAAATGAAGTTGATTTTTTGCTTCAAAAGGAACACAGTGGTACCAGGTTATGTGCTACAGGCCGTCTGTTAAATCATTTGAAGAAGTACCACCCAAGTGATTTGCGGAAAGCATGAAAATGCGAGCCGAGTCTGCACAGCTTGCCACTGCTGCCAGCACGCGTAGCATCAGTAATAATGTTGAGTAAAAATTTTAAATTTTTCTATGTTCATCTTTTTTAATTTGCTTTGTTATTTCTTCATTTAGTTCAACATTTAAAATGTTGAACTAATCTCTAGTTTCTTTAGTTATCATACAGATGCTTTAAAACTGGCATTTTAAAAACAATATAAAAAATCGTGATTATAATCGAGATCGGACGATATGAAAAAATATATCGTGATCTTTTTTTTTTTTGCCATATTGCCCAGCCCTACATCCAACAGCAAAACAAAATGGTGAAAACGGTGTATATATAGCATATACTCAACCAGATATAGACTTTTTTTTAGATGAGCTCCTGTTAAAAAGTAGCTAAGGTGTGTGTTTTTTTGTTTTGTTTTGTTTTTTCTCTCGTGTCCCCATCCACAGCAGTGCACTCCTAGCTCCTGGCCCCGAAAGTCGCTCCTGCTTCCCCAAAATGAGACTGTGTAGAGCGTGAACTACTGCAGGTAATGCGCTATCCATCAGTGCCAACTCCACAAAAAAGAATTGAAGTATCACTTTAAAGTGAGCTGAGAACTACCCCATCTTGAAGGGAGCAGCATTTGTAAGTCAAAGCCGCATCTAGGACTTGCCAAACACTTTTAATAAAACACATGGTGATCAAAATAAAGTGCATTCAAATTAATCTAGTACTGAAAAATTGCTTTAAATATCTTAAGGTTTTTTCTTCTTAAAAAGCAACTACAAATAACAAAGAAATTACTCAAAACAAGTATTGCTTTTGTTTTCCTCATTTACCCAAAATATAATGCCTCCTTACTTATAGCCATGACAAAATATTCTCATTAGTGAAAACGGTATATTGACATGTTTCCAGTCTACCTGCATATTTTTATTTTGAAAAAACATCAGATAACGGTTACTTTTCCACACCATACTGGTTAAAATGTGTCTTTTGTGTTTCTAAAATATTTCTTTTAGATAAAATGAATAGAAAGACTGTCTGTCTCCAGCTCCACCTTAAGACGGAGGACCCGAGTGGATGTTGAAAAACAACTTGAACAAATCAGGGATGACTGCACAAATTTGACTGATTTCCAATTGTCAATGGAGACTGACCTTGTAGATGTCAGCAGAGAGTTTCTTGAAGAACCAAATTGCACAGAAAATCTAATTAGTTCAAACAGTGCTACTGGAGTTGACTTTAGTGAGGAGGAAGGTGATATGGATGTAGTTGAGGCAGTAGGTGAGGCAGACTTAACTGAGAGTTTTGTGGTTGGCAGCTCTGATGGGCAGACTCTAATATCTGATTCAGAAGATTCTGACAATGAAGCTGATGAGACATTTTCACTCCCTGACAGCATTTCCAACTGGGCCATACATTTTGGCATTTCTTTGGTTGCTTTGACAGCACTTTTGGGCATACTTCGAATTTGCCATCCTGATCTTCCAAAAGATGCTAGGACCCTACTTAAGACAACAACAAAATACTCTATTCTGGAAAAGGCTGGAGGACAGTACCACTACTTTGGTATTCTGTCATCTCTGAGAAATACGCTGTCTAAGTACATACACACACTGTCTGACAGTTTCACTTTGAAGTTGCAAGTTAACATAGATTGGCTTGCTCTGTTCAAGAGTTCTAGTCTGCAACTGTGGCCGATCCTTGGTCTACTCCTGAGCGTCCCCATGAAAGAACCAGTGGTGATAGGTTTGTTCTGTTGACAAAAGAAACCTTGCTCAGCAAAGGTTTTTCTTGAGGATTTTGTTAATGAGTTACGTCGTCTTGAGAAAGGTTTTGATTTTGGGGGTAGGAATTTGAAGCTGAAGCTTGACACAGTCATTTGTGACACGCCAGCAAGGTCTTTTGTTAAAAACACAAAAAACCATAACGGCTACCATGGCTGTGACAAATGTGCACAGCCCGGAAAATACATCAACAGGGGCATGACATACCCATGTACAGACTATGCTCTAAGGACAGACGAATCGTTCGAAAACATGGTTGATGAGGGTCATCATTTTGAGGGGCAGCATTCATTTCATGGCAGTAGTGTTGGCATGGTTTCACAGTTCCCCCTGGATTATATGCATCTGGTTTGTTTAGGTGTTGTTAGACGATTGCTGCTTATCTGGCTCGGAGGCCCTCTTAATTTCAGAGTACCTGCAAACATAGCTGATAGAATGTCTGCAAAACTCTCAGACCTGCGTTCCTACATTCCTGTCGAATTTGCCCGTAAACCTCGATCACTGAGGGAACTAGATAGGTGGAAGGCAACTGAGTTCTGGCAGTTCCTCCTGTACATGGGACCTGTAATGCTATGTACCTTCCTGGACAGAAATATGTTCAGCAATTTCATGCTTCTCTTCTCTGGTATTGCTATTTTAGTAAGTGCAAGACTATGCTGCTACACACAGTATGCTCACACCTTACTCAGATCTTTTGTCAGTCACTTTGGTGAAATATATGGCAAAGATCAAATTGTGTATAATGTACATTCTTTGGTCCATCTGGCAGATGATGTACAACAACATGGTTGCCTTGACTCATTTTCTGCCTTTCCCTATGAAAGTCACTTGCACAAACTGAAAAAGCTAGACAGAAAACCAGACTTCCCTCTTGCGCAAATTATTCGTCGTTTGTCCGAAATGAGATTTAGTGATGCTCCTTTAAATCTAACATCACTTAAAAAAACAGCACTTTGTTGGGCCAATTGTAGGTGGACTGTGGGTAAAATCACAGTATGGTGAGATGGTCTGTGAGAAGTGGACTGTGAAAGTTTCTACCAGAGATAATGTTTTTGTCATTAGAGACGGCATTTGTTGCATACATAATATTGTAGAGTGCAGTGATGGAGTGTATGTAGTATACAAAGAATTCTCGCAAAAGTCTTTGTTCTTCACCTATCCATTCAACTCTGACTTTCTTAATCTTTACAAAATTTCACAAACATCAGACATGCTCAAGTGCATTAAAGTAACAGAGCTTGTTCAAAAGTGTGCTGTCTTGCCTCATAGGGATGGCTTTGTGGCCATAACATTATTTCATACGGTATAGGAATGTGTCATGGATTTGGTAAGAAACAACAGAATCTCTACAAAATGTAATTTTACTTGTTTTACAAAAGTAACTCCACAGCTTTTGATCCTTGATGTTTCATCAGATTGTTTGGAAAATACACTTTTGGAAAATCAAATATTTGGACATTGCATACTGAAACAAAACACCAAGCACAACCAGCAATATTTACTTAAAAGCCACCAAGGCTTATCAGCTTGTGGTTTTTCTAATTGGCAATTAAAAGACCAAGGATCGGTCATTTTTAGCTCGCTGTCATATTGTTGTTTCTCAGGGAGATATATTGTATTGATGGTAGTATAGCTGTGGCTCTTGAAAAATTTCTACACTTTAGTTTTGACTGAATGGGTGTAAATAATAAAATAATAGTAGTAGAGTAGTAATGGTAATAGTGACTGACAGTGACTGCATCACGACTCACACTGGGATCTAAAACTGCAAAAAATATAACTAAGTATTTTGTGTAAGATTCACTGTTGTCAATGTGTAAACCAAACTATGGCTGCTATTATTTTCTGTGTCCATTAATCTCTTAATTATGTTCCCGATTAATTTATTAGTTCTCAGAAAATGGTGAAAAATGCTGTCCTCAAATGTCCCATTTTGTAAAACCCAAAGATGTTCAGTCCACTATCATGAAGGAGTAAAAATACAAGAAAATATTCACATTTAACAATATGGAATCTGAATTTGAAATTTTTTTTTTTCTTAAAGAGCATGGAACAGGTTAAATCATTTATTTAATTTGTACTTAACCTTGTCCATGTAGGATTTAATGTTTGTAAAAACACATGGACAAAAAATGTCAGTACTAAATTTTCTCTTTTTCTTTTTTTTTTTAAGAAGAATGAAGACTGTTTTGTTTTGTTAACAAATGCAAAACATGTCAGGGGAGGAATGGTTTCAAAGCACCCTCTGCCTATATTGCTACTCCCCTTTGCAGTGAACTGCGCAGAGTAGGTTGGTAATTCATCAGATCAGTCATGTTAGTATATTAGTCAATATAGTCACACATAGTCAGTGTGTTAGCTAAGTTGGCCAGTCGGCTGTGATTAGCTAGTCATTAACTAGTTTCTCTCCGTCCGTCCTTCTTATTTTCTTTCTTTCTCATTGGTGGCCTAGCAGCGCAGCTGCGAAGGCAACCATTGTGTTTCTAGCTTTTCTTCTTCTTCTTCTTCTTATTAATATTATTATTATTAGGTCCAAGCCTGGCCGAAGCCGTCGAGGGACTATTAAAACCGCATGGTTCTGTTATTATTATTATTATCCTTTCTCCGCTTTGAATGCAAATTTGACCCCTTGAACATTAACGAAAAGTCCATTTTATTCGACCCAAAATTCAAGCCCGGCGAAAAATTTTTTTATTTGAAGTCCTCAAGAAAAAATATTGAAAAATGACTTGGCTACGCCCTGTCAAAAATCAAAATACAATATAGCTGCAAGCAGCAATGGGGTGGCCTAGCAGCGTAGCAGGTCAGCCCGGGTGACCACGGTAACATGGCTGAACTGTCAGATACATCACTGTTAGCACACATCATTTTTGATTGGTTTTGAGGATTAATGACCACCAACTTTATAAGGCAATATGAAGATGAGGTCCTGAGCTCAACTGATGAGTTTGGTTTGGTTATTTGAAAGCGTTGCTAAGATTTGACTTCACATCCTGTGACTTGAATAATTGCCAGGGGTCAAAGGTCACCAAATTAAGTAAGTCTTCTTCCGACTGTGTCATAAGTCCATCTAGCAAGTTTCGTGTTGATACACCTAAGCATTGCTGAGATACGGACCAACTTCCTGCTTCGCTGTCCATATCGATTGGCTGTTATGGCCAAACGGTTTGAAGTTGAGATACCACTCTCAAGAGACAGGAAGTAGGTCCATATCTCAGCAATGCTTTGGTGATGGTGAATCTGTAAAGCAGGAAACAGGCACATAACTCTGTCGATTAGTGGCGATTTAATCTTAAATTTCTCAAGTGTGCTAACAGTGATGTATCTGACAGTTCAGCGTTACCGTGGTCACCAGGGCTGACCTGCTATGCTGCTAGGCCACCCCATTGCTGCTTACAGCTATATTTTTCATTCCTTGTTACTGTTGCTCTCCACAGCTGAGTCCATGGACTGGTATTTCCCATACAAGCACCTATCAAACAAAACTGTCGTCAGTTTACACTGTAGCAGTGGGAGATACAGGCTAGATATTGTATTTACACATTTTTCCTGTTATGTAAAAGTATCAATACCCTGTCCTGTAAGACAACCAATATTAGTGTCGTTATAGTAAACCTAAATGAAGCACTAAACTTAGGCTTATCCAAGTACAAAAAAATTCCAGGCAAGACATACAAACCTCTTAAGAATGTAAACATATCTGGAAGGAATTAAAATATTGACAGATTTCTCAAAAATAATTAAAATACAAAATTCATGTAAGAACTTGGGTTTTATGTTACACCTATGACTAATAAGATAAAATTGGACATATTCTTTCATTGGCATTCTAACTGCCATAGCAGTTATTGTTTAATGATGGCTACAGAAGGTGTTTTACTGACCAGTTAATTGTTTCAGAATTCTTGCAACGGAGTGTTATATTTTTAATGGACTGATGTGCTGTTTGTTTCTTTCCTTCTCAATCGAGGATGTTCTACTTAGTTGAATTCCTGATCAACAAAACGATTGCAGTGGTGCCACAAATCTGGTGCAGTGATGGCGTCAGCTATTGGCCAAATTACAGAAGCGACGAAAGAGTGAAAAAGCAGTGAGAAATAAAGAGGAGCCTGGACCTGACTGGGAAAAACATATCAGAGTTTTAAAATCATGTGGTATGCTTATTCTCAAAATATCTGAAAAAATTAAGTAGTTAACTTCAGCACGGATCAAAATGTACTTTACTTTTGTAATCTAGAAAAAAATCTTTCAATTAACTTCATTCTGTTTTTATTTTCTTTTTTACACTGTCAGTTTAAAACTGTGGTGAAGTTTGACATTTAATTTTTAGATCAGTACTTTGAGGCTCGACAACTGATGAAGAAATCTCTGACCTGTAACACATCAGATTTACAGTCTGAAGAGGAAGAGGAAGAAATAAGAGGAAAGAGAAAGCCAAAGCGGATGTAAGTTTAAACATCTGTTTTTCTTTAAATTGTACAAGAATATTTTGACCTTTCAGATTCCGAACTGGGTGAATTTGCGTAAACACTCTGAGTAAATGCATTCTCCAATAACGCACATAGTTAGATTTTTCTGGTTTTGGGGGTAATTACCACACAAGTGAACACATTTTGGGTTTTGGTCTTTAAATTAAATGTGCTGACAAAATAAAATCAAGAAAAACATTGGACCTATCCTTTACTTTGAATATTCGGTGCACTTTCCTGATAAACCACTGAGTTGTACAGCAACACCCTGAGTGTTACTGTACAACTGAGTGGTTTATCAGAGGGGTGAGAGTGGACCACTGGTCTGTCTGGTTTTGATCCACACTGGAGTTCGATTACTGTATTCACACCGAACAAACCGCACCAAGAGGGAAAACAGCCCGGAGTTCAGTCGAACCAAACTAAACAATGCAGTTGTGAAAACACCTTAAGATGAACTTTTAATAGTGGATCTTAGGACATTGGAGCTTCACAGTGGCAGACCCACATCAGTGATGTGTTGTGTCATAACAGTCTAGTTTAAGGGCAGTCAGATTCTCTTAGCACCACAGTTCTCTTAGTCCTTATGAATTCCCTGTATCCATCCTTGATCTCAGAATGTTTTCAATCGAGGTTAAGGAAAGGACATAAGTGGTTATGGAAAGGACAAAAGAAGTGGCGAAACAGAGCCCCTGTCTTCTTTCAGAGGCTCTTCAGGCAATGATGATGCACTTTGGGCAAAACTTTGCACGCAGAATATTTGCTACATTACCACCAAAGAACTGCCATAGCACACTTAACAAATAAATTGGTGTACAACTTGAGTTTTTTGGCAAAAGGACATTTATGTCATTTGTAATAACGGAATCACCAAACAAGATAACATACTGATAGCAGAATGTGTGTTTTTTTTATTATTCCAACCCACTTCAGTCATTTCTTTGGGGACACCAGTGATGACAGTGAGGTTGAAGGTCATCTAAAAAAGACAGGCAGAGGTCCAGCCAAACCCTCGTTGCAACCATCTGCTCCTGTTATCCTTCCACCACCTTGCCGAGTGCAGAATAGCAACACAGTTGCCCCTCCACCATCCCTGCCACCCACCACTCTGTGGATGGAACACAGAAGGCCAGCAGAAGAACAAAGTCCCTCTGAGCGCCAGGTCTACAGACCTACCTGGCGAGGGGGAAGGTCTGGATCCGACACTATTGCCTGTGCTGGTGAGCAATTCGGAGATGCAAATAAATCTTCCAGTTCTTTTACTTTTTAAAATAATGAAAATTGTGAATTACTTTAATGCAACACACACTGCCCCGCTGAATGCAAGTGAAATGTATCAGTAGCATTAGCATCTATGTTAAAAGTGTATTTGTAAGTGTTAGCATTGTCGGAATTGCATTATTTCTGAGTTTCGTTAATTTTTTTATTTCTTTTCTTTGCATGTAGTTTAGACTAGAATGCAAGACATTACTGAGATTTTTTGGAAGAATTTTCTTCAGCCTCGAGGCTAATATTTTATAAAGATTTAATAAACTACTAGGCCTAATGTGCCTCCGTGAATGTCTTAGGAAGGGACCCTAACCCATGAGACTAATTAAAGGTGTTCAAAAGCAGTTTCACCATCAGTAGTTTAAATTTTTCATAGAAATCTGATCTACAGCCATCAGGGCCTGGGACCTTTACTAATTTTAAAGTGTGTATGGCTTCAGTTATGTCCTCCAATGAAATACGTCTATTCAGATACATTCTTTATTTGTCATTGGGCATGGGAAGAAACTGTCAGTCCTGAGACTCCTGCTGTCTGCTCACTTCTATACAGCTTTTTATAAAATTCTGTAAATTTTACCTCCAAATCCTTGTTTATGCCATTGTTATCCAATTTAATATGACCAGAGGCATCTTTAACAAAGGCAATGTGCTGAGAATCAGACCATCCTTTTACCAGATTAGCAGATTTGCTCGCTTTATTATAAAACTCCTATAATTTTTGGAATTACTCATTTAATATGTCCTTTTTTTAAACAGCTGCAGAAGTCCAAATTATGAGTTTACTGGAGTATATAAAACACCAGCAAGAGCAGTTAATTGTCAAGGTAAACTATCTGACAAGCAAGCTGAACCCAACTGGCCAAGAAATGGAAGTGCCTGACCCTATACAGTTTCCCTTGACATTGATGGAGGAAGTGGAGGATTTTGAAGTCTGGCTAAAAGACCCTGCCAATTCTCAACAGAAGCAGAGAGTGGTGAGTTTTTTGTTGTGTTACCATCTCATTAAAATTTTACAGTTAAATTCCAGATTAAAATCTAGTTTTTTGCTCAGCTTCAAATGACCTGAAATTAAACAAGAGTTAACTTATTTCATAAAAATACTTTCCCAGTGTTGTTCATCTTTCTTACTTTAAACTGGCTGCTTCATCATAGAAAACTATATTCAGGGATTAAAGTTCTCTGTCCCTACGATGGAATAGTTTTGGTCAGTGTCAATCAGACAGAGAAAAAAAACATAGAAGGGAGGTTGGCGACATAATAACGTGCTATATTAACGGTCAGACAGAAACATATGAAGTGTGGCTATGAGATTGAATGTGTGCACTCAAGTACTATATATAAAACAGTCACAATGAGGTCAAATCAAAAACCCGCCTGATATGTGATGAAGGGTCGTCCCATGCACGTCCTATAAAAATTTGAGCATCCTAGCTCAATGCATAAGGTAGATATGGCCATTTTTTCTTTTTTCACAAAAATCCCCCTAGTGGCCAGAATATGAATCACAGGTTGGCAATTTTTGGCATGCAGGTTGGTATCACCAATATACATATCCATGCCAATTTGCAGCTTTCTACGTTGAGTAATAACAAAACGTGCCATCCTTTTCAACGATTGGCATGCCTGACGCCATTTGACCTAGAAAACGGTCAAAATGAGGTCAAATCAAAATCCCTTCTGATATGTGATGAAGGGTCATCCCATGCACCTGCATAAAAATTTGAGCGTCCTAGCTCAATGCATAAGGAACTTATGGCCATTTTTCAATTTTCACAAAAAGGCCCCTGGTGGCCAGAAGAGGAAATGAATTTAAATTCTAAATGCGCTGTGCACCCCTCTGGGTCACTACCTTCCACACACCAAAGTTTCAGGTTGATTGGTCCAACGGCCTAGGAGGAGTTACCATTTTGGACGGACAGACAGACAGGCGCCGAACTGTATTACAAGATCTCCTCGCTTTTTCGGAAGCGCGGAGATAATAATAATAAAGAAAGGATTCCCGCAGCCACGCAATCTAATTTCCGCAAATCTGTGCCACTTAACGAGCACAGAAATTATGAAGGCATATTGATATTTTACATCGTCATTTATGCGCAGAAGATGCCTCATAATTTTGTAGTGCAATGCATAACAATGCTATCAAAAGTAAATTAGACTTGTCGGTTTTTACCAATTAGTCTGAGCAACTGTGGCTAATCGGTGGATGAAAACTGCGAGAGGTTAAGGTTATTAAGCATTTTTAAAGGTGAGGTTTCCGAAGATCAAATTAAGAATCAGAAGATTCCCCTAGTAAAAATGTCTGCCCCCTGGTATTGAAGCCAATTTGAAGACTCGCTGTTTTAAAAATGCGTCGCACAGGATTATTACCAAATTAAAATGTATAAAACTATGCGTTTTAGACACTTCAAGTATTCTACTTTCCGCTGAAATATACAACCCAAATCAGAAAAAGTTGGGACGGTATGTTAAATTCAAATTAAAACTGAAATCAGTGATTTGTAAATTATCTTTGACTTGTATTACATTGAAAACAATACAACAGCATATTATTTGATGTTTTAACTCAGGAATTTTATCGTTTTTTCAAAATCAAGACTTCACCTCCTGCAACATTTCAAAAAAGTTGGGACAGTACAGGATTTACCACTTTGTACTGTTCCCATTCCTTTTAACAACACTTAAAACACATTTAGGGACTGAAGTAACCAAGTGACTAAGTGTTGCAGGTGTTAGTTTGTCCCATTCTTCCCGCAAACAACTTTTTAGGTGTGCAACAGAACGGGGTCTTCGTTGACGCATTTTGTGTTTCAAAATGCGCCAAACATTCTCTATAGGAGACGAATCAGGGCTGCAGGCAGGCCAGTCAAGCACCCGCACCCTCTACTTACGCAGCCATGCCTTTGTTATGTGCGCAATATGTGGATTGGCATTGTCTTGCTGAAATAAGCATGGGCGTCCCCAGAAAAGATGTCGCCTTGAAGGCAGCATTTGTTCCTCCAAAATCGAGATGTACTTCTCAGCATTAATGGTGCCATCGCAGAAGTGCAAGTTACCTTTGCCAAAGGCACTGACACAACCCCATACCATGACAGACCCTGGCTTTTGGACTTGTAGCTGGTAACAGTCTGGATGGTCCTTTTCCTCTTTGGTCCGCAGCACACGGCGTCCATTTCTTCCAAAAAAGACTTCAAAAACCGATTCATCTGACCACAATGGCGTTTCACTGCGCGATGGACCATCCCAGATGCCTCCGAGCCCAGAGACCTCGAAAACTGTTTATGTAGGGCTTCCTTTTGGCACAGTACAGTTTTAGCTGGCATTTCTTGATGTAACTACGTACTGTAGTGCTTGAGAGAGATTTCCCGAAGTAGTCTTGAGCCCATGCAGTTATGTCACTTACTGGCGAATGACGGTTTTTAATGCAGTGCCGTCTGAGGGCTCGGAGATCACGGCCATTCAGTTTAGGCTTGCGCCCTTGCCCTTTGCGCACTGTAATTCCTCCGGACTCCCTGAATCTTTTCACTATGTTATGCACCGTAGAGGGAGAAATTCCCAAATCTCTTCCTATCTTTCTTTGAGAAATGTTTTTCTTCATCATTTCAATGATTTTTTCACGCACTTGGTGGCAAACTGGCGATCCTCTGCCCATCTTTGCTCCTAAAGGACTAGGCCTTTCCTGGATGCTGCTTTTGTACCAAATCATGATTACAATCACCTGTTGACATCACTAGTTTCAAATCACATCATTATTTAGTTATTATACCTCATTACTACCCCTAAATTGCTCCCGTCCTAACTTTTTTTGGAATGTGTTGCAAGCCTGAATGGCAAGAAGGGATGTTTATTTACAATTCAAATGATGTTGACCAGACAAAACAGGAATTATCTTGTGTTCATACTGTCTGCAATGAAATACAAATGAAGGGAAATTTATAAATTACTGCTTTCTTTTTTTTTCGTGCATTTTCCACACTGTCCCAACTTTTTCTGATTTGGGATTGTACTTTGCCGAGGTGCTGTCTCCTCCTATAATGTATAAAAAGTAACAATAAAATGATAGAACAAAATGAGTCATTCTGCACAAAACTAGGCTTTCTATGTCCTATGGCACTCAAAAGTGTGCTGTGGTACTTTTTCATCATTGTTAGTGCAGTTCAAAACTTTAATGAGAGTATTTCTAGACTATGATATCATTACTTTTAGGCTACTTCAATAAAAAAGTCAAAGAACTGTCCATTTGGTATCAAAACAAGGTCCCTTTTTCTCAAAATCTGATCTCAAAATGCTCCAAAAAAGCTTAATTTGTACACTGCAATATGTAATTTTTTCTTCTCGGGCACATTTCACCCGGACCACTCTACCTGCATGTTTTTGGATCTTGACACATTCTTTGGGTATAACTAGGTGAATGCTAGGTGATTTGTTCTGATTTGGACTGTATGTCGCCTTATGTTACCAAAGAAACAAAAGCAAAACACAAGTGATTATCTGTCAGGTTATGGAAGATATATATAAGCGGTTGCGAAAGTATACTGTATGTTATCTTTGTCAAGCTGTTGGAACTTCTCCGTAACTTGTTTTATATGACAAGAATTTTCAGTCAAAAGATTTTTTTTGCTTAAATCCCTGTATACTGTAATTGGTGCTCTGATCTGGTCTTTAAATAATTTTTCCTGTTCAAATGTAAGTGAAACGCTCACACTGTCAAGCCCTGTCACTGTCCTTCACTCTGCATTCTAATACATATTACGAAGCAAAATATATCCTGCCTCATTCTCTGAGCAGTTTTTTTTGTTTGTTTGTTTGTTTAGCTTTGTGAGGTTTACTCTTCAAAAACTGAAATTGCAGAGCCTTGAAAAAAGATATTGACAGGATTTGTTATTTGTGTTTAATTTTAGATTCACTCCCTGGCAACCATTGGTGGTCATGACACAAAACGTGTCACGTGGAACATCCTTGCCCACATTTTCCATGATGATGTTGGGCGGAGGATAAATTTGAAAGGGATTAATGGGAAAAAGTCTTTCAGCCAGATGGCGTCAAAGACATTGCTCCTGTGTAAGTAACTGTAAACCATTTGAAGTCACACTACAGTCTTAACCCCTTTAGAGAAGCCAAATTTGGCTTTTTATGGGTTACCCAATTTGATGCTTTATAATTCAAGATTTAAGCTTCATAAAGAGGACGAGTGTGGCTCAACTCAGAAAAGACACTTACAGCATTTAGAATTAAATCGTATTTCAGTTTATTTTTATGATTTTGGTAGAGAAAATCGGCTGCAAACATAAAATCTTCATGAGAATTCACCATTGAAACTGTAAAAAAAAAAAATAATTCTAAGGATTGAAAAATGGCTGGGGGTTAAAACAATACATTTCTGGGATAATAAACTCCTAGACCACAAGTACTCCTCATCTGAACATGAAATTATCCACTTTTTATAGGCCAAATAAGATGGCTATCCAGGTGGCTCCCCAAACTCCCAGAGCCTTGAAAATGGCGCACTTTCAATTCATAAAATAATCATATTTTTAACGCAAATCAACTTTGTACTCATGAAGTTCAATGTGAATGGATGATTTTCTGGTTGAATTTAGCATGAGTTTATGAATATAGGCGCAGCTGGACATCAATGGTCACCACTGACCTCTCCAAACCAAAAACATGCCTTTTCTCCATGAGAAAGTTCAGAGTCTTGTCCATTTATCTACAAAGCCGCGTCAGCAAGCACACATACTCATTAGAGGAACTGCATATTTTACGGTCAGAATGTTCACACAGGCAAAAAGCTTGCTGTTTACAATTCCGATCATCCCAGCGAAACGCAAGCTTGTAACAACACTTTTCACGCCCTCTATGGAACAAGTATAACTCAGGTCACAGTAATGGCTGCTCGTACTTTAAAAGAGCAAAAATGCAAGGCATTCCATTTCATTGAATGTGGTATAAATTCTAAAACTGATCACCTAGTTAAGAAAAATGCCAGCACACTGCAGTATCGACTACTCTTTTGTTACCCAATGTGACAAACTAGCTCTTTGATCACGGTGGTAAACCAAAAATAAGAAATAGCTGGCTAGTTAGCTAGCAGGCTAAAAGTAAGATAGAGCTACTCCCTAATCACAATAGGGTTCCCAGCTCTAGGTGATGATAATGATTATGCTGAGGACAATGAGGTGGAGCCAAATGAACATGTCGAGGACAATGTGCAAGGGGTTGGAGTCAGGGCCAGGCTGATTACCGATCATTTCGCCGGTTAAATGAATAAGCATTGCAACCTTGAATGTTTGTTCAGGCATTCAGTTATACTTTTTTTGGTAAAGATAAGTATAAAATTAGTTGAAACTTTACATCTCCAAATGAGTGTCAATCTATACAGGGTAATTTGAACATCACCTCACGCCAGTATCCTAAAAACAGAAGGCGCAGTTTTGAGACATCCACTGAAAGCGGGCTGCAAATTGTCTTATTCCACTCCTTAAACCTTGGTTGGTATAAGTTACACCAGGAAATCTGCGATATTTACACCACAGATTAAGCTATTCCATATTTGTGCATACGGCTCCCTATTTGAGGTTTAAAGTTATACCGCAGTTTAACTTATACCATGTTCATGCAGAGCAACAGTGGTAAAACCATTGATTTATACCTGGTATAGGCTATTCTGTCCCTATTCCGCTTTCATGCATACAGCCCCAAGAGTGTAAGGTTCTGTTTATCACATAACAGAGAAGCATAATTTAATAGAAGACAAATGTAATTTCCGTCAGCGCCTTGATGGAAACGTTAGTTAATTCACAGGCATTGTAGCATTGCGCTAACTCCATCACACTTGGTATTCAGTTTAGCTACATATTAATAGCGTGACGAAATGCAGAGCATTTTTTTTTATCAAGTACTAGAGCTATGCGATTGAAGCTGCTTGCACACTGGACGCGAAACAAATTTTTCGCATGACAGATTACATTCAAAGTCAATGCGAAGACGCAAATACACGCGACCTTTCGTCATTTGGCTTTCGAATGGGAGCGCTCAGGCACTGCTATGATCACATCAAAATCGCTATTTTTAAACCACCAAGACTCGACACAACATGACACTTTGCTCGTAGTATCACCAGGCTCTCTACACATGAACTCGAGCATTGTGAACATTGTTTCTGTACAAGGACTTTACTTAAATGCCGCTTTTAACACTGGACTCACCTAAGGCAAAAACCCGGAAGACAACGCGAGGTTGGTCCCGTGCTAAGAAAAATGTCTTTTAAGCAAACTCATTGTTCACGAACAATGTTCTCAATGTTCGAGTTCATGTTTGAGACCGTGATAATACTACAAGCAAAGTGTCATGTTATGTCGAGTCTTCTTAGTATTTTAAAACTAGCGATTTTGATGCAACCATAGTATCTGGCCCATAGGGTTAAGCCGTAGAATCATCTGCATTGCTAGCAAACATGGCTCCCATGATTCGAGTTGGCCGGACTCTCTCGATATACGGCTCTGCAATAACTGATCCGGGGGTGCCATCTAGTGATAGAGTAGTGCAACTGCTTCCATAAAAAGAGCTGCTCTATGTCTGCAGGCGTCTACATCTGCAGAAAGGCGTTAAAGCTAGAGTGGGTAGAAATCTTTAAGTCTAGACAAATTACCTGTGTGAGATTCAGTGCTTGACAGCTGTGGCCCAACTGCTGTTGCTCGCACATGAGTTTGTGATGCCACCAATGCCTGCTCTCCACAGATCCAAGTACAATACCAATATTTGAATGAATAAGGAATAATCCTGGTTTTTATTCCTCACTGAGTGAAAACATCTTAAGAAGCAGAGTAGGGTTTTCTGGCACAACTTCATTGTCTTTTTGACCTCTTCATGAAAATGTCTTCAGCCAGAGAGGCCAGGGTTGCACAAAAAAAAAAAATGTTACTGTGAAGTAATGTGGGTCACTTATAACAAAAATGTTGCTCCCAAGGTTTTTTGTTATTTGTAATTTACATAAAATCTTATTGTGTGATTACAGATTCTGTGCGAAAAAATCATGCCTCCCATTCTGCCACTGACGATGAGATCCAAAAACATGCCATCCGTTGGTTCAACCTAGCTGCAGATAGGGGAAGCTCAAGGAGGCATGCCACTGTCAGCGTCCTCACCCCTGAAGATCAGTCCACCGTTACGTCACGCTGAGAAAAAACTGCTGTAATATGCTGGTCTGAAAATGCTTTAAAAGTTAAAATTTCTAAAGTTTACATGAAATACAACAGTTTTTTTAAATATTATTTATAGTTGATGAAATTCTTTATGCATTCAGAGTATAAATGTATTGTTTCTTTTTAAATGCAAATAAAAAAAAATATTCCTTTTAGTGTTTACTGTAAAGACATTCAACTTGAGAACCATAGGGTGGCTTCAAATGTATTTTCTATTTTTTCCAAGTGTTAACCAAATCAAATTTTTTAATAAAGACACACTATTTATAAGAAGTATTCAAGCTTTTATCAGAATCAGAAAGCCTTATTGTCATTGCACACAGTGGTACAACAAAATTTATTTATATGAAAATGCAGATTTTGGTCAGCGTGATGTAGGATTAAATTTATGTAACTAGTTTTGGACAGATAAGCCATTTTAAACAAGATCCGTGCCGGATCAGCTTCCTCATCGGTGGATCCAAATCGGATCCGGACTGAATGAGTTGCTTCATGAGTGAATACGTGTAGGTTCTGGGCCAGAGCTGGACCGGATCCGTGATCCTCATCCTATCTGGATCCGTTCCGCCATGCAAGTGGACTCCGATCCGAATGCGTTTTGTGGATCCGTTCCGGACCTTATGAAGCCTCTGGAACGGATCCGGTGCGTGGTCTGATTGCTATCTGGGTTGCATATTTCTGTCTTTTAGTTATTGTCCCCGCCGCCCGTCCGAACGCGAAACGGGGACTATGTATTCAGCGGCGTCCGTCCGTCCGTGACGTCCGTAAAGTCCGTCCGTCGTCCATTTCTTGTTAACGCGATATCTCATGAACCGTCGATCCGATTGCCTTCGAACTTGACCACAGCAGACATGGGGGAACGCGCGGACCCCAGTCGATTTTGGTGACCTTGACCCTATTTTCAAAGGTCATCACATGACTTTGACTGCTTTTTCATGTCTGATTTCTTGTTAACGATATCTCATGAACCGTCGATCCGATTGCCTTCGAACTTGACCACAGCAGACATGGGGGAACGCGCGGACCCCAGTCGATTTTGGTGACCTTGACCCTATTTTCAAGGTCATCACATGACTTCGACCACTTTTCATGCCCGATTTCATGGGCCTATTGAATTTTGTCTCATATCACAGATTGCAACATTGGAACGGGGACTATGTATTCAGCGGCGTCTCGTCTGTCCGTGTCGTCCCATTTCTTGTTTGCATTGGATTCAATAATATAGAACTTTTTCATATTTGTGATCTTTAGTATTTCTGAATAATTCTTTTCCTTCGATAATATGTGATATGGATTAACGGCGGGGGACATTAGACACGTAAGTGTCAAACACTCGTTGTTATTTTGTTGTAGGTGCTGTCTGGTGTCCCCGACCACCTATGCATGTTATTTGAACAAGTTTATGACTGATTGGCCACCGATTGCAGCCACAGCGGCCGCCACGCCCCGTGTCAGTTTCTGCCTGAGATCCCGGTTTCTGACTGAGAGCGTGGGCCGAAGCCACCGATATTTTTCGATTAAATCTTCAAAAATACAAGTCGACACGTTTAGAAAACACAATATATCATGTCCCCGACCACCCATGCATGTTATTTGACCAAGTTTATGACTGATTGGCCACCGATTGCGGCCACAGCGGCCGCCCTCGCCCCGCGTCAGTCAGAAACCAGGATCTCAGGCAGAAACTGAGAGCGTGGGCCGATCGGTCCAATGTCAGGCCTCCGACCGACGCCATCGTTATACAACCCCAATTCCGAAATAGTTGGGACGAAGTGTAAATTGTGAATAAAATCAAAATGCAATGACTTTTAGATCACATTGCGAACTAGTCGAGACGGTTTCTGTTTGTGAGCCCGAGGCTGATTCCCTTTTTTTTTCGAGCAATCCTGCCCTGATGAGCCAATATGTTATTTACAATAGAACATAGATAACATTTCAAAAGTTGAAGCTGAGACTGTCGAGGGCACTCAAAAATGATGCAATGAGCAGCAGATGCTTTGGTAGGGTATTTACTCTTTACGCAATCATGCTTGACTGGTAACTAAAAATGAGGGAACACATAATGGCATTGTAAGTAAAAAAGGTAAGTAGTAATTGAATTTGACAAAATGTATCTACTCCAGGAAGTTTATACAAAGAGACTGTTGAAAAATAGAATTATTTACAACGTAACTATAACATAATACATCTATGACATGACTGTGACATAACACATTATAGACCAACCAAACCACAATGGTCTGTCTTTACAGAAAAAATCTAATACAAAATGATTTAAACATACAATAATAGCTACACACCTGACATACTCACAAGAAATGTTTGGAGTTTCCACCCATCCCAAAGCTCTGAAGCTCAGGAATACTGGTATCAATTACAGCAAGCGAAAAACAATTTGTGCATGTTCATTCCCCTGAACATTTACACATATCACTCATAGCATGCAACTTGGACAATAGCAATTTAATTCATATATAAGCTTGAGAAAGAGGAAACACATACTTTAACTGACACTAATTATCACATGACAATCAGAACTCCATCTCAACACAACTTTAATCTTTGTTTGTCCAGAGCACTTCATTACATTTCCAGGGCAAAATGTCTAAACTCCCGAAAGAAATTCACCAATTTTGCCCTCCACTGTTCATAAAATAGTCAAGAAGCATAAACTTACACGTGAGCTGCTGATATGTTGCAGAAAAACCCTCGATGGACGCAGATATAAAAAATAACTGAGATCCTAGACTCACCTTCACAAATAGATCTCAAACAGGAAGTCGTATACCCAGGAAGTCCTACACACAGGAAGTTTCTCACACGCCCTCTAGGGCCTACAGGAGAAACTACCCTCTGATGGAAACTTTAGAAACCAATGTAGATACCACGGTGCAGCATCTTGCATTATTCTACCATTGGGTAATCCATGTAACCGTCGATAACAGAGACATTTTACATTTTTATGCACAAAATGAGCTCATTTTGTGGATGAAATTGTAAAATTTATCAGTTTCAATATTTGCTACGTTATCTCTGTTCTACTGTGAATAAAATACTGGCTGGTGAGATTTGACAGTCATTGCGTTTTGATTTTATTCACAATTTACACTTTGTCCCCACTATTTTGGAATTGGGGTTGTATTTTTGATCAAATCGGCTAAAATACATGTTAACATGTCAAACCAACATGGAATATCATGTCCCTGACTACCTGTGTAACGACTGGAGCCACATTTGGCCGAATACGCCCGGTTTCTGCCTGAGATGCCCGGGTTTCTGACTTGGAAATATAAAGCAGAAACCCTAAGTCAGAAACCGACCAAAATGATTTGTAGCTTTGTCGTTATTCAATAAATAATTGATCTAAACAGTGATTTCCACTTTGATTTAGGCCAACAACAATATCTGAATTGCATTTGGCTATATCTTTCACAGTTTTTTAAGAATACATCTAAGTCAGAAACTTTTCTTAAAAAGGTCATTTTTTTTGGGGATACAAAAATCCCACTCAATCCCTGTAGATTGGAGTTTGTTTTTTTTTTTTTTTTCTAGAGTGCTAAATGTAAAATCTAAGTCAGAAACCAGTACCTTGTGAACAATTTATTAAATGTCACCGCAATACACAAAACGACGATAGGGACGTATGCCGACTGTCAGGCATAGCCTACACATGTCTATTATGCACAGAAAAAAAAAAAAAAAATAGAACACACTTAAATATAAAAAACAAAAAGTGAACTATTTCACTTTTTACATGGACATCAAAAAAGTGCCATTTTTGGCCACTTTTCCAAATTTAAGGGCAAAAAAGACAGGGAAATATTGCAGACCGACAAAAGTGCGGTGTTTCAAGTTGCTCTTGGTGAGCTCTATCCATTCATGGTGGTTCTGGAAAGATCTAAGCAAAATATAAGATTTGCTAGCCTGTGGATACATTTGGGGGGGGGCGCACATTACGTGAGCCTGGCCCATATATATATATATATACAGCACCAGTCAAAATTTTGGACATACCCACATTTTTCTTACAATATATGTTAAAATTATGAAATTAGCACCCTTTATTTTGCAAAAAAAGATCTAATGCTTAAATACATCAAACTAACCATCATATGTTATTTGCAGAGCATTCTCACTTTTTTTTTTAACTAGGTCAGTCAAATGACTGCAATGAATTTGCAGCTGGACGGCTGTCTAACTTCCCAGAGACGTGCTGCACTTGAGGTGTGCTTTCCTTCAACCTTTTCGCCCAATAAGTCCCAAAATCACTTGACTTTAATTCAGCTGTTGGAAAATAGAAGGAGCTTATTAGTCTGTTTACTTTGCAAAATATGGCTTCTTTGAGAATTCCAAAATTTTGGACACTATTCAAACAAGTAAATAATTCTCTTTTCACTTCTGACTGTTTACCTTATGCAAGATTCCATTTGAGATTATATAGAGAAGTTAAGCTGTAAATTTCACTCAGAACAGAGTGCTGTGACATTAGCAAACTGTGTCCAAACTTTTGATTGGTACTGGATAAATATATATATATATATATATATATATATATATATATATATATATATATATATTTTTTTTTTTTTTGAATTACATTTTTTTATGTGGGTCCAGGGCTACAGTGCTTGTCTGAGTGTGTTTGTCGATACTAGCTGATAATAAAAACTATTATAATTTATCTTCACTCACCAGAGAAGCTTTGGAAATAAGTTCATCAGCAATGCTTTGCAGTCAAAGTGCCTTGAGAAGATGCAGATGGAAGGCCGTCAGCAGACTGATTCTGGTAGCTAAGAACACTTGACTTTGAAATTAATATTACGACATTTTATATCCTAGTTTAGGTGGGTGGTGTTTAATGGATAAGTTTGGGGCGAAATTTAACAAAAGAACGTATTTTTATGAGAACGTCTCAATGAACTAGCCATAAAGAAATGTGACAATGGCCTAAATTTTTGTACACACGATAAATTTCCTGCTTCTAACAGTGAAGATAATAAAACTTTTGTGCACTATGATCAGCAAATATTGGGATAAGATACGGTTCTTTTGAGTAGAGGAAGAAATAAAACAGTTTCCTGAGAAAGAATCTGTCAAAGTCTCAGACAGTCACTCCTCAAAATGAAAATCTCAAGTCCTTGACATACTGTAAATATGCAGTTTTCTTTGCATTTATATCACAGCTCAGCCAATGCATATTCTGCTGCAGTCCTGTAAGAATATGTGAAATAATCATAATGCACATGAATATTCATGAGAGGTGGTGCTTAATATTTAGAACAGGGGGTCTCACCATAGTCATGCAGGTATTGCATGAATCATGCCTCCATAACAAAGCCTCATCTGCAGCTAGCTTGACATATTCTGCAAAAACTTTCATAAACACATTCTTCGCAAACTATTAGCATTCTGGCAGAACAACAATAAAAACAAGAATAGCCTGTAGGAGTGCCAATTTAGAAGTGAGAAACATGCTATAAAAGCTTAATGAACAAAGAAGCATGGGAAATATTTGTATATTTATACCAGGTCATTATACTGTCCATTTCAACCATTACATTTAAAGCAAACGTATAAACCTTGTCATGAAAAAGTTGGGCTGATATGGAAAATGCAAGTAAAAAATAAAACAGTCATTTGAAAATTATCCTTGACTTGCTTTAAATTACAAATAGTCCAAACACAAGATATTTGTTTTTCTTTTTACCTTTTTTTGGGAGATGAACACCACGTTCAAAGTTTATGCCTGCAACACGTTTCACAGTAGTTGGGATAGGGTTGTGTCTACCTCTGTGTTACATCACTTTTCCTTTTAACTGCCCTCCAACAAATCATTTGTAAAACGAAAGACAATAATTTTTTCCAGTTTTGAAGGATTTTGCCTCCATCCTTCCTTCATATACATCTTCAGCTGTTCAGACATCTGGTGTTTTTATTGTTGTCTTTTGCACTTCTCAAAGTGCTCTCTGATTAGGAGGCCGAGCAGTTGTAACATAAGCACAGTGTGGTTTGCCATTGTCTTTCAAATAAGCAGGGTCGTCCCTAAAAAGGCATCAAAATGCATACATGTCCTTCAGCATCAAGGGCAACTTCACAGATTTTCAACTTACCCGTGCCTTGGGCACTAACAAACCCTTGAAACATGACCTACACTGGCTTTTGAACCTTAAATAGATAACAATTAATTGGTAGGCTGTTCTTATTTGGCTTCATAGACAGTAGTTTTGGAAGTCATCTGCAGATATAGCACACTTGTGGCCATGGAGATTATGATCCCAGAAAAATGCTTTATCTCCAAGGCAGTTTTTGTCAAATATTGGCTTGGCTAGATGGATAGCTAGATATTTCCATACACAGAGGTAAATATACAGTACTTTAATGTATGATAATATCAGGATGTACATGCTTACAAACGATAGGACCGTCAGTTTTGACAAGCGATGGCTATCAGCCAAAAAAAAGATAGACATAAACAATAACCTGAAATTCTTTGGAAGAATCTTGTCGCTGTGTCCCCTGCTGTTTCTTTTCATTAGAATCTTTGCTGATAGTTGATAAGTTAAATAAATATTACTCATTCTTTGAAGCGTTCCCAGAATGTGCTTTGTGCCACACAATGGTTAGCCAGAGATTATAAAGAATTATAATGCAGCTACGGCTTATGAATTTTACTTGGAATTTACTTCAATGGTCAAATCCTTAAGTCAATACAGCATGGTCCCAAAATTTTTCCACATCCAAGAACTATGAAGCCTGAAAGTTAACATCATTTACGGTTGATTGTCAGCAAACATTGGTTTCAAGAAGCATATTTGTATTCCTTATTGTTGGCATTCCCTATACAGGTATGTTGCATATTTCATAAAGTAACTTCTCAAACACTTTAACTGCATATGAAATGAGCAAAAATTAAACACTTTGCAGGAGTTTTTATTTATTTATTTATTTTACGATAAACAGCAGACCTGCTGACCTCTTCACCAGCTCACTTCACATTTGATAAGATCATTTTGCCTCATATAAGGCATTCTTAGGAAGACTTTTTTTGAGGATCAAGCTGTATATTCAGTGTCCATTGTGCAAAATTACCATCAGATCCAAAAATTATGTGACTCAAATCTGGCAATGTGCAGCTTCTCTGCGGGCTACCTTCAGAGTTTCCTCAATTTTAGAGTTGCCTCGCCAAAGTCCTGACTTGTTTTGGATTTAGATGCTGTGTTATGACCTTAAACAGACAGTTCATGCTCAGAAACCATCCAATGTACCAGAATTAAAACAATTCTCCAAAAAAGAGTGGGCTAAAATACCTCCTCAGCATTTAAAAGACTTGCTGCCACTCATTGCAAAGATTTTATAGGGTTATATGGGTTATATAGATTTTGAATAAGCCCTTTACCTTCAATAAATGACAAGATTATTGAAAAGCTGCATTTCGCACTAACTCAGGTTGGCTTCAATTAAAATGAGTAGGATAGCAATTCTGTCGGCTGCATATTACACCGCCCATTTATCCTATTGTCAGTTCATCCATCCATCCATCCACCCACCCATCCATCCATCCAACCAACATCTATTTAAATATGAATGATTCACAAAACCAGTGAGTTTTCAATGCATGGACAACTTTAATAAAAGAGGAAAGCAGCAAAAGAGCTTCTTCAGCCGGTTAACCTGAATACAGGCCCAAATCAATAATGGAATCGCATGGCGCAGATGTAAGGAAATTTTTTGTCGCATTGGACGTCATTCCAATCCTTTTCGTCTGAGGATAAAAAAGAGATGAATCAGTGTATTTCTACAATATTTGTCATGCAATGATGATGAGAAGGAGGCAATGCTTACCTCCAAAATTAGAGTGAGTACAATGTTCATTGTTCATGTAGTTGCTTGGTTCACCAGGATTCCACTTTGTAAAGAGCAGAGGACTACCATCAGACCATATCCATGTGCCCTCCTGCACAGGAGAGAAGCAGATCATGGGCATTAACACAATATGCATTTCAGTAAAGCCAACTCACATGTTAACCATCAAAAGCAGCGCTAACTAACTGGTACAATGATAAATGGGATCTTTGCTCTGACCCTGACACACCCTGCAGCCTACTGAGCTTGAGAAGAGGAAAGCAGGGAATGTCAAGATGTCCCCCCCCTTCCCCCCCATACCTCAATTAGGAGAGATTCAGAGCCCAAATGTGGATTCTGGGATGGAGGAGGGAGGATGACTAGCAGAAGGCAAGTGTGATGCAGCACAGTAGCAGGCAGTGGCATGATGTCTCGCGAAGGCGAAACAGGATTACAGTTCATAGAGTTCATCTACTAGTTTGGCGGAGAAGAGTGTAATATGCAAAGGAGTGTCTATTGGAATGTGGGCATGTCTCAAGTTGTCTGACAGAACTAACTCCACAAGCTTCTCCACATTTAAAAAGAGAAAAAAAAAGCATGCCCACATAAAATGTCAGTGAATTTCTTGTATTATATTAAACCACTATCATAAATTAGTATTACCTGTGCTCACCGGTTTAATGGAAGCTATCATCTCAATCACAGAATTCACAGTGCAACTGGATGCTGTTTGGTTTTTTTTTTTTTTTACTATTTCTTTCTTTGTAACATTTGACAGCATTTAGTAGATATGTATTTTGATCCATCTAAGGAAAACATAATTTCACCCAAAGTTTTGCTATGTTCTGAGCGCAATATGGTCATGTCCCATATTTGCCTCAGTCAGAGAGCAGATTACTTGAGGGTACTGTCGCACCCACTCACTAAAATGCTCTCAACACTGAATCATACATCAGGATCAGAGGTGATTGATGGACTGATGCCTCTCCTGTCAAACCAAGCAAAGATGTGTTTACAACAAAGAGGTTTCAAAATTAGTTTAGTTTTGCAGACACCTTCCAACTGTACCTTGTGAAGGTCTGACAGCCCAATCCAGAATGAAATGTCTCGATCATCATTGCGCTTTTGTAGTGCCTTAAGAAACTGATGGTCCCTTTCAGAGTCCTCTGAAGCCAGATTTCCCCCAAGATTCCGACAGGTTGACTGCAATAGAGAGAGAGAGAGAGAGAGAGGAGAGGTCACAACTTGTGCCCAATTAAATGGTTTTCTGTTTTTTTTCTGGCATTTCACTTGTCTCTTCTTTCCTTCTGTCGATGGTTTCTGTTATTTTGAATGATTGTCTCTTTATCTCCTCAATTCCACACACCATTTCCCACACCTGTGTCTCATTGTTGCTCAGCCCTTCCTTTCAGTTCTTTCCTGTCAGATTGTCTTATACCTGCAGCAATGAGAATGCTGCGGCTGAATACTGTAAAATGCGGGCTGTGGTCAAAAAAGAGCTGAGGAATGCTAGAAGACTGTTAGAGATCAGTGATTTGTATGTTTGTTTTTAGTTAGTTTCTGGTTTTAGTTTGTTTCTTGTTAGTTTTTTAGTATTGCTATTATTTATATATTTATTCTGAGTTACATGTTTCATGTTTAGAGAATGAATGCTTGCAGTCTCATGTCTTACAGTCTCTTGTTTCTTTGTGTGGTGTCTTTAAAAGATTCTCACTCTTTCTTTTTCCATTTCGGTTTGGTAATTCCTCTTCCTTCTCTCTTGCTGTTCTGATTGGACTATCCACACTTAGAGCAGTTCAGTTAGGCACGGGTGATTAGTTAGTTCAAAGTTAGGATCCCACCTACTTCCTCTCTCTCTCTCCTATCACCGTCCTTGCTTTTCTAGATCCGCCTCTCCTCTCACCTGTTCTGAGTTTAGCTGGGCCTCCACTTAATTTGTTTGTGTATAAAAGACCCACTTTCCTGCTGCTTCTTGTCAACTCGTTTTCTACCACAGCTGTTCTTGCTCAGTCTCGCTTTCTGCGCTTATTTTCTCGTTTAGATTGTTGAAAGCTCGTTCTTGTGATTCTCCGTAAGTCTTGTATTTGATTGTTTGTATTGCGTTGTGAGATTGCGGTTTGGTTGATTAGTACTTCGTTCTCCCTGATCCCCATTTTGTACCTATCTGTTTAGTATCTCCTGTGTTCTCCCCTTATCCCATCCAACTCCCTTTTTTTCCCCCTTCCATTCCCTTAGTTTCAGCCCCTTTGTTACTGTCTTTTTGTGCGGACTGATTCTCTGGTTACTGGATTATTTTGCTTGTACCCTGACTTCGATTCTGCCTAGTCTGCATTTGTCTGTTTGCCTGGCTATTGATCCATTTCTGTTTTGACCATGAGCTTGGTTAATCCCAATAAACGCCCTGCCGATGCTGAACTGCATTTGGAGTCTATGCCCGTTCCTTTCAAAGACTGTATGAAAGGCCAATTGCGGATGGGGCTAAAACTAATTCTAAGCGCTTTTTTCAGTACTGTAGTAGAAAATGGAAAGTCAAAGAGGAGGTTAAGTGTATAAAGAATAAAGATGGATCGCTGCTCTATGAGAATAAGGATATTGCTGATACCTTGAATTGTTACTTTGAGAATTTTACCTCAGAGGATTTTTATTTGGCCAGAGGGCATGTCCAATGCTCTACTCTATTTACCAGAAATTGAGGTTAGGGATAATGTAGTATTAGACAAGTTGCATAAACTAAAGGCAGATAAGGCGGCGGGTCCTGATGGCTTATATCTTAGAGTACTCAGGGAAGTTAGTGAGATCGTCTCTAAACCACTCTCAGCTATCTTCATACAGTCTTTAAAAACTGGAGAAATACCAAATGATTGGAAGCAGGGCAATATAATACCCATATATATAAGAAAGGGGACCGTACTGAGCCAGGAAATTACAGGCCAGTCAGTTTAACTTGCATTGCATGCAAAATACTGGAATCTATCATAAAAGAAGAGCTGGAATTATTTCTTGAACGTAATAATATCTTGAGAGCCAACGTGGTTTCCGTAAGGAAAGGTCATGCCTGACAAACCCTCTGGAATTCTTTGAAGAGGCCACCAAGACTTATGACCAGAGCAGGGCTTATGACATCATATACTTGGATTTTCAGGAAGCATTTGATACAGTACCGCATGAGAAACTAATTTTTTAAATGAGCTCTGTTGGAGTTACAGGAGGTATTCTGGAGTGGATTCAAAACTGGTTACAGAACAGAACAAAGACTGGTGGGGAGTGGCCTCCCTCAAGGATTGTTGTTGGGGCCCCTGCTCTTCCTCATAACATAACATGAATGGCGAGAACAGGCCGTTCAGCCCAACTACGCTTCGCCAGTGTCTTTATACTATTGTGATTATATCACTTCAGATACTCAATGGTATCTAGCTTTAAGTCAAGCCTGCTCTTGAAAACCCCCAAGGTCTCTGCCTCAACAATATGGTCAGACAAGCTATTCCACATTGAAATTACTCTTTGGGTGAAGAAATATTTCCGAATATCAGTGCTAAATTTACCTTTTGTCAACTTCCATTTGTGACCCCGAGTTCTACTAACAACACTTGGTTGAAGGAATCCTACATAATTCACTTAGTTAATCCCTTTAACATATTTAAAGACCTCAATCAAATCACCCCTTAGTCTCCTTTTCCTAAGACTAAAGAGATTAAGGATCTTCAGCCTCTTCTCATAGCTTTCATCTTTTATACCTGGAATTCGCTTAGTGGCTCTTCTCTGAACTTTCTCTAGAGCCTCTATATCTTAAAGTGTGGTCCCCAGAACTGTACACAATACTCCAGATGTATACTTATACAATACTCAATACTCATCTACATTAATGACCTTGCTAGGAATATTGAAAGCAAATTAGTTGAATTTGAATGAAAGAATGAATTATTTTTATTTCGTATGAATGACAGACATACAAATGAAAAGGATGGGTAAGAAGCCAAAGGCTTATGGTAAACCTACCCCTAGCAACTCTTACATTTACAATCAATCATGGTGTTAGAGACAAGATCATTAGGCTACTTTGCATATAATACAGAGACCAATTTGAAAGATAATTAAGTAAGCAAAACAGACAGTAAGACAGAATGTTCTTGCAGAATTCTTACAATCATATCACAGTTCATGGGCAATGAGGAAAAGCTTACTATAGCTTAGTAAAGCAATTATATAAACAAAGATAAACCATGAAAAGCGAGAAATTATTGATAACTTAGATTCACCAATGAATATTATAACTTAAAATACAATAGTTTGAGTCTATATGGAAACTTAACCTTCAACACATCAAAACACACAAAGCCTAAAAGCCACATGGACACATCAAAACCCACAAAACCTTCATACCCAACAATACAAAAGACTTCATACCCAAAGACCCTTAGCCTATCCCTATGGATCCAAAATTTGCCCATACCCTTCGAGTTTACATTTTTTAAACATTTTTTTGAAACAATAAGTATTCTTGCTTTTTTTAATCTCATCTGGTAATCCATTCCATAATTTCACTCCCATAACTGAAATACACATGCTCTTTAGCGTAGTCCGTGCCTTAGGTTGCTGAAAGTTTAGTGTGTGTATATATTCATATCTCCCTTCTCTTTCTTTGAACATTTTCTGTAGGCTACCGGGGAGCAGATTATTTCTTGCTTTGTAGGCTATCTGAGCTGTTTTCAGTTCAACTATGTCCGAGAATTTGAGTGAGTTCGAATTGAAAAACTGTTTGTCGGTGTGATGGGTGTATCCAACATTATGTACAATTCTTATAGCCTTTTTTTGCATGATGATGAGGGGATTCAAATTACTTTTATAAGTGTTTCCCCAGGTTTCAACGCAGTACGTCAGATATGGTAGTAGTAGAGTGCAATAAAGCGTATACAAGGATCTCAACTTAAATATATGTCTTGTTTTTCTTTAGATGCCCAAGCTCCCAGCCGTTTTCGATCTAAAATAGTTTATGTGTGGTTTCCAACTCAGGTTTTGGTTGATTACGACCCCCAGAAATGTATACTCCTGGACTCTTTCAAGTTTTACATTCTCAATGCTTAGCTCTACTTGAGTGCTAGGATGTACCTTCTTATTGCCAAATAGGATAAATTTAGATTTGCTTATGTTTAGTGAAAGCTGATTACTATCAAACCACAGTTTCAGCTTCTCTAGTTCTACTGTAATGACCTGCAGCAACTGCTGGAGGTCCGTACCTGAACAAAAAATATTGGTGTCATCCGCAAAAATTACACATTTAACTATGTCAGATACCATGATACCATGTGATTGATGTATAAAATAAATAATTTCGGACCCAATATAGAGCCCTGTGGTACTCCACAGGAAATGTCTAAGCATGATGACCTATAATCTCCTATTTGAACAAATTGTTGTCTATTTTCAATATAACTCCTTATCCAACTAAGTCCTACTCCTCTGATGCCGTATCTCTCTAGTTTGTGTTGTAATATATTGTGATTTATGGTGTCGAAAGCTTTCTTTAAATCAATAAAGACTCTAACAGCATACTCCTTGTTATCTATTGAATTTGTTAATTCCTCTATTACTTCTGTGAGAGCCAATGAGGTGGATCTATTGGTTCTGAAGCCATACTGGCCTTCGATCAGAATATGGTGCTTATCAATAAAATTGTCCAGTCTTGCAACAAAGAGTTTTTCAAGGATTTTTGAAAATTGTGGTAGTAATGAGATCGGCCTATAATTTGTATATAAATGTTTGTCTCCTGCTTTATAAATCGGTATTACTTTAGCTGTTTTCATTTCTGTAGGATAGGTACCCAGTTTGAAAGATAGGTTGCATTTGTGAGTAATGGGGTCAACTATTTCCATGATGACTTTTTTAATTAAAGCCATATCTATACCATTTACATCAGTAGATGTCTTATTTTTTTAATTCTTAACTATATCTATTATTTCTTTACTAGTTACACCATGTAGGAAGATTGTGAATGGTTTCCTAACAATTATATGTTTGGAAGTAGCTCCCCCTTGTGGAGGTTTTATTTTTTTTGCCAAATCCGGCCCCACACAGACAAAGAAGTTATTGAAGCCCTCCACCACATCATCCATGTTGTTTATGACCTTTTCCTTTTCAGTGAAGTGATTAGGATAGCTTGGTTTATTAGTAGAATTTCTAATAATTTTATTAATTATGTTCCATGTGCCTTTGCTATCATTCCTGTTATTTTCCAATAAATTATTATAATACTCTTTCTTACACTTTCTGATAATATAAGTTAATTTATTCTTATATCTTTTATATTTAATTTCTTTCTCACTAGTTCTATGCTTTAATAAGTCTCTATATATTTGCCAGCAGCCATACCACTATTCGATCTGCTCCAGCCGTGTGGCTGAAGCTAAGCAGGTGTGGGCTGGGCCAGTACTTGGATGGGAGACCACCGAGGAAAACCAAGTTGCTGCAGGAAGAGGTGTTGGTGGGCCAGTAGGTGGCGAACATCCCTCTGGTGGAATAATTCCCCAATGCCCCAGTGCAGTGATGGGGGCACTGTACTGAAGGAGACGCCGTCTTTCGGATGAGATGTTAAACTGTGGTCATTAAAAATCCTATGGCATTCTTTGATAAGAGTAGGGGGTTCCCCGGTGTCATGGCTAAAGTCCCAATCTGGCTCTTTCAACCTGCCATCTAATCATCCCCTGATCCAATTGGCTGTGCATTTGCCCTCTCCCTCCCCATCTCAACCCCCAGGGCTCCCTTGAAAAAGAGATTTCAATCTCAATGGGACTTCCCTGGTTAAATGAGGGTTAATAAAAAATAAATAAGGTGTTCTTTTTTTTTGCATGCATTCAAAATTCCTTTTGAGATCCAAGGCTTGTCTGGAGTCTTAGATTTTTTACCCGACCTACCTTGTTGCAAAAATTCCCTATCGAATAATTCCAAAAATTTATTTAAGAAACCTCCATAGGCTACGTCCACGTCAGCAGCTTCATACACATCTCTCCATTTTTCTATTGCCAATTCACATTTAAATGCGTCTAATGCGTCATCTGTCCGTAATCTCCTACTGCTCATAGGTCTAGTCGTTGTATCCCTCTTCGTCTGGTCTTCACAATCAAACATTACAAAGACTGGTAAATGGTCCGTTATGTCATTCATTAATAATCCATTGATTGTATTATTATTTATGTTATTAGTAAAAATATTATCTTTTAAAGTAGCAGAGTGGGAAGTTATTCTGCTTGGCTTGTCAATGACAGGATATAGGCCCATGCTGTACATTGCGTCGGTAAATTCATCTATCATAAGTTGCTTGTTAGGATTTAATAGATTAATATTAAAATCACCTCAAATGAAAGCAACCTTCTGTTCGGTTTTTGTCAGCAAGTCCTCCATTGTATCTCTGAAAGTAACAATACTTGAGCTGGGCGCCCTATAAATGCAACTGACCAAAATATTCTTCTGTCTTTCCATGCATATCTCCACCGTAATGCATTCGCATAAACCCTCAATATTAGTTGTCATTCCTTCCACCACATTGAATTTTAAATGATTCTGAATATATAGAGCTGTCCCGCCTCCCCCTTTGTTCATTCTATGTCTAAATTTAAAATCATATCCATCTAACTGAAAATCCGCTACTCCTTTTGATTCTTTGATCCAAGATTCCGAAATGGCTATCACAGAAAAGGGTGTGGTGAACTGACTTAGATAATCTTTAATATGTTCAAAATTTGCGTATAAACTTCTGCCATTGAAGTGTATAATTGAGAATCGATTTGGCCCATCTTGGATTAATTCATCATTGACTTCTTCGTCTGTGTAGTAACCACAAGTGATTTAAATGTTCTTCAAAAAATTTCTTTCAGGGTCTATGTCTTGTTCAAAATCATGCATATTTAGGTGTAATGAATAACCCAGCACACAGCATCAAAATAGTAGAAGGATAGCATAATCCAGCACACACCATCAAGATGAGAACACAGCAGCAAATAATAGAGATAGAATAATCCAGCACACACCATAAAGATAATAAGATAATAATAGGAGTTATGGCAATAGTAAATTGCTTCACTTATTGGCCTACAGTTCACAGAACTATACGAGGAGGTACAAATGACCATTGGTTGGTCAGTCCGTAGCCACACCCAGCACACAAACACAGCTCTTATTGCCGACTGGCATCTCCAACATCGAGTAGAGGTCTTGCTATCACAGGGGCATAAGACCATTGATGATTGATAAGGCCAAGACATCACACACAAGTTATTCTCCACGCATAAATCTAAATTGCTTAGGCCACACCAGTGCATACAAAGCAGATGTAGGCCTATCAGGTGGCATTGTGAGCCCACAATTCGCACACCCACAGCGAGATGTTTGTGCACCCTCAGTCTCGCATCCACAGGACCACGCATTTCCGACACCCATACACCATTTCCGTTCCACAAACCCACACACACTCACATGCACCCAAACACAATTACGCAGTAGCTCCCATACGCACCGCACCAAACCACGCACACTCTCCAATACCCATACACAGTTAGGTATCCACTCACATACACACATCCACACATTCATGGGCATCCATAAACAATTACGCAATCGCTCTCACTCACACACACACACTTTCGCACCACCATTCACACTAAAGTCAAAAGAGATATTAAGACCCAGAAAAAAATCAAAAATCTGTAAAAAAATATGAAGCCAAAAGGTAAAAAATATTTAGTCCCAGAAAAAAAAAAAAAAATCAGAAGTCTGTAAAACACGGGTAATCCAAAAAGCCAAAAATAATTCAGTTATCTTCATCTGCAAGGGTCAAGCTGCTCAAGCTCCTTTATCATCAGCACTTTCTCGGCTTCAGGCGAAGGACCAATCAACCAAATAAGAACTTTACAGTCTTTGGTCCATGTTGCCTTGATTTCGCCATTTCTCTTTAGCAGACGCGCTTCTCTGGCTATCTCGGCATTTTTTATTGTGAGGTGTTTGTTCATATAGACCAATGTTCCCTTAAGTTTTCTCCCTTGCATCAGTATTTCAGTTTTGCGCTTGCGATTCACAAACCGAATAATAATCGAGGGTTTAGCTTTGCGGTCTCTTCGTGGAAGAGAGTGACAAGCAGGAATGTTGTTTTTATCCAAGATGTTTTTACTTCCCATAAAATTAACTACTTGCGTTTCCAGCGACTCTTGGTCTTCCAAGCGCAATCCCTCTTCACCTCCTGCCCCGGAGAGCGCTGCCGCCGCATACGTCCTCAGTTTAATATCCATCCCACTAATAATCACATCTTCCTTTCGGGTGAAAAGCTCCAGGTCTTGGACTCTCCTTTCTAGCTTTTCAAGATTCTCAACTTTTTCTTCTACTTTAGCTATTTTCTGTTCTTTTTCTGCAAGCTTCACCTTGAGTTGGTTTACTTCCGTCAAGAGGTTCACCAGCTCTGTTTGTTTCGCCGCTACCTGTTTTACCTCTTCCGACAGCTTTTTCAACATTTCATTCCTTTCTTTTATGGTTTCTTCCATCTTTGTCTCTTTTTAGGACGTTAAAGTCTCCCTTCACCAAGTTTGATTTTTTTTTTTTAAATTTAACTTAGCTTTGATCAAACATTAAACAAACGGGGAGGAGAGGAGCCGTGAGGATGATACTAAATTGGGAGGTTTGGCGAACAGTTTAAAGTCCACTAAAGTGATTCAGGATGATTAGGAAAGAATCCAGAATTGGTCAGAAATGTGGCAAATGAAATTTAACATAGCGAAATGTAAAGTTATACATGTAGTTAATAAAAACTGTCACAGTCTGCTCTGCTGCTGCTGCCTCTCCCTCTGCCTGGCCACACCCCTTCCACTGCAATTGCTCTCAGCTGAGCCTGTTACCAGCCAGTATATAAGCAGCTCTGTTTCACTAACTCACTGCCAGATTGTCGTTGCAGCATGCACTACTCTCCAGCGTTTACCTTCTGTCTGACTTCCTGGAATCGACTCTGCCTGCCTCTGACTACGTCCTCTTGCTCCTGCCCAGGTAAACCTGATTGCCTTCTGCCTCTGACTCTGAGTTCTGCCTGTGTGCTTCCTCGTTCCTGTTTGCTGTCTTGCCTGTCTGTGTGTATATGTCCCAGTTTGCCAAGCCTCAAGCTCCGGTGGCCCAGTGATAACACTCCTGCTTGCAGTGTGGGCGACCTTGGTTCGAATCCCGCCATCGGCGCCTGCTCCTCCGAGTTCCCGGAAGAGCTCCACTCAAGCTCCACGAATTCTTGATCCTGACCTGTACCAAGCTACCCTGTTCTGCATTTGGTTAACCCCTGCTCGAATCTCATTAAAAAAAACAGTAGATCTACACTCCTGTTGATTGTGTTGCATTTGGGTCCTGCCACTCCCTGTGACAAAAAACATTAGACAGGATTTCTTCATGGGAGGTTTAAAACTGGAATGTGCTCCACATGATAAAGATTTGGAAGTGATTGTTTACCAAAAGCTTACAGGTTCTAGCCATTGTGCCATAGCATTTAAAAAGGCCAACAGGATGCTGGGATATATAGCCAAAATTATCGAGTAAAAATCCAAGGAGGTCATACTTCTCTTGTGTAACACATTTGTCAGACCACATCTGGAGTATTGTGTACAGTTCTGGAGACCATACTTTAAGAAAGATATAGAGGCTCTAGAAAAAGTTCAGAGAAGAGCCACTAAGCGAATTCCTGGTATAAAAGATGAAAGCTATGAGAAGAGGCTGAAGATCCTTAATCTCTTTAGTCTTAGGAAAAGGAGACTTAGGGGCGATCTGATTGAGGTCTTTAAATATGTTAAAGGGGTTAACAAAGTGAATTATGTAGGATTACTTACTAAGTTTTGTCAGTAGAACTTGGGGTCACAAATGGAAGTTGGCCAAGGGTAAATTTAGCAGTGACATTAGGAAATATTTTTTCACCCAGAGAGTAATCTTTGTGTGGAATAACTCGATCATATTGTTGAGGCAGAGACCTTGGGAACTTTCAAGAACAGACGTGATTTAGCGTGAGATACCATTAAGTGATTGAGTATTTGAAGTAATAGATTCACTACATTAATAAGAAACTGGCAAGCCTAGTTAGGCTGAATGGCCTGTTCTCACCACTCATGTTATGTTATGTTAGGGTGCACTCACACTAGGGCCAGTTGTTCCGTACCGTGCTGAAGCACGAATGCACCCCCTCCACTGTCCCCGCTGGCTCGCACTCACATTACCTCGAACCCAAGGTGTGCTCAAGCACGGTTGCCTCCGACAAACCGTGCTTGTGCGCATGCATGAGCAAGTGTACAGTGCCCAAGTACACCTCTTCCATCCGTACTGGGCCAGGGAAGTGTACCGTACTCAAGCACGGTACACTGGCACTCACACTAGCCATAGAATCCGGACTTTAGGGGGCAAACGTGCTTGGGCACGGTACGATTGCCTAGTGTGAGTGCGCCCTAACTCCGTGTTGTGCCAAGCAATGTCGTGGTTTCCCAATACTGGTTCCTGCATTCTTCTGCTCTCTGTCCATTCCTTTCTCTTGTTTTTGCCTGCTTCCATTAACCTGCCACCTGAGTGCTTCTGTCTATCCTCCTTCTAGTCCTTCCTTGGCCTCTCTTGCTCTGCATTTCTCTAGATTTATTCCCTGGTTTTGGACTCCATCTGCCTGCCTGACTTTGCCTTGCTTACTCCACTCATCATTGTTCACTGCACCCATGACCCAGTCCACCCTGAGACCTCTGTTGGCTTTCCCTTCATTGCTCTGATTGTTGGCTCTGACCTGACACTATTGAACTCCATGAAAGCTTCTAAGTTTTTGTTACTCTGTGTCAATGAGTGGTTCCTGTACATCCGAGACAGAGGGGAAAGGTCAATGGAATGTCATTATTTCAATTTTTTGAAGTTTAATTATTAGCATCTGCTCAGGATTACTCTGCTGTGCAAAGGCAAAACCTAGTAACTCACTGTTTCATAAAAATTCAGTTGATAGGGAATTTCTGGGTTTTTTGCCTCATGTTAATGGATTGCATATTGCAATTAGGCCCCTAAACATGCTGATATTCCAATGGCCAAACCTAGCAAGTTGACCGATTTCCCCACTTTGCCACAGTAGAACCTAGCAACTGAGCCAACCAATCAGTGGACAGCTTTCAGTCTTAAATGGCGGTGCCCATGTTTTAGCCCCAGTTCACGGTTCATGTTGCTTGAAGAACATTTTTGTTTGTTTAATCGTTAAGTTGATTTCAAGTCATGGCATGGATGGGGGAAGGATTAGTCACCCTGGCCCTGTAAAATGCCAAGTGAGTAAAATATTCTGCAATAATGACATTGCAAAGGAAAGTTTGTCTGTGCCAGTGTGCCATAAAGGCGACTGCTGCTGCAGCGATCGCTTGTGGCATATCTCGGCACCGACAAACTTTTGTGCCTTGCTAGGCCTATACATTATTGATAATATTAAAGGTCCCTATTATGCTAGATTTAGTCGTTTAAAATATGTCCAATGGGTCTTTAAAATAATGTTAAGAATTAAGTTAACCACACGCATCTAGGCTTAGTGAGACATCCTCCCTCTGTGCCGGCCTCTGTGTTTGTGCTGCCCTGAAACATGAGCCATTTTGAAATGGGCGGGAGGCTATGCTAATGAGGTGCTGCTCTGATTGGCTGGCTGCCTGGCCGCTTCGATTCAGGGGGAGGGTGCAGGCCCGAAAAAACCAGGATACCAAGATGGCAGGTATTTCAGGACAGCTTTCCACGGCATCTATTGCTGTCAGACCGTACATGTTTGATCCCGAATCTGACCCCGAACGGAAGGAGGATTTTATTGAGGTGTTGCAGCAACGTTTCGCAGGGTGTCAATGAGTGGTAAGTCGAAATTTTAGTGTTTTGCTCATACTGTCTCGCCTTGCATGCGTGGGGTTGTATCTGTACTGTTATGTAGTCATGTACCCACTAATCCGGAAGAAACTTAGCTAAAAGCTCCTGATGACCATTTCTACCAAAACAAAACACAATTCTGACATCACATTACTGAATTAGCTTGTAGCAAAACACACACAAACAGAGTAAGCGTTGCTTATGTGGAGCTAGCAAATCAATAACTTGTACAGGGAAGAATTCCGTATCCAATCTACATATTTTTTGGCTTTTTATTAGCCATAACAATTTTTAAAGGGGAATGAAATTCCACAGCGGCAATGCAGAGAAATTGTTTGTTATACCAGACACATTATAGCTTGTGCGTTTCGCGATTGCTTTCACCGCGGTAGCATCAGAGAGCTAGCCCAGTTATTGGTTAAGTATCCAGCTGACCCTGGTCATGGATAAATAAAACGATCGTTTCACAAGCAGCAGTAAACAAAACCAAACACGTACCCCAAGCTCTGCAAAGCATACTTCTGGTCTAATTGCAGCCTTATCAGCCCAACTTTGCAGACACACGCATACCGGTTAGCTTTAACTGTTGCGGCTGCGGTCATGTAACATTATGATAAACTACTACCATGATGCTACCCAAAAAACACAAGCATACCAATCTGAATTACTGCATATAAGTTCACTAGGAGCATTTTAAAGAAGTACAGCACGTGAACTAACATGCGAGAGTAACCAAGTTTTCATAACAATGACAGAGACCAAGGTTACTGTGCAATACTGGTTTCATAGACCGTAAGTTCCGTTAGTGTGAACAGTTGCTTGTGTGGAGCTGGCGAATAGATAACTTCTACAGAATTTTGTATCCAATCTCCACCTTTTTCAGCTTATTATTAGCTAGAACAATTTTAATGGGGGATGAAATTCCGCTGCGGCAATGCAGAGAAATTGTTTGTTATACCAGACACGTCATAGGGCCACTTCGTGAAATGGGGTCACAAACCATAGTGTGACAATAAAGGCGCCAGAGCTGTGTTGTTTTTCCAGCAATTGGGGCGAGAACTCACCATAGTGATGGATATTCCATCACCATATACTAAAGATAAAATGATGTGCCTTTATGAAAGTGTGATTAAAAAAAGAAAAAAATCCATCACCACAGGACACAAAATCCCAGTGACATCACTTACTGTACTGCATTATTTTTATGGAATAAAGCCTATTTTTGCAGTCATCCAGCCAATTTTTGTGTTGTTATTCCTTTTGACTGTTTCTTGCCATCTTTTCTTAATATCACTCCCCAATCATATCTGTAGTGTCATATGTAGTGTCCAGCCCTGTTACCCTTAGAACCATGCCCATAAAACGGCTTTCTATAGCAAATAATTGTGTCCATACGATGAAATATGAAGATGGAAACGTATAAAGAAATGTGCTGTGCGAGACTGTCAATTCCTTTTTGAATAAAGAAACTAGCAACCAAAACTTTGAAAATACTAAATCGTGTCCCTTTCTCCATGTGTTACGTTCAATTCAAATAGCCAGGTCTAAAAATAGTACGAATGGGCCTTTCCCGGCGTCCGCCATCCCATAATTCAAAGCATCAATGAATTAGCATAGATGCAATTTGCATATGTCACTGCGCTGTCAATGGCCGACCAGTTTAAGTCCAAAAGTTAATTGAACGACAGCTGATTTTCATGGAAAAGAAGTAAACATTGAGTGGAAAAACTTCATGGCATATAGACGCTGATATTGTGCTATATAATGCAGAAAAGGCCGAGTGTTTACACTCCCCAACAGCGCCAGTGACCGTGCCTATCTGTGTGTTTTGGACACAATCACAGTGTGCATGCTGTTTGCGTCTTTGTTACGTTCAGCCCTATTCAGACCTGATAACTGAAACTGCTGCAGAGTTCTTTGTTGAATTTAGCTCATTCAGAGAGCATTTTTTTTTTTTTTTTTTTAAATTTTTTAAATTTGGCATCTCCAATCCCACCTGAATCTGGAATGCCCAATTGGGGGACTATGTACAAAGTTTGCTCATATCAAACTCAAGAGCAAAGACAGTTCACGGCTCTCCTCCGAGTGCCTGTCAGCCACTGCTTTTTATACAAAATCTTCGCAAAGTTCAGAACGAGGGCGGAGGATACCCGGACATGAACAGACTTAGAATCTTCCTAACGAGCGCCCGTCTGGCCAACAGGAGGCGCTTGAGCAACGAACAAAGCTATTTATTTATTTCCTTTCCCGGCAGTCCTTCCCAATTTGAAACCCTATAGCGCAATGGCCAATTGTGCGCTACTCTGAAAAAACTGCCGAACTGCCGGTTGGTATGTCACCGGGGCTCGAACCCGCGACGTGATAGTCACTTCTGCACTGCAACGCAGTGCCTTAACCGAGTGAGCTATCCAGCAGCTCGAGCATATTTTTAATCATAAGTAGTAGGGCTGCGACGATTCAGGAATCGCAATTATTTTAAGCGCAATAAAAGTAACTGCCACTATGAGGCAGACAGACATGCCTATGACACATACCTAATGCGGTCATTTGAAATGCTTCCGGGAAGAAAACTGTGATTTGAAGTCATCTAATTAGCAGCGAAGTTTGACAGTCTCCATCGCCTTGGCATAATTAGCCTACCTTAAATCAAATTCCTGTGTACTTTGCCTAATTTGCAATCAAGCCATTTATTCAGCCAACTGACCACTCAAAACTAAAATGTGGCCTATAACGATAAAGAAGAGATAATGAGAAGCAGACAGACCTAGCCAGGCTGCTGTGTTAGATAATAATCTGAATAAATGGCAGACCTCTGAATTCCACCTCACGTAGAATTTTTACAAATCATTAAAAAAATTTCTTAAAAATCAAATCATTTTAAGATGGTCCTGGTTTTTAAGCATTTCAAAACATACGCGAAGTGGAAAACATTTTGTGAAGCATATAGAATGTGAAAGTGAGAGAAATTATTTTCGCACTGCGTGTAATAGATAAATTCAGCGAAGACTTTGCAAATACGTTCACCCTTATAAAAATTTACTAATGTTAACTATAGTTTACTACAGTAAAATTGATGTAAACTATAGTAAACTTCACTTTACTACAGTAAACTATAGTTTGTTGCAAATATACTATAGTAATTGAATATCATTGCTATACTTCACTATAGTAGAGTTTGGCTTTTGTGATTTACAGCGCACTCCATAATTATTGGCACCCCGGATTAAGATGTGTTCTTTAGCTTCTAATAAATTCAGTTTTTTTCTAAATAATATAGGACCACAATGAAAAAAAGAGGAAAATCCAACCTTTAATTCAAGTGCATTTATTCAGTGGGGAAAAAAATTCCACATTAAGAAATAATTCTTTTACATCAAATCATGTGTGCCACAATTATTAGCACCCCTGATGTTCATACTTTGTACAGCCCCCTTTTGCCAACAAAACAGCTCCTAATCTTCTCCTATAATGTTTCACAAGATGTGAGAATACAGAAAGAGGGATCTTTGACCATTCCTCTTTGCACAATCTCTCTAAATCATCCAGCGACCTGGGTCCTCTCCTCTGCAATCTCCTCTTCAGCTCACTCCACAGGTTTTCAATGGGGTTGAGGTCTGGGGACTGAGATGGCTATGGGAGGAGCTTGATTCTGTGTCTGGTGAACCATTTCTGTGTAGATTTGGCCACATATTTAGGGTCATTATCTTGCTGAAGGACCCAGTGACGACCCATCTTCAGCTTTCGGGCAGAGGCCACCAGATTTTGATTTAAAACGTCCTGGTATTTCAGAGCGTTCATGATGCCATGCACCTTAACAAGGTTCCCAGGGCCTCTGGAAGAGAAACAGGCCCACAGCATCACCGATGCTCCCCCATACTTCACAGTGGGCATGAGGTGCTTTTCAGCATACTCATCTTTTGTGTTCTGCCAGACCCACTTAGAGTGTTTGTTGCCAAAAAGCTCTATCTTGGACTCATCTGACCAAAGCACACGGTCCCAGTTGAAGTCCCAGTACAGCTTAGCGAACTCCAGATGTTTGCGTTTATGATTGTGAGTGAGAAAAGGTTTTTTCCGTGCATCCCTCCCAAACAGCTTGTTGGCATGTAGATAGCGCCTGATAGTTGTTTTGGAGACTTTGTGACCCCAAGATGCTACCATTTGTTGCAATTCTTTAACAGTGAGCTTTGGAGAACTTTTTATTTCTCTTACCATCCTCCTCACTGTGCGTGGTGGCAAAATAACCTTGCGTCCTCGTCCAGGCTTGTTTATCACTGTTCCAGTTGTTTTAAACTTCTTAATGATTCCTCTGACAGTAGATATGGGCAGGTGCAGACGAGTGGCTATTTTCTTGTAGCCATTGCCTGACTTGTGAAGGTTGACACACATCTGCCTTACTTGAATGGTGTGTACCTTTGTCTTTCCCATGTTGAAGAGTGGATAAGAGAAATGGCCTCTGTGTCACGTCATATTTATACCCCAGGGAAACAGGAAGTGATGAATTACTAATTAAATGTTCCTAGATACTCTGATCAACTTTGTAAACTACTGTAGAAATGACAGAAATACTTCAATTACATTTATTTCCTTGGAATTGTTAGGGGTGCCAATAACTGTGGAACAGATGATTTTATGAAAAACAATTATTTCTTAGTCAGGGATTTTTTTTTCCCCTTTAAATTCACTTGAGTTTAAGGTTACATTTTTCTACAATTTTCAGTGTGAGAGTATGCTTCTGCAATAAAAAATGAATTTATTTAAAGGCTTTTAACACATCTTAACCAGGGGTGCCAATAATTATGGTGGGCGCTGTACTTTAGCATCACTATAGTAAACTACAGAGTTACTATAGTATATCTATAGAAATTCCGCAAAAATACCATAGTTACTATAGAAAACTATAGTATTTCTACTGTAGTATTTTGTAATTTTTCCTAAGGGCAGGCAAACGCAAATTTTTGGCATTTTTTATTTGATCATTGATTAAGATTAATTTGAAAAGGTAATTCATAGCTCTTGATTTTGGTTACTTTTGAGCAACTAAATAGCCTACAGTGATGGTGGAAAACATTGTGTTTAAGCGTAGCCTATCGAACTGGACATGTTAATTGTTCGCACGCAGCGCGGCCAAGCGTAAAACTAGAAATAATCTAACAAACATATTCAGGTAAATTACGTGCTCAACAACGCAAAGTTAAGGTCTGCAAAGTCATCATCCTCTACTCGACAATTGCTCTCATCCCCTTCCCAATTACTTTGCTCAATTTGCAATCAAACAGTTGATTCGCTCAATTAGGCTAACAATTTAAATTGGTAGACAGTCTGATTTATTTATGTATCATTTCTGTTTGTCACATTTTGAAATTTAAATAACCATGAAACATGACAGATTTGCCTGAAAGTGTTTGCTAGCTTATTTTTAATTTTACATTCCGCCGCGATGCGTGCGAATGCTTTAACAATTTACTTGTCACGTTCAATACGCTTTAACAAAATGTTTTCCACCTTCACTGTTGGTTATTTAGACACTCAAAAGTAAATAAAATCAAGTGCTATGAGTTACTTTAATTTAAATTAAACTTGTTCAATTATCTAATAAAAAATTCCACAAATTTGCTGCAAAGATTCGCCCGAACGTGCATTGCCAAATCTTCGGTCCATTGGACTATCGCGTGCAATGCAGACATATTCTCTCTCGCATTCACGTTTGGTATGCTTCACAAAATGTTTTCCACTTCACGTAGCCTATATTTTTAAGTGCTTAAAACCAGGGCCATCTTAAAATAATTTCATTTTTTTAAGAAATATCTTTAATAATACATACAAAATTCCTCAATGAGAGGTGGAATTCAGAGGTCTGCTATTATTCAGATTATTGACATTCTTTCAATCTAACATGGTAGTCATTTTTAAACATGTTATGAATTTTGACAACATTCGGATAGTGTCCATGTTACACATGCAACCTTCTTCATGTGGTGTACATTGCACACAATATTGGAAACAGCACTGATAAGTTCTATATTATAGCTGAATGTCTTCCAAGAAGTATGTCCAAAACCCATTTGAATTTGGGGTCCATGAGGTTAAAATTTCTTGGCTGATAGAGATAGTGGTGTCTTGGTTACACATGCAACCTTTTTGGACAAGGGTTGACATCTTGGAAATATGATGAAATGTGTATCATTGGAAAGTTGTAGTGTTCAGTTACTGATAGATGGCATCTTTATTAATTATTTAGATGCATCATATTTTTCAGGGTTATTTCCTGTGATTGCTCAGAGAGTTCAATTACTGGTGTTCCATTCCGGTGACTTGACAATGTTGCAATAATTTTCAGCATTAGTATTTTTTATTGTTATTGTTCTTGCTGAGTGCAGTGTGCTTGTCTCTCAGGTAAAATATTTTTATAATAAAATTCTAAGGATTATATTTACATCAATTTTTGATGTTTTCTAGCCCAGTTTGGTGTCCTAGTTACACTTGCAACCTCCCAACTATGAACACTTTTCCCATAAAAGCCATGATTGGACTTATTTTTCCACTATTATTTATGTTTTGAGGATGGTTCATGGAAAAAGACAGGACAGCTCATTTCAGTGTTGCCTAGATTTTTCAGTGTGACTTGGATGTCACATACTTGTGACCCCATTTTATGAAGTGACCCTATAGTTTGTGTGTTTCGCGATTGCTTTCACCGCAGTAGCATCAGAGAGCTGGCCCTGATATTGGTGAAGTATCTGGCTGACCCATGTCATGGATAAGTAAAATGATCGTTTCACAGTAGCAGTAAACAAACCCAAACACGTACCCCAAGCTCTGCAAAACCTACGCCTGGTCTAACTGCGGCCTTTTTGGCCCAACTTTGCAGACACATACAATACCTCTCCAGTTAGTTTCAACTGTTGTGGCTACAATCAGGCAACGTTATGATGAAACTGCCACATTGATGCTAACCAAAGTAACACAAGCATACTGATCAGAATTACTACTTATAAGTTAACCAGGAGCATTTTTAAGTAGCACAGCATACAAACTCACATGCAGTAGCAACCGAGCGGTCATAACAACGACGGAGACAAATGTTACCCTGCAATACAGGTTTTACAGACAATAAGTTCCATTACCGTGAACAGTTGTACCAAGCATCCAAATTACAAACAAGTATAAAAAGTTGGCTTCAAATTAGGTTTATGTTCACACACCTTCTGTTGAACGTCCCTTGATATTACTCTTGCATATTTAGGACACAAACATTAGTAACAGTAACTTGGCCACGTTAGCCGCAGTGCTACAGCCACAACCTACTGGCTATCACGTTAGGTAGGTTTATGCAGTAAAGCAACTTACAGCTTCCGCGTCTGTGAGTCACGGACAGTTGCACCAATCCAGGCTTTATCTTCAGATATTTTACAAAGCCTGCGTTTGAGGCCAGTTGTTAGTGCAAACTATCGTTAGCGGTCCTGCTAGCCACCCGTAACACATTAGCTTCACTCACATTTATTTGGGAGAGATACTGACAAAACTGCACCTTAAATGATTTGCGGTTCTTCTGCTTCTTATTTTGTATTTCCAGTTGTGTGGACGCTACCAAGGCATAGTATGATCCGCGGCTGTTTGTGCCTGCTAGAATAGTTTCCGGTGTGGGCAGGTCCAGCGCCGTGATTGGTTCTGGCTAGGTCTGTTTTAATTGGACAGCACAACCTGACATCAGGCATTGCCCAGATCTTGTGAAGAGAGGAAATCACGTTCAGGAAATCACATTCTTGGATGATGGCAAAATCTTTATGTTTAGAAACTTTACAGAGGTTGAGTATGGACATCCAACATTATAACATTACAAATATGTATTAAAAAGAAGGATCAGCATAGGTCCCTTTAAACTACCAAAAATGGATTTGGATACCCCTAAATGCACACGCTTCAGACTGTGGGCCCTATCTTACGCCAGAGTCCCTAAACCCGTTATTTGGGGATTTAGCATTGCGTAAGAGGCATTCCCCGCAAAAGTTGCTATCTTGCACACCTGCGCCACCCGTTATATTATGCATAGGCGTGGTTTGGGCGTTACGCCAGTTAAACCAATCAGTGTGCCAGGTGCCATTGCCTTTAGGAGCAGGCTGCGCTATCCCAAATCCTCAAACCGAAACCCGCGATGGAGAGAGGAAGGTCGCCACGTTTCTCTGAAGAAGAAGTTAAATTGCTCGTGCATGAGGTCAAATCCAGACAGGGGAGGATCTGTTTTTGTTAAGTTAATCATGAATTGTATTATTTTATTATTTTTATTATTATTATTATTTGACATTGACATATTGTTTAATGTTTGGTCTGTAATAAAAAAAAAAAACATCAAGCCTACCTCTTTTGTGATGGAAACTTCAAAAAAAAAAAAAAAAAAAAAAAATGCGTTTCGCCATGCACTTCCAACTCCCTCTCCCGTCTGAAATGAAGCATAGACCAAAATCCCATTTTAGAAAAATAAAATTAGGTCTATGCACTGGCACTCAGCGACATAACTTTTTTTCCAGCGAGAGCGGCATTTCAGAACTCTTCAGCGAATGAAGGTAATTCTGGTAACAAGTACGTGGTTTCGTCCGTTTACATTTTCCAATCGGACAGCTGTCTATTTTTTACAGCAAGTTGCGTGACCGTGCTGCAAAAACAGGTGTGTGTACTTGTCACCAAAATGACCTTCATTCGCAAGGGAGTTCTGAAATGCTGCTCTCGCTGGAAAAAAAATTACCGTTGCTGAGTGCCAGTGCATAGACCTATTTATAATTAAATTATTTTTCTGTACTGAATGTAGCCCATTATTTTGTCGCTGTTAGATCACATGGGGGAGAGAAGCCGTGTCTTCAATTGCCACTTGATTATTCTTGAATTGGAAAACGTGTTAATAAAGGAAAACCATCTAGAATTAGCCAGGACTAATTGTAGTCAATAAAGGGATGGATATTTTCCCCCAAATTTTCAGGTCTAGCGCCGGCCCTGATATTATATATAATATACAGTATAGGCCAAAAGTTTGGACACACCTTCTCATTCAATGCGTTTCCTTCATTTTCATGACTATTTACGTTGTAGATTCTCACTGAAGGCATCAAAACTATGAATGAACAGATGTGGAATTATGTACTTAATAAAAAAGTGTGAAATACCTGTAACTGAAAACATGTCTTATATTCTAGTTTCTTCAAAATAGCCACCCTTTGCTCTGATTACTGCTTTGCACACTCTTGGCATTCTCTTGATGAGCTTCAAGAGGTAGTCACCTGAAATGGTTTTCACTTCACAGGTGTGCCTTGTCAGGGTTAATTAGTGGAATTTCTTGCCTTATCAATGGGGTTGGGACCATCAGTTGTGTTGTGCAGAAGTCAGGTTGATACACAGCCGACAGCCCTATTGGACAACTGTTAGATACATACATAATTCCACATGTGTTCATTTATAGTTTTGATGCCTTCAGTGAGAATCTACAAAGTAAATAGTCATGAAAATAAAGGAAACGCATTGAATGAGAAGGTGTGTCCAAACTTTTGGCCTGTACTGTATATCATTAAAATATATTATATAAAATAATTATATACTATTATAAAAGCGGAAAAAATGATTGATACAAAATACAAACAATATAGACTTACCTGAAAGACCCAGGTAGCTGGTGTGCTGGCTGTACACACGTTCTGGGCGTCTTCTATTAACTGGTGATCAAGGCGATTTAGTACTATCTCTGCCATTTTCTCAGGGGTTCAACTGAGGCTAAAGCAAGGTGGCTGTTTATAGGCGAGTTAATTCGGGAAGTGGAGCCGCATGTGCACGTCTACATATGTCCAAGTGGACGCGCATTGAAGCCGCCTGGGCGCGCTCTTGTAAAAGCCCAAATGGGTAGCGGGTGATTTGAGGACCCGCTATACGCTTTCCCTAACGTGTGTGGTCAAGATTGCAATTGTAGGGAAAGTGCATAAATACGCCCACGGGCACGCCTCCAGGTGCAAATAAGGGGGTCGGCATAATGCATAGCGGGTAGTGTGGCCGCAAGATACCATTTAGGGATAGTGGAGCCTGCTAAATGCATAATTCACGGGTAGCGGGTAGTGGCAACAGGTAGGGCAGTGTGAAAGATAGAGCCCTGTGTGCCCAGAGTGTTACGAGATTTCTGGGGTATAATATGATGCAAAATTGCTCATGAAATAATGTTTAGACAAGGAAAATCCTCCAACACTCATCAAACACATTTATTACACCAAAATATTTTGTCAGGGTCACAGTACATTCTTATCCAGGGAACACCCCATGATTGTAGTCATTAAGCCTAACTGTGAAGCTGGGCAGCAAAATTGGTATTGATTCCTCTCAATAAAACAAGCTTTCCTGTCACCAATGGAGTAAGACAGGGGGGGATATTGTCACCGGTCCTCTTCAATCTGTAAATGGATGAATTGTCATTGAAACTACATGACTGTAAGACTGGATGTATAGTGGGCAACAGGCTCATTAACCATCTAATGTATGCAGATGACCTGGTTGTAATGTCACCTTATAGTGCTGGTCTACAGCAACTACTTAAAGTATGTGCTGAATATGGAGTGCAATATGACATCCAATTTAACCCTAAGAAAAGTGTGGTTATGATAGCCAAAACTAAGGAGGATCAAAAGCAAATGTTTCCCTCTTTTTATGTGTCCAAACAAGAACTTAATATTGTAACCAAGGTTAAATACCTGGGGAATATTATCTGAGATGATCTAAGTGATGATGATAATTTGCAACACCAGTGCAGCAAGCTATATGCTCAAGCAAATATGCTTGCTCGCAAATTTTTTCTGTGTTCAGATGCTGTCAAAATTGAACTCTTTAGAGCCGACTGTACACCTCTGTATTCACCACACCTATGGCACAACTATAGCAAAGGGAAAATGAATAAGATCAAGGTTGCATATAATGATGCTCTCCGAATCTTGCTAAAATATCCTTGGTGGGAGAGTGCGAGTTTTATATTTGTCACTGCTAATGTTCCCACATTTCATGCACTGTTAAGGAATTTTATTTATAAATTCATGTGTAGAATTAAGAGATCCAACAATGGGATTATAATGTCGCTGAATGATCCTACTTTGAGTGATCTTAGATACACCTCAATGTTCTGGAAATATTGGCTACAAGAATTGCATGTTTTTTAACTAAGGGCTACACTCTTGTGTGCCTATCCTTGTGTGTTGAGCTTGTTGAGTGTTGTCTGTTTTGTTATTTTTGTTTTTAATTTCTTTGGTCTCTGAGTCCGTCAATAAAGATATCATCATCATCAATACCATTTTGAGAAAGTTACATGTATAAACTCAAGAGACTTGGTGACACTTTATCCCATACAGTTCATGATTTAAATACCATAAGCTAAAAACAAGATCTGGGACAAAAGAAAAAATTAAGGAAGTACCTTAGGGCCTAAAAATGAGTAGAAGTAGTATAATCTGCATTACTTTTACCATATATAAAACCGAGACTCTTCAGCATTCATTCCACAGCTCTGACACAAAGACACAGTAGCCTAAACTGTGGTGTTCATTTACAGTCACAGAGTGGTAATATAGGAGAATCAGACACCAGCAGCAACATCTGAGAAACCTAAAGAACTGGACCTCTGCTTCTGAGGACTATCCCAGTGCTCACAGCTGATTGGCTAACGGCGATGTAATCACATTCGGACACATCACTGCTGCACACAGCCCTCATTCAGGAAAGACACACCTTCTCCTGCTGTGATGGAGATAAGATTTCAACCAACCGCAAAAACCACAAACTAATTAATACCACTGTAACAAGGAGCCAAATGCCGTAGGGCATATTCACACTGCTGGCTGAATCCGTTTTATCAGTTTTAATTAACAGCCTACCCAAAGTTATCCAACTTGGCCTGAAGTGAAACCAGTCCAGATATCAGGTGGGATTTTATGTTATTTTTGATCTGTTTTTTTTTTTTTTTTGAACAACATCCCATTTTATTAAGTTACATCAATCATGCTCAAATTGCTGATTGTCTCAAATAAATGTCCACATAAATGCAAACAATACTGTTGTAGTCTCAATGTCTCATGTAGATAGTATAGACAGCAGACACTGTTTCTAATTAAAATTCCTGAGGTTATAGTGGACCATGCACAAATACTAAGATCAATACACACAGCACTGTTGGGAGAAGCGGCCAGGGGCAACACCCTCCAAAATCTGCAGCGCCGCACAGACACATTGTCAAAAGTCCAAAGTGCAGCTACATACTCACCCAAACACAATCAAGGTATCTTACTGAACAACTTGAGTGTAAGTTCTCATTTAGTCGAGTGAAGTGCAATCTTCTCAATTATTTGAACCTCAATCTTGCTACAGGTTTGAGGGCTTCGACAAAAACATTCCATTGATACTAGTGCAAGTGACTGCAATCATCCATTTACAAACTGCACCGAACACTGTCAGCCTTAAACACAGGGACCAGCTCTGCTAACAAGTGCTCCATGTGGTTTTGATGATAATATACAGTAAGCCATTACAATAGCCAGACTCCAGTACCGAATCCTCAGACTTGAATCTGGTCCTTGGATAACCCGACACCACTAACACACCAGCAAGACTCGCATTGATTCAGTGGCTTAATTCCACAGAACAACAGGCTCTCTCTGACACAACCAACCCCAGCCTGGCACTCTCTCTCGGTCTATTCTGTGACTGGATGACTGATCATTAAAGAAGACTCCCAGAAATTGCAGGACTATCATTATCCACACCGCTCTGTTTGAAGAGAGAGGCTGAACTGTACTGTTCAGATGGGCGCTCAGTGGCAGCAGGACTCTACAGAGCCAGGAGCTGTGCTGATTATGATTGCTTCAACTTAATATCGTGCCGCCATTTCTCAATTAGCAGTTCTAATTCTAATGCTAAGAGCTGCTTCCTTTAATGCAGCCCTTCTGTTTACTTATTTAAAGGAACCTCATGTCCTTTTTCCCTTGTGTAATACTTAGCTACAGTCTTTTGGCCATGTCTATATTACCCATCGTCTTTGCGGGACCTCTGTTCCCTTTTATTTTTGCTTGACCTGCAACATCTGTGTCCACTGCCTCTCGGTGTGGGCATAATAATAAATATATCAAAACCCATTTCTGCACCTGAGGCCAGTCCACCTCCTCCCTGCCTCTGGCACTAGGCTCCAGATGTGACAGGCTCTAATAGCAACAACTACAAAATTTTTTACATTTCAGACTCAGAAGTCCAGGAACAGAACCTGGAATCGCAACAATTCAGAAGAGGCAGATCATGAACTGAACGCAGTCCAGGTTGAAAGCATGTCCCACAGAGACAAACAGCAGGCTGGTCATGTTAATAGAGCAGGCAAGGGTCAGAGCAGCTATATCAGCCCACGGGAGCAGGGCAGGAGTGGAGGAAGGCATGATGGGGAATGGGTAAGAATAGGCAAAGGAAAAAAGGCTAGGAAACAGGAGCAAAAGTGTAGCTGGAACTGGGACCAGGAAAACTGGGAGGAAGACTGCGAAGGAGCTAGCAACAAGCATGAAGACAGGTACAAAACAACCTGGCAGAGAACACAGGATAAATATACTGACCAAAAAAAGAAACGCAATTACGTAATCCGGTGCCAAATTTCGACAAACCCATTGAGAAAGATGCTTTTGCTCTGAGTTATTTTTGGAGGTGAGTACTTCTACCATACAAATTTTCACGGTCACAGCGCGTATTCTGGAGCCGCCATTCGTCCGGAAACAAACAATCGGCAGTGCTTGGGTTCGAGTACTAGCATTGTCCTAACACTTCCATTTTTGTTTTGAGTTCCTCGTAGGCACCGGGGCCTATAAAAGTCCGACCGAAAATGAGTAAAAATCAGACGGGTTATAATGCCATGACTAACGGAAGTTCAACGAGAACGCGCGATTGGGATGCTACAGGCCGGAAGTCGGGTTAATAGAGTCAATTCGGCGTGCATTCTGCAACAATTAGTTGCCTCAGAACCAGGTTTAATGCCACTGGACACACGGCCGATCGGCCCAGATCCAGTAGGCCACGTGTTACAACTCCAGCGTCTGACCGTCGTATCCGCTTGTTACATCTGTGGGATCGCTTCCGGTTGGCAAGTGAAACTGCCGCTGAGATGCGTGGTCGGTACAACCACCAGATCAGCGATCAGACGGTTCGTAACAGATTGCACGACGCCAACTTACGTGCATGTAGACCTTACCGTGGCTCAGTGCTTATGCTGCTGCGGCATGTATCTGTATAGAGTTCCTTCGGGCCAAAAATGTGCAAATCCTTCCCTGGCCAGCGTTTTCTCCATATCTTTCACCTATAGAACACTTGTGTGACATTCTGGATAGAGCAATCCGGAGACGTCAACCACCGCCAGCTACAGTACGTCAGCTAAGACAAGCACTGACTGAAGAGTGTTACAGTGGTCCACAAGGAACAATCAGACGTCTGGTGATGTTTATGAGACGCAGGTGTACCGCCGTGCGCGACGCTGATGGGGGACATACGAGATACTGATAGTGTCATTTGTGTTTCGTAATTTCGAACTTCACCTTGTTAAATAAAAGCCATTCTGATAGAACCACTTTGTCAAAAAAGAATATTTATTGGAAAGCATACAAGCATACATTAGGTTTGGCGACATGGCTCTATTCTGAAAGATTCCTGCCCGTCCAGTATGGAATCGAAGGCAGGGAGCTGCAATTTAACCCCCCTCCATGGAACAGAGCCTAAAGCAACAATGACCTCAAAAAGAAAGGTACATTGTATAAATGTAAGTTTAGTCACAAAAGAACAAGATTTAGGAAATGCCAATGGAATACAGGTGGAGCTGGGGAGGAGGAGGGTTGTTGAGCGTGTACGCTGAGGAGCTGTTTCTCAAGATGTCGAGCTTAAATAAGCCAGCGTATTATCGGTCGAGCAATAGACTGACAGCAGAGTCAGATGACTGTCATGTGCACTCAGGTGATCCTCCGGCGGGATAAGCAGCTCCTCTAAGTGGCAAGCTTGACTCTGTGGCCTATCAGAATTTACATCGATACTCCATACATGGTGATATTCCAATCCGATTTTCTGTGATATCTATTGTCTGAGATTCCCTCTTTCATTTGATACCAATGAAGTGTTGATGAATAACAGTAACAATCGATAAAATCAAGAAATAGAAAATTATGGTTTTTTTTGGTCAGTATATCCTGTGGCAGTGAGCAAAAAATGAAACATAGGGACCAGAAAGGGCATGAAGAATGTGTAGGGGAGTTGAGAAGATAAAATAAAAGTTTAATTAGCTACAACAACTAACAGAGAAAAACAGGAGACTTGTGAACAGCCAAAAAAAAAAAAAAAAGTGAAACTGAATTAAAATGGACCCTGAATGTGGCAATAAAGACCAGGAACCATTTATACTGAAACACAGTGAAAACACAATGCCTATTTTTTTTAATTCTAGATGATTTTTTGAAGCCATCAAAATTACCACAGAAGAAATATAGTGGTATGAAGGTTAAAAGCTGGAATTTGTGCAAGTCCAGGTTCGAACCCAGTTTGTGTGTCTGTCAGGGGATCACTTCTCCAAAACGCAACTTTTTCATGTCATTAGCAGCAGGTTGAATGTATCACTTGAATGAATTGCAAGTGCAAAGCAAGACATTGGATGCATAAAAGGCACAGTGGTTCATCCCCATCAGCATCAATGTAAGGATGCCATGGCTTACAGATCAACAGAAGGAGCGAGCTTTGGGGATGCTGCTTGTGGGAACATCTCAAAGAGAGGTTGTCGGCCGGTTCAGGGTCAGTTCATCCACCATCAACAGACTGGCACATTGCTACCAACAGACAGGAAGCATTCACAACCTCCCTATGAACATCATCAAGACAGGTGTGTTCTGGAGAGAAATTGGTTTGGTGGGGGTTGTGTCATGGTCTGGGCTGCCATTAATGTGAGATTTTGGGGTGAAATTGTTGTGATGCGTGGAGGTCTAATGGCACTGCAATATGTTGATGAGATTTTAAGACCAGTTCTCCAACCACGATTGAGCAACCATGGACAACAACAATTACCGTTCACGTTCCAACACGACAACGCCCGTCCCCATACTCCACGCCTCACCAGAGACTTTCTCCAACAAGCAGGGATCGATGTTCTCCCATGACCATCTATTTATCCCGATCTTAACCCCATTGAACACGTGGGATGAACTGGGTCGTCGTATGCACTGGCGTCAACGTCAACCACGCATTGTCGCCGAGTTGACAGCAGCACTACAGGAGGAGTGGAGCCACATACCCCAAGCAACTGTGCAACGTTAGTGTGAATCAATGCCTCGCTGTTTACACACGTGTACAAACACAGGGAGGACACATTTGCTACTGACAGTTTGTGGAGGGTCTGTGCATTCACAATGGCATATCAGAAACGTGATGAGATAATGTGATGAAACTTTACAGTGTTATGGACAATTAAATTCTTTTTCTATTCGAATTAAAATTGAATTGAAAAACCTTGGTTGTTTCTTCTTCTTGTAAGTAACCTTCTACTATACTCACCATGGTCAAAATACATAAACTGAAAATGCCATCCATTTTTATCACTGAAATAATAAGGCTTGATTTTTCACTGCTTTATTGACAGTGGAACCAGAAATTTCCCTGTCTTTCACTGAATAAATCTGGTCACCTGACACAAACGTTTGAATGAATGAATGAATGAATGAATGAATGAATGAATGAACATGGCCATTTTATAGTGTATTTTCTCACAGGGTCTCAAAGTGCTTTACAGTGATATAGGGAAATGTCACCCCTCAAGCATCACCAATGCACAGCGCCCAATTGGGTGAAGCATGGAAGCCATTTTGCACCGGAATGCGCACCCTCCATCTGCAGAGGTGGAAAGGGATGCAACGATTTTCATTGCCAATGAAAATAAGGCATGATTAGGTGGTAAGTTGAAAGAGCCAGGTTGGGAATCGGAAAATCAAAGACCCAACTCTTGTCTATGAGTGTAACGAGATCTTTAACAGCAACAGTTTGTCTGGACCTTGGTTTAACATCTCATCTGAGTGATGGCAATGGAGAACATCACTTCCTGCAGCTACTTTATTTTTTCCTCATGGTCTCACAACCATGCACAAACCAAGCCCATACTTGCATTGATTCTGCCGTTTGGCCAGAGAAAGTCAAATGGCGGTATACCAGCTGACAAACCTCGGCTAAGTTTCAAAACTTTTTGATCACACCTTGCATTTTTCCATGTACTTGCACTACAGTTTATTCGGGACTTTCCTCCTGAGGAAAATGACCAAAAAGATCATAAATGCAAGTGGCATAAATGAGCTAAATGTACTGTACATTTAATTGACAGATGCCCTCTCGCGGCCAAAGCAATTATAAGCATGGCAAAGGAGGTGACATCAATATATTGTGCAAAAGTCTGCTGGGTTGGAGGTTGAGGTGGCCGGTAGGGTGTATAAAAATAACAATTTGCCCAAGGAGACCAATGTTTGGTACCCACGCCCTCAATTTTTACAGTTTCCATGAATCGCCACTTTTGGAAGACATAGGTCCTTTTACATCTGGCGTAAAGCTAACATAGCATTCCACAATGAGAACATCATACTAACGTTCAAACATGGTGGAGATATTTTGATGGTCTGGGGCTACTTTGCTGCTTCAGGACCTGGGCAACTTTCTATAACTGATGAAACCATAAATTCTGCTGTGCACTATAAAATTCTGAAGATGGATGTCTGGCCATCAGTTCATGACCTAAAGCTGAAGCATAGTTGGGTTATATGGTAGTTCAGTGGTCCAAAGCACACAAGCAAGTCCACCACTGAATAGCTCAAAAGAAACAAAATGAAGGTTTTAGAGTTGCCTAGTCAAAGTCCAGACATGATACGGATTGAGATACTGTGTTATCTGTGTTAACAGGCAGTTCATGCACAGAAACCCTCCAAGGTACCAGAATTAAAACAATTCTGCGGAGAAGAGAGAGCCGAAATACTTCCTCAGCATGTAAAAGACTCATCGCCAATCATTGCAAAGATTTTATAGCAGTTATTGCTGCTGAGGGTGGCAAAACCGGTTATTAGGTTCAGGGGGGAAATAAATTTTTTCCACATCGGTTATATAGATTTTGCCCTTTACCTTCAATAAATGGATTATTGAAAAGCTGCATTTTGTGTTAACTTAGGTTGTCTCACATGAAATGAAGTGGATAGCGATTCTATTTCGGCAGCATATTACATCGCCTATTTATCATATTTTCAATCCATCCATCCATCCATCCATCCATCCATCCATCATCTATTCCAATATGAATAATTCACAAAACCAGTTAATTTTCAATGCATGGATAACTTTAATGAAAGCTGCAAGCGACATCAGAGCTTCTTAGCTGGTGAGCCAGTTCACCTCAGTACTGGCCCACATTAGTAATGGAATCGCATGGCGCAGATGTAGGGAAATTTGTCGTCGCATGGGATGTCATTCCAATTCTTTTCATCTGAGGATTAAAAAAAAAAAGATAGAAGTCAGGGTATTTCTACAATATTTGTCATGCTATGAACGTGAGAAGGAGGCAAAGCTTACCACCAAAGTTTGAGTGAGTACAATGTTCATTGTTCCCACTGTTGTTTGGTTCACCAGGATTCCACTTCGTAAAGTGCAGAGGATTACCGTCAGACCATAACCATGTACCCTCCTGCACAGGATAGAAGCAGATCATGGGCATTAACACAATATGCATTTCAGTAAAGCCAACTCACATGTTAACCATCAAAAGCAGCACTAACTAATAGATACAATGATAATTGACATCTCGGCTCTGACCCAGGTGCAACCTACAGCCTACTGAGCTTGAGAGGAAAGCAGGGAGTGTCAGGATTATCCCTCCCCCTCTTTAGGGGAGATTCAGAGCCCACAGGTGGATGCTGGGGTGGAGGTTTGAGGATAACTAGCAGCAGGCAAGTATGATGCAGCAGCAGAGCAATGCAGTGCAGAGGCATGATAGGTCGAATGTAAGGCGAAACAGGAAAACAGTTTATATAGACCATCTATTCGAGCGGCGGAGAATTATGTGATATGCATAGGAATCTATATGGGAGTGTGGGCATGTCTCAAGGTGTCTGACAAAACTAGCTCCACAAGCTGCACCACATCATAAAAAAACCCATGTCCACATAAAATCGCAGTGAATTTCTTAAATGCACCAGATCACAGAAATTTATATTACCTGTGCTCACCAGTTCAATGGAAGCTAATATCTCAGTCGCAGTCACAAAATTCACAGAGCAACTGGATGCTCAGTTTTGCTGCCAATTTTCTCTTTTAACATCTGACAGTATGAAATATGTATTTTGATTTATCAAATGAAAACTTATTTCACCCATATGGCCATGTCCCACAATTGACTCAGTGTGCAGATTACTTAGAGGGCACTGTCACACCAATTTGCGGGAATGCTCTCACTACTGAATCATGCATTTAGATCATGAGCTCAATGAACTACTGTCACTCCTCTCTAACCAAACAAAGATGTGTTAACTGTATTCTGAACATAGAGGATTCAAATATGTGAACCAACAGGTGAGATGATTGTGTACATGATGTTTGTATCCATCCTTCCAGACTGTTTCACAAGATTCCATTCTCAATGGAGCCCCACCATGGTGTGCAGATATCTTCCAGTTGTACCTTGTGGCGATCTGACAGCCCAATCCAGAATGTAATGTCTCTTTGGTCATTGCGCTTTTGTAGTGCCTTAAGAAATTGATGATCCCTTTCAGAGTCCTCTGAAGCCAGATTTCCACCTAGATTCCGACAGTGAATCTGAAAGCAAGGGAGAAAAAGACTGAGTGAGTGATTGCCCCAATATCTCCCCGATTCCTCACAGATTTTCCGCATCTGTGTCTTATTGTTGCTCGTTGGCCCCGTGAATTTCAGCCCTTCCTTGCAGTTGTTCCCTGTCAGATTATCTTATACCTTCTCTGTGCTGTGCCAAGCTATCTCATGGTCACTCAGTCTCGGTTACTGTATTTTTCGGTTACTGAACTGGCTGAGGACGCATTCATGGACGTATTCAACACCTCTCTGTCTCATTGCTCCGTCCCCACCTGCCTAAAAACAACTACAATAGTGCCAATTCCCAAACAGACCACAATAACAGGCCTTAATGATTACAGGCCTGTGGCATTAACACCAATAATTATGAAGTGCCTGGAGAGACTGATGCTAAAATATATCAAGGCTGCTCTCCCACCCACTCTGGATCCTCAGCAATATGCTTATCGAACCAACAGGTCGACAGATGATGCTATCTCCTTTGCCCTCCACACTGTACTGCTCCACCTGGAAAAACCAGGAACATATGCAAGGCTGCTGTTTGTAGATTACAGTTCTGCTTTTAATACCATCCTTCCAGACTGTTTCACAAGATGTCCAACCTAGGCCTCAATCACAACATCTGCCTATGGATATAGGACTTCTTAACCAACTGACCGCAGTCAGTCAGGATGGGCCCCCACCACTCCTCCTCCCTGTCCTTGAGTAAAGGAGCCCCGCAGGGCTGTGTCCACAGTCCTTTCCTGTACTCCCTGTACACATGACTGCACACCCGCCCACAACACCAACGTCATCATTAAATTCACAGATGACACAACAGCGGTGGACCTGATCAGCGAGACAGCGCACCAGACTCTGAACACCAGGAAAACCAAAGAGATGATAATTGACTTCAGGAGGCAAAAGGATGATCACCAGCCACTGGAGATATGCGGGGAAGGTGTGGAAAGGGTGTCAACATTTAAGTTTCTGGGAACACACATCAGAGGACCTCACATGGACACAAAACACACTGCTTGGTAAAGAAGGCACAGCAGCGATTGTACTCTGAGAGCTCTCAGGAAGTTCAACCTGTCACAACATCTGCTGCTGTCCTTCTACCACTTCTCTGTCCAGTGTCCTGACCTACGGCATCCTGGTGTGGTATGGTAGCAGCTCTGTAGCGGACAAAAAGGCCCTGCAGAGGGTGATAAAGGCTGCAGAAAAAATAACACACACAGACACACACACCTACCTGCCCTAGAACAGATTTTCACCTCCTGTTGTCTCCAGAAAACTGAAAACATCCTGAAAGATTCATCTCATCCTGCCTATCAACTGTTTGACCTTCTGCCCTCAGGGTGACGTTACAGGACAATTAAAATACACATCACCAAACTGTTACACAGCTTCTACCCAAGAGCCATCACTACACTGAACACTGCACTAAAACATAAGGCCTGAGCATGTGCAATAACTGAGACTTGTGCAATATTATACTGAGTGCACTCTGGTTATGTGCAATAATTCTTTTATGTAAATATGGCTTATTTTATGATCATTGCATATTAGGCACTGCTGTGTGTGTGTGTGTTTGTGTGTGTGGTGGGTGTGGAGTGTGAACACATCACTTGGACCTTTACAAAACACACAGAACTCTGAAAGGAAGTTCAACCTGTCAAACATCTGCTGCTGTCCTCATTCTCTGTCCTGATCAAATGCAGGGTGACTCTTTTTGCCATCCTGAAAGATTCTTTTATGTAAATAAGGCCTGAGCATGTGCAATAACTGAGACTTGCAATTTATACTGATCATCTGGTTATGTGCAATAATTCTGTTATGTAAATATGTTATTTTATGTCATTGCATATTGTGCACTGTGTGTGTGTGTGTGTGTGTGTGTGTGTGTGTGTGTGTGGAGTATGAATGGAGTATAATGTCTCTTTTATAATATTTATTGTCCTTTTATTTATATACAGACTGTTTTATCAGCGCTTTTAATTTTGTTGTATTTATTCAGAATCACAATAAAGAAATCTGTCTTTTTTCTGCTCTCCATTCATCCCTGTTTGTTGTTTTTGTCTGCTTCCATGCTCCATGAACCTGCCACCTTCGTGCTCCTCTTTGTCCTCCTTCTGGTCCTTCCTTGGCCTCTCTTGCCCTGCATTTCTCTGGATTGATTCCCTGATTTTGAACTCCATCTGCCTGCCTGTCTTTGCTTTGCCTGCCCCACTCATCATTGTCCGCTGTACCCATGACCCGGACCACCCTGAGACCTCTGTAGGCTAACACATTGTTGGCTCTTACCTGGAACTGTCAAACTCCATTAAAACCTCAAAGTTTTTGTTACTCTGAGTCTATGAGTGGTTCCATTGCATCATGGAGAGAGGGGAGTGGAATGCCATTATTTCATGATGGTCATCATTTTAATTATGGTTGGAAGCTGAGTTTACTTCAGTCACTATAATGTACAAATATTGAGTTAAAATGGTGAAATTTGTTGAAAACATTTATACAATTGAAATTCTGAGCAGATGCAAAAAATTAAAATTCCATAATGTTATACTATTGGGCAGCATAATGTCGCTGTGCAACCTCTTTTGAAGTTTATGAAAGACAGTAATATTTTAACACCATTTCTGAAGCTGGCAGATCTTCAGAAGCTTCTTAAGGGTTCCCTGTCATGTCAACAGGTGCATCGCTCAGTAGCCATTTTAAGGCAATTCAAATTGTGCTCCTTTGTGACATCACATGGAGAAGGGAATGCCCAGAGGGGAAAAAGGACTGAAACTTCAGCAAACCAGTTCCTACAATATTCTGAGAGTTCACTCTATATTGGAATGTCACTTGAGACAGTTTTTAAAATGGTTTGTATTGGGGAATTGGCTGTGCAACTGATGACCAGATAGGGGACCTTAAAAGTATGCATCATACCATTTATTGCACAGAAAATTTGTCAGGCTACAGAAACACTTTCTAAAATTGAAATGGTATAACTCCTGACTGGGAAATATCTCTTTGAAATGCGACCTCAGCATCAATCCAGGTCGGCTCTTCGGTGAAGTACTTGAAACAGCGCAAGTTGTTGTACTCCCATCCGTCAGGGCAAAGACCCTGACAATATTTGGCCTCTGCTGTTGCAACTATAAAGAGACATACTGTCCATTTAATGACAAGGTTTTACAGCTCTTTCAAATATCAACAGAATTTCAACTAGAGGAGCAGTTTCCTTTTCAATTCAGCAAGGAAGAGTTTTGGAGTATTATGCCATTTTTGTTTGAAATTTTCCTGAATCAAAATAGCCATCTAGCCATGTCTCAAAGGCAACTTAATAAAAAAATAAAACACTCACCCCAAGAAATGCAGGAAAGAACAGCAACACTGAGCAATGTGGAAAATTTATGTAGGAAGCCATGACTTTTCAACTATCAGGAGAAATTGTAAAGCTAAGAATGACTAAAATACAAAAAATGTTCCCAGAAATAAAAATTGTGTTTTTGTTAGGTGCGGCAATGGGAAACACCAGACGCGAGACGTTAATCCAAAATAAAAGGGTTGTATTAAACAACACACAAAATAAGCACGGCACGAGGGGCACCCAAAACTTCACTCAAGGAGCTGAAAAACAGAACAGAAATGCCTAAATCAGGGAACATAAGGGGGCACAAAGGCCAATAAAAAACTACACTCAAAGAGCTGATAAAATAGGAGGGAATAACAAAGCTTAATAATAAAATGACAAGGACTAGACACAGAAACTAAGGCAAAGAACAAGAACTTGATACTCACTGAACAGCACAAGGGCAAAACAGGACTATGGCGAAACAAGGATTCATCTGCCAGATTGGAGCTCAACGTCAGAATATATGGGCTTGGGGCGGGACCAGGGAAACAAGGAACACCTGGGCAAAACGAGAGGGGCAAGGCATAGAAGCATGAGACATGGGACAAGCAGGCGGGAGTCTGCAGCATTATAAAAAGAGCTGATAGACAGACTTTGAGTCTGTTTCACTCGTTTCCGTGCAAATGCATATTGATTACCTCTATAGCCTATATTTCTGTATCATGATGTTGAATTTTATATCTGGCCGACGTTATTCAAGTAACGTTTTAATATTATAAATTATAATAAGTTTATGTGGTTTTGTGTGTGTGTGAATGTACTTTTTTTCTGTCAGCAATTTGGAAAAATTAAAACGTCACGTCCGTATTGCAATGAATTGTGGGTAATTACACTAGTGAAGTCTGCTGAAGTCTGCACCCCTAGCGGACTCCCTGGAAGTTTGCAGAAAGTCCACTTGAGGCCCCTTGTGGACTGGATCAATTGTGGATTTGGACAGCCCTCAGCACTCCCGGACTTCCCCTGAACGCGCCCGCAAAGTCCGCGAGTCTGTGAGTGCGGTCAAGTGCGGACATTTGGATGCAGCCACTGTTAACTGAAAAGCAAACAAGATCTACATAGCAAGTGTGGGAAATCATGCTGATCGATACCCTATCTAAATTAGTAAGGATTAGTCTCTGCCAGTCTAAAGAAACACCTCCTGTGTGAGTTAGTTAATGGTAGTAATGAGTAGAAACAGTCAAGAGGCAATCAAGCTTAGAACAGCCCCGGATTCAGAACAGCTGTGAAGGAAGTGGAAACACCACCAGCCAAACCAAAGCAATGAAAGGTGCAGCAGGCAGGAACAAAACATGGCATGGAATGCGGACTGGAGAGGTGGATCCCAACTGGCAGACCGGACCGGAGCTATAAAACAAACAGAGCAAAAACACAACAGTTTTAAGCTTAAAAATCTACCAAAATAATCCCAAAAAACTATCCCCCAGAAAAAAGCTAAGGAAGCATTTTGTGCTTGTATATGCTACAAGAACACATTCCTTCTTTTGGTCTTGACAGAATGAACCTTACAGGGGAGAAATAAATAAACTTTTGAATGTGGTCCAGGGCTACAGTGCTTGTCTAAGCATGTTTGTCGATACTAGCTGATAATATAAACACTTATAACTGAAGTACAGTGTGCAAGAAGTACTTAAATCACATTTTGCAAAAAATGAGCTGACACCAGTATTAACCCTCTTCCAGTGTTCGGTCAAATCTGACCGATTTTACAGCTTCCCTGACGCATAAATTATGTGTTTTTCATCCTATTGCCTCAAAACCTCATGATATCCTCCCCACCAGGCACCTGAACATATTAAATTGCTGATCACCATTTTCATTGAATTTTGAGAGATTTATTCAACTATGTTACACCCTTGGTGTTCCCAGTCAAAAATGACCGCCATAGGAAATGAATGGACAAGACTACATTATGTTTATCCAACAGATGGAAAACATCCCCATACACTCATCCACACACTCTCACGAGTGTGAACACTGTGAACAATGAAATAAAGGGGGTAGCAACGAACACTGGAGGAGGGTTCAAAGCCACAATGGCCAGAGCATCATCTGATACCAAAGATTTCTGCAAAGAAGCACTCAAGTCTTGTGTACTGGTGCATTTCCATTGATCATTGTCATGATCTGCAACATGTTTTGAACATTTTGACCCCCAAAATCTCAAAAGTATTTTTTGTGACTTAGGTACTTCTTGCACACAGGTCTTCAATTTATCTTCACTCTCCAGAATAGCTTTGGAAATAAGTTCATTAGCAATGCTTTGCAGTAGAAGTCCCTTGTGAAGATGCAGTTAAGGCCTCCAGCAGACTGATTCTGGAAGCTAAGAACACTTGACTTTGAAATTACTATTTCGTCATTTTATAACCTAGTTTAGGTGAGAGGTATATTGGATGGAAAAGTTGGGGATGTGATTTAACTAAAGGAAGTATTTTCATGAGAACGTCATAAAGAAATGCAACACTGGTGACATTTATGTCCACATGATAAAATTCCTGCTCCTAATAGGGAAGACAAAATTCCTGTGCACTATGATCAGCAAATATTGGTATAAGATATGGTTCTTTTGAGTAGAGGAAGACAGTAAAACACTTTCCTGAGAATTAATCTGTCAAAGTCTCAGACAGTCACTCCTCAAACTGAAAATATCAAGTCCTTGACATAAAGTGTAATTTTGTTTGCATTTAGATCACAGCTCAACCAATGCATGTTCTGCTACAGTCCCATAAAAATATTTGAAATATTCAAAATGCACATTGAATATTCATGAGAGGTGGTGCATAATATTAAGAACAGGGGTCTCACCATGGTCATGCAGGTATTGCATGAATCATGCCTCCATAATAAAGCCTCATCTGCCGCAACCTTGACATATTCGGCAAAAACTTTCATAAAAACATTCTTCGCAAAATATTAGCATTCTGGTGTACCAACAAGAAAAACAAGAATAGCCTGTAGGATTGCCAATTTAGCGGTGAAAAACGTGTTATAAAAGCTATATGAACAAAAAAAAGCATAAGAAATTTCTGTATATTTATACCATGGTCATTATACTGTCCATTTCAACCAGTAAATTTAAAGCAAATGTATGAACCCTTTCATGAAAAGGTTGGGATGATATGGAAAATGCAAATTAAAAAAAAAACAGTGATTTGAAAATCATCCTTGACTTGCTTTAAATTTATTATAGTCAAAAGACATTTATTGCCATTCTTTTTTACTTTTTGTTGGGGAGATGAACACCATTTTCAAATTTTATGCCTGCAACACGTTCTACAATAGTTAGGACAGAGTTGTGTCTACCTCTGTGTTACATCACTTTTCCTTTTAACAACCCTCCAAGAAATATTTAGGAAAAATGAGGGCAACAATTTTTCTTCCAGTTTTGAAGGGTTTTTCCTCCATCCTTCCTTCATATACAGCGCCCTCCATAATTATTGGCACCCCTGGTTAAGATGTGTTAAAAGCCTTAAAATAAATTCAATTTTTATTGCAGAAGCATACTCTCACACTGAAAATTGTAGAAAAATGTAACCTTCAACTCAAAGTGAATTTTAAGGAAAAAAAAAAATCCCTGACTAAGAAATAATTATTTTTCATAAAATCACCTGTTCCACAATTATTGGCACCCTTAACAATTCCTACTGAAATAAATGTAATTGAAGTATTTCTGTCATTTCTACAGTAGTTCACAAAGTTGATCAGAGTATCTAGGAACATTTAATTAGTAATTCATCACTTCCTGTTTCCTGGGGTATAAATATGGCGTGACACAGAGGCCATTTCTCTTATCCACTCTTCAACATGGGAAAGACAAAGGAACACACCATTCAAGTAAGGCAGATGTGTGTCGACCTTCACAAGTCAGGCAATGGCTACAAGAAAATAGCCACTCGCCTGCACCTGCCCATATCTACTGTCAGAGGAATCATTAAGAAGTTTAAAACAACTGGAACAGTGGTAAACAAGCCTGGACGAGGACGCAAGGTTATTTTGCCACCACGCACAGTGAGGAGGATGGTTAGAGAAATAAAAAAAGTTCTCCAAAGCTCACTGTTAAAGAATTGCAACAAATGCTAGCATCTTGGGGTCACAAAGTCTCCAAAACAACCATCAGGCGCTATCTACATGCCAACAAGCTGTTTGGGAGGCATGCACGGAAAAAACCTTTTCTCACTCACAATCATAAACGCAAACGCGTCTGGAGTTAAGCTAAGCGGTACTGGGACTTCAACTGGGACCGTGTGCTTTGGTCAGATGAGACCAAGATAGAGCTTTTGGCAACAAACACTCTAAGTGGGTCTGGCGGAACACAAAAGATGAGTATGCAGAAAAGCACCTCATGCCCACTGTGAAGTATGGGGAGGATCGGTGATGCTGTGGGCCTGTTTCTCTTCCAGAGGCCCTGGGAACCTTGTTAGGGTGCATGGCATCATGAACGCTTTGAAATACCAGGACATTTTAAATCAAAATCTGGTGGCCTCTGCCCGAAAAACTGAAGATGGGTCGTCACTGGGTCTTTCAGCAAGATAATGACCCTAAACATGTGGCCAAATCTACACAGAAATGGTTCACCAGACACAGAATCAAGCTCCTCCCATGGCCATCTCAGTCCCCAGACCTCAATCCCATTGAAAACCTGTGGAGTGAGCTGAAGAGGAGAGTGCAGAGGAGAGAACTCAGGTCGCTGGATGATTTAGAGAGATTGTGCAAAGAGGAATGGTCGAAGATCCCTCTTTCTGTATTCTCCCATCTTGTGAAACACTTATAGGAGAAGATTAGGTGCTGTTTTGTTGGCAAAAGGGGTTGTACAAAGTATTAACATCAGGGGTGCTAATAATTGTGGCACACATGATTTGATGTAAAAGAATTATTTCTTAATGTGGGATTTTTTTCCCACTGAATAAATGCACTTGAATTAAAGGTTGGATTTTCCTCTTTTTTTCATTGTGGTCCTATATTATTTAGAAAAAAAATGAATTTATTAGAAGCTAAAGAACACATCTTAACCAGGGGTGCCAATAATTATGGAGGGCAGTGTACATCTTCAGCCGTTCAGACATCTGGGGCTCTAATTTCTTGGTTCAGCCTGGCATAGCCCACGCAGTGGTAATTTCGTCTGGTGCAGCCCGCGCAGTGGTAATTTCATGTGGTGCAACACCGTGCGCAGCCACTTTGGCAATTTGGTAGACGGACGTGCGCCAAGATGGGTGTGGCGGCGTAGTAGGGGAAGGTGTCACATATTCATCATGACGCAGTGACAATTTCGTGGATAAAGGCTCCGACGAAAGTGCGCAGAGAGCTCGCCAGCTCCAACCTGGTTTACTTTCTGTGCAGTGGTAATTTGGCTGACCGGTGCACAGTGCGCACACGTCACCGAAAACTCACAGGCAGGTTTCCAGAATGTCAGGCACATTTCAGTGCAATAAATAATCACAGCAACCACTATTTAATGTAACTATCTGAATCAGCACATACATTATAGTATCTATATCGATTGTCCTGGTGTCAGATCAAAGGCAGTTGGCACGCATAATGGAAACTCGACCTGACAGCCCTCAGAGTGTCAGTGCATTCTCTGTGGCATGCTGCGTGCTACACAACATAGCTGTACGCCATGGATGTCACTTGGACCTCACGCAGGAGACATTATAGGACTTGAGACAGAGAGAGGCCGAACAGCATGTGCCATATCAGCAGGGAGAGAGGGAGATAGAGAGAGAGAGAGAGAGAGAGATGTGTACATGTGGGCACGTGAGTGCGTGTGTAGGCTATGTGGGTATGTGTCCTTCAGCTGCTTTCACACCGGACGCGAAATGAATTTTTCGCACGACTGATTACATTCAAAGTCAATGCAAAGACTGTTATGATTCTGCTCTGTCTGTCTTGTTTCTGCCATGTTCATTATGTTTCTGCCATGCCCTGTTATGTTTATGATTATGTCCGTTAGGTTTTGTCATGTTCTGTTTAGTTTTTGTACATTGCCATGTTTTTGTTTTTGCCATTCCCGATCCACTTTTCTGTTATAGTCCGGTCCATGTTTTGCCATGCCCTTCATTGCACTTTGTCTCCCCTGTCTGGTCTCTTGTTCAGTTACAGCTTCTCCCCAGTCCCGCGTGTCACATGCTTAGGTGATTTCATGGTTTCTGGGTTTCAAACATTCCTTCCAATCTCGTTTGCTTCCTTCGCCTCTCTTTTCTTTTTTACTAACCAATACTAACAGTTTGTTGTTTTTGTTAAAGTTACTAACCCAGACTAACATTGTATATAATACTAACTTACTAACGAGCACTGGGGATTGTATAGCTGCACTTACTAATTGATTAACAAGCTCTCAGCACTCACCCTGTTCTAGTCTCCGCCTCTTGCCTTCACTTAGTCTTTGCTGCAATTCAGCGGATCCTCCGCACCTGCTCCACTCTGTCCTGCTTCTCATTATCTGTGCACGTTAGAACTCCCTAACCGGAGCTGTATGTTTTGTCATAGGATTGTCTCGTGATCCCTGTCCGCGTTTTGGCAGTTGCCTATTTCATGTGATTAGGTTCTCCCTCATTTTCCCTCCTTTGTAATCAGTCTGACTTCTTGCACTTGTGTCTTGTTAAGCATGTGACTTCCCATGAGTGTATATTAGGAGTCTTCTCTCAGCACTTCCTTGTCAGAATGTTCTCCTTTGGCCACGTTTTTTTTCGCCTTGTCTTCATTGTGATTACCTTTCTGACTGGACCGTCCTTGTTTTACGATTTTTGCCTATTCCCTGTACTTTGCCACATTCTCTGTGTATCGAACCTCTTTTGTCTGACTACGATTTTTGTTATTGGTGCCCTGTTTACGGTTCTGGATTTCGCCCTTTGGATTCTGATTTTTTTGGATTGTGGACATTGTATCGTTGCCTGCTCTGCTGGGTTTCCCCCCTTCAGAAATAAAGCCTCCATTTTTGTATTCACTGGTTCTCGCTTCTGGTTCCTGAGCGTATCCTCACAAAGACGCGAATACACGCATGTATTCGCGTCTTTGCATTGACTTTGAATGTAATCTGTCGTGGGGAAAAAAATTCGTTTCGCGTCCAGTGTCTTATCTTGCTTAATACTATCATTGTCACTTAGGTTTTATCGTTTTTAGTGGGGGAAAGGAATACAGCCTGATTGCTATGATCTCGTACTGAATTAAGATCACATATTGAAAATGTGTAACTTATCTTGCATTGTTGTCCATGCATGTTAATCCCAAAATTTTCAGCAACAGGGTGTAATAATAGGAACACGCTATCCATTGTTTCTCTTCCCAATGATGCAGGCAGAAGAAATAAATGAGCAACTGTCGTATTTCATTCCAACTTCATAAGTTATGAATGAATGATCTGGCGTAAAATTTGACGTTTCAAATTCCATTCAAGTTAAGCTAATGGTAATAATTGTCTTGAATGCCCAAGCTAGCCAGAGCTAACTCATCTTCGTAATGTTTGATGTTGTAATATAGATTGTAAATGCGGTGCAGAAAACATGCCTGAAGCAGCAAAGTCTGCAAAATGCAACATTTAGAAATGGGTAGGACATCATGCAGATATAGGACAGAAGGCTTCTTTATTCCAACACTTTGAAGTTCTAGATTCCGCTCATTTGGTGAAGATTTTGGGCTAAACACTCTGATTAGTTTGTTTAAAAAACCCAAACACGCCTTCTCTCCTCCCTCTTTGCCACTAGTGCGCCTTTCTTTTCTAGGAGGACAGATTTGTCTGGGACATTGTTTCCAGTTGATATTTTTATATTTGCGCCGAGTGATTCGCCGCTAGTCTTTCGGTTTTCCCATATTCCCTTGCAAAAATTTCTTTGTGGATACACCCCGTTCCCTTTTTCCCTATTTCCCTTAGTTTAGATACCCCTTTGTTTCTGTATTTTTGTGCTCCCCCATTTTCTGGTTAATAGATCCCTTGCCTGTCCCTGGTTTAACAAATTTAGATTCCCTTCTGGTGTTTTTTTTGTCTTTGAACATTCTCAAAATGCTCTCTGATTAAGAAGCCAAGCAGTTGTAATATAAGCACAATGTGGTTTGCCATTGTCTTTGAAATAAGCAGGGTCGTACCTAAAAAGGCATCAAAATGCATACATGTCCTTCAGCATCGAGGGCAACTTCACTGATTTTCAACTTACCCATGCCTTGGGCACTAACAAACCCCCATACCATGACATACACTGGCTTTTGATCCTTAAATAGATAATATCCAATTAAACACATTTCTGGCATACTGATGAAAGATACTTGGATGACATAGCAATGGCCTAAGTAAATATCCCACGCACTCAAAGCTTTTTTCTGGTATACTGTATTCTGTACAGTGCAATCAATGGTATCCCACTGAGACTCTGGTGATTAAACTTCATGGGTTGTGTAGAATGCAATTTTGTTCCTTTTAATGGCATAAATCCCTTCTATAACTTTCTTTAATATTACGAATAACAAAATAAAATTCTTTATTGAAGTCCACAAAATAAAGACAAGTACCTTGACAAAAATGAACAATAAATTGCAAGTACACTAGTCTCTTTTGTGAACACCAGATGAGATGGCAATATTGGTATTAAAGTTTATTCAGCATCAGAAGATGGACTGCTCATCTTTTTATTACGCCTACTGTATGTGTGCCATGCATGCATTTAAATACACACAGAACCACTCCCACTGAGAGACCTCTGAAGAGGTAGCAATAGTCCTTTGGGTTATTGGATGTGATTGGGCTTTAAATATCTTGTCTTTATACAGTCTGCAATGAATCACAATTCAAAGTAAATTTAGATATCACTGCTTTCTATTTCTGGGGGCATTTTCCATACTGTTGAAAAACCTCACAGCAATACTAACGATGGAAATTGCCGAAGGCGAAGGCTCAGCGCGTTCTTCTGGCTGGTGCGTTAACTTTTGGGTTGGTGTAAATCATAATAAGAATGGATCAATTTTCTCAATTCGTAGAACAGGGCACAAAAGCACAACAGTTACGATTAATCTGACTCCATATTATTAATTACGAATATAAAATTTAGTTGTAACTGTGTTGAGTTTAGAATCATAATACCATACTTGGTCCTTCACCAATTTTACACGATTGCGCTTACGGACCCACACAATCGCAAAACCTTAGTTCGGGGAGCTCTGCATTGGTTAGCCAGCAACCACCGTAATACGTGAGTACCTTTCCCTCGCGACAGTTACGGACCCGGGTCAACTAGTATGATACTAGTAGTACCTATTCGGCTCCTTAAGGAGAATTTGACAAGAACCGGAGTATTACGCCCATGGGTCCTCTTAAGCCAAACCTCCAGAGCCAATAGCCCGCCAATCCTGTTAGCAGTCGAACGTGGCCCCCGTTCTAACTTACCAGAGCTCCCTAAAAACTTTGTCTGCAACTGGCCTCTGACAGTAGGTCTCAGTCAGCACCCGTTTCCCCTAAGTATTTAACTGTAATTTTGACAAAATTTATGGGTTTAAAATCATAAAAACCACACAAATCACAAGAAGACAATTTATTAAAACGAAAGAAATTTCATTACACAGGTAGGTAGGTCGACATAGTAAATATAATTAGTCCGTTACTTAATCTAGAAAATAATAATTGAATGCTAGAGTCTCTTACCAAACCTGTCTTCCCAAATATACGGAGGTGCATGTGCGTGAAGTCGTCTGCAATCTTCCATAATTAAAGAGGCTACACACGCAATAACGTATGCGGGGAGAGATCGAATACGATCTTCCGTAAGCAAAGAGGCTACACACGACATAGAGATGCACGTGTGGGAAGTCGGCTGCGATCTTCCCCGAGTGGATTGTCTCCCTTTGCTTTAAGCCAAATCACGTCTTTGATCCAGGCGGCATGGCCATAAATTACCTGGAAGGGGGGTTGAATCTGCATTTTGGGTTTCCGCCATTAGCAGGAGGTGATAAAACAATTTAGCAGAGAGGGAAAAACTAAATGATCATCCGAGAGGATTCTGACCAATTTTCAGGAGTTTCCAAAAGGGAATGAACCATAATTTCAATGGGAATGAAACACACTCCATTCAACTCCTTGGATTCCCCTGAGAATAACAAGACCAAACATGAAATGAATATGTACTAATATGATGCAGTTGTCATGAAAAGCTCTTAAACTGAATTATTGCATAGACAATGAGCACAGAGGTTATTGAATAGTAATATATGGAATATTTCAAAAAGGTTGACATTGTTAGAGTGACAGAAAATTGAAACAGATGAGTTAAGGTCCAGTTTCATAAAAGGAATGACCAGGGCCGGGGATGAGGTTCATAATGGGAGAACTGTGAGAGTTACCCTCCTCACTTCGCCAGAGTTCTGCTGATCGTCCTGGGCCGTCATAAACCCCCCCAGTCTTCCACAGACACAACCATAAACACTCTACTTCCTACGACACCCTCAGCAAACGTCCTGGAAGTCACCGACGCACTCACCCTAAGGAAGACGTAACAGTTTATTGTCATTCTGTAGGCAACATCAGTCCGTTGAAGTTAAGGGTGAGCCTCAGTTCCTGGGCCCCACCAGTTTGTCAGCCTTTTGCCGTGTCCCAGCTGGATTTCCTGTCTTACATTGTCCCAACTCTTTTGAGTGGGAGTCGTATAATAATGCAGTGACACTGAAGATTATAGAGTTTAAAATAACTTCCCCATTTGTTGGCTAACTAAGCTGTCTCACCAAGATCACAACTCAATAGCAAGCTAGCTACCCTCTAACTAGTGAATACGTCATACTCACATGTATGTAGGTGTCAATGTGACTGAATCTTGTGAAGGACCTGCCATCCAAGAATCATTTCATGCACTTGTCTCAAGTTATTTTCAAAAGCACTGCATAATACTGGACCAAATCATGCGCATTATTATGAACTGAAAAGTCAGTTTTCTCATCTGAAACTGTGCATATCAATTATTGAGTATGGTTGGATTTTGAAAGTTTAAATAGAAATTCAAATGGCAAAAAAGTGAAGCTGCAGAGTGTGAAAGAGAGAATTTGTCATGAATTCAGAAAAGGTCAAAGCACAATTATTATTTTTCAGACAACTTTATGACTGAGTTGTTAGTTCACTACCAGACAAGGACGTAGGTTAAATCTGATAGTTGGTAGGAACATTGGTAATGCGAGTGTGGACAGCGCTCGAGCTGGAAAACTTTTTCCGATAATTTGAATGCAAGTATTGCCTTCTCCATCAACAGAGATTACAGTGAGTTTCTTTGATGTTTTCTAAGGTGCTAAGTGGGATGCCTCTGTAATTTTTGTAGACAGATGCCATATTTATAGACTTATTTTTCTATAGTCAAAAAAGAAACTTCACACTCATAAATTTCTAAATATTTTCTTGAAACTTAATACAAGAGATATTATTATTATTATTATTATTATTATTATTAGGGTAAATGCGTTGTCAAAGACATCATGACACACAGCAACTCCGACGTGCACAAGCATGCAGCACGTGCGAGCATACATCAAGGTAAAAGCATGTTTCCTCGTGTTCCTAGTCACGTGACCTTATGAGACACGTGCAATTGAGCCCACGTTAGCAAGGTAGAGTGACATCTTGGAAAAACAAGTTCTTACAGTCAATTATCCGTTGATTTGCAATGCCACGACTGTCAAACATTCAACGTGAACGTGCCATTGGCATGCTGAATACGGGAATGTCGGTCACTGACGTTGCCAGGGTTATGGGATGCAGTCGACGGACTATCCATGATCTTCGGACACATCTCCAACAAACTGGCACCACAGCAGACCGACCTCGTTCGGGTAGACCACGTGTGACGACAAAGCAGAAGACCGACAAATCGTCTTCGTCATTTGCGTGTCGATTTCTCACTGCAACGTCCACTAGGAATGAATTGTTTAGAGGTTGTGTGACTGCCCAAACCATACGTAATCGCTTGCGCACTGCTCGTCTCCATGCACGTCGGCCATATCGTGGACCAATTTTAACCAAGTTACACCGACGTCAACGGCTTCTCTGGGCACAACGACATCTGAGATGGACTCAGCGTGATTGGAATAGGGTCGTTTTTAGTGACGAATCCAGATTCACTTTGCACTTCGCTGATGGGAGAGTTAGAGTTTGGAGGAGACGCGGTGACCGTAACGCCCAGTGTTGTGTGCAGGAAGTGGACTGTTTTGGGGGCGGTAGTGTTATGGTTTGGGGTGCCTTTAATGGTCCTGCTCGTTCCCGACTGATGGTCGTTCAAGGAAACCTAACAAGTGCTTATTCCAGAGCTTTTGCCATTCATGGCAGCTCATGGCCCAGGTCTGACATTCCAACACGATAATGCCAGACCTCATACGGCCAATTTAACGCGGAATTTTCTTAGGAATGCTGGCATCAATGTCATGGAGTGGCCCTCAAGGTCTCCCGACCTTAATCCCATAGAATATGTATGGGATGTGTTGGGCAGAAGACTCCGTCAAGTAAGGAACCCTCCACAGTATTTGCAGGAACTTGGTGCCATGTAGGTTCAATTATGGCGACGCATCCCCCAAGCTGTGTTCAGACGCATCATTCAATCCATGAGGAGACGTTGCGTCGCAGTTGTGAACGCTCATGGAGGGCATACGCGCTATTAACATGCTTTCATCAAGTTGTAACTTACCATTTTTACTCTTACATTTCCGTAGCATTTTCGGTGGAACTGGTTACATTATGAACATGATTTTTATGGTACACCGTCCTTAATGGGTACAGAATGGAATTAAATAATTATTTTTTTGATCCGATTGATCCGGATAACCATTTTTTCTACAACGAAACAAGCACATGCGGATACTTTACTGTAGACAAATTTAACAAGAACATTAAAATGGAAGGGAGTTTGTCCATTATCCACTTTAATAGTAGGAGTCTATATGCAAACTTTGACCAAATAAAGGAATACCTTCTGTCATTTGCTAATCCGTTCAACATCATCACATTATCGGAAATTTGGATTAAAGAAGAAAAGGACAAGGACTTCTACATGGAGGGTTACAACTTCGTGTGTAAGAGCAGACTGAATAAAACTGGTGGGGGTGTTGGCCTATTTATTGATGAGGCCATAAACTTCCAGGTACTAGAATGCAAATCAAATGTTGTGGAAAATGTAATGGAATGCCTTACAATTGAGATTCCTAGGTTGAAAGGTAAAAATACGGTTATTTGTTGTGTATACAGAGCACCGGATTTGCAAATTGATGTTTTTAGCAAATGTATGGGTGAATTACTCGCCAATATGAACCAGAAAAATGTTTTTATGTGTGGGGACTTTAATATTGACTTGATAAATCCAAATAATAGCTCTATAATAGAGGATTATATTAACACCATGTATGCCATGGGTATGCAACCATTAATCACAAAACCAAGCAGGATTACTAGACACAGTGCCACCTTGATGGATAATGTGTATACTAATGTATTAGATTCTGAAATATTAAGTGGCATCATGATAAATGACATTACTGATCATCTACCAGTTTTTGCTATTTGTAACTGCAAATTAGATATAAGGGACCAGGCTAGATCGAAAACCCTGGAACACACAGAAATCAGAATTAAAAAGCGAAAAAAAAGGCTAAAGAAACTAGAATTAGATATGTTGAACCAAAAATGGGATAATGTATTAGCAGAAAACGATCCAAATAGAGCCTATGAGGCTTTTCTATGGACAGTAAACTCCCTGTATGATAAACACTGCCTAGTCAAAACAACAAACAAACTGAAGCAAAACAAAGAGAGAAGACCTTGGGTTTCAAAAGCACTGGCAAATGCCTGTAAGAAAAAAATACACTGTATAAGCAGTTTCTGAGAGAAAGAACTGAGAAAGCAGAAATTAGGTACAAAAATTACAGAAACAAAATGACACATTTACTAAGGAAACATAAAAAAGAGTATTATGAAAAGCTTTTATTAGAAAATAAGCATTATACCAGAAATCTCTGGAATATAATAAAGAACGTCTCTGGGAGGACTCGAAGAGGGAGTACCCTGCCTTCTTTAATATAAATGGCAAAAAAGGTAGAGAACATGGAATTGGTCGTGGAGAATTTTAACAGTTATTTTGTGAATGTTGGGCCAGAACTAGCAAAGGGTATTAAATCCTCACACCTAAGATGGGACTACCTTGATAAGGATGAGGAAATCCAAGACACAATGACATTAACTCCTGTTACCGAATCTGAAATCAGATCAATTCTGAAAAATTGTACAGCTAAGACATCTGTTGATGTAAACCAATTAGATATGAAATTACTGAAAACACTAACGCAATTGTAACTCCACTTACGCATATATGCAATCTATTCTTCTCCTACGGAGTGTTTCCAGATAAAATGAAGATTGCGAAAGTTATCCCTCTCTACAAAAGTGGGGATAAATATGATTTCTCAAACTATCGTCCAGTCTCGATTTTACCTCAATGCTCAAAGGTCCTAGAAAAGCTCTTCAATGACAGATTGGACAAGTACATTGATAAACACAAACTACTGTGTGACAGTCAGTATGGGTTCAGGAAAAAGCATTCGACAGCACTAGCCCTAACGGAATTTATTGAAATGATTAAAGATTCACTAGATTCAAACTTATATTCTATAGGCATATTTATTGATCTGAAGAAAGCATTCGACACTATAAATCACGATATATTGATTGAAAAACTTTACAAATATGGAATAAGAGGGACCGCATTAAAATGGATCAAAAATTACTTAACAAGTAGGACGCAATTTGTGCAGGTGGGTAATAGTAAATCAAATTGCTTGGACATTACCTGTGGAATTCCTCAGGGCTCGGTCATAGGTCCCAAGTTGTTCATAATTTACATAAATGACATTGTTAAGGTGTCCGATATCCTAAAACTAGTTTTATTACTTGAGCGACACGACTATTTTTTGCTCAGGTGTTGATCTCAAACAATTGGTAAAATTGGCTAATAACGAAATGTCTAAACTTCACACTTGGTTTAATGTAAACAAATTATCACTAAATCTTACAAAGACCAAATTTATGATATTTGGGAAAAAAGGCCTAAAGGACGACATACACTTAAAGGTAAATGGTACCAGCATTGAAAGGGTAAACGAATATAAAGTCATGGGAGTTATGTTAGATAATCTCTGAAGCTGGAAACCACATGTAAATTTGGTTCAAAGAAAGTTAGCTAAAAGCGTGTCTATTCTTTGGAAAATGCAGAAATTATTAAAACACAAGTCTCTTAAAATAATCTATTCAGCACTCATAGCACCCCACTTACATTACTGCGCTGAAGTATGGGGACACACTTATAATAATACAATAGAATCATTGTTTAAACTCCAAAAAAGGCCCTTAGAATTATTCATTACGTTCCTTATGGAACTCATACAAACAATTTGTTTATTAAGGCAAAATTTCTTAAATTACAGGATATAATAAAATTCAACTCCTTGCAAATTGTATATTTAGGATACCACAAAGAATTGCCTAGAAATATACAATGCCTATTTCTTCAACGTGAATGTATCCATGACCTAAGAGGCAGAATGTTGTTGCAAACGAGAAGGGTCAAATCGACTCGGAGTGAGCACTCCTTATCTGTGGCTGGAGTCAGTGCATGGAACATACTTGAAGACAATATTAGAATGGCAGACAATCTGAAGGTCTTTAAGTATCTTTTTGAAATGTGCATGTTTGAATAACTATAAACCTTATCCAACAAAATGGCATTGGATAAATTAAACGGAACCATAATGGGCATAAACAATAGGGGTTGTTTAGACTAAATATGTGGACTGCTATTGTTAAATCTGTACCATTGCATCTACTGGACACACCAGGCCATCTGTCTGAAAGACAACCGTCACAACACATTACTACAGACAGCTGTAACCAACATGGACCTTATAAACTGGTCGTTAAATGCAATTGACAAAATTATTTCCACAAGGCGGACAGGTTCTGGAGAACCGACATGCCCGGATGGGACATTCCCGGCTGGTTACACCATGGATGCATGGGGAAAGTGGCGTTCGCTGTGTTTGGCAGTCCTGGACATCGAGGATGTAGAGGACGTCTATCTAATGGATTTATGATAGCGGGCCTGCTATCATTGGGGCTTGGTCTGTTTTTTTGATCGACCATAGGATAAAAAAAACTTTGAAAAGCATGGTTATCCTCGACAGAAAGCTCAATAAAATTGGATTCGACGTCAAAGAAGACAATGATGGACTAAACATACTGCGAGAAGTCATTAAATCCGATAAGGCAAGGGTGAACCAAGTCGACGGAAATGATGACTAATTAAGAGATCCATGCAAAGATCTGGTATTATTGCACCTTCCAACTACTCCAAATCACTAGGAACAAACCAAATGATGAAGAAAGGAGTCCAGGTTTTTCTGGACCAGGTCTAAATGGATTAAATCAAGAGTGACATTCAAATCTAAACTTATATAGACACTCAGCTATATTGTGATTAAAATTCTTCATGATGTTCATAAATCTTTATGATCTTATGTTGTGACGCTTAAATCGTAGTGTAAATGGACACTCAGCTCTGTTGTGATTTATAAATCTTTATGATATCTTAACCATAATCAAACTGTTTTTCTGGGAGTTGGGCGCGGGACTTTGACAAGCGATCTCGCTTCTCCCGCGACCCTTTCGGTCATGATACATGTTGTGTTGAAATTGTCATGAAACGACTATACAATCATGCTGAAATAAAAACAAAAATAAAAAATTTAAAACCACTTTTCTTGTATGTTCAACTTATCGACCTCCAAACGAGTGTGAAGTTTCATTTTTGACTGAGTATATTTTGTATTCAAATACAAATACTTTTGATAAGGTTTCTGAATATGACTTCTCTGTTATTTATGTTTCAAACATTTCTACTTGAGCATTAACAGTTCAGTAATTTACTCGACAGCAAGATAGCTCGCTAAGTAGTGATCTAGCCAACTTCACGGTCTGATGCCAGTGTAACAATTAAGGGCTATACAAATCAGACTAGGAAATGCCTCGCTTAGTTTCTATAAAGTCCAACATCCCACCAAGTTCCCACAAACGTAAGTTCAACAGTTAACACAAATAATTTTTTTGACCCCTCCCAGATTTACAAACCCCAATTCCAATGAAGTTGGGACGTTGTATAAAGCGTGACTAAAAACAGAATGCAATGATTTGCAAATCTCATAAACCCACATTTTATTCAGTATAAAACATAGACAACATTTCAGATGTTGAAAGAGAGACATTTTACCATTTCATGAGAAATATTAGCTCATTTTTAATTTGATGGCAGCAACACACCTCAAAAAGTTGGGACAGGGCCATGTTTCCCATTGTGTAGCATCCCCTCGTCTTTTAACAACAGTCTGTAAATGTCTGGGAGTTGAGGTGACAAGTTGCTGGAGTTTTGGAAGAGGGATGTTGTCCCACTCTTGTCTGATGTAGGATTCTAGCTGCTAAACAGTCCTGGTCTTCTAAGCCAGATTTTTCGTTTTATGATGCGCCAAATGTTTTCTATTGGTGAAAGGTTTGGACTGCAGGCAGACCATTTCAGCACCCGGGCGCTTCTACAGCGAAGCCATGCTGTTGTGATGGATGCAGTATGTGGGTTACTATTGTCTCGCTGAAATATGCAAGGCCTTCCCTGAAAGAGACGTTGTAAAACCTCTATATACTTTCCAGAATTGATCATTCCTTTCCAGATGTGTAAGCTGCCCACGCCATAGGCACTAATGCAACCCCATACCATCAGAGATGTAGGCTTTTGAACTGTGTGCTGATAACGAGCTGGATGGTCCCTCTCCCCTTTAGTCCACACAACACTGCGTCAGTGGTTTCCAGAAAGAATTTCCAATTTTGATTCATCTGACCACAGAACAGTTTTCCATTTTGCCTCAGTCAATTTTAAATTAGCTTTGGCCCAGAGAAGATGGCGGCATTTCTGGATTGTGTTCACATATGGCTTATTCTTTGCATGATACAGCTTTAGCTTGCATTTGTGGATTGCATGGCAAACTGTGTTCACACACAATGATTTTTGGTAGTGTTCCTGAGCCCTTTCTGTGAATTCCAGTGCAGAATTATGTCTGTTTTTAATGCAGTGCCGCCTGAGGGCCCGAAGATCACAAGCATCCAATATTGACCTTCAGCCTTGTCCCTTGCGCGCAGAGAATTCTCCAGATTCTCTGAATCTTTTGATGATATTATGTACTGTAGATGGTGGGATATTCAAAATCTTTGCAATTTTACAGTGAGGAACATTTTTCTAAAATTTTTCCATAATTTTTCAGACTCAGTTTTTTACAGATTGGTGAGCCTCTGCCCGTCTTTTCTTCTGTGACACTCTGCCTCTCTAAAATGCATTTTTTATACCCAATCATGTTACTGAACTGTTTCCAATTAATGTAATTAGTTGTAAAATGCTCCTCCAGCTGTTAGTTATATGTACCTTTTACTTTTCCAGCCTTTTGTTGCCCCTGTCCCAACTTTTTTGAGATGTATGTGCTTTGTGCCACACAATGGTTAATCAGAAATGATTAAGAATTATAATGCAGCTGCGGCTTATGTATTTTACTTGGAATTTACTTCAATGGTCAAATCCTTCGGTCAATACAGCATGGCCATAAAATTTTTCCACGTCCAAGAACCAAGAAGCCTGAAAGTAAACGTCATTTACAGTTGATTGTCAGCAAACATTGGTTTTACGAAGCATATTTGTAGTAGTTATTGTCGGCATTCCCTATACAGGTGTGTTGCATATTGTATTAAGTAACTTCTCAAACATTTTAACTTTCCTTCATATGAAATGAACAAAAAATAAACACTTTGCAGGAGTGGTTTTTTTTTTTTAGCTATAAACAGCAAACCTGCTGACCTCTTCAACAGCTCACGTCACATTTGATAAGATTGTACTGCTTCGAATAAGGCATTCTCAGGAAGACTTTTTTTTTCCAGGATCAAGCTGTATATTCAGTTTCTATGGTACAGAATTACCATCAATATCAAACATTTTTTGATTCAGATCTGGCGATGAGCAGCTTCTCTGCAGGCCACCTTCACGTCATCCATCCTAATTGAAATCTTCCATTTAGATAATGAGTTTTTAATACTTGGAGAACTTTAATGAAAAAGGATAACAAAGCAGTCTGTTCATTGAGCTAGTTTTGCTCTATACAGGGTCTAATCAATTAAATAGTCGAATTGTACAGATGTAGTGTAAGGATAAGCTCTAGCACATCTCACATCGTTCCAGTCCCTCTGGTCTCTACATTTGAAAAGAAATAAAACAGGAATCAGCACATTTACATTTCTCCTGTAATGATGAGAAGACGGAGACAGTGCTTACATCCATAGCCCATGTTGCAAAGAGATGAGGCCAAGAAGATTTCTGTTCTGCCAGGTTTAATTGATGATAGAAATGATTAACATATTATTATATGTTAAGAAACCAGGTTACTAAAATGAATAGACTAAAAAAGAGAACCTATTATAAGCAGAAAATTTCTGAAAGCAGCCATGACAGTAAAAAACTCTAAAATGTTTTGAATGAAATCATGGGTAAAAAATCTGCTCAATCTTCGTTTGTAGAATCAAAGGTGTTTATTTGACAAAACCTCTTCATATTGCTAATTATTTCAGTGACTATTTTGTCAACAAGGTGTCCAAGCTTAGGCTGGGAATGGAAAATACCATCTGTCATAACTCTGAGGTGTGGATAAAAGAACACATTATGAAGGTTAAAAACTGTACTTTTGAAACTCCATATGGTTGATGCAGTGACTGTGGAAAGGCTATTGCGCTCTCTGCTGGTCTCCAAATCCACTGGCACTGACCACCTTGACAGCAAGCTGTTGAGAATGGCTGCTTCTATATCTCTGAACTTATCTGTCACATTTTTAACAGGTGTCTAATCAGTGGCATGTGTCCATTGTTATGGAAGGAGGGAAAGATTATTCCACCTCCTAAAGATGCTAAATCAACTTTTGAAGGTCCCAACAGCAGGCCTATTAGTATTCTACCTGTTTTCAGCAAATTTTTAGAAAAGATTGTGTTTGAGCAAGTTCAGGCCTATTTTCAAGCAAATTGTTTAACAACTGAACACCAACATGCATGCAGGGCCAGTCATTCGACCAGCACTGCTTAGACACAAATGTCAGATAGTTGGCTTTCAGCTATTGACTGGTCAATGCTGGTGGGTGCTGTTATGTTAGACTTCAGTGCTGCTTTTGATTTGATCGATCATGATCTTTAATACAACCCCAATTCCAAAATAGTTGGAACACAGTGTAAATTGTGAATAAAATCAAAATGCAATGACTTTCAGATCACGAGCCAATGTTATTTACAATAGAACACAGATAACATTTCAAATGTTGAAACTGAGACATTTTACATTTTTATCCACACAATGAGCTTCTTTCAAATTTTCTGGCTGCAACAGGTCTCAAAAAAGTTTGGACACAGGCAAAAAAGGGCTGAAAAAGCAATTAATATATAAGAGAATCAGCTGAAAGAACATTTAGCAAGTACTTATGTTAACTGTCATCAGATGTGTAACATGATTGGCTATAAAGGGATGTCTAAGAGAGGCTGAGTCTCTCAGAAGTAAAGATGGCCAGAGGCTCTCCAACCTGTGAAGGCTTGCGTAAAAAAAATTGTGGAATACTTTAAAAACAATGTTCCTCAACGTCAAATTGCAAAGGTTTTGAAGGTTTCATCATTGACAATGTATAACATCATCAGAAGATTCAGAGAAACTGGAAAAATCTCTGTGCAAGGGACAAGGTCGAAGACCTTTACAGGATGCCCATGATCTTCTGGCCCTCAGAGACCACTGCATCACTCACCAGCATGATTCTGTCATTGAAATTACTAAATGGGCCCAGGAATACTTCAAGAAACCACTGTCTGTAAACACAGTCCACCGTGCCATCCACAGATGCCACCTCAAACTCCATCATGCAAAAAGGAAGCCATTGTTGAGCATGATTCAGAAGCACCGCCGTGTTCTGTGGGCCAAGGCTCATTTAAAATGGACTGTAGCAAAGTGGCAAAGTGTCCTGTGGTCAGGCGAGTCCTCCATGGGCTAAAGGGGCTAAAGGGAAAAGACCACCCCTCCTGTTATCTGCGTTCAGTTCAAAAGCCAGCATCTCTGATGATATGGGGGTGCATTAGTGCATATGGTGTGGGACACTTGCATGTTTTAAAAAGCACCATGAATGCTGATAGGTATATCAAGGTTTTTAAAGCAACATATGCTCCCCTCCAGATGACATCTATTCCAGGGAAGGCCTTGTGTATTTCAGCAGGACAATGCAAAACCACATACTGCAGCTATTACAACAGCATGGCTTCGTAGTAGAAGAGTCCGTGTGCTGAACTGGCCTGCCTGCAGTCCTGATTTTTCACTGATTGAGAACATTTGGTGCATAATTAAACGAGAAGTCCGTCAAAGGAGACCCAAAACTCTCCAGCAGCTGGAAGCCTGTATTGTCCCATGTAACAGTTTCCAAGAGTTCAACGATATCCAGGCCCAAGGTATGCAGGGGGCTGCAGGCAAAGGCACAGGTTGCAGTGGTACCGCAAAAAAAAACTGAGCTGACTTGCCTGATTATTGACACAGAGAGCAAGCAGATATCTGGGAGCGTACCAGTGCAGCCATCCCAGGGAACCATTACAGCTTGTGCAAAGACTTTGTTCTTCACTCCAACCCCAGGGGGCCTTTCGCCCTGATGTGCAAGAGCAATGAGCATGCCTCCTGAAACACCAATTTTTCCTTCACACACAGTTCATGTCTTATCTTGAAGCATGGTTGCAGCACTGGCTTTTTACAGAAGGTGGCCACAGTTAGTGAATTTGCACATGCAAAGGTGCAAGCACAGAGCAAGAGACAGAAGAATTTTAAACTCACCAGCATTACATCACTTAAAAAGGGATTCAGCATTTTCTTCTTTATCCTGCCAATTTGAAGGTAATGGTCAACTCTGATACACGTATCTTCTCTTCTCCCGAGGAGGCCCAGCTTTTTATCAAGGACATTTAATTAACATTAATACATAATTGGTGCTGTATCTGTATTGATGGGCTAACAATGGCTATATAGCTGGTTAATGTCTTAACGATGCTACCAACATAAATACTCCATTACGGATACGTGGCCTGCCTCCTTTAGTTTTCGCTGTCGTGCGAAGGAAGGTTTCACTTGTTTTAATGTTGGCTCACCATTAGAAAAGTCAGATTTGATTGTAGTTTTGCGGGACTGTCCTGGCTTGAATCCAACAAAGGGAAAATCCTTTTTTCTGGCTAGCTTATGCAGGGTTGATCGCTTTGTTCATTGGCTGGCTAGCAATGTTCTAATTGTGTTTGTGCAAAGTTTTATTAAGACTGGGGGCGTTTTGATTTTGGTTTTAATCATTATGTTTATTCTTACTTTGTTACATGGCTATTTTATTTTTCATTTATCTTCACTTCTATACATCTCTCCACTGTACCATGCACCAAGCTTAGGTTTTTGCCTTGCATCTGTGTAATCCAGTACATTTGATACTGCCACACTATGAAAATTATTATTTAATTACCTGGAATGTAAATGGAATTAATGAGCCTGTCAAGAGGGTAAAGTGCCTTGATTTTTTAAGAAAAAAAAAGTGTACATTTTGCATTTATACAAGAAACCCATTTTTTTTAAAAAACAAGATGTACACAGATTTCAAAATAAGTTTTATAAAATACTTTCTTTTTCGGGCGCCCCAAATAAAACTAAAGGGTGTTCTAATATTAGCTGATTGGAAGTTGGATCTGCATGTGATGGGGCCAGATGCCGATTCTCGGGGTCGGTTTTGTTTTGTATTTATTACATTGAACACATTGAAATACTGTTTGGTTTCGGTATATGCTCCAAATCTTTTTGACCCTCTCTTTTTTGATGATGTGAAGGCTAGACTTATAGCTCTGGGTAACGTACCAATGATTTTAGGAGCAGACCTCAATTTAACACTTGGCGCATTAAGCCCTGTTCAGACCAAAGATTTGCGACGAGACAGGCTGAGACTTGCAACTACTTGCGACACGCCGGTCTGCGACGTTCTGCAACCTGCCAGTTCACATCGCTGCGATGAGATGAGACTGTGTATTGTTTCCACAGCAATGACTCTCTGCTTCAGTTCTAACTGCCGGCTTTTCAGGCCTTTTTTCCAGTTTATACATTTGTTGCTGCGTTTGGAAATATGGATAATAGTGATGATGAGTTTGGCGCAACAGCTGCATTTCTGCTATTAAAAAAGAGCGAGGACACACAAAAAAAAAAAAAAAAGGAAGGGGCGAGAATTTGGAGCCATCCATCGCAGTGGCGTAACCAGAGCTTAAAATTGGGTGGGCAGTAAACATCTCTTTAAAACAATTGTTAGTTCTGTCTCGAACGCAATCAATTTTTCTCATTAACTATTCAATCTGAAAACACTCCGCACTATCAGGTGTTGCTTGTTCACCTTTTTCAGGCAAAACGACAATCATTCATTTGGATGCGCAATTTTGTGCATTTCAAATCAGTGGCGTATAGCCACACCTGAAAACTGAGCGGCCACACAACATCGCTTTACTACAATTATACCTAACTTGTTCTCTGCCATTTTCCCTTGTTAAAACAATTTCCATTTATATGAATAATCAACTAGCAATTAAAGACACGGCTTCTTTCGTGATGCGATCTAAGGGCGACTGATCAATAGGCATAATTCAGTTCAGAAAAATAAGTTACTCCTAAGTTGTACTTTAATACTTTTAATAATACTTTTCGAGAGTTAAACTGCTCTGGAACTTCCGCGCTACCTTTTCGGCTCATCAGGCGATCTTACCTGTGCTTTATGATTGATTTAATTATTCAAATTGAACCAAGGACAGAGATTTGAAATGTACAAAATTGCGCGTCCAAATGAATGATTGTCATTTTGCCTGAACGAGGTGAACAAGCAACACCTGATAGTGCAGAGTGTTTTCGGATTGAAGGTATAGTTAATTAGAAAAAATGATTGTGATTTAGTCAGAACTAATAATTGTTTTAAAGAGATGTTTATTGCCCTTGCAATTTTAAGTTCTGGCTGCGCTACTGGTCCATGGGTGCTTCAACGAAATACCCAGGGCACTTATGCCAATCTGTGCCGGGAGCTTGCAATGGGAGACCTGCCCTCTTTTGTACATTTCTCTTGGTTATTCTCGGCGCAGTTCCGACCAGCTGATAGTTTCTAACTCTGGAGACGAGCTGAATTCGCTAAGAGTTGGTTCGCTGTTGAGATGGTTTAAGTGCTTAAAGTTCTAAAACCACCCTCTTGCGATTTGACAAGCTGAATCGCCGGCGACGCCATCAGCCGACTTGCAACTCTCTGAGACTGGCCAGTTCACACTGCTGCGACTCCTCCCTGCGACATTCTAAAACGGTCTCGTTGCGTCGCAAATCTTTGGTCTGAACTGGGCTTTAGACAGATCTAGTACTACTTTACCTTCTCTCAATCATGTTCCAAGCTCTAATCACCTCAAAGCTTTTATGAAAGACCTAAATTTAGTCGATTGTTGGCAGGTTAAGAATCCAAATGTAAGGGATTATACTTTTTTCTCTTTGCGGCATAAAACATTTTCTAGAATTGATTATATTCTTGTCTCTTCTGCCTTGTTGAGATCCATTTTTACCAGTGAATTCGTACCTATGCTTATATCTGATCACTGTCCAGTAAAAATCACCTTATCTAAGCCTCATCAAACATCTAGTTTTAAACCATGTCATTTTAATGTTTTCCTTCTTCAGGATGATAAGTTTATTGACCACATTAGAAAAGATTTAAATGATTTCATTATGTATAATAGATTCTCAAATGTAAATCCTCATTATTTTTTGGTAAGCTATACAACTACCTCTAATGGCATATTTTATATCATATTCTTCTAAAATAGCTGCAGCTCGAAAAGAGAAAACTGACCATTTAGAAAATATAATCCATCAAATGGAAATGATGCAGAAGCATCAGTATGATACTCCAAGGGCTAAAACTTTAGAGTCTTTAAAGATAGAATATACTGATGTAACCAGTGCTAGGGCGGAATTTTTATTGCTACGAACAAGACAGCTACATTACGAGCAATCAGACAGACCAAGCTGTCTTCTGGCCTTAAGACTGAAACACTCAAAGCGTTTGGCTTCGATAGATGCTGTCAGGGGCTCATCTGGTCTGGTTCATACTGATCCTGTTCTGGTTAACAATGTTTTCAAGGATTTTTACTCTGAACTCTATAAATCTGAGGCACCAGATGATCTCACAAACATGAATGCATTTATGGACCCACTGGATCTTCCAGCTCTTTCAATGGCACAAGCCAAGCAATTGGATGCCCCAACTACTTTGACGGAACTGAAATCAGCTGCTGCCTCAATAAAAAAACACAAGTCACTGGGGCTAAATGGGATACCTCCAGAGCTACTTCTAGTAATCTGGGACATAGTTAGACCTTTGTTGCTCAACACTCCCTTGATGTTGGTTACTTTCATAGAGATCAGAGGGCAGCGCTGATGACTTTACTGTTGAAGACTGGGAAAGATCCATTGGATTGTGGGAGCTACAGACCCCTATCATTGTTAAACTCTGACATTAAGATCTATGCAAAGGTTCTTGCAAACAGATTGAATACTTGTATTTCAGACCTGGTTCATGAGGATCAGACTGGCTTTATCAGGGGCCGTTTTGGCCTCAGACAATGTCAGACGTCTTTTGCATATAATTGATGCTAGCAGGGATAATAAAAATTCATGTGGAGTTTTCAGTCTTGATACTATTAAGGCCTTTGACAGGCTGGAATGGGGTTATCTGTGGACTGTGCTCTGGAAATTTGGTTTTAAGTCCTCATTTATCCATATGATTCAAACTCTCTACACTGAACCCACAGCATGTCTCTTGACAGGTCACGCACTTTCTTCTCAGTTTAGTCTGGAGAGGGGAAAAAGACAAGGCCGTCCCCTTTCTCCTAGTTTGTTTGCTTTATCGCTCGAGCTCAAGCAGTCAGACAGAACCCTTTAATTTCGCCAATACATATCAAAAACACCACACACCACATTTCACTTTAAGCTGACGATATTATTCTTTTCCTATCAGATATCAATGATTCGGTTCCTCAAGCCCTGGCATTATGTGAAAGATTTGGGTCTTTTTCAGGCTACAAAATAAATTTGTCTAAATCTATAGTAATGCCTCTTGATTCAACTCCTCCTCAAGTTGGTCTTCCCGTTTCTTCATCAATTCCGATTCAGACCTCTGGCTTTACTTATTTAGGCATAAGTATTCTTCCTACCCTCGGCCTCATTCGTAAGCACAATTTTAACGTAATGCTACAAAAGATTAAGAAGGACCTTGAAAGATGGTCTCCTTTACAATTATCTTTTTGTGGTAGGATTTCAATTTTCAAAATGAATATTCTTCCTCGGGTTAATTTTTTATTCTCTACTATACCATTGACCCCTCCACTGCAGTTTTTTAAGGATATTGATCAACTATGTGTAAATATCATATGGAGCAATAAAATATCAAAAATTTGTTTGAAAACCCTGTAGCATGCCAAATCTTCTGGGGGACTAGGTCTTCCTAATTTTAAAATTTTACTTTTGGGCTTTCCAAAAGATTTTTAAAGACATGGTTTGTCCCTTCCTCTAAAATTTCCTGGCGTTCTTTAGAGCAAGAATTTGTTTATCCTCTTTGTTAGCGAGATCTTCCATTTGCAGGAATTACACAATGAAGTTCATTATTTCGATTAGGCCCGATAATAGCTTGCTCTCTTGAAGTATGGAAGCAGTCCTGCAAGTTCCTTGGTTATGACTGCAAATTTCATAGATCCTCTCCGATTTGGCACAACAATAATCTCTTGACAGGCTCTAAACCTTTTGTTTTTTCCTTCTTGGTCTGATGAAAAAAAATGTCCATACTCTGAATGATATTTTCAACTCTGATGGTTTATGCTCTTTTCAGGACATTTGTGATTCTTTTTCCCTTCCCGGTACATCTTATACCTAAGGTTACGCTCTCCACTCAAGGCATATGGTGTCCCCTGGGATATTCATCTAGATGATCATCCCCTGCTTGAACATTTGCAGAAATTTACAACAACCTGGGGATTTGTTTCTTATTTGTATAATTTATTACGTTTAAAAATCCATTTATTGGTGCACTTTCAGTTTGTTGCAGGGAGCTTGATGCATTCAGTCTGGAGCTTAATCAAGAGACTATTTTTGATAATATTTTTAATTCATCCAAATGTCTGGCTCATCAGCTAATTCATTTTAAGTTTGTGCACAGGGTCTACATAACACCATGCAGAGCTTACCTGATGAAACTGTCTAATGACAGAATTTGTCATAAATGTGGCACAGGCTCGATTGGGGATTATATACATATGTTTTGGCAATGTCCATCTATTTTGAATTTTTGGAAATATGTGGAAAAAGTACTTTCTATGTTCCTGAAGGTAAATGTCCCCTTATGTCCAAGACTACTTTTGATTAGTAGATATACTCTGATATAACACTCAGTTTAAAACAGAAAAAAATATTGATGACAGCACTGTCTGCCTCCAAAAAGACCATTTTGAAAAGCTGGTTTGAACCAAATATTCATTTGTTTTCTATCTGGCTTTCTTATCTTGTAGATATACTGAGAGGCATTAAAAACGCATCATAAAATATACTGGTTTAAGTGGTGGTAAATGGTTTCGTTCGTAGTTGCAAAACACAGTCTCGGGAAACTGTGCTTTTGGTAGTGAGATTTGCCCTCACTGTTATCGTTCCATTGGCAGTCAATTCAGCAGTTCTTATGCATAATATGACATGGCAGAAGACGTTTTATGGAATGTCTTTTTGTAGCGTCACAGATGACGCACTTTGTCGGGGATGACAGCTGACATATCTGGTCATTCTATGTCATCCCTACAGTCTGGATACAGTCATTTAATGGACATTAATGCGTCCAGAATCTTTTCGTTTTAGACTGGCCATCATTCAACATTCAAAATGTTTGATTCTTCTGAGGTTCATTTGTTTGTGGCATTTGAAGTGGGAATGATGTGACTTTGTTTATGTGTGTTTTTATTGGCCCTGATCTTCATCTTTTCATGTGCAAAATGATTTCTCCCAATGTGATTCACAACCATGATCCAGGGAACTGTGCTGCATTTAGATAATCATAATGAGGTGTTAAACCAAGAAAGGATTCGAACCCAGACACTTGGCATTTTGCAATGCTTACCATACCTGATGGTCATCATGTCAATCAGCAAAAGGAAAAACTATCAGCTTTCAAGTTAGATGATAAAAACCACTTAGCATTTTTAATGCCTCTCAGTATATTTTAATTTTGGAGCGTGCTACTGCCAGATTTCATAAAGCAACATCTCAAACAATCAATTATTGGATAGCCGCTATAGTTAATTTTAAAGATTTAAGGAAGTAAGTATTGTGGGGTAGTAGTTGTGATTTCCCCACTCTTCCTCTCTTGGCCATGTATCATTGGCAAAATTGAGTTGATGTAAGCAAAGTTGTATGTTTCCCCCCAAAGTTTTGTTGTTAAAATATTTTGATTTTGTTTATTTTTTAAAATTTGTTTACTTGTTTTTTCTTCCTTCTGTACAGTTGTCTTTGTCTTTGTCCAGTGTTTGAGGTGAATTAATAAAAAGTAATTAACAAAAAAGAAAAGCAGCATTTCGCACTGACTCAGGTTGGCTTCAATTAAAATGAGTAGGATAGCAATTCTGTCGGCTGCATATTACATCGCCCATTTATCCTATTGTCGGTTCATCCATCCATCCATCCATCCATCCAACATATATTTAAATATGAATTATTCACAAAACCAGTGTATTTTCAATGCATAGATAACTTTAATAAAAGAGGAAAGCAGCAAAGAGCTTCTTAAGCCAGTTAAACTCAATACAGGTCCAAATCAATAATGGAATCGCATGGCACAGATGTAAGGAATTTTTTCGTTGCATGACAAGTCATTCCAATCCTTTTGGTCTGAGGATAAAGAAAATAAATAGGAATGAGTGTATTTCTACAATATTTGTCATGCAATGAGGATAAGGAGACCATGCTTACCACCAAAGTTTGAGTGAGTGCAATGTTCAATGTTCCCAACGTTGTTTGGTTCATCTGGATTCCACTTTGTAAAGTGCAGAGGACTACCATCAGACCATATCCATGTGCCCTCCTGCACAGGAGAGAAGCAGATCATGGGCATTAGCACAATATGCATTTCAGTAAAGCCAACTCACATGTTAACCATCAATAGCAGCACTAACCAACAGATACAATGATAAATGGGATCTTCGCTCTGACCCTGACATACCCTTCAGCCCACTGAGCTTGAAAAGAGGAAAGCAGGGAGTGTCAAGATACACACCCCCCCAACCCCCAACCCCCCCATTTAGTTAGTTAGTCAGTTTTACTTCCGTATATATACACAAACATCACACACACGAAAAGAAAAATGAAGTTAAAAAAAAAAAGGAAATTATAATACAAAAAATACAGATAATCAAAAAATATGACTGGTAGTCCATATTCAGCTGCAACGGTTATTGTTGCGGCTGGTCTTCCATGGGGCCAGACATCAAATATTAATTACACAGGTTATATAAATAATTATAAACATATTATCATATTACACATTTATATTATCCTATTATTTTACAGATGTTCTATAAGGCATAATGTTGATAAATTCAATTTGAAAATGCACTGTAAGAACTTTTTATGATATGTTTGAAAGCATTAAGAGATATGATTTCACATACATATAACAGTCGTTTATTATATTTGGAAGCCGCTCTATATATAAATGCTCATTGACAGATATTTGTTCTTGGTTTGGGTAAACAAATGTCAGTTTGATTACGGAGAGAGTAAGGCGTAGATTTAATTTTGAACATATTTGTCATGTATTCTGGAGCCATATTACTCATAATTTTGTATGTAAACAATTGCATATGATTCATTTGTCATTTACATAAAGTATCCCATCCCAGAATATTATGGATGTGACTGTTGGAGGTATGTGAATAAGGATCAATTCTTAAAATAATTCTACCCGCTCTGTTCTGGATTTTTTAGAAGTTGAGAAATACAATGGTTACTTACTGACTGCCACATTACATCTTCATAATCAAAATGTGGTAGTATAATTGACTTATAAATTAATTTTAACTGAGACAGATTAACAAATTGTCTTAAATGTCCAATATAGCTCACCATTTTCCCCATTTTGCTACACGTTAACAATGTGAATATCCCACTTTAAATTTTCGTCAAAGTAACACCAAGGTATTTAAAGCTTTTAACTTGCGCCAAGAGATGTTCATTAATTCTCACCTTTAAACTTGAATGTTTACCAAGCATTGAAATTGTTCCAATAAACATACAAACAGTTTTATCGTAATTTATTTTCAATTTACTCTTGCTCATCCAAACTTCAAGGTGCTCAAGTTCATTATTTAAAACCCTTTTAATAATCTTTGGATTTTCATGTGAATAGTATATAAAAGTATCATCTGCGTATCGATGAACTTTACCATCAGAAAAAACAGACGCAATGTTATTAATGAAAATGATAAACAACCGGGGACCTAGGAGAGAACCCTGGGTTACTCCCTTGGTAATTACTTTTCTTCTGACAAAACATTGTTAACACACGTTCTTATTCATCTATTTGAAAGGAAGCTTTTAAACCATTGTAATTCTCTCCCAGTGATGCTTATACCTTCAAGTTTGGTGAGCAAGACTACATGGTCAATCATGTCAAAAGCCTTTTGTAAGTCGACAAAAATCGGTCCTGTACACTGGTCCTGATCCATTGAAAGAAGCTACTCATCTGCTACCATTGTAAGGGCAGTAATAGTAGAATGTTTGGGACGAAATCCCGATTGATTTACGGATAACAATGAATGAACGTTTAAATAGAGAAACAATTGCTGTTGTACCAACTTCTCCATAACCTTAGACAAACAGGATAATATAGATATTGGTCTATGATTATTAAAATCCAGCTTGTTGCCTTTTTTGTGCATAGGAATGATTTTTGCAACCTTCCATTTGTCAGGCACTACCCCATCTAAGATTGACTTATTAATCAAATAAGTAACCGGTTCAATTATATCAAAAATTGACTCTTTGAGTACATCAACTGAAATACCATCCAATCCTACAGATTTTTTATTTTTCATTCTCTTGACTTCTTTCATCACATCTGACGTAGAGACTAATGTTAACTTAAATTGTCCTTGAAAAGAATGACCACCGTATCTACTGGGCCTGACATTTGCCTGAGCAATCAAATTATTTATTGCCACATTTGCAAAATGATTATCAAATCCATTAGCAACATCTTTTGAATTTCGTCTTGGAAACGGGCTACTAGAGAAGTTATTTACATTCATTAAAGATTTAAGAGCCATTCCCTGAGAAAATGGCACTTTTGAAGAAGTTGAGGAGTTGACCCCCTTGGAATTGAATGAAACTTGGCAGATAGGTAGATATGGTCGTCTCCCAGAAAAAGCCAAATTTTATGGTTCGCATCTCAAGAAATCTGCTGGTGGTGCCACCAGAAAGCCACTAAAGTGGCTCAGTTTTGCTTTTTACACTACATTTTACATCAATTATTATGACTTAAGGGTACACAGTAACAGATGTGTTATACTTTTATCATGACCTGTGACACTTCAAGTCTAGATGGACATTAGCACCACATCAGCGCCAAGCTGGGTAACTATCTTATTGAGCTGGAATTATTTGAGAAATCACAGTAAAAAGTGAAAATGGGAATGGGAATAAAATAATATCCCAGACATATATCAATCAAGAATGCTTTATTATGTGTTTACTCACAACAAAACTATCATTTTCAGTTAATATTCCCTTGGTATCTTGCTGTGTCGTGCAATGGATGGCCGGAAAGATGGTCAAAATTGATTGCGGTGCACAGTATATTTTCTCAGTAACCCAGATATGTTCCATGGTGATAAATGCCGTTTGTTGTGTTTTTGGAACTCTATTTTCAGGAATACCAAGCATTTCTTTGGTAGTATCCACACTTTCAAGCTAGACGGAGCCAAAGTTGGAGGAAAACACAAAATGGACCATTTCATAGCAGATTGTGCCAATGTTTAGGCGGCATTATTTAGTTTACCCAGCAAGATAGAGATCTGAAATTCTCTGGATACATAGTACCTAAACATTGGCACAGGAATTTGACAAAACCCGGGATAAAACCAGAGTGAACATCGGAGTGGCTTTTTAGAGGTGGAGGGACAGGGTTCCCACACTTTTTTACCAGTGATTTTTCAAAACTTTTCCAAAACTTTTCCATAATATTTTACCTAATTTCCATGACTTAGTTTAAAATAGATAAGGCCTATAATAGCGAACACAGAGCATAATGAGCTTCAACAGTGTGCTAAGCCCTAAGCAGTCTAGCAAAAATGTAATGGAGAATGGAAGGGAAGTTGTGTCTATCTACCAATCCTAGGGCATCACACAATGGCATAAGGGCCTGTGGCACCATTCTTGTATTTTCTCAATTATATTTAACAAACAAACAAACAAATAAATAACCAAGTTACATTTAAATGCTCAAGAAGGCAAAAAACACTGAAGAGGTAACAAACAGATGGCATTTAATATATTCTGAGACAGATGTTGAACAATTATAAATTATTATTTAGAGTGTATTATCCTTGCTTGCGTGCATTGTTACGCAGAACCTGGGGGACGTCGTCGAGTTAGCACAAATGACACTGACATGACATGTAACCATTAAAGACTGTAACCGAGGAAAGGTTTCATGGAAAAGCTAACCGAGGAAAAGTTTCATAGAATAGCGGTCTTTTGAGAGATTTTCTTTTAAACATGAGCGATATAAAAAATTGTTAGTGCATTCCTCTGTAGGAGGCCTAGTGCTTATCGCAGTACAGAAAAAAATATGTTTCTTACAAAGCTGCAAACTAATTGTTCTCATTAGCGTGCACATATCTTTTTGAGAATATTTTCATTTTATAATATCTGCACATCATACTTGTTCTGATGGAAAAATACTTAAACTGCCCTCAAAAGTTTCTACGAAGTGACAATAAAGGATCCAGGTTTTGGCCCACGGGATAACGTGCTTTTCCGGTGAGCACAGTGATATGGAAGCTCTCAGTGTACATGTAAAGAGAAAGGACGTCCACCTTTTGACACCACAGTAGCCGCTAAATTTGATATTATTATCGGTGACTACTATTCGCGCTTATTTAAGTGCGTCCAAGCATAAAATTGATCGAAATTTGTGTTAATCGCTATAAATAGATGCACATTGCTCCATTGCCAACACTTATTTTAAGTGTGTCCAAAATAAATTTTTTTTTTCTTGGCCAAACTTATTTTAAGCGGTAACTTTTTCTAAAAACTGGAATGGTATTCAACTTTTTAAGCTAAAAAAAAAAAAAAAATTCGCATGTCAATAACATCGTATTATTCAGTTGTGTGGGCAGTCCTATCAAATTACAGTCAATGACTATGTTGTATTGCTACATTATGAAAAAAGGAAATTTGTGGAGTTAATGAGGTTTTTTTAAAGATCATCAAAATCACTTTGTGCAAGTTTTCTCAAACAAATGCCACAGTCATGAACCAAAGTGTATATATTGTTTAAGATGTTGCGCATGTTCGTATAGAATTACCATTTTTAAATTTTGAGTGATTAGTGAAAAAAATTAATGATGTGTTTTAAGCCAGAATTGGGGTCCTTTCCTTCACTTTTGGTCCCATTTTCTCAGAAAATCAAAAATCCGGCGTTTGATGAACATGCGTCATAATAATGCCGAAACAGACACGCTTTTTAAAAATACAGAAAATATGTTATTTGGAATGAGAAAACTTGCAGGAGAATTTCAAAGCAAATAGTTAAAGTATTTTTTCCCCTCCGTTCTCCTCGGGAATCGGGTTTCACTAATCAATTTAGTGCTTCATCGACCTCATTGATTTCTCAAATCAAACAAAAAAAAATGCCAGGATGGAAATGAAATATTTTTGAACAGTGTATAATGCAGGAAAATGACTTGAAGAGCCAGTTGGGCCATAGGTGGACGTCGACCATAAATTTAAATAAAGTTGTGTGTTTATATTGAAATCTTATTATATTCAGGTTATTTCATTCATTATTCTGATTGACATTGATGCTATTATTACACTAATTTGAAGCGAGGCAGTGGGAAAATTCAACTGGCGTTATTAGAAAAATGGTGCCCTTTAAATTCCTGCGAACAGCGTATACCAAGTTACCAAGTGCATGGAGGGTAAAGCCCATGAAAAAAAAACAAAAGCATGTGCTCGAAAAGCTAATGAGATAAAGTTGGTATTAAGAAGTCCGGTAAAAAAAATTTCGCCGGGCTGCATAATGTAACCTAAATCCAAATGTCATGTTAGAACGGTGTCGCGGATTTTAAATAATAGCTTGTTTTTGCGGTAAACTCGACATCTTTTGGGATTTAGTGAACATATTATTAGCATTTGGCAAAACAATGTATTTTTTCCAAACCTTTCCAAAACCGTTAGTTAATTCCATAACTTTTCCAGACTGGAAAACAGGTTTTTCAAATTCCGTAACTTTTCCAGGAATTTCATGACCGCGGGAACCCTGGAAGAAACTTCGTGATCTGGAAGGATTAAAAACTGACGCAGAGTTAGCGACTTTTCTCCTTGACAGGTAAACCCCTGCTTTATTAGTTGGTTCATTTTTGCTCTGCAAATAAGCGAGTTGGCATCGCTCACATGCACAGCTAACTAACCCCAGCCCTAACCAGCATCAATTCATTTTCGCTCTGCAAATAAGCGAGTGAACGTCGCTTACAAGCACAGTCGCTGTTCGAATAGCCAGCATCTTGTAATTGTTACAGCATTCCGTAGTGCATGTGATGTTACTGTGATGTTGCAGTCGAGCTAACGTTAGCTTGTTTCCGATGCTAGGGCTAACATTACTGGCGTCGTTTTATTATGAGTAGCAGAAAATATCTTTATGAAGTGACCTGGCAGTCTTATCGGTTGTGTTGTTGTTCTTATAAATATGTGTAACGTTTCTGTGCTCTCACAGCTAAATGCTGTCAGACATGGTTTACTGGCCATTCAGCTGGATTCACGACAGTTTCTGTACTAAAAAAAACTGGTAACTTACTGAAATAAGCGTGTGCTGGGTTTTTAATGAATACATACTGCTGTAGATTACTTCTCATGTCGACATGATTTATTTCTGCTCGTTTGTTGGCAGGCGCGTCGTTAGACCTGAAAAATCCAGGGCTAATATCCCTCCCTTTATTGAAAATAATTAGTCCTGGCTAATTGTAGATGGGTTTCCTTTATTAACACGTTTTCCAATTCAAGAATAATCAAGTGGCAATCTAAGAGACGGCTTCTCTCCCTCATGCGATCTAAAAGCGACAAAATAATGGGCTGCATTCAGGACAGAAAAATCATTTAATTATAATTAGGTCTATGCACCTGCACTCGGCGACGGCATTTCAGACTAGTAAGTGGTTTCGTCCGTTTACATTTTCCAATCGGACAGCTGTCTATTTTTTTTTTTTTTTTTTTTTTTACTGCAAATTGAGTGACCGTGCTGCAAAAACAGGTTTATATACTAGTCGCCGAAATTACCTTCATTCGCTGAGGAGTTCTGAAATGCCGTCGCCCAGTGACGGTGCATAGACCTAATTATAATCAAATTATTTTTCGGTACTGAATGTAGCCCATTATTTTGTCGCTTTTAGATCGCATGGGGGAGAGAAGCCGTGTCTTCAACTGCCACTTGATTATTCCTGAATTGGAAAACGTGTGAATGAAGGAAAACCATCTAGAATTAGCCAGGACTAATTATTTTCAATAAAAGGAGGGATATTAGCCCCGGAATTTTCAGGTCTAACGACGCGCCTGTTTGTTGGTCAGCAGTGTTGACTGTTCGCAACAGTAACGTCAAGCCTTGGCAACTTGGCCGCTTTCATAATGTGAACGTGCAAAATCTCTCCGCAGTTGCATGCATAACAGCTCCCGTGCCTTCGCGTGCATGGCAGCCTTCTGGGGGAGGGTCTTAGGAGTGCAGTAGAGAGGGAGGGGGAGGGATCTGAAAGTTGCATTTTTTCAAATTTTTATGCGAAGTCCTCTCTCTCCTCAAAGTTACCAACTGCAGCTTTAAGTCATGATAGTTGATGTAAAACATGGTGTCAACAGCAAAACTGAGCCACTTAGGTGGCTTCCAGATGCCACTATTGGCAGGCAAAGTGAAATATGGACCTAAAAATTTGGCTTTTTCTGTGAGACACCAATATCTACCTATATGCCAAGTTTCATTCTATTCCAGGGGGGGTCAACTGCACATGTCAATCTCTCGTGGAATGGCTCTTAAGTGTATTCCAAAATTCATTTCTGTTTGTTACATTAGATAATTTTTAACGAATATACTTACGTTCAGATTTTCTTATTTCAGATGTGACCTTATTTCTCAAACTTTTATATAGTTTCCATAATTCTGAATCATGTTTATCTTTGGCTTTCATTTTGATTTTATCCCATTCTTTCATTAACAAAAATATATCACTATTCAGCCATGGAGACAATCTTTTCCGAACCCGCCTAGTTTTTAAAGGCATGTGCTTATTCACGACCTCTAGTAGCATTGTTTCCCAGACATCAACTGCATTATTTATTGAAGTACAATCCTCAATTTTCTTCCAATTTCTGTTGCATAAATCATTCCTAAAAGCTTCCACATCAATGTTTCTTGATTTTCTACAAGTTACATATGTTTCATCAGTACAGTTCAGTTGTGATTTCCATATCAAATAACTAATGAAATGATCACTCATGCCATTTTGCAACACACCACACGATTTAACCTTTTCCGGATTGTTGGTTAACATATGATCGACAAGTGTGGAGGACATATCCATCACTCTAGAACAAGTTTTTTTGTTTAGGTATTTCAAACAGTAAATATCATTGATTTGATTATAACATTTTGTATGACCTTGAAACGGTTTTTGCATGATATCGCAATTTATGTCACCCATCATAATGAAATGGTCATCAAGTCCACTTGCAAAAGCTAAGAAATCATCATAATGTTGAAAAAGGTCAGTTCTGGAATTTGGTGGTCTATACCAATTCAAGAATAATATACGCTTTGTGTTTTTTAAATGCATCCTCACAGCAAATGCTTCTAAACATAAGAGAGAATCACGAGTAATCAACTCAAAGTGTATAGACTCGTACCACTCCACCTCCATTTCTGTCCCGATCTTTACAGATTAAAAAATAATGTGGAATACCAACTTCATGATCAGAGACAGAACTGTCCAATCTAGTCTCATTTAAAGCAAGAACATTTATTTCATTGTCATTCATAATATGCTTGATTTCTTCATAATATTTCAAAAGGCTTACAATATTTAAGTGAACAAATTTCAGACCTTTTTCAGATAGTTGATCATATTTTAAAGATATAGGGCTCTAAATTCGTAGACCTGGTGCAGGCGCGGCGAATGGGGCGCCCGCCGCCAATGGGGTGTGTCAGGCGTATGTTGCAATTTCGTGCCCGGTGCAGCCTGGTGCAAGTAATCCTCTGTCCCGCCTCTGTCCCTCCTGCCGGCGCAAGTGGCAAAGAGGAGGAGAGAAGCCTTGAGTGGGTTTAACACAGCCGAGTCAAATCTTCACCAATCAAATGAGCTCCTCTCCTCACCTTTAAAATTGGAATAAAGAAGCCTCTGTCCTATATCTGCATGATGCGTGAATGTTGCATTTTACTTTGCTGCTTCAGGCATGTTTTCTGCACCACTTACGTCTATATTAAGCATTACGAATATGAGTTAGCTGGCTAGCTAGGCAATTCGCGAATTATTACCGTTAGCAAACTTGAATGGAATTTCAAAATGAAACTACGTCAGATCATTTAAACTTATGAAATTGGAATGAAATACAACGGTTGCTCATTTATTTCTTCTGCCTGCATCATTGGGAAGAGAAACGATGGATAGCGTGTTCCTATTATTACACCCTGTTGCTGCTTAAAATTTTGGGATTAACATGCATGGACAACGATGCAAGATATGTTACACATTTATTTTCAATATGTGATCTTAACTCAGTTCGAGATCTTAGCAATCAGGCTGTATTCCTTTCCCCCACTAAAAACGATAAAATCTAAGAGACAATAATAGTAGTATTAAGCCGCTTGCACACTGGATGCGAAACAAATTTTTCGCAGGACAGATTGCGTTGAACGCAGTGTCTACATGTCCGAAAGTCAGACAGGGTTTAATATATCTCCGTGTCCGACTGTCGGATGGTTTCAATATAACTCCGTGTCCGACAGTCGATTATTGTTTTTAATTTCTTCAAATCTACTGAATCGTTTAGATATTAAACATGAATGTTTTGATAAGAGGGCTCAGTTCTTCATGATGAGTACCGAGAATTTCAATTGATCACCCCCGTCGTGGCACGCCGAGCAAACAAAACAACCAGAGAAGAGGCAATCGGCATGGTTACAATGTGTTTTTGATTTTGATCTTATTGTCTGGGGGCGTGCAATTAAACCCTGGCCCATCTACTAACCTTTCCCCGGAAAATGCACCGACAAGTGGAATGCAGGCGTGGCAGCTGAGCCCCGGAGGGACGGACGTCATCGCCGAGGCAACAGGAAGGGTGAAGCTAGATCCGGAGTAGTTCAAGTACGCTGTGCTAGAGTTGACTAAAATCTCACCAGAAGTGCGATAAGACTAGTCCAGGTGCTGAGCTGAAGCGGAATGGACCGTACGTGATGATCTTCCAAAAGGTAAGACGTTTAAAGAATTAGACTGAATATTGTCAGCACATCTGAATTAAATAACACATACAGTAAAACGTTTTACTGGATTATTCCCTGCACGATTCTTGAGATATTTAATGTTTATGGACAACAAATTGGGCTACGATGCTAGCTAGGTACAGTTAGCGACAGTTACTACCACTAACCATGAGCAGCAGTATACTTGTAAACTCCGTCATGTCAGTGCCATTTCATCCAAAGAAGCGAAATTAGAGGGGAAAAATACTTCTTAAACGTGATTTTTTTTTTTTTTTTTTTTGCGGAGTGGGGTGGGGGGAGTGAAATGTTGGAGAAGTAACGTAAATATACCATCAGACTCGTTATAGCAGTGGATGTGGTGAAGTGAGATTTTCTTTGAGAGCAAGGTAGCAAACGTTAGCTGGTGTAATAAAGTTAACCTTACAGAATAATAAAGAAGAGCCATCGTTTGCTGTGATACATCGCTATTAACATTGATTGTGGGAGCTTTTTATCCCCCGCCACACGAAGTGGCCGGGGGTTATTGATTTGACCTCCGTCCGTCCATCCGTGCGTGCGTCCTTCCGTCCGTCCGTCCGTCCGTCCGGGATAAAGGAGAACAACTTTTCACAAGAAATATTCGAGATAGGATAACTAAATTTGGCATATAGGTTCAGACCATGAAGGCCTTGATCGAGTTCGAAAAATGAGACCAGCGCTGTTATTTTTTCCAGAGTTATTGCCCTTGATTCGCATTTTTGAACTCTGACTACGGTGTCTATAAAGGAGAACAACTTTTCACAAGAAATATTCCAGATAGGATAACCAAATTCCATAACCTAAGTAGGGAAACAAAGACCACACCTCATCTCTCAGCACAATTTCCCATCCAAGCCTATATAGATGTGTTTAACCCTTTCTCCTGCCTTTCTCCCCCCTACCCCCTTTCAGCTGAAGAGCTGCACTCGATTCAATAAAAGCCTCCCTGCAATGAGACAGACGACACTCACCTTACACCCTGAGTCTTAACTCCCTAAGCTGTGCAAGCCTTTCCCTGTTCTTTACTTTTAATAAACTGGACAATAAGCTTCCAAATCGTGTGGTCTTTGGTTGTTAAAAAGTGCAAGTGCAGTGTTTGAATGCGATCACCTCACGTCTTTATTGTTGTAATTTTTAATGATGTTCAATTTTCATTTTTTTTCATTTTTTATTTGTTCCGCTCATGGCATTGGAGACAAAAAGAAATTCACAAAATATATTCAGCTCTGAGCAGTTTACATAACCCATGACGGAAAGGAGCAGGGGAAAGAAAATCTTATTTTACCTGCCCTTATTCAAATATACAATCAGAAATAGAAAAGAAAAAGATGGCCTGCCAATCACAGTTGTTAGCAACCACTACGTATAGTTGTAAACAAACACAAAGGTCAAAACACAATAATTTACAATCTGAGAAACAAATTATCTAACACCATCATATTGTCTAATTATTCTTTCTTTATACATTTTCTTAAATCTAAAGATATTCATACAGCCCTTTAAATCATTTGGCAAGGAATTCCACAGTTTTACCCCAGTTACAGAGATACACATCTGCTTCAACGTAGTCCGTGCAAACGGATGCTTAATATTAAATTTCCTTCTATGTTGCTCATCTCCTAAATGTAAAACAAATAATTTCTGTATATTTTCTGGTAGTGTTAGGTTTTGCCGGTACACAACTAATAAAGTCTGCAGTTCAATTAAATCTTTAAATTTTAACAGCCCTGATTCAATAAACAGTGCATTTGTGTGTTCTCCTGGATGTACCTTAAAAATAATTCTCATTGCCTTTTTTCTGTAAAATAAATAATGATTCTAAATTACTCTTATATGTGTTGCCCCACACTTCAACACAGTAATGCAAATACGGCAAAATCAAAGAACAATACAAAATCCGCATTGACTTATAATCCAACAAATACTTTGCTTTGTTGAGCACAAAAACATTTTTAGATACTTTAGTTTTCACATGTGATACATGATATTTCCGTGTCAATTTATCATCCATTATAACACCCAAAAATCTGATTTCAGACACTCTTTCTATACTTATTTCATCTATACACAGTGAAACATTCTCTTTTCTCCGATTTGCAAAAACCATTAATTTTGTTTTTGTTCAAGTTTAGTGATAACTTATTGTCATCAAACCATTGTTTGAGCTTGACCATTTCATTTGCAATAGTTTCTGTCAACATGTCGCAAATTTTCTCCTGAACAAAAAAATTTGTGTCGTCAGCAAACAACACAAATCGTAATAATTTTGACGTGTCACAGATGTCATTAATATATAAAATAAAGAGTTTAGGTCCCAAAACCGAACCTTGTGGGACTCCACATTTAATCTTCATATGATCAGATGTAATACCAGCAAAATGTACATATTGTTGCCTATTATCCAAATAACTGCTGATCCAGTTCTGAGCTATTCCTCTTATACCATAAGTATGCAATTTAGATATGAGGATATTATGATCTATTGTATCAAAGGCTTTTTTAAATCAATGAAAACCCCTATTGTGTATTTCTTACTTTCTAATGCTGATGCAATTTCTTCCACTATGTTCATTAATGCTAATGATGTGGATCTGTTTGCCTAGCCATACTGACTGTCACTCAGTAATTTATTATTTTCAATAAAAGTATCAAATTTTTGTATGAACAGTTTTTCAAGTATTTTTGAAAATTGTGAAAGCAAGGACACTTTCTGTAATTATTAAAGCTGTGTTTATCTCCTGTTTTAAAAAGTGGAATAACCTTTGCTATCTTCATTCTGTCTGGAAATACCCCAGAACAAAAAAGAAAAGATTGAAAATATAACTTAACGGTTTACTTATACAATCAATAGTTTTTTTCACAATAATCATGTCAATCCCATCATTATCAGTTGACGTCTTATTTTTAGATAATGCAACAATAGATTTGATTTCAGTTTCACTCACTTCTCCAAGAAAGAAGGAGTGCAACACTTTGCTTTCTCCATGCCAGTTAGCCTCTATTTGCCCATCACCATGTTTTTTTTTATAGAATAGGCAAGATTAGGTCCGACATTTACAAAAAAAGCATTAAATTCGTTTACCGCCTCATTCATATTTTTCAACACTTGATTATTATCATTAATAAAATAACCAGGTTGGGCTATGGCCGCAGGTTTGTTCCCAATAATACCATTAAGAATTTTCCAAGTGTGTCGAATATCATTTCTATTATCAATTAATATTTTATTATAATATTCTTTTTTGGCTAGTCTCATAATAGTTGTCAGCCTGTTTTTATATACCTTGTATTTCCTTTCAGCAATACTTGTTCTGAATTTTATAAAATCTCTATAAAGATTGTTTTTCTTTTTTTACAAGAATTTTGTAAGCCCTTTGTTATCAAGGCTTTTTATGAAAATTGCATTTATGATTAATAATCTTTAATGGACACTGTTTATCATATAAAGTGATAAGTAGGTATTCAAAAATGAATCATAAGCTGCATTTACATCTTCAACATAAACCCCTTTCCATTCTTCTTTCAGAAGCTCATTCCTAAACTGGTTTATTGCTTCATCACTTCTAACTCTAACATATCTTTTGAAACTCTGCATATCGTTTTTCTTTATATGACAATCATATATTACAAAAACAGGTAAATGATCACTTATGTCATTTATCATAAGCCCACTTTTAACAGTGTTCTCCAAAACATTAGTGAAAATATTATCGATTAGTGATGAGCAGTTAGAGGTGATTCTGCTGGGTTTTGTGATCCGTGGGTATAGCCCTCTGCTATATAGTGCATCTAGAAAGTCTGACGTTATTTTATGTTTAGATGCATTTCGGAGGTCGATGTTGAAATCTCCACATATTATAAACGTTTTATTTTCTTTACACTTGCTAATTATTTCTTCTAAATGGTCTTTGAATACTTCCACACTTGACCCTGGTGTTCTGTGTACACACGTCACAACAATATTTCTCATCTTTTCAATTTGTATTTCCAGAGTTATGCATTCCATTAAATAAATCGACTACTGTTGTCATACATTCAACTAATTTACACTTCAGGTCGCAATCAACGAACAGGGCCACACCCCCTCCCCTCTTGTTGGTTCTATTAATATAATGCAGAGTATAACCTTCAATGTGGAAGTCAGCACCTTTCTCCTTATTCAACCACGTCTCTGATAAGGCTATCACTTTAAATTTATTTTTAAATGTTGACAGATACTCATCAATCTTCGTAAAATTTGTGTAAAGACTCCTACAGTTAAAATGTATCAAAAGAAAATGAATTGTCTAATTCAAACTTTTCATTAAATAGATCGTTAGTATAATAATTACAAGTGTCATTGATTTGATTAAATACATGATTTTCCGGATCGATGATGTATTCAAAGTCAAACATTTTTTGCTCCGTGTTAACTCCGAAGAAGCCGCGACTCTCCGGAGAGTCATACTCTGGAAACTTAGTCATGCAAATCAAGTGTCTTCCATCGGCTAGGAGACACGCTCCCAGTACATTTGTCTCGAATAACCCCACATACCTTTTCAGTCCTTTGCTCTTTTATGTTTCTCCTGCTGAATTGAGCTAACAATTTTTTTTTTTCTTCTTCACGTCATTGGAGAAACCGTACATTTGTATTCAACCTCTCAGCGATTGGAGCATCCCCACGCAGCACAGCAAACCATGGCAGAGATTATATACAAGAACAACATGGAGGAGAGGGTACAGACAAACTGCTTCACATGCTATTAATGTTTCTGAGTTTATTCAAGATTAATTTTTCATGAAGTATTTTCAGTACATACAGTGCTGTGAAAAGTATTTGCTCCCTTCCTGATTTCTTACTTTTTTGCACATTTTTCACACTTAAATGTTTCAGATCATCAAACAAATTTTAATATAAAACAAATAACCCGAGTAAATGCAAAATGCAGTTTTGAAATGATGATTTCATTTATTAAGGGGAAAAGGCTATCCAAACCTACCTGGCCCTATGTGAAAAAATAAGTGCCCCCCCCTTGTTAAATCATGAATTAACTGTGATTAACCACATTTTTTGAGTCCAATTTCACTAGCCACACCCAGGCCTGATTAGTGCCAGAACTGTTGAATCAAGAAATCACTTAAATAGAACCTGTTTGACAAAGTGAAGTAGGCTAAAAGATCTCAAAAAGCATTATGTCATGCTGGGAACTAAAAAAATTCAAGAACAGATGAGAAACAAAGAAATTGACAACTATCAGTCTGGAAAGGGTGGCAAAGCCATTTCTAAGGCTTTGGGACTCTGGCGAATCACGGTGAAAGCCATTATCCACAAATGGAGAAAACTTGGAACAGTGGTGAACCTTCCCTGGAGGGGCCAGCCTACCAGAATTACCAAAAGCGCATCGACGACTCATCCAGGAGTCCAACAAAAGAACCCGGAACAACATCTAAAGAACTGCAGGCCTCACTTGCCTCATTTAAAGTCAGTATTCATGATTCAACAATAAGAAAGAGACTGGGCAAAAATGGCATCCATGGGAGGGTTCCAAGGCGAAAACTACTGCTGGCTCGTCTCACATTTGCCAAAGTACATCTTGATGATCCCCAAGACTTTTGGGAAAATATTCTGTGGACTGACGAGACAAAAGTTGAACTTTTTGGAAGGTGTGCATCCCGTTACATCAGGCGTAAAACTAATATATCATTTCATAAGAAGAACATCATACCAAAAGTCAAACATGGTGGTGGTAGTGTGATGGTTTGGGGCTGCTTTGCTGCTTCAGGACCTGGATGACTTGTCGTAATTGATGTAACTATGAATTCTGCTCTCTACCAGAAAATCCTGAAGGAGAATGTCCAACCATCAGTTGGTGACCTCAAGCTCAAGCGCACTTGGGTTAAGCAGCAGGACAATGATCCGAAACACACTAGCAAGTCCACCTCTGAATGGCTTAAAAAAAAAACCAGTTGAAGGTTTTGGAGCGGCCTAAGCAAAGTCCGGACTTAAATCCAATTGTGATGCTGTGGCATGACCTTAAACAGGCCGTTCATGCTCAAAAACCCTCCAATGTGGCTGAATTAAAACATTCTGCAAAGAAGAATGGGCCACAATTCCTCCACAGCGATGTGAAAGACTCATTGCCAGTTATCGCAAACGCTTGCAGTTGTTGTCGCAGAGGGTGGCACAACCAGTTATTAGATTTAGGGGACAATTACTTTTTTCACACCAGGTCCGGTAGGTTTGGATAGCTTTTTCCCCTTAATAAATTAAATCATCATTTAAAAACTGCATTTTGTATTTACACGGGTTGTCTTTGTCTGATATTAAAATTTATTTGCTGATCTGAAACATTTGTGTGACAAATATGCAAGAAAATAAGAAATCAGGAAGGGGGCAAATACTTTTTCACAGCACTGTAAGTGCAAAATAAAAAGATATCCATAAAATATATGTGTATAACGAGATTAATTTGTGTTTTAATGAGTCTTGTTATGTCTGGATGTATAGTGTTTAATGAGCCCTTCCTAAAAATATTACTGTACATGCAAGCCTAGATAAATTTATACCTTCTGCATGCAAAAAGTTAATGAAAAAGTTGTTTTGAACTAATCACTAAACACCAATACATAAGTGCAGATGTACATTAAAATGATGAACAGATAAATTGTAATTATTTCCAATGGATTTTCTAAGATGCTACACTGAAAATTATGCTGTTTTTAATAATGCAGGGACTAATTGTGCTGTCAGTTGATACTCATTGATAGTCACCTGTCAGTCCTCCGTCCTTTCTGAAAGTCATGAAGTTTACATAAGTCGTTATTGAATTGATAAAGTAGATCCTCCATTTTCATGGGATTATTAAAACCCCAAACAAATAAAGAAATGGTAGAAAATTAAACTGAAACGTTCCTTCCCCTCCCTCTGCATAATAAACATTAGGATGGGATTAAACAAGCATTGTAGTCAAAAGCAAAAACAAACCAAGAATTCAAAATAATCGACAACAGGAACACGCTCTTTAAAATTATTTTAACTCATTAATGCCCGAATTTATTTTCAAAGTTAACCCATTAATGCCCAAATTTCTGTTCAAAGTAAAAGTTACATTTTATTATCGGATACTAAAACCAAAGCTTGAATTCTGGTGAAAAATTATTTTTTTGCCATCGACCCCCTAATTGTTCGTCGCATTACAGATGTACACAGACCGTTTTAAAAAAAAAAAATCATTCTGAGAAAAACATATTTAGATAATGTTATAATCTCCAATTTTTGTTCTTAGTGTTGAATAAAAATGAGTCTCAGAAAAAAAATGGTGCCCTCGATCTATAGTTGTTACAGATTCAAGAAATTCATGCAAATGGTGGCCCCCACCACTGCTGTGTAAAGGGACTGTGACTTTTCCTGGAAGCGGTTATTCCAATTAACCTACAGCAGCTTAGCCACAGTAATGCATTCACTTGGGTTACAGAGGTTAAAATGTGCCGCGTCCCAAAAATGGGACAGTGGTCATTAATGGGTTAATAACTCGAAGGCACTAAAACCATGACGCTATTTATTGACTAGTAATTACCGAGGCGGAAACAAGATTTTACGAGATTTCAGTCGCACAGAGTACTTGAACTACTCCGGATCTAGCTTCACCCGCAACAGGAATTCCACACTGTGACAACGGTATCCAATCAGCAAGGAAACAACGAGAATTCAGATTTTTTCAGACGGTAAATCACGCGAGGGTAATATTGGAGCCTATTTCTAAACCTAAGGGCATTCTGGGTGAACACTTGAACATTCGCAGTGTTCGCAGTATTGCCAAAATGTGATCAGATTCAACATCTGCTTACTGACTCTAACTTAGATTTTTTAGCATTGAGCGAAACTTGGTTGCATAGTAACATCCCGACCAGCATGATTGATGTCCCTGGTTACACCTGCCACAGAAAGGATAGAACATCTGACAAGGGTGGGGGGAGTACTATTCTATGTTAGAGACACTCTGAAATGTAATGAAGACAAATTGGTTACACCATTAGAATGCTTAGTTTTGAATATTGTATTATCACCCAAGATGAATTTTAACATTGTAGTGTTGTATAATCCACCATCCCATGATGTTTCTTTTTATGATAACTTAGACAAACTTTTTAAACATGTAAATAGTCGCACTGAATGCATTTTTCTTGGTGATTTTAATATTAACTGGCAAGAGAAAAGCCGAAGAAAAAACTTAAAGAGACTGCTGTCAAAACACAGTCTTCAGCAGATGGTGAAGGGTCCAACAAGGATTACGTGAGCGAGTAAAACTATGATAGATCTGATAATTACTAACAGACCCCAGCGAATGATTAGAATGTACAATCTACTAACGGGACTGTCTGATCATAATTTGACCATGGTTGCCTGAAAACTCACTAAACAGCATTTACAAAATTTGCGAAAGAAAGTAAACCAGGGAACTCGGGTATCCCCAAAAACAAGGTGACACAAATCAAAAATGATCTAAATAATTTAGACTGGAATAACATTCTACAATCGAATGATTTAGAAAATTGCTGTAACTGTCTAATGAAAAACCTCACAAACCTGATTGGGAAATACACTAAGACATTCAAAGGTGCGCAACGAAAAGTCTCCTTGCCATGGCTGAACAATGACATCCGTCAGCTAATGAAAAAAAGAGACTATGCATTGAAAAAATCACTGTTCTCCAAAACAAATACCGATTTCCTTATCTTTAAAGGACTGAGAAATGCAGTAGTCAGAGAACTTCGTAAAGCAAAGACAGCCTATTTTATGCAACTGATTGAGGAATCTGAAGGGAACAGCACCTCCCTTTGGAAGCACCTCAACAGTCTTACTAAACTCAAATCTAGTCAACAAAAAAAAATAACAGAATTGGAAGTGAATGGAGTTATCAGCAATAACAATTCAGCTATTGCAAATGAATTTAACAATTTCTTTATTCAGTCAGTGGAGGAGCTTGCTGAGAATTTCGAGCCAGCAACTCTATCACAGTCCACAAAGTCTGAGCCATCAAAGCTTTTCCAAATTAAGGAGGATAGTCAGGAAAAAGTTCACAAAATCATTAATAAATTAAATAAGTCGAAGGCAAAAGATGTGTTTGGGTTGGACACTGCTTTTATCAGAACTTACTGCTCTGCCTTGGTTAAACCTGTGACCCACCTGGTAAACCTTTCCATCAGCGTGGGCAAATTCCCACAAAGTTGGAAAAAAGCTATCATAACCCCAATTTTTAAGGCTGGTGCTAAGGACCAAGCAGGCAACTATAGGCCAATGGCAATATTGCCTGCTCTTTCCAAAGTATTAGAAAAGATTATTACAGAACAGCTAGTTGAGCGTCTCGAAAGCAACAGATTTATCAATTCCAAACAGTTTGGATTTAGATCAGGGTACTCCACAGAAATGGCCAACTGCTACCTTACCAAGAGCATTAAGAGTGAGTTGGATAAGGGTAATGTTGTGGGAGCTGTGTTTATAGACCTCAAAAAGGCCTTTGACACCATGAACCACAACATGCTCTTGAACAAACTCACCACCTTCAACTTCTCTAAACATGCTATTGGCTGGTTTGCATCATATCTGGAGCATAGAGAGCAACGTGTTAAAATAAACACTGAACTCTCAATGCCACTACAATCCACAAAGGGTATCCCACAGGGCTCCATCTTGGGGCCTCTGCTCTTTAGTTTATATATAAACGATTTACCAACATGCTGTCAGTCAGCTAACTGTCAAATGTATGCTGACAATACAGTAATTTATGCATCAGCTAGGAAACCAAGTACAGTAGCAGAGAGCCTGACCAAGGAAATGGAGGGTGTATTCCAGTGGCTCAAAGATAACCATCTGACGTTCAACGTCAAAAAAAACTGTATCTATGTGCTTCTCCATAAGAGGGAAAGCCAAGTGCACTATTAAAATAGACCAAGAGGCCATAGAGGAAGTTGATGAATTAAAATTTTTAGGTATTTTGGACTCCCAACTCAAATTCGATAAACACATTAACAAACTCTGTAAGACTGTCTGGACAAACCTGAACTGTTTCAGAATGATAAGGCATCACGTACATGTCAGGGCAGCTTTAATGTTTTTTCATGCTATGATACTTTCTCACTTATCCTACTGTGTCAGTGTCACAGTATGGGGCCAAGCCTCCCAGACAACAGTCAAACCTATCATATCATTATACAAACAGGCACTGAAAATAATGGATAAGAAACCAATAATGTGGCACCACTGTTTGATTGTACAGAAATACAAGCTTTTAAGTTTTAACAGATTCATTGAGTTCTCTTTTCTTAAAGCTATAGTATACGATCTGAGAATCAGTTGCGAAAGATTGAGACGTTGAGAAAAATTTGAAAAAAGCATCCTGGCCCCACACACACACCCCTCCCCTCTGTGTTCCCTGATCCTTCCCACCGAGCACGTGTGGCCGTCCGCGTGGAGACTCCCAGACACACCCCCTCTACCAGAGAAACAAGCCGGCCGGCAGTTTATAACGCGGAAGGGGCGGGGGACGAGGCGGAACACGGAGCACGGGAATCAGAGCAAGCTCTTGGGGAGTGTCAAATAGAGCGAGGGGATTGGATGAGAGTAGGAGAGAGACGTTAACCAATGTAAGCCATCCGGCCGGATGGCTTACATTGGTCAAGGTCTCTGCAGCCCTGCAGCCACTAGAGTGAATGGATTTTTTTCGTTTTTTTTTTTCTCTTCACATTGTGTAGATTGTACTATAGGACCATATCCACCATCTAAATGAGGTTATTAATAATGATCAAACTTTCAAATCGTATACTACAGCTTTAAACTGATTTTTAAATGCGTAAATAATTTAGCTCCCGCCATACTCTGTCCTTTCGTGACAAAAACAAATACAAGGAGAGTGGCCACAAGGGGAGCAGTGGGTGGCAACTGCATAGCAGAGAGGCGCAAAACTACGTTCGGCCAGTCGTGTTTTTCAGTAATAGGGACCCATTTTTGGAATGATTTACCAATTGAAATAAAAGCACAAACCGAACTGAAAACATTTAACAGGGAGGTAAAGCACTGGCTGAAAGAAAACAAAACATGTAACCACTGAGTCAGGACAATAAATGCAGGAGCAGATGCACATGTACACACACATGCACACACTCTGTTACTCTTGTTGTAATGTATTGTCTGTGCTAGATGCCTGGCTGTTCGCGCATGGCTGCCAAGGCTCGCCCTGCGGGGCGGGATCTGGGAGTGGGAGCTAAACATGTAGCGGCCGGGCCCCTCACTGGTGGGGTGGGTATAGGCAAGCGGGTGTGAGCGGCTGGGTGTTTGGGGTTTGTGTTGTTATGTGATGTGCTGTTTTGTGATGTTTTTATGTAAAAAAAAAAAAAAAAAAAAAAACGCATGCATACAGTACGCTGCTCATGTAACGTCATGAATCTGTTTAATGTTGATGTAATGTATTAGTATACAGTGTATCTGCTGCATGACTATGGACTGCACTATGTAGTTTTTTTTTTTTTAAACATTATATTTGGATTATTATAATTATTATTTTTGAGAAAGGCCTGACCAGGGACTGGGGTTGCAAATTAGCCAATTGGCTAGAAACCTTCTATGCAACACATCTACACATATTGTTATGGCTTTGACTGTAATAACTATGTACGTAATAATGTGCGCTGCATTGTCCCTGACAAATAAACGAATAAATAAATAAATAAAATCAATGTTTCTGTTTAAGCTCTGCTCAATAAAGTGAGTCGACATTGGCGCGGGACAATGTACAATGCCTGTCGGACATTAAATGCAAAATACTCCGTGTCTGACAGCCAAAAAAAAAAAAAAAAAAAAAAAGAGGACGATCAGAACAGATTGATAACGAAATAAAGAATAAAAAGAAACATTTTAACAACAAACAGAACATCCACTGAACACATGCGATTTATTTATTTGCGGGCCATCTTTTTTGGATGTTCTGTTTGTTGGTGATATATTTTTATTCTTTATTTCATTATAAATCTGTTCTCATATCAGTACTTTTACTTTTTGCTGGCTGCCGGACATGGAGTATTTTGCATTTCGCCTCGGACAGTCTTGATCGTGCATGCGATATTTAATTCACAATGTCAATGGTCATGGAATTGATTTGCTCACTGACTACAAGCACTATTTTATCTCTGGTGTGGAAATAAAGCATGAATCTGTTCGATCCATCTGACTAATTTTCAAAAGAGAGACCGAATAAAGACTGTTGTCTAGCTTCATCGGAAGAAAACAGACGAATAAAAAGACCAAGAAAAGTCGATAGCTATCAATTGGCATTTTGTGAAGGTCGAACACAAACATGGCCTAGTTTGTACGTCTCATAATTCCTGGAATACTCGAAAAATTAGAACTTTTATGACTTTCGGGCATGGAGTATTTTAGGGTCTCTGTCCGACAGTCGCTAAATTCGTCATAAATGCACAAAGTCCCGTGCCAATGTCAACTCAATTTATGAGATGTGTATTCGCGTCTTTGCATTGACTTTGACTGTAATCAGTCGTGCGAAAAAATTCGTTTCGCGTCAAGTGTGCAAGCGGCTTTACTGAGCATAGAACGCAAGCATTATATATATATATATATACGCATTGCCTGATGCCGAGGCAGTTTGTGGTTGGCTGAGAAAGATGTGAAGTCGTTAATTTCCATCACAGATTCAGCTGCATTGATTAAGCCAGGTCGAGTTTCCATTACGAGTGCCAACCGCCTTTGATCTGACACCAGGACAATCGATATAGATACTATAATTTATTTGCTGATTCAGATAGTTACATTAAACAGTGGTTGCTGTAATTATTTATTGCATTGAAATGTGCCTGACATTCTGGAAACCTGCCTGTGAGGTTTCGATGACGTGTGAGCACTGTGCGCCGGTCAGCCAAATTACCACTGCACAGAAAGTAAACCAGGTTGGAGCTGGCGAGCTTTCTGCGCAATTTCAGTAGAGACTTTTGCTACGAAATTTTCACTGCGTCTTGATGAATATGTGACACCTCCCCCTATTACGCCGCCACACCCATCTCGGCGCACATCCATCTACCTAATTGCCAAAGTGGCTGCGCACGGTGTTGCACCGCACAAAATTACCACTGCGCGGGCTGCACCGGACGAAATTACCACTGCGTGGGCTGCGCCACCCTGCGCTGCGCTGCGCCAAGAAATTAGAGCCCATAATCTCATTTTTCTTACAGTTAAGGGATAAATTGTTCAGTGATTCACAAACTCCAGAATCATCCTCAATATAACACAGAAGATGCTGTAAAAGACATTTGGTACATTCCCAATTTATAAACAGCTCTGAGGGATCGTTATACCGCTTTAAAACAACACCTGAACAAGTAGCCATACCCATTTCATACAGGTAGTGCACAAGAGTGCCTTCTGATTTATTTTTACGCTTTTACTGCAGAGAACACATGGAAACTGCTGTACCATTTCTCTATAAAGGGGAAATAAATAAATGAATAAAATAGATAAATTTAAGGAGAAGAAAACAAAAAATATATAAAGTTAACTTAAAACAGTAGAAATATCAACAAAATATAATCCATCAATGTTTATCAGGTTAGAAACTTACTCATTCTATTTTAGGGTTTCTCAACGGGGGCGTTGGGGCAACTTCGGGGGGCGCTGGGGACGTGAGGGCTGAAAGGGGTGCGTCAACAATCACCACAACTTAGCTTGTGCAGTGTTCATTATTTGAATTTATTTTTTATTTTTTTTAATCATGTTTTTAAAGGTTTCAAGTGCAAAGAACTTAAGAGCCTATCTAAATGGTTTCCCAACTTCTCTACGGAGCTACCATCATGATCACCATAGTAACGCCCATAAACAAATCCACTTTAGGATCATGATAAGTTCAGGGGGGCGTTTGCTCATAAAAGGTGGAGAACCACTGTTCTATTTGATTTCACCTGAAAGCTACAAATGAATTCAGAAAACATATGGGCATAAGAAGACAAATGACCTACTTACACGCTGGATGTAAACAATAATGCCCGAATTCAAAAAGGGTGATGATCATCCAATTATTTTAGTCACGAATAACTACTGTACGGTGGCTAAAACAGAGAAGTACGCATGTTGATAAACTCCTGAGACTAGCGCAATTCAGGTAGAACATTATCGGGTGTTTACCCATCCGTGTACAAGTCCCCACTTAGCCGATGTGTAGTGGTGTCATGTGACACTCTGCATGGCATGAAGTGGTTTTTCTTGGCACATATTGCCTCGGTAACACGACGAACTACTCGACAGCAGGTAGCCTGTGATACTCCACACGTGTCACCAACAACCATTTGGAATGCACCACATGCATAAAAGCGCAGGGCAGTACATAGTTGGTACTGGAAGAAGGGCATGGTTTCGTCTTGTGGGATGGTCAATGTCTGCTTCGATTAGGTCTAGAATATAACGGTATGATTCTTTGGAAATTCTCTATCGCTTGACAAATTTCGTGTCGCTACACTCTTCTAAAGGATTCGTCCTGTCTTTGAAAACCCTCAATTCGGCACCTTGCCTTTGGTCAGCCCTCTCTTGCTGTGCTATTTCAATTATGTGCAAGAGATCCATGGTCATACATCCAGCCACACAAGCAAGCCAACAAAGAATTGGTAGCTTGTACATGAGATAAACAAGCCCCTTGGGACGATTAGAATTTCTTTTGTTGCTTAGACAGGTGTGACTAACCATGTACGTCGGAAAAACAGCAGCTGATCTGATCTCTCTTTATGAATTCGGGCCTAAATTTGTCCGCTTGATCATCACCTGTTTATACACTGTTTAGCCGAGTTAACTGTGATCAAGGGAAAAACACCCTTTATGAATTCGGGGGTAAATGTCCATTATAATGTAAAGTCCATGTCGGCACGCAGACACAATATGCAGATTACGAAGCGTTCAAAAGCTCCCCGATCGTTGTTCACGCAGAAAAGCATATGTATGTCCATACTAAAGAGTTTGAAGTTAACCTCTGTGAGTATAATCTGTATAGTCTGTGATTGAAAAGACAATTAAGACTGAATACAGTCTGACAATATGAGCTTTCTTGGTTAGCGTGAAGCGACAACCATCATTGGTTACGACACAAATATGGTCATCTTGGGTCCATATACTTTTACACTTACTTTTATACTTTGATTTGATGTCCCAAAAAAGATTCAAACGTGATCTAGTCAGACTTTCTTGTATTTAAAGGACTAGTGTGTAATATTTGGCATGGTTTATTGGCAAAATCTGAATATACTACCCATTAATATGTTCATATAAGTGTATAATCGCTATAAAATAAAATTTGTTTGGTTTTCATAGCCTTATAATTATGCGTTTATATATACATTTAGCAAGGGCCTTGCTCTAGAGACATTGCCATCTTGCACCACCATGTTGGTACGGCAGCCCGACCGGACAATCCAGTCAGCAAGAGAACGCGTTTCGCGTGTATGAATCCCAGTCGTGGAGGACGCCATTTCCGCAACAGTGCGGAAAAAAAAAAATTTCCGCAAAAGCGCGGAAAGGTCCTCGGAGGCCACCGTCTTTTTGCCGACGGGAGGGTTGAGCGTGAGTGAGTGAGTGAGTGCTGCGGTCTAGAATCTGAACGCTGGATGTCACTGTTTCTCCCCCATTTTACACACTGGTCCTTTAAATGGGGTTTCCCTGTAGGCTTCTCAAAACTTTCCTGGCTTGGTGGACGCAATTTCGGACATCATAGCTGGTAAATCGTACCATAGTCCCACGTACCTTGTCCTTTCTGGCACCGAGACGGTGCGTCCTGTCAATGTTGCTATTTTTTAGTTTAATATTCAATTTCTCCTTACATATTTGTTTCATAAGATCCTTGGTGTTTTCCTTCTCACTCTATTTAATGCTGTAAAAAATTAAACAGTTCCTCCTTAAATACTGCTCGTTATCTTCCTGTTGCTCTTTCAGCATTTCGATTTCATTTTTCAATCGTTTTATCTCATCATCTCTTGTCGCCATTTCGAAATCTAAGCTCTCCCCCAAGTTGTCACCAACTTTTTGGGTGATGACTGCAGTTAATTCATCAATGACAGTACTTTTCATTTTACTTACAAGGGCATCGAGGTGTTCACTGTTAGCCTCCAGAGCTTTCTGAACTTCTTCATGTATATCCTTCGCGAGGTCCTCGGCATTCCGTTTCCCCCTCGCCATGCCAAAAAGTATACTATCAATACGCCGAGTGAGGTTTAAGCTGCTTCACCCCCCTTCACTTCCCCCTTCACCACACCTCTTTAGGAGAGATTCAGAGCCCACATGTGGATTCTGGGATGGAGGTGGGAAGATGACTAGCAGAGGGCAAGTGTGATGCAGCACAGTAGCAGGCAGTGGCATGATGTCTCAAAGGCGAAACAGGAAAACAGCTTATATTGCTCATCTACTAGATTGGTGGAGAAGAACGTGATACACATAGGAGTGTCTATAGGAGTGTGGGCATGTCTCAAGTTGTCTGACAGAAATAGCCCCACAAGCTGCTCCACATTAAAAAAAAGACCCAAACATGCCTTCATAAAATGTTAGTGAATCTCTCGTATTATTTTAAACCACCATCATAAATTAGTATTATCTGTGCTCACCGGTTCAATGGAAGCTTTCATCTCAGTCACAGAATTCACAGTGCAACTGGATGCTGTGTGGGCTTTTTTTTTTTGCTCCCATTTTTATTATTATGCCCCCGCCTCGAATGAGCAGGGGGCATTACGTCAACGCCCCTTCCATCCGTCCGGCCGTAAACTTCTCATTTCCACGCAATAACTAAAGAACGCCTCGTCTGATCCAACTCATTTCGAGGTGGTGTATGGGGGTTGGGTAGAGGAAGGTTCCTTTTGAAAATCAGCAGAAGTGCGATATCCAAAATTGCCGCTATGGCAGCCATCTTGATTTCAGTTTCCACGCAATAACTAAAGAATGCCTCGTCCGATCCATCTAATTTCTTGGTGGTGTATGCAGGGTGGGTAGAGGAAGGTTCCTTTCGAAAACCAGTGCCGTGCGATATCCAGTATGGCCGCTATGGCAGCCATCTTGATTTCAGTTTCCACGCAATAACTAAAGAACTCTTCATCTTCATTTGAAAACTAGTTTTCTTATAACATGTTTAACTTTCAGTATTATTCACTCTCACTATTCACCATGCTAAACTAGCAACCTATTCAATCTATTAAACATACGGGCGGGGGCATATGCCATGCTCCGCGTTGCTCTTGTTTTCTTTGTAACGTTTGACAGCATTTTGATATAATGAAAATATCATTTCACCCGAAGTTTTGCTAGCATATGGTCATGTCCCATATTTGCCTCAGTCAGAGAGCAGATTACTTGAGGGTACTGTTGCACCCACTCACTAAAATGCTCTCAACACTGAATCAAGCATCAGGATCAGATGTGCTTGATGGACTTATGCCTCTCCTGTCGAACCAAGCAAAGATGAGTTTACTATATTCTGAATATAGAGGCTTCAAAATTTTGCAGATATCTTCCAGTGGTACCTTGTGGAGGTCTGACAGCCCAATCCAGAATGTAATTTCTCTTTGGTCATTGCGCTTTTGTAGTGCCTTAAGAAACTGATGATCCCTTTCAGAGTCCTCTGAAGCCAGATTTCCACCGAGACTCCGACAGTGGATCTGTGAGTGAGAGAGAGAGAGAGAGAGAGAGAGAGAGAGATTGCCCCAATATCTCCCCAATTCCTCACACATTTTCCGCACCTGTGTCTCATTGTTGCTCGTTGGCCCCGTGAATTTCAGCCCTTCCTTGCAGTTCTTCCCTGTCAGATTGTCTTATTCCTCCTGTGTTGTGCCAAGCTGTCTCATGGTCACTCAGTCTCGGTTACTGTATTTTTCTGCTTTCCATTCATCCCTGTTTCTTGTTTTTACCTGCTTCCAGGCTCCATGAACCTGCCACCTGAGTGCTCCTGTCTGTCCTGCTGCTGTTCCTTCCTTGGCCTCTTCTGGCCTGCGCCTCTCTGGATTGATTCCCTGATTTTGGACTCCATCTATCTGTCTGTCTTTGCTTTGCCTGCCCCTCTCATTAGTGTTTGCTGTACCCATGACCCGGACCACCCTGAGACCTCTGAAGGCTAACCGATTGTTGGCTCTTACCTGGAACTGTCAAACTCCATTAAAACCTCAAAGTTTTTGTTACTCTGAGTCTGAGTGGTTCCATTGCATCATGGAGAGAGGGGAGTGGAATGCCATTATTTCATGATGGTCATCATTTTAAATATGGCTGGAAGCTGAGTACACTTCACAGCCAATATAATGTACAAAAACTGAGTTTAAAAAAATTGTGAAATTTGTTGAGAACAATGATACGATTGAAATTCTGAGCAGTTGCTGATAATTAAAATTCCATAATGTTATACTATTGGGCAGCATACTGTCGCTGTGCAACCTCTTTTGAAATTTATAAAAGACAGTAATATTTTAACACCATTTCCGAAGCTGGCAGATCTTCAGAAGCTTCTTAAGGGTTCCCTGTCATGTTCACAGGTGCATCGCTCAGTAGCCATTTCAAGGCAATTCAAATTGTGCTCCTTTGTGACATCACATGGAGAAGGGAATGCCCAGAGGGGAAAAAGGACTGAAACTTCAGCAAACCAGTTAATCAGTTCCTACAATATTCTGAGAGTTCACTCCTCATTGGGATGTCACTTGAGACAGTTTTTAAAATAGCTTGTAATGGGGAATTGGCTGTGCACCTGATGACCTGATAGGGAACCTTAAGTATGCATCATACCATTTATTGCACAAAAATTAAATAAGTCAGGCTACAGAAACACTTTCTAAAATTGAAATGGTATAACTCCTGACTGGGAAATATCCCTTTGAAATGTTACCTCAGCATCAATCCAGGTCATCTCTTCGGTGAAGTACTTGAAACAGCGCAAGTTGTTGTACACCCATCCGGCAGGGCAAGGACCCTGGCAATATTCTGTCCCTGCTGTTGCAACTATGAAGGGACATACTGTCCATTTAATGACAAGGTTTTACAGCTCTTTCAAATATCAACAGAATTGACTAGAGGAGCAGTTTCCTTTTCAATTCAGCAAGGAATAGTTTTGGAGTATTATGCCATTTTTGTTTGAAATTTTCCTGAATCAAAATAGCCATCTAGCCATGTCTCAAAGGCAACTTAATAAAAAAGTAAAAGACTCACCCCAAGAAATGCAGGAAAGAACAGCAACACTGAGAAATGTGGAAAATTTGTAGGAAGCCATGACTTCAACTATCAGAAGAAATTATAAAGCCAAGGATTATAATAAAACAAAAAATGTTCCCAGAAATAGTTAGGCACGGTGATGAGAAATATCAGACGCGAAATGTTAATCCAAAATGAAAAGGTTTTTTTAAACACACAAAATAAACACGGCACGAGGGCCAACAGAAAACTTTACTCAAGGAGTTGAAAAACAGAACAGAAATGCCTAAATCGGGGAACATAAGGGGGCACAAAGGCCAACAAAAAACTACACTCAGAGCTGATAAAAAAGGAGGGAATAAGAAAGCTAATAATAAAATGACAAGGACTAGACACAAAAACTAAGGCAAAGAACAAGAACTAGATAAGCACTGAACAACACAAGGGCAAAACAGGACTGGCGAAACAAGGATCCATCTGCCAGATTGGAGCTCCACGTCAGAATATATGGGCGCGGGGCGGGATCAGGGAAACAAGGAACACCTGGGCAAACCGAGAGGGGCAAGGTACAGAAGCATGAGACATGGGACAAGCAGTAAGACTTAACAAGCCCATTAAGAGAATAGGCGTGTTCAGCTTAAGTACCAATGTAAGATGCAGCAGAGAAGGAAGGGTGAGACTGTTAACAGAAAGCAAACAAGATCTATAAAATAGCAAATGAAGGAAATCATGCCAATCGATACCCTATCTAAATTAGTAAGGATTAGTCTCTACCAGTCTAAAGAAACACCTCCCGTGTGAGTTAGTTAATGGTAGTAATGAGTAGAAACAGTCAAGAGGCAATCAAGCTTAGAACAGCCCCGGATTCAGAACAGCTGTGAAGGAAGTGGAAACACCACCAGCCAAACCAAAGCAATGAAAGGTGCAGCACGCAGGAACAAAACATGGCATGGAATGCGGACTGGAGAGGTGGATCCCAACTGGCAGACCGGACCGGAGCTGGTAAACCAACAGAGCAAAAGAACAACAGTTTTGAACTTAAAAATCTGCCAATATAAGCCCAAAAAACTATCATTTAGAAAAAAGCGAAGGAAGCATGTTGTGCTTGTATATGCTACAAGAACACATTCCTTCTTTTGATCTTGACATAATGAAACTTACAGGGGAGTAATAAATGAATTTTTGAATGAGGTCCAGGGCTACAGTGCTTGTCTGAGCGTGTTTGTCGATACTAGCTGATAATACAAACAATTATAATTCATGACCTGTGTGCAAGAAGTCACATTTTGCAAAAAATGAGCTGACACCGGTATTAAAAGCCACAATGGCCAGAGCATCATCTAATACCAAAGATTTCTGCGTAGAAGCACTCCAGTCTTGTGCACGAGTGCATTTCCATTGACCATTGTCATGATCTGCAACATGTTTTGAAAATTTTGACCCTCAAAATCTCAAAAGTGCCTTAGGCACTTCTTGCACACAGGTCTTCAATTTATCTTCACTCACCAGAGAAGCTTTGGAAATAAGTTCATCAGCAATACTTTGCAGTAGAAGTCCCTTGTGAAGATGCAGTTGGAAGGCCTCCAGCAGACTGATTCTGGTAGCTATGAACAGTTGACCTTGAAATTACTATTTTGTCATTTTTTATAACTTAGTTTAGGTTAGAGGTATATTGGATGGAAAAGTTGGGGGTGAAATTTAACTTAAGGAAGTAATTTAATGAGAACATCATAAAGAAATGCAACAATGGTGACATTTATGTCCACATGATAAAATACCTGCTTCTGATAGGGAAGATAACAAAATTCTTGAGTACTATGATCAGCAAATATTGATATAAGATATGGTTCTTTTGAATAGAGGGAGACAATAAAACACGTTCCTGAGAAAGAATCTGTCAAAGTCTAAGACAGTCACTCCTCAAACAAAAAAAAAGTATAAGAAATTTCTGTATATTTATACCATGGTCCATTTCAACCATTAAATTTAAAGCAAGTATGGACCCTTTCGTGAAAAGGTTGGGAAAATATGGAAAATGCAAATAAATAAAGAAAACAGTGATTTGAAAATCATCCTTCACTTGCTTTAAATTTCAAGTAGTCGAAAGACATTTATTGCCTTTCTTTTTTACTCTCTTTTGGAGAGATGAACACCATTTTCAAATTTTATGCCTGCAACATGTTCCACAATAGTTCGGATGGGGTTGCGTCGACCTCTGTGTTACATCACTTTTCCTTTTAACAGCCCTCCAAGAAATCTTTTGGAAAACTGAGGGCAACAATTTTTTCCCAATTTTGAAGGATTTTCCCTCCATCCTTCCATCATATACATCTTCAGCTGTTCGGACATCTGGTGTTTATATTGTTGTCTTTTGCACTTCTCAAAGTGGTCTCTGATTAAGAAGCCAAGCAGTTGTAATATAAGCACAATGTGGTTTGCCATTGTCTTTGAAATAAGCAGGGTCGTCCTTAAAAAGGCATCAAAATGCATACACGTCTTTCAGCATCAAGGGCAACTTCACAGATTTTCAGCTTACCCATGCCTTGGGCACTAACAAACCCCCGTACCATGACATACACTGGCTTTTGAACCTTAAATAGATAACAATTAATTAAATAAATTTCTGGGATACTCATGAAAGATACTTGGATGACATAGCAATGGCCCAAGTACATTGTATCCCACACACCCAAAGCTTTTTCTGGTATACTGTATTCTGTACAGTGCAGTCAATGGTATCCCACCGAGACTGGTGATTAAAATTGACGGATTGTGTAGAATGCAATTTTGTTCCTTTTAACGGCATGAATCCCTTCTATAACTTTCTTAAATATTACGAATAACAAAATAAATAAAATGCTTTATTGAAGTCCATAAAATAAAGACAAGTACCTTGACAAAAATGAACAATAAATTGCGAGTTCACTCGTCTCTTTTGTGAACGCCAGATGAGATGACAATATTGGTATTAATGTTTACTCAGCCTCAGAAGATGGATTGCTCATCTTTCTATTATGCCTACTGTACGTGAGCCATGCGTCTATTTAAGTACACACAGAACCACTCCCACTGAGAGACCTCTGAAGAGGTAACAATGGTCCTTTGGGTTATTGCATGTGATTGGGCTTTAAATATCTTGTCTTTATACAGTATGCAATGAATCACAATTCAAAGTAAATTTAGATATCACTGCTTTCTATTTCTATGGGCATTTTCCATACTGTCCTAGCTCTTTTCAGTGGGAGTCGTATAATTATGCAGTGACACTGAAGATTATAGAGTTTAAAATAACTTCCTCATTTGTTGGCTACCGAAGCTGTCTCACCAAGATCACAACTCAATAGCAAGCTCGCTACCCTCTAACTAGTGAGTATGTCATACGCGCATGTATGTAGGTGTCAATGTGACTGAATCTTGTGATTGACCTGCAGTCAAAGAATCATTTCATGCACTTATCTCAACTTATTTCCAAAAGCACTGCATAATACTGGACCAAATCAAACCCATTATTATGAACTCTACAGTCAGTTTTCTGATCTGAAACTGGGCAAAACAATTATTGAGTATGGTTGCATTTTGACTTTTTAAACAGAAATTCAAATGGCAAAAAAGTTAAGCTGCAGAGTGTGAAAGAGAGAATTTGTCATGAGGTGCGAACAGGTCAAAGCACCAGCATAATTTTTCAGAGAACTTTATGACTGAGTTGCCAGGTCACTACCAGACAAGGGCGTAGGTTAAGTCTGAGAGTCGGTTGGGACATTGGTAATACGAGCGTGCGCAGCGCTCAAGCTTGAAAACTATGTCCTATAATTTGAATGCAAGTTTTGCCTTCTATATCAACAAAGATGACGATGTGTTTCTTTGATGTTTTCTATGATACTAAGCAAGATGCCTCTGTAATTTTTGTAGACAGATGCCATATTTATAGACTTGTTTTTCTACAACGTATTTTGTATTCAAATAAATATACTTTTGATAAGGTTTCTGAATATGGCTTAACTGTTATTTTTGTTTCAAACATTTTTAATTGAACATTAATGATACAGTAATTTACTAGCTAGCAAGATAGTTTGCTAAGTAAGGATCTAGCCAACTTTACAGTCTGATGCTAATGGAACAATTAAGCGCTACACAAATCAGACTAGGAAATGCCTCGCTGAGTTTCTATAAAGTCCAACATCCCACCAAGTTCCCACAAATGTAAGTTCAACAGTTAACACAAGTAATTTTTGAAGATCTTTTTCTGACCCCTCCCAGATTTACAAACCCCAATTCCAATGAAGTTGGGACGTTGCGTAAAGGGTGAATAAAAACAGAATGCAATGATTTGCAAATCTCATAAACCCACATTTTATTCACGATAGAACATAGACAACATTTCAGATGTTGAAAGAGAGACCATTTCATTTCATGAAAAATATTAGGTCATTCTGAATTTGATAGCAGCAGCACACCTCAAAAAGTTGGGACAGGGCTATGTTTACTATTGTGTAGCATCCCCTCGTCTTTTAACAACAGTCTGTAAATGTCTGGGAAGTGAGGTGATAAGTTGCTGGAGTTTTGGAAGAGGGATGTTGTCCCACTCTTGTCTGATGTAGGATTCTAGCTGCTCAACATTCTTGGGTCTTCTAAGCCAGATTTTTCATTTTATGATGCGCCAAATGTTTTCTATTGGTGAAAGGTCTGGACTACAGGCAGACCATTTCAGCACCCGGGCTCGTCTACAGCGAAGCCATGCTGTTGTGATGGATGCAGTATATGGGTTAGTATTGTCTCGCTGAAATATGCAAGGCCTTCCCTGAAAGAGACGTTGTTGTAAAACCGCTATATACTTTCCAGCATTGATAATGCCTATCCAGATGTGTAAGCTGCCCATGCCAAAGCACTAATGCAACCCCATACCATCAGAGGTGCAAGCTTTTGAACTGAGTGCTGATAATGAGCTGGATGGTCCTTCTCCTCTTTAGTCCACACGACACTGCGTCAGTGGTTTCCAAAAAGAATTTCAAATTTTGATTAATCTGACCTCAGAACAGTTTTCGATTTTGCCTCCATTTTAAAAGAGCTTTGGCCCAGAGAAGACGGCGGCATTTCTGGATCATGTTCACATATGGCTTCTTCTTTGCATGATACAGCTTAAGCTTGCATTTGTGGAGTGCATGGCAAACTGTGTTCACATACAATGATTTTTGGAAGTGTTCCTGAGCCCTTGCTGTGAATTCCAGTTTAGAATTATGCCTGTTTTTAATGCAGTGCCGCCTGAGGGCCTGAAGATCACAAGCTTCCAATATTGCCCTTCGGCTACGTCCCTTGCACTGACAATTCTCCAGATTCTCTGAGATATTATGAAGTGTAGATGGTGGGATATTCAAAATCTTTGCAATTTTTCATTGAGGAACATTTTTCAAAAATTGTTCCATAATTTTTAGACTCAGTTTTTTGCAGATTGGTGAGCCTCTGCCCATCTTTACTTCTGAGAGACTCTGCCTCTCTAAAATGCTCTTTTTTTTATACCCAATCAAGTTACTGACCTGTTGCCAATTAATATAATCAGAGGCGGACAGTAACGGAGTAAATTTACTTGAGTACTGTACTTAAGTACACTTTTTGGGGATCTGTACTTTACTTGAGTATCATGTTCGGGGACGACTTATGACTTTGACTTGAGTACATTTGAAAGGCAAATATTGTACTTTTTACTCCGCTACATTTCTAACCATAACCCAAGTACTCGCTACTTTTTCTTAAAAAAAAAAAGAAAAAAAGCGGGGAAACCCTGTGGATTCAGTATTTTGTGGTTGTTTCCTTCTCAAACGTGATTGGATTGCACAGGTGCCACTGACAGGACAGCCTATCAGCAATCACCTTCAGCTTTCCTGCCATGAACACGCGAACGGCATGGTTCAGTTGAGACGCGATCGCAGCTATGCGAAGTCAGGAATAAACGTAGGGAAAGCATACCAACGTTGGAGAGAATTCCGGGAGTTGAATGGTTTAATTCTGACGCCCAGGTCGCCTTGTTTCTACTTGAGGTGATTAGAGCTGGTGCTAACTCGGTTGGATGTGAATTGTAAATCGTCATCCAAAACAAAATTGATATTTCCTCTTTGGAGCGAGTTAGCAACCTTTGCTAACTCTCGGTTGGCAAGCTAGTGAGTTTGCTAATTCTGTCTGATCAAACCAGAGTTTGTGTTCGTGTAATAACATTTTTTTCGGTAGGATGGCCGATCAAAAAAAAAAAAAAAAAAAGGAAGAACGAATAAAACTCAGATCACATTGTTGTTTGAGAACCATGGTCAGCTCATTCACCTGACAGCTAATGGAATCAGCACTGCATACACATCACCATATAGTCACGGACGGATTGACATGAGCGCAGGCGGGAAGCAATCAACCAAAAGAAATAAGATTTATCCACCACATAAACATCATACCCAAACTTTTATAACTTGAAAATATACTAAAAATAAGGCAGAAACGAAAAAATAAGGATCTCGTTTAAACTCAGAATGTATTCAGAGAAATAACAACATGAAACTTTGCGATAAGAAAAGACGGTGTATAATCCAAATGCGAGCCAGCGAGCCAGAAAAAAAGGAAAAAACTCCGTGCACTCTTGTGTTGCCTGGGGCAGTGAGCAATTTAGTGCCAAAAGGCTGCTGAAAGCTCACCAGCTCTGACCAGTCTAACGTCGGCTCAGCTGATGCAGTGGTCAGCAGCGAGGGGTGCACACATGTCACCAAAACTTAAAAGGCAGGTTTCCAGGATGTCAAGTATTCATTTCAATGTAACAAATCTATATTGAATATTCGGTATCTGACTGTCTCAATCCCAATTAGTTACAACAGAGAGAAGAAAATAAATTAACAGGAGCAAGTTGGTCGTCCAACTTTCTTCCCTTAAGTGGCATGTCTTCACAATCAGATGGTAATTGAAGCGTAATTAATACGAAAAGTCCAATATCGGAAGATGATTTTCAGTCCTTGACTAGGTGTGCTTTAATTTCCCGATGATTGTGTGTTAGAAAGGAATGGTTTTGTTTGTTTTTTAAATAACATTTAGCCTAGACATTTATGTGAATAACATTAGTTTCGGTCGTACGTATCCAACCACACACACCGCGGAGTGCGCGCACATTAGAATAAAAGATATCGGGCGACAGGACATAGGCCTATGTGTTAAAACAGTATTCTGCTGGAGGTTAAAATTTCTACATGTTGAAACAGACACTGAATGAATATTTATTTTATTTAATAGATAGTCTACATAAATAAATAAATATCTATTTATTTAGCCTAGATAGATAGATAGATAATTAATAATAATTATAAAATATTTTTTTTAAATCAGTAAGTCGGTTGGACGCGCCTGCCAGACTGTATGGTGCAATAGCCTGTTAGAATTTGTAGCAAAGCAGTGTCGTATTTCGTTGCGGTTGGTGACTATCTATGCAGTACTACTGAGTTTGTGACAATCATCACCTTGGTGGTATTAATTTAATTTGGGCACTCACAGGCAAAAATATAAATCGGCACCTATGGCGCAACAAGAGAAGAGGCCAGGAGTCGGACTTCAACTAATTTCTTTTTTATTCAAACGAACATGAACGTGCAATAATCAAGTCACATCAAATGTAACAAATGTGCAATAAAATAATTAAATTACAGCCATATAGTCCACAAAAAATCTCTAGAATGAATAAAAACGAACTAGGCTGAGTAGCCTGTGCCGACATAATAACACCTGGCATTGAGATAGACCAGTAGCCTATCTCACAATGGTGGCTTCTTTGTTAAGAAAAAAAAACTGACTTTGGACTTTTTACGCCCTTTTTCGTGAAACAACAACTGCTTCAAAATGTGCAATATCAAATAAATTACACCGTTATAACGAAAATATCAACAAAAATATTAACATCGAATAAAAGCAAAATAAAACAGGCTACACATAAAATTCGAAAATGAAATCAGATGCCTCCTCACTCAAACTATATATATATATATATATATATATATATTTTACAGCATTAACTATTGAAAACTCAAATCGAGCACGGTTCGTCGGCCGTAACAACGGGAAGCCAAAACCTCGCCCTTCAAAGCTTAATGACTTAAACCTTTCGCAGTTTACTTTTCTTGATCAGCAGTTGCTCAAACGAATTGGTAGGACAGTCGAATTTATTTTCGATAGCATTGTTATACATTGCACCACAAAATTATGATGAGTTTTCTTTCACACATAAATTACGACGTAAATTACCATAGGTCTATGTCTTTATAAATTCCGCAATCAAATAGCTCTTGAAATGGCATTGATTCGCAAATTGATTAGTGAGGCTCATTAAGCAATAAGCTGTGCAGCATCGCATTCTTTACTTCTATATTAAAATTGTAGAAAACGGATGCTCGTGGCCTCTTGCGAAAGAAGCCCCGCAAACTGATTTATAAAGACTGATTGATAAGTCGTCATTTGCGATCGAAAATAAATTTGACTGTCATTCTACCAATTCCTATGAGCAACTGCTGATCAAGAAAAGTAAACTGCGAAAGGTTGAAGTCATTAAGCTTTGAAGGGCGAGGTTTTGGCTTCGCTTTGTTACGGCCGACGAACCGCCACTGAAGTCGAGATGTAGCTGTTGAGGGGAAAAGAAATAAACGGGCCATGCCACCTGTGGCCTATAGCTATTTTTTTATGTGCGGCAGCGCCCCGCTGCCCCTCCTAAGCTATTCGCGTGCGCACCAAAAAAAAAAAAAAAAATCGATCATGGACTTGGTCGATTACCATGGCAACGATTGAAACTTCGAAGCTTCCCTACACTGTTAAAAGAAAGTGTTTTGAAACCCCCAAATTGGTGGCAACTAAGCTGCCACCAATAAAGGTGTTACAGACCGCTCTTTTTATAGTGTCTGAAAACACTACACAAACGACTGAAACACACACTAACAGAGTTCATGAAACACCACTTCAAAAGAACCAGTGCACTCAACATGTTATGTCTTGAAACACAGAGTGGTGTGTGCAAACACAACACAATTTGAGTTTGCAAACACTGTGTGGAGTAATGGAACACTCCTCATGGGGAGTCACGAAACACCCTGAAGACAGTATTGAAACACTCCTCATGGGGGTCATGAAACACCTTGTAGACAGTATTAAAACACTCCTCATTGGGAGTCATGAAACACCTTGTAGACAGTATTAAAACACTCCTCATTGGGAGTCATGAAACACCTTGTGGACGGTATTAAAACACTCCTCATCGGGAGTCATGAAACACCTTGTGGACAGTATTAAAACACTCCTCATCGGGAGTCATGAAACACCCTGTAGACAGTATTGAAACACTCCTCATCGGGAGTCATGAAACACCTTGTTGGCAGTATTAAAATACTCCTCATCGGGAGTCATGAAACACCTTGTAGACAGTATTAAAACACTCCTCATCGGGAGTCATGAAACACCTTGTGGACAGTATTAAAACACTCCTCATCGGGAGTCATGAAACACCTTGTAGACAGTATTAAAACACTCCTCACCAGCAGTCATGAAACACCTTGTAGACAGTATTAAAACACTCCTCATCAGGGGTCATGAAACACCTTGTAGACAGTATTAAAGCACTCCTCATCAGGAGTCATGAAACGCTGCTTGTAGAGGTATGGAAATTCATCTGGGCTTTTGAAACACTGTGAATATTATTTGTTAGGCTCGCACACATAGATCACACAGGTATTGCAAAAAAGTTACAGGTCTTCATGCAAACAAAAAAAAAGAAACTTTCTAAATAATTTCTATGACTCTATTACTTGTAAAATTGTGTTCTGACAACAAAAAGAGAAAAAAAATTCTGCAATGTGTTTTCCAAAGTCAACATTACAACATATACAAATATCCACAGTATAACTTTGCATGTAAGTACATACACATGTATCACAGAAAATCCCCAAATTATTTTGCCATTGGTCGCTTCGTTTGGTTGCAGCGCCACCTGGAAACCGAAAAATTCAGGGCCAAAATAGGAAAAAAACCAGTCTTATGAGATGCAGTATAATGAGAAATCGGTTCAATCTGCCAAACTATTTCTGATGGATATGTATATTTAAGTACTTGAACTTTCCCGTGTATCAGTTGCCACCGAGTGGTAACTTGAAGAATTGTGTGGCAGGGGCTCACAGTTTGGGGAAAAAAAGAAATGAAAATCCACTTTTTGGACTTTATTTTTGTTTTACTCCAGTGACATGCCTTGAGAAACTATACTTTATTGTAAAGGTCTATGAACATGAAATAGCATAATGTGAGAACACCTCCGGTATCTTGCTGGAGTTTTGGGATATTTGGCCTTGAAAAGTGAACTTCAGCTGTTTTGGCCCTATTTTGAGGTCTGATATTTCAATACTCCAGACAAGAATGGAGCTAATGAGTAGGTTGATTTATACCTTCTTACATGGTGTATGAAAGGTGCCAAAAATTTCTATGGCACTCCAAAGTATTTTAGTGCTGCCCCCTGTCAAAGTTGCCAATCGACCTTCTCGGCTGATTTGGGACCATCTTTAGGAGTCCATAAAATTTACTCCAGCTAGATGGATATTTGAAATTTGGAATATCGTCAGACTCGACCATGTAGATTTAAGAAAAGGTGGAATTATTATGGCACTCTATATGGTAAGCCAGATATTTGATATGTAATCTCAGCTAAAACTGCCACTAGGTGGCGCTTTCTTCTGTACCTTATTTTACAGCATCTCCATCGATGTGCCACAGTAAAACCTTTGGAAACTTAATATATTAACTTGACTGATGAGAAAAAAATAAGAATTTGTTATGGCGTTAAGGTGGAGTTCTTTGCTCTGCCAGGAGGGGGCGCTGTCAGGCATTCAAGCGCGTAGTCAATTTCTCCAGGCAGGTGCCACAGGAAAACCTTCATGAATATCACCAATGACCTTCATTTACCTTATCTAAGTGAATTTTTCCATTAGTTTAGAACAATGCTGTCCTGGCCTCACGTGCACTCCAGAGAGACAGCACAGTAAAAATCACTTCTCATCGGATAAAGGGCAAGCGCATCCCAAAGTTTATACATGTTTTTACACTCTCCCCCTTTATGAAGCTCCCTCCATAGCTGTGAGGGAGACTTCACACAGAGTGACACTCGGTAGTGAAGTACTAGTGGTGAGGGAGCGTTTGGAATTGGACCTATGGCTGCGTCCGAATAGTCTCTTTTGCCTTGAAAAGTTCCTAACTACTAAAAAAAGGATCTGGAGGTAATTACGTGGCAGCCATGATGAGTGCATTAGAATTCTTTAAATGTTAAGGAAAGGTGTCTCAGTGCTTCTAATTTACCTCCTTTAGCATAGGGTACACAGAACCATCCTTTTCGAAAAAGAAAGGAGATAACACTATCCCACAAATCTGAGCAGCAGCAACATTGAAAGTGGCGACCATTCATCCGCCAATTGCATAAACATATATCGATGGGCAGGGGACTCGTGATTACGCTGTTGATGCTGCATTCGATTTAGCTCAGAAGTTGGAAGTTGGGGCTGGGAATGACGTCATACCCGAGCTGACCGTTCTATAAATTAAGTCAGAAAACTGACATGGGGTCAGTGGGGTGTCTTCTGGTCAGGATAGCCCTTATTAGCTATTGTTAGCAATAGGGTCATTCCATGTCAAATCATCCAGATTTTGAAAAATTTTCCAGGTCACCTCCTCAAAAATTAAAAAAAAATTCATCAGTAAATATTCACACAAAACAAAAAATGCCAAATATTAGGCCAGTTTCTCAAAAAAACATTTCAAGTTATAGCCCTTCAAAATTTCAATAGTATTTTAAGTTTTTTTGGCAAACCCATTTTCAGCTAACTCTGGCAACTTATTGCTCCAAATTGATTGATTATACAAGGCTGAAATTGGGTATACTAACCATATTCATCCCCTAGAATCTGAAAATGGCCTTAGCTTCCGTGTATCTTGATCCACTTTTGTATGGTAAAGCCTCAAAATCAGCCGAAAAACACAAAACGCCCAAAAACGAGACCACATTTTATGACCTGTAACTCAGAAACTAAGTAAGATAAAAGGCTAGAATTCATTTTTTATGATTTTATGATATATCTCTCTGTAAGAATGCAGTAATCCAAGTAATATCATTTGTAGAAGTTTTTTAATGAAGTAACTTCTAAGTAAAGTTTTCCAGTTTTGCCCCAAAAATGCCCTTTTTTTTTGGGCAAAAAATTACCATGTCACCAGTTATTCATCGCTCTGAAATTTTTACTGTGCAATCTTACAAATGTGAACAGTGTCTGACAAAAAAATCAGAATGATTTTCAGGTTGATTTGTTGATTACAGTTGATTATAATGCATTACAGGGTATTTTTTTTTTGCTTGTGGGTCATTCCACGCCAAACTGAACAGGGCTCCCGGCCTCACCCCCTCTGATTTCTGTGAAACCTATTTTAAGAATAGCCCTTAGGACCAATAATGAGTTGCCCAAATTTCAGCGTCAACGGTGCAATAGTTTTTGAGATACAGGCCTTTGAAATTTGCCGACTATGCCCAAAGTGCCATTTGGTAAATGGTAATGTCGACAGTTAAAATTTGCTGAAAATGTTTCATACAAGTAATCTCTTATCCTTTATGTCCATGTATAACAAGTTCCATCGACTAGCCGAAACTCCTTCAGGCAAACATTGATAGGATAACTATCCTTGATCACACTGAAAATGCTTGCTTAGCTGGCTGGTGTAACGTGTAACTATCTTATACGTTAGGCTAGCACGCTAGTTCGCATGCTCAGCTAACTAGCTATTTTCGTTGCACATAAATCAATAAAACGGCAAATCGCAATTATTTTGCCACTTAACTAGTGATAGATTAGCAAGCAGTCATGAATTAGCGGAGTAGCAAGGTCAGTTACGCTTTGACAGGTTGATTAGCTCGTTCATTAGCAACTGAGTTTTTATGCAAACACAGGACAAAGATACTTGGCTATGAATGTAAATTGGCTTTAGTTGCAAATCTTGATATGTAACTGGGTAAACCAAACTAAGTAGGCTAGACCTTAGAGGAGCTAACTAAATAGCAGTCTCACCAGGCTAAACAGTCAAGTATGGCAATGCATAATTTCTAAGCCTTAAGCTAGGTTTCTTAAGTTTGCATTAGCTGGCAAACTTTTTATTTGGTGCTATTCATGCCAGTTAGCAAGCTACATGCTTGCAGTTCAACTCCACCCAAGTTAGTTAGCGAAGTAAAGGCTATTCACTTATTTTCTATTGACATGGTTAATGGCTACATGCACCCAATATTACTTTTAGGCTAGCGAACTAGCTAGCTGAGCAAGCGTACTAATGTTAGCTAGCTAAAAAACATTTTTGCAGACTTTGTTGGTCATATCTGTTCCATGTAAGCGCTAACTTGCTAACTAAATGGCAAAGTTATACAAGATATTCAGTGTTATCCATTGATTTCAATGCATCACAAGCAAGGCCGTAATCGCGAGTGAGTCCTTTGCGCATGCTCACAAGGTCAGAATCCTGAGCAAACCCTTCGCCAGAGAGTAAAAACAAAACATGCATCCCGCGCAAGGATGTTTTCCCGTGCAGCCGCGTTTCTTCTTTATTGAATAACTTCTGTAAGCAGATATTGCAGCCGCCTGGTTTAGCAGAGGGGAATTTATAATTAAAAAAAAAAAAAAATAAATAGGTGGTCTTATGCCTACCGCCGTCACGTCAGCAGCCTTTTTTTAAAGGGTAAAAAAAAAAAAAAAAATACGGAAAACATTCAAACGGGAAGATAGCAGGAAAGAGGAGTAAAATATGGTAGAATCCCGTAAAAAACTGGAGGGTTGACAGTCCTTTATAAGGCACTCGAACGCAGCTTTTTAGTCAAAATCACACCAAAAATGTACATTTTAAAAACGCAGGCTTCCGTCTTTCAGGTTTATATCTTCAATTGCAGGATTAAATTAATTGCGCCGGAACAGAGTTACTGCAACCACAATACACCTACGCTATACTACTACCAAACATAATACAGGGGAAGTTCAGCATTACATATGGCGTTAGAACACAGACAAAAATCGTGCACGCAAATGAGACCCGCGCACAACATCCGCACGCGCAAATCAAACATCTGAGGAGAAATACACGCTCGCAGAACTTTTTGCGAGCGCTTTCAAAGCACTCGCGAGCTATATTGTATCCTGCATCTTTGCTCCCTCGAGCAATATTTTAGCCTGCGAGGAGAAATACATGCTTGCAAAATGTTCACCTGCTCACGTGCAGGACTTTCCACTGCTCGCTCGCAAGTGGGTTTTTTTTTCAGTGGCTGATTTGCGATTGGGTTTTTTTCGGTGGCTGATTTTTGTCAGTGAGGAGGCGGTTATTGTCAGTAAAGAGGCGGGCATGAGGGCATGCCAACCCCCGAATATAATTGGTTGAGCGACTTCGCCAGTTGGACAGCAAGGTACGGCACACCACTAGGACAAACGGAACAAACCATATAGCCCTGAATAACTTGTATTGTGGAAGTTCACGTTCCGCCTGTTCCTTCAGTAGCCAAAGCATGACCGACCGCAAAGAGGTAACGTTCATTTTGTATGTAAGAAAATGTATAATTACTATTCAGTGCATCATTTTTGTAACATAGCTTGTCTTATTTCCTCTGCTTGACAGGCAATGCAGATATTTTAATACTCCATGATTTGCGTTTATAGCCACGTGTCCGCAGACTTTGAAACAGCTATCTGTCTGCAACAGGGTGTCTAGAAAACACAGACCTCGAAAACGCAGACCGCAGACCTCAAAACGCAGACCTTGAAATATTGGAATATGAATATAGGCTGTGTGTCTCGTTTTCGTCCCAGAAATTTTTAAGTACGTCTCTTATTTATTACAATTTAATGGCCAGTGATAACACAAAAACTATAGATAATTTAAGTCTGTATCGTGTTACCCTTACAATTATTGAGAGCTAACCGTAAACAGTCTATTCAGTGCTATTCAGTCTAACCGGAGTGCTATTCAGGCTAATAGTGCTTTTTAGGCTAAACTACAAAAACGTTTCGATTGCCGGTCATGTTTTCTATTTAAAACCTTGACCCGCTGCCGGTCAGTTAGACACTTCGAAATTCCTTGCTCATTTTTTTTCGTAGTACTCATTTTCTGAATGAGCAGTTTGCAAAGTCAGCAAGCTTCACTTAATTATAAATAGGCAAATGCCATTATGCCATAAAGATCATGTTCATGAAAAACAGCGACTTGGATAAGCCTCCAAAAATATATCGCAGCGTCTATGTGTCCAAAAATCAGACAGGGTTTTAATATAACTCCGCGTCCGAAAATCGAATGGTTTCAATATAACTCCGTGTCCGACAGTCGATTATTGTTATACTATTTTTCATGAACAAGGTTCACAAATCTAAAAAAAAAAAAAAAGTGCCTGAATAGCACTTTGGTTAGCCTGAATAGCCTGTTTACGGTTAGCTTTCAATAATCCTAAGGGTAACACGATACAGACTTAAATTATCAATATAGTTTTTGTGTTATCACTGGCCATTAAATTGTAATAAATAAGATACATACTTAAAAATTTCCAAGGCGAAAACGAGACATATATTCATATTTCAATATTTTGAGGTCTGTGTTTTCGAGGCATCCTGTTGCGGACAGATAGCTGTTTCGAAGTCTGCGGACACGTGGCAATAAACGCAAATCAGCAGTGTAAAGTATTAAAATATCTGTATTGCCTGTCAAGCACAGGAAATAAGGCAAGCTATGTTACAACAATTATGCACCGAATACTAATTATACATTTTCATGCATACAAAATTAACATTACCTGTTTGCGGTCAGTCATGCTTTGGCTACTGAAGGAACAGGCGGAACGAGAACAACTTTCACAATACAAATTATTCAGGGCTGTGTGGTTTGTTCCGTTTTACCTAGTGGTGTGCCGTACCTTACCTTACCTTACTGTCCAACTGGCGAAGTCGCTCAACCAATTATATTCGGGGGTTGGCATGCCCTCAGGCCCGCCTCCTCACTGACAAAAATCAGCCACCAAAAAAAAAAAAAAAAAAACCCACTCGCGCGCAAGCAGATGAATGTTTTGCGAGGATGTATTTCTCCTCGCAGGCTAAAATATTGCTCGAGGGAACAAAGATGCAGGATACAATATAGATCATGAGTGCTTTGAAAGCACTCGCAAGAAGTTTTACGAGCATGTATTTCTCCCAGGATGTTTCATTTGCGCGCGCGCGGATGTTGTGCGCAGGTCTCATTCGCATGCGCGATTTTTGGCTGTGTTCTAACGCCATAATTACAAGACCCAAAACTCTTCACGCGTCATAAGTTTTTTTTTTTTTTAAAACTAAACATTTTATGAAAAGTGACATTTTCAGTCAAAGTATTTTATGAGTACATTAGATCACAGCTTTTGCTTCCACCTGTTTTTTTTTTTTTTTCAAAAAAAAAAAAAACCACACACAAACACCCACCCAACTCAAAAGGTATCAATATTCTGGTACAAAATTGGCCATAAAAATCTTTAATGATTTGGCTAAAGAGATGCTTTTGGTACTAAAATGAAGCCATTTTGTCCCCTGTTTGATGAGTTAGGTGTAATTCAATGTTTTCAGAAAATTTTGAATCATTCCTAAAAATCACAGTGACACAGTACAGAAGGGTAATCCAAAACAGGGTCTATAAACAGGCAGAAGATCAAAAAAACCAAAAAGGCACAGACCACAGCACAAAATTGCAAACCAGAGGGATAGTTGATAGTCTGAAATCTGAGGTCATAAGCCAAGGCAGCAAAAGACAGAAATCATGGTTGTACAGAAATGGGTCAGTAACAGGAGACAAACAAATCCAGGCAGGCACAGACAGGTATCGGACAGAAGGATCTCACTAGCACACAGGTAGCGCAGCACAGGAAAAGTTGATCCATATTCTAACAAAGAATGAGCAGAAGTGAGGAACTCTTATACACAAGGGAAGTAACGAGTGAGGCGGGGCAACAGGTGTGAGGGATAATCTAAACATTTACTGAGAGGGGAAAATACAAGAGGTAATTAACAATACAAAATGGGAAACAATGACAAAGCCTAGTTTCACGAGACATCCTTAACCAATAACAGCTCCATTCAAGGAGTGCCAAAGTGGGGAAAGATGGGAGAAACAGATTAGTAATAGAGAGTTTCTGCAAATACTTTGCAACTAAGGCAAAGGACTGGTTGAGCTAAGCGGGCAGAGTTATAGATTAGTGTGGAAAGTGGAGAGATCCAATCAGTAAAGTTGGTAGTTTGTGCGATAATAATAGTACCCAAATAGTGCAAGTTAGTATGATAGTTATTTACAGGATTAGTATATTAATATGGATTAGTGGATAAACTAGACAAACACATGGAGCGTTAGGGGTATTAGTACTTAATTAGTAATTAGAGTTGAAGGAAGCAAACGATGTGAAGGAACTTGTGAAACACCGGAAAACTTCCGAAATCACCGAAATGTGACAGCTCGCAGACAGGGGCGTGCAGTGGCAGAAAACAAAAAGAAAGGCAAGACATCACAGGCAGAACAATGTGCACGGAACTGGTAAACAGCAATTATGTGGCAGATAATACAAAATTCAACAGAATCAATAAACTAATAAACCAAGTGGAAATATAGGGCACTGGCGGCCCCAGAATCTCCCGCCAAAGCAAAATGTCAAAGTTTTTGTTGACGGATGCACACATGGAAGGAGCCGATACCATAGCTCCCCACGGCGGAGCTAATAAAACATAAAACCAGAATATACAAAAAAAACAGATCATGACAGTGTTAATGTGTAAATTAGGCTTTTTTGCTGTCTTTTAGTATAGGATGTGGAAATTGGTATCTGTTTGAACTACACTGATTGATGGATGTGACTATGGCTGATTAACAACTGATTGAGAACACCTGGATGATCACAACCTTTAATTAAATCTTTTGCACATTGTTCGCCTTGGCCACAAACCCTGATGAAGCCAGCTTGTCCGGTGAAATGTTGGTAATATTAAACTGTATGGTATTTGAGTGTGCTACCATTTAATTCTTTTTAATTCATGATATCCTAAAAATCTGCACTATTAGGTCTACGCTTCTTATGTTTTAAGGAACTATATTGAGCCATTACATCACTTCCTGTTTACTCGGGTATAAAAATGACATAACACAGATACAAAGTCCTATTGTCTTCCAACACCTTGAAGAAAAAACAAAACAACTGTCAGTTGGTCATAAACATTAATAAATCTAGTAATGGTTATAAGAAAATTCACAACAATTGAATATGCCGCTGAGCACTGTCAGGGCAATTATCATGCAGTTCCAAAGATATGGAACTGTTGAAAACCTCAAACATAGTGGACACAAGAGCAATTTGCCCCCCCCAGGTTACTATGGAAGATAGTGAGAGAAGTAACAAAATCCCAAAGAATCACTGCGAAGGGATCGCAGGCCTTGGTGGCATCTTGGGGTCACCAGGTTTCAAAAAAGCACCATCAGGTGCCACCTCCACAACCACCAGCTCTTTGGAAGGGTTGCCAGAAGAAAGCCTTTTCTGACCAGAAGAGACAGAAGCAAGCGCTCGGAGTTCGCCAGACGTCATTTAAATTATGACTGGAACAAGGTGCTTTGGTCAGATGAAACCAAAATTAGATGTTTCCGTCAGAAACAGTATCAGCATGTTTGGCGTGGAAACAGGGATGCATACAAAGAGAAGCACCTCATACCTATGGTGAAATATGATGCTGGATCAGTCATGTTTTGAGGTGTTTTAATTCAAGAGGTCCAGGGGCACTGGTAAAGATTAATGACATAATGAACTTCATAAATTATCAGGATATTTTGGCTGACAATCTGGTTGCCTCTGCCAGAAGGCTGGGACTTTGCCATAGGGTGGACTTTCTAGCAAGACAATGACCCAAAGCATACCTCAAGATCCACGCAGAAATGGTTCCGTGACAAAAAAAATCAATGACTCCATGCTGTTATCCTTGCCTGAGGCAGTTGCACTAAGTACTAACTGAAGGGTGCCAATTATTAAGAAACCTTGATTTTGTTGAAATTTATTTCGCATGAAATGGTTACGATTTTGGTTGTTTCCACTGAAACAAAGTATTTCACTCATGTTGGTATATTCCGTTTCTCAATAATTAGTTTTTTTTTTTTAATTATTATTATTGTTCGTGCATTACCAGTCAAGGGTGCCAGTAGTTTTTGAGCCCACTGTATATAAATGTTCTGTTTTTCATCGCAACTCCAAATTTGTACTCAATAGGCTAAACAGGAGAAAATAGTTTGATAGCATTTGTTTCTTGTCCACAGCGTGACAGTTCTTTCAAGCTTTGTCGTAAAATATTATGTTGCAGTGATTCACCAATTTCCCCCAAAACTACACTGTCAATTTTATGTTTTTCACAAGTCTTTATTACTTCAGTCAGTGTGTGTTCATCAAACACATCAACAGAATTGGTGCAATCCTCAATTATGGTTTGTATTGAGCTAGAACCAAGCATACTAACTTCCTGCTGCTTAAGAAAAGTGATTGTCAAGCTTCGTGTAACATCATACCTTGTACGCCTTGCTCCATAGTCATCACTCTCATTACAGCCACTGCACTGTACATCATGAGCAGTGTTTGGCAAATCTGTTTCAATATTCTCTTTCAGTTCATCTTTTAATGAGGTGACATCTGTGATGTCTGCTTATATGAAAAGTGTATGAAGGGTATACTTCAAAAGTTACATTATTGTGTTTCATCACACAAACAATAAATTGACTTTCTGCATTGTGCATCATAATGTGAGGTCAGTGCTCTCAAATTCTCCACTTTGTGATCACATGTTGGACATCTAATCTCAAGGTTTCAAATACTAGTATCAGGAATTTATCAGAGAGCATATTTCTATGAATTCTACACGTGCTTTGTACAATATCCAATGCTTGAGAATATTTTGCAGCAATTCTCCCTTTCAACATAGGGAAGGTTACAAGACACTGTGAAAATTGGCTCATTACTATGAATTCCAGACAGGTCATCAATCTTGCTATGTTTCTGCATTGGGTAATGCAACATAATGGACAAGGCAACATTTTGCAAAGAAGGTAGATACTTATACCTTTGACGTTCTCGGCAAACCTGAAGGAAAACATTTTATAAAGACCTGATCCTTTGCAGAGATTCACATGAAACAGTCCAGATCACTGCTCACCTGTAGGTCATTTCAAATTTGCAAATTGCATTAATTGCCAATTTGGAAGAAAAAAAATGCTCAATTGCTCAATTAATTGAATAAAATAGAAATCTGACTACTGCTAACTGACTACTAAGTCAGTTGCATATGTCACATTGTCTTTGTGGCAAAATATACCTTGGACAAAATCAGGGTCCTTTTTAATGTGTGCTGTGAGTCTGCAGAGTTTTGTGTCTCTCTAATTCATTTGTAACAATTTCCTCACTGCTTCTGTTATAAAACAGCCATACAGAAGAGCATTCTGCAGAACTCAAGATGAACATACAAGAAGCCATACAGACAGAGTCTTATAACCAAAAAAAAAAAAAAAAAAGTGATTCCATATTTCTTTTTTAGCTTAATAGGAATGAACAAAATACCAACATTGGCCCCACAGGGGAACATTAACTAGCCAAGCAAATGTAGAGGTCTTATGGCTTTCCAGATGTGATTGCAACCAAATGACATGAGTAAAGAAGTTAATTTAAGTGACCTTTAAAAATTAGACAGTTAAATATCTGGTTTTAAATTATGCCGAACGATGTATAGCATTAGTCATTCTAAAGTGGGTATGGTTAAAGAACAAAGTGTCTCCAACAAGTTTCAGCTCATGTCCAAATTAAAAAAAATCCTGGGGTCAACTTAAATGTTTCTTTTCTGTCTGGTTAGAAAATGGGTCTAATTGTTTCAGTTTGTTGATACCCATATCCTCCACACACGAGTCAGTCGCTCAAACCACTGCGTTTCCACTCGGCAATTAGCGCAAGCACTAGTGAAATTATTACTATTTTTTTTTTTATATACCCGTAAAGGCAAACCCGGTCCGACTCCCAAACTTCAAGTAGTTTTGGTGTCTGAACCAAACCAAGTAATATCGATGCCTAAACCTCACCTTGACCGTAATCCTGACCCGAACCCTGAACACAACCAAGCAGTTAAACACAACCAAGTAGTTTTCGTGCCTAAACCTCACCCAGACCCATAGACTTTCTAAAAGGTTGGACGCAGCACCTGGGTCTGAAAAGTGAAGCCAATGCGAAAATCTCAAAAAATTGCATTCTTTTTAATGGGCAGCAGATGGCGATGTCGGTAGTTGCAGAAAGAAGTTCAATGCTATAGATGTCTGAGGGAATGACCCTACTTTCCCACCTGATTTATTATTTGAATAATGATTTTCCACATTATTTTATGGTATCTATCGCAAGTTTCAAGTCTCCTTCAATATATCATGATGTTCAATTTTGTAAATTATAGTCCCAAATAGACTAGAACAAAGGATAAAGCCAGATGTGCTTTTGGAGCATGTCTATCCTCTGGTCCTCGTCAGATAAGGTCAGATCCACCCTTAGATCCACCCTTCGCTCCTCCCTGGATCTTCAATTCACGCTCTTGTCCAATAGGAATAACATCCAGTTTCAAAATGACAAAATGGTGCAGTACAAAGTGCCAAAATCAAGGCTTCCTAAATGGTACCCTGAAATCAGTGGGTGACATCATGGTTGCTTCGTCCATCTTCTTACACAGTCTATGGCCTGACCCCAGTTCTATTCCCAACCTAAATGTTACTAAATACTTTCAGTGCCTAAATTTAATAAAGTTGCTCCGAGACTGCCGTCCGTACTTTACAACGATCAGATACGTATGTACGTATTTTTAGACTGAAATACTCAAGGTACGAATGCCTTTTGGGAAAGGCCAAGTACCGCACACAGATGAACTGCATTCTTGCATGGGTGCGAACATGAATGTCTTCAATGTTGAACTTAGTGCTTTAACCACGATGCTGTGCCCTGCGTTAATAACTGTTGGCATTAGTATGGAAACAGCATTTAGTGTAGGCCTACTGGATAAGTCATTCATTCATAATTATGAACCATTTCTAACAATTACACTGTAGTCATTTGATCCTGCATGTATGTGAGTTGTAATTATAAAAAAAAAAAAAAATTCTGTATAGGTTTCCTGCATATCTGTATTTTTGTATGTTGACAGACATAAATATGTACGATAGCGAATGAGCGGCGATCCTGCGTTGGACACTGTTCAACGCGAAAATGATAGACTTCCCATTCCCCTCGGTAAGGCACAGGAGTTATGTTCCTCGGTGAGTGTGTGGGCCTACAAGTCAGCGACGAGATTGCCTGGGACATGGAAGCATAAACAATAGAAATACATTTCACAAATTCCATTTGAAATTTCTATTAACTGCGTAACAACAAAAAAATATAATGCAAAATCATTTCTGGTCATAGGCTATATTTTGGTTATTATACCCTGGAGATTCTTTTAATTGATTTAGAGTTTATGGTATGTTGCACTTCGACAGGAACAGCAGTAAACTTCCTGAGTTGGAAGAAAACCTGTTTTTTGTGTTTAAAATTAATTTTGAGTGCGCCGGAACGCCAACATTGGGTTTCAAAGCAAACACCCTCCAAACACCAGACCTCACTCAAGAAACCCTGTTTTCTGTGTTTAAAGTTCATTTTGAGTGTGCCGAAACACCAACATTTGGTTTCAAAGCAAACACCCTCCAAACACCAGATTTCACTCACCAGCCTCCAGATCTGGTGCCTCAGGACACAAAACCAGTGTGTTGAAACTTTTTCTTTTAACAGTGCAGGATTGATATTGGATGTGGAGCTTGTTTTTGTAAAATACATTCAAACAGTTTTCTTTACGTTGAGAAACAGTTGAGACTTGTTGAGCCAGTTGTTAACCTTCACCATCACAGCATTCAGTTTAGCAGCCGCCAGTTCTTTAGTTCTTGCATGGACATAAATCACGGTGTCATCTGCGTACATCTGAACCTCGCACCCTGTGCAGATGCACGGAAGATCATTTATAAATAAACTGAATAGGAGAGGCCCCAAGATAGATCCCTGGGGCACACCCATTTTGTTGCGCAGAAATGGTGATGTCCTACCTCCAACCCTAACACATTGAATTCTATCAGCAAGATAGGACTTCATCCAGTTCAGCGCGCCAGTGGAAAAATTATAATTTGCAAGTTTGCAGAGGAGTATTTGATGATTGACAGTGTCAAATGCCTTCTTAAAATCCAAAAATATGGCACCGACAACACCTCCTTTGTCCATTTTTTGTTTAACATTCTCGAGGAAAAAGCAGTTTGCGGTCTCAGTGGAGTGGTTGGTCCGAAAACCAAACTGCATTGGGTTAAGAGTGTAGGGGCTGCTATTAATATGGAAAATTAGCTGTTCAGCAACACATTTTTTCTGCAACTTTGGAGATAACAGGCAAAATACTAATTGGCCTATAATTACTCACTATAGTTGAGTCTCCTGATTTAAAAACTGGCACGACAATGGCTGACTTCCAGTCAGTAGGATATTTCTCTTCTTTGATAGAAGCATTCACTAATTTTGTTAATGGTTCCGTGAATGCATCTGCATTCCTTTTTAGAAAAAGAAACACAGAGCATGTACCTGAGAGACAGATGTACTGCACGTTGTCTCTTCAGTGATGGTGTTATTGTTGGTTATCTCGGAGAAAGACGGGCCAGGGCATGGGTGGACATCTCCGGACAGCAGTAGACCGATAGTAATGATTAGCGCATTGCCTTGTAATTTGGTTGATGTTTTAAACCGTTTCTTATCCCGGTTGTACAGGGAGGGAAAAATAAAAGTTACAGCTAAAACATGTTTGCTGTAGCCAAGGTTTTCTTCGGCGCAGCTTGTTTGACCCAGCACGTCAGCGTTGTTTAGAAATTGAACGGGACTTTGTTCATCAAAGCAAAGGAATGGGTTGATATCAACCAGTTTCAGTCTAAACGCGTTGTCATATGCATTGACATTTGGCGGTATAAAAAAAAAATTAAAAAGCAACCCATAGAGTAAGAGAGCTATCGCTGCACCTGTTCTACCCGCCGCCATAGTTTGCTTTCTCCTAGTTTGCTCCTAGTTTCATTCATTGCCTCTAGCTACTCAAAAAACTGGTCACTTGGTCCTGGCCGTACTGTCTGCCGTGCTGCAACTTTGTCGCTGCACTGCTACTGACGCGTCGATATCGCGTCGACACGTCATATCGCTTACAGCCTTTAACATTAAAGTATCTATAAAAGCTCCATCCAGCAGGTTTCTATAGGTGAAGGTAAGCACTGTGGCAGTATTTATACAATATTTAGAAAATTTACTTTTACTTTTGATACTTACGTATTTTTAAAAACAAGTACTCCAGTACTTTTACTTAAGTAAAAATCTGAATGTAGAACTTTTACTTGTACTTGAGTAAAATTTAACAAGTGGTATCTGTACTTTTACTTAAGTAATGAAGCTGTGTACTCTGTCCGCGTCTGCCTCTGCCTGGCCTCTTCTCTTGTTGCGCCATAGGTGCCGATTTATATTTTTGCCCGTGAGTGCCCAAATTAAATGAATACCACCAAGGTGATGATTGTCACAAACTCAGTAGTACTGCATAGATAGTCACCAACCGCAACGAAATACGACACTGCTTTGCTACAAATTCTAACAGGCTATTGCACCATACAGTCTGGCAGGCGCGTCCAACCGACTTACTGATTTAAAAAAAAATATTTTATAATTATTATTAATTATCTATCTATCTATCTATCTATTTATTTAGCCTATTCATTTATTTATGTAGACTATCTATTAAATAAAATAAATATTCATTCAGTGTCTGTTTCAACTTGTAGAAATTTTAACCTCCAGCAGAATACTGTTTTAACACATAGGCCTATGTCCTGTCGCCCGATATCTTTTATTCTAATGTGCGCGCACTCCGCGGTGTGTGTGGTTGGATACGTACGACCGAAACTAATGTTATTCACATAAATGTCTAGGCTAAATGTTATTTAAAAAACAAACAAAACCATTCCTTTTAACACACAATCATCGGGAAATTAAAGCACACCTAATCAAGGACTGAAAATCATCTTCCGATATTGGACTTTTCGTATTAATTACGCTTCAATTACCATCTGATTGTGAAGGACATGCCATTTAAGGGAAGAAAGTTGGACGACCAACTTGTTCCTGTTAATTTATTTTCTTCTCTCTGTTGTAACTAATTGGGATTGAGACGGTCAGATACCAAATATTCAATATAGATTTGTTACATTGAAATGAATACTTGACATCCTGGAAACCTGCCTGTTAAGTTTTGGTGACATGTGTGCACCCCTCGCTGCTGACCACTGCATCAGCTGAGCCGACGTTAGACTGGTCAGAGCTGGCGAGCTTTCAGCAGCCTTTTGGCACTAAATTGCTCACTGCCCCAGGCAACACAAGAGGGCACGGAGTTTTTTCCTTTTTTTCTGGCTCGCTGGCTCGCATTTGGATTATACACCGTCTTTTCTTATCGCAAAGCTTCATGTTGTTATTTCTCTGAATACATTCTAAGTTTAAACGAGATCCTTATTTTTTCGTTTCTGCCTTATTTTTAGTATATTTTCAAGTTATAAAAGTTTGGGTATGATGTTTATGTGGTGGATAAATCTTATTTCTTTTGATTGATTGCTTCCCGCCTGCGCTCATGTCAATCCGTCCGTGACTATATGGTGATGTGTATGCAGTGCTGATTCCATTAGCTGTCAGGTGAATGAGCTGACCATGGTTCTCAAACAACAATGTGATCTGTAGCCCCAGGTGGCCGTTTTGTCTTATCGTGAGTTTTATTCATTCTTCCTTTTTTTTTTTTTTTTTGATCGGCCATCCTACCGAAAAAAATGTTATTACACGAACACAAACTCTGGTTTGATCAGACAGAATTAGCAAACTCACTAGCTTGCCAACCGAGAGTTAGCAAAGGTTGCTAACTCGCTCCAAAGAGGAAATATCAATTTTGTTTTGGATGACGATTTACAATTCACATCCAACCGAGTTAGCACCAGCTCTAATCACCTCAAGTAGAAACAAGGCGACCTGGGCGTCAGAATTAAACCATTCAACTCCCGGAATTCTCTCCAACGTTGGTATGCTTTCCCTACGTTTATTCCGGACTCCGCATAGCTGCGATCGCGTCTCAACTGAACCACGCCGTTCGCGTGTTCATGGCAGGAAAGCTGAAGGTGATTGCTGATAGGCTGTCCTGTCAGTGGCACCTGTGCAATCCAATCACGTTTGAGAAGGAAACAACCACAAAATACTGAATCCACAGGATTCCCCCCCTTTCTTTTTTCTTTTTTCTTTTTTTAAGAAAAAGTAGCGAGTACTTGGGTTATGGATAGAAATGTAGCGGAGTAAAAAGTACAATATTTTCCTTTCAAATGTACTCAAGTCAAAGTCATAAGTCGTCCCCGAACATGATACTCAAGTAAAGTACAGATCCCCAAAAAGTGTACTTAAGTACAGTACTCAAGTAAATTTACTCCGTTACTGTCCGCCTCTGTCTATAGGTGAAGGTAAGCACTGTGGCAGTAATAATACAATATTTCGAAAATTTACTTTTACTTTTGATACTTACGTATTTTTAAAAACAAGTGCTCCAGTACTTTTACTTAAGTAAAAATCTGAATGTAGAACTTTTACTTGTACTTGAGTAAAATTTAACAAGTGGTATCTGTACTTTTACTTAAGTAATGAAGCTGTGTACTCTGTCCGCGTCTGCCTCTGCCTGGCCTCTTCTCTTGTTGCGCCATAGGTGCCGATTTATATTTTTGCCCGTGAGTGCCCAAATTAAATGAATACCACCAAGGTGATGATTGTCACAAACTCAGTAGTACTGCATAGATAGTCACCAACCGCAACGAAATACGACACTGCTTTGCTACAAATTCTAACAGGCTATTGCACCATACAGTCTGGCAGGCGCGTCCAACCGACTTACTGATTTAAAAAAAAATATTTTATAATTATTATTAATTATCTATCTATCTATCTATCTATTTATTTAGCCTATTCATTTATTTATGTAGACTATCTATTAAATAAAATAAATATTCATTCAGTGTCTGTTTCAACTTGTAGAAATTTTAACCTCCAGCAGAATACTGTTTTAACACATAGGCCTATGTCCTGTCGCCCGATATCTTTTATTCTAATGTGCGCGCACTCCGCGGTGTGTGTGGTTGGATACGTACGACCGAAACTAATGTTATTCACATAAATGTCTAGGCTAAATGTTATTTAAAAAACAAACAAAACCATTCCTTTCTAACACACAATCATCGGGAAATTAAAGCACACCTAATCAAGGACTGAAAATCATCTTCCGATATTGGACTTTTCGTATTAATTACGCTTCAATTACCATCTGATTGTGAAGGACATGCCATTTAAGGGAAGAAAGTTGGACGACCAACTTGTTCCTGTTAATTTATTTTCTTCTCTCTGTTGTAACTAATTGGGATTGAGACGGTCAGATACCGAATATTCAATATAGATTTGTTACATTGAAATGAATACTTGACATCCTGGAAACCTGCCTGTTAAGTTTTGGTGACAGGTGTGCACCCCTCGCTGCTGACCACTGCGTCAGCTGAGCCGACGTTAGACTGGTCAGAGCTGGCGAGCTTTCAGCAGCCTTTTGGCACTAAATTGCTCACTGCCCCAGGCAACACAAGAGGGCACGGAGTTTTTTCCTTTTTTTCTGGCTCGCTGGCTCGCATTTGGATTATACACCGTCTTTTCTTATCGCAAAGTTTCATGTTGTTATTTCTCTGAATACATTCTAAGTTTAAACGAGATCCTTATTTTTTCGTTTCTGCCTTATTTTTAGTATATTTTCAAGTTATAAAAGTTTGGGTATGATGTTTATGTGGTGGATAAATCTTATTTCTTTTGATTGATTGCTTCCCGCCTGCGCTCATGTCAATCCGTCCGTGACTATATGGTGATGTGTATGCAGTGCTGATTCCATTAGCTGTCAGGTGAATGAGCTGACCATGGTTCTCAAACAACAATGTGATCTGTAGCCCCAGGTGGCCGTTTTGTCTTATCGTGAGTTTTATTCATTCTTCCTTTTTTTTTTTTTTTTTTGATCGGCCATCCTACCGAAAAAAATGTTATTACACGAACACAAACTCTGGTTTGATCAGACAGAATTAGCAAACTCACTAGCTTGCCAACCGAGAGTTAGCAAAGGTTGCTAACTCGCTCCAAAGAGGAAATATCAATTTTGTTTTGGATGACGATTTACAATTCACATCCAACCGAGTTAGCACCAGCTCTAATCACCTCAAGTAGAAACAAGGCGACCTGGGCGTCAGAATTAAACCATTCAACTCCCGGAATTCTCTCCAACGTTGGTATGCTTTCCCTACGTTTATTCCGGACTTCGCATAGCTGCGATCGCGTCTCAACTGAACCACGCCGTTCGCGTGTTCATGGCAGGAAAGCTGAAGGTGATTGCTGATAGGCTGTCCTGTCAGTGGCACCTGTGCAATCCAATCACGTTTGAGAAGGAAACAACCACAAAATACTGAATCCACAGGATTCCCCCCCTTTCTTTTTTCTTTTTTTTTTTTTTTAAAAAAAGTAGCGAGTACTTGGGTTATGGATAGAAATGTAGCGGAGTAAAAAGTACAATATTTGCCTTTCAAATGTACTCAAGTCAAAGTCATAAGTCGTCCCCGAACATGATACTCAAGTAAAGTACAGATCCCCAAAAAGTGTACTTAAGTACAGTACTCAAGTAAATTTACTCCGTTACTGTCCGCCTCTGTCTATAGGTGAAGGTAAGCACTGTGGCAGTAATAATACAATATTTCGAAAATTTACTTTTACTTTTGATACTTAAGTATTTTTAAAAACAAGTACTCCAGTACTTTTACTTAAGTAAAAATCTGAATGTAGAACTTTTACTTGTACTTGAGTAAAATTTAACAAGTGGTATCTGTACTTTTACTTAAGTAATGAAGCTGTGTACTCTGTCCGCCTCTGAATATAATTAGTTGTAAAATGCTCCTGCAGCTGTTTTTTTTCTTGTACCTTTTACTTTTCCAGCCTTTTGTTGCCCCTGTCCCAACTTTTGAGATGTATGTGCTTTGTGCCACACAATGGTTAACCAGAAATGATTAAGAATTATAATGCAGCTGCGGCTTATGTATTTTACCTGGAATTTACTTCAATGGTCAAGTCCTTCAGTCAATACAGCATGGTCATAAAATTTTTCCTAGTCCAAGAACCAAGAAGCCTGAAAGTAAACATCATTTACAATTGATTGTCAGCAAACATTGGTTTTAAGAAGCCTATTTGTAGTAGTTATTATCGGCATTACCTATACAGGTGTGTTGCATATTTTATTAAGTAACTTCTCAAACATTTTGACTTTCCTTCATATGAAATGAACAAAAAATAAACACTTTGCAGGAGTTTTTTTTTTTTTTTTAACAATAAACAGCAGACCTGCTGACCTCTTCACCAGCTCACGTCACATTTGATAAGATTGTACTGCTTCAAATAAGGCATTCTCAGGAAGACTTTTTATTTCCAGGATCAAGCTGTATATTCAGTTTCTATTGTACATCAGTATCAAAAAAATTGTGATTCAGATCTGGCGATGTGCAGCTTCTCTGCAGGCCACCTTCACGTCATCCATCCTAATAGAAATCCTCCATTTAGATAATGAGTTTTTAATACATGGAGAACTTTAATGAAAGTGGATAACAAGCAGTCTGACCATTGAGCTAGTTTTGCTCTATACAGGGCCTAATCAATTAAATAGTCAAATCATACAGATGTACTGTAAGGATAAGCTCTACCACATCTCACATCGTTCCAGTCCCTCTGGTCTCTACATTTGAAAAGAAATAAAACAGGAATCAGCACATTTACATTTCTCCTGTAATGATGAGAAGACTGAGACAATGCTTCTATCCATAGTTCATGTTGAAAAGAGATGAGGCTAAGAAGATTTCTGTTTTGTTTAATTGATGATCGAAATTATTACTGTATGTTAAGAAACCAGGTTACTAAAATGAATGGATTAAAAAGAGAACCTATTATCAGCCGAAAATTTCTGAAAGCAGCCATGACAGTAAAAAACTCGGGAATGTTTTGAATGATATCATGGGTAAAAAATCTGCTCAATCTTCGTTTGTAGAATCGAATGGTGTTTATTTGACAAAACCTCTTCCTATTGCTAATTATTTTAATGACTCTTTTGTCAACAAGGTGTCCAAGCTTAGGCTGGGAGTGGACAATACCATCTGTAATAACTCTGAGGTGTTGATAAGAGAACACATTATGAAGGGTAAAAACTGTACTTTTGAACTCCATATGGTCGATGCTGTGACTGTGGAAAGGCTATTGCACTCTCTGCCAGTCTCCAAATCCACTGGCACTGACCACCTTGACAGCAAGCTGTTGAGAATGGCTGCTTCTCATATCTCTGAACTAATCTGTCACATTTTTAACAAGTGTCTAATCAGTGGCATGTGTCCATTGTTATGGAAGGCGGGCAAGATTAGTCCGCTTCCTAAAGATGCTAAATCAACTTTTAAAGGTCCCAACAGCAGGCCTATTAGCATTCTACCTGTTTTCAGCAAATTACTAGAAAAGATTGTGTTTGAGCAAGTTCAGGCCTATTTTTCAGCTAATTGTTTAACAACTGAACACCAACTTGCATACAGGGCCGGTCTCTCGACCAGCACTGCTTTGACAGAAATGTCAGATAGTTGGCTTTCAGCTATTCACAGGTCAATGCTGGTGGGTGCTGTTATGTTAGACTTCAGTGCTGCTTTTGATTTGATCGATCATTATCTTTTATTATACAACATGTAGATCCGACTGAGCAATCTGTTTGGTCAATTAGACGTTTAGAATGTTCTCAAATGAGCAAGACAGTATGGGTAGCCTGTGCTCAAATGAAAAATACCTCATCACTTAAAATATTACTCTGCCTATCTTAGTTGCCTAGGCCATTGATTTAATTAATTTGTCAATTTGTTTGTATTTGTACATTGAAATGAACATTTAATAAATCAACACATCTGTGAAAACTGTCGTCTTTATTTCAGAGGTAAATTGATAATGGCCTGAAAAGGAGATTAGTGAAGGCCCCCGAAAGGTGGGGTTGAAATTACGTAACTCTGTTCAGCGTTAATGTTCCTGGTTACTTCTGTTACTTTTGCTGTTGGCCACATTAATCGGAGCTAACGTTAAATTGGAGAGACTCACCCCCAGCTGAAATGAAACATCTGCGGGAGAGTTTATTAAAAGACAGATTTTTGTTCTGGCGCCGACACTGGAAAGCCGTTGCCTATATTTAAATGTAACCGTTAATATAAGTTCGCTCGATCAAGATTAGCTGAGTCGTCACGGCACCAGCTAGCTTAAAAATGACTGAGATGTCGGCAGAAATATAACTATCAGTCCATGAAAAAATGATTTTTTTCCCCAGTGGATATTCTAGTTACGGCATGATTGAGCTAGCAAAGCAGTTTTGTGTTGCTATGTGCGGTATTTACTCAGTTTTGGGAAATCACGATGTCTAGAAAACATAAGCCCAAATTGGCTGGCTGACAAGGACTAGGCTACTTAACATCAGATCTCATGCATTTCCATGGAAACGGAGAGAATACTAGCAATAAAACTTTTATATTTTGAGAGCGAAATGCCCACAGTATGAATAAATTTTGATTATACATTTTATTTTGTTGGTAATAGTTGTATATAATCGCATTATTACACTCGAGGGTGTGCTTGACCGTCATTCTTGTCACTTCAGTGATGCTAACGGAACTCGGCGCAAGCTCCTCGTTCCTGGCCGCATCACTGTCGTGACAAGAATGAGTCAAGCACACCCTCGCATGTAATAATGCTAAAATACAAAAACTCATCAGCTTTGGTTTTAATAGCTCAGCTATTTCATTTACGGGAGTTATCTGTCTTCTAGGTCTCACAGAGTCTATTTTAATGGCGCTTTATTAGGCAGTAGAGGGTAAGATTGTGGTGTTCCACGGGGAAGTTGCCTGGGGCCCCTCTTATTCTCTATATTTACAAATGATACGCCATTTTCTATTCGACAGGCTAGTCTGACTCTGTATGCTAATGATTCGACTCTTTATTATGCTGCTACTACGGTCTCAGAGCTTAATCAGGTTTTGTCCAGTAATCTAAACATTTTATATGACTGGATAAAAACAAATAAGTTGATGCTTAATATTTATAAAACTGTCTGTATGGTATTCGGTTTCTATCAAAGAATTGCGCTTGATCCTACACTGGATTTAGAGATAGCAGGTCCACCTATACAGCAGGTTGAAAGCTTCTAGGCCTCTGGCTTTATTCATCATTATCATGGTCTGAGCACATAGACAAAATTGTTTTTAAAATGGGCAGAGCTATTGCCACTGCAAGAAAGTGTGTAACATTCCTTCCATTTGAACTGAGGAACCAACTTGTTTGTGCTTTAGTTCTGTGTCACTTAGATTACTGTTCTGTCGTGTGGGGTTCTGCTTCTCGGCGGCTGCTTCAGAGGTTACAAGTTGCATAAACTAAGGCAGCAAGGCTTGTTCTTGGCTGCTCTTATGGAACTAATGCTGTTGTTATGCATGAACATCTTAAGTGGTTGAATGTTGAAAAAAGACTTTCTGACAATTTACTTATATTTTTTCAGAAAGTTATTATAACTAACATTCCCAAATTTATCTCTGATAAAATAATTTACAGCTCAAATGTGCATATGCATTTCACCAGAGGGGGAAATAGTGGGCTGATTAGCCTACACGTGAAAAATCTAATATTATGCAAAGAAGTGTTTTATATAGGGCTATTAGGGTATGGAATTGTCTTCCAAGTGGCATACGTAACATAAAAAGTATAGCAAGCTTAAAAAAACAATTATGATAATACAAGTGAGTCTATGAATATGAAAATGTAGAGTTATGCAATATGTTCTCTACCTTGGTCTGTTTTGTTATCATTTGTTTGTGTGGTAATGTTGTTATGTTTCCTTGAATGGTGTGTCTCAATGTTTTTATCTTGTTTTGTTGTAATGGTTTAATGTTGTTGGACCCCAGGAAGACTAGCTGACGTCAAGGCGTCAGCTAATGGGGATCCTTGCCAATAAACAATAAATAATAGTCTGAGTGAACTCATTGGTTATTGATATCGAAGTAGTGTGGTTGCCCAGAAATCTACTTTTTGTAGTCCACAGGACTACCATCAGTCCACATCCATGTTCCTTCCTGAATAGCAAAAGGGCACATCAAATGAGTTGGCAAAATATGCATTTGTCTATAAAGAGCATGCAGGCATAACATATCAGTGCATTTATCATATACTTCTGGGCAAATTCCCATATCGATGGCAGCAACCATTGGCGTAGCTTTGGATAAAGTGCATCATTAATTATGGTCAAAATGAATATATGACAAATAGAACATCATATGGGCATTTTCATATCACACCTTGTATCAACCCTGTATCAAAAAGCTCAAGCTCTCAGGCTGATACTGGGGTCTCGGGTTGATACATGGTGTGATATGAAAATGCCCATACGATATTCTATTTATTGCACTGAAGTTAACAGCACACAAAGATGAGTCATTAAAGGCTATACAATTCAGTTACTGTATTTTACCTGAAATTATGAAATCTCTCAGCGAAAGAGGCGCTGCCTCTTCTCTGAGAAACTCTTAACAAACCTCGGTGCAATTTAGGGAAACACAATACTGTGCAAAAGTCTAAGGCACCCTACATTTTTAAAAATATAAATCTGGCTTTATTGTTTACTAACCTACAATATAATTAACTCATAGAACAAACCTATAATGGCAATGCTTTTAATCCGGCAAAGAAGACCCAGGACTGTTGAGCAGCTAGAATCCTACATCTGACAAAAGTGGGATAACATTTCTCTCCCAAAACTTCAGCAATTGGTCTCCTCGCTTCCCAGATGTTTACAGACTGTCGTTAAAAGCAGAGGGGATACTAAACAAGGCTTAACATGGCCCTATCCCAATTTCATTGAGATGTGTTGCAGCCATTAAATTCAAAATGAGCTAATATTTTTCATGAAATGGTAAAATTTCTCACTTTCAACAGCTGATATGTTCTTTACGTTGTATTGAGAATAAAATGTTACAAGTTTATGAGATTTCCAAATCATTGCATTCTGGTTTTATTCACATTTTACACAGCATCCCAACCTTTTTGGAATTGAGGCTGTAGTAATAAAATAAAACAGTAATAAAGCTCCATTAAAGTCCATTAAAACTGATTAAAATATCCAAGCAGTGGTATCTGAAGCTCCAGGAAGTCTCATGGAAAGGATGGAGCGGAACTGTTATCAGGACCGGATCAGGACAGCAGGACAGCAGCAGCCAGCTCTCAGGGTGAAGGACAGAGCTTGGATGGTGCATAGACTCAGAGTTATAGAGAGAAAAGATCTCCAGAAAAAGATACAGAAAAAAGGCACTGGATAGAACTACTGCATATTAATAAAAATTCTGTCCTGTACTTCTGCAGTTGGTTTTTGTTTGTCACAATTTTTCAATTACTTGCTCATTATTTTGCCTGCACATAAATTTTTGATTATGGACTGTTGGCATTAATCACTCGGTTCCACCACAGGTGCAAATTTTGAAGAGACTGTTGAACTTCTCTGTTTCTACGATCGCAAATGGGTGATACATAGAGAGGCCAATATGCATGATCCCTCTATCCTTGGGGAGAAGAGAGCACCTGAAGATTGTCATCCATTATCTGTGATCACAGACTTGGGATTAGCACTGAGGCTTGAGGTAATGCTGAGAAGTATAAGCACTGCTTGAGTGGTGACAGTTGATGCAAGTGCAACTTCGGGCCACTTTGAGTTGCAGTCAGTGCGCAGGAATGCGAACTTGCAGTCCCATGTAACAGTTTCAAAGAGTTCAACGATATCCAAGCCTAAGGTATGCAGGGGGCTGCAGGCAAAGGCACAGGTTCCAGTGGTGCCGCAAAAAAAACTGAGCTGACTTGCCTGATTATTGACACAGAGAGCAAGCAGATATCTGGGAGCGTACCAGTGCAGCCATCCCAGGGAACCATTACAGCTTGCGCAAAGACTTTGTTCTTCACTCCAACCCCAGAGGGCCTTTAGCCCTGATGTGCAATGAGCATGCCTCCTGAACACCAATTTTTCCTTCACACACAGTTCACGTCTTATCTTGAAGCATGGTTGCAGCACTGGCTTTTTACAGAAGGTGGCCACGGTTAGTGAATTTGCACATGCAAAGGTGCAAGCACAGAGCAAGAGACAGAAGAATTTTCAACTCACCAGCATTGCATCACTTAAACAAAAAGGGATTCAGCATTTTCTTCTTTATCCTGCAAATTTGAAGGTAATGGTCAACTCTGATACACGCATCTTCTCTTCTCCCAAGAAGGCCCAGCTTTTTATCAAGGACATTTAATTAACATTAATACATACTTGGCACTGTATCTGTATTGATGGGCTAACAATGGCTATATAGCTGGTTAATGTCTTAACGATGCTACCGACATAAATACTCCATTACGGATACGTGGCCTGCCTCCTTTTGTTTTCGCTGTCGTGCGAAGGAAGGTTTCACTTGTTTTAATGTTGGCTCACCATTAGAAAAGTCAGATTTGATTGTGGTTTTGCGGTACTGTCTTGGCTTGAATCCAACGAATGGGAAAATCATTTTTTCTGGCTAGCTTATGCAGGGTTGTTTGTTTTGCTCATTGGCTGGCTAGCAATGTTCTAATTGTGTTTGTGCAAAGTTTTATTAAGCCTGGGGGGCTTTTGATTTTGGTTTTTATCATTATGTTTATTCTTACTTTGTTACATGGCTATTTTATTTTTATTTGTCTTTACTTCTATACATCTCTCCACTGTACCATGCACCAAGCTTCGGTTTTTCCTTGCATCTGTGTAATCCAGTACATTTGATACTGCCACACTATGACTGAAAATTATTATTTAATTACCTGGAATGTGCATGGAATTAATGAGCCTGTCAAGAGGGTAAAGTGCCTTGATTTTTTAAGAAAAAAAAAGTGTACATTTTGCATTTATACAAGAAACCCAAAAAAACAAGATGTTCATACATTTCAAAATAAGTTTTATAAAATACTTTCTTTTTCTTGTGCCCCAAATAAAACAAAGGGTGTTCTAATATTAGCTGATTGGAAGTTGGATCTGCATGTGATGGGGTCAGATGCCGATTCTCAGGGTCGGTTTTGTTTTGTATTAATTACCTTGAACACATTTAAATACTGTTTGGTTTCGGTATATGCTCCAAATCTTTTTGACCCTCTCTTTTTTGATGATGTGAGCGCTAGACTTATAACTCTGGGTAACGTACCAATCATTTTAGGAGCGGACCTCAGTTTAACACTTGACGCCTTTGACAGATCTAGTACTACTTTACCTTCTCTCAATCATGTGCCGAGCTCTAATCACCTCAAAGCTTTTATGAAGGACCTAAATTTAGTTGATAGTTGGCGGGTTGAGAATCCAAATGGAAGGGATTATACTTTTTTCTCTTCTAGAATTGATTATATTCTTGTCTCTCCTGCCTTGTTGAGATCCATTTTCACTAGTGAAATCGTACCTATGCTTATATCTGATCACTGTCCGGTAAAAATCACCTTATCTAAGCCTCATCAAACATCTAGTTTCAAATTAAGGCGTTTTAATGTTTTCCTTCTTCAGGATGTAAGTTTATAGACCATATTAGAAAAGATTTAAATGATTTCATCATGATTCTCAAATGTAAATCCTCATATTTTTTGGGAAGGTACAAAATGTGCCAATAGAGGTAGTTGTATATCATATTCTTCTAAAATAGCTGCAGCTCGAAAAGAGAAGACTGACCATTTAGAAAAAATAATCCATCAAATGGAAACAATGCAGAAGCATCAGTAGGATACTGCAAGGGCTGAAACTTTAGAGTCTTTAAATATAGAATATACGGATGTAACCAGTGCTAGGGCGCAATATTTAATGTAAGTAAGTAAGTAATTCATTTATATAGCACTTTTCATAGATAAAATCACAAAGTGCTTTACAGTGCAAACCAGGAATAAAAGCAAAAGCAGATCATTAGACACAATGGAAAAAAGGTAGCATCAAAATTCAATAAATAAATAAATAAATGGATATAAGCTAAAAAAAAAAAAAAAAAAAACACAAGCTACTCAAAAGGCAATTCTAAAAAAATAGGTCTTCAATCTCCCTTTGAAACTTTCTATACTGTCTGCAAATCTAATTTCAGTGGGGAGAGCATTCCAAAACTTAGGCGCAGCCACAGAAAAAGCTCTATCACCACAAGTCTTTAGGCGGGTATGGGGAACGGCTAGCAAGTTTTGATTGTTGCATCTGAGAGAGTGTGGAACAGAGTGAAAGTGAATGAGTTCAGAGAGATATGCAGGTGACTGACCATGTAGGGCTCTGTATGTTAAAATGAGTATTTTGAATTGAATCCTGTAGATCACAGGAAGCCAGTGTAGGGAATAGAGGAGAGGGGTGACATGGGTGTGCCTGCTTGACCTAGTTAGAAGCCTAGCAGCAGCATTTTGAATGGATTGTAAATGGTGGAGAACAGATTTGTTGAGTGAAGAGAACAGTGCATTACAGTAATCAATACGGGGTGAAATTCGTAATGCTACGAACAAGACAGCTATATTACGAGCAGTCAGACCGATCAAACCGTCTTCTAGCATTTCGACTGAAACACTCAGAGCGTTTGGCTTCAACAGATGCTGTCAGGGGCTCATCTGGTCTGGTTCATACTGATCCTGTTCTGGTAAACAATGTTTTTAAGGATTTTTACTCTGAACTCCATAAATCTGAGGCACCATTTGATCTCACAGACATGAATGCATTTATGAACCCACTGGATCTGCCATTTCTTTCAATGGCACAAGCCAAGCAATTGGATGCCCCAATTACTTTGACGGAACTGAAATCAGCTGTTGCCTCAATGAAAAAACACAAGTCACAGGGGCTAGATGGGATACCTCCAGAGCTACTTCTAGTAATCTGGGAGTAAGTTGGACCTTTGTTGCTCGAGTCTATTCAACACTACCTTGATGTTGGTTACTTTCATAGAGATCAGAGGGCAGCGCTGATTTCTTTGCTGTTGAAGACTGTGAAAGATCCATTGGATTGTGGGAGCTACAGACCCCTATCATTGTTAAACTCTGACATTAAGATCTATGCAAAGGTTCTTGCAAACAGATTGAATACATGTATTTCAGACTTGGTTCATGAGGATCAGACTGGGTTTATCAGGGGCCGTTTGGCTTCAGACAATGTCAGACGTCTTTTGCATATAATTGATGCCAGCAGAGATAATAAAAAGTCATGTGGAGTCCTCAGTTTTGATACTATGAAGGCCTTTGACAGGCTGGAATGGGGTGATCTATGGACTGTGCTCAGGAAATTTGGTTTTAGGTCCACATTTATCCATATGATTCAAACTCTCTACACTGAACCCACAGCATATCTCTTGATAGGTCACGCACTTTCTTCTCAGTTTAGTCTTGAGAGGGGAACAAGACAAGGCTGTCCCCTTTCTCCTATTTTGTTTGCTTTATCGCTCGAGCCTTTAGCTTAAGTAATCAGACAGAACCCTTTAAATTTCGCCAATACATATCAAACACCACACATCACATTTCACTTTAAGCTGACATTATTATTCTTTTCCTTTCAGATATCAATAATTTGGTTCCTCAAGCCTTGGCATTATTCGAAAGATTTGGGTCTTTTTCAGGCTACAAAATAAATTGGTCTAAATCTATAGTAATGCCTCTTGATTCAACTCCTCCTCAACTTGATCTTCCCATTTCTTCATCAATTCAGATTCAGACCTCTAACTTTACTTATTTAGGAGTAAGTATTCATCCTACTCTCTGCCTCATTCGTAAGCACAACTTTAATGTAATGCTACAAAAGATTAAGAAGGACCTTGAAAGATGGTCTCCTTTACAATTATCTCTTTGTGGTAGGATTTCAATTTTGAAAATGAATATTCTTCCTCGGGTTAATTTTTTATTCTCTACTATACCACTGACCCCTCCACTGCAGTTTTTTTAAGGATATTGACAAGCTATGTGTAAATTTCATATGGAGCAATAAAAGATCAAAAATTCATTTGAAAACCCTGCAGTATCCCAAGTCATCTGGGGGACTAGGTCTTCCTAATTTAAAATTTTACTTTTGGGCTTTCCAATTGAGATTTTTAAAGACATCTTTTGTCCCTTCTTCTAAAATTTCCTGGCGTTCTATAGAGCAAGAATTGGTTTATCCTCTTTGTTTACAAGATCTTCCATTTGCAGGAATTACACAATAAAGTTCATTACTTCGATTAGGCCCGATAATAGCGTGCTCTCTTGAAGTATGGAAGCAGTCCTGCAAGTTCCTTGGCAATGACTGCAAATTTCATTGATCCTCTCCGATTTGGCGCAACAATAATCTCTTGACAGGCTCTAAACCTTTTGTTTTTTATTCTTGGTCTGATAAAAAATGTCCATACTCCGAATGATATTTTCAACTCTGATGGTTTATGCTCTATTCAGGACATTTGTGATTCTTTTTCCCTTCCCGGTTCATCTTATTTCTTATACCTAAGGTTACGTTCTGCACTCAAGGCATATGGTGTCCCCTGGGATATTCATCTCCCCTGCTTGAACATTTGCAGAAATTTATAATAACCTGGGGATTCGTTTCTTTTTTGTATCATTTATTACATCTAAAAATCCGGTTATTGGTGCACTTTCAGTTTGGTGTAGGGAGCTTGGTGTATTCAGTCTGGAGATTAATCAAGAGACTATTTGGGATAATATTTTTAATTCATCGAAATGTCTGGCTCATCAGCTAATTCATTTTAAGTTTGTGCACAGGGTTTATGTTATGATTCTGCTTTGATTGCCATGTTTGTTTATGATTCTGCCTTGTCTGACCATGTTTTGCTTTAGACTCTGATTCCATGCCATGTTTTGTTTTTGCCTTGTCTCTGTCTGTTTGCCATTTTCCACTATTGCAGTTATATTCCGGTCCATGTTTTGTGTCATACCATGCATTGCACTTTGTCTCCCCTTGTCTGGTCTTTTGTCATGTGATCGCTCACTGCCCCAGTATTGCGTGCCACACTTTCAGGTGATTTCATGGTTTCTGGGATCTCAATCATTCCTTCCAATCTCGTTTGCTTCCTTCACCTTGCTTTTCTATATTATTAACAATACTAACAGTTTATTATTTTAGTTCAAATTACTAACCCAAACTAACACTGTTTATAGTGCTAACTTACTAACGAGCACTAGGGATTGTATAGCTGCACTTACTAATTGACTAACGAGCTCTCAGCATTCGCCCTATTCTAGTCTCCAGCCCTTTGGCTTCACTCAATCTACTTTGCTGCAGTTTCAGCGGAACCTCCGCACTTGTTAGACTCTATTCTCTCTCCTTGTCTGTGCACGTTAGAACTCCCTAACCAGAGCCGTATGTCTGTCAATAGGTTGTCTTTGTCATCCCTGTCCACGTTTTGGCTTTTGCCAACTTCTTGTAATCAGGAACTTACTCATGTTCATTCCTTTGTAATTAGTCTGATCCAGCTCACCTGTTTCCTATCATAGCATGTGACTTCCCCTACGTGTATTTAAGCAGTCATTTCACTCACAGCTCTCGTCAGAATGTTTTCCCTGTGCTGCGATCGTTGATGCCTTGTTTTCATAGTGTTATACTTCTGACTAGAACGTCCCTGATTCTGATTTTGGCTTTTTCTTTGATACTTCTCTGCCCGTGTACCGTACCTGTTTTGCCTGACCCTGAGTTTAGTCTCTGCTGCCCTGTTAACGGTTTGGATTACGTCTACTGGACTTTGGCTTTGGATTCTCTGACATACCCGTACTTGTGTACCGAACCTATTTTGCCCGACTCCGAGTTTTGTGTTTGCTGCCCTGTGTACAGTTTGGATTGCGTCCCTGGGATTCTGATTTTGGATTGGACTCCGTACCGTTGCCTTCTGCCCTGTGGGGGTTCAACCCCCAGCTTAAATAAAACTCATATTTGCTGAAACTCTCTGGTCTCGCATTTGGTTCCAGAAGGATACCTCACAGTTTACATATCACCATGCAGACCTTTCTTGATAAAACTATCTAATGACAGAATTTGTAATAAATGTGTAGCTCAGGCTTGATTGGCGATTATATACATATGTTTTGGCAATGTCCATCTATTTTGAATTTGTGGAAATATGTGGTAAAAGTACTCCCAAGTTTTTGAAGGTAAAGGTCCCCTTATGTCCAAGACTACTTTTGTTTGTAGATGACTCTGGTAATACTCAGTTTAAAACAGAAAAAAGTATTGATGACAGCACTCTATGCCTCCAAAAAGACCATTTTGAAAAGCTGGTTTGAACCAAATATTCATTTGTTTTGGCTTTCTTATCTTGTAGATATACTTGAGAGGCATTTAAATGTTATGATTCTGCCATGTCTGTCTTGTTTCTGCCATGCTTATGTTTTCCCTATTCCCTGTTTATGTTTTTGATTATGTCTGTTAGGTTTCTGCCATGTTCTGTTTAGTTTTTGTACTTTGCCATGTTTTCGTTTTTGCCATTCCCGATCCACTTTTCTGTTATAGTCCGGTCCATGTTTTGCCCATGCCCTTCATTGCACTTCGTCTCCCCTGTCTGGTCTCTTAGGTTACAGCTTCTCCCCAGTCCCGCGTGTCACATGTTTAGGTGGTTTCTGGGTTTCAAACATTCCTTCTAATCTCGTTTGCTTCCTTCGCCTCTTTTCTATTTTACTCACCAATACTAACAGTTTGTTATTTTGTTAAAGTTACTAACCCAGACTAACACTGTATATAATACTAACTTACCAGCACCAGGGATTGTATAGCTGCACTTACTAATTGATTAACAAGCTCTCAGCACTCGCCCTATTCTAGTCTCCGCCTCTTGCCTTCTCTTAGTCTTTGCTGCAATTCAGCGGATCCTCCGCACCTGCTCCACTCTGTCCTGCTTCTCATTATCTGTGCACGTTAGAACTCCCTAACCGGAGCTGTATGTTTTGTCATAGGCTGTCTCGTGTTCCCTGTCCGCATTTTGGCTTTTGCCAATTTCATGTGGTTAGGTTCTCCCTCGTGTTTGCTCCCACGTAATTAGTCTGATCCAGTTCACCTTTCCCTAATCATAGCATGTGACTTCCCTTGTGTTTATTTAAGCAGTCTTGTCTCAACAGTTCCCTGTCAGAACGTTTCCCGTGTTAACCTGTGCTGCTTTTGTTTCTCGCCTTGTACTCATTGTGTTACCTTTCTGACTGGACCACCCGACTACCTCTTTTTGGCTCTGATTTGGCTTTGATATCTGCTCCTGTGTATCGAACCCTTTTTGTCTGAGCACGATTTCTGTATTGCTGCCCTGGTTTTTCGACTCTGGATTCTGCCCCTAGGATTGTGATTTTGGATTGTGGACTTTGTACTTTTGCCTTCGGTCCTGCGGGGGTTTACCCCCTCGCTAATAAAATCACATTTTTTGCTATTTCTGGTTATCGCGACTGGTTCCTGAACGATACCTCACATTAAAAATGCATAATAAAATATACTGTTTTAAGTGGTGGTAAATGGTTTCTTTCGTAGTTGCAAAACACGGTCTCGGGACACTGTGCTTTTGGTAGTTAGACTTTTCCTCACTGTTATTGTTACATTGGCAGTCAATTCAGCAGTTCTTATGCATTATCTGACATGGCAGAAGACATTGTAAGGAATGTGTTTTTGCATCACAGATGACGCACTTTGTTGGGGACGACAGCTGACACGTGGTCATTCTGTGTCATCCCTGCGGTCTAGATACAGTCATTTAATGGACATTAATACGTCCAGAATCTTTTCTCTGAGACTGGCCATCATTCAGCATTCAAAATGTTTGATTCTTCTGAGATTTATTTGTTTGTGGCATTTGAAGTGGGAATGATGTTAATTTGTGTTTTTATTGGCCCTGATCTTCAACTTTTCATGTGCAAAATGATTTCTCCCATTGTGATTCATAACCATGATCCTGGGAACTGTGCTGCATTTAGATAATCATAATGAGGTGTTAAACCAAGAGAGGACTTGAACCCAGACACTTGCAATTTTTACCATACCTGATGGTCATCATGTCAATTAGCAAAAATGATCAGTTTTCAAATTAGATGATAAAAACCACTTGCGCTTTTAATGCCTCTCAGTATATTTTAATGTTGGAGTGTGTTACTGCCAGATTTCATAAAGCAACATCTCAAACAATTATTGGATTGCCGCTATAGTTTATTTTCAAGATTTAAGGAAGTAAGTAAGTACTGTGGGATAGTAGTTGTGGTTTCCCCACTCTGTCTCTCTTGGCCATGTATCATTGGCAAAATTGATGAGTTAACCAAAGTTGTATAAGGGGGGGGGGATCAAAGTTTTGTTGTTAAAATGTTTTGATTTTGTTTATTTTTTGAAATTTGTTTACTTGTTTTTCTTCCTTCTGTACATTTGTCTTTATTTATTCACCTCAAATACTGGACAAAAAGTAATTAACAAAAAAAGAAAAGCTGCATTTCGCACTAACTCAGTTTGGCTTCAAGTAGAGTGAGTAGGTTAGTGAAAGGAACAATTCCAAATGTTCAGCATCGGCTGCATTTATTGGGATTCACTGCCCATTTATCCTATTGTTGCAGGATGGGCAGAATCTGCCCTGATCAGTCCTAATCCCCTCCTGCAAAAGACAGTAACAAAGAGGGTTGAAACTAAGGGAATGGAGGGGAAGGAAAAAAGGAGTTGGATGGGACAAGGGAGAACACAGGAGAAACTAAACAGATGGATACAAAATGGGAATTAGGGAGAACGAAGTACTAATCACTCAAACAGCAATCTCACAACGCAATACAAACAATCAAATACAAAACTTACGGGAGAATCACAAGTTGAAAAAATCAAAACCTACCAGAATTTTGAGTTTACCAAGAACGAGCTGTGGTAGAAACGAGTGAAACTTAAAGGGTTCTGGTAAATTATTTTTAAACTCAGAACAGGTGAGAGGAGAGGCGGATCTAATTGAGAGAGAAAAACAGGATTTTAACTTTGAATTTCCTCCTGAACTGCTCTAAGTGTGGATAGTCCAATCAGAACAAATTTGGGTCAAAAATTACACTGTGATGAAAAAGACAAGATGCCATGAGACAGAAACGGAGGAAAACACTGAAGACCAGAGACAGAGCAATCATCCAGAAACACACATGCTCTAATGAATAAATATAAAAAATAAAATAAATAATAGCAATACTAAAAAACTAGAAACTAAAAACAAACAATTAATTTCTATGACAGATTTACACTGCCCATTTATCCTATTTTGTGATGGAATTTTGTGACAGCTAATTAGTGCATTCTTGTAAAGTGCACGCAAAAACAACAAAATCGTAGTTTGAAAAATCAAAATTTTGAGTTTTAGAATGGCTTTAGCACTGGGGGCAGTGATTTTCATTGCTTCAAAAATACAGGATTTACAAATCGCCTCACTTAAAAACACCTAATTTGCACAAAACAGACTTCAAACAATTAATCTATGACAGATTTCGGTTTTAGAGGAATTTTGTGACAGCTAATTAGTAATTCTTGTAAAGTCAAGTAACAACACGGGTAGTTTAAATGAAAACTAAATGGCTCTAGCATTTTTTTTTGATTTTCATTGCTTCAAAATCAGGATTTACAGCCTTGAAACATATTTAAAATATATAAAATCATTTTTTTTTAGCGTCTTAATCGAGCGCCTTAGAAATTGCCCACGAACCCGGCCCAATTCTGTCAAATTTGCTCTGTGAGTGACCATTTACTTGACCCTTTTGTTTTGAAGTGAAGCGCAAAATCCTCAAAACACAATAACAATACTATGAAATACAAAGATAATAGTTTGGTTTGACTTATTTTCCGAAGTGGTCACTCAACGGCAATCCTGGACGGACTCTTGCGTTGCTTAGGCATTCTTTGGCGTTCAAAATACCAGGACGAAGGGTTCATAAGGCATTATTCACATGTCCAGGAGCGGTAGCCTATTTCATCACGCAAGAAATCTCAAAAACCATCACCAGACACAGACAATCCACTGCTATTTTCATAGTTCGAACCTCTGGAATCTAGTTAAGGGCCAGGCAGCGAAAGCTGCCGGGAACCTATTGTTTTTGCCAACATTCTTCCTCCTCCTCCTCCTGCTTCTTCCTCCTAAGAAATCCTACATCCCATTCATGAAAAATCCCCAAACTTAGCACAGAGGTCCAGTCCCATGCCAGATTGCCTCAGCTGCAAAAACAGGCCAATAGTCCTGATGGTGGCACTACAGCAAACCTCTAAAGTTCAAAATTTGGAAATTCACAACAAATCAACTATAAGTGCTACAGTTTTGCAACTTTCACCAAAATGTAGCCCTAATACTTAAGAAACTTTTGTCCACTTAGAACTTATAAAACTTTTCTTGCCCCACAATTTTTGCTCAGTTGTCACCAAATTTTGCTGTACTGAATCTTCAGATTGTCCTCCACAAAAATACCATCCGGCTTTTCGATATTTGAAAAATTGAGCCTTCAGTGCATGAAAACATTTGACTGTAAACAGTACTGTGAACATATATACTGAGAGGCATTAAAAACGCACAATAAAATATACTGTTTTAAGTAGTGGTAAATGGTTTCTTTCGTAGTTGCAAAACATGGTCTCGGGACACTGTGCTTTTGGTTATGAGACTTGCCCTCACTGTTATCGTTACATTGGCGGTCAATTCAGCAGTTCTTATGCATTATCTGACATGGCAGAAGACGTTTTATGGAATGTGTTTTTGTGGTGTCACACATGACGCACTCTGTCGGGGACGGCAGCTGACACATCTGGTCATTCTGTGTCATCCCTGCAGTCTGGATACAGTCATTTAATGGACATTAATGCGTCCAGAATCTTTTCTCTGAGACTGGCCGTCATTCAACATTCAAAATATTTGATTCTTCCGAGATTCATTTGTTTGTGGCATTTGAAGTGGGAATGATGGGACTTTGTTTATGTGTGTTTTTTTGGCCCTGATCGTCAACTTTTCATGTGCAAAATGATTTCTCCCAATGTGATTCACGACCAGGATCCAGGGAGCTGTGCTGCATTTAGATAACCATAATGAGGTGTTAAACCAAGAAAGGATTCGAACCCAGACACTTGACATTTTGCAATGCTTACCATACCTGATGGTCATCAGGTCAATCAGCAAAAGGAAAAACTATTAGTTTTCAAATTAGACGATAAAAACCACTGTGCGTTTTTAATGCCTCTCAGTATACCAGCCAATTCTTGATAAATACATTTTCAATCTTCCTGAAAAAAAATTTATAATATTTTAGAGTCATGGTCGATGAAGTTTGCCAAATATCAGAATTTTTTCTCAAAAACAGAATTTTTGAAACCATTTTGAGTTCTGCTCTCATGGAACAATTGGAGTCAAAGAATGGCATTTTTAGACATTAGATTTTCTCTTATGAAGCAAAACACTTATTGCTAAAAACAAATTACCAACATTTCTATGCTGTCAAGCTGCAATTTATGTATCATCAGATTTTTGTCTTGATAACTGAAATTTTGACAATTTTTGAAATCTTCCTTGACAACTGCTGCCTGGCTGGTGACTCCCTGAGTTGATTAATGAAGCCACACACCCATTCTCATTTCCAGCCAATTAGCTCAATGAGTTCAGAATTGGTTCTTGGTGGCAGAGGTTGTGAGATCAAGCCCCAGCTATGGCAGAATGGATATTGTAATGTTGATGTTATTGTTATTTGCCTATTTAAGAAAAAATAGTCGCTGCTTTATTTCTTATTTTAGTCCTGAAATGCGCTCTTAAAAGTTACTTGCTAAATAGCTCAGTGGGATGAAGGATACTAGGCTATTTGGTGTCAGAGATTATTAGTTCAAATGTCAACCAATGCAAAATGTACGATGTAATCCCACCTTTCTTGTTATCCTCCATTTTTTGCCTCTTGTTGCTCAGAATTGCCTAAATTTGCCTGGCCCTGATATCGCTGCAAAGCAGCTTTAATTCCTAATTGAACTCCTGTAGCTAAGTGCTCTGCGATGAGTACCGAAATGAGTCTCCATTTGAACCAAACAGCCAAGCTCGATTGTGTGGCAGGCTCTCAAATAAGCCTGTCAATTTTCAACCCTTGCATGACATGTATCTCACAATCGTTTCATTCACTAGAAATGGTGTACGCTTAAAAGTCAGCCCGTGAAAATTAACACTTTTTTTTATTTATTTGATTTTCAAAAAAGGGAATTCTGTGAACTGCTCAACTGCAATAGAGCACAACTTCAGTATAGGCCTAAATATGTCAAAGTTTTTGAACCGTTGTTTAGGGCCGGTGTTGTGCCATTTTTCCACTCCCCGCCAAAATCCCATTCCCCTCTCGTGAACGCGCTTTCGCTAGCCGACTTTGGTGGCATGAATGGCAACAAGGACCGCTTTTGACAAGGATTGCTTTCATTATGTGATGCAAACACGATAATTGAAATGAATACGCAAATAAATACATAGATGAATAAATCACAATCTCTCAAACCTATTGGCGGTGTGACAGCCCTGTGGGTTGGCCTTTTTTGGGAGTAGTTGCTGCTCTGCTTGCTGTTGTCTTGTGTGCAGGTAATTGCTGGGCGGAGCTGTAGTCTGCTCTCATGCAGTACACCTGAGCCAGCTGAGTTCAGGAGGCTTTATGAGGGCCCTGTAGATTGGCCTGAGTCTCTCTTCCCCTGGCCATCTTGATTGCTGCTCGGCTCCCTGTTGGTGTTCCAGCTCTACACATACACCTACTGTTAAGAAGTGATGTTTGTATGCTTGGTTTTAGTTGGTTTTAGTCCATTCTAGCATATTTCTAGTGTATTTATTGTATTTATATATTTATTCTGAGTTACATGTTTCATGTTTAGAGAATGAATGCTTGCAGTCTCATGTCTTACTTTCCTCTTGTTTCTTTGTGTGGTGTCTTTAAAAGATTCTCACTCTTTTCCATTTCGGTTTGGTAATTCCTCTTCCTTCTCTCGCTGTTCTGATTGGACTATCCACACTTAGAGCAGTTCAGTTAGGCACGGGTGATTAGTTAGTTCAAAGTTAGGAAGTAGGTGGGATCCTCTCTCTCTCTCCTATCACCGTCCTTGCTTTTCTAGATCCGCCTCTCCTCTCACCTGTTCTGAGTTTAGCTGGGCCTCCACTTAATTTGTTTGTGTATAAACGACCCACTTTCCTGCTGCTTCTTGTCGACTCGTTTCTTCCGCCTAAGCTCGCTTTGGTCAAGTCTCGTTTCTGCATCTTTTCTCTCGATTTCTGCAAGTTTGTATTTCGTGATTTCTCCCGTGAGTCTTGTTTACGTTGTTGTTTGCGTTGTGTGATTGAGATAGTGATTGTGAGTACCACGTTTACCCTTTATTCCCATTGTACCAACTTTGTTAGAGATTTCCTTTGTGCTACCCCTATCCTCTCCAACTCCCCTTTTCCTTCCCCATCCAATCCCTTTAGTATTTCCCTGTGTTACTGTCTTTGTGCGGACTGACATCCTGGTTTATAGATCTTTCTGCTTGTCCCTTGATTTACGATTCTGCCTTGCCTAAACCATTCCTGTTGCCTGGCTTTGATTTCTGTTCTGTATGACCATGAGCTCACCTAATAAACGCCCTGCCATTGCTGAACTGCATTTGGAGTCTCAAGCCATTCCTTTCACCTACATTATGGATCCTTCACTTCCACACATCCAGGCATTGCAGACACACTGACAGACTGACATGGACCATTTTTTATCTTCTAATAAAATGGGTAAAATATTTGGAAAATGTGTGGCCTCCCTACTTTGTCACACTCAGTGAGCCGATTTGTGACAAAATGGGGGCTCGTTTGGTCGTTTGTTTGGTAAGTGTGCCAATGTTCATTTACTTGTTTGTTTTTTTTTTTTTTTTTTTTTTGAACTAGTGCTATTTGTGTCATCTGTCTTCACTGGTAGAGGTTTTAGGTTTATCTTTAGAGTGAATTAGATGGTGATAGCCTCAGGTTTGCGACTTTGTTTTTGAGTACTAGCTTTGGGAGGCCTCATGCTTAGATGTTTTGGTTATTGGTTGTGATTGAGTTTAATTGGCTTGTGTTTAGAGGTTTTGTTTATTTGGTCTCTGTTTGGTTCATTTATATTTGGCCGGGGGATTTTTTTTTTTTTTTTTTTTTTGTGTGGTCTTTCGTGAGGCTGGAGACCGTTTTAGTAATTTGGCCCTGGGGACAGAGTGATTGTTTGAGGTGCGTTCATTAGAATTAGAACTTTCCCTTGTAGGATGTAGGAATGTTTCCCCTTTGGGATTCATTCGTAAAATTTTTGCAGCGTTGCGGTGAAAGCGGTTAGAGCAGTAGTCTCGGGAGCACATCACTGGAGTCGGGGGTCGCTGTTTGTGCAGTTGCCTTTCTCGTTCGGGTGGTTTTAGTGCATAAATACCCACTGTCAGTAGCCGCATGAAGACTAGGGGCGAGTTTAGCAAGTTTCTGGTTAGGTAGTTAGCGGGACTGTTGATTCAATTTGCACCTTCACAATCACTGCTGTTCTGTGATGGCTACTGCTGCTAGTTTTGTGCAGTCTCCTTCAGAGTAAATTTTAAATGGTTGCACTAAAGAGCAGCTTTTGAAGCTTGTTGCGCATTATAATGTTAATATTGGAGAAAAAAGGTTAAAGAAGGAAATCAAGGGATTGTTGAGCGCTACTTTAGTTGAAAATGGTGTTTTGCCAGCTACAGTTGAGGCTGTGGGTGAGCCTGTGGTATCGCATGTTGCACTAACCTTTGAGCAGCAGAAAGAGCTGTTGTTGCAGATGGAAAAAGAGAAATTAAGCATCGAGAACGGGTCAGGCAGTCTCTTTAGCAGGGAAAACTGGAGATGGAGCAGTATCAATTGGATCTGATCAAGCAAGGTAAACTGAGTAATGTTGATGGTGAGCGTTCAGATGAGTCTGCATCAGTTTCACATGGCTTGAGAAATTTTGATGTAATTTGTGTCTAGTGCCCAAGTTTGAGAGGGACCCAGACACCTTTTTCTCCCTTTTTGAACGTGTTGCTAATGGGCGAGGTTGGCCTGAGGCTGACCGTGTGGTTATGCTCCAGTCAGTGTTGACAGGAAAGGCCCAGGAAGCTTATTCGGCGCTCGGCCCAGCTGACAGTCAGAAATATTCCTGTTAAGGAGGCGGTGTTAAAGGCCTCTGAATTAGTGCGGAAGCATATTGTCAACGATTCAGATCCTGGATAAAAATCAGAAAGGCAGTCACATGTTGAGTTTGCTAAAGATCTGATTAAACATTTCAACAGACGGTGGTCTGCATTGGATGTCACTACTTTTCAGGATCTTTGATCTGATGGTGCAAGAGCAGTTTAAAGATCGTATTCCACCTGAAGTTGTGATGGCTGGTGAGTTTGAGATGCCAAACGCAGTGGCCAGAATAAAAGGAGACAGCAGATGAGAGGGAGACACAAATAAAATAAGAGGGCGAGACTCGCGCTTCCAACGGACCTAGATGACGTCGGAGGCAAGGAAGCAAGGCGAGCTTGACAGGACGAAATGAAAGGGGGGAAAAAAACAAAGATTCCCTTGCTATCTAGAACTTGTCCTCAAATATGCAGCTAAACCCTTAACAACTCTCTTACTAGTGCAAACATAACACTGACACTCTAGCAAGGGAAGTGAGGCGGAACTAGAGCTTAAATAGAATCTGGGTGACTCCCCCAATTAATGCCAGCTGGCCCAGGAATCCGTTTGAGAGCAAAACAATATCGTCCCGGATGAGAGCAACAAAGAAAGCTCTCAAAGCCTCCAAACCATGACAGAAGTTGCCACTCATATTGCTGAGCGTGGAGTAAAAACAGCCTCTGAAGCAGTTTATACTTGCAGATGAATATGTATTGGCGCATAGGGGGAAATTTGGGAGAGAAAAAGTTCCAGATAATGCTTTTGCTAGCACCGTTGGCCCCTTCGCTGAAGTTTCTTAGTCTGAGCCTGTTTGGACAGCTCGTGGTCCTCGTTCAGCTGGCTCTGGTCAAGAGTAATTGTCATGAGAGGGGTCATTGGAAATCGAAGTGTCCTGTACTGAAAAATAGGAGTCGCACGGGGAGTAAGCAGGTCAAGCCTGTTTGCACTGCTCCAGTTGTGGAGGTCCCAGTGGTTGCTGATGGGGTGCTTGCGTCTGTTACACCTGAGTCAAATAAGTATTCTGGTTGTGGAGCTTTTGTGTCTGATGGGTTTCTCTCTCTCTCTGGCAGTGACCGGAAAGTGCCTGTGAAAATTCTGTGGGATACTGCTGCGAAGGATTCATTCATTTTTGAGTCTCTGCTGCCCTTTTCTTGGCGCACGGATACTGGTGCTTGTATGCTGGTGCAGGGTATAGGTTTGACCACTCTGTGTGTTCCTTTGCATAGAGCCAGTCTTTATTGTGGTTTTGTGGAAGGTGATGTCCATCTTGGGGTGCATCCAGCTTTGCCCATTGATGGGATTGATGTGATTTTGGGCAATGATTTGGCGGGAGACCGTGTCCGGGCCGATGGTTCTCCGCCAGCAAAGCTTCCGCCTTTGGTAACGGGACTGGTAAAGGATGATCAGGAGTAGTCTGTTTTTTCCAGCATGTGCAGTAACGCGTTCAATGTCAAAAGCAGAGTTTGGTGCTGCAGTGCTGAAGGAGTGTGATATGAAGCTTGATATGCATATGCCTGAGTCCTTTGCCTTCTTTCAGCAGGAACTTATCTGTGAGCAGCAGGCTGATGCTTCCTTGGGGGGGTTGTTTGACCAGGTGCGGCCCAGCCAGGAAGCTAAAAGTTCTGCCTTTGGATACTTCCTGCAGGATGAGGTGTTGGTTCATAAGTGGGTGCCCCAGGGGTTGATTGTGTGGGAGATCCTGTGGTCCAAATTGTGGTTCCTGCCAAGTTTCGGAAGTGTTGCAGTGTTCTCATGATCAGACTGGTCATTTAGGAGTAAGGAAAACCGTCAATCAAATAATGCCTTACTACTTTTGGCCTCGTCTTAAGCGCGATGTTGCGGCTTACATTAAGACTTGCCATACGTGAAGGTAACAGGTAAGCCAAATCAGTCTATCAAGCCTGCCCCCTTGTGTCCGATTCCTGTAGTCGAGAATCCATTTGAACATTTGCTTGACCTAGACAATGGCCCAACACAGCCTACAAAGTCTGGTTCTGAATATCTCTTGACTGATGTGCCAGGTTACGCGTTATCCTGCTACGTATCCTTTGCGTACAATCACGGCTAAGTCAGTTGTTAAGGCTTTGACTCAGTTTATTGCCATATTTGGAATTCCAAAAATCATTCAGTGACCAGGGGTCAAATTTTTCATCACTTTTATTTTCACAGGTTCTTAAACAGCTTAACATTAAACATAATCAGGCATCTGCTTATCATGCCCGGAGTCAGGGGGCTTTGGAACGGTTTCACCAGACTCTGAAGTCTTTGCTGCGGTCATACTGCACTGAAATGAACAGAGACTGGGAGGAAGGTCTGCCATGGTCGCTGTTGGCTGCTAGGGAAGTGGGTCAGGAGAGTATTGGATTTAGCCCAAATGACCTAGTTTTTGGCCATAAGGCTCATGGGCCGTTGGCTGTGCTTCGGGATGGGTTGTTGGTAGATGACCCCCCACCAAATTTAATAGACTATGTTAATGGGTTCCGGCATAGACTTTACATGGCGGGTCAGTTGGCGAGACAGAAGCTTGAGGTTTCTCAGGCTAGGATGAAGCATTTGTATGATCGTCGGGCTGAGACTTGTCAGTTTAGTGAGGGTGATCAAGTAATTGCCTTGTTGCCAATTGTTGGGTCGCCCTTCCCGGCAAAGTTTGTTGGGCCGTACACTGTGAAACGTCAGTTGTCTGAACAAAATTATCTGACTGTTACTCCAGACAATAGGAAGAAACATCAACTGTGCCATGTGAATCTGCTAAAGTCTTATTATATTCGTGTTCCACCTCAGGTTGAGTCGGATTCCTTCTCAGATGTAAGTCCCGCTTTGACTGCTTGTACTGTGGTGCAGTTGGCTTTTGATGGGGGGAGGAGATGGTTACACCTGATGATTCTTTGCTATGTGGTCGTTTAAGGAACTCTGAATCTATTCAAAATTTGGAGGCTTTGTTAGCTCATTTACCTGTTCAGAGGCGTACGGAGTTGGCAGATCTGATTTAAAAGCTATCCCTCTTTGTTTGGTGACACCCCTTCGAAGAAAAATTTGAGCATGACATTGATGTCGGTGATTTGCAGCCAATTTGTCAGGTTTTACCGTGTCTCTGAAGAGAAACGGAAAATGATGGATCATGAAGTACAATACATGCTTGACAATAAAATTGCTGTGCCTTTTTCCAGCTGGGCTTCTCCCTATCTACTCGTCGAAAAATCCGATCAGTCTCTCCGTTGTTGTACAGATTTCCGGAAGGTGAATGCTGTAATAAAGCCAGATTCGTATCCTTTGCCCCGTGTCGAAGATTGTATCGATCAAGTGGGTGCAGCAAAGTTCGTGAGTAAATTTGATCTTTTGAAGGGGTATTGGCAGGTCCCTTTAACACCTAGAGCCCAAGAGATTTCTGCCTTTTATTACCCCGTCTGCTTTGTTTTCTTACAGTCATGGGTTATGGCCTTCGTAATGCTTCAGCCACCTTTCACAGGCTTTTGAACCGGGTTGTCAGTGGTCTTGCAGGTTGTGCAGTGTATTTGGACGATGTTGTGGTTTACAGTGACACCTGGAAGGACCATATCACCCATATTCATGCTTTGCTCGATCGTTTAGCTGACGGAAATCTGACCATTAACCTGGCTAAATGTGAATTTGTAAAAGCTACCGTAACACATTTGGGTAAGGTGGTAGGTCAGGGACATATGCGGCCGGTAGATAGTGGCAGCCATTAATGCTTTCCCTGCTCCTATGACAAAAAAGGAGCTTATGAGATTCTTGGGTCTTGTCGGATACTACTGTTGTTTCTGCCGTAATTTCTCTTCCATTGTGGCTCCTCTGACTGACCTGTTGAAGGTCAAATCCAAGTTTGTTTGGTCTTCACAGTGTCAGCAGGCCTTTTGTAATGTCAAAATTCTGCTGTGTTCTGCTCCAGTTTTATTGGCTCCCAAGATGGATCAGCCATTCAAATTGCAGGTGGATGCCAGCCATATTGGGGCTGGGACCGTTCTTCTACAGACTGACGACCATGGTATTGATCGTCCAGTTAGCTTCTTTTCTAAGAAGTTCAACGCCTACCAGGTAAGCTATTCGGTGGTAGAAAGAGGCCCTGGCAATAATTTTGGCATTGCGGCATTTCCATGTGTATTTGGACTCTGGACTGCCAATTACTGTATTTACAGATCACAATCCTTTGACATTTTTGAATTCATTACAGAACCCGAACAAGAGGCTCATGCGATGGGCCTTGTTTTTGCAGCCTTATAATTTAGACATCCAACATTAAGGGTAAAGATATTGTTATGGCAGACGCTCTGTCCTGGGCACTGTAGTTTCATGCAACTTTAATGTACCTGCTAGGCTGTTCCTTGCAGTCTTTCCCCTTTCCTCTTAAATCGCTCCAAGGTGCCAAGGTTGCTGAGGTTGAGGAATGAAGCCTGGAGTTACAGCCAGGTGGGAGTAAGTTGTGTTTAAATGATGCACGTTTTAAGTCGAACTATGTGAGGTTAAGTACTTGCTGCAATGTAATTCTTAGTAGTTGTAATTCTATAAGTGATTGTACTGAATGACCAGGGTTGAGAGCCTTTGCTATGGGGGGGAGTGTGACGGCCCTGTGGGTTGGCCTTTTTGGGGAGTAGTTGCTGTTCTGTTTGCTGTTGTCTTGTGTGCTGGTAATTGCTGGGCGGAGCTGTACTCAGCTCTCATGCAGTACACCTGAGCCAGCTGAGTTCAAGAGGCTTTATGAGGGCCCTGTAGACTGGCCTGAGTCTCTCTTCCCCAGGACATCTTGATTGCTGCTTGGCTCCCTGTTGGTTTCCAGCGCTACACATACACCTACATTATGCATCCTTCACTTCCACACATCCAGGCATTGCAGACACACTGACTGACAGACTGACATGGACCATTTTTTTTATCTTCTAATAAAATGGGTAAAATATTTGGAAAATGTGTGGCCTCCCTACTTTGTCACATTCAGTGAGCCAGTTTGTGACAGCGGGCTATTTGTGCCATTTTATATCGTGCAATACTGACGTCAATTCTATCATAGCAAACATAACTTCCGTGGTGGAATTCATGCATCCATGAAATGAAGCTTATTTGACTAAAGGCATCACTTTTGAATATTTAACGGAATAAACTGACATGTTCAAATGACTGAAGCGCGACATTACAAAGGGGGAAAACCCAACGCCGTTATAAATTGACTGAATTTCAGTTCAATCAACGCATTGTTTCCTGGTTATTTTAACTGTTGGTGGAGTCCTATGTGCATTTAACTGTGGTTTACACTAAACATACACCGAACTTTGGTGTAAACTTACTTGAACTGTAATTTTATAATCACTGGCAAACAAAGGTGTCAGTTAAATTAACTGGCAAAAAAGATGCAAGTTTATAACAGCATATGTACGAAATTTTATGCCAACAACAGTAAAAGGAAATCATCAGCCAATAAGCAGTGGTGTGCAAAATGTCAAAGCCTTGCATAAGGTCATATTGAGTATCAGTATCAATATCAACTCTGGAAAATGCAGCATCCCAATGATCTTATCTTTGCAAAGTGCATTGTCAAGGAAAAAGCCAAGTGCTGAGGGGTCTCAGTAAAGCTGGATTGAAAACTGTACGGCAGGAGACAGGAATTTTCCTCTCTGTTGGGTCAGGTAGGTTTCAATTGCAAGCTGGTTTAGATGGTACGGTTGTTGAACAAATAGCACAAATTATTGTTCTGTGCGAGGCCAGAGAAAAACGAGTGTGCACATCCAAAAGGGATTAATTGCCAGATAGCCGATGTCTGCTTGACGTTGGCACAATGAGAAAGTTGCATCGGGCGAGATGTATATGGAGAGCGCTTGCTAATTGGGATATGTCGCCGATACATCGGCATTTGCAAAATTTGCCATTTGCCAAAATGCCGGCGTCTCGGCGATGTCTTCCCAATTTGCAACCGCTTCCCCTAATACGCCGCCGCTTAATAACTTTATTTCATTGTGCCGACGTCGGCTGACATATGCCATAAATCTGGGTACATCCGTTTAAAATATTCCCGCTTACGCTTTACGGAATGAGTCTCAGCAGTGTTAGTGGTTTTTTTTTTTTTTTTTTTTTAAATAGGCAGAGAAATCGCATTGTAGATCCTGCTCTACACAGCCCTTTTTACACATTGACAGCCCTTTGTTTTCCAAGTCATAATCCTTTTTTGGGGGGGATTTTATTCTCTTATACAGTGAACATGGCAAAGTAGGCCACATTTGTACATCCATCACTTTGACTGTCCAAACTATGAATTTGATTTAGAAATGCATGAGCAGGAGTCACGAGCTACCATTAGTCACTTGTTTATTCCACCAAAAATGGCGACATCACAAACACAAAAACAAATAATTGATTAGTTTTGTGAATTGAAGCATTTGGCGAACAATTTAAAGTAAAGCTTTTATATTTCTAATGAGTACAAATAAAAGCAACTGTTTGATAATCAATCTGTAATCTTGGCGTTACTGTGTCACGCAAGGGTTGAAAATTGACAGACTTGTTTGACAGCCCGCCATACAATCGAGCTTGGCTGTTCGGTTCAAATGGAGATTCAATCATTTCGGAATTCATCGCAGAGCACTTTCAGGAGTTCAGTTAGGAACTAGATTCCAGAGGTTCTAACTATGCATAGTGTGAGATCTGGAACGGGGGTTGGAGTGCCACAAGGCTGAAAGCGGCAAATGGCTGATAGCCGGGAACTGGGCCTCAAAGAACTCCAGAGCCATCCTAGATAACAATAAAACTGGTTTGACTTCCCCCGTTATGAGTGGGCCCAGGAGGTGTGCTCAGTCTGCAAGTGGAAGGAGTTTATGGCCTTTCTGTGTCCTTGGTGACTCAGTGCTACGGCCTCTGGCTGACACAATGCCACGTGGAAGTCATTTTATTGTCCTCAGTCTTTCATGAAACTGGACCTTAACTTATCTATTTATAATAATCTAAACCTCTGGGAACTTAATAATATACTCATATGTTCAATATACTGCTCTGAAACCACTTCCATACTTATAACCCATTTTACCAGTGTAATAATTCAGCATAAGACTTTTTCATGACAACTGCATCATATTAGTACATATACATATCATGTTTGGTCTTGTTTTTCTCAGGGGAATCCAAGGAGTTGAATGGAGTATGTTGCATTCCCATTGAAATTATGGTTCATTCCCTTTTGGAAACTCCTGAAAATTGGTCAGAACACTTTTGGGTAATCATTCTGTTCTCCTCTCTGTGCTAAAGTGTTTTATTACCTCCAACAAATGGGGGAAACCCAAAATCCAGATTCGACCCCCTTCCAGATAATTTATGGCCATGCCGCCTGGATCAAAGACGTGATTGGGCTTAAAGGATAGACTTTTCAATCTGTTCGAGGAAGATCGTATCCGATCTCTCTCCGCGCACGTCAGTGCGTGTGTAGTCCCTATAGTTATGGAAGATCGCAGCCGACTTCCTGCACGTGCATCTCTATGCCGTGTGTAGCCAATCCATATAGTAAGGGAAGATTGTATCCGATCTCTCCCCGCGCACGTCAGTGCGTGTGTAGCCTTTTTCGCCAGGTATGTCTTTACTCTCAGTCTTTGAATTTATTATAATTGTAACTTGCGTTGTGGTGCCTTAAGTTTCTGCCTACCTGGTGAATAAACTGTTGTTATTCCGGATTACATGCGTGGTCTCCATGACTTTAATATTTTTTACATTTTTTCCGTCCACGTTACGACTGGTACTTAGGGGGTGATTCCTTATCATTCCAGACTAGCTAGCTGATGTTTTTAGGTAGTGATGGGTTTTAAGTCGGATTGTAAATTACGGTCTACTTATATAAAGGGTTTATGTAGTACCGGTTCTGGGGATCTGGCCTAAAGGGCACCCTTCGGCTTATAAGCCGGTGCCTGTCAGATTCGCCTTAAGGAACCCTTGGGTTCACATAAATCTGGGTTCATGATATTTTTCAGCCAAGATGCGATTATCATGGTGATTTCTTCCATCCTCTAAAACTATCACCGAACTAAGATCCAGCAATTATGCTGTTACCCGGGGGCATAAATTGAGTAACAGTGGTTTTCACGGAAGAGTCTGGTGGTGTAGCTGCCCCGAGATTCACGCATGTTTCAGTCCCCTATATATTTTAAATTGCAGTCAGATTTTAAACGGGAGTACTATTGTAATCGTTATGCTTTGTTTGCCTTGATCACTGATATATCTGATGTTTTGTTCCGTTTCTGCGAGTGTTCCAAGGTGCACCTTGGATTATTTGCAGCGCGGCATTAGGTTAGATGGTTCTGTGATTTCGGCATAGACCCGTCTTTGGACGGAGAATTAGTGTGAATCCTTCAGGTAAGTCTCAGGCCAGGTCCAAGGTGGGACGCCGACCTGAATGATTTCATTAACATGTTCCAATTGCCTCACACCAGCCGGAATCAACACGCATAAGCCTGCGATCCCAGCTCCTCTGTCGTTGGTCGAGCTGCGTGGGTTTTACTATAGCAGTGGATCGTCTGTGTTTGGTGATGGTTTTGGGATTTCCTGCGTTATGAAATACCGCTCCTGGACATTGCCTAAGCAAAGCAAGAGTCTGTCCAGAATTGCCAGTGAGTGACCACTCTCGGAAAATAAGTCAAACCAAACTATTATCTTTGTATTTCATAGTATTGTTATTGTGTTTTATTGAGGATTTTGCGCTTCGTTTCAAAACAAAAGGGTCAATTAAACGGTCACTCACCAAGCAAATTTGACAGAATTGGGCCGGGTTCGTGGGCAATTTCTAAGGCGCTCGCTTAAGACGCCAAAAAAATGATTTGATATATTTGAAATATCATGTCTCAAGGTTGTAAATCCTGATTTTGAAGCAATGAAAATCACTGCCCCCAGTGCTAGAGCCATTCTAGTTTTCACGGTAAACTACCTTGTTATTATTTTTACAAGAATGCACTAATTAGCTGTCACGAAAATCCTCTAAAACCGGAAATCTGTCATAGATTGTTTGATGTCCATTTTGTGCAAATTAGGTGTTTTTAAGTGAGGAAAAAGCGTTGTTTGGCTTCCAAAAGCGAGTTTTTCTGGCCAGCATATTTGACACAGATTTGTAGTTACGGACCGGAGAAATTCTACAATCCCCTTTTTCTCACTCAATTCAACAAGAATTTAAAAATTAACCCCAGAACCCTTTAAAACTCTCCAATCGCTTCTCATAAACTCAAAATTAGGGTAGGTTGATTTTTCAACTGTGGCCACCTCTTTCTTGCTCGATTTTTGTGTGCATTCACTCTTAAGACATGCACTGCCAATTTGCCGTGTAGCTGCATTATGGTATTTTAGCCTCGTATGTGTTGCTGCTACTCCCCTGTCTCTTTGTCATTTTTAAAAAGTATATTTATTAAATGCCTTCTATTTTTCTGACCAACCTGTGCGAGTGGGTCCCTTTTTCAGCCTTTGAGTACATGGTCCCAGTGCCCGCTGGATTGCTTGTTGCATCTGGCAGGACTAAACCTTGACAATTGTCAGTTCATCCATCCATCCATCCAACCAACATCTATTTAAATATAAATCATTCACAAATCAGTGCATTTTTAATGCATGGATAACTTTAATAAAGAAGAAAGCAGCAAAAGAGCTTCTTAAGCCAGTTAATCTCAATACAGGTCCAAATCAATAATGGAATCGCATGGCGCAGATGTAGGGAAATTTGCTGTCGTATGGGGCGTCATTCCAATCCTTTTTGTCTGAGGATAAAAGAGAGCGAGGAATCAGTGTATTTCTACAATATTTGTCATGCAATGATGATGAGGAGGCAATGCTTAGCTCCATAATCAGAGTGAGCGCAATGTTCATTGTTCAGACAGTTGCTTGTTTCCAGGGTGGAAAGACCAGATAACTACCATCAGACCACATCCACATGTTGCCCTGCACATGAGAGAAGCAGATCCTGGGCATTAACACAATATGCATTTCGGTAAGCCAACTCACATGTTAACCATCAATTAGAGCACTAACTAATTGATACAACGATAAATAGGAACTACCCCAGCCAGGTTGTGACTTTGAAAAATATTTTTTTCTTCGCTGGATCTTGCTAATAAGTATTTAGAAAGTACAAGTGTTATAGGTTTATGCGCAAAAAACTGTGTGATCAAACGAGCAGTAGTTCTTCCGGGGCATGTCCTTGAAGAAGGCCTTCTCAGAAGTCAAATTTGGCCCAGTCATTTACGTTATCAGCTGACTTACTTGTCTTTAATGAAGCTCAATGTACAGTTAATCAATTCCTAGCCATGTCGAAACCTGTTATATACTAACCTGACATTCCAACAATGAAATTGACATACAGAGAAGCTGCCTGCACCTCATTTTAGTAATGTGTCACCTGTTTGAAGTTTAGCCTGAAAATGTGCATGTTTGTTCCGCCGCATAACTTGAAAAACCGAACTGTTCCATTACTTCTAGTTCTGTGCAACTGCCTGGTCATTAATTTTTAGCTATTTTACATTAAAGTGTAGGTCTTTGTGATTAATTATATGTGTCCTTAAGTGTGTACTACTAAATGCCTTGGCACACGAGGTTGATTTGTGAATGGTACCAAACGATAACGTAAATGACACAATCATGAGTCTCAACTATGTGTTCTGAAAATACCTTTATATCATGTTATAGAGCTGTTATACGCAATCAAACCTCATTTTAGTATTATATATAAAAAATTTTTGGTTAGGTACCCCAAATGCCATCCCCTGGTGCAGTCCACCTGCACTCATCCTGACTTTGACAAGTAAATGAACACAAAACGTCTGAAATTTGCATCAAAACAACTCCTCAAGTCTTTATTTGCCCACTTTACCCCCCAAATCAATCATAATACTTTGCTTAAACAAGTTACATTGGTTTTGCAGCCTACAGAAGGTATCACTGCACTAGAAAGCAGGGCAAATAACGTAAATGACATGGATAACATAATGACACTCGTTATGAAAATCTTCAGAAAATCACTACAGCACCCCGGTTTGGAGCTAAAAATAGCATTCTTTACATTAAACTGATTAAATATAGCTTAGAAGAACCACCTGGACATTAGAACCATTATGACAAATGACATTAACGGTATCAGAAGTCATAAAAATGACAATAATCACAGAGATGCCAAGTCTCACGCATTCTGCGTGAATCTCTGGCCTTTTAGTGGCATTCATGTTCCTGTGCCATAGTCAGCAATTATTCAATCAAAGCGCACTGAAGAAATTCACTTGCGGAATTTAAGTCATTGTGCATCAAGTTAATCAGTTTCACGTGCATTACGGTGGATTTCCCCACTAGTGACATGGAAATCGATTATGAACCGGGAATTCTCACGCTTGTCTTTACTGAGGGATTGAAAGCAATGGAATTGCACAAAGACGTTTCGAATGGTTTTATTTAATTTAAACAATTTAAATGATCATGAAACACATGCATTGTTTCCAATCCCTGAGTAAGGAGAAGCACGAGAAGTCCGGAGTCATAATCGCTTTCAATGTTACTTGTGGTTACTTGTGGTGAGGTCCACCTTTACCCAAGTGAAACTGAAACTTCAATGCACAAGGATTTTAATTCCGCGTGAGAATCTCATTAATAAGCATTCATTGAATAATTGCGGACTACGGTGAATAAGCCTAAAAAATGAGTGAGACCTACGCTGAATGCGTGAGACTTGGCATCTCTGTATAATCATAAAAGATGTCATTTACGTCATCCCGATGTGCATACTTTGTTTTTAATCTCCTCATACTAAACTCACTCCAAACACCACTAATAAGCAGTAAATATGAAGATTACACTTATATAATCTGATTCAAATGCAAGAACATAGGATGGCAAGTCATTTCAGAGGCCTACAACCATTGAAAACTGGGCGTTCGAAATTACCGACAAAAATGTCATTTACGTTATCCCGAAATCGATCCTGGGTACAAAATCTAAGGCCAAAACAACACCAAAATACTTCTGAACAGCATTTAGACATCCCTATCGATGATATCATGTAAAGAGTTTACATTCAAACAACTTTCCTGACATGTTTTCTGACGAAAGTTTGTCATTTACAACGAAGATGGTCATTCATGTTAACAGCGTTGAATTCGGCGCAATGTTTCAAAACTCAGACATATTAACAAAATTTTCTTTCGGTCTAACCATCAAGAAACATCATAGAAAGTTCGGATCTTCGGTGTGGTGAATCTCTGACACTTGTTTTACACTATCACACAGTCATTTACACCAATCAGAGTGCAAAAATGGCAAAAAAAACCTTTCTTTTTTTCGATGTAGCTCAGGTCCTCCGACCCAAGTCAGCATGGGGACGCTTTTGACCAGAAGAGGAAGGTCCATGGAAAAGGCAAAAGACAGCGCGATAAGATTGAGAGGGGTTACAACGGTGTTTGGGCTGAAATCCTCCCATGTTGCTTTGGATAACGTAAATGTCAGATAACGTAAACGACATAAATTTAATATTTTGGGCTATGGAGACGCTATTATACATGTCAAAACGAATCATAGTTAAGTTTCGTGGTGTTTTGGGCCAACTGGATGGGTTTAAAAGGCTGGAAGTTCCAAGGAACAAGCAGGTTCGGCACCACGTCGATAACGTAAGTGACATTCTTAAACTGTACGCCGTCGAAGTCATGATACAATCAGTCAACACCTCGAACCCAGTACCTACAGGGTTACTTTTGCTTGATTTCCTTAATAATGGCTTATTTGGCTACAATATTGAGTATAAGTGGGGTGTTTAATGCTTATTCTAGATGATGTTACTAATAGCTATTCAGGGATAACGTAAATGACACAATTTCATGGATGTTTTACCTAGGAATGCTATGGACACAGAGTCACATAGCAATCTATGTGAACGAAAACATAAATGTACAGGAAATTCCCGAAATTGAACATTCCTTGCCCTGTGAAGATATCTGGGTCAGGCTCATTGGCAAACACGAGACAGGTTTAAACATAGGAGTATGCTATCCACCACCAGCTTTGGACAGCACAGTCAATGAATTGCTTTTTAAGAGGATTACGCAAGCTTGTATGGGGGAGGGACTATTATTATGGGAGACTTAAATTATCCTGGTATCGATTGGGAAATGGTGAAAGGACAGGGTAGGGGGCAGGAAGAATTTCTAGATGTTATAAATGATAATTTTTTGGTGCAGTATGTTAATAAACCTACAAGAGAGAAGGGAATTTTAGACTTAGTGCTCTGTAATGACCCTGATAGAATTAGCAATGTTGAGGGACTGGAGCCACTTGGGACAAGTGATCACTCTACTGTTAATTTTGATGTTTCATGGGAAGTTAAAAAGGTGTCTTCAAAAACAAAAATTTTCAATTTTAGGCGAGCAAACTTTGACTGGATGCGCTCATATCTAAGTGAAATAAAATGGGAGACACTCCTGGACTGTGAGTCTGTAAATGAGATGTGGGAAAGATTTAAGGGGGTTTTACTTGATTCAAAATGCAAATTCATTCCAAAGGTGTCCAAAAGTAAGCTGCAAAATCAGAATCCTCAGTGGATGACCTCAAGTATTCGTAGGATTTTGAGGGAAAAGAGGAATCTTTATAAGATGTACATAAAGGATAACAATGAGAACACTAAGGCTGAATACTGTAAAATGCGGGCTGTGGTCAAAAAAGACCTGAGGAATGCTAGAAGACTGTATGAAAGACGAATTGCAGAGGGGGCAAAAACTAACCCTAAGCGCTTCTTTCAGTACTGTAGCAGAAAAAGGAAAGTCATAGAGCAGGTTAAGTGCATAAAGAATAAAAATGGATCGCTGCTATATGATAACAAGGATATTGCGGATGCCTTAAACAGTTACTTTGTTGAGAATTTTACATCAGAGTGGGTCTTTATTCGGCCAGAGGGCATGTTAAATGCTCAAGATTATTTAGCGGAAATTGAGGCTAGGGATAACGAAGTATTAGACAAGTTGCATAAACTAAAGGCAGATAAGGCGGCGGGTCCTGATGGCTTATATCCTAGAGTGCTCAGGGAAGTTGGTGAGATCATCTTTAAGCCGCTATCAGCCATCTTCAGACGGTCTTTAGAAACTGGAGAAATACCAAATGATTGGAAACAGGGCAATATAATACCAATATATAAGAAAGGGGACCGTACTGAGCCAGGAAATTACAGGCCAGTCAGTTTAACTTGCATTGCGTGCAAAATATTGGAATCTATCATAAAAGATGAGCTGGACTTATTTCTTGAACGTAACAGTATCTTGAGGGATAGCCAACACGGTTTCCGTAAGGGAGGGTCATGCCTGACAAACCTTCTGGAATTTTTTGAAGAGGCCACCAAGACTTATGACCAGAGCAGGGCTTATGACATCATGTACTTGGATTTTCAGAATGCATTTGATACAGTACCGCATAAGAGACTAATTTTGAAAATGAGCTCCATTGGAGTTACAGGAGGTATTCTGGAGTGGATTCAAAACTGGTTACAGGACAGAACACAAAGAGTGGTGGTCAATGGTATCTCATCTGAGCTAGGTATGGTGGGGAGTGGCGTCCCCCAGGGATCGGTGTTGGGACCCCTGCTGTTCCTCATCTACATTAATGACCTTGATAAGAATATTGAGAGCAGATCAGTTAAATTTGCAGATGATACTAAATTGGGGGGTTTGGCAAATAGTTTAGAGTCCATTTAAGTGATTCAGGATGATTTGGATAGAATCCAGAATTGGGAAGAAATGTGGCAAATGAAATTTAATGTAGCGAAATGTAAAGTTGTACATGTAGATAATAAAAACATTAGATGGGATTACTTCATGGGAGGTTTAAAACTGGAATGTGCTCCACACGAGAAAGATCTGGGAGTGATTGTTGACCAAACCCTCACAGGCTCTAGCCATTGTGCCGTAGCAGTTAAAAAAGCCAATCAGATGCTGGGATACATTGCCAAAAGTATTGAGTACAAATCTAAGGAGGTGATGCTTCTTTTGTACAACACTTTCGTCAGACCAAATCTGGAGTATTGTGTACAGTTCTGAGAATCATACTTTAAGAAAGATATAGAGGCTCTAGAGAAAGTTCAGAGAAGAGCCGCTAAGCTAATTCCAGGTATAAAAGATGAAACCTATGAGAAGAGGCTGAAGATCCTTAATCTCTTTAGTCTTAGGAAAAGGAGACTAAGGGGTGATTTGATTGAGGTCTTTAAATATGTTAAAGGGATTAACAAAGTGAATTATGTAGGATTCCTTCGACCAAGTGTTGTTAGTAGTACTCGGGGTCACAAATGGAAGTTGACCAAAGGTAAATTTAGCACTGATATTCGGAAATATTTCTTCACCCAAAGAGTAATTTCGGTGTGGAACAGCTTGCCTGACCATATTGTTGAGGCAGAGACCTTGGGGGTTTTCAAGAGTAGGCTTGACTTAAAGCTAGATACCATTGAGTGATGGAGTATCTGAAGGGATATATTCGCAATAGTATAAAGAAACTGGCGAGCGTAGTTGGGCTGAACGGCCTGTTCTCGCCATTCATGTCATGTTATGTTATGTTAGGGTCAAGAGCAGCTATTTTAATTTGGTATGTCCCTATTGCTGAAACCCTATACTTGAGAGGGAAACTTAGTTTTAATCAATAATAAGTGGTCTACATGCTAAAAAACACGTTTAATCATGTATACATTGTCTGTGGACATGCATAAATTCTGGTATTTGAGCTTTTGAGATGACTTTAAGTAGCTATTAGAGGGGGAAATAATGGGCATAGACCCATGAAAGTAATACGTCCTTGGAGCTCTACTCATGCTCTTTCCATTAAGCCTATAATCTTAAATTAATTCCGATTTTTAAGGATTTTATAGGCAGTGGACAAAATAAAACGGGGTGGGGTCGTTTTCGTGAGCCACACCCATATATACACAAACAGTACACACAAGAGAAGAAAAAAGAAGTAAAAACAAACGGCAATTATAATACAAAAAATACAGATAATCAAAAGATACGGCCGGTATTCATATTCAGCTGCAACGATTATTGTTGCGGCTGGTCTTCCATGGGGCCACGTATTAAATATAAATTTCACAGGTTATATAAAAAGAAATTGATGTCCAAAAAAAGTTACACATATTATCATATTACATATTTGTATTTTCCGATTATTTTACAGATATTCTATCAGGCATAATGTTGATAAATTCAATTTGCCTTTTTATGATATGTTTGAAAGCATTAAGAGATGTGATTTCACGTACATTTAACGGTAGTTTATTATATTTGGAAGCCGCTCTATATATAAATGCTCGTATAAAGATATTTGCTCTTGGTTTAGGTTAACAAATGTCAGTTTGATTACGGAGAGAGTAAGGCGTAAATTTAATTTTGAACATATCTTTCATGTATTCTGGAGCCATATTATTCATAATTTTATATGTAAATATAACCCCAATTCCGAAATAGTTGGGACAAAGTGTTAATTGTGAATAAAATCAAAATGCAATAACTTTCAGATCACATGAGCTAATATGTTATTTACAATAGACCATAAATAACATTTCAAATGTTGACTGAGACATTTTACAATTTTATCCACAAAATGAGCTTATTTCAAATTTTCTGGCTGCAACAGGTCTCAAAAAAAGTTGGGACTCAGGCAAAAAAGGGCTGAAAAAGCAGTGAATACAGTCATATGTGTAATGTGGGAAAAAAAGAAGCCACTAAATGGCAGTATTGGCATTTTTTTTGTTAAGCCCAGTCTGGAACTAGGTTTGGGGCATGTCCTGGGCATGCCTCAGAGGGGGCTGGAAAAGAGTATATAAGGAGAAAAATTGAGAGAGTAGGCAGTTGGAGAAATTGCAAGGAGAAATAGTGGAAGGATACATTTGACCAGACCTGTCACTCTTTTCAAGACCTGTGAAGCTTTTTGTGGATTTTTGCCTGTGTTGGAGCATTTTCCTGTCCCAAGACATCGCAACATAGCAGCGCCATCTCCATAACCGAGGGACTGTAAATATCTCATTTTTTTTTTTATTATTTCAATCTTGGTCAGTAGATGTAGATTGTAGATTAGTTCAAAGTGTGTGTTTAATTAAATCTGTTGAAGTTTAAGAATTTTGTCTGTCATCCCTTGCTGTCCGTGACGTCATAACAAATTGGGGCCATAACAAAGTGGGGGCTCGGGTCCGGATAGACCATTGTCGCGAAATCATTTATTGAAAATCTAAAATTTCAAATTGTGAAATTGTTTTTTGAATTTTCCTAGATATATATTGGCAGATCAACAGCAATGGATGATTTCTTGGCATCACCAACCGTAGAGGTTTTGAAGTCTTTTAAAAAGACAGAACTGCTAGAAATATGCAGACAGTTAGAGCTGACAGATGTAAAACCAGCCATGCGAAAAGCAAGACTGGCTAGAGAGATTGTTAAGTATTACATTGATGAAAATGTGTTTGCACCAGGAGATCTGGAACAGTTTCCGGTGGAAAATCCTAATGTAGAATTGGAACTAAAATTAAAAAATGCTAGAGATTGAAAGGGAAGAAAAAGAAAAACAACGAGAGTTTGAGAGAGAGAAAGAGAAAAAGAAAGGGAGGAAAAAGAAAAACAAAGAATTTGAGAGAGAGAAAGAGAAAAAAGAAAGGGAGGAAAAAGAAAAACAAAGGCAGTTTGAGTTAGAAAAATTAGCAAGAGAAGAGAAAAAAGAAAAGGAGGAAAAAGAAAAACAAAGAGAATTTGAGAGAGAGAAAGAGGAAAGAGCAGAAAGAGAGAGACAGAGACAGAGAGATTTCGATTTAGAAAAATTAGATAGAGAAGAAAGGCTCCAAATGGAGCTACTAAAAATCAAAATGGAAGCTGAAAACAAATTTTGTGCTAGCCAGGAGTTAAAGCTGGTGCCTCCATTCTCGGAGAAGGAGGTTGATAAGTATTTCCAGTGCTTCGAGAAGGTAGCTAAGAGTTGTCAGTGGCCAAAGGAACACTGGCCTCTGATGTTGCAAACTGTCCTCAAGGGTAAAACTCAACAAGCCTATTCGGCTTTGTCTGCAGATGATTCCTCTGATTATGAGGTTGTCAAAAAGGTTATTTTGACAGCTTATGAGTTGGTTCCAGAGGCTTACTGACAGAAATTCAGAGGTCTGAAGAAATCTGACAATCAGACTTATGTGGAATTTGCTAACAAGAAGATGGTTTGCTTTGAGCGCTGGTGTACTTCTATGGAGGTCAAGGATGATTTCAACTCACTAAAAGAGATGGTGTTAATTGAAGAATTCAAGAATTGTGTCAAGGTTGATATTAAGACCTACCTTAATGAGAAGCAAGCACTGAATTTGCAATCAGCTGCCAAGTTTGCAGACGAATATGTTCTCACACATAAGTCCAAATTTCAGTCCAGCAGTAACAATAGATGGTCCCAATTTCAGAAGAAAGGTAACGGTGATACCCAAGATTCCTCACCCAAAGACAAAGACAAATCTGGTGATGGTGCTCAGAAATCCAGTCAAAGGTCTAATCAAAGTGTGAAAGCTGACAGTGACAAAAGTGGTCTAGTTTGCAATTATTGCAAGAAATCTGGTCATGTTACAACAAAGTGTTGGTTCCTTAAAGCTAAGAAAGAAAAAGAAAAAGATACCAAACCCAATGCCTTTGTGAAGACAAGGTTAGAAACCCCAGTAGTAGATGACCGATCTGCTAAATTGCCTGCTCCTTGTGAGGCTAAGAAGCCTTATACTGCTGACTTTGTGAGGGAGGAATTCCTTCCATTTGTGTCAGAGGGATTTGTGGCTCTGAATGAGCATTCTCCTCCTGTCCCCATATATATCCTAAGGGATACCGGAGCTTCTCAGTCACTTTTGTTGATGGACTCCTTGGAGTTACGTGATGAGACCGCTTCTGGGGATTTCATACTTGTACAAGGTATTGAAGGGAGGACTGTATCTGTACCCCTGCGCTCTGTATTCTTGAAGTCAGATTTAGTTACAGGACAGGTAAAGGTGGGACTTATGTCAAGTCTACCTATCAAGGGTGTTTCTCTGTTGCTAGGCAATGACCTGGCTGGGGGCAATGTAGTTCCCCCTGTTCATCTTACTTCACAGCCGAGCACTGAAGATGGCGATGAAGACCCATCTCTGTATCCTTCCTGTGCAGTGACTCGTGCTATGGCCAAGAAGGCTCAAGAAGAAGATGATGTGGTGCCGTCCAGCACATTGAATAGTCATGACTCGGGTGGTTCGCCTCATGACTCTGTTCAGCCTACTATGGTTTCTCCGTTTGAGGACTTATCAGACACTTTTATCAGTTCTCTATTCAGCCAGCCAGATGGGTCTAGTGGTTCTGATGTGTCTGGAGGCTTGTCTCTGTCCAGAAAGCGGTTGATTCAGGAGCAAAACAATGATCCTGAAATTTGTGTGCTAAAGAAGAGAGCCCTTCCTGATGAAGAAATAGACGCAGTTCCAGTTGGGTATTATCTCAAGGATGGAGAGTTGATGCGGAAGTGGCGCCCTCCTGATATCCCTGCCAATGCAGATTGGGCAGTGGTCAAGCAAATTGTTGTTCCGAAGGTCTACAGGAATGAGATCTTAACAATGGCTCATAGTTTGCCTTTAGGAGGTCATCTTGGTGTTAACAAGACTGTTGACAAGATCATGAAACACTTCTTCTGGCCTAGACTTCGGAAAGATGTTTCCAACTTTTGCAAAACCTGTCACACTTGTCAGGTAGTTGGAAAACACCAGTTTGACCCACCTGTAGCTCCATTGCAGCCTATCCCAGCATTTGGGGAGCCCTTCTCCAAGGTCCTTGTTGATTGTGTTGGTCCATTACCCAAGACTAGATCTGGAAATCAGTACTTGTTGACAATCATGTGTGCATCTACCAGATTCCCTTAAGCCATCCCTCTACGCAACATCAAGGCAACTGCAATTTCGAAGGCTTTGATAAAGTTCTTCACGTTGTTTGGCCTTCCCAGGGAAATTCAGTCAGATCAAGGTAGCAATTTCACTTCCGGATTGTTTCAGCAGGTTGTGTATGAACTAGGTGCGAAGCAGATTCTTTCCAGTGCCTATCATCCAGAGAGTCAGGGTGCCTTAGAGCGGTTTCATTCCACTCTCAAGACAATGATGAGGACTTATTGTTATGACCATGAGAAAGACTGGGATGAAGGTGTTCATTTGCTGTTGTTTGCAGCTAGAGAAGCAGTGCAGGAGTCTACTGGATTCAGTCCGTTTGAGCTAGTGTTTGGCCATGAAGTGAGAGGACCTTTGCTATTGTTGAGTGAACAATGGCAAGAGAAAGAGCCGCATATCAGTCTGTTAGACTATGTTAGCAAGTTCAAGGAAAGACTGCATGCAGCTTGTGACCTAGCCAAAGAGAACTTGAAATCAAGTCAGGGAAAAATGAAAACTTGGTATTATCGTAAGGCTAGAAGCCGTGAGTTTAAACCAGGAGACAAGGTCCTTGTGTTGTTTCCCTTGCAGTCCAATCCATTGCAGGCTAGATTTCATGGTCCTTATGAAATTCTGACAAAACTCAATGATCTCAATTACATTGTGAAGACTCCAGATAGGAGAAAGGCTAAACAGTTGTGTCACATTAACATGCTGAAGCCTTATCATGATAGGAATGCTAGGGTTGCAGCTGTCACTTCAGATCCGGCCGAGACTTGTGAAGATGAGGGGGAGTTTCAAGATGATGAACCTAGAATTAAAGCTGAAGTTCTTTCATGTAAATGGTCAAATTCTGAAGTGTTGCAAAATCTTGATGTAAAACTCCAGCACTTAGAACCCTCACAGAAAGATCAGTTTGAGAGGTTGATCAAGAAATATAAAGATCTATTTCCTGATGTTCCAAAGATAATTTCTATAGCCTCTCATGATTTAGATGTTGGTGATGCCAAACCAATAAAACAGCATCCGTACCGGATGAATCCTGAAAAGAGAAAGATTGCTGAGAAAGCGGTTGAGTACATGTTAGAACATGATATTATCAGACCCTCTAACTCAGATTGGAGTTCACCCTGTGTTCTAGTTCCAAAACCTGATGGAAGTACTAGATTCTGTACAGATTATCGCAAAGTCAATGCTGTAACTAGAACTGATGTGTTTCCAATACCTAGGATTGATGATTGTATCGATAGAGTAGGGCAAGCAAAGTTTCTGACCAAGATTGATTTATTGAAGGGTTATTGGTGTGTGCCTTTAACTGAGAGGGCCAGGAGCATCTCTGCTTTTGCCACACCATCTGGGTTATACCAGTATGAAGTCCTACCCTTTGGCATGAAAAATGCCCCAGCCACGTTCCAAAGGATGATACAGTCTACAATCGCCGGATTGCCACACACGGGTGCGTACATCGATGACCTGATCACATGGAGTGACTCCTGGGAAGAACATCTGAAAGATGTAGAGACGTTGTTCCAGCGCTTGACCCAGGCTAACCTGACTGTTAATCTGAACAAGAGTGACTTTGGTTGTGCTACTGTCACGTATCTTGGCTATGTCATAGGCCAGGGTAAGGTGGCACCCATAAATGCTAAAGTCCAAGCCATCATGGACTTTCCAGTTCCTGACAACAAAAAAAACTTTGCGCCGCTTCCTTGGAATGATCGGGTACTACCGTAAGTTCTGCAAGAACTTTGCTGAGATTGCTCGCAGTCTCACCAACCAACTGAAGAAAGGCGTAAAGTTCACTTGGGATGAAGCATGCCAAAGAGCCTTCGATCGCCTGAAGTCTCTGCTGCGCCACTTCCCGTGCTCAAATCTCCTGACTTCAACAAACCGTTCTCCATGGCGGTCGATGCTAGCGACCAAGCTTCTGGATCTGTGCTCCTACAGAGAAGTGACTCTGATGACATTGAGCATCCGTGGCATACTTCTCCAGGAAGTTCAATGGCCACCAAAAGAACTTTTCCATTGAGAAGGAGCTGTTGGCTCTGGTTCTATCCTTACAACACTTTGAGGTTTATGTTTGTACAGGGCAAAAAAGCCAATGATTGTATATACCCACAATCCGTTAATGTTTTTGAGTAAGATGAAAAAACAAGAATCGGAGATTGTTGAATTGGAGTTTGATTTTACAGGAGTTTGACTTGGAAATTAAGCATGTAAAAGACAATGTAATTGCTGATTGCTTATCCCGTGTTTGAGTATATGTATATATATCACATGTGTTTATTAGCATATTGTATTATATGTATATATATACAAGTGTCTACTTAACCATTTTTTTATTGAAAAGAAAAATTTTGCCTTTATGAGTCAAAATGTTTCCCTTTTGGAATGGAGGTGTAATGTGGGAAAAAAAGAAGCCACTAAATGGCAGTATTGGCATTTTTTTTGTTAAGCCCAGTCTGGAACTAGGTTTGGGGCATGTCCTGGGCATGCCTCAGAGGGAGCTGGAAAAGAGTATATAAGGAGAAAAATTGAGAGAGTAGGTAGTTGGAGAAATTGCAAGGAGAAATAGTGGAAGGATACATTTGACCAGACCTGTCACTCTTTTCAAGACCTGTGAAGCTTTTTGTGGATTTTTTTCCTGTGTTGGAGCATTTTCCTGTCCCAAGACATCGCAACATAGCAGCGCCATCTCCATTACCGAGGGACTGTAAATATCTCATTTTTTTTTATTATTTCAATCTTGGTCAGTAGATGTAGATTGTCGATTAGTTCAAAGTGTGTGTTTAATTAAATCTGTTGAAGTTTAAGAATTTTGTCTGTCATCCCTTGCTGTCCGTGACGTCATAACAAATTGGGGCCATAACAAATGCAAAACTTTGGGCCCCCAGATCAAAACTTCTGTTACTGTGAATAGCTAAGTGAGTAAAAGATGACTGCTCTCCAAAAGGCATAAATTTAAAGAGGACACATTTCCTTTATATTTTAAGCAGGATTACTTTTTAATTTCCATCCTTCTACAGTTTCAAAATGGCAAATAAGGAAAACAGTCTGAAGCAAATGTTTTGGCACCCTGCATGGTCAGTGCTAAGTAACACTCCCTTTGGCAAGTATCACAGCTTGTAAACACTTTTTGCTGCCAGCTAAGAGTTTTTGAATTCTGGTTTGGGGGATTTTGCCCATTATTCCTTTTCAAAGGCTTCTAGTTCTGTGAGATTCTTTGGCTGCCTTGCATGCACAGCTCTTTTGAGGTCCATCCACAGATTTTCAATGATGGTGAGGTAGGAGACCTTGAGGGCGATGGTAAAACCTTCAACTCGCACCTCTTGAGGTAGTCAGTTGTGGATTTTGAGGTGTGTTTAGTATCATCATCCTGTTGTGGAAGCCATCCTCTTTTCATGTTCAGCTTTTTTATAGATGGAGTGATGTTTGCTTCCAGAATTTTCTGAAATTTAAAGGTCTACTAAGTTAGAAAAAAATAAACGCTGTAGACATGTATTATTGCCTGTAATTCACAAATCCAGCATTTAACTTTCGTAATTGTATGTCATATTGGCAAAAAAATGAAGAAACTAGACACTTTGAGACCTCTCCTTAAAACTCGCAAGCAATTGGCTAATCAGCTGCCATGTATGAGAAGTAAGTTGCACTGGAGCTTGTAAAGAAAATGACTTGTTTGAGTCCTCATTTCAACAGCCAATTTGTGAAAGAGAGACAAGTTATAGTTATCTTATTTGGGATGAATATTCTTATCGATACATTTTCTACATACTCAATGAAATGATTTGACACAAAATGTCCAGATTTTGTGGGTTTTTAACTTTTCTGTGAACAAAGCTCTGATCTCATATGGGATTGCAAAACAAAAAGTTTGCATTGGTCGTAAACGCGTGTACAGTCGTTTTACGCGTTCTTGCATTGTATACGACACAAAATGAGTGCAAATTTTGGACTTCAAACGTAGAAGCGACTGAGAAACACGGCAACTTCATACTCGCATGAACCTGTCGCTTGCGTTTATGTTTGGGTTTCGCTTTCGGATATGTGCCGTACCAAAGTCCTAGTAGTCCCCGGTGACTAGGATCACGATATGGCCAGTGTTTCAGAAACAAACACAAATGCAAAATTTGAATGTCATCATCAACAACAATGATCAACGATACTAAGTTACTAACAACAACCAAGCAACGTAAACACAAGCTCAATTGTCAGCTCGTCTTCACAGCACTCTTACATAGACATTTACACTGAAGCCGTACAGCGGGCCTGGGCCGTGGGCTACCCACGCCTGGCCCGGCAGGGTAGCAGCTGACCAAGTGGGGAGTAAGCACGAGAATGGATCTCAGAGATGCCAAGTCTCACATTCGATGTAGCTCCTTACGCATTTTTTAGGCTTATTCACCGTAGTCCGCAATAATTCAATGAAAGCTTATTAATGAGATTCTCACGCGCAATTAAAATCTTTGTGCATTGAAGTTACAGTTTCACTTAATTCAGTAAAGGTGGACCTCACCACAAGCAACATGGAAAGCGATTATGACTCCGGAATTCTCACACTTCTCTTTACTCAGGGATAGGAAACAATGCATGCAACCCTCCAGACTAACTTTTGGACCTAGGAGCGCATGTGCTCCCAACCTGAAAAAGTTGGGCGCGCAGGCCAAAATTTAGGCGCGCAGGCCAAAACTGTGGTCACGCAAAGTACAATAATACTTTTCTGAATATTTACAAGCCCAAATAAAGATACCTGAGCAGACTATCAGTTGTTGCTGCATTTATTTAAGAAACATTATCAGAAAGCACTTTGTGAACTGAGAAGTAGATATTGATGTTCACAAGAATGTTTGAAAAATGTATAAATGCAGTTATCATTTTGGAGAGTTATCATACAAGTCTAAATGTACGTACAAGTCTCCATTTCTCCAAGGGACAACTTTTCATCAAACCCTCCCCAGTACATAAACTGAATCATTCATAGAAAAATTTAGCCAAATTTAGATGAGCACCCCCTAAAACCAACATATGGGGATAAATCAATGAATAACTCCCAATTGTCACAGTGCTAGTTCCAAAATTTATAACTCTTATTGTTGCTGCCATCCCAAGGAACAATTTGACACCAAACATGGCTTAATTGCTTTGAAAATATGAGACCCAGGAGGAATTGAAGCCGTAAAAAACATAATTTGGCTACATTTTTTCATCACAAATTGAAAGTTTAACATTAAAATTAATATAGTTCCCAAAGTGATCCACCCTAAATATTTGGTAAAAAGTTAGGTGCAGTATGCCAAGTTCGTTAGCACAAAGTTTCAAGAAATTCTTTCACCAGTAACAATGTAGTAGGACGGCTTATTATAATAATAATAATTATTATTATTATTTACCAGTTTTTTTTTTTTATTTCGCTATGTAGATTTTGCACATTTCGAAGGGTAACGGAAAAGCACACAGAGAGTGAGGACGATGTCCGACGTTATCAGCCCCCAAAAAACAGTCTGCTTCGTGACCGTACACTGTTCGTGACACACAGACTCATATTTGAGGCATTGCGCTGATAAGCCTATGGTCGTCGCTGGAGTACATTGGACAGGCGTAACCAGTTAGTTTTTGAATCAGTTTTGAACATTTGTTGCAATCGACAAAATACTATTCCTCTGACACCTGGCCAATTATCGGAACCCCAAAGAAAACGGACTATAAATCTATAAGAACCGCAGGTTTTCTCATCTTTATCTCTAATGAAAATAAATAATCTTGCACACGGACCAACCAGTCACCGATTTCATACATACTGCATGAATAATCATGTACATGCGGAACTTCAGATCAGAGTGGAAGTGCGCATCCAACCTAATCCATCAGGATCGGGGGCGCCGGATTCACTTAAGAAGTGGGGAGCCAAAAAGTGCCGCGTTGGGTGTTCAGCTCATTCACAGTGCCTCTATTCCGTGCACCTTAGCAATGCCCCTATATTGCAACACTTACGGTATAAAAAATAAAAAGACGTTTGGCTCATTCCCGTTAACCCAGACACACATGCCCCAAATCCATCACCTCCGCTTTAAAACTAATGCTTTGGACTTTTCGTTTCAATGTACATCATGAATTAACGCGTAGTGAGATCCGTAGCTGGGTAGGCAGAATCAGCCAGAGCTTAAATCGCATATGAAACATGCATGCAAAACTATATTAAGTACAACTCCTTATTAAATACGTTGCTAAATCAATGAAGCTTTTGACATCGGCGGAATGGAGCGCGCTCACTGTTGTTTGCACATTGCAATTGTACACAGTTCCATATGTGTCTTTCCACTCAGGTTAACGCTTTTTCGATAATGTTGCCACATAGGTACCAGAGGCGGACAGTAACGGAGTAAATTTACTTGAGTACTGTACTTAAGTACACTTTTTGGGGATCTGTACTTTACTTGAGTATCATGTTCGGGGACGACTTATGACTTTGACTTGAGTACATTTGAAAGGCAAATATTGTACTTTTTACTCCGCTACATTTCTATCCATAACCCAAGTACTCGCTACTTTTTCTTAAAAAAAAAAGCAAAAAAAAAAAGCGGGGAAACCCTGTGGATTCAGTATTTTGTGGTTGTTTCCTTCTCAAACGTGATTGGATTGCACAGGTGCCACTGACAGGACAGCCTATCAGCAATCACCTTCAGCTTTCCTGCCATGAACACGCGAACGGCATGGTTCAGTTGAGACGCGATCGCAGCTATGCGAAGTCCGGAATAAACGTAGGGAAAGCATACCAACGTTGGAGAGAATTCCGGGAGTTGAATGGTTTAATTCTGACGCCCAGGTCGCATTGTTTCTACTTGAGGTGATTAGAGCTGGTGCTAACTCGGTTGGATGTGAATTGTAAATCGTCATCCCAAACAAAATTGATATTTCATCTTTGGAGCGAGTTAGCAACCTTTGCTAACTCTCGGTTGGCAAGCTAGTGAGTTTGCTAATTCTGTCTGATCAAACCAGAGTTTGTGTTCTTGTAATAACACTTTTTTCGGTAGGATGGCCGATCAAAAAAAAAAAAAAGGAAGAATGAATAAAACTCACGATAAGACAAAACGACCACTTCGGGGCTACAGATCACATTGTTGTTTGAGAACCATGGTCAGCTCATTCACCTGACAGCTAATGGAATCAGCACTGCATGCACATCACCATATAGTCACGGACGGATTGACATGAGCGCAGGCGGGAAGCAATCAACCAAAAGAAATAAGATTTATCCACCACATAAACATCATACCCAAACTTTTATAACTTGAAAATATACTAAAAATAAGGCAGAAACGAAAAAATAAGGATCTCGTTTAAACTCAGAATGTATTCAGAGAAATAACAACATGAAACTTTGCGATAAGAAAAGACGGTGTATAATCCAAATGCGAGCCAGCGAGCCAGAAAAAAAGGAAAAAACTCCGTGCACTCTTGTTAGATAAAGTGATGACCTAAGGCTCCAGGGTGGATTTGCTGCTGTGCCCCCAAGGTAGCGGCACACTTTGCTGTGGTGCCCCTTATATGGAGGCACATTTGCCGTAGTGCCCTTTTATTTTCAGCATGGACCACGGCAACTTTTGCCGTGCCCCTTATCACCTGTAGTTGGAGGCCTGAAAGAGTATTAGAAGTGGGCCAAAGTGCATATTATGCACAATTCTTTTTACGTTGTTTTTTTTTGTTTTTGTTTTGTATTGCTGTTCACGTTCCTTATCTTAAGAAAGCCATTTGCACTTTAAAATTAAGTATTGTGCAGTGTGCACACTATGCTGCTTGTTCGTTACTACTGTGTGTAATACTTCAATTGTTTTAATTTTGCTTAAATATCTGTTTTATTTCATAGACATACTTGAATAATTAAAAGCACAAAAAACTTTATTTGAAAATATGTGTGGTTAAGTTGAACAAAGCTGAATCCTACTGTGTACAGTAGGTGTTGTTTTATTTATGGTTAAGTTAAAATGTTTATTTTATTTCATAGACACTTAATTTCATCATACATACATACTTTTCAGTAAATGTTTGTTTAAACTTGAGACCTGTGATATTTGTTATCATTGTGTCATTTTTTTTATGTAAATTGAGGGAGCAAAAGCAGTATCGGCCACAAATATTGGCCCAAGAAAATCAGCAGTCCATAAATCGGTCATCGGCTAAGGGTGATGGAAAAAAAATCGGTATCAGCATCGGCCCTAAAAAATCCATATCGGTCTATCCCTACTCAAAATGTCTACCTGTAGTGCCGGCACTATTTATATAGTAATGTGAGGATTACGCCAGGAACCACAAGCGAGAACCAGTGAATACAAAAAAAGGCTTTATTTCTGGAGGGGGGGAACCCCCAACAGAGCAGGCAACGGTACAAAGTCCACAATCCAATAATCAGAATCCAAAGGGCAAAATCCAGAATCGTAACCAGGGCACCAATGACAAAAATCGTAGTCAGACAAAAGAGGTTCAATACACAGAGAATGTGGCTAAGTACAGGGAATAGGCAAAAATCGAAAAAACAAGGACGGTCCAGTCAGAAAGGTAATCACTATGAAAACAAGGCGAGAGAAGCGTGGCAAAAGGAGAACGTTCTGACAAAGAACTGCTGTGAGAAGACTCCTAATATACACTCATGGGAAGTCACATGCTTAACAAGACACAAGTGCAAGAAGACAGACTGATTACAAAGGTGGGAACATGAGGGAGAACCTAATCACATGAAAGAGGCAACTGCCAAAACGTGGACAGGGATCACGAGACAATCCTATGACAAAACATACAGCTCCGGTTAGGGAGTTCTAACGTGCACAGATAATGAGAGGCAGGACAGAGTGGAGCAGGTGCGGAGGATCCGCTGAATTGCAGCAAAGACTAAGAGAAGGCAAGAGGCAGAGACTAGAATAGGGCGAGTGCTGAGAGCTTGTTAATCAATTAGTAAGTGCAGCTATACAATCCCTGGTGCTCGTTAGTAAGTTAGTATTATATACAATGTTAGTCTGGGTAGTATCTTAACAAAATAATAAACTGTTAGTATGGGTTAGTAAAATAGCAAAGTAAGGTGAAGGAAGCAAACGAGACTAGAAGGAATGGTGGAAACCCAGAAACTATTAAATCACCTAAGCATGTGACACGCAGGACTGGGGAATGAGCTGTAGTAACAAAAGACCAGACAGGGGAGACAAAGTGCAAAGAAGGGCATGGTGGAAAACGTGAACCGGACTATATACAGAAATATGGGTAATGGCAAAACATGGCAGAAACAAAACATGGCATGGAACAAACTAAACAGAACATGGCAAAACAGAACAGACATGGCAAACTGACAGAATCATAACAAGTAATTTCTAAATAAATAAATAAAATGTCACAAATAAACCAATAAATAAAACCCTTGAGATCTCAAAAGAAAAAAATAACTAAATAAAAGTAAACCCAATTGAAAATGAGTGCACCCAAGAAAAAAAAGAAAAGATAAAAAAGAAATGCGATGGAAGGTGTGTGACTCAGTCCAGTTCCAATCAAATCCAAAGTGCGATTGTGTGCTCAAGTTTGTGTGGTTCAGTCCTACCAGAGTCACAGGGGCAAGGGATGTGGCAGGCAGCACGGGGAGTTCAGCCACAGAAATTCAAGGGGCATGCAAGGGGGGATGATGATGGTGACAGGAAAGATGGGGATCACAGGAAGGCTCCAAGGTATCCACAAGAGGATGATGACGATGACACAGGGGGGTTTCCAGGTACACAAAAAACTAGTCTGCACTCAATAGTACAGATTACTATTCAGTTCAATAAATATTTATCCTTATAATTCTATTTACAATATGGCAATTCAATATACATATTGTAGTTAAACTGCAACTAAACGGGCCATACAATAACCAGTATGGACCTACAGTAAAACTAGCTCCTACGAGCAAGAATAAACAGCAGCATATTGCTGTTGACTACTCCAACGATGCCCTTATTGTAACTGCTTAAAACAACAGTATACAAAACAGTCTATTAAATTAAAAAATGTAAAAAAAAAAAAAAAAAAAAAAAAACATGGAAATCTCCGTTAATTCAGTTATGCTTGGAGATCGCTAGATGACTGTGAGTTCGTTCGGTTGCTAGGAGACCAAGCTAGCTGGAAGCTAGGTGGTCAATAATGTAACTTTCCTTGACCCACAGTAATAAAGCATTTAATACAATTTAAAGTCTTAAAATACTCATGAACCTACTAAATCATAAAACCAAAGTCCTCTTATCCTATCCTGACTGGTTTCAAGAGTATGTCTAGTCAAATACACATGTCAGAATCTAATAAAGAACACTAGGACCCGTTTAAGATGACTTAGCTTAGCTTAGCATATTAATACATAAATGGCAGTTGCAAGACGTTAAAATGTTGGCTCACCAGGACATCGGCTAACAAATCAAGATCTCCGACGATCTCGGGGTCTTGATTGTAGATAAGGATCTGAATTAAAATAATAACGTTTTAATCTATTTGAACTATTTAGGTATTATAAAGGAAAATATCAGGAGATACTTTTAGGGCTAGCGACTCACCTAGAAAAAAGGGTTCAAGGAAATGCGAAGTTGATTAGAAGAAAAGTGTTGATTATCTTGTTGATTGGAAGTATAGATGAAGTTCAGGAAGTACTGTTATTTACAGATTAGATATAGATTTCTCTCTCTTTCAAAGGTTGAAAAGATTATTGTGTCCATTCAATCTCTTGATTTCAAGTCTGAATGTTTAAGCGGCAGTTGCCTATTACTTTTTTAAAAACAACATTCTAGCGCACGCTCTAGGGGCTATCAAAGAATTCTCAGCGCAGCAGAAAAGGTTAGGGAGCGTCTGAAAATCATGTAAGTTACATTTGTTCTCTGTGTGACAAATAAAAAAAAAAATTTTTAAATCGGCGCAACAGAAGTGCCAGAAGTGAAGAGATGAAAGTATCAAGATCTACTATTTCCAGATGCCTGCGTGAAAATGGTCTTAGTTATATTGCTGCCAAGAGCTGGCAACTTGGACCGATGAATCAAAATCTAAAATTTTTTTACCCAAACACAGAACTTGTGTGCAACATTCAGCTATAGTAAATTTAAAAAATGACTGTTTAACCCCACCAGTAAAACATGGAGGTGGTAATGTGATGGTTTGGGGTTCAAGTTTGCTCAAAAGGAACTAGTAATCCCATAAAAATCAACTGAATCATGGATCAAAAGAAGTATCACAGCAACCTTATGAGGCACATTGCCATCTGGAAAGAGACTGATTGCTTGGGGATCTTATTTTCAACAATATAATGACCCTAAACACACTTCCAAGTTGTGCGAGAATTATCTCAGTCGGAAGGAAACATCTGGTGACATAAAAGTTATGACTAGGCCGGCTTAAGTCCAGACCTTAATCCTATTCAACCAATCTGTTGTGACATCGAAAGAATCTCTTTGGAATAAACTTCAAACCATATGGAATGGTTTAGTGAGCAAGGAAATAAAAAAAATATGTGGAAACTATGCCTGAAAGATTAAATGCTGAAATCGAAGCAAAGGGTGGCCACACTAGATATTGACTTTTTCTCTCTAATTTGTGTTTTTACAATGTATTGTTATGTGTTTACTTATTTTCGTCTATATGATCATATCACATGAAATATAGTTGAATAGTACTTGGTTTCTGATTTATCTACTGTACGCTACTGTACACAGTGATGATCCTGCTTGCCTTGTGCTACAGCTCATCTCCATCTCACTCAGCTTTTTGAAATCATGTAATAAGTAATTATGTATTGTCTTCTTAGCCTGGAAATAGTTCAGTATTCAATTCCGTCTATGTCGTTACTAGCAGTGTGCACTGTGTTTGGGTTGTTGGCAGTACAGTATATGCTGAGAGAGAGAACAGTTGCTTATGACAGAAATATGACTTTGTGGGATAATCACTTCTAAATGAAAATCTGAAGATATAGGCAACAATTTAAGGTGTCTAACTTTCCAGGAAAAAACAGAAATCCTGCAAAAATTCCACTTGATCAACATCCCGTGCGTAGCACTGTATTTTTACATGAAAAAAATCTATCTACTGTATGATAGCTTCTCTCAATATACAATAAAATGCCATGTAAACAAGGGCCTGTTCATAACTTTGCAAAATTTGCACCACTGTGGTTCAGTGGGGTAACTGTAATTGTGGAGCCAGTGCATAAACTTTTACAACACTTACTTTGAACAGTAAGAATAAAACAGTCTCATTTAGATTCAAAACTGAGTGCTGCATTTAACTATATTACATGCATGAAGAACAGAGTGGAAAATGTCTTCAAACACAATCCAAAACGGCCCAAAGTGCCAGTGTATCCTTGAAAGTGTGCCCTGTGACTTCGCAAAATAACAGCCTTGAAGGAAAACTCACAATAAGAGTTTAATAGATCATGATATTACGGGGAGGAGAAACCTTTTGGAAAAAAATTATCATTTTTGGATAGAAATCATTCATACTTGGTTTATTGACAGTATATGACCTGAAATACACAAAATATGAATTTGACCTAATTTGCATAATTAGGTCATGTGAGTCAAGATGGCCGCCACCCCGATTTCACCATTATTTCTTTGCCTTATATCTCAGGACTGAAGCAAGATATTTGAATCAGGTTTTTTTTTAATTAGATTTAGTTATGTTTACACCTTCTTCTGAACTAAAATAAAGCATTTACACATAATACTAGAGATTTAGTGGGGTAAAAGAGGATTTTGCCATTTTTCGCCCCCTCGATATGAAATATAAATCACCATAACTCACAGACCCAAAGTGCTAAACAAAAACTTTTAGTTCAGTAGACTTCCTGATATGTTCACAGACTTCTGTCAAAATTTCATGAGAAAAGCTCCACAAATAAGTGAGATATAGTGCCTTAAATGATAGCAATCGGGGCAAAAATCAGGTTTTGAGAAAATCCAGGTTAAAGTCAAAGTACACCTACAAATCATTGTAACAGTCAACTTAGAACATTAAAATGCCCCTGAAGCATAAACTTCTCCCTCCTGCTCCCTCTGATTGATTGTCCTGTTCTTGAGCAGATTGAAGTGATTTTTGGGTTGCTCCTCCCCTTAACTTGTGCCAGCTCATTGAAATCAGACCTGAAGTGTGTCTTTCAGATTTTTAAAGCTATCAAATCCTGCAACTGTTTTGAAATATCTTGCAACTGTTCGTTGAATCTTTCAGATTTTTAAAGCTATCAAATCCTGCAACTGTTCTGCAATATCTTGCAACAGTTTGTTGAATCATTCAGTCTTCCAAAGACGGGAGGAAGCAGTGCATGACCTGCACTTGTCTCTTAATAATTTAGAGTAGGGTTGCACCGATACCGATACCAGTATCGGGTATCTGCCCGATACCTCGTTAATATGCTCGTACTCGGACTCGTCCATATTTGCCGATACCACGCACCGATACCACTTAATGTAAGACGCAAGGAAACTGCCTGCTCACGGTCGCATAGGCTACAGTATGTTGTACTATCTGACTTCTATGTCTAGGGGGAGACAGCGAGTTAGAAAAAATATGAGAAAGATGGTCATTACATCACATGCAGGCATACGCGCATACACACGAGGTGTATAGTAAAGAAGTACATGTAGGCAACTTCGTTACAGTGCTTAAGTAGTTTTTTTGAGGATTTGTACTTTACTTGAGTTTTTTTTTTTTTTTTTTTTTTTTTTAACCGGGACTTCTACTCTACTACATTTAAAAGATAAAAAGTATACTTTTTCTTCGTCACTTTGACACTGGCCACTTCACTACACGTTACAAATTAAAATATGTATATAATTCATCATTTAAGGATTATCTGGATGCGGCGTGTTCAAGAAGAACAACGGTGTTCGGCAGGGTATCTTAAGCGTTTTGTGCAGATGTTTCTGCCAGCGGTCATGGAGCTGCAAATTTATGCACGCAATTACAATATTCTATCACTAGATGGCACACCCGGATCAGTTATTGAATATTTACAAGCAAGCCGAGCTCGCACAAGCACACACCCACAATCACACACACAGAGACTTAGAATTGTGAATCTTCTTATTTTACTACAAATATATTAGTAACATATGGTTACCCTAAATATTTTAGTTGTGGTTAAGTTAAATCTTTTTCATTTGTCATTTGTGTAATTGAAATATGGCGATACCACATACTTTAAGTGATGCCTTGTGTGCTTGGAAAGCTATTATTGACTTTAGCTGGATTGAGAATGCCTATGAATGCGTGTAGAAACTATCTGTGCCAACTAATAGTTCTACTGACTTTTTATGAAGTTGGGTGTTACCTTGCCTATGCAGCGAGTTTACTTTTCATTTGTCAAGCTTCAGTAATGTTTTGCCTCATTTGATGGCAGTGCTAGTTCAAAGGCTTTTTGTTGGGCCTAAATACAGAAAGATTTTTAGCAGTTAGGCCCACTCTTTTTTTTTTATTATTTTTTTGGAAATAGCCACGTGTGAATTGTTTGATATTGGCCTCTTTTTGGCTTGTTATAAAAAGAAAATAAAACCTGTACTCCGAAATTGTCATTGTATTTTCCTGGAAAACATTTCAGAAATATCGGTATTGGTACTCGGTATCGGCAAGTACACAAAGTAAAATACTCGTACTCGTATCAGTTTTTAAAAAAGTTGTATCGGTGCATCCCTAATTTAGAGCATTTTACATTTACTCAGCCGATTATTACCAGGGTGATTTGATGAAACTATACCGATTAAATTTAGCATATATAATAAAATAAACACTAAACTGCCCTCCACGTCTATACATGCTACTCATAAGAATTTAAGGGTCAAAACTATTTGTGCATATATGCTACACCCGGATGGTCTACTGCATGCAGCTGGAGCGAACACAGTGAGCGCAAAAAAGCCGACCTTACAGCGGCTTCTTTTCATTCTTTTTAGAAATCCTGTCATTTTATGCCTGTGCTTTAACCCGGAATGATGTGTTTTGTCATCGGATGTTTGGATTTTTTATTATACAAATGGACTGCGGCGACCGGCTAGACTCTGCGTGTTTTTAGCATTGTTAGCTCTGGGTTAACTCTCGCCACTAATTGAGAGGGATCAACATACATCAAACCTGCTCACCAGAGGCTGTTTTAACGCAGCAAGCCTAGTTTATGGGCTTGTGCCGTAACTACCACGGAACATAACAAGATATGCCTCCACTCACCTCACCTGGATGCGACAGCTGCCTTCGCCGGACCCTGAGGATTTCCCAGCTGGAAGAGAGAATATCCACCTTATACCAGTTGAAGGAAGAAGAGCAGATTATCGACTCAGTGGTTGTCACAGTGGGTCCCGCTGCCAACTCTGCAACTGCCAGAGAAATTGACTCATCTGTTCCACTCTTCTGCACACATGTCGCCGCTGCCCCGGCTACAGAGCACTGGTCCCAGCTGGGTGCTAAGCCCAAGGCTCTGGTTATCTCCACTCTCACTCCCAGTCAGTAGGGGCAGTGCTCTTCTGCTCGTAAAGCCTGGGGCAGAGGAGGGAGACACTATGCTCTTCCACCTCCGCACTGTAACATCGAGATGGAAAATAAGCACGAGCAAGTCCTGAACTTGCAGGACTTCCCTCCTTTGGCCGCCGAATCCTGGGTGCCTCCTCCACCCAACTTGTCGATCAGTGGCGGCCGGCCGCCCACACTTGAGCATTCCCCACGCACCAGGACTCATCACTCACCGTCCCAGTCTTCACACCGGCGCCGTGGAGGGCTCCAGCTGTCCACTCCAACCGCTCCTCTCCATCTCCAGAGGTGATGGAGGCTGCTGCTGCCGGAGATGCTGGATGAGCTGCTGCCGCCGGGGTTGGTGGCCAGGCTGCCGCAGAGTCCACCTCTCCACAACAACCCAATAACTCTCTGACAAAACTAATGATCGGTCGTTCGATTGTTAGAAATGTGAGACTTAGATGGGGTCACACACTCTGTTTTCCAGGTGCGAAAGTTTTGGACATCGCAGACAGCATCCCAGACATACGAAATTCTTTCCCAACAGTAGACAGCTCGCTCATTCATATTGGTAATAATGACAGTTAAAACGTGGCTTCAGTTTTTTAGCCAAAAGTCATCCAAAAGGAGAATCTACATCTCCGAGCCTACTCCTACATTTGTCCGCGGAATGATTCACTTCAGTAGGCTGCTTAGCTTGAACTTTTGGCTCACCTTGGCCGGCGCAGAAAACGGAGCAGCATTCATTGACAATTTTAATGTCCTCTGGCGTCGTGGATAACTGTTCAGACCAGATGGCCTCCACCTGAACAATGCTGGAGCAAGAATGTTGTCTGCTAACTTATCTTTTGAACTTCTTCGCTAAAGAACCCCGCGCCACAGCCAACCTCGCCGCACAGCAGCTTCGCTGACTGGAAATGACCAGTGCATTACAAAATTAAGTCCCTCGGGTCCCAGTCCATATGTGATTAGTTCCCCAAACGACCACTATTCTTCCACCAGGCTAGGACCAGTTTCAGTGATTCATCATATCCCTGTAAAAATCACAATTAGACGTTACCGTGTTCCCAAATCTCGATTTTCCATTAGAAATGGCGGTTTGGTTCTCAAAAACCTCCACTCCCTAAGATGGATGCCGCCTTTAGAATTTGATCAAACTACCCCTGCTGAGCTGGCCCTGATTACTGCAAGATCACCATCTAACAAGACTTTTATTCTTAATTTTTTTTTTTTTTTTTTTTTTTTTTTTTACCTCCTCTGGTCTTGATTTTCTATTAGTTACAGAAACCTGGCTTACTACTGGTGAGCTAAGCCCACTTATTGAATTATGCCCACCAGACTGTGACTTTTCTAGCACCCCCTGGCCCTCTGGATGGGGGAGGGGGGGAGGCGCGGGGTTGGCATCTGTGTTCAGAAAATTGTCATCTGCTAAACTCAGATTTTTTCTCAGCCTTTGAAGTACAGGTAATTAGAGTGGGAAATGTAAACCCTTTACTGCCCCCCACAGTCACAAAAAGACTTTATTTCTCAATATGCAGACTTTCTGTCCCAGATTATGCTCTGTTTTGAAAGAGTTTTGATTTTAATATCCGTGTTTGCTGTCCTTCCAAACCCCTTGTTTCCGAATTTTTGCACCTGGCAGAATCTTTTAACTTCACCCAATACATCACTGGTCGCACTCATAATTTAGGTCATACACTTGATCTTGGTCTTTCATCTGGTCTTTCTATTCATAACCTGAAGATATTAGACTCATGCTTTTCTGACCACAGTGCTATTGTGTTTTGGGCATCTCTATCTGTATGTCCCTCAAAATCCCTCCTGCCTGGTTATTTTTCTCATTGCATCAATTCTTCAACTGCCAGCATTTTCTCAGCAGCCTTTACAGCGGCTCCAAATATCACTTCTATTGAGGCACCTGCCCCCAAACGCGGCACGGAGGAAATCATCTCCCTATTTAATAAAATCTGTTCTTCTGTTCTTGACTCCGTTGCTCCCCTTAAATTAAAAAAGCCAAAGCCTAAATCTCAGCCCCGGCTAAATGACACCACCAGAGCTTTGAGCCCCATAGTACCTGGGCCATTGTTATTTTGGAAGAGATCACACCCATCGTGGTAGGAATGCTTTGTCATAGGATATAATGGTGATCACACAAAATATCTCTGTATTGATCCGTGGTTATCCTTCCACCTGGAAGGGGATGAGTGAACCCAATTCATGCTTGGAAAATGAACAGATGCATCTGCATTTGTTAGTTTGTCCACGCATTATTTTCAGCTATTTTCCTTAAATTTGTCTCCTCTCTGTTTGTTTCACAACTCTCACGTGAATTCCTTTTGAGTCTCATTCAATTCAGCAGCTTGCATGTCTATACGTTGTGTGCGTCTCCCCACTCCCAGCTGCATATTGCTGCCTAATTAGCCAGGTGACAGGTTTTTAAGCCCTCTTCTCAGTGTGGTAAGTTGCTGGATTGTAATGTGCTTTTGAGCGCATAGAACCAGACGGTATTCTCATATAAACTCTACATCTTCATTAAATACAACTTGTATTTTAGTGATATCAGTACCTGAATTTTATTCACATCACTTAGTAAATTCGAACAAGTTTCCAATCCTAATCAGTATACTCTAGTCAGTTCATCAGATCCAGTTAACCCTCTCAGGGACCATTTAAGTTGTAGTCTGAGGAAAAATCTAAGATTTTGTGAAAATCATTGTTATTTATTTATTTATTAAATTTTGACAACAGTCAGGATGAGATCGCACAGGTGACAAGGCACCTATAGTGAGCAATCCTCCAGTTACATATACAGAAAATTGCAAAAAGAAAAAGACAATTAAAAACAAAGAAAAGAAGCCTCAGAAATACAAAATAAAAGCGGCCAAGAAAAAAAGTTTAACTATATTAGGCGGCAGCGTGTACAATGGCATTTGCCAACCCATGTACAAGAGTTGTTAGGCGAAAAATTATCGTTGAACTTTTTTGTGTAATAATTGAATAACTTCGACTTAAAAACAGCTGTGGTATCAGAAGGTTGATAAAGTGCATTGGCATTCCATAAGTAAAATATTCTATTAAAATACGAATGTCGGAAAGTTTCCGTCCTAAATTTTGGAATTTGTATTGAAAAAGTATCCTCGGATTGGAATGAAACAAAATGCACATAGGAAATGTCATAGTCACCCCTCAAACATTTACACAGAAATACACAGTCCATTATGTCACGCCGATAGCCAAGCGGTAATAAGTTCAGCTTCATTAGACGGACTTTGTAATCACTACCTTCACAATCACTGTAACCAAGAATGTACCTGGTTGCTCTCCTTTGCACACCTTCGATGTGAAGGAGAGATTTTTTGGATGCTACAGCCCAAGATTGGGTAGAATATTCCAAGAGTGGTCTTATGAGCAAAGTGTACAGTTTTCTTTTTGTTTTAATTGAACATGAGTGACCACAAGTTCTTTGAATTAATCCTAGCATGCGATTTGCTTTACTGACCAGTACATTTGCATGTGCTTCCCATGATAAATTAGATGACACCACAATCCCGAGATCACGCATGCAATCGACTTTTTCAATTATATTACCATTCATTGCGTACTGGTGAAGAATGGGAGATCGCTTCCTTGTAACACTCAAAAGTTTACATTTGGCGGTGTTAAATCTCATATCCCATTTACAACTCCAGACCAATATGTTTTCAAGGTCGCACTGCAAATTAGAACAGTCTTGAGTGTTTTTGATTTCTCTTATGCATTTTGAATCGTCCGCGAACAAAGCAACCTGTGTCTCAGGACTTACGCAGTCTGGCATGTCATTGATGTACAATAAAAACATTAAAGGACCCAATATTGATCCTTGTGGAACTCCTGATGTAACAGGAGACCAGGAGGATAGAGCACCATCGACAACAACTCTTTGTTTGCGATTAGATAAATATGACGTAAGCAATTTTAAGAGATTGCCATGAAATCCATAAACCTGAAGTTTACGCAGAAGTAAGTAATGGGGGACAGAGTCAAAAGCAGATGAAAAGTCTAAATATAGAATGTCAATTTGTCCAGACTGATCCAGGATTTTGCCGACTTCGTGAAAAACCTGAATTAACTGAGTTGTTGTCGACCGTCCCTTTACAAAACCATGTTGTAAGTGATGCAAAACAGACACAACGTGAGGATAAACCAAATTTAGTATACACCTTTCCAGCACCTTGCTGCATATGCACAATAACGATACTGGTCGATAATTTCTCACATTTTCTTTATCAGACTTTTTTATGCACAGGAATAACATTTGCTCTTAGCCATGCAAGTGGCAAATCTCCAGTTTGAGGAGATTTGTTAAACAGGCTACAAAGTGATGGCGCCAATTCATGAGCACATTCTTTTAGAATCCGAGCCGGTAACTCGTCTGGCCCACACGCTTTGTTCGTATCAAGATCAGTCAGAACAGATCTGACATCCTGGACAGTAATCGTTACATTACCCAAATAAGCATGTTTAAAAACTGTTATGTCTGGATATGAACGTAGTGAAGGCTGGGGGGTGAAAAGGGATTGAAAATACTCGTTAAACAGACTAGCCTTTGCGCAAGGATCAGAGGCAGTTTTCTCACCATAAGCAACAACGCTAGGGACACTTTTTGTCTTTGTTTTGCTCTTGAAAAACCCCCAAAAGCGCTTTGGTGTTTTGGCAAGAGAATCACTGAGAACATCTAAATACTTATTATACTTAAAAGCACATACATTTTTTAATTTGTTCTTTAATTTACGAAATTTTGCCCACAATGCTGCAGTGTTGCGTTTTTTAGCTTGTTTCCGTGTGGATTGTACTTTGTTGCTCAGGTGATGTACTTCACTGTCAATCCAGGCAGGAGAATTTACATCCTTGATTACAGTAGTAGGAATTAATTCATTGACAGATGAATGCACAAGATCTAACCAACTTTGCCAGTTAACGTTAAGATCAGGATGAAGCATAGCAGAGTGGAATGACACTTTGCCCATGTAAGATCGAAGTCAGCTCTCTTGAAATTGTACACTTTACGCGCGCATGTGCGAAGTCTGTTGACTCGAGTTTGGAAACTGAACTCGATCACAGCATGATCACTGTCAAACTGACCAAATGTTATATTTGGTTCGGAGCAACGCTCGGGGGTATTGGTAAATACTAAATCAAGTACATTGCCCTTAATGTGAGTCGGTTGATCGATGATCTGGGTAAGGGAAAAACTGTCAGCCAAATCACACAGTGTGTGGCCAGCATTCGCTGATTCATCCCACCAAGGTATGTCTGGGAGATTAAAGTCGCCAAGTGCGAAAGTAATTTTGTACTCCACACTACATTTATTAAACATGTTTGATAATAAATAATGAAAAGACACTTGATCGCTATCCGGAGGTCTATAGCACAAGATAACGCACACTTTCATTGATTTACGAGGCACAAGTTCGCAGATTGATGACTTCGCAATTACTGGGTTCTAATTCCAGGCGTCGGCGGGAGAGTATATTTTTGCGAATCCCAATAAAAACTCCGCCGCCTCGTTTGCCACGTCTATCTCTGCGATACGGGATATAACCTTCAGGAAGAATTTCATTTGACTCAACGGAGTCATCCAGCCATGTTTCTGTAAGGGCAACAATGTCTGGCATGCGAGCGTATATTAAGCCTTGAAGCTGAATCAACTTGTTGCGCTTTGTATTTACAGATTTCACACTTCTTGTGTTCAGTAGAAAAAAATTAAGACCCCTGACTAAATTATCTTGCGATTCTATTCCAACATACGAAATATGACTCGAAACACTGGATAAGTTCAAGAAAGTTGCTACATCAAGGTTAGCCTGTGGCCGAGGACCGAAAGTGCTTACCCTCAGGTGTTTTGGGTGCGCTGCTTGACAAAGTCATTTGCATGACAGGTCTATCGTGAATAGAATGTTATCAACAAGCTTTCGTGTACCAAGCGGAGTGGGGTGAATTCCGTCTCTTTTGTAGAAAGCTGCACACTCCCAAAACAGATTAAAATTGTCGATAAAAAACATGTTGTGTGAACAGCAAACGGACTGTAGCCATGTGTGAAGACTAAGGATTCTGCTAAAACGCCCTATCCCTCGACCCAGAGTCGGGATAGGACCAGAGATAAAAACACGTTTCCCACTCAACTTAAGTGCGTTAAACAAAGAAATAAAATTGCGTTTCAGAAGTTCGGACTGCTGGTTAGAAGTGTCATTAGTACCAACATGGACGACAACATTACGTACATGCGAATATTTGTCCAGCAGGCTGGGAATCCGGTTTAAAATGTCCAAGACTCTGGCTCCCGGGAAGCAGTGTGTAATGACCGACCTCGCCCCTATGTTCCTCACGATGGAGTCCCCGATTATTAAAGTTACAGGAGGTCTCGGGGCATTATCCGAAGACCTGGTTGTCACCGGAGGAATAGGCACGGTATCGTGAATTAGCCGCGGAACAGCGGAGCTTGACTTACGGGGCCATGTTTGGGGACATATAAACATAATATAATGTTATTTTGGATTTTTACGCAACATGCAATGCATTTTGGTATGTTGCAGATTTGCAACGTCAAAATACGCCCACCCCTAGAAAAAAATATCAATGCAGTTTTTAATCCATAGATTGGCATGAGTAGTATCTATAAACATTCAAAAAATGAATTATGCACTCCCGTCCGAAACTCGACATGGTTTTCTTGTGCTACTTACTCGAAATAGGAGCCCAAAAAACTGGAAGAACTTTTCTCATAGAGGCTGCAATATTGGAAAGGCCACAGCTCTGCCACCTTCTTCTTCTTCATCTGAATTTCTGGCAGGTTGTACCTGTATGGCGTAATGCTGCCCTCCACAGTTCATTACAAGACACTATTCAAATCCTCTCACCATTCGCTCTCACACTCATACCTATGGGCAATTTCGTGTCTCCAATTAACCTAACATGCATGTCTTTGGACTGTGGGAGGAAGCCGAAACATGCAAACTCCACACAGAAAGGCCCCAGGCCGGAATCGAACCCACGACCTTCTTGCTGTGAGGCAAGAGTGCTACCCACTATGCCACCATGCCGCCCCACAGCTCTGAAAAACATGAAAATTATGTTTGTGCTAAAAATGAGCTAATTAGCAATTTGGTGTTGCAGATTTGCAACGTATCCCTGGAAAGGGTTAATGAGAAAAAAAGCTCCCAAGCCTATGCAGGGTACAGGATTGGGACCACGATCTTGCTAACTTCTCCAAGTGTGTTCCTCTTTTCAGTTTGTGAGGAACAAGTGCCCAATCCCTCTATCATCAGGATTGGAGCCAAATCCTGCTCAAGTCACTCCATCTTTCTGTGGGACAGTTCGGTGCTGGCGAAGTCTGCACAACTGCAGGTTGTAATCCCGGAACCCAGTGGCTGGCAACAGACAGCTCAAGCTTCGTCCACAATATCTGTTGTGAACTATGTTGAACTTATTCAGTGTTCTGTCTTTGCTTCTTCATCAGGAGTTCCGTCCCTTCCATAACCGCATCAGCTGTCAATATACTCCCTGTTGGCTTGTACACTGCCTCCGCACTTGATTCCTGGTCTGGACCATAACATTTAGGGTTCAAGAGTTACTTTTTATTTTTTATTTATTAAACTTTGACAACAACAGTCAGGATGAGATCACACAGGTGGCAAGGCACCTGTAGTGAGTGATCCTCCTAAAACGTATACAGAAAGTTGCAAAAACATAAAGGCAATTAAAAGCTGAGCAAGTACATTAGTGGGTACAGAGTAAAAAGTGGCCAAGAATTGAACTATATTATACGGCAGCATGTACAATGACACTTGCCAACCCATGTACAAGAGTTACTGGGAGAAAAATTATCGTAAAACTTTCCTGAATAGTAATTAAATAACTTAGATTTAAAAGCAGCTGTGGTGTCAGAAGGTTGATAGAGGTGAGTGGCGTTCCACAGGTAAAATATTCTGTTAAAATATGAACATCGGAAAGTTTCTGTCTTAAATTTAGGAATTTTCATTAAAAATGTATCATCTGTTTGAAATAAGACAAAGTGCACATAGGCTATGTCATATTCACCCCTCAGACATTTGCACAAAAGTACAAAATCCATTATGTCACGCCTATAGCCAAGAGGTAGTAGGTTGAGCTTCATTAGACGGGCTTTGTAATCGCTTCCTTCGCAATCACTGTAACCAAGAATATACTTGGTCGCTCTCCCTTTTTTTTTTTTATAGCCCGCCACCACCCCCCCTCTTTGGAGGACAACTTTGTTTTTATTTTCAGATGACAAAATGCAAATTAAACAGCAGAATTAGGTTTGTAAAGAAAAAGGAAAAAAAATATAGATATATAGTACTTTAAGGAAAAAAGAAAAAAGAAAGATAAAAGAAAATAATAATAATAATAATTACAACAAAAGAGATAACTCAACTTGAATAACAGTAAATAAATGCAAAATTTAAAGTAAATTAAATATTTAACATTGGTGAATGAAGTATGTAACAGATAGGAAACGTGGGGGGTAAGGGCGTGTATCAATGGCAGATGTGTAAATGTTCATTGTGTGAGGCGCGGGCTTTTACATATACATAAATGGACACAAACAGACAGACAGACAGATAAAATGACAGACAGAAGTTGATAACTAAATGTAAATGTTGTGTGTGTGTGTGTGTGTGTGTGTGTGTGTGTGTGCGTGTACGCGTGTGTATGTGTACATGTACATGAGTATATGTTTTCATAATAGTCGTAATATTTTTATTTATATTATAGTTGATAGGTATAATAATTATAATTATATAATAATAATGTGGTAGAAATTGTTAAGGTAGCAACACTTATTTTTTAGTAAAGCTAATGACGACGGCGCCGAAACGACGACAGCAACAACAATCAAGGATTGTAATAATAATAATAATAATAACGAGAACAATAATAAATAATAATAATAAGAAGAAAGAAGAAGAAGAAGAAGAAGAAGAACAATAATTGCTTTATCATTATTACATCCATAACAATGATAATAGAAAATTTAAGAATAATGAGAACAATTACAATAACATAAATAGCAATACTAAGTATTAAATATTAAGAAGGCACAGGGCCCGTGACCCCCACCACCCCCGCCCCCCGGCCAACCCCCACCCCATCCCGGACGCCACCCACAGCCCCACCTGCCCCTTCTCCCCCCTTCCTTTTTTTTTTTTTCCCTCCCTCTCCTTTTGGGGATGTGACTCAGCTAGTGTAGTGCATTAAAAAAAGTGAGGAGTGTGACAAGAAGCCAACAAAAGGCCAGCCCCTACGCCCAGCCCCGCTTGCCCTATTCTTTGAGTGTGTGTTTTTTTTTTTTTTTGTATTGAAGATGGTGTATAACATATACGAGAAGACAAAAAAGGCAAAGGCATGTAAGGCGGCATTAGCCCAGGCGTGAGGATTGGAAGAAGGCCGAGAAAGCGAAGGCAGGCGAAGGCAGGCGCTGGCCACAGAGCCCATGTTGCCCCCCTGACCAAATAATGATAACAGCAATCATACATTCACCATTGTAGTTTAGCAACTGTACATTTATCATTTCTTGTCAATATTATTATTGCTGCCCTCGTCACCGCCATCGCCACCAGCTTAAATCATTATTTTATCATTTATAAGTAAAGATTTGTAGATTTTAGTATTATGAGTCATAGACTTACAGGGCAATTATTTATATGTACGTATTTATGCTTGAATGTATGCATGTGTGCATGTATGCTTGAATGTATTTTGTGTTTGTTTGTATGTATGCATGTGTGAATGTAAACATGCACATAAATGAATAATTGAATAAATGAATGAGCTTGACGTCATTTGAGATTGGTTCCCAGGCAAAAGAGGTGTATTGCTTTGCCGGATTAGGTTTGTAAGAAGTTAATGAGTGGGGACCAGATGGACGGGGGTTCTGTTATATGCTGTTGGGTGGGGTCGGATGTTGTGTTTTCCATAGTAATGTGATCCATCAGATCATTCTTCCATTGTGTGATGTTTGTGTTGCTTTTTGATTTACAGTTCATGAGGATTGTTTTCTTGGCGACAGTTAGGGCTATTAGAAGAATTTTTTTATTTGGTCTTGTCAAATTTGTAATTGTTGTGTCACCTTGGTCGCTCTCCTTTGCACACCTTCAATGTGTATGAGGGATTTTTTTGATGATACAGCCCAAGATTGGGTAGAGGATTCCAAAAGTGCTCTTATGAGTGAAGTGTACAGTTTTCGTTTCGTTTGAATTGAGCATGAGTGACCACAAGTTCTTTGAATCAGTCCTAGCATACAGTTTGCTTTGCTGACCAATATATTTGCATGTGTGTCCCACGAATTTGACGATACTACAACTACGAGATCGCGCATGCAGTCAACTTTTTCAAATATGTTACCATTCATTATGTACTGGTCAAGAACAGGGGATCGCTTCCTAGTGACGCTCAAAAGTTTGCATTTGGCGGCATTAAATTTCATGTCCCATTTGCGGCTCCAATCTAAGATGTTTTCAAGGTCACACTGCAATTGTGAACAGTCTAGCACACTTCGGATTTCTCTTTTGGATTTTGAATCATCCGCGAACAAAGCAACCTGTGTCTCAGGACTTACGCAGTCTGGCATGTCATTGATATACAGCAGAAACATTAAAGGACCTAAAATTGATCCTTGTGGAACTCCTGATGTGACAGGAGACCAGGAGGATAGGGCACCATCGACAAAAACTCTTTGTTTGCGATTAGATAAATATGACGCAAGCCACTTTAAGAGATTGCCATGGAATCCCTAAGCCTGAAGTTTATGCAGGAGTAAGTCATGGGGTACAGAGTCAAATGCTGATGAGAAATCTAAATATAGAATATCAATTTGTCCGGACTGATCCAGGATTTTGCCGACTTCGTGGAAAACCTGAATTAACTGAGTTGTTGTTGACCGTCCCTTTACAAAACCGTGTTGTAGGTAATGCAAAACAGGCACAACGTGAAGATAAACCAGATTTAGTATACACCTTTCCAGCACCTTGCTGCATATACACAATAACAATATTGGTCGATAATTTCTCACATTTTTTTTATTGGATTTTTTGTGTACAGGAATAACATTGGCTCTTAGCCATTCGAGGGGCAGCTCTCCAGATTGAAGAGATTTATTAAACATACTACAAAGTGATGCTGCCAATTCATGAGCACATTCTTTTAGAATCGGAGCGGGTAACTCATCTGGCCTGCACGCTTTGTTTGTATCAAGGTTGGTCAAAACTGATTCAACGTCATGGGCAGTAATTGTTACATTACCCAAATTAGCATGTTTAGAAACAGTAATGTCTGGAAAGGTACGCAGAGAGGGCTGGGGGGTGAAAAGGGATTGAAAGTACTCATTAAATAGGCTAGCCTTTGTACTGGGATCAATGCAGTTTTCTCACGATAAGCAACAAGGCTGGGGACACTTTTAGTTTTTGTTTTACTCTTGAAGAATCCCCAGAAACGCTCTGGTGTTTTGGCAAGAGAATCACTGAGAACATTCAAATACTGATTATACTTGAAAGTACATACATTTTTTAATTTATTCCTTAGTTTATGAAATTTTTCCCACAGCGCTGCTGTATTGCGTTTTTTAGCTCGTTTCCGTGTGGATTGTACTTTGTTACTCAGGTGGCGCACTTCACTGTCAACCCAGGCAGGAGAATTTACATCTTTGATTACAGCGATGGGAATAAATTTACTGACAGATGAATGCACAAGATCAAGCCAACTTTGCCAGTTAACATTGAGATCAGGATGGAGAAGAGCAGAGTGAAATGACACTTTGCCCATGTGAGATCATAGCCCGATAAAGTCAGCTCTTTTGAAATTGTACACTTTTCTTGCGCATGTGTGGAGTCTGTTGACACGAGTTTGGAAATTAAACTCAATCACAGCATGATCGCTGTCAAACTGGCCAAATGTTATATTGGGCTCGGAGCAGCGTTCGGGGATATTGGTGAAAACTAAATTTAGCACATTTCCCTTAATATGAGTAGGTTGGTCAATGATCTGGGTAAGGGAAAAGCTGTCAGCCAAGTCATACAGCGTGTGTCCAGAGTTCGCCGATTCGTCCCACCAGGGTATATCTGGGAGATTAAAATCGCTAAGTGCGAATATAATTTTGTACTCAATACTGCATTTAGTAAATACGTTAGAGAAAAAAAATCATAAAAAGATACAGGATCGCTGTCCGGAGGTCTGTAGCACAAAATAATGCATAGTTTCAATGATTCGCTTGGTACCAGTTCGCAAATTATAACTTCACAAATACTGGGTTCCAAATCGGGCCGACGGCGGAAGATAATATTATTACGAATACCAAGAAGAACTCCGCCGCCTCGTTTGCCACCTCTATCTCTGCAATACGGGTATAACCCTCGGGAAGAATTTCATTTGACTTGATAGAGTCGTTCAACCAAGTTTCTGTGAAGGCGACGATATCAGGCATGCCAGCGTATATTAAGCCTTGAAGTTGAATCAACTTGTTACGTTTCTTATTGACAGACTTCACGCTGCTTGTGTTCAATAAAAAAAAGTTCAGACCTTTAACTAAATTAGCTCGTGATTCAACTACATTGTGAGAAATAATACTCGAATCGCTTGGAGAGTCAAGGGAAGATAATGTTACTACATCAAGGTCAACCTGTAACTGAGTTCCGGAGCTGGTAACCCTCGGGTTTTTTGCTGCGTTGACTGGCGTAGTCATTTGCGTGTCGTGTCTATCGTATATAAAATGTTATTGGCAAGCTTCCATGCACCTAGCGGAGAGGGATGAATTCCGTCTCTTCTGAAGAAAGCTGCACGTTCCCAAAACAAATTAAAATTGTCAATAAAAAACATACTATGAGAGGTGCAAACTGACTGCAGCCATGAATGGAGACTAAGAATTCTGTTAAAACGCCCTATACCACGACCTGAAGTCAGGATAGGACCAGAGATAAACACGTTTTCCACATAACTTTAGCTTATCGAACAGAGAGATAAAATCCCATTTCAGCAGTTCAGACTGTTGGTACGAGGTGTCATTAGTTCCAACATGAACAACAATGTTCCGAACATGGGGATGTTTATCCAGCAGGCTGGGAATCCAGTTTAAAATGTTTAAAACTCTGGCACCCGGGAAGCAGTTTGTGATGGTGGACTTCGTTTGAATGTTCCGAACGATTGAGTCCCCAATAATGAGGGTGACAGGAAGTCTCAGGGCACTGTCCGAGGACCGGGATCTCGCCAGGGGAGCAGCTCTGTCCGAAGACCTGGGTCTAGCCGGAGGAGCGACCAGAGTAGCAGGCCGCGGGGCAGCGGAGCTTGCATCACGTGGCCGGGTTTCATCTCTCGGCGCAGGCGGCGGAGGTGCAGCTGGGCGTACAGGAGACGGTGGGGATAATGAACCCTTTGGGACAAATGGACGCAGCTCGTGCAGCCCAGAGAGGTAAGCGGTGCCATTAATTGGATTAAAAGTTAAAATAATAACATTAATAAAATGATAAAACAATTAAAATGATAAAATGATAGAAAGGATAAAATGATTAAAACGATAAAATATAAAATAAAATAAAATGTTAGAATAATAAGATGTCAAAACAACAACGCTAAAATAACGATAAAATAATAAAAGTAAACTAAAAGCGCGGGCAGCAGCAAACCAGACCACTGACAGGCAACCAGACGTGACGTAGAGCCTATTCACTCGCAATTGACGCAATTCTGATCACAGATTACTGATTACTGTGGATTATTTAGAGATGGTACGCAGTTGACAATAAGGTGCACAGGCTCACACACTAAAATGCAGAGACATGCTCCATACCATCTAACACCATAATATACAGTTGATTGCACTAATATTGGCACCCGTGGTAAATATTAATGCAAAAAGCTATAAAAAAATATGATTGTTGTCAGTCATCTAACGGGGTGTAAGTATCCTCATGCCTGCCCACTCCCTCCCACCTTGGGCAACTCCAGAAAAGGAGAGTCCAACCCATGTCAAGGAGCTTGGTTCCAGAGCCAGAGCAGCACGGAGAGGTGAGTCCAACTATATCTCTAATGTACAAAGGTAAAACCTCATCAACAACATTTTCATTCTTAGAAAGGATCAAATGATCCGGATCTAAACTAAAAAAAATGTTGATTTGTATTAAACTACAACTGTAATTTTTATGAAGGATCATTAACATTAAGTTTTTCTCATTGACCTTAGGTGACCTTAGTTGACCTTTTGTTAGATACTAGGTTTTACCATTGTTTTTCGTTATAATTTTTTTGCAGTTGCTCGGTTTTCAACAAAACAAATCCAATACAAAGCATTGTCTTAGATGCATTTTATTGCAATAATAATTCCTGTACTTAAGAAATAAACAATTCTAATTCATTTCTTAACTTTACTGGCATAACACGGCAAGTGTTCATGTTCTGACTTATTTTCATATTTACAAATTTGAGTCCAGTAGATCTTCGGCATTGTCATTAACGTGAATATCGTAGTAAAATTTGAGTTCGAGGGCAGGTGTGTAACCGAGAATTTTCAGCATTCCGTCCTTCTTTCATTGACTTATCCCGCGTGGTGTTGTGTGATGCTCTGGCTTTTCATGTTCCTTAAATTTTGGTTTCAAAAAGTCCACCTCGTTTTCCTCATTCAGCTCTTTTTTGATGTCCATTTTCTTTGATCCCTGTACAAATTTCACCTCTACAAAGTCGGACAATAATGGTAGTTTTTCTTCGCATTTCGGGCCCCATTTGCTGCTTGAAAATCATAAAAGTCAAAGACACTCATTGTTATGGGCTTGATATTGCGACCCGAACTGTCAGTTAGCTCGATCAAATCAGGAAAAGTGACCATTTCCAGCGTCTTTTTCATTTTTTCCCTATTAGCCCATGCACCGAATCAGCTCCCATGAATGTATGGGCTGCACTCTAGATAACGAATGATTACTGAATGATGGCCCCAATGAACATTCACCACCAAAGCCATTGCGGTATAAAGAGTCCAGTTTTTATTCTGTCCACTTCAATTATCTGCCCAAAAAACTGGACGTTCACATTCACTAGCGGACAAAAATTTTACATATGAAGCAACATCACTCGCTTTTCAACCGCTTAAAACAGACAACTCCTGTTCATCCTTTACCAGTCCTGTTACCAAAGGCGGAAGCTTTACTGGCGGAGAACCATCGGCTCGGACACGGTCTCCCGCCAAATCATTGCCCAAAATCACATCATTCCCATCAATGGGCAAAGCTGGACGCACCCCAAGATGGACATCACCTTCCACAAAACCACAATAAAGACTGGTTCTATGCAAAGGAACACACAGAGTGGTCAAACCTATACCCTGCACCAGCTGTAATGTGGTAAAAAGCCACTAGATGGCAGTATTGACTTTTTTTTTTAAAAGCAATCTAAAGCTAGGTTTGGGCATGTCCCGGGCATGCCTCAGAGGGGGCTGGAAAAGAGTATATAAGGAGAAAAATCGAGAGACTGTAGGAGGTAGGAGAAATTGCAAGGAGAAATTGTGGAAGGATACACTTGACCAGACCTGTCACTCTTTTCAAGACCTGTGAAGCTTTTTGTGGATTTTAGCCTGTGTTGGAGCATTTTCCTGTCCCAGGACATCGCAACATAACAGCCCATCTCAATTACCAAGGGACTGTAACTATCTTTTTTTAAAATTATTATTTCAATCTAGGTCAGTAGGGTAGGGAGTAGATTGGTTCTGTTTGTTTAATTAGATCTGTTGAAGTTTAACAATTTTGTCTGTCATCCCTTGCTGTCCGTGACGCCATAACAAATTGGGGCCATAACAAATTGGGGGCTCGTCCGGGATAGACCATTATGTGAGTCATTTATTGAAAATCTAAAATTTAAAATAGTGAAATTGTTTTTTTTGAATTTTCCTATATATATATATATATATATTGACAGATCAACAGCAATGGATGATTTCTTGGCATCACCAACCGTAGAGGTTTTGAAGTCTTTTAAAAAGACAGAACTGCTAGAAATATGCAGACAGTTAGAGCTGACAGATGTAAAACCAGCCATGCGAAAAGCAAGACTGGCTAGAGATTGTTTAATATTACATTGATGAAAATGTGTTTGCAATGTGTTTGAACAGTTTCCAGGAGAAATCCCAATAGAATTGTTTCCGTTAAAAATCCTAGATTTAAAATTGGAAAAAAAAAACAAAAAAATTTGAGATAGAGAAAGAAAAAAAGAAAAAAAGGAAAAAAAAAACAAAGAGAATTTGAGTTAGAAAAATTAGAAGAGAAAAAAAAAGGGAGGGAATAAAACAAAACAAAGGGAGTTTGAGTTAGAAAAATTAGCAAGAGAAGAGAAAAAAAGAGAGAGAAAGAGGAAAGAGCAGAAAGAGAGAGACAGAGACAGAGAGATTTCGATTTAGAAAAAATTAGATAGAGAAGAAAGGCTCCAAATGGAAGCTACTAAAAATCAAAATGGAAGCTGAAAACAAATTTTGTGCTAGCCAGGAGTTAAAGCTGGTGCCTCCATTCTCGGAGAAGGAGGTTGATAAGTATTTCCAGTGCTTTGAGAAGGTAGCTAAGAGTTGTCAGTGGCCAAAGGAACACTGGCCTCTGATGTTGCAAACTGTCCTCAAGGGTAAAAGCTCAACAAGCCTATTCGGCTTTGTCTGCAGATGATTCCTCTGATTATGAGGTTGTCAAAAAGGTTATTTTGACAGCTTATGAGTTGGTTCCAGAGGCTTACCGACAGAGATTCAGAGGTCTGAAGAAATCTGACAAACAGACTTATGTTGAATTTGCTAATGAGAAGAAGGTTTGCTTTGAACGCTGGTGTACTTCTATGGAGGTCAAGGATGATTTCAACTCACTAAAAGAGATGGTGTTAGTTGAAGAATTCAAGAACTGTGTCAAGGATGATATTAAGACCTACCTTAATGAGAAGCAAGCACTGAATTTGCAATCAGCTGCCAAGTTTGCAGACAAATATGTTCTAACACATAAGTCCAAATTTCAGTCTAGCAGTAACAATAGATGGTCCCAATTTCAGAAGAAAGGTAACGGTGATACCCAAGATTCCTCACCCAAAGACAAAGACAAATCTGGTGATGGTGCTCAGAAATCCAGTAAAAGGTCTGAACAAAGTGTGAAAGCTGACAGTGACAAAAAGTGGTCTAGTTTGCAATTATTGCAAGAAATCTGGTCATGTTACAACTAACAGTTGGTTCCTTAAAGCTAAGAAAGAACAAGAAAAGGATACCAAACCCAATGCCTTTGTGAAGACAAGGTTAGAAACCCTTGTAGTAGATGACCGATCTGCTAAATTGCCTGCTCCTTGTGAGGCTAAGAAGCCTGATACTGCTGACTTTGTGAGGGAGGAATTTCTTCCATTTGTGTCAGAGGGATTTGTGGCTCTGAATGAGCATTCTCCTCCTGTCCCCATATATATCCTAAGGGATACCGGAGCTTCTCAATCACTTTTGTTGATGGACTCCTGGAGTTACGTGATGAGACCGCTTCTGGGGATTTCATACTTGTACAAGGTATTGAAGGGAGGACTGTATCTGTACCCCTGCGCTCTGTATTCTTGAAGTCAGATTTAGTTACAGGACAGGTAAAGGTGGGACTTATGTCAAGTCTCCTATCAAGGGTGTTTCTCTGTTGCTAGGCAATGACCTGGCTGGGGGCAATGTAGTTCCCCCTGTTCATCTTACTTCGCAGCCGAGCACTGAAGATGGCAATGAAGACCCATCTCTGTATCCTTCCTGTGCAGTGACTCGTGCTATAGCCAAGAAGGCTCAACAAGAAGATGATGTTGTGCCGTCCAGCACCTTGAATAGTCATGACTCAGGTGGTTCGCCTCATGACTCTGTTCAGCCTACTATGGTTTCTCCGTTTGAGGACTTATCAGACACTTTTATCAGTTCTCTATTCAGCCAGCCAGATGGGTCTGGTGATTCTGATGTATCTGGAGACTTGTCTCTGTCCAGAAAGCGGTTGATTCAGGACCAAACCAATGATCCTGAAATTTGTGTACTAAAGAAGAGAGCCCTTCCTGATGAAGAAATAGACGCAGTTCCAGTTGGGTATTATCTCAAGGATGAAGTGTTGATGTGGAAGTGGCGCCCTCCTGATATCCCTGCCAATGCAGATTGGGCAGTGGTCAAGCAAATTGTTGTTCAGAAGGTCTACAGGAATGAGATCTTAACAATGGCTCATAGTTTGCCTTTAGGAGGTCATCTTGGTGTTAACAAGACTGTTGACAAGATCATGAAACACTTCTTCTGGCCTGGACTTCGGAAAGATGTTTCCAACTTTTGCAAAACCTGTCACACTTGTCAGGTAGTTGGAAAACACCAGTTTGACCCACCTGTAGCTCCATTGCAGCCTATCTCAGCATTTGGGGAGCCCTTCTCCAAGGTCATTGTTCATTGTGTTAGTCCATTACCCAAGACTAGATCTGGAAATCAGTACTTGTTGACAATCATGTGTGCATCTACCAGATTCCCTGAAGCCATCCCTCTACGCAACATCAAGGCAACTGCAATTTCGAAGGCTTTGATAAAGTTCTTCACGTTGTTTGGCCTTCCCAGGGAAATTCAGTCAGATCAAGGTAGCAATTTCACTTCTGGATTGTTTCAGCAGGTTGTGTATGAACTAGGTGCGAAGCAGATTCTTTCCAGTGCCTATCATCCAGAGAGTCAGGGTGCCTTAGAGCGGTTTCATTCCACTCTCAAGACAATGATGAGGGCTTATTGTTATGACCATGAGAAAGACTGGGATGAAGGTGTTCATTTGCTGTTGTTTGCAGCTAGAGAAGCAGTGCAGGAGTCTACTGGATTCAGTCCGTTTGAGCTAGTGTTTGGCCATGAAGTGAGAGGACCTTTGCTATTGTTGAGTGAACAATGGCAAGAGAAAGAGCCGCATATCAGTCTGTTAGACTATGTTAGCAAGTTCAAGGAAAGACTGCGTGCAGCTTGTGACCTAGCCAAAGAGAACTTGAAATCAAGTCAGGGAAAAATGAAAACTTGATATCATCATAATGCTAGAAGCCGTGAGTTTAAACCAGGAGACAAGGTCCTTGTGTTGTTTCCCTTGCAGTCCAATCCATTGCAGGCTAGATTTCATGGTCCTTATGAAATTCTGACAAAACTCAATGATCTCAATTACATTGTGAAGACTCCAGATAGGAGAAAGCCGAAACAGGTGTGTCACATTAACATGCTGAAGCCTTATCATGATAGGAATGCTAGGGTTGCAGCTGTCACTTCAGATCCTCCTATGGCCGAGACTTGTGAAGATGAGGGGGAGTTTCAAGATGATGAACCTAGAAATAAAGCTGAAGTTCTTTCATGTAAATTGTCAAATTCTTAAGTGTTGCAAAATCTTGATGTAAAACTCCAGCACTTAGAACCCTCACAGAAAGATCAGTTTGAGAGGTTGATCAAGAAATATAAAGATCTATTTCCTGATGTTCCAAAGAGAGTTTCTATAGCCTCTCATGATGTAGATGTTGGTGATGCCAAACCAATAAAACAGCATCCGTACCAGATGAATCCTGAAAAGAGAAAGATTGCTGAGAAAGAGGTTGAGTACATGTTAGAACATGATATTATCAGACCGTCTAAGTCAGATTGGAGTTCACCCTGTGTTCTAGTTCCAAAACCTGATGGAAGTACTAGATTCTGTACAGATTATCGCAAAGTCAATGCTGTAACTAGAACTGATGTGTTTCCAATACCTAGGATTGATGATTGTATCGATAGAGTAGGGCAAGCAAAGTTTCTGACCAAGATTGATTTATTGAAGGGTTATTGGTGTGTGCCTTTAACTGGGAGGGCCAAGAGCATCTCTGCTTTTGCCACACCATCTGGGTTATACCAGTATGAAGTCCTACCCTTTGGCATGAAAAAATGCCCCAGCCACGTTCCAAAGGATGATACAGTCTACAATCGCCGGATTGCCACACACGGTGCGTACATCGACGACCTGATCACATGGAGTGACTCCTGGGAAGAACATCTGAAAGATGTAGAGACGTTGTTCCAGCGCTTGACCCAGGCTAACCTGACTGTTAACCTGAACAAGAGTGACTTTGGTTGTGCTACTGTCACATATCTTGGCTACGTCATAGGCCAGGGTAAGGTGGCACCCATAAATGCTAAAGTCCAAGCCATCATGGACTTTCCAGTTCCTGACAACAAAAAAAAAGCTTTGCGCCGCTTCCTTGGAATGATTGGGTACTACCGCAAGTTCTGCAAGAACTTTGCTGAGATTGTTCTCAGTCTCACCAACCAACTGAAGAAAGGCGTAAAGTTCACTTGGGATGAAGCATGCCAAAGTGTCTTCGATCGCCTGAAGTCCCTGCTGTGTCACTTCCCCGTGCTCAAATCTCCTGACTTCAACAAACCGTTCTCCATGGCGGTCGATGCTAGCGACCAAGCTTGTGGATCTGTGCTCCTACAGAGAAATGACTCTGATAACATTGAGCATCCCGTGGCATACTTCTCCAGAAAGTTCAATCGCCACCAAAAGAACTATTCCACAATTGAGAAGGAGCTGTTGGCTCTGGTTCTATCCTTACAACACTTTGAGGTTTATGTTTGTACAGGGCAAAAGCCAATGATTGTATATACTGACCACAATCCGTTAATGTTTTTGAGTAAGATGAAAAACAAGAATCGGAGATTGTTGAATTGGAGTTTGATTTTACAGGAGTTTGACTTGGAAATTAAGCATGTAAAGGGTACTGACAATGTAATTGCTGATTGCTTATCCCGTGTTTGAGTATGTGTATATATATCACATGTGTTTTATTAGCATATTGTATTATATGTATATATATACAAGTGTCTATTAACCATTTTTGTATTGAAAAGAAAAAATTTTGCCTTTATAAGTCAAAATTTTTCCCTTTTTGGAATGGAGGTGTAATGTGGTAAAAAGCCACTAGATGGCAGTATTGACTTTTTTTTTTTTTTTAAGCAATCTAAAAGCTAGGTTTGGGCATGTCCCGGGCATGCCTCAGAGGGGGCTGGAAAAGAGTATATAAGGAGAAAAATCGAGAGACTGTAGGAGGTAGGAGAAATTGCAAGGAGAAATTGTGGAAGGATACACTTGACCAGACCTGTCACTCTTTTCAAGACCTGTGAAGCTTTTTGTGGATTTTAGCCTGTGTTGGAGCATTTTCCTGTCCCAGGACATCGCAACATAGCAGCCCATCTCAATTACCAAGGGACTGTAACTATCTTTTTTTTTTATTATTATTATTTCAATCTTGGTCAGTAGGGTAGAGAGTAGATTGGTTCTGTTTGTTTAATTAGATCTGTTGAAGTTTAACAATTTTGTCTGTCATCCCTTGCTGTCCGTGACGCCATAACAAATTGACGCCATAACAAAATGGGGCCATAACACAGCACACAAGCACCAGTATCCGTGCGCCAAGAAAACGGCAGCAGAGACTCCAAAATGAATGAATCCTTTGCAGCAGTATCCTGCAGAATTTTCACAGGCACTTTTCAGTCACTGCCAGGGAGAGAAACAAACCCGTCAGACACAAAAAGCTCCACAACCAGAATACTTATTTGACTCAGGTGTAACAGACTCAAGCACCCCATCAGCAACCACTGGGACCTCCACAACTCGAGCAGTGCAAACAGGCTTAACCTGCTTACTCCCCGTGCGATTCCTATTTTTCAGTACAGGACACTTCCATTTCCAATGACCCCTCTCATGACAATAATTACACTCTTGAGCAGAGCCAGCTGAATGAGGACCACGAGCTGTCCAAACAGGCTCAGACCAAGAAACTTCAGCCAAGGGGCCAACAGTGTTAGCAGAAGCATTATCTGGAACATTTTTTCTCCCAAATTTCCCCCTATGCGCCAATACATATTCATCTGCAAGTATAGCCGCTTCAGAGGCAGTTTTTACTCCTCGCTCAGCAATACGAGTGGCAACTTCAGGTGGAATACGATCTTTAAACTGCTCTAGCACCATCAGATCAAAGATCCTGAAAAGTAGTGACATCCAATGCAGACCACCGTCTGTTGAAATGTTTAATCAGATCTTTAGCAAACTCAACATGTGACTGCCTCTGATTTTATCCAGGATCTGAATCGTTGACGATATGCTTCCAGCACTAACTCAGAGGCCTTTAACACTGCCTCCTTAACAGGAATATTTCTGACTGTCAGCTGGGCCGAGCGCCGAATGAGCTTCCTGGGCCTTTCCTGTCAACACTGACTGCAACATAACCACACGGTCAGCCTCAGGCCAACCTCTCCCATTAGCAACACGTTCAAAAAGGGAGAAAAGGTGTCTGGGTCCCTCTCAACAAATTTGGGCACTAGACGCAAATTACTCACATCAAAATTTCTCAAGCCATGTGAAACTGATGCAGACTCATCTGAACACTCACCATCAACATTACTCAGTTTACCTTGCTTGATCAGATCCAATCGATACTGCTCCATCTCCAGTCTTCCCTGCTCAAGAGACTGCCTGACCCGTTCTCGATGCTTAATTTCTCATTTTCCATCTGCAACAACAGCTCTTTCTGCTGCTCAAAGGTTAGTGCAACATGCGACACCACAGGCTCACCCACAGCCTCAACTGTAGCTGGCAAAACACCATTTTCAACCAAAGTAGCTCTCAACAATCCCTTGATTTCCTTCTTTAACCTTTTTTCTCCAATATTAACATTATAATGCGCAACAAGCTTCAAAAGCTGCTCTTTAGTGCAACCATTTAAAATTTCCTCTGAAGGAGACTGCACAAAACTAGCAGCAGTAGCCATCACAGAACAGCAGTGATTGTGAAGGTGCAAAATGAATCAGAACAGTCCCACTAACTACCTAACCAGAAACTTGCTAAACTAGCCCCCAGTCTTCATGCGGCTACTGACAGTGGGTATTTATGCACTAAAACCACCCGAACGAGAAAGGCAACTGCACAAACAGCGACCCCCCCCGACTCCAGTGACGTGCTCCCGAGACTACTGCTCTAACCGCTTTCACCGCAACACTACAAAAATTTTACGAATGAATCCCAAAGGGGAAACATTCCTACATCCTACAAGGGAAAGTTCTAATTCTAATGAACGCACCTCAAACAATCACTCTGTCCCCAAGGCCAAAATAATTACTAAAACGGTCTCCAGCCCCACCAAAGACTGCACAAAAAAAAAAAATCCGCCGGCCAAATATTAACCAAACAGAGAGACCAATCAAATAAACAAAACCTCTAAACACATACCAATTAAACTCAATCACAACCAATAACCAAAAATCTATGCATGAGTCCTCCCAAAACTAGTACTCAAAAACAAACACCAAAGTCGCAAACCTGAGACTATCACCATCTAATTCACTCTAAAGGTAAACCCAAAACCTCTACCAGTGAAGACAGATGACACAAATAGCACTAGTTCAAAAAAACAAGCAAGTAAATGAACATTGGCACACTTACCAAACAAACGACCAAACGAGCCCCCATTTTGTCACAAACCGGCTCACTGAATGTGACAAAGTAGGGAGACCACACCTTTTCCAGATATTTTACCTGTTTTATTAGAAGATCGAAAATGGTCCATGGCAGTCTGTCAGTCAGTGTGTCTGCAGTGCCTGGATGTGTGGAAGTGAAGGATGCATAATAAAGGTGTATATGTAGAGCTGGATCATCAACAGGGAGTAGAGCAGCAATCAAGATGGCCAGGGGAAGAGAGACTCAGGCCAGCCTACAGGGCCCTCATAAAGCCTCCTGAACTCAGCTGGCGCAGGTGTACTGCATGAGAGCAGACTACAGCTCCGCCCAGCAATTACCTGCACACAAGACAACAGCAAGCAGAGCAGCAACTACTCCCCAAAAGGCCAACCTACAGGGCCGTCACATTCCCCACCAGTGTGGTGGCATTCCATTTTTCAACGTTGTGCTGTTCACATTTTAAAATAGCTCTGACTTGTCTTCACTCAGCATTGTTGTTTATTTTATTTCATTGCAATTTTTAATTTTTTTATATTTCAATGATACAGGATTGACCTGTCATGTGCTGTGAAGAAATTTTAGTGGCTGCTTGCAGATAATTGTTTAGATAGGGTTGTGCCACACCCAACCAATCTCAGCAAACATCTTTGTATTATGAAATGCAAAAAAAAAAAAAAACTTAAGGTTTCAATAACTCACTTGTTTACAGTTATATTTTATTAACAAATATATTTTCTTTAAATCTGACATTGTCAGTATCTGAATCTGTCTGGTTACTGTTTGTTTTATGTGCTCTTTTTATTTTGTAGGGGAGCGCCGGTGCGAAAGTAACTCTGGACGAAAGTAACACAGCGATTTACTCACAGCCATCCGCACTTCGATGCGTCATACTAGGTCAGCATGTGCAGCTCGCCCCTCTCCAGAACCGCGAAACATTCTTGAGGCGTCCAGTCTTCCTCGCGGCACAAGACCGAGAAGACTGTTTTCCACAGCGGTGAGTAAATTCAGACAAATGCTAAACTTTTTTTTGGATTTAAAGATTGTCTTTATCGCTCCATGTGTCATATTTATGATGAAATGATCGGTGATTTAGTTCCGTAACATATGGTGCAGTTTGAAATGTCAGAATTTTTCCACTTTGGAAGTAATCCTCGTTCAAATGTCAGGAGTCACCGTCGGGACTGAAGTAGCAACAGTTACGTTCGTCCCTCTCCGCTATCTGCGGCCGCATTTTGTGTTTAAAAGCTCCATAAAAATGTGTGTTATGTTTTACCGACAGAAAATGCCCAGAGTTAGGGTCAGAACTACCCAGAGAGGAATGTTGACCCGGAGGTTTACGCAAGGGCCTTTTTTGATGTCCGAAGAGGCGATAGTATAAGGAGGGCAGCAGCGGTGCATGGCGTTTGTCATGTCACCCTGTTCAGGTACTGCAAGAGGAGGGCAGAGGCAAGAGGGCAGCAGACCAGGGCCCAGGGGTACAGGGCTCACAACAAAGTCACAGAAGAACAGGAGAAGAGACTGCAGGCATATATAAAGAGAGCAGCCGATATATATTTTGGCCTGAGTCCGAAGGAGGTGCGAGTAACACCGCAGACAGAGCTACACCACTACCGCCATATAGCAAGCACCTCCGCTCCGGATCTGCCACGGCTCTGAGCTGGATCAGCTGGAGCCGGGGCAGATGCGTTTTTTTAGGTGCGAAAGTTTGCATATGAGCTGGCCGAAAATATTGGCCTCAAAACTCCATGTTCATGGAAGAAAAACCAGATGGCAGGGAAGGATTGGCTCACCTCCTTCCTCGAGCGCAACAGAACCCTGTCCATCCGTCAACCTCAAGCCACCAGCATGTCCCGTTCCACCAGCTTCAACAAGACCAACGTGACCGCGTTTTTTAACAACCTAAAGACTGTCCTCACCCGCTATAATTTTGAGGCAAATGACATCTGGAACATGGATGAAACAGGTAAAAATTTATATTTAGATGATAAATTTAAAAGCAACAGTGATTTGCACCAGCAATAATTCATTTCACTGATTATTTCAGGTACCACAACGGTTCAAGTGCCAGACAAAGTCATTGCCACCAAGGGCCAGCGCCAGGTCGGTGCTGTGACCTCCGGGGAAAGAGGGACATTGGTGACTGTTGCCTTTGCTGCCAACGCACAAGGCAACTTTGTTCTCCCTTACTTTATCTTCCCAAGGAAGAAGTTCCATGACCACTTCATCCGGGATGGTCCCCCTGGCTCCACTGGTTCTGCCAATGGATCGGGGTGGATGGAGGAGACAGATTTTTTGGCCTTATTACAGCATTTTGCAAGACACACCCGCGTGACCCCGGAGTCAAAGTTGCTGCTACTCTTAGACAATCATGCATCACACCTCTCTGTGGTAGCTATTGACTTTTGCAAGTCACAGGGCATTGTACTCCTGTCATTTCCACCCCACTGCTCCCACCGTCTTCAGCCGCTAGACCGAAGCGCTACATTAACAGTGCAGCAGACACTTGGATGCGAATGAACCCTGGAAGAACTTTGACCATCTACAACATCCCGAGTCTTGTGGCTAAAGCTCTGCCTCAAGCTGCGACACCAAGCAGCATTTCGTCTGGGTTCGAGTGTACCGGTATCAGGCCCTTGAATCCAGATATTTTCAGTGAGGCAGACTTTGCTCCAGCTTTTGTGACCGACCGTCCTGCACCAGCACCAGCTCCATCCCCAGTGCCAGGGCCAGCTCCATCACCAGCGCCCCCTTCATCACCAGCGCCAGCTCCATCGCCAGCGCATACCATCTATCCAGGTATGCTAGTGGTTCCAGGAACATCTAGTGGCACGCCAGTACAGAGGTTCAGCCCAGAAAAGGTTCGCCCATATCCAAAGGCTGGCTCGAGGAAAGAAAATAAAAGGAGAGGCCGAAAGAGGTGAGCATAGTGTCATTTTTAACTCGTCTTGGTTCTCTTGCTTGTATATATACTACTCAAAATTTGATAGGGATCATAGGAATTTTTTTGTGAAATGACATGCAAATTTGGTAACTGCCACTGATGAACAATATATTGGATAAATGACATGCAGTCAGACACAAAACACATTTGCAAGTGCATTTAATGACATTAAATGAAGCGTGCAGCCTCACACTTTTGGCTTTCACGAACACTTCATGGTTTCACCTCTGACATGTAAAGTGAAAACAGTGTTCGTTTGATGTTTCATTACCACAGTTAATGTCAATAACGGGTATGGCCTCCCCTAGCTTGAATGACAGCTTGACAACGTCGGGTCATACTGTCAATCAAAACCCGGATGCTTGCAATTGGAATGTTGTTCCATTCTTTAACAAGGGCATTTCCGAGCTCTTCTAGAGTTGTGGGTTGTGCCCTACGACCGGAAATGGCGACCTGCTGCATGTTCCACACATGCTCGATAGGGTTTAGGTCCGGCGAACACGCGGGCCAGTCCATGCGGACAATTGTCTCCTGCTCTAGGAATTGATTCACCACCCTAGCACGATGGGGACGGGCGTTATCATCCATCAAGATGAAATCAGGGCCAACAGCACCAGCGTATGGTCTTACGTACACATTGAGGATCTCATCCCTGTACCGTACCCCTGTCATCGTCCCTCTCCCAGGGCAGTTGCTAGGAATTCTGGGCCCCCTGACAGAATATCACTGTGGGCCCCCGCCCCCGACTTTTCATTGCCATTTTTTTACGACTATGTATCATGATATTATTCTTTATTTTTCTGTTTCTCAGTGTTCTTAGCAGTGCCTAACACAATACACCCAATTTTTCCTTTTTTACGATTAACCACTCAACAAAGAGAGTATTATTATGTAAATCATGAATTATTAGTTGCCTTATTCACATTCACCATCAAAAACACATTCAGACTACTGGTGATGCGGGTCTATTGCTGGGTCCAGTTCAGATGAAGTGACCACAGCTGATTCTGGAGTAACAGTGCATAAAGGTTTAATTGTTCCATTTCATATTACTTTCGTAAAACATTTAAAGTTATGTTATATGGAACAACTGATGAAGAACTAACCCACTGAGTGTTGGAATAAACAAAATCTAAATGGGCTTCTCAGTACCATAGCTCTAAGCACTCAGCTTGATTTTGTTATTGCTAAGAGGAGGGCAAGCTCTATAAAATTACCCCCTGCGTGAACAAGACTTGTGTCAACAGGCTAAAGTAGCACTTTAGTTTTAGTAAACACTTATGTTAGAAGGTAAAAGTAATGTCAGCCTTGTCAAGCGATTATTTAAGTTACACATAAGGTAACCACGCTGGCTGCATGTAGTTCGCCAGCCAAACCTAGCCTGTACAGTCACTTACAGCTAGAGAGAGCTAAGTATGCAGTAACCACTCATAATGAGAATGGAGGAGCGTGTCCTGCTGCTACTGGATTTTTTGACGGCATATTATCATGGCTGGCGAATAATAACCTTACCGATCTTTTCAGTGGATGACACCGTTAATATCTGAGTAATTCTCAGTAAGTCATTCTTGTCAGGCGATTATTTACTCAGCTGACCGCATGTTACATTAACGTAACGTTAGCAGCTGAATAGCCAGCCTGAACAGCTAACATAGCAAGCTAGTTAAATACTCTCACCTTTCTTTGAAAAGAATTTTGTAATGTTCTGGACCCCTGCTTTGCTCCTGCTGTCCTCTCTCTATTCTTTTCTGGTGTCCAGATTTGTGTGTGTGTGTTTTTTTTTTTGGACATCATATTCGCGAGGGCGGTACTCCCTGTTTGCTGCCTTAGTTCGCGATCTCGCCAGCAAAACCGCACAGACAATTTTCCAAGACAAGCACAAAGCATGGACCGAACCATATTTTAAGAAGGGGTTACTGAAATGTATTTCATCAATATTGCATGCCTTAATGGCTTTGTTTAAACTCTGATGCATTAGTATGAATATTGGGTGAATCTTTGCGGAATAATTTTGTCATGGTGGCCTCTGTGGGTTTTGTGGGCCCCAATGGACTGTGGGCCCTTAGAATTGTCATCACCTTTCCCCCCTATACGACGGCGCTGCCCTCTCCCCATGACATGCAGGTCCGTTCTGCCGGTCCTGCTTATTCCTCCCCCAGACCATAATTGATCCGCCACCATAACGCGTCGTGTTAGTTGATGTAGGCATCATTAAATCGCTCACGTTGTCTTCGCCACACCCGTTGCCTCCTGTCAGTAAAGTCCAAGCAATATCGGGACTCATCAGTAAAGAGAACTGGAGCCCAATCGTTGTGTGTCCATGTGACATGATCGTGAGCCCAATCCAAACGGTCACGCCTATGACGCACGATCAGTGGGATTCGAACACATGGCCTTCTTGAGTTGAGGCCGGCAGTATGAAGACGATTCTGTATCGTCTGAGTGGATACCCTGACCCTCGAGGCGTTATGAAGGTCATTTCTTAGGGTGGTGGCTGTCCAGAAAGGATGATGTTGTGCCTGAAGTGTGAGAAAGTGGTCTTGTTGTGTAGTCGATCTCTGACGACCACCCCCATGACGGTGTGCTGCTGTACCAAACGTTTGATGCGGTTCCACGCTCTGTTCTAGCGCTTTGGCTGACGTTAAGTGCATTAGCAACGTGACGTTGTGAGAAGCCAGAGTCAAGCATTCCGATGCATCTTCCCAATTGCTCTGAAGTCAATCGACGTCTAAGACGTTGAGGAGACATTGTTATTGCTAAATGTAATCCAAAAAATTTGGGAACTTCCAAATTTTCACCAACAAGCAAGACACACGTCTGAGTTGAAATGGTGAAGTGTTAGTCAAAGCCAAAATGTGAGGCTGCACGCTCATTTAATGTCATGAAATGCACGTTGTGTTTTGTGTCTGACTGCATGTCATTTATCCAATATATTGTTCATCAGTGGCAGTTACCAAATTTGCATGTCATTTCACAAAAAAATTCCTATGATCCCTATCAAATTTTGAGTATATATAAAAACAAGCTGATTCTGACTATAATCTCATTGAATGTTGCAGGTCAACAGCAATACTGACCGACACCCCGGTGAAAGCTGCTTTGGAGGAGAAGAGTCAGCAGAGGGGCCAGAGAAAACAGTCCTCTTCAAAACTCCCAAAGAAAACGAGGCTTAGTGGACACACTGCAACCACAGTTTCTCGGGGCAAGGATGAGGAATGTCTTGTTTGTGGGGAGATTTTGCCTCATCTTTGCCTGGAGAAGTGTGGGTGCGGTGCATCTTTTGTCTGCTGTGGTCGCATGAGGCATGCACTGAGGGTGCCACTCATTATATCTGTCACAACTGTGATGAGTAATTTCATCCCAGATAGCAAGCTCCTCCGCTCCGGATCTGCCCCGGCTCTGAGCTGGATCAGCTGGAGTCGGCACAGAGCCGGGGCAGATCCGGAGCGGAGGTTCTTGCTATCTGTGATAATTTTTATAAATAGACCTTGCACATTAAAAATGTTCATGTTCACTTTTGGAACATTTGAAGCCAATTAAAATGTTTAAAACAAATGTCTGGCTGTTTTTGCTTCTGTTTTAACGAGAATTTTAAAATGATTCCAGTAAATTTGATCACGTTACTTTTGCCCTGCCCGTGCATTACTTTCATCCCGGCTGGATGGGTCAAAAGAAGCAATCCGCAACTTCCCTTCGACGTCAAACTATGCCGAAGTCAATATATATGGTGATGATTTAGCACCTGATATTGACAGAGCACACACGAAAGTAGTTAATCGCTCCAAAATTTTTTTTCGGTCTGTAACGTTATCTTTTAGAATGATGTCCATGTGAAAAATGTAATTTTCGTACCAGCTCTCCCCTTTATATTATTTTTCATGTTTCAATGGTTTTTTTTTAGCTATTATTACTATAGCTATTTTTTCTCCTTATCAGTCGTCATTTCCATTCACCAGTCATTTTGTCTTCTGTTTTCTCCCCCACACCTGCCCTGCCCTCATTTTAAATTGTTTGATTGTTCCCTCATTTCTGACCACACCTCCCTGCACGATTTTAAACTCCACACCTGTTACCGCTTTGATTTAGTCCTCACTTCCCCCTTTATATACCTTTCTGTGTCATTTGTGAATCGCAAGTTTGATATCAAGTATTTACTAACGAGTGGTTTTTGAATATCAGAGTGTCCAGCTTTCAGTTCTGGTTTATTTATTGGTTTACTATTTCTGCTTAGTCCTCTGTGTACAATTTGATACCTGAGTTTGATTTACTGATTTGGCTTTGGCAAACCGACTTCTTGGTTTACAGATTATTGGACTGTTCATTGATCACCACTCTGGATTTATCCTTCTCTGTTGCATTTACGATGCTCATATTCTATGGAATGCCATTTGCGTCAATATTAAATAAATAAATAAATACATATGCCTATGAAATAAATAAAAACAGTTATGAAATGAATTCTGAAATAATTAAATGAGCCAATAAATATATAAATAAATGTCAATAAAAATATATAAATGAGTCAATAAAGTTCAATAAATAAGTAAATAGGTTTTTATTTCAAAATGACGTTTTTCAAAGGACTACTTTTATTTATTTCATGTGACTTTTATTTCATAATTCCGCATTTATTTATTTCAAAGGACTTTTATTTCCGAATGCCACATTTATTTCCCAGCTCTTTTTATTTCCATTTCTTACATTCAAACGAATGGGCGTGTTTATATCAGATTAGACCAAAGCAACATCACCAGAACCAATCATGTGCCATGGAGGGCCGAGAGTATGCAGGTTTACATTCAAATCAATCACGACACCTGCTGATACGTATACTGTGTGGACAAAATGGACGACATCGGTAGGCTCCGAGATGCCATGCTATCCTTGGCAGATCAAACTGATCAATATGGTTTATCAGCGGATGCTGTTTTAGAATTTCAGGCGTTCTGACAAATTTTGCTACCTATCAAAATATGCTACCTCGCGGTTCTGCGCTTGCGCAAACCTAAAATCTCGGGCTGTTTCCTCGCTCATATCTTAAGTATCTTCAAAAATCATGAAAATAGATTTATTTTCAGTGCGCATTTCGATCTGTAAGCGTACATATATTTGCATACAGGCTGGGGTTTCCTGAAAATGCAGAAATTAGACGATAATGGCGTATATGGGCATATATCTTCAAACAAACTTATCCAACTCGTTATAAAATATGCGTATGTTATGAAAAGCTAACAAATAACAAAGTTACTACTGTAAACTGATTCATATTGCAATATCAAGGCGAAAACAAAGACTTTATAATCGCTTTGCATTACGGTAGCATTTTTTGACGAAGTAGCAAAATTTGTCAGAACACCGGCAGCCTGTAGCTGTACGGCGTAATGCTGCCGTCCACAGTTCATTACAAGACACTATGCAAATCTTCTCACCATTCGGTCTCACACTCATACCTATGGTCAATTAGGAGATAAACTTACAGAGTTTTTCAAACACGAGGCATTTATCGTAGGATAGATACCTGGAAAGAAACCGAGCGCTTGCGCGAGTGCTCGAAAAAAACAGTAGATTTATTTCCATTCTACCACGACTCTTGTCAACACCCCTACGAAAATACTTATGGCCCGTTTTTTTAATAGAAAAATTCACTAGCTAGCGAAGGAGCTAATCTGTAGCATCAATGCGCACTTAACAGACCAAGTAGCTACCCCCATAACGCACCACGCCCCTGTCCGCGATTTGTTCAATGCAATACTGTAACCTAAGCGATGCTATAAACTATTTCATTCATATTAATGCCTGTTATCAAGCTAAATTTTTGCGGTTCAACTCGAGCTGAGTTTGTTGGCGAAATAATGGCTATACGCTGATCATCTTTTGCATTACATGCACCAAATACCTGTTAGCTAAGTAAGCTAGGCTAGCGAACTAGCTAGCAAACTAACGTTAGCTCGCTTGGTAGTCAGAAAGCCTTTTATTTCATTGCATTAGGCCGTTTCATTGTATTTCGGCAAATGAAACCCCTAATAAAAGTGATATTATCTCAAACTAAAGTAAATGGCGTTCATCTTTCGTGACAATGACATTAATGCACCGTGAAACGACCTGTAACGAAGCGTAAGCCAAGGTGTTTATCGGTGAATAGACACCTGGTGTTAACGAATCAAAATGCAGAATTCGCTGGAATGAATGGTAGAATTTAGTGTCTCCAATTAACCAAACATGCATGTCTTTGGACTGTGGGAGGAAACCGGAGTACCCAGAGAAAACCCACGCAAACAGGGGAGAACGTGCAAACTCCACACAGAAAGGCCCCAAGCCAGAATAGAACCTGCGACCTTCTTGCTGTGAGGCAACAGTGCTACCCACTATGCCACCGTGATGTTGCTTTGGTCAGAATCTGTGAGATAACCACGCCCATTCATTTGAATGTAACAGGTGGAAATCAAAAGAGCTGGGAAATAAATGTGGCACTCGGAAATACAAGTCCTTTGAAATAAATAAATGCGGAATTATGAAATAAAAGTCACATGAAATAAATAAAAGTAGTCCTTTGAAAAACGACATTTTGAAATAAAAACCTATTTATATATTTATTGGCTCATTTATTTATTTCAGGATTTATTTCATAGCTATTTTTATTTCATTCATAGGCATATGTATGTATGTATGTATGTATGTATTTATTTATTTATTTAATATTGACGCAAATGGCGTTCCATAATATTCGACCTGGCCTGTACAACTATGAATTCTGATGCAGTCACTGAACTGGATTCCAGTGTACATATTAGTTTTGTCTCTGTCCCCTGTCAGAGATAAAGCAGTAAATACAGCATTGACAAACACATCAGGGGCCTCATTTATCATTGTGGATACACCTTTTTTCATACCCTTTTTCCCCCGTTTTGTGCGTATGCACTTTTCTCCGCCAAATTTGGGATCTATCAAACCCAAACCTGACAGGAAAAAGTGCGGACATTTACACCAATTTTGACCATGGCGTACTGTGATTTACACCCTTTTTGAAGAACAGGAGGAATTGGCAACGCAGCTGCTGAGTCAGAGAATTGCAGAGTGCGAGGGAGAGAGGAGCGCGGATTATAGCCTATTTAAAAGAACAATCAAAGCCGCTGCAATGTCCGGTTTTCCTAATGTAATTGGAGCCATTGACTGCACTCACATCATGATTACGGCACCATCGGTGAATGAATTCGTATATGTGAATCACAAAAATGTGCACACGATCAATACCCAAATCATATGTGATGCCGACATGCTCGTAACGAATGTAGTGGCACGTTGGCCTGGCTGTACACGATTCATTCATCCTGACGCACAGCAGTGTGGGGGCGAGACTGGGGGCAGGCGCTGCGCGTGACGGCTGGCTTCGTGGTGAGTGCATGTAGGCTACACAGTATACTCGTTCATTGAAAGCTGCTGCTTATAATCATCAATTCAAGGCTGATACTCACCCCATCGTTGTGACTTACAGGCGATAATGGCTACTTCCTGAGGGAGTGGCTGCTTGTTCCCAACCCGGACCCACAGGTGGTCAGGAAACCCAGTATAATGAGGTCCATGCCCGTGTGCGCTGCGTTGTGGAGCGCGCCATCGGGCTCCTAAAAGGCCGTTGGCACTGCCTGGATGCGTCGGGTGGGAGGCTCCTCTACCACCCGAAAAAGGTCTGCAGGATCATCTGGGCCTGTGCCATACTGCACAATGTGGTAGTGAGGCGTGGGGTTACACTGCTGCCGGGCCTCCCTCCACCCCAGCATGTGGACCCGAACCCACAGCCCCCTGCCCGTCATGAGGGTTTTCAACGGGGACTAAGGGCACGAGCTGCGGTGATGCAGCGGTTGTGAAGCCGCCGCCCACCTCTCACCCCTTATGTTGAGCTAATGAATGTGTGTGTATAGCCTACGAGTTTCTCAGTTTCAGTCTTGCAAAGTTGTGTTGAGTTTTCAGTACTGCAAGAACCTCATATTTCATTTCTTGTACATTTGATTTCCACAAGTTGAGACAGAAATAAATTCATGTATATCAAACACGACATTGTAATTTTTGTCCCTCTATGCAACTGAAACAAAACACACACCTCCTGCATTTGACAAAAGATTCGACAAGAAGGTTCTTTTTTTTTTTTTTTTTTAATTGCCTCTGTAAGACTTTCCACCGCAGCACTCGGCGTTTTTACGCTTGTTGGTGAGGCCGGGGCTGTGGCTGATTAGATGAGATTGTTTTAATTTCCGGAGGAGAAATTGTTTGGTCCAACATTATGTGTTCATTTCTGTTGTGATTCTCTACGTGTTCTGAGTTATATGTTCTTGTTCCTAAATAAACCACTAGACAAAGTGATCATACAGAATTAGTGCAAATACCTGCCGAAGAGGACTTTTTCCTCGCCTGCACCTCACTAACAAGAACATGTATCTCACTCTCTGAGAAGTTGCGCTTCTTTTGGCGTCTCCACCCATGCTTCACCGTCTTCCACTGACGCTTACTCCACAAATCCTCAGAGCGCACATGGCTACTTTATATGCAGGTGCTCATTTGCATTGACCATATATGGTTGTGTCTGGGCGTGTAGAGGGCGGGATATGAGGCACGTTCACGTCCTCACTTTTCTTGGGTCCGGTGTGATTTATCAATGTAAATTGCGGACTGCTGTGCATACGCACTGTTTGATAGATCTGAAAAGGGTGTAAATATTTTGGGTGTACGCCATTTTTGGTTTTTCGCCGTAGGCAAAAATTTTGTAGCACTTTTACACCCTTTTTGATAAATGAGGCCCCAGGACATTTTATGTCTTCCACATAAGCAAAGTCACTGGGATTAAATAGCCCTACTGCCGCTCGATACTTCACGAAATTAACCCCTATATCTAAAACTTACTCGCCTCGATTGAGCAAAACACAGCAGGTTTCCCAATAACGTAAAAAAATAAAAACAATATGGCACTGATCAAACCATAGTCACATGAAAACAACACACACACAAACAGAACCAACAAAAATGTAATGCAGAGAGTCACTGCTAGATAGAGTAGTGGCGCAAATGGCGGACCGACTACAGTTTCAAAAGCCATATTTAGCTAGGTCTTTCTCCCTTCTAATTTTGACTGGGGGCTCGTCATCCCTCCACTAGATAAAGATATAAACATCCATGTAAAAATAACCACTGTCCTTTCAAGCTTCATGGACTGTCTCGTAAAGCCTCTGAGTGTGCCATGTCAAATCCTCATTGATAAAGAAGCTTTTACCCTTGAGTTTTCGCATTTCACGCATTACCCTTTGCTTGGATTCATAAGGTGAGAATTTGACAATTAGAGCACACTGGCCAGCTGCATTTCTCTTTCCGACCCAATGGGAACGATCGATTTCACCCCTCTCAAGCTCAGCTTCTAGTTTATTCTTGCAGAAGTTTATCACTGTCTGAGCACAATCCTTTTACTCTTTGAAGCAATTAGCAGACGTGCCACCACTAGCCTCAGGACCTGGAATACCATAAATCCTAATGTTCAAGCGTTTTGAGTATTGCTTGTAATTTTTTTTCTCTTTGAGCTCTTGAACTTTGTTCTTGAAAATCTTTGCTTGAAGCAGCTCAAGCACAGCTCTAGTATCATTCAAAGACTCCAATGATAAATCCTTAAACACGTCGGACCGCAAATATGAAGATAGGTCTTGCTTGATAACAACTTGAATCTTGCCAGTGGTTGTGGGGTCTTCTGATTCAGGTTCAGAGCTCCTGATACATCTCTTTGGAGGCATAATGGCCACCTCACCAAACAACTCCAAGCAAACACCTCTTTTGGAAAAGCCCCAAAAAGCTGAAAAATGGCTACAAAGTCACTCAAAGAAACTGAAAATGATCCTGCCGGTACAGCAACACGCTTAATCCACAACATGAAAACGATAAATAATGGAAACTCAAGAAAGTAGCGGAGCGGACTCTGAGTGTGTCACATTATTTCCATTGTTTGCTGTGCTTCAGTAGGCTTTTCCTTAGTGTATTTGCTTTTGTTGTTTCTCATTTTAATGTGTCTTTTGCTTATTTTCTGATCAGTGCACCCACACCCCGGTCCGCCTAGGCAACTTGGTTTTCATTTAGCTCAATCTAAATGCAATTCCGATCAACTGAGTGAAAAAATTTAGTGAAATTGCCACACTTCTTTTATCTTACAAATTTGATATTTTTGCAGTATCTGAAACTTGGCTGAATGAACTTATTTCTAATGATGCATTAGCCATTGAGTGCTGTTATTGGTAGACCAGCCATCCAGCTCACCGGGCTACTAAGACCCGGACTGCGTTCCTCATGTCATCCAATCATAACCTGCATCTGCTTCTCATTACCACTGTGTGGTAGCAGTGCGTTATTTAAGACCGAGCTTCGCACTTTGTCATTGCTAAGTCTCGTAACTGCATACCTGTGTTACGTTCCTAGTACTGTATAGACGCAATCCCCTGGTTTCATGTGTATTACTCTAATTTTGTTTGTTTTTTGTGTGTAATACATTGTTACTGCTGTCTATGCTCACTGTTTGTACTAACAATAGTGTTTATATAAGGTGTAAGAATACCTCATCTAGATACACATGTGAGAGCTTGTATAAGTCGCTTGTTCATTATACGCTCGAGTATGCTGACGTTGTCCAGGACGGATGTACTCTGGGTGAATCTGATTTACTAGAAAGCCTCCAGTTCGATGCCCTAAGGCTAATAACTGAAGCTATGAAAGGCACAAACCGTTCGGACTTGCTGGTGGATACCAATTTGTTTAGGCTTATTGACTGTTGATAGTTTCCCAAATTGATGTCAGCGTACAAAATGGTAAATCGTTTGGCACCAAATTATCTTTTTTCTCTTCTTCCTTGCAATGTTAGTGTAAGACCCACAAAACAATACCAAAGACGGAAATTGCAGGGGTGAAGGGTCCACGTGTTCTTTTGGCTGGCGTTAACTCGCGCGACCTCCTGGCTGGTGCGAATCACAATAAAATGGATATATTTTCTCCGTTCGAACAACGGGGCACAAAAGCACAACAGTTACAATTAATCTGACTCCATAATAAATTTATAATAATAAATTTAGTTCTACCCTCGTTAAATATCTGACTCCAAATTAGAATTAGAATTTATAGTTTAGGGACACATGCGTGAATCTCGGGTCGATTATACCTCGAACTCTTAAAAGACAACCGCCATCACTCCATTTATGTTCCCGGGTTTAACACCATGTCCGGATCCCAGGTTCATTGGTTAGATTAGAGGTTGGAAGTCAGCCATCGCTGCAACAGCATCTTTTGGCGTGAGTACAGCGAACCCAGATCTATGCACGCCCATGGGTTCCTTCAGGGAATTTTAACAGATAACCGACTTTTCGTCCATGGGTTTCCTTAAGGCTAAAATCCCAGAACCGGCAATACATAAACCCTTTATGTAAGTAGATCATGATTGTCTCTCCAACTTAATAAAACCAATTCCCATACCAGGCCGCTGGCCAGTCGTACCTCGGTCGGGATTATACCCCTAGGTATCCGTCGCAACGCGGCTAGAAAGAATAAAAGGATTAAGAGTCACGGAGACCACGCAAGTTTAAAGGAATAACAATAATTTATTCACCAGGTAGGCAAGAGCTTAAATCAACAGACAAAATATCTGTTACCACGAATTTAGACCAATATAGAAGTCATACCTGGCGACAGCTACACACACAGAGTTGGGTGAGTGCGAAATCAGAGAGACGATCCACCATAGCTATAGAGTCTACTCACGCACTTACGTGCGCAGGGAGAGATCGGATACGATCTTCCCCGAATGGATAGTTTCTCTTTCCTTTTAGCCAAACCACATCTTTGATCCAGGCGGCATGGCCATAAACACCTGGAAGGGGGGTCGAATCCGGTTTTTGGGTTTCCACCATTGGGAGGATGTAATAAAACACTTCAGCAGAGAGAGGAGAATAGGGTGATTACCAGAGAGGATTCTGACCAAATTCTCAGGAGTTTCCAAAAGGGAATGAACCATAATCTCAATGGGAATAAAACATACTCCATTCAACTCCTTGGATTCCCCTGAGAATAACAAGACCAAACATGATATGAATATGTACTAATATGATGCAGTTGTCATGAAAAAGTCTTAAGATGAATTAAGATATAGGTAAATTGGGTTATAAGTCCAGAAGTGATTTCTTCACTTTGATCCTTCGAACCTCCCCTCCCAGGGCACAGTTCTAGGCTAGATCCCTTCCCACAGAGATCTTTGTCCAGGCTCCCCCAGGTTCAGAAATCTGCCTTCTGCTTCCCTGTGTCTTCTTTTCCAAGCTCACCGATCACAGAAGCACCACTCGCCTACTGACGCATTTGCTTTTGGGTTGTGGTGGCCTGACTGTACATTGAGCCGAGCGCGGCGGCCAACTTAAGGGTCTTACTGCCATACGCGACCCGACCGGCCGGTGACCCAGTCGATAGCGATCCCCGAATCCCGTAGCGGTTCCAGCCACCCAGGTGGGAACCGACGGTCTGATCCCTACCCCACTTAGCTTTGGGAATAGAAACTTTGACCGTTTTCACCAGCCTCGCCTGTTCACAGGGGTCGTACTTTGCGTCCCTCTGCTTAGGTGTGGGCTGTCGCCCACGTACCACGTGATGCCTACACACTTAAAGGCGACAACACGCCGACTAGACGGTAACACGGCAGTATGTCAATTCATACTTCACTGAACACGGGGGCCTTCAGTTTACTCCCCTGCACTATAGTTCATCTTTAACATGCCCTCGGAACTTTGCAGTCCCGCTGCCGCCTGTTTCTGCCTAGGTTCGGGTGCCTAATCCCCTCCCTAAGCAGAATATTGAACATATAAGCATATTATGCAGTTCCCAGAGGTTTAGATTATTTTAAACAGATGAATATAACTGGACTTTAACTTAAGAATAAGGATAGTAATATGACTCCCACAGGGGCATTGTGTCAGCCAGAGCCTTGCAACTACCCCCCCGTACAGAGTAACAGTGAGACCATTGACACCTTCCACATGCAGGCTGAGCAAGCATCCTGGGGGGAAGTCCACAAAAGCTTTATTGCTATCTGGCATGGCTCTGGACCGAGCTTATCAGCCATTTGTCGCTTACAGCCTCTGGGCTCCCCCACGCATCAGCGTTTGCAGATCTTACAGAGGTGCCGCTCAGAACCCAACCCAAAGGCACAGATGAATTTTCCTGATTTAGAAATGGAACAATCTTTTGTAAAATGAAATATGCAGTGAATTCTTACCAGCCATTCTACACTAGTCAGTTTTCCACTTTTACTTTACGCAATAGGGTTGACTTAGCACTGTCTTTTGTGTGCACTGAAAAATCAAAAAATGATTTTCTCTTCAGTTAAGCTATGGAATTCGATACCTCATGTAGCATGTACTAACGCTTCCATTGCGTGTTTTAAAAGAGGCTTGCAAGATATTCCTCTTTTCTATACGTCACCTGGCAGTATCTTATTTTTTAAAGGTGATTGCTATTTGTCTATTTTGCATACTAGGCATAGGTTTGGTCATTGTGGCTTAAATTATTATTTGCACTCGATCAATTGCAGCCCATCTGCTTTGTGTGCCTACGGTGCTTCTAGAGAGGATGAATTACATTCTCTCTTAATGTGCCCTCATTTTGCTGCTCAGAATTCTCAACTTCCCTCTGTTAAGTCAATCACAGGCAATATATGGTCTTCATTGAGCTGATGTAAAAATTTGACCTTTGGCTTTTCCTTTGGCCCTGTTCTTAATTTTGAGAGAAACGCTGCAGATTTTCTGCTGTTAGACCTTTCTTGGAGCAGACTTAGCATTTTGCAATCAATCGCTAATATTTTACATGTACTTTCTCTATTGATAAACTTTTTTTTTCCATTTTTCGTCCTTGTTTTGTTTTCTTTTGTGTCTTTGTGGTCAATTTGAAACTGCATCTACTGTTATAAAAAAAGTATAAAAAAGATAAACTTTGCAAATTAAATGCATGTGAGGTCAGTCCCCTCAATGAGCCCAGCTCTCGGGACAAATGTAAAATTACTAAAATATGGTTTAAATTTAGAAAAAAAAAATCAGTGGAAAACCAAACATAATATTGTTATGGATTTAATTTTGTGGATAATAAACAAAAAATGTGTGGCCCTATTTATTGATTTAGCAAAGGCCTTTGATACAGTAGACCATTTTATTTTATTAAAAAAGTTGTCCTCCATTGGTCTTAATTATGATGCCTGCTTGTGGTTCCAGGACTACCTTTCTAATAGAACACAAGCTATTATGCTTGGGGATACGAAGTCTCAATTTTTAAAAGTGACAAAAGGAGTACCCCAAGGATCCATACTTGGACCAATATTATTCACAATTTATATAAATAATATTGCTCATAATATTGCAAATTGCAAGGTTCATTTTGATGCAGATGACACTGTGTTGTTTTCCTCTGCACCAACGTGTGCCCAGGCTATTATCTACTTGCGATCGGCTTTTAATCTTATTCAACACACTCTAGCTGATCTGAAACTTGTTTTAATGCTGATAAAACTAAGTTCATGTTTCTTACTGCACGGAATGCAATTACGCCAAATTACTCAATTTTCTCGGTGACTGGTGCAAAAATTGAGCAAGTTCGGTCTTACACATATTTGGGTATCTGGCTAGATCATGACTTTTCCTTTAAAACACATGTGTCTAACTTGTCCAAGAAAATTAGAACAAAAATTGGGTTTCTTTACAGAAAGAAGTCTTGTTTTTCTTTAGACAGTAGGAAGAGGATTGTTCAGGCAACAATCTTCCCTTTATTTGACTATGGAGATGTCCTTTACATACATGCCTCTGATAGTACTTTAAGACCTTTGGACGCAATTTATCACAGCGCCCTGCGATTCATCACTGGTGATGGTTTCCGCACTCATCACTGTGTTTTATATAGTTCATTAGGTGGTTTTCCCTTCATTTTAGAAGGAAGCTCCATTATATTTTATTTATAAAAAGCATTGCTTTGCCAACTTCCTTCTTATCTTACTAGGCTTTTGTCCATCAAAATCAGAAGCCAGCATGTCAGATCGCAAGGGTGGATTTTGTTAGAGTCACCCAGGACTAGTACAAATTTGGGCTGTTCTGCTTTTAGCTCATTTGCACCCTGTGTCTGGAATAGACACTCTGAAGCTTGATTGTCTCATTCCATATGAGTTCAAGAATCGACCGTGGGATGTTAGTTGAGAGGCCAGATATACTTGCCTTTAGTTTGAACTATGGACTTGTTCTCTGTCCTTTGTACTTGTATGTTTTACTTCTTTTATTTTCAATTGTATTTTAAAGTTTGTTTTCCTTTTGTCTGCAACTGTTGTATGTAATTGTGTGAATTTTTCTGTGCTGTTAACCGACTTTGGTATTGTTTCATTGTATTCAGGGCACCCCTGAAAAAGAGACCTCTGTCTCAGTGGGACTTCCCTGAAATAAAGGTTAAAAAAAAAAAAAAAAACACACACACACACACACACACACACACACAACAGAAACATTTTGTTAATTAAAATTCCCCAGAGGACCTTGATTTGTTCAGGAGATCAATAGGCAGGCAAAAATCACTATAAGGAAACATGCTGTAAAGTGCAATCAGGAATAATAGTGTTAAATCCTTATTAGTCATGCACTTTAATGGACATGAAATGGAATTTTTTGATTTGGTTTTAAAATGGTAACTCTGCACGGGAGTCATAGTTTGTGTACATCTGCTTGATACCTGGGCATTCCCAACAGCAGCTGCACCATATAACTAAAAGTATGTGGATACTTTATTGAAACCTTGCAGGCATAAAGAGGCAAAAGAAATTTTTCAAATGTCTAAATATCTGATAATTTATTTGAATTTGGAATTAATTGGTCAGTATGGCATGACTGCAGAGACTTACAGCTTCTATTTGAATGTGCTACTGTGAGGTACCGTTCTGGAACCAAATGCGAGACCAGGAAGTTGCAGCGAAAGTGATTTTATTGTAGTTGGGGGGGGTAAACCCCCATAGGGCAGAAAGCAACGGTACAGAGTCCACAATCCAAAATCACAATCCAGTAGGGCAGAATCAGAGTCGAAAACCAGGGCAGCAATAACAGTACTCGTGGTCGGGCAAAAACAGGTTCGGTACACAGGCACGGTACACAGGCACAGGTTTGTCAGAGAAGCAAAAGCCAAAATCCAGTGGGCGTAATCCAAACCGTTAACAAGGCAGCAAACACAAAACTCGTAGTCGGGCGAAAAGGGTTCATAAACAGATGCAGACAATAGTACCAAAAAGCAGAGCCAAAAATCGTAAGTTGGACGGTCCAGTCAGAAGAGTAACACTATGAGTACAAGGCGAAACCGATAGCAGCACAGGTAAACAAGAGGAACATTCTGACGGGGAACTGCAGTGAGAAGACAGCTTAAATACACTCAAGGGAAGTCACATGCTATGATTAGGATCAGGTGATGAGGATCAGACTAATTACGTGGGAGGAAACACAAGGGAGAACCTAACCACATGAAATTGGCAAAAAGCCAAAAGCGGGACAGGGAACACACGAGACAGCCTATGACAAGACATACAGCTCCGGTTAGGGAGTTCTAATGTGCATAGATAATGAGAGGCAGGACAGAGTGGAGCAGGTGCGGAGGATCCCCTGAATTGCAGCAAAGACTAAGTGAAGGCAAGAGGCGGAGACTAGAACAGGGTGAGTGCTGAGAGCTTGTTAATCAATTAGTAAGTGCAGCTATACAATCCCTAGTGCTCGTTAGTAAGTTAGTATTATATACAATGTTAGTCTGGGTTAGTAACTTAATAAAACAACAAACTGTTAGTATTGGTTAGTAATATAGAAAAGAGAGGCGAAGGAAGCAAACGAGATTGGAAGGAATTTTTGAAACCCAGAAACCATGAAATCACCTAAACATGTGACACGCAGGACTGGGGAGAAGCTGTAACTTAACAAGAGACCAGACAGGGGATACAAAGTGCAAAGAAGGGCATAGCAAAACATGGACCGGACTATAACAGAAAAGTGGATGGGAATGGCAAAAACGAAAACATGGCAAAGTACAAAAACTGAACAGAACATGGCAAAACCTAACAGACATAATCATCAACATAACAGGGAGTGGCAGAATCATAACAAACATGGCAGAAACATAATAAACCTGGCAGAATCAGAACAGACAGAGCAGAATCATAACAGCTGCAATTCAAATCCATTTTACCTTGAAGATTTAGTTGCACTTTGGATACCCCATTCACCCCCTCCCCTACTGGAGGCTCCATTGAAACTAACTGGAGTTGAGAAAGAATTGTGGGGATCATGCTCAGAAAGGGCAATGATTCATTAAACATGGAGCAGAAATGTATAAAATAATATGAAAAAGTGGCTAAACTACTATGTGCAACCTCCTCCTCTGGGCTACTTATTGATCACCCCACGACTGTTGAGACATGCAAAGTGGACAAGCTCAAAGCAGGCAAATTTACTGCAGTTTACTCCAAAAGTAAGGCACAGTGACAAAGAATTTTTGAGACTTCTGAAATTATGTAAGGACTGTGTACTTGAAATATATGATGAAACACTTACAGACTGTTAAAATAATTTGTCCTCATGGTCCCAATCCAAAACAGACTATTTTATTTTGTTTACACTCACTTGGACCACATTTTAAACATAAATCAACTGAAAGCTATTTTATCTTGTTACACAGATTTCAAGAATCGGATGATGTCAAACTCTTAAAGAAAACCAGGAGACACCCAGTAACCAAGTATTCTATATTCTATGTGCTGCTTTACTTGAGAAGGACAGAAATACAATTCAAGAGGTGACAGAGGCCACCATTGTTTGAAAAGACACAGCCTGTGACAGAAGGTGACCTCCCATCCACCCATGGTACTTTGACCACTGTTTCAGTCCACATAACTAAGCAGAGAGTCTGGACATCTCTTAGAAATGTTTGTGCTATGAAACCCATTATTTTGATGACTCTGCTGCAAAGCTAATGGGATGTGGGATTGGGGGAGGCAGGAGTGGGGCAGACATTTTGCGAAGAATCAAGAAGTTCCAGCGCGGAATCAGTGGGGTCGCTGGGGGTCGGCGAGTCAAAAACAGCGTTTTCCGTTTCATTTGTGCATCCTCGCTGTTTTAACAGAAGCAAATAATATGCCTATGTTACTGTGTATGGTCATCCCTCGAGCGGATAAAAGGCAAGGAAGAGGAGCACTGTGAGCACTCAGCATATTATGCTGAATTAAAAAAAAACTCAATTTGAAACAAAAGAGGTTGAGTGGACTTTGTGGGTTCTGCATTCCAACACTTCATATTATATCTTAAATCTGTCTGGCAACGACGGCTTATCCCATTCACACAGACGCTGAAGTGTATCAGCTATAGCATACTCCTTTTCAACGGTGCTGAATCACCTCCCGAGTTTACTTTCACTTTAGTTCAGCTCACTTTAATGCTCCTGTCAAACGCTTTCCACCATTCAGACAGAAACTGAAGGAGTGGCAAGCAGAGTCGTTTCAGAAACATCGTCCGTCTATCTGAACACGGTCTTTGAGTGAAAGTTGGCGCATGCGTCTGCTGCATCTACTGGGTCTCATTCATGAAACGTGAGTAAATTTGTGCGTAGATTTGCACATAGAAGCCCTCTCGTTCCGCGACGCCGGGCTGCACTATGAAACGTCCCAAATATCAAGCCTTCCCGGAATCACTATGAATGCGCCAAGGTGAAAAGCCGGCACAGATCTTCACAGCAATATAGCGGGACATTTGCGGGAACGCACTATGAAAGCGCCTAATGAAAAGCCTAGGTTTAGGCTCGACATACCTCGCTAACCCACCTATCTTGCTTCATAGTATACCCCCCAGGTTTGTTTCGCCAAAATGCCAGATAGTTAGCAAACGTAACAACGTTGTTACGCATTTAATTGCACAGTTGGGCCAGGAAGAGATTTCATTTTAAAATCCGCCCCGCTCTCTGATCTTTCGCGCTGAACCACCGCAGGGCGAATAGCCTCTTCCTAACCTAACCTGGATCTTAAACCTGCCAATTGCCAACTAATTTAACTAAATGTGTTATATTTTTAATCGTTGTTATGTTTAAGCTATATCACGTGTTTCAAAGGCATCTGCGTATTGTGTACATAACAGAGCACAATATGAAATTGTAAAAAAAAAAAAAAATTGTAATTTCCAATAGTGACAAGCATTATTTATGTGCATTCTTAAATTTACACAAGCACTACACGTGGTCAGCAGCATGTGTAGATTTTGTTAGTAGCTACGAAAATATCGGAGCTACTAAAATATTGATGAATGCGGAGATGCACGTAAATTTCCGTCTGCGAACAGTTTACACACAAATTTGTTCTGCTCACGTTTCATGAATGAGACCCACTGAGTGTCCGTGGTGATGATCATCGATTCTATGATCGATCTCGGGGTCTATTTGAGATAGCCGTGTCTGCGCTCTCAGCAGGATCAGCGGCAGGGGGCTTCACTTAGCTCAGTGGTTCTCAAACTCGGTCCTGGCGCCCCACTGTGTATACTGGTTTTTGTTCCAACCACAATTGCAATCATAAGATTTTAACTATCTGTTTATTTGTCTTAATTAGCTGCATTCCATGTTAAGAGCAGTTATTTACCATCTTAACCCGCGTTTTGATGGCCATATCCACTGTGCCATGAAGAATAAGAACCCTTGAACATATTGTGCTTATTTTCTATAATGTGAGGATTTTCAGGTGAAAACATTATTAAACAGATCAAATAAGACTGGCAAAATCAGTAAGCTCCAAATTAGGTTGCTCACAGTGGTGTTTTGAGTTCTCCCAAAATAATTTGCCTGAACATAATAAACATGACACAAAACTGGTGCGACTCTATTGTTTGCCAGTAAATAATTAGCATTTGCAACCATGTATCAACAGCTTCACCAGTGAGAACCTATTGTTTGTTGATTAACCAATTGTTTACATTGATTAAATGTTTGGTTAAATTGTTTCCCTCAGCAGTTGTTTGTACTAGTTTTTAATATATCTCAACTTGGATATGGAATTTTTATTCTTCATGACATGTATAGATTTGTCAAATGTGGATGAAGAGGATAAGGAACTGCTGTAAACATATATGCACCTAATTAAGACAAATCAACAGCTTTTTAAAATCCTAAGATTGCAATTATGGTTGGAACAAAAACCAGCATACACAGTGGGGCGCCAGGACCGAGTTTGAGAACCATTGACTTAGCCGATCCTCCTCCACCCGCTGTTGGCGTTGTGCAATCAATTAAGCCAGGGACGCACTGTTTGGGATATGGCAATCCCCGCTTTGACGTTGATCCAGGATCTCAGTATTCGACTTTTGTGCAATAGGCCCCTGGTCTTGATTGTTCTCTCGTGTATTTAGTTCCCAGATCCAAAATTTGTAAACTTAACATTCCTTTGCGGGTTTTGCATTTTGTCGAGTGCCGTTTGTATTTTTGGACTGTGTTCCGTTGTTACTTTGGGGTTTTCTAATTATTTTGGCCGATTGAATTCTTTCTGAGTGTTTATGTTTATCCCTGCATTTGTGTCATTCATATCATTGCTTTGTTTCCCTCGCATTGTTTGTGTTAATATTGTTGCCTTGTTTAGTTCCAAGTTCCTGGTTAATGAGTATTTCTAACTTGTACTGTGAAATTAAACATCCTGCTCTGTGTACTAACTTCCTGCTCCACGTTCTCTATCCTGAGTGTCCCCTGACACAAGAGAGCTCCTATGTAGAGTTTGGAGACCTGTTTATATCCACATTAAATGAATTATATAGACTCCCTAATGTGTGTTTTCTATAAATATTTGGCAACTTGGATGTCATTCAAGTCTTCTGGCATTTTTCTTTTTCCCCATAAATCTCAAATATTACGTAATTGTTGAAAAAAAGCGGCAGCTGATCTAATGTTCATCAAATGCAAGGACAAGACCAAAGTCGCATACAATAGATAAGTGTACAAAACTAAAATCACAACAGTACCACGTGATTATTATGTTATTATTATTATTATTTTTTTACTGACAGTTTCATTTCCCAAAAGTTGATACAAACAAAAAGCTTTGAAGCAGATGTATCTTCTTTTACAAATAGCTACTAAGAAAAAGAGGGTGTTATCCTGAGCTTAAGAGAGTGAAAGCCTCATAAATGATGAAGAATTGTTCAAGTATTTTAATTTCTTCTTTCATGTTTCATTTCCAAGTAGAAAGTCATTACATTTGCATCATACGTTCAAAATGTGGAAATAGATTGGCACTGGCAAGATTAATTTAGATATTGAAAATGTGCTCAACAATTGTTAAATGTTGTTAAGGTTTGGGGAAAAGGGAGGAAAATATTGTTCACTGTGCACAGAAAATGAGAAATCTGAGCTGCCGTAATAACTACCTAGCAAGTGGCACGTTGAAACTTGGAGGAAACAATGTCAGTTACTCATACAACAGTAATACAGCACTGTAAAATTTTTTACACAAAATGCAAGACATTGAAAAATAAAAATAAAGTAGAAGAAAAATACTCTACTCTTTCTCGGGCATTTTCTTTTTCATATCAGAAAAAGAAAGGATGAGAGAGACGTGCCTCTCTCGTTCTCTCTCTTTTTAGTCCCAGCTGGCCACACAGCTAGCGCGAACTGTGAATACTGCTACATACAGCGATCATGATGGATTGTGTGTGACATGCGACCTACATGTACTCAGCGCGATACGAACGTTCATTAATGCAGCAACGGGCTACAAATTTATAATTCCCAAACTGAACTGACCTGCCTATCTTATGCTTTTCTTCCTCCCTTAAGAACAGATAGCTCAGTTATAATGGCAACCTCTTTCTCATATAAAATGTAGTCAGAATAAATTTGAGCATTTGAATGTCGTGATTTCACGTTAGTGAATATTACTTGTTCCAGATACAAGTCTCAACGCGAACAACTTCAGCACCCTAGATAACGCCTGAAAGCACAGGCAGGCCTGTCCTCAAGTTTTTCTCACCGTGACAAGTGAATAAATCATGATAAATGCATAGGTCAACTATCAGTGGCCTTGTGCACCGCTCACCAGCATGTTTCTCAATCTAACAATATCACGATCAGATGTTACATAATGTCAGCAGCAAATTTAAGAAGTGAAAGGATGCAGCTTTAAAACAAACAACAATGGCAAAATATATGACACATATAATGTGACAGCATGCACACACAGTGAGAAAAATATTCATGTCTGTGCAAAGGCCATATAGACATAAAGCGCAAGTGTTTAGCATCATTTCATGAAAAACACATGATGAGTTTTACTTGCATCAGAGGACCACTCTCTGGGATTTTCGCAGTGCTAAGTCGTTTATTAAGCCTGTAAGTTATTTGCCCTAATTTAACTAGCTACTTGTACTAGGCGCGGACTTCTCTGATATAATTTGAGGTGCTTTCATGTGTCTCAACTGTCCTTTTATTTTGTGGGGACATTATCTAGCTTGCTAGCTAGCTCAACAGCAATCGCTGTAACAGCTAGCTAGAGATGGTAGAGTGAAAACCAAATCTCATTGCCTAAATATGACAATTATTTACAATGATTTTACTTTACTAACTATAGCTAGCTTGTATAATCTTGCAAGTAATGTAAAACACGATCGCGTGCATTAGCTAGCAGTATAACGCGGCTCTAAATAACACATCTCTGACCTAACCACGTGCTTGTTTTCAGTCGACAGTAACTGTTAATCAGCCTTGAAGGCAGTGGTGTGGGTGTGGCGCGTGATCACGTTGAAAGGAAATCTTTTTACGTAGGCTGCACAAGCACTCGGTGGGCATGTCCTTAACTTGTTTTCAGCCAATCAGAGTTGTCAGAACTTCTTTTGTAGCTATAAGGTTTGGAAATCACAAATTTGCATCTGTCTGCCACAGGCCCCTATGCAGCAGCATTACTTGCATATATGGTTAGGAGTGACTCCTATTGTGATGTTAGCTCTCACTTTATATTTTGCCAGCGCGATTTTAGAGTTTACCAGCGCAAAATCACTCACCGCTACCATGTTTTTTTTTTTTACCAATATAAAGAATGGAGTAAATAAGCTTTCTGCTAAATTTTAAGATCATCGGCTGCCTATTTTGGCTCTGCAGTCTATCATTTAAACTGAAAAGCCACCGTTTTGGGTCACAAGTTACGAAGCAGGTAACATTCTGCCAACTCGCGTCCTTAGAATGACAGGGTTCGAACTGACATTTTGGTCAAAATTGAGTTAACTATTGCATATAATTGGTAATAAACAGTTAATACTCTAATGATTAAGTATGGGTATTCAATTCATTTGTTAAATTGGGTTCAGATCAGAATTACAAAGTTCCAGTTCCCTAAGGGGTCTATTCTCCCACGCGCGTAAGTTGAAAAAAGCGCCTATCGCGTAACCCTTAAAAGCCTGTACTTTACGGCCCGAAGGCTTTTCAGCCTATCGTATTCTCCCTTGACTTAAGCCTGTGCATTACACGCCCGAAGGCAGTTACACCAGCACTTTTTTTTAGGGTGGAGCAATGGGATTTCCTAAAAATCTGGGGGACGTTTCTCAGGCAAATAACACTGGATGAAGCTATTCTCCCCTGGCTTGGATCCAAACGTTTTAGCTTTTCTGTTCAGCACTTTTGAGGGCTGTAATAAGGTCAAGCGCCAATATAATGCGTTTGATGTCGGTTATAGGCCGAATTTTAACATTTATTTTATTTTATTTTATTTAACATGGTAAAGGTTGAGACATTCAATATTCGATTGTTCATCCTTATTTCTAAACTACATTTCTCATAACCATAATAAATTATCAAACATCACATGATATTACGCAACAGCCTGTTTTCCAATTAGTTCAATTACAAACACATAGCCATTAATTAATACGAGTATAAATAAGACCATCATTCTACCATGCCCTCAAAATCTGAAACCAAAATGCCAGTCCTGCATTTGCTTGCACTCTTGCGTGAGTGGGAAAGAGTAAGAGGAGCGCGCCGAGCTCGAAGACGACCACGCATATATCGGCCTCGTTTGGACATCCTGGGACTAACAGACACCGAGTGCATCCAGCGCTTTCGTCTGGACCATGAGGCAATCATCTATCTTTGCCGACTTCTGGATGAACAGCTATCCAGCTGCAGCAATCATCCACAAAACGTACCCGTGGTCATCAAGGTCACAACTGCGCTGTCAGTCCTGGCAACTGGGTCGTTCCAGAGAGTGGCTGGTGATGTCATGCACATATCACAGGCGTCTGTGTCAAGGTGTCTGACACAGTTCATTGACGCTATGCCATGCACCACATCAGCCACTACACAAAGTTCCCTGAAACACCCACTGAAAGATGGAGAGTAAAAGGGGGGTTCTACCAGGTCGCCAGGTTCCCCAGTGTTGTGGGAGCCATTGATTGTACTCATGTTGCAATCAGAACGCCTTTCACTAATGAGAATACAGCGCCCTCCATAATTATTGGCACCCCTGGTTAAGATGTGTTAAAAGCCTTAAAATAAATTCAATTTTTATTGCAGAAGCATACTCTCACACTGAAAATTGTAGAAAAATGTAACCTTCAACTCAAGTGAATTTTTAGGAAAAAAAAAAATCCTAAGAAATAATTATTTTTCATAAAATCACCTGTTCCACAATTATTGGCACCCCTAACAATTCCTAGGAAATAAATGTAATTGAAGTATTTCTGTCATTTCTACAGTAGTTTACAAAGTTGATCAGAGTATCTAGGAACATTTAATTAGTACTTCATCACTTCCTGTTTCCCTGGGATATAAATATGACGTGACACAGAGGCCATTTCTCTTATCCACTCTTCAACATGGGAAAGACAAAGGAACACACCATTCAAGTAAGGCAGATGTGTGTCGACCTTCACAAGTCAGGCAATGGCTACAAGAAAATAGCCACTCGCCTGCACCTGCCCATATCTACTGTCAGAGGAATCATTAAGAAGTTTAAAACAACTGGAACAGTGGTAAACAAGCCTGGACGAGGACGCAAGGTTATTTTGCCACCACGCACAGTGAGGAGGATGGTAAGAGAAATAAAAAGTTCTCCAAAGCTCACTGTTAAAGAATTGCAACAAATGGTAGCATCTTGGGGTCACAAAGTCTCCAAAACAACCATCAGGCGCAATCTATATGCCAACAAGCTGTTTGGGAGGCATGCACGGAAAAAACCTTTTCTCATTCACAATCATAAACGCAAACGTCTGGAGTTAAGCTAAAAGCGGTACTGGGACTTCAACTGGGACCGTGTGCTTTGGTCAGATGAGACCAAGATAGAGCTTTTTGGCAACACTCTAAGTGGGTCTGGCGGAACCCAAAAGATGAGTATGCAGAAAAGCACCTCATGCCCAATGTGAAGTATGGGGGAGGATCGGTGATGCTGTGGGCCTGTTTCTCTTCCAGAGGCCCTGGGAACCTTGTTAGGGTGCATGGCATCATGAACGCTTTGAATACCAGGACATTTTAAATCAAAATCTTGTGGCCTTTGCCCGAAAGCTGAAGATGGGTCGTCACTGGGTCTTTCAGCAAGATAATGACCCTGAACATGTAGCCAAACCTACACAGAAATGGTTCACCAGACACAGAATCAAGCTCCTCCCATGGCCATCTCAGTCCCCAGACCTCAACCCCATTGAAAACCTGTGGAGTGAGCTGAAGAGGAGAGTGCAGAGGAGAGGACCCAGGTCGCTGGATGATTTTGAGAGATTGTGCAAAGAGGAATGGTCGAAGATCCCTCTTTCTGTATTCTCCCATCTTGTGAAACATTATAGGAGAAGATTAGGTGCTGTTTTGTTGGCAAAAGGGGGTTGTACAAAGTATTAACATCAGGGGTGCTAATAATTGTGGCACATATGATTTGATGTAAAAGAATTATTTCTTAATGTGGGATTTTTTTCCCCACTGAATAAATGCACTTGAATTAAAGGTTGGATTTTCCTCTTTTTTCATTGTGGTCCTATATTATTAAGAAAAAAACTGAATTTATTAGAAGCTAAAGAACACATCTTAACCAGGGGTGCCAATAATTATGGAGGGTGCTGTATGTACAGAGACCATAGACGTCGGCACAGCATTAATGTTCCGGTTGTGTGCGATCATGATACACGCATATTAAGCATCTGCGCCAAATTCCCTGGCTCAGCCCATGACGCCTATGTACTGCGCAACTGCTTGAAATGCCAAAAAATACAATAATTATTTGAAACCATATTAAGCTTGTCTCCAGTATTTATCACAATGATACTTTGAGTATAGGCAAATAAAAATGACCATTTTACTTAACCCTCCTTCATCCGTATCCACTCCAAGTTCTTCTCCATGCACTTCCACTGCAGAGAGAGTGGATGCCACCTCCTCCTCCAGTGCAGTGAAATGCACAGGGGATGATGGTTACCCACCACCTGTTGCGTGCACACTTCTCTGGTGTGCAGAGAGCCTGGCTGTTACAGCGCCAGGCAGATCTCTCCATTGATGCTTTAAATCTGCTGATGTTTTGGGTCAGGAGGATCACAGTGCATTGTGGGAGCAAAAATGACTGTTTTAATGAGATAAGTGAATATGCGGGTCATAGAGTGTAAAATGACTCATCTGCAGTTCACTCTCCCAAAACAGAGCCGGAAGAAGGAGCGATGTCTCTGTCAGACATGTACTCATGGCCGAAGTGGATATAGACCTCCCATTGTTGCGCAGCACTTCCATTTCTACAGTCATTTTCTGATCCCCTTGTTTGATCACTGAGCATGTGAACACTGCCTCTGAATGTAACATCAGCCCTGAGCGATGCCTTGAATGTGCAATAACTTTCCATGAGCTAAAGACCTTGGGCTTAATACCTAATCATCGGTAAAGTTTCACAAGTAAAAATCAGTTGCGCAAAGATGGAATTTTAAGTTATCGATAATAATCAATATAGATTTGCTACACATTTGTTTAATGGAAATTATGCTGGAACAGGAGTGTAGTGGCCTCAACACCTACAGCTGGACAGTAATAATGGAATGCAGGTGGTTTCATTGTACCATAATGGGTTATTTTGCTCATTGGTAAGTCCAGCTAATGTTCTGCACACTGAGTGTAGAAAGTTTTTTTATGAGCAGAAATATTTTTCAGTATTTTCATCAACATTGTACTGAGAAGTGAAAGGTTACCACCATTTTACAGGATCAAACATTAACATTTCACCTGAAATGATTATAATTACAATTAAATCAAACTGCTAAATCTGAATTGACCTGGACTGTGCAGCATCATGTAATAGTGCATGTGTTGCTGCAGGTGAAGTTGTCCAGTATCACATATGAAATTGGTAATCAGCTAAAGATAGCATGCATTTTGCTACATCATGCTTTATTTCAGTATTCATGTTTATTAGCAGTGAAAAATCAATGATCATATTTATATAAGATATGAGTAATATTTAATTTACTGTGAATATATTATAGTATTTCACTGTGGAATTTCCCATATATTGTATGTCTAAGCAACATTTCACCTGAGTGTCAGTAGGCAAGGGGTGGTATCCACTAAGCGATTCTTCTTGTGTTCTATTTAGTTCATTGATAATGCCTACCTTCAAGTCTTGGAAATAAGGGTACAATTTCAGTCCCTCAGAGCTAATTATTGGACATCAAGGTAACAATTTGTCCCCTGTTTGGGGCTGAAAAGGTACAGATGCATCTTCAAGTGTACAATAGGTGTATGTTAGGGGTACTGCCCCAGTGATAAGCCAGTGTACCCTTAAAGGTAACAATGATGCACTTCATCTTCTGAGGGTGTCGTGGTCAAGTGATTTCAGACAAGATTATTAGTGGCAGTGATTGGGGACGCCCCCATGGCCATGACACAGAAAAGAAAAAAGAAACAAATGTGGAGGAAATTCATAAATGACTTACTGGGGCTACGTTGTAGGCCAGAAGCACATGTCTCATGTCAGGAGACACTTCGTCTTGATACATTTCCTAAAAGGAAAGAGTAGAGGTGACCATTTTCCTATATAAGCTCGTCCGACTGGTCTGCCCAAACAGAGAGCTGAGACAGAAAAAGTAATCTTATCTCCTGCTGAAAGCTACGTCACCACATTGCCCCACATCCAGACTTAGCATCACTGTTTACAAATTGCTTGTAAACTGCTTGAATTACAAACATGCTGATATCATCTTTCCTGAAAGGTGCCGAATCATCTGAGAATTCAGACCCACACATTGCAGGAACTTCAAGTACAAGAGCTGAAGAATTAAAGCAACAAAGATTTTTCCAGCACCTTATAGTCAAAAGCCTTGCAAATGTTATAAAAGTAGCAACAGTCTGATTGCTGAGATTAATGCTTTTTTGATGGGTTTTTTTTTTTTTAGATTTTGTGTCTCAGTACTCACAAATTTCCTTCTTTCAACCAAAATGACTTTATCCTGTGTCTTGACATTGAAGCGGACCACATCTCCTTCACGTGTTCGGAGGAGTAACACATCGCCTGAGTAGAAAATCACAAGAAAAAAAACAAAAATAACAAAACAAAATTAAACATAAATATCTTAAAATTCCAATAACTGCAATAGTCCAGTGGCCTCCCATGTGATACATACACAGTGGTGTGGAGTGTGATGAGGTGCTGAAAAATTGCAAGTTATGAAACTTTAAAGGACTAAAACCCTGTTTTGCCATTAAATTGCTTTCAACATGTAAACAGGACTTAAACTACAATAACTACTACTTTAGTTTTCATAGGAAATAATTTAGGTAGTAGCTGGTCCACAAAGTCATCAACTATTGATTTTCTTGTTTTTTTACATAGCTTATCTCTTGGTTTTCAGAGAACGCCATTCTTACTATACATCCTCCGAAAACTCATTTTCATCCCGCCAATCATAAGGGAGCTTATCTCCTGTCCACACCGAGGCTTTGTCTTATTTGCAACGGTTAATATTCAAATACACCATACCGACAATAGGCACGCGAGTGTGAGTAGTGAGAGCTGCAAAGCCATCAAGCTGTGTGTGCAAATAGCTATCAAAATCAAATTTTACCCAGCTAGCTCGCTATTCGTGTCATGGGTGAATGTGGGTTTATGCACTATCGCCATTTCTTCCAAAACAGCCCCGTTGTGTCATCCATGGTAGCTCCTTTGAAGCCACAGTAGTTGTAAATCGCTAATGTTAGCTAGCAGCTCTTATTAATCGGTAATCTCAGTGTGAAGCCCTACTTTGATGTTTTCTGTTTGTATACATTTCTTATCAGACTGAAGCTGAGAGCAGGTGGCAGAGCCAGTCTGTAACGCTAATACAGTCCTGAACAGCCAGGGAGGGTAAAACTTCAAACCGATAAATTATGCTGGAGGAGATATTTTCTCTCCAGATCGCCCACTCATCTGTACTGCTTGATTGCAAATTTTCATCATTCCCTGGTTAAATGTTGCATTTTCATGGATCCTTAATGTCACTTGAAATGTTGTGCTCTACTTGCACATACAATTGCCATGCGTATGCAATGTTGTTGTCTCCAATCATATGTGACTGATTGGAGACAACACCATTGCAATCGGATAACACATTTGTTCATTCCACGATCTTTACATTTTACTACATGTTGCAGCACTGCAAAAATAAATGTTTAAGTTCTAAACACTTTTTTTAAACATGTCACAGTGTTTAGATTCAGTTTTAAAGTGTATTCAACAAATCTGAAAAACCTTGATTGCAACATCCAATAAACATCAGTGTTTTGAATGAGATCACCCATTTACAAAAATAATCACCAGGCATTTACACACTGGTGTTTAGATTATAAACATGTCACATGTTCCACAGTTTTCCAGTGATGGACAGGGGTCATCTTGGTGATGCAGTGGGTGGCACTGTTGCCTCAATACAAGGCAGTTCTGAGTTTCAATTTCTGTTGGGTAGCAGCTAGGCTAAGCAAAGCGGAATGCATCACCTCAGACTGATGTAAACTAAAAGTTACTGGGTCTCTGTGTGTGTGTCTATACATATACCCCAACTATGAGTCATAAGGTGCAGAAATGTAGCGCAACAAATCAGATTTATGTTGGAATACCAGCAAACTATATTTCATAGCCCTGATTCCCTTTCTCCAAAGGTTAGAAGCAGTAGAAGAGCTACATTATGTCACATTTGGCTTTTATACGTCAAGGATAATAAAACACCAGAGAAACCGAGCCCGTCTCCTACGCATCTGTAAATATCTCTCTGCCCTGCTGAGTGCATGTCTTGAAGTAGTGCCTTTTAATTGAGTGTCAAGACCTGCTGCACAGTTGTGCAAAAGCTAATAGCCGAGCCATGACCAGATGCCCTCTTTGCCAAACATGGTGAATGGAGAGTTTAAAATCTAAAGGCTTAATATGGAAGCCTTTTAACACAAGAAGCTAAATAACAAACAACAGTGAAAACCTTGCAGTGCCAATTACACTAAATACTTTAAAGAGCAATTTAATCTTGAAGGTAATCTTCACAATTTCATTCTGAAATGTTTTATCTCTTCCTCTGAAAGGATGTTTCCAGCCTGGCATTTGCGTAGATCCACCTGACCCTACCTTTCCCCTCATCCACTGTCAGGTATTTTCCTCCTTTTCCTTTCACACTTTTCACCAATGTAGAGTCATTTTTTCACATCATTAATAGTAGAAAAGGTTTCATCCCTAGCATCCTTTGCTTCTTTTTTTATGGACCTAACTCTCTCCTTAAGAACCAGATATTCAATGTTTCATTCGTGGGTACCCGTTTTGCTGGCCATTTCTGTATTTCTGTTGTGAAGTCTTCTTCATTAGTATCTTTACATTAAAGGAACTATCAAGATTACTGCTCATGCTCAGAACTAACATCCCAAGAACGTGAATCTGCTTGACTGCAAGTCATAATCTGATTCCATCATTGCCGATCCATCTTCATTTTGCATTACTTTGATCTATTTTAGTTACTCCGGCATTATGTTTTTTATATTAAGTAGCTTTCTATGGAAATTTGAGGATTCAGCCAAGGAATGCAAAGAATGTAAAGTTGCCATAGCCAATTATCATAGAAGAAGAAAAATACCTTCTAGATTTTGACTCACAGTTGAACGGATTTACTATGTTCAAAGTTGTGAGCATGCGCAGTCTTTGTGACACAGCTCTAATTTTACTGATTTTTCTTCCATACCTATCAGGTACATTCATGTTGGGCTACAACAAAAACCAACACCCACATTGGCCCTTTTTGAACAAGTCTGGACACCAGTGGCGGCTGGTGAACTGGCAACAGGGGAAGCTCAAATCCATCCCTTGAAAATAATGATTGGTCATGACCGGTTTTCAATCCTTCATTAAAATTACCATTACAGAAACTTGGAAAACTCTCAACATTATCAGGTGTGGTCAGTTTTCATTAATGACACATACCTGTCAACTCTCACGCATTCAACATGAGTTTGAGAGGCATATTTATGTTCCCCTGCTGTAGTCAGCAATTATTCAATCAACGTAGGACTCCGGACTTCTCACTCTTTTCTTTACTCAGGGGTTGGAAGCAATGCATGTGCTCCATTATTGTTTAAATTGTTTAAATGAAATGAGATCATTTGAAACGTTTTTATGCAATTCCATTGCCTCCAATGATCTTATTTAATGAGCTGGGCTATGGGAAAAGTACTGCAGATACACGATAGAGAAAAATATGGAATAAATGCCAAATCACAGTTTTCTTCCGCTGGCAACTGAGTGGCTAGCTAATGTTAGTTCACTAACTAACAAACTAATGTTCGATAATAGTTATGGAACGGTAGTGCTAGCATACTGGCTAAATAACATTAACTTAGTTAAGAGAGTGGCACTTAGCTAGCCTGCTACAGTGCTAAGCCATACTGATTTAAGTAACATTACTCTCGGCATTTAGTTTGACTAAATATTAACAGCATGACTTAACATGGAGCAATTTTTTTACTCACGCTCTTAGAAGATGAAATTTCTGCAAAAGTGATATGTTCCCAGGATGATCTCAAAAATATTTCATGAGTTGGGCTATGGGAAAAGTACTGTAGTTCTGTGACAAAGAAAAATCTGGAACAAATGCCAAATCATGGTTTTCTTTTGCAGGCAAGCCATTGCAAACACCATGTAAATGAAGTTGGCGATGCAGTAACACGTCTCAAGCCTCGTTTGGGAAAAAATGAATATTCATGACCAGCATATTGAGTGCTCAATACTTGCAAGTGATCACATTGGGGCACTGTTCCCAATGCCCTATATATATATATTTTTTTTTTCAAAAATAAATCATTCACACAGACTGCCAGTGTTCAATGCTAGGACAAGTTTATTGAAAGAGGATTACAATAGCAACATATTCAGTGTGTTGCGTGACCGCAATATAGGCTCATAGGCTCAGATCAATGAAACAATCTTCTGGCACAGATGAATGGGAGTGCATTGTGACATGGTAAATCGTTCCACTCCTTGTTTTCTGTGAAAAAAAAGAAAGAAATCAGTTTATTTCTATGTGATGTTGAGTTATGTTTTACCTTTAACACAAAAGTCGCTGAGGTTTCCCTCATTTAAAAAGACAAGGGGGTTTCCAAAACGGAAAGAAATATAAAAATGGTAAATTGACATGAAAATATAACAGTATACAATAGGAAATAAGGTCAAAGCAAGTGAGTAACAGTCACATGCTGACACTATAAAAATAAATCACTTGATCAGCAAAAACTATTATGGACGACATCACAGGAATCAGGGACCATATGCATAAAATCTGCCAGGGAAGGAAGGACCTTCCACTTATGGGAACATTGAAGAGTATTCTCAACATTTATGAGCATCAAAATAAAAACTGATTTCCCAAGTTTGGTATTTACATGAGAGACCTTAAGAATCATCCATTTATTTGATCTTGTCGAAGAGGTGCCAACATTTGCTTTATGAGGAGAGGGAGAAAATGCTTACCTCCAACGTTTGAATGAACACAATGCTCACGGCCACCTGCATTGTCAGGTTGTCCAGCGGCCCACTTTGTAAACGACACAGCATGACCATCAGACCATATCCATTTTCCCTCCTGAATAAGAAACAGATTCGAAGGCATTGGCACAATATGCATTTCTCTGGAGCAAAAACCATGTGCAGGCTATATTAATTGTCACAGTGGTTGTTGTTCCTCTCAATAAAACAGGTACAGAAAAAAATGCATTCAGCTGGGGTCAGCTCACCACGTGTAAAAAGCGATTTATGAAGATCAATATTTCTGTCATTTCCCAACAAATCTCAATTACATTTTGTGGGTGGACAACAATGGCCACTGGCTAACCAAATACTGATTTGAGCATAGCTATGTTATGGCAATACCGCACTTTAGAGGCAATACCTCTGAAAAATTATAATGGAAAATTATGACTTTTTTGTGCAGAATTATCTCTATTTATATTCATTAAAACCTGGCACAAGATGTCTTTTGACATGTTTACATAGCTTACTGCTATGAATGATATGAATCTAATTTTCAGCTTATAACCCCGGGTGATATAGTAACAATAGTACATCATACAGCTGGTGAAGAGCAGAGCTGTGTTCTTGTTGGGGCTGACTAAATCAATTTCTGGTTGTTTGGGGCAATCAGCAATTGAGGACGTGTCACTTGAAATTTAGTTTACCTGATATATATATATAATATATATATATATATAAAATATACACATAGGATATTTGCAGATAAATCTCCCAGATGTACCTTGTGGCGGTCTGACAGTCCAATCCAGTATGTAATGTCTCTATGGTCATTGCGCCTTTGGAGTGCATTAAGAAAATGATGTTCATATTTAGAGTGCACTGAGGCCAGATGTCCACGAAAATGCATGCAGCATTTCTGACAGAGAGAGAGAGAGAGAGAGAGAGAGAGAGAGAGAGAGAGAGAGAGTTGGGGGTACAAGATCAGTGGGCAGTTATTTCATCACCTCAGACGGTAGACAGTTTACTTCATGACCCATAAAGTATATTTCACATGAACAGAAGAGTTAAAGACTTTAAGTCAGATTTGGAGAATTACATTTTTATAATAGTAATTCTGCATTAATGCTGAAAAGTGTCCCTGTGCAAGCTCATCTATAGTGACTTGCACAACCCCAATTCCAAAAAGTAGGCAGATTATGGAAAATGCAAATAAAATCATAAAGCCCAGAAGGGCTGATTTGAAAAGACCATGCCTTCTCTACTATATTTAAAATAGTACAACTACACATTATTTGATGTTTTAACATGTGAATTGAATTATCATATTGAGAATATACAGTGTGATGACTGCAAAAAAAGTTGGCACAGTCCGCTGTTAAACACTGCAAAACACTGTCTTTTAATCTCACTATGGGCAGTGGGGACACCAGTTGGTCAAGTCTGCCACTCCCCCATTATGCAAGTTTTCTGCTGCTTCATTGCCATATATTTGCTTTATAATGCATCATACATTATCAATTGGAGATATTTCAGGACTTCAGACTGGTCAATATAGCACCCTCACTGTCTGCTTATGCAGCCAAACACTTGTAATCATTGCAGAATATAATTTGGCATTGTCTTGCTGAAAAAGTGAATGGCTGTGTGTTGATGTATGGCTTCATTGTGATATCCAATAGAGTTGCATGAAAGTTTTTAAAGTAGTGATGTCTGAAGGATCATGCGCATTCAAAAGTGGTTTTCAGCCTTGTCTTTTAGGTACCAAGATTTAAAATATCATATTGTAAAATTACATATTGTAGAAGATGAAATACCCAAAATCCTTGATGTATTATACGTATATGCATGTTGAAAAATTGGTTAGCATGGACCCATCTTTACTCTTGAGGGACTCAATATTTTTCTCAACACCCTTTCATACTATACCATGGTTAACTCCTTTTTTACTATGCCATGATTATCTCACCTCTTTAACATCACCTGTTTCATATCACCTTATTATTGCAATTCATCACATCATTTTTTGTTCAAAATTGCCCCCTCAACAACTTTTTTTTTTTTTTTTTGGAATCCGTCGCAGTCAGCAGATTTTAACGAAGTATTTCCCATAAACAATTGAACACAGAAGTTAAAGCATCAACTAATGTGTTTTAGTGTTTCAATATATTAGAGAGTGAATGCACAGAAAAATCTTTATTTGTATTTTATTAGCGTTTTCCATAATGTGCCAACTTTTTTGAAATTGGGGTTGTATGTCCCTCTTTCAGAACAAAAATTCACAGTGATATTATATCACCTATTCTGCTGCTAGCAGATCTTCATAAGCCTCAAAAAGTATCCAACACACATTCACTGCACACAAAAATCTGTTGGGCAAAAGCAGTGGCTCCCAAGCTTGGTGGCTGAGCACCTCTGTGTATGCTGGTTTGTGTACCAACCACAAAGGCAATCAAAGATTTTGATTTCTTCCATAGGTTCATTTGATTGTAAGCGGGATCACTTACCTATTAAATCAGTGTTACACCAGAAATAACTTTCCAATAAGAAAGGGCAAGGCAATATGAAATTCCCAAGTTTTGTATTTGCAGTATTATGGCAAACAATGACATAAAAACAGGTGACACAAAAATTTGGCTTCTAATTTGGCTGTCATTAATGATTTTTCTTCTTAAAGCTTCAGCTCAATGCAGATTTTCCTCATTATCTTTTAATTTGTAAACCAAAGATGTAAGAATTCCAGGCACTCAGAGAATAATTGGATCCGAAAGAAGCAAAAAAAGGGATAAAAAGCCTTTATTCAACCATGGCTAAACAGTTAAAAAAGCCGACATGTTTCGACCTATGTGGTCTTCGTCAGGGCGTAAAAAGTGCCATAGGCCAAGGCAAACGTGGATAGACATAACAACCAATAGGGAAGGTGAAACATGTCACCTGATGACCTAAATAGGTACAGAGGGATGTATGGTTTGAGAAAATAATTGGACAATAAATGCACAAAAAAGTAAATACAAAAAGGAAATTTTTTTTACTTTTTTGTGCATTTACTTTTTTGTGCATTTATTGTCCAATTGAATTAACAGTCAACGGTATTTCATTTTCTCCTTTCATGTGCATTTTATTTCTTGGTCCGTTTTTTAATGGTTTCACAGCCAAATAACCAAACTGAGGCTAAATCTACATAAGAGAAGTTTGTGGTTATCATAAGCTTCCCCTAAATTTTTAGCAATTTATTGATTTAGCGTTATTCAAGTTAACTTTTTGAGTTGGCAGATTAGCAGCCATCAAAGTTCACCTTTCAGTTAGCGGTGCCCTCCACAGCCAATAAGCTGCTCATAGAATCAGCTCAGTCTCTTTTTGATCATTTAGAGATGCAGTGCTCTGTTTTTGTCAAAGTATGTTAGCAATATAGCTCACTAAGTACTAAATGTCCTCAAATATGCCATATATGGCTATTTCTGACATAAGGTGAAGATGAGTTTACATAACCCCGTATGATAAACACCTAGTTAAGAAGAAGTAATAGCTTGTTCAATTATTTGATTGACATTGTGTTGGAATTTAAATGCGCATACAAACTGGGATTCCAGGGAGGAGTTTGGAGCCACAGGGCAGAAGGAACGTACACCCTGATATTGAAAGGTAAACTTCAGAAAGTAAAATATCCCTTTGAGATGTTACCTCAGCAGAAGTCCAGGTTACACCTTTGGGGAAGTACTTAAAGCAGCGCCAGTTGTAGAACTTCCAACCTGAAGGGCAAAGGATCCATCCATATCCTGGCTCCGCTGTTTTAGATACAAAGGGACACTGTCCACTCAATGGCCAAGTTTCAAATGGTCTCTCAAATATCAACTAATTTATAATTAGAAGAGCAAACCTATATCCAATTTCTTCATTTAATTTCAATTTGACAAAGAAAATTATTTTAAAGGACAACGACATTGTTTTCTTTAATTCTGACTTATTGTGAATTAAGACTTATCAGTTGTTCATGGTTGATTAAAGGCAAATTAAAAAAAAAAAAAAACTCACCCAAAGCTAAGCAGGAAAGAACAGCAATACAGATGAATGAAGAAAATATGAAGGAGGCCATGATGGCTTTTCTGCAGCCAGGAGAGACAGATGGTAATCCCAGTAATTAAAATTAAAGGATAAAATTGAGATTATTCTTAAAAACCTTGCGAAGATACAGTTAGAGTGTCTTTCACAGACTGATCTTACAGCAAGGAGCATTTGACAGTGAAACTACTGACTATCATGTCTTTTTATAAGCAAGTCAGAAATGTTTTTGTTGAAGCTTTGTTTGCTTAAGTGTGAAGTGTGAAAAAAGTGATCATTGCTGTTTTTCAAAAGGGTGTGTGTTCCTGAGAAGGCTACAGAGGAGTATACGTGATAATATTCCAAACATTCATGATACTGATCCTGAAACTTGATGTGTTATAAACTAATAATCTAATTGAAGTACACTTGAAACACTTTCCTGAGAAAGCAGCCCTCAAATTCCTGGAAAGTCTTTCCCCTCATGCAGACAAAACCTGATAAGTATCAAAAGTTATACAGTCCTTTGAAAAAGTATTTGCCCCCTTCTCAGTTTATCATTTTGTTGTATATTTGTCGCACTTAAATGATTCAGATCATCAAACTAATTTTAAAATTGGAAAATGATAACCCAAGAAAGCACAACATGCAACTTTTGAATGATGTTTTCACCTAATGAAAACAGGAACCATAAGTTCTCCAAACCTTGTTCATGGATGCCAATTTGAAAGAAGGTGCGTCCCATATTCCAAAGGCCAAACTGCCCCATGCGCCACTTTGCTCCCTCAATAGAAAATCTATCTGAAAGGTCATCATATCCTGCTATGTCTCCAGTTTTCTCTTTATCTCCATGGCCCACTGACAATTTACAATTTACAATGAAGACAGATATTCCTCCTAGAAAAGAAATTAATTGTTATTTCAGTAATATAATTGGTCTATTTCTGCAATTGTTATTTTGCCCATGCAATGCAACTATCTTGTGTATTGTGAATTCATCCAATTGATTCACAGATTCTGTGCATTGTGTTCTGCTTAATGTAGTAGAGGGGTGACCACATTATAATAAAATGAAGTATTCCTTTTTTTTCTGAATATTCATCATTTCATTAAATTTAAAGACTGCACTAAACACTTACTACTCAGAGCGCAACATGCCATCGGTGACTCTTCACAAAGCTATTAATCTGCAATAGGACACTCAAATCTGATGATAATACAAAATCTCACTGATGTAAGCTGAAATGGAATGCAGATAGAACTGCATGTGGGACTCGTGGTACATTCTCACGTATGCACGACTCTGGTAAACTTACCCCCACTATCTGAATGGCACCAGCACCTGGCAGAGTAATTTCTGGTTTGTGGGAGAATATTGTTCAGGGTTTTATGACCCAAAAAGGCTTAACTTTATTGCCAGGCCATGGCTGGAGGGGCCACAGACCTCTGAGCTAATGGTCAGTGCCTGGTATCCTGCATTTCACCCCAGAACAGTTTACGAACACTGATCTGTAATCGGACAATGCCACAGTGCCATCAACTGGACTTTTCAGAGACCACACCAGCGAAATAATTTGCATTGCTTCCTATTCACAAATTTCCAGGACTTTTTTCCCACTGATTTAAAATACCAATTTCACCCATAAAGTTGCAAATATAATGTATATTTCTGTTATAATATATGACAAGAGCTCATTTATAACATTAATACGAAGTATCCTTGCAATTCTGTACTGTAAATCGATGTTTCATGGCATACCGTAGTGCTAACATATCGTGTTTGGTATCATATTACTCCTTTAAATTTTCGAAATTGCACGGGGCATATTTCGAAGGGATTAGAATTGTATCAAACCCCATTTAAAAAGTGTGAAAAGAACATACTTGTGGAAATTTCCCCTCTGGCAATGTCCCTGCCCAAATATCCTCCGGGGAGGGGTCGGATTTCTTATTCGGCTACCCAAATAATTTACGACCCTGCCATAAAAGCCATTGTAGAGTTCGGGCATCAAAGATAGGGAAACAAACCATTCGGGGAAGACTGCAAACAGCTTTCCACACGTGCCTCTATATGTTGTGTGTAGTCAAACACGTCAGGAGGACTGCAAACAACCTGCCACATGGGCGTCTATATGCAGTCTGTAGCCAAAATGGGTTAGGAAGATCGCAAACGACTTCCCACATGTACACTTTGGGCTCTATCTTTCACACTGCCCTCCCCGTTGCCACTATCCGCTACCCGTGAATTACGGTTTTAGCAGCTTCCACTATCCCTAAACGGTATCTTGCGGCCACACTACCCGCTATGCATTATGCCGACTCCCTTATTTGCACCTGGAGGTGTGCCCCTGGGCGTGTTTATGCGCTTTCCCTACAATTGCGATCTTGACCACACACATTAGGGAAAGCGTATAACGGGTCCTCAAACCACCCGCTACCCATTTGGGCTTTTACAAGAGAGCGCCCAGGCGGCTTCCACTTGGACACATGTGGATGTGCACATGTGGCTCCACTTCCCAAATTAACTCGCCAATAAAAAGCCACCTTGCTTTACCCTCAGTTGAACCCCTGAGAAAATGGCAGAGATAGTACTAAATCACCTTGATCGCCAGTTAAATAATAGAAGACGCCCAGAACGCGTGTACCGCCTGCGCACCAGCTACCTGGGCCTTTCAGGTAAGTCTATTTTGTTTGTATTTTGTATCAATCATTTTTTCCACTTTTATAATAGTATATAATTATTATATATAATATATATTATATATAATATCAGGGCCGGCGCTAGACCTGAAAATTTGGGGGAAAATATCCATCCCTTTATTGACTACAGTCCTCGCTAATTCTAGATGGTTTTCCTTTATTAACACGTTTTCCAATTCAAGAATAATCAAGTGGCAATTGAAGAAACGGCCTCTCTCCCCCATGCGATCTAACAGCGACAAAATAATGGGCTACATTCTGTACAGAAAAATAATTTAATTATAAATAGGCCTATGCACTGGCACTCAGCAACGGTAATTTTTTTTTTTCCAGCGAGCGAGAATTTCAGAACTCTTTTTTGCGAATGAAGGTAATTTTGGCGACAAGTACGCACACCTGTTTTTGCAGCACGGTCATGCAACTTGCTGTAAAAAAATAGACAGCTGTCCGATCGGAAAATGTAAACAGACGAAACCACGTACTTGTCACCAGAATTACCTTCATTTGCTGAAGAGTTCTGAAAATGCCGCTCTCGCTGGAAGAAAAGTTACGTCGCTGAGTGCCAGTGCATAGACCTAATTTTATTTTTCTAAAATGGGATTTTGTTCTATGCTTCATTTCAGACGGGAGAGGGAGTTGGAAGTGCATAGCGAAATGCATTTTTTTCTTTTTTTTGAAGTTTCCATCACAAAAGGGGTAGGCTTGATTTTTTTTTTTTTATTACATACCAAACATTAAACAATATGTCAATGTCAAATAATAATAATAAAATAATAATAATAAAAAATAATACAATTCATGATTAACTTAACAAAAACAGATCCTCCTGGTCTGGATTTGACCTCATGCACGAAACAATTTAACTTCGTCTTCGGAGAAACGTGGCAACCTTCCTCTCTCCATCACGGGGTTCGGTTTGAGGATTTGGGATCGCGTAGCCTGCTCCTAAAGGCAATGGCATCTGGCACACTGATTGGTTTAACTGGCGTAGCGCCCAAACCACGCCTATGCATAATATAATGGGTAGCGCAGGTGATTTAGGGATATAGGCAGGTGTGCAAGATAGCAACTTTTTATGGGGAACGCCTCTTCGCAATGCTAAATCCCCAATAACGGGTTTAGGGACTCTGGCGTAAGATAGGGCCCTTTGTGTACATGTGTAGCTGCGCCAGGTATGACTTAATTATTTCTTAAAATTTTTTGTTACAATGTAATTTGATTTTTCTAATTTAAGCTTGCGCCTGCCTGGCAAAATAAATTGTTAATTGCATTCTGTTGTGTGTTTCTGACTTTTAATCCTTCCAGCTCAGAGTTCCTGTCACCCTCGTGGTACAATGTAGGGCTATCACCAGGCCTCCCCTCAAGGTACATGGTGGTTCTCCATGCTACGACTGGTGTTATTTTGATTGACTTCGAGAATATGTCGTTTAACTCAAGAGTCCCTGAACGCCTTCTTTTTTTATTTTGCATTATACTGAAAACAGTCCTGAGCGCCTTTCTTTGTGTCAAAATTAGAAGTCCCTGGACGAACATGTTCCGGTCCTCGGTGGTCCCTAGTCATACTTTATGCGTGAAACCACCAGGCTTAATAGGACCGCCAGCCTCTGAGTTCTCCACCAAATTGGGCTGTACAGATGTTTTTGGTCCGGCGGGTATTGACCTGTTCTGAGTCTCTGATGCACAACAGAGCTCTAAATTCATAAATTGAGTCAGATCACATTCATGCAAACGCATGGTTTAATTGTAATCACGATTGATTAAAGCTAAATTTGATCATCTAAGTTTCATTTGGAGTCAGATCAACTGTAACCGCTATAATATGTGCGCTGTTCCTACGAACAGAGAAAGTTGATAAATTAATCGTTTTATCTCGATTCACACTAACTGAGGAAGAACGCAGCTGTGCCTTCCTCCCTCCGCTATTTCTGCCATTGGTATAGCTGTGAGGTGTTTACACTGATAATGGTAATAAATATATACGTGTGTGTTTTTGCTTCAGATAGTCTGTGTGTTTGGGAAGGCACAAAATGCTTTTACAGAGCAACGCACAGTTCCACTGACACCCAGATTATTTATGAGAAATTCTGGTTTCAGAATTATTGAGGATATATTTTTGCTTTTGTGGTTCTTACTCAAAATGCAGGTAAATATCAAAAATATTCAACAAAGAAAAAGTGAGTCAAAATTCCTCCACTGCAATGTGGAAAAACTGATCTCTGGTTGTGAAAGGGGTTTGCAGTTGCAGGAGTTTTTGCAGTGCAGTTACAGCTGAATATGGCGTAACCTGCCATTAGTATTGGATGGTATAGCGATTTAGGTGCTGGACAGTCTTTTTATTCAATAAATGAAATATACACTTGAATGTGTTTGTTTCATGGTCTCATTGTCTTTTACTACACTTTGCATGAAGTGTCATGGACCAGAATGCAGGAAGCACTCTCAGACCCAGGGATTGCAAGAACTGCAAAATTTCTTGCATTTCAGAATCAGAGGTCCAGGAACAGGACCTGGAATCAAAACAATTCAGAAGAGGCAGATCACAAACTGGGCACAGCGCAGGCTCAAAGCACATCCAACAGAGAAAAAAAGAGCAGGCAAGGGGTCAGAGCAGCTATATCAGCCCAGGGAGCAGGGCAGGAGGGAGGGAAGGCATGGTGGGGGAAACGGACTAGCAGAGACAAATGATAAAAGGCTAGGGAAACAGGAGCACAAGAGTAGCTAGACTAGAACTGGGACCAGGAAAACAGGGAGGAGGACTGCAAGAAGGAGCTAGCAACAAGCATGAAGACAGGTACAAAAACAATCTGGCAGAGAACACAGGATAAAATGTCCTGTAACAAGAGCAAAAAATGGAACATAGGCACCAGAAAGAGGCGTGAAGAATGCCCAGGGGAGTTGAAGATAAAACAAAAATTCAATTATCTAAAATAATTAACAGAGAGAAACAGAGGACTCATGAACAGCCAAAAAAAAAAAATTAGTGAAAAGTTCTTTAAAAGGACACGGAAAAAGTGACAATAAAGATCTCAAACCATGTAGTGTATAAATATGCAGAAATAGAGGAAATCAGGAAGGGCATATATTTTTCATTAATGCAATTACGTGTTTTGGAACAATGTCTCAGAGGCAATTTGGGTTTTATTCACTGCTATATATTTTATTGTATTGTACATTATGTGTGTAAGAAAACATGGGAAAAATTGTGTACCGAGTAGATTTAATAAGGATGCAGATATTTTGATGATCATGTTACATGGGTTTAGTATACATTCTTTTTCACGGGTTTGGCTCTTGAATACTCCAAAATGTGCACATAGAGTCTGAACTCTCTCCAAAAATGTGTTGGAAAAAGACAAGAGGAAGATCATTTCAAAAAGAACTGCATGCACACACCATCGAATGTTTTTTTTTTTTTTTCACCTATTTGCCCCATAAGTGCCCTTTTTATGATTACATTTGCTTACTACAAGGTTTGATAATAAAGTTTAAAAGAGTCCTTCTATTTGGCTACCTGTGCCTGCTGCACAGCAGTGAGCAAAACAACGCCAGTACAACAGTGAGCAAACAATACAAATAGTGATCCACCCCATGAGCAGGACTTTTCTTCATATGCATCAATGCAGCACTAAGTAATAGATACAATGATAATTGATGACTTTGCTCTGACCTGACACACCCTGCAGCCTACTGAGCTTGAGAAGAAGACAGCAGGCAGTGTCAGGATATCCCCACACACACACACACACACACACACACACACACCTCTTTTTAGGAGAGATTCAGAGCCCACATGTGGATTCTGGGGGTGGAGGTGGGAGGATAACAACCAGCAGGCAAATATGATGCAGCAACAGAGAGCAATGCAGTGCAGTAGCATGCAGAGGCATGACATGCCACCCTGGCAAAACAGGAAAGCAACTTATATAGCCCACCAACCAGAGGGGTGGAGAAGTGTGTGATATATGTATAATAGTGTTTTTTGGACATGTGGGCAAATCACAAGTTCTCTGAGAGAACTAGCTTCACAAGCTGTATCATATTTTTAAAAAGCCCACATAATAAAATAGCAGTTAATTTCTTTTATTACATTTAGCAACTCACAGAAAGTATCATTACCTGCACTCACCAGTTCAATGCAAGCTTTTCATCAGTCACAGTCAGAAAATCCGAGCAACTGCATGCTGGTGGTTTTTCCAACTAAGTTTTTTTTGTGATTTCTGACAGCATATAATCGTATTTGATCTATATCATGAGAACATCATTTAATCTAAAGTACTGGTAAGTTCTGTGCACATTTTGGTCATCTCGCTGGGCTGACTCAGTGAGCAGATTACTTGGAGGAGTCACAAGATAAGATACACTTTATTGAACCCCCTGTGTCATGGTTTTGGAGGCTTTGAGAGCTTTCTTTGTTGCTCTCGTCCGGAACGATGTCGTTTTGCTCTCAATCGGATTCCTGGGCCAGCTGGCATTAATTGGGGCGTCCCCAGTTCTATTTAAGCTCTAGTTCCGCCTCACTTCCCTTGCTAGTGGGTCCGTGTTATGTTTGCACTTTTAGCGGTAAAGGTCTCTAGTAAGAGAGTTGTTAAGGGTTTAGCTGCATTTTTTGAGGACAAGTTCTAGATAGCAAGGGAATCTTTTTTTCCCCATTCATTTAAGTCCTGTCAAGCTTCGCCTTTTGCTTCCTTGCCCTCGGCGTCATCTAGGTCCGTTGGAAGAGCGAGTCTCGCCCTCTTATTTTATTTGTGTCTCCCTCATCTGCTGTTTCTCCTTTTATTCTGGCCACTTTCGTTTGCCTCAAACTCACCAGCCATCACAGTACACTCTAGCCAAACATGGGAGACATCAGCGGTGGCCGAAGATTAAAGGGCTGTTACCAGCCAGCAAGATATGCTGTCTGGTTTAAGCTAAAAGAGTCTTTCAGGTTTGAGTAATCAGCGGTTTGAGTTAGCTGAGAGACTCCGCCTTCAAGAGAATCTCCTTCAGAATCAGGGAGGCGCTCTGTTAAGCTGGACTGAGAGTGTTAGGTCTCTGTCTACACAAGTTTCACAAAATGTTGCACAAGCATCATCTATACACCTTCCCCGAGAACCTAAGTTACAATTGCCTCCAAAGATATAGTGGCGAGGCCAGAAAATGTAAGGATTTCATCGCCCAATGTGAAATATTTTTTAAGGCTCAGCCGTCACAATTTGTTAATGAGTATTCTCCGGGTGGCATTTATATTATCCCTGCTGGCTGGCACAGCACTCACTTGGGTCGGCCCACTAATCAGATCTAATTCACTGGTCATAAAATCTGTGGAGGCTCTTGTTCAGGAGATGGTGTCAGTATTTGATCAAGATGTTTGTGGTCAGGGGCGTTACTCACGCTTTGATGCACCTTAAACAGGGCAAAGAAAGTCGGCTGAGTTCTCTATCGCATTTCGCTCTCTGGCTACAGAGACAGGCTGGCCGGAGGCTCCTCTTATGACTGTGTTCAGTCATGCTCTTATTGAGGAGATAAAGGACGCGTTGGGTACGTTGGAACCCTGTTAGACTTTAGACTCTTTGGATTCGCACGGCTGTGTGATTGACAACCCCGCACACTGCTTAACGCAACAGGGAGAAGCTGAACAGATTTTCGCTTGCTGACAATGGGGCTAAAGTTGCTAGTGGCGAGTGTCTTTGTCCTATTCCACCCACTGAAAATTCTACTCTCCGGTTGAGCCCATGCAAGTTGATAGTTCGTTTGACAGTCGGAATAATAAACCTACTCACAGAAGAATAATCTGCTTTAATTGCAATAAGCCGGGTCATACCGTCCCACGTTGTCGAAGCTTCAGGAAAGAACGGAAAACCCTCTAGCGATTTGGGGGCGCTAGAAGGGCAGACCCAATTTCCCTTCAAACACTAATCACTGTTGAACTGACTGTGGGTGCAAGAGAGTTACTATTGAAGCGTTAGAGTGATTCGGGCGCAGTAAATTGTTTCATGGATATTGAGTGTGCAAGGAAGCACTCCGTTCCCACCGTTTGGCACGCTCTGTCAGAACTTTGGGCCGGTGTTATGAACAGGAGTTATAACGAAGTTTAAACCGCTAAATATGTTCATTTCCTTTGGTGGCCACTCTGAGGAGGTTCGGTTTTTATTATCAGTTCCCCTGCTTTTTCCCATTGTTTTAGGGCATTCTTGGTTACGGGAACATAGACCTTGCATCAGTTGGGGGGAACAGAACAATCCTATAGTCCGCTGGGGCACCAATTGCAATTCTCATTGTAGAGATAATGAAACTTGTTTTCCCAGACGTCAAGCTATGGGGAGGCTGATGCCGGAGGAGGCGAGTGTGAGGAGGCTATCTCACCGTGCCCTCCTAGACTAGAGAAAGGGCAGAGGAGGGTTGGAATGGGATCCTCAATTTGATTAGCGACAGCCAGAGGATGATTACCTTTTAGGATTTTAGCGATTCTGAATCAGTCACGGATACATTAGATTGGAGCAGGGTGAGGGAATTTGGGGCCACCCTGAACTTTAACTTGCCTTCTAATGTTCCTAATGACTATGCTGATCTCACCGAAGTGTTTAGTAAACACCCAGCATTGACGCGTTACCTCCCCCGTCTGTCGACTCATGATCAATCTCTACCCTGGTACAACTCCTCCTAGGGGTTAAGCTATACTCGCTGTCAGGACCTGAGCATAAGGCCATGAGAATATATTCAGGAAGCTCTTGCTAATATTTTATTCGACCGTCCCACGTCTCCTGCCGTTGCGGGATTTTTTTTTTTGGGGAAGAAGGATGGCGGTCTGAGACCCTGTATTGATTATAGGGGTTTTGAATAAGATCACTATTGAAAACCGGTACCCCCCTTCCATTAATGAATTCGTTTGAACGTCTGCAGGAGACGCCATTTTTTCGAAAGCTAGATCTTCGTAATGCTTATAACTTGGTTCGCGTTAGGAGGGGACAAATGGAAGACGGCATTTAACACTCATGGCGGGCACTCTGAATATTTGGTCTTACCGTTTGGATTAGTTAACGCCCCTCATGTTTCAGGCGTCGTTAATGACGTCCTCCGAGAGATGTTGGAGAAATTTGTCTTCGTTTATCTTGGCGACATTTTGATTTTTTTTTTTCTTCAACACTCTCGGAGCATAAACAACACGTCAGGCGTGTGCTTGAGGCCCTCCTTAATGCCAGCTTTTGCTAAAGCCGAGAAATGTGTTTTTCACGCCCAAACTGTCTCATTCCTGGGCTTTATTGTTTCTAAGGGTAGGTTCAGTATGGACCCAGATAAAATTGGCTGCGGTCAGGAATTGGCCTGCGCCTCAGAGTGTTAAGGAGGTTCAACGCTTCCTGGGCTTTGCTAAATTTTACAGGAGGTTTATCCGCAATTTTAAGCGTGATTTGCTGCCCCCATTATTAAGCTCACCAAGAAGAATACCTCCTGTTGTAACTTTTAAGTTTAGTTGATATTTAAGGGACATTTAAGTTAAGGTTTGCATCATTTGCATATTATTAAAGTTTGTGGAGTTTGCATATTGCATATTCCATTTAGTTCTAAAAGAAAGTTATTGCATAAATGCATTGGAAATGTTCATTAGTAATTATTACTGCCGACTAGATCTGAAACTGAATAAGTTCATGGGTTAAACTACATTACCCAAGATGCTTGGTATGCGTTCTATGGAATGTTTTGCGGCGTGAGTGAATTTTTTTTTTTGAACGTTGACGAGAGATGAGATGTAATGCAGGAGTGATTTCTGCTAAGTAAAGTTACTGTTTTTTTTTTTACGGCGTCCTTGAACCATTTATTGCTGGCTAGACTCGAAATAGAAAGAACATTTTTGGTGCGAAACCGGGACTTCTAGTCAACAAAAATCGGCGACAGAAAATGGATGAGGAAACGACTGGACCGAATGATAAAGAAAGCGCCCGGCGATCCGTGGAGCTACAAAAAACTCCTGCAAACTATGGACACGGAGCTAAGCCGGGACCATGCTGATGTCGACCGGTTTGCGTGAGTTACTGGCGAACTTGTCTACTAAAGAAGAAGCTTTGCTGGAGTTAGACCGAGGGAATTGAGGAAGGGATTGCTACGGACGGTTGGGAGGCAGAAATCATGAGCACAGAGGATTACAAGGAACGAGTCGTCACAAGGACGCTACGCACAGCGAGTGATACAGGCTAATGAAGGCGTGAGTAGCCCAGGAGGCGCGAGGTGAGAACGCCGATACAGAACTCCGTTAAATTACCTAAATTGACGATACAGAAATTTGTGGAGATGTGAGTTTATGGAGAGACTTTTGGAACCAATTTGAGACGGCTATTCACAATAATGAGACTCTGAAAGAAAACTGAAAAGTTTAGCTATTTGAAATCGTATCTCACTGGCATACAGAAGCTAAGACAGTAGCAGGACTGATGTTAACAGACAGCAACTATGACCATGCGCTGCAAATACTGCATGATAGGTATGGAAGGAGGGACATTGTAGTGAATGCACACATGACAAAATTGCTGAATCTGTCCCTGTGAAGAAAAGTCAGATGTGGTTGCATTAAGACAGCTGTCTGACGAATGTGAGATCCAAACACGTAGTCTGGAGTCGCTGGGCGTTGTGTCAGAGACTTATGGCAGTTTGCTCTGCCCAATCCTGCTGCAGTTGATACCAGAGGAGATCGCGCTCCAGCACAGTAGGCAACTAGGAGCAAGTGATGAATGGCGAGTCTCCAAGGTAATGGAATTCCTTCAGAATGAGATCATTAGCAGAGAAAGAACCATGCAGCTGACCAGAGGGGAATAAGGAAAGGGATAACCAGAGCCTCCATAAGCCATTTAAAAAAGACTGACGCAAATTGTGAGCTGAAACAGATAAAACAAAGACTGCCATCAGCTGCTGCTTTGCACACTGCCAGTCAGAGAACACAGAACTGTGTATTTTGTGACAGTGTAGAGCACAAACCTGAACATTGCACCATGCACAATGTAGCTGAGCGGCGGGACATTCTGAAAAAGGACCGGAGATGCTACATCTGCCTTGGACCCAGGCACATAGCAAGGAACTGCAGGATGAAGGACATATCCTGTGAACAGTGCGGAAAAAAGACATCACAGTGCTGTATGCGGGAAATGGTGCAGAGCCTGCGCCAGTCACCAGTGACAAAGTAGAAGATGTGGTCTCCTCATCGCCACTCATTCTCAGAAGGTGAGATCAAAGGGCAGAGTACAGTGCTGCTACAGACTGCCCAAGCTTATGCAGTGGGTCCAAGGACGGAAGGTAGTCGCTGCTTATTAGATGGCGGAAGTCAGAGGGAGCTTTGTGTGTGAAAAACAGTCAAGGGCCCTGAAGTTACCAGTAATAAGGCAAGAAACCTTCTCGCTTCACACATTTGGCTCCACTGCTCCTGTGACAGCCAAACGCAACACTGTAAAGCTGGTTCTGGAGAATGTGTGGAATAATGGACAGAAAATTGAAATCGAAGCGATAGAAACACCACAAGTGTGCACTGCGGTGATGAAAGTTCCAGGTGAGTCAATCCTGCGTGAGCTGAAAAGAAGAGGTCTTCAGTTTGCAGATACGACTGAAGATGGGGCTGATGACACAGAATTGTCAATGCTAATTGGAGCAGACTTCTACTGGAGCACGATGTCGGGCCGTGTAGAAAGACTTACAGACACACTTGTTGTCCTTGAGAGTGTGTTTGGCTGGTCTGTGCAGGGTCCAGTGACAATGTCAAACAAAGTTACTGAAGCAACGTGTATGCACATACACGTTGAAGAAAGAGAAACTGATTTCAAGTCAGTTGAAAGCTTTCTGGGAAATAGAATCTCTTGGAATAACAAAACAAGACCCAAGTGATCCAGATGAAGATGAAGCACTCCAGCGCTTTGAACAGACAACTAAGTTCAAGAATGGGCGATATGAAGTGGAGTTGCCATGGCGGCATGAGAACCCAGAACTCCCAGACAACGACAGGATCGCCAAGAAAAGATTTGAAGGACTGAAACGGAGGCTGCGGGGCAGACGTAGTCTTCTTCAGAGATACAATGAAGTGATAGAGGATTATCTGCAACATGGGATAGCCGAAGGCGTGACTGAGGGTGAGTGTTCAACACCTAATGTCAAATACTACTTACCGCATCATGCTGTGCTCCGCGAAGACAAGATCACAACCAAGCTGAGAGTGGTGTTTGATGCCTCATCCCATGAAGACGGCTGTCCATCCCTGAACAACTGTCTGCTGACAGGTCCAAACCTGAATCCAGACCTGCTCGGCATATTGATCAGACTCAGACTGTATGAAATTGCATTCATGGCAGATATCAAGAAGGCGTTTTTGCAGATTTCTCTAGCTGAGGAGGACAGAGATGCAGTGAGATTCCTATGGCTTGCTGCTCCACCAAAGGAAGAAGCTGATGACAAGCTGCGCGTGCTGAGAATGACCAGGATGGTGTTTGGCGTGTCCCCAAGCCCGTTCCTGTTGGCAGCTACGGTGAGAAAGCATCTTCAGCAATATGAAGAACACCCTCACGCCGTACAGCTGATCAAAGAGTCACTGTATGTAGATGATTTTGTGGCCAGTGTCTGTGATATAGAAAAGGCAGTGTCTGTGACGACCAAAGCAAAGGAAATCATGGCTGCTGCTGGCATGGACCTGTGCAAGTGGATGACGAACTCTCCAGCACTCAAAGAAAGATGGAAAGAGACAGCCATAGGGCCCATTGAAGAGCCTGAAGCCCAAGGGACCGTGCTGAAGGTGTTGGGCTTAGTGTGGAGAACACGGACAGACGACTTTGTCTTTGACTTAAGACCTCTGCTGCAGAAACTGACAAGGAGCAGCACAAAGAGAAGTGTTTTGCAACACTCCGCAAGCATCTTTGACCCCCTCGGCTTCCTAACACCCTTTACCATAAGGGTTAAATGCCTGCTGCAAGAGATGTGGGAGAGAGGGCTGAGCTGGGATGAGGAGCTGCCGCCTGATCTGAATCAACAATGGCTCAGCTGGCGCTCTGAACTTCCCCAGATTCACCAGATCTCCATACCACGCTGGTATGGGGAAAATAATGAGCAGAGTGGCAAGACCTCAGCACTCCATGTGTTTTGTGATGCCAGTGAAAGGGCATATAGTGCCGTAGCTTACCTACAATGGGAGGAAAGGGACGGAAGGATGGCTGCTAGCCTGGTTGCCTCAAAGTCCAGAGTAGCGCCGCTAAAGAAACTGTCTCTGCTACGTCTGGAACTGATGGGAGCACTAATAGGAGCAAGGCTTGGAAGAAACATAATAAACCTGCTGAAAATGGAAACCCATCAACTTCACATGTGGACAGATTCAATGATCGCACTACACTGGATTCAAGCAGCTCGGCACACAAGTGGAAGCAGTTTGTTGCCAACAGGGTGACAGAGATCCAGTCCCTCACTGATCCAGCTGCGTGGTCTCACTGTAAGGGAAGAGAAAAATCCCGCTGATTTACCCACCCGTGTGGCCAGTCAGTGGTGAGCCTGAGTCAGAGTCTCCTGTGGTGGAAAGGCTCTGCTTTCCTGACCTCCTCTGAACATAAGGAAGACTCTGATGACCAATCAGTGGAGGATAACGACCTTTGCTGAAGAAGAACTGAAAGTAAGTGAACATGTCACAGTACAACTCAGCACTGAAATTAGTGAGGCAACAGAGCCAGTGCTAGACCTTCAAAGATACAGCAAGCTGAAAACAGTACTTAGAATAACAGCCTGGATAAAGAGATTTACAGACAATGCACGTTCAGCAACAAAAAGAAGAGGAGAGCTGACAGCCGAGGAGTTGTTGCAATCAGAGAAATACTGGATCAAGTTAACACAACACCAAAGCTTCAGTCAAGACATCATTCTCCTGAAAGCTGGCAAGGCATTAAACAAAAATTCAAAGATCAGAGAATTTAGGCCTTTTCTAGATGAAGCTGGACTTATGTGTGTTGAAGGCAGGCTTCAGCAGTCAGACTTCAGCTTCCGGCAACAGCACCCACATGGATTTTGCCTACAAAGAACAGATACTGTGAGTTGTTAGCCCAACAGAACCATGAATACCTGATGCATGCAGGTGTCTGCGACACACTGGTGCAATTGAGAGAAAGGTACTGGATAATGAGAGGAGACAGCTTGTAAAGAGTGTTCTATCCAGGTGTAATGTGCAGAAGATTCAAGGCGAAGCCTGTGCAGCAGGTTACTGCTCCATTGCCCCGTGACAGAATCACAGAGTCCCCTCCATTTGAAGTCACAGGTGTGGACTTTGCTGGACCGCTGTATGTCAAGGTTAGTGGTGCACTTAGTAAGGCCTATATCGCACTATTCACCTGCGCGCTGTGACCAGAGCAGTCCATCTGGAGCTCGCTCAGTCAGTCCACAGAGCATTTTCCTTCTGGCTCTGAAAAAGATTTATTGCTAGAAGGGGACTGTGTAAAGTGATTTATTCAGATAATGCAAAGACCTTCAAGCGGGCTGACCAAGACCTAAAGGACCTGTGGAAAAGCCTGAAAATGCCACAGCTTCTAGAATACTTCTCAGAGAGGGGTATAAGCTGGCGATTTATCGCCGAACGAGCTGCCTGGTGGGGTGGTTTCTGGGAAAGACTCGTCCGGTCAGTGAAAACCTGCCTGAGAAAGGTATTAGGACAAGCTTCCCTCAGCTTTGAAGAACTGACCACCAACCTCACAGAGGTGGAGGCCACTTTGAACTCCAGGCCACAAACCTTCGTCAACAATGACCTGGATGAGCCGCAACCGCTGGCACCTGCCCACTTCCTGGTGGGGAAAAGACTCACTACTCTGCCACCAAAGCAGCTTTCTTCTGTCAGCGGGACCACAACACTGAACAGAGAGGACATGACCAGGAGATGGCGTTATCGGCAACGACTGATGACGAGTTTCTGGAGCAGCTGGCGTAAGGACTATTTATTGGACCTGAAGTCAGCTCATCGTAGTGACACCTTGCAGCCTACTTCCTTGAAGGTGGGGGACATCGTTCTCCTTGGAGATGACAACATGCCACAACAGACCTGGAAGCTAGGAAGAGTCCATGAACTGTTTCCAGGCCGTGATGAGAAAGTGAGGTCCTGTGCAGTCCGCACATCCTCTGGGACTTTGCTGAGAAGACCAGTTCAACTGCTATATCCTTTTGAGACTGAGTGATGAACTATGGTTCATCGGGGGGGAGGATGTTGTAACTTTAAGTTTAGTTGGATATTTAAGGACATTTAAGTTAAGGTTTGCATCATTTGCATATTATTAAAGTTTGTGGAGTTTGCATATTGCATATTCCATTTAGTTTACGAAAGAAAGTTATTGCATAAATGCATTGGAAATGTTCATTAGTAATTATTACTGCCGACTAGATCTGAAACTGAATAAGTTCATGGGTTAAACTACATTACCCAAGGTGCTTTGTACGTTCTATGGAATGTTTTGCGACGTGAGTGAATTTTTTTTTTTTTTTGAACGTTGACGAGAGAGATGAAGATGTAATGCACGAGTGATTTCTGCTAAGTAAAGTTACTGTTTTTTTACACGGCGTCCTTGAACCATTTATTGCTGGCTAGACTCGAAATAGAAAGAACACCTCCTCAGCGTTTTTTTGGTCTCCAGCAGCTGATGCTGCCTTTCAGGAATTAAAGAAACGTTTTAGCTCAGAGCCCATTTTGGTTTTGCCGATCCCTCCCTCCCATTTGTTGTGGAGGTAGATGGTTCGGAGGTGGGCGTGGGTGCTATTTTGTCCCAGCGCCCTCATTGGGATAATAAGCTACACCCATGCGCATACTTCTCCCAGTCTTTGTCCGCCGCGGAACGCAATTACAGCATTGGTGACCGGGAGTTATTGGCAGTCAAGCTGGCGCTTGAGGAATGGCGCCACTGGTTGGAGGGAGCTGAACACCCTTTTGTGGTGTGGACCGTCCATAAAAACCTCCAGTTTATTCAGCAAACCAAGCGACGTAATTCCTGGCAGGCACGGTGGTCATTATTTTTTAACCGCTTTGATTTTGCACTGACCTATCGCCGGGCTCTAAAAACACGAAGCCTGACGCCCTGTCACGGATTTACGACCGCTCTGACCGCGATCCTACCCCGGAGCCAGTTATTCCGGCTGCTCAGGTTGTTGCCCCCATTCAGTGGGGAGATTGAGGCAGTGGTTCAGGAGGCTTTAAAGACTGACCCTGGTCCTGGGGGGAGCCTCCTGGCTGTTTGTTTGTTCCGCCCTACAGTTAGGCCACAGGTCCTCCAGTGGGGACATTCTTCCCACTTGGCTGGGCACCCAGGGGCCCATCGGACCAAAATGTTCCTGGCCCGACGTTTTTGGTGGCCTGGTATGATGAGAGACATTAGGGAATTTGTTGCTGCTTGTGGCACATGCTCCAGGAACAAGACTTCCCACCTCCCTCCCTCTGGTCTGCTGCGACCTTTGCCCGCCCAGGCGCCCTTGGACGCATATTGCGCTGGATTTCGTCTGGGGCTGCCTGTATCTGATGGCAACACGGTCATCCTGGTAGTGGTTGACCATTTTCTAAGGCTGCTCATTTTGTCGCGCGCTACCCAAGTTGCCTTCAGCGCAGGAGACGGCCCTTCTTGTGGTTAACCATGTGTTCGGCTGCATGGGCTTCCGCAAAGATGTGGTCTCTGACCGAGGCCTCAGTTTACGGCCAGATTCTGGCGGGCATTTTGCAAGTAGATGGGGCCACCGTGAGTCTCTCCTCTGGGTTTCACCCAGAGACCAACAGGCAGACTGAACGTATTAATCAGTCTTTAGAAAACACTCTTCGATGTTTGGTGGCGGATAATCCATCCTCATGGAGCCGATTTTTAGCATCGGCTGAGTATGCCCATAACTCACTGAGTAATTCCTCCACGGATCTTTCCCCGTTTGAGGCTCAGGTGGGTTACCAACCCCCGCTGTTTCCTGAGACTGTGAATGATTCTGAGGTTCTCTTAGTCAACCATTTCATCTTAAAATGGCTGTCGGGTCGGTTTGGACCAAGGCCCGTTCTTCTCTGTTGCGCTCAGGGCTCAAACAAAAATCCGCCGCTGATAGAAGGCGTCGTTTGGCCCCATCTTATCGGGTCGGTCAGAGAGTTTGGCTGTCTACCCGGGACCTCCCCTTGAAGGTTGAATCCCGAAAACTGGCGCCCCGCTATATTAGCCCATTCAAGATAGTGCGGAAGATCAATCCGGTCACGGTCCAGTTAAAGCTCCCGAGATCTTTACGCATCCATCCATCTTTCCATGTCTCTCGGATTAAGCCAGTTAGCACTAGCGTCCTGGCACCTGCCGACACATCCCCGCTACCACCGCGAATGGTTGAGGGGGGGCCAGTTTACTCTGTGCGCCGCATTCTTGCCGAGAGGCGTGTTGGTCGTGGGGTCCAGTTCCTTGTGGACTGGGAGGGATATGGCCCCGAAGAGCGCTGCTGGGTCCCTTCGCGGGATATTCTGGATCCCACGCTAATTTCTGAGTTCCGCGCACGGGGTTCCTTGGGGACTTCTGGAGCTGTCCCTTCGAGGGGGGGGTCCTGTCATGGTTTGGAGGCTTTGAGAGCTTTCTTTGTCGCTCTCGTCCGGGACAATATCGTTTTGCTCTCAATTGGATTCCTGGGCCAGCTGGCATTAATTGGGGTGTCGCCCGGATTCTATTTAAGCTCTAGTTCCGCCTCACTTCCCTTGCTAGAGTGTTAGTGTTATGTTTGCACTTTAGCCGGTAAAGGTCTCTAGTAAGAGACTTGTTAAGGGTTTAGCTGCATATTTGAGGACAAGTTCTAGATAGCAAGGGAATCTTTCTGTTTTTTTCCCTTTCATTTCGTCCTGTCAAGCTCGCCTTGCTTCCTTGCCTCGGACGTCATCTAGGTCCGTTGGAAGCGCGAGTGTCGCCCTCTTATTTTATTTGTGTCTCTCCCTCATCTGCTGTTTCTCCTTTTATTCTGGCTACTGCGTTTGGCGTCTCAAACTCACCAGCCATCACACCGTGGGGTAATTTGTCCTCTGCATTTGACCCGTCCTATAGTTAGGAGCAGTGGGCAGCCACAGAGCGGCGCCCGGGACCAACTCCAGTTCTAAAGCCAGTTCCTTGGTCAGGGGTACTGGTAGGAGTGTTCGTATGACACATGTTTTTGTGGGTGGGGGAAACCGGAGTACCCGGAGAAAACCCACGCTAACACGGGGAGAACATGCAAACTCCACACATAAAGGCCCCAGGCCCAAATCGAATCCACAACCTTCTTGCTGTGAGGCAACAGTGCTAACCACTATGCCACCGTGCACCATGTATCAAATGCACTTCGATAGACTGCTGTCACTCCTCTCAAACCAAGCAAAGATGGGTTTACTATATTCTGAGCAAAGAGGCTTCAGAACAGGTGAAATTGTGTGGACATGTTCTATTTGTACCTTGTGGAGGTCTGAAAGCCCAATCCAGAATTTAATGTCTCTATGATCATCGTGCTTTTGTTGTGCCTTGAGACACTGATAACCCTCTCCAATGAGCTCTGAAACCAGATTTCCACCAAGAGTTCGACAGCGTGTCTGAGAGCAAGAAAGAGCGAGAAAGAGAAAGAGAGAGAGAGAGAAAGGAAGGGAGAGTCACATCTGATTCCTTTTTAAATGGTTTTGTTTTTCTCTGGCTGTTCATATGTCCTGTTTCTTTCTGTTGATCATTTCTGTTAATTATATGATTGTCCTGATAGATCCCCAATTCCTCATGCCATTTCCTTCAACTGTGTCTCATTGTTGCTCGATGGTCTCATGAATTTAAGCCTTTCCTTTCAGTTCCTCCCTGCCAGATTGTCTTGTACCTTTTTCTGTGTTGTGCCAAGCTCTCTTGTGGTTTCTCAAACCTGGTTCCTGCATTCTTCTGCTCTCTGCACATTCCTGTTCCTTGTTTTTGCCTGCCTCCAAGCTCCAGCAACCTGCCACCTTAGTGTTCCTGTCTGCCCTGCTTCTGGTCTTTCCTTGCCGTCTCCTGCCCTGAGCTTCTCTATTCCATGAATTTGACCTCCATCTGTCAAAAGCTATTGCACACCGGCAGGGGAGATGAAGTGTCTCGTCAAATGCCGAACGTTTATAAATGCCCACTGAAGTGTCAGTAGCATCAATATTGACAGGTGACAACACGACCGATAGGCAAGTCATGGGTGCCACTCTTCAAATATTCAATATGACAACCTTTAATTTTGAAAACACCAACCGATATAGCTTATTTTTAGTGATGGCTAAGTGCGACGTTGTAAAAAAAAAAAAAAAAAAAAACTGAGGAAGCATGTTGTGCTTGCATGTTAAAAGAGTATATTCAAAAATTATAATGCATCTTCACTCACCAGAAAAGCTCTGGAAATAAGTTCACCAGCAATGCTTTGCAGTAAAGTGCCTTCTTAAGATGCAGTTGCAGTGCCTTCCATAGACTGATTCCTGTAGCCAGGAACACTTGACTTTTAAATTACTATTGCGTCATTTTATGGCCTAGCTCAAGTGGGAAGTTTATTGGGTGGAAAAGTTGGGAGCATCATTTAACAAAAAGACATATTTTCATGAGAATATTTCAGTCAATGAGTCACAAGGACAACACACAGTGGCCCATACTTTTGTCCACACAGTGGCGGATCTAGAAAATTTTACATGGGGTGGCAAAGGGATGGCAAGAGGTCTGGGAGGGGTGGCATGGGACGTCCTCAGTGCGGTGTTAGGAAATCCCCAATTCCAATGAAGTTGGGACATTGTGTAAAACGTGCATAAAAACAGAATACAATGATTTGCAAATCTCAATAACCCATATTTTATTCACAATAGACAATAGACAACATATCATATGTTGTAAGTAAAGATAGGCAGAGGTTCACCAATCTGCAAAAAAGCTGAATCTAAAAATTGGGGGACAATTTCAGAAAAATATTCTTCAATGTATTTATTGTACAGTGTGTCCCAAAAAAGGAAACCAAAAATAAATGGTTAATTCTATTACAATTACTTAATATTCTTTGATTAAAAATGGCATTTGGTGTTATATAACTATGCCTTCTGTCTAATGATATCAAGTAACTGGAGGTTGTGCCACACTCACCTGAACAACAATGATACTTTTGGAGTGAGTCAGTAACCACTTTGCGCCAGATTACATAAAATGATGACAGGCCTAAAGACGGATGAACCTGGATGATCAGTTTCAACTTTTCATCGTCAGGGCTATTAGTGCTTTAGGTTATGTAATGTGTACTGCTTTAAATGTAAACCCTTCTAGCTGCATGACAGATGTTCTCAATTCAAGCAGCTGACAACAGAACAATGAGTTCTGACAGCGATGCCTGACTAAGTTTGTTTTCTTTGTATAATGTGAAAAAGTACACAGTAGTGTAATTAATAGTCCTAATTAAGCAATATCACATGAGAGGGAGTGCTGTTGCGCTGAATATCAGCACTGGTGTGATTCGGTCGTAGGGCACGAGGCCAAAGAGGCAGTGCCGCAGATAATCACACCAGTGCTGATATTCAGCACAACAGTACGACTTCGAGTGTGATATTGCTTTTATACAAAAGTTCTGCAAGCGCATTTTATTAGTTAACAGTAATAAGCGACAAGAGATTATGATTTGTTTGTTCATTTAATCATTTATTTGGCTCCGCCAACACAAATAACTGATGTAGTGTTAAATAACTGTTATTAGAACGCCTGTACAGCACTCATGGAATGTCTCTTGTCCAATCAAATTACTTGGTCGGAACTAACTGTTGTATAATTAGTTCTATAGATATTAAGTTTCAACAGAATACTTCTCATTTTATCCCCAGTTTCCTTTTTTTTGGGACACACTGTATTATTATGCCTTCCAAGATGTAGTAGAGTGAATATTTAGGGCTAATGAAATAACAGTACCTTAAAATAAATACAGCAAAAGTACTTAAGTCAGAGTCCAGGACTGATATTCGCCATCTCTTTTAAGAGAGCTTCAGACGACGATTGTTGAGCTGTGCAGCAAACCTTCTCACAAACATATCCAAACCTAGCTCTTTTGCAGGCCGTTTCTCAATACTGAGAACTACTACATTTCTAAGACGATAGTCTGATGATTGTCAGGCTACATAGACCTCTTTTCGTGTGGTGGAATTTCCGACAAGTCGTATATTGCTCCTGCCGCAAGTACTTATAAGCTACATCAAAAAACGGAATTGCCAGATCTATACAAACACATATACGGTAAAATAATAATAATTATATTTCAAGTTTCAATGGAATTTAAGAAATTTTGCCTGGTTCGGCTGACACATGCCAAATTCATTGGGACTTACCATCCGTATGTTTACAAGAAGGGCTAACGGTAGTAGGTACGGACCCGCCCGTACCTTTACCTGTGATGGAATGAGAGGCTAATAATACTGCTGCCTTACCTTTAGCATACAGGCTAGAGATACGGGTCCGTGCCCGTAGCCACTGCCTTACCTTTAGCATACAGGCTAGAGATACGGGTCCGTGCCCATAGCCACTGCCTTACCTTTAGCATACAGGCTTAAAGATACGGGTCCGTGCCCGTAGCCACTGCCTTGACAGTAAGGACCTGGTTTTATTATGCAGCCTCATTGCTGTGATATTGATCACATAACACTGACTCTTAACAGCGGCCCTCTGGATTCAACACACCTGTTTTTGATATCTAGCTAAATGCTTCATAAACTGTTCTTGTTTTTACTTTAATCAAAACTAACCGAAGGAAAAAATGCTCCAACAAATTACACGGGAGTGAGTCACTTTTGACCAGCGAATAATGAGCGCGTTAAACCATCGCCTTTAGCGTACATTCCACCTATTACAAATTTAACTTAACTTTAACCTCGTGTGTTGAAACGTCACCGGGGGAAACTGAATTTACCTGGAGAAAGTTGGGTGGCTAAGTGGCTCCACTCTGCTGCGCTGCACTCACACTCCAACAAATGTCCATGACAACTGACACACGCCAGCGCGGAGCAGGAGGCTCGTCACGCAGACTCCGCGCGTTTGATGCAGGACCGTAGCTAAGTATTTGAGGAGCCAATATTATATTTACATTTATAATTTTTTTGGTGAATTCATCTTTTATTTTGATGCTTTGAGGGGCTTTTAGACATAGTGGTGATTTGTTTTACAATATAGTTTTAAGAACATTAAAGTTAGGGGGGCAGCTAGGGGGGCAAGGCTCGACAGTGGGGGGGCAGTTGCCCCCCTCTGCCCCCCTGTAGATCCGCCCCTGTGTCCACAAGATAAATTACCTGCTTCTAATAAGGAAGATACAAAGACTCTAAAGCACTATGATCAGCATTGGCAGAGGATAGGGTTCTTTTGAATAGTGGGGGAAAACAGAACACTTCCTCAGAAAGAACTGCTGAAAGCCTCAGATAGTCACTCCTCAATCTGAAAATCTCAGATCCTTGATATATTGTAAATTTCTAATTTTCTTTGCAGTTAGATCACAGCCTAGAACCACAGAACCACAGCCAATGCATATTCAGCTGTAGTCCTGTAAGGCCCCATAAAAAAATATATATTAGTTTATCATCCCTGCCCGCATCGGAATTCGTGCTGCACCATTTTTTAAAAATGTATTATTTTTAAACTTGTAGAAAGGGCAGTCGGCATAATCCTCTTAGCGAACAGCACGAATGTACCCATAGATGGACACTCAAGCCATTTACTTGAAAAAGTTATGTTCCTGTGATGTTCTGTCGAATACCAGAAAATAAACGGGTCGAGAGACCTAGAAAAACATGACATGAATGCATAAGTAAACTCTATATAAAATTGTATTCACTCAAAAATAAATCTGCCCATCCGCATCATGTTTTTCAGATTAAAGGATGATAATATATAAAAAAAACTAAAATATTTTTTAAGGGGCCTATATATGCAATATTCATGAGAGGTGGTGCTAAATACGACCCCAATTCCGAAATAGTTGGGACAAAGTGTGAATTGTGAATAAAATTAAAACGCAATGACTTTCAAATCACACCAGCCAGTATTTTATTCACAACAGAACAGAGATAACATAGCAAACGTTGAAAGTGAGAAATTTTTCAATTTTATCCACAAAATGAGTTCATTTCAAATTTGATGGCTGCTACAGGTCTCAAAAAAGTTGGAACAGGGGCCTGTTTACCATGGTGTAGCATCCCCTCTTCTTTTTAACACAGAGTGGAGGCGTCTGGGCACTGAGGAGACAAGTTTATTGAGTTTAGCCATTGGATTTTGATCCCACTCTTGTTTAATACAGGCTTCCAGCTGCTGGAGAGTTTTGGGTCTCCTTACACGGACTCTTCTACAACAAAGCCATGCTATTGTAATAGCTGCAGTATGTGGTTTTGCATTGTCCTGCTGAAATACACAAGGCCTTTCCTGGATTAGATGCCATCTGGAGGGGAGCATATGTTGCTCTAAAACCTTTATATACCTTTCAGCATTCATGGTGCTTTTAAAACATGCAAGTGTCCCACACCATATGCACTAATGCATCCCCATACAATCAGAGATGCTGGATTTTGAACAGAACGCTGATAACAGGAGGGGTGGTCTTTCTCCTCTTTAGCCCGGAGGACATGGCGCCCATGATTTCCAACAAGAATGTCAAATTTGGGCTCGTCTGACCACAGGACACTTTGCTACAGACCATTTTAAATGAGCCTTGGCCCACAGAACACGGCGGTGCTTCTGGATCATGCTCAACAATGGCTTCCTTTTTGCATGATAAAGTTTTAGGTGGCATCTGTGGATGGCACGGCAGACTGTGTTTACAGACAGTGGTTTCTTGAAGCATTCCTGGGCCCATTTAGTAATGTCAATGACAGAATCATGCCGGTGAGTGATACAGTGGCGTCTGAGGGTCCGAAGATCACGGGCATCCAGTAAAGGTCTTCGGCCTTGTCCCTTAAGCACAGAGATTTTTCCAGTTTCTCAGAATCTTTTGATGATGTTATGCTCTGTTGATGATGAGACCTTCAAAGTCTTTGCAATTTGACATTGAGGAACATTTTTTTTAAGTATTCCACAATTTTTTTACACAAGCTTTCACAGGTTGGAGAGCCTCTGGCCATCTTTACTTCTGAGAGACTCTCTATGACATCCCTTTCATAGCCAATCATGTTACACACCTGATGCCAGTTAACTTAATTACTTGCTAAATGTTCATTCAGCTGATTCTCTTATATATTAATTGCTTTTCCAGCCCTTTTTTGCCTGTGTCCCAACTTTTTTGAGACCTGTTGCAGCCAGAAAATTTGAAATAAGCTCATTTTGTGGATAAAAATGTAAAATGTCTGTTTCAATTTTTGAAATGCTATCTATGCTCTATTGTAAATAACATATTAGCTAATGTGATCTGAAAGTCATTGCATTTTGATTTTATTTACAGTTTACACTTCGTCCCAATTATTTCGGAATTCGGGTTGTATTAAGAATAGGGGAATCTCACCATGGTCATGCAGGTATCACATGAATCATGCCCCCATAACCAAGCCTCATCTGCAGCTAGCTTGACATATTTGGCAAAAGATTTCATAAACACATTGTTCACAAAATATTCATATTTTGTCATAATAACAATAAGAAAAACAAGAATAGCCTATAGGTGTGCCAATCTAGCAGAGAAAAACGTGCTTGAACAAAAAAAAGCGTGAGAAATGTCTGTATATTTATACCAGGTCATGATATTGTCCATTTCAACCATTAAATTTCAATCAAATGTACGAGCCCCTTCATGAAAATGTTGGGATGGTATGGAAAATGCAAATAAAAAAAAAGCTGATTTGAAAATAATCCTTGACCTGTGTTGACTTTAAACACCTCTGTGCAGATGTAGACGCCGGCAGACATGCAGCTGCTCTATTTATGCACGCAGTTACACTATTCTATCACTAGATGGCACACCCGGATCAGTTATTGAATATTCACAGCAAGCTGAGCTCGAACGCAATTTAGAATATGGACGAGTTCAGTCCCATCCCTGTTTCCCAGGAGTTGCATGAATTAAACTCCTCAGCTAAGCCTGATGCACAAACTGCTCAATATACTTGCCCATAGTATCTATCCAGCAGTTCAAAAAAAAAAAAAAGATCTCTTGTGACAGAAAAAAATCATTGTCTTTTGTAGCAACCACTTCAGCTGTAGTAAGCCAATATATATACTGCCTGTGGTGGTATTTTGCTCAGTGTGGCTCTGTTTTAGAATTCAAACCGTATTCAACTAAATTGAATGCCGAGGTTTTGGCTTGTTTAAAATGTGAACAGCTCAAGCACTTCGGTAGACCCCCCTGCTAAAGTTTGTTGATTCTGTTCAATCTTTGACAGCATATTGCCTGCTTTGCCCTGATAGTGGAATGTTTGTTTTGTAATAATAAGGTATATTTAAGTTTTTACAGTGTTTATATAAGGTGGCGAGCTTGGAAGTGAGAACTGCTCTCTTTTCTTTGCAGGATGAATATTCTGACCATTAAATAAGCAGTTCCTTTAATGAGGATGTGTGCTGGCATGTGGGACTCTGAATAAAAATTGACAAAATTCTAAACTCTATCACGGAGAAAAGGCATGTTTTGGGTTTGGAGAGGTTACTGGTGACCATTGATGTCCACCTACTCCTATATTGATAAACATGCTAAATTCAACCAGAAAATCATTAATTAGGGCGCGAGCACCGACCGGTGCTAGGAAGGTGCGAGGAACCTATTGTTTTTGAAGTTCTTCTTCTTCATCTTCATCTTCATTATTAGGGCCCGAAGGTGCGAGGAACCGATTGTTTTTGAAGGGATTCTTCTTCTTCTTTTTATTATTATTATTATTATTAGGGCCCGAGCACCGACTGCCGAAGGTGCGAGGAACCTATTGTTTTTGAAGGATTATTATTATTATTATTATTATTATTCTGATTCTGCTACGAGAATGCGTTTTTGAGGGCCTTGCCATGCATGAAAACTCACAAAAATTTGCAGACACGTCAATTGTGCGAAAAATTGCAAAGTATTGTTGTTTTTGTGCTTGGATGTGCCCCGGTGGCTCTATAGCACCATCAAACACACGGCCATTTTGGAACACAATTGCTTGGATTTTCACGAAATTTGGTGGGACCATAGTCGTCATAATGAAGTTTTTTGTCAATATTTTGGAAATTTTTTCGCCTAGCAGGAAGTGAGCTATGAGCCATTTCCTGCGTGTTTTTAGATTTTACGAAGACATTTTTGAGGGCCTTAGCGTACTCAAACTCGCAAAACTTAGTACACAGGTGAAAAATAAGATGCTCATGGATTTGATATCCCAATTGGCACAGGGTGTGACACGTTGGCTCTATAGCGCCCCCTAACACAAAATTGCATTTTTGAGAGCCTCAGCTTGCTCAGAAACTCACAAAATTTTGCAGACATATTAAGACAGTTAAGTCTTTTACAAGAATATAGGGTTTTCACGTGGGCGTAGCAAAATGGCATTATAGCGCCCCCTAGCAACTTTCAATGAAGCAGCCCTCGCAGTTTGTTTCACCTACATGTACAAAATTCAGTGGACATGTAGACTATGCCGAGACCTAAAAAAAAGTCTCTTGGTGCCATGACCTAGACTCAACAGGAAGTCCGCCATTTTTTAATTGAAATTGCAACTTTTTAAAATTTTTCGCTATTAATAGGTGTCGTACTTTAACGATCTCCTCCTAGAGATTTTATCCGATCAACTTCAAATTTTGCATGTGACATCTAAAGACCTTTCCAATGTTAAATTGAGAAGCTTTTTTGGATTCAACGAACGATGTATCCGTGGCGTCGCGGCGAATTTCAATGTTCCACCATGAAACAAGAAGTTGGTTTTCCTCACAAATCCTTTGTGAGATTTGCCCGAAACTTTACAAGCTTGATAAAAGTATTCTCCCAAGTATAAATATTTGCTGATATTGGATCGGGTACGGTCAGGTGCCTCCACAGCATCCTCTAGCCACGGCCATGTGAAGATAAGAGTGCTTTAATATTCATGAAATTTGGTGTGATCAATGTATTTGTCATGCCGGGTAATCGCAAATTTTTTTTTTTTTTTGGCCAAACAGGAAGTGAGCTATGAGCCATTTCCTGCGTTTTTCCAAATTTTACGAACACACGTTTGAAGGCGTTATAATACTCAAAAACTTGCAAAATGTTGCATAAATTGTAACTGTCTTATCGTCTTCAGTTTGATACACCAACTGGCACTTAATGTGGCACAATGGCTCTAAAGCGCCCCCAATCATTTTTCAAAAGAATTGCCTTTTTGAGGGTCTCAACATGCTTGAAAACTTGCAAAAATCAACACACTCGTGGAGCCCGGTATTACGATTATTATGGTAAAGGTTTTGCACACAGGTATGTCAAAATGGCATCATAGCGCCCTCCAGAAAATTTCAACAAAACAGTTTTCATGGTTCAGTTCACCTACATGAACAAAATTTGGTGGAGACATGAAATATGCCAAGACTTGTAAAAAAAAATATATTGTGCCATGACCCGAACCCAACAGGAAGTCCATTGTTTTGAATTGAAATTTCAACTTTTTTTCATGAAGAGGCGTCATACTTTAACGTACTCCACCTATTGATTTCAGGAATGGTGTTTGCACTCCACTCAGGAAAACACGTACACAGTCTAGCAATGTCCAATGGCTGTGAATGCAAACACGCACCCGTCAACATCTCGCCACCACCCCCAATGTGCACAAAGGGTGCGAGGGCCCTTTCAACGCTGCTTGCAGCTTTAATTAGGGCCCGAGCACCGACCGAAGGTGCGAGGAACCTATTGTTTTTGATGGGATTCTTCTTCTTCTTCTTCTTCTTATTATTATTCTGCTGCGAAAACGCGTTTTTGAGGGCCTTGCCATGCAGGAAAACTCACAGAAATTTGCATATACGTCAGGCTTGCAGAAAATGACAAACTATTGGTGTTCTTGAGCTTGGCCATGCCTCGGTGACTCGATAGCGCCACCAAACACGCGGCCATTTTGGAACGCACTTGCTCAGATTCTCACGAAATTTGGTGGGGCCATACTAGTCATAATGAAGTTTGTTGTCGATTTTTTTTGAAATTTTTTCGCCTCACAGGAAGTGAGCTTTGAGCTATTTCCTGCGTTTTTCCAGATTTTACGAATACATTTTTGAGGGCTTTATCATACTGTAAAACTTGCCAAACTTTGCTCAGAGATTAAAAATATGAAGCTCTTCGAATTGATATCCATTTGGCACTAAATGTGACATGATGGCTCTATAGCGCCCCCTGATACATAATCACGTTTTTGAGGGCCTCAGCATGCTCGAAAACTCAAAATTTTACACACGTATTAAGTTGGTCATACGATTTATAATTGCAGAGGGATTACAGATGGTCGAGGCAAAATGGCATTATAGAGCCCCCTAGAAAATTTCAATGAAGCAGCCCTCGCAGCCCGTTTAACCACCATGTACGAAATTCGGTGTGCATGTGAATTATGCCGAGACCTAAAAAAAAAAGTCTCTTGGTCCCATGATCTAAATTCAACAGGAAGTCCGCCATGTTCAATTGAAATTGCAATTTTTAAAAATTTTTTTGCCATGATCAGGTGTCGTACTTTAACAAACTCCTCCTAGAGATTTTATCTGATCAACTTAAAATTTTGCCTATGACATCTTAAGACCTTGCCGATGTTAAATTGCAAAGCTTTTTTGGATTCATCGAACGATGTATCCGTGGTGTTGCGGCGAATTTTGATGTTTCGCCATGAAAGAGGAAGTTGGTTTTACTCCCACATACGTTGAGAGAATTGCCCGAAACTTGACTAGCTTGATAGCAGTCACCTGGCAAGTATAAATATATGCTGATATTAGGTTGAGTGTGGTCAGGTGGCTCCACAGCGCCCTCTAGCCAAGGCTATTTTAAAATAAAAATGCTTGAATGTTCATGAAATTTGGTGTGATTATTGCGTTTATCATGCCGGGTGATGGTAATTTTTTTGAAATTTTTTGGCCAAACAGGAAGTGAGCTATGAGCCATTTCCTGCGTTTTTCCAAATTTTACGAACACAGGTTTGAAGGTCTTAGAATACTCAAACTTGCAAAACATTGTGCAAATTATAATTGTCTTATCGTCTTCAATTTGATACATCAATTGGCACTAAATGTGGCATAATGGCTCTATAGCGCCCCCAATCAAATTTTTAAAAGAATTGCCCTTTTGAGGGTCTCAACATGCTCGAAAACTCACAAAATTTTGTACACGTATAAAGCCAATCATGCGTATTACTATGAAAGAAAGCTTACAGATAGGTGTGGCAAAATGGCATTATAGCGCCCCCTGGAAAATTTCAAAAAAGCAGCCCTCACAGCCCGGTAAACCTACATGTTTGAAATTTGGTGGACATGTGATTTATGCTGAGACCTAAAAAAAAGTAGTTTGGTGCCATGACCTAGACTCAACAGGAAGTCCGCCATTTTAAATTGAAATTTCAACTTTTTAAAATTTTTCGTCATTAACAGGCATCGTACAAAACCCAAAACCAGTGAAGTTGGCACGTTATGTAAATCGTAGATAAAAACAGAATACAATGATTTGCAAATCCTTTTCAACTTATATTCAATTGAATACACTGCAATGACAAGATGTTTAATGTTCAAACTGAGAAACTTTATTTTTTTTTTGTAAATAATCATTAACTTAGAATTTAAAGGCAGCAACACATTGCAAAAAAGTTGGCACAGGGGCCTTTTTACCACTGTGTTACATCACCTTTCCTTTTAACGACACTCAGTAAACGTTTGGGGAACTGAGGAGACCAATTTTGAGGATTTTCAGGTGGAACTCTTTCCCATTCTTGCTTGATGTACAGCTTAAGTTGTTCAACAGTCCGGGGTCTCCGTTGTCGTATTTACGCTTCATAAACACATTTTCAATGGGAGACAGGTCTGGACTACAGGCAGGCCAGTCTAGTACCCGCACTCTTTTACTACGGAGCCATGCTGTTGTAACACGTGTAGAATGTGGCTTGGCATTGTCTTGCTGAAATAAGCAGGGCGTCCATGAAAAAGACATTGCTTGGATGGCAACATATGTTGCTCCAAAACCTGTATGTACCTTTTCGGCATTAATGGTGCCTTCACATATGTGTAAGTTGCCCATGCCTTGGGCACTAATACACCCCCATACCATCACAGATGCTGGCTTTTGAACTTTGCGTCTATAACAGTCCGGATGGTTCTTTTCCTCTTTGGTCCGGAGGACACGACGTCCCACAGTTTCCAAAAACAATTTGAAATGTGGACTCGTCAGACCACAGAACACTTTTCCACTTTGCATCAGTCCATCTTAGATGAGCTTGGGCCCAGCGGCCGGGCGGGCGCTTTCTGGGTGCTGTTGATAAATGGCTTTCGCTTTGCATTGTAGAGTTTTAACTTGCACTTGCAGATGTAGCGACGAACTGTAGTTACTGACAGTGGTTTTCTGAAGTGTTCCTGAGCCCATGTGGTGATGTCCTTTACACACTGATGTCGGTTTTGATGCAGTACGCCTGAGGGATCGAAGGTCACGGGCATTCAATGTTGGTTTTCGCCTTGTCGCTACGTGCTGTGATTTCTCCAGATTCTCTGAACCTTTTGACGATATTACGGACCGCAGATGATGAAATCCCTAAATTTCTTGCAATAGCTCGTTGAGGAATGTTGTTTTTAAACTGTTCGACAATCAGCTCACGATTTGTTCACTAAGTGGTGACCCTCGCCCCATCCTTGTTTGTGAATGACTGAGCATTTCAGGAAGCTGCTTTTATACCCAATCATGGCACCCACCTGTTCCCAATTAGCCCGCTCACCTGTGGATGTTCCAAATAAGTGTTTGATGAGCATTCCTCAACTCTCTCAGTCTTTTTTTGCCACTTGTGCCAGCTTTTTTGAAACATGTTGCAGGCATCAAATTCCAAATGAGCTAATATTTGCAAAAATTACAAAGTTTACCTGTTCAACATTAAGTAACTTGTCTTTGCAGTGTATTCAATTGAATATAGGTTGAAAAGGATTTGCAAATCATTGTATTCTGTTTTTTATTTACGATTTACACAACGTGCAACTTCACTGGTTTTGGGTTTTGTACTTTAACGAACTCCTCCTAGAGATTTTATCCGATCAACTTTAAATTTGGCAAGTGACATCTTAAGACCTTTCCGATGTTAAATTGCGAAGGTTTTTTGGATATATCGAACGATGTATTCGTGGCGTCGTGGCGAATTTCGATGTTTCGCCATGAAACAGGAGGTTGATTTTACTCACACATACTGTGTGAGATTTGCCCTAAACTTTACAGGCTTGATAACGGTCTTTTTCCAAGTATAAACATATGCTGATATTAGATCGGGTGTGGCCAGGTGGCTCCACAGCGCCCTCTAGCCACAGCCATGTGAAGATAATAGTGCTTGAATGTTCATGAAATTTGGTGTGATCATTAAATTTCTCACGCAAGGATATGGTAATTTATTAGAAATTTTTTTGCCAAACAGGAAGTGAGCTATGAGCCATTTACTGAGTTTTTTCCGAATTTTACGAACACACGTTGAAAGGCCTTCTGATATTCCAAAGCTTGCAAAATGTTGCACAAATTGTCAGTGTTTTATGATCTTCGACGTGATATCCCAATTGGCATTTAATATGGCACAATACTTCTGTAGCGCCCCCTAAACATTTTTTTTTAAAAGAATTGCCCTTTTAAGGGTCTCAACATGCTTGAAAATTTACAAAAATCAACACACTCATGGAGCCCAGTATTACGATTACTATGGTATAGGTTTTGCACACAGGCATGCCAAAATGGTATCATAGCGCCCTCCAAAAAATTTTTGCACTCCCCTCAGGAAAACACTTTGTACTCTGTCTAGCAGTGTCCAATGGCTGTGAATGGACACCTGCACCCATCAACATCTCGCCACCACCCCAGCGTGCACGAGGGGTGCGAGGGCCCTTTCAACGTTGCTTGCAGCTTTAATTAGGGCCCGAGCACCAACCGGTGCCAGAAGGTATGAGGAACCTATTGTTTTTGAAGAGATTTTTCTTCTTCTTCTTCTTCTTCTTATTATTATTATTATTATTATTATTATGATGCTGAAAACGCGTTTTTTAGGGCTTTGCCATGCACGAAAACTCACAGAAATTTGCAGGTACGTCAGGCTTGTGAAAAATTACAAACTATTGTTGTTCTTGAGCTTGGGTGTGCCCCTGGTGGCTCGATAGCACCACCAAACACGAGGCCATTTTGGAACGCACTTGCTCGGATTCTCACAAAATTTGGTGGGGCCATAGTAGTCATAATGAAGTTTTCTGTAAATTTTTTTGAAATTTTTTCGCCTCACAGGAAGTGAGCTATGAGCCATTTCCTGCGTTTTTCCAGATTTTACGAATACATTTTTGAGGGCTTTATCATACTCAAAAACTATCCAAATTTTGCTCAAAAGGTTAAAAATATGAAGCTCTTTGAATTGATATCCCATTTGGCACTAAATGTGACGTTATGGCTCTATAGCGCCCCCTAATACAGAATTGCATTTTTGAGGGCCTCAGCATGCTCGAAAACTCACGAAATTTTGCACACATATTAATCCAGTTGGAATTTGTACTATGATTTAGGGTTTACAGATGGGCGTGGCAAAATGGCATTATAGCGCCCCCTAGAATATTTCAATGAAGCAGCCCTCAGAGCCCGTTTAACCTCCATGTCTGAAATTCGGTGTCCATGTAGACTATGCCGAGACCTAAAAAAAAGTCTCTTGGTGCCATGACCTAGACTCAATAGGAAGTCCGCCATTTTTAATTGAAATTGCAACTTTTAAAAAAATTTTGCTATTAACAGGTGTCGTACTTTAACGAACTCCTCCTAGAGATTTTATCCGATCAACTTCAAATTTGGCATATGACATCTAAAGACCTTTCTGATGTTAAATTGCGAAGCTTTTTTGGATTCATCGAACGATGTATCCGTGGCGTCGCGGCGAATTTTGATTTTCCGCCATGAAACAGGAAGTTGATTTTACTCGCACATACTTTGTGAGATTTGCCCGAAACTTTACAGGCTTGATAACAGTCTCCTTCCAAGTATAAATATATGCTGATATTAGATTGGATGTGGTCAGGTGGCTCCACAGCGCCCTCTAGACACAGCCATGTTAAGATAAAAGTGCTTGAATGTTCATAAAATTTGGTCTGATCATTGCATTTGTCATGCCAGGTTATAGTGATTTTTTTGAAATTTTTTTGCCAAACAGGAAGTGAGCTATGAGTCATTTCCTGCGTTTTTCCAAATTTTACAAACACACGTTTGAAGGCCTTAGAATACTCGAAAACTTACAAAACGTTGCACAAATTATAATTGTCTTATCGTCTTCAATTTGATACATCAATTGGGACTAAATGTGGCATAATGGCTCTATAGCGCACCCAATCAGATTTTTAAAAGAATTGCCCTTTTGAGGGTCTCAGCATGCTCAAACTCACAACATTTTGTACAAGTATAAAGCCCATCATTCGTATTACTGTGATAAAAAGCTTACAGATAGGCGCGGCAAAATGGCATTATAGCGCCCTCCCAGAAAATTTCAACAAAACAGGTCTTATGGTTCAGTTCACCTACATGAACAAAATTTGGTGGAGACATGAAACATGCCAAGACTTGTAAAAGAATTATATTGTGCCATGACCCAAACCCAACAGGAAGTGCATTATTTTGAATTAAAATTTAAACTTTTTTTTTCATGAACAGGTGTCATACTTTAACGTACTCCACCTATTGATTTCAGGAGTGGTGTTTGCACTCCACTCAGGAAAATGCATTGTATGCAGTCTAGCAGTGTCCAATGGCTGTGACTGGACAAATGCACCCGTCAACATCTCGCCACCACCCCAACGTGCAAGAGGGGTGCGAGGGCCCTTTCAACGCTGCTTGCAGCTTTAATTCACATTGAATTTCATGCGCCAAAAGTTGATTTGTGTTAAATATATGATTATTTTATGATTTGACTGTGCATCATTTTGAGGGATCTGAGAGTTTGGGGAGCCACCCGGGGAGTTGTCTTATTTGGCTCTGAAGGAGCAGATAATTTAGAATTTCATGCTCAGATGAAGAATACTTGTGGACAAGGAGTTTACGATCCCAGAAATGTATAGTTTTAACCCCCAGCCATTCTTCAATTCTCTATTTTTTTTTACAATTTCAATGCTTAATTTTCATCAAGATTTTTGATGTTTGCAGCCCTTTTTCTCAACCAAAATCATCAAAATAAACGGAAATACGACGTAATTCTAAATGCTACAAGTGTCTTGACTCAGTTGAGCCATTACCTTCCTCTCTGTGAAGCTGCAATCTTCAATTATAAAGCCTAAAATAAGGTAACACATAAATAGCCAGATTTGGCTTCTGTGCAGAAGGGTTAAATAGTCTAAATACACGCTATTTAATGCTTTTTTTTTTTTTATTGTTTTTTTTTTCCTTGGGGAATAAACATCACTTTGATAGTATGCCTGCAACGCCTTCCCCAATAGTTGGGATAGGATTGTGTCTAGTCTCCAAGAAATCATTTGGGAAACTGAGGACAAGAATTTATTTTCAGTTTTAAAGGATTTTCCCCCATCCTTTCTTAATATACATTTTCAGCTGTTCAGACCTCTTGTCTTTACACTTCTCAAAGTGCTCTATCATTAGGAAACCAAGCAATTGTAACATGAGCACAATGTGGTTTGCGACAAATAAGCAGGGGGTGTCCCTAAAAAGGTGCCATCACCAAAATGCATATATATCCTTCAGCATCAATGGCAGCTTCACGGAGTTTCAACTTACCCATACATTGGGCACTAACAAACCTCCATGCCATGCCATGGCATACCCTGGCTTTTGAACCTTAAATAGGTAACAACCAGTTAAATAAATTTCCAGGATACTCATTAAAGATACTTGGATGACATTGCAACGGCCAAAGTGCACTGTAGCCTATGCACCCAGAGCTTTTTTTCTGGAATACTGTATTCTGTACAGTGCAGTCAATGGTATCCCACCGAGACTCGTGATTAAACTTGACGGATTGTGTAGAATGCGATTTTGTTCCTTTTAACGGAATAAATTCTCTCAATAACTTTCTTTAATATTATGAATAACAAAATAAATAAAATGTTTTATTGAAGTCCACAAAATAAAGTACTTTCACAAACATGAACAATAAATTATGTGTGCACTAGTCTCTTTTGTGAACACCAGATAGGATGGCAATATTGGTACTAAAGTTTACTCAGCCTCACAAGATGGATTGCTCTTCTTTCGATTACGCCTACAGTATGTGTGCCATGCATGTATTTAAATACACACAGAAGAACCACTCCCACTGAGAGATTGCTGAAGAGGCAACAGTAGTCCTCTGGGATATTGCATGTGATAGGAAAAATTAAGTCATAAATATTATATCTTGTCTTCAATGAAAAAACAATTCAAAGTAAATTAAGAAATCATTGCTTTCTGTTTTTATGGGCATTTTCTATAGTGTCCATACGTTTTTTTTTAAGTGGGTGTTGAACAATTATGTGGTGACCGTGTTGATTATAGTGTAAAATAACTTTCTTATTTGTTCACTAACCAGCCATCAATCAGGTAGCTGTCTGTCTCACCAAGATCTCTGCTCAGTAGCAAGCTAGCTACCTTCAAGCTGGAGAGTATGTTGCACTCAGATGTGTGTAGGTGTCATTGTAACTGATTTTTGTTGAGAACCTGCAATCCAATTTCAGGCTCTTTTCTCAACTGATCTTCTAGCACTCCCTGGAAGAAGAGATCTTATATCTCAATAGGACCTTCCTGGCTAAATAAAGGATACATAAATATCTAAAAACATAAAAGCACTGCATAATACTGGACCAAATAATACCCATTATTATGTGGTGTTCTGTCAGTTTTCTGATCTGAAATGAGGCTGAACAATTATTGTAGCCCCCAGACGAAGTTGGGCAGCTACTATGGATTCATGCTTGTCGTCTTTGCCGCCGCGTCCACAAACACTTCCTTGTGGATGCTGTACAGGCTGTAATTTTAGACCGATTACTTTCATATTTGGCATGGACATGTGTTATTCTTCAGTTATGACACCTATCGATTTTGGTTGCCACGAACAGTATTGGGCAAAAAAAGAGAGAAGCGGCCTTTTGGGGGCTACATCCATGCAGCCGCGGGTGACTGGACTGTCTAGTTTAGTATGGTCTTACAGCATCTGTAAAAATAGGAATTTCAAAAGGCAAAAAGAGTTAAGCTGCAGAGGTATTTAAAAAAAAAAAAAAAAAAAGAATTTGACATGAAATGAGAAAAGGTCAAAACACTGGCATCATTTTTCAGGCAACTTTCATGACTGAATTGCCGGGTCACTGGATCGCTACACAGAAGAGCATGAATGGACTTCCAGAAACAAATTACTCGTACGGTGAACAAGGGTAGGTTTGTTTCTTCTGATGTCTCTCTCTCTCTCGTTTTCTCTGTGAACGGTGGCAGACCACATCTGTTGTATTGTGAGCAACAGTGGAGTCCTAAAACCATGTCATTTCAGTGATAACATCCATCCTGTTTTTGACGCTTTAAGTTTCTATCCTCTTTATAGATTGATTGGTGCTATTTTGCACTTGAAAATCATTCATTATCCATAAAAGTGAGCTCCATGAAACAAAACTGTTGATTCAGGGTAAATACTAAATTACTTCTTTGATTTTGTAGATCAGTACACAATTTGCAACTATTTAGATAACTTTGGAGAGGTAAGCTGCTCTTATTTGGCTTCATAGACAATTAGTGGTTTTGGAAATCACCTACAGACACAGCACACTTATGGTCATGGAGATTCGGATCCCAGAAAAGAAATGTTTTACCCCCTAGGGAATTTTTTGGTGAATATTCACTTGGCTCGATTGATAGCTAGATATATACATACATAGAGGTAAATATATGGTACTTTAATGTATAAGAGTGTACATGCTTACAAACATATGGGATAGATAGTTTGGACAAGCGATAGCTATCAACCAGAAAAAGATGATAGACACAACTGATAACCTGAAATTCTTCGGAAGAATCTTGTAGCTGTGTTCCCTGCTGTTACTTTTCCTTAAAAACGTGTTTGACAGTTGAAAAGATAAATAAATATGACTCATTCCTCAAAGTTTTCCCTGTATGTGCTTTGTGCCACACAATGTTTATAAACATAACATGAATGGCGAGAACGGGCCGTTCAGCCCAACTTCGCTCGCCAGTTTCTTTATACTATTGTGAATATATCCCTTCAGATACTCAATGACTCAATGGTATCTAGCTTTAAGTCAAGCCTGCTCTTGAAAATCCCCAAGGTCTCTGCCTCAACAATATGGTCAGGCAAGCTATTCCACATCGAAATTACTCTTTGGGTGAAGAAATATTTCCGAATATCAGTGCTAAATTTACCTTTGGTCAACTTCCATTTGTGACCCCGAGTTCTACTAACAACACTTGGTCGAAGGAATCCTACATAATTCACTTTGTTAATCCCTTTAACATATTTAAAGACCTCAATCAAATCATCCCTTAGTCTCCTTTTCCTAAGACTAAAGAGATTAAGGATCTTCAGCCTCTTCTCATAGCTTTCATCTTTTATACCTGGAATTAGCTTAGTGGCTCTTCTCTGAACTTTCTCTAGACCCTCTATATCTTTCTTAAAGTATGGTCCCCCAGAACTGTACACAATACTCCAGATGTGGTCTGGCAGATGTGTTGTACAAAAAGAAGCATCACCTCCTTAGATTTGTACTCAATACTTTTGGCAATGTATCCCAGCATCCGATTGGCTTTTTTTAACTGCTATGGCACAATGGCTAGAGCCTGTGAGGGTTTGGTCAACAATCACTCCCAGATCTTTCTCGTGTGGAGCACATTCCAGTTTTAAACCTCCCATGAAGTAATCCCGTCTAATGTTTTTATTACCTACATGTACAACTTTACATTTCACTACATTAAATTTCATTTGCCACATTTCTGCCCAATTCTGGATTCTATTCAAGTCATCCTGCATCACTTTAGTGGACTCTAAACTATTTGCCAAACCCCCCAATTTAGTATATCATCTGCAAATTTAACTAATCTGCTCTCAATATTCCTATCAAGGTCATTAATGTAGATGAGGAACAGCAGGGGTCCCAAGACCGATCCCTGGGGGGCGCCACTCCCCACCATACCTAGATCAGATGAGATATCATTGACCACCACTCTTTGTTCTGTCCTGTAACCAGTTTTGAATCCACTCCAGAATACCTCCTGTAACTCCAATGGAGCTCATTTTAAAAATTAGTCTCTTATGCGGTACTGTATCAAATGCTTTCTGAAAATCCAAGTATATGATGTCATAAGCCCTGCTCTGGTCATAAGTCTTGGTGGCCTCTTCAAAAAATTCCAGAAGGTTTGTCAGGCATGACCCTCCCTTACGGAAACCATGTTGGCTATCCCTCAAGATACTGTTACGTTCAAGAAATAAGTCCAGCTCATCTTTTATGATAGTTTCCAATATTTTGCACGCAATGCAAGTTAAACTGACTGGCCTGTAATTTCCTGGCTCAGTACTGTCCCCTTTCTTATATATTGGCATTATATTGCCCTGTTTCCAATCATTTGGTATTTCTCCAGTTTCTAAAGACCGTCTAAAGATGGCGGATAGCGGCTTAAAGATGATATCACCAACTTCCCTGAGCGCTCTAGGATATAAGCCATCAGGACCCGCCGCCTTATCTGCCTTTAGTTTATGCAACTTGTCTAATACTTCGTTATCCCTAGCCTCAATTTCCGCTAAATAATCTTGAGCATTTAACATGCCCTCTGGCCGAATAAAGACCCACTCTGAGGTAAAATTCTCGACAAAGTAACTTTTTAAGGCATCCGCAATATCCTTGTTATCATATAGCAACGATCCATTTTTATTCTTTATGCACTTAACCTGCTCTTTGACTTTCCTTTTTCTGCTACAGTACTGAAAGAAGCGCTTAGGGTTAGTTTTTGCCCCCTCTGCAATTTGTCTTTCATACAGTCTTCTAGCATTCCTCAGCTCTTTTTTGACCACAGCCCGCATTTTACAGTATTCAGCCTTAGTGTTCTCATTGTTATCCTTTATGTACATCTTATAAAGATTCCTCTTTTCCCTCAAAATCCAACGAATACTTTTGGTCATCCACTGAGGATTCTGCTTTTTCAGCTTACTTTTGGACACCTTTGGAATGAATTTGCATTGTGAATCAAGTAAAACTCCCTTAAATCTCTCCCACATCTCATTTACAGACTCACAGTCCAGGAGTGTCTCCCATTTTATTTCACTTAGATATGAGCACATCCTGTCAAAGTTTGCTCGCCTAAAATTGAAAATTTTTGTTTTTGAATACACCTTTTTAACTTCCCATGAAACATCAAAATTAACAGCAGAGTGATCACTTGTCCCAAGTGGCTCCAGTACCTCAACATTGCTAATTCTATCTGGGTCATTACAGAGCACTAAGTCTAAAATTGCCTTCTCTCTTGTAGGTTTATTAACATACTGCACCAAAAAATTATCATTTATAACACCTAGAAATTCTTCCTCCCCCCACCCCGTCCTTTCACCATTTCCCAATCGATACCAGGATAATTTAAGTCTCCCATAATAATAGTCCCTCCACCTCTACAAGCTTGCGTAATCCTCTTAAAAAGCATTTCATTGACTGTACTGTCCAAAGCTGGTGGTCGATAGCATACTCCTATGTTTAAACCTGTGTCGTGTTTGCCAATGAGCCTGACCCAGATATCTTCACAGGGCAAGGAATGTTCAATTTCAGGAATTTCCTGTACATTTATGTTTTCGTTCACATAGATTGCTACGCCCCCTCCTCGCCTATTACATCTATCCTTCCTAAAGAGCTTATAACCTTCTATATTATATTCATCTCCATCCTCTTCACTAAGCCATGTCTCTGTAATCCCAACTATGTCATAGCCCTCACTAATCATAACGGCCTCAAGCTCTGGAAATTTATTTTTTATGCTTCTTGCATTTAAATAAAAACATTTCAGGTTATTACAAATGCTCTTCCCCCTTGATTTCCCATGCGGCCGCTGCTTCAAGCCCCCCACTACGCTTTGTTGCTTTAAAAGTATATCATCAATGGTGCATGTAACGCCGTCAGCTTCCATCAGGGCAGTCTGCATTTCCCTATGTGTAACACTCACTAACCTCCCTGCCCCCCAAGTCCCTAGTTTAAATAATCCTGTGCTACCCTCAATATATGCTGACCCAGTGCAAAGGTACCCCTCCGGTTCAGGTGCAGCCCGTCAGGCTTGAACAGGTCACCCCTGTCCCAGAAAAAGTTCCAGTGCCCCATAAACCTGTCCCCCTCTTTCCTACACCTGGTTCACAGCCATGTGTTAAACCTCCAGATAAAATTCTGCTTTCCTCTGCTTGCACGTGGTACCGGTAGAATCCCGGAGAACACTACCGTTGAGGATCTGCTCCTAAGCTTCTCAGCTAATTCCACAAATTTGCCTAGCAGAACCTCAAACCTACCCTTACCTATGTCATTTGTCCCAACATGGACCATGACAACTGGATCCCTCCCCGCTCTGGCCAGGAGCTTGTCCGCACGCTCAGGGAGGTCTCCTACCTGGGCACCAGGCAGGCAACACACCGTCTGAGACTCCTTGTCGCCTTGAACAGACTAAGCTATCTATTCCTCTAAGTATTGAGTCCCCCACTATCACTAACTCTCTTTTCTGAGGGGTAGAGGCCAACAGGGTGCCCTGCTGCTCATCAGTCCCCTCACTCTCAGGGTCAGGGGCCAATTCGAGTTCCTGCAAGGGCCGGAATCGGTTGGACACCTCAACCACTGGAGGAGCTGTCGCTGCACGGCGTGGCACGCCCTTTCCTGCGCTGTCGACCTACAGTCACCCAACTTTCTCTCCTGCCTGCTCTGGGATCCCTGTACCACCCTGCTTTGGTGTGCACACCATTCCTCTAAACGACATACTACTTAGTTCCTCTAGGAACTCTACTGATTAGAACTATGTCGTGTCGCCAACTGGCCCTGAAGATCAAGGATCTTGCTCTCCAGATGCTCAATTAGCTGGCACCGGTGGCAGACAAACCCACCCTGGAAATCTCTTTCCAAAAGTGCGATCATCCTGCAACCGTCACATAGTTTTGGCCACATTTTGAACCCCCTACCTAATGACCTCGCTCACCCTAGATAAAAGAAAATTACTAATGCCGAGACTGAAGCTGAGGAACCACAATTTATTAATTTGTTAACCTAAGAAGCCCAATGCAGCAGTCACAATAAAAACCGTGGGGAAACTATGTAAATGGATTATAAGCCTCTTTAAACAGGGGCTTAGTTTCAGTTAACAGAAATGAAATACCAAATTGAGCCAAACTCTATATGTAATAAGCACTCCTAATAAGCCGGCTTGAGTTTATCTAGTCCCAGTACTATTTATATACTAACCTAAAAATATCACAGGGCTTAGCTGAGAACCCAGATAAAACAGACTGGCTACAACGCCCAGGAGAAACTGGAGGAGGGAGGAGGCGGAGCACTCCGGTATAACTTACCGTTTAAATTCCAACCTAACCGAATGGACGACTCAAGTGACTGCTGCCCTACTAACTTAATACTAAATCTCAGATCCCCAGCCAAAAATGCAAACAGTACATATCTAGCTAGCTAGCCACAAATACAACCAAGGGTAACCAAGAAAAGAGTAAAGCCCCCGGTTCCCTTTAATTAAAACGGACCGAATAAACAAGTCATTTACTATGTGAGCGAACTAAACACGGTACCTCCCCCTCACAAGCTGTCCTAAGCACTCAAACAAGCAGTTAAACTTTAATCAACTGATCAAGGCACAGCAACCGGAGGAAAATACAAAGATAGGGTAATTTACAATGTGTTTAATCAGAAGAGCCCTTCGGTAATAATAAAATGCAAAAAAGACAAAAACCCCGGTTCGCGTTATTATTCAAGCAGGCAATGCGTTTATTAATACGGTCAGGATAGAGAACCAGAGATTATTGAGAATAACAATGCAGCTGCAGCTTATTTTACTTGGAATTTACTTCAATGGTCAAGTCATTCAAGTCAATATGGCATGATCCTAAAATTTTCTCACGTCCAAGAACTAGGAAGAAGCCTGAGAGCAAACATCAGTTACAGTTGATTGTCAGTAAACATTGGTCTTAAGAAGCATATCTGTATTCCTTATTTGAGGCATTCAATGACCCCTGTATGTTGCAAATTTTATCAAGTAACTTCACAAACACTTTAATTTCCCTTCCAATGAAATGAACAGCGATAGAAAACTTTGCAGGATTTTTTTTTTTTTCTTCACCCTATTTGGCACCACTATAAACTCCAGACCTGCTGACCTCTTCACCATCTCGTGTCATATTTGATAAGATTGTTTTGCATTTTGCGTTTATGATATTCTCAGTAAGACATTTTTTTTTTCCCTGGATCAAGCAGTATATTCTATGTCCTTTGTATAGAATTACCATCAGTATGAAAAAATTTGTGACTCAAATCTGGGGATGTGCATTTTCTCTGCTGGCCACCTGCAGATTATCCATCATAACAGGAGTCATCTATATAGATCATGAGTTTCTAATGCTTGGAGAACTTTAATCAAAGAGGATAACAAAGCACTCTGTTCATTGAGCTGGTTTTGCTCCATACAGGGCCAAATCAATTCAGGAGTCGCATGGCACAGATGTAGGGATAAGCTCTACCACATGTCACATCGTTCCAGTTCCTCAGGTCTGTGAATTTAAAAAAGAAATAAAACAGGAATTAGCACTTTTACATTTCTCCTGTAATGATGAGAAGACGGAGACAATGCTTACATCCATAGTCTGAGTGAACGCAGTGCTCATCGTTATCAAAGTTGTCGGGTTGCCCAGGAATCCACTTTTTGTAGTCCACAGGACTCCCATCAGTCCACATCCATGTTCCTTCCTGAATGACAAAAGGCCACATCAAATCAGTTGGCCCACTATGCATTTGTCTATAAAGACCGTGCAGGCGTAAAATAGTGCATTTATTGCATTGAATTTAACAGCACTCAGAGATTAATCATTAAAGGCTATACAGTTCATCAAAGGCAGTGACCATATTTCACCTGAAATTATGAAATCTCTCTGCAAAAGAGCACTGCCTCTTTTCTGAGAAACTTTTAACGAGCCTCTGTGCAAGTTAAGGAAATGCAATACTGTGCAAAAGCTTAGGCACCCTGCATTTTTAAAATTTAAATCTGGCTTTAGAGGTCTGCTTTTTGTTTTCCACATTTGAGTTGCTAAAGATGAAAAAGTATATTTGAAATTCCAAATACTAAGTTAAAAATACAGTTTCATGAATAAATGTTTGTATTTAATTAAAAACAGTTGATAGAAATAATGTAGTCTTGACAGAGCCCTGGTGTCCACATCATCATGGCTGCCTGCAATCACTTGGAGGAATAGACATAAGTGAAACAGTCAGTCTGCAGAACAGTAGCAAGTTTTGCTCTCTGTTAGGGACAAGCAAAAAGCCAATCATCTTATCAAAGTATTGCATAACTGGACAGTGTCCCAGATTTTTAGGCAAAAATAGTCACACCCTAAATTGTTTTGGTTTAGTTTTCAACAGTCTACAGTTCTGTATGGTACTATTCTCAGTTAGAAAATTTTAATCTCATTATTTTTTGCTAGCATATTTGCCATATTGCCCTATGAAATTGCTTTGAATGTGTCTAAGACTGTTGCACAGTACTGTAAGTTACAGCTACTGTAGGTTCCCACAGTGCACAAATGCTTCCAGTACAGAGAACCTAAGTGATGCCGCAGTCTCAGGACTCAAACTACCCGTTGATATTCTTCTGTTCATTAAAGTACAATTCTGTTGACTTCTCTAAAAAAAAAAAAAAAAAACTCTTTAAAAAATGTTTAAATATACTAATCAAAACAATAAAACAGATTAGTTTTCTAAAACATTGTAAATAAAATTAGATGGACTTCAGTGAAATATTGCAGCTTGATACAAAAACTAATTAAATTCCTTCATCCCATCCATTTAATCACCTAAAAATTACTTTATTGATGTTCAAAATGGATCAGCTCTTCAGGGGTGCGTTTCCCGAAATCACAGATGCTAACTTACATAGTTGGGCTGCCTGACAGTGAATGGACGAACTATGTAAGTTGCTAACTTGGGAAATGCACTCCTGATTATTTGGACTACTCAACGCTTGCAATGACCACAGTGACAACATAGGAGGGTCAAATCATTTTTTATGCTACATGCAGTAGATCATCTGCTGTCATTTCCCTGACCACAGCAGGAAAGATATGTTTTACATTTCTAAACAGGAGGATTAAATTGTGCAGATCTTTTCTACAATACCTGGTGGCGGTCTGACAGTCCAATCCAGAATGGCATGACTCTCTGGTCATTGCGCCTTTGGAGTGCCTTAAGAAACTTGTGATCCTCTTCAGAGTGCTCTGAGGCCAGATTTCCACTAAGACTTATACAGTCTTCCTGACACAGAAAGAACATACATACATACACAGACATACATACATATTTGCGGCAGTGAACCAGGGTTAGAATGGGCACTCCGAGTAGTCTGCAGCAATAAAGCACGACACGGAGCGGGGTGCGATGTGTCGTGTATTGTGACACATTCTTCACGTAAGTATCGTTAAAGTGTAAGAATCCGTGACTTGTGTCACACTCGCCCTTCTGTTGGTTCAAAATAGATGGGACAGCCTTTATTGCCTATTGCATTGATGTTCCTTCTTGAATCACTGTCTGTAGACACTCACATCTGCTGCCAAGGAGCATCCCAGAAGTCTTGCCACTTTGGAGATGCTCTGGCCATCTTGCCTGGCCATAACAATTTCATCCTTGTCAAAGTCGCTCTGGTCCTATTTCTCCCACATTTAGCACATCGACTACGGGAACAGTCTGTTTGCTTCTCATCTAAGATCTGTTTCTGGACATTGACATGTACAATGTGCTATTTGATTCATCTGTGAATGAATGGTTTTAATATTTTGGTTCATTAGTGTATTCTTTTCACTGGCACTCACAGTTTTTCAGAACATTAGATACAGTATTTACATTAAAATGCTTTAAAATGGCAAGTATTTGTATATTCAGGGGTTAGTAGTCCATTCTGGGACACTTCTGCACTTCTGTTCTCTTGGGGTGGGGGTCATTTTTCTGGGGGTTTGTAAACCTATGCCAGTGCACGAGTGTATCATTACCACATTTGAAAAAAAAATCATACTTAATCTTATTTTTGGTTGCAGCTATGGCCATTTAATGAGCTCAAAGAAACTGTGGTGTAGCCTTGAACATTGGCATAAAACCTACGGTCCTTAGGAGTGGGACGCTGAAGCTGCTAAAGAAGTGAGAAGACAAGAATGAATTTTTGTGTTTATAAAACTGAAAAGATGTTTAAAAAAAAAAAAATTATTACCCCGAGTAACAGTTTACACAAAGTAGCGAATCATCATTTTACAAACTGTTTTGGAGTTATTGTTTATCCTTGCTTGAAAACACGAATCCACCAATGACCCTGTCACACCTACTTTGAAGCTTTGAAAGTATCCAATATACCATTCAGTGCAAACAAATAAGTGTGTGCGCCAAATAAACATACATAATGAAATTGAAAATATGCATATATTTTGACCTCTATAAAGAGAATTACCCCTTTGAGATGTTACCTCAGCATCCATCCAATTTCTTTCTGCAGGGAAGTACTTGAAGCAGCGCCAGTTGTGGGACCCATCCTTCAGAGCAGGGGCCCTGACACAATTCTGTTTCTGCTGCTTCAGAGACAAGAGAAAACAAACTCCATGACAATATTTCATAGTTCTCAGTCAAGTATCCACTTATTTGCAGTCAGAAAATTGACTTCCAGTCCAACTTTTGGTTTTAATTCAAGAATTTTACGGTGTTATGCCATTTTTGACACACATTCAGTCTCACCATGAATTAAGCCTTTTGCAGTACAAACTACATCAAATCAATAAAAATAAGATCATACTTTACAATGAGGGTACAAGACATATGCTAGAGTAAGTCTTATTTAGTGCATTAATTAATGCAGGGACTTATCATGAATTAACGTTGCTCATCATTAATGATGAAGTCACGATGGCATTTTGTGATTAGTTCACACTTAATAGATCATCAGTCAATGGAAGTTAATTCACAGTTACTTCATACATTAATTATTTTTGCGACCAAATTGGTAGGATTTCTCTTATATTAACGTTTATTTTAGGATGATGCTTAAGCACAGCCTCTCAGCTTTCACTTCATGTACAGTAATGAATTCATTCACAGTTTCAGAGTAATGAATTATAATTGTATTTGTGTTGTAGAAAGCCATGGAGTGTAGCATGGTAGAGAAGGATGCACTACAACCAAAATCATTTCTGTGGTACTATTTTATAAATAAAAGGTGAATGATCAAACATGTCTGAGTTCAGCAGAAGTGCCATAGGCCCTACCCTATAAACTGGATAACTGAGTGTAAAAGACACATGAAGTGTTCACCATTACTAGTCATGGCTTCACGCATTACTTACCTGATTTGGTTGCCCCAAAGTAAAGCCACACCATGATACTTATTGTACATGATTACTTACTGCACATTCAGTAATATTCACTAGTGTGGATGCACTGTGGCCCGAGTTACAAGCAGGGGACTGGCATCGGTGAATGTTTCAGAGAGACACATCACTAAAATGTTTTAATGTGAAAAAGCACCTCACAGAATCAACGCCTTGGTCCACTTGGTATGCAAACCCTCAAAAATGCTTTCGATCCGCATTGTTTTTTTTTTTTTTTTACCATAGAATAGTCTCAAGCAATCTAGGCATGATATGCTCTCTGTATAACTATGAGCAAACTAAAACAAAACTACTAAGTTAAGTCAATAATGTCTTATTTTCTTTGGAATTTTTGTCTTATGTATGTCTCTATTTGATGCAACTAAACAATAGCCAGTTTAAGTGCAAAATCTGATGAGCTGGGTGGGTACATCTGCCAGCCGAGCAAAGAAAAAATAACAAAGAAAACAAAAAATTACTCATTAAAAGAATGTTTTTTTTATAGTTAATTTATTGTTTTATAGTTAGCATTTCATTTTGCTATAGACTGCTACAAACTGTTTTAGAAAATAAAAAAAGAAAAAAGCTATGACGAAGATCCATTTGCCTTTTTGAGTGATTATGAGAAGTAGGCATATCTGATTCTACAGTATATGTAAACTATGAAATAATTATGGTTCTTTTTTTTTTTTTTTTTTTTTTTAGAGATGTCAGTCTGAAACACTCACCAAGGCCCATTCTCAGCTCTAAGCTCTGGCCGCGGTACAACCGCACTAGTGAATATTACTGAATGTGCTTTAAGGAATCATGAGTATCAATGAATCAATGAGTATCACAACATGACTTCACTTGGGGGTACACAAATCAGGTAAGTAATGTGTGAAGTCATGATCAAATGCTGACGGAGACATTCTACACTCAGTTATCTGGTTTTTTAGGTAAGCCTGTGGCACTTTTGTTGAGCTTAAATATGTCAGATCATTTGCCACTAATTTATGAATTGGTATAAGCAAAATTATTTTGCTTTTAGTGTATCTGTCTCTATCAGGCTACACTCCACTGCTTTCAACAACAGAAATGCAATGATAAAAGAATTATTTTGCAACCTTGAACAAATTACTTTATTTCTGTATTCGAATGATTTGCACCATAACATGACATGCGTGCGATAGAGTTTTCAACAATACAAATACAATTAAAAAAATTACTCATTTTCCACCCACCATGTTGTAAATGTGTTAAAAAATACCATTTGGTCTATTTTCATAGAAATATGTAGCTATTTTTTTTTTTTTTATCAGAGAGGCTGAACTAATACATTTTCCTGAAATAAACTTTTGTGAAGGAGGAATCCAGCTAATTCGACTGCAAAAATAATTAATGTATGAAGTAACTGTGAATTAACAACCCTCAACTGATGATACATTTGGTATGGACAAATCACAAAAAGTTTTGTTGACTTCATCACGGTGAGCAACAGGAATACATGATACGACTTGCATTAACTCATGCATTAAATCATAATGAGTCATGCATCAGTTCATAATTATTAAAGCAGATGATTTGTCCTTTTATTGTAAACTGTTACCAATAAGAACAATAAAAAATAGGACTCACCCTCAGTCCCTCTAAAAAGAACCACAACACAGATCAATGCAAACAGTTGGAAGGAGGCCATGATGTGTCTTCAGCTACCAGGAGAGAAAGATGCAATCAACTCAAAAAATGATATGTACCCTTCATGAAAATGAACAACAACCATTTGATCTAAAAAAAAAAAAAAAATTAAACAATTTATATTATGAATCCGATATTCATATAAACCTTGTGGGAGAATGTTATTTTGAGTACTTTTTTAGAATTAGCATCACTAGATACATATGTAAAATAAGCAAGCAAAAATAATGTTACCTTGAGACAGCACATTGAGTTTGGAGAGCAGCTTTCTTCTTTTACTCTTCACTTAAAAGAAATATTTTCTTCATTTGCAATAGAAAATGATAACTTCTTAAAAACAAGTTGTGAACATGGTCGTGGGCTACACTGCTGGTAGGAACTTGCTAGTTGACATTAGCCTATTCTGCAAAATGTTCTGGTTTAGCTTCACTTACCACAGAATCTTCTGAAATTAGTTATCCACTGATGATTTTTTCTTTTTTTAGGAAAGTGCCTTGTGATACAGTTGGAGAGTCTTTCACACTCAGAGTCTAGCAGCTAGGAGCATTTGGTGGAGGGACTACTGACTATAAGATCATCTTAAAAGTAAGTAAATCAAAAGTACTAATTATAGCTTTGTTTGCAGTGGCAGGAGGTATGTTTGGATAGGCACGAGATAGTGCTGTTAGACAAACACCCCCAAAGGTAAGAGCACGCAGGGCATCCTGATCACAGGCCCTAATTACTTCAAATGACTTGTCTCAATGCAAAGGAGCAGTGGCTCTACTGTGAGGTCCGCCCAGATGGTTGTGTCCCCAACAGTATCAAGGAGAGTTAGCTCTACCACGCTATGGGGAACCCCATGTCTGCCATTTGTGTTTACAATCTCTCCGTTAATAGTTACCCTTAGCTCATGGCCATTGGTAAGGAAGAGAATGAAGATAAAATATTAAATCATCACTGACATCCAGTCCAGAGGCTGCATCTGAGTCCGCAGCAGTCATAACGGGATCGATCTCTCGATCCTTTT